>CM077914.1:60735593-63424200 GCA_039766575.1 Serrognathus titanus
GCCCACGGCTTTGCTTGGTTCGTCGGGTAGTATACCGGGAGGCAATCAACAAGATCAGGGGCCCACGGCTTTGCATGGTCCGCCAGGCGAGGGAATCGCATTTCGTGACATCGAGTTATAATTATTCTCCCAACCTGTATATATATTGTAAATAAAGCATTTGTTGGTAGACCCAAGTGGAGTTGCGCCCACCGCGCATCCGCCACACGTGACTCGCTTATTCGAGGAGACCTTCCTACGTCTACGTAACCTCCCAGCCAGGTCCGGCCCTATTCCATAAAAGATGGAATATGATTTTTGAATGAGCCCGTGTCGCGACTTTTAGGCTTTGCGACTTTTTGCGGGCCCAATCACGATTTGAGGCGCTATGGGTTTTACCCTAGGAAAGGTGGAACGCCCAAAGGGAATTCCTTCGTCGTTTACGAGACCTGTCGTCTGTTTCACGACTCTCGCTCATCGCCTAGCAAATATTTTGTAAAAAAAATTACAGAAACCTATGCTTCCTTTACCAGCTGAGGTATACGAAATTGGATTGCGTCAAGGTCACGCTGTGATGTAGGCCTTCGCGACCATTGCCCATTTCCTTACGGCTTCCAATGGCACCAGGTAATAAATTTTCGAAATACCTCAGGACTGCTGCTGCTATTGCTATTGCCGCTGCTGCTTCATAGAAACAATTTTGACGAAGACTTTCCTGTCAAATCCAAACTCGCTTGCGCGAAGAACACCACGAACAATTTGACTTGAGCATGCAACGGATGAAACAAGCCGAGGAAATGAAATTGACAGTTGCCCAAGTTGATGTCAGCTCAATACAAGCAGGAACTACGGGACGGCAGGCGACTTGGTCTAATCCAGGGCTGCCAAATGGGAGTGATAATCCCTGTTTGGACAGACTTAGTGATGAGTGATATTTTTCGAAACTGACTTTGCCAAATTTATTTACTTATTTGTAACATAACAGTTCACAACACGAAATGCTTGCTGGCCCCACGTCGGGCGCCAATTTTTTTTTTAATACGACATGGTAGACTGTTGCAATAAAAAAGAAGATAACTAAACTTACAAATGAAACGCTCTCGTTCTAATTGTGTATAGTAATATATTGTCTTAAGTATTGTTTGGTTAAGAAGTGTTTAAAACTACAGTCCGAGAGGATGACGCTCTAATAACAACACACGGCCGTATTCTAGGCAAACTAAGAGTGGTCTCGAAATAAATAGTCCTAAAAAAATTACGACTACGCATATATTACACAGCTTAATACAAGTAGTATTATCTGACACCTTTGTACTTTAATCGTTCCAGCGGCCGCGCGATCAAATAAATACGAAGAGGAGGACAGGAAAGAAAATGTACAACGGCAACCGGCCGTAAACTAAGTAAAGTACAAACGTGAAACGAAAAAAATTTCTCCTTTTCCAAAAAAAAACAGACAAGAACGAAGTGGTAACCGATGTTTTCTTCTTCTACAAAAAAGCAAGTTCTTTGTACTCTCTCTCTCTCTCTCTCACAAATGCGGAAAAACGTGGTGTGTGGGGGGGCGGTAGCAGCGGCGGCAGTGGAAATTTTGAATAATTTTGAACACAGCTATGTCGAACTTCGTATAAAAACTTGTTACTTCGGAACTTATGTGGCCTTGAGCGTTTTCATCAAGCCGTCGGTCGACAGGGACTTTGGCCTTTCGATGGGGAGACCTAACGCGCGATCCCAAATCAACGACGCCAGCACACCCAGAGCTCTGGATACTCCGAACAGGACCGTGTAGTAATTGGATTCTTTGAGACCATAATACTGCCATAAGAAAAACAAATTAACACCTACAAGCATTCCACCAAGAAGAGTAAGTGCGTACCTGAAGGAGGACGCCAGAGTGAGCATCAACGTTGGGCCATGGATTCTTTACCTTCCCAAGCTCCAAAAGGATCGGTGGGACTACCTTGAAGACGTCGGATACCAGCTGCAAGAAACATGGATAGTTTTGAACCGTTAGCAACAACACCGCCGGGGGGCGCGACTAACCTTGAACAGTGGGTCGTTTGGTAAATGCTTAAGCGCGAATTCTCTCTGGCATGTATAACGGGGGTCAGTCTTTCTGAGCACAGCGTGGCCGTAACCGGGAACGACCTGGCCTGATTTCAACGTCTTCCAGATGAAGTCCTTCAATTGCTCTTCAGTGTAGTTATCGCCGACGGATTGGCGAAGTTTATCAAGCCAAAGAAGCACCTAAGAAGAGCTTCATGCAATAATATTTAAAAAAAAAATGGGTCAATCTTACTTCTTGGTTCGCGAGACCATGGAGTGGACCGGCGAGGCCGTTCAATCCAGCAGAGAACGACAGGTAGGGGTCGCTGAGAGCCGAACCAACTAAGTGAGTTGTATGGGCCGAAACATTGCCGCCCTCGTGGTCACTGCCAAAACAAATCAATGCCTTCTCCCGTTTAACAATCTAATTACGTACCTGTGGATGGTGAGGTACAGCCTCATCAGCTCGATGAAATCCGGGTTATCGAAACCGAGCATCGTGGTGAAATTGTAGCTCCAATCCTTGGAGGTGTCGATGGCACCAATGCCCGATCCATCCTTGTACGTATTGCGGTAAATGGTGGCGGCGATGACCGGAAGCTTCGCGATCAAATCCATGCTGTCTTCGTAGACGTACTGAAAATGGGGGAATTACAACGGGTTTCACCTCCTACCATGAACGCTCTAACCTCCCAGTATTTGGTTTTGTGGACACCGGATGAGTAAGCCTTGACGAATCTGCTTTCGCTGTTCAGGGCGGTGACGGCGGCGGAGAATTGGGACATGGGGTGGACAGTATTTGGTAAGTTATTGAGTAACGTGACCACGTGCGGGGGTAACTCGGCGCGATCTGCCCACTCCTTGGATACTGCTTTGACCTGCGACAATTTCACTCTGACCAAAATGGGTTGAGGCGTTTTAGGCGGACCTACCTGATCGACGGTGGGGACTTCGCCGGTGACTAGGAGCCAGAAAAGGCCTTCGGGGAGAGGTTCGCTCCCGCCGTCCGCTTTCGGCAGTAGTTGCTGACACTCCGGGATGGACAACCCCCTGAATCGAATGCCCTCGTCCGGATCGAGGACCGAGGTTTCCGTAACCAAACCCTTGATGCCTCTCATACCACCATACATCTACAAACCATTATCGTTAATATTACGTGAAAAAGAGACAGATGAAAGAAAAATGGCGCCTGGCCAGGTTATTGCGGCATTAAATTGAGGGTTAAAGCTTCCTTTCGCCTTACAAATTTGGTAAACGCGGAAAACCAAGGTCGGTGGTACCAATCAAACAGCGATCAAGGGGGTAAGAACCTAACCCCCATAGAATTCACGTGTACCAAGGGATTCAAACCTATACCTTAGAGATTCCAGCTCGTTTTTTGCTATTTGGCCAATCTTTAAGGGTGGTTCTCCCCCCGGAAAAATGATGGCGTTCATAGAGGTCTTATGCGGTTTAAAAGACGCCAGGGGAGGTTCTTTAAAGATCCCTACAAACAATTTCTAAGCAAACCCCTCGGGGAATCCAGGCGGCGGCTGCGGTGATGAACTAGGAAGGTCTGTGCTTTGCAGACCCTTTTTCTAGAATTTCTTTCGGGCTTTAAACTTCGTCAGAGGTCCCGAATCTCATGTGTGTTTACGTAAAAATGCCCGGCGAATCCGATGGTGATCATCGTTTTTGGTTGCGGTGCCCAAGAACGCACCACGGAGCCAACACGACGGAAATCAACTTGCCGCCGAGCACTATACCGGAAGACAATCGACGAGATCAGGAGCTTACGGCTTTGCTTAGTCCGCTTGGT
This sequence comes from Serrognathus titanus, assembly GCA_039766575.1. Lineage (NCBI taxonomy): Eukaryota > Metazoa > Arthropoda > Insecta > Coleoptera > Lucanidae > Serrognathus > Serrognathus titanus. The sequence goes on from CM077914.1 coordinate 60,739,417, forward strand.
ATTGTACCGGGAGTCAATCAACGAGATCAGGAGCCTACGGCTTTTTTTGATCCGTTGGGGACTATACCGGAATGCAATCAACGAGATTAGGAGCTTTGCTTGGTCCGCTGGGCATTATACCCGGAGGCAATCAACAAGATCGGGAGCCCACGGCTTTGCTTGGTCCGCTGGGTACTATACCGGGAGGCAATCAACGTAATTGGGAGCCCACGACTTTGCTTGGTCCGCTGGGCACTATACCGGGATGCAATCAACGAGATTAGAAGGTTTGCTTGGTCCGCTGGGCACTATACCCGAAGGCAATCAACAAGATCGGGAGCCCACGGCTTGCTTGGTCTGCTGGGTACTATACCAAGAGGCAATCAACGAGATCAGGAGCCCACGGCTTTGCTTGGTCCGCTGGGTACTATACCGGGAGACAATCTACGAGATCAGGGGCTCACGGCTTTGCTTGGTCCGTCAGGTGAAGGAATCGCATTTCATAACATCGAGTTATAATTATTCTCCCAACCTGTATATATATATTGTAAATAAAGCATTTGTTGATAGACCCATCAAGTTCTAGACAAATCCCTCGCGGAATTCAAGCGGCGGCTGCGGTAATGAACTAGGAGGGTTGGTGCTGTGCAGATTCTTTTTCGGGAATTTTTTTTGGGCCTTAAACTTCGTCAGAACTCCCGAATTTCATGTGCGTTTACGTAAAAAGTTCCGGCGAATCCGATGGTGATCACCGTTTTTAGCTGCGGTGCCCAAGAAAGCACCACGGACCCAACACGGCGGAAATCAAGTCGCCGCCGCCGGGCACTATACCAGGAGCCAATCAACGAGATCAGGAGCCCACGGCTTTGATTGGTCCGCTACGTACTATACCGGGAGACGATCAACGAGATCAGGAGCCCACGGCTTTGCTCGGTCCGCTGGGCACTATACTGGGATACAATCAACGAGATCAGGATCCCACGGCTTTGCTTGCTCCGTTGAGTACCATACCAGGAGACAATCAACGAGATCAGGAGCCTACGGCTTTGCTTGGTCCGCTGAGTACTATACCGTGGAACAATCAACGAGATCAGGGGCCTACGGCCTTGTTTGGTCCGCCAGGTGAACGAATCGCATTTCATGACATCGAGTTATAATTATTCTCCCAACCTGTACATATATTGTAAATTAAGCATTTGTTGATAGACCCATCAATTTCTAGACAAATCCCTCGGGGAATCCAGGCGGCGGCTGAACTAGGAAGGTTGTTGCTTTGCAGACCCTTTTTCGAGATTTTTTTTTGGGCCTTGAGCTTCGTCAGAACTCCCGAATCTCATGTGCGTTTACGTAAAAAGTTCCGGCGGATCCGATGGTGATCACCGTTTTTGGCTGCGGTGCCCATGAAAGCGCGCGCAGGACCGTATTCGAGAAAATGACTGTTTTGGACCCTCCCAAAGTCCTCGAGCAGGCCAAATTGGGTCCCGTTGGTACTATAGCGTGAGGTCATGGACCCGAAAATCGCGATTTCTTTCTTTTTTCGTGAATTGTTTAAAAACGTTACGCCTTTCGCCGAGATCTTCTTCCGGCTATGTGACCTCCCACCCAGGTCCGACCCTGCTACTCTATTCCTTCCCAGAGGTTCGGCCCTAAACTATAAGAGTCGGAATATGATGATTTTTGAGTTTTTGAGGGCGCTCTTTCAGATCCCATCGTCGACTTTGACACGATCCTAGGCAATAAGAATGTTATTCCCCCAATCTTATCGTTATTTCCAATCACGTTATAGCAGCTGTCCCGGAATGCAGGTACTTATCTAACCTTATCATTGGGGCAATCTCATTACTTCCAGCGATTAAAGAGCCAGATTACTGAGATACGTAACGGCAAAAATCACGAGATTTAAAGTATTTAATCGTCTCGAGTCGAACCACGTAACGTCATGATCATGCGATTTCTTAATTACCGGCTCAAGTAATAAGACCCAGACCTAAAATTCCGAAAACAAGTAGATTGTTTTCAACGATTGTACAGTACATTTTGTTTTTCGACCCACTTACCCCGTTGCGACCTGGTTCGCCCAAATTACGTAAAACTTTCATTCCGACTAAAAATAAATACTTCTCCTCATCGTCATGCGGCATGACCCCGTTCATTGAAATTCAGGCAGGAGAAGCGGACATTGTCGTGAATGTATAATTTCCAAGTGGGTCGTTTATATGCACCGCGGACGCGCAGACGTTCCTGACGTCTGAAATTCAAAAAGGTCAATGTCATGTAATGGGGGGGCATGATTTACTTTGAAAGTTCGCGTGACGTACAGGAATTCATCGACCATACCCTCTCTTTCCCTTTACTCTTAGAGCTTAGAGTTAAGAAAATCGTTCGCCTTAGAGTCTAGGGCCTTAACAAGTGGAATACACACGAGATAAGACAATCTGCCTGCATCCGTCACTCACGAGGTTCATGATTCTCTGCGATCTCCAAATTCTATAAATACCACAAGTCCTGGGCGATAGAGTCAACTAGGGAGCAGTCTCATCCGATACACAAATAATCAGTCGAGTGTCCTCTCGTCGATTGATTAATCAAAAGCACTTTTAATCAATTGGCTTCGCGCGATTGTCCTTCGCAATCACGTAACCCAGATAAGCGCTTTTTCCGCGCCAATGTCAAGGATCCCGACTTCGTAACGTAAACACGCAGCAGCCCGCTTCTTGTTAGAGGGCGTTCGCTAATTGATAACGCAACGCCGCCTGTTACGTTACGCTTTTACGATGTTGTGTGTTCACACCTATTGCTATTTACACAACTCGCGATTAAGTTTGCCTTTGAAAAAATAGGTTTCGTTAGAGACGGAGAGGTCCGATGGCCTCCTTAAACAGGGGATCATGCATACCTCTCTCTTGGCGACCTTTATTTTTAAACCCGGTACGCTATTGGGTTGAATTTATTGCCGCCCATTTGTGGAGGCATAAAGCTCGGCGTCCACGTGGCTTGAAACCTCTTGAATAAGACTGTGAAGCAAGATTCTTCATATGACAGTTGGGGTAGATGTTCTTTGTCTCCTGGCGGCCTATGTTTTAAACTCAATACGCTCCTGGATTCAATTTTTTGGCGTCCATTTATGGGGGCATAAAACTCAACCTCCACGTGGCTCAGAACCTCTTAATAAGACTGTGGACCAAGATTCTTGGGCAATAGGCGACATGGGAGTTATCGGACGGCCCCCTTTGTGTCCTGGTAACGTTTATTTTTAAACTCAGTACGCTATTGGGTTGAATTTAATGCCGCCCATTTATGGGGGCATAAAGCTCGGCGTCTACGTGGCTTGAAACCTCTTGAATAGGGCTGCGAAGCAAGATTCTTGACATGACAGTCGTGGGTGGGCGTCTTTTGTTTCCTGACAACCCATATTTTAAACTTAATACGTTCCTGGGTTCAATTTTTTGGCGCCCATTTATGGAGACATAAAACTCAACGTCCACATGGCTTAAAACCTCTTCAATAGGGCTGTGAAGGAAAATTCTTGATATGACAGTTGTGGGTGGGCGTCCTTTGCCTTCTGGCAGACTACATTTTAAACTCAATACGTTCCTGGGTTCAATTTCTTAACGCCCCTTTATAGAGACATAAAACTCAAGGTCCACGTGGCTTGAAACCTCTTAAATAAGACTGTGGTGCAAGAATCTTGGGCAGTAATTGACATGGCAGTTACAGGACGGGCCCCTTTGTGTCCTGATAACGTTTATTTTTAAGCTCAGTGCGTTATTGGGTTCAATTTATTGCCGCCCATTGATGGGGGCATAAAGCTCGGCATCTACGTGGCTTGAAACCTCTTTAATAAGACTGTGAAGCAAGATTCTTGATATGTCAGTTGTGGGTGGGCGTCCTTTGCCTCCTGGCAGACTACATTTTAAAGTCAATACGCTCCTGGGTTCAATTTCTTAACGCCCTTTTATACAGACATAAAACTCAAGGTCCACGTGGCTTGAAACCTCTTAAATAAGACTGTGGTGCAAGAATCTTGGGCAATAGATGACATGGCAGTTATGGGACGGGCCCCTTTGTGTCCTGGTAACGTTTATTTTTAAGCTCAGTGCGTTATTGGGGGTTCAATTTATTGCCGCCCATTTATGGGGACATAAAGCTCGCCGTCCACGTGGCTTGAAACCTCTTGACTAGGACTATGAAGCATGATTCTTGATATGACAGTTGTGGGTGGGCGTTTTTTGTCCCCTGGCAGCCTATATTATCAACTCAATACGCTCCTGGGCTTAATTTTTTGGCGCCCATTTATGGAGACATGAAACTCAACGTCCGCATGGCTTGAAACTTCTTAAACTGGACTTTGAAGAAAGATTCTTGACGACTAGACGACATGGCAGTTGTGGATGGGCTTCCTTCTTAGTCTCTTGATAAGGGGTAACTGCCCCGATTAATTAATCAATCAATTAATCTATTGCATGATCGTAAAATTTTTAATTAATTTTAATTAATCGAAGCAACTAATTATTGTACAGATTAACTGACCTGCTTTTAATTAATTAATCGGATCAATTCGTTAGTATTGATCAATTGACTCGTTCCAATAATCCGATGAACGATCAATGAGCTATTAATCGAACACGCATTTTGATAATCGTCTAAATCAAACGATAAATTAATCGATGGATTAATTTAAGCGATTGCTGTTGAATTCGGTAGATTTGAAACGATTGTTGATGAATTTATTGATTAGCTTCAATTTTTTTAATCGATGAATGGTCAATAACCGATTAAGCGATCACGCACATTTAATAATCAATTAATCAAATCAAACGATAAATTAATCAAATCGAATGATTCATTAATCGTTTGAAGACTACTTCAAACGATTGTTGATGAACTCATCGATTAGTTGATTCAGTCGTATCTATTGTTCCTAATCGATGAATGATCAGTAAACGATGAATCGATCATACACTTTAATCATCAATTAATCAAACGATAAATTAATCAAATCAAGTGATTAATTCATCAAGTAGACTTTAGACGATTGCTGATGAATTCATCGATTAGTTGACTCAATCGCATCTATGTTTCTTAATCGATATTATTCAACGAATTCGATTTTATAAAAAAATCGATTAAAAGATAAATAAATTATATTCTAAACAATGATGCATTCATCGATACAATTAATCGACCGGATTGATTATTATAAATAATCAGTCGCAAGAGTCAATTTATTGATCAGATTTTAAGCGATTAATTGATGAATTTATTAAGCTACAGATCCATCGATTAATCAATCTCTCTTCCAACTTCTTCTTTTTTTTTTTGATCAACTGATTAACCGAATTGATTAATTGAATCTTCGAATAATCGTCTCCGCGTGTATTATGATTAATCATTTTTTTAATCATCAATTAACCAGACTGTGAGCGATGGTTGATGAGTTCATCGGTCAGCTGCTTCAGCCTCTTTGTATTAATCATGAGAATTCTGATTAATTTGTTTTTCAATCAATTGATTAATTGAATCACTCGAACAATCCACGTATTTTTTTTTATAATCAATTAATCAGGCAATTATTTATTTATTACACAAATCTTAAGCGATCAATTGATGAGTTTATTAAGTAACGGAAACATTGATTCATTTTTTTTATTTTTAATCAACGGATTAATCGAATTGATTAATTGAATCACTCGAATAATCCTCTACACGTATATCATTTTGTTAATCATTTTTTAATCATCAATTGACTAGACTTTAAACGATGATTGATAAATTCATCTGCTATCTGACTCAGTCATACCTTTTCTGATTAATCAATTAGTCAAATGAATTCTGATTGAATGATCGATTAATTTAATCATTCGAATAATCTTCTCCGCGTACATTTTTACGATTATCATTTTTAATCATAAATTAATCAGCCTTTAAACGGCGGTTTGACGAATTCATCGGTCACCTGACTCAGTGGCACCTTTGCATTCTTAATCAAGTATTCGATCGGATTTTGATTGACTGATTGATTAACCATTTTTCAAATTTCTTTTTCTTTCAATCAATGAATTGATCGAGTTAATTAATTCAATCACTCGAATAATACTCTCCGCGTGACTATTTTGATTGATCATTTTTTAATCTTGAATTAACCAGACTTCAAGCGATTGTTCATCAGCAATCGTTGATGAATTCTTCGCTTAATTGACTCAGTCGCACTTTTTTTTATTAATCGATTAATCAAATGAATTCTGATTGATCGATCGATTAATTTAATCACATTCTCCGTGTATACTTTTATGATTAACATTTTTAATCATAAATTAATCAGTTTTTAAATGGCGATCGACGAATTTATCGGTCACCTGACTCAATGGCATCTTTGCTTCCTTAATCAGGTATTCGATCGGATTCTGATTGACTGATTGATTGATCACTTTTTAAATTTCTTTTTCTTTCAATCAATGAATTGATCGAGTTGATTAATTGAATCACTCGAATAATACTCTCCGCGTATAGTATTTTGATTGGTGATTTTTTAATCTTCAATTAATCAAACTTCAAGCGAATTTTTCGGCTAATTGACTCAGTCGTACCTTTCTTTTATTAATCGATTAATCAAATGAATTCTGATTGATCGATCGATTCATTTAATTACATTCTCCGTGTACATTTTTGTGATTGTCATTTTTTAATCATAAATTAATCAGCCTTTAAACGGCGGTTTGACGAATTCATCGGTCGCCTGACTCAGTGGCAACTTTGCTTTCTTAATCAGGATTGATTGATTAATCACTTTCGAAATTTCTTTTTCTCTCACACAATAAATTGATCGAATTGATTAATTGAATCATTCAAATAATCCTCTCCTCCCCGAGTATATTATGTTGATTAATCATTTTTTAATCATCAATTAACCAGACTTTAAACGATTAATCACGAAATCATCGATTAATGATTCGGTGGTACCTCTTTTTATTATTAATCACTCAAGCAGATTCTGATTGACTAACTGAGTAATCGAATCATTCGAATAATCCGGATTTTTTTTTAATAATCGATCAACCAGACAGTCAATGAATTAATCGAGTTTCTCCTCTCCCCCCGGCAAAGATGATTCTGAAAATTTACAAACTGCAGATTTCAGAAGATGATGTCATAAGCATTTAGCACCGAGTTGTAAATGTGATCATCGAGTTAGCACCTCGGTTAAAACCGGATTCAATTTGCGACCGAATTCCGACAAAGGTAGCGAAAATGCGCCGAATTTCCACCGCCAATTAGAAACGTGCTAATTAAGGACGTAAATGGGGAAAGACGTTTTAAAACAAAATCTGCTCCATTCACAAAAAGCGACGTAAAATTAAAACGAACTTTTTATGGCCGTCGGGAATCGTTCACATCTGGTTTTGTACGTCACAGTTTAGCATGGTACACTGTCGTCCAGAAGTGTAAGGCCCAAACTAGGCGAGCGTTTTTTCCCTCGCCGCGACAAAGTAAAAATGAGACATGTTAATAAAACGAAATAGTTGAGCGTGTTTTGTTTCCGTTGACGTAAGTCAAGAATATCTCTGTGACAATGCACGATGACGTAGCTAAACTTTCCTGCTCTAGTGTACGCATGCAATCGATTCTGACCACAAGGCCGGATCGATTTCGCTCTCGTTTCACGTGTAACAACTTTTTTTCTATCGAAACTCTCCAAACTGATGCCATCAGCAAACACCAGAAGTCGGAAACGGAGAGGAAAACTCTTGACCCCTAACACTCGTATAAATAAAGCGTACACTCAGAGTAAAGTCATTGCCACATTTCTATTTTTATCGTGTCGCACGACCAGCGTGCGTATTATTAATTAGTTTATTGTCGCCTGCATAAATGTTTAAATGATTTTCAACTCGCGTTTAATACTTCGATGTTAAGGAAAATAGTTGGTTGGTAAACAAATCCTCGTTTATCGCGTTGATCGTTGCACTCGGTAAACCTATGGACCATCGACGTTTGACCCCAGGCCAAAAAAAAAGGGCTCTCGCATGCTTACCATGTCTACGGTAACCTCGCCGACTTTGGTCGCGCCGTGGGTCTTCCTGAATTTCTTAACTTTCTCCTGTTCTTTGGGGACCTTCGTGGAGAGCACAGCCTTGAGGTCCGTGGAGGTGCTGCTCATCGCCCTGAGCATGGTCGACAGTTGCGGCACAACTTTCTGCAACAAAATCGAAACAATTAAAATAAAACAATTCGCAAGATTACAGAAAACTTAATTACGTTGCCCAGAGTTAAAATTGGTAGTTCAGAAATGTTAAAGTTTAGGCCATTTCTCGATCTAAAACTACCTATACTTAGTCAAGATAGAATCTAGGAAGCGATTTCCTTTTATAGCCTAGGTTTTGAATTCGAACGGATACTTGGTTCGCCCCAAACTTGCGTTTTTCTTAATGGGACATCCTGTATGTTATTGCATTTTTCGATTTGCGAATTCAAACTACCCCGAATTGCACACGAGGTTTGAAATTGGCGGGCGGTAACCTTAAGTAGCAATAAGAGCCAATTAACGAGTTTCTCTCGGTACACGGACCGAAGACTGAAAGAAATTCATCAATTTTAACAGCCAATCAGCGTGTTCTTGTCAATACACGGACCGAGCTCGAAAATAATTCAAATCAGTAACTAAACCAGTGATGAGTCCAGTTTTCTGGACCGTAGTCAGAACGATTCACTTCAAAATAGAACAGAAAAGGAAACGTACGTGAACAAATGAAATAAAAGATTCCACGCAGAATTCATTTTGAGACTACCCCGAATTCATGTGTTGCACATGAGGTTTGAAATTGGCGGGCAGTAGCCTTAAGTAGCAATAAGAGCCAATTAAAGAGTTTCTCTCGGTACACGGACCGAAGACTGAAAGAAATTAATCAATTTTAACAGCCAATCAGCGTGTTCTTTTCAATACACGGACCGAGCACGAAAATAATTCAAATCTAGTGGTGGGTCTAGTTTTGCCTAACCACTCGGACCGTAATCAGAACGATTCACTTCAAAACAGAACAGAAAAGGAAACGTACGTGAACAAATAAAATAAACGATTCCACACATTTGCATTTCCACAGTTATTCACAGATTGAAAATATCTTCTTGTTGGGTGCATCAGGTTTTAATCAATTTAACACACGCAACAGAACGCATGCCACTACTTCCTGTGCTTAAAGTTGAAAATTGAAATAAAACAATTGTTACTTCTCCGGACGACTTTAAAATCGCTCGCTAATCGATCTTGAAAAAGCTGTCAACTGGTGCAGCCGAACGTTTATTATTGAAAGGAGTCTTTCTATCCATCTTAACAAAAACTGCAGTTTCAAAGCAATCAACCGATGCATTAATAAAAATTAGTAACGTAACAAGTAGTACGGTCACGCGAGTATAATTCTATTCCGTGTTTACGACGGGGTGATACTACGTCAAACGTTAATACGGTCCACAAAGAATAAATCCCGCAAAAGATTCTTAAGCAACAACCCTACGATGCAAGAAGGTGCGCGGAAAACGAAATCATCGGTCTCTTTGATCTTCGATGGGCAGTATTTTGGCAACCTTGAATTTGCATAAGCACAGTCTTGGTGGTACAAATGAGAAGACGATAAGACTGTGCCACAGACTGTGTTTACCATTGATGACGCGCTATACACCAATTCTCTAAGGTCTGCGCAGATCAGTTTGAAGCTATCAGTTTCCTGGAAGAGTTTTTCTCAGTACACGGACCGAGGACGAAAAGAAATTAATTAATCAACGAGTTTTTCTTAGTACACGGACTGAGGACGAAAATAAATTAATTAATCAACGAGTTTTTGTTAGTACACGGACCGAGGATGAAAAGACATTAATGAATCAACGAGTTTTTCTTAATACACGGACCGAGGATGAAAAGACATTAATGAATCAACGAGTTTTTCTTAATACACAGACCGAAGACGAAAAGCAATTAATTAATCAACGAGTTTAGTTATAAGCAACGTTTCAGAATTGTAGAACGGGTTGCCCGTTTTTCTTTCAATTTTAAGGCGATTGAAAAAAGGGCACTCCTCGTATCTATGAATCCATATACGTCGACCTTCGACTTGAAGAAGCTGACCAACAAGAAGCTACGAAATTCAGAGTTGCGGAAGTTTTTGGGCAACCCCCCAAAAAAAAGGAGACAAACAAGCTCCGTACTCACTGGGCAATGAACCTGGTTTACAAAACCTCGTGTAAACCGAAGATGTATTCGTTCATTCACCTCTTTAGTTTCATTAGCACTTTAATTAGTTTCACAGTTTGTAATTAGTGTCAGCCTTACGGGGCACATTTAGAAACATTTTCTAAAAAGTCATTCCATTGTTGGTCAGTACTAAAGGCGACAGTCTTTGAGAGTAGAAAGGAAAAAGTACTTGGAATCAGGTCTGTGTGTACTGACCACGTACAGAAATCTAAAAAGTCGATCCGCCTTGCGGATTCATTTGAACAAACGTGAGCATAATGATTGAGTGAGTAATGAGACTAATTGAGTAACAACAAGATCAGTCCAGAAGCCCCAAGAAAAGAAAACCAAACCAAGAAAGGACTTACCGACATTCTTTCGGGCGCGTCCTCTAAGAAAAAAATTGACACTGACTGGATATGTCAAATTTTTGAAGTGACGGCTAATCATTTGATTAATCATATAAGGTTTTTGGGGATTACCACACTATCAAAAATTAAACTGAATCAAAAACTGTCTGTGAAATAGAACGCGTTCTATTTCCAAACCGACCAAGTGACTGTAGAAATTGGACTTTATCTTGTACTATACAAGGAAATGGAGTTGCCCAAAACGACTTTGAAGTCTTGTATTTATACAATCGACAACTCAAGAAAGTCAAACTTTGTGCAGTTAAAAAAAATGTGTCAAATGTTAAATTTCTTTCCACTTTATTTATTTTTTTTTATTTGCTCAATTACCAGTATCGACTATCAGACAACAATAAAATTAAAAAAATAAAACAAATTTCTGATCAGTTGTTCAGTAGTATCAATTAAATGATCAATAACTGATTAATCGATCATGCGCTTTAAAATGGTAGGGATAGGCCGATTCTGGAACCTCCTCCAACCTTGTCCGAAAATTCAAGGTCCAGGTCGAAAGAGGTTCCAGAATCGGCCCATCCCAGACGTGACCTTCACCACGACCTTGAAGTTGATAAGGTTATCTTCGACATAACCTCAAGTTGACATGGAGGAGGTTCTAGAATGAGTTGACCCTGAGGTAACTTTGAAATGAGTGGAATCATATCAGAGGAGGTTCTAGTCTTGATTTCTCCCTAACCTTGATGAAATGTAGGAATTGATTTATTAGTGACTTCGTGGTAGGAATCACAAGATTTTTAGGTGGGGGCTATACTAATTTACATCCTCACCTCCTCCTACCACAAGGTCAGTCGTGTCTATTATTCTTAATCGATGAATGATCAATAACCGACTATTCGATCATGCACTTTAATAATCAACTAATCAAATGAAAATTAATGAAAATCCAATTGTTTATTAATTAAGCAGACTTTAATCGTTGAATTTATTGATTAGCCGACACAATCGCTCCATTTTTCCTAATCGATGAATGATCAATCAATAACCGATTAAGCGATTAAGCGATCAAGCGCGTTTGATAACCAACTAATCAAAATCAAACGATAAATTGATTTATTAGTCAAGTAACAATTGTTGATTAATTCATCGATTAGTTGATTCAATCGTTTTAATCAATGAATGCACCTTGACAATCAATTAATCAAACGAAAAATTAATCAAAATCAAATGATTCATTAATAAAATTAATTTAGAGGCTTCCGCGGCCGTTGTCCATGCCAGCAGCAACAGCAGGAGCAAACCTGAGGAAGTTCTTCTGCAATGGAGAACGAAACGTCGGCAGTAGAAGCAGTCGTGACGCGATTCCAACCAGAAGACAATTCAATTATTCATTCATTAATCAGGTATGCTTTAAACGATTGTTGATGAATTTATTGATTAGACGATACAATCGCATCTATTTTTCCTAATCGATGAATGATCGATCAATAACCGATTAATCGATCGTGCACGTTTAATAATCAACTAATCAAAATCAAACGATAAATTTATCAAATCAAACGATAAATTTATCAAATCAAACGATAAATTGATCAAATCAAACGATAAATTAATCAACTCAAACGATTCATTAATCAAGTTGTCGTCAAACAATTGTTGATGAATTCATCGATTAGTTGATTCAGTCGTATCTATTGTTCTTAATCGATGAATGATCAATAACCTACTACTCGATCGTGCACTTTAATAATCAATTAATCAAATGAGAAACTAATCAAAATAAAATAATTCGTTAATCAAGTAGATCTTAAACGATTGTTGATCAATTTATTGATTAGACGATACAATCGCATCTATTTTTCCTAATCGATGAATGATCAATAACCGATTAAGCAATCATGCACGTTTAATAATCAGCTAATCAATATCAAACGATAAATTAATCAAATCAAATGATTCATTAATCAAGTAGTCTTCAAGCAATTGTTGATCAATTCATCCATTAGTTGATTTAGTCGCATCTGTTGTTCTTCAGCGATAAATGATCAATAACCGATTAATCGCACTTTAATAATCAATTAATCAAACGAAAACCTAATCAAAATCAATTGATTCATTAATCAAGTAGAGTTTAAATGATCGTTGATGAATTTATTGGTTAGACGATACAATCGCATCTATTTTTACTAATCGATGAATGATCGATCAAGCGATCATGTATGTTTAGTAATCAACTAATCAAAATCAAACGACAAATTAATCAAATCAAAGTGATGTTGGAACGGACCTATTGACTAACTTTCTTAAATCGTTTCATAAATTGAAAAATCTTGCCCTCTCTCTGCAAGGGTCACTTCTTCCAAATGGGCCGGATTATTTTTTTTATAATCCTTTTACTTTTGGGGCCTTGACCTCTACGTGCCCAGCAAAAAAGCGCAAAGTCTGGCGATTTTGTTATCAATAGATTTTTTTTTTTTTGGACGCCTGATTAAATGGGACTCACGAGGTCGTGGTTCGCCGACAAAAAATTGTCGCCGACCGCAGATTTTGACCTTGAGACCATAACAATTCAACATGTTGTGAATGCAACAATTTTATTATATCATCTGTAATTCAAAACTTTTTTTTGCTCCCATTCCAAGTATCAAGTGAGTAATTTTTTTAATTTTAATTATAATTTGAGGATTTATCAGAGAATATGGGAAAAAATCGGTTTATTCTAAAAACCACGAGATAAATGGATTAAATGAAGCTGATTATTGCTTAAAACTGTTTATTTTTGTAGTCCTTAATCCGCCGAAAAGATGCATTCCACGGCGCAGCCAGAATGCATTAATTAGATTATAAAAGATAAGTAAGTCGCGGAGATGTGGCTCAAAAGGCACCGGCCGATTTTAGATCTGGATTTTCAGGGAATTTAATTTTTTTTTCTTTTCGGAAAACCGTATCTAAATCTTCGATAATCGATAACGTATTTAGACAGACAGCTTTTAAAAATCATGTTGTTTATTTCGGAGGCGCAAACTCATCAGAAAAAAAATATAATCAGCGGGATAAGTCATATCAGATTAAACGGGGAGGCTTTGGACTGGATTTACAAATCCTAAAAGGGAAAAAAATCTGTGTACTTTGAACGAAATAATCATCGTGTTTTCGCTATTATTATTATTTTATTTTTAATCACAAGTAGATGACAATTAAATCGGTGGGCGTGGCGCGCCGAAATATGCGCGCGCATTTCCACATCAAAACGAAACAAAGCGTACGCGTACTTCCAGAAGAATTCAGAACGTCATAAGGCAATTAACCTGGAAAACTAATTTTCTTATCATTGAACTGGAAACGATTTGCCGCTGATGCTATTTACTTAGATCATCGCGGGTTTTCAAGGAATCACGTTAGTTTGCTTAAGGTTACAACAACAATTATCACACCTGCGTCTAGTCGTAACAACTTCGCCGCAGTGCAATAAATAAGCAAACAAACTCAAGCAAAGTGGGTCAATGCAAAGAAGAAAAAAGGACGGACGAGTGAAAACGCGATTATTTCACACAAACTGCGCGTCACCGCATGATAATTTTTTTTTTCATTCGCCAGTGATATCGCATTAACGGATTATTATGTAAGGCTCAATAAACAGGCAGCTGATATTATTTGCTGTTTGATGTTTGACTTTCAAATAAGACGTGCAATTAAAAACTTTATTGGCTTGGCAAGTGCAACGCTTCAAGGTGGCGTTTTTGCTTTCCATTTGCAGAGGACATCATCGCATTCATCAACCGTAATCCTCGATTAGCAAGTTCGAAAACGTTTACCTTAGAAATTAAATTAATCGCAGTGATTACGATTAGAGATACAACGCCTTGATAACCAATGAAAATTGATGTAAAACAAATACGTAATGGTAATTCAAGTATTCTATTAGAAGGTTACTTTTTCCATCGACTTACACTTTTAGTGAATACCTTAGCAATCAACTGCACACGTCAGCAACGGCCTCGAATGATTTAGTACTCGGAGTGATAATCAACTTTGTTTCCTATACAAAAAAAAAGTATTGAACTGTCAACGATCGAAAAGAAACTCTTCTTACAAGTATAAGTTGAGACACGGTGCAATTCGTAATGATAATAACCAATTAACGAGCTTCTCTCAGTACATGGACCGAAGACTGAAAAAAATTAATCAGCGTGTTCTTTTCAGTACACGAACTGAGCTCGAAAAGAATTCAAATCCGTACCTAAACCAGTGGCGAGTCCAGTTGTGTGTAACTGCTCGGATCATAGTCAGAACGATTCACTTCAAAATACAACAGAAAATACAATAGAAAAAAAAAACGTAGACGAAGACGAAAAGACGTTAATTAATCAACGACTTTTTCTTAGTACACGGACCGAAAACGAAAAGAAATTAATTAATCAATGAGTTTTGCTTAATACACGGACCGAAAACGAAAAGACATTAATTAATCAACGAGTTTTTCTTAGTACACGGACCGAAGATTGAAAGAAATTAATCAATTTTAACAGCCAATCATCGTGTTCTTGTCAGTACACGGACCGAACTCGAAAATAATTTAAATCCGTTACTTGGTTCGCCCCAAACTTGCGTTTTTGTTAACGGGACATCCTGTATATTATTGCATTTTTGGATTTGCGAATTCAAACTACCCCGAATTGCACATGAGATTTGAAATTGGCGGGCAGTAGCCTTAAGTAGCAATAAGAGCCAATTGAAGAGTTTCTCTCGGTATAAGGACCGAAGACTAAAAGAAATTAATCAATTTTAACAGCCAATCAACGTGTTCTTCTCAGTACACGGACCGAGCTCGAAAAGAATTCAAATCCGTAACCAAACCAGTGGTGAGTCCAGTTTTGTGTAACTGCTGAGACCGTAGTCAGAACGATTCACTTTAAAATACAACAGAAAATACAATAGAAAAATAAACGTAGACGAAAACGAAAAGACATTAATTAATCAACGACTTTCTCTTATTACACGGACCGAAGACGAAAAGAAATTAATAAATCAACGAGTTTTTCTCAGTACACGGACCGAAAACGAAAAGAAATTAATTAATCAATATGTTTTGTTTAGTACACGGACCGAAAACGAAAAGACATTAATTAATCAACGAATTTTTGTTAGTACACGGACCGAAGATTGAAAGAAATTAATCGATTTTAACAGCCAATCATCGTGTTCTTTTCAGTACACGAACCGAGCTCGAAAATAATTTACTTGGCTCGCCCCAAACTTGCGTTTTTCTTAATGGGACATCCTGTATGTTATTGCATTTTTGGATTTGCGAATTCAAACTACCCCGAATTGCACATGAGGTTTGAAATTGGCGGGCGGTAGCCTTAAGTAGCAATAAGAGCCAATTAACGAGTTTCTCTCAGTACACGGACCGAAGACTGAAAGAAATTAATCAATTTTAACAGCCAATCAGCGTGTTCTTCTCAGTACACGGACCGAGCTCGAAAAGAATTCAAATCCGTCACTAAATCAGTGGTGGGTCTAGTTTTGTGTAACCACTCGGACCGTAGTCAGAACGATTCACTTCAAAATAGAACAGAAAAGGAAACGTACGTGAACAAATGAAGTAAACGATTCCACACATATTTCATTTTGCATTTCCACTATTGTTCACAGATTGAAAATATTTTTTTGTCGGTTGCAGCAGGTTTTAATCAATTTGACACACACAACAGAACAAATGCCACTACTTCCTGTGATCAAAGTTGAAAATTGAAATAAAACAATTGTTACTTCTCCGGACGACTTTAAAACCGCTCGCTAATCGATCTTGAAAAAGCTGTCAACTGGTGCAGCCGAACGTTTATTATTGAAAGGAGTCCTTCCATCCATCTTAACAAAAACTGCAGTTTGAAAGCAACCAATGCATTAATAGAAATTAGTGACGTAACAAGTAGTACGGTCACGCGGGTATAATTCTATTCCGTGTTTACGACGGGGTCAAACGTTAATTCGGTTCACAAAGAATAAATCCCGCAAAAGATTCTTAAGCAATAACCCTACGATAAAAGGTGCGCGGAAAACGAAATCATCGGTCTCTTTGATCTTCGATGGGCAGTATTTTGGCAACCTTGAGTTTGCATAAGCAGTGTCTTGGTAGTAGAAAGGAGAAGACGATAAAACTGTGCCACAGATTGTGTTTACCATTGATGATGCGCTATACACCAATTATCTAAGGTCTGCGCAGATTAGTTTAAAGCTATCAGTTTCCTGGAAGAGTTTTTCTCAGTACACGGACCGAGGACGAAAAGACATTAATTAAGCAACGAGTTTTTCTTAGTACACGGACCGAGGATGAAAAGACATTAATGGGTCAACGAGTTTTTCTTAGTACACGGACCGGGGATGAAAAGATATTAACGAATCAACGAGTTTTTCTTAATACACGGACCGAGAATGAAAGGACATTAATGAATCAACGAGTTTTTCTTAGTACACGGACCGAAGACGAAAGGAAATTAATTAATCAACGACTTTTTCTTAGTACACGGACCGAAGACGAAAGAAAATTAATTAATCAACGAGTTTTTCTTAGCACACGGACCGAGGTCGAAAAAAAAGTTCAATTCGTAACTAAGCCAACGTGACTCCAGTTTTGTAATTAGTCGGACCGTAGTCAGAACGCCTCATAGAACCAAAGTTTACGGAAAAAGAAACCAATGAGAAAAACAATCGTTTAATTAACTTAATCCGACAAAACAAAACAAAATATGGTCTCTCATTAGTTCATTTCATAACGATTTCATTTCATAACGAATCCTATCTAATTGGATAATATACACAAAGGAAAAACCTATTCTAAAACATCTGTTTATATGTATGTATAGCGGCGTTTTATTCAATTATTACACCGCAGAGACACGTAGCAGTTTATTAAAAAAAATCTAAATTAAACAACACGAGTGTATCTAACACTTTTGCATCTGCTTATGTAAAGAATAATCTCGCGTACGTAAATGCACTCGTGCCTCGATCAAATGATTTGCAGGTGCGAAAAAATTCGGCGAGTGGCACGGAATTAGCGCAAATGCTCTAAATAAACGGCGCCCATTCACGTTTTGACCGTCTGCCAGGAAAGCCATCATCTCATTCGATAATGTTGAACACAGTCGTAAATTACAAAAAAAAACTTTAGAATTGCCATCGTCATTAGATTACTACAGGAAAGAGATAAAATTTGTCATTGAATTCGTATTCACCTCGCGTGTGTAATTTATTTTAATGACCAAATAATATTGTCACGAGTGGTGACTCACCTCGTCATTATGTAATACCGTGAAACTTGTTTGTTTGAAGAAACAAGACATGTAGGTAATTCGTCGGAACGAGTTGAGAAATATTTATGAAAAAAAAAAAAAAAACCGACGCCGCTGTTTGGTATTCGGCGTTTGAGACAACTAAGTGTACAGTAGATTCCTTAATTTGAAAATCCTTCATATTTTAGCAATTTTTAGGTCAAATCGTTTTTCTTTCGTACGGTTCTTTTGAATGTCGTGCTTAATTCGTTTATTACTAAGCAATGAACTGCTTAAAATCAACAACGTACATTATGTATAAGTTGTTTGTTTATGCAGTCGTTACGTTAACTGTTAAACTGCGACCTTCGCCCTCGTAATCGAATGAATCGAATGTTCCTAAATTTCGATCGTGGCGGAAATGACACGTCCGATTGAAATTGTTAAACGCTTTTTGCCTAACTCGACTACAATCAAATATTCATTACCTACTAATTGAATGTAAACAAACTTTTTTTTTTCAATTCCCCCCAATCGCTAAGTAGCTCCGATTTACATGAACGAAAATAATTTTTATTTTTTCCTGTGGAATTATTCTTTCGGACGTTTTTTTCTCTAATTTCCTTTCATTCTCTCCTGAATTGAATTCGTCCTTTTGTCTTCCGTTCGTGTAATCCTGTGTTTAGTCGTCGGTTCTTTTGTTTTTAAGATTTTGTTTTCTTGTTTCTGTTTCTGTCCTTTGATTTTCGAACGATTCCCCTGTTTCCTTCTGTTTACTTTTGCCTTTTGCGTATT
This sequence comes from Serrognathus titanus, assembly GCA_039766575.1. Taxonomy (NCBI): domain Eukaryota; kingdom Metazoa; phylum Arthropoda; class Insecta; order Coleoptera; family Lucanidae; genus Serrognathus; species Serrognathus titanus. Next base: position 60,758,052 of record CM077914.1, read on the forward strand.
TTTCTTTTTTTATTATTTTTGTCGAATTATTATTATCAGTATTTATTAATTTCCTGCATCAATTTATTATTATTATTATTATCAGTACTCTTCTGTTTTCCGTTCATCTTTTTTTTTTAATTAATTTTCTTACTCTTCTGCTTTCTGTTCTTCTCGTTGTTTTTTGTTTTATTTTATTTAATTTTTTTTTTTTAGTTAATTCTAATTAATATATGTAGGTATTACATTCCTATTTTCTTTTTTTTTTTCTGCAGATATTATTTTAATTAAAACGTCGTCACCTCAGCACCACGGACTTCATCGTCCTCTTCTGCTTTCTGTTCGTCTTTTGTTTTTAATTAATATGTCGTATTACATTAACTATTTTCTCGTTTAATTTCGCTTCTGCTTCCCGTTTGTCTTTTGTTTTTAGTTTATTTTAATGAACATGTCAAATTACATTACTAATTTTTCGTTCTCTCTTTTTTTTTTGGTAGATGTATCATCGTACTCTTCTAATTTCTGTTTGTCTTTTGTCTTTTAATTTATTTCAATTAATAAGTCGTCACATCGACACAGATATCACCGTACCCTGTCGTTCGTCTTTTGTTTTTTAATTGATTTTAATTAATATGTCGAATTACGTTACTCATTTTTGTTTTTTTTTTTTCTGGATACATCATCGCACTCTTCGAATTTCCGTTCGTCTTTTGTCTTTTAATTTATTTTAATTAATATGTCGTCATCTCGACACAATTACCATCGTGCTCTTCTGTTTTCGTTCGTCTTTTGTTTTTTTAATTTATTTTAATTAATATGTCGAACTGCCAACCTTTGTCCTAAGTAATAATAATTGCACAGACGTAGTAAAATAAATTAAGAAACAAAAGACAAACAGAAAACAGAAGAGTGCGATGATATATATATCTGCATCGAGGTGACGACATATTAATTAAATAAATTAAAATAAATTAAAAAAAACAAAAGAGGAACGAAAACAGAAGATTACGTTGATATATGTATCTGTGTCGAGAAGACGACAAAAGCGAACAGAATGCGACGTATTAATTAAAAACAAAAGACGAACACAAAGCGGAAGATATCTGCGAAAAAAAAAAACACATTAAAAACAAAAAAACAAACAAAAGTGCAATCGTACTCTTCTAATTTCCGTTCGTCTTTTGTCTCTTTTAATTTATTTTAATTAATATGTCGTCACCTCGACACAGATATATATCATCGCACTCTCCTTATTTTCGTTTGTCTTTTGTTTTTTAATTTATTTTTAATTAATGTAACGTCGCCTTGACGCCTTTTGTTTTTAATTTACATTATTACCTCGACACACCAGACATTGTCGTACTCTCTTTTTTTATGTTCGGCTTTTGTTTTTAATTAACATGTCGTTCTTATTGCATTATTTCTTCTTATTTTATTGAATTCTGTTTTCTGTTCGTCTGTTGTTTTTTAATTTAGTTTAATTAATTTAGTTTAATTAATATATATCATCGTACTCTTCTGTTTTCGTTTGTCTTCTGTCTTTTAATTTATTTTAATTAATTTGTCGTCATCTCAACGCAAATATATATCATCATGATTTCTGTTTTCGTTCGTCTTTTGTTTTCTTCATTTAATTAATATGTCGTCACCTCGACGCAGATATTATCCTACTCTTTTGTTTTCGATTTTTTTTTTTGGCAGATATCATCGTTCTCTTATAATTTGTGTACGTCTTTTGTTTTTTAATTTATTTTAATTAATATATCGTCACCTCGACACAGATATATATCATCGTACTTTTCTGTTTTCGTCCGTCTTTTGTTTTTTAATTTATTTTAATTTATTTTAGTGAATATGTCGTCACCTCGACGCAGATAACATCGTACTCTTTTGTTTTCGTTTTTTGTTTGGCAGATATCATCGTACTCTTCTAATTTCCGTTCGTCTTTTGTCTTTTAATTTATGTTAATTAATATGTCGTCTCCTCGACACAGATATCAACGCACTCTTCTGCTTTCGTTCGTCTTTTGTTTTTTAATTCCTTTTAATTAATTTGTCGTCATCTCGACACAGATATACATATATCATCATAATTTCTGTTTTCGTTCGTCTTTTCTTTTCTTAATTTATTTTAATTAATATGTCGTCACCTCGACACAGATATATATCATCGTACTCTTCTGTTTTCGTTCGTCTTTTGTCTTTTAATTTATTTTAATTAATATGTCGTCGCTTCGACACATATATCATCGTACTCTTCTGTTTTCTGTTCGCCTTTTGTTTTTAATTTATTTTAATTAATGTGTCGTCAATACATTCCGTATTCTGTTTGTCTTTTGTTATTTAATATATTTTAATTAATATGATACCTCGACACCCCCAGATATTGTGGCACTCTCTTCTTTTACGTTCGGCTTTTGTTTTTAATTAATATGACGTACATATTGTGTTACTTTTTTTCTTATTTTATTGAATTATGTTTTCTGTTCGTGTGTTGTTTTTAATTTATTTTAATTAATGTGTCGAGTTATATGTATTACTAATTTTTAGTTTTTTTTTTTTTTTTATTGGCAGATATCATCGTACTCTTCTAATTTGCGTTCGTCTTTTGTTTTTTTTTTAATTTATTTTAATTTATATGTCGTCTCCTCGACACAGATTCCGCCGCACTCTTCTGCTGTCGTTCGTCTTTTGTTTTTTTAATTTATTGTTACTACTATGTCGTCACTTCGACACAGATTTCACGGTACCGTTTTCGTTCGTCTTTTGTTTTTTAATTTATTTTAATTAATATGTCATCACTTCGACACAGATATGTATCATTATACTTTTCTGTTTTCTTTCGTCTTCTGTTTTTTTTATTTATCTTAATTAATATGTCGAATTTCATTATTCATTTTTCTTTTTTTTTTTTGGCAAATGTCATCGTAGTCTTCTAATTTGTGTTAGTCTTTTGTTTTTTAATTTATTTCAACTAATATGTCGTCTCCTCGACACAGACACATAATATCTGTACTCTTCTGCTTTCGTTCGTCTTTTGTTTTTTTAATTTATTTTAATTAATAAGTCGTCACCTCAACGCAAATATCATCGTACTCTTTTGTTTTCGTTTTTTTTTTTGCAGATATCATCGTACTCTTCTAATTTGCGTTATTCTTTTGTTTTTTTTTTTAATTTATTTTAATTTATATGTCGTCTCCTTGACATAGATTTCACCGTACTCTTCTGCTTTAGTTCGTCTTTTGTTTTTTTAAATTTATTGTAACTAATATGTCGTCACCTCGACACAGATTTCACCGTACCGTTTTCGTTCGTCTTTTGTTTTTTAATTTATTTTAATTAATATGTCGTCACCTCGACGCAAATATCATCGTTCTCTTTTGTTTTCGTTTTTTTTTTTTGCAGATATCGTACTCTTCTAATTTGCGTTATTCTTTTGTTTTTTTTAAATTTATTTTAATTTATATGTCGTCTCCTTGACATAGATTTCACCGTACCTTCTGCTTTCTTTCGTCTTTTGTTTTTTTTAATTTATTGTAACTAATATGTCGTCACCTCGACACAGATTTCACCGTACCGTTTTCGTTCGTCTTTTGTTTTTTAATTTATTTTAATTAATATGTCGCACCTCGACGCAGATATTATCGTACTCTTTTGTTTTCGTTTATTTATTTATTTTTTTGGCAGATATCGTACTCTTCTAATTTCCGTTCGTCTTTTGTCTTTTAATTCATTTAATTAATATGTCCTCTCTTCGAGGCAGAAATTATCGTATTCTTTTGTTTTCGTTCGTCTTTTGTTTTTTAATTTACTTTAATTAATATACTTTTCTGTTATCTTTCGTCTTTTGTTTTTTTTTTTTAATTTTTCTTAATTAATATGTGGAATTTCATTATTCATTTTTTGTTTTTTTTTTTTGGCAGATGTCATCGTACTCTTCTAATTTGTGTTAGTCTTTTGTTACTTTTAATTTATTTTAATTAATATGTCGAATTACATTACTAATTTTTTTTTTTTTTGCAGATATACTCTTCTAATTTCTTTTCGTCTTTTGTTTTTTAATTTGTTTTAATTAATATGTCGTCTCCTCGACACAGATACATATCATCGTACACTTCTGTTTTCGTTCGTCTTTTGTTTTTTTAATTTATTTTAATTAATATTTCCTCACCTCAACACACATACATATCACAGTGCACTTCTGTTTTCATTCGTCTTTTGTTTTTTAATTTATTTCAATTAATACGTCGTCTCCTCGACACAAATATCACCGAACTCTTTTGTTTTTAATTTATTTTAATTAATATGTCGTCATCTCGACACAGATTTCACCGTACTCTTCTGTTGTCGTTCGTTTTTTGTTTATAATTTATTTTAGTGAATATATCGTCATCTCGACACAGATATATATATCATCATACTTTTCTGTTTCCTTTCGTCTTTTGTTTTTTAATTTATTTTAATTAATATGTCATCACCTCGACGCAGATATCATCGCACTCTTTGTTTTCGATTTTTTTTTTTGGCAGATATCGTAGTCTTCTAATTTCCTTCGTTTTTTGTCTTTTAATTTATTTTAATTTATATGTCGTCTCCTCGACACACACATCACCATACTCTTCTGTTTCCGTTCGCCTTTTGTTTTTTTAATTTATTTTAATTAATATGTCGAATTACATTACTAATTTTTCTTTTTTTTTTGGCAGATGTCAACGTACTCTTCTAATTTCCGTTCGTCTTTTGTTTTTCTTTTTAATTTATTTTAATTAATATGTCGTCAATTCGTACTCTTCTGTTTTCGTTCGTCTTTTGTTTTTTTAATTTATTTTAATTAATATGTCGTCTTCTCGACACAATACATATCACAGTACACTTCTGTTTTCGTTCGTCTTTTGTTTTTTTAATTTATTTTAATTAGTGCATCGTCCCCTTGACGCTTTTTGTGTTTAATTTATTTTATTAATATTTAGCAGCATATTCTGTCTTCTGTTCGTCTTTTGTTATTTAATATATTTTAATTAATATGTTACCCCGACACACTAGATGCTGTCGTACTCTTTTTTTTACATTCGGCTTTTGTTTTTAATTAACATGTCGTACATAGTGCGTTATTTATTTTTTTATTTTATTCAATTCTGTTTTCTGTTTCTCTGTTGTTTTTAATTTAGTTTATTAATATGTGGGGCAATACATTACTGATTTTTTTTTGTTTTTTTTTTTTTGGGAGATATCGTGGTCTTCTGTTTTCTGTTCGTCTTTTGTTTTCTAATTTATTTCAATTAATAATTCGTCTCCTGTACACCATGCTCTTGTTTTCTGTTTTTTTGTTTTTAATTTATTTTAAAATATTTCTAATATCGCATTCTTTTTTTTTCTAGCAGATATCATAGTTTGTTTTTTGTTTCTTAATTTATTTTACTACGTTTGTGTTATTATTGTTATTTAGGTCAAAAGTTGGCCGCGCGTTTAAAATCGTGCATTACAATTTTATAACGAAATTTGCCAATGAAATAAAACGTCTGCCAAAAACTCGAACATTGTGATTTAAATTTGACACACGTCAAGTTACTTTTAGAATTGAAACATTCCCGCGCGTAACACAAGGAGAACGGATATAGAACGTGCAGGATACGGTCCTGCATCGGACCATATCTCGTGTTCGAGTTAATTCCAGCGAATTAAAACGAAAACCGTTGACCTTATAACACGTAAAGAAAAATAAAATAATTGTTACATAATCCGTTAGGTGACTTTCAAAAAATAAACTGCACAAATTAGTGATAACGACGTTGAGCGATCGGAAAGCCCCCGAGAGATTATTTAAGCCTTATTACAAACTTACTTAAAGATAAGCAACACCCGGTTTTGGGACTTATACATCAAAATCAATGTCACGCACGCGGACGGCTAGAGGTGACGAAGATACCAATCTTCAAAATCATTTAAATCCAACCGAAGTGCTCGGAATAATAAATTAAAATTATCTCAACCACTTACGACGACCACTCGGAACAATAAAGAAAAGATAACGCCGCTTAAGTAAGAAAAAGTAAATTGGTGCATTCGTGACGTAACTCGTAGATAGGCACTTGAGTTTTCTTTTTTTTTTTAATTGAATTTGAAGTGGAGCTTGAAGCTGTAAGAAAAAATCGCGCCCTTCGCCCTCCCTTGTTTACGTCTCTGAATCGATAGGGACGCGAGTTCAGGGGGGGTGGTAAAGCACACCACGCGAAGGAGTACCAGGTCAAGTTGGCCGCGGTTTAATCGTCGATCGTTCGTCGTTCGTTCACTGGGACTTTATTTTAGGACTATGCCTCGTCACGTGACCTTACGTAACTGCTACTTTAACCTTCTTTTTTTTCCGATTTGATTAATTTTCCCCTTCCCCGAGGGATTACTACCAAAGGGGCGCGCAACTAAAATTTGAAAGGACCGAGCGTCCCGTGCTCCGTGCACACGTTAGCTTTCTTTGGAGGGGGCTTCCGGTTTTTTTTTTTTTTTTTCTAGAAAATGCGTCGGGGGGCAAAACAGCCAGAGCGTCGCGACGTTCAGGGGTTCTCCGGGTGGTGAAACTGAGTACTGACCTGTGCCTCGGATAGTTTCGACGTGGTGACGCGGAACAGTGCCATTTTCACACACAACTTTCTTTAAGAACGACACGAAATTTCAACGGGTAACGCACTCTCGAGCGGCCTCCACACTGCGGTGGACGTTAATGAAAGGCCGCCGCGAATTATGTACGGATTTTGATGGTGAGACGCATGCGCCATTTCGCCGATTACGCTGACGCTCGCCGAGGCGCCTGATTCCTGCTTGCGTGCGAAATACGTTTTTCGGCGGCGGGATTATGTGTGTCCCCGTACGTAATCGAACGCAGATGTCTTAACCTAAAAATAGATAGAGACGCCACCACGCGGATTTGAGGTTATGCATTCGACTGTCACGGTGACGTTTAAAGTAACTCATCGACGTTAAATCTATAGATTTCGACTTGTGTTTCATTTCAAGGAAATCTCTAGGAAAAACGAACAAGCGATTAAATTATTAAACGTAAACTACTGATTATTGTAATTAATAGTTATTGGCTTAGAAAATTTACTTCGGAGTTACGTGCGCTTCTGCGCATCTTAACCTCAAATTAACACCTCTGCTCAAATTTGAGGTTATGCATTCGAGTGTCAGTGTTGCCAAACGATCAAGATTTAAATCACCAGATTAGCTGTCGAAAGTTACCAACGTTACCAACTGAAAAGCGCCAGTGCTCACTGCGATTCGTTTTAATTCCTGACGTTATTATTGAAGCATCAGTAAATTAACGTTAAATTAAAGAAAAAAAAGGGCCACTAAAGAAAGAAAACGAAATAATAAAAACTGAAAAATAATCAAACAATGAATAAAAACAAAAGACAATCGATTTTACAACACCATTTGACAGATTAATAAATTTAAAAAAAATTAAGTTTGGTGGCTATAACAAAATTCAAAAACAATTGAATTTTTTAAAAATATTAAAAAAAAACAGTCGATGTAGTTTTCAGGCTTTCTTTCAAACAAAGAATAAAAACAAAAGACAATCGATTTTACAACACCATTTGGCAGATTAATAAATTTAAAAAAAATTAAGTTTGATGGCTACAACAAAATTCAAAAACAATTGAATTTTTTAAAAATATTTAAAAAAAAAACAGTCGATGTAGTTTTCAGGCTTTCTTTCAAACAAAGAATAAAAACAAAAGACAATCGATTTTACAACACCAATTAATAGACTAATGAATTTAAAAAAAATTAGAAAATTAGTGACCAAGCAAAGAAGACAAACTAATAACAAAAATTAAAAAAAAAAAAAATTGAAAAACAATCGATGCAGTCTTCAGGCATTCACGACCGACGGGTTCTCCGCCGTGTAGAAAGTTTGTAGAACTTGACGTTTCGATCTTGACGTAACCTTCTTCACATCTGAAGAAACCAAAACCAATCGACTTTAGAATTAAAAAAAAAAGATAACTACAGAAAGAAAACGAAATAATAGAAACTGAAAAATAATCAAATGAAAAACAAGCGATAAAAACAAAAGACAATCGATTTTACAACACCATTTAACAAATTAATCAATTTTTTGTTTAAATTAAAAGATTAGTGACCAGGCAAAGAAAACAAACTACATAACAAAAATTCAAAAATAATAAAGTTTAAAAAAAAATAAAAAAAAGCAATTGATGTAGTCTTCAGGCTTTCACGGCCGTCTTTGATTGCTGCTCTTTGGTTCTCGGGTTCTCTGCCGCGTAGAAAGTCTGTAGAACTTGACGTTTCGATCCTCTTGACGTGATCATCTTCACATCTGAAAAAATCGAAAGCAATCGCCTTTACAATTAAAAAAAAAAATGATGACTAAAGAAAGAAGGCGAAATGATAGAAACTGAAAAATAATCAAATGAAAAACAAACAATAAAAACAAAAGACAATCGATTAATTATAGATTAATGAATTTTAAAAAAAATTAAAAGATTAGTGACCAGGCGAAGAAAACAAATTCAAAACAAAAATTCAAAAATAAATTAAAAAAAAAAACAATTGACGGCTTTCGCGGCCGTCGAGTTCTCTGCCGTGTAGAAAGTTTGTAGAACTTGACGTTTCGATCAACTTCACGTGATCTTCTTCACTTCTGAAGAACCCAAAAGCAATCGATTTTACAATGCAATTTAATAAAGTAGAATGAATTTTTTAAAAAATTATAACAAAACAAAGAAAATAAAACAATAGGAACGGAAGAATAATAAAAATAAAAACAAAAGGCAATCGATTTTTCAACACAATTTAATAGATTAATAAATTAGGAGAAAGCGATTTGATAAGAATCGCGCCAAAGAAAATAAAATAATAAAACTTCCAAAATAATCAAATTAAAGACAAAAAAAAAGATCAAAAACAAAAGACAATCGATTTTACAACACAATTTAACAGATTAACAAATCAGAAAAAAGGAATGCTGACAAAAAAATTCAAAAATGATAGAATTTACTGCAATTAAAACTCGTGGAATTCACCATGGACTTTACTTGGGGGCTGCGTTCAGAAACAGCATTCTGATTATTATTATTAAAACATCAGTAAATTAACAATAAATTTAAAAAAAAAAGATAATGGCGACTGAAGAAAAAAAAACGAAATAATAGAAGCTGAAAAGTAATCAAATGGAAAACAAAAGACAATCGAATTAATCAAATTATAATATATTTTTTTTATTATTAAAAGATTAGTGACCAGGCAATTCCACTTTCGCTTCACAGCAACTGTCCGATCGTTTATAATTACATATTTTGTCGAAAAACTGAGATTGTGGATCAAGTATTACTGTAACTAAAGGGGAATCGGTGACATGAGTCTATATACTAACGTCCATGGTTGCTAGTCTTTACTTGAGAAATCATGGACATTAATATTATAGACTCAAGTCAAGTACGCTTGTCTTTCGTCTTAATTATCTTTCGTTCTGATTGTCTTTTGTTTTGATTGTCTTTTATTTCGATTGTGTTTCGTTTTGTCTTTTGTTTTGATTATCTTTTGTTTCTTTCGCTTTTAAGATTGAGAAAAGTGCCCTTCATTGGCGTTTTTTAAATATTTTTATGCGATCACAACTAATCGTTATTTCAGTAATTTTCACTTGACAATAAGTATAGAAAACGAAATCACTATTGTCTTTTGTTCCTTTTGATTTGATTGTTTGATTGTCTTTTGTTTCTTTCGCTTTTAAGATAGAGTGCCGTTCATTCTTTTTATTTATTTTTAATTAATGTGATCAGAACTAATCGTCAATTCAGTGATCTTCTCTTGTCAATGAAAACGAGATCACCTCGTCATTGATTGTCTTTTGATTTCATTGTTTGATTGTCTTTTGTTTCTTTTGATTTCATCGTTTGATTGTCTCTTGTTTCTTTCGATTTTAAGTGCATTTCCTCTTTTTTTCTTTTTAATTGACGCGATCAGAACTAATCGTTAATTCAGTGATCTTCTCTTGTCAATGAAAACGTGATCACCTCGTAATTTATTGTCTTTTGTTTCTTTTGGTTTGACTGTTCGATTGTCTTTTGTTTCTTTCGGTATTAAGACAGAAAATTGCCTTTCCTGATTCTTTGAGGTTAACGCACTTCAAATACCAAACGCATTCCTAATTTTGTATTTGCTTTTGTTAAAAAAAAAAAAAAAACAAGGCTCTCAAAATGTCAAACAATGTCAGTGCCTATATGAGAAGTCGAAAACTAAAATGTTACAACTTTCCCGCTGACACGGGAATTTCTTGCGCATCTGGCAACACCGAACGGAAGTTTATTACCACCGGCGCAGCGTACGTCTGCGATAGCCGCAGACACTTTCACCTCCACAACAGCTGATTGTGACTCAGACAGTTCATCGGTCCCCTCAAATTCTTCGCCAATTAGACTCCCATATTGTAAGTAAATTCCAGGCTCGTCGTCCGAATAACGATCGGCGAAGGAATTTTTTTTTAAGGGGATGAACATGGCGGCGGAAACGGGATCGAATCGCTCGAATTAGTTGCTATTCTTTTTTGTTTTTAGATGGCCAAGCTGGAGTCCTGTGATACGTTCGTGGTCCTGCCACCGTTGACCCAGCACGGGGTTGTCTTCGGGAAAAATTCGGATAGGCCTCGGGGTGAAGTCCAAGAAGTTGTCTACGTACCATCGACTACGCCATCGGGGCCCATTAAGGTACACAATTGAAAGCATCTGTTTCGTGGTTGTTTTTTTTTTACACCCAAAACAATTGGGGATAGATTAGAGGTTGTTTGCACGAAATGTCAAAATTGTCTAACCTCAAAAAAATCAAATTAATAAAAGTTCTGAGGGATTCAATTGAGGCGCATACTTTTGGAGAAAGTTAATTATATTCGTTGTTCGGTACTCTTTAGTTAGACTTGAACAATACAGTTGAAGTTCTGTTCATTTGGAAGTGTTTGAATTATAACCTCACAAAGTCCTAACCAAAAAAATATTGTTGTTTTATTTTGCTGTATTTATAGAACATAAAAGCCACCCTGTAGAATGCATTTTACCATGTAGATGTAGATTTTGCATGTTTTTGGTGTTCTAGTGCAGTTTGGGGATGATTTTTGAACAGGGTTGCCACTTGTACCACTTTTTCCCCGAATGATTTGCTCAAAACCCCCTAAAATTACCTCAAATTAATTCTAAAGCTTAGAATGCTTAGTACAAAAAAAAAATTACAAAATAATTAAGCACGTATACTTATGAAATGGGTGGGGTGGGACACTTGGAATATTTTTGAAAAAAAAATTGAACAATTGAACAAAAAAGTTAACAATTTTTGTTTAATTTGAATTTTTTTTTTTTGGTGTCGATTGTAAAAATTATTAAAATTAATTAAAATTGTGTAACTGGCAATATAGAAAGTGTTAGGAAAGAGTTTATGCATGTACTTCGGCCTTATTGGGCCTCATCAGAACTCTGTACCTTAAAAAAAATTTGGTTTATTGAAAAATTTAGAAAAACTTACCCCCAATAAGGCCGAAATACATGTATACACAATTTTAATTAATTTTCATCTGGCAAAAAAACTTGATTTTGTAAAAATTATTCATAAAAAATTACAATTCTTGTCCCCCCCCCCTTCGTCCCTTAAAAATATTCCACAAAAATTGTTCCTCCGTTTATACCCCTGGACAAAATCGCTTAAAAACAGGGGAAAATCCTCCAATTTGGCAACCCTGTTTGTAAACTATGACTTTTTAGAATAATTAAAAAAATTCGACATGGTAACTATGGCAACGGTGGCGTTGGAAATATTTGTGGTCAAGTTGGCGTTGAAAATATTTGTGTAGGTGAAGTTGACGTTGGAAATATTTGTAGTCAAGTTGGCAACAGTGGAAGTTTAATTAAAAATTGTTCAGAGGGAGCCACCATAGCCAAAGGTCACGACTGTTTGCAAAACTTTTGTAGTCAAGTTGGCGTTGACATATATGTATAGTCAAGTTGGCAATGGTGGAAGTTTATTTGAAAATTGTTCAGAGTAAGTCACAATAACCAAAGATCACGACTGTTCATAAAATATTTGTAGTCATGTTGGCGCTGAAATATTTGCACAATCAAGTAGGCGTTGAAAATGTTTCCAGTCAAGTTGGCGTTGAAAATATTTGTAGCCAAGTTGACCTTGGAAATATTTATAGTCGAGGTGGCGCTGAAATATTTGCAGAATCAAGTAGGCGCTGAAAATATTTCTAGTCAAGTTGTCGTTGAAAATATTTGTAGTTAAGTTGGCGTTGAAAATATTTGCAGCCAAGTTGGCAATATTTTTGTCTAGTGAAAAGTTGGCGTTGGAAATATTTGTAGTAAAGTTGGCAACGGTGAAAGTGTAATTCAAAATTGTTCAGAGGGAGCTACAATAACCAAAGGTCACGACTGTTCGTAAAATATCTGTAGTCAAGTTGGCGTTGGTAATATTTTTGTATAGTGAAGTTGGCGCTGGAAATATTTGTAGTCAAGTTGGGGTTTGTAGCCAAATTGGCGTTGGAAATATTTCTAGTCAAGTTGGCGTTGAAATATTTGTAGTAAAGTTGGCAACGGTGAAAGTGTAATTCAAAATTGTTCAGAGGGAGCCACAATAACCAAAGGTCACGACTGTTCGTAAAATATCTGTAGTCAAGTTGGCGTTGGTAATATTTTTGTATAGTGAAGTTGGCGCTGGAAATATTTGTAGTCAAGTTGGCGTTTGTAGCCAAATTGGCGTTGGAAATATTTCTAGTCAAGTTGGCGTTGAAATATTTGTATAGTCAAGTTGGCGTTGAAAACATTTGTAGCCAAGTTAGCGTTGAAAATATTTGTAGTTGAAGTATTTTGCGTATGTCGTAGCTTCATTGTGAGAGCATGAGTGTACAGTGTTGCCATATATATAATCCCTCTTTTCTTGTTGGGAGAGGGGGGGGGGAATTGTAACATCGGGCGGAATAAAAAGGATTTTTTCCTATTTTTTCTGACGTGTTAAAAAAATTAACTAATGTTAGAAAGATTTTGTTTAAGAAGTGTCTCCTCTGTTTATACAGGTTGCTTCAGAAACTTGCTCTTTCGTTGACATTTCCCTCTAACAAGATTGGAAGTTAATTAAAAAATATATGAAAAGTGCAATAACTAAGAAAAGAATTGATGATGTGTGTGCTCACTTGCTGATTGAAAAAAAAAATTGTAGTCTGTTCATTTTTAGGTTAGGAGAAAGAAAGGGGATTAAGCTTTTTTACAGGGTACATCAGAACCTTCCTTCTCGTTGACTTTTCACTTTGACAAATTTGAGAGTTAATTAAAAAAGTATAAGTATAGTGCAGTAACTAAGGAAAGAACTGATGTTTGTGTTCATCTTCAGATTAAAAAAAAATTGAAGTATATATGAAGGATATTTGTCAGAAATTTGATTTTTCTCTTTTGCCGAATTTCATTTTGACAAGTTTGACAGTCACCAAAAAAATTTGAAAAGTCTGCTCACTTTTAGGTTAGGAAAAGGAAAAAAGAGTTAAAACTTTTTATATAGGGTACTTGAGAAGCTTGATCTTTATTTTGTCGACACTTTACTTTGACAAGTTTGACAGGTGAATGAATGAATGAAGGAAAATCAAGATAACCAAGAAAACAACTGCATGTGCTTACCTTCAGATTAAAATAATAATAATATCTTTATAAAGAATGATTTTCAGAAAGTTGTCAACTTTTCACTTTGACATGTCTGACAGTTATTAAAAAAATATGAAAAGTTGCTCACTTCCAAGTAAGAAAAGGAAAGAAGATTCAAACTTTTTATACACGGTACTTCGTTTTGTTTTTGTCGTTGACACGTCACTGTGGCAAGTTTGACAGACAGTTAAAAAAAATATGAAAAGTGCGGTAACTATGAAAACAACTGTTGTTAGCACCCATCTTCAGATTAAAAAAAGACAAAAAAAACTATTTTAGAAACTTGATTGCTCTCTTGTCGACTTTTCACGTTGACAGGTTTGACAGTCACTAAAAAAATATGTAACGTCTGCTCACTTTCTGGTTAGAAAAGGAAAAAACATTTAAACTTTTCATACAGGGTACTTCAAAAGTTTAATCTTTCTAAGGCTATTTGATCGACTTTTCACTTTGACAAGTTTGACAGATAATTACAAAAAAATATATACGTAACGTAGGTAACTAAGAAAGCAACTGATATTTGTACTCACCTCCAGATTATAAAGAGTGCTTTTAAAAAACCTGATTGCTATTTGTCATCATTTCACTCTGGCAACTTTGACAGGTATTAAAAAAAATTGACAGGTATTAAAAAAAATTGACAAGTGTAAGAATTAGGAAAATAACTAATGTTTATGCTCACCTTCAGATTAGAAAAAGAAAAACAAATTAAACTTTATATACGAAGTACTTCCGAAACATAAACGCACTTTTATAGTTGTCACTTTGACAAGTTTGACAGGCATTGAAAATGTAAACGAGGAAAATATAACTGAATTCGTTTGTCCTGGCCCACTACATCATCGCTTGATTTTTAAAGCGTCTCCAAAAAATTGTACAGAGTGCTTTAAAAAAATGAATTGACAGTTAGCAAAGAGGCAAGATTAATTTTGTATTGTTTTATTGTCGCAGTGCACGTACATTGAAGTGGAACCGGATGGTCCTACGAAAGCGATCATACTGAGCAAGCCAGGATGGATGTGGGGTGCGGAAATGGGGGCGAACGATTGCGGTGTGGTAATCGGAAATGAGGCAATTTGGACGGTCGACAACGACGGGGAGCACGACCCTAGCGTCAAGAGGTTGCTGGGCATGGACTTGGTCAGGTACAAAATTGCGATTAAACATGAAATTCCAAACTTAGCGATTATGACTACGCATTTTAAATTCGGTATCACCCTGTATATATCAATAAAACGTGCGACTTAGGCAGCCATCTCTTCAACTTCCAGTTTCCACCCATCATTCTCCATATTTTTTTGATATCGTCCAGGAATAAACAATCGAGCAACGCATTTCCGAATTACGAAGCGAAATTCCGTTTTTTTTTAAGGAACGCCCTGTATATCATTGCATTTTTGAGTTCTGCGGTAAATTCTAGCCTGAAGTGATGGGTCGCATCATGGGTCTACGATGAGCGGTTTTCGAGTTGAAATTTTTGATGACGTCACACAATTCGAAAACGGCTCACCGTAGACCCATGGTGCGACCCATCATTTCAGGCTAAAATTTGCCGTAGAATCCAAAAACGACTTCGTTTCAAACTTTAACATTATTTCTATTTAAATACGCCTCGTTTTCTCTTTTGTTTCTTAAATTAGAGAAAGCTGTTCAATGCGAAAGTTGCGCCTAACTTTCCATACGTTTGAATAACGTTCGCGAACAAACAATCGAACAACGCATTTCCAAATTACGACGCGAAATTCCCTTTTTTTAATGGAACACCCTGTATATTATTGCATTTTCGGATTCTACGGTAAATTCTAGCCTGAAATGATGGGTCGCACCATGGGTCTACGATGAGCGGGTTTCGAGTTGAAATTTTTGATGACGTCACCCAACTCGAAAACGATTCATCGTAGACCCATGGTGCGACCCATCATTTCAGGCTAGAATTTACTCTAGAATCCAAAAATTCAATAATATACAGAGTGTTCCATTAAAAAATAAGAATTATGCTACGTAATTCGGGAACGCGTTGCTCGATTGTCTTTTCATTAACTTTATTTAAAAGTGTGGAAATTTTGAGGCAGTTTTAAGTATGTAGGTGACATCTTGCCTATCCTTAGATTTCTGACTTGCAGCAAAACTTAAAGAAAACTAAAATGAATTCACGTGAAATTAATTAATTGTTTAAAATAATTGAAATTGATGGTGTTTTCGAAATATAGTAAAATTTGGGCAACTTTTACTGCAGGTTAGGACTTGAAAGAGCTTTGACTGCCTTGGAAGCCCTGGAAACGATCACCGGACTCCTGGAAAAGTACGGCCAAGGAGGGCCATGCTCGAACATCGACCCCGGACTTAACTACCACAACTCGTTTTTAATGGCCGACCCATCAACGGCCTGGGTTTTGGAAACGTCAGGGAAACACTGGGCCGCCGTTGAAGTTACTAGTATGCGCTCAGTACTTAACGCACCTTCAACATTATACCACAATTGCATTTACAGGCGGTTACAGAAACATATCCAACGTCCTGACCATTACAACCAAACTAGATCGACACTCAGATGGGCTGTTGGAATACGCAAAATCAAAAGGCCTTTGGGATGGTGAGGTAAAGTCACTTGTTGTTTTTTTTTTTTAAATTTGTAATTAGAAGAAGCGTAAATTTTTTCAGGGGGAGTTCAATTTTTCGGAGGCGTTCAGTGGTCAGGCGAAATCCACTTGCCTAAGATTAGAGGCCGGCGAGAAGTTACTTGCGGAATACACCGCTGCCAACTGCTTTAAAGAAACTGACATGTTCAAAATTCTTCGCGATACTGAGTCGGATATTTGCAGGCCTTGTGATGCGTCTCATCCGACTCAGGGTGCTCAGGTAATCAAACTTAACCTAAAATAAACGCCTCTGCTCAGATTCGAGCAACGCGTCTCCGATTTACGATTTTTTAACGGAACACCCTGTATAGTATGACATTTTCGGATTCTACGGTAAATTCTAACCTGAAATGATGGGTCGCATCATGGGTCTACGGCGAGTGGTTTTCGAGTTGAATTTTTTTATGGCGTCACTCAACTTGAAAACCGCTCACCGTAGACCCATGATGCGACCCATCATTTCAGGCTAGAATTTCCCGTAGAATTAAAAAACGACTTCGTTTCAAACTTTAACATTATTTTTATTTAAATACGTCCCGTTTTCTCTTTTGTTTCTGAAATTAGAGAAAGCTGTTCAATGCGAAAATTGCGCGTAACTTTCCCTACGTTTGAATAACATTCGCGAAAAAACAATCGAGCAACGCATTTCCAAATTACGAAGCGAAATTCCTTTTTTGTAACGGAACACCCTATATATTATTGTATTTTTGGATTCTACGGTCAATTCTAGCCTGAAATGATGGGTCGCACCATGGGTCTACGGCGAGCGGTTTTCGAGTTGAAATTTTTTATGACGTCACACAACTTAGAAACCGCTCACCGTAGAGCCATGATACGACCCATCATATCAGGCTAGAATTTGCCGTAGAATCCAAAAATGATCTCGCTTCAAACTTTAAAATTATTTTTATTTAAATACGCCCCGTTTTCTCTTTTGTTTTTGAAATTAGAGAAATCTGTTCAATGCGAAAGTTGCGCGTAACTTTCCATACGTTTGAATAACGTTCGCGAACAAACAATTGAACAATGCATTTCCAAATTACGAAGCAAAATTCCCTTTTTTATGGAACACTCTGTATATTATTGCATTTTTGAATTCCACGGTAAATTCTAGCCTGAAATGATGGGTCGCATCATGGGTCTAAGGCGAGCGGTTCTCGAGTTGAAATTTTTTATGACGTCACACAACTTGAAAACCGTTCATCTTAGACCCATGGTGCGACCCATCATTTCAGGCTAAAATTTACCGTAGAATCCAAAAATGATCTCGCTTCAAACTCTAAAATTATTTTTATTTAAATACGCCCCGTTTTCTCTTTTGTTTCTGATATTAGAGAAAGCTGTTCAATGCGAAAGTTGCGCGTAACTTCCCATACGTTTGAATAACGTTCGTGAACAAACAATCGAACAACGCATTTTCAAATTACGACGCGAAATTCCCTTTTTTTTAATGGAACACCCTGTATATTATTGCATTTTTGGATTCTACGGTAAATACTAGCCTGAAATGATGGGTCGCACCATGGGTCTACGGCGAGCGGTTTGCGAGTTGAAATTTTTTATGATGTCACACAACTTGGAAACCGCTCGCCGTAGACCCATGATGCGACCCATCATTTCAGGCTAGAATTTACCGTGGAATCCAAAAATGCAATAATATACAGGGTGTTCCTTAAGTAAAATTATTTTTGCTTCGTAATTCGGGAATGCGTCGCTCGTTGCTCGATTGTTTTTTCATGAGGTTATGCATTTGATTGTCATGGTGACTGGCGTTAAATCTGTAGATCATTCGAAAATATTTCGATTCGTTTGAGTGGGACTGGCAGAGTATAAACAATTGTCGAATCGGTGGATATTTCTTTAGGTATCCACGCTTAGTTCGGTGCGACCGAGCGTCCATTGGTTTACCGCCACTCCGGACCCATCGAAGTCCGTCTTCAAGCCTTTCGTCTTCACACCGAACGCCACCATCTCCAAACACACGAAGTGTCCCGAAAACGAGGTAGCCTCGACGATTTTTTTTTTATAATTGCACGGGATTAGCAGCGCCTTTTTTGCGTAGGAAGGTGAACCGCACACTCTCTACTCCCTTCATTCCGCCGCCATACACAAAGAAGGCAACCAGGTGCAGGAGTTGCTCCGCAACATGGAGACGGAGTGCGTGACCGAGCTCGAGGCGGTGCTGAACGACCTAGGCGAAGACCTGCACGAACTCGACGAGCTCATGAAGGACTGCGTCGAAACCGAGGTCAAATTCTACCGTTAGCTTACCACCAATTAATTTAGACTTATACAAGAGCAAGAGAGAACTAGTATTTAGCTTGAAGGCCGTCGTGTCATTCCTATTTTGTATCTCAATACTTATGATATGTGATCCTGATTTTTATTTTTTTTATTTTGTTAGGTTTAAGCATTGCACAAATTCAAGTATACCCCCAGCAACGCCTGTGGTTTGTTCACAAAGTCGAGTCTGTAGCGATTTGTTTTTGTTCTTTGATTCTTATCAGAAAATAATTGCGTTTCAGCTTCTCTATAATAGTATATTAGGTCGTATGGCGCAACCATGCAGATCATTGGTCATCATCATCATCAGCCAAGATGCAGAAAGTTGAACGAACTTTTTAATGATTCATTACCGACTCTACTTTGTAAATGCCATCGTGTAAAGTGAGTATGTATTAGCTTTAAAATGTACCCCTGAGCTTGAGCAGCAGCTTCGTAGACTGTATATTGTGATGAGTATATATTTATTTCCATTAATTTTATGATTAGGACAACCGTGTAAGTAGTGAGACTTATAGCCAGAGTGAGTAGGTACATTCCGCGCGTTGCCATGACTACGCAACGCCGAAATTGTCCTCGCTCTGCTTATAGCATTTTCGATCACTGCTGTGGGGGCATTCTTGGATTATCTCTGTTTCCTGTTATCACGTGAAGTTGAAACAAGACGAGAATGCTCTAGGGTAGTGAATCGGAAACGCTGTTAGACTTCGTTTATTTACCCTTTATATTGGAGGAGTTTACATGTTTTTTTTTTTCTGCAGCGGTAGAGGCGCAATGCAATTCAATTAAATCGAAACTTGCGTTTACACTCTCGACTGTGTAATTGCTGGTATTCCGCGTGTCGTTTGTCACCTTGTTATTTATTTGTATGCACATTCCGGTTCAATAATAAATTCATGCTGATGCTGGTTTTGTTTTTTTTTTGACTAAAAAAAAAGACTTGGTCAGGTACAAAAAAATTGCGATTAAACATGAAATTCCAAACTTAGCGATTATGACTACGCATTTTAAATTCGGTATCACCCTGTATATATCAATAAAACGTGCGACTTAGGCAGCCATCTCTTCAAATTCCAGTTTCCACCTATCATTCTCCATATTTGTCTGATAACGTCCAGGAATAAACAATCGAGCAACGCATTTCCGAATTACGAAGCGAAATTCCGTTTTTTTTTTAAGGAACGGCCTGTATATTATTGCATTTTTGAGTTCTGCGGTAAATTCTAGCCTGAAGTGATGGGTCGCACCATGGGTCTATGACGAGCGGTTTTCGAGTTGAAATTTTTGATGACGTCACACAATTCGAAAACTGCTCACCGTAGACCCATGGTGCGACCCATCATTTCAGGCTAGAATTTACTCTAGAATCCAAATATTCGATAATATACAGGGTGTTCCATTAAAAAAAAAGAATTACGCTACGTAATTCGGAAACGCGTTGCTCGATTGTTTTTTCAATAACGTTATTCAAAAGTTTTTAAGTATGTAGGTGACATCTTACCTACCCTTAGTTTTCTGACTTGCAGCAAAACTTAAGGAAAACTAAAATTAATTCACGTGAAATTAATTAATTGTTTAAAATAGTTGAAATAGATGGTGTTTTCGAAACGTTCCATTAAAATTCTAGTCTGAAATGATGGGTCGCATCATGGGTCTACGGCGAGCGGTTTTCGAGTTGAAATTTTTTTATGACGTCACACAACTTGAAAACCGCTCACCGCAGACCCATGGTGCGACCCATAACTTCAGGCTAGAATTTACCGTAGAATCCAAAAATGATCTCGCTTCAAACTTTAAAATTATTTTTATTTAAATACGCCCCGTTTTCTCTTTTGTTTCTGAAATTAGAGAAAGCTGTTCAATACGAAAGTTGCGCTAACTTCCCATACGTTTGAATAACGTTCGCGAACAAACAATCGAACAACGCATTTCCAAATTACGAAGCGAAATTCCTTTTTTTTTACTGGAACACCCCGTATTTTATTGAATATTTGGATTCTACGGTAAATTCTAGCCTGAAATGATGGGTCGCATCTTGGGTCTACGGCGAGCGGTTTTCGAGTTGAAATTTTTGGTGACGTCACACAACTTGAAAACCGCTCAATGTAGACCCATGGTGCGACCCATAACTTCAGGCTAGAATTTACCGTAGAATTCAAAAACGTCTTCCTTTCTAACTTTAACATTATTTTTATTTAAATACGCCCCGTTTTCTCTTTTGTTTCTGAAATTAGAGAAAGCTGTTCAATACGAAAGTTGCGCTAACTTCCCATACGTTTGAATAACGTTCGCGAACAAACAATCGAACAACGCATTTCCAAATTACGAAGCGAAATTTCTTTTTTTTTACTGGAACACCCTGTATATTATTGAATATTTGGATTCCACGGTAAATTCTAGCCTGAAATGATGGGTCGCACCATGGGTCTACGGCGAGTGGTTTTCGAGTTGAAATTTTTGGTGACGTCACTCAACTTGAAAACCGGTCACCGTAGACCCATGGTGCGACCCATCATTTCAGGCTAGAATTTACCGTAGAATTCAAAAACAATTTCGCTTCAAACTTTAACATTAGTTTTATTTAAATACGCCCCGTTTTCTCTCGTTTCTGAAATTAGAGAAACCTGTTCAATGCGAACGTTGCGCTAACTTCCCATACGTTTGAATAACGTTCACGAACAAACAATCGAACAAGGCATTTCCAAATTACGAAGCGAAATTCCTTTTTTTACTGGAACACCCTGTATATTATTGCATTTTTGGATTCCACAGTAAATTCTAGCCTGAAATGATGTGTCGCATCATGGATCTACGGCGAGCGGTTTTCGAGTTGAAATTTTTTATGACGTCACACAACTTGAAAACCGCTCACCGCAGACCCATGGTGCGACCCATCATTTCAGGCTAGAATTTTCCGTAAAATTCAAAAACGATTTCGTTTCAAACTTTAACGTTAGTTTTATTTAAATAAGCCCCGTTTTCTCTTTTGTTTCTGAACTTAGAGAAAACTGTTCAATGCGAAAGTTGCGCATAACTTTCCATACTTTTGAATAATGTTCGCGAACAAACAATCGAACAACGCATTTCCAAATTACGAAGCGAAATTCCCTTTTTTTAACGGAACACCCTGTATATTATTGCATTTTTGGATTCTACGGTAAATTCTAGCCTGAAATGATGGGTCGCATCATGGGTCTACGGCAAGCGGTTTTCGAGTTGAAATTTTTTATGACGTCACACAACTTGAAAACCGCTCACCGCAGACCCATGATGCGACCCATCATTTCAGGCTAGAATTTACCGTAGAATTCAAAAACGATTTCGCTTCAAACTTTGACATTAGTTTTATTTAAATATGCCCCGTTTTCTCTCGTTTCTGAAATTAGAGAAAGCTGTTCAATGCGAAAGTTGCGCATAACTTTCCATACTTTTGAATAACGTTCGCGAACAAACAATCGAACAACGCATTTCCAAATTACGAAGCGAAATTCCTTTTTTTTTAATGGAACACCCCGTATATTATTGCATTTTTGGATTCTACGGTAAATTCTAGCCTGAAATGATGGGTCGCATCATGGGTCTACGGCGAGCGGTTTTCAAGTTGTTGCATATCGATTAAGAAACGAGTTGAAACGGCGATACCCATAAACATTAAAAAAAAGCACATACAATGATTATTGAGTTTGATACAAGTATTAAAAAAGTCTAATTTATATCAAGGCCGAGCTACCTTAAAAGAAAAGTCTATGTTTACACAGGGCGCCCCTGAAGACTTTAGACTAGGCAACCCACCGAGCAAATCAGAAATGCCATCGTATTTTCCTAACGCACTTAAAAGCGCGGAAGCTAAATGGGTTGCCTACTTTCAATTGCTAAGGCGTCACGACTTGAAATATAAAATAATTTAATTGCGCTTATTTTTTTTTATAAAACCACAATATTAAAACGTCGTTCTGAAATGTAACATTTTATTCATCAATAAAATACATAAAATAAAGAGATAAGACGAATAATCCTCAGCTAGAACCTAATTTAAATACACTGTTAAATCTAAGGAGAGTCACCTACTCTGACACAATATAATTTACACAAACTATATACACTGCTAATGAGATTTTCAATTTAAGATGTACATATTGCTTAAAAACCATCATCATTTAAATAAACAAACGAGTCTCCGTAAATGCGTCATTACTTTACTTACGATTACGTCGCGAAAGAAAAAAGAAAAGTGGAACTTTTCCGTGAAGTTTAAAGAGGAGGAATGTCAAATCAAATTATCGTCAGAAATAAACTTATTGTTACTAATATTATTATTAGAAAATAGGTCTCTTCTATTCTGTTCTCTATACAATAATAACATTCATTGTTAATTTTTCTTTAAATCTTCTACAGAGAGAAAAAGCTCGTGGTGATATAAATACATACATAAGTAGTTTTGGTCCATGTGTTGAAGTGAAAATATTGCTTCGAAATATCATCTAACAAGGAAAGGAAAGGCCCCTTCCTTTCGCCCCTTTTTTATTTTATTTACACCCTAATAAAGAGTTTCTCTTATATTCATAGTAAAATACACACGAAAAATAGAGGGCCTCTATCAGGTATACATATAATATAATACAATTATATAATATCTTTAGACATTTAAATTAAAAGTAAAAAAGAGCTGTTAGGATCACGTTCTATATACTATTTAAAAAAAAAAAAAGAGTAAATCTACAGTCGTTGTCTCAAAGAAAAGCAGCTGCTGTTTGGACGGTACACAACTTTCTTTACGAAATAAAAAAAAAGAAAGAAAACGGCCCCGAAATGTTATTGCGGTGCGTTCGGAACTAAACTACGCGGCGCGCATTCTCAAGAGGTGAAGCTCTCCGACTTTGCCCTTGGAGAGTAATTTTTTTGGTGTTCTGCAATGCCTACACTGTGGTAAAACAACTCAGTTATTTCCTCCCTGAAATATATATGAGTATTCATTAAGCGAAACAGGCCCGGGGGGCGGCTATCATCATCACATTTAAAACAAAACAAAACAAAACAAACACTGAGCTCGTTAGTAAATTTAAATAAGTTCTTTATTTTAATTTACTAACAGGTAAATAGCAAGAGCTTTCGAGCGTACGAGATATCGACTGCCAAAATAAATTTTTGATCAAGGAAAAGTCGCGAACTGAACAATTAATGTCGAACTATCAATGGGGTGCGTTCAGAAACCTTACCTTAGACGGCGTTTCCATAACAACCGATTTACTTCTTGCATTTTTGTAAAACCACCCCAAGAGTATAATTTCTGAACGCATCCTAATAATCTCCCTAATCAAAAATCTATTTGGACACGTTTTTTGTTTTTTTTTTTTAATGAAACGATCAGTGTACGAGACTTGGGTTTGGATTAGGCGATCCGCCCAAGTTGTCGATCTCTCTCTGAGCTCGTGATATTTTGCTTTTGTCTTTTGGTGTACCCGCTTCGCCCGTTTCCATCGCGAACATCTTCATCTTCTCTTTGAACGAGAGCTTCTCGGGGACCGGGGCCTGCGATTTCTGTTGCGCCTGCTCCGCCAGCCGTCTCGTCCTCGGATCCCTGTACACCTCCTGGGCCCCGATCACGCCGGGCGTTGCCGTCGCCGCCGCCGACGCGTCCGTCGGCGTCGTAGGAGATGCCAACATTGATTCAGCTTGCCTGATGAAGCTCTGCGGGATTTCCGGACTGGTTACAACGTACCGCACCGAATCAATTCAAAATTTCAGTCGCCCCCAAAACGAATTAGAATCGACGATTTTGTTTTGTTTGTTTTTCGTTATGCAATTCTGTATTTCGTTGTTTATTTCAAAACAAAAGAAGAAGAGAAAAAGGAACTGAGATGAACAACGTGGAAATACGAAGAATTCCGCCAACAAAAACAAACAAAAGAAGATCGATGGGGATTTAAGAAAATCGAATTGTCAACAGAAACGTTAATTGTAACAAAAAAAAAAAACTAATGCA
Organism: Serrognathus titanus; assembly: GCA_039766575.1. Taxonomy (NCBI): domain Eukaryota; kingdom Metazoa; phylum Arthropoda; class Insecta; order Coleoptera; family Lucanidae; genus Serrognathus; species Serrognathus titanus. Next base: position 60,782,627 of record CM077914.1, read on the forward strand.
CAAAACAAAACAAAAAAAGAAAACAGTGAAATGCAAAGAAACAAACGAAAGCTTTATTTAGAGGTTTTTTCATTTTTCCTTTGTTTTCTGTTCTTCTTTTGTGTACTGAGAGAAAAAGTTTTCCAATTTTTAGTCGCTCCTAAATAATTTTTTTTGTTCGTCCAATTCTGTATTTCTTGTTTCTTTCAAAACAAAAGAAGAAACGAAAAAGAACGGACACGAACAACGTGGAAATACGAAGAATTCGGCGAACAAAAACAAACAAAAGAAGATCGACGGGGGAGTTAAGAAAATCGAATTTTCAACAGAAATCAAAGAAAGAAACCGTGTGAAATGTCAATTGTAACAAAAAAAAAAAAAAAAACTAATGCGACAAAACGAAGCAAAAAAGAAAACAGTGAAATGCAAAGAAACAAAAGCGAAAGCTTGATATAGAAGTCGTTCATTTTTCATTTGTTTTCTGTTTTTCTTTTGCATACTGGGAGAGAGTTATTCTAATTTCAGTTACTCCCGAACAAATTACAACCCACGATTTTGTTTTGTTTCTTTATTCGTCCAATTCTGTATTTAGTTATTTGCTTAAAAATAAAAGAAGAAATCATGATAATACGTCAAAAAAAAAAAAAAAAAAAACTGCGACAAGCAATGTGGAAATACGAAGAATTCGGCGACCGCCAAAAATAAACAAAAGAAGATCGTCAGGGGAGTTAAGAAAATCGAATTGTCAACAGAAAACAAAAAGAAACCATCTGAAATGTAAAAAAAAACAAACGAAAGCTTGATTTAGAAATCGTTCATTTTTCATTTGTTTTCTGTTCTTCTAATTAAAAATTAATCTCCGCCGCCCACAATAATTTTTATATCCATAGATACGTATTTCGGCAGCTATGCTGCCATCTTCAGTACACACACTACCAAGATGTACTGAAGATGGCAGCTTAGCTGCCGAAATACGTATCTATACGTATGGGAGAGTTTTAACAATCGAATCGTTAATAAAGAACAAAAGAAGAAACTGCACGAAATATACAAAAAAAAAAAACAAATGTTTCTTTGCATTTCAATGTATTTTTTTTTGTTTCTACGGCGTTTGTCATACAAATCAAACGATTTTCATTTGTCTAAAAAAAAAAATCAAACGAAAGAAGGTCGACGTTTCTGCGGGGGAGAATTTTAACAATCGAATCGTCAATAGAAAACAAAAGAAGAAACTACACGAAATATAAAAAAAAACAAATGAAATGTTTCTTTGTGTTTCATTGTTTTTTCTTTTTGTTTCTACGACGTTTGTCACACAAATCGAACGTCTTCTATTTGTCAAAAAAAAATCAAACAAAAGAAGATCGACATTTCTATGGGGGAGTTTTAACAATCGAATCGTCAGTAGAGAACAAAAGAAGAAATTGCACGAAATATCAACGTTTGTCACATAAATCGAATGTCTTTTATTTGTCAAAAAAAAGCAAACAAAAGAAAGTCAGCATTTCGATGGGGGAGTTTTAACGATCGAATCGTCAATAGAGAACAAAAGAAGAAACTGCACGAAATATCAAAAAAAAAAAAAAAACAAATGAAATGTTTCTTTTTGCGTTTCATTGTTTTCTTTTGTTTCCACTATTGTTTTTCTTGTTTCTACGGTGTTTGTCACACATATCGATCGTCGTTTATTTGTCTAAAAAAATCAAACAAAAGAAGGTCGACGTTTCTATGGGGGAGTTTTAACGATCGAATCGTCAACAGAGAACAAAAGAAGAAACTGCACGAAACATCAACGTTTGTTTCTACGTCGTTTGTCACATAAATCGAATGTCTTTTATTCGTCAAAAAAAAAGCAAACAAAAGAAGATCGGCATTTCTATGGGGAGTTTTAACAATCGAATCGTCAACAGAGAACAAAAGAAGAAATTGCGCGAAATATCAACGTTTGTTTCTGCGTCGTTTACCCACATAAATCGAATCTTTTATTTGTCAAAAAAAGCAAACAAAAGAAGGTCGACATTTCTATGGGGGAGTTTTCATAATCGAACCGTCAATAGAGAACAAAAGAAGAAATTGCACGAAATATCAACGTTTGTCACATAAATCGAATGTCTTTTATTTGTCAAAAAAAAAAAGCAAACAAAAGAAGGTCGACATTTCTATGGGGGAGTTTTAACAATCGAATCGTCAATAGAGAACAAAAGAAGAAACTGCACGAAATATCAAAAAAAAAAAAAAACAAATGAAATGTTTCTTTTTGCGTTTCATTGTTTTCTTTTGTTTCCACTAATGTTTTTCTTGTTTCTACGGTGTTTGTCACACAAATCGAACGTCGTTTATTTGTCTAAAAAAATCAAACAAAAGAAGGTCGACGTTTCTATGGGGGAGTTTTAACGATCGAATCGTCAATAGAGAACAAAAGAAGAAATTGCACGAAAATTAAGAAAAAAAACAATGAAATGTTTCTTTACATTTAATTGTTTTTTTTTTTTTGTTTCTACGGCCTTTCATTGTTTTTTCCTGTTATATTTTGTGTGGTTTCTTTTTTTGTTCTCTAGTGACGATTCCATTGTTAAAACTCCCCCCGTAGAAAGGTCGACCTTCTTTTGTTTAAGTTTTTTTTTTAGGCAAATAAAGGGGTTCGATTTGTGCAACAAACGCAGTAGAAACGTTCAAATCAGAAATCGTTTATTTTTCATTTGTTCCTCTGTGTCTTTCTTGTTTACTCAGAGTCTCCTGATTTTCAATCGCCTCTGACCGACTTAGAATCGACGATACTTACGTTTGGATCTTCCCTGACGACCTCCTCGATCGGGAGGTTATTCGGCGGCGGGGGTTGTTGCTGAGGTGTGGTCACGGCGACGGAGGAGGTGTCGTTGAAGGAAACGCGTTTGGTGCCCTCCTTGTTCCTCAGGGACATGACCGCGTAGCTAGAACCTCGTTCTGGGGGAGGGGGTGCTTGTGATTCGATGACTTGTTGGGGGACCTGGGTGGTATTAGCCGCCGGCGGTACAGCTCCCGGCTTTAAAATCGACAAGGGCGTTTCCTGTTTCGCCGAGACGTTGGGGGGCGCCGCTGCGACGCTCGCGCTCTGTGCTGCCGTCGCCGTTTGAGGCGACGCGTACGGTATGGGACTGTCCTGTAATAATTTAGTCGAAACTAGCGCCCAAGAATACTACCCTGACTCACTTTCTCGGTATCATCATCGTCGTCCTGTTCGGGTTCCTCCATGGCCCGTTTCTGGAACTCCCTCTCGAGCTGAAGCACCCTCAAATGCTCCTCCTGCTGTTGGCTTCGGTTCGGCATCGAGCTGAGCTCCAAGATCTGCTGCTCCCTCATGATCATGACCTGCTCCCGCCGTTTCTCCGATTGCCTTTCCTGCTCCTCCCTCACCCACGGGTCTCTGGTGCTTTTCGGGCCGACGTTGGCGCCCGAATAGAGCGACATCTTCGGGGGATCCTGCGTGCTCGCTGAGTACAGGGGGTGGGTACTGGCCGGGGGCAAATCGGGAGGTTCGTCCGGTTTTCGCAGAGGTTTCGGGGCGATGGGAGGAGATTTCGGGTAGCCAGGGGACGTGGGGACGTTCTGATTGGTGTAGTAGTAATTCTGTTGGTAACTGGGACTGGTAACGTTGATCGGGGGAGGTTGATAGTTTTGATTCGAGTAGGTCTGATGCTGCGATAGGCTCAGGTTCTGCATGCTCTGAGTATTTTGGGCCATGAGTATGTGAGGGCCGTAGGACGGACCCTGTCCGCTGCCGTAATAGGGCGGTTGTTGGTAGTAGCCGCTGTTTGGGGAGTGGAACTGGCCGGGTAATGTCCGATTCTGTCGCCTCCTCACCTCCTCGCCCATCTCGGCTAACTTGGCCTGCCCCCTCATGTTGTTCGCTCGGGTTTCTTCTTTGCGCTCGTCGCGCTCGCGCCGCTGCATTTCCTGCGCCTTGATGTTTCCGCTGCTCGCGTACCTGAAGATGTCGCCGCCCTGGTTTCCGGTCGTGAACTGCCGGAGCATGTCTTCGCTTTTCGAGGTCCGCATCTCGTTGTTCCTCGCAAAATCCTGCCCGGGAGGCTCTTGCGGTTTACTCTGTTGTTGTTGCTGCTGTTGCTGAAGCTGGGCGGCCTCTTGCATTCTGACGTTGTTGGTGCTGGAGTACCTCATCAGTTCCTCGCCCCTCGGTCCCTGCCTGTAATCTTCGCGCAAGAGCCCGGGGTTGTAGCGTTCGTCCGTCGTCCTCTGTCCGTTGGCGTTGATGTGGAGGGGTTGTTGGTACCCGCTCGGGCCGTACCCTCTCTCCTCGTGCTGCGCCCTCGCGTAATTGGGATGGGTTTCACCCCCCGCGTATTGGTAATTCTCCTTGCTGCGCGCCATGTAATTCTGGTTCTGGTAGGTCTGGTTGGGGGGTGGAGGAGGAGGCGACATGTAATTCGCGTTGGGCCCCGTCGCGTAATTTGGGTTCGGGTGCATCTGCTGTTGGTTGACCGTGGGATAGGACCCGGACCTACCGTTGTTGTTGTCTTCCGCCGCGTGGATGCGCTGCATGGACTGGGGACTTTTTAAGTTCGGAATCGACTGGTGCAGAGGCAGACGGCCGGTGGTGTTAGGGGGGATGCTCGGATTTGGGTAGTACGCCGAAGACGGACGCTGTTGCGTGTTGGTCATGTTCGATTGGAGCGAGTTTTGCGAACTTCTTAAAGCGGACGTCCTGGAAAATAAATTACGAAATCGTACGGCCCTTTTTTTGACCGCTTTCGCGACCGTTCTCGCTGTCAAACCGTAGAAACGAAGCGGCACAAGAAAACAATTTTTTTTTTTACTTACCTATCTCCAAGTTGTTGCGGGCTGGGCATTTTGTTCCGATAAACGCTCAGATTCTGATAGAACCCGGCGTCCTGTTGGTGCAGGTTGTGTGTGGATCGGCTGCGCAGGTTGTGCGAATTCGTGTTGGTCCCGTTCTGCGCAGAAGGCGTGGCGCTGTTGGTGTTGATGCTGTTATTCGATGATGTCCTGCTGTACCCCGGGTTGAAAACGTCGTGCGTGTTGCCCCTCGACTGTTCCGAACCGGGCGAGATGTGATGGAGGGCGGGCACGGATTTCGACGAGGGTATGGTGCGTTCGGCGTCGATTCGAGATGGAAGGTCGCGCTCGGACATTCTTCTAGGTCCTGAAAGCGCAAGTCAAATCTAACGTTCCAATTGACAGAGAAAACCAAATGATTAATGACCACTACAAGCAAAGCAAGTAAGTAATGAAGCTTGATGACAATTGAATAATTTTAAAGCTGCAAATTAAATTGAGCCATGACGTCTACATGAGAATCCACTTATGACTTGCTGTTTCTATTCTGATTTTCCGTGGGTGTATGGAAGGTACTTTGACATGCAATAAAAAAATCGTCCTGCACACCGCGCACGACGACGCAAGGGGCAGAAAACAAAAGAGAGGAAACAAAACTTGAGTGTGCGACATCAACAAACAGCAAATCTTACGATCTAAGCTGTCGATGATATCAGTACATTTTAACTTGTCGGAAAAATCAGCGCAGCTCTGCGTCTTGCGCTTCACCTCGGCGGCGCTCTTAAGAATGGGGCAGGTCGTCTTTGCATAGCGACAGCACTTCCTGATGATCCTCTGGCGGTTCTTCAGGTCGGAGCAACTCTTCCAGGTCTTCGGGTAGCACTTCCTTCGCATCACGATCACCTTCGAAGCCTGATCGACACTTGGGCTTCGCCTCGTGACGATATAGGCTTCGGGGAATTTCTTCTTGGCTTGCGAACACGCGCTCGTGAATCGCTCTAAGCTACCGCAGCGCACCAGCGGGCTGTTGAACGCCCTCTCGGATTCTATGACCTCACTGAAGCGCCTGTGTTTCGGTTTCCTTTGGTCCAACTTCTCGTTGCTGTTCTTCAAGATGCCCTTCAGTTTCTTTATTTCAGTTTGCTTCTCAGCTTTCGCGCTCTCCCTCTCCTTATCACCGCCGAAATATTTCGAATTGAAAATGCAGTTTCGAAACTTGCACGTGTGCATTATGTCTAGGTCGACGCCGCTCCTGCCGGCGTCCAAGCTATTCTCAGACTTGTATTTGGCGACGTAGATGAGGTTGTTCTCCTCCAGCTTCATCCTCGACCTCGGCGACAGGTCCGGCTCGGAGAAGAACTGCCTGTTGACTTTCTTGAGGTTACTCGCGAAGTACTTGACGTACGCCTCTGAATTCAAATTTCTTTTCAAGGGCGCCACGCACAGTTCGCAAGGATCTTCCGCCTTGGTTTCTACCGGAGGCTTTGCGTCGTCTCCACTTTGGGTTTCATCGACTGCCTCGCTTTTGATAAGAAATTTCTTCAACAAAGGCTCCTCCTCCTCCTCTTCATCATCCTCAACGTGTGCCAGCACCTCATCGGGGTTAACTCCGTCCGAGCCCTTCACGCTCCAATCCTGCAGTAACTGCAGCAAACTCTCCTTCTCGAGCACGCTCAACTTCCTATTCAATTCCTGCGCGCTCTTACTCCCGCGTAATGGCTCGGGATCACCTCTGCTACTCAAATCGGGCACGCTGACGGCGCTGGAAATATTTTTCTTCTCGTCGAAAATATACTCGAACCGTTTGGTCAAATCCCTGACGTGCCCTTGCCTTATCTCATCCGGCGACTTCCAGTTCTTATGCTTGACTGGCGTGTCGATCTGGCTCAAGTCCAAGTTCGAATCGTGCACGCCGCTGTTGACGCTCGACGTGGAACTCGATAAGTCCTGCAACGAACTCGACATCTGCCTCAGCTTCTTGCTGTTGTTGCTGATGGTCAGGTAGGCCTCCGAATCGCTGCAGCTTTCCACGTCTATAAACGGAATATCCTTGACGTCCAGCGAGAAGCTCTTCTGCTGGGTGTAGTTGCTCGTCTTGTCCTTCCAGGACCTGGTGGTCTTCGCCATCGGGAGGTTCTGAGCGGCGCACAGGTTCTTGCCGCGCAGCGACTGGAACTCCTCCTCGTCCTCGTAAACGTGAGTCACATCCCTGGGGTTCGGCTCGGAGAAATCGGTGATTTGCAGCTTGAATTCCGGCTCGCACTCGATTTCGATGCGCGGTATCATCAGGCAGCGACGCACTTCCGTCTTGTAAAGACTGTCGTCCGAGTTGAAGAAGACGTTGTTCTTCGGCTTGGACACGGGCGGCGTGTACAATCGCTGGTGAGTCAAAGAGTCTTGCGAGCTGCGCGTCCTGCTGTAGAAATCCGGCAAGTCCAATGCTGCATGCGTAAATAAACAAATGCGCAAGAATATAGAGACACACACCGATCGTTTCGAACGAATTTTGAGATAAAATGGAAGCTAGCGCGCGCAAGTTTCTAGCGATTACAAAGAATTTGTTACCGTGTGAGTGACATCGGCATGCACATCTCCTCTTAGTTGCTTTAAACGAAATTAATCTCATCATGACGTTGCTTGCTGTATCTGAACGCGGAGCGGAGACTTACCTCTGTGAGGTGTGGGGCTGGGTTGTTGCAGTAAAGTGGCGAGGCCGTGGTAAACGGCGCCCCCTTTCGCGACTTCCAGGGTCACGACGCTGCCCGTCCGAACCAAAAACTCCGCGGCTTTTTCTTGAGTTATCCCCAGCAACGACTGTCCATCCACTGATAGTAGTTGATCTCCGGCTGCGAGTCTTCCGTCGCGATCAGCTGCGCCACCCGGCACGACGGATTTTATGTAGATGCCCAAACGTTCCTGTCCCGCCCCTTTAGCCGCCACGATTGATAGTCCCATTCCTCCTCCGGCCTTGTGAAGTCTTATCACTTGCACCTGAGCAAAAAAAAAACGATCACTTTCGGCTCTCATTGGATTGATTTCTTTTCGACCTCGGTCCGTGTATTGAGAAAATCCCGTTCATTGGCTCTTAAAACTACTGATCTGTTTAGACCTCGGTCCGAGTAGTGCTGAAACGATGCAATTGAATCTGATTTTTAAGAGAGCCGCCGCCATTCACTTGGCGTTCTATTAAAAGTAAATTCAAATGCTCTAATTCATGTTCCCGTGCGAAATTTAATGCAGATTTTAATTTAAGAACGTGTAGTGTTCTAATTACAGATTTTAGCTTTAGTTTTGGTTTGGAGAAGGTACAAAAGAAATACGAGGAGACAATGACGGCGAGAATTTTTACTTCTGTGCGTTGATTATCGCTCTCTTTAACAATCTCGGACTTTTAGATGAAATTGATTTTTTGCTCAATCGCTCAAACCCGCGCCCACCGTCGACCAATCACGTCGCGAGAACGTTACCGGATCCACCGTAATAGCAATGATATCGTTTCGACCTCGGACCGTGTATTGAGAAAATTCCGTTCATTGGCTCTTAAAACTACTGATCTGTTTAGACCTCGGTCCGAGTAGTGCTAAAACGATGCAATCTGGATCTCTTTTTAAGAGAGCGTTCTATTAAAAGAAAATTCAACGCTCTATAATTCATGTAACCGTGCGAAATTTAATGCAGATTTTTATTTAAGAACGTATAGTGCTCTAATTTCAGATCACATTGATTATCGCCCTCTTATTTAACAATCCCAGACTTTAAAGACGAACTTTACACGAAGTTGATTTCTTGCTCAATCGCTGTACATAAACCAAAGCCGCGGCCACCGTCAACCAATCACGTCGCGAGAACGTTACCGGATCCACCGCGATAGCAATGATGTCGTTTCGACCTCGGTCCGTGTATTGAGAAAATCCCGTTCATTGGCTCTTAAAACTACCGATCTATTTAGACCTCGGTCCGACTAGTGCTAAAACGATGCAAATGGATTTGATTTTTAAGAGAGCCGTCGCCTTCCACTTAGGGTTCTATTCAAAGAAAATTCAAAGGGTCTGATTTATGTTATCATGCGAAATTTAATGCAGATTTTAATTTAAGAACATGTAGTGCTCTAATTACAGATTTTAGCTTTGGTTTAGGTCTGGAGAAGGTACAAAAGAAATACGAAGAGACGATGACAGAGCGAGAATTTTTACTTCTGCGCGTTGATTATCGCTCTCTTATTTAACAATCCCAGACTGTGGAGGCGAACTTTACGTGAAGTTGCTCTTTCGCTGTGCGTAAACCAAAGCCGCGCCCAGCGTTGACCAATCACGCTGCGAAAACATTACCGAGTCCATTGGGATAGCAATGATATCGTTTCGACATCGGTCCGTGTATTGAGAAAATCCAATTCATTGGCTCTTAAAGTTACCGATCTATTTAGACCTCGGTCCGACTAGTGCTAACACGATGCAATTGGATCTGACTTTTAAAAGAGCCGCCGCCATCCACTTAGCGTTCTTTTCAAGAAGAAGAAGATTTTAATTTAAGAACGTGTAGTGCTCTAATTACAGATTTTAGCTAGTAAGAAATATTTATTGCGTTTCCCAAAATCCGACGTGTTAATTGGTCTGGAGAAAGTACAAAAGAAACACGACGAGACGAGACGGCCAGAGTTTTACTTCTGAGCGTTGATTATTCCGACTTTGGTTTTCTTACATTACACGAAGTTGCTCTGTCGCTGTGCGTAATCAAAACCGCGCCCACCGTCGACCAATGACGTCGCGAGAACGTTACCGGATCCACCGCGATAGCAATGATATCGTTTCGACCTCGGTCCGTGTGTTGAGAAAATCCCTTTCATTGGCTTTTAAAACTACTGATCTATTTAGACCTTGGTCCGACTAGTGCTAAAACGATGCAAATGGATTTGATTTTTAAGAGAGCCGCCGCCATCCACTTAGGGTTCTATTCAAGGAAAATTCAAACGCTCTAATTCATGTTACCGTGAGAAATTTAATGGAAATTTTAATTTAAGAACGTGTAGTGCTCTAATTACAGATTTTAGCTAGTAAGAAACATTTATTGCGTTTCCCAAAATCCGACGTGTTAATTGGTCTGGAGAAAGTGCAAAAGAAACACGACGAGACGAGACGGCGAGAGTTTTTACTTCTGCGCGTTGATTATCCCGACTTTGGAGACTAACTTTACACGAAGTTGCTCAGTCGCTGTGCATAAACCAAAGCCGCGCCCACCGTCGACCAATCACGCCGCGAAAACGTTACCGAGTCCACCGCAATAGCAATGATATCGTTTAGACCTCGGTCCGTGTATTGAGAAAATGCCGTTCATTGGCTCTCGAAATTATCAAGCTGTTTAGACCTCGGTTCGAGTAGTCTAAAACGATTTCATTGGACCACAAGCAAGCAATCGGATTTTTAAAAGAAATCTACGTGCCAAAACAAAAAAATTTAAACTTCATTCCGAGTGGTAGGGAATGAAAAGGCTCCGACAATTCGAAAAGCGTAATTTTACCTCGGGTTGCGTCGTACTTAACGCCGACGGTGGTCTAGGTGCTGACATGTAAACGGTCCAATGTCCGGAGCTCGTAGGCTGCGCTGCGAGCCTGCACAAACCCGAAGCTTGCAGGGGGTGCAGGAAATCCGCAAGACCCGGCGGGACTCCCTGAACCACATCGCAACTGAAACCGTCGTCAGGCAACAACAACTGAAGAGGCGGTGCCGAATCCTCGTGTAACTTCACTTCCCGTCCTTCGGCGCGAGCCAATTCATCAGCTACTCCCTCCGCGGCTCTGGCCGCGTGCTCCAGTAAAGGAGGGGGCGCCACTTGCTCACCGGGTTCCCCTAAAATCAAATCAAATAAATCCAAACCAACCTAAGTTAAGGCTAGTTTGGGGGGCGCATACCTTTGTATTGTGTTAGCAAAGCCCGCAACTGAAGAGAGTTCAATTTGAAGCAAGCCGCGCTCAGTTTGGCCAATTCATCCGCGGTGTACTTCGGCGCCTGCAGCAAATGCGCGCACTGGACGATTTTAGCGAGGTGACACTCCGCCGCTAGTTCTAGGCCTTGCGATTCGGCCCACGCCTGCAGGTTCCTCAGGCGATTGAACAACTTCATGCCGAAACCTCTCGTGCACAGCTGCGCGTTGTTTATGATCGTCGAGAGCGATCGAGCGGAAATCCAGTGGAACAACTGCGAGAACAGCTGGATCGTAAGGGCGGCGTTCACGCGACACTTCCTCAACAAGTGCATGGCGTTGCTGAGGACGTTGATGATCTCTCGTGGGTGATCGTCGGACGCGTCCGACATCAAGTTGCTCATCACGGAGTTGAGTTCGTCGGTTAGACACGCCACGAGGTTCCGAAACGCCAGCTGGACAGAATCGGCGAGGGTATCTTGAGCTTGTACGGAAAAGGCACTGACGTGCCTGTCGGATTTAAGGAAATGAAGCAACTCGCTGGCGTTGGCCAACCAGAAAGCCTGCGATATACTCTCGGTGCTTCTATCTTGCACCGTGTGTCGAATCAATTTCGCTGCGTGTTGAAGGAGCAAAGTCAATTTCTGGGCTCTCTCCGTTGGTGTTAGCTCCGGCCTGTAATGAGTTGAAGCCCGATACCTCGCGCATAAGTACAAAGTGTAGGCCGGCGCGAGTCGGAACGTAGGGGTGGTCACGTCCAAGTGGGTTATGACCCTCGCCAGGAACAGTTCTTGAGGTTCCTCGGGAAATTCGAGGACCGCCGGTAGTATCGGGTCTTGGCCGCGGGGGTAACCGCTCAGCCTAGAAGGTACGATTTCAAAAAGTGCGCCGCTTCGTAATTAGAAACAAAAAAAAAGTGTAGGGTGAGGTGCGTTTCGTACAGACCTATTTTCCGATGAGGAACCCAGCGAACGGTTGTCTTCTCTGGCACCGCTGGCGGTCGAAACCGTCTCGACATTGCCCTCTAGGTCAAAAGTGGTTTCGAAATTTTCCCTGTTTGGTTCCGTGGGGCTTAAGGCTCGCGGAGACCTAATGCATGCAATTTCTAAGCACGAGCGATCTCAAAAGCGAGGACGAAACAAAAAAGAAACAAACGCAAGCAAACACACATCGGCTTAAATCGGATTAAATAAAGTCCTTACCGATCGTAAACCCTGGAATTATCTACGATGGCCGTCGGGTGCCTGGACCTATCCTCTTGGGACGGATCCAGGAATCGGTAGGTATTGCTGTGCCCGAACTTGACGAGGCTACCGTGCATCAGAATGGTGGTTTGATGGATTCTTTGGCCGTTGACGTACGTGTGGGCGTCCGCGTGGCACGGCGTGAGGGAGGTCACCCCGTCCGTGTTCGTGATGACGCAGTGCCTGGGTTGGATGTGAGGGCCGTACAGTTGCAGGGCGATTCCGTTTGCAGAACCGACCTAAACGCAAACCGACATAAATGAAAAAACGGGGGACCCTGTCGCGGCACCAAACTGACCTCCATGACGTCGTTGTTCAGCCTTAGGGTTCTGGCGGTGTCCCCTGGAATGGGGGCGGACCCGTCGGGCCCCAATTCCACGAGTATCGGCACCGTCTCGCCCCGGGGGTCTCTTGGATTGGTCGCGTTGGTACCGAGGGCGCCGGGCTTTTTTTTCCTTTTTCGGGGAGCACAATCCGCCGGTCTTCTCCTCACGTGAAACATGATCGAACCTATAAAAGCGAAGACCGAATTGTGAATATTAAAATAAAAATAATAATCAATCAACACACCCGCACACTCGTAATGCATTATGGATATAATCAACGCAAAAACTTTGTTTAAAGTATTCGGTAGCAATAGGTTAGATTATTTTAGGAAGTTGCTGTCGCCGAAGCCACATCTGCGCCTGTCGCTATAATATCTATGCTATACATTGAGTATATAGCTATAGCACTACTCGAACCGAGGTCTGAACGCATCAATATGAGAAACATGCAGTCTTCAGAGCCAATTAATGAAGTTTTCCTAATACACGGACCGAGGTCTAAAATCACACAGCATTGAGGACCAATGCACGTGTTTTTCCCAGTACACGGACCGAGGTCGGAAATAAAGCAATTCATAGACCAATGAGAGTTACTCGAACCGAGGTCTGAAGTCTGAATACATCAGTTTGAAGCCACACAACCAATCAACGAGTTTCACTCAGTACGCGGACCGAGGTCCAATTCATAAGTAGACCAATAAGAGTCACTCCGAGCTTCTCCTCGCGTGAAACATGATCGAACCTATAGAAGCGAGGGTGTAATTGTAAATATAAAAAATAATTAATTAATTAATCCACCCCCACCTCCGTGATACACATGTATATAAGCGCAAACTTTGATTAAACTATTCGGTGGTAATAGCGATCGCGGAAATTAGGTTAGATGCGCCGATTCGCCGCCGGCGCCGCCGATTGATGAATCGTTTTCCAATTTAACTTCGTTTGGGGTGGAGATTTATGGGCACCTTCCAAATTGCTCGGTTCGTAACTTGAAGTTATGTTACTTCGGGGGTGCTGGAATTTATTTCAGCCTCGAATGAAGGATTTGAAGTGCACAGAACGACTTAAGCAAAGTCTGAGGAAAGGAAATCAAATTTCAAGCCGGCGGCAACTAACACGCCATTTATATTTCCCGACGGTTCCAGAACTTTAGAATCGAACGCTAGATGGTACCCAGGATTCTATGAGCTCTATAGAGATATAGAGATTTGAATCGGTTTCTAAACGTGTTGGTTTATAGCGACGATGAGTGCTGTGGCATGTTTTTTTTTAATGTGTTGAGCGGACGATTACAGAAATAAAAAAAAAAGTTATAGGGATGGAGATAAGCAACCAGCGATTAATTATAATTAAGAAAGCGACGTTTCGTGATTTATTTTAACGCTCCGGCGTGCACGGCTCACGCAAAACACTCGTTTTTCTTTCCATTCAACAGGTTTCATCAACAATAGCGAGCGCTGGAGGAGAGAAAAGCGAAAAAGAGAAAATCTCTCCGACCAAAAAAAAAAAAGAAGAAGAACAACGAAGGGCCCGATGCGGTCTTTCACAACTGTGGAAGGCGAAGCGGAAAAATCGATTAGACAAAACTATTTTAAAACGAAAATGCTTAAAGTGGCGAAATCCAACAGCGGCTCGGGAAATCCCTCGGGGGTTTCGCTTCCGAGTTTCGTTGTTTCGCTCTGCACATGACTAACGTGGGACGTGGCGTGATAACAAGTTAGATAAAGCGCAGTTTCTAAATAGTTCATGATTATTATACGTTGCGATAGAAGTGGATATGAATTTAACACGTAAAATTTAGCGAAAATACTTATTTCTTGACTTGTCGAAGCGTAAGGGCGGCGCCCCGGGCACTCGTTGAAGTCGATATTGTAGCGTGAGTGAATTTGAAAACAAAAGCGTACATTTTCGATTCAAAACGAAACAATACAGACGGAAAGTTCGTTCAGCAACGATTGCGCGCCATCCTGTTATCATATCGCTCTAAATTTGACATAGTCTGGAGTGAATTGTGTGCCTCTCTGCCTCCCTGTAATCTTCCGACGTTAATTTAGGCGTACAAAAGCACTCGAAGTGTAGATGAGAGTCGCTGACAAGGTAGAGCGCGAGTAATGCGGTCGTTTCATATAAATAACCACGAAAGCCGCAAATAGCAATTTCGAATTCCAGTTGTGACGAAAATCTAGAGACTGCCGCCTCGAGTGTATCAACAAACTTAAAGGTCTTTAATAACGACGGAAGATAAAAAAAAGAGGAAAAATTGGAGGCTTTCCCGATTATAATCGAGCATATCATTTTTTTTTTCTCGTGAGGTGTAAGGTCTTTGACTCCGGAGTCAAGGTAACACGTCGTTCTTAATATAATTAGAAACAAATTCGCTTTTCTGCAGCCGGCCGGACTTTGCCCGCCTAACCTCGCTGGCACATCCAACGGCAAGACGCCTGCTTTTTTTAGATTGTTAGAAATATTCGGGATTAGAATTTAAAAAAAGAAAATGAGATATTTTAAATTCATTATATTAACTTAATATATTAAAATACGTTAAAATTATTTAGAAAACAAAAAAGTTTGATGTTTTATATAAAGATAGGTGATACTCTGATACGAGGCTCTTTTAAAAACATGATTGATCCAATTAAATCGTTTTAGCACTACACGAACCGAGGTCTGAATACATCAGTTGAAACCCGCAGATTTAAGAACCAATGGACGAATTTTTCGCAATACACGGACCGAGGTTTGAACACTTCAATCCGAAGCCATACAGCTTTAAGAGCCAATAAACGAATTTTACTCAATACACGAACCGAGGTCTAAACTGTATCAATTCATAACTACTCCAATATAAGTTACTCGAACCGAGGTCTGAACGCATTTACGCAATTTTAAGAGCCAACGAACGAGTTTTTCTTAAACACGGACCGAGGTCGAAAGGAAATCAATCCATAACTACACCAATGAGAGTCACTCCAAGAGCTTGAACCATCCGACACATAAAGCTGAAACGACGTTATATTAAATTAAAAACCGGAAATTATTTTTTCAGCAAAAACTCAGTAATTAAATTGATTTCAAAGGCAACCAAAAGGGTCGAGGTTTTTTTTTACGGGGCGTTTTATCAAAGTTGCATCGGAACTAATCGAACCGGAAATAAATCGTCTAAAGGCACGTGTCACTCGATCGATTACCAAAATCATTTCGGTGTAAACAATCGTTTGAGAGCCAAGGCTCTCGCGCAAAGTACGAAAAACATTATAGTTTCAATGAACTTGAAACTCTCGAAGTTTCATTGAAACTTGGCAAGCGAAGGAAACTGCTGATAATAATCATTCGCTGGACTTATTCTGGATGCAAGTTTCATATAAAAATCAGAAGACTGCGTGCGTTTTCAACTCTCAAAATGTGTATTTTTTTTAGACGGCGAAAATATAAGCGGATGACGTGAATTTACGTCGCGATGTTTACACAAATCAGCAGAAGGCGTCGTGGGTTTACCTTCGCAGGAAAAAAGGGCAGCAACAACGGCACAACATAAATTACAGGAAACATCCTCATTTCGCCGGAAGACTCCGGTGATATACGTGCACCGGAGCTGCTAACAGAAAAATACGACTCCCCAGCGCCCACAAACGGGGAATTTCATTTAAAATTCTACCTACGCAGATTGAAGTGCAAGATCCTGTTCATTTCGCAGGCGACACAATACCACCGCGCAATAAAACCGGGGATAACTCGCGGGAAATTTACGCCGCGAAAAATTCGCTAGAACTGAAATGGCGCGCGCGAGTTCGAAATAAATCGAAAACATGTCAAAGCCAAATAACTTGGCAGGCTGCGTTCGAGGCGGTTCTAGGTCAGGTTCGTAAAAATCCGACCCACGCGTGCAGTTTCAATTTTTCGTGTGGGCACAGCCGGAAGTGATTCGATTTGCGCAGTGATTTCTTTGTGCTCGCAAATGCATCGGTCGTCTCGAAACAGACGCTCTGGTTTACGTAATAAAAGGAACTAAATAAACGGGCGACGTTTGTAAATCGGATTTACGGCGATAAAATCCGATTCGGAGGACGAGAACCGCCACATCAAAGCGGAGAACAGCGTCATTTCTTTTTTTATTACCACAGCGCCTTTATGAAGTATTTATTTTTTGTATAAGTGCACCTAATTGCAAACGTTGATGTTTATGGTGAGTAATCCCCTCCTGCGTTTTGTAAGAAAGTATTAAAGTTTTCTCAAAAACCTAACTCCTGCAAACGGGTTCAAATTCAATCGTTTTAGTACTACACGAACCGAGGTCTGAATACATCAGTACGAAGTCAAAAAGTTTTAGGAGCCAATAAGCGTTCTTTTTCAATACACGGACCGAGGTTTGATTAGCCACGTTGCTTTAAGAGCCAATGAGCGAGTTTTTCTCAATGCACGGGCCGAGGTTGAAAACAAATCAACCCATGACTAGATTAATGAGAGTTACCCGAACCGAGGTCTGAATACTCAGTACGAAGTCAAAAGGTTTTAGGAGCCAATAAGCGTTCTTTCTCAATACACGGACCGAGGTTTGATTAGGTCAGTCTGAAGCCACGTTGCTTTAAGAGCCAATGAGCGAGTTTTCCTCAATGCACGGACCGAAGTTGAAAACAAATCAACCCATGACTAGATTAATGAGAGTTACTCGAACCGAGGTCTGAATAAATCAGCACGAAGTCAAAAAGTTTTAGGAGCCAATAAGCGTTTTTTCTCAACACACGGACCGAGGTTTGATTAGGTCAGTTTGAAGCCACGCTGCTTTAGAAGCCAATGAGCGAGTTTTTCTCAATGCACGGACCGAGGTCGAAAACAAATCAGCCCATGACTAGATTAATGAGAGTTACTCGAACCGAGGTCTGAATACTCGTACGAAGTCAAAAAGTTTTAGGAGCCAATAAGCATTTTTTCTCAATACACGTACCGAGGTTTAATTAGATCAGATCAAAGCCGTACTGCCTTAAGAGCCAATGAGCGAGTTTTTCTCAATGCACGGACCGAGATCGAAAACAAATCAACCCATGACTAGATTAATGAGAGTTACTCGAACCGAGGTCTGAATACATCAGCCTGAAACCACACAGAGTTTATAGAAATAAAGAAAAGGGCTACCTGTGGCTCAGTTTAAAATTGCACTGCATTCCTAAAACGTTGGTGGAATGAAAATGTCAAGGAAAGTTTACCCAATCAATTAAACAAAACATTTTAACATGATTGGTAATTGGTAAGGGTTGAGGGCGAGAGTGTGAATTTACACCCTCGGGAGGACGACGATAGTTCCGGTGTCGTTTCGCCAATCGGGATTTGATGAAGCGCACCCCTGCGAGAGGGCGAAACGCGATTAACCTTTAACATCCCATCCAATTTACCGACGACGAAGATTTGTTTAACCGAACGCTTTTAGCCACCTAAACCCCTCCGTTTATACATGTACATACAAAACAAAAAAAAAAGCTCATTAAGGAAGTCATTTGTAGCGACGAATTAATTTTTTTTTTTTTATAAGTAAGCGCTCTCAAGTGAAGTAATTGTTTTATATGCTCGTGTTTATCTCGACGCATATAAATCAGCAGCACCGATTGACTCAATGTTAGTACTAACGAGGAAGAAAAAAAAAAGATATGAAAATAATGCGTCCTTTATATTTTCCCACACGTAATAAACGAGCCGTAAATATTAAGGACTTAATTATGTTGTACACGCCCATAAATATTTACGTATCGCATGAGGAGGTTTCGATTTAAATAAAATTTAATTAAACTTGCGTCGGTGGTTATCTCGAGTTTAAATGCCCCCCTCCCCCCGTCCCGAACGTTAAAACGACATATCCTTAACGCGCGCTTACGTTAACAACGTTTTTACTACAAACAAACAACAAACATCTCTCTCAAGTGTAATACACTTTGTCGGCCTCCTTTGAATTTTAACAAGGCGGGTTTGTGTGCGCGCCCCATCTGCCTTATATCAACACATAAAACACTTTTAATACCGAAGCGCTAGTAAATGGATATTGTCGTACGATTAAACTGAACAAACGACGTAGGATTTACTAATGCAAACGCCAACTTGGAAAAAAAGTTGTAAATGTTCGCGTCCTTTCTATACGTGAAGCTCTGACGTAGTGGTTCTCTTATAAACGTGATTGGCGCCTTTGTCATCCAATTAAATCGTTTTAGTCCTACTCGAACCGAGGTCTGAACGCATCAATATGAGAAACCAGAGCCAATGAATGAGTTTTTCTTAATACACGGACCGAGGTTTAAAATCACACAGCATTGAGGACCAATAAACGTGTTTTTCGCAGTACACGGACCGAGGTCGAAACAAAAATAAATCCATACTAGACCAATGAGAGTTATTCGAACCGAGGTGTGAACGTCTCAGTTTTTATTCGACTGCGAATCACATTGGAAGCGTCAGTCGATAGAAAAGTGCTACAATCGTTTGTTGAGTGTTTTAATAGACAGTGATTTCTTTGAAGTCCGAAAATTAAAAAAAAAAAAAGTGCAGGTCGTTGGTTTTTAATCAAATTTCTGCCTTACTCTGGCAGAAAGGAAAACGCAAGTCGCTCGACGCTTAAACTAAACGAACCCAGCGATGAAGTAATAATTAAATTATTGCAGGTAACTTCGCTCTCCAGTCTTCAGTGACTTTGTCGAGAGGACTTTATTGTTGAGACCGTTCGAACCGAAAGCTTGCGCTTAATTTAATCACAATTTATTCGACAAGATGACGTCATTTTCTTTTGCGACTCGGCGTTTTCTTTTAATTTGTTGAAGATTAACGAAGCGGGACGTGATTAAAGCTAAAATATTTTTTTAAACTCATTTATTTCGGCTACAAACTGAGCATGGTGAAAAGTAGACTCTTTAACTCAATTTTGTGGATTCTGAACTCATCATGTAAGCATTGGTCGGCATTGGTGAGCATGAGCTCCTCTTTTCTTCCTTCAAAAATTTTTTTTCGTATAAATGGCAAGCGTGGAGTTCTGTATTAGGGCACTTTGGATTCAATATACTTATATTTTATACTAGTTTGAAGGGTTAGAGTTTTAAGTGCCATTGAGCGACTTTTTATCTACACACGGACTGAGGTCTGAACACATCAACCTAAAGCCATACAACTTTAAGAGCCATTGAGCGACTTTTCTACACACGGACTGAGGTCTGAACACATGAATCCAAAGCCGCACAACTTTAAGAGCCATTGAGCGACTTTTTGTCTACACACGGACTGAGGTCTGAACACATCATACAACTTTAAGAGCCAATGAACGCGTTTTTCTCAATACACGGACCGAGATCGAAAAGTTTTAAGAGCCATCGAGCGGACTGAGGTCTGAACACATCAATCTAAAGCCATACAACTTTAAGAGCCATTGAGGGACTTTGTGTCTACACACGGACTGAGGTCTGAACACATCATACAACTTTAAAAGCCAATGAACGCGTTTCTCTCAATACACGGACCGAAATCGAAAAGTAATCACAACACAACTAGACCAATAAGAGTTCAATTTTGTAACTAATCGGACCGCACTTAAAATAAATCACAAATCATGAGTTGGCTAATGAAAATTACTCGAATATCAATAACAGGGGCGTATCCGAGTCGTTTCACAAATTAAGCTTCTCCTTTTCACAGTCGGATTCCTTAATAACAGGAAACGCTGATTCACATCGTAACATTAAGTGACGCAATTGAACCGATGACGGCGAACGTCATCAAATAAATCAAAACATTCAATTATTTAATTGAGGGTTTTTATTAGCCAGCGCAACGGAATAGAAAATTACACAGACGTGGTTAAAAAAGAAAAATTTTTGTATGTGGCGGTTAAATTAAAGATGTCCTCTTGCATGCATACATCAACATAGTACGGGGGTGGATTTCGTGCGCGGAACGCAATTTATTTATGAATATTCAAAGGGGCGGTTTAAATTTAAAGCAGCTCGTGGAGAGCCAGTCACATTACACCAGCCCGATACGTATTTATGACCCATTTATTCCAGCAGCCGCACGGAAATCGATACGCTCACATTATTATTATTATTAATTATTAAATGCACGCCGGACTAAGGACTATTCCGGGGAAAAAATTGAAAGACGGAGACATCGTAACGAAACGCAGTTATCTCTCTCTCTCTTATTAGGGCGTGCCCGTTTTCAAAGCAGCGAGTATTATTGTGTTTAAGCGCTCGAATGCTATCGTTGTTTTGTTCTCACGGCTTCGTGGAGTATTTGAAGCGAAGCTTTGAAAAGTAGGGCATAATTTGCATCGGAAAAGAAAACGAGAAATGCCGACCTGTTGAGGAATCACTTGAAATGAGAAATCGTTAGTAAATTTCAATTAAAAAAAAATTTATTATTTGCTACAAACTCTCTTTTTACCAGAACTTATGTAACTCGTTAGTTAAGTAAAAGAAAGAAATTTGCGTTCTACTCGAACCGAGGTCTAAATAGATTAAGGTTGGAGTTACACGATGTTAAGAGCCAATAAACGAGTTTTGCTAAATACACGGACTGAGGTCTGAAGACATCAAGCAGCTTTAAGGGCCAATGAACGAGTCTTTTCAGTACACGGACCGAGGTCGAAAAGGAATACACGATGTTAAGAGCCAATAAACGAGTTTTTCTGAATACACGGACTGAGGTCTGAACACATCAAGCAGCTTTAAGAGCCAATGAAAGAGTTTTTTCGGTACACGGACCGAGGTCGAAAAGCAAAAAATCCTCAACAAGGCCAAATTTACTATTTTTTTTTTATTTGTAACCTGACCTGATAAAGTTTCTGACGCGATCGGAATAAAACCTTTATCGCATCCTATAAACCGATAAAATCGAAGAAATCTAAGGTCGTGTAGAGTTTCAAAGCTGCACAGAAATTGTTTGCAGTCCGTGGAGGATAACTTGAGCAAATTTACTGCGCAAAGACAGTAAAAATGAAATCCATTTGCGAACGGGAAGACAGAAATGGCGAACCTGGGAACTCATAAACTATGGAAGAGTTTTTACGACTCCTGCGAAAACATTGCATGTACGAAGACTTTGGATACAACAAAATAAAAAAAAGGCGTAGGCATTCCGAGGCTCGGGGTTTAAAAAATTCATACTTTATTAAATGATTAATTTCGAAGCTAAATATAAAAGGCGCGCGTTTAAAAATGTTTCTAATCGTTTAAATTAATTACTAGTGGGCCTCTACTAATGAAATATCGATACCCTCGTCGAATTAGCCTCCCTCATCGATTCCTGGGGGCTAATAAGCAGACGTTGGTGTTCAATTATGCACTTTTAATTCTGTTGGAATCGTGCTTTCAGGTAATTTCGGAGCCACTGGTGAGATGCGTAGGGAATTACACTGACCGCCGGTGTGTGGCGGCATTAATAATTTCAGCACAGGTGGTTTCGTGGAAGCCCTGAAAAACGGGGGCGGCACGCACGCCCTTCCAAAGGGGAATCGCGCGCGATGAAAACGAAACAGATAAAACAATAACTTGTAAATTAACGGCGGTTGTTAATTTTGTTTTAAATTTTTTTATGACGGTTGCAGTGTATAAAGGTCATTAACATGTTATTTATTTTTTAGTTGCGTGATCGTTAACTAAGGAACTGCCTTTTAAAATGTTATTCTAGCAACTAAAATTAAAAAATAAATAAATAAAAGCGTTGATGACGAGGAACGAATTACGATTTTTTAGTCATTTTTTCTTTCCGTGATTAAAATTGAAAATTTATAAAAAAATCATTTATTGAAATCGCTGGTTAATCGTATTAGTAAAATTAGTATTTTACTCGAACCGAGGACTAAATAGATCGGTTGGAAGCCAGTCAGTTTCAAGAGCCAATGAACGAGTTTCACCCAGCACACGGACCGAGGACGAAACTACATCAATCCACAACCAGACCAATGAGAGTAACTAGTCGGACCGTAGTCAAATCACCACAAATCCCCCCCTTTAATTTAGCACAATGCTAAAAATATGCGAACAAAAGAAAACAAACGTCGATATTAAGAGCAAAACATAAAAAAACACAAAGAATTTTTGACTGCCAACTAAAAATAACAAAATAAAAATAAATCTAATCAATTACACCTTGAGAACCGATTTCAATTTTCAACAAAAATGAACCAGCGATCTTTTAAAACTAAAATCCCCAAACCAACTCACTCACCCAACAAAATTTCACATTTGGCATTGCGAAGTCTCTTATACGACCTAAATCCGAGCATCGTGGATTCGATTACGACGAAGAGCAAGGCACTACCCTTGATTAAATTTCCCGAATTTTCCGGCAAAATCGAACTCAATTCGCTTAACAATCACCAAAGAAAAGAAGAACAAACGATGCAGTGAGAATGACTCACGGGTTTGGCGTTGGTGAATTTTTCATCGCGCGCCCGAACACGTGAAACGGAAAACTAGTGCGCCGCCAACTACCCTACTTCACCGCCGGTAGGAGGTAGACTGGTAACTAGTGTAATTACAGCGACGGTGGTGGAAAGGCGGCACGACATGCTTTTGATATAACACACCCTAGCGTCGATTGTCCACGTTTTCCGTCGTCCTCCAGGCTCATCGATCTCATAAGGTGGAGACTGCTCATTTGATCGACTGACCATCAACGTTACTACTAAACATTAGATTATAATTGAGTTTGCGACGTGGGAACTGCATGAAAGTAAACTCGAAAACTCATTAAGTACGAGCCAACGCATTCACATCCAATAAGTCAACTCGACGTGCACTTCGTGGTTTGAAGCGATGCGTGGAACCTCCGTGGCGAGCTAGGAGGAGCAGGTTGAACCTTGGCATTTCAAGTCTTCGGAATTACTCGTTTAAATTTTCAATTAAACC
Organism: Serrognathus titanus; assembly: GCA_039766575.1. NCBI lineage: Eukaryota > Metazoa > Arthropoda > Insecta > Coleoptera > Lucanidae > Serrognathus > Serrognathus titanus. The sequence goes on from CM077914.1 coordinate 60,805,763, forward strand.
CCTACATTACAAGCGAAGGTGAAGCTCGAGCTTTATTTGTCGCTCATCAACAACTGAAGTCTCATTTACGTTATTAAGAACATGGTTCGAGATTTAGTTTGGATGATTTAATTTTAAAACCTGAATGGCGCAATCGCCATTGTTTGAATCTTACCCGGACCGTTGTCTGAATAGATCAGTTTCTCAAAGCACGAGCCGAAATCTAAATATATTCCTTTAAGAGCCAATCAATGAATATCTGTCAGTACACGGACCGAGGTTTGAATAGATCAGTTTGAAACCGCCCTGTTTAAGGGCCAATAAAAGAATTTTTCTCAACACACGGACCGAGGTCGAAAAGATAACAACTTACAACTGGGCCGATGAGGGGTCACTGTTGTAACCAGTGTTGCTAATCTAAATATATTCGTTTAAGAGCCAATTAATGAATTCGTCTCAATACACGGACCGAGGTTTGAATAGATCAGTTTGTAACCGCCCAGTTTAAGAGCCAATCAAAAAATTTTTCTCAACACACGGACCGAGGTCGAAAAAATAACGACTTACAACTGGGCCGATGCGAGGTCACTGTTGTCACCAGTGTTGCTAATCTAAATATATTCGTTTAAGAGCCAATTAATGAATTCTTCTCAATACACGGACCGAGGTTTGAATAGATCAGTTTGAAATCGCCCTGTTAAAGAATTTTTCTCAACACACGGACCGAGGTCGAAAAAATAACAACTTACAACCGGGCCGATGAGGGGTCACTGTCGAAATCAGCGTTGCTAATCTAAAATATTCGTTTAAGAGCCAATTAATAAATTCTTCTCAATATACGGACCGAGGTTTGAATAGAACAGTTTAAAACCGCCCAGTTTAATAGCCAATCAAAGAATTTTTCTCAACACACGGACCGAGGTCGAAAAGATAACAACTATAACTGGGCCGATGCGAGGTCACTGTTGTAACCAGTGTTGCTAAACTAAATATATTCGTTTAAGAGTCAATTAATGAATTCTTCTCAATACACGGACCGAGGTTTGAATAGATCAGTTTGAAACCGCCCTGTTTAAGAGCCAATCAAAGAATTTTTCTCAACACACGGACCGAGGTCGAAAAAATAACAACTTACAACTGGGCCGATGAGGGGTCACTGTTGTAACCAGTGTTGCTAATCTAAATATATTCGTTTAAGAGCCAATTAATGAATTCTTCTTAATAGATCAGTTTAAAACCGCCCAGTTTAAAAGCCAATCAAAGATTTTTTCTCAACACACGAACCGAGGTCGAAATGATATCAACTATAACTGGGCAGTGTTGCTAATCCGTGGGAATTTTCTCCACTTCTAGGGATTTTTTTAAAAGTTTTGTGAGATTAGCGAGTTTTCTAAAATAATGGAAACTTCGCGTGATTATAAACCTATAAACATCCTATATAAAGTGAGGGTACCAGTTTACTCTCGGGCCAAAAATTATAAATTTTGGAGTATGAGCTCTGTAAATACCTCTGATTCAAAAACACTGAGAACGAGAAGTAATTTGCGCAAGTTAGCCGATAATTACCTGACGACTTCGCGAGTTTCCTATCCTACTTTAATCAACGGTTACAGATTTTGCGAGTCTTCTATCTTTCTCTGACTAATGATTATAGACATTATGAGTTTTCTATCCTTCTCTAAATAATGGATGTAAACGTGAAACGACATTGACAAGTGCTTTTTAAGTATTTTTCATGTTAATCTTGAATTAATTTAAGTAATACTTAAATATTTGTGATTCTTACAGTTTTTAATATTTTTTTTAATGCTATCCAACGATCCAATAAAATCGTTTTACTCCTACTCGGACCGAGGTCTGAATAGATCTGTTTGAAGGCCCACGATTCTAAGGGCCAATTAGCGATTTTTTTCTCAATGCACGGACCGAAGTCGAAAACAACTCGATTAATTACTAGGCCTGTATCGTAATTAGTCGAGCCGTGGCCCTATAGAAAGACAGGCAGGTCCGTAAAGCCGTGGCCGCGGAGTTTTTCTCAAAACACCAACGTGCGACGAGGACTCCGTATTGTTAACATTCTCAGCAGCGCGAGGGGATCTGACAGGAAGAATAATAGCCATCCTCGTTACTCACTGTAACGGATACTGCAAAAAATCGTTCTCCGTCACCCGTGACGTCAAGGTTGAAAAAGTTACACGCACAGAACAAAACTTGCACTTCCTATGATGTATCGGTAAACGTTATTTGTTGGCGATCACTTTTCCCTCGCGTTTTTTTTGCAGAAGCTTGCGTGCGCGCGGGATGAGGCAACGCAATTTCTAAATAATGCAAACTTAAGGCTTAATTAATACGTGGTTACCGCAGAGGCTAATTATTTACCGGTGGAGCAGCGTGAAAGCGCGGAATTTGAAACTGGGTCTTTTACTTGCGTTCGGTTTAAAAAGTTCTCGAGATTTGGTTCAGCGATTTCTGTGCTTGGTACTTTCCAAAACGATGAACTTTTAGAACAAATTCGTTGTTTCCACAGCGGAGAGGAATTCGAATCAATGTTAATAATTTGCCTACCTAACGCGTATTTTTATTTATTGTAGCCCTCTCAATAAAATTAAAAAAATCAATAACATCATTCCGTGCTTCGTTTTCATACATGTTAAGGTGAAATATAATTATGGTTTAGAATTTGTTACTTCTCCGGACGATCGCCTATCGACGTTTCTCCTTTGCCATTTAAAAAAAAAGTCTAAAAAATCACGAACCAAGATCTGAATAGAACAGTTTGAAGCTAATTCAATATTAGGGAGCCAATGAACAAGTTTTCCTCAGTACACGGACCGAGGTTGAAATGACGCCAATTAATTTACAGTTTCAAGAACCAATGAACGAATTTTCCTCGACACACGGACCGAGGACAAACCCACAATTAGGCCAATGAGAGTTCACTTTTGTAACTAGTCGGACCGTAGTCAAAATGAACGCTTTTAAATTAATGTTACTAAACAAATACGTATAAAATATTTATGGAAACGTAAAAACTGATATGAAAAACAGTTGAATTCAAAATGCAAGGTTTCGCAAGGTCAAGTAATATAAATTATAGATTTGTGGACTGGAAGTGAAAGTGAAATTCATTCAATTCAAGCCATGAAATTTAACACCAATGAAACACACGAATGAAACAAGCAATCAAAAACTAAATAGTATTTAAGAATAACGTAAATACGTAAGATCCTTACATACCTAATTACGACAATCGATTTCGTACGACATTACGCATGTAATATTTATAGGTTTGGCTTAAAGGCGAAGGACTATAAAAAAGGAGCCGTTAAAATCAAATACAACAGGTAGTTTCCGCCGACGAAGATATTGATATATCAGCACAATCGATACGAAATTAACCACGAACGCAATAATAAGAGGGAGAGGAGTCGCCAACATCACGCCCACGCGCGCGTTTAAATGCCAAACAAAAGGAGGAGAAAGAGCCGAAATAAAGAAAACAAAAATCAAACTGGCTTTTGAAAACACAACTGTATAAATCAACGGCACAGAAACTAGTTATGCACACACACACACACACACACGCTCAGCCGCTCACTCCATCTATATACAAGCCACAGAAAACAGTTAATGCTGGAATACGTACGCCTTATGCCCCAATCCATCATTTTAGGCGATCCTCGCACCACATCAAGAATCCACGAAGGAGGAAAAAGTCACATCGCCCCCCCGAAATCCTCTGGCGATTTGGGTCGCCTCTATTACTACAGAATCGAACGACGGAAGAAGCAGGCTTTCGCTGGTAATAATTGGTCCCGGACGTTTATAAATGGCGATAAAAAAATAATCATATTGGTCCACTGATAACACCCGTTTTTCCGACGAGGACGCTCCTCACGACAACCAAACGTCCACCCTCGCACTGACTTCACCCCACTGTGACGTCGCCGTCGTGAATCTCTGTGCACCGAAGCATGCGCTCGAAAAGTAGAAATGTTTCTCTCCTCTTATCCTCTCTTCTTACCATTCCGCTCAGAGTCCGCGTTCGGATCAGTACGGTACACACGAAGAGAGCACAGGTAAAAAGTCGCGTCGAGGGGCGAGCGCGGCGGAAATTTAATTAAAACACAATTTTCACTTTTTTTTTACTCATTTATATGGGGCACGCCGACGTGCACCGACGGCAAGGCTAAACCTAATCGATAGGCCCCATCGAAAACCACATACTTTCCACAAAATCATGTGAGATACGGCTCGAGAAGACGTCGCCGTGCCATAAAAAGATAATTCAGGGTCAACAAACTCTAGATCTGGTCTAACACAAGAAGATTACACCGGACAGGATTTCAAATGACCGCTGATACGGACGCAAGTTTAATATACGTTGATGAGTTTGCTAACGTTTACTGCTCATTGTCCCGAGAAAACCTTCAAACACCATGCACGCGCTTGCTATTTGAATTTAAAACAAAAATAAAACGTGAATCCTGACTCTCAAAAATCACCAAATTGGTCGACGATTATCAAATTATAAAGTGCGACTGAATAGGGCGCCAATCAATATCAAAAACGAATGAAAGAAAAAAAATATTTTGGCTCAACTCGTGTGTTCAAGATTTAATTGAAAATGATTCACTCGGAATTATAAAAACAGAAGAATCTGAATTCTTGCAGCTATAAACATTTTTTCTGCAATTTTGAAAGGTCGATTGTCCTTGCAAAATACATACATAACTAAAACAATCGTTTTAATCGTACACGAACCGAGGTCTGAATAGCCAGGCAATTTTAAGAGCCAATCGAGGGTTTCTTTTAATACACGGACCGAGGTCGAAACGAAATTCACTCATATTCAGGCCAATGAGAGTCCTGTTTAGTAACTAGTTAAGCCGTGGTCAAGATGAGTCGCTTTAAAGCAAAACTAAACCACACGCGATCCAATTAGACGATTTAGGATTTTTTTAAATTTATTGCTACTCAATTTCTTCCAACGAAACTCGAAATTTGAAGCGAATTTTGTTTAAATAATCAAATCATCAACTTCTTTAACTTCATATGGCATATTCTTCATTTCAATTTTTTTTTTATAAGCTGACATTAATTAATTGCAGCCGATGTGCGATTTGCCGATTCTAGTAGATGTACAAAAGATTTGAAGTACAGGGTGATTCGAGTAGACAACTAAAACCTGATTGCTTCAATCGTGAGCCAATGAAATCGTTTTAGTCCTACACGAACCGAGGTCTGAATAGATCAGCTTGAAGCCAGGCAATTTTAAGAGCCAATCGAGGGTTTCTTTTAATACACGGACCGAGGTCGAAACGAAATTCACTCATATTCAGGCCAATGAGAGTCCTGTTTAGTAAGTTAGTTAAGCCGTGGTCAAGATGAGTCGCTTTGAAGTAAAACTAAACCACACGCGGTCCAATTAGACGATTTAGGATTTTTTTAAAATTTATTGCTACTCAATTTCTTCCAACGAAACTCGAAATTTGAAGCGATTTTTGTTTAAATAATCAAATCATCAACTTCTTTAGCTTCATATGGCGTATTCTTCATTTCATTTTTTTTTAATAAGCTGACATTAATTAATTGCAGCCCATGTGCGATTTCCGAATTCTGGTAGATGTACAAAAGACTTAAAGTAGAGGGTGATTCGAGTTGACAACTAAAACCTGATTGCTTCAATCGTGAGCCAATGAAATCGTTCTAGTCCTACACGAACCGAGGTCTGAATAGATCAGCTCGAAGCTAGGCAATTTTAAGAGCCAATCGAGGGTTTCTTTTAATACACGGACCGAGGTCGAAACGAAATTCACTCATATTCAGGCCAATGAGAGTTCTGTTTAGTAACTAGTTGAGCCGAGGTCAAGATGAATCGTTTTGAAGTAAAACTAAACCATACGTGACCCAATTAGACGATTTAGGATTTTTTTTAAATTTATTGCTACTCAATTTCTTCCAACGAAACTCGAAATTTGAAGCGATTTTTGTTTAAATCATCAACTTCTTTAGCTTCGTATGGCATTTTCTTCATTTCAATTATTTTTTTTTTATAAGCTGACTTTAAAAATTTGATTGCAGCGACTGCCGATTCTAGTAGTTGTACAAAAAGATTTGAAGTACAGGGCGATTCGAGGTGACAACTAAAACCTGATTGCTGCGATCGTCAGCCAATGAAATCGTTTCATTCCTACTCGAACCGAGGTCTGAATAGATCAGTTTAAAACCACAGTTTTAGAGCCAACGAATTGTTTAAATAATCACACAATCAACTGCTTTGGCTTCATATGGCTTATTCCTTATGGTTTTTTATTTCAATTTTTTTTTAGAATCAAAAATCTGAGTGGAGTCACTCTTGCTTTCGATAGAATTGAAGTACAGGGAGATTCGAGTTGGCAACTAAAACCTGATTGCTCCAACCGTGAACCAATGAAAACATTTTAGTCCTACACGAACCGAGGTCTGAATAGGTCAGTTTAAAACCACTGCTTTAAGAGCCAATCAATGACTTTTTAATACACGAACCGAGGTCGAAATGCAATCAATTCATAATTAGGCCAATGAGAGCCCAGTGTTGTACTACTTAGTCGAAGCACTTTCAAGTAAAAAATCCTACGATTAAAAACAAATTTTCTCCGTACAGTCCTCAGACAATCTAAACAAGCGATTTTATGGAAGTCTATGGGAATACGAACATCATCGTCTTTCAACTGTTTTTAAAATGAAGAAACCTCACTAACGCCCTGTATAATAAAACAACGATTCATTACTCGGCTGGATACAAATCAAATCAGTGCAATCACCGATAAAATATTTGCTTATGAATTTTTCTCGTTAACAAGATAACATTTTTTAACGCAGAAATTTGTAGTAGATACAAGATAATTAAGTCAGATTTTATCTACAGGGTGATTGAGGTCTAATCTTGATAAAACTAAAACCTGCTGCAATCGTGATCGATGGATCTCTCTCTCTCAAGGCACGCACGGACCGAAGTTGAAAAGAAATAAATTCGTAGCTAGGCCAACGAGAGTCGAAGTTCGAAACGTCGTCATCAAAAGAAGCTGTGCAAATCAATTGGACGAATTCAAGTTCCAATATTTAATTAATTAATTTAAAAAATCTATATTTTCGTGATAAGTTTCATTTAACAAACCTAATTGTTTCAGTCGTACACGAACCGAGGTCTGAATAGGTCAGATTGAAGCTACGCGGTTTTAAGAGCCAATCGATGACTTTTTCTCAATACACGGACTGAAGTCGAAAGCAAACAAGCCAATGGGTGTCGCAGTTTTGTAAACAAATCGTGTCGCGGTCAAAAAAAAACCAAATTAAATCAATTATTAAAAAAAAATCTATACTGTGTTGATTTGTTGTAAACTCCCTCAGGTGATTCAATAACAACACTCCTGACACTTAAACCTGTACCATAATCAGAGGACGAAACTTTTTTAATAAATACTTACGCGCTTGCATTTGCTCAAAGCAATGGAAACGATTTCATTTTACGACAGAACGGGCACTTTTAAATCTGCCTGCGGCAAACCCGAAGCGGGCCCTTCCAAAGTTAGCATGAAACTGCTGGCAAATTGATTGTTCCCTATAAATAAAAAGCACGCAATATTCCCCGGAGAATAATCCGGCTATCAACTGATTTATAATCAAGAACGCTGTGGTGGAAGCAATGTGTGCGATACTCGACGTATTCCAGAAGCGCAGTTCCCATAACGGGCGACATTTGGTAACGATAATAAAAAAAAAAAAACAACAAACACGTTTATAAATGTTATATCTCATTTATTTCAGAGTCGTCTTTATTGTTAAAGATTCGCTTGCCATGATTTAAAGCCGATTAATCCAGGCAACTAAGTTTATGGTGACGTTAGAGATTAAATAAATTAAAACAAGAGCGATAGCAGCGACGGTTATTAAAAAAAAATATATATTTATGTTGTAATTTGCTTAGATTTTTGAATTAATTGAATAAACGTTAGAATCCGATTAGGTTTACTTTAAAATGGTTCGTTTTGACGGCGGTTCGACTATGTAGTTACAAAACTGGACTCTCATTGGCTTGGACATGATTTGATTTCGTTTCGACCTCGGTCCGTGTACTCAGAAAAACGTATTATTTGGTAGGGTGGATTTCAATTGGTCTATTCAGACCTCGGTTCGTGTAGGACTGAAACGATTTCATTGGATCGCGATTGTAGCAATTCTTTACCAGAAATTTATGCAATTATGACTTTTTTTTAATTCAAGTCAGATGGGACATTAGAAAGAGAAGAGACAACTCTGCTTTAGGCTCTAGAATATAAAACATCTTCTTATTTCTATTGTAGTAAAGAATCCTTCGCCATCAATAAATAATTCAATCCATCCTTCCATGAAGAGTGAAAGTAAATAACAAAATAAAATATCTCCGACAAACACTTTGTCGCCATTTTATCTTCAACATCTGGCGAGTAGTACGTCAGAAGACTTGCAATTTTTTGAATGTTTTCGCCATAACAATTAAAACATCATAAATCTTAACGCATTAAGTGTGACACTGGCACAAAAATTAACCTACTCCTCAAAGCAAAGCAAATTTATGAATTATTCATCACGTGTAGTGGCCACAAGCAATTTCCATAAATCCACGCAAGTTTACAAAGCGTGTGTGAATTAACCATGCCCATTTAACGCTCGCTAATCATAACTAACCGCTGGAAATTAATTCGTTTGATAAATTTAAAGCGAACCGCCGCGTCGCTCCATTCAAATTCAAGAAGCACCCAACAGGTGGCGCCGCGTGTTTCACCGCGCACTTTACTCCGTACAGAAAACTGCACGTCATCTCTTCAAACTTTGTAATGCGATTAAACTGTAAAAGACGACTTACTTGAGCCAGGGGCGTTCATGAGTATCGAAAGGGGGCATTCGTCGTCATCCAGGACGTACTCGGTCGTCTCTTGATTGCCGGGTTGTTGGGTGACTTGCACCAGACACCACTGGGAAGGGTCTGTTTTGCTGAGTCCGTATTTTTCCAGCATTTCCCTCACTACACTTCCAGCACAGTCTCTTATTGACAGCAACAGGGTCTTGTAAGGCACGTCTTTGCATAAGGCCTCGCCGTAAATTTTGAGGGTACCACCTGAAGAACATTAGAAAAAATGTATAAATAGTGCTTCACAAATTCAAACGATAGTTTAAGTGAAATATTAAATCACTTGGGAACCCCGAGCAAGACTGATTTTTAAACTATAATCAATCTTGCTGTTAAAAATGAAACAAAAGCAATTTCGGTTCCTTTATAAATGCCATCGCAGTCAAATAATTTTTAGAAAAATATTCTAGAGCTTGTAAAATATATATAAATGAATTATGAACCAATAAAACCGTTTTAGTCCTACTCGAACGGAGGTCTGAACAAATTAGTCAACCCAAGCAGATTTAAGAGCCAATCATGAATTTTTTCCATACACGGACCGAGGTCGAAAAAGTTGTGAACCAATGAAACCGTTTTAGTCCTACTCGTACCGAGGTCTGAACAGATCAGCGGATTTAAGAACCAATCAATGATATTTTTCTCCATGCACGGACCGAGGTCGAAAAAAAATCAATTTATATTAGGTCAATGGGATTTTAAATTCCAACAAATCAATTAATAAAGAAAATCTACATCGCAACCTTGAACTGTTCGAACCGTTCCTCATTTTTATTTTTAACTGTAAAAAGATATTAATTTCAATATCGATATAACTATTAAATTACAAGAACTGAATCAATAGCGCGCAAGCAATAAACGTAAGTCCTCCAGATTAGGTTCGTTTAGATAAAGTAATTGAAAAATGCTTTCCTTAAAGATAACGGGAGATCCTCACGGGAATTCGATTTAATCAATTAGCAGGAAACGTAAACGAAGATGTAAACGAAAAATTCCAGGATTAAAAATTGCGTAAACAAAGTGGAGTTACGTTTTATTAAAGAAAAAAGTAACTAAATTACAGGATTTCTTCTTTTTACCTGTGTCCGGTCCACCGTCTTTCGACCTGAACTGCTGCAGTTTCCTTTCCAATTTCTGCTGCCGTCTCCTCCTCATGACGGCCTCGGGATTCGAAATGGATCTCGTAAACGAGGTTTCAGGCAGTTCTGAAATTGCGAAAAGTCACTTATAACTGAAGTTTTTTTTTGTTATTAAAAAGAAATATTTTAATTATGTCGGATGCTGCGTTTAAACCGAATCCTTTGGGGGGGGAGGGGAGGGAGACCCCGAAGGAAAGCGAACTTTATTTTCATGGTACGAGTTTACGGTTATTTCAGCCAATCAGACGATAAAAACTAAAAAAAGGGCGGCTAAGCGCGGGGAGGGGCCTAATTACAGAAGTCGCATGTTTAAAAGGCCGGGCGATGAAGAAGCGTAAAACAAAAGACAATCGAGTTCGAGAGAGCTATTAGTTTGTTTCATATTTTCGTATAAATATCCGAATGAAGTATTTAAATTATTTAATAATAATAAAAACGACGTGGCTTAAAAATATGCGCGAAACAAAAAACGTCCAATTTAAACCAAATATTTCTATTAAAAAAATTAATCTGTTTAGACCTCGGTTCGTGTAGAACTCAACCGCACGGTATTTCAAATTGAACCATTCAAACCTCGGTTCGTGTAGAACTCATCCGCACGGTTTCAAATTCAACTATTCAGACCTCGGTTCGTGTAGAACTCAACCGCGTGATTTTCATATTGAACCATTCGGACCTCGGCTCGTGCAGAAGTCAACCAGGCGGTTTCAAATTGAACCATTCAGACCTCGGTTCGTGTAGAACTTGACCGCCCGATTTCAAATTGAACCGTTGAGACTTCGGTCCGAGTAGGACTAAACCGCGTGATTTCAAAAACTAAGAAAGTGACTCAGAAATAAGCGAAACAAAAGACGATCGACAGTTCAGCTCAGTTCGTTTCAAAAGTAGAAAAAAAAATCGATTTTTTTTAACCTTCTTCGTATTATTTTGAATAAATTATTTAAATTGAATTAATTATTTAAAAAAAAAACACACCAAAAACAAAAGAAAACGGGGCCGCCGTGATTTAAAAGTAAGCGAAATAAATGACGATCCACGTTCATTCAAAAGGACAAAAGAATTTCGACCTTTTTATATATTTTTTATTCTTCTGTGTAACTTCCTGAATAAATTATTTAATTTAAATCAAATATTACATTTTATTAAAAAAAAAGCGCGAAAACAAAAAAAAAGTAGCTACATAGTGATTGTTTCATTGAGACTTAAAAAAAAAGGAGAAAACGTGACAGAAATGGCTGTATTATAAAATATAGTGCGCACGACACTGCAGTGTTTCCAACTTAGGCAATTTATCGATGACAATAAAATATACATATTGGGCGATTTCATTCTGAAACGTCGGCATGACAAAGATGGCAACACCGCGCGCCCTACTGCCTTTTCTAGACCGCGCAGGTAAGCTCCGCCCACAAGACCTTCTCGCATAGTGAGATCTCGAGGACAAGTGTCTACGTTTCCTACTCAAAATAAAACACACGGTATGACAGGAAAGACGTCAACAATTTTATTATTCCTAATTCCGCGTCTGACTTTATTATTTGTCAATTTTTCTCTTTTATTATTGATTTTTTAAATAGAAGGTGCTAACTGTTAACAACAAAATATGATTTTTTTTTCTGACTTTATGAAGCCCACATTTTAATATTTTGCATTTGTTTCCTGTACGTCATACTTCGGCGTTGATAGATTTTTCGATTGTAACCTCTCCGGTCCTCATTTTGGCTTCAAATTGATCTGTTCTGACCTCGGTTCGTGTAGGACTCAACCGCGTGGTTTGAAATTGATTCGTTCAGACCTCAGTTCGAGTAGGACTAAACCACGTGGTTTTAAATTGACTTGTTCAGACCTCGGTTCGAGTAGAACTCAAGCGCACGGTTTTAAATTAATTCGTTCATACCTCGGTTCGAGTAGAACTTTACCGCGCGGCTTCAAATTGAACCATTCAGACCTCGGTTCGAGCAGAACTTTACCGCTCGGCTTCAATTGAACCATTCAGACCTCGGTTCGAGTAGGACTAAACCGTGTGGTTTCAAATTGATATGTTCAGACCTCGGTTCGAGTAGAATTCAACCGCGCTGTTTCAAATTCAACCATTCAGACATCGGTTCGAGTAGGACTGAACCGCGTGGTTTCAAATTAATCTGTTCAGACCTCGGTTTGAGCAGGACTAAACCGCGTGGTTTTAAATTGATCCGTTCAGACCTCAGACTAAAACTATTTCATTGGATTACGGTTGCACCAATTACAAGATGAACCTTGATCACCTTGTAGTTAATTTTTTTTTGGTAGAACGTGCTTCGCGTTGATGAATTTCTTTCAAAAAGCCAATATTTTAATGATTTTCTTTTAATAATTAACTTACGCCATTCCGGTTCTAACCTCTCCGGCCCTCGTTCTTTTTTCTTTCCGAACAGTTTCTTAACACTTCGCAAAAACCGCTTGCCCGATAGCATTCCGAGCACCCAAGGTCAAGGAAACCATCACAATATCAGCGTACTACTATCATCACGAATGCAAGCGAGATTTTTGGGCCGATAAAAAAAAATTATCTGCGCCGTTTACGATTCGGCGCGAGGTAATCTAATCGCGGGTAATCCTCCGAATTTTTTTCGATCTAATCCATTCCTCGAAAGGCGTTCGTTTAGTTTTGTGCCGTTCACTTCAGGAGATTAAGGAGAACACGCCAAAATTAAGAAGACCACGCCACTAATAAGAAGATCACGGAATTAAAAAGATCACGGAATTAAAAAGAAGATCACGCAATGAAAAAGAAGAACACGCAATGAAAAAGAAGATCACGCAATGAAAAAGAAGAAGATCACGCAATTAAAAAGAAGAACACGCCACGGCATTAAGAAAAAGAAGAACACGCTCACACCTGTGTATAATTTTTCGGCGACTCCATCCTTATCGGCCTCCCCATTTTCGCTCCTCATCCTCGACAGTTTCTCCTGCTTCTTCAGCTGCTTCTTCTCCCTCTTCGAGAGCTTCCTCCTGAAGCTCGCGTTCGAATCCACCATGCCAACGGAATTCACCTGCGAATACTTCGACGGTTAAAGTCACGGAGCGTCACGTCGCTACGGGGCGGGGGAATACTCACCGTTTTATCGTCGACGTTCTTCAGCAAGAACCGACCCTCCCTGTCGTCGACGTGCCAGTTCAGTTGGACCAGGAGGGGCTTCTCGTCGGGGGACATCTTTCGTTCGGGGTAGTGCTCGTGGAGTTCGTACAGGGCGTACGATGGGATGGACAGCATGCGCATATCGGGGCGGAATTTCTCGACGAGGGTGCCGATGACGTCCTCGACGGTCGCGTCGGAGGCCACTCGGATGCATTTCGTGGCCACCTTCTGCCCGGAGTCTTGGAAGTAGAACCTCATGACGCCGTGAAATTCCAAATCCTATAAGCAGAATGTTCTTAAAAAAATTCGCCTGGTTTTGTTCATCATCGATTATGTCAAGTCAAACTAAATAAGTGTAAATTTAGTGATTTCTTTTCGACCTCGGTCCGTGTACTGAGCAAAAAGTCTTTGATTGGCGTTCTTTCAAGTTCAAACCTCGGTCCCTGTACTGAGCAAAAAGCCTTTGATTGGCGTTCTTTCAAGTTCAACCTCGGTTCGTGTACTGAGCAAAAAGTTTTTGATTGGCGTCCTTTCAAGTTCAAACCTCGGTCCGTGTACTGAGCAAGAAGTCTTTGATTGGCGTCCTTTCAAGTTCAAACCTCGGTCCGTGTACTGAGCAAAAAGTTTTTGACTGGCGTCCTTTCAAGTTCAGACCTCGGTTCGAGTACGACTAAACCGCGTGGTTTCAAATTCATCTGTTTAGACCTCGGTTCGACTAGGTTTAAAACGAAATCTAATGTAATGTTGCCAAAAAAAAATTAAAGTAAACCATACCCTTCAAATATTTTTTTTTTAAATTATGATATAATAACGAAAACCAAAGGAAAAAACTTAACTCGTTATCTGATGCGGTCGTGCAACACTCGAATCTGAGAAAGTAGGTGAAGAGTTTAGCCGCTGCACTTTCAGCTTTCACGGACACACAGTCTAAACAGCACGAACCTGCGATGGAACCGGAGCGCAATTTATCGTAAACGATTATTATACGCAATCTCTACTACGGCGTTTAATTATTGTTTTGCCTGTTAGAAACAACGTAATGAGAGTTGTTGCGCAAGAGAAATCGATTCATGTTTAAAACAACAGGTTTTACTTTGTAATTTCGCTGTTTTTCTAATTTCAGCAAATAAAATTGCAGTTTCCTGCATTCAAACGTTCAAAGATTTAGAAACAAGTCAAAGCCTGAGGGCAATTTTCGTTGATTGAAAGAAATATAATAGATTTGGTGGGCGTTCTGGCCCACTTGATTTAACTAAGGGCGTCTCTATGTATATTCCGAACGTGTAAGTATGGTTGCCTAACCATCTGACATGTCGGCTCAATAAAATAAGATTCTATGAATTGGACCAGAACACCTTTAGACTATTCTACTGATTAATGAAGGTTAATTCTTTTTGGAACTAATTAAAACTTATACGAACAAGTACCGCACTGCAAGTACACAAATATTTAAATTAACGCGCGTGGAGAATACTTAAAACAACACCGTCTTGTAGTATATGGCACGCTGAAGTCGAAGGCGCAGCCACAACCGTTATTCTATGTTAATTTAACGTCGCATATTTACACAAAACCTGAATCGAGCAATAACAAAATCGGCCTACAAATCGCGTGTGAAAAGAAGGCCCCGACGCTTTAAATTAGAGAAAAAAAAAACTCGACGGTGTGAACTCTTTACTAGCTAATTAGGCGTTCCGGTTTGATTTACTCGTTTACTCGTTCGACGTGTATACGCTTACTCCACTATTTTCTATAATATATTATAGTAAAAGGTCAACGTATTTATAAATACATAAAGGAGCAATCGGTCGTAAATGTGAACAGAAGTGACATTCTTACGCTATTAACAACCAATGCAGCATGTGATAATAATTCATTACGTTTAAATGACGGAAGCTGAGCTGTTCGTAGAAATCGAAACACAAATTTGTTTAAAACAAAAAACGAATTTACTTAAAAAAAAACTGGGGTCTCATTGGCCTAGTTAGGAATCGTTCACATTTCGACCTCGGTCCGCGTACTGAGAAAAACTCATTGGTTGGCTCTTAAAACCACGCATCCGTTCAAAGCTCGGTTCGTGTAGGACTAAACAAATTGATCTGTTCAGACCTCGGTTCGAGTAGCACTTGTATAGGCTCATCATTGGCTTAGATAGGAATTGATCACATTTCGACCTCGGTCCGCGTACTGAGAAAAATTCATTAATTGGCCCTTAAAACCACGCATTTGTTCAGAGCTCGATTCGTGTAGGACTGAACAAATTGATTTGTTCAGACCTCGGTTCGCGATTGATTGGCCCTTAAAACCACGCATCTGTTCAAAGCTCGGTTCATGTAGGACTAAACAAATTGATCAGTTCAGACCTCGGTTCGAGTATAAGCTCATCATTGGCCTAGTTAGAAATTGATCACATTTCGACCTCGGTTCGTGCACCGAGAAAAATTCATTGATGGCCCTTAAAACCACGCATTTATTCAGAGCTCGGTTCGTGTAGGACTACTAAACAAATTGATTTGTTCAGACCTCGGTTCGAGTGGCACTTGTATAGAATACAGGGAACCTCAATAAACGTAGAGTTGTTTTATAGAACAAAGCGTGTCGTAAGCAGCGATTTATACCTACATTTTTCCCAAACAATTTCCTTTCTTGTTTAAGAAATGTAATGTATACGAAAATACTTCAGGTAAGTAGTCAATAGACCATTGTGAAAAACACATTAAAAAAGTGGACCGCGATTATAGTATATTACCTTTCAAGAATTAACACGCGTCCGTTGGTACGTACATAACAATTGTTTTCTTTGTCAACGCCGGACATACCGAACAGACATGTCACGTGCTTAACATACCAATCAGTTACGCCATACAACGGTTGACATGCTCGAAAAACAACTAATTTCACGAAACAGAAAAATTTAAACAATAACGCTCCTAGAAGGAATTGTATTATGCGAAACTTTATAATGATGGTGGCTCACGAACTACAAACTTATTCTCAAGGCAACCGCTTTTTTCTTTGTGCATAAACGAGGTTGGCACAAATATCTGTAATTAATTACAGATTTCAACTTGCAATACGTATTCGCTGATGAATCAAAGTATTTTTGTTCGTAACTTAAGAAACGAACGATCGAACTACTTCGTTGTTACGGGGAGAGTGAAAATTAACACGTATAGGAAAGAGTTACAACAAAATGCATAATCGTGCGTGAGCCACAATGGAATAACTCAATTCTCTCCGAACGAGCGCGCGCTTGAGATTCCTGCGGTGTTAGTCAGTCTGCAATAATCATTTCCTCCGAGAGGTCATCTGAGTCAAGCACTGCATCTCAGATGCATAAATAAGTAATTGTGCATATCTGCAAATTGAATTACATAGTTGGGCCTTCGGAGTTTTCTTGGGAAAATAAACCAGGGTTAATTGTATTCGCGTGCTCTCGAAAACAAATAATCCGTGCAGTTTGTTTCATCAAGTTAATTGCAGTTGCTTCAGTGAAGTCACCATTTTTAGTGGTCGAACCAATGAAATCGACTTAGTCCTACTCGGACCGAGGTTTAAACAGTTTGGAGAGTCAATTCTCAGTACACGAACCGAGGTCGAAAATAGATCAATTAATAACTATTAGACCAGTGAAATCAACTTAGTCCTACTCGGACCGAGGTTTGAACGGAGCAGTTTGGAGAGCCAATTCTCAGTACACGAACCGAGGTCGAAAATAGATCAATTAATAACTACTAACCAGTGATAGACTCACTATTTTTAACGCTCGTCGCCCTTTAACTACCCAACGAACCAATAAAATCAACTTAGTCCCACTCGGACCGAGGTCTGAACGTAACAGCTTGAAAGAACACAGTTTGAGAGCCAATTAACAAATTTCTCTTAGTACACGGACCGAGGTCGAAAAGAAATCGTTCATAACCAGGCCAATGGGAGTTCAGTTTTATAACTAGTCTCAGTACACGGACCGAGGTCGAAAAGAAATCGTTCATAACCAGGCCAATGGGAGTTCAGTTTTATAACTAGTCGAACCGTAGTCGAAACGAACCGCTTTAAAGTGAAACTAAAGGAAAACATATGCAAATCAAATAGACAATTTCAGGTTCCAATATTAATTTATTTAATTAATTAAAAAAGAAAAAAAACTATATCCTCATCAAGTTAGTATGACGTTAAGGTGATTCATACTCAAAACTTCCATCCATTGTGTAATAACTGACGAGTGAATTTATTTTAAACTGAAACATTACACCAGAACCCGCATGAAAACATCTTGGCTTGCACTTGTCGCTCGTTATCCGAGTTAAATTGCGTCGGGTTGGGCCTTTCCAAGTGGGAACCACGGTCGGTTGACAGTGAGACCCCAGGAAGCACCCACGGGACCATTGTTGGCAGGCATTCAACCGCACCGACAGCGGTTTTCTTCCACTACTGAACGGACGACCCACTTCTTAAACTTAACCCGATTCGATACGTGTCTTATGCTAACGAACGCGATACCGTGTAATTGTCAAGACAATGATGATTGTTTTCAAAATTCGTCCGAAATAGACGACGAGTTCCCAGAACCACGCTCACGCCCACCGAGGAAGCGGTGTTGTCGACCTCCTAGCAACAGCACACGTTTATTTAAATAACAGATTCGTCTGTTCTAAGTTGAAGTATGAAAAAAATTAAATAAATAAAAATAGAAACAGAGGTAAGCGAAGCGCCACAAAAGCGAAATAGTTTTGAATGAGTTCCTCTTTGCGCAGATGTTGAAAAAAATTAATGACGTCTGTACGAGATCAAGCAGAAAGTTATTACGCTGTGGAGTAACTGGAGATGCATGGAATATGAAATTAAATTATATACAAGTGTCCCGCGACGGTGCAATCAGCACATTCTTGGACGAAAACCAAGCAAATAATGCATTTACGGACACGGTCTTTTTTGTCTGTTTTTAATCACCTTGTACAATCCGAACCCAACTTCATAAACTTCCTTCACTCTTTTGTTTTGTTGTTTAAAGTTAGCAAGCTGAGCGTAATGACTAGAGCAAGGTTTAGTCGTTGCGGAACGTTTTTCTTCGGTTATCTTCCGTTCTTTGCCCTCAACAATTTGGTAAATGCAAGAATTTCTAGCGGATACAGGAAGATTTTTAAGTACAGGGTGATTCGGGTTCAATCTTGACCACCAAAACCGAATTTCTGCAATCGTTAGCCAATGAAATCGTTTTAGTCCTACTCGGACCGAGCTCTGAACGGATTAGTTTGAAGCCGCGCTGTTTCAACGACCAATTAAGGAGCTTCTTTCAGTACACGGACCGAGGTTGAAAAGAAATCAATTCATAACTAAGCCAATCAGTTGAACGCCGTAGTCAAAACGAACCACGTTCAAGTAAAACAAAAGATAGACAGACGCAAATCAATTAGAAGATTTCAGGCTCGTTCAGTTGATTTAAAAAAAATAATTCTCATATATTCTGTAAGTACCACCTCAACTGCGAACACAAACAAAAGAAGATCGACGTTTCTACTGTTCATTTTCTTATCATATGCCAAAGGGTCGATTGATATGTTTAAAAAGTTCTGTAGGTATGGCCATCTCCTTTTAATTTTCGTGAAGGAGCTTTGCCGCTTTTTGGTCCCACACGGACCGAAGTCTGAACAGATTAGTTTGAAGCCAAGCAGTTTTAAGAGCCAATTAATGAGTTTCTCTCCGTACACGGACCGAGGTCGAAAAGAAATCACCAATGAGGATACAGTTTTGTAACTAGTCGAGCCGCAGTCGAAAATTGACCAAAAAAAAATTAAAGAAACCGCGCTGTTTTAACGGCCAATTAATGATTTTCACTCAGTACACGGACCGAGGTTGAAATCAATTCATAACTAAGCCAATCAGGGTACTACAGTCGAACGCCGTAGTCAAAGCGAACCACGTTCAAGTAAACAAAATAAAAGCAGACCCAAATCAATTAGGAGATTTCAGGTTCATTCAATTCAAATTAATTCTCGTACATTCTCAACTCATTTAGACTAATATTTAACATTAATTGAAGAGAAATGAATAGATATGTAACCATAGCAACCACAGTTATTCACCAATGACTCTTCAATATGCCGTAACAATCAATTGAAGAGGATGCAATTGTTATACTAGCTAGATATCAATCATAGCAATTAATGTGAAATGCTTACAGAGAATAGACCTCATTATCATGTTACAACTTCTAATAATTTCTTCTTTTGTATATAAAAAAAATGCTTACTCGCCCTTTAACTATCCAACGATCCAATGAAATCGTTTAGTTCCCACTCGGACCGAGGTCTGAACGGGTTAGTTTGGAGCCGAGCCAATCAATGGATTTTTCTTGGTACACGGACCGAGGTCGAAAGACTTCAATTCATTAACTAGACCAATGAGGGTGAAGTTTCGTCAATAGTCGAGTCGTAGTCAGACTCTAGAATATTTTATTTGCAGAGAAAAAGAAGGATGTATATAAAAAAAATGCCTGCTCGCCCTTCAACTATCCAACGATCCAATAAAATTGTTTAGTTTCTACTCGGACCGAGGTCTGAACGGTTAGTTTGAAGCCGAGCCAATTAATGAATTTTTCTCAGCACACGGACCGAGGTCGAAAGACTTCAATTCATTAATTAGACCAATGAGGGTGAAGTTTCGTAAACAGTCGAGTCGTAGTCGGAACGAACCACGTTAAAGTCACAAAGCAAATCAATTAGACGATTTCAGGTTACAATACTTAAAAAAATATATTGTCGTGCTATTAAGCTATTCACTCACATCACTCCTGAAGTAGTCAAGATTAAATCAGAATCACCCGGTGCACAAGAGTAATTTAGTTGCAGAAAAAAATGGGTGACGCCTTACCTCGTTGGGTTCCGACAGTTCGAAAATGTCCAGGCGATTCGCATTCCACTGGGCGATGACATTTCGCAGGGCCTCTCGCTCGAGGGCCCTGCGATCGCCCGCGCTTCCGTGCATGCTAGCACACCCTGTAAAAGAGAAAGAACGTGAATTAGGCGAAAACTCGCACGCAAAGTTCAAAAGTCTCGGGCGAGATCTTATCGGGGCAAGAACTCGCCTACGGTAATAATTTTGAGAGATACGCGATCAGGGTTATTTTTTAGCTTAACTAATTCCATTTCAGGCCAACAGTTATACAGGGCGCGCAAAACCTCATCGTTCGTCCTCCTTTTTATATTTTGTTTTAGGTCGATTGGCGACGTGACTTTCAATCACTGTCATTCACTCTGTATGTTCACATACAAGTAGAAATTAATTAACATTAACAAATTAAACAGATGGTTAGTTCAAGTGACGTTCAATATAAACGTAATTAAAAAAAATAATTAATAGTGTTTCTTATCGTGAAACGTAGATAAATTGCAATAGTGGTACCTACTTAAAAAACACGAGCATTTTCTAAAACTTAAAAGTGCTCGTCGTTATCAATTACACGAGGCGAAGACGGTTTTATCAGCTAAAGTAAACATGAAATAGGTAGAAAACAAACAAGTTCTTTTTTTTTTGTTCGCAGAGGTGACTAAACTAATTTCTCACCGCGTGAATTAACAAAGAACTTCTGAGATTATTTTTATTTAGAGTTTCCGTACCAGTGAACCTGCAGGTGGGTTGCAAATTGCTTCATTATAAAAGTACTTATAAACAAAGATGATGCGCGTGAGAAGAAACTCTCGGGTTTCAAGCGGGTCGTTTTGATACTGGAGTAAGCTTTGATAACAACACGCAGATAAAGAGTCGATTACGATAGCAGGAAAAGCCAGACCTTATTGGGCATTATTTTCACATGACCTTACGTAACGATACCTCAGAAATTTCTGATGCATAAACCAAGCGAGTCAGGTGATTGAAAAAATATCAAAAAAATTTGCCATTTAATTAATTACTTTCTGCCGCGAACTAATCCGCTAGGCGGGTTATGTTAATGACAGGATAGATGCAGATGTTCACTACTGCACTACATGCTTCCATTATAACAGCAATTACTAATTAAAGTTTGCAAAGAATACTTAATATCATCATTAAATCGCGTGGTAAGTTTAAAAAGAAAAAGAAAACGTTAATTTATGAGGGTGACTAGCAGTTTCATTCCGAATCATGCACTGTGATAACGAGTTTCATTAACCTCTTTATATTCACTTGCGTAAATTCCTTTCAGCAAAAGAAAAAAAATCTTTTCTATAAAAATTGAAAGTTGTGTTGAAATTTCTTATTAGTGTGGTTTTGTTTCTGTTTGTACAATAAGAGATATTCCTCCTTGTTTTCGGTTTAACTCTCGCAAAACAGCATTGCCGCTTTTTACTCCTACTCGAACCGAGGTCTGAACAAATTAGTTCGAAGCCAAGCACTTCTCTAAGAGCCAATGAACGAGGTTTTCTTAACACACGCACCGAGGTCGAAAAGAAATCAATTCATAACCAGGCGAATGAGGGTACAGTTTTGTAACTAGTCTAGCTGTAGCCGAAAATCGATAAGAAAATAAAAGAAGAAACCATAATAGCTCGACGAAAAAAGAACAAGGTGGAAATACGAAGGATACTGTGAACAAAAACATTTCTTCATTTCTTTTATCACTTCTGATCGATCGATTGATAAATTTGAAAAGTTTTATAGGCATGGCCATCTCTTTTTAATTTTCGTCAAAGGGCTTTGCCGCTTTTTGGTCCTACACGGACCGAGGTCGGAACATATTCGTTAGTTAGTGTCTTGTTTGGTAGGTAGAGTTTGGCCACTTACACGACCCTCGGTCTGCTAAAAGTAGCTGATTGTTTTCTGTCTGCCTGGGTCGGCAGTTATTTCGTTTCGTTGGTTGCTAACGTAATATTAATTGATTTGTCGATTCGAACCCGCCGTTGGAGATCTCGAACGAACTCCAACGGTGGAGCCTGATGGTCCCAATGCGTCTGGTTCGTTTGTCGTCCCCGGCTCGAATGTCCTAGCAGATTAGCTTCAAGTCAAGCAGTTTTAAGAGCCAATCAATGACATTTTCTCAGTACACGGACCGAAGTCGAAAAGAAATCAATTCATAACTACGCCAATGAGGATACAGTTTTGTACTAGTCGAGCTGTAGCCGAAAATTGATAAGAAAATAAAAGAAGAAACCTTAATAGTTCGACGAGAAAAGTACAAGGTGGGCATACGAAGAATACGGCGAACAAAAACAAAAAACCAAAGAAGACTGACGTTTCTATAGTTCATTTTTTTTTAAAATTAAATGCCGATCAATCCACGGATTGATAAGTTTCAAAAGTTTGATATGGCCATTTCGTTTTGACTTTCGTGACACAGTTAATCCTACTCGGACCGAGGTCTGAACAGATTAGTTTGAAGCCAAGCAGTTCTCTAAGAGCTATGCTGTGGTCCATAATGAGAACGAAGTGCAAAGACGAGCTGGAAGGAAGATAAGAGAGGGAGAGCAACACGAGAGTGAAAGACAAGGCAAAACCGGAGATGATGTAGAGGAGGAGAGAGAGGAGACAAGAGGGCAGAAGAGGAAAAGAAGGGGAAGAAGAGGAGTAAAGAGAAAGAAGAGAAGAGGAAGAGGAAGAAGAGGAGGAGAGAAGAGGAACAAGGCACCAAAAGAGACAAAGATAAGAGATGACATGTGCAGGGGACGAAATGCCAAGAGGCGGTACCCCCTGCACAGAGTGTCGAAAGAGGAAAGGAGTTTAGTTGGTAGGCGCCCCTGTAGATATGCAGGGGTGAATCCAACACGCCTCTGGGACCGATGCATCCGGAGGTGTCTTTAGAAAATTCTCTAAACCTCTATTAAAAAAAAAAAGTTCTCTAAGAGCCAATGAACGAGTTTTTCTTGATACATGCACCGAAATCCAAAAGAAGTCAATTAATAACCAGCCAACGAGGGCACAGTTTTGTAACTAGTCGAGCTATAGCCGAAGATTGATAAGAAACTAAAAGAAGAAGCAATAATAGCTCGACGAAAAAAGAACAAGGCGGAAGTAGGAAGAATACGGTGAACAAAAAAAAAGATCGACGTTTCTATGGTTCCTTTTTGATTATTGTATGCCGATCGGTCGATTGATAAGTTTAAAAAGTTTTATAGGTTTTAATTTCCGTGAAGGAGGAGCTTTGGCGCTTTTTGGTCCTACTCGGACCGAGGTCGGAACAGATTAGTTAGAAACCAAGCAGTTTTAAGGGCCAATTAATGAGTTTCTCTCAGTACACGGACCGAGGTCGAAAAGAAATCAATTCATAACTAAGCCACTCAGGGTACTACAGTCGAACGCCGTAGTCGAGACGAACCACGTTCAAGTAAAACAAAAAAAAAACGAACGCAAGTCAATTGATGATTCCAGGTTCACACAATTCATTAAAAAAAATTAATTCTCACATATTCTGTAAGTACCGACTCATTTGGATTAATATTTAATATTAATTGAAGAGAAATTAATAGCTACGTAACCATAGCAACCACAGTTATTCACCAATGGCTCTACAATATGCCATAACAATCAATTGAAGAGGATGCAATTGTTATACTTGCTAGAAATCAATCGTACCAATCATAGCAATTGATATGAAACGCTTACAGACTAGACCTCATTATCATGATACAACTTTTAATAATTTCTTCTTTTGTATATAAAAAATGCCTGCTCGCCCTTTAACTATCTAACGATCCAATGTAATCGTTTAGTTTCTACTCGGACCGAGGTCTGAACGGGTTAGTTTGAAGCCGAGCCAATTAATGATTTTTTCTCAGTACACGGACCGAGGTCGAAAGGCTTCAATTCACTAACTAGACCAATGAGGGTGAAGTTTTGTAAATAGTCGAGTCGTAGTCAGAACGAACCACGTTAAAGATACAAAGCAAATCAATTAGACGATTTCAGGTTTCAATATTTATTGAATTGATTAAAAAAAATATATTTTCTTGCCATTATGCGACTAATTTAAGAAAGTTGTTCAATCACATCACTCAGTGCACAAATTACGGAGTGTTCGTCTACAACAATTTATTTGCAGAAAAATAAGAAGGGTGACGCCTTACCTCGTTGGGTTCCGACAGTTCGAAAGAAACCACAATAGTTCGACGAAAAAAGAACAAGGTGGAAATCTGAATAGTACGGCGGCGAACAAAAACAAAAGAAGATCGACGTGTCAATTGAAGAGGATGCAATTGTTATACTTGCCAGATATCAATCGTATCAATCATAGCAATTGATGTGAAATGCTTGCAGAATAGACCTCATTATCGTGGTACCAACTTTTAATAATTTCTTCTTTTGTATATAAAAAAAAAAATGCTTGCTCGCCCTTTAACTATCCAACGATCCAATGAAATCGTTTAGTTCCTACTCGGACCGAGGTCTGAACGGGTTAGTTTGAAGCCGAGCCAATTAATGAATTTTTCTCAGTACACGGACCGAGGTCTGAACGGGTTAGTTTGAAGCCGAGCTAATTAATGCATTTTTCTCGGTACACGGACCGAGGTCGAATGACTTCAGTTCATTAACTAGACCAATGAGGGTGAAGTTTCGTAAACAGTCGAGTCGTAGTCAGAACGAACCACGTTAATGTCACAAAGCGAACCAATTAGACGATTTCAGGTTTCAATATTCATTGAATTGATTGAAAAAATTATATTGTCGTGCTATTATGCGACTAATTTAAGAAAGCTGTTCAATCACATCACTCCTGAAGTAGTGTAGATTAAATCAGAATCACCCAGTGCACAAATTACGGAGTGTTTATTAATTTATTAATTTTTTAAATAAATAAAGTAAGTTTCTTTTGGATCTTTTATGAACTTTAAAATGCCTATTCGTTTATTGTATTACGGCATTATTGACGTAATTTATCTTGTCGACAATAATTTAATTTATGTGCACTTTCACTAATACAGTAATACACGCACAGATAATCGTATTAACCATGAACGGCAGGGAGAAAACGCATTTCTTCAGTCTACCATAAACAACAAAGCACACATTTTTGTTCGAAACGAACTGAGATAATCCCTGCGCTGGTATGCGGAACGAAACGTAATTAAACAAGTTCTGCCTTATTTATTTCACTAGATTATTATTGTGTTACTTTTCTTCACTAAAACTTGATGGCTCAGAAAAACTTCAGTGAAATATACCTACATAATTAAATTGAAAAATTGTCAAACCTTTTTTTTCGCCTAGTAAATGCATCTCCCTTTTTTCAAATTTTTGATTCCGTTTGTGAAACACAAAACACAAAAGGCGCAGGCACGTCAGTCACGAACAATTTAAACCAATTCACCGCGCCTTATTATTCTTAAAATCGAAATAAACTTCGAAAACTGGTCACTCTCGTTCCCACGGTATTATTTCCTTCCGAAAGCTACGAAGTCACCGCAGCAGAGCAACCCTTCTTCCTTCCGGCCGCGACGGCTCAGACCAAGCATCACCAGGGGGTAACGCGCCACTAACTTTTCCACCCCGCTCCGCCGCTGTGCTTATCTCTCTTATGACCGACCATAAGCGACGGCACTTGATCTAAATTTACGGCGCTTTAATGAGGGCACTTGATACGTAAGTGCGAGAGGGGTGAGTGAGTACACGGCTTTCGAAAAGGGCGTTAAAAAATTTCCGGGGCGAGGCGAGGGGTGGAAGCGAAATAAATTAGACGTTCTCAACCGTGCGTGTAAATAAATCCTGGACGTATGTAGAACGAGTAAATAAACAGGAGCACGTACTTGATGGTATTTTTAGCTGTTAAATAAAGAGGGGTGATATAAAATTCGAATTAAACGCTTAAGTATATGTATGCGTGCCTTTTCACTGCCTACTACAAAGGGGGTTGAATTGAAAACGAATAGAAATTAACATAAGTTTAATAATAAATAAAAATATGTAAGAATATTTGCAAAACCACTGTTGAGTAAATTACAGGAATCTTAAATTATATTGTGAGCGGATGTCGCCATCTAACTATTAAGTAGCGAACGCCCGCAACGATTCGCTAGTGTATCACGAGATGGCGACGCCTACTCACAGTATAATTTATGAACTGAAATCTAATCCAGTCATCTGACAATAATAATAACTGCAAAAATTCCTGTAGCATTCGTAAAGTGAATCAATTACGTCATGGTTTTGAAAATTATAAAAATTTTCAATTATATTGTGAGCGGATGTCGCCAACTATCGATTAAGTGGCAAACTATCCCATGGAGTTCACTACTGCATCACAAGATGGCGACATCTGCTCACGGTGCGAATTCAACATGAATAAAAATTAATAACAATAAGGTCTTTGTTAACTAATTAATAGAATTTACACATTAAATAAATATATAAATAGTATTATATGTCTAAGTGCAAAAGAGGCGAAGTTCGGCAACTTGCCTTAACCTCAACATCCTAACCTAAACAAAAACTTGATTCATCATCTGTAGAAGGAAAATGATTTTTGAAAATTAGACAAATTTTGAATTACATTGTGAGCCATCTAGCGGTTCAGCAGCGAACTCTGTGGAAGGCATACGCCTTTCACTGATTTCGTCGTTACTCAGTCGCCACCTAGCGAACTAACCCACCGAGTTCGCTACTCTAACATGAGGTGGCGACATCAACTCACTCAATTTGCGAATTGAAAACGAATAGGAATCAACAACGCCTTAAATAATAGTAATTTCAAAAACGTCTGTAACAATTGAAGGCGGAATAAACAGCTGGCCAATAAACGAAGCTAAACGTCTTCATAAAAAGGGCAATTCGCTTTTGACTGGACAACTTTGATTGGTCTGCCAAACTCATGTCTTTACTCTCTCTCTCTCTCTGTAAAGGATTCTGATTCTATTATGAGTGGATATCGCCATCTAGCGATTAAATAGCGAACTAACCCACCGAGTTCGCTACTCTAACATGAGGTGGCGACATCAACTCACTCAATTTGCGAATTGAGAACGAATAGGAATCAATAACGCCTTAAATAATAGTAATTTCAAAAACATCTGTAACAATTGAAGGCGGAATAAACAGCTGGCCAATAAACGAAGCTAAACGCCTTTACAAAAAAGGCAATTCGCTTTTGATTGGACAACTTTGATTGGTCTGCCAAACTCTCTCTCTGTAAAGGATTCTGATTCTATTATGAGTGGATGTTGCCATCTAGCGATTAAATAGCGAACTCTCCTACCGAGTTCGTTACTCTAACATGAGAGGGCGACATCTGCTCACAGTCTAATTGTGACATCAATAATAATTATTAAAAAAATAAGACGAACGTAGAGCAGAAAAAAAAACAAAGCAATTCGACAAAAAGAGATAAAAGACGATTGAAATATACAACAATACTTAAGAAAAGGAAACAAAGGATGTATTCCATTAAGATAAACAAAAGACGATAACAATAATTTTAAAAATAAGACGAACGAGAAACAAAAAAAAAGAACGAAAACTCCAGAAACAAAAACAAGAGACGACTAAAATAGACGACAGCTACAATTATTAAAAAAAAATAAGACGGATTGTAAAACAAAGCAAGACAAAAGACAACCGAATAAAAAGTAAGACGAAGGCAAAATAAAATGAAAACCATATTGTAATACGACGCGTTAAATCGACAAAGATAAACAAAAGACGATTGAAATAGACGACAACGATGATTAAAAAACAAAGACGAATGGAAAAACAAAATAAAACACAAAAGAAAAGTTACTCTATTATGGCATGTTAAATGTTGAATAAACAAACGACGACTGAAATAAATGACAAGAATAATAAAACAAATAAGATGAACGATAAACAAAGAAAAAAGCAACGACAACAATAATTAAACAAATGAAATAAGATGAACGAAAAACAAAAAAAATGAATTCGACATAGACAAACAAAAGACGACTGAAATAAACGACAACAATAACTAAAAGAATAAGAACAAAAATTAAAAAAAAAAAAAAAACAAAGGAAATCGACAGAGGTAAAAATAAATGAAATAAATGACAACAATAATAATTATTAAAACAATAAGACGAACAAGAATAAAAAAAAACAAATTGAACTATGACAATAGAAAAATAAGACGAACGAAAAACAAAGGAATTCGTCAACGATAAACAAAAGACGATTGAAATAAATGATAAAAGTAAAAAAAAAAAAAATAGAAACCAAAGAAAATGTTAATGTAATATGTCGCGGTGATTCGACAAAGATAAACAAAAGACAACTGAAATAATAAACTACAACAATAATTTAAACAAATAAGATGAACGAAAAACAAAGGAATTCGACAGAGATAAAGCGAAATAAATGATAATAATAATTAATAAAGAAAATAAACAAATAATAATAATACTCATTGCAAAAGTTTACAGAGTGAATCTATTGCAAAATTATTTTGAAAATTATAACAATTTTAAATTACATTGTGAGCGGATGTCGCCTGTCGCCATCTAGCGACTGAGTGGCGAAATCTGTGGACGCAATACGCTTCTGGTTTTGAAAAGCGTTCGTACGAGTTCATGTTTCAAAAATTGCGGGCAATTGAATCCCAAGTTAAAGGTCTATTGTTGTTGTTTGTATTCACTCGATGCACCTTCATTTTTTTTTTTCTTTTATAACTTATAAATCGTCTGATTTACATAATCCTGAAATAATAATTGCAAATTTTCCTGTAACAATCCTGAATCAATGGTTTACAAAATTTTAAACTAAATTGTGAATGAACGTCGCCACCTAGCGACTGAATGGCGAAAGAATACGCTCCTATCAGTCATCTAAAAAAATTGTGACAATAAGACTGCCAAGACGTTTGTAGGGTGAATCAATTACGTAATGGTTTTGGAAATTTTGGGGATTTTAAGACGTATTGTAAGCGGACGTCGCCATCTAGCGATTGAGTAACAAACTGCATGTTTTCCTCCGCCAGTAAATAGATGGCGACGTAAGCTCGTAGTACAATCGCGAATTTAAAACGAATAGGAATTAATAACTGAAAATAATAATAATAATATTGATTGCAAGTTTTCCTGTAATACTTGCAGAGTGCAAAATGCTTTTGAAAGCAGCAAGCAGGTGTCGCCATCTAGCGATTGAGTAGCGAACTCTGTGCAAGGAATACAGATCGACCATCTAGCGATTAAATGACGAAAGAATACGCCCCTATCAGTCATCTAAAAAATAATAATAATAAGATTGGCAAAACGTTTGTAGAGTAAATCAATTACGTAATGGTTTTGGAAATTTTGGCGATTTTAAGACATATTGTAAGCGGACGTCGCCATCTAGCAATTGAGTAACAAACTTCGTGCGTGTGTTCCTCCACCAGTCAATAGATGGCGACGTAAACTCACAGTATAATCGCGAATTTAAAACTAACAGGAATTAATAGCTGAAGATAATATTGATTGCAAATATTCCTGTAACACTTGCAGAGTGCAAAATGCTTTTGAAAATTAAATTATATTGCAAGCAGGTGTCGCCATCTAGCGATTGAGTAGCGAACTCTGTGTAAGGACTACATATCTATGAGTCACTAGATGGCGCATCTGCTTAAAATGTAATTTCTTATAATTTTCAAAGCCTTTACGTAATTGATTTTGTTCGTGAGTGTTCAGAACAAGAAAGTGTTTACAACTAGACATCGCGACGTGCTTTTTCTGTCCTAAATGAATAATGCGGAATTCACTGAATAAATATCACACACATCAGCGAATTCTTTTTCCTTTTTTTTTTTTAAACAGAATCCATTCAATCCAACAATAGGAATTAGCCGGCAAGTTTAGTGGCTTCCTTGCAGTGTCTAAATCTGTAAATATTGAACCGCCGGCAGTGTCATTGCACTTACGAACATGCGGCTTAACGCGAACGTACCTCTTTTTTAATCGCACACATTAGGAAAGAAGCGGATTTTTTTCGTAAACAAATAAATTCCTGTGCATTCATTCAGTAAGCCGTTCGATAAATGGTGATGGCCGGTACCAGTTTACTCGCCTTACGTTCGCAATCTGTTGATGCAGCTTGTGCACGAATTCTAAAATTAATTTGACCAATTAAGATATTACGTGCCGGCTTTTTTTTTATAGAACGCCCAAATCAAAAGCCATTAAATTGTAAGCAAATACTCGAAATTATGTTGTTCTGTTAACTTCGGGCGATTTTGGAACCTGATTATATTTTCTCTGTTTGCCCCAAAATTGTACTTGGTGCCTCAGTTTGCCATTCTGAATCATTTTCTACTGGCATTTCTTATTATACCGATTGTTTCATTGAATCTTGAAAAAGGGAGGAGTCTGATTGCATCATAGAATAAAGCAAGTGCTCGTTTTCCAGCTAAAAACGAAACATACGGTATATGCTATCGTACGGTTTTTAAACCGTTACTAACAAACAAGTAGAGGAGGCGAGATTGCTTATTTGATACCCTGTCATTGCTGAAATTATTTGCTACCTGAAATTGCCTTGCCCGACAAGTTCCTGTCAGACTTCTCCTGTCTGTCTCTGCTAAGCTGACTTGCACAACGCGTTCGTGTTTTTGATATCGGATGGATGTGATGTTTACTGTCCGTTTCCGGTGACATGGTTTACATTTCTCTTCCGATCTAGCTAGTTTCTTGCTTGATCGAGAACGTAAACCTTTCGTTGCGTGAGACGACGTCGTCGTGCCCCAAATAAAATCACTGTCGATTAACGATTTGGGCGAAGAATCGATGGCTATATTTTGTTACGTTATAACTACTTATTAAAAAAAAAAAACACGCACAGTTATGTTTTCTTTAATTAATATTAACAGAAAATATCAGAGGACGGAGGTACGATGAATATTCAGGTCTCCCTTTCCCTACTTTGCTTATTTTCTTCTTACTTTGCAGGACTGTATGGTTAAACATCTTAAAATCTGGGCGCCACTTTCCGGTGTTTGCGACACTACGACAGTACAATGCCGATTTCAGCGAGTGCCCGGGTCACCACCAGCCGACGCCCTGATACGCCAAGTAAAGGTCAAACTACCTCTGCCGACAGTAACAGGCACAGAAAGCTGCTTCACAAATAAAAAAAATAAAATAAAACGTCTTAAAAGAACCAAAAAAAAAAAAATTCGTTTGCGAAATCTATTGTTATTTATTTATTTTTGTTTTGCATCAACGTTTGTTTTAGATTAAAAAAAAAAACTTCGAATGCGCTTTGCTTTTTTGTTTCTCGGAACGTAAAAAATAGGTAGCGCCATCTATACTAGTATAACACCGACTTCAACGAGTGCCCCTTACACCGCCGGCCGAAGCCCCGAGACTTACGATAAGTTAAGGTTGAAATCCTACGACACTACCTTTGCCGACAGTAACGGGCACAGGAAGCTGTTTCAAAAATTAAAACAAAAACAAAACGTCTTAAAAGAAACAAAAAAAAAACATTCGTTTGCGAAATCGATTGTTTATTTAATACTGTTTTGTATCAACGTTTGTTTAAGATTAAAAAAAAAACATTGAAAGCGTTTTGCATTTTTATTTTATCGATACATAGAAAATAGGCAGCGCCATCTATGTATACTAGTACAATACCGACTTCAACGAGTGCCCCAGTCACCGCCAGCCGAAGCCCTGACATTTACGATAAATTAAAGTCGAAATCCTACGATACTATCTTCGCCGACAGCAACGGGCACAGGAAGCTGTTTCAAAAATTAAAACAAAAACAAAACGTCTTAAAAGAAACCAAAAAAACATTCGTTTTCGAGATCGATTGTTTATTTAATATTGTTTTGTATCAACGTTTGTTTAAGATTAAAAAAAAAACTTTGAAACTATTTTGCTTTTTTGTTTTATCGATACATAGAAAATAGGCAGCGCCATCTATCTATACTAGTACAATACCGACTTCAACGAGTGCCCCAGTCACCGCCAGCTGAAGCCCTGACATTCACGATAAGTTACGGTCGAAATTCTACGATACTATCTTCGCCGACAGTAACGGGCACAGGAAGCCGTTTCAAAAATTAAAACAAAAACAAAATGTCTTAAAAGAAACAAAAAAAACATTCGTTTGCGAAATCGATTGTTTATTTAATATTGTTTTGTATCAACGTTTATTTTAGATTAAAAAAAAAGCTTTGAAAGCGTTTTGCTTTTTTGTTTTATCGATACATAGAAAATAGGCAGCGCCATCTATGTATACTAGTACAAGACCGACTTCAACGAGTGTCCCGGTCACCGCCAACTGAATCCATGACACTTACTCAAAAATTAAAACAAAACTAAAACGTCTTAAAAGAAACAAAAACATTCGTTTGCGAAATCGATTGTTTATTTATTTTTGTTTTGTATCAACGTTTGTCTTAGATTAAAAAAAAAACTCTGAAAGCGTCTTGCTTTCTTTTGTTTTTTCCATACATAGAAAACAGGCAGCGCCATCTATACTAGTACAATACCGACTTCAACGAGTGTCCCGGTCACCGCCAATCGAAGCCCTGACACTTACTCAAAAATTAAAACAAAAATAAAACGTCTTGCTTTTTTGTTTTTCAGAACACAGAAAATAAGTAGCGATGGCGCCATCTCTGGGTTTATAAAAAAAGCAAGTCAAAAGTAAAAATCATTAAATTACTGCATTGGGGTTAAGTCCCGGCCGATATCGTAATGCTGGTGCGACAGTACATAACCGACCTCCACCAGTGCCCGGGTCACCACCGGCTGACAGCCCTTACGAACCCTCAATTATTAGGATTGACATTTATTTCTCTTTCGCTTTTCAACTCAACCCAACTCAAAGTAACTGCTTTTTTGAGTTCCCGAGAACAAAAATTGGTAGTAGCACCGTTTCTGGGTTCATTAAGATCAAGAATAAAAATGCCTTTTTCGAGTTGTTGGATTTTAAATTAATTTTTATTAGACTACTGCCCGATATCGTAATGCGTACCACACCAACTTCAGCGAGTGCCCGCGTCATCACCAACCGCCAGCCCTTACATTCATTTCGCCAAGTTAAAACAGAATATTAGCAGCGCCATCTCTGGCTTTTAAAGAAAGCCTTTTGAAAACGCAGCAGCCTTTTTTTGTTTGATTTGTGGCCTTTCAAATAATTTTCATGAATCATCGCATTGGGGCTAAGCCCCGCCCGATATCATTATGTTAATGTGCTAGCATAACAACGACTTCAACGAGTACCCAGGTCACCACCAGCCGGCAGCCTTTAAACTTCGCCAAGTTAAGTTTTTTGTTTGATTTGTGACCTTTCAAATAATTTTCAGGAATCATCGCATTGGAACTAAGCCCCGCCCGATATCGTTATGATGATGTGCTAGCACAACACCGACTTCAACGACTACCCAGGTCACCACCAGCCGGCAGCCTTTAAACTTCGCCAAGTTAAGCTTTTTGTTTGATTTGTGGCCTTTCAAATAAATTTGAGGAATCACCGCATTGGGGCTAAGCCCCGCCTGATATCACTATGATGATGTGCTAGCACAACGCCGACTTCAACGACTACCCAGGTCACCACCAGTCGGCAGCCTTTAAACTCCGCCAAGTTAAGGTCGAAACTATCTGTTTCAACACAAAAGTAAAAAAAAGAAACGTCTTAAAAGAAATTAAAAAAAAACACATCCATTTGGAACTCTATTGTTATTTATATTTTTTTTTGTCGTTTAATTCATTTCCTCGTTTTGTTTTGTACCAACGTTTGTTTTATATTTTTTTGTTTAGTCGGTGAATTTTGAAATAATTTCCATAGAATCACTGCATTGGGGTAAGCCCCGCCCGATAACGTAATGCTGGTGCGCTAGCACAAGGCCAACTTCAACGAGTATCCAGGTCACCATCAGCCGGCAGCGCCAAAAAGTAAAAAATTAAAGATCTCTTAAAAGAATATTAGCAGCGCCATCTCTGGGATTTTAGAGAAAACTCGAATCAAGAATAAGAATGCTTAGTGGACTTCGAAGTAACTTTCATTAAATAACAAAAAAAAAAAACAAAGTTCAGAGCGCCATCTCAGAGTTACTAAACAAAGCTCCCTCGATACAAAAATTACAGAAGAAAAAGAAAATGCCTCAAAAGAAACAAAAAAAAACATAGTCGCTTGGAATTCGATTATTGTTTACGTTTTTATTTTCTTTGTTTTATTTTGCGTTAAAAAGAAAAGAAGTAGCGCCATCTTTGGGTTTACAGAGAAAGCTTTTTGAAAACGCAGTTCGAGAATGAAAATATCTTCGTTTTTTTTTTCTTCTTTTTTGCTTAATCGGTGGATTTTTCAATAATTGGATAAAGACAAATGCGGGAAAGTTCGGGGCGCCATCTCAGAGTTAGTAAAGAAACTAACGACGACGCAATTAGCTTGGATGCTTTGGCGGCTATTGTCCATTATTCAATTGGTTTCCGGTTGGAACCGCGTCACGACTGCTTCTACTGCCGACGTTTCGTTCTCCATTGCAGAGGAACTTCCTCAAGGTTATTTCTGCTGCTGGCGGTGTTGTTGATGCTGGTGGTGTTGCTGCTACTTCTCGTTAGTCGGTGAGACTGGTCTCATGAGATAGTTGGAACCGCGTCACGACTGCTTCTATTGCCGACGTTTCGTTCTCCATTGCAGAAGAACTTCCTCAAGGCTGCTGCTGTTGCTGGCGGTGTTGCTGCTACTTCTCGTTAGTCGATGAGACTGATCTCATGAGGTAGTTGGAACTGCGACACAACTGCTTCTATTGGCGACGTTTCGTTCTTCCTCAGGGGTACTGGACTCATGAGGTGCGATAGTCTCGTCGACTAACGAGCAGCAACACCGCCAGCAGCAGCAGCAGCCCCAAGGAACTTCTTCTGCAATGAAGAACGAAACGTCGGCAGTAGAAGCAGTCGTGACGCAGTTCCAACCGGAAGCCAATTCAATGACGACGCAATTGTTATTAATTAATATTTGTATTTTCGTATCCCCCAGTCTTATTTCGTGCCAAAATATATGTTTTAGCTTAAAAAAAGATCTCTTAAAGCGTTTGCTCTTTTGTTTTCCAGAAAACAGCGCCATCTCAACAATAATTAATAATTTCTTGATATTAAACTAACCGTGAATAATAATTAACTTTCTAGTTTAGGCCCCGGCTGATATCGTAGTGTGTACAACACCGACTTCAACGAGTGCCCAGGTCACTTCGCCCATGTTAAGGTCTCTGCCAAAATATTTTTTTATTAACAAAACTCACAAGCTCGTGCGTTTCCAACCAATCACCCTTTAGGCAGAGACTTTCCGCTCTATTTTTGTTTTTTGTTTTGGTATTATTCTGTTCGATACGTATTTCCGCAACATGTCGTCAAGCCACAGATAAAATAAACAAAAAGTCGTGAGCTACGAGTAAACTTTCTTAAATTCTAAATCCGTTAAGGATGCAACGAGAACAGTTGAACCCCGAAACCTACAACCAACCTACAATATTGCAGGATCGCTCTGTATATTTTACAAAGTCTAATTCCGTGGTTTGTTTATTTTGCGTTTGGGTTACTTTCGCGCAGGAAATCTCCCGTAAATCAAACCAAAACAAACGCCACAATTAAAAGGAGAAGCGATTCATTCATTCGGTGCATACGAGTCCGGCCGCATCTGTTATTGTTTATTTATGCCGACGTCGCTCGATGGGAAATGGTAAATGAGTTGTCGATACGATTTGTTTTTATTATGATGTGTAATGCACACCAATCTCCACGTTACACACACACACGCACAACATCGATGATGGATTGTTTACACATTTCTTTGTTCGTCTTGTTTGTTTGTTTCTCAGCTCGATTCTTTCCGCAAATATGTTTACTTTCGCACGCTGCGTTCGCTTCGATAAACAGAGATTACAATTCCCGAAGATGTGATGATCACACCGTCGATGTCAACGCTGAGTGTCCGGGTCACCGCCGGCCAGGAAAAGTTTCACTTTTTTGTTTCATAAAATTTGATACTCTTCTGGTCGAAAAGGGAAATAGATAATAAACGGGGCAGACAGGGGGCGGCAACCCTTAAGAGCAAGTCCGACAGACATGGATCGCAGACCCGAGCACTTGACGTTAAGCAGGCTCGTCGATTCCGTGTTTGCTTCTAACATTCCTAGATATCGTATCAGTTTTGAGCTCTTATACTCCAAGGGGGGGG
Source organism: Serrognathus titanus (assembly GCA_039766575.1). Taxonomy (NCBI): domain Eukaryota; kingdom Metazoa; phylum Arthropoda; class Insecta; order Coleoptera; family Lucanidae; genus Serrognathus; species Serrognathus titanus. The sequence goes on from CM077914.1 coordinate 60,842,007, forward strand.
AGGAGGCGCTCAGTTATTCTCGTCTCCTTTCATTTACATTCACTTGAACCAACCGAACGAACTCGAATTTGCGTTTAGGAAACGCCTGGGTTTCAAACGAAGATGTGATGTGATGTGTGAATAACACACCAAGAGAAATAAGTTCATTGGTAACGCTTTATAACCATCCACCAACCAACCCTCGTCGATTCGCTATTGACCCTTCACTTTGCAATCTAATAGAAAAACGACACGTAAATCTCGCGCTCGGTTCTGCTTTTATAGAGGTTCCCTCATTCGAGGGACGATTCCATCTTGTTTCGAAAATCGTTTGCCTTTTTTTTTTTAAATTTCGTTATCAAACGCTAAGCTACTTCGACAAATAAAAAAAAAGAATAATCGCAAATCAATGAACCAGTTAATCCAGGACACGCAACATCTGGCTTAATTTCGTTCCAAGCGAACGACGAAACCATCCATCAAGCCTCCACGGCATAAGGAAGACAATACTTATGCGAATTGTTACGATACGAACTTATGAATGACTGCCGGAAAAGGTCGATACCCCAAAAATGGTGGAACGAAAATAGAATCCGAGACGCTATTAAAACAATTGCCGGCGAACATGGCGTGATGAAAAATCACCATGTGGTATACCGGTGGTTGAATGAATCTGGGATCATAGCAATTCAATGACGAGATTTAAAGTGCGAATGGGATGGCATTAGGTTGTGATAGGACAAGGGGCTAGAACGTACTCCATCTCTTCCGCCCATAGCGCCTTCTGTCTGTCACTTGGCCTATGCTCTCATTTTCAAACAACCACCTGTATGTACGCACAGTGATGATGTGTTGATTGGTCTGAAAAATTTGAAATTTCCATTAAAAAAAGAGACCAAAAACAAACAAAACAAGATCGACGTTTCTCCGGCGGAGTGTGACATAATCAAAAATCACCAACAAAAGAAAAAACAAATGAATAATCCTCAGTAACATGAAAATTTATTCGATTTAGAAAGTATCCCAACAAAAGAAAAGGACGAAATAGGGGGAAGAACTGAAAAAACAAAAAAAAATCGATGATTATGAAGCGTAAATCTCAAAACCGATAAGAAAACAAAAGAAACCATGACAATTTGACAATAAGATGAGGGCAAAAAAAAAAAACAAAAGAACATCGATGTTTCTATAGTAGCGGCGTGCAAGGAAATCAAAGCGCCGACAGAAAACAAAAGACAAATCCTGTTTGAAACGTCATCTATAATGCGAAGGATAAACAAAAGAAGATCGATGATGATTATTAGGCGGACTTTTCGAAAATCTCAAGACTGATGCAGAAAGCAAAAGCAAAAATCGCCGAAAAACAACTCAAACAAACAAGGAGAACACAAAGAAAACAAAAGAAGATCGACGTTGACGTTTACGTTTACGTACGTGACCGCAATTTCAATTTTTTTAGGTTATGTTAAAAATAGTGAGTCATCTTGCATTTGTCGATCAACTTTTGTTTATTTTATGCCCAATGGCAAAAAGCAAACAAATGAACGGCAAAAATCGATGTCATATTAATTTTTTGTTTAATTTTGAAAATGGCCGACGTAATGCTCGTCCAAAAAAAAAAACAAAAAACAAAAAGGAAACAACGCCTTGTATCTTAGTGTATAACACTTGCTGATCGTCTTTTGTTTTTGTTGCTTTTTTCTTTTAATTTTTGATCCCGAGGAGAAAGAATAAACAAAGGAACAATAAATGTCAGTGCCAAATATTTTTTTAAGGTTATTTCGAATCGATGAACGTAGAATCTGTCATGCTCTGCACTTTAACATTAATTCATATTTGCCGATGATCTTTTGTTTTCTTATTCTCCAAGGACGAGAAAATAAACAAATGAACGTCAAATGTTAATTTTTTTTAAGTAGCAAGCTGCGTGTCGTTCAAGAAAAAAACAAACGGCACAGTATTTACCGATCGTCTTTTATTAAAACAACTGAAACAAACGGAGAATAAGGAGAATACAAAGAAAAACAAAAGAAGATCGACGTTTACGTTTACGTACGTGAATGCAATTTCAATTTTTTAGGTTATGTTAAAAATATTGGGGAAGGCGGCTGTCATCTTGCATTTGTCGTTCACCTTTTGTTTATTTTTTACCCAATGGCGAAAAAACAAACAAATGAACGGCAAATATTGATGTTAAATTAATTTTTTTGTTTAATTTTGAAAATGGCCGACGTAAAGCTCGTCCAAAACAAAACAAAACAAAAAGAAAAGGGAAGCAACGCTTGTATTTTAGTGTATAACACTTGCTGCTCGTCTTTTGTTTTTGTTGTTTTTTTCTCTTTTTTTGGTTCCGAGGAGAAAAAATAAACAAAGGAACAATAAATGTCAGTGCCAAATAATTTCTTTAGGTTATTTCGAAAATAAACAAATGAACGTCAAATGTCAATTTTTTTTTTTTTAATTTTAAAAGTAGGAAGCTGTATGTCGTTCACGAAAAACAAACAGCATTTGCTATCGTCTTTTATTATTTCTCTTGTTGATCCCGAGGAGGAAGAACAAACAAATGAACGGCAAACAAAAATCAATGCCAAATTGACATTTTGCTTCAAAAATAGTGAGTGAACAGTCTGTCAAAAAATGTCAAAAAAAAACAAATGTGTTGCACTGTAGTACAGAATTTTCCGACGATCGTCTTTTGTCTTTTGTTTTTTTTTTCGTTATTCTCAAAGGACGAAAACACAAACAAATGAAGCAAGCCTTAAAAAAGTCGTCTACAAAGAAGACGTTCAATTTTAGTACATAATATTTACTGATCGTCTTTTGTTGTTTTTGTTATCGGTCGTGAGGAGAAAGATCAAACAAATGAACGAGGGCGAAAAAACAAACGAACCACAAACATCATGTAAAATATTGTTTTATTTATTTATTTTAAAAAGGAGCCAACATAGTTTATTTAAAAAAAAAAAATAATAATAATAATAAGGCGTTGATTTTTAGTGCACAGCATTTGCTGATCGTCTTTTGTTTTGTTTTTTTCTTTCTTCTTAGTGGTCCTGAGAATCTGTCAATGAACTTTAGTGTATGTTTGTCGATCACCTTTTGTTTTTTATTTAACGCTACAAAAGTATTTGCCGATCGTCTTTTGTTTTTGTTTCTTTTTTTTTAATGAACAAATGAACGGCAACCATCGTTGCCAAATTAATTTCTTAAGTTATTTTAAAAATGGCGAGTAAACAGTCTGCCAAAAAAAAAGTGAAATGTATAAATGAACTTTAGTGCACGTTAGTCGATCATCTTTTGTTTTTTTTTTTATCGCTTCAAGAGCATTTGTTGATCGTCTTTTGTTTTTTCATTTGTCCCGAGAAGAAAAAATAAACAAATGAACGAGATACATCGGTGTCAAATTAATTTTTTAGGTTATTTTAAAAGTGGTGAGTGAACAATCTGCCAAAAACAAAAAAAAAAACAAAATGCAATGAACTTTTGTGTACATTATTTGTCGATCATCTTTTGTTTTTGTTTCTTTTTTTTTAATGGTCCGGAAAAAATGAAACAAATGAACCGCAAACATCATTGCCAAATTAATTTTTAAAGTTATATTAAAAATGGCGTGTGAACAGTCCGCAAAAAAAGACAAAATGCATTGAACTTTTGTGTACATTATTTGTCGATCATCTTTTGTTTTCTTTTTAACGCTACAAAAGCATTGGTTGATCGTCTTTTGTTTTTTTTAAGGGTCCAGTGAAAAAATGAATTAAATGAACGGAAACATCAGCGCCAAATAAACTTTTTAGGTTATTTTAAAAATGGCGAGTGAACAGTCTGCAAAAAAAAAACAAAATACATTGAACTTTTTTGTGTACATTATTTGTCGATCATTTTTTGTTTTTCTAACGCTCCAAAAACATTTGCTGATCGTCTTTTGTTTTTGGTTTTTTTTTTATTGGCCCTGAGGAGAAAAATTAAACAAATGAACCGCAAACATCGTTGCCAAATTACTTTTTTCAAGTTATTTTAAAAATGGGGAGTGAACAGTATGGAAAAAAAAGAAACAAAATGCATTGAACTTTTCTGTACACTATTTGTCGATCATCTTTTGTTTTTGTTTCTTTTGTTTTTTTAACGGTCCCGAGGAGAAAAATTAAACAAATGAACGGCAAACATCGTTGCCAGATTCATTTCTTAAATGTATAAATGAACTTTAGTATATGTTAGTCGATCAGCTTTTGTTTTTTTATCGCTCCAAGAGCATTTGTTGATCGTCTCTTGTTTTTTTTTTTATTTGTCCCGGGAAGAAAAATTAAACAAATGAACGGCAAACATCGGTGCCAAATTAATTTGTTAGGTTATTTTGAAAATGGTGAGTGAAAAGCCAAAAAAAAAAAAAACAAAATGCATTTAACTTTTGTGTGTACTTTTTGCCGATTATCATTTGTTTTTTTTTTATCTGGCTGCCTCAACGATTATAAAATAAACAAGTGAATGACAAATATAAACGTCTTGAAAAGAAGCCCAGGTATTAGGTCATACTTTGAAGAGACGAGAAGAAAACACGAAACAAGAACAACTTCAGTTCTTTTCAGTACTTTTCCACACACAAACAATGAAAATATGCAAAAACACAACAAACTTCAGCAAAATCGCGATCGTTAACTGCAGATCAATGACGTTTGCAATTGACAGATGACATAAAACGAGACCACCTACTAGTTACCGAAACGATACGAACAAGGCGGCACACTGAAATTGGAATTTCATGGCCAGCTTGACCGAGAAATACTTTACAAAACACAATTTACAAATTTTGTGATGATTTTCAACGGACGACAACAAAGTGCTTCCGGTATTTCAACATTTAACATTCACTTCGAGTGCAGACATCCTTCACCAATGTCACAACTATTTTTGTTGGATGTTTTCAAGGATGCGACGGAGCTGGGTGACGAGGGGTCCTACCTGTCCGTCAACCGCCTTCAGGAAATAGTCAAGTGGATATCGACGCCCTTGCAAATAATTCGAAGAAAGGACCGGATGTAAGGAGTACCTATCACCAGTACCGCGAAACGGTGCAATATTTTAGTGGGAATGCGTTTGCCAATTTCCGTTTGTTTTACTAATTATTTTGCTATCAATTATCGATTTGTAAATATTACTAGTTTTGCCTTTATTTGAGGAGGGGGCATTAAAGTATTTCTTTTTAATTCTATGGAAGTCACGACGCTTTCGAAGCTTGGTTTACATCAAAAACTCACACTCGCACTGCTATTTGTTAACTATACTAAAAAAAAAGCTGTCACGAGAAATTAATTATACAAGAAATTCGACCGGCACACGGACGTAAAATTGCCAATACCACAGAGCTATAAAAATGTAGATTGGCGTAAAGATGACCAAAACAAAATCTATTTGTTTGGTTAATTTGCCAATAGGTTACATGTAAATGCGTGAGACCGTTCCTCTTTCGTGTATTTACAATTTTTAATTCATTGAAGATAGTTTAAATACAGGGTGTCAGTTTTTCAAGTCTCGCCACAGCTTTCGATTCTTTTATTTTGACAGTTGTTCTTCTGAACTGACATCCAACTATTCAATAACATGATCGGTAATACACGTTCACATTTTTTCTGCGCTTGTTGTGATTCGCCCTGAATATAACCAGAACCATTTGATAACTCCATGATTTATTGAAATCTACTCCCACGTGAATAAATTAATAATAAAAGAAAACTTTTGAACGGGCGAAAGATGGAAATATGTAAAGAAATTATCATTTAACTTTGAGGTTAGGTGTTGTGTTATATATAGGGTGACTGGCAATTGTTCCACAAAAAAAAAACGCTTGAGCGAATGGATATCACAGATTACGAGAATTTATTTAACTTTGAGGTTAGGTGATGTATTATATGCAGAGTGACTGACAATTGTAAGAGAATGAATGTCACCAGAAAAATGTTTAAAACATTCTTACGAATAGTTTATAATTAATTAAACAATTACCCCAAAACCAAGCTCCTGCACTGCGTGCGAAATACGACGCGTCGTTCTATAAATGCGGCAGTATAAAGTATTTTCAATGACTACTTGCTTGAACACAATGCGACCTTGACACACACCTCAATTCGCCTCATTACGCGTTTATTAGCTAGGATCGAAAGTACGAGTTTCTTTACGCAATGTAATTATTAGTAATTTCTAAAATAACTGGAATAACAAACTCACAAATAATTGCTTGTTAATTCTTGCGGGCTATTTACTAGAGCGTCGGTTTGTTAAACTCTTAATAGATTTGTGTTCGTAATAATTCGTCACACACAAAACGAAATTATAATAATTAACAGTTTATGAAGGTAATTTCTTATGCGCATCTCATTAAGTATCTGAGATTTGTACGTAAGTATGAGGTCGTATTGTACAGGGTGACGGACAATTGTTCCGCTAAAAAAAAGATATGCGAGAGAGAATGGATTCTTCTAACGAATTTATAATTAATTTAAAAATTACTCCAAAATTAACCTGCGGACTGCGGACGACTATAAAGTTTTTATTGACTACTCGCTGAAGCACAATGTGACCTTGACACACATCTCAATTCATTTTGTTATACGTTTAACAGCTGGGAACGGAAGTGTGAGTTGTTTCGTTTACGCGACGTAATTATTAGTTATTTCTAAATGGGAATTGCGTACGAAATAAGAGTAACAAACTCGCAAATAATTGTTTGTTAGTTCTTGCGGATTATTTACTAGAGCGGAATGTACCAGCTGCTTCGTCCATAAAAAGGTCGCAAGGATTTAAATCTGGTGATCGCGGGGTCAATGCAAGGCCTGTAACGCCTGAGGGCGCACGACGTTCGCTACATATGGTTTTTGTTTGTTTCTTTTATGCGACGTAATTATTAGTGATTTCTAAAGTAAATGGAATTGCGTATGAAATAAGAGTAACAAACTCACAAATAATTGTCTGTTAATTCTTGCGGATTATTTACTAGAGCGGAATGTACCAGCTGCTTCGTCCATAAAAAGGTTGCAAGGATTTAAATCTGGTGATCGCGGGGTCAATGCAAGGCCTGTAACGCCTGAGGGCGCACGACGTTCGCTACATATGGTTTTTGATTGTTTCTTTTATGCGACGTAATTATTAGTGATTTCTAAAGTAAATGGAATTGCGTATGAAATAAGAGTAACAAACTCACAAATAATTGTCTGTTAATTCTTGCGGATTATTTACTAGAGCGGAATGTACCAGCTGCTGCATCTACAAACAAATCGCAAGGATTTAAATCTGGTGATCGCGGGGGTCAATGGACGGCCCGTAATGTCTGAGGGCGCGCGATGTTCGCTACACATTGTTTTTGTTTTGTTTTATTATGTACAGCAGTTTTAAACTTGGGTGGTGATATGCGTAATTTTTAATCAAATCGCGTACGTGAATGATTAAACAGATTACGGGATCGTGTTTAAAAAATTCTACGGGACAGTTTATAATTAATTAAGAATTTAATTCAAAGTCGAACAAATTATTCGAAGTGCAGAGAATGCTTACGGTGGAACGAGGAACAATTTACAACTACCACGTCAAAAACACAAAAGAGTTGCAAACGCATCTTGAATTTGTTAAACTCTTAATAGATTTGTGTTAGTAATAATTCGTCACACACAAAACGAATTTATAATAATAAACAGTAAGCTTTTACGCGCATCTCATTAAGTATTTGAAATTTGTAGGTAAGTATGAGATCGTATTATACAGGGTGATAGGCGATTGTTTCGCCAAAAAAAAATGTGAGAGTGAATGGATTCTTCTAAACAGTTTATAATTAATTTAAAAATTACCCCAACATTAACCTGCGGACTGCTCACGACTATAAAGTTTTCACTGACTGCTCGCTTGAGCACTTTGCGGCCTTGACATACATCTCAATTCGTTTTGTTATACGTTTATCAGTGCGAGTTGTTTCTTTTATGCGACGTAATTATTAGTAATTTCTAAAATAACTGGAAAAACTCGCAAATAATTAATTGTTAATTCTTACGGATTATATACTAGAGCGGAATGTACCAGCTGCTTCATCCACAAAAAAATCGCAGGGATTTAAATCTGGTGATCGTGGCGGGGGTCAATGCACGGCCGCCCGTAAGTGTGAGCGCGCATGATATTCGCTACATATCGTTTTTGTTTTGTTTATCAGGCTAAAGAAACTTTAGTATGTACAGCTGTTTTGAATGTGCATGTGATATGCGTAGTTTTTAATCAAATCGCGTACGGGAATGAATGAACAGATTATGGGATCATGTTTTAAACAATTCTACGCAACAGTTTATAATTAATTAAGAATTTAATTCAAAGCCGAACAAATTATGCAAAGTGAAAAGAGTGGTTACGGTGGAACGAGGAACGGTTTACAACCAGAGGGGCCAAAAACACAGAATAGAGAGTTACAAACGCAAACACTTAATAGATTGGTGTTAATAATAATTCGTCACACACAAAGCGAAATTATAATAATTAACAGATTATAACGTTTTAAATTTTGGTTGTGAAAAAATATTTGTAATATAATAACAATAATGTAGCTCGTATTTCATGGCGTCGGTTGACCTAAAAACGAAGTTCCGCTTAAAGGTCAAGTTACGTTCGAAGCCACGCCGCCGTATCTACCATAAACTTTATTTCGTTCATCTGTCCCTCTATTTTTTAACCAAAGGCGCACCGTCGTTTCGGGGATAGTTTTTGATTAATTACTTCTCGAAAATGTTTTATATTTTCCTCATACTCTCGGACATCGCTTCTTATCGTGTTTTTCAATTGTCAGTCACCTTGTATATGAAATTCATTTATTTGACAATCTACATTTTTATAGCTCCGTGGCACTTGATTGGACTTTTCTGAAATTACATTCACGAAGAGATCATGTCAAAAAAACGCAAATCAATTATTAACATTCCTCCGGAAACAATACACAATGCAACAACACACACCATACACATAAAGTACTTATACGGCATACTGATGATCACGAGCAGGCGAACAAAGACGAGACGTTAAATTCTTTATTAAATATTCTACGGCCGCGGCTAACATATTTATTTATTATAAACGCTTCCTTCACGCCTCGCACATTTGTAATTGATATTGTACCGACAAATTTGACGTGTGTAAAAAGCCAGGCGAGCATGAAACGCGGCCATAAAACGGAATTAAACGACGAAGGGGGCCTAATCTGTTCCGGCGATTAAATTTTATTGTAAAAGGCGCAGGAAGATTAAGGTACCAAGCAGGAAGAAGGATAAAAGGGATTGTACCTTTGAATGTAGTGCGTTTCATGCCATGACTTTCTTGTACGGTCAAAATTAAAAATTGTTGTCGATTAGAAATTTCTATTTCGAAAAATTCTGTCTTAATTTTTAGAGCGTAACGTAATTTGCCTCCAAATGAATCGATTGAGGGAGGAGACATTATTTTTAATTCTGACTGTACATATTAATTATCTTATCATCACATCGGGGTAACGTGAAACCTGGTACCAAACGAATATTAACAATTCTGTTCAAGGTGATTCATGATGTAAAATGATGACAAAGGTTTGATTCATGTGACTGATGATTGACCACAAATAACTACATAATTTATGCTTTCATTTTAGCGCTGAAACAAATGAAGAAGTTTTATGTACTTCTTTAAAACTGCGGATTTTCCTCTTGGTTATAATTAGGAAACAGATTTCTATACTTAAAGCTTCATTTTGATCTTTTACTTGCGCCACAGAGCTACTGAAATGGATCTATCATAAATAGCTGACTCATTCGCCATTTTGGAGCCCAATCGTTAGCGTTGCATATTTAATAATAGTAATGGGTTAAGAAGTGTTCAGGTTCACAGAATTCTTTTAATTTTTTATTTAAGTTAACGAAATTCATAGCTAAGATACGTACCAGACAAATTCGTGAGGTTAGGAAATAACGCGTATAACTGCGACTCCTTATTGGGCTCCAAAATGGTGGACGAGTTCTCTTATATTCCAATTATTACAAGAATTTTTAATTTATACTTTTCGCAACTAATTCCCTAATGGATAGTAGCTATAACTGTAACTGACATGATGACGTCAAAATATGTCATTCCGAACACTACTTATAACGTCACATTCACCGTGTGACCGAATAAAATGTAAATGTAAGATTACATCAAGGCAAAGAGTACGTAAATTATTATTGAAGAGAAGGGCTCGTTAATTGATCTTTGCCTAGTAGTTTCTAACGACCTTGAAACACTCCCTTTCAATTGGCGTAGCGAAATACGCGGGAGACGAATCACACAGCGGCTTGGGCGTGGCGTAAAGTTTTCACCAATTAGATTACCTCCCGCTCTCACAATTTTCGTCCGGAAACACTCGATAATACACGAAAGGACATTTAAATTGTCGTGTCATGGCAAGAGTTGATATAATTTTTTTTTAATCCACGCAATTTCTACCAAATTACGTTAAAAAAAAACGCAACTGATTTGCGAGGTTTACGTCATTCTCTAATAACAAAAACCATACAAATCAGTTGCGTTTTTCTTTTCTTTTCTTAGAATTCTAGACTGTCGGGACCGTTACTTAAGTAACTTGGAACTATTACAAAAACTGATTTAAAATTGCCGCCAAAAGATCGTGAATTATCGCGACCTATCGGTGCAGGAGTCTGCAATCTGTAACCGATTCTACAACAATGAGGACACGCCCCCATCTAAGACCCGTCCACAATTCTCATAAACACCCTTCCTTCAACTCCTCCTACCACGAGAAGGTTAAACTCCTCACCCCGATTTTCAAAAACAAAAACAATTCGTTATTGTGGCCACTTGATTTAATCCACGCATTTTCCACCAAATTACGTTAAAAAAAAACGCAACTGATTTGTGAGGTTTACGCCATTCACTAATAACAAAAACTTTACAAATTAGTTGCGTTTTTCTTTTTTCTTTTAGAATTCTAGACTGTCAGGACCGTTACTTAAGTAACTTGGAATTATTACATAAATTGATTTAAAATCGCCGCCAAAAGATCGTGAATTATCGCGACCAATCAGTGCAGTAGTCTGTAATCTGTAACCGATTCTACAACAATGAGGACACGCCCCCATCTAAGACCCGCCCACAATTTTCATAAACAAAAACAAATGCGATATTGCAACTTGATTTAACAGCTGTTCTTTTTGTGTCTAATTTTTGTAATGACCGTAGGGGGCGTTGTTTAAATAACCCGAAATTATCATGAAAATTGGTTTAAAGTTCAGGTCGTGAACAATCGACGCGGGAATCAGCCACGAAAAGGTTACGCCTTCATATAAAGCCAGTAAGGAGTCTGTAATCTGTAACCGATTCTGCAACAATGAGGTTACGCCCCCATCTAAGACACGCCCACAATTATCATAAACACAAACAAGTGCGATATTGCAACTTGATTTAACAGCTGTTTTTTTTTGTAACGACCGTAAGGCCGTTGTTAAAATAACTCGAAATTATTAAGAAAATTGATTTAAAGTTCACGCCGAAAGGTCGTGAACAATCGGCGCAGGAATCGGCCACGAAATGGTTAACGCCTCCGTATAAAGCCCGCCCCCAACTTTCCAGAACGAAAACAATTCGTTATTGTTACAACTTGACTGTCAAATTAGATGCACGCGAAGAGGTGAACGGCAAAAACCGTACAAATCAGTCGTTTTTTTTTTGTTTTAAGAATTTTTTTAATAACTGCGGGACCGTTATTTAAATAACTTGAAATTATTATGAAAATTCCTGCCGAAACATCGTGAGGTTTCGTGACCAATCGGTGTAAGAGTCTGTAACAGCTCCTACCACAAGTAAGCCACGCCCCCGTATAAGAACCGCCCACAATTTTCAAAAACAAATGCGATATCGCAACTTGGCACGTGAGGTAAACGACAAGAATCGCACAAATTGGTTGCGTTATGTGTTTTTTAGAGTTTCTTTTTAATGAGTCGAAAATTATATAAAAATTGACTTCAAATTCCCGCCGAAAGATCGCGATCAATCAGCCGCTTTTGCTACGAAAAGGACACGCCCCCGCACAAAGCCCATCCCCAATTTTCAAAAACGAAAACAAGTTGTTATTGTGGCAAGGATTTTCGTGACCAATCGGTGTAGAAGTCTCTATAACCGCTCCTATCACAATGTCACGCCCCCGTATAAAATCCGCACAAAATTTTTAAAAACAAATGCGATATCGCAACTTGGCACGCGAATTGAAGTGAATGACAAAAACATTACAAATTGGTTGCGTTTTTATTTTTTAAACTTAAAATTCCTGCCGAAATATTGTGAGTTTTCGTGACCAATCGGCGTAGAAGTCTCTCTATAACCGCTCCTACCACAAGAGGGTTACGCCCCCGTACAAGACCCGCCCACAATTTTCAAAAACAAATGCAATATCGCAACTTGGCACGTAAATTGAAGTGAATGACAAAAGCCTTATAAATTGGTTACATTTTTGTTTTTTAAACTTAAAATTCCTGCCGAAATATCCTGAGTTTTCGTGACCAATCGGTGTAGGAGTCCCTCTATAACCGCTCATACCACAAGAAGGTCACGCTCCCGTACAAGACCCGCCCACAATTCTCAAAAACAAATGCGATATCGCAACTTGGCACGTCAATTGAAGTGAATGACAGAAGCCTTACAAATTGATTGCGTTTTTGTTTTTTAAACATAAAATTCCTGCCGAAATATCGTGAGTTTTCGTGACCAATCGGCGTAGAAGTCCCTCTATAACCGCTCCTACCACAAGAATGTTACGCCCCCTTATAAGACCCACCCACAATTTTCAAAAACAAATGCGATATCACAACTTGGCACGTGAATTGAAGTGAATGACAAAAGCCTTACTAATTGGTCGCGTTCTTGTTTTTTAAATCTAAAATTTCTGCCGAAATATGGTGAACAATGAGCCGCACCTGCCACGAAAAGGTCACGCCCCCGTATAACACCCGCCTCCAATTTTCAAAAACAAAAACAAGTTGTTATTGCGGCAATTTCCACCTGCCACGAAAAGGTCACGCCCCCGTATAACTCCCGCCCACAGTTTTCAAAAACAAAAACAAGTTGTTATTGCGGCAACTTCACCTAATCGACGCAGTTACTTTCAAATTACGTGCGCGTGAAATGAACGTCAAAAACCGTACAAATCAGTTGTTCTTTTTTTTTTATTTTAAGAATTTTTTTAATGACTGCGTTATCGTTATTTAAATAACTTGGAATTATTATAAAAATTCCTGTCGTGAGTTTTCGTGACCAATCGGTGTAGGAGTCTCTCTATAATCGCTCCTGCCACAAGAAGGTTACGCCCCCGTATAAGACCCGCCCACAATTTTCAAAAACAAATGCGCTATCGCACGTGAATTGAAGTGAATTACAAATTGGTTGCGTTTTTGTTTCTTAAACTGAAAATTCCTGGCGAGAGATTGTGAAAATTGAACCGCCCCTGCCACGCCCCCGCATAAAACCCGCCCCCAATTTTCAATAACAGAAACATTTGTCACTACGGCAACTTGATTTAATCTGCCAAATTACAGGTGCGAAACCCCAGCTATTTATTACAGAATTTTTTTTTGTTTAATGGAAGTAAGAACCGTTATTTAAATAGCTTGGAATTTGACAGGTTCCAACTGGAATTCGATTGAGCGTGCGTTTTCGCTGCTTTTTTGTTTCAGCAAAACGTGCAGAAGTTTGAGTCACACCGGAGAGAAGGAGGGGGGGGAAAAAAAAGTAGCGAATACCTTCGGGCCGTGCATGTATCAAAGCCCGAGCCTATTTGAAGTCATACAAGTATTATACGACAGGGAGACAAATCACACTGCAAAAATGTGGCCAGCCTGCATGTCAACCTCGCTCTTGACCTAAACAGTCCATTTAAAACACCTCGTGTCCGTTTCTGCGGTGTGAACCGGGCTTTTACCTGTCCTGAACTTTTCAATAGTTGGAAACTTCCGCGAAACGCGCTTCGACGGGGCGAAACGTTGGAAAAGGCGGAAACTCACCTGTGTTTTATTATCCGGCGATGATGTTGATGTTGATGATGATGATGCGTGGATGTGGTGGAAAAATCGCAGGCGACACAAACATTTATGACAAGGCACACTCGGATTCTTGCGTTTAGGGGCAGAGTTGGGGGGTTTGTTGTTTAAGGCACTTTTCGCTGGGGCCGTACTACGAGGCTTCACATAGTGTTCTTTAGCACGCAGGATCTTGCAACGAAACGCGAAACTTTCGGAATGCAAACTGCGTAAAATGGAACGCACATACGCAGGTGTGCCACTACGACCGCCGCGTCCTCGCAACTCACGTTTAATCAAGGTAGCCGTGGAAGTGTCACCGCGCACTAATCCTGCGCAGTCGATGTATTTACGTCGCCGTTAGGAAGAAGTCGCTTTGAATTTTCCATGCGTTTTCTTAATCGTTTCGTTACGCTTTTAAAAAATAATAATAACATCGCGAAGCACGCACGGGCATACTGCGGCCATTACTGAAAGCAAAGCGGAAAATGCAACGCAAAACAAAAACGTCACCATGACGTAAACTAACCTAACCTATTTAAGCGCGAGCGTTAATTTGTTTGTAATCGAATTGGTTTTTGATTCTACTCGATTAAAATGACGTCGGAAAACATCTACGAGGATTTAACGGGCACGGACTTGGGCGAAAATATCTTAAAGGTAGGTGAACAGGCGACGCTTGCAACATAACCTCACTTTTTTTTTTGTTGCAGCTTGAGAAAACCAACCAAGCCCTGCAGAGGCACATCGAGAAGCTCGAGGGCGACATACACAAGCTCTGCACGGAACTGACGGAGATGAAACGCGTCCAGCAGAACCTCACGCGCAACATCTCCGAGCTCTTCAAGACCGCGAAGGCCGAGATCGCACGCAAAGACCGAATGATCGCCGACCTTAGAAGCGAGCTCGACCGCTTGGTTTTCAGGAGGCAAAGCAAATCCGCCCCTTCTGAGCCGCTCAAGCGACCCATCGAGACCCTCAGCGATCCAGAGCCGAAGAGACAAAAGTCCGAGGAAACCCCACACGTCAGGCCCTACAGCAAATCGGAGGGTGACAACAGGAGGCGCAGGTCAGAAGAGCGCAAGCACGAAGACTTCAAATCCACCGGCGATAGATCTAGGCAGAGGAAGACCACGGAAGACGACCGCAACAGGCGGTTCAGCACGCGCAGGGATCTCCGGCACGTAAGTAGTCGCTCTCGAGGTCGTGACACGCGCAGCCACAGTTCACGCAGACGTAGCAGCAGAGACCGCCGGAGTAGCAGAAGTGAGTCTAGGAAGAGAACGAAACCTGGCAAGGCAGACACGACGACAAGCACTAAAGCCATCAAAACCAAAACAGTAACGAGCGGTGATTCAGTCGGGGTTAACTCAAACTATAAGGAGCCGCATCATTCGGTGACCGCACAGGAAGACATTATTGACTCGACTGTCCCACACAATTCCAAGATGGCAGACAGTGATTTAAATAGCACGTTTGCACCCGAACCCGGCGAGATTGTTGAGTTGTCGCAACGAGATCTCGCGGGTGTTGTCGTCGTTGCTGCGCTTGTACCAGAACCCGTGGCTTTAAATGAAAGTGTTGCTGCTTCGCTTGTGAAAGTGCCTGCGGTGTTGAATGCTGCACTTGTGAAAGAATCTACGGAGTTAAATGAGAGTGCTGCACTCTCTGCTAATAACTCGGTTGTCGGTAGAAAGCAGGTGCGAAGGAGACGGTGTGTGGTACAGATTATGGACTGATATATGTTATACAGTATTTTTGTTTTTTTATTAATTGCGGCGGCGTGATTTTCATTATATTAAGACTTAAGTGGACGGCTTGTGTTGTTTAAGCAAGGAGGAAATTAATTAAGTTAAAGAGAAAGCGAATTCCTTTTTATTTGTAAGCGAATTTGCTAAGGAGAGAGGAATTCTAAATAAACTGATGCTGAATTGGTAACTGGTGCGTTTGTTAATCTTGCTCATGGAAAATTGTCGCTAATTTTTAGGTGGGAAAGTCGGAAAGTAAAGCGTTAGAGCTATGCTGAGCGCATGTCGAGGCATTTACGCACCCAGCGCAATCTAACGGCGAATAACTGTTACCAAGCGTTACAGATTCCTGCAATCTTAACGTCAACCAAGAATCTGCAGTTATCAGCGAGAAAAGAACGAACAGGAGAGTCATTGTAACACTAGTTCATTGTCCAGAGTGGTAACTAAATATGGCCACGATAAATTACAGATTCCTGCAGTTAACGCCGGCCAAGAATCTATAATCACCAACGAGGAAAGAATGAACAGGAGAGAGTCATTCTAACAGTAGTTTCTTGTCCAAAGTGGTAACTAAATATGGCCGCGATAAGTTACAGATTCCTGCTATTTTAACAGCCGTCCGCCATTTACAACCAGTTTGAACGCAAATCACTTCAAATTCACTTAAAAATCACTTCCTATATTCCATTTGTAGCTATTCAATTGGCGATCACTGATTAGGAAGTTTTTGTGTTTCCCCTCCCGCACCTCATATCGATCAAGCTGGTTTTTAAAATCAGTTACCAGTTTCATGTGATTTCATACGCATTTTGAGGTTATATTAATTTTAGTTTCAAAACATTTTCCTTTAATAATCTTTTCGTTCACTTTAAAATCAGATCAAAATCAAATCGATTTGATTTTGGGCGAAGTGAATGTAAATGGAGGACGGCTAATGTCGGCCAAGAATCTGTAATTACCAACGAGGAAAGAATGAACAGGAGAGAGTCATTCTAACAGTAATTTCTTGTCCAAAGTGGTAACTAAATATGGTCACGATAAATTACAGATTCCTGCAATTTTAACGCCGGCCAAGAATCTGTAATTACCAACGAGGAAAGAATGAACAGGAGAGAGTTATACTAACAGCAGTTTTTTATCCAAAGTGGTAACTAAATATGTCCGCGATAAGTTACAGATTCCTGCCATTTTAACGGCCGTCCGCCATTTACAACCTTTTTGAACGCGAATCGCTTCAAATTCACTCAAGAATCACTGCTTACATTCCATTTGCAGCTATTCAATTGGCGATCACTGATCAGGAAGTGATTGCGTTTCCCCTCCCGCACCCAGTACCGATCATACGTATTTTGAGGTTATATTAATTTTAGTTTCAAAACATTTTTCCTTTAATAGTCTCTCCGTTCACTTTAAAATCAGTTCAGTTCAAAATCAAATCGATTTGATTTTGGGTGAAGTGAATGTACAGCTGAAATCAATAAAAACGTGAAATGTCAAAAAAGTTGGCACTCTTTTTTCAGTTTTTTCATAGTGTGAACGCGATTTTATTAGAAGTGGGTTAGAATTATTTGACGGTATGTCAGTTTTTATATAAATAGGTTATATTTTTTTGTAAGGTATGTATTGATCATCAAGTAGACAATTAATTGACAAATACAACCAAATTTACATTTGGAAAAATTTCATTTCCCGTTTTTTTTTTTTTTTTACTTCAGCTATAGATGGAGGACAGCTAATGTCGGCCAAGAATCTGCAATTATCAGCGAGGAAAGAACGAACAGGAGAGAGTCATGGTAACACTAGTTCATTGTTCAAAGTGGTAACTAAATATGGCCACGATAAATTACAGATTCCTACAGTTTTAACGCCGGCCAAGAATCTGTAGTTACCAACGAGGAAAGAATGAACAGGAGAGAGTCATTCTAACAGTAGTTTCTTGTCCAAAGTGGTAACTAAATATGACCGCGATAAGTCAGGCGGACGCAAACGTTTCTCAAAGTTTCTGGAATGACCTCCCGGTTGAGAATGGCCACGATAAGTTACAGATTCCTGCAGTTTTAACGTCGGCCAAGAATCTGTAATTATCAGCGAGGAAAGAATGAACAGGAGAGAGTCATTCTAACAGTAGTTTCTTATCCAAAGTGGTAATTGGATATGGCCGCGATAAGTCAGGCAGACGCAAACGTTTCTCAAATTCTCTGGAACGATTTCATGGTTGAGAAAGGATATTGTTTGAAGTTCTCTGCAATTTTCTTTTCGTTTTGTGTTTGTCTCTGACAACAATTGCTAAAATAGTCAAACGTCTATAGGCGTTTCGGAAATTATGATCCGATTAGTAAGTTCAGTGACTTCGACGTTCGAAATAGAAATTCTAGAACATCTCCGTTCACTTTCGTAAGTAACCAATTGTGATTTTTTGACCATATCTTACGATTGAAGTTTTATTAACCAAATTATCACTTAGGCTTTGCTTAATCTTAAGCGTCACTTAGAATAACCTAAATGACACATTCTAAACGCTGCTTAAATTTAAACTCAGCTTAAGTGAATGGTGAAACTGGCGATTAAAGCTTTTCCTTTATGTTGGCAACAAAGGTAACATTCAAAAACAAATGAATGTTATCACTGGAAATTTTTCGTAAGGTAACGAACGACTCACAACGGATGAGTTTCTACATTTACGGGGTCCCATTCATAATTGGTTGATTTGAGATTTCTGATTTAGCAATTTTAAATCAACCAATCACTAATCAAGCTCTGGATACCGCATGCCGTAGGCCGGAGATGCAGTGGAAACCCACCATTACTCACAACACAAGCAGAAACTGACCTACCGCAAAGTGGTAACTTCCGTTAAATGTAATTGAATTGCATACTCCCTCCTGTTATTTTTTTCCTCGTTGGACAAATTTCAAAACAGTAGATCGATAAAGTACCGACACGAATGACGTCACAACGATAAGGTACCACAACGATCAAACAATCACAAGTGGCGCTGTCGACGTTGGTTTAATTATGCACTGTTTTTTGTAGATAAATAGAATTTTTTTCTTTTCGAAGGTCTTCTAATCAAAATTTAAAAATAAACAACACCATTATCCTCATTTCGTCTTTACCACACAGAATGTTTAGAAAGCAAGTTTAGAAACAAGAAAAAAAAACATGCACACTACTGGCTTTGGACAGTTTCAGCACAATTGCGTCACCTATCGGTGAACTATTTAATTTAGTGCTTACAGCCTATTACAGATTCCTATAAAATCACTGTTATATTGGTTTAAGTTGCGATTTACCAGTTGCTGTTCTAGCATGTGAAGATTTATATGCAGAGGCCTATAAATGGCCTTGAGATTAATTGTATGCTATTTGTGCAAGAAGACATTGCAGCTTCACTTGCACTTTTTCTACACCACCTCCATCTCTGGCATCGAAAAGCGATTAGGGAGAAAGATCGAAAGTTGGCAACACTGTTTGACACGGAAACTGCTAATAACATCTTTTGTTAACGAAATATAATGTGTTCTAGTACTGATGTCTTGTTTAATGAAAACGAATCTATTTAAAGAAATTTCACATTCACGTAATATATGGAATTTTTAAAACTAACATTGAGAGAATTTCTGTTTTACGTCGTTGGCAACACTGGCAGAAGTATGACATAATAAGTATAGCCTCGCTAGACAAAGAGGAGTTGATGTGAACATGAGAGTGAGATGCAGTTTTGTCCAGAAAGTGAATAGTTGCAACAAAGCGTGTAAAGTAACGTGACAGTGATTTGATATCCTCGTCGCACACGTGAGCCTACGCTATAGATCCTTGCATTTCTCTCACATGCTGACGTCAATCGAGGCCGCAGCAAACAAGGCACGGTGGGTCTAATACTTATTATGTCATTGGTATGCATAAACATCGAAATCCGATCGTCCGTCAGCAACTTCTCGTAGTTCTGCGTTCTTCTTAGTTTTCCTTAGCGTAAAAAGAGGAACATGGGTGTGTCACAGACATTTAATATAAATTTTATTCATTTACTTTTTGACAGAAATACACACAACATGTCAAATTCTTGCCCAGATTTTATTGTCCGCCGCTGTACCACAATTCCATCGTCTATCAGTGAATTATTAAATTTACTGTTCATTGACTATTACAGATTCCTGTAACCTTACGGTCATCCAGAGGAAACCTGCAGTTAAGTTATCAGTTAGCGATAAATTGAACTGCTTACGTACAGATGGCGCACCATTTTCTATTTTTGTAATGCAATTACAATTCTAATTCCATTGAATTCATCGATAAACTCATCGGTGAATGCTGAATTTACAAACAAGCCCACCAATGAATTTATAGAAATTTGTTGCGAGTCCAACAAATGAATTTTATGCACTTATCGATGAGTTCACCGATGAACTTATCAACTAGTTGACGTTACGAGACCCTCATCTACGTATTCACCGATGAGCTCGTTGATGTACTTACTGATGAATTAATCGATGAAACTCATGCATTAGTCACTGATCAATGAATTCATCGATGAAGTTCATCGCTAACCCATCGCCATATATTGTGGCTTCACCTTGAATTTATAGATTTTACCAATGAACCGTCGACGAGTTTATCGATAAGCTCACCGATGAATTTATGGATGACGCTTGTCAATGAGCTCGCCGATTACTTAACCAACAACCGATGACTTCATCGATGAGTAAATCGAGCACCACATGCTGTAGAATCCGATTTTTTTATTAATGTCTCGTGACCTTCAAAAAGCTTTTGCTGAACATATCACTGAGTTTATCGGTGAGTTCGCCGATAAATTTAAAGAAGGGACTTACCGATGATTAGTTAACTGTCAATGTAATAATCTTTGAGTCCACCGATGAGCTCATCGGTGAATTTATTTCATCAATCGGCAAACGTATCGGCGTACATTTGACTTTATCGACGCACTCATCGAAAATCTTTTTGTTGAAACATCGGCGAACCCATCAGTAAGCTTCAGTGATGAATTTATGGATAGCGCTTGTTGATGAGCTTGTCGATGAGCTCGCCGATTACTTAACCAACAACCGATGACTTCATCGATGTATAAATCGAGCATCACATACTGATTTTTTGTTAATGTCCCGTGACCTTGAAAAAGCTTATGTCGAGCACTTTAGTGAATTTATCGGTGAGTTCGCTGATAACTTTAAGGAAGAGACTTACCGATGATTAGTTAACTGTCAATGTAATAATCTTTGAGTCCACCGATGAGCTCATCGGTGAATTTATTTCATCAATCGGCAAACGTATCGGCGTACACTTGACTTTATCGACGCATTTATGGATGGCGTTTGTCGATGAGCTCGCCGATTACTTAACCAACAACCGATGACTTCTTCGATGAGCAAATCCAGCACCACATGCAGTGGAATCCGATTTTTTTTATTAATGTCTCGTGACCTTGAGAAAGCTTTTGCTGACCACATTAGTGAATTTATCGGTGAATAATTCGCCGATAAATTTAAGGAAGGGACTTACCGATGATTAGTTAACTATCAAGGTAATAATCTTTGAGTCCACTGACGAGCTCATCGGTGAATTTATTTCATCAATCGGTAAACGTATCGGTGTACACTTGACTTTATCGAAGCACTCATCGAAAGTCTTGTTGATGAAATATCGGCGAACCGATCGATAAGGTTCACCGAAGAATTTATAGATGGCGCTTGTCGATGAGCTCGCCAATTACCTCACCGATTACTTTATCCAACAATTGATGATTTCATCGATGAGTAAAGCGATCGCCTCATATTGTGGAATCCCATTTTTTTATTAATGTCTCGTGACCTTGAGAAAGCTTTTGCTGACCACATTAGTGAATTTATCGGTGAATAATTCGCCGATAAATTTAAGGAAGGGACTTGCCGATGATTAGTTAACTGTCAACGTAATAATTTTTGAGTCCACCGACGAGCTCATCGGTGAATCAGCCGGTAAACGCATCGGCTAACGCTTGACTTTATCGTTGCACCCATCGAAAATCGTTGAACTCATTGATAAGTTTTACCGATGAATTTATGGATGGCGCTTGTCGATGAGCTCGCCGATTAACTCACCGATTACTTAACTTAACAACCGATGAGTTCATCGATGAGTAAATCGAACGCGAAATCAGCGTTTTTCGTTCATGTTTTGTAACTATATTCAAATCGACAACTTTCCAAGGATTTTAGTGTGAGTGTGTGGTTTTGAGGGAAAAAATCACAAAGTAGATTTGGCGTTTGTTTACTTTTTGATAACCCGCATCGATTTTGTTCGTTGTAAAATCCGTGCGGAAAACGTCGTCGTCCTTTCATTAAAGGACGTCGAGGCGAGCTCGCGCCGGTTAACATCGGAGCGTCCCTATAGCTTCAGGATGCGCAGTAGCTTTGGCGCTATTGATTTCAGTTAGCGTCGCGACGATCGAAATGGATAGAGCATATTTTTAACGATAACCGCAATATTTTCAAATTTTCCAAAACCGAACTATAATGAACGCGTCGTGAGCACGCCGAGAAAAAAGAACGAACGTGTGCAGTCGATTTTTTTTTGCTCGCGATGGGCTCGATCGTCCTCAAGTCCCTGTCGATCCTCTTGGGCTTGTTCTTCATCTTCGTGGGCTTCATCAAGCTGTCCAGTTACGTGTCCAAGGATTTACATAAAGATTTGGTGAGTTTAATTTTAATCGTTTGTCCGCACGTTACACAATGTGCGAGGTATTTTAGATTTGGCGGAGTGCCTGCCTAGGGCATTTCAAATATTCTCGAGACCAGGAAAATGTTAATTAACCGACCTTTAATCGCCCAATCAAATCCGTTTTATGTCGCCGTAAACTCTTTTCTATAATCCAAATAGTTTTGCGTGCGTTTTGTTTCGCTTCGTGTTCTGATTTAATTTTTTTTTTTTTTTGGTGTGTTTACCACGCTCACTTTGCTGTCACAATTTATATTTACGTGGTGATTTACTGTTTGCTGGTGTCAAAGAAAAAAAAAGCTCCGTCCTGGCATGACGTCCCGCGGGCACCTGTTCCCGAATTGGCACAAATATGTTAATTTAACAAATTTAACTCGCGCGTTAAAAATTTTATGTATGCACAACCAACCTACTCAAAGGAGCGCGCTGTTAGTCACGCCGTTCTATTTATTAATCTCGAGTTTATTTCGATTTTTATTTTATTTTTTTTTCGAAATTGCATGCGTCGATTTATATTTTTGGAAATTACCGCCAGAGTGAAAAATATTTCGGGACGATTTAAAAAAAAGATTAAAGATTGTAACTCGTTCGCCGATTTATTTAAAATGAAAATGGAGAACACGATGAGCAGGTCAGTAATTAAAGAAATAGTTAGTAAACCGAACAGAAAATCAAAATATTAAAAAAAAAAAAAAAAAGTGAATCTCAAAATTTGCTTATACAGGGTGATTGAGAACTAAATAAGACACAACTTGTCAGGGGGATGATAGTGAATAAAAAAAACTAACTTACCTCAATTTTTATTTCATTTATGAAAATGAAAATAAAAAGGATAGTTAATATTAACCTCAAAATTTGCATATACAGGGTGATTTAGAACTAATGGAAGCGTAACTTGTCGGGGAGATGATTATGAACAAAAGGCCCAACTTACATCAATTTTTGTTAAAAAAAAAAAAATAAAAAAATATTAACCTCAAAATTTGCATATACAGGGTGATTTAGATCTAATGGAAGCGCAACTTATTAGTGAGACGATTATGAATAAAAAAACCCCCAACTTACATCAATTCTTATTTTACATAAAAAAATAAAAAAATAATAACCTCAAAAATTGCATATACAGGGTGATACAAAAAGCAAATTTATTACGGAGATGATTATGAATAGAAAACATAACTTATATCAATTTTTATTTGATTGAAAAAAATTAAATTAAAAAGATATTACTAATATTAACCTCAAAATGTGTATATACAGGGTGATTTAAAACGAATGTAAGACACAGTTTATTAGGGAGATGATTATGTATAAAAAATTCAACTTATATCAATTTTTATTTTATTGAAAAAAAGTAAAATAAAAATATGTCGATATTAACCTCAAAATTTGCATATACTGGGTGATTTAAAATTAATGCAAGAAACAACTTATTAGGTAGATGTTTAAGAATAAAAAGTCCAACTTACCTCAATTTTTATTTTAATTAAAAAAAGAAATGAAAATAAAAAAGAATAAATAGTTCAAATTTACTTCAAAATTTGCATATACAGGGTGAAAACAAATGAAATAACTTATTAGGGAGATGATTATGAATAAAAACCCCAACTTACATCAATTCTTATTTTATTAAATAAATAAATTAATTTAAAAAATAATTAATGTTAACCTCAACATTTGTATATACAGGGTGATTTAGAAACAACGAAAGCAGAACTTGTCAGGGAGATGATTATGAATAAAAACCCAACTTACAGCAATTTTTATTAACAATTTTTTTTTAATCATTAATGTTAACCTCAAAATTTACATATACAGGGTGATTTAGAACTAATGCAAGAAATAACTTATTAGGGAGATGATTATGAATTAAAAAAATCAACTTACCTCAATTTTTATTTTATTTAAGAAAAAATGAAAATAGAAAAGAATAGTTAAAATTAACCTCAGAATTTGCTTATACAGGGTGATTTAAAACTAACGACAGCACAACTTATGAGGGAGATGATTATGAATAGAAAAACCTAACTTACATCAATTTTTATTTTCATTTTCTTTAAATAAAATAAAAAAAACCTAATCGCACAAATTTTTATTAAAAAAAAAATGAAAATAAAAGAGAGTAGTTAATATTAATCTCAAAATTTACATATACAGGGTGACTTTAAAATAAACGCAAAACATAACTCATTGGAGAGATGTTTACGAGTAAAACTTTTTTTGCGAAAAATTTTGGGAGCGTTATTCGCCCTCCCCCCCCTCCCTTCCCCGATAAGATTTTCTTGTTTATTATTTCAATTATTATTTTATTTTTATTATTAATTATTATATATTATGAGAGCGTAAATTGAAATGTTGACAAAACTTTTTTAAAATGTTAGCAGTGTTGCCAAATCAGACGAATAATCCCTTTTCGGAGGAATTTTGTAGCATCTGTCACAATGAAGGAGATTTTTTTTTTTTAATAAGAGAGGCTTTCCTTCTATTTTTTTGTCGTATTACTAAAGTTAATTACATAATAATAAGAAGAAACGTGCTCTTTTGTCGACATTTCACTTTGACAGGTTTGAAAATTAATAAAAATATATCAAAATTAAACGAACTAGGAAAACGAATGCTATCTGTGCTCACCTCCAGATTAAACATTTTTTTTATATAGGGTGATTCAGAAATCTTATTGCTCATTTTTCGACGTATCACTTTGACGAGTTTGACAGTTAACGGAAAAGAAGAAAGAATAGTCTGGTAACTAAGAAAACGAGCGTATTTGTACTAAAAGAAAGAAATTACTCGTTATAAAAGAAGCCTCTTAACTTTGACAGGTTTGACAATTAACATAAATATACGAAAATTATACGAACTAGATTAGAACAAAAAAAATTATAAAAAGAAACTAAACAGGACGCTTCAGAAAACTTGATTGCTCTTTTGTCGACATTACACTTTGACAAGTAATTGTGACAGATAATTGTAAAAAAGTTTGGTTCGTCGGCATCACATTTTGACAGGTCAGACAGTCGTTAAAACAACATACGAAACGTATGCGAACTACTAATGTTTGACTCACCATCAGAATCGAAAAAAATATCCAACCTTTTATGTATATTTCACAAACTTGTTCCCTCTTTTGTCGACACTAGACTTTGACAGGTTTGACAGATAATAATTAAAGTCCTGAAATTGAGGAAACCTGGACGTATTGCAATTGCCAACTAACATTAAGAAGAAGAAACCTGCTCATCTGTCGATATTTCACTTTTTGACAAGTTTGACAGTTAATAAAAAAAAAGAAGAAAAGTCGAATAACTAAGCAAACGACCGATATTTGTACTGAACTCCAAATTAAGAAAAAAAAAACTCTCCCTTTTCAGTAACTCGATTGCTCTTCTTTTGTCGACATTTAACTTTGACGGATTTGACAGTTAATATATGAAAATTATACGAACTAAAGGAAACAACTGATGTTTATAAAGGACGCTTCAGAAAATTCTGTTAACGGTATTCACTTTGACAGGCGTGACAGATAGTTTTACTTACCTCTAGATTAGAAATTACGCCGGTGTTACATTTTGACAGGTCTGACAGTTATTAACAAAAAAATATACGAAAGTATACCAAGAACAATGGTTCACCATCAGATTAAGGAATTTGATCGCCCTTCTGTCGGTCTTTCGCTTTGACATGTTTGACAGTTAATTTAAAATAAACATGAAATGTATAGTATCTACGAAAACAATCGATTTTTGCACTCACGTCCAAACTGAAACGAGAAGGAAGCACCCTTTTCCTTTTCGGAAACTTGATTGCTAATTTTTCACTTTGACAGGTTTGACAGTTACTAGAAATGTACGAAAACCACTGAAACTAGGAAATCAACTGAAGTTGTGCCCACTTCCAGATTAGAAAACAAAAGAAAACTCTTTATACAGAGCGTCCGAAAAATTGGACTGCTCCCTCATTGACATTTCACTTTGACAGGTGCTCAGATAATGGTAAAACAAGTATGGCGACCAAAACTACTAATATTTTTACTCACCACCAGATCAGAGAAAGCGATCGAACTTTTTTTCATAAAGTGTTGCTCTTTCGTCGGCATTACGTTTTGACAAGTTTGACAGTTATTAAAATAAAACCTACACGTGTACGAAAAGGATGGCCTGACTCACCGTCGTATTACGAAAACAAACAAAACTTTTTATACAGGGCGCTTAATCGCTCTCTTTTTGGTTGACACTTGACTTTGACAAGTTTGACAGATCAAGAGAATAAAAGTAACGAAACCAAGAAAACCCAATAGTATTTGTTTGTTGCGCCCCACCAGATCACAATCACTCCCAACGACTATCGAAGCATCTTAGATTAAATCAAAAGTATGAACAAATAATTATACAGGGTGATTCAGAAAATGAAAGAGCAAGTTGGCATCTTGGAAAGAGGCCACTTGGATGATTTCTGAATATGAAACCATGAACCAAGTTCAAGGAAACACCCTTGCGAAACAAACTACAAGTATCTACCGTCATTTGTTTAGAGTCCTGATACAACAGTGATGTGTTTTTTTTTTTTGGAAAAAGTTGATTAACTCCAAAACAGTTTACTTCAACACCTACGTGTGACAGACGCACGAAGTCAAAGGTTAAAATTCAGCCCGGAATTGGAAAGTGTAAAAAAAAGTGAAGTGACGTAACGCCCCCGATTAACCTTAACACCCTGTATACAGCAAACTCATTTGAAAGTATACCCCGCATGATGCAGCGAAAATTTAATTCGAAATGCCTTTTTTCTGTGAAATGAGTAAACCAGTGAACAACGGGAGAGGTGTGAAAGAAAGTGGGACACCCTGTATATCATATAAAAAAATTTATTGTTGTGTTTCATAGAAAATAATATTAAATGAATAAAATCGTATAAAACTTTCTATTTTTATTAAACTAGTGTGAAACGATAAGTTGCGAGTTTTCTTTTTTTTTTTATTATACAGGGTGGTTCGACGCGCTATTCTCGACGATCAAATTTTAATTTTTTCTTTTTTTAATTTTCCACTCGTATTAGTCGTTCTAACAAAACAATTTAAAGCAACAGTAATAAATTCGAGTTACGTTCATTTACATTCAGTTCCCATTCACGATTTATTTCGGTCATCATCAGTGCGTAACGGCGCTCTTAACTGCGGGGGGAGGAGCAGAATGGAACACGCATTTTTGCCTAAGTGATTCATTATTGCGGAAGACGCGTCCTAAAAATACGACCGCGAAAACAATGTGTGTGTTTAACAAGCGCTCGCGTTTCTGCTTGCTTTGGCAAGCCACGACACGAGCGAACGTTTAGAAATCAATATAAACAGAGAACGGGATAGGAAGCGTTCATCACTTCAACACTCCATAAGCTCATTTTAGTTGTCTTTTTATTAATTAATTAAATTAAACCTGGAATGTCTTAATTATCGAAGGAACTAAAATACAGGGTGTAATTGAATTGAGTGCCATAATTTCACAGGGCGGTAGCTTGGATCAAGACGATCAAAAATTGTTATATAATGTCGTGTCCTATGAGTAACAGTTTTCGAGTTATAAACAAATGAATGAAGGCATGAAGGTGGGACGGTGTCAGATGTTCATTTGTTCGTTTATTCAAAATTTAAAGCAACAAACAAATTTGTTTTCATGAAACTGACGTAAAAATCCGATATAAAAAGCGTTTATTCCTAGTGGAAACATTACTTTGATGTTCTCAAGTTCTTGAAATTCAATATTTTTTTTCTCGTAAACGATTGTATTTAGGACACCATGTCATCTAATATTTTTTGATCGTCTTGGTCCAAGCTACCACTCTGTGCGACTATTGCGCTCAATTCGATCACACCCTGTATATAAAAATGTGGTAGAAAGCAAAAATTTTCTCGTCACTGTCTTGTTTGCAGAGGAAAGAGTACGTCAAGTACGCGAAGGTGTTTCCCTTCTCCGAAATGCTGGACCTGAAGATCCCGAGCAAATGGTACAGGAGGACGGTGGGCGCCCTTGAGATAATGTGCGGGCTCGCGATGGTCGTCGGCCCGAATCGTAAGTATGAGAAAAAAATTACGTCAACTCGCCGAGATTATGCGTGTGCAAATACAAATAAATTCGGGTTTCTGTGCCGAGTTAATTTTGGCGCGGTTAAAATTAAAATAAATGCGTGCGGACGAGAACGCGAAGAAAGCGAAAAATATCTGCATGTGCAAGACTTTTTTTTTAATTACTATTATTAAAATTATTTTTATTATTATTAAATAAATAAATAAAGCAAATTTCACTTTAATCTTTTCGAAAACAATATACGTATAAGTCGTTCGTTATATTGTCATGAAGAACGAAATATCGGGGAGTGATCAGAAACAACTGACATCAAGAAAAACAAAAGAACAATTTACAATAAAGGAAAACAAACGACGATCGTGCGAGGAGAAACGAGAAAAAAACAAAGGATGATAAATCGGAGTAGGAAAGAAGAAAATCGCGATGTAATTGGCAATTGATATTAAAAAAAAAACAAAAGAACGATAGAGATGGAGAAAAACAAACGGCAATCGCTCAAGAAAAAAATAAAATACGGAACGAAAATCGGGGTGTAGAAGAAAAACGAAAGAAAATCGATTGAGTATATTGCGATTGGAAACAATTGACAATCGACTGCGAAAAAATAGGAAAAAATAGAACAATTGTTTACAGTGATCAGAAATAAATGACAATAGAAAAAAAGATTGATTTACGACGACCAAAAGAAAGTAAAACAAATGCCAATCGTCCAGGAAGCTGAGGAATAAAATATAGAACGAAAAATCTGATTACATAGAAAACAGAAGAAAGTCGATTGAGTTTATAGTGATTAGAAATAATTGACAATTAATATTTAAAAAAAAAAACAATTTATAATGAAGAAAATTAAATGACAATCGTCCAAGAAGAAAAATAATTAAAAGACTGAAAACAAAAGAAATTCGATTGAGTTTACTGCGATTAGAGACAATTGACAATCGGCCACGAAAAAGTAAGAGATAATGTGAAAGAAAACCGAAGAATTGTTTAGATTTAGTGCCAATAGAAAAAAAAAAAGATCGTTTTACAATGACAAACAAAACAAGGAAGATAAAGAAAAAATGAAGAAACAATTGACGATCGACCACGATCAAAGAACGAAAAATCGACGTGCAGGGGGAAAACAAAAGAAAATCGCCCGAGTTGACTGCGATTAGAAACAATTGACAATCGACCACGAAAAAGTAGGAGACAATGTGAAAGAACACCAAAGCGATCAGAAATAAGCGACAATAGAAAAAAGATCGATTTACAATGACAAACAAAACAATGGCAATCGTCCAGAAAGATAAAGGGAAAATTAAAGAAACAATTGACAATCGACCACGAATGAATAATGGATGCTGTAAAAAGAAAAAAGAAAAAAAAAACGAAAAATCAGATTAAATGATCGAAAACAATTGACAATCGACCACGAAAGAATAGAGAACAAACGAGAAAGAAAACAAAAGAAAATTTGAAAAGATCTTTACAGCGATTAGAAACAACTGACAACTTACATTTACACAGAAACTATTTTACAATTGAAACAATAAATCGACAATTGCTATTAAGAAGAACAAAAGATTGATTTACAATGACAAAAAAACAGAAGACGAACAAAAAATAAAGAACGAAGCGATTGGTACGATCAGGTTATCGGTAACAATTGACAATCTACCACTAAAGAAGAAAGAACAAACGTCAAAAAGAACAAAAAAAAATTGAGTTTGACAAAAAAAATGGACGCAGTTAAATGGACTAACAACATCGTATTGAATCTGATCATCAATTGTTTTAAAGAAACGTCAAGTAAATCCTTCACTCGATCAAAATCAATGAAGTATTCCCTTGATTTGAAAGAAATAAAAGAAAATTAAGCATCGAACCAAAACATACAAATCAAAAGTGGTCGACTAAGATCCAAAAAAAAAATTCACCAGTCAAGGTGGGCGTCAATTTATTTTAAAGAAACTGTGAAACAAATAAATTTATTTTTTCAATTCCCATTGATTTGAAGTTGACGAAAAAAAACTGGAAATGTCAGTCAAACCTGACCACCAATTTATTTTTAACACGACAAGGACCGATGCGACATTATTTTGATTTGAAAAACTTTGAATTTGAAAAATACGAATCAAACGCAAAAGCTTTTCGAAAAATGAAAACATTTCTCGTTTTTCATTTGTACTTTGATATGATCAGAGAAAACAATCAAACTCTTTTCATGAAGGGTTATTCTTTCGTCGGCATTACATTTTGACAAGTTTGACAGTTATGGTTTGGTTTGGTTCACCGTTACATATTAGGGAAAAAAATCACCCTATACATGTAGCTAAATGAAAATCGGAAAACCCCTTATCAAGAGACAAAGGGGATTCACCCACTTATGTCGTCTAGTCCTCTGGAATCTTGCTTCACAGTTCTACTTAAGAGGTTTCAAGTCAGGCGAACGTCGAGCTTTACGGCCCCATAAATGGGCGGCAGTAAATTGAACCTAATAGCGCACCAAGTTTAAAAAGAAACGTTACCAAGAGACAAGGGGGCCGCTCCACAACTGCCATGTCATCTAGTGCTCAAAAATCTTATTTTACAGTCCCTCTTTAAGAGGTCTTAAGCCATGCGGACGTCCTCATAAGTGGGCGGCAATAAATTGAAACCGATAGCGCACTGAGTTAAAAATAAACGTTACCAAGAGACAGAGGAGGCCGTTCCTCAACTGCCATGCCGTCTATTGTCCAAAAAGCTTGCTTCACAATCCCTATTTAAGAGGTTTTAAGCTATGCGGACGTCCCCATAAATGGGCGGCAATGAATTGAACCCGATAGCGCACTGAGTTTGAAAATAAACGTTACCAAGAGACAAAGGGAGCTGTCCCAGAACTGCCATGTCGTCTACTGCTCAAGTATCTTGCTTCACAGTCCCTATTTAAGAGGTCTTAAGCCATGCGGACGTCCTCATAAGTGGGCGGCAATAAATTGAACCCGATAGCGCACTGAGTTTAAAAATAATCGTTACCAAGAGACAAGGGGGCCGCTCCACAACTGCCATATCATCTAGTGCTCAAAAATCTATCTAGTTTTACAGTCCCTATTTAGGAGGTTTTAAGCCATGCGGACGTTCCCATAAATGGGCGGCAATAAATTGAACCCGATAGCGCACTGAGTTTCAAAATAAACGTTACCAAGACACAAAGGGGGACGTCCCACAACTGCCATGCCGTCTGTTGCCCAAGATTCTTGCCCCACAGTCTTATTAAGAGGTTCTAAGTCATGAGGACGTCCCCATAAATGGGCGGCAATAAATTGAACCTAATAGCACACTGAGTTTAAAAGTAAAGAGACAAAGGGAGCTGTCCCAGAACTGCCATGTCGTTTGTTGCTCAGGAATCTTGCTTCACAGTCCCTATTTAGGAGATTTTAAGCCATGCGGACGTTCCCATAAGTGGGCGGCAATAAATTGAACCCGATAGCGCACTGAGTTTAAAAATAAACGTTACCAAGGCACAAAGGGGGACGTCCCACAACTGCCATGTCGTCTGTTGCCCAAGAATCTTGCCCCACAGTCTTATTAAGAGGTTTTAAGTCATGAGGACGTCCCCATAAATGGGCGGCAATAAATTGAACCTAATAGCACACTGAGTTTAAAAGTGAAGACACAAAGGGAGCTGTCCCAGAACTGTCATGTCGTCTATTGCTCAGGAATCTTGCTTCACAATCCCTATTTAGGAGGTTTTAAGTCATGAGGACGTTCCCATAAGTGGGCGGCAATAGATTGAACCTAATAGCGCACTGAGTTTAAAAATAAACGTTACCAAGACATAAACGGGGAAGTCCCACAACTGCCATGCCGTCTGTTGCCCAAGAATCTTGCCCCACAGTCTTATTAAGAGGTTTTAAGTCATGAGGACGTCCCCATAAATGGGCGGCAATAAATTGAACCTAATAGCACACTGAGTTTAAAAGTAAAGAGACAAAGGGAGCTGTCCCAGAACTGCCATGTCGTCTATTGCTCAGGAATCTTGCTTCACAGTCCCTGTTTAGGAGGTTTTGAGCCATGCGGACGTTCCCATAAGTGGGCGGCAATAAATTCAACCCGATAGCGTACTGAGTTTAAAAATAAACGTTACCAAGACACAAAGGGGGACGTCCCACAACTGCCATGCCGTCTGTTGCCCAAGAATCTTGCCCCGCAGTCTTATTAAGAGGTTTTAAGTCATGAGGACGTCCCCATAAATGGGCGGCAATAAATTGAACCTAATAGCGCACTGAGTTTAAAAAGAAACGTTACCAAGGGACAGAGGAGGCCGTCCCATAACTGCCATGTTGTTTGCTGCTCAAGAATTTTGCTATTTGAGACGTTTGAAGCCACGTGGACGCCGAGCTTTATGTTCCCATAAATGGGCGGCAATAAATTGAACTCAATAGCGTAACTTTTTATACGGGGTACTGCAAAAACAATCTTGACGAAACGATCGATCAAACGCAAATCTTTTCGAAATATGGAAACGCTTCTGATTTTTCTTTTGCACTTTGATTCGATTTGACACAGAAGAGTGACGTTTAAATCAAACGATTGAATCAAATTAAATTTCGATCGTCAATTGTTTCCAACTCGAGTAAAACCTATTGTGCGTTAATTTGAGTAAACAAAGTCAAAAAATTGATAGAAAATTGAAACGTCCGAATCAACCAATTGGATGAAACCGTTTGTGGTTGTCATTTCTAAACTAAAGAAAACTAAAGGAAGGTATCAAACATTTATTTACGTATAAGCTGATTGTGTTAGTTTGACATTATTTGTTGTAAGTATTATTATGGCGCGGAGTTTAAATTTGGACCGGAGATATTTTTGGGCTGCTTTATTGCCCCCTTTTATTTATTTTACTTTGTTTTGTTTTGCAACACTAAACTCTTTAATGTCGTCCCACTAATTCACGTAAATATTATCGTTTTCTAAACGGACGGACGGGCAGTCATTTTAGAATTGCCTTTTAGATTGCCGTTCCGTTCGGAAGCCAGGGGGCGACTCCCCTTTTCGACAAAACCATCAATAAAAAAAAAAAAAATTATACTCAGAGATGTTTCCGCGCAATAATAATTTTCTTGGCTGTTTAAAAATAGAACTGGATTTCAAATTTATGCTCGAGAGTCGTGTGCGTGCTTGCGTGCGTGCGTAAGTGTGAATCAACTTGTAAAAATTCGGGCCGCCACGCCGTGCAGAAATCGACAGTCATTTGTTTGAAAATGTTCGAAGAAAAAGAAAACAATCGCCGACCGAACGCAAAGATTACCGTTTATTTATAGCGAACGGTATTGTTCCCGCGGGCGTAAGTTTCATCACTGGACGGTGATAAAAGTCATTCGTTACATCTGGTCAGTAACATAGCTAGCTTTTTTATTTTGTTTAACACACGATGGAACGCATGAGAATCGTTTGCATAAGTTATAAACAGCAGAGAGGTCCCAACGTTGTCACATGTGGCACACCTTGTTAGGGAATTCACAACACAATGATACGCAATTTATTTTGTTACTTTATTTACAACATTTTTATCTATTGTTTTAATAATGAAAACCATTTATGTGAGTTATAAATAGTAGAGGTATCAACGTCGTACCTTGAAGTACACTTTTTCCCATATTTTTTTACTTAGCTTGCCTTTTTTATCAAAATTTTCGAAGGATGTCATTTCTTCTTTTTTTGATTCATTCTTTTCCTTTCATTGGAAATGCTGGGTGAAGCCAAAAAAATTGCTTCGTAGCAGATTAATGGAGTTCTCTAAATGATTCAAGTATGGTGGAACCCTGTATATGTTTCACAAAAAAAATGCCCAAGTGCAAGTCGTAACTTTACTTCATTTAACGGGCGTTTAAATACATATCTGCCGCGCCTGCAATAAAATTGATTCACTGCTACAAATTATGGGTTTTATCGACTACTTGTAAATTAAATAGTGCGCACCGACCGTAAGCCCCGGCGTAATCGAAGATGGTTGTTATTGCAGCTTGGATCTAATCGTACTTCCATGATCGATGACAGTGACAAAGTCTGCCAACTCTTTTTATTCTGCATTTGTGACCTGGGCTGATTTATGTATTTACGTACATCAGCGAACGCGAGAGCGTTACGTTAAAGCAATACGTGAACGTGACAGGTTTTATTTATGTTCACGACTTAAACGTACTTATCCATGTAGATGGAGGAATTGCAGCAATGAGGACGAAAGGGAGCTGCGTTTCTTTCTTGTTTAAGCATAAAATACGATAGCACGTGCAGGTCATTCGTTTCATGGTTGATATTGTTACGAACTCGAGGTTCGAAAGAATAATCGTTTAGTAAATTATTTAATTTATCCAGTTAGAAGTATACCGTACGAATTGCTATTATTCCTTTAAATTAGAGTTGATTTAAATCTCGTGCTCGGTTCAGCTTTTATAGAGAAAAGCATCGGGACAAGAGAAGAACGTTCCAATACGTTTGTCCGTAGAACGGGCGACGAAGCTTCGTCGAAACTACATCGTACGAATTGCTATTAACCAGCACAGTTTGTTCCTTTGAATTAAAGTTGATTTAAATCTCGTGCTCGGTTCAGCTTTTATAGAGAAAAGCATCGGGACAAGTGAAGAACGTTCCAATACGTTTGTCCATAGAACGGGCGACGAAGCTTCGTCGAAACTACATCGTACGAATTGCTATTAACCAGCACAGTTTGTTCCTTTGAATTAAAGTTGATTTAAATCTCGTGCTCGGTTCAGCTTTTATAGAAAAAAGCATCGGGACAAGTGAAGAACGTTCCAATACGTTTGTCCATAGAACGGGCGACGAAGCTTCGTCGAAACTACATCGTACGAATTGCTATTAACCAGCACAGTTTGTTCCTTTGAATTAAAGTTGATTTAAATCTCGTGCTCGGTTCAGCTTTTATAGAGAAAAGCATCGGGACAAGTGAAGAACGTTCCAATACGTTTGTCCATAGAACGGGCGACGAAGCTTCGTCGAAACTACATCGTACGAATTGCTATTAACCAGCACAGTTTGTTCCTTTGAATTAAAGTTGATTTAAATCTCGTGCTCGGTTCAGCTTTTATAGAAAAAAGCATCGGGACAAGTGAAGAACGTTCCAATACGTTTGTCCATAGAACGGGCGACGAAGCTTCGTCGAAACTACATCGTACGAATTGCTATTAACCAGCACAGTTTGTTCCTTTGAATTAAAGTTGATTTAAATCTCGTGCTCGGTTCAGCTTTTATAGAGAAAAGCATCGGGACAAGTGAAGAACGTTCCAATACGTTTGTCCATAGAACGGGCGACGAAGCTTCGTCGAAACTACATCGTACGAATTGCTATTAACCAGCACAGTTTGTTCCTTTGAATTAAAGTTGATTTAAATCTCGTGCTCGGTTCAGCTTTTATAGAGAAAAGCATCGGGACAAGTGAAGAACGTTCCAATACGTTTGTCCATAGAACGGGCGACGAAGCTTCGTCGAAACTACATCGTACGAATTGCTATTAACCAGCACAGTTTGTTCCTTTGAATTAAAGTTGATTTAAATCTCGTGCTCGGTTCAGCTTTTATAGAAAAAAGCATCGGGACAAGTGAAGAACGTTCCAATACGTTTGTCCATAGAACGGGCGACGAAGCTTCGTCGAAACTACATCGTACGAATTGCTATTAACCAGCACAGTTTGTTCCTTTGAATTAAAGTTGATTTAAATCTCGTGCTCGGTTCAGCTTTTATAGAGAAAAGCATCGGGACAAGTGAAGAACGTTCCAATACGTTTGTCCATAGAACGGGCGACGAAGCTTCGTCGAAACTACATCGTACGAATTGCTATTAACCAGCACAGTTTGTTCCTTTGAATTAAAGTTGATTTAAATCTCGTGCTCGGTTCAGCTTTTATAGAGAAAAGCATCGGGACAAATGAAGAACGTTCCAATATGTTTGTCCATAGAACGGGCGACGAAGCTTCGTCGAAACTATATCGTACGAATTGCTATTAACCAGCACAGTTTGTTCCTTTAAATTAGAGTTGATTTAAATCTCGTGCTCGGTTCAGCTTTTATAGAGAAAAGCATCGGGACAAGTGAAGAACGTTCCAATACGTTTGTCCGTAGAACGGGCGACGAAGCATCGTCGAAACTACATCGTACGAATTGCTATTAACCAGCACAGTTTGTTCCTTTGAATTAAAGTTGATTTAAATCTCGTGCTCGGTTCAGCTTTTATAGAGAAAAGCATCGGGACAAGTGAAGAACGTTCCAATACGTTTGTCCATAGAACGGGCGACGAAGCTTCGTCGAAACTACATCGTACGAATTGCTATTAACCAGCACAGTTTGTTCCTTTGAATTAAAGTTGATTTAAATCTCGTGCTCGGTTCAGCTTTTATAGAAAAAAGCATCGGGACAAGTGAAGAACGTTCCAATACGTTTGTCCATAGAACGGGCGACGAAGCTTCGTCGAAACTACATCGTACGAATTGCTATTAACCAGCACAGTTTGTTCCTTTGAATTAAAGTTGATTTAAATCTCGTGCTCGGTTCAGCTTTTATAGAGAAAAGCATCGGGACAAGTGAAGAACGTTCCAATACGTTTGTCCATAGAACGGGCGACGAAGCTTCGTCGAAACTACATCGTACGAATTGCTATTAACCAGCACAGTTTGTTCCTTTGAATTAAAGTTGATTTAAATCTCGTGCTCGGTTCAGCTTTTATAGAGAAAAGCATCGGGACAAGTGAAGAACGTTCCAATACGTTTGTCCATAGAACGGGCGACGAAGCTTCGTCGAAACTACATCGTACGAATTGCTATTAACCAGCACAGTTTGTTCCTTTGAATTAAAGTTGATTTAAATCTCGTGCTCGGTTCAGCTTTTATAGAAAAAAGCATCGGGACAAGTGAAGAACGTTCCAATACGTTTGTCCATAGAACGGGCGACGAAGCTTCGTCGAAACTACATCGTACGAATTGCTATTAACCAGCACAGTTTGTTCCTTTGAATTAAAGTTGATTTAAATCTCGTGCTCGGTTCAGCTTTTATAGAGAAAAGCATCGGGACAAGTGAAGAACGTTCCAATACGTTTGTCCATAGAACGGGCGACGAAGCTTCGTCGAAACTACATCGTACGAATTGCTATTAACCAGCACAGTTTGTTCCTTTGAATTAAAGTTGATTTAAATCTCGTGCTCGGTTCAGCTTTTATAGAAAAAAGCATCGGGACAAGTGAAGAACGTTCCAATACGTTTGTCCATAGAACGGGCGACGAAGCTTCGTCGAAACTACATCGTACGAATTGCTATTAACCAGCACAGTTTGTTCCTTTGAATTAAAGTTGATTTAAATCTCGTGCTCGGTTCAGCTTTTATAGAGAAAAGCATCGGGACAAGTGAAGAACGTTCCAATACGTTTGTCCATAGAACGGGCGACGAAGCTTCGTCGAAACTACATCGTACGAATTGCTATTAACCAGCACAGTTTGTTCCTTTGAATTAAAGTTGATTTAAATCTCGTGCTCGGTTCAGCTTTTATAGAGAAAAGCATCGGGACAAGTGAAGAACGTTCCAATACGTTTGTCCATAGAACGGGCGACGAAGCTTCGTCGAAACTACATCGTACGAATTGCTATTAACCAGCACAGTTTGTTCCTTTGAATTAAAGTTGATTTAAATCTCGTGCTCGGTTCAGCTTTTATAGAAAAAAGCATCGGGACAAGTGAAGAACGTTCCAATACGTTTGTCCATAGAACGGGCGACGAAGCTTCGTCGAAACTACATCGTACGAATTGCTATTAACCAGCACAGTTTGTTCCTTTGAATTAAAGTTGATTTAAATCTCGTGCTCGGTTCAGCTTTTATAGAGAAAAGCATCGGGACAAGTGAAGAACGTTCCAATACGTTTGTCCATAGAACGGGCGACGAAGCTTCGTCGAAACTACATCGTACGAATTGCTATTAACCAGCACAGTTTGTTCCTTTGAATTAAAGTTGATTTAAATCTCGTGCTCGGTTCAGCTTTTATAGAAAAAAGCATCGGGACAAGTGAAGAACGTTCCAATACGTTTGTCCATAGAACGGGCGACGAAGCTTCGTCGAAACTACATCGTACGAATTGCTATTAACCAGCACAGTTTGTTCCTTTGAATTAAAGTTGATTTAAATCTCGTGCTCGGTTCAGCTTTTATAGAGAAAAGCATCGGGACAAGTGAAGAACGTTCCAATACGTTTGTCCATAGAACGGGCGACGAAGCTTCGTCGAAACTACATCGTACGAATTGCTATTAACCAGCACAGTTTGTTCCTTTGAATTAAAGTTGATTTAAATCTCGTGCTCGGTTCAGCTTTTATAGAGAAAAGCATCGGGACAAATGAAGAACGTTCCAATATGTTTGTCCATAGAACGGGCGACGAAGCTTCGTCGAAACTATATCGTACGAATTGCTATTAACCAGCACAGTTTGTTCCTTTAAATTAGAGTTGATTTAAATCTCGTGCTCGGTTCAGCTTTTATAGAGAAAAGCATCGGGACAAGTGAAGAACGTTCCAATACGTTTGTCCGTAGAACGGGCGACGAAGCTTCGTCGAAACTACATCGTACGAATTGCTATTAACCAGCACAGTTTGTTCCTTTGAATTAAAGTTGATTGAAATCTCGTGCTCGGTTCAGCTTTTATAGAGAAAAGCATCGGGACAAGTGAAGAACGTTCCAATACGTTTGTCCATAGAACGGGCGACGAAGCTTCGTCGAAACTACATCGTACGAATTGCTATTAATCAGTACAATTTGTTTCTTTGAATTAAAGTTGATTTAAATCTTGCGCTCGGTTCAGCTTTTATAGAGGTTCCATCTTCGAGAAAAGCATTGGAACAAGTGACGAACGTTCCAATACGTTTGACCCTAGAACACGCATCGAAATTTCGAGAATCATCGTGACGATTTAAAGAAAATTTCAGCGGCACATGTTGTAAAAGCTAAAATTTTTCAGTTGTCTTTTGTTTTTATTTTGATTACTTTCTGTTGTTTTTTTTTTTACATTTCTTTTAGACTTTGTTGTTGTCAGGGTTGTCAATCTTCTTTTGTTACTGGATCATTATTTCGTACTTTCTTTTGTTTTTTTTTTCGGTCGAATTATTTTTTCGTATTTCTCATAGACTGTTTTAATCGTTTTTTCTTTTGTTCTCTTTCAAAGAGTCCACTGGAGGAAGAAAAAAAGAAAAATTGAAACAAATAAGATCGAAATACGAAAAAATTTGAGTTTTCTTTTGTTTTCATTTTGATGAATTACTTTTTGGATTAACTTGCAGCAACTCTACTTTCTCTTGTTTTTTTTTCTTTCTTCTTTCTTTTCTTTCTTTTATTTGCACTCCATTGGAGGATCGTCAACGTTCTTTTGTTTTTGGGATCACTTTTTGCACGTGTTTCTTTCGATTTTCTTTCTTTTGTTTATTTTCGTCGAATTATTTTTGCATATTTCGTTGACCATTTTTATCGTTTCTTCTTTTGTCCTCTTGTCAGTCATCCTTGCATCATCAAATAGTCCACCAGAGAGAGAGAGAGAAAAAAAAAACAACATCGATATACAGTAAAAATGTTCCACTTTCTTTTGTTTTTGTTTCGATGAATTATTTTTTCGATTAACATCTTTTACTTTCTGTTGTTTTTTTAAAATTTTTCTTGCATTTCTTTGGAGGATTGTCAATTTTTTTTTGTTCTTTTTATTCATATTTTTACTCATATTTCGTACTTGTTTCGCTTTTCTTTTGTTTCTTTTCGTCGAATTATTTGTTCATATTTCGTCGTGAACTTTTTTGTATTGTTTCTCCTTTTGCTCTTCGTTGTCAGCCTTGTATCCTTAAAGAACCCACCGGGGAGAAAAAAAAAATGAAAATCAAAACGACCAACCTCGAAATATAATAAAAATTTTCTATTTTCCTTTAGTTTTTGTTTTTTTTTTGAAAGTTTTCTTCCATTTCTTTAGAAGATTGTTAATCTTCTTTTGTCTTTTTGTTTTTTGATTATTTTGTTACGCGTAGGTATTTGTTTTGCTTTTCATTTGTTTCTTTTTGTCGAATTATTTTTTCGTGTATCGTCGACTGTTTTCACTGTTTCTTCTTTTGCTCTCTTGTCAGCCTTGTTTCTTCAAAAAATCCGCCAAGAAATATATTAAAAATTTTGAACTTTCTTTTGTTTTTATTTTCATGAATTATTTTTTGGATAGGTCATCCGTTCATCTGTCATTCTTCTTTTGTTTTTGGGATCTCTTTAATACTCGTACTTTGTATTTGTTTCGCTTTTCATTTGTTTCGTTTCGACGAATTAATTTTTTCGTATTTGCTTACATCAGAAAGTTGACCAGAAAAAGGAAAGGAAAATTGGAACAGCTAACGGCGTCGAAACGATTTTCTTTTGTTTTTATTTTGATGAATTATTTTTTGGATTAATTAATTAATTTTACTTTCTGTTTATTTTTCAATTTTTCTTACACACAGTCTTCTTTTGTTTTTGAGTCGCTTTATTACTCGCGTTTCCTCTATTTGTTTCGGTTTTCTATTGTTTCGTTGACTCTTTGTATCGTTTTTTTTTGTTCTCTTATGTCGTCAAAAAATCCATTGAAAAAAAAATAGAAGTTTCTTTTGTTTTTATAACGCCGCGAATTATTTTTTGGATTACTTTAGGCGTTTCGCGCAGCGGCTTTTACGTTCTGTTGTTTTCTTTTTAATTTTTTCTTACATTGTGTTGGAGGATCGTCAATCTTCTTTTGTTTTTGGGATCATTATATTGCCCGTACTTTTGTATTTGTTTCGCTTTTCATTTGTTTCTTTTCGACGAATCAATTTTTTCGTATTTCGTTGATTATTTTTATCGTTTCTTCTTTTGCACTCTTGTCCAGCCTTGCATCATCAAAAAATCCGCCAGAGAAAAAAAAGAACCAACATCATCGAAATATACTAAAAATGTTCTATTTTCTTTTGTTTTTAATTTGATCAATTGTTTTTTGGATTAACTTGCGGCTTATTTAATTCTTTTTCTTGCTCTCCGCTGGAAGATCGTCAATCTTCTTTCTGTTTCTCGGGTTCGTTTTGTTGCTCGTATTTCGTATTTGTTTCGCTTTTCACTTGTTTTTTATCGTCGTATCATTTTTTTTTCGTACTTCGTTTATTCTTTTTATTATTTCTTCTTTTGCGTTCTCTTGTCAGCCTTGCAACATCTGAAAGTGCGCCGAAATAAAAAGGAATATCAAATGATCCAACATCGAATTCTAGTGGAATATTCAATTTTCTTTTGTTTTTATTTTCACGAATTACTTTTTGAATTAACTCGCATCTTTTGCTTTCTGCTGTTTTTCTTTTTAATTTTTCTTGCCCTCTGTTGGAATGTCGTCAATCTTCTTTCTGTTTTTTGGGATCGTTTTTTTGCTCGTATTTCGTATTTATTTCGCTTTTCTTTTGTTTCTTTTACTGCACCTCTTTTTTCTCCCTTTTGTCCAGCGACCAACATCGAAATTACGAAAAATTTCCAAGTTTCTTTTGTTTTTATCAAAACGAATTATTTTTTTAGATTAATTTAGGACTTTCGTGCGAGTTTACCTTCTGTTTTCTTTTTCATTTTCTCACATTTCGTTGGAAGATCATTACTCTTTTGTTTTTGGATCTCATTATTTCCCGTCGTTCGTATTAGTTTCGCTTTTCTTTTGTTTCATTTCGACGAATTAGTTTTTTGTGTTCCCTTGATTCTTTTTATTGTTTCCTGTTGTTATATTGCTCTCTCTTTTGTTAGCTTTATTCGTAGCTCCAAAGAGTTCACTGGAAAAAAAAACAATTTTTTGAACAAAGAAAAATATTAAAAAAATATATGAACAAAAAAACAATGAATTCAATCATTTTTGATGTATTTTATATTTTGTTCATTTTTTTACGTTGTTTATTATTTTTTTTTGTTGTTTCTTCCAATATTGTTTGTTCATTGTAGAATTAACTTCAATTATTTCATCAAGTCGATCCTTTAGCATCCATTCCGTCGGAGGATCGTCGTTTCTCTTTTGTTTTAGTTCATATTTTCCTTACTAGTTCGATGTACCGGTGAATTCGATTCGAAATAAAACAAATAATAAATTAAGAGTGATTGTTAAGTGTACGCAAGTTGCGTCCTGCTCGACGATTTGAAAATAATTAACAAGCGCCATCTCGTGGAAATTAACACGCACTATATTTATGATTTTTTTTAATTCCGAATTTTAAATCAAATCGCGGCGTGCAAATTTAACAGCCACTGCGTGCCGTTGAAGGTTCTTAAAATTATTTATAACGAAACTGAATGCAGCGCCATCTCGTGGCAATTAACGTACGCTTAGTATTTTCGCCGAATTCGAAAGTAGTTAAGTCGCGGCGTTTAGAATTTAAATCGCTTCCTGTATGCCGTTCTTTCTGATTGCTCTCCTATTTGATTTTCAAATTGCTTAGAAATAAAGTACAAGTGGCGCCACCTCGTGGAAATCAACTTGTACTATAAACACATCGTTTTTTAATTCCGAATTTAAATTTAAATCGCGACGTTCAAATTTACCAGCCGATTTGCATGCAACTGCGTCCTGTTGAAGGCTTTCAAGATTATTTATGAACAAAGCAAAGAGAGCGCCATCTCGTGGTAATTAACTTGCACTTAGTATTTCGAAAACAACCGCCAAATGCGAAAGTTGCGGCGATTAGAATTAAATGCAATTTCCATTTACTTGCACCCGATTTAAATTTATAATTATTTACAGACGAATTGGAAATAGCGCCATCTCGTATCATTAATGTAAGCTTAGCATTTTGAAAACGACCGCGCAATTCGAAAGTAGATGGGGCGTTTAAAATTAAAAGCGTTTTCCACTCTACTTACTTGAGTTTAAAATTATTACAAGCGAAATTGGTGGTGGCGCCATCTAGTGGAAGTTAACCTACACTAGATATATTAATTCTTAGTTCGAACGAATTGGAAGCAGCGCCATCTCGTGGAAATTACTGAATATATTTTTTTTAATTCCGAATTTTAAATGAAATCGCGGCGTTTAAACTTAGCGGGCGATTTGCATCCTTATGAAGATTAAAAAAAAACTGCCAATAGCGCCATCTCGTGATAATTAATGTAAGGTTAGTATTTTGAAAGCGACCGTGCAATTCGAAAGTAGAAGAGGCGTTTAAAATTAAAAGCGTTTACCACTCTACAATTTTCGCATTTACTTAGATCCACTTGAGTTTAAAATTATTTACAAGAGAAATTGGTGGTGGCGCCATCTAGTGGAAATCAACCCGCACTATATATATTATTTCTTAGTCCAAATTTCATGTTGAATTGCGGAGTTAAATTCAGCAGCCGATTTACGTTTAACTGAATTCTGTTGAAGGTTTTTAAGATTACTTATAAACAAAGCAAAGAGAGCGCCATCTCGTGGTAATGAACGTGCACGTAACAACCGCCAAATTCGAAATTGCGGCGATTGAAATTAAATACAATTTCCATTTACTTTCGTCCGATTTTAATTTATAATTATTTACAAACGAATTGAAAGTGGCGCCATCTCGTTCAAATCAACTTGCACTAAATACATTATTTCTTAGTCTAAACAAATTGGAAGCATCGCCATCTCGTAGAAATCAAGATATATATTGTTTAATTCCGAATTTTAATTAAATCGTGTCGTTTTAACTTACCGGGCGATTTGCATCCTGTTGAAGATTTTTAAACAAACCAACAATAGCGCCATCTCGTGATAATTAATGTAAGCTTAGTATTTTGAAAACAATCAATCACGCAATTCGAAAGTAGATGGGGCGTTTAGAATTAAAAGCGTTTGCCACTCTACTTACGTCCTACTTGAGTTTAAAATTGTTTACAGGAGAAATTGTTGGTGGCGCCATCTAGTGGAAGTCAACCTACACTAGATATATTATTTCTTAGTTCAGACGAATCGGAAGTAGCGCCATCTCGTGGAAATTACTGAATATATTTTTTTTAATTCTTAAGCTTAAGAGTTTAAAATTATTTACAAGAAAAATTGGTGGTGGCGCCATCTAGTGGAAATCAACTTGCACTAAATACATTATTGCTCAGTCCAAACGAATTGAGAGCAGCGCCATCTCGTAGAAATCACTAAATACGCTAAATGCATATTTCGAATTATTTTTCATATTTCATTGACCATTTTCATTGTTTTTTCTTTTGTTTCCTTGTCAGCCAGTCTTGCGTCATCAAAGAGTCCGCCAGAGAGAGAAAAAAGAACCAACATCAAAATATCGTAAAAATTCCGAATTTTAAATTAAATCGCGGCGTTTAAACTTAGCCGGCAATTTGCGTCC
The DNA here is from genome assembly GCA_039766575.1 of Serrognathus titanus. Lineage (NCBI taxonomy): Eukaryota > Metazoa > Arthropoda > Insecta > Coleoptera > Lucanidae > Serrognathus > Serrognathus titanus. The sequence goes on from CM077914.1 coordinate 60,886,900, forward strand.
CGTTGAAGATTTTTAAACAAACTGCCAATAGCGCCACCTCGTGATAATTAATGTAAGCTTGGTATTTTGGAAGCGACCGCGAAATTCGAAAGTAGATGAGGCGTTTAAAATTAAAAGTGTTGGACACGTTTACTTACATCCTACTTGGCTTTAGAATTAATTACAAGAGAAATTGATGGTGGCGCCATCTAGTGGAAATCAATATATTATTTCTTAGTCCAAATTTTAAATTGAATTGCGAAGTTAAACTCAGTAGTTAGTTTACAACATTGAACGGCATCCTGTTGAAGGCATTTCGAATGATTTGTAAACGAACAAAAGACAGCGCCATCTCGTGGTGGTTGATGTGCAAACACTTAATTTTTTTTGCATTTCTTTTACAGATAAAATAAAGAACGGAGCAAACATTTGCCTGCTCATCCTCACCCTCATGGCGGTCTACTCGCACTACATGGTGGCGGACAAGCTCGAAAGAACCGCCCCCGCCCTCGTCTTCCTCTTCATGCTGAGCGGAAGGCTGGTCGTCTACTGGCAGCTCACCCGGAAGACCGACCTGGTGGAGCCCCAGAGCAACGGATTCAAGCAGGAATAAGAGCACCCCCCCTTCGACCCCGTACGTTTCAGTTTTGCTGCGCCCGGACGATTCAGTAACTTTGCTGATTGTAATCTCTGTAAATTGGTGATTGATGAAATAAATGAGTTTCTTTTATACGTGTTGACGGCGGAGATGTGTCGTTTAGCGTTTAGGTGTTTTTGTATTACACTGCCAAGATGTGACGTAAATAAATCCCTCGTTTTTCTCGTTTGGTTCTTTTTTAGGGGGTGCGAAAGTACATAAGAAGAAAACAGTCTTTGATTATTTTTTTATGAATACCGTATGTTTCATTTTGAGTTGAAAACGCCCCAAGGTGTATTTTTCAAGTTTCAATGAAAGACTCGGTATATTTTGAATGCCGGGCTTTTTAAACTCTCATTACTTGCTTCTTGGAAAAAACTAACGAATGGAATTTTCCCAGCATCCCGCTTAATTTTAATGTCTCTTGCTTGTTAGCGCAAGTAATTTATGTCGGCGTGTGAAGGGGCTCGCACCTATTTCACCTAATATGACGTCGTTACAACGGCGTAAATGACATTATTTATCATTCCTCCGCCTCGGCAGGATGACATCTCGGTGCTTCCATTTTTAAACGCACGTTCATACGGCAATTAATGGCCGTAATTAATACTGGAAGACGTGAAGAGGAAATGCCGAGGGCAAGCGGAATGTCGCGCTCTTAAAAATTCCATGCAAACCGAAAAGTGCTCTACAGGATGTTGCCCCTTCAATTGAATTAAAAAGGAAAATACTAAAGAGCCACAGACTTCAAAAACCGAACGTAAGCGATGTAACGTAAAAAAAAAACTAAAACAAAATCAACAAGGAATGAAAAATAATATTTGCATTGTGCTAAGAGATGGCGCCACCTCCAATTTGTTTGCAAAATAATTTCAAAGTCGACCAAATGAAAACTGTGTTTTGGCAGTTTTAAACGCCGCAAATTTTTGAATTTGGCGGTTGTTTTTAAAATACTGCGCCTATGTGAGTGACCACGAGATGGCGCTGTTTCCAGTTTGTTCATAAATACTTAATATTAAAAAAAAATAACATCAACCAGATCAGTTGTACACTCACGCGGCCTGTTGAATTTAAAAACCGCAATTTAATTTCAAATTTGGAATAAAAAATAACCTCTTTAGTGCAGGTTGTTTGCACGAGATGGCGCCATTTACAAATTGCCCGTAAATAATTTAAAAAACGATCGCGACTAAGTTCAGAAACACTCCTAATTCTGTACGCCGCAATTTCTCCAGTTTTATTTTGAGCATTAAAAAAATAAAGTTTGCGTTAATTTCCACGCGAGATGGCGCTGTTTCTAATTTGCTTCTGAATAATATCAAAAATGCCCAGTAGAGTACGGCTCAATAAAAATTGCACGCCTCTGTACATTTCAGACGCTGTGTAACTCCACTAATTACGAATTTGTTTTTTTTTTCTTCTAACATTAAGCTTACGTTGATTGCCAAGAGATGGCGCTAGTTTCAATTTGTTCGTAAAGAATTTTAAAAATCAGATGCAACTAGACGCAAATTGCCATACTCGGCTGCAAAGTTTAAATGCTGCAATTAATTTCAAATTTGAAATTAGAAAGTAACATATGTAGTGCTCGTTGTTTTGTTTTCCACGAGATAGCGCCACTTCGTTTTGTTACTCCTACTTCGTATTTGCTTCGCATTTCTTTTGTTTCTTTTCGTCGAATAAATGCAGTAACTTAGGCGTTTCAGACAGCGCAACTTTTACTTTCTGTTTTTTTTTTTTAATTTTACTTACACAGTCCATTGGAGGTTCGTCAATCTTCTTTTGTTCTTGGGATCATTGTTTTACTCTTATTTCGATCTTTGTTTCGCTTTTCTTTTGTTTCTTTTCGGCGGAACGATGACGAGTTTCTTACTGTCATTGTTTCTCTTGTAAATAAAAACAATTGGAAGTAATCACAAAAAACAAGGTTTTTGTGAAAATCGGAGAAAATAAAGAAGAGAAATTAAAAAAAAATTGAAAAATGGAGGTATGAACAAAATCGCGGCGATATCTTTGAAATGGTACAGCGTAGATCAACCAAAAGGACGAATATTGAAAAAATGAAGATCAAACAGAATTGGAAAAAAGAAACAAATTGCAACAATTGAAAAAAATTTTCAAGCTAAAATTGCATTCACTTGTAGATGCAACTGAATGCAGATTACCTTTAGTGCCACCTACCGATGAAAACTATTACTGTTATTATTGTGGTGCCACCTAGTAATGGAAAGCGAAAGCTTACAATTTGTTTAGGAATATATTTTCTCTCTCTTTCTTCTTTTTCTTGCCCTATTCCGTTGTATTTGTTTTCATAGAAAAAAATCTCAATTATGAAAGCTTTCTGATGGCACTGTCGTGCAGATATGATGGTGCCATCTGACGGAGAACAGCGGAAATATTCACGATTTTTCTTGAAATAATTAGTTTTGATCTTTTTGTTTGATCTTGACCTTTGACCTTTTCATACTTTGTCCCTTGAAATTCTAATTCTTTTATTTTCCACTTTTTGAGACGACTTGAAAGTTGAAAATTATTTTCTTTTTCGTTTTTCGTCTGCATTAGTTACAGTGCTTACAGACAGATGGCGCTGTGAAAAATATTGTCGAAGAATTTACTCATCTTTTGCAAAGTTCTTTCGTACTTGGGCAGAGAAAAATTAGTTTGCACATTTATGTACAGATGGCGCGACTTGAAACTTAAAACTCTATTTTTCGATTTTTTTAGTAGAACCTATAAAATTAGTTCTGGTGCTTAGAGATAGATGGCGCCGTGAAACAATTTGTCTCCATTTCGACCGAGTAAAATTAGTTCACACGTTTGTGTACATAGAGCGCGATTTCAAACTTATTTCTCTCTTTTTTTTAGATTTTTTCGAACAATAAGTAGCGCATTTCCTATACCCTCGGACGCATTAAATTAGTTCTAGTGCTTACAAGCAGATGGCGCCGTGAAACAATCATTGAAAAATTTACTCTTTCCTTGCAAGACTATTTCGAGCGGAGAAAATTAGTTCGCACGTTTGTGTATAGATGGCGTGATTTCAAACTGGGCATAATTTTTTTCGATTTTTTAAATTTATATTTCTCACCTGCATTAGTTCAGTTCAGTGCTCACATACAGTTGACGCTGTGAAAAATATTATTGAAGAATTTACTTATTTCGTACTCCGGCCGAGAAAAATTAGTTCGCACAGATGGCGCAACTTAAAACATGACTCAATTTTTCGTTTTTTTTAATCGAACGTTTTCATAGCTCTGGTGCTTACAGATAGATGGCGCCGTGAAACAATTTGTGTCCCTTTCGGCCAAGTAAAATGAATTCACACGTTTGTGCACAGATAGTGCGATTTCAAACTTAATCCTTTTTTTTAGATTTTTTCGAACAGAGAACAAACAATCGTAGCGCATATCGTACGCCCTCGGACTTTTCGGGCCGCCGCGATCATGCATTGTACAAGTTGATTGCATACAATCGGCAGAGGCGTTTCATAAATTATGTGTTCTTCATGGAAGAACAGTTTACAATATTCAATTTATACAGGGTGACTGACAATCGTTCCGCACAAAGCAAAATCACAATAAGAATCGATGTCCTAGAGTAGGGGAAAATGTAAAAAAATCTTTCGAGAAATAATCAATCAAAAATGAACCCCAAAACGACGATACGTTAAATACGTTAAATACGTTAAATAGAAAAATAGAGAAGCCGATGAACGAAATAAATGCCCTCATAAAAATTTTATGGTAGGCACGGCGGCGTGGCATCGATCGTGACTTGACCTATAAGTGGAAACTTCGTTTTTAGGTCAACAACCAATCGACCCTGTAAAACACAAACTACGAAATAATTATTTGACAAATGGATGCAAATCACCTGAAGCTGATTATTCCATACATTTTTTGAGAACCAGAATTTAAAACGTAATAATAAGTAAATACCTTCGTAAACTGTTAATTATTATAATTTCGTTTTGTATGTGACGAATCTATTAAAAGTTCAAGACGCGTTTGCAACTCTCTAACCTGTGTTTTTGATGCTATGGTTGTAAATTGTTCCTCGTTCTACCGTAAGCACTCTTTTCACTTTGAATAATTTGTTCGACTTTGAATTAAATTCTTAATTACTTATAAACTGTTGCATAGAATTATTTATTTCAATCACGCACGCGACTTGATTAAAAATTACGTATATCACCGCGGACGTTTAAAGCGGCTGTAAATAATCAATTTTTTATAGCCTGATAAACAAAACAAAAACAATATGTAGCGAACATCGTGCACTCTCAGACGTTACGATTCGTGCATTGACCCGCGCGATCACCAGATTTAAATCCTTACGACTTTTTTTGTAGATGAAGCAGCTGGTACATTCCGCTCTAGTATATAATCCGTAAGAATTAACAAACAATTATTTGCGAGTTTGTTATTCCAGTTATTTTAGAAATTACTAATAATTACGTCACGTAAAAGAAACAACTCACACTTGCGTTCCCATCTGCTAAATGTATAACGAAACGAATTGAGATGTGTGTCAAGGTCGCATTGTGCTCTTACGAGTAGTCAATAAAAACTTTATAGTCCGCAGTCAGCAGGTTAATTTTGGCGTAATTTTTTAATTAATTATAAACTGTTTAGAAGAATTTTTCAAGCATTCTTCCTGTAATCTGTAACACATCCATTCCCTCTCGCGTTTCTTTTTTAGCGGAACAATTGTCAGTCACCCTGTATAATACGGTCTCGTACGTACCTACGAATCTCACATACTTAATGAGATGCGCGGGCAATATTTTTATTTTCTCATTAGATACGTGTATACGTGATACGAATCTATAAGAGTCTCCTCATCTTTGAATAATCCAGTTTACAAAGTGATGGCTTTGAAATTCTTCTACAAAGGCCAGCTTTGGATTGGATAGCCAAAAAATATCACTCATTTAAGAGATTTATAAGATTTCCAGATCGTGCTGCGATAACTCAATTCCCGGGCAACTTTCATTTCGAAGTCTAGGCCACGATAGCAACAAATTAATTTCAGGCAAACGATGATTTACGTGGCGTTTCACGATTTACGACCGGTCACTGCCGGATGGACCTACCTACCAAAAAATCCGAGATAAAACCGTGCGACGCTGACACGTTCTTAGGAATATTTGAGGCTTAACCTTTACGACACCGGAGATTTCATTAACGAGGCAAGTTAATTGTTGGGTCGCGAGATGTAAAAAAGCCAATTAAATAAAGGGGGAAACAGCCTCCTCAGCTTTACCTGCCGTGTTTCATTTCGCGTGATGTGATGTGACAAGCGGTGGTAATTAAAACGCGAAAGAAATTAGCTGGTTTTGTCGTTCGTTTTATTACAGGCGAACTCATTTGCTTTCAGACCTAAAAAAAGAAGACGGAAAAAAAGTTAATTGTACAGGATGTTCTCAAATATCTAAGTACATTCAATTCCCGCCTATTAATAAACAAACCTACATTCTTTGAGGAGTATTATAGTCATGTCGTTCTATGGATAAGAATCCGTGATTAAATTGCGCAGATAAGATCTTGTTGCTCGTCTTTACTTTCAGCGGTTAGAGAATGGAAATTAATTTAATGCAACCCGTTGTATTCACAATAAAACAAAATAGAACTTGTTTACAGTCGAAGCCCATTCTACGAACAGTAAACATCTCGTGATAACCAATTTTTAATTAATCATAATTTGTATAGACATTCTTTCATCAGTATTATTAGTCTATTTATTCAAGAATCATCCTGTATGTACGCTTACGCTAAAAAACTAAATTAAATCAGTTACACTCAAAATTAGGAGCGGTTTCCATTTGGTCACATCTTGTTGGATGTTTTAAAATTTGAAAATAACGCCATCTCGTGGAAATCAACGTGTGCAGTTGTACCTTTTTCATACTGTGGGAGTTCACATGTTGCTTGGCAACCAATAAAAGCATGTCACGATGACAGATGACTAGAAACGTCACAGTGACAAACGAAAAGCAACGTCATGTTGACATCCATGTAACAGGATAACGGTGACGACCGTCAAAATAAACAAGATTAAGTTCGTCCTTTAACGAATTAGAACGCAACCGCATTCGTTTCTGATTGGCCGGCAAATAGGATCGCAAACCATATATCACGTTTCAAAAATTACGTGCAAACACTTCGAAAATAGCGCCATCTCATGGAAATCTAACAAACGTCAAGCAATGTCAGGATGATAAAAACAGGTGAAACGTCACGTTGACACCGATGTAACAGGGTCACGGTGACGACCGCCGAAATAAACAAAATTAAGGTCGCACCTTAATGAACGAGAAGTTCGAAAATGTTCAAGGTCAAGATCAATCCAACCCAAGCTAAACGAATCGGAAAATACCTTTTAAAAAAATTGAAATTTCCAGAGATGTGATTCGGAAAGGTTAGAGATCAAGGTCAACCCAACCCAAGGCAAAAAGTGGAAAAATTCTTGAAGGAATTAGAATTTCAATGGTTGTGGTTCGAAAAGGTCATAGGTCAATGTCAATCCAATGCTAGAAATTGGGGAAAAACTTTTACAAATTTAGAATTTCAAGAAACGAGAGGTTCGAAAATGTACTAGGTCAAGGTTAATCCAAATAAGGCAAACAAATCGGAAAATACCTTTAAAACAAATTGAAATTTCCAGAGAGGAGATGTGAAAAGGTTAAAGGTCAAGCCAACCTAACCCAAGGCCAAGAAATTGGGAAAAATCTTTAAAAACTTAGAATTTCAAGGGACAAGAGGTTCGAAAATGTCAAAGGTCAAGGTCAATCCGATCCAAGGCAAACAAACTGGAAAAAATCTTGAAAAAATTGAATTTCAAGCGATGAGATTCGAAAAGGTCAAAGGTCAATTGCAACCCAAGGCAAGAAATTGGAAAAAATCTTTAAAAACTTAGAATCAAGGGACGAGAGGCTCAAAAATGACAAAAGTCAAGGTCAATCCAACCTAAGGCACACAAATTGAAAAATATCTTCAAAAATAGAAACTTCCAGAGATAAGATTCGGAAAAGTTAGAAGTCAACCCAATGCAAAAAGTGGAAAAATTCTTGAAGGAATTATAATTTCAAGGGACGAGGTTCGAAAAGGTCAAAGGTCAAAGTCAAACAAAAAGGTCAAAGGTAATTGTTTCAAGAAAAATCCTGAATATTTCCGCTGTTCTCCGTCAGATGGCACCATCATATCTGTATGACGGCGCCATCAAAAAGCTTTCATAATCGAAATTTTTCTATGAAAACGTGGAAGAGGACAAGAAAAAAAGAGAAAAGAAGAGAGAAAATATATACCTAAACAAATCGTAAGCTTTCGCTTTCTATTACCAGGTGGCACTACAATAATAATAGTAATAATTTTCATCGATAGGTGATGCTAAATGTCATATTTTCATTTAAGTTTCTAATTCCAAATTTGAAATGAATTGCAGCAGCCAAGGGACGAGAGTTCGAAAATGTCGAAGGTCAAGGTCAATCCAACCCAAGGCACTACCTTTAAAAAAATTAAAATTTCCAGATTTGAGATTCTGAAAGGTTAGAGGACAACCATCTGTACACAAATATGCGAAGTAACTTCTCTCGGCCGAAATACGAAATAGTTCAGCAAAAAGTCAATTCTTTAGCGATTGTTTCACGGCGCCATCTATCTGTAAGTATCAGAACAAAGTTATCGCGTTTGCAGATGAGAAACATCGATTAAAGAAATAATTTCAAGTTCGAAATCGTGTCATCTGTACATAAACGTTCGACCTAATTTTCCGCGCCCGAAATAATTTTGCAAAAAGTAAGTAAATTCTTCAATTATTGTTTCACGGCGCCATCTAACTAATTCATCGCGTTTGCAGGTGAAAACGTTAGATTAAAAAAATCGAAAAAAAAAATTCTTCGACAATATTTTTCACAGCGCCATCTGTCTGTAAGCACGGGAACTAACGCAGATGAAAAACGTCGATTAAAAAGACGAAAAAGAAAAGAATTTCGAGCTTTGAAGTCGCCCCCCATCTGTACACGAACGTGTGAAGTAATTTCTTTCAGCCGAATACGAAATAATTCAGCAAAATTAACGATTGTTTCACGACGCCATCTATCTCTAAGCAACAGAACAAACTCATCGCGTTTGTAGGTGAAAACGTTCGATTAAAAAGAAAATCGAGGAAAATAAGCTTCAACTAAATTCTTCATCGATATTTTTCACAGCGCCATCTATCCGTAAGCACCGGAACTAACACAGATGAAACCCCGATTTAAAAAATGAAAAGAAAAAAAAATTTGAACTATGAAGGTGCCCCCAACTGTACACAAACGTGCGAAGTAATTTCTCTCGGCCGAGATACGAAATAACTTAGCAAAAAGTCAATTCTTCAACGATTGTTTCACGGCGCCATCTATCTGTAAACATCAGAACAAACTCATCGCGTTTGCAGGTGAAAACGTTCGATTAGATAGATAGATGCTGTAATTAAAGACCATGGCGATACCGATTATCTCTTTATACAGGGAGGCTCAAATGACGTTGACTACTGTTATGACAGCTCAAATATAACAAAAATTCTTAGCACCTTCCGAAATATAATGGAAAAAACTAAGGGCGTAAATACAATTATTTGCACACTTTTGTATAGATTCGATAAGCCTCAGCTAAATGGTATAATAGAGCATATTAACAACCGCCTATATCTTTTGGCACAAGAGTATGATCATATAGAAATATTTTGTATAAACAATCTCCTTCAATATTCTTATTATACAAGTAAGGGTTTACATCTTAAAAACTTTGCGAAAAAAATTGTGTCTTCGGAATTAGCAAAATACGTTGCAGATTTCTCTTCCTCAACACCCTGGAATAACTCAAACCGATCGTCAGTCCAGCAAACGGGACAACTCTTCTCCGACAAGAATTTTCAAGAGACTCCACAAGCAGCAATAAAACTTTAGAGTACCAAGAAGGTTTTATTACAGCATTACATATTAACATCCAATGTCTTAGTAATAAGGTTGGTGTTTTAGAAGCTTTTTTACAAGAAAAGCAGCCAACAATTTTATGTTTAACCGAACACTGGCAGAACAATACGAGCATCAATTTGATAAAAATTAAAAATTATACTCTAATTTCATATTACTGTCGCGAAAGCCACAAAAATGGTGGAACTGCAATATTTGTCGATGATTATATATTTCATACGCTTAAACCTAAAGATATTACAAATTTACTAGGTGGCGCTCTTGAGATGTCATTCGAGTGCTCAGCAATAGAAATACAGAAACTCTTATGTATTATTACTGTATACAGATCCCCAAATTCCGATTTTTCTACATTTCTAAATCAGTTACTTTCTTCCTTAAATAGAGTAGTTAACAAATATAATAATATATTAATCTTAGGTGATCTCAATATTGACTGTCTAACTGAAACTACTAATAAGAAATTACTGTTTGACTTACTTGAGTCCTTTCAACTTAGATCACTGATAAAAGAGCCTACTCGGATAACAAAAACTAGCAGTACTTGTTTAGATTATATTATAACAAAAGATGATGTGATTAACTATAATGTGATAGAACCTAACATTGCTGATCATACCGCACAAATAGTTACGATCAATATCAAATCAAAAATAATGGAATCAACCCAAATTCAACATTACTATATTCAAAAACTCAATCAAACCAATATAAACATATTTAATAATTATTTGTCTAATCTATCCATTGATTCTACAACCACCGACATCAATATAACTTTTGATAAATTTTGGTCTGAATTTAGATACTATTACAGTATTTGTTTTCCGATTGAGCAAAAAAGAGTGAAAAGAAGTTCTCACACAAACAGATTACCTTGGTTTGACAACAGTTTAAAAATTCAGAAAGAAAATTTAAAAGAATTAAATTGGCTCAGAAAATTGACTCTGGACAACAGTGTTGAATTGACTTATAAATCACACAAGAAACAATACCGAATAAATATAAATGAAAAAAAAAAGGAATTCTTCATAAATAAAATTAATAATTCTAATAATAAAAACAAGACCTTGTGGGACATAGTAAAAACAAATACCTATCAAAAATCTAAATCAAATTCAAATATTATTATCAAACTAAATAATACTGAATATACTAATTCCATTGACATTGCAAATTTATTTGGCGAATATTGCACTAAAACAATACCTGCTGAAATCAATGAACATGAACGACAACTGAAACTTGTACAACTACCTTCACTAAATCCAATATATTTTTTGTTCCCACTACTGAAATTGAAATAAATAGGATAATATTGAATTTAAAAAATTCAATAGGACCTGATGGAATCTCCGTGCACATGTTAAAAAAATGTAGTCATCTCATTTCCCCTATTTTAAGCGAATTAATTAATATCTCCTATTCTCTAGGTCAATTTCCAGATACTTTAAAATTCTCAACAGTAATACCCATTCACAAAAATCATGACCCGACTGATATGGTAAACTATAGACCTATATCCCTATTAAATACATTTTCTAAAATCTTTGAAAAAGTTACGTACAAGAGAATTATGGATTACTTAACCAAATATAACTTATTAAGTAATTGTCAATATGGATTTCGAAATGGATATTCTACAGAAAATGCTGCCATAGATTTTATTCAGTCGATAAGAGATGCTCTAAATTCTAAATTCAAAGTAGCAGGTATATTTTATGACTTAACAAAAGCATTTGATAGCCTTCAATTCGATTTCATATTACATAAACTACATAGTTTCGGCTTTAGGGGTATAGTTCAAAACTGGTTCCAATCTTATTTATGTAAGCGAAAGCTTACAGTAAAAATCAATGAACAGTACTCAGATAATTTTAGTCTAACCATGGGAGTACCACAAGGAAGTGTTTTAGGTCCACTTATCTTTTTGCTGTTCATAAATGACCTTCCTAAACATATAACTAAAGGACAAGTATTTATGTTTGCTGACGACACCACAATTTTAGTTACCGCACCTAATGATATTATTCTAGAACAAAAATTAAACATAGTTACTCAAGAATTTAGTGCATGGTGTAAAAAAAATAAATTAATTATTAATTATAATAAAACGTTGTACATTGATTTTTACTATAAAATATCAGATCCTCATCATAACTTTAATTATAACAAAATACAGGTAAAACAACATACAAAATATTTAGGACTTGTAATTGATAGACATTTGTGCTGGGCAAACCATATTGAATATATAGCAGCAAAATTAAATAAATGTTATTATCTGATACTGAACTTAAAAAATATCCTTGATAGTAAAGCTCTCCTTAATATTTACTTCAGTGTAGCATACCCACATATAAGCTATATGATTTGTGCCTGGGGACAAGCCGTTGATTTAAACCGAATTTTTATTCTACAAAAACGAATTATTAGACTCATCTTTAATCTCAGTCCTTTAACATCCTGCAAAGAAACATTTCAAAATAAAAATATTCTCACAGTTCCTTCAATTTATTTGTACAAACTGTTAACGTATATACACACTCACTACAATAAATTTATCAGAGCCGAAAATGTCCACAGTCATAATACCAGATATAAAAGTAATCTACGCCCTGAGCACCCGAATACATCCCAGTATCTAAAATCACCATTCTATGCGGGAATGGGAATAACTTATTACAATAAACTACCCAATAATCTGATGAATTTTAGAACACCGACCTTATTTAAACTGAATCTAAAAAAATTTCTGATAAACAGATGTCTATACCATGTAAAAGAACTAACTTGAATGTTATGTACTCTTGTATATGTTTCTGTGAATATCGTGATTTCTGTGAGATTTTTATTTATATTTATTATTTTTTATATTCATATGTTTATATTAACGAAGCTAACCATGTAATGATGGAAAAAAGCTGAAAATATATTATTATTATTATTATTATTATTATTATTAGAAAAAATCGAAAAAAAAGCTTCAACTAGATTCTTCATCGATATTTTTCACGGCGCCATCTATCCGTAAGCACCGGAACTAACACAGATGAAAACACCAATTAAAAAAAAGACGAAAAGAAAATTTTTTTGAACTATGAAGGTGTCCCCATCTGTACACGAACGTGCGAAGTAATTTCTCTCGGCCGAGATACGAAATAATTTAGCAAGAAGTCAATTCTTCAACCATTATTTCACAGCGCCATCTATCTGTAAGTATCAGAACAAACTTATCGCGTTTGCAGATGAGAAACATCAATGAAAAAATTCGAAAAACTATGCCAAGCTTGCGATCGTGCCATCTGCACACAGACATGCGAAGTAATTTTGCAAAAAAGTAGTAAATTCAGTGATTGTTTTACTGCGCCATCTACCTGTGAGCACTAGAACTAATTTATCGCGTTTATAGGTGGAAACGTTCGACTAAAATAAAAATCGAAAAAAAAGCTTCCAGTAAATTGTTCAACAATATTTTTCACGGCGCCACCTGTCCGTAAGCATCGGAACTAACGCAAATAAAAAAAACATCGATTAAAAAAAAATGAAAAGAAAAGAAATTTGAAGTATGAAAGCGTCCCAAGTGTATACAAAGATGCGAAGTAATTTCTCTCGGCCGAAATAATTCACCAAAAAGTCAATTCTTCGACGATTGTTTCACGGCGTCATCTATCTTTAAGCACCAGAACTAATTTGTCACGTTTGCATTTACAAAAACATTATTTAAGAAAAATCTTAAAAAAAATCTTTTCTAGCAGCCAATCAGCTCATAAAGTCGTTGACGTTTGAAGTGGCGCCATCTATGTATAAGTCAAATTTCCCTGTCATTTGCACGGAAAATTTGCTATCGATGAAAATTGAAATCCTGCGCATAATTGAAAACAAAAAGAAAGTCGACGCTTTCGTGTCGCCATCTTCCAGTAAATACCGGCACTAATTTAACACGTTAATCGGAAAAAAGAACATGGAAACCATCATTCAATCAATTTCAAATGCGTCGACGTTTTGAAGTGGCGCCATCTACACATGTATATAAAGCAAACGTGTGGACTGACTTTCTTCATCCGGCGAAAAGCCATTTTCACAGATAATCAGCAAAAATCAGACAAATGGAAGATTAGGGAAATGTTTAATCAAACACTTACGCCATCTACTGGTGGACGTCGACACTAATTTAACAATGTTAATCGAGAAAAAAAAATAATCGAAGTTAACAATTAATATTTTGGGTAAACGTGAGTGTCGCCGTCTATCCGTGAATACGTCGATGTTTTGAAGTGGCGCCATCTGTACATGTATGAGAGCAAACGCTATTTATTTCCCAATGGGCAAAGCGCCATTTTGACAGAAAATTTGACAATAGAAACTTCCAATTGAAGGTAATAATAATCAGTCGATTTGTGGCGCCATCCACCAGTAAATGTTGTTACTCAAAAAAAAACGAATGTTTTGAGTACTTAAATTTTACATTTAAGTACTCAAAACATTCGTTTTTTTTGATGTTTTGCAGTGGCGCCATCTAGGTGTATGTTATACTAATTTTCCCTATCGAGCGAAATGCCATTTTTACAGAAAATGACGAGGGCATTTATTTCCATACTCTCAGTTACCTACTTCTTTTAAAACGAATAATTGTCTAAGGAAGCCGTGGAAAACAACAAACAAATGAACCGGCTGACATATTAACATCGCTTCTTCTCGCAGAACAATTATCAGTCACCCTGTATATGCGCCCAAATAATTCGAAGATAATGATCTGTCTTAATCACGGTATTTGGATGATTTTTCAATAAGCCGAACGCCATCAATCATCTCGAACAAAGCCGCCCGTCTTTAGCGGCTCGTAGATAATTAATGAGACGGGCGTTTAATTACAGCATACCAACTTAGATTGTGACCACACCGAATCATTAATTCCAGGAAGACGATTATTGTTTATGTTATTATCTATACATAGCTATAATTCCGACTTACTAAAAGCGTGGGTGCAGACATCCCTATATACCGATTCTCTTTCAAAGTCGGCGCGCCATTTTGATTTCTTCTCGGCTACTAACAGCCCCGATCTCTTCCTTAAAACAAAAACGTTCTATGTTATTTGTTATTGTTTTGCTGCGTAGGAATTAGATGAAAACCGCAGGTGAAAATCATTCCTTTGTTGTTACTATTAAAATTGCGCAAGTAACTTTCACCCGGAGAATTTTATTGCGCCGCCGTAATTATTACGTAAATGATTTAAAACCGCGGATTATGAAGTAAGTAAGTTAAAAAAAATATGTTAATTCTGATGCAGTTGATGTTAATCAAAGATGGGGAGCCGCTTTATGCTTAATTACCTCCGAAAGGAATCACACGTTTCACACGTGCACGTTAATTCTAAATAGCGAGCGTGGAATGTGGAATTAATTAGGAAATACAAAAAGGGGACTTGACTTAACTTGTTCTTTAAAAATTGAATTTGCATTAATTACGTTCACAGACGATTTTAAAATTGTTTACTAACAAATTGAAAGTGGCGCCAAAATCGTGCTAAGTTGTCACAAATGGAAATTATTTCCACGTAACGCAATCCGAATTCGTAACGGTTTATTTTCGCAATGCAAACTGATCTGTTCGAAACTGGTTCACAGAATTCATGATATGAGGAAGCGTCGTGTACACGAGCGTTTTATTTATTGACGATCCAAGTGCCGTTTTGTATACGTACGTACGCACATCCGCAGATTCTTTCTATGGCATTAACGCCATTGTAAAGAACGCGGCACACTTTTTAAACATGCCTTTTCAGCCGAGGAAATAATTACAAATATTTATAAATTATTTATTAGCTAGTCCAAATGCGCCTTCGGTATCGTCGCGCAAATTATACATATGAATGAATAATACATACACTGTTACGTACGAAATTATATTGTTCAGATACATTGTAGATTGCATACAATCGGCACGACACAAACAGGTGTTTCATAAATTATGTATTCTGCATGAAAGAGTAGTTTGTTCGTATCGTTATATTCAAATCGTACTTACTGACAACTGTTCCGCCAAAAAAAAACGCGTTAAGAAGCGATATCCGAGAGTATGGACCTTCCTGCTTTAGTTTTCGAGTTATAATTAATCAAAAATTAGACGCAAAACTGTGCGCCTCTGATTAAAAAAAAAAAAAAAACAGAGAAGCAGATGAACGAAATAAAAGCCCTCATCAAAGTTTTATGGTAGACACGGCGGCGTGACGAACTTGACCTTTAAGCGCGGAATTTCACGTCAACTACGTTTTTGGTAACTACAAAATATTTATTTGACAAATGTAATTAATGTTAATGTTAATCATTATAATTTCGTTTTGTGTGCGACGAATTATTATTAACACAAATCTATTCAAACGTGCCTGCCTTTCACTGGTGTTGTCCCCCGTCTGGCTCAGCTACGTACGGAACGGTGTCCAAATTCACAAAATAAAACGTGATAGAACTCAATTAAACTTTACTTACAATACTTTGTAAATAGTTACACAGTATTCGGGTATTCGTAGCGAGAAACTCGGAATACGGGTTATACCAACTGATTTTTTTTCTAATTTTTGAATCGTATGTCTTAGCTTTACTGTAAAACAGCGTCAAGGTGTGCAATGACGTATTTTTTACTTAAGCTAGATTTCATGACACAAGAGTTGATATAAAATTAAAAAAAAAACTTCGTACATCTAGACGTTGGACCAAAAATGAAAACGAAACGCTCATGTCAGAAAAGAGTAGAAGACCTACCCAGGGAGGAGAGCACGAGACATTCGTGTCGGACTGACTCATTCAAAGGACAGAGTACACGAGACACTCGTGTCGGACTTTTAAGAGCGAGACACTCACTCCAAAGACGTAACAAACGAGACATTCGTGTCGGGTTGGTGAGAGTGAGACACTCACTCAAAGGTCGAAGTGCACAAGGCACTCGAATCGGTCTTGTAAAAGTGAGATACTCACTCAAAGGTTGGAGTACACGTAACGCTCATATCTGGTTAGGGGGTAACGGAGCACACGAGACGCTTGCGCTGACTAGCAGAACATCTTCTAATGGCTTTAAAGGTGAAGAGTCGGAATCAGGACACTATATTGATCACGAGCGAGCTTAAATCGCGAACTCTGGAGCTCGTATCAGGCTGGTGAGAGTTAGACACTCATTTAAAGGTCGGCGAAACTCGTGTAGGGCTGTAGGGAGTACACGAGACGCTCGTGTCGGACTTTTAAGAGTGAGACACACACTCAAAGGTCAAAATACACGAGAAACTTGTATCGGACTGGTGAAAGTGATACTCACTCAAAGGTCGGAGTACACGACGCTTATATCTGGTTAGGGGGTAACAGGCTACACGAGAAAAAAAAAGGAAATTACTGGCAACGGTGGTCTCCTCAATAATTTTATACGCGGCTCCTATTTGGGAAGGTGCCATGAGATATAAACCACACGAGCTCATGCTTGAGAGAGCGACCAGACTAGCGGCCATAAGGGTAGCGTCTGCGTATAGGACCGAGGCCGCCCTGGTAATCGCGAAGATCCCACCCATCAAACTGCAGATAGCAGAAAGGACGAGAATCTACAAAGAGGGACACCAGGTTAAGACCATGGCCAGAAAATAGCTATTCGAGGATTGGCAAGCCAGATGGGAAGGCTACGAGGGCTGGGCCAAGATCTTCATAAAGAACATCGAGACCTGGTGCAATCGACCCGAGGGGGAGGTAGACTACCATAGCACTCAGGCGCTCACAGGGCATGGCTGCTTCAGAAAGTATCTTAAAGAAATTAAGAAAACAGAGGCTGCTGAATGCTGGTACTGTAGAGAGACAGAGGATACCCCGCAGCAAACACTATTCAAATGCCCCAGGTGGGACGCGGACCGCGTAGAGGCAGAGACGTAAGCCGGGTGCGAAATACGGGAGGCAAATGTGGCTGAGCCGGACGGCCGGACATGGAAGGTCGTGGCAAACATGTTAAGATCGATAATATATAAAGAATGCAAGGATGAGAGAAACGTGCAATAAGGACAGGTACACGAGGAAGAGGAGAAAGAGGAAGAGGATGAAGTGGAGTAAGAGATAGAAGAGGATGAGGAGGACGAAAAGGGAGAAGAGGAACAAGAGGATGAATAGGAAGAGGAGGAGAAGACGAGGGATGTAGAAAGAGGCAACAGGCGCAGGGGAGAGTTTAGTTGGTAGGTGGTAGGGTGAATCCAACACGTCTCCGGGATTGATGCATCCGGAGGTGTCTCTTGAAGATTCTCTAAACCTCTATAAAAAAAAGGGTACACGAGACGCTTGCGCAGGCTAGCAGGACATTTTCTAATGGCTTTAAAGGTGAAGAGTCAGAATCAAGACACTGCACTGGTCACGAGCGAGCTTAAATCGCGAACTCTGGAGCTAGTGTCGGGCTGATGAGAGTGAGACACTCACTCAAAAGTCAAAATGCACGAGATACTTGTATCGGACTCACTCAAAAGTCGGAGTATACGAGACGGATCGGACGGGGTACACAAGACGCTTGCGCCAGACTAGCAAGACATCTGCTAATGGCTTTGTCGGGATCAGGACACTGCACTGGTTACGAGCGCGATTAAATCGCGAACTCTGGAGTTTGCATCGGGTTAGTGAGAACGAGACACTCACTCATAGGTCGGAGTACACGAGACAATCATGTCAGGCTGATGAAAGTTTACAAGACGCTCGTATCTAGTGAGGATCGGACGGGGTCAGAACTCTTCACCTTCAAAACCATTAGCAGATGTTCTGCTAGTCTGACGCAAGCGTCTCGTGTACGGAACCAGAACATACTGTAGAGCGCGCTTAAATCGCGAGCTCTGGAACTCGTGTTGAACTGGTGAGAGTGAGACATTCATTCAACGTTCGAAGTACACGAGTCGTGTCGGGTTTACTCAAAGGACGGAGTTTACGAGACGCTCGTATCTGTTAAGGGTCGGAGGGGGTACACGAGACGCTAGCAACAGGCTAGCAGGTCATCCGCTAACGGCTTTGAAGGTGAAGGATACTGCACTGGTCACGAGGGCGCTTAAATCGCGAACTCTGCAGCTCGTGTCAGGTGGGTAAGAGTGACACATTCACCCAACAGCCGAATTACACGAGATACTCGTGTTGGTCTGGTGAAAGTGAGACACTCACTCAATGGTCGGAGTACACGAGACAGTCGTGTCGGGCTGATGAGAGTGAGACTGAGACACTCACTCGAAAGATGGAGATTACGAGACGCTCGTATCTACTAAAGGTCAGACGGGGTACACCAGACGCTTGCATCAGACTAGCAGGATGGTTTTGAAGGTGAAGAGTCGGGATCGGGATACTGCACTGGTCACGAGCGCACTGAAATCGCGAACTCTGGAGCTCGTGTGAGTCAGACACTCACTCACACGAGATATTCGTGTCGGACTAGTGAGAGCGAGACACTAACTCAAAGGACGGAATTTGCGAGACGCTCGTGTCCAGTAAGGGTCGGAAGGGGTACACGAGACGCTTGGGTTAGTCTAGCAGGACATCTGCTAACGGCTTTGAAGGTAAAGAATCGGAATCAGGACACTACATTGGTCACGAGCGCGCTTAAATCGTGAACCCTCCTGGAGACTTGCTTATAAAACCACAGGAGTAGAATGGAACCCCACTCCACGACCCCTTCCTGAACCTAATCACGCTTGCGATCCCCACCCAAATTTAAACAAATTTTTAATCAGGTCTATACATATTGATATGCATTAATAATAATCAAATAAAACATAACAATAATACAACAAAAGTCGCTTCGTTACACCGTTGAGAGTTGAACAAAGTCAAGGCGGTTTGCAACTCTTCATCATGTGTTTTTGGCGCGCTGGAGTTGTATCCCCTCCCCTCCTGACAAGCTCTAGAAGCTTGGGGAAATTTGTGGGAAGAAAAAAAATTAATTATAAAGTGTTAAAACTGTGAAGAATCAATTTCGTTATTGTCCAACATTGATTTTACTTAAAAAATAAAAAAAGAAACTGAAATGCAATTGTCTCCGCACAGTCGAACGTAAGAATGCTACCACAAGACTTTAATAATGAAATTACTCTTGCTTACTTACTTTGAACGGTAACAAGTTTGCGCTACTATTGGACCAGGAAGCTCGAAGAAGGCGGGCGTGGATTAAAAGGTGCTAATAAAGGGCGCTAGGGCGAACAGTAACCTAGCCGACAATAATAATGTAAAGCTGACGGTTCCCAAAGTCGCTTCAACATTCGCAAGAGTTCCACGCAATACATGGCGCCCTCAGACCGCCCATTTACCGACGCGATCACCAAATTTAAATCCTTGCGATTTATTTTATGGATGAAGCAGGTAGTACATTCCGCTCTAGTAAATAATTCGTGGGAATTAACGTACAATTATTTACTCAATTATTTGCGAATTTGTTACCCTTATTTCATACGCAATTCCAGTTACTTTAGAAATGACTAATAATTACGTCGCGTAAAAGAGACAACTCAGACTTCCGTTCCCAGCCGTTAAACGTGTAATGAAACGAATTGTGATGTGCGTCAAGGTCGCATTGTATGCAAGCGAACTACAAGTCACTACAAAACTATTATACTGCCACGTTTATAGAATGTGGCGTTGTAATTCGTACGCAGAACTATTGTCCGTCACCCTGTATATGTATTTATTTGCTACATAATGGTCATGATGATTTGATGGAGTTATATTTGGATGAGTGATCAAAACAATTGGGAAATTGCAATTCGATGTGATCGACACACTACGCAAAAAGAAATATAATAAGAAGGGCCTTGGAGGATTACGTTCATCGTAACGACATTGATTTATTCAAGGCAATGGAGCAGATCAATTAGACTCGCTTCCATCCGAATTTCTTATCGGCGATGCAAACTCACTTCAGCTAATTTAATAGGCGAAAATGACTAAGCTCTCTCTGCAGATAGATTAGATAATAGATACACTTGAAGCTTCTGCTGCGTTAAATTGTTTGCAGAATGATCTCGTGTCTGATGGTGTTAAGTGCGCTAATCAAAATTTAAGCGGCCGAAAGTGCGCACTCACTTCAAATTCGGCAATCAAGCCTTTCACGTAGTAGCATTTTTTCGGTTGGTGAAGAATGAAGATTACTGGACCACTATTTTGTAAACGAAAGTACGTACAATCTCGGCCTTCTTCCTGCTTCTTTACAACCAGAAATGATTTCGTTTCAAACTTGATATTTTAAACATGCTGGTTTCTAAACCTGATGTCAACCAAAGGCTTGTTTCTAATCGTGTAAGTTACATACAGTCAGCAGCATTGGGTCAAATGTATGTATGTAGAACAAGTGCGTTGGTTTGCAGAGAAGGACTTAGCCGTATTACATGTCTCGTTTCGCATTAGCCACAAGCTCGTCGTTGTTGTTATTAATATGTGCCACCTCGAGTATGCTAATGTTGCAGTTTAAATGGCGACCGCATTTATAAATTAGGGGTATTCAGGTCAGAATGGCCCGGTTGCTGAGTATTGTTCTGTTTAAATGATTAAGAAAAAAAATTCCTCCGGGTATTCGAATTAGGGGCATTCGAATTGAACTTCTTCCTGCCACGCGAAGATTATACGCCGGAATTAAATATTCTGTGCCACTCGCTGCATTTCTTGCATTGCGCATAATTTGCTGCATACTTATAAAGAGAGAGCAAATTATGAGCTATTTGGCTCCTGAAAACACGTTTGATGTCTGAAATTACGGCTCGGAAGAAGAATCAGAAACACGCAATGCAATTAACGATTAGCTTCGCTTAAGTATTAATTGCCAGGGGCTATAATCCTTAACACACTGTATAATGTCTAAGGGGTCCTATTTTATTACCCAATTTTTTATACCCTGGCCCTGCGCCACTCGATGATAAAAAAATTGTTGCCAAATTAGCGCCAATCATCCAAACAGCGACGAAAACTTTCACTATCAATAAAAAAAGAAATGTTTTTTCAAATAAGTTTCAACGAAATTACAATCTAAGATGACGCAGTAACATTTAAAGTCGAAATTTCTGGCCCCAAGAACTTTTCGTATCGGCGGAGAGATGGCGCTGATGCGCGAAACTTTCTAGCTTACAAAAGATGGCGCCTGCAAACTAAAGGGTGAAAGTCGGCGGTAAATTCCTTCAACTTCTACAATTCTGCGTAAATAATTAATAAATAAAACTGCAACATACCTGCTGCATATTACATCAAACGTTACAGTTGCCGAGGTGACTCATCAAAGCATTAACAAATATGACTAAGAGCGAACGAGTCTATACATCATTGTTTATTTATTTACTATCGTTTTAGGACGTTATTTTAAGTTAGTAGGTTGGCTATCACTAAAATTGGATAGATTTAGTTTGATGTCATTTTAACATACGCTAAATTGTGACAATTCAAATCAGATAGATCAACCGGAGACGTCAGTTTTCAACTTTATGTTAATTTGGACGCAACCACCATAAATAGTCGTACTAGCAGGACATCAGCTAACGGCTTCGAAGGTGAAGAGTCGGAATCAGGTCACCAGCGCGTTTAAATCGCGAACTTTGGAGCTCGTGTCGGGTTGGTAAGAGTAAGGCACTAACTTAAAAGCTGGAGTACACGAGATACTCGTATCGAGCTGGTGAGAGTGAGACACTTACTAAAAGATCGGAGTATACGAGATACTCGTGTCAGGCTGGTGAGAGTGAGACACTCATTTAAAGATCAGAGTACACGAGACAGTCGTATCGGGCTGATGAGAGTGAGATACCCACCCAAAGAATGGAGTTTACAAGACGCTCGTAACTAGTAAGAGTCGGACGGGGTACAGGAGACCTTGCGTTAGACTAGCAGGTCATCTGCTAACGACTTTGAAGGTGAAGGGTCGGAATCAGGACACTGCATAGTCACGAGCGCGCTTAAATCGCTAACTCTGGAGCTCGTGTCGGGCTGTTAAGAGAGAGACAATCATTCAAAGGTCGGGGTACACGAGGTAGTCGTGTCGGGCTGATGAGAGTGAGATATTCACTCAAAGAATGGAGTTTACAAGAGGATGGGGTCAACGGAGTACACGAGAGGCTTGTGAACTCTGGAGCTCGTGTCGGGTTAGTGAGAGTGAGACACTCACTCAAAGGTCGGAGTACACGATACAGTCGTGTCGGGCTGATGAGAGTGGGACACTTACACAAAGGATGGAGTTTACAAGACGCTCGTATCTAGTGCGGGTGGTCAGGGTAAAGGACACGTTTGCGTCAAACTAGCAGATCATCTGCTAACGACTTTGAAGATGAAGAGTCGGAATTAAGACACTGCACTGGTCACGAGCGCGCTTAAGTCGCGAACTTTACACCTCATGACGTGTCGGTTGGTAAGAGTGAGACATTCACCCAAAGGTCGGATTACACGAGATACTCGTATCGGGCTGGTGAGAGCGAGACTAAGACACTCACTCAAAGGATGGAGTTTACGAGTCGCTCGGATCTACTAAGGGTCGGACGGGGTACACGAGACGCTTGCATCAGACTAGCAGAATATCTGCTAATGGCTTTGAAGGTGAAGAGTCGGGATCAGGACAGTGCACTGGTCACGAGTGCGTTGAAATCGTGAACTCTGGAGCTCGTGTAGGGCTGATAAGAGTCAGACGCTCACTCAAAGGTCGGATTACACGAGATATTCGTGTCGGGCTAGTGAGAGTGAGACACTAACTCAAAGGACGGAGTTTGCGAGGCGCTCGTGTCTAGTAAGGGTCGGAAGGGGTACACGAGATGGTTGGGTCAGACTAGCAGGACATCTGCTAATGGCTTTGAAGCTAAGGAATCGGAATCAGGACCACGAGCGTGCCTAAATCGAGAACTCTGGAGCTCGTGTCGGACTGGTAAGAGAGAGACATTCACTCAAAGGTCGAAGTACGAGAGACTATCGTGTCGGGCTGGTAAGAGTGAGACACTCACTCAAAGAGCAGAGTTTACAAGACGCTCGTATCTTGTAAGGGTCGGACAGGGTACACGAGACGCTTGCGTCAGACTAGCAGGTCATCTGCTAACGGTTTTGAAGGTAAAGAGTCGGAATCAGGACACTGCACTGGTCACACTATACAATTTTCCGGCCATATCATAAGTACAGGCCGATTTTAGAGAAAATGTTAGAATCTTATGCCATATTCTGGGCCCCTTTATCAAAAGCTTAGCCGCCATGACAGTGTAAGTGACTTTGCAATACAACTGCATTCAAGGAATGTCGGAAAAGCACACATCATTAAACAGTTACATCATCAACAGTGACTCATCAAAGAGGCCGGCATTATGCAAGCATAAACAAACATGACTAAGACCGAACGAATCTATACATCATTCTTTATTTATTTACTATCGTTGTAGGCCGTTGCTTTAAGTTAGTAGGTTGGCAATTAGAGTAAAATTAGACACATTTAGTTTGATGTCATTTTAACGTACGTGACAATTCAAATCGAACCGCTAAGCTATCGTGAAGGTAAAAGTCGGTGTCACGGTTTAGGTTATTGGGGGTGATTTCCATAGATTCACGAATTTTACGGTTGAAAAAATGAGATGAGCGCTAACAGAACGTTTTATTTCACCGACGTACACATGGAATTTGAAACACACCTTCGGATTATAAGGGGATGTGATCTTTTGGGGGAAGGGGTAGACGATCTGAAAGTTTTGTCATGAGCAAGTAAATGAATTTGACGTTTTGCTGTTCGAGAATTTTGCCAATTGGATCCGTTATGGTGTGGATACAAGATAGGTAAGACTGGTGGTGCAACAGGTTTAGCGGTGAGATGACAGCGAATGGATCTTTGGATGTCGCGTTTGTTGAGGACGACTTTTGTTACGTGGTTCAGTTCAGTTTAACAGGGCAAAGGCGCGGCTAACTAGCGAGTCAATGAGTGAGTCACGCACCATTCGGAAAGCGACTTACCAAGATATCGAGGAAAAGCAAGTGACCGTCAATTTCGTATTCCAAAGTGAAACGAATGTCAGGATGTTGGAAATTTGGGTGCTCAAAGAAGTATGTACAGTAATCTACAATGTCTCGGGCGCGACAGACGTACGTGTTGTTCATCAGAACTATAAAACTAATCTCTGTTAATTCGGAAAGGAATAATAAATGAGCTTATTTACACAAACGGTATAGCGGACTTATGGGGGTTAGCTTGAGCTTAAATTACACAAACGGTATAGCGGACTTATGGGGGCTAGGTTGAGCTTAATTACACAAACGGTATAGCGGTCTTATAAGGTTGGTCGTGAGACCCGAAGGAGCACCACGTAAGCTTAACAAAAGCAAAGTAGTAATAAAGGTCGCCCTACGACGAGGTTCATACACGAATCAATCGTGTGAATTATTGATGATAACAATAAGAAATTTGAACAGGAATAGGGTGGGGCTCTACTATAACATAATTCTTACTTGATATCGCCCTCGCCTTTGACTTTCACAAACAAACTGTATAAGATGTGGAAACACCAATTTAACTGGAATGGGTCTAAACTAAACAATAATCGAAAATTAACTTGTATGGTCGAACACGTGTACTAAAATGAAAATCTATACGCTTAAATATATTGATTTAATATCTACGATAGCTAATTAATTACGCACTATGCTGGCGTCTTGGTGGTTTCACAACAATAACCAACATTTCCAATAAATTTAAAAAAAATCAAAGAGGAAAACTGGCGGAAAAAAAAATTACATACAACTATCTTATGTACTACATCTTTCGAGAAAGCATTCTATCCTCGGTGGTATCACATTTGCTTACATTTACGATTACATTTGTAATTCTCCGCACAAAAGTGGTTTCGACCTCAGGTTTTATTTCGTCGTAAACGAGGAAGCGCATAAAATGAAACTAACGAACGTGACTGACACAATGGAGGTAACGAACGAATTCAAATGAAAGCTAGATAGGAAGCTGTGTACATAATAATTTTTTTTTTGATTGCGCAACAGAAAACGTGCGAATATTTTATTGATTGCGAGGCAAATTGATTGATTATGATAACGTCGCACGCGTTTCTTACAACAAAAAACCTTCTTCACTCGCGTTCGACGTGAAACCGGTAGATTTTTAAGGACTTATTAATCCAGTTATTAAAGGCACGTGTAATGAAAAATAACGGAATTTCTAACACTCGCTGCGATCTAGAAAAACGCTAACAGGTCTTCAAGTTGGCTCTCGGTGACAACCACCATAAACAGAGGATTATATCAGCCAAAGCCTTCAAGTCTTATTCGTTGTAGTAACTGTTCGGATGCTGTTATCATCAATAAAAAAAATTGCACGACCTTAATTAAAGAACAAGAAAAAACGTTTGGGCACATCCACCTCTTAAGGTAAGTAAAAACGTGAAGGCCCGAGAAGCAAAACGCTTGATGTGAATTCCTTTCGTTTTAACAATGTTAAACGGGAAACGTTTTCTTGCAGTTGTAGACAAACGACGAACAAAACGTCCACCAGGTCAGAGATGTCAATATTAATTAGAGGCATTAGTGACTCGCAATTAGCCTTTTCGCTTTGACAACGCGTAAATAAGAGCGTGTTAATTACGTCGGTTGCGAACAAAAACAGAAAACGTCGTTATTATAAATACAACCGAAGAAATTAATTGGCACATTAATACTTTTCCCATAGGAGGAATGTGTATTACCACCTTAAACATTAGACAATATGTTGAAAACATTTTACTTTACTTCAGGAACGATGTCAACGAGATAATTCAAAATAATTTTACAAAAAGAAGAAATGGCATTCTGCACAACAAACGTAGCAGATGTTAGCCCCCAATAACATAACTAATTGACAAGTAAATAGATGTTCACTCACCAAACCATGGTGCTGGATACAAAGAGGCACACGCAACTTCTGACTGTCTGATCTCTAATTCCGTCTTTTATATGGTTCACACCGGAAATTCCGGCTACGAACAAAACGCTGTGCGTAGGATCAAGATGCGAACTTGTCCTATGAATCATAGTGATTTTCCTATAATCCATTCCTTATCTATTTACCAGAATTTATTTGGTTTACCTTGTCGAGTGTTTGTTCAGTTCAGATTGCGACATCTTGCGGCCGGCTTTCGATCTAAAATTTGTGCGATTTCTCTTCTACTGACGAGGTCCTAAACAGAGCTGGAACTGCTGTACAGAGGACGCTCCATTGCAATCAAAATCGACTTCTAACGAACTTCCAAGTTTTTAATACGTTCTATAAACAAATTGGAAGTGGCGCCATCTCTTGTTAATCAACATATACTCACTTAATTTTAAAAGAAACAGATTCGAAATTAGTTATTCTTACAATATTTAAAATGGGGGCTGTATTAGCTGCTGTATTTTTCTTCGGTGGACGTTTTTACAACGATTTACGAGCAAATTGAAAGTAGCGCCATCTCGTGGATGTAAGGCAAACTTAGAATTCTTTTTATGCCAACTTTGAAACTAGATATAGTAGTTGTATTCTACTGGAGCTTTATAAACAAATTGACTCGTTTTAACCAGTATACAGTGCCATCCATTAAGTTCGTAACATGCGGGGAAAATTTTTATTATTCGTTCGTGCGTCAGTCAAAACAAAAAACAACACAACCGCTCCTACACGGCGGCTAAAAGGAGATAGGTATACCGGGTGAGTCATTTAACATGGAATTATCAAATATCTGTGGAAAAAAACATCTTACGAAAAAAATGCTCGAATTAAAAATTCAGTAACCCGCGGGGAAAATTGATTGGTGCTAGAATCAGTTCCCCTCTCACCCCCGTGGGGGTGGGGCGGAGGGTAACTTTCAAATCTTAAATAGGAACCCCCATTTTTTTATTGCAAATTCGGATAATACGTCGAAAAGTATAAAACTTTTATGGGAAACATGTTTTTTGATTTATGATAGATGGCGCTGTAATTGACGAAATTTCATTTTTCTGATTTCTTCTATTGAAAACCTTCTTCTATCGACGTGGACGTAGTAGTTTTCTGTTCCCTTTCGGGTGCTTGATTTACGTGAATCCCCTTGACCCTCACGACTCGGGGTGCTCGATTTACATAAGTCCTCTTCCCTCTCATCTTTCCATTAAAGAGTGTTCGAAATGATGTCCTTCAACTTCAGTGCATTTCAAAAGATAGTACAGAACTCAAAGGTATATCTGCTTGGATTTCTGCGCAAGCACTTCTAATTCGCCCAATGAGTTGTTGGCACTTCTCGATATGTCTTTCAGGTAATCCCACAAAACGAAATCTGGCGATGTAAGGTCTGGTGGTCTAGCAGGCCAATTTATCGATCCGATCCAGCGATCATTAAAATCACGATCAAGCACTTAACGTGCTACTGTCGAATAATGTGCTTGACAACCGTCATGTTGAAGCCACATGTTCTGTGGCTTGAAATTTGCCAGACTATGCAGCACTAGCAGTCGAGTATTGCCAGACTGTTCAGCACTAACAAATCCTGGCTTACACTGATACGCGTTCTGCCTTTTATACCCTTATTTGTGGCGGGGATTAGGTAACTCTGCATCATTGGTCCGTTTGCTTGCTCGAATCAGTGATGAGTAAAGTTGCATCCTGTTTGTCAGAGGTGAGTCTTTTTGTAGTTGGTTCAGTGGTTGCCTTAACGATCAAAATTAAGTTTTCAATTTTATTTGTTGGCCAATCAGAAACGAATACGGTTCGGCTCTAATTCGTTAAGGAGCGACGTTAATTTTCTTTATTTTGACGGTCGTTATCGTGACCCTATTACGTAGATGTCAGCGTGCCATTTCATCCTCATCTGTCAATGTGACATTGCGTGACGTATATCATTGTAACATTTCTTGACGTCTGTCATCGTGACATGATTTGTGCTGATCGCTAAGCTACGTGTGAGCCTCCAAAGTACCATTACTCCGACTCTAGATCGACGTGGTGAACTTCCGTTTCATCTACAATCACAAAAGAATATGATAGTGTAAGGAATTAAGGAATAATGTCCGAAAACTGGCGGACCTTCCATACACCACCGTGTGAGGGGCAGCAGTGAATTCATCAATTGCTTTTAAATGGGCATTTTTTAATTCAGCATTTTATATGATGGATGCGGAGTGATGAAAAAGATTGAACAGAAAAGCATTCTTGTTAGATTATGATGGATTTATGTTGAGTGGAAAGCGTTAAGTTTTGTAAAACAACATCGCATCTATGATTTACTTGATCCGTGCCACTTTTTCAACCAGTGACATCTAGTAGCAATAAAATGAAGACCCGCCAATAACGGCCATATTGGATTTGAAAACGGTAGTATGAACATCAAAGGCGCCGACACGAGCTGTCCATACTGATTGATGTGTAATACTGAGGTAAGTGTTTCTATGTTTGAAACAAATGAAATTTCGTCGATTACCGCGCCATCTCTCGTGAATCGAAAAAAATGTTTCTCATAAAAGTTTCAAACTTTTTGACGTACTATCCGAACCTGCAATCAAAAAATGGGGGTTCCTATTTAAGATTTCAAAGTTACCCCTCGCCCCGCCTCCACGGGGTGTAAGGGGAATTAATTTTTGCACCAATCAATTTCCCCTGCGGGTATTGACTTTATAATTCCAACATTTTCTCCGTAAGATGTTTTTTTCCACAGATATTTGATAATTTTAGGTTAAATGACTCACCCTGTATAAAAACTTTTATGTAACCATCTCCTTTTAGCTTTCGCGGAACAGCTTTACTTCTCGCAGTCGGAAGTCGTAACTCAGATCGGAATTTAATTTAAAAAAATGACGTCCACCTGATCAAATAAAATTTGGAGCGAAATTCGAAAAATCTCAAGAACGAAAAATCGCACCCGCAGTAGCTCGAAAATTATTAACTCTTACAGACAAATTAAAAACGGCGCCATCTCGTGGAAAATATACTAATCGTACTGCCATACAGTCGCGACACCGCGCGACTAGTTTCTAACCTGCAATTGTGTGTGAATAGCAAAATCGAAGCAATATCGATGACACGCTATCTTCATCAGAGTCCTACTTTATATCTTACACGTCTATTGGTTGACAATCGACCACTGGCAGTCTTCTGAACTAGTAATCGATCATTAGCAGTTGATTGCCAACTTAGTCAACGTTAGCCAACGTTAGTCTAATCAGTAAACAGTCGACGGCAATTTATTGATGATAATCGAAAGTCTTCTGAGTTGGCAATCGACCATTGGTAATCGATTGCTTGCAATCGAACACCGGTAGTCTACTCAGTTGATAGTCGGCCATTGGCAGTGGCCCACTTGCAATTTAATGGATTATACTCGACCACTGACAATCTCCTGAGGTGGGAGTCGATTGCTGAGACTTGGAGACTAGTTTTCCTAGTATACGCAGATGATAGTGATCGTTAAGGAGTGGCTGCATCAGAATCCAACTTTATATCTCGTATGTCTACTGATAGACAATCGACTACTGGGAGTCTGCTGAATTAGTAATCAACCATTGGTAATCGACTGCTGATAATCGACTACTGACAATCGACTGCTGACAATCAACTACTGACGGTCTACTCAATTGATAATCGGCCATTAGCAGTCGACTGCTGACAATCTAATGATAATATTTAATTCATCTTCCACCCTTCCATTATTTGTTCTTATAAGCGTGGTATTGGTTGTATCATGTCGTTGCATTCTATTTTGTCAGCTTCAATTAGCTAACTTGATTTAAAAGGAACGGAGATTATCTTTCGATTCGATTTTGTTAATTGCGTGCGTTTGATTAGATATACCCCATTAATCAGCTACATTTGCTTCGACTCGTGGCAGAGATAGTTTCCAACACTTCTCAATTAGTTCATCATCATCGACTATTCCACGTTTGTTTGGGGATGCAATATTTGTAATTCTTCTCTTTATCAAACTTGTTTGAGTGGCAGAGACTTTATGGTGTGTCGCTCGTAACATGGTCTCTCCATGTATGTAGTTATATCGCCGATTTCTACTAGTGTGATTGCACACCATATAACGTTAGTTAAAAGAGCTGTGAACTTCTTGTCTTCCCTTATAAAAGACAACACTATAAGCTGTAAAAGCACGATTTTGGAATCTGCTGGCAATCAATGGGCGGCAGTCAATGGTTGACTGCCGGCCATCGACTACCGGCCATCGACTGCCAGCCATCGACGAAATCGTATTTTTACAGCTTCTAGCGACTGTCAGCAATCAATTGTACATACATTTGGTCGAAATCGTTTCCTTTTACAGCTTCAATTGCTAACACAGAATTGTGGTCAACTATAACCAAGTAGTTGCCAGCGCTCTACAGAATAGATTATCGATTTCAGACGATAGTCGACTACCGGCGGTCGGTTACTAATTCAGGAGACTGCCAGTGATTGATTGTCAATCAGTCGACTGCGCTAATTCAAGAAACCGCCTGTGGCCAAGTGTCGACCAGTAGATTCCCAGCGATCGACTGCCAGTAGTTGACTGTCAACTCCGTGGGCTCCCATCCCAGTACTTATGTTTCAATGAGTGATCTGCACAGAGTGGTTCAGTAACAAAAAAAAAATTGCGTTACAGATTCTGTTTAGCTCAAAAAGTTTTGCGAAATGCGCTTCTATGCGATCAACTTAACGACACTCCTTTCTAGATTATGAAAACAAGAAAAAGAGGAAGTAGTTTCCGCAAAAATAAATGATGAAAAAGCAGACTCTGGCTTCGGTGTAATCCCATTACTCGAAGCAAATCCAAAAATTTAATAACGCGCTGATTTAAGGGCTGCTTCGCTGCCAACCTCTCCCGCGTGTAAAGCGGAAACGCGGGCGCAAGTCTCGTTGGTCCTGGGGATGGAATTCTCGAGCTACTCTTTTGCCGATGAGGCCCCAATTAGAGCCAAAATAGTTATACAGAGGATGTTTGGGGGCCCCATTGTAATCCAGCCGACTTGCAGCCAAATTTTGTGCTCTTTTTAATTCCAAATTTGAAATTAATTGTAGCCAGATACGCGGCATCCAGTCGTTCGACGTTTTTAAAATTATTTACAAACAAATCGAAATTAGCGCCATCTATTGGCAATAAACGTATACTTAATGTTGTACGCCTTACGCACTGGCGTAACGTTATGGGATTTCTCCCCACGTTTTGGGAATCACCCTGTATGTATAAATTTCAATCAGCGTAGTTTGCTATAGTGATTTAGAAGGATTCGTGATAATGACGAAAATTAATTATCATTTCTCCCAAATCCAAACGATGAAAGTCTTCTTGACCTGAAAGAGAAAGATTAAGTTACGACCCCTTCTAATCCCCCCCCCCCCGCTAAGGGGCGCGTAGCAATATGATTGCACAACACAAAACGCTTCGCATTTAAATGAGAAAACGACTGCGTTTTTCACTGCGAATTAGCAATTAACGTTTATAGAAAGAAACGCTTAATTATTGCTCGTCGACTTCCATTAGCACAACGTGTGCACAAATTACTTATTTTATACAGGAAGTACCTAATGTAAGTGCAACATACTAATTATTTACTTCGATATATCTGAGCATCTGGCTCGGGTAGTTTTTGTCACTGTTACGTGCACGTAATTAAACTCCCAGGTTTTCTTCCATTTAGTAAATAAGCAGAGCTGAAATCCTGCAATTCAGACATCTTCTTTTTTTTATTTCAGTATTACGAACCTTATCTTATTCTTTTTTGTTGTGTGCCAGTCTGCAATTTTCAGGAAAATAATCTAATCTAAGAATTTTGAATGAACCAAACTTAATTAATTAAAACTGGTCATCTTTGTGGTTGATTCTTTAGAATCGTATAGTAAAGCAAAAAAATGAACCGAATTTTTAAGGCGAGCCGAACGGACATGGGACGCCGCCGCCAAGCTCGGGTTCGTGTCTTGACCGTTCGTCGATAGTTCCGCAAGTACGGGCGATGAGAAGGGACGCAAGGCGTCACGCCAGCGATATCTAATCTGATTCAAGAGCAGGGTCACTCCGTAGTCCTCCGAAGGCCTTCTGGTAGAAAGAAGCCAACCATCAGGCCCATAGTCCGTGCGATATTAGTGCGCCCACAGAAAGCGAGCAGCAGCTTTCGACGTGTCGCGCGCGCGTTTCCGTCGAAATCGACGACGACTCGTAAATGACTGACTGGCCGATGATGGATAGTGTAAAGTGATGATTGTGTTATTAGTGTCGTAAAGTTGGAAAACGGAAGCTAGAGGTAACGTACCTACCTACATCCTACCAACACTTTGTTTACCTTGAAGTACCTACACCGCGCGTTGCGCCGGTTGATTGATCTATTCATGTGCGCTTGAAACCTCTTATTAAATCGCGAAGTCTCGTTAACACCTGCGAAATACATTTTTAAATTTCAGACAGAAATAGCACAACATAAATCAATAAATAAACTGAATAGGTAGAAGGGATTGAAGCCTAAATTACGTTTACCTGCAACGGTTTTTAAGGTTTAACCAAAAGCCCCACCAAGTACCTATAAAGTATAACACGAAACTTACTTAAAACAAAGAAGTAACGACCGTTTAAATATGTGTTTAAATAACCGAAGAATCCGCCTTCTTTAAAATAAATAAATTTAGGTACCTATATACAAACGTTACCGTTAAGTATACTTTGCGTTTGGCTACAAAAATTTCTTAATGTGAGTTTTTTTTTAACATTGTATCGAAAAGTACAAAAAAATAACGTGATCTTTTAATCTATGGCTTCGAGTTCCTGTCGGCTGCTGTTAATTTATTGAATGTTCTTCGCCTTGATTTGCGTTTTTGATGCATTATTGTCGTGTTTTCTCATGAATATTTCATTTATTTAGATTACTCAAGTACGAGTAAATAACAGTTAACGGGCGACGAACAACTTAAAAAACAATATAAATAATAAAAGAGCGAATACTTACAACGGAACCGTCAACAACACTAGATTTATTTTTGTTTTTTTTTTCTTCTTCTTCAAGCAACTCGCGATGAGATTTATCGTCGGTTTATTAACGCACGAAACTAATTGCAACATTTAATGAATGAGCACATTCGGGATGAAATCGTAAATAAAAAAGTGCGGGGGCGTAAAACAAACGATGTCGATGAGGAGAAGTTTGCCAGGAAGTTTCAAAAGAAGCTCTTTGCTGCCAAAGTCTCTCTTATCCACTTATTAATAAATCAATCAATCAATCGTTCAATTTACATTTATCATAATTTGAAGAAAAAAAATCAACGTTCAATTTGTTGACGGTAATTAAATGGATGGGGGGGGGGTAACAATAACGCACGAGAAAATTAAAGAAAAGCAAAAGACGAGGGCGAAAAAGACTGAAGAAGAAAAACGTTGATTAACATTATAGTCTTTCTATTCATTTACTTTTGTAGAATTTAGTTTATATTTCCTGTCATTTAAAAAAAAATTGACCTCTTTCCTGATCAATTGTCATTTGTTTGTGTCTTTCGAATTGAGTTTTTGTTTTACATTGTTTTGTTTTTAATTTTAATTTTCTGTTTCTAGTTCAGTTTTTTTCTGATTATCATTTCCTTTTGTTTTACGAATTGATTTCGTTTTACAATGTTTTAATTTTCGAGAATGCAATAATTATTTGTTTAGTTCTATTTCATTTCATCAAAGAAAAAATAATAATTTCAACTGTTTTCTGACCCATTGTCATTTGTTTGTGTTTTTCGAATTGATGTTGTTTTACATTGTTTGGTTTTAATTTTGTCTTTCTAGTTCAGTTCTTTTCTTTTCCGATTGTCATTTGTTTTTGTTTTTCGAATTATTACTTTATTTTGGCTCTTTTCTGACAGATTCTCTCTTGTTTGCGTTTTTCGAATTGATTTTGTTTTAAATTGTTTTAACTTTCGAGAATGCAGCAATTATTTTTTTGTTTCTATTTCATTTCAGCAAAAAAAAATTCAATTGTTTTCTGACCTATTGCCATTTGTTTGTGTTTTTCGAATTGATTTTGTTTTAACATTGTTTTGATTTTGATTTTAATTTTCTGTTTCTAGTTCAGTTTTTTTCTTTTCCGATTGTCATTTGCTTTTGTTTTAGTTTTTCGAATTGATTTTGTTTTGCAATTTTTTCATTTTCAATAATGGAACGATTGTTTTTTGTTTCCTATCATTTACTACTGCTAAAGATAAACGCAATTTCTGCTACAAATTACATTTTTTTCATTTTTTTTGAAAAAGAAAAATTATTTCGTCTCTTTTCTGACCGATTCTCACTTGTTTGCTTTTTCGAATTGATTTTGTTTGTTTTGTTTAACTTTCGAGAATGCAGCAATTATTTTTTGTTTCTATTTCATTTCATCAAAAAAAAATTACTAATAATTTCAACTGTTTTCTGACCTATTCTTATTTGTTTATGTTTTTCGAATTGATTTTGTTTTATATTGTTTTAATTTTCGAGAATGCGGCAATTATTTTTTTGATTTCTATTTCATTTCATCACAGAAAAAAATTAGTTTCAACTGTTTTCTTGACCTATAGTCATTGGTTTGTATTTCTAGTTCAGTTCTTTTCTTTTCCGATTGTCATTTGTTTCTGTTTTTCGTATTGATCCTCCAAGTTAAATTAATTAATTCAACTACTTTCCGACCTATTGTCATTTGTTTGTGTTTTTCGAATTAATTTTGTTTTATATTGTTTTGTTTTTAATTTTAATTTTGTGTGTCTAGTTCAGTTTTTCGAATTGAATTAGTTTTAAATTGTTTTAACTTTCAGCAATTATTTTTTTGTTTCTATTTCATTTTATCAAAAAAAGAATTAATTTCGACTGTTTCCTGATCTATTCTCATTTGTTTGTGATTTTCAAACTGATTTTGATTTATATTGTTTTGATTTTAATTTTAATTTTCTGTTTTTAGTTCAGTTCTTTTCTTTTCCGATTGTCATTTGTTTTTGTTTTTCGAATTGATGTTGTTTTACGTTGTTTTGATTTTGATTTTAATTTTCTATTTCTAGTTCAGTTCTTTTCTTTTCCGATTTTCGTTTGTTTTTGCTTTTCGAATTGATCTTGTTTTACAATTTGTTCATTTTTAGTAATACAGCGATTGTTTTTTGTTTCCTATCATTTACTAGTGCTAAAGATAAACGCAATTTCTGCTACGAATTACATTTTTTGTTTCCATTTAATTTCATTTTTTTGAGAAAAAAAATAATTTCGGCTTTTTTCCGACCGATTCTCACTTGTTTGGGTTTTTCGAATTAATTTTGCTTTAAATTGTTTTAATTTTCGAGAATGCGGGAATTATTTAAAGTTAAACAAAAGACGATCGAACGTTGTTGATGAATAACATAAAAGAGAAACGAAAGGAAACAGCAAGTAAAAAAATGAAACAATAAAGCGATCATGCGACATAGACAATTGAGCAACAAAAGAACAGGAAATTCGTAGAAATTCGGAAACAAAACAATAAATTTCAGAATGATAGACGTCGAGTAACGTCAAAATGACAGATGTCAAATTAACAGACGTAAGAAACGTCAGAATGACAGACGTCAAGAAACGTCAGAATGACAGACGTCAAGAAACGTCAAAATGACAGACGTCGAGGAACGTCAAATTAACAGACGTAAGAAACGTCAGAATGACAGTCGTCGGGAAACGATTTTCGTTTTGTTTCTATTTCAGTTCATTTTTTGAAAAAACTATTAATTTCAGCTTCAGTCATTTGTTTGTATTTTTCGGATTGATGTTTGTTTTCTTTAATTCTGACATTGTCATTTGTTTGTGTATTTTGTATTGATTTTGTTTTACATTGTTTTGGTATCCACTTTCATTTTCTGTTTTCGTTTCATTTAATTGTTTGAAAAAATAACGAATTGCAGCTATTTTTTTGACCGATGATCATTTGTTTGTGTCTTTCGAATTGATTTTGTTTCGCATTGTTTTGATTTTCATTTTCTGTTTCTATTGCGTTTCACTTTTTGGAAAAATTGAATTTCAGCTTCTTTTACGACCGATTTTTCGTATTGATTTTGTTTTACATTATTTCGCGTTGATTTGTACTTGACAGAAAAAGAAATTGAAATGTTGAACGTCCAACCTAATCAAACCTAACCCCCAATTAATCCTTAACAAAACAAAGAACATTATTTTCATTTGAAAAATACGAAAAAAAAAATCTAGACGAAACGATCAATCAAAC
Source organism: Serrognathus titanus (assembly GCA_039766575.1). Taxonomy (NCBI): domain Eukaryota; kingdom Metazoa; phylum Arthropoda; class Insecta; order Coleoptera; family Lucanidae; genus Serrognathus; species Serrognathus titanus. Next base: position 60,923,624 of record CM077914.1, read on the forward strand.
GCAAAGCTTTTCGAAAAGCGAAAACACTTCTCAGTTTTCTTCCGCACTTTGGTTTGACACAAAAGATTGACGTCTAAATCAAACACCTAATTGAATCGAACTAAGTTCTATTCGTCAGTTGCTTGCAACTTGAGCAAAACCTAACAGACGTTAATTTGATTAAATAAAGAAGAAAAAGTGATAGAAAATTGAAATCTCAATCAAACGTCTTAACCGAATCAATCAGCTACACGAAATCGTTCCTAAACTAAAGAAATCAAATATTTATTAACGAATATGTTCATTGCTGCCTTTTTTAAATATTTATTATCATTATTAATGTTATATTTATTATTATCATGTCAAGGACACGTCAGGATCATCTTAACTTATTATTCAGGATTTTGCAATTTTTCTACATTCAAGCAGCCCCGAAGATACCAGATTGAATCAGCGCGATAAGTAAAGGGAAAACGGGTCAACCATTTTAATAATATCACGACACTCCAGGAAAACCATTCGATCGAGGAATTAACAGGAGAAGGAAGTGTTCTACGCTAAACACGAATCGTAACCACTGTTATACGAACTTGTAAGAACACGTGCGCGAGAACTCGCATCGATTAGCAAGCACGTTCCACGCGCTTGAATCGCCTGATTTCTTTCGTTCTTAGCTGCCTCATCTCATAATTCATAGCTTTTATAATTCGCACTATTCATCATTAAGAGGAACGCCGCGCTGTTTGAATCCGGCGAGCATAATGCGATACAATTATGATGCATTTGAATACATGTAATCACATAACAATAGCTACCATTCTACGAATTTTGTTCCTCATTCTTTTTTTTTATTCGATCCTCCAAATCGTGCGTCCCATATGATTTGAAGTTACTTCTGCGTTTATCAAGATTTTAGACGCAAAAGCGCAGGCTGAAAATTTTTGATTTGATTTGTCGAGAAAGTCCTCAAGCACCTCGGGGCGTGTGGAGAGCCCCTGGGTCGTTTCTTCTTCGATTTAAATAAAACACGATCGAGGCAAAGAAAAGCATTCTCAAATGAAGTGCCAAAGACTTTCCGCTTAGTAATTAAGTAAACGCAATAGTTTGTTTGAAGCTTTCAAGTCTACACTACATAGAAACCATTGTTCTTCTTGCGGCGGTTGTCGAACGGTGATTATAAATCTGGGTCAGCACGGTGTTTCTTTATTTCGGGAAAAGCGACTCGTTAAAAATTTCATGAATTCACCTCATCAAAAGAGAGACATTCTCCTTTCCTTAATTAAACTCGAACGCTCGCCGCGCCGGTAATAAAATTAAAAAAAAAAAAATCCCCCCGACGTCCTTTAATTTATGAACAGCAGAGCGCGTTGGATTTAATTTAATTAAAATTATTTCCGAGTTCGTTTTAAATATTGAAGTGAGCGGCGAGCGTCAGCCTTTCATTTTCGATGCGGTTACCCTAAAATTGGGCAACTTTCGAGGCACTAAATCCAGGGCGTCATCTGGTAAGCGAGGGACACCCGTTTTTTTTTTGTTTTTAGGTGCATTTCGATGTGCAGTTAAAACGAATGCACTGATAAGGTTTAATTACATCGTTGCATCTTGTGGGAACGTCTGTCGAACATATGCGGCGCGTATTTTTATGGGTGACCGTGTTAACTGCGAATTCAAAATTGTTTTAAACAAAGTAAAAGCTCTTTGGGAGTTAAACAGGAAAATGCTGAAACGAAAACCAAATAATTGCTTTAGATTATTTTTTTAAATTAAACAGTGGAGGAAATAACTTTCTTCCGGTTTTAGATTTTCGCTTTTCCACCACGCCATTAAATTTACTTACGTAACTTAATTGGGGCGTGCAATTCTAATTCTACTCGTACAATAAGAATCACGTGAGAATCGTGAGTTGATTTCAGGAGAAAACAAAGAAAAGCAAATCGATATTTCCTTCCTATCCATTTGCGAAGAAATTCTTTTCGATTGATTAAAATTTTTGTTTTCTTTCGTGGAGGAGATGACTCGTTCCATTTCAGATTTTCGATTTTCCACCACGGCAACCAACTGAACACGAAATAGTCTCTATTTCAACGCAGCTTGTTAAGAACGGCCTCGAATACGAAAACGAAAACAAAATTAAAAACAAAAAATAATAGTAGTAACACGAATAATGAGCACGAGAATTAAAAGAAATCAAAAATGGAAGAGTGAACAGCGATACGCTGAAAGTTACATAAAATTTCTCGGTCAAAAATCAACGTTAAAATCTAAAACAAATCGCAAAACAGAAACAAGTGACGATCGACAATAAAACTATATAAATAAATAAAAGCGACATAGTATGGCTATGATTAAAACGTGAGTGAAATGGAAACAAAACATGTAACTTGCGGCGGAAATTGCATGCGCTTATCTTGGATTGGATTGGATTATTGAAAGTCAAAACAATGTAAAACAAAATTAATCCAATAAACAGATGACAATCGGCCAGAAAAGAGCTGAAATTAATTTTCTTGTCAAAAAATCAAAAAAGGTGAAATTAATTTGTTTTCAAAAAGTGAACGGAAAATGAAAATCAAAACAATGTAAAACAAAATCATTACGAAATACACAAACAAATGACAATGACGAAATTAAAAAACATATCTAAACATCAATTCGAAAAACACAAACAAATGATCATCGGTCAAGAAATAGCTGCAATTCGTTTTTTTTTTTAAACAACGAAATGAAATAAAAACAGAAAATGAAAATGGAAGGCAAAGCAATGTAAAAGAGAATCAACTAGAAATACACAAACAAATGACAATGACAAACAAATGACCGTCGGTCAAAAATAGCTGAAATGAATAATTTTTTCTTTCAAAATTTAATTTAAGAACGAAACACGACTTCGTTCTTGAAATTTATTGTTTTGTCTCTGATTTTCCAAAAATTTACTGTTCTTTTGTTACGCTCTTTTGTTAACATCGTATGATCGTTCAATTGTTTGTTCGTTGAAAAATAAATGTTGAAAATCAAAACGATGTAAAACAAAATTAATCCGAAACGCATGAACAAATGACAATCGGCCAGGAAAGAGGTGAAATTGATTTTCTTCTCAAAAAGTGAAATGAAATAGAAAATGAAAATTGGAATAACGTGAAACAAAATCAATTCGAAAAGTCGGTCGAAATTCATTTGTTTTCAAAAAGTGAAATGAAGTAGAAACGGAAAATGAAAATCGAAACAAAGTAAAACAAAATCAATTCGAGAAATACAAACAAATGACCATCGGTCAAAAAAATACCTGAAATTAGTAGCTTTTTTCAAAAAATCAAAATGAAAATCAAAACAAAGTCAAACGAAATCAATTCGAAAAACATAAACAATTGACAATCGATGAGAAAAGAGACGGTCTGAAATGAATATTTTTGTTTTTTTTTTTTAATGAAAAATTTAATTTTGTTAAAGGGCTCACTTTTTTCTCTTAATTTAAACGATCGTGTTTCGTTCCTCGATATCTGTCATTCTGGCGTTTCTTACGTCTGTTATGCTGACATCTATCATTTTGACGTTTCCCGACGTCTGCCATTCTGACGTTTCTTACGTCTGTTATGTTGACGTCTGTCATTTTGACGTCTCCCAATGTCTGTCATTCTGACATTTCTTACGTTTCTTACACTTTGAAGTTTGTCATTTTAACGTTTCCCGACGTCTGTCATTCCGACGTTTCTTACGTTTAACACTTTGAAGTTTGTCAGTTTGACGTTTCTCGACAACTATTATTCTGACGTTTTTTACGCCTGTTATATTGACGTCTGTCATTTTGACGTCTCCCGATGTCTGTCATTCTGACATTTCTTACGTTTCTTACACTTTGAAGTTTGTCATTTTAACGTTTCCCGACGTCTGTCATTCTGACGTTTCTTACGTTTATCACTTTGAAGTTTGTCAATTTGACGTTTCTCGACAACTATTATTCTGACGTTTCTTACGCCTGTTATGTTGACGTCTGTCATTTTGACGTTTCTCGACGGCTGTCATTTTGATATTTCTTACGTCTGTCATTTTGAAGTTTGACAAAACTTGACGTTTCTCGTCGACTGTCATTCTGACGTTTCTTACGGCTGTTAATTTGACGTCTGTCATTTTGGTGTTTCTCGACGTCTATCATTCTGAAATTTATTGTTTTGTTTTCGAATTTCTACGAATTTTCCGTTCTTTGCTTGTTCATTTGTCAATGTCGCACGATCGTTTTTTGTTTGTTTTACTTGCTGTTTTCTCTCATCGTTTCTGTTTTGTATTATCCATCAACGACATTCGATTGTCTTTTGTTTGACTTCCTTTTTAAATTTACGCTTCACTTGTTATTTTATTAAGAATTATCGAGAATGTAGTGGGGTGGTCCTTGCACTTTTATCTTTGCTGTTTTGTTTCTGAGTTTATTTGTTTCTTAATTTAAGTGATCGTGTTTCGTTTATTTATTGTTTCGCTTCTGAATTTGCACAAATTTTTCGTTCTTTTGACGTTCATTAGTCAATATCGTATACTTAATCGTTCTTTTGTTTCATCATTTTACTTGTTGTTTCCTTTCGTTTCTTTCTTGCGTTATTCATCAGCGACGTTCGATCGTCTTTTGTTGTAACAATTTCCCGACAAGTAGGAGGCTGTGTGTAGAAATAAAAAAATTAATAAAAGAGACTAATATTGAAATACCTGATCCAAGGTCTGTTACTACAAAATTTTTTATTTAAATCTGATCCATTGGTAAAAAAAAATGGTTCGCGACTTTAGGTACTGCATGTTTTTATTTTCTTTTAAATTTGCGCTGTTTTCTCGAATTAGGTACGCCTTGAAAAGTATTTTTGATAATGGGAAATATTTTTTTAATAAAGCAGATTATTATTGAAAATTATTGTCTAAGTTTTGATTTATTTCGGTAAAGTGTCACAGTCTAAGCATCATTGGTGGTTACGTGTTGGTACCCTTTGACCTGAGACTGTGACTTTTTTGCGACTTTTCCGCACTTTCTTAAAATTGACTTCTAGGTAGGTGCGCGGCGTTTTTTTCGGATGCGACGTCGAAAAAAATTTTTTTTTACAATCAAAAAAATTTTTTTTGAGTTAATTTAATAATAATTAATTTTGAGTTAACTTGCGAATCAAATTTTGTAATAAAATGATCGTAAAAAAATCAGAAAAGGAGAAAAAAAAACAATATTTCTTTATCGTTCGTTTCCACCAAAAAAAAGTCCTGTGAGCCATCAGTTCTCTTTAAAGCGATTTACAGAGTCGACTGTCATTTGTTTTCTAAAATTTAATTTTTACAAATTGATAAAATTTCCGTTATTAAATTTATTAAATTAAGATATTCTTAGTTTTGTTAAAATTTCCACTGCGATGTGTCAAAAATTGATTACAGGATTCCGCGATTCAAATTAATGATTATTATTATTATTGGACAGGTCGGTTTGGTTTGAAGCGGAAGTCCCGAGCTACGCTTCCGCTGACGAGGCCCCAAATAGGGCCGAAACAGCTATACAGAAGATGCTCGAGGGATCCACTGCAATCAAAACCGATTTGCAACAAAAAAAAAAATTCGTTAAAATTCCATTTATTATTAATTTATGCATCGAAATAAAGGTGATCGTCACTTAGCGCCTTTCCTCAATTACTCGATTGTAGTTTTTTGGACGTTTTGAAAAAAAATGTAATTTCCAATAAATACGTTTCACAAAATTCCAATTCAGGCGAGTTACTAATTTTTTTTTTGTCAAATGTCACTTGCATCGAAATAAAAGCGATTTTCACTTGTTTTTTTTTTTAATTTTGTTTTCGCAAATTCCGTTACCATCTATATTCAAATGATTTCAAGACATTCTGATTGATAATTTCATTTTTCGGAATTAGCGATGAGATAGTACTTCTTGCTGCAAGTCGGCTGGATTTCAATGGGAACTCCGAGCGCTATTTCAGCTCTAATCGGGGCCTCATCAGCAGAGAGTTATTGTTGTTTGCTAGTCTCGCATATAACTTCAGGTTAAGAACCAGCACAATCGTGCGATGGCAGAAAGATTTTATTATTATGAATGTGATTTGTATGGAAGTAAGTAAAGTCGATTGTCGTTTGTTTTGCATAATAACGAGACATTTCATCCAACTTTTATTTATTTTTTTGTTGCCAACATATTTTTTACTATCTACTATTTAAAGATTTGAATAAAATGACAGGTAACTTTAAATTATTAACAAAATCAATTAAAAAAAATCATCCAGCAGATTATGATTGGAAATTATTCTCGAAGTCTTGATTTATTTCGGTAAAGTGTCACAGTCTAAGTGTCATTGGTGGTTACGTGTTGGTACCGTGTGACCTGAGACTGTGACTTTTTTGCGACTTTTCTGCACTTTCTTAAAATTGACTTCTAGGTAGGTGCGCGACGTTTTTTTCGGATGCGACGTCGAAAAAAAATTTTTTTACAATCGAAAAACATTTGTTTTGAGTTAATTAAACCTTGCGAATCAAATTCTGTAAAAAAATGATCGTAAGGAAATCAGAAAAGGGGAAAAAAGAAACAATATTTCTTTATCATTCGTTTCCACCAAAAAATCCTGCGTGAGCTGCATCCGTTCTCTTTAAAGCGATTTACAGAGTCGACTGTCATTTGTTTTCTAAAATTTAATTTTTACAATTGGAGAAAGTTTTATTGAAATTTTCACTGCGACGCGACGCGTCAAAAAGTGATCGCAGGATTTCGCGATTCAAACTATCGATTACCTATTATTACATCGCTTTAGCGAATGACCTTGGACAGGTCGGTTTGGTTTGCAGTGGAAGTCTTCTGCTGACCTGGCCCCCTGGAACGATGCAGGCTCAGGGTGAATAAAAATAAAGGAACATCGACGATGGGGCCATTATTGTAAGTTTAAGGAAAAATAGTTTCTAATATAAGTCGAAAGAGTTTTCGATTTTCCACCACGACAGAGTTTTTGTGTAATACAATGTTCTCGTTTGTTGTGTTTGTTTTCAATTCGTCGAGTTCACAATTCGATTTAAATTAAAATTAAAAAATAAGTTTGCCAGCAAAATTAAATTCTCTGCAAACGTCACCCGTTTTTATTAATGGCTTTATGCTAAACATTTTCATTAATTCAGGCCTGTCCTAATCACTGCGTTGATCGATTCTTCTCATTTCCTGTTTTACCTGCTGGTTAGCAGTTACCCATTAATCAGGTGGTAATTACACGTGTAAACATTATCGTATTTAGCGTACCTTAGTACCGCTCCAGTTCCACCGCGTTTTCTTGCACTTTGTCAACGATCATGTGTTACGGATTTCTCCTTCGCAACAGATTACAGAGGAACGACGATAAATTTGACATTTTGAGAACATAAGTTTTTCGCTTTCGTTTTATAGTTTGCGTTTTGCTTTGCGAAAATTCTTTTTTTTTTTTTTAAAGGTGACACACATACTAATGTCCTTGCACAATTCCAGTTTCTACCGTGTACAGTTATTACACAATTCCGTGCGATGAAATGTAGGTGCAGATTCCACTTTCTCGTTCGTGTATCAACGGCCAAAGTTAAACTATGTAGTTCAGGTCATCTAGGATCTATGTATAGTAGGCGCGATCGATCACTCACCGGCGTCAAATTCGAAGGTTATCAATTACAAGCGATCTTCTTCACCTGTTGTTAAACTAGACCGGCGGCTTTCAGACGGTTCGTAAATTAGAAACGAACCTGCGCCGCTCTTTAACAACAATCGGACGCTAAATTGATTTATTTCGCATTGTACGAGAACGGGAATTAAGTGAACGTAACAAACACAGATTGAATGAACTGAATCGGAATAGGTACGCTTTGAAAAGTAGTTTTGATAATAGGAAATGTTGTTTTAATAAAGCAGATTATTATTGAAAATTATTATCGAAGTTTTGATTTATTTCGGTGAAGTGTCACAGTCTAAGTGTCATTGGTGGTTACGCGTCGATACCCTGTGACCTGAGACTGTGACTTTTTTGCGACTTTTCTGCACTTTCTTAAAATTGTCTTCTAGGTAGGTGCGCGGCGTTTTTTTCGGATGCGTCGCCGAAAAATTTTTTTTCTTACAATCGAAAATTTTCTTTTGAGTTAATTAAACCTTGCGAATCAAATTCTGTAACAAAATGATCGTAAAAAAATCAGAAAAGGAGAAAAAAAAAACAATATTTCATCATTCAAAATTGCCATATAATCGATGAATGTTATTAAGTGCACGCGTGTCCTCGTTTGCAACATTTCGACTGAAAGTTTTCATCATGTACGTTGGACATCATTATCTCGATTGGCTACCGCAAACAAACCCGTCATTAATTTAATTGCGCGCGCGCGCGCGCGCCACTGACAAGTTTCGATCTAGAAAGCTCTCGAAAGTTCGGGAAGTCAAACGTTTTTATGGGAATTAATGTCCACCCCCAACAAAGAAGACATTCGATGATATCCCTCCACGGTTCTCGAAGTATTGCACTGGAAAGAGCACGTCACGCTCATTACAGGCACGCAACAGTCACTTACGTCCAATTTAGAGCGAATTATTTATTTTGATGATCACCTTTCACAGAGGCAGTGCGTTATTATTAACGTAATCACCGTGATTATTTGCTTTTGCTTCGGAGTTTCTCACAGCGAACGAAACGCACATGTAATGTATAATGCGATGGGAATGCGCAGAAAAATCACTGTTATGGTATTATGTTAATCGAATGCGATCGATTTTAATCGGAACGTATTAATTAGCAAGTCGTTACAGATTAGGAAAATCCTTGGCTTCGACGATGACGGTGATTACCCGCAGCGTCATGTTTTAAAAAAAGAGTTTAAAAGGCGATCGACAGAGAAATGTAAGACGTCTTAACGAGTTCCCATTGAACCGACCACAAGACGAGGATGTTGCAACTACCTGTGAAGAATGCACGGACGAGCCTGATATGACGAGACGGAAAAGGAATGCCCGCGAGCTTTCTAGCGCTTTCGATTGTGCGTAAAATCAATAGTTTGGCGAGACCACGACATTGTATTTACTGCCGAAAATTATGCGAATGAGGAGGCAGAACGAGAGAGAGAGGATGAAGCAGCTTCACACTAAACGCATTTGATTTACATTAATTAAAACGACTCGTGAAAATACGCGAGCTTTCTTACATCGGCTGTTAGAAACGCGTAAACAAAATCTATTTTGTTTTTATTACTGCTTCGCGTTTACAGTTATAACAAATTTATTAGGACAAAAAAATTTAATAATTCTGCTGGTAATTACCCGACACGTTTGGCCCCCCCGCGAAAGAAAATAAATTACGGGGAACGATCGCAGTGAACGTAAGCAGAGGCAGGAATTTGGTTTCTGTGTGTGTATTCCTTTATTTATTTATTTATTTATTTACCTTTCTCCGATCTACTTTTTTTTTACGCTTCATACGCCATTGCTTACTTTAATTCTTACCGTCGTAAACGAAATGTAACGTGGCTCTTAAATTGGTCCGGTTACGAAATGAACTTTTACATTTACATACGCGTAATTTATACCGGGTGATTCTTGCGTAAGAAATCGGTATTCCGTACGAAAATTTGTTTATTTACTTGCCTGGTTTTGAATGTGTGAATTAAGATCGTCTCCTTGTCCGGCTAACTTGGGAGTTGACGCGCGAAGCACAGATCCATCTTTCGTTTACACAGACAACTCTCAAAAACAAAGACATTTGCGGTTTGGTTTCGAAATTTCGTTACCGTCACGTCGACGACAACGGTCTCGCTTCTCAGGCCACTTATTAATGGATCGTCCAAGAATTATCAGAACGTGTTAATAGCTATGATTGCCGCTGTTACCTTTTTTTTTAAAGACACGATCATTTCAATGCCCCTCCTATTTGTTTAGGAATACGAAGACATATCTACTGCTATCTATACCAGTGAGAAGGTGGTAGAATAGTAATAAATAAGTTAAAAAATAAAAAGTAGTTTATCGATCCATTAAGAGAGACGACAGTGATGTAGTACAATCAAACTTGAGCTCAGAAGTACAAGACCCGTCTTTCGTTTACGAAGACAATTCTCAAAGATTATTCGGGTAAAATAAGTTAACGCAATCATAATGTTTTAAAACAACAATAAACAAAGCAAAGTCGATCTTAAAATGCCCACTTTGATCTCACGTCGGCTGTCAGAAGGGAGTCGGTAACCAACGAAAGTCGAAATTCGGCGGAGGGGGTGTGATGCCAATATGTCTGTCATTGCTCAAAGTGGCCTGTCCCGTTAGCGTTGGTCACTACCAGTGGACGAGTTCAAATCCGAACGGTTGAGAGGAAGATGGCGTCTGCTAATGCGATCTCGCGGTTTCTCCAAACAATGGTTGGTCTCAGATATTACCACAGAAAAGTTGAATAGACAAGGCGGGTGGGAATGAAGCCTCTATGTAGCAAAAAAGAAACACGCGTTACTGCTTGAATCACGTAAAGAGTCCTTGCCATAATTACTTCATGTATTTGTCGCAAAGGGCTTTCGAAAAGCGTAGAAATAGTTTTTAAGATCCGAGTGCTCAATACTCGGCCTTAAGAATTCACAAATGGAAGCTACGATCACAATTTGCAAATAACTTTCGTCGGATATAGTTTTTAAAACCAATTTGGAGGAGCTCCAAGTTTAAACAATCTAAAAAAAACGAACAATAAAACCTGCATTGCAGGGAGGGATGTTCAAGTTGGGCCAAAAAAGTTGTCGGGCTCGTTGGAAAGGCCCCAAGGAATCTACGACGATGCCGAGAGCTTTGAGAAATTTAATTTGACAAAGTGTAACCCAACTCAATTACATTGTTTCAAGGTCGTCTTGAAAGTCGAACCCCCTCTCTTGAAGCGTTGATGTTTCGCATCAGTGTTGCCTTCAAGACCATCAGGTTTTCCACATCTTCCTCATCCTTTTTTGATCATTTTTGACTAATTGCTCTTAAGGACTTTTAACAAAAAGAAAAACGATGTTATAAATGACCGGTGCTCTTACCATAGGCCATAAAGAGCGCTTCAAGAAGGTCTGTCCTGCTGAGGGAGGCTGTATGACCACTCAAGCCTTGGTAAGACTTGCCATATGCCATGAAGAACGCGTTTAGAACATTCGATTGGCTTTGGGAGGAAGTGGCTAGTGTATGACCACATCTCCGCTCATGCCAAAGTTATTTTTAAGATATTTTTAATAAAATGCAGGGGTTACTAAATTTTATTGCCCTTCATAGTTGCTATGTCGGATTTGTGATATCCCCTAATGAGGCAAGGCTTGCCATATGCTGTGAAGAGCGCTTCTAGAAAACGTGAGCGGACTTTGGGCGCTTGTGTGACCACTCTTCTGTTACTACCAATGTTCCTTTTAATATACGCTTGATAAAATACATACATCCCTCATGGGCCCAATCTTGGATTTGTTTTAACCCCGAACATGAAATTTGCTTTGAGAAGTAAGACAAGATTTGCCATACGCCTGTAAAAGATTTGGGGGCAAGCTGCTATCGTCTTTTATGTCAAAGTTGTTTTTTAGAAATCTTTGGTAAAACGCAGGGGTTGCCATATTGCATCGCCCTTTATAGTTGCTATGTCGGACTTATGATGTCCCCCAGGGTGAAATTGAAGAGCGCTTCTAGAAGATTTGAGCAGCTTTGGGGGCCTGTCTCGTTCACACCACTGTTCTTTTTAAGATGCGCTTGGTAAAATGTAAGGGTTACCATATTGTACCAGCCTTTATGGTTGCCATCTCGGATTTATGATGAAATTTGCTTTGAAAAGTAAGACTTGCCATACGCGAATAGAAGATTTGAGCAGCTTTGGGGGTCAACGGTTAGTGTGTGACTAGTCCTCTGTTCGTGCCACAGTTGCTTTTATAATATTGTAATGTTTTTAGATTTATTTTGATTTGTTTTTAAATGAAACACTTGATGAAACTAATAATTAATTTATTTACACAAGACTTAACACTAATTTATTTATAACGGACTAAGACTAATTTATTTTTACAAGCCGAGCTATTAATCGGTAACTAAACTCTGCGTCGAACTGCCCAAGACTCCTCGTCTTCGTGTATTTATACTAGAGGGGCGGCTTCTCCAGCAACCCCCAGCGTATTCTCGAATGCGACGGACTTCTCCCGTAGTCTGTAGAATCTTCGGGAGTCGGCCAGACTTCAAGGCGCTTGTCACGTCGGCCGTCGGCGGAGTGCATGACTCACTCTTAGTTCGTCACAATATTTAGAGCGCAGGGGTTACCATATTGCATCGCCCTTCATAACTGTTATGTCGAACTTGATGTGATATGCCCTAGGGTGAAAATTACTCTGAAGAATAAGGCAGGGTTTGTTATACGCTGTGAAGAACGCAGCTTTGGGGGCCTGTATGACCACTCTTATGTTAATACCAATGTTCTTTTTAATGTACGCTTGGTAAAAAGCATGGGTTATCATTTGTATCATCCTTCGTAGGTGCCATCTAGGATTTGTGTTATCCCCTAGGATGAAATTTGCTTTAAAAGGTAAGGCAGGACTTGCCATATGCCTGTAGTAGATTTGGGGGCCAGCTGCTACTGTATGATCAGTTCTCTTTTTGTGCCAAAATTGCTTTTAAGAAATCTTTGATAAAATGTAGGGGTAACCATATTGCATCGCCCTTCAAGTTGCTATGTGGGACTTGATGTGATTGCCCTAGGGTGAAAATTACTCTGAAGAATAAGGCAAGGTTCGTTATACGCTGTGAAGAGCGCTTGTAGAAGATTTGAGGCAGCTTTGGGGGCCTGTATGACCACTTTTATGTAATACCAATGTTCTTTTTAATGTACGCTTGGTAAAAGGCATGGATTATCATTTGTATCATCCTTCGTAGGTGCCATCTAGGATTTGTGTTATCCCCTAGGATGAAATTTGCTTTAAAAGGTAAGGCAGGACTTGCCATACACCTGTAGTAGATTTGGGGGCCAGCTGCTACTGTATGATCAGTTCTCTTTTTGTGCCAAAATTGCTTTTAAGAAATCTTTGATAAAATTCAGGGGTAACCATATTGCATCACCCTTCATAGTTGCTATGTGGGACTTGATATGATGTGCCCTGAGTGAAATTTACTCCGAAGAATAAGGCAAGGTTCGTTATACGCCGTGAAGAGCGCTTGTAGAAGATTTGAGGCAGCTTTGGGGGCCTGTATGACCACTCTTATGTTAATACCAGTGTTCTTTTTAACGTACGCTTGTCTTTATTGATGTAAAAAGAAATGGATCACGTAAAAGCAGTATGGCTTTAAATGTTCAACTAGGTAAACGAGGTAATTAACTAGAATTGAACCAAGAAGCACAGACCCGTCTTTCGTTTACGAAGACAATTCTCAAAGGTGAATTAAGTTAACGTTTTAAAACAACAATAAATAAAGCAAAGCCGACCTTAAAATGTCAACTTTGTTATGAAATATATTGAAACCTGACGAAATGCATGTACGCACGTACGGCCGTCTGAGTTCAGGGTGACCCGAAATATTCGAAATAAATGCTATGAATTTTCCCAGCGCGCTGTGATGAACGTGGAAACACTTGCCATGGTTTGGTTGTCAAAGGTTAATTTAATTGCCAATTAACCATTGCTTTAATTGACGCGCAGAATGCCGTTTATCTTCTTTCGTAAACGTGATTCAAGAATCACCCTGTACATACAAAAATACCTGTTCCTCGTCGAGCATCCGTGAAAATTGAGATGCCGAGCAGCTTGCTCTATTTGTGTCACACAAGCGGTTCCCTTCACATTCTCTTCGCGTACACACTCTTTTTTTTTAATTATGCACGGCAACTCACAAAAACGTGAAACTTTTATTGCCATGATGATTCCGGGTAATTATCTAGATTGCCGGTCTATCTTGCATCAGCACATCTTTTTATTTGCTTCGAGCTGTGTACATATTTAGGCGAGAAAAAAATAGTTTTATTCTTTCTTATAGACAAAATGTAAACATGTTACATAAATTGTTGAATTAAATACTATTAGGATTAATACTATGAATATATAAGACTGTATAACACAGTGTTTGGAAAATAATAAAGATTGGGCTCGACCTCGTCTCGAAACGTGCAGATCTTGTGAAAAAATTCACAGGCTGGAATACGGCAGAATTCATTATGACACTTCCTCGACACGGTCATACAGGGTGGGGGGGGGTCGATTTATGTTTCGATAGAAAAAAAAGTTGAACCAAAACACTGGGAATAGAACGAACAAAGATCAAATGAACGTCGACTAGTCTTTTGAGTGAGAGGGGAACGTTGAAAAAACAAAAGACTAACTGTTGTTTTGTTTTTCGATTGTTTGTTTTCATTATTGGTGCATCTTGAGGTTTTATTTTCAGTTTCAAAAGTTCATTCCTTGCCTTTCACAGTTCTTAGTTATTTGCCTTTCTTATGTTTTTTTCCGTCGAATTTGTCTTTCACGATTTTCTTTTCTTTATTTGTCTTTTTTTGTCGAATTTGGAACGATGCCAGGGAATAGATACGAAAAAAAAAACAAACAGATCGACTGCAAATAATGAACAAGAATTAAACAATTAGGTAGAGGGACAAAAAGCGCAAAAAAAAATTTGAAAAAACGACATCGAGATATTGAGAATATAATGAACGAACAACAAATGAACGTCAACTATTTTCCGGGGGGGGGGGGGGAGTTGAACAAACAAAAGACTAACAATTATTCTATTTCGAGCGGTTATTTTTATTATTGGCATTTCTTGAAGTTCTCTTTTTTAATTTTTTTTTTTTGGAATGAATGTGAAAAGTAAAATTAAAAAAAAAAACAAAAGAGGACTGATAAAACAACAACGAAATACAGCATCACTTGAACAAAAAAAAAGGTAAAAACAAAACTGTCGGAAAAAATAATTTGTTAAAAAGAAAACAAAAGGAAAACGAAACAAACAAGGTACTAAGAATAGAATGAACGAAAAACTATTGAACGATGGCCATTCTCCGGGGGGGAGGGGGGGAAGTTGAAAAAACAAAAGACTAACAGCTTTTTGATCTTGTTTAGTCATTTTTATTGTTGGTACTTCAAGTTTTCTTCTCATTTCGCGCTTCACTGATTCTTTTAAATTTTCTTTCGACAATTTTTTTTGCGCTTCGATTTTTTTTTTCTTGCTTTCTATCGGTTTTTTTAAATTTCTGGCAGAATCTGGAGAATCGTCGATCTTCTTTTGCTTTATCATCATGCAGTTTCTTTTCGTCGAATTATTTTCTTATGTTTCATCTAGTTATCTTTTGCTCTCTCGAAGGCTCGACGTATTTTGTTCCTCGTTCATCATTTTCATCATTTTTTTTCATTCATTTTTTTCATCGGATTTCGTCGGGTTTTCTTTGAGCGCCCTTAGGTCCTATTAATTTTGTTCGTTTCGCCGATTTTACCTTTTTGTGTTGATTTTGATTCGTTGAATGATTTTTCCACATTTAATCGCATTTTTTTCTTGCTCTGGCGTTGCCTCGACGTACTTTTTAATTTATTTTTTCTTAATTTTGTTTACTTTCATTATTATGACTCCTACTATTTTAATAATAGATGAAATGCGTTGTATTTTGAAAAAATGATTTCGAATAAAAAAAATGAATAAGGCCTGCTCGGCGAAATCAATCTGTTGGAAACAGTTTCATTTCGCTAATTTTTGTTTAAGAAAAAGTTGATATCTTTAAGCAACAAAACACAAGTTCGTCGTCCTTTGTTATTCATAATTTCCATTCTCCATTTTGATCACCGATATTCTAGAAAAAGCGAAACGCAACTTTGATTTTTACATCAGAATTAACATAAGCCTCAAATTCTACGTATTTACCAAAAGCTACCGCGTGATTCAAAGATTAACAATTCCCTGTTTGCTTCTTTAACTATTTAGTGCCTCGATTGGATCAACGCCCTGTCCCAATCGCGCTTGTATCTACTTAACGATCGGTCGTTAATTTTTGTCGCCGTTTTTCGTCGTCTATTTGACAGGCCATGCGGACCGCAAATAGAAACGAAACGCTCTAAATGCACAGCAAACACAAACACGCGAAATTCGAATGACTATACCGCAGCCAAAATCAAAAGGAACAAACCCAAACCGCGCAGAGAAATCTATTTATTTAAGTTATTTTCCTGATTATCGGGTACAGGATAGTACAACACGTTATTGCCGTTAACTTCGATCAATTTTTTTTTTGCCGTTCAGATAATCGCCGGCCTAATTTTTTCTTTCTGGTCTTTTAAAAATTGATCGCGCGGAGTAATCGACGTTCTAATTCACATAGTTTCTTCGAGCAGAACCGAATCTGTCAACTCACTCTTGAAACGCGCATTAAAATGCCATTAACCGGGGCCTAGTTCCATTAGTTTTTAACTAATTATGTTCTTCTATTAATAAGTAGAGAAGAAAGAAAGAAATTCGATCTATAATCGTTTTCTTAAGCGCGCCATTTTTATTCTTTTTTAATAGGGTTGGCAGGCGTGACAAAAATGCAATTTCTAACCTAATTTCAACCCTGCCTGCAATCATGCTCCAGCATTTTAGTCCTACACGGACCGAAATCTGAACAGATTAGTTTAAAGTCACGCAGTTTTAAGAGCCAATTATCGGATTTGTCTCATAACACGGACCGAGGTCGAAAGCACTTCAATTTCTGAATAAGGCCAATTTCTAATCTAATTTCAACCCTGCCTGTAATCACGGTCCAGCATTTTAGTCCTACACGGACCGAAATCTGAACAGACTAGTTTAAAGTCACGCAGTTTTAAGAGCCAATTATCGAATTTGTCTCAGTACACGGACCGAGGTCGAAAGAACTTCAATTTGTGACTAAGCCCAATGAGAGATGAGAGTACAGTCTTGTAACCAATCGAGCCGTGGTCGAACCTACCATGTTACTGTGGAAAAATAAAACATCAGTAACAAAAATTACAGACAAATCGACACTCTGTGTAATTCAAATGTCCGAAAGGGATTGGAAAAAAATATTTCAAACAAATTATACGTGTGGAGTATCATGCAATTTCTAACCTAACTTTACGCAGTTATATTCTAAGTGGTTAATAAATGTATTGGTAAATTTGGGGCCAATTACCGCAAGTTTAAATTTTCCAAGCGCATAGATCTTTGAATTAAAATAGAATATGCGAAGCATCCATTGCTTCCTGCTTTACAATTAAATAATTGACGTTGTTCTCTTTTTTTCCCTGAATAATTGCTACGTATCTCAGCTTCATTTCGCATGAAGGACATCTGCGCTTCCAGCTTTTTTATACATATAAATTATTAATTGTTAATCAATCCAGCGTCGACTTTCTTTCAGTTTGCTTTATTTTCGCGTGTCGTTAAAGGAAGCGATTCCGCGCTCGTTACCACGTCAAGTTTTCTATTTTTTTGCGATTGCGCATCCTTTTTTGCAAAACACTAACGAATTTTTCGCCTTTCTCCTCTGATCGACATAAATACGCGTTCGAGTTGTTGATCTGGAATGTTTTATAAACGCCACAAGTTTTCATAAAATCAAGATGTTCACCTCGTATATCAGAATTTTGGTACCACGGCTGTTTAATGTCTTGAGCCCCATGTTGGGCGCCAATTCATGTTGTTTGTTCTTTGTCACTTACGCTGGGATTTTTTTTTGTTATGTTCTAGTGAACTGTTCATTAACTTAACGTGGATCTATAAGAAGCTGAATCATTGTTGACAAAATTCTAAATAAATTATGGAATTAATTAACTCAACGCAATTGCAAATTACATTCGCGTCGTTGCCTTCATTTAATATCCGAGAAATGTGATGTAATTATTTTCTATCCCGAGAAAGACAAGTTTAAAAACTGCCTTGCAATTAACAGTTCCTCGTGCATGCTTCCAGCTAAACCGAAATAAAAAACGAAGAAGAATTCACGTGCGTTTGTGGACGTTTTGCTGGCGTGCGTCGTACGCACTAAATCATAAACGTGACGATAATTAGCGTATTATACGATCGTGTGATGAATGCGTCGCAAAAGTCGCGAAATGAAATGCAATTACGATCTCGGCTTTCTTGCCGATATTAATACTATGTAGGACAATTTATTAATCGAACAAAACAAAAATTTTCAATTAAACGGACAGAAATAAATAAGTTCTCATCGCCTGCATGTATTAGCCGTAAATCACTGTGCTATTGGATACTCTCAAAGGAAATTGGAAACATTTATATTTATTAGAAATATCTCCAGTGTGAACCGTTGAAGGAGGTAACTCCTAACAGTCAAATAAATAAAGAAACGAAATTTTGGTTTGAAGACGCGCGCGTAACACATACCGGGGCGCGCCCATAATCTCCTCATACAATAAATAAAAATGCTTGAAAAAGTACTTTCGAATAGCGCAAGCTGTTTGGTTTACCAATTTTTGAACGGTTGCCTTTGAGGTAACGCGGAAGTGAAGAAAAACGCGCGTCACGTATTTACACTGCGTGCGTTAATTGGTGAGAAAACATATTCCGTTCGTTTACTGACAAAATTACGGGAGTTTACATGTAGAAGTTATTTTATTCTAATCATCGACTTTTAATTAAAAAGAAAATGTGCTTGGAGAGATCAGTAAATTCTCGTTGCAGCTTAATTTAGCGTTAATGAACATTGAACTCAAATTGATTCAGTTCTACACGGACCGAAGTCTAAATAGATTACATTAAAATCGCGCTCTTATAGCCAATCAATGAGCTTTTCTCAGTACACGGACCGAGGTCGAAAGGAATTCATTGTTATTACCGGTCTTCGCTTCGTCCAATCCAATGGGTTTGGCAAGTTTTGATTTGGCGAATCGAGTAGAAAACAAATTAGGTAATCTGCGGCAACACGTTGTGATCGACTTTATCTGCCTAATCCGTCCCGTAAGAGATTCCGGAAGGATTACTGCACTCTATTGCTCTTCTTTTTATTTAGGGCGTGTCATTTCTGACGTCATAATTACCAGAGTCATTAGGGTGAACATTATGCAAATTGGTCCGCCCTGTATGTAACCGTCAAAGGTGCAACGGTCCAGCGTTTTAGTTCTACACGGACCGAGATTTAAACAGATTACATTAAAATCGCGCTCTTAGCCAATCAATGAACTTTTCTCAGTACACGGACCGAGGTCGAAAAGAATTCAGTATTATTACCGGTCTTCGCTTCGTTCAATCCAATGGATTTAGCCAATTAGGTCGGTACTCCGCGTAATTCCAGGTAACGTGGCGTCGTTATCAGGCTAGCTCGACGTTCTCGAGGGGAAGATAAAGGTGAACTCGATTTGGTAGCATAGTTGATTTTATGTACAAAATGTTACAGGATATTACAGAAGTTGGAATCGGTTTGACGACGAGCAGAGTTTTGATTCGACGAATTGAGTAGGAAAACAAGTTAGGTAATATTTTTTTAGTGTAACTACATTGTGGTTCGGTTGCGGTTCGATTGGTTACAAAACTACTCATACTCAACTCTCATTGGCCTAGTTATGAATTGAATTCTTTTCGACCTCGGTCCGTGTACAAAGAAAAATTCATTGATTGGCTCCTTAAAATTGCGCGTTTTTAAACTAATCTGTTCAGACCTCAGTCCGTGTAGAACTAAAATGTAAACCGTCACTGCGTCTTTAAAAAATTCACAGATTTAAGAAGGAATGATGTCTTGTTGACGAATCGAGTAGGAAAACAAGTTAAGTAACACGTTGTGGTTGGCCTCTATCTGCCTAATCCGTCCCGTAAAGATCCTGAAAGGATCACTACACTCTTCTAATCTGCTCTGCTGATGGGTAGCAAGGCCCCTTTTTATTTAGGTCAACCGAGGGCGTGTCGTTTCTGACGTCATAATTCCTAGAGTCGTTAAGGTGAACATTAAGCAAATTGATCCAGCCTATATGTAACCATGAAGGGAGCAACGAACGGTCCAGAGTTTTAGTTCTACACGGACCGAGGTCTAAACAGATTACAATAAAATCACGCTCTTAGCCAATCAATGAGATTTTCTCAGTACACGGACCGAGATCGAAAAGAATTCGGTGTTATCACCGGTTTTCGCTTCTCGCTGATGGGCAGCGAGGCCCCTCAGCCACTAGGGAAGCAATTTTATATAACTTTAAACTTCTATTTTTCGTAATTATCAAATTCTAACCCGATTTCGACTTTAAAGTCTATTTGTTTACTATTATTAACAAAAAAAAATCACCGCGCAAATTAATTGAATTATTATAAAATCATGCTCGAAATTGAATGCGATTTTTTTTAACGACTTGAAAACTTGTTTGACCTGAAGGGTGTGCCTTTCTTACGTTTGCGACAACGTTCAAAATGAAATAGTAATATGAGAGTCTTAATTAACGTCTTTTATTTTATCTCCTCCTGCCGAGTCAGATTAAAACACGATAAGTTTTTTTTGTTTCAAATGTTTCTAATCCAACCGGACCAGTCTGATCCGAGATCTGATTAACATATTTTCGTATGTAGGTAGATGTCCGGTTATAACGTTTTAATTATATACACACATCATCTAGTTTCGACGACGCCCTAATATCAGACCGGTGTTAATTAAAGTCGGAGAAAGTAATTAAATTTACTACCTGAAAATGCCTCGCCTATATAAGTTTAACGAAATTGTTATTTTGAAAATTTTTCTCTTGTCTTGTTATAATTTGCGAATTAGGTCGGGAAAAAGTTTCAGTGCAGAAACGGTGCTTCGACGTGTGTCATAAATATGCATGGCTTGACATGTCTACGCATACTACATACATACTACACCCACTTGGTCGAGAAAGAACTTTACAATGGCTATTGTTTGAGGATTCGTGCCAGGTTGCTGACACGATCCACCGTCCGCTTCTTGAGATTTACTGCAGGCACTCACCGAGATCGACCGTCGCGGAACGCCCATCAATGCAATGATAAATAGTCTTCGTCGCGTCTAACAGATGCAAAGTCATTTTCACTTTAGACCGTATCGTCCTTTTTTGATTCCAAAGATTCATTTCTGTCAGTTTTTATTTTTTAAATTGGATAAAGCATCATTCCTTCTTGATTCTGTGAATTTTCCAAACGCGCGATGACGGTTCACGTTTTAGTTCTACACGGACCGAGGTCTGAATAGATTTGTTTAAAATCGCGCAATTATCAAACCGATTCTGTAATATATATTTTGTACTTAATATAACTGTGCTACCAAATCGAGTTCACCTTCCACTTGTACCCTCACCTCGAGAACGTCGAACTAACCTGATAACGACGCCACGTTACCCGGGATAACGAGGAACGCCAATCTAACCACTGGATTGAACGAAGGGAATACCGGTGATAACACTGAATTCTTTTCAACCTCGGTCCGCGTACTGAAAAAAGCTCATTGATTGGCTAAGAGCGCGATTTTATTGTAATTTGTTTAGACCTCGGTCCGTGTAGAACTAAAACGCTGGACCGTTGCACCTTTGATGGTTACATAGAGGACGAACCAATTTGCGTAATGTTCACCTTAATGACTCTAGGATTTATGATGTCAGAAACGACACGTCCTCGGTTGACCTAAATAAAAAGCGGCCTCGCTACCCATCTGCAGAGCAGATTAGAAGAGTGTAGTGATCCTTTCGGGATAGGCAGATAGAGGTCGACCACAACGTGTTTTCCTACTCGATTCGTCAACAAGACATCAGTCCTTCTTGATTCTGCGAATTTTCCAAAGGCGCGATGATGGTTCACGTTTCAGTTCTACACGGACCGAGGTTTGAACGATTAGTTTAAAACCGCACAGTTTTAAGGAGCCAATAAATGAATTTTTCTCAGTACACGGACCGTCGTTGAAAAGACTTCAATTCATAACCATGCCAATGAGAGTTAAGTATGAGTAGTTTTGTAACCAATCGAACCGGAACCACACCACAATAAAGTTAAACTAAAAAAACAATATTTATTCATTCAACTGATTAATTTTTTTACGAGTTCCATCTCCCATTAGATGATTATTTTAAGAGAAAGACTCAGAAGTTACATACATATTTTAAGAGAAAGACTCAGAAGTTTGTAAATAATAACGGCGTTTGTCTGTTTAGTGCATCAGTTTAAATAGTGCTGTGAGTTTTCCAAAGTTTCATTTATACTTTTACGGGAGTTGCTACCAATCTGTTTCCGTTTAAAATTGGCACTTCCGGTTTCGCTACGCAAAGGAGGCAAGTTCGTTCCAGTTGTACACTACGTAATAATATCGAACGAGTTCCAAATGAAGGAAGGAATTAAACCCAGAGTGCGTGACAACTTAACCAAGCGAAACTACTTGAGAGACTTCGGAAGTCGCTTGGTGCAACACACTCAGCTTAAACTCCCTCTCAAATATTTGCCAAAAATTTTTATTTTTAATTTACGGGTTTATCATGACTAAATCCTGAAAGCTCTTCTTGAGCGATTACACGCAAGTAACTAATCTAAACAAAAAGGAATGAATCGTGTGAAAAAAATAATTGTCTGTAATGGGCTAGCGCCGACAAAGATCTTCCAAATTTCCGCCTCTAATGGATTTATTCTTGGCCGTCCTTAATAATACTCCACCTGGAAAGAACTCCGGCGCTAATTAATTATAACGTTTTCGATCGTGATCTAAAATTTGTTTACATGAAAGCTTCGCGCTGCACGAGTTTTTTCTTGTGCGTTCGGGACAACTTTCATTCGCGGTTTGGTTTCGAAATTTCGTTACCGTTACGACGACGACTACGACGGTCTCGCTTCCTAGGCCACTATTAATGGATCGTCCAAGAATTATCAGAACGTGTTAATAGCTATGATTGCCGCTGTTACCTTTTTTTTTTTAAAGACACGATCATTTCAATGCCCCTCCTATTTGTTTAGGAATACGAAGACATATCTGCTGCTATCTACACCAGCGAGAAGGTGGTAGATGGTAATAAATAAGTTAAAAAATAAAAAGTAGTTTATTGATCCATTAAGAGAGACGACAATGATGAAGTACAATCAAACTTGAGCTCATTTATGCCTTATTGGAAGTAAAACAATATCGTACAAGGGCCCCAAACAGTTTGCTACCTTATCTGGTATGCAAAACGTGAAAAGTGCAAATTAAGATCATCTCTCCGTCCGGCTGACTTGAGGAGATGGGTCGGGGTCTTTACGTAACCCCAAAGCGAAGGTCGAAATTTTGAAAACAAAATAAAATACAAGGTCACACTTATCTTCATTGATGTAAAAAGAAATGGATCACGTAAAAGCAGTATGGCCGGAAATGTTCAACTAGGTAAGCGAGTGATTAACAACAAGTCAAATAGAATTGAACCAGGAAGCACAGACCCGTCTTTCGTTTACGAAGACAATTCTCAAAGATTATTCGGGTAAATTAAGTTAACGCAATCATAACGTTTTAAAACAATAAACAAAGCAAAATCGATCTTAAAATGTCCACTTTGATCTCACGTCAGCTGTCAGGAGGAAGTCGGTAACCAACGAAAGTCGAAATTAGACGGAGGGGGTGTGATGCCAATATGTCTGTCATTGCTCAAAGTGGCCTCTCCCGTTAGCGTTGGCCACTACCAGTGGACGAGTTCAAATCCGAAAGGTTGGGAGGAAGATGGCGTCTGCTAATGCGATCTCGCGATTACTCCAAATAATGGTTGAGCTCAGATATCACCACAGAAAAGTAGAATAGACGCGTTACTGCTCGTATCACGCAAAGAGCTCTTGCCATAAATACTTGATGTTTTTGTCGCAAAGGGCTTTCGAAAAGCGTAGAAATAGTGTTTAAGGACACATGGGGTGACCGTTTCAAGATCCGGCTGCTCAATACTCGGCCTGAAGAATTCACAAATGGAAGCCACAATCACAATTTGCAAATAACCCTCGTCGGGTATAGTTTTTAAAACCAATTTGGAGGAGCTCCAAGTTTAAACAATCTAAAAAAAGACGAACAGTAAAACCTACATTGCAGGGGGTGATGCTCAAGTTGGGCCAAAAAAGTTGTCGGACTCGTTGGGAAGACCCCAAGGAATCTACGACGATGCCGAAAGCTTTGAGAAATTTAATTTGGCAAAGTGTAACCCAGGTCAATTACATTGTTTCAAGGTCGTCTTGAAAGTAGAACCCCTTCTTGAAGGGTTGATGCTCCTCGATGTGTTGCCTTCGAGACCATCAATTTTTCCACATCTTCCTCATCCTTTTTTGGTCATTTTCGACTAATTGCTCTTAAGGACGTTTTACAAAAAGAAAAACGACGTAATAAATGACCGGTGCTCTTCCATAGGCCATAAAGAGCGCTTCAGGAAGGTCCGCTCTGCTGCGGGAGACCGTATGACGACCACTTAAGCCTCGACAAGACTTGCCATACGCCGAGAAGGACGCTTCTAGAATATTTGATTGGCTTTGGGGGCCAGCAGCTACTGTATGACCTCTCCTCCGTTCATGTCAAAGATATTTTTAAGATATTTTTAGTAAAATGCATCTGTATTGCCCTTCATAGTTGCTACGTTGGATTCGTGATATCCCCTAATAAGGCAAGGGTTACCATTTGCTATAAAGAGCGCTTCTAGAAGATGTGAGCAGGTTTGGGGGCCTGTATGACCACTCTTCTGTTAATTCCAATGCTCTTTTTAACGAACGCTTAGTAAAATGCATGGGTTACCATTTGCATCATCCTTCGTAGGTGCCATCTCGGATTTGAGTTATCCCCTAAGATGAAATTTGCTTTGAAAAGTAAAGCAAGACTTGCCATATGCCTGTAGAAGATTTGGGGGCCAGCTGCTACCGTATGATCGGTTCTGTTTTTGAGCCAAAGTTGCTTTTAAGAAATCTTTCAGGGGTTGCCAAATTGCATCGCCCTTCATAGTTGCTATGTCGAGACTTATGATGATGTCCCCTAGGGTGAAATTGAAGAGCGCTTCTAGAAGATGTGAGCAGCTTTGGGGGCCTGTATGACCACTCTTCTGTTAATTCCAATGTTTTTTTCAATATACGCTTGGATTACCATTTGTATCATCCTTCGTAGGTGCTATCTAGGATTTGTGTTATCCCCCAAGATGAAATTTGCTTTGAAAAGCATGGCAAGACTTGCACCATACGCCCGTAGTAGATTTGGGGGCCAGCTGCTACCGCAAGATCAGTCCTCTTTGCCAAAGTTGCTTTTAAGAAATCTTTGTTGAAACGCAGGGGTTGCCAAATTGTATCGCCCTTCATAGTTGCTATGTCGGACTTATGACGGCCCCTAGGGTGAAATTGAAGAGCGCTTCTAGAAGATGTGAGCAGGTTTGGAGGCCTGCATGACCACTCTTCTGTTAATTCCAATGTTCTTTTCAATACACGCTTGGTAAAATGCATGGGTTACCATTTGCATCATCCTTTGTAGGTGCTATCTAGGATTTGTGTTATCCGCTAAGACGAAATTTGCTTTGAAAAGTAAAGCAAGACTTGCGCCATACGCCCGTAGTAGATTTGAGGGCCAGCTGCTACCGCAAGATCAGTCTTCTTTTTGTGCCAAAGTTGCTTTTAAGAAATCTTTGGTGAAACGCAGGGGTTGCCAAATTGTATCGCCCTTCATAGTTGCTATGTCGGACTTATGACGGCCCCTAGGGTGAAATTGAAGAGCGCTTCTAGAAGATGTGAGCAGCTTTGGGGGCCTGTATGACCACTCTTCTGTTAATTCCAATGTTTTTTTCAATATACGCTTGGATTACCATTTGTATCATCCTTCGTAGGTGTCATCCCCTAAGATGAAATTTGCTTTGAAAAGTAAAGCAAGACTTGCCATACGCCTGTAGTAGATTTGGGGGCTAGCTGCTATCGCATGATCAGTTCTATTTTTGAGCCAAAGTTGCTTTTAAGAAATCTTTGGTAAAACGCAGGGGTTACCATATTGTATTGCCCTTCGGACTTATGATGATGTCCTCTAGGGTAAAATTGAAGAGCGTTTCTAGAAAATTTGAACAGCTTTGGGGGCCTGTTTTGTTCTTTTTAAGATGCGCTTGGAAAAATGCAGGGGGTAACGTATTGCACCATCCTTCATGGTTGCCACCTCGGGTTTCGGGTTTATGATTGTCTCCTAAGGAGAAATTTGCTTTGGAAAGTAAGACTTGCCATACGCGAATTGAGCAGCTTTGGGGGCCAGCAGCTAGTATGTGAACAGTCCTCTGTTCGTGCCAAAGTTGCTTTTATAATATTTATAATGCAAAGGTTACCATA
The DNA here is from genome assembly GCA_039766575.1 of Serrognathus titanus. Taxonomy (NCBI): domain Eukaryota; kingdom Metazoa; phylum Arthropoda; class Insecta; order Coleoptera; family Lucanidae; genus Serrognathus; species Serrognathus titanus. The sequence goes on from CM077914.1 coordinate 60,949,788, forward strand.
CTGCATGGCTCTTCATAATTACTATGTCGGACTTATGATGTGCCCATATAGGGTGAAATTTGTCCTGATGAAAAGGCATGGTTTGTTCTACACCATGAAGAGCGCTTTGGGGACCTCTTCTGTTAATATCAATGTTGTTTTTGAGATAGGCTTGATAAAATGAAGGAGTTACCATATTGTACCCACACTTTATGGTTGCCATCTGTATTTTCTGTTAAGTTTCGCCTACACAACACGGCACTCTTTGGCGCCCAACTCCTGGGGCAACTAACTGCATAGTCATTTTTGGCGCCCAACGTGGGCAGAACAGCAATAGGAACTTATTGGATTCATTGAATAAATAAAAATAAACCAGCGTCGTAAAAAGATATTGGTTGCTGTAAACTTGCAAAACGAAGGCCTGCAATAAATCGTAGATATTATTGATGCCTTTTGAACTCGATTATTTCTTAAACCTGCTTTTCAGACCACGATAACAAACCTCGTTTATTTTGCCAGGTGTAAGCAATTCAGGCCGCATTTATTTCACAATTCAGTTTTACATTTTGCGCACTTATTCTGCTCTGTTATTAGGAGAGTTAATAAATATTTAACAGACGCAATTATGCCATTATGGATTTAATTTACAAGCGAACGCAATTAACAGACATATTTCAAATGTGGAAACGAGATGCGAAAATCAAAGATGCAGAAAATTGTTGATTTTTTTCCTTATTTGGAGAGGCGTTGCCACAATTGCATTTCTCCTTTTTCTCGTCGTTTTCTTCTTTGTATTTTTTCCTTTTACTTCGATGTTATACACTGGCCCAATTTTTAACGTCGACCGTATTTAAATTAACAAACTTTTTCTTGGGTTGGAATTTTGTCACTAACTCTTCCGGTTGTATCATAAACGATGCGTAATATGTGCAGAATGTTTAGCTAGCAGACGAGAGAGAGAAATAAAAAAGAAAGGAACAAGTTCTATAATCTCGTTTTAATAGGTGCTCCGTTCTAGCTAAGAGCTTTTACATTAAAATCGAATCAACGAAATTTATGCTGCTGCTATTTGGAAAAATTTGCATTTAACGATTTAAAATATTTTGACTTTAAGTGAAAGAACTCGCTTTAATTAAAACAAGAAGTTAAACACTCCGAATATACCAAAAAATAATTCGCTCGTTAAATCACTTAATAGGATATTAAATAAAACAAAAAAATAATTCGCTCGTTATATTCGGAAAGTTTAACTTCCTCTTTAATTTAAAGAAGAAATTAAATATTCTAAAAAAAACAAAAGGTAATTCGCTCACTAAATCGTTGAATAAGATCGCCCGTCATAACCAAAAATAAATCAGTTTTAGAATCAAAACGCGTTAATTCTTGTTTGCACGTGGGCCTCCTTTAATCTTTTGCTGCATCAGTTTCTACAAAGATTTTTTTGAAACAAACGAGTGAAATTTTGTGTGGTTCTTTTATCAAATTAGGCTTCGCCTTCTAAATCCCCCAAGAAACATAAGAAAAAGTTTCTTGATCGTACCACATGGAGAGAAATGACAAAGTGAGGTTTTACACAATATTGGGAGTAAAATGGAGACCGAGAAATTATTAACACATTTGCAGATTTTTTTTTTAATTTAGATATATTTCCACCTCTACGTCAATGTTTGTTGTAAAATTATTGCTTCACTTTGGAGTGAAAACTTCCATACTAATTTGACGTAAATGTGAAGATAAAGTTTGAACAATTTGTTGTATAAAATTCTACGTCTTATGTAAAAATTTACTGCAACAATACGAATTAAATATCCTTTGCCTTATTTTTTTAACGACTATAGATGACCTACACCGAACTCGTCGCGGAAGTGTCAGAACGAATTCTGCCGTATTCCAGCCTGTGAATTTCTCCACAAGGTCTGCACGCTTTGAGACACATCTTTAGTTGCCCGATTAAGAGTCAAAATTAGTTATCAGCGGCTCCAAGCACGTTACGGGGTTGTAAAGTTTATTAAAATTATTATTAGTATTGTGTGAAAAAGACAAAATGCGTCTAGGCAACGACAGAGGAAAAAAAAGAACCCGATTAAATGTGAAAAAATCGCTCGACGAATCAAAAACAACATAGAAACGTGAAATCGACGAAACGAACGAAATTCATACGATCTAAGAGCGCTCAAAGAAAACCCAACGAAATCCGATGGAAAAGACGAACGAGAAACAAAATACGTCGAGCCTTCGAGGAAGCAAAAGAAAACTTGACAGAACATGAAAATTGAATCGTCGAAAAGAAACAAAAGAGAATCAATATGATGACAAAACAAAAGAAGATCGACGATTCTCCAGATTCTGCCAGAAATTAAAAAAAAAAAAAACCGATAGAAAGCAAGAAAAGAAATCGAAGCGCGTTATTAAAAAAAAATAATAATAATTTGTCAAAAGAAAACTTAAAAAAAGTGAAGGGCGAAATTTGAAGTACCAACAACAAAAATGACCAAATAAGACTAAACGAGATTGAAGAGCTGCTAATCGTTTGTTTTTTCAACTTCCCCCCCCCATCACCCCCAGAGAATAGTCGACGTTCAATTGTTTTTCGTTCCTTCCATTCTTAGTACCTCGTTTGTTTCGATTTCCTGTTGTTTTGTTTTTAACAAATTATTTTTTCCGTTAGTTTTCTTTTATCTTTTTTTTTTCGTTGTTGTTTTATGAGTTCTCTTTTGTTTTCTTTTTTTTTAATTTTACTTTTCACATTTTATACGTCATTCCAAAAGAAAATTTAAAAAAAGAGAACTTCAAGAAACGCCAATAATAAAAATAACCGCTCGAAATAGAATAATTGTTAGTCTTTTGTTTGTTCAACTTCCCCCCCCCCCCCCGGAAAATAGTCGACGTTCATTTGTTTTTCGTTTATTATATTCTCAATATCTCGATGTCGTTTATTTCAAATTTTTTTGCGTTTCCAATTGTTTAATTCTTGTTCATTCTTTGCAGTCGATCTGTTTGTTTTTTGTTTTTTTTTTCGTATCTGTTACGTGGCATCGTTCCAAATTCGACAAAAACAAAGAAGAACAAAGAAAAGAGAACTGTGAAAGACAAATTCGACAAAAAAAAAAACACAAAAGAAAGGCAAAGAAAAAAGAACTGCGAAAGGCAAGAAATGAGGCAAGCTTTTGAAAATTAAAAGAAAACCTGAAGATGCACCAATAACAAAAATAAATAATCGAAAAACAAAACAATAGTTGGTCTTTTGTTTTTCCAACGTTCCCCTCTCACTCAAAAGACTAGTCGACGTTCATTTGATCTTCTTTCGTTCTATTCCCAGTGTTTTGGTTCAACTTTTTTTTTTATCGAAACGGAATATCGAAACCCCCCTTTCCCGTATGACCGCGCCTGCTTTCGATAGGTTTTCCTAAATTTCTGTTCGTTCTGTGTGTGAACTAAAGTGTTGTCTTTGGCGAAAGGTTTGCAGGTTAATTGAAAGCAATTTGTTGAGAGACTGAAAGTGCCATAACCGCAAAAGCGGAGTGCCGATAAAACAGTCAATTGGGTCCTTTGCGCAAACAAAGTAGTTCGATCATAGGTTTAACCGAAAAAAAAAACCTACATTGTACCACCCTCTAAGGCACGTGGACGTAGTAGACAAAGATCCTACCCCGTGGCCTAAATTAATTAGGTTAATCACCTATGAAAAGAGTCCCTGAAAAACTAGCGGCAGTTGCTGTTAATTATCTTGCAAATTGATCGCCGAGGACGGCCTTTTGTATCACATACTTCTCCGAACATCTAATCAATGAATTAATAATTCCCATTAATAAAGTACACCGTAGACCCAGGGTCACACTATGCGCTGGTTGATTATTCATAGCGTCTTCGAGTACTTTCTAAGGCGGCAAACACGAGTACCAACATAAAGCTATCTTGAAGAAAAATTAATTGTTGATCTAATCTAACCATTTTTAATTTTTACGTGTTTAGTTCCTTTAATCTCTCAATTTTATTCACCGTCTCACCAAAATTAGAATCCAGTTACAACAACGTAGGGCCCGTTTTATGATAGACCCGAAAGGGTCGGCGCAGGTAGCTTGTAGATCAGTAGACTAATTTTGCTTAGCGCCGGCCACCTTAGTTTTGGGGTTACGTAACGACCACGACCCTTCTCCTCGAGTTAGCCGGACAACGAGATCCTCTTAATTTGCACACTTCACATTTTGCAAACCGGGTAAGGTTGCAAGCACTCGGCTGTAATCTTCTTCCTTAGAGATGTGTACGGTATTACACACGCTGATCGAACCCAAATTATTAGGTATATTTATTTTTAACCTACTAACATCAAGTTAATATTCCACACGCGGTTAAACAGAGTGGAACGCGCGTGCGATGTTAGCCTGAATTTTAAGCAAGTAGAAAATAGTGTATTTAGATAGATATAATAAACACAATATAATAATTAACACGAAAAGTTTGGCCCGTTTCGGGTGTTTTATTCGAAATTAATTCGAAGAGAAAAAAAATAATATGTGTGTTTACAGCTAGCCTCTTAAAATTTATGTGTTTGTTTGAAATCAATTAATTTAACGGTCATCGAAACTATCTAAAATCATAATTTTTCCACGCGCAGAAGAGGAACTTTCATGTCGCACTGTAAATACAGTTCCATCACGATTCTGAGGAAGGCGCAATAAATTTTGAAAATCTCTTCGCCGGTTAGAAAGTTTTGCGTTTTATGAAATAAGCCGCTGCCGCCGAGCCAATTACTGCCGTTACTCGGGAATGTTTATTAACAATTTGACCTCCTATAATATTTTCAGCCTACCGCATCCGAAGATTATTATTACGATTGCTGGAATTTTTTTCCCTGTTCGATTTCGACATGGGCAGCACCGTTGGGTGGTATTTTAATTGCCGGATCTAATACGCGTTGACCAAGCCAACGAAATGACTATAATTTCGAGAGAGGAATTTTATATCGAGTTTCGAATTTTACTAAACACATACACATTCATTATTTTAATGTATTTTATGGAACACCTACCGTGCGAGCTATGTTAAAACATGTACAAACATTTCATAATGAATGATTACAAACAAGTAACAATATCGTGGGGTCGTTTGGATGCTGGGCCAGTTGCGCTCCTGCACGTTCAAGTCCTCCAGCTAAATTTAAATTTAACTGGAGTTGTGAGGTTAATGTGCTTAAAAGGTAATAATAAATTTTCTAATTGCTTTGTTGTCGTTCTGTAACGGCAAATAAAAAAAGACAAATGATTCAGAACTCGGGCGAGCTTAAAACGAACGCCATCTATTCAGAAAAACCTAACACAACCTAGAAATTAAAAATTAACACAATTAAAATGATTAGTTTACTATCTACAACCGATGTTATTAATTAAAACAGATTTTTCCATATTTTTTTAAAAGTAATATCGCAAGTAACGCTCGAGGATAGCCCCAGAAACTCAACGTTTCGCTTTCGGTTGACGGCTTCGTCTTCTATATTAACAAAACAAGTTCGTTCGTGGGAGGAACTAAAGAACAAGGAACGTGTTGACTTAATTATAGTCGTCGAAGAGCCGTCAATTAATTAGTTAGGTAAATCATGCAGGTGAGATGGATTTACTTGATTTGCTCAACTAGAATCTAATTGCTTGTTAATTTTTTTTTTCTTTTTATTTTACTTACTTATATTTGTTTATTATTATTATAATCAAAGAGGATGTGGAGATTTCAGGAAAAAGAATAAAAATCATTACCAGAGAGCGGATAGCCATCCATAGTCATTGAATCAAAATTACTTTTACGGATTCTTGTGCATTTATAAACAAAAATAAAAATTTTGAACAACTAAAGAAACAACAAGGAAAACAACAGAAAATGATAAAATCGACCGGAAGAAAGCAGTTTTGTAGAGAAAAATATGGAGAGAAAACAAAAGACGATCGGAACAACAACGAAAAGTGACGACGATATGGAAAACAAATGCCGAACGACAAATAAATATAGAAACGCGAACAACTAAAGAAAAAGCCTGTCGACAAGAAAACAGCAAAAGTGAAAAAGAAAGCGTCGAAAAAAGGGGGAGTTTGCAAAAGATAAATAAAGATAAAAAGTGAACGAACACATTGAGGACTGAGAAAACAAAAGACGATCAGGAGAACAAAAAAAATGACGATTTCCCAAAGAAAAACAAATATAAAAAATTTGGACAACTAAAGAAACAACAAAGAAGCAAAAAAAAAAAATGATAAAACCGACTGAGAAAAAAGTAATTTTGTGGAGGAAAATAAAGTGACTGACGAAACAAAAGACGATCGAGCGTGAAAAACGACCGAGGCGACCGAGGCGAAACAAATTAAGACGACCTTAAATTAAAATACGAAAAAAACCGCTGACAAGACAAGAAGAGAGAAACGAACGACTTGCGAAGAAAGATAAACAAAAGACAATCGAACGAATTGAACACCGAGAGAAGACAAAAGACGATCGGAAGGACAACGACGATATGGAAAACAATTGCCGAACGACAAACAAATATAAAAAAGCGAACAACTAAAGAAAAGAACCTGTCGACAAGAAACAACAAAGTCGCAAAAAATAAATGATCAAATCGACTGGGAAAAAAGTAATTTTGTAGAGGAAAATAAAGAAACTGACGAAACAAAAGACGATCGAACGTGAAAAACGATGGCGATCGGGGCGAAACAAATTAAGACGACTTTGAATTAAAATACGGAAAAAAAAACGCTGACAAGACAAGAAGAGAGAAACGAACGGCTTGCGAAGAAAGCAAAACAAAAGACAATCGATCGAATTCGACACCGAGAGAAAACAAAAGACGATGGGGAGGACAACGACGATATGGAAAACAATTGCCGAACGAACAAGTAAAAAAAAAAAAAAACCGTTGACAAGGAAACAACAAAAGTGAAAAAGAAAGCGTCGAAAAAAAAAGCACTGTTTGCAAGAGATAAACGCGGAAAAACCGAAATACGATCGCGAAATAAAAAGTGAACGAACACATCGAGGAGTGAGAAAACAAAAGACGGTCAGAAGAACAAAAAGAAAATGACGATTTCCGGCAGAAAAACAAATATAAAAAATTTGGACAACTAAAGAAGCAAAAAAAAAAGATTAAATCGACTGGGAAAAAAGTAGTTTTGTAGAGGAAATTAACGAAACAAAAGACGATCGAGCGTGAAAAAACGATGGCGACCGAGGCGAAACAAATTAAGACGACCTTAATTAAAATACGAAAAAAAAAAAACGCTGACAAGACAAGAAGAGAGAAACGAACGGCTTGCGAAGAAAGAAAAACAAAAGACAATCGAACGAATTCGACACCGAGAGAAAACAAAAGACGATGGGGAGGACGACGACGATATGGAAAACAATTGCCGAACGACAAACAAATATAAAAAAAGCGAACAAGTAAAAAAAAAGAACCTGTCGACGAGAAAACAAAAGATAAACGTGGAAAAACCGAAATACGATCGTAAAATAAAAAGTAAAAAAGCGTTTTTCTCGTTCTCTTTGCCTGCTTTTCGAAGTTAATTTCCAAAACGATCGTCTTTTGTTTTTACTTCTTTTTTTTTAAATTTTCCCGATCACTCGATTTTTTTCTTGACGCTTGGCAAAAATGTTATCGTAAAACAAAAGAAAAATAGAGTTGTAAAACAAAACAAAATCGAATCTATCCGTCGTCTTTTGTTTTTGCTTGCTTTTCGAAGTCAATTTCCAAGGCGATCGTCTTTTGTTTTTACTTCTTTTTTTTTAATTTTCCCGATCACTCGATTTTTTCTTGACGCTTGGCAAAAGTGTCATCGTAAAAGACTGTTGTAAAAACAAAAGAAAAATTCGAAATTAATTTCCAAGGCGATCGTCTTTTGTTTCTACTTCTTTTTTTAATTGCCTCAATCACTTGATATTTTTCTGTGACGTTTTGCAGAAATGTCATTGTAACAAAACAAAAGAAAAAACAGAGTTGCAAAACAAAACAAAATCGAAACCTATTCGTCGCCTTTTGTTTTTCTCGTTCTTTTTGCTTGCTTTTCGAAGTTAAGTTCCTAGATGATCGTCTTTTGTTTTTACTTCTTTTTTTTTAATTTCCTCGATCATTCGATATTTTTTTGACACTTTGCAAAAATGTCATCGTAAAACAAAAGAAAAATAGAGTTGCAACGCAAAACAAAATCGAAATCTGTCCTTCGCCTTTTGTTTTTCTCGTTCTTTTCGCTTGCTTTTCGAAGTTAATTTCGAAGACGATCATCTTTTATTTCTACTGCTTTTTTTAATTGCCTCGATCATTTGATATTTTTCTGTGACGTTTTGCAGAAATGTCATCGTAACAAAACAAAAGAAAAAACAGAGCTGCAAAACAAAACAAAGTCGAAACCTGTCTGCGTCAGCTGTGGATGGCTTGATGGCTTGCGCAGGGGCGTGTTTAAACCGTTACTCGTTTCTTAAGTCAATTCAATACCATTGCTCCGCCTTGCACAAACGCGATTGGTCACGAAGGTGATATTTGTTAACGCAAAGGATTCGTATTCGCTGACATTTAACTCCAACGCCCCGCCCATCGCAACTAATATAATTTTTTTGATTCGTCATCTTCCTGTTACACTCATTTTATGATTGGCCAAAAAACTGCGCCCTTCACGACGCTTCGACTTTGCTGTGTCGGTGTGTGGATTGAAGAAGGGGTGTGTTTAAAGTATTACAATTTGATGCTATTACTCCGCCCTGTACAAACGCGATTGGTCACAAGGAGGTGATTCGTTAACACAAATTCATTTCACTCCCTCGTAAGTGAGAGTGGTCAAGAAGTAATTTTTTTAGTTTTGTTTTAATAAATTTAAAAAAGCTCAGTATTTTATTGAATACTAAAATCCATAAGACGTAAAAGTAAGTAAAAAAAAGCGAACCAAATTATTTCTTTTGTCTTTTTTCAAATAAGAAAACACTAGGATTCGAAACGGCAACATAACTCAGACCGGTCCATAACGTTGCCAATAAAACCGTCCACTTTATTTTATTTATGCGGAAAGCCTCGTGCCTTCTCTTGTTTAAAACAAAAAAAGATGATGCGTTAAATTCACTTTATCGTACACCCACTGGTGTGGAAGAACAAAAAAAATCTTGAGGTTATTTGTCTGACCTAACGGATGACGCTGTCTGTCCGTCCGTTCTTTATTGAAACGTATTGCCTCCATGAATATTTCATGAGGGCCCCAACATCTGGCAAATCAACAGCATAATTTTCCAACCGGAAGCACATATGTGTGCTACTGTTATAATAGGTGCGAATTAATTTGGCATTTATTTCATAACCTTTTTAATTATTAACTTGAAAAAACTGATTAATTTTGGAGGAGTAAATAAAAGCGAAAATAACTTCTTGACCACTCTCACTTACGAGAGAGTGAAATGAATTTGTGTTGACGAATCACATCCTTGTGACCAATCGCGTTTGTGCAGGGCGGAGCAATAGCGTCAAATTTTAATACTTTAAACGCACCCCTTCTTCAATCCAAAACGACACAGCAAAGTCGCGAAGGGCGCAATATTTTGGCCAATCATAAAATGGGTGTAACAGAAAGATGACGAATGAAAAAAATTATGTTAGTTGCAATGGGCGGAGCGATGGGGTCAAATGTCAGCGAATACGAATCCTTTGCATTAACAAATAACATCTTCGTGACCAATTGGGTTTGTGCAAGGCGGAGCAATGGTATTAAATTGACTTAAGAAACGAGTAACAGTTTAAACACGCCCCTGCGCAAGCCATCAAGCCAACCACAGCTGGCGCAGTTTTCTGGCCAATCATAGGATTACGTGCGGCGAAATCAATCTCCTAGCGATAGGCAGAGCGATTGGAAAACGCGGATAATTACGTTAATATATTAACTTTGTAGCCAATCATATTGCGGCCGGTCGAAACAACTGTTTTGAATTGACAGCAGCACTCCCAACAAATTTAAACACGCCCCTAAAGCTAAGGAAACATTAGCATAAATCAAAATCTCGTGAAACCTACAGTTTTCTAGCCAATCAAATGGTGATGTGACGCAGAGATGATAAAGACGAAACGCGGCGTCGGCGTCGTGACCAATGAGATTCACGTTAGGCAGAGCTTAGAATTAAATAAGTGAGAAACAATGATGTTCCTGCCAGTTCTGCGTATAAGGGCGGAGTTTTGATTTTATAATGAAGGCTAAGGCGACTAATTGCATTATCTTTGAGGCAAATCGTATTGATGCTGGGCGGAGCAATATAATAGTAGTGCCCCGGAGGCGTGTTTACAGACACGCCCCTCTACATTTTATAAGACACGCCCCTCTTCTTTTATCAAGCTCTGCAAAGTTGGAGGAACGTTAGTTAACGCATGTCTCATGAATCGTGCCATTTTCTAACCAATCACAAAGTGTGCTGTTGAAAGCAAAAGTAATGTTTTGACCAATCATGTTAGCGCTGGGTGGAGCGCAGGACCACCAATCACGTGTTATATCTTCAGGCCAATCGAGCGTATGTTGGGCAGAGTTTTGATATTAAGATGAAGACGAAAGCGAATAATTATATTCGTATACATATTCGTAAGAATAGTCAATAATCTCTTTTTTCGTTCATTTTCATTCTTCGCATTTCGATTGTCATTCGATGCTCTTTTGTTTTCTTTTCTTGTCAAATAGATTGTTAATTTTGTTATTCGTGTGAAGATCGGCAATCTCGTTTTATGGGTCTGTAACGTCATTGCTTGTTCCGTTTAAAAATTAAAATTTCAAAAAAAAACACGCCTTAGGTGGCGCCATCTATGTAAAACTTGTCGGATTATAATTTTTTCGCCGCGAAATTTGAAATGAATGTTTCATTCTTGCCGTGTTTATTTATAAATTAAAAAGAAAATAAAGGAGAATAGTCGATGCTCTTTCGTTCTTCGTTCGTTTCATTCTTCGCATTTCGTTTGTAATTTCAAACTCTCTTTTATTTTTACTATGAAATTAATTCTTCATTTCATTCCTTTTATACGCGGCTCACATACATTCTTTGTCGAATAAGAATCGACAACTTGTTTTGACTCTGTTGTTTAAGGTTGTGTTTTATTTCTTCTTGACGAATTACGAAATAATAAAAAAAAACGAAATAAGTGGCGCCTTCTATGTAAATTTCATCGGATTATAATTTTTTCGGCGCGAAATTTGAAATTTGTCGTTTTTGCTGCGTTTATTTTTCCAGAAGAGAAAAAAGACTTGGCCTTCCTCTTTTGTCTTTCGTTCGCGTCGATCTTCGCATTCCGATCAAACAACGAATAACGAAACAAAAATTTTGTGGCGACATCTTTCTAAATCTTGTCGTACTATAATAATGTTCTCGGCGCGAAATTTGAATTTAATTTGGACGTTCATATTTCTAAAAAAGAAGAATAATCGACGCTCTTTTGTTTTTGTTTTCTTTTTCTTTTTGTGTTTTTCTATGAAATTATCTTTTCACTTTACTCCGCATACGTATTTCTTGAAAGTCGTCTTTTGTTTTGTCTTAACGTCATTAAGAAATAATTAAGAAAAAAAAACGAAATAAATGGCGCTATCTATGTGAATTTCGACGGACTATAAATTTCTCCGCGCGAAATTTGAATTTAATTGTACGTTTATGTTTCTAAGAAAGAAGTCAATACTCTTTTGTTTTTCCTATCAGATTAATTTTTCACTTAATTCCTTTTGTATGTGTTTCTCTAAAGTCGTGTTTTGTTTCTTCTTAACGAATTAATTCCGTCATTAAAAATTTAAAAAAAAAACGCGAATTTAAGCGACGCCATCTATGGAAATCTTGTCGGACTATATTCTTTTCGGCGCGAAATTTGAACTTAAGCTTTCGTTCTTACTGTGTATTTTAAAAAGAAGTAAAAGAAAAAGAAGAAGAAAATCGGTCCTTCCTCTTTTGTTCAAGCCAATCGTGCCTGTTTTGGGAGAAGTTTTGTTATTAAAATTAGAGCAACTTGTGGCACCATCTATGTAAATCTTGTCGAATATTTTTTTTCTTTTGGCGCGAAATTTGAAATTAGTTGCTCGTGCTTACTGTGCTTATATTTCAAGAGGAAAAAAAAGAATCGTCCGTCCTCTTTTGTTTTTGATTGGCTTTGTTCTTTGCATTTCGATAATTTTTACAAAATACATGTTCCACCTCGTTTTTCGTTGTTTTCTTTTGTTTTTTTATCGAATTAATTCCGCCATTAAAAAAATTAAAAAGTAAAAAGCGACATTTTACGGCGCCATCTGCGCAATTCTTGTTGGACCGTGAACTAACGTAAATAAAAAATCGGAGAAGTGAAAAGGAAGATGGAAACACAAGACCAACAGAAGGCAAAAAAAGAAAACCTTACGAAACTAAAAACAAAAACAAGACAAACTCAAACAAGCGACAACGAAGTGCAAAGAAAAATGATTCGATAAAAAGAGAAACAAAAAAAAAACAAAATAAACTGAAAAGCAGTACGAAGTATGATATGAGCGAAAACAAAAATTGTCTAATCGATCTTCTTTTGTTTAGTCTTTGTTTCTTTAACTGGTGAACTAATGTAAATCAAAAACAAGAGAAAGTCAAGAGATAAGAACAAACGACCAACAAGAAGATCAAAAAGAAACTTTACGAAACGCAGCAGATATAATAGAACAAACTGATTCAATTAAAAACAAAAAAATAAACAAAAGACAAACGACTCAGTTCAACTACAAACAAAAACAAGACAAACTCAAATAAGCGACAAAGAAGTACAAAGGAAAATGATTTGATAAAAAGAAGCAAAAAAATAAATGAAATAGTGAAGTACGCAAAATATGATGAGCGAAAAACAGAAGAAGATGGAAAGCTTGAAAGCCGCGAAACCGAAAGAAGCAGACAAAGAAAATAATATGATGAAAAAGAAAACAAAAGAAAACTGACATAAATAAAAACGAGATGCGACAAATTAAATGATGTTCGTCCTGTTTTCTTTCTTTTTTGATAAGAAAGCAAAAAAAACTTGATTAAGCGTCAACATAATCAAAAAAAAAAGGAGACAGTTAAAAGGAACGACAAAATCGTCGACGTTCTTTTGTTTTTCGTTTATTTTATTTTTCTCTTTTATCTTTCTTTACCGCACCTATGTATTTTTGGTTGTTTTCTTTTGTTTTTTTTTAATCGAATTAATTCCGCCATTTGAAAAATTAGAAATTAAAGGCGAACTTATGTGGCGCCATCTACGTAAATCATGTCGGACTACGATTCCTTTTTCCGCGCGAAATTTAAAATTAATTTCTCTTTTTGACTGCGTCCGGGCTACAGTTTTTTCCGGCGCGAAATTCGAAAGCAATTTTTCGTTTTTACTGCGTTCAGATTTCAAGAAGAAGAAGAAGAACTGTCGATGCTCTTTTATTTTTCGTTAATTTGAAATTAATTTTTCGTTTTTACTGCGCTTGTTTTTCCAGAGGAAGAATTGTTTCTCGTTCAATTTTTTCAAACAAAAGAGAACGACGAATTGGATGGGCAAGAAACAAAAGAAGATCGACCGTTATGATCCAGCGCAGAATGATCAAGAAGGAGAAGAAAAAAAAACAATTCCTAAAACAAACGGCATCGAAATAAGAAGAACAATAAGAGCGAAAAGCAAAAGCCCATCGCCGATTCTCTTTTTTTTTATTTTTTTTTTTTAACAATTCGTCAGGCTCTCTTTTGTTTCATTCGTTGTTTTTTTTATTTAAAAAAAAAAAAACAGAAGACCGACTGTTCTCGTCCGACGGCGAACGATTTAAGAAAAAACGACAAAAAACAAACGAACAAACAAAAGAGGATTAATTAACAACGAGAAATATAATTAAATAGACAAAAGAAACAAAAGAAGGTCGACCATTCTCATGCGGCAGAGAATGATTAAGAAAACAAAAAAAAAGAAAGAACGAACGAACAAAAGAGGATTAAACAAACAACAGCGAAATTGAAAATTAATTTTTCTTTTTAATTGCGTCCGGGCTACAGTTTTTTCCGGCGCGAAATTCGAAATTAATTTCTCATTTTCACTGTCGAAGACGATGCTCTTTTATTTTTCATTGATTTCATTAGTTCTCTATTCACTTGCTTGACGTTTACTTTCGACTCTTCTCGTCTAATTAATTTCGTCATTATCATTAAAACAAAAATAACACAACCGAAATTATGTGGTGCCATCTATGTGAATCTAGACGGACTACGAGTTTTCTTGGCGCAAAATTTGAAATTAACTGTTCGCTTTTACTGCGTTCATACTTCAAGAAGAAGAAAAACAGTCGATGCTCTTTTGTTTTTCGTTTTCATATTTCAAAACGTTCTCCATCACGTGAGAATCGTCGCGTCGATCGGTTTTTATTCATATATAACGTCGTTGTTTCTTTAAAGCTTTCTTCTGTTTCTTCTCAACGAATTAATTTCGAATTTAAGTGGCGCCATCTGTGGAAATCTTTTCTAATTATAGTTTTTGGCGCGTAATTTGAATTAAAATCTTCGTTTTTATTGTGTGCAGGTGCCAATTGTATTGGGTGGGAGTTTTGTTATTAAATTAGAGCAACTTGTTGACGAATATTGCTTTTGATGTCTTCGCAAAGTATAGTGATTATACGAACGTCAGCAAAAACAAATGCAAACAGAAGACGTCAACAACTAAACAAGGTTAATTATGTGTAAATCGTGACGTCTTACAGGTGGTCATTACCTACTCAATCCATATTCTGAAACGCTCATGACTTACATTAATTTCTTTTTTTTTATTTATTTATGTAATGGACATTTCCTTGTCTACGCTTTGCATCAACGTTGTTCTCATTTCAAACTCGTACTTCGGTTTTTACATTCGAATACTAAAATGTGTGCTGCTATCCATCATTTCACCAGCGGCAACAAGACTTTCAAAGACACTCCGTTATTAAAATCAATCTACTAAAGGCACGCAAGCAAAATGAAAGAAATTATAGTCTGCGTGGAAGACGCTGGGATTATTCAAAATTTAATTAGATATCAACAGATCGAGTTTATTAAAAAAGTCAAACACGCGAAGAAGTTGAAAAAATCAAGAGGATAGAAAAAGATGGAAAGGTGATTAAGGCGAAATTGTTGGGGGTACCTCCTAACTAAGTGAAAAGCCTTAATTAATATTAATGTTTTAATGTTGACGAGCGGGCAATAAATTAAATCGATGACTGACAAGTGATTCAATGAGATTCTCCTGGTATTTGTACGTATAATTTGCCGCCCATGTACCCGCACAATTACGCCCGAAATCACAACCTCATTATACTGTCAGCTTTTAAATTAATGATAACAAATTACCATCATCGTTAATTTTTGATTGGCCTGTATTGGGTGGCCAAAATCAAGCGCCTAATTTCCACCTTGTGATTAGCAGCCTTTCTTCGGATCTGGGTTAGGCGTTTAGCTGGTTTAATAACAACACGAAACTGGTAAGGTTTTTTGGGGGGGGGGGCTTCTCGCCAGAAAAAGTTGCTCCGTTTTATTTAGGTGGCCCCGAGGACCGCGCCAACATAAATTTAACTGTAATTCTAATTTATGAACTGTTACGCTGTAAATGATTTGTTTCACTGGACTGAAGTGGATCACTATCGCCGAAGATATCAATAAAGAAAGTCCTTGGACAAATTGCTCGAAAAAAAGTTGTAAGAAACATGTTCAGCAAAAGAAAAACAAAAGAAACATTTATGTATTCATTTGGGCGAACATTTACAAAAAAAAGATTTAAAATGTAGAGCGCCATCTCTCAGAATGGAATCAAAGTTCTGCTAATTTTTGTCACTATTTCCTTCATGTTTTTTTTTCTCCTAAAATAAATTCAAAAAAATAAGAATAGTCAATAATTCAGGGCGAACATTTACAAACGTAAGAAAGTCGGTGCAATAAGGACAATAATTTCGTAAAAAGAAACAAGTGAAATTTGAAACAGAACAACAAATAAACACAGAATTAAATATGAACAGGAAGCAAGAGAAGACCGACGACCATCGTGCGGGCGATAAAAAACAAAATTAGTTTCAAATTTCCCGCCAAGAAAAAAACAAACATATTCCTACAAGACCTACATAGATGGAGCCACTTAATTGCAGTTGTATTATTTTTGTTTTGCCGAGGACGCGACGTCCAGGCAATAGGCTTAGATGAATAAAAAAAATGGAACGAAATGAACGAGTTCTTCTGCCTTTTCTCTGCAATGGAAACTAAAAATTATTTTCAAATTTGGCGCCGCCGAAAAGTTTCTAATCCGACCATACGTGCGTAGATGGCGCCACATCATTTCGGTTGTGTTCGTTTTATTTTACGACGAGGCAATGAATACGTTGAGGAGAGACAAATGGAAAGCTTGAACGAAACGCGAAACAAAATGAATGGAAAATAAGAGAAGCTCTGGATTCTGGATTGTTGGGGGGGGGGAGGGGTGAATAAGAATTCACGTGCACCTAGACCACAATTGGGCCCATTGTACTACCCCCATGTTCAGCATCGTTTGACTGTTAGAATCCAGAAGAGAAACTCAGAGAATAATCGAAATAGAAACTCAGAAAAAGCGCAATTTCAAATTTCCCGCCAAAAAATACTCCCACTGGATTTACATAGATGGTGCTGCTTAATTTCGGTACAATTATTTTTGTTTTAATGACAGAATTAATTCAGTGAGGAGAATCAAGAGAAAAACATAAGAGAACGAGATACTGACAAATCTGATGAGACTACATAAAACAATAAATAAACATCGACGTTCTTTTGTTTTTTATTTTTGTCGCTTTTCGTTTTGCAATGTTGTTTGTTTTGGTTAGGTTCTGTTTTCTTTCTCTTTTAATCATTCTTCGCCGGACGAGAACGGTCGATCTTCTTTTGTTTTTTTTTTTGTCTATTCAATTCTGTTTTTCATTGTTGTTTATTTCGGTCCTCTTTTGTTTCTTTGTTCTTTGCTTTTTTTTTATTCATTCTCCGCCAGACGTATTTTGCTTTTCGTTCTTCTTCTTACTTGGATGTTGTTTGTTTTAGTAATTCCTTTTGTTTTTGTTAATCAATCTCCGGTCGACCTTCTTTTGTTTTTTGTTTATTAATTCTGTCTTTTGGTTGTTGTTTGTTTTAGTCTTCTTTTGTTTGTTTGCTCTTTGTTTTTTTTTTAAATCATTCTTCGCCGGACGAGATCGGTCGATCTTCTCTTGTTTTCTGGATTAAATTTAAAAAAAAAGACAATGAACTGAAATAAAAGATAAACGAGACGAATTGTTATATATATACATAAAAAAAATTAGGTTAGATTAAATAAAACAAAAGAGAATTATCGATTTTATTTTGTTTTGTTCTCCTTCTTACTTGGATGTCGTTTGTTTTAGTAATTCCTTTTGTTTTTGTCAATCGCTCTTCTTTTGTTTTTCATCGAGTTTTTCGT
Organism: Serrognathus titanus; assembly: GCA_039766575.1. Taxonomy (NCBI): domain Eukaryota; kingdom Metazoa; phylum Arthropoda; class Insecta; order Coleoptera; family Lucanidae; genus Serrognathus; species Serrognathus titanus. Next base: position 60,967,189 of record CM077914.1, read on the forward strand.
TGTTGATTGTTTTAGTCTTCTTTTGTTTGTTTGTTCTTTGTTTTTTTTTAATTTTTCTTCCTCCGGCCGAGATCGGTCGATCTTCTCTTGTTTTCTGGATTAAATGGAAAAAAATGACAATCGATATTATTTTGCTTTTCGTTCTCCTTCTTGCTTAGATGTCGTTTGTTTTAATAATTCCGTTGGGTTCTTTTTTTAGTCACTCCGGTCGATCTTCTTTTGTTTTTTGTCTATTCAATTCTATTTTTTGTTGTTGTTTGTTTTAGTCCTCTCTTGTTTGTTTGTTTGTTCTTTGTTTTTTTTAAATCGTTATCCGCCGAACGAGAACAATCGATCTTCTCTTGTTTTCTGGATTAAAAAACCAATAAACCGAAACGAAAAACAACATGACGATTTGTTTAAAAAAAAAACTAAAGAAAACTAAATTAAAAAAGAAGAATCATCGATAGGCTTTTGTTTTCGTTCTTGTTTTTCTTATTTCGGTGTTGTTTGGTTTAGTGATTCCTTTCGTTTGTTTGTTTTTTAATCGCCCTCCGGTCGATATTCTTTTGTTTTTTGTCTATTTAATTCTGTTTTTCGTTGTTGTTTGTTACAATTAAATTCAAATTTCGCGCTGAGAAATTTATAGTCCGACGAAATTTACATAGATGGCGCCGCTTACTTCGTTTTTTTTTTTCTTAATTATTTCTTAATGACGTAATTTGTTAAAACGAAACAAAAGACGACTTTAAAGAAATACGTACAAGGACTACAGAGAAAAGTTAATTTTATAAAAAAAAAAACCAAAAAACAAAAACAAAGTCGATTATTCGTCTCTTTTAGAAATATGAACGTACAATTAAATTCAAATTTCGCGCCACATAATTTCTGTTTTGTTATTCGTTGCTTGATCGAAATGCGAACGAAACACGAACGAAAAACAAAAGAGGAAGGTCGTCTTTTTTTTCTTCTTGAAAAATAAACGCAGCAAGAATGACAAACTAATTTCAAATTTCCCGCCGAAAAATCATAGTCCGACGAAATTTGTACAGATGGCGCCACTTATTTCACTTTTTTTAAATTATTTTCTAATGTCGTAATTAATTAAGGAGAGACAAAAGACAACTTTAAAAAACGTACATACGAGTAGAGTGAGTCAAATTTCGCACCGAAAAATGTATCGTCCGACGAAATTTACGCAGAAAGATGGCGCCACTTAGTTTAATATTTTGCTTTAATTATATTTCAATGACGTAATTCGTTAAGAAAAAACAAAAGACAACTTTAAAGAAATACATATAAGAGAAGTAAAGTGAAAAATTAATTTGATAAAAAAAAAGTAATAAATAACAAACAAAAAATTATCGACTGTTTTTTATTTTATTTTTCTTTTGTTTCTTTCTAACAAGTCATTTTTCTTTGCGCTTCGTTGTCGCTTATTTCAATTTATCTTTTGTTTTTTTTTTTTGTTTTTGTTGCGTCGGCCGCGTTTCGTAAAGTTTCTTTTTTTTAAATCTTTTGTTTGTCGTTTGTTTCAATCTTTCTTTTGACTATCTTCCTCTTCATTTGACTTCATTTAACTGATTAAAGGAAAAGAAAATTGACTAAAATCAATATTCTTTTGTTTTCGCTCTTCTTATTCTTTACGCTTCGTTGCAGTTGATTTTATTCCTTATCACCAATTAACTATTTGTCTTTTGTTCCTCCCTTTCCTTTGATTTTTTCTTCTTTTTTACTCATTTCGGTTCAGAAATTTTCAACCGTAAACCACGGTTTTGTTGGGTTGTCGGTGGAAGTGCGCCTTCGAGTAAATTGGCAACCCTGGCACCAGAATTTGACATTTAACAATTGAAGGTTATGAAAATCGCAAGTTTCTGCATTGCGAAAGAAACATTCGATCGTAAATGTTTTATGTTCGGTGTTCAAACATGTTTCATAGTCTGTGGTATTAAAAAAAAGAAGGAAAGAAAAGGAAAAACGTAACCTCAATTCTACGAAGCACGAAACGTCGATAAAACAGAAACCGCTAATAGATTACTAACGTCTAAGCCAAACTAGACAACTTTTTTCGATCGCATGGTACTACTGCCGCCCAAATTTTTTTAGACGTTCGTAAGGGCGCGGTTCACATGCAAGAAAATCGTTTTAGATGAGCACCATGGTACACACACAGGCTTTTCTTTAACATTCATTTCACTCATAACATTTTATAACAATCCAACGTGCTGCGTCATAAAAGCAAATGTAATTAAGGAAATCTAATAGAAACGCATTAGTTACACTTTATTTATGTCTGTGACATGTAATCGATGACCTCTCTCTACACGTCTTAGCCACATTCTAGTTTCCAATCAAAGAATGAAGGCCTTTCTTTTGTTTAGCAATAAAATAATCGTAAACTGTGTTGTGAATCACAAAAAAACAGTCAAAACAAATTTGTTTTCCAAAGCTTGGATGCTAATTAGTTAAACCTAATTAACATGGAAGCCTCATGGCTTATAAAGCTGGACCAAAACAAACGCCTCTGTCTTCTGAAATTAACGTTAATTGCCTGGACCTCGAAGAGTCTTGGGTTCACACCCGAATCAAGTTATTCGAGCTCGCCCAATTAGGTACCTCGTAACTTTTGCTAATTGGGTATCATCAACTTGTTCGACGGCCTTAAATGACATAATTGATTTATTTGTTGCAGAAAATGGAAGAGGTGATCCGCGAAGGCGCCCTGCGTCTTCTCACGACCGAAACTTCCTGCGACGTCATCATCAGCTGCAAGGGCTACAGATTAATGGCGCACAGGGTCATGTTATCTATAGCAAGCCCCGTTCTTCAGGTACGCAGATACGCCCGTAATCGGGCCGTTTGTATGTATCTTGCGTTCGCCATCGACGTGTTAGATGGTAGACAACTTAATCCGAACGTGTAGGCTACTTTCTTTAAGGCCGGGCGCGCACGGGCGACTTTTTCGTGGTCGCGTAAATTCGTACATGTCAATTGGCAATTCCCCAAAATTTTTCTCGGGTTAGAACTTAAAAAAATTGGCAGCTATGTAATGGGTATCATTTCTTTGCGAGTAAATAATCGTAGCACGGAAGATCGCCCGTGTGCGCCTAGCCTAAAGACTACTTTTCACATGGCGACATACTTAATCGTTTTCTTGCCGTTTTTTTTTTGTTGTTTAATAAATCGCGAGCTAAATAAACGTGAAACGTCCTTACGGTATTATTGTATTAACAATCGCATGACAAAAGAGTGTCGTTAATAAAAACCTTCGGTATTAACACGCACACGTGTTCCTTGGGGTTTTATGGTGTAACTGTCGCCGTGTTAATTAGTTAATCGAGGATATCTAAAACTTCTTTTTAAATTTAATTGCTCTTTAGGTTTCCTTCCAATTAAAAAATCAATTGGCTGGCGCCCAACGTGGGGCCAATCAACGTTTTCGAATAAATTTCCTTAGTTTAGTTTCTTTTTGTTTTGTTTACATTTAACTTCTTATTCCATGAAAATCGCATAGAATTCAACATGAAACGGAAATGGGGAAGAGAGATTTCCTCCATTGTCCAATGAGTGGCGCTCAATTTAATTATGTCTCTCAAATACTATACCTAACGAACCAAATTATAAAAATTGGGCAGCGCCATCTATGCAAACCTACTCGGAATACCTTTTCCATAGGAACTTTGAAATTAATTTTTTGTTTTTTTACCGCATTTGGACTTCAAGGAGAAGAAAAAGAGTTGTCGTTACTCTTTTATTTTTTATTAATTTCATTCGTTTTCTAACTCTCTCTTGCTCTCTTTTGTATCTTCTCATTTCAGTTGATTCCATCATTAGAACAAAAATAATGCAACCGAAATTATGTGGCGCCATCTATGTAAATCTTGTCCATTTGATTTTTTTTTTTTTTTGGTGCGAAATGTGAATTAATTTTTCGTTTTTTTTATATTTCAAATAGAACAAGAAGAAGAAGAATAGTCGATATTCTTTTATTTTTAGTTAATTTAGTTCATTTTCCGTTCGTCTAATTCTCTCTTGCTTTCTTTTGTTTCTTCTCACCCTATCAATTCCGTCATTAAAACAACAATAATCCAACCGCAATTATGTGACGCCATCTGTGTAAATCTTACCCAACCGCAGTTGTGTGGCGCCATCTATGTAAATGTATTTTCGGCGCAAAATTCGAAATTAATTTTTCGATTTTAAGAATCCTCGAGATCTTTTGTTTCTCGTTGATTTCTTTCTTTTTTTTTTTAAGGATGTAATGCTGCGTTGATTTTTTTTGTTCCTTCTCATCGAATTAAAACAAAATTAGCACAATCGAAATTATGTGGCGCCATCTATGTAGATCTTGTCCGACTTCAATTTTTTGGGCGCGAAATTTGAAATTTCACATTTTTACTGCGGTTGCGGTTCAAGAGGAAGATTTCTTGTTTCTCGTCGATTTCTTTGTTAATTAATTAATGAATTCTGTCATTAAAACAAAAGCCAAATTACGTGGCACCATCTATGTCCGACTGCAATCCTTTTTGGCGTAAAATTTGAAATTAATTGTATTTCAAGGCGATTCTCTGTTGCTTAAAGGTTTCACTTTTTGTTTCTTCTCGTCGAATTAATTCTGAGATTAAAACAAACCGAAATTACGTGGCGCCATCTATGTAGATCTTGTCCGACTTCGATTTTTGGGCGCGAAATTTGAAAGTTTTCGTTTTTACTGCGACTGCATTTCAAGAGGAAGAAGACATTTTGCTTCTCATCGATTTCTTTGTTAATTAATTAATTAATTCTGTCATTAAAACAAAAGCCAAATTACGTGGCGCCATCTATGTCCGACTGCAATCCTTTTTGGCGTGAAATTTGATATTAATTGTATTTCAAGGCGATTCTCTGTTGCTTAAAGGCTTCACTTTTTGTTTCTTCTCGTCGAATTAATTCTGAGTTTAAAACAAACCGAAATTACGTGGCGCCATCTATGTAGATCTTGCCCGACTTCGATTTTTGGGCGCGAAATTTGAAAGTTTTCGTTTTTACTGCGACTGCATTTCAAGAGGAAGGAGCTCTTTTGCTTCTCGTCGATTTCTTTGTTAATTAATTAATTCATTCTGTCATTAAAACAAAAGCAACACAACCGAAATTACGTGGCGCCATCTACGTCCGACTGCAATCTTTTTGGCGCGAAATTTGAAATTAATTGTTCGTTTTTGTTGCGTTTGTATTTCGAGGGGAGTCTCTGTTGCTTTGTTTCTTTTCGTCGAATTAATTCCGTCATTAAAACAAAAGCAACACAGCCGAGATTATGTGGCGCCATCTATGTCCGACTACAATCTTTTCGGCGCGAAATTTGAAATTAATTGTTCGTTTTCACTGCGCTTGTACTTCCAGGGGATTCTCTGTTGCTTAAAAGTTTCACTTTTTGCTTCTTCTCGTCGAATTAATTCTGACATTAAAACAAAACGAAATTACTTGGCGCCATCTATATCCGACTGCAAGCCTTTTTGGCGCGAAATTTGAAATTAATCGTATTTCAAGGGGATTCTCTGTTGGTTGAGATTTTCTTTCTTTTTGTTTCTTCTCGTCGAATGAATTTAGTCATTGAAACAAAAACAACACAACGGAAATAAATTAAGCAACGCCATCTGTGTAAACTTAGGCGAGGTACTTTCCGGGCGGGAAATTTGAAATTGCGTTCCTATTTCTATCATCTTCAGCCGCGCCGGACAAATATCGCCGAACTCCTCCTGTTTTCCGTTGATTTAATTATACGTTTTGTTTCGATTTTCATTTGTTTCTTCTTCCATCAAATTAATTCGCCCATTGAAATATTGTCCTGGGGTCTTTCCCGACCCATTTCTATGTCGAACTCAATTGCCTCTCGTCTTTTTTTTTTGAATACGTTTCTTTCTTCGACATTAAATCTCTCTAAAAACATTTGCATATGATTAAGTTTAAAATGGTTAATTATACAATCTGATGACGTTTTTATTTCCATAACTCTCTTGGCTAATTTAAAACGAGTTAAAAAAACACAACACACGTGCCCAGTTTTTTTTTTTAATTTTTTTAATATATTGTGTCTACAAACAAAACAACAATTAGCTTATGATTAGCATACGAGGTGTAGAAAAAAAAAACTTGCCTAACCGAGCTTCCTTTAAAGAAAGAAAAACCGAAGAGCCATTCATATGTACGTCGTTTTCATCCTGTTTACACAAGCTCATCATTAACACTCTTAAGACACTTAACGTCTCCATCATGTCAGTTGTAATTACGCACTGCGTAATTTATTACCATTAGGGTTTTTCGCGAATTTCTTAGTTTGCGGATTTAGATTTCTTGCTTTGGTTAATCTAATGCATGCAGATTATTACTTGGCACATTCATTACTACTTGCGTTTGTTTGATCTTTTGCTTTGCCTCTCGCTTTTTGCCACCGTCCGTCAGTTATTAGATAAAAACAGAAGCTCACCAGAGCATCAAATCTAGTTCTTGCCCCGATTTTTTCGAACTGCCAACTCGTTCGCGTTAATAAAAGAAAAAAATTGATTTTTTTCCCTTTTGCCTTTCCAGGAGTTACTTTTGCAAGACACCAGCCAACCGACCGTCCTGATCTTCCCGGACATATCAGGCAGCACGATGTCTTTGATCCTGGATTACATCTACTCGGGGAGCGTCACCCTCAACTCGACCATCCTCCCCGATTTTTTGGGCATAGCCCGAGAGCTAAGGCTGCAACTTGACTTCGATTGCCCCAAGAACAAAACGCTCAATTACTCGACCAAGTACAAGAAAAACGAGACTGATTTTCCCGTAGCGAACGCGCACGGATTCAAGAAGAACAGAAGCCACGAGGGGTGTTCCGATTTGAACGAGGGCAAGACCATGAGGAAGGCCTTGAGGAAGGTCCCGAATTTGATGCCGATCTCTTCGTTTAGGTCCAGGAAGGGGCTGTACAATCGCGTGATTCCCAGCCCGTGGTGCCCACGCGTTAGCCCGTTGCTTGCTGATCCTAGGGAGGATTGTTTAGGACCTTCGGACTTGCTGGTATGAATTACTAATAACGTAGTGCTTATTTAAAATAAATTATCATGATGCATGTAGCAATCTCAGGATGTGTAAAGAAACTGTAACTACAGATCTGTTTTCTCGAAGCAGCGGCGGCAAAAAGGAAACGCTCGTTTCATGTGCCAGTAAACATAATAAACGACTCGTTAAATATAATTATGGCAAATATTAGCGCTTGCACGTTTATGCATGTTGCAGGTGGAAACGCAAACACGTACGTGCTACACTTTAATTTACACTTTGCAACGTTTTGGAGATAATTTGAATTTGGCGCCAAATTTGCGCTTTTTCTCTTCAAAAACAGTTCGCCTTAGAACTTACTTTCGACCCAAATGGCAGCCATTCTAAAACAATGGTTAAAAAACATCCCTAATCGAGTCGGCATTGATGCAAGAAAAAGCAACGCAACATTTTTTTTTATAACAAAAAGTCCTGTCATGAGAGAACTGGAGAATAGTTTCCGAACACACCTCCATGTATTTTCTGAACGCATCCCTCGACTTGGCTCAACAACACCTCAATCATTAAAGCCTAAAATAAACTTTGCTCTAACGTAGCAATTGCGACAAAGCTTAACACGTTGAAGATAATCTAATTGTGAGTTGGAATGTACAAACTTCTTAATTTTCTTTTAATAATAAAAAGTTCTGTCATGAGAGAACTGTAGAATAGTTTCCGAACGCAACCCTTCACGTATTTTCTGAACGCATCCCTCGACTTGGCCTGGCGCCAAATTCAAACTCTCCTCAATCATCAAACTTTGCTTTAACAATTGCTCAACACGTTAAGGATAATCTAATTGAGAATGGGAATGTCCAAACTTCTTACTAAGATGGCCGCTTTTAATTTCAGGACTACGTCAAAAACGATAAGAAAACTCTCGTCGAGCAAAACGACACCAACAACAACTTCCAAATAGTCCCGGCGGTTCCTCATCCTCCCCCACAGAACGATTACAGAGCAAAGAACTACACCACCACGAAACACCAAGCGTGCCATCTGCTTCCCCCTTCGATCTCAACCCCAGCGGCGCTCCGGAAGAGCAGCGAACGAAACCAGGAGGACAAGCTCAAGAAGAACAACGTCGACTGCAAACCCGAGAACTTCAAGTCAAGACCAGAAGGAATCGCCGTTAAGGTGGAGGGTGAAAGGCCCGAAAGGAACAGTGAGGAGTCCGAAGCTGACCGGCAAAAGCCTTTCGTGTGCAAGGACTGCGGGAAGTCGTTTAGTCAGCTCAGGAATTTCAAGTATCACAGGTGCGTGTTTTTTTTTGCTTCTCCTTTCTTGTATGGCATCACTTGAACCAATGGAATTTAGTTTCCAAATGGTCAGAAGCGTCCATTCCCATTATTTTTCGTGGTACACCCAAGCAAGTCCCATGCAGGTGTTCGTCTACTTGCGTCCGCTTGTTGTGCGTCGGTCTTGATAAGGTTCTAGTTCACGTTGAGGTTCTAGTTGAACCTCCGGATCCACTTCAGGGAACAAAGGCTTTTGCTTGCTTTGTTCATCTCATCTTTTTCCCACAGGTCTTCTTATTAGAGAATCTGGGGGCTCTGTGTATGATCCATATCCCTTATTCGGCAATCCCATACATGAAATGAGTCTTTCAGTTACGTGGTCCCACCCCTTTTGCTTTATTTTTCCGTTCGTCTCATTTGTTCCTGCAGGTCTTCTTCTTACTATCTACAATTTTGCGTCATGCAACCGAGATCCCACCGAAAAACTTTAAAACCTTGTTCCGTAATCCTTTCTGGCTAAAGCATAAGTCTTTGAATTTCGTAGTCCCATTCCTTGTGGTCTTTTGATTTGTTTCGTTGGTTCCTCTCATCTTCTTCTTACGATACTCCGGTTCTAGGTCCTCATTGAAAAGCCTTGAAGCTTTATTCCATAATCCTTTTTGGTTAAGGCATACATGACATAAGTCTTTCAATTTCGTAGTCTCATCCTTGCTTCGTTTCGTCACTTTCTTTCACCTTTTTCCCATAAGTCTTGTTCCTACGTATACGATGTGAGGACGTGATTTCTTTTATTTTGCAACTGTTTTCTTTTTGCTTCGTCCCTCTCTGGTGCTTGTTCCCTTCGTTATCCAATTTGACATCCATCGTAGTTTTTGGGGCGATATCCCTCACGTATTGCTCCAATTTGTTTTTGTTTAGATTTTACATATTTTTTCCTACGAGAGCCCAGGCGTTCCATTTTTTAGATAAACGCCCTGCCGTAGGTCTAGATCTTCCCTTTCTTCCTTTCTGGTTTAGCCCCAATCTTCAACTTGAAATTTTTTCCTTTCGCGTATCTATCAAAAGCGTTTTTAATTGGATTTTGCCATGAAAATCACCAACTTTCGACATTTCTCCACGTCCTTTTTTCGTAGGTCTTCCTTCATTTCTGGCAACTGCTTTCCTGTGTTCTTTATCTTGCTCCTTCCTGTTCCCCAAAATTTTTCTGATTGGATTTTAGACTCCTTCATCATGAAAATCGACGCGTCTTCCTTCCTTCTAGGTTTTCTCTATCCTTCCTTGCCAATTTCATCCCAATCATCGCTTTTGTATTGTTTCCATTCGCGTTCTTGTCAGAATTATTTCTGTTGGATATCAACCAATCAAATATCTTCAATATCTATGTCCCTGCGTTACTCCACGTCCTCCTTCTCCTTGCACTTGCAGCAACTGCTTCCCTTAACTCTATCACGTCCTCACATCGCGTAGGTAGGAATAAGACTTGTAGGAAACAGGTGGAAGGAAACGAAGCAAGATACTGCCAAGGATGAAACTATAAAAACTATATGCCTTAATCAAAAGGGATTATGAAATGCGTTGGTCCACGTCCCGTTCCCTTTTTCCCTTAGCTCTACCACGTCCTCACATTGTATCGTTCAGATACGGATTTTAAGCTTCCTTTCCCATGAAAATCGAGGCACGTTCACTCCTTTTTTCCGCAAGTCTTTTTCATGTTTCTTAATTTCACTACAGTCGTCGCTTTTGTATTTTCTCCATACGCGGTCTTCAATATCTATGTCTCTTTATTACTCCACGTCATTTTTTCGTAGATCTCATTCGATTTCTGGCACCTGCTTTCCCGTTCTCTTTGCATCGTTCTTATCACAGAAAGGATTCGCTGAACATTTTCAATTTTCTCCATAAAACTATAAAATGATTTGCTCCTGTAACGATAACGAATCTGCGCTGCTATTCATCAGCTGTTGCTCCAGGTGGCTTAAACTTCGGTAAATGTCGTGGGGATGGAATACGATAATGCAAAATATACCAAAAAGAAGTTGGAAAAAAAAACTAGATAAAGGAAACACGGATTACGTATCAAACAGTGACTAAAAACATGCCTGCCGTATAATCGACGGACAGTTTGGAAAAGCAGCAAACAATTCGCAACCGGATTATTACGTCCGTTTATTTTTTCACTCCAGAACAAACACAGTTCAATGGAAAATTAACCAAAAGCGCGAATACTTTTCCATGCGGTCTGTTTGCCAAGCATGCAGCAACGAAACTGCCACGAACTTTTAGTCGGGCAGCTTACAATGCGCAAGGTTTGGGGTGGGAAAAAGAATAGCATTTTCGGCTAGGGGAACAGCAAAGCTTGACTTCAAACAAATGTCGACCCGGGACAGACTCTATATAACAAAGAAGGGGTGTACGGAGGCAGCCCTTTGGCGGTCAAAGCTCCAAAAGATCAAACGATGGTGCGCCAATGCACAGGATGATTCAAAAACTAAAAACGAATCTAGCGAAATTGTCCACCGCAATAATAATTAATTGTTTGCACTTTCGAGTTTCAAATCTACTTTCTATGGTCTTCTTCAAATTCGATTTATTTTGAAAGCCTTCCGGAAGAGCAGCGCGCCATCTGCTGTGGAGCAGGGGAACGATTTCACTACAATTTATTTTTAAATATGAATTCGATTTTTACGTTTATCCACCTCCCGTCCTCCCCTTCTAACATTTATTGTTCATATCGCTCTTATTTGTTCATTGAAGTGAAAAAACAGTATTGATGACAAAATGGCGGAATTTATGGCTCACTAGCCTGAAATTTCAGAAGAAAGTCACCGAATCCAGCGGTGAAAAGAAACGATTTAATTTAATTTACTCCGCGCGGATGCTGTTAACTCATTAGCTACGACCACTATGCATTTAAAGCGACCGATCTCTGATTAATTTGGAGGAAGTGTTGAACGGCTTCCTGCATGCGCGCGTGTGTGTGTGTGTGTGTGTGTACCCGTCGCAATTATGCAAATATTTCGGAATTTTAATTGGCACTCCTCGTGGATGATATACGATCGTATTGCTCTAATTTTTTGGGAAAACTTATAACATTCGAAGGGCGTGACAAATTGCGGACATCATTTACCAACGCACAGGATTAGAACAAATAATAAATGTGTAAGAAAAGACTCCTCTAGCGATGATTGATTGATTGATCTCATCTACCACAGCGACCACTCAAGAATTGAGTGATGTTTTTCAAACAATGTTCTTTCAGGGCATGTAAATGATCCTTCTTAAACGTGACGTGTTTTGCAGACAACGGCGCAGCCAACAGAAAACAAAAAGAAGAATTTAATTGCGACAATAATAAAATCATAATAATAGTAATAACGCATCGATAATTTCACGGCTTAGTGCCGTTTGTTCGCACGTGAGAGAGTGTCCGCGGAAAATGTTAAATAACTTATACGTAATGACGTTAGACACGCTACATTGCAGTACAATCGCAGAAATGCATTTACCGCGTAAAACTGGATCGATTCGTTGCAGATCTTATAACTTCCGCGTGCCATTATTCTCAAAAACGTGTAAATAAATTCATACGTAATTCAAAAATTGTGACGCAAGCAGCCTACCACCAATCAGAAGCCTTGTGGCTTGTGTACCTACCCTCAGCATACAAGTGAGTAATGCAAGATCTCCTAGATTTGTTGCGAATGTGAAGCAGCTTTGGAAAACGTTAACAGTTCACCCTGGCGCCTTTCTTTTTAACATCTTTATACCACGCCCATCTTCCTCCTGGTGTTCGCTTTTTCGTTGAAACGGAGCAACATCTATCAGCAGACCTATCAGCGCAGATTTGGCAACACTGTAAATGTATTAATTCTAGTTTCTTTCGCCACGGCTCGTCAGCACAGGTTTTTCCATTCAAGGCAAAAGCACCCAGTCGCGATTGCACTTGCTTAAAAATGCCAGACTACCAGTTGCAATGAAGAATTTAACGAATGAATCAACAACGCCATCTGTTACGAGGGAGAGGAATCTTTTTTTTTGAATAGCAAATTGTCTCTTTGCGTTTAAATTCGTCATTTGTCGAACAGTAACGAAATTAATCACGTCCATACTTTTTTCTGTTCTCTTTCATTCAACGTTTTACTTTGAAAGTTGTTTGGTTGGATAAAGAAGAGCAGCGCCATCTGTGGTGAAATGTGGAAACGATTTCATTACAATTCGTTTCTTCTCCTTCCCCAGATTAAAAGAGATAGAAGAGATTGAGATGGAAAGTTTGGGTCGCCGAGTGGCTTAGCGGTTAGCGGTTAGCCGACTTTGGAAGTCGTGTCGCTCGGTGGCGTAGGTTCGAATCCTACCATTGGCCATGGATGCTGTCTAATGACTTATGTAGATCTAGCAGAAAACTGTCTGGAATGGTAATTACCGTAAGACAATGAAGTAGCTGCGCAAAGCGAAAGATTGAAAGAAAGAGACGGAAGTTGGCACCACCTTCAATCCAGTAACCTTCGCGCCCACTTTATTTTCAAAATTCTTAACTTTTAAGGTAAATTCGAAAACGAAGCAAAAGGGGAATATAAAAAAACAAATTTCATAATTTTTTTTACAACAAAATTTTTGAAATTATTTAATATTTTCAGTCGAGTTGTGTTCTGTAAGGTGGCGACATAAGCTAACTTCTCTCTGGTTACGTCTCAGTGTTGCCAACGTAAACCAACTTACTCTCTGGTTACGTCTCAGTGTTGCCAACGTAAACTTGTAACTAACTTCGTTACCAACTTCATTTTTGGCGGCTTATTTAAATATCCTACGGTCCTTAATTTTTTTACTGAATTATTGCCTGCCCTAAACTTATTGGCTCTACTTCTTCCAGATCTATACATGAAGGAACGAAGGAGTTCGCAGCTCGATGTCCGGAATGTGGCAAGACCTTCAACGACAAAGGCTACCTGAGCAGCCACATGAAGATACATCGGGACAGGAAGGAGTATGGCTGCCCTCATTGCCCCAAGAGGTTTAATCAGAGGGTGGCTTATAATATGCACCTCAGGATACACACTGGTACGTGCTCCTGAAGCACCAATTTTTTACCTACCCTCCCAAAATATTCCCAAATTATAAGTGCTCAAAAAAATGTCATTTCAGGTATTAAACCTCATGAGTGTCCGACGTGCGGCAAGACGTTCTCGCGAAAAATGCTCCTGAAACAACACCAACGAGTCCACACGGGGGAAAGGCCCTACGCTTGCCCGGAATGCGGAAAAAGTTTCGCCGATCGTTCTAACATGAGCCTCCATGCACGATTACACACGGGTAAGAAAGAACGCATTGTCCTGTCGCTGGCCGGGCAAAAAATCGCGCATGTGCAACTCATTAATCCAATTACTCTGCGCGTTCCTGAAATGCGCAGTAACTCCATCCTCCTTTCAATTTTGTTTTATTTTTACATATGAAACGAGTTAGAGTTCCTGATTTATTTCAGGGGTGAAACCTTACGAATGCAACTTGTGCTCGAAGAGTTTCACCAAAAAGCACCACCTGAAGACGCACATGAATTTCCACACCGGCCTGAAACCGTACTCTTGCCAAAAGTGCGGCCTGTCCTTCTCGCAGAGCAGCAACATGAGGACCCACTACAAGAAGTGCATCCTCAAGTCCACGGACGCCTCAGAACCGGACGTCAGATAACCCGAGGGGGTCGCGCACTTCATCATGTGATATCCTATTTTGTAAATCCAAGTTAATTGCGACGAGTAGATGAATTTATTTATTTATTTGATTATATTTATTATTGCAATATATTAAAAAAAAATTGAGAAGTTATGGTGGGTAATTTTTTGAGGAGGTGCGGCTGTTGGATCATAAATCGCCCAACTCGACCAATGAGCGTAGGAAGACGATTTAATTGCGACGCGAACACGCCTTTACTTTCACCGCTATTTAATTTAGTCCGCGCGCCGCGCTTTCGAATCACCCGCATCTGTCTCAAGTTGCCTCGAATTTAACGATTCATTAGAGACGCTCGTTGATTTCAGTTTAAAAACCGCGGGCGATGCTTCGGCGCCATCTGTGTTGCGTCCCTCGAAGCAGAATTTAGTCTATGATCCGTCCATGTCCACTGTCTCTCAAATTAGGACTTTCGACATCATTAACAGTCGAAAGCAGAAATTACAGTTTCCTGTAATTGTAATGAAGAAGCGAGAAAGAACAATTACAGAAAACTGTTTTCTTTTTCTGTTTTGTTTCCTCTCCTCACGAAGCTGTCAAACGATAGCGGAACGCTGGCTTTAAATTGACTTTGAAACCTATCCGACCAATTGTGTTTACTCGGGAGCGCACACTGCAAGTAATAATTACAGACGCTTTTGAATACTTCAGCGCCATCTGTGTTGCGCTGCCCAAAGCAGAGTTTACGATCGTAGTAAATATAATAGCACACTGTGACTGTAGGTTTGCGCCTGAAATCTTTCAACTATCAATTTCCTTAGATTTCAGTTTAAAACCCGCGGGTTCTCGAATGCTTCAGTGCCATCTGTGTTACGTCCTTCGAAGCAGAATTTGATCAATTCTAATAGATCCACCCAATTTTGTTTAAAAATGAAAAGTATGCTGGCGCCGTCTATGTCAACTGTCTCTCAAATTAGGACTTTCGCTTTCACCAACAGCCGAAAGCAAGAACACTTGCCGGGCGGTGAAATGGCAAGGAGCACCGAGATGCAGCTTGGCAGGGCGTCATCGCGCAGCTTCTCCGTTGCGAGTTGCAACATGGCTAGCTCACGTGTGTGTATGAGCGCCTGAAAGGGCTAGCTCGCTTTGTGCGTATAAGCGCTCGAGGGCTAGCTTACGTCTGTGTATGAGCGCCTCGAGGGCTAGCTTGCGTATGTGCATGAGCGCCTCGAAAGGGTTATTTCGCGCAAATGTGTGTGTTAGCGTAGATCTACTCAAAGTCGGACACTCGTCATATTCACTTTCCCTCACCATCTCCCTTGGTACCGCCGATATTCATGGGGTATTCCTTGTTGACCGTTCAGTAATTACGTAATGCTTGCGACCAATCCACACCGCACGTCATTCCATCTAATTGGCGGGCCAATCAGCGTCTTAACGTCGTGTCCTCGTTTTATAGACTGGCCAATCGGCAGTTTGCCGTCTAATTATTTCTCTGGTTGTAGATTGTGACGTGTAGTTTCTGAGCGTCGGACGCTGTGTAATGACGACACCGACAAATGAATATGTTCATCAAACCTAATTATCCTTTTCTAGGCTAGGTGCGCCAGAACCACTTTGAGACTGTGAATGACACTTCTCAAACCTAACCCTTAGGCTACCGCTGAGCTGGAAGCAGTATTCTGCCGCTATACTCTGTAAATTCATTTAAAAACCTGTGTTAAAGTTATTAAAATGTCAAACTTTGTTCCAAAAAGAGTTGGCGAGTACAAGACGTTTAGAATAAATGAAATTTAGGAGAAAAAAAAATTGAAAATAATATAGTAATTTAATGTTGCATCAAATACGATTTATTGCTGCATCAGTTGCTCCACGCGGAATACTTGTCGGTGGGCGAGAGGGCGTAGGTCGATTATCTTATTGCAGCATGCAGAATGCTTGTCGGATAGCGAGATGGGGTGGCTTCCTCGGAGAAACCACGTCATGTGGCAAGTGGTGGCGAAATGCAGCTCGACAAGGCGTCGCGGAGCAGCTTCTCCAACGTAATTGGGTAATGGCGAGGGCATCGTGGCGAGATGCTGCTTAGCGTTGTCTGTGGTGCAGAGATCGAATGGTCGGCTGACAGTAGTGTTATATGCCTTTGAGCGCCCCGAGGGCTAGCTCGCGCCTGTGTGTGTATAAGCGCCTCAAGGGGCTAGCTCGCTTTATGTGTATAAGCGCCTCGAGGGCTAGCTTACGTGTGTATGAGCGAATCGAAAGGGTTATCTCGCGTACATGTGTGTGTGTTTCAGCGTAGATCTACTCGAAGTCAGACAGTCATCTGTCCTCCCTGCGCGAGGTGCAAAAGAAAGTTATTAAAATGTCAAACTTTGTTCCAAATAGAGTTGGCATGCACAAGACGTTTAGGATAAACGATATTTGAGAAAAAGAAAGCCTGAACATTTTTTTAATCAAAAGACAACGTCAAACGTCGAAGTAGAAATTTACGATTTATATTGAATGACCCATGTTGGGCGCCAAACGTACGATTTATTCCCAATAATATACTCCAAGGTCCTAGGAAGAAGAAACATGTATAATAGCCGGACCTGGCGCGCGATTTGAATCAGTTTTAAGAGAAAAAAACTATTATTTACTTATGTTCTAAAACTCTCGCCCGGAAATATGGTAACATCTGAGAATTTTTGGCCAATTTATAGATCGTCGTGGCAACTCCGGTCACCCCAAACACCCTGGCGTAGGCTCGAAATTATCAATCGACGAAAACATTGCGTGATCGATGACCTTTGCGTTTATTGGATGGAGCTGACTTCGGTTGAGATTTCTCCGCGTCAATCTGCTTCGTTTTGTTGGGAAGCAAATTTCGAATTTTCTCTCATATGAAAGATAAGTAACGTAACTAGAGTATTAATGCTTTTGTTAAGTATTTGATTGTTTATTTTAGTCACTCGTCGCATAGTTTTACTTAGTGTGAGACATTATGTAATCTCGCTGTGTTTTCTTTCTTTCTTTGCTTTGCGCAACAATGCTTTGCTGCATTCTTGTCTTTCGGTGTTAACCATTCCAGACAATCACGAAGTATTTTGAAAGCTGGGTCTAAATTCTTAGACAGCACAAACATCCATGGTCAGTAGTGAAATTCGAACTCACTTCGCCCAAGTGACACGACAACATAGTCGTTGTGTTTTGTGGAGCGTATATCCCCAGCATACGAGTAAGATTAAAATCTCCTGGCGTTTTGTTAACGACTATCTGAAGAATCGTGACAAGTTGGGAACGCCGTCGAGGTTATTACCCATCAGCTGGGTTTATAGTTCACCCTGGCGCTCTTTTATTCACCCACCCTCCTCACTGTTGTTAGACGAGGGTAAACTGCTGAAAGAAACAGCGCAACAGGAGTATTTTGTGGTAGCATTTCGTTAAACTTCGAAATTAGATCAGAGATACGACGAATTCGGTGGGTGCATTGAAGATATTACGCCCCCGTCCCCCACCCCCAATAAAACAACCTAAATTTACTTCAGTTGTATTTACAATTTATAAATAACAGGTTACAAGAATCATCAGAAAATAAAACGGCTCCCTCGGAAGCCAACTCCGGCAATTACATGCAGCGATAAAACCAATTTACAAAATTACACACGACGCGACGCCTGGTATGACGATGATAATGATGATGACGACGAAACGAACACTACATAAAATAATAAATACGAACAATCCTTATTGCGTAATAATAATTATTATACCATCGAGAAGTTTACTACTACACGTAAGACTGATATCCGTAGCCCTCGCTGGTGGTGAAGGTGGTGGTGGTCGTCGAAACGCTGGAGTAAGTCTGGAATGTGGATGTCTCCGCCTGGCTCAACTTGTTGATTTTTTCTAGGTCAGCCGGCGTCGACGTTTCGCACTTGAGATTAGCGAGGGTGTAGTTTTGTACTTTGCATTCGCCAGCATCGTCGACGCTCTCCGGATTTATGTACTCGACGAATCCGGCGTGCTCGTACTGCCGCAGGATCTTCTCGCTCTCGAGCACAAGGGGTTGTATCTGAACCCCCGCCGGCAAACTCAGACTCGCCACTATCTGGGGTTCCCCGTTCTCGTTGCAATCGTCCTCCTCCTTCTCGACGGACTTCTTCTTCCCGTGCGTTTTGAACTTGATGGGAATCGGTTCGCCCATCGGGACGACCGGTTCGACCCGATGGCCCCCTTTCAAATCCGGCTGGGTCTCCATCCAGTGACCGGTGGAACGCCTGTGCGCTTTCAGTTGGCCGGACTGGATGAAACGGGCGGGGCACACCCCACAGGCGTACGGCCGAGAACCGGTGTGCCTTCGCATGTGGAGGGCCAAATCGTTCGATTGGGTGAAAGCCCTACCGCAGAGATTGCAGACGTAAGGACGCTCGCCGGTGTGGACTCTCGTGTGACGTAACTAGAAAAAAGTTGACAGTCTCACAACCCACCCAAACCGCGTTAAACTTAAACCTTCTCTGACGCTGACGGACCGTAGATAAAGAAGTTTCCTGTAATTCACACAAAACAAAACTTACCAATTTGTTGCTTTTGTTAAACGATTTCCCGCACAGCGTGCACAGGTAAGGTTTCTCCCCCGAGTGAGTCCTTTCGTGGCACTTGAGATCGTGCGAGCGGGGGAATCCCTTGCCGCACTGACTACACTTGTAAGGCCTCTCGCCGGTATGTCGTCGCATATGCACGATCTGAAAGCGACTCGAATCAAGTAACGGCGCGCGCAATTTCTCGCACGTTCGCTCACCATGTTGCTGGAGTTGTTGAACTCCTTGCCGCAGTAAATGCACAGGTGGAGCTTCGACGTGTCCTTCTGCCCTGTGTGTATTCTTTGGTGGGTTTTAAGGTTGTCCAGCCGGTTGAACGCTTTTCCGCATTCGCCGCAGACGTGTCGCTTGTCTTGTTGCAGGTGGATTTTTATGTGTCTTGCTAGATGATCGGATCTATAAGCAAATTTATCATGGCAACAAACTGGAGCTGAAAAGGTACGTTTACTTTGAGAGCCCCACGTAGGGCGCCAAGTACGTATTGTGCAATGGAAAATTGGGGCGCCAAATGCATGTTGTGCAATAAGACATCGTAAGATGGCGTTATGGCTACCCCTATACGGAGACTGAAGAGTCAACACTGTTACGTTTACGAATCGCAAATGATTTCGTTCTAATATTATTTGATTAATTGATCGATTCACTGCTCACGGGCACGGATGGATAGCTCCGTCTACATCAGATTAAAATAAGAAAAACAGCTTTAAATGAGCGTAAATTTTAATCCTCGATGCGTAATTTATATTGAAAGCCGCTGGGTTAGGCGCCAAAGACAGTGCCCAAAAGGCGCCAAGCAATGTGTGGCGCTTCGTCATAAATCGAAGTTGTAATGAAACGTAGAAATACTTAAAGTTTTACTGTCGTTTAATACCATGATTTAATGTTGCATCAAATACGATTTATTGCTGCATCAGTTGCTGCACGCGGAATGCTTGCCGGTCTGCGAAACGGCGTGGATCAATTATCTTATTGCAGCATGAGTTGCTGCATGCTGAATGCTTGTCGGACAGCGAAATGGCGTGGCTTCTCCGGAGAAACCACGTGCAAAGAAGTTACTAAAAAGTCAAACTTTGTTCCAAAAAGAGTTGGCGTGTACAAGAAGTTTAGAATAAAAGAAATTTGAGAGAAAAAAACCTGAGCAAAATATAGTAATTTAATGTTACATCAAATACGATTTATTGCTGCATCAGTTGCTGCACGCGGAATACTTGTCGGTGGGCGAAACGGCGTGGATCAATTATCTTATTGCAGCATGCGGAATGCTTGTCGGACAGCGAAATGGCGTAGCTTCTCCGGAGAAGCCACGTGCAAAGAAGTTACTAAAATGTGAAACTTTGTTCCAAAAAGAGTTGGCGTGTACAAGATATTTAGAATAAATGAAATTTGAGAGAAAAAAACCTGAGCAGTATTATAGCTATGGGGGTTCCGGGCTAAAATCCCATTTGATTTAACACAGGGGTCTAAAAAGGTCGGATTTGTTGCATGAGTCATCGGTGGTCGTAGATAAGATTGGAGGTCTGCAGATAAGGTGACCTTGGAATGTAATTTTTCTGAGTCTGGAGATAAGCGGTGTCTGGTGATCTTGGAATGTCGGCTGGCCTGCGTCTGAGGCGGTGTTGGAATGTTATTTTTTGGCCAGCTGCAAAATAAAGGTAAGTTGTATCGAAACTGGAAACATTTATATCAAAAATACCGCCTCAGACGCAGGCTAGCCGACATTTCAAGATCACCAGACACCCCACTTATCTCCAGACTCAGAAAAATTACATTCCAAGGTCACCTTATCTGCAGACCTCCGGTCTTATCTACGACCACCGATGACTCATGCGACAAATCCGACCTTTTTAGACCCCTGTGTTAAATCAAATGGGATTTTAGCCCGGAATCCCCATAGCTATGCTACTCTGAGCAAAATATAGTAATTTAATGTTACATCAAATACGATTTATTGCTGCATCAGTTGCTACACGCGGGATACTTATCGGTCGGCGAAACGGCGTGGATCGATTATCTTATTGCAGCATGAGCGGAATGCTTGTCGGACAGCGAAATGGCGTGGCTTCTCCGGAGAAACCACGTGCAAAGAAGTTACTAAAATGTCAAACTTTGTTCCAAAAAGAATTGGCGTGTACAAGAAGTTTAGAATAAATGAAATTTGAGAGAAAAAAACCTGAGCAAAATATAGTAATTTAATGTTACGTCAAATACGATTTATTGCTGCATCAGTTGCTGCACGCGGGATACTTGTCGGTCTGCGAAACGGCGTGGGTCGATTATCTTATTGCAGCAACAGTTGCTACGAGTTGCAGCTCGGCAGGGCGTCACGTGCAACGTGGCGTTATCCATGGTGGAGCGATCGAATGGTCGGGTGTCAAGTGTTTGAGCGCCTCAAGGGCTAGCTCACGTGTGTGTGTGTATGTGCGCCTCAGAGGCTAGCTCGCTTTATGTGTATGTGCGCCTCAGAGGGCTAGCTCGCTTTATGTGTATGGGCGCCTTGAAAGGACTATCTCACGCATATGCATGTGTGTCAGCGTCTAGTGATGAGCGATATTTCACGAACTGTGATTTTTTCACTGATATCAGCGAGTGTTTCCACTTAAATTTTAAATGGAAACACGCTCAAAATTTAAGTTTTGCTGAGATTTTGTAATCATGAGACAAAATTCTCATGTAAATATCTCATCGTGTATTGGTACCTTAATGTTTATCGTTTTTCTAATGAGAAAGAAAATATTTTCTTCTTTAATGAGAAACAAAATATTTTCTTTTCAAATAAACGAAATCTATCGATATAAATACTATGAAGATAAACATAAAGAACAATAGAATATGAAGTAAACAACAAAAACTAAGATTTTCTAACTAAAACGATAATAAAAATAAAAAAATCAAGTTTTCTTGCCAGTAACATCAAACAAATATTTTAAAAATGTCACTTTTGTGGTTTTACTAGAGAATGCAATCGTTTCCTTGTATAATTTGCAAAAGATTTTCATATTTTTATCATTAATTCCTGTTCTTGTGTTTTGGGATTTTAGAAATTCAAAAAAGGGGTAAGTTTTTCTAAATTTTTCAATAAATCAAATTTTTTTAAGGTACAGAGTTCTGATGAAGCCCAATAAGGCCGAAATACATGTATAAACTCTTTCCTAACACTTTCTATATTGCCAGTTACACAATTTTAATTCATTTTAATAAAAATAAAGTAAAACAAACAAAAGTTCTGGAGCCAGATTAACTATAATTCGCATTTAAAAACAATAACTGTTGCACTGTTTTGCCTTTCAATCTGTTTCTTCGCTCTGTCAAAACTTGTCCCGCCTTTAGAAAACACACGTTCACACGGAACAGATGAAGCCATAGTACATAGTCTCTCTTGCGCTATTTCGCATAAATTAGGCAACATTTGTTTATGCTGCTGCCACCACAAAAATAAATCGCTTTATGATCGTGACGCAATCTCTTCGTCCAATTACCGCTGCATTTCAATTATTGCCCGTGACGTAGAAGTTCCCTTCGGTTGGGTTGGGTTGGGTTGGGTATCTCTTCGTCCAAGTACCGCTGCATTTCAATTATTGCCCGTGACGTAGAAGTTCCTATCGGTTGGTGAACAGCAACACTCTTGTCAAAATCAGACCAAATAGACGTGTCATCTTCGTTATTTTTTTCACCAACGTTTTCACCTTCAACATTAACATTCATCTTAGATATTTCTGATGGTATTGGATTTTTCCTAGATTTGGTTGTAATTTTTGCAGCAATCATATTAATTATTCTCTGTTTCACACTGTTCGCAATAGATTCATTAGAAAACCCCATTTGTTTAAACTTGGGATCTAAGAATGTACTGATTGAAAGTGTACTGCTGTTTTCTACATTTCCAAGGCGTTTATTAAAACTTGTGTGAAGAAGCTGCAAAACTTGTTGTACAGATGCTGTAAACTATTTTGGAGACAACTTATACAAGGTTTTTTTAACACCATTGCAAATCGGTATAACCATGGAAGAAGTAGAATATTTTTGGCCGCTTATTGATTTTGTAGCATCTTCGAAGGGCCTTAAAATTTGACATAATTCCTTTATTACTGTCCATTCAACCGCCGTCAGCACCGGTAAGTCTTTAACAATTACAGCAACTGTGCTTTCCAATTCGATGAATCTTTGAAGCATATGAAGCGTCGAATTCCATCTTGTAGGTACTTCTAATACTAGCTTCAAAGCTACAGTTTTTCCCAAATTTTGTTGATATTTTTTTAATTTGTCAGCTGCAAAATTACTTCGCTTAAAATACACAACAACTTCTTTTACTTTGTATATAATGGTTTCAATGTGTTTAACCTTTAAGCCATCTTTAACCGTCAAATTAAGTGAACGTGCCATACACCCAAAATGTTTCCAGCCTAAACTTTGTATAGCTCCTACAATGTTCGGAGCATGATCCGAAACTGCCAAAATTACCTTATCTATAATATCCCACTCCGTTGTTATCCTTTGCAATTCTGATGACAAATTTTCTGAAGTATGGCGCATATCAGTTGCGGCACACTCTAGTAAAACGGAAATGAGATTGAAATTATCATCTAAAAAGTGAGCGGTAATTGCATTATAACTAACAGTATTGATAGAACTCCATGAAGCTGTCGTTATGCAAAAAGTTTTTCCGGTACTCACTAAAGCTCTGATTTTAGTTTGACATTCTTCATATAAAGCTTTGAGATTATATGCCGGCTGGGGAGCTCATAATTTGGATTTAAAACGGTTACGAATTCTCGGAATCCTTTGTCTTGTACTATCGAGAATGGTTGAAAATCATGAATGAACAAACGAAGTAAGGCTAAATTAATTTTATCTTTAGATCTGCCAGAAATCTTCTTTGGTAACGCGGTGTCAAATGTCGTTTGAATAAGTCTATTTGAATTAGCTGACGGCTGAGAGGCGGTGCTAGTAGAAGGCTGAGAAGCTGTGCTAGCAGAAGGCTGAGAAGATGTGCTCGGAGAAAGCTGACAAGATGTGCTAGTAGAAGCCTGCACGGCAAAAAAGTATAGGTACTCAAATTAAGAAATAAGAGTTTTAAGCAAATTAATGACTTACTTCAGTTTCAGAATGTTCCTTACGGCGGATATTGTCACTAGGTATTTGCACTGTAGGATGTCTGTTTTGTAAATGTTTTTTTAAGATTGGATGTGCTGGTTTTGTATGATAACTTCTGCATGCACATATTACACTTTGCAAAACATTCATCGATTGGCATAAAAAATGTCCACAATTGACTGGTTTTTGTTTTTTTACCACTTTTCGATGACATTTTGAGGGTAATATCAGAGTGTAATACACCCGGGAAGAATACACTGAGACGTAAAACAAAGAATATTTTACTTGTCAAAAGCTGAATACAGAATACGGATTAATTAATTCCAATTTCGTTGAGAGTAGATTCTTACAACGTCATAACCCACTCCCCTAAAAGTAACAATAAAAAGCATAATAAAAATATCTGTGAACGATAGCTGATCCATCGCAGACGGCGCACAGTGGTCAATCGACGGAAAAAAGTCATTTTGTCAAGTATTTAATTTAATATAAATTGTTGGTGTATATGACTCTTAAAAGTCCACTCTGCCATAATTCAGCACAAATAATATTTTTTATAGCGTAGAAATGTTCTATTTGATGCCATAAACTTACGCAACAATAACTTGCAGAAATCGTGGACATTTTAGTACGAATGCAAGCCGATTTTGTTTCTTTCGATCTAATATTAACGCTTAGATCTTTGAAGATATATTATAAAGCATTAATAATCATTGCAAGGACAAGAAATGATGACCTTTACGCTTTTATTATAGTCACAATACCCTACATATTAAACCACCTACATAGACTCGAACATTTTCAGTTTTTAAGAAAAATCTTTTACCCGCCAAACTCCGCCGACTGGTGGTTATTATTTTTATCTTTAATGAGATATTACGTAAATAATAATGCTATTTTCAGCTGCATATACTTGCCCATTTGGCCACTAATCAATCCTAAAGGCGCACAAACAGCTATCACCTATTTAGGCTGGTTTTACAAACATGTCATTAAGTTAATCGCGTAATTAAGTGTTCAGGTGTGTAAGTCAAATCCTGGAGTTAATCGAAATTAAGAATTGAATTCAATTTCTGTAAATCCACCCTTAATTCCTATTAAATTGTAATTCCTCCCACCTGCGCGTAATCTTAATAATTACTAGAAAATTTAACTGTAATTGTCTCCCTTATTTTCCGAAATGTAGCAAATTCTATTTCCTTTGTAACCAATAGAATTCAAGCACACAGTATGATAGTTGTTAATTAACTAACAGTGTGAAGAGTTAACAGGTTGTTTCCCTTTTTGATTGTATTGACATTTATCGTTATTATTTACTTTTCTTTTTTGTATATCGCAGTAATTGTGTTTTAACGGGCAAGCAAGTGATATTGTGAATACAAAGGAAATCGTGAATTAAGTGTTCAAGCGCAACTGAGAAAATTACTAATTTTTCTATATCGTACAAAGATCTCTTTGAAAAGATATTAATATGTAAACGGGATGTCAGTGCTCTTAGCGAAGACCTTAAACTAAATTATTTGTATCTTTCTGGGGATCAACATGAAGAAATAATGATTCAAATACGACAAACGTTTTTACCATATTTTACCAAAAGATGGCAACAAGCGAATCGATGCAAACATAATTTTGTAACTAAGAACAGCGTTAGGTAAAACACTAATCATTGAATTCAACTGTCCAGAAAACATTCCCACATCATCAACTTCATTTGGTCGATCGATTAAAGAATTTGACGAGTGCTGTAGTAGAACCAAACGATATAAAACTACGAAGTTCTGTTCAGATACTTCTCATGAACTAATTTTGTCGGCAGCAAAACGGCTAAAGTCGGAAGATGACTTCAGCAACAAAACTGCATTTACTGCTGAAAAAGGATTAGCTCTAATTATGGACGCAAAACTATCGAAATACCAATATGAAATTTTACGAAAAGCATGTCTAGATGTAGATTGTGATATTTTTCCACCGTACTATAGAGTTTTAGAAGTAAAGAAAGAATGTTATCCAAAGGACGTAACCGTAACGGAGAGCTGTGCTAGTGTTAGCGTACAACAATTATTGAACCACACTGTTAAACGAATATTCCCTTCAAAACCCATAAATGAAGTAGAAGCAATGGAAAGTACGGAATTACAACTTACTGTAAAATGGGTCTGTGATGGTTCTTCAGGACACAGCGATTATAAGCAAGTTTTTACAGACAATGAAGTTACAGACACTTCTCTTTTTCTTACATGCTTGGTACCTTTATGTCTTTCTCCACGAGAAGACATAACAAGATATTATTGGAAAAATCCACGACCTTCTTCTATTAGATACTGCCGACCAATTCGATTTGAATTTGCAAAAGAAACTCCACAAAAGACAAGGACGGAAGTTGACCGAATAAAGAAACAAGTTGCAGAACTAAGCGATACTGTTGTTATTGCACACAACCGAACATTTACAATTAAGTATGAAATGATTTTCACAATGATTGATGGAAAGGTTGCCAAAAGCGTTTCAGAAACCGCATCGTCAGCTACATGTTTTATTTGTAAAGCTAAACCTTCTGAAATGAATAATTTGGATATAGTACAACAGAAAAGTCATCTTGAAAGTGCTTATCGTTTCGATATGTCACCTTTACATGCCCGAATAAAATGTATGGAATGTATTTTGCATATTGCTTACAATATATCGTTTAAATGCTGGAAAACAGACACTAATACGCGAGTCCTGAAAGAAGAATCGAAGAAAAAAATTCAAGAAGATTTTCAAAGAAGAATAGGATTAAAAGTAGATTTTGTTAAACAAGGAACAGGCACGACAAATGATGGGAATACAGCAAGACGATTTTTTCAAAATCCAATCTTAACCGCTGAGATAACTGGTGTTGACGAGGAATTGATTCGACGATTTTCCACCATATTAAACGCAATAAATTCAACTGCATATATCGATGAAGATAAATGTGCTGCTTACGCATACGAAACTGCACAATTGTATGTAGAAAAGTACAAATGGTACAATATGCCAGTGACAGTGCACAAAATTCTCCTTCATGGAAAAGAGATAATTGAAGCAGCCGTATTACCTATTGGTTTATTGACAGAAGAAGCACAAGAAGCACGAAATAAAGATTATAAATCATACCGATTAAACCATTCTAGAAAGTGTAGTAGAGTATGTACGAACGAAGATGTTATGAATCAGCTCTTGGTATCGTCAGATCCCTAAATTACCAATTTGAGAACGCTTCCTAAGAAAACGAAATTTGAATTAAACGAGGAAGTGAAAGCTTTGTTAAGAGAAAGTCAATGAAAACCTCTATTACAGATTACTGATTCGTTTATATCAAAATTATTGTAATTGTTTTATTTATACAAATAAGAAGTATTCATTAATTATTGTATTGGTCATTTTGATGTTTTCATGGTATATAATGAAATGTTATGGTCATTTTTAATGTTAGATTAAAATAAAAATACTTTGTACTATGTCAAAAATATAATACGTATTTTTGATGTAGTAGTAATATGTTTTCCAACATTTATAATATTAATTTCGTAATAATTTTCCCAAAATTTTTACACATATTGTATATTATGTTTCAACTATTTCATATAAGTAATTAGTTTGTTTTTATAATGTATCTTAAAGTGATTAAAACATACAGAACGCACGTATCGACTTTTTTCCACAGCCCAATGCATTCTAAACCACTGTGCGGCGCCTCCGCAACCTAGACGCTTGATATAATTTTTTAAATAATGTGCTGTTCCTTTCGGGGATCCACGTGCGACAGCGGTGATTACGAAAGGCCACGATAGCAGCCGATATGCGAAATAATGAATGTCGTGATCACGTCACGCTTTAAAATCACAGGTATGAAAAAGTCACATTCACGGTTCACGGCGATATTGTGAAATCACGATATCGCTCATCACTAGATCTACTCGAAGTCAGACATGCAGAGATACAGCTCGACACGGCTTCACGGAGCAGCTTCTCTAATGTGATAGGGTAACGGCGAGATCCAGCACGGCAGGGCATCGCGGCGAGACGCAGCTTAGCGTTTTCCATGATGGAGAGATCGAATGGTCGATTGACATTGGTTTATATGTCTGAGCGCCTCAGAGGGCTAACTCACGTGTGCGTGCATAAGCGCCTCAAAGGGCTAGCTCGTGTTATGTGTATAAGCGCTTCAACGGCTAGCTTACGTATGTGTATGAGCGCTTCGTAAGGGCTATCTCGCGCATGTGCGTGTGTGTCAGTGTAGATCTACTCGAAGTCAGAGAGACGTATTCCTATATTCACTTTCCCTCACCATCTTCCTTAGTGCCGGCGATCTTCATTGGGGTATTCCTTAATGGCTGTTGCGTAATTACTTCGAGTGACATAATGCATACTACCAATCCGTACCTCACGTCACACCATCTAATTGGCGGACCAATCAGCGTCTTAGCGTTGTATCCTCATTTCATAGGATGGCCAATCAGCGTCTTATTATTTCTCTGGTTGTAGTTTGTGACGTGCTTTCCTAGCGTCGGCCGCTGTGTAATGACGACACCGACAAATGAATACGTTCATCAAACCTAATTATCCTTTTCTAGGTTAGGTGTGCCAGAACCACTCTGGGACTGTGCATGACACTTATCAAACCTAACCCTTAGGCTGCCGCTGAACTGGAAGCGGTATTCTGCCGCTATACTCTGAAAATTCATTTAAAAACCTGTGCGAGGTGCAAAAAAAAAGTTACTAAAATGTCAAACTTTGTTCCAAAAAGGGTTGGCGTGTGCAAGACGTTTAGAATGAACGAAATTTAAGAGAAAAAACCTGAGTGTAATATAGTAATTTAATGTTGCATCAAATACGATTTATTGCTGCATCAGTTGCTGCACGTGGAATACTTGTCGGTGGGGCGAAACGGCGTGGGTCGATTACCTTATTGCAGCATCCCTTGCTGCATTCGGAATACTTATCGGACGACGAAATGGCGTGCCTTTTCCGGTGTGGCAAGTGTGGCAGCTCGACAGGGCGTCATGGACCTACACGACAGAGCATCGTGGCGAGATACGTGATGGAGAGATCGAATAGTGGGCTGACAGTGGTGTTATATGTCTGAGCCCCTCGAGGGCTAGCTCGCGTGTGTGTGTATGGGCGCCTCAAAGGGATAGCTCGCGTGTGTGTGTATGGGCGCCTCAAAGGGCTAGCTCGCGTGTGTGTGTATGGGGCGCCTCAAAGGGCTAGCTCGCTTTGTGTACAAGCGCCTCGAGGGCTAACTTACGTAAGTGCATGAACGCCTCGAAAGTGTTATCTAATGCAAATGTGTTTGTGTTAGCGTAGATTTACACGAAGATAGATCACGGGCTGGCATCTACAAGACGTTACGCGTGAGTCATCGAAGCAAGTCAAATTTGATTAAAAAAAACAAGCCCCGCGCGCTTCCTTCCAAAACAAAATCAAAAGACAACGCAACACAAGTCAATAAAAAAATCTAGCAATTTATGGCGTCCATAATGATGAACGGATTTATCTATTAAAAAAAAAAAACTAACCTACTAAAAACTCTCTCGCAAATCGAACACTTGACGTCGATCTCCGTGGGATTCAGGTGCGTCTTGAGGTGGCGTATCAGGTGCTCCCCTCGACAGTACGTCTTATCACAAATGGTGCACGTGTACGGCTTATCGATGTGGTCCTCCTGGTTGTGCTTGGTCAGGTATTCGGGGGTGGCGAACGCCTTTTCGCACCGCTCGCACTTGTGGACGAGCACCGCCCGGTGCAAGGTCATGTGGCGGGTTAAGTGGTTGGACCTTACGAACTTCGCCTCGCAGACGTGGCACGTGTAAACCTTGGCCTTCTTCGTGCTCATCAAGATCATCTCGTCGTCGATTTGGGCGTCGAAATGGCCGGTATCGCTGCCGGCTGAATCTGAGTTGAACAGTGAAAGTGAAAGTTTTGGCGCCCGATGAGGGGCGAAGCCAATTTCAAAAATGCTTACCGAGTTCGTCCTTTTCTAGCGAATCATCCGCTTTGTCCGGATCGAGCTTGGAGGTCGTGAGTAGGCTGAGGGGGGCGTCGCTGTCGTCCGATATGCCGTGTTCGGTTTGCATGTGATGGCTGAAGCTCTTCCTGTACTTGAACTTCCTGTCGCAAAATTCGCACTCCATCACCTGCGCGATTACAAACGAAAAATTGCCTTCAAGGATCCCCCGGCTTGAATACTTTACCTTGTCTTTGTCATCGCGCTTGTCCAACGGCTTCTGCAATTCGATTTTAACCCCGTGCGTAAGCATATGGCGCTTCAGGTGGTTGCTTTTCGTAAATGACTTTTTACAAATCTGGAAAAACGAGGTTTTTGTTGAATTTGGGGTGCGTTAAGTTTCATGTTATTGTCGCCGCCTTTTTTCAAGATTCAATGAAACAATCGGTACGTACAATTTATTCAGTGGATTTAAGAACTTAAAAGTTTGATGAAATTGGTGGTAATCAGTGTTGCCAGGGATGTTTTGACATCATGTGGAGAGGGGGGAATTTTTATCAATTTTTATTAATTTTAATAATTTACCATTTACGCCATCTGTTCTTTTAAGTGGCAAACTGCCTGACTTCAGTTACCCAAGATCAAAACCATTTATGTTGATAAACGTAGCTATTTTAGTGCCATCTATTCTTCTAAGTGACTAACTGCAGGGCTACGTTCAGAAACTATTGACTGGGTTCAATTAGGGAAGCTGTTCCCAAGCGGAAAGATCTTACGGAAAAGGAAAGAACGTAGCTGCGAGGTGAAGGTTTTCACCGAGGAAGAGATGGCCAGAGCTGTCAGAAAAATTAGGGAAAAAAGCACCAGGGCCGGATCGCATCCCACCTGAGGTGGTGAAGGCAACTGCCTCCAGAAACCCAGTGGTGTTCCTAGAGGTCATGAATCAATGTCTAAAGGACGGAGATTTCCCGGAAAAGTGGAAAAGAGCCAGTCTCATATTGATTGAGAAGCAGAAGAAAGCGGAAGATGATGAGGTTCCTTATAGACCAATATGTCTAATTGATGTACTGAGGAAACTGTTTAGGACGCTGGTAAAATTCAGACTGATTGAAGACCTAGAACAAAAGAAAGTCCTGCACGAGAACCAGCATGGATTCAGAGCGGGAAGATCGACTCTAAATGCTCTCCAGTAAGTCTCCGACTTGGCATCAGTGAGTTATGATAGCCCTGGATATCCAAAATGCCTTCAACACGACACCTTGGAGGGGAATTATGGAGGCCTGTACAGGTATAAGATCCAGCCATACATAGTCAGAATGGTAAACTCGTACCTGTCGGAGAGAACTGTCATAACAAAGACGGGCATACATAAGAAAGTGACATGTGGAGTCCCGCTAGGATCCGTGCTCGGCCCAACATTATGGAATGTGCTTTACAACGAAATCCTGGAAGCAGATATGGGCCGCGGTATTACCCTGATCGCGTATGCAGATGACCTCGCGGTGGTCGTGAGTGCCAAGGCGTCTGACTTACTAGAACAGAGAGCCTTGTATGTTGTCACTAAAGTGGAGGGACTCCTGGACCGTATTGGACTAAAACCAGGGAAAAAAAAGACAGAAATGGTCATCTTGGCTGGGAAAAGGAGCCTCCGGCAACTGACCCTCAACTTGGAAGACACTAGTGTCACCAGCCAACCGGAGATCAAATACTTCGGAGTGTACCTGGACAGGGTTATGAAGATGACTGCGCATGTCACTAAAAAACTGCGAAAAGGCGGCCATGGCAAGGCTCATGCCAAATGTAGGAGGCCCACGACCCAAAAAGAGGAAACTGCCAGCGACGGTAATTACTTCGATTATACTCCACGCTGCCACGATATGGGCCCAGGCCACTAAATACAAGCATTACGAGAGCATGCTAGAAAAATTGAACAGATTAGTTGCCATTAGGATCACATCATCGTACAGAACGAAGCTACGGAGGCAGTCCTACCAACTGCTGAAACACCCCCTATCAAGCTGAAGATAGAGGAAAGAATCAGAATATATAAAGAAGGACAACATATTAGGGTGGAGGCTTGGAAGGAACTCTATCAAAAGTGTCAAAATAGGTGGGCAGATTACAATGGCTGGGTTAAGGTTTTTATTAAAGACATCGCAGGATGATGTAACAGATACCGACTACTACATGGCCCCTAACCGGACATGGTGTGTTCGGATTCTACCTAAAGGAGATAAAAAGAACTCAAACCGCGCAACGCTGGTTCTGCGCAGAACTGGAGGATAGTCCGGAACACACAATCTTTGATTGTCCAGAGTGGAAAAACCTAAGATAACGGGCAAACGAAGAGTGCGGGAAAGTTATTACTAAAGATAACATCGCCGAGGTCCCGTTAGAAGGGGAAAAGTCCTGGAGCAGCGTTGCACGGATGCTGAAGGCGATAATGAAAGCGAAATGTAAGGAGGAGCTCAGAAGAACTCCCAGAAACTAAGAAACGTGATAGCTCGACTGAACAAGTATATGGTAGAGGATAGAAGACGAAAGGAGCTAAGGAGAGATGGAGAAGAATAGAAGAGATTAGGAAAGGAAAAAGGATAGGAGAGGAGAAGAGGACAGAAAAGGATGGCAAGAGGATGAAGAGGATGTATGAGTATGCAAGAGGACAGAAGAAGACGCAAGAGGAGAAGGGCAACATGTGCGGGGGAAGTAATGCCGGAAGACAGTCCCTCCCGTGGAAGTAAGAGGAAAGGAGTTTAGTTGGTAGGCCCCTTGGCAGAATGCCCTGGTGAAACCAACACGCCTCCGGAATTGACAATTCGGAGGTATTTATGAAGATTCTCTAAATCTCTCAAAAAAAAGGGTTCAATTACCCAAAATGAAAACAATTTACGTCGACAAATGTGGCTATTTTAGCGCCTTTTATTCTTCTAAGTGAGGGCCATGTTCAGAAACTACTGAGTGTGCTCAGTTACCCAAAATGTAAATCATTAATGTAGACAAATATGGCTATCTTAGCGCCATTTATTATTCTAAGTGACAAACTGCAGGGATACGTTCAGAAACTACCGAGTGGCTTCAGTTACCTAAAATATAAATCATTTTTGTCGACAAATGTGGCTATCTTAGCGCCATCTATTCTTATAAGTGACAAACTGCAGGGATACGTTCAGAAACTACTGAGTGGCTTCACTTAACCAAAATGAAAACCATTTATGTCGACGAATGTCATCATAAATTTTTAATTACTAATTAATAAAATATATTTTATAATTTTCTAGTTTTATCTACTCTTACAAATTCTAGTTTACGTTAAAAAAAATGTACTTTTGATTAAATAATTAAATTCTGCCTTGAAAGGGTTAAGCGATCTATTGATAAAAACGAATTTTATTTCGACTATAAATCGAACGCAGCTTAGGCTATTTACTATCTTAATTGTGGTGGCGTCATCTGTTAGTTTAATATGGAAATTTGCTTCGAGAATGAAGGGACACCGTCGGTGTTGCCAACTTAGCTCTTTTAGGACTAGATTTGGCCCTTTTCGGTGAGGTTTCGCTCAAAAAAATTTGAAATACTTCTTGAGAACCATTTTTTGATTATTTTCTTTTCTATTTATTTTATTTTTCGTTAATTCTTTTAAAAAGTTCTTTTTTTATATAAAGCTACCATTGTATTTTGTTAGCCCTTTCTCTACCAATTCTGAAACTTCACAGTAGAGTCTACATTATACCAATGGTACTTGTAAGGACAGCCGTACGCACCTAAAATGCACTTCCAGCACAAAACCTCGCCCTTAAGACCTTGTGATACAAGTACAGTATAAGTAATTACCCAGTAGTGACACTTAAACGTCAGTGACTCAAAAAAGACGCCATACCGTTTGATACCTACATGCAAATGTAATAAAAGGTGCTTTCCAGGTTAGTTAGGTTGGCAGTAGATCTAAGCTACACCGGAGTGGCCCTAAGTTACTCCAAAATAGCTTAAAGTTACTCCATACAGTATACAGTACTGACACTTAAACGTCAGTGTCAAAAAAAAGGCGCCATACTGTTTGATACCTACATGCAAATGTAATAATAGGTGCTTTCCAGGTTAGTTAGGTTGGCAGTAGATCTAAGCTACACCGGAGTGGCCCTAAGTTACTCCAAAATAGCTTAAAGTTACTCCATACAGTATACAGTACTGACACTTAAACGTCAGTGTCAAAAAAAAGGCGCCATACTGTTTGATACCTACATGCAAATGTAATAATAGGTGCTTTCCAGGTTAGTTAGGTTGGCAGTAGATCTAAGCTACACCGGAGTGGCTCTAAGTTACTCCAAAATAGCTTAAAGTTACTCCATACAGTATACAGTACTGACACTTAAACGTCAGTGTCAAAAAAAAGGCGCCATACTGTTTGATACCTACATGCAAATGTAATAATAGGTGCTTTCCAGGTTAGTTAGGTTGGCAGTAGATCTAAGCTACACCGGAGTGGCTCTAAGTTACTCCAAAATAGCTTAAAGTTACTCCATACAGTATACAGTACTGACACTTAAACGTCAGTGTCAAAAAAAAGGCGCCATACTGTTTGATACCTACATGCAAATGTAATAATAGGTGCTTTCCAGGTTAGTTAGGTTGGCAGTAGATCTAAGCTACACTGGAGTGGCTCTAAGTTACTCCAAAATATCTTAGAGCTACTCCATACAGAATACAGTAACGACACTTAAACGTCAGAGTCAAAAAAAGACGCCATTCTGTTTGATACCTACATGCAAATGTAATAATAGGTGCCTTCCAGGTTAGTTAGGTTGGCAGTAGAAGTAAACTACACCGGAGTGGCTCCAAGTTACTCCAAAATAGCTTAGAGCTACTCCATACAGTATACAGTATTGACACTTAAACGTCAGTGCCAAAAAAAAAGACGCCATACTGTTTGATACCTACATGCAAATGTAATAATAGGTGCTTTCCAGGTTAGTTAGGTTGGCAGTAGATCTAAGCTACACCAGAGTGGCTCAAAGTTACTCCAAAATAGCTTAGAGCTACTCCAGTATTGACACTTAAACGTCAGTATCAAAAAAAAAGACGCCATATTGTTTGATACCTATATGCAAATGTAATAAGTGCTTTCCAGGTTAGTGTTGGAGTAGATCTAAGCTACACTGGAGTAGCTCTAAGTAACTCTAGAGTAGCTTACAACGCCAACCTGGAAAGCGCCTACCGTAATTTGCAAATCAGTAGGTATCAAAAAAAATGGCAAATGTGACAGTTATACTCCGAGTGTCGCTACTGGCTGAATTCTTATACTGTGATACAAAGCTCACAGAAATGGTAAGTTGTAAGCTGCGCACTATACCTTACATTTCAAAGAAAGAAAATTCTTGAGTCCAATATAATGAAAATGGTTGTTTGTGTGCTTGATTTTTAAGCGTGGGTACTTTCAAGTACCATTGCTAGACAAAAGGTTTCAATAAATAATTGCAGTCAACTACTTACAGTACACGGATGTAAGTTATGCCCCGTATGTCTCCGCAGGTGTATTTTAAGCCCGACGAACGTCGTCAACACCTTCCCGCAGTAATTACAATCGAACTTCTGCCCCTTCTCCTTGTCCAACTGCTCGAGGCTTCCCTTAAAATCAACCGAGTTCTCGCTGTTTTCCTTGGCATCAAACTCGTCGGCGTTCTCCTGCTTGATATCCTGCTCCTGCTCGTGTTCCGCTTTGTGCGACTTGACGTGCTTGGCCAGGTAATGCGCCTTGCTAAAGCACAGGCCGCATTCATCGCAGACGTGACTGTGCGATTCGGCGTCCGTTTTATGACTGGTTTGCAAGTGCTTGAGGAGATTTGACTTGGAGAACTTGGACTGGCAGATGTGACAAGAGTGGAGCTTCTCACCGGAATGCTTCTTCATGTGCAGCTTGTATCCGTTTTTGGAGCGCAGGGTTTTCTGGCAGTAGGCGCAGCTGTAAGCGTCCTTCTTGTTTCGCTTCGTCGGCTCCTCGGCCGAATCCGAATCGGAACAGACGTCGTTGTCGTAAAGCTCGGGGAGGTTCACGTCGGGCTTCACCTCGATGATGCACTCCTCCTTGCACTGGTTGGATAGGTCGCGCAAGGTCGTGTCGCTCTTTTCGCACAGTTGCTTGAACTCGAAGGCAAGTGAGAGTTTCATGTCGCACTGTAAACAAATCAGGGCTGGCAGGCCGTCTCCTGTCCTAACCTACAATTTGAAGGAATGTAGGCGCGGATGTTTTTGGGGGGTGGGGGAGGGTTGTTCTTGGGGATTTACCTCCACGGAGGCGCAGGCCATCAACATATCTGCGATCTGCAAGGTCCGCCCGGCCAGAGCTTCTTTAATCTCGAAGAGATTTCGCATGTCTGCGGCCTCGCTCATGCACGACCGACATACTTTATCCATCCTTATTTTGCTGCCGCCGTCATTTATCATATTTTGGCTGGTCTTGTTGATTTCGGGGAGAATAGCCACGGTCCGCTTACATCTCGAGTACACCTACCTTGCAATCCACGGCAGGCATAAACATAACATGCGTTGCCAACCCTTGAAATGTCACTAACACTTTGACAGCTCAGGCACTGTCGCCAACTTCACTACGTTCTTTAAATAAATGTCCCTGTCTGTGTGTAGATGCTACCACCGTTGTTCTTTATTTGAGCTACCATGTGTTCAATTAAAGTAAGCTGCGATTTTTTTATAAAGTTGGCGACGCTCAATATAAGAATGAGGGACACTTGTCAATAACTGTCAGTGTCATATTATCCAATCATGATATCACATAGAAACTCAAAATTCAAAGAAACACTTAATTACTTCAATTCAAAACAACATTAACACTGAAAATACTTTCAAAATATGTATAAAAGAAACTCAAAAATAAGGAAAAGAAACAAAAGAAAACTAGAAAGTTAAAAACAAAAGGCAGACAAAATTTAAAATAAAAAGCAAAACAAATGAAGAATCATAGTAAATAATGAGTAGAAAAGGAGAACGAAAAGCAATTAAAAATGAAACAAATCGAAAACAACGAGAAAGTAAATGAAAACGACTTTTCCTATCTTTCTATTTCTGTTGAATAAAAAAAAGCAAAACTTTCTATTACTTTCAAGTAAAAATTAAATCGAAAAAAAAAACAAAATTGTAGAAAGTAAATCAAAAGCCATAAGAGAAAGCAAATAATCAATGAAACAAGCGAAAAACAAAGACAAGAATTCAAATTAAAAAAAAATGAAAAATCGAAGGGAGATGAAAAACTAAAAGTAAACGGAAAATTGGGAGAAAAAAATAAAACAAAAATTTAAATTAAATTTAAACAAATGAAAAATTTAAGTAAATAATTAAACGTCACTGCTGCGTTGACAGTTCAACAGTGTCGCCAACTGTAGTATGTTCTTTAAATAAATGTCCCTATCTGTCTGTAGATGTCGCCACCATTGTTCTTTATTTGATCTACCCGAACGGATATCTCTAATAACTTTCAAAATATGTATAAAACAGATACAAAAATTAGGAAAAAAAAACAAAAGAAAACTAAAAAGTTAAAAGCAAAAGGCAAACAGAATTTAAAATAGAAAATAAAACAAAAGAAAAATTATGGTAAATAATGAGTAGAAAAGGAAAACGAAAAACAATTAAAAAAGAAACAAATCGAAGACAACGAAGAAGCAAATAAAAACAAACGAAAAACAAGGACAAAAATTCAAACGGAAAAAACAAATGAAAGACCGAAGAGGAACGAAAAACGGAAAATTGGGAGAAAAGAAAATAAGAA
Organism: Serrognathus titanus; assembly: GCA_039766575.1. Taxonomy (NCBI): domain Eukaryota; kingdom Metazoa; phylum Arthropoda; class Insecta; order Coleoptera; family Lucanidae; genus Serrognathus; species Serrognathus titanus. Next base: position 61,004,542 of record CM077914.1, read on the forward strand.
ACAAAAAGCAAAATTTAAATGAAAAACAAGGAGAAATCAGATGAAAGACCAAAGGCAAGTGGAAAAGAAAAAGGATAGAAAAAATTCAAAAAAAAAAACAAAATAAAAATAAAACAAAAAATGAAAAATAAAAGGCAAACAAAATTTAAAATAATAAATAAAACAAATGAAAAAGGCAATTAAAAAAGAAAGAAATCGAAAACAACGAGAAAGCAAATAAAAACGACTTTTCCTTATATCTTTCTATTTCTGTTAAATAAAAAAAAGCAAATAATCAATGAAACAAACGAAAAACAAGGACAAAAATTCAAACAAAAAAAAACAAATGAAAGACCAAAAGGGAGATGAAAAACTAAAACCAAACGGAAAATGGAAAAAAATAAGAAACAAAAAGCAAATATTGAATGAAAAATAAGGAGAAATCAAATGAAACACCAAAGGCAAATGAAAAAGAAAACGAATTGAAAAAATTGAACCAAAAATAAATGGACTTCTCTAATAACTTTCAAAATTTGTATAAATCAGGCACACAAAAATTAGGAAAAATAAACAAAAGAAAACTGAAACTTAAAAACAAAAGGCAAACGAAATTTAAAATAGAGAATAAAACAATCAAATAAATCAAAAAGCAAATAATTAATGAAACAAACGAAAAACAAGGACAAAAATGCAAATGAAAGACCGAAGGGAGATGACAAACTAAAAGTGAACGGAAAATTGGGAGAAAAAATGAGAAACAAAAAGCAAAAATTAAATGAAAGAAAAGGAGAAATCAGATGAAAGATCAAAGGCAAATGGAAAAGGAAACGGAAAGAAAAAATTGAAAAAAAAAACCAAAATAAAACCAAAAGTGAAAAGCAAAACGCAAACAAAATTTAAACTAAAAAATAAGACAAATGAACAATTGAAGTAAATAATGAAACGTCACTACTGCTTTAACAGTTCAACAGTGTCGCCAACTGCATTATGTTCTTTAAGTAAATTAAGTAAATGTCCCTATCTGTCTGTAGATGTCGCCACCGTTGTTCTTTATTTGATCTACAAGTTTGATATCCGCATGCACTTCTCTAATAACTTTCAAAATATGTACAAAAATTAGGAAAAAAAACAAAAGAAAACTAACAAGTTAAAAACAAAAGGCAGCAAAATTTAAAGTAGAAAATAAAACAAATGAAAAATTATAGTAAATAATGAATAGAGAAGGAAAACGAAAGGAAATTAAAAAGAAACAAATCGAAAACAACGAGGAAGAAAATAAAAGCAACTTTTCCTATCTTTCTATTTCTTTCAAATAAAAAAAGCAAATAAACAGTGAAACAAACGAAAAACAAGGAAGAAATTCAAATGAAAACAGAAAACAAATGAAAGACCGAAGGGAGACGAAAAAGTAAAGGCAAACGAAAAATTGGGGGAAAAATGAGAAACAAAAAGCAAATAAAAAAGGCCAGAGGCAAATGGGAAAGAAAACGGAAAAAAAAAGAAAAAAAACAAAAAAAAATAAACCAGAAAATGAAAAGAAAAAGGTAAACAAAATTGTAAAATAAAAAATAAAACAAACGAAAAAAAAATTAAAGTAAATAATGAGTAGAAACGGAAAACAAAAAGCAATTAAGAAAGAAACAAATCGAAAACAACGAAGAAGCAAATCAAAACGATTTTTTCTATCTTTCTATTTCCCTCGAATAAAAAAAGCAAATAATCAACGAAACAAACGAAAAACAAGGACAAAAATTCAAACAAAAAGAAAAAAATGAAAGATCGAAGGGTGACGAAAAACTAAAAGTAAACAGAAAATAGAGAGAAAAAAAATGAGAAACAAAAAGTAAATATTAAAAGGAAAACAAGAAGAAATCTGATGAAAGCCCAAAGGCGAGTGAAAAAGAAAACGGAAAGAAAAAATTGAAAAAAAAACAAATGAAAAATGAAAAGGAGTAGAAAAGGAAAACGAAAAGCAATTAAAAAAGAAACAACTCGAAAACAACGAGGAAACAAATAAAAACTAGAGACTTTTTTATTTTTCCATTTCCTTCAAATAAAAAAAGCAAATAATCAATTAAACAAACGAAAAACAAGTACAAAAATTCAAGTGAAAAAAAAAAACAAATGAAAGACCGAAGGGAAACAAAAACTACAAAAGTAAACTGAAAATTGGGAGAAAGAAATGAGAAAGAGAAAGCAAATATTAAATGAAAACAAGGAGAAATCTAATGAAAGGTCAAAGGCAAGTGAAAAAGGAAACGGAAAGAAAAAATTTAAAAAAACAAAAACAAAACAAACAAAAATAAACAAAATAAATAAACAGAAATAAAATAAAAAATTAAAAGCAAAAGGTAAACAAAATTTTAAATAAAAATAAAACAAAGATATAGTAAATAGTAAAAGCAATTAAAAAAAGAAATAAATCGAAAACAACGAAAAACAAGGAAAAAATTCAAATAAAAAAAAAGACTAATGAAAGACCGGAGGGAGACGAAAAACCAAAAGTAAACGGAAAATTGAGAGAGAAAATAAATGAGAAACAAAAAGCAAATATTAAATGAAAAACAAGGAAAAATCAGATGAAAGACCAAAGGCAAATGGAAAAGAAAACAACGGAAAGAAATAAATTGAAAAGAAAAACAAAAATAAAACAAAAAATGGAAAGCAAAAGGTAAACAAAATTTAAAATAAAAACTAAACAAATGAACAATTATAGTGAATAGTAAATGCAATTAAAAAGAAACAAATCGAAAACGACGACGAAGAAAATAAAAACGAATTTTTCTCTCTCTATTTCTTTCAAACAAAAAAAAGCAAATAATCAACGAAACGTTGCTACTATTTTGACAGCTCACCAGTGTCGCCAACTTCACTATATTCTTTAAATAAATGCCCCTATCTATCCGTAGATGTCGCCACCATCGTTTTTTATTTGATCTACGTGTTTGATACCTTTCTCGAATAACTTTCAAAATATAAAGTGCGTTAAAAAACACTCACGTTAGGAGTTGGCCATGTCTTGAGATAACAACAAACAAAGTATGTCTTTACTTATTCCCTTTACTCGATTCGTGACTCCAAATAATTTTTAGTACTTAAATGGATTAATGACAAACGGAAGCAAGATAGAATTAATTCCACAACAAAATTGTAACCTTAAGACTGGTTGTGGTTATGTTCATACGTTTACCGAACCAACACCAACGGCAAACGTGGGAGTTTTTGAACGCACGTTATATAGAACAGATACAAAAATTAGGAAGAAAAAAACAAAAGAAAACTAAAAGGTTAAAAACAAAAGGCAAACAAAATTTAAAATGAAAAATAAAACAAATGAAAAATCGTAGTAAGTGCAAAAGGAAAACGAAAGCAATTAAAAACGAAACAAATCGAAAAGAACGAGGAAGCAAATGAAAACGACTTTTTCTATCTTCCTATTTCTTTTTAATACAAATTAAATCGAAAGGTCTGATCTAATGCGGTCCTCTATTCTCAGAACATGGTCATTACGTCATTACTGATCACATTGTATATCGTTAGCACATTAATGGGTTTGTTTCGTGCAGCAGATTCTGATTAATCCGAAACTATCAAAAGCATGCGCCGATCTAAGTTTTATATTTAATGAAGCTCTCGAAAGCGACGATTAATTCGACGGGAGAACATGTTTGACAGTTTCAAACTAGTCAGTACGAAGCTTCGATGGTCACCTAACAGATGGCGGCGCTGTTGAAGGCGATGCAGAAAGCGCGTAGAATTCGAAATGAAAAAAAATATTTAGTAATTCAATTAAGTGTACCGTACAGAATATTTCCATTACAATTTTTTTACGTTTTGTTATTTGCAATTTACATGTCACATGAATTATTTACGCCGAGTGCGCGCATTGAGTTCAAAGCTTCGTTCAATTTTTTTTTTTTATTTTTTACTACGAACACGTCTTGATTAAACCTTGAACGTTAGGCTTACGCTAATTACAAGAGGGTTGAAAAGTATTTGATTGGTGACGTTCGGGTGCTCGGCAGATCTACTCGTATAGTGTACAACCGGCCTTAAAGTTGTTGCCTACTTTTTTTCACAATACGCACTTATGGTCTTACATCATTAGTTTGTAGTTTTAAGTACGAGATATTTAGCACATTCGTAATGTTTTCTAAATTATTAATAACACGTGTGTACAAACATTACTGTATGTGCTCGGGGCATGTAATGTATTTACGTATTTTCTTTTTGTTTTTACTAATTTACATACATATACGTCATTGTTGTACATTATATAAAGAAAATTATTACTGAGAATTAATTTTATGTGATTCGTATTGTACATACATGGTTTTTGCATGCATGTATTCCTTGTTTCCGGATGTATACATTTTTTTTTTTATTTAATCTCCATGTAAGTACATACAAAAATAAAAACTGCAAGCACCGCTCAAAACAAAATGAAAGTAATAGTAATTTTTGTTGTTGTTTACTTTTTTTTTTGACGTCAATATTTGATTTACTAATTCATAATCTAAAAAAAGTGGAACCACCTTGTCACCTGAGACTCTCGCGTTTCAGATGTTTTATTCTGATACGCAAGCCGACGTCTGTACGATAAAGTAATTAAAAAAAAAATCAAAATTCGGAGCGAAATTGTTGGGCGAAGTGAATCTGTGGAAATAAAATTTAAGCGACATTTCCAACTCGACTCATTTGTTTTTAATTTTTATCAAAATTTTTAATAAAATGAAAGGAAAAGGAAGAGTTCTATTAGAAACAATCTTCAAGTAACGTAGCTTCAAGCTGCGGAGCTTATGACCGAGGCACTGTGTTGAGTTACAATATTGTCAGACTGCTGCGACTGCGGCTGTCTTACTAGATGTTCGTTTTTGTTTTTGTTTTTAACTTATAAGACATTAAAAGCTTTTTTCTAATAAAAAAGATGAATTTAAACTCCTAAACTCATCGCATCGAAATGGTATTCTGCATTTGTGATGACATTTATTCTTATAAATTGCTAGGAGTTGTAATCAAGACCGACTAGACTAGAATGCAAAAATTATTTCATCAAAAAAAATTCAGAAATTCAATAATGTGTTGTCTTATTTGTTGCTTGCTATTTGTTACTTACTTGTTATTTGTTACATGTAATGCCAGCAGCGACTGTGACCGACTTATTAGATGTTTATCTTACGAACCTGAAAGCAAATTTAATATTTTGTGCGTAATTTCATTTATTCTTATCTTTTCTTTTATTACACGTCCATCGTTACGTGCGTTGTACAACTAATTCGTAATTTTTATTTTACTTTTTTAGGAAGAATCTCCTTTCTCCGTTTCTGGATCGTTTGATCTCTTCTCTTTTATTACTTGTTTTAATCAAATATGGGAAACCCAGGCGAAGAAAATTAATAAATTTAGAAAATTGCGCCGCATTTTATTGATCTAGTCACTCTAGCATTATTTTGCTGCGGCTGCGACCGACTTACTGGAGGTTGTTTTTGGCCTTGTCTGGTTTCACGGCCTCTCAGTTTTATTATTATCCAAGCGATCGAGAATTTACGTCACAGTAAAACTAACTCGTAACATCGGACGTTGCCAAATTTACGAATCATCAAATTCCAGAAAGGAAAAACAAGAAATCAATCAAGCTTTTCGTTAAATTAAAAACGTACCTGCTTTCTTGAGAAGATCGATCGTCTTTTGTTTCAGTTTTACTTCCGGCGATAGGCTTTCATTTCTTAATTGTTTGTTGAAAATCATCCCTTTTTGAATATAAACGATCGATCGTCCTTTGTTTGACTGCACGTTTGTTTGTGACGAAGACAGAGAATATGTAGGGAGCGATCGACTTTGTTTTTCCTTCTTTTTGTATTTGTTTCTTTAATTTTTTTTACCTTCTGAAAATGAAAAACAAAAACGAAAAAGTAAGAAATTAACGCAAATCGATGTCTTTGTTTTGATTTTCGACGAAGAAAGAAACGACAACAAACAAAAGAACAACCAAAAAAAAAAAACAAAAACAAAAGAACAGAGAGATAATCTACATTATTAGACGGTGATCGTCTTTTGTTCTTTTTTTCCGCGCTCGTGACGGAGAAGGACAGATTGCTTCCGATTTGTTTTACGATCGCCTTTTGTTTTTCGAACATTTTCACATCAATTTCCCAAAGAAAACAAAAAAAAAGATTGATCGTCGTTTGTTCGACTAATTTTGCTTGTGAGAAAGAAAGAAAACAACAACAAAACAAAATAACAACAAAGAAAAACAAAAACAAAAGAACTGAAAGCTAAACTACATTATTGGACGGTGATCGTCTTTTGTTCTTTTTTTTATACGTTCGTGACGGGGAAGGACAGTTTGCCTTTCATGTATTTTACGGTCGCCTTTTGTTTTTCGGACATTTTCGCATCAATTTCCCAAAGAAAACAAAAAATATCGATCGTCTTTTGTTTGACTCATTTTGGTTGTGAGAAAGAAAGGAACGACAACAAAACAAAAGAACAAAAAAAAATAAAAAACAAAAGAACAGAAATTACATTATTGGACGATGATCGTCTTTTGTTATTTTTTTATGTTCCTGACGGAGAAAGACAGATTGCTTTTCATTTTCGCATCAATTTCCCAAAGAAAACAAAAAAAAAGATCGAACGTCTTTTGCTTGTGACAAAGAAAGGGACGACCAATCTTCGTTCGTTTGTTTTATACATTCCTGACGGAGAAGGACAGTTTGATTGCTTTTTCATTTATCTTAAGATCGCCTTTTGTTTTTCGGACATTTTCGCATCAATTTCCCAAAGAACGCAAAAAAAAGATCGATCGTCTTTTGTTCGACTAATTTTGCTTATGACGAAGAACGAAACGACAACACAACAAAAGAACAACAAAAAAAAAATAACAGCAAAAGAACAGAAAGATAAACTGCATTATTAGACGGTGATCGTCTTTTGTTCTCTTTTTTGTACTGCACTTTTGACGATCGCTTTTTGTTTTTGTGGGACAATGCACCTTCGGATTTTCGCATAGATTTTCAAAAGAAAAGAAAAAAAGTCATCTTTTTAAACGGAAACGATCGTTTGTCTTTTGTTCATTTATTTTTTGCTTTCGATAAAGAAAGAGAAAGCATAAGCGACGTTCAAATTTCGGCGATCGTCTTTTTTTATTCTCTTTTTATAGTACATTTCTGACAACGAGAAATTGTTTTTTTTTATTTATTTTACGATCGTCTTTTGTTTTTGGGACAACTTAACTTCGGACATTTTTGCATCAATTTTCAAAAGAAAACAAAAAGCAATCATCTTTTCAAACGAAAACCATCGTTTGTCTTTTGTTCGTTCATTTTTACTTTTGATAAAGAGAGGGAAAATAAGCTTCGTTCAACTTTCGGTGATCGTCTTTTGTTCACTTTTTAAACTACATTTCTGACGAAGCGAAACTGTTTTTTATTTATTTTACGATCGCCTTTTGTTTTTGGAACAACGCAACGCATCTTCGGACTTTTTCGCATCAATTGTCAAAAGAAAACAAAAAAACAAAAATCTTTTCAAATTAAAACCATCGTTTGTCTTTTGTCGTTTACTTTTGCTTTTGGTAAAGAAGGAGGAAACAAAAGTGACGTTCAAATTTTGGCGCTCGTCTTTTATTCTCTTTCTATACTACATTTCTGACAAAAAGAAACTGTTTTTTTTTTAAATTTATTTTACGATCGCCTTTTGTTTTTGGGACAACGCATCTTCGAACATTTTCGCATCAGTTTTCAAAAGAAAACAAAAAACAATCTTCTTTTCAAACGAAAACCATCGTTTGCCTTTTGTTCGTTTACATTTGCTTTTGATAAAAAAGGAGGAAACAAAAGTGACATTCTAATTTCGGTGATCGTCTTTTGTTCTCTTTTTATACAACATTTCTAACAAAGAGAATTTGTTTTTTTAATTTATTTTACGATCGCCTTTTGTTTTTGGGACAACCCACCTTCGGACATTTTCCCATCAATTTTCAAAAGAAAACAAAAAACAATCATCTTTTCAAACGAAAACCATCGCTTGTCTTTTGTTCGTTTGCTTTTACTTTTGATAAAGAAAGAGAAAGCATAAGCGACGTTCAACTTTCGTTTGTTTTTTAATAAACACTGCGCTCTTCACACTTTTTTAAATTCCTTTATCTTGACTACAGTCTTTGTTCTATTCTTAGTTTTTTTTTTTTTTAATTATCGTTTCTATTCTTAGTTTTTTTTTTAATTATCGTTTCTTCTTTTGAAAGGAATTCCGTTTGTGTTCTAATACGCGCAGTTGCCAAACTGCACTCTGCCTAACCTAATCCCCGGCGATGTAGTGTTGCTGGTGCACGGTACAACACCGTCCTAGACGAGTGCGCTGGTCAACGCCTGCCGACGCCTCTTACCCCCGTATCATAATACCAAATCATAGACGAAATAAAGCACTGTTGCACTAAATTCGTTACTATTATTATTCGTTATTCAATATTTTCCCCTTTCCACGGACGCCATCTTAGTTTTTTACACCGTGCGATACAAAAAAAAAATTTTTTTCTCAAACGAACGTTTCTTCCCAGCAGCAATTCATATTAAATAAAAATTATCGTGATTTGTTAACCAAACCGACTCTGTGTTTTTCGTATTCACCTCGTCTCGGAGAAAGTTGTTTACGTCAGACCTTATTGTATGTACTTATCACTTAGCGAATATTTTCATTTGGACAACTCATTCAATATGCATTTCGATGAGGTAACGTTATAGCTTGTTCGTAGATGTTCTTTTTTTAAACACTACGTAAACGTGAGCTTTAACGAATGTAAAATACATATGTATATTTGAAATAAACAGGTGAACAATGATTTCCTTGCCGATTATCGTCTAGGATCTTGGAGGGCGGTGTCACTGATAGTGGAGGAAGTGATTCCGGAAGACGAGTTTGATGCAGGAACGGCTCGATCCTTGCTTCTTCTCTCCAACAACTGCCTTCGTTGACGTTGATGGAGCGTGGGTGATTGCTCGACAAAATGCTGCGCAAGCAGTGGTATGGGAGTTTGCTCGACAATATGCTGCGCAAACCGTGTCGTGTCGTGGTGGTTGCTCGACAAAATGCTGCGCATACGGTGGTATGAGTGCTACTCGAGGGTCGATCAAGGCCAAGGCAGAGGTGCAGCTTTCATTTTGAATTGAAAATTGAATAATATGGCTCCGCCATGAGTCGAAGAGGGCGTGGCTCACCTGTTTCTGCCATGTCTCCGCCCTTTTTAATATTTCAATGAAGCAGTCGATAATCAAGGAGTGATAAACGTCCTGTTTCATTTTTAATTCATTTTTTAAAAAAATACTGTGCGTATTGTGTCGAAATTCATAAATTAAATTTTTTTAACTGATTAAAAATGTATTTATTTGTAAACCTTCTTTATCGATTGAGTTCAATGCGATCAACGCCGCCTTATCTTAATCCCCTCATATCAGATGAGAGGTTATACAATCGGAATTAAAAGTAAAGTTCCCCCAATAAAAAATTAAACCGCTTTAACGAGTAGGCGGGTTTGAAGTTGAAGTTGAAGTTTGCTTGGCCACCTACTCGTTATGGCGATAAGACATTATTTTTTATTTTGATTGTACACATGCATATGATTTCTAGGTAAATCGTTTTTGCAAATACACAAGCTATCATAACATCAGCAATTAAAATCGTAGATATCATCGTATACAGATAGTCTCATCTCGTTCAAGGTCAAACATAATGTATTCATAACAACTACATTAATCTGAATTGCCGGACGATTATTGACATTAAATCAATGTTATCGGCGTCATTAGAATGCTAATTATATTATTGGAAAATCTTTAGAAATGAGAAAAAAAAACATCGTGTTTGTAAACTAACTCCACGTGAGTGCAACACCATCGAAGGATGATCGTTCGCAATCAGAGTCATTCAATTCGACTATGACCTGTCAACACGTGAGTTCGTTATCAGGAGGGTTATTCATGTACATGTATATTTTTGCCAAACGCCTGCGTCATTTAAATGCGAGATATCACCGCATAATCTGTCTCCAAAAAGTATTAAATTAGAATCGATGATTCAAAAAAAAAAAAGCTTCGGGTTTAAATACCAAGAAAAGAAAAATTGTCCCTTCAGAAGATAATGTGTTTTGTTAAATTGGAAACAGAAGAAAGTAAGAAACAAAACTGAAAATGTAGAGATCTTGCAGTACGAGAAGAACCTGTGGGCGGAGCTTAACGCTCGCGTCACGTGACAGGTCGTTCTCGAGTTGCGAGATCTCTACAACTTCAAAAGAATAGTGCTAAATAAGTTTAGAAATTCCTTATCAAGGTGCCCAAGACTGTATTTTAAATTATATTTTTTTAATATTAAGTTTTTTTCACTTTCTAAATACGAGGGCGGGTTGAAAAGTCTTGCAGCGAGTTAAAAAGAAAACAAAAGACCCAGATTATTGAAGCTAATCAGAGATAGAGACATAATATCGCCAATTTAATTTAATTTAATTAAAAAATGATAATAAGTTGTTCAACGAACGTCATTGCTTAATGCTTCTGTTGACCCGCTGAATGACGAGCAAGAATCGGTGAAAGTATTTCCAAAAGCTTAAAAAGTGAAACCAAAAGTCACTATTTCTGGAAATAGAAATAGTGCGTAAATGAAAGTTGCTCCTACGTTGTCCTGACATTGCATCGATTTAGTTAATCACCTCATATAAGTAATTAACAACTAAAGTGTACGTCGTAAACACATTAATTTCTTTTTCGTTATCGAGCGTACAAAAACCTATTATAATTTTCTAAAACGAGTTCAAAACCTTACTTTTTGTGACACCCTGCTGATGAGTTCGATATTAAAAGCACTTATAAATTCTGTACAAAAACTAAAGATCATTTTCGAGAAAATATCTTCGTTTCGGCTTCTCGAAATAAACAAGAATATCTCCGGAATGTCGAAACTGTTTCCTCGCGGAAAACTTTCAATGTCGCAAACGTAAGGCCGGCGTTTAATAACGGAAGAACCCTTTCGAAACATGTGGAATTTTTTCGAGAAAGTGTCTCACCTTGCGGAAATTTTGTTTCGTTTCGATGTTTAAAAAAAAAAAGTGCGTCGTCGAACCGAAACTGGTTTCGATCTCCGCGCGCCAGTCATTGTTAATAATTATTAATGAATTACTGCGGCGAGGGAGGGGCGAACAGCCGACATAGCACATTTCACACGAACAAATTTAACGCTGATTTGGGCAGCTTTAAATTAAAAAAAAAAAAAAAAAAACGAAGTACAAAGTAAGTTCGTTTGTCGACCGTGAGGTGTCGCTCGCTTGAACGTCTCTAAAAGACGAAATCAATTTTTTTCATTACAAATTATTACAATAACGTCCGCTGTTTTCATAGTGTTAAAATAAAAAAAATAAAGCTAAAATAATAACGTTAAATGTAGGTACATATTTCGGCAGCTACGGTGCCAACTTCAGTACAAACACACGCACGCACGCCGCACGCGCACACATACCACATACGAGTCCCCGCCAAATGTACAAAGGCAATGCAAGAAAAAAAAATGAAAATGCCAGAAAAATGAAGAATGCCTTAAAGTTGCACATTAGAAACAATTGCAGGCCGGGAAAAACGATTAAAAACGAGGACAATAAAATCGGATAACGTAAAAACTATTAATAAACTGAAAACGTAAAACAAACAATAATTCAGAATACATATAATGTACAAAACAATTGAAAATCAATCGTAAAATCCAAGAACGCAAAGCCAAAACAAAAGATCAACTAGGCAACGAAACAAACGAACAATAAGAACAAAAGAATATCGAGGATTTTACAGCGAAAGTAAAACGCCGATAGGAAAAAAAAACATTCAAGTAACAATTGCAACGTGAATCATTAATGCGACAAAAAGAAACAAAAAAAAACAATAACAAAATTGAAAAAAAAAAACAAATGAATGCTTGAGTTGATTTTGAAAAGTTTCGCGTCGGCTTTTTCATTTGTTATCTTCTTTCTTGCCGAGAGTTTTTTTTTTCGAAAACAAGACTGATGAAAAAAAAACAAAAACAAAAGAAGGGTAATTCGACGAAAAGTGTACTGACATTAAACAATTGAAAAACACTTGACAATCGCCAAACACTTGAAAATTCAAGTGGAAAACAAACGTAAAATGCAAGAACGCTTTGAAGAAGTGCAAAGCAAAAACAAAAGATCACCTAGGTTCTGAAACAAACGAAGAATAAGAAGAATAAGGAGAAGAAAAGAAAATCGAGGATGTAATGCCGATAAAAAAAAAACATTCAATTGACAATTGCAACACGAATCATTAATGCGACAATAAGAAACAAAAGAAAAAATAATAACGAAATTTAAAAAAAAACAATAAAATTAAAAAAAAGAAACAAATGAAAGCTTGAGCTAATTTTCAATAGCTTTGCGTTATAAATCGCGACTTTTTCATTTGTTATCTTTGTCCTTACCAAGAGTCTTCTTTCGAAAACAAGACTAACAAAAAAAAACAAAAACAAATGAAGGATAATTCGACGAAAAAAGTACTGAAATTAAACAATTGAAGAACGGTAAACACTTGAAAAACGGCAAACACTTGAAAATTCTAGTGGAAATCAATTGTAAAATGCAAGAACGCTTTGAAAAAGTGCAAAGTCAAAACAAAAGATCCACTAGTTACTGAAACAAACGAAGAATAAGGAGAACAAAAGAAAATCGAGGATTTTACAGCGAAAGTGTAGTGCCGATACAAGAAAAACATTCAAGTGACAATCAAGTGACAATTGCAACACGAATCAATAATACGACGAAAACAAGACTAATGAAAAAAAGCAAAAACAAAAGAAGAGTAATTCGACGAAAAAAACACTAAAATTAAACAATTGAAAAACGGTAAACACTTGAAAATTCAAATGGAAAACAATCGTAAAATACAAGAATGTTTTGAAAAAAATGCAAACCCGACACAAAAGATCAACTAGGTACTGAAACAAATGAATAATAAGAACAAAAGAACATCGAGGATTTTACATCGAACGTGTAACGTCGACAGGAAAGAAAAAAAAACATTCTAATGACAATTGCAACACGTATCATTAGCGCGAGAAAAAGAACCAAAAAAAAACAATAACGAAATTTAAAAAAAAAAACAAATGAAAGCTTGTGCTGATTTCCAACAGCTTCGCACTAGAAATCACGGCTTTTTCATTTGTTATTTTCGTCCTTGCCGAGCGTCTTTTTTCGAAAACAAAAACGTTGAAAAAAAAAACAAAAAGAAAAGAAGAATAATTCGACGAAAAAGGAACCGAAAATAAACAATTGAAAAACGGTAAACACTTAAAACTTCAGGTGGAAAACAATCGTAAATTGCAAGAACGCTTTGAGAAAGTGCAAAACCGAAACAAAAGATCAACTAGATACTAAAACAAACGAAGAATGAGGAGAACAAAAGAAAATCGAGGATTTTACAGCGAAAGTGTAATGCCGATACAAAACAAAAACATTCAAGTGTCAATTGCAGCACGAATCATTAATGCGACAAAAATAAACAAAAACAAAACGAACGACAAAATAAAAAAAAAACAAATGAATGCTTGAGCTGATTTTGAAAAGTTTCGCGCCGGAAATCACGGCCTTTTCATTTGTTATCTTCGTCCTTGCCGAGAGTCTTTTTTCGAAAACAAGACCCTATGAAAAAAAAAACATAAACAAAGGAAGAATAATTCGACGAAAAAAGAACCGAAATTAAACAATTGAAAAACGATAAACACTTGAAAATTCAAATGGAAAACAATCGTGAAATTCAAGAAAGTGCAAAACCGAAACAAAAGATCTACTAGATACTGAAACAAACGAAGAATGAGGAGAACGAGAGAAGAAGCGAAAGTGTAGTGCCGATAGGAAAAAAAAACATTCAAGTGACAGTTGCAACACGAATCGATTATGCGACAAAAGAAACAAAAAAAGAAAAACAATAACGAAATTTAAAAAAAAAAAACAAATAAAAGCTTGAGCTGATTTTCAAGAGCTTCGCGCTGTAAATCACGACTTTTTCATTTGTTATCTTCTTCCTTTTTCGAAAACAAAACTGATAGAAAAAAACAAAAACAAAAGAAGGATAATTCGACGAAAAAGTACTTAAACTAAACAATTGCAAAACGGTAAACACTTGAAAAAGTCAAACACTTGAAAATTCAAGTGGAAAACAATCGTAATCTTTGAAAAAGTGCAAAGCCAAAACAAAAGATCAAATAGGTACTGAAACAAGCGAAGAAGGAGGAGAACAAAAGAAAATCGAGGATTTTACAGCGAAGGTAATGCCGATAGGAAAGAAAAAAAATTCAAGTGACAATTGCAACACGAATCATTAAAGCGACAAAAAGAAACAAAGAAAAACAATAACGAAATAAAAAATAATAACAAAATTAAAAAAAAAAAAAATTACAGCTTCTTCCTTTTTCGAAACAAGATTGATGAAAGAAAAACAAAAACAAATGACAAAAAGTACTGAAAATAAACAATTGAAAAACGGTAAACACTTGAAAATCGGCAAACTCTTGAAAATTCAAGTGGAAAACAAAAGTAATGCTTTGAAAAAGTGCACAGCCAAAACAAAAGATGAACTAGGTCCTGAAACAAACGAAGAATGAGGAGAACAAAAGAAAATCGAGGATTTTACAGCGAAAATGTGAGTCGATAAAAAAAAAACACTAATGCGACAAAAATAAACAAAAAAAGATAATAACACAATTAAAAAAAAAAACAAATGAATGCTTGAGCTGATTTTGAAGTTTCGCGCCGGAAATCGCGGCTTTTTCGTTTAATATCTTCTTCCTTGTCGAGAGTCTTTTTTTTGTAAAACAAGATTAATGAGAAAAACAAAAACAAAAGAAGAAGAATTCGATGAAAAGAGTACCGAAATTAAATAATTGAAAAACGGTAAACACTTGAAAATTCGAGTGGAAAACAATCGTAAAATGCAAGAACGCTTTAAAAAAGTGCAAAGTCAAAACAAAAGATCAACCAGATACTGAAACAAACGAACGATAAGGAGAACAAAAGAAAATCGAGTATTTTACCGCGAGTGCCGATAGGAAAAAAAACAATCAAGCGTCAATTGCAACACGAATCACTAATGCGGCAGAAATAAACAAAAAAAAAGAACAATAACGAAATTAAAAAAAAAACAATAACGAATGAAATAAATGAAAGCTTCAGTTGATTTTCAAAAGCTTGTTATCTTCTTCTTTGCCGAGAGTTTTTTTTTAAACAAAACTGATGGAAAAAAAAAACAAAAACAAAAGCAGAGTAATTCGACGAAAAAAGAACTGAAATTAAACAATTGAAAAGCGGTAAACACTTGAAAAACTTGAAGATTCAAGTGGAAAACAATTCGTGAAACACAAAAATACTGCGAAATCTCAAAAATATGACAACTAACCGGACGTTTCAAGGAAGTAATTAGGAAGGTAATTAAAAATACAACAAAGGAAAAACAATTGAATAACTCAAATTGAAAACAAAAAGAAAACACATCAAAGACGCAAAAGTAAAGCAAAAACAATTGAACAATGCCACCAGAATGAGCAGTGCAGCACAAATGAGAAACACAATAAAAATATTAAGAATAGTCGAAGGATTCAAGAAAGAAGTAAAAAAAAACACCTGAAAGTTGCAAAAAAAAAATTAAGAGTAAAGAAAAGTAAACTGCGAAAACAAACGAAAATTAAAAAAGCAAGCATGAAACAAAAACAAAACAATTGATAGACTGAACTTGTCAAAAATGAACAATTACAAACAAAAAGACGGAAGGCGCTTGAAAATCCAAGAGGAAAACAATCGTAAAGTTCAAGATTATCAAAAAACACAAAAACAAACGAGAAACGATTACACGACGCAGTAAAAATAAGAAAGAAATAATTGAAAGGCACAAAAAAAAAGAAATTAAAAAAAAATTATGCAGTGTAGCAAAAATAAAAAAAAACAAATACTTCATAGACATAGAAGAAAACAATTGAAAGTGGTAAAAAGTAAATTGAATAGAAAGTGAAACATAAAAACTTATTTAAATTGACAGACAAGTATAATTCGAAGGAGTGTGATGGCAACTTTGGGCCAGCGTTTACAATTAAGTCCTCCACTCGACGCCTTCTCATCTCGTTTTAAGTGACGCGTCAACGCAAGACAAGACCTAACCTTAATTTTAACATTATTTCCTCTTCGCTTGAGAATTGCCGCAGCCTAATAATAGTGATTACACTCGTCACTTGAAACGCTGACGAGATGGCGCCGAGTGGAAGATTTTTTTTTGGTCCAGCGCGCAGTGGATGTTTATAAAATAAATACTTTTACATTTTCTTTTAATTATCACAAATTAGCTTTATTTTTTCGATTCGATACGTATTCCAGCTCCTTTTCGTTAATTACCATTTTAATAAGTAGCACATAAATAATAACAATGGCACGTTAATAGTCTCAAAGGTGATAAACTAACGATCGAAAAAAAACCAAAACAATGCAGTAGTATCTTCGCGATAATAGAAAATTTTGAAAACTGTGTACATTCGTTCGCCGAAGACTATCAATTTAATTTTTTTCGTCGGATTAATTCATGCCTATGCATTTAAGCACGCCGATAAGCCGATAAACAACATAAATTAGTGATAATTTTCTTATTGTCAGAAAAAATAATTCCGTTCGTCATCAGTGCAAGCTGTAAACGTTTATAAATAGTCGCAGAGATAACGTGGATAAGGTGGAAAGCATTTTAATATTTCGCTAAGCTACACGAACCTAAGCTTCTATGCATTACTAAAATTATTTAAGAAAAAATAAAATAAAATAAAAGTGGGAGGGTGCCATCGAAAAAAAAAATTAGTTCAAGTCGATCCAGGACGTTCGGAACACCTTGTATAATTAATTACTGCTAATTCTAAAACGCGCACGTTATTAAAAATGTATTCGGGTTGTTTTTCAGTCTTTTAAAATACGTTTTTATAATGGTTGTTTAATTTAATTAATTCGCTAAATTATAAATAATTACATATACATGGTCAAACCAATAATTAATTTAATTGAATTAAAAAAAAAAAATAACGAATATCAGTAATAACGTGAAATAATGAATTGTAATATTTTCTTATAAGGGGAGGCCAAAAAAAAAAAAAAAGAACGAGAAGAGCAAAAAAAAACAAAAGACGATCGATGTTTTGCGGCGGAGCGCAAGAAAATCAAACCGCCGACAGAAAACAAAAAGAAAACATTAACGAAGCGATTGCAACACGAATTTTTTTTTTTTTTTTTGAAAAATGGGTGTCAATACCTCGAACGTAAACATTTTGTCAAAAAAGCGCGTAACAATTGAAATTTGACGTTGACATAACCTAACTTCCTGACGTTTTCAAGTGCGTTATGACGTTCTCTCTGCGTAACAATTGAATGATGCCCACCATCATGTCCTGAACGTGATCATAACCGTACATAACCTAACTTCTCGTCAAAAAAACAATTGAAATGCGACGACGATTGTCACACATAACCTAACTTCTTGTCAAAAAAAACAACCGCGTTCTAAACGCTTGATAATTGAAATGTGACGATGACGTGCCGCAGCGTAATCACACATAACCTCACGTTTTCGAACGCGTAATGACATTTTTCTGCGCGATTAATTGAAATCGCACGTGACAATTGAAATATATATATAATCGCACATAACCTAAGTTGCTGACACTTTTTGGTGCGTAATGCATTTTTTTCTGCATGACAGTTGAATAACGGCAGTATCATACCTTGAACTTAATTATAACCGCACATAACCTAACACGTGACAATTGAAATACGACGATGACGTGCTCCATAATCACACGTAATCTAACTTTCTGATGTTTTCAAGTGCTTAATGACATTGTCTCTGCATAACAATCGAACATTGGCAATTGAACGTAATTATAACCGCGCATAACCTAGTTTTTTGTCAAAAATAATCGTGTTGCAAGCGCTTGACAATTGAAATGTGACAATGACGTGCCATTTAGTCACACATAACCTAACTTCCCGACGTTTTTAAGTGCGTAAAGTCATTTTCTCTGCATAACAATTGAACGTTGACAATAGCATGTCTTGAACGTAATTATAAACGCACGTAACCTAGTTTTTTGTCAAAAAAACAATTGAAATGTGACAATGACATGCCATTTAATTACACATAACCTAACTTTCTGAATATTCAAGTGCGTAAAGACATTTTCCTTGCATAACAATTGAACGTTGATAATATCATGTTTTGAACGTAACTATAAACACACGTAACCTAGCTTTTTGTCAAAAAAATAATTGAAATGTGACAATGACATGCCATTTAATCACACATAACCTAACTTTCTGATGTATTCAAGTGCGTAAAGACATTTTCTCTGCATAACAATTGAACGTTGACAATAACATGTCTTGAACGTAATTATAAACACACGTAGCCTAGTTTCTTGTCAAAAAAACAATTGAAATGTGACAATGACATGTCATTTAAATACACATAACCTAACTTTCTGACGTATTCAAGTGCGTAATGACATTTTTCTTACATAACAATTCGACGTTGGTAACATCATGTCTGGGGCGTATTTAAAACCGCGCATAACCTAATTTGACATTGACATTGACAATGACATGCCATTTAATCAAACGTTTTTAAGTGCGTAATGACATATTCTTTGCATAACAATTGAACGTTGACATCATGTCTTGAACGCAATTATAACCGCGCGTAACCTAATTTTTTGTCAACAAATAATCGTGTCGCGAGCGCTTGACAATTGAAATGTGACAATGACATGCCATTTAATCACACACTTCTTTTATTTTATATTTTTGTCAAAAAATAATTGCGTTCCAAGGTCTTAACAATTGAATTGCAACGACATTAATCACGCATAACCTCACTTCCTGGCGTTTTTAAGTACGTAATGACTTTTTCTGGATAATAATTGAAAAATGACGATGTCGTGTCTCGAACGTAACGTAACCTAACTTTTTCGTCAAAGAATAATATGCCCTAAATGCGTGGCAATTGAAATACGACGATGACGTGCTACATAATCACACTTAACCTAACTTTTTGGCATTTCTAAGTGAAAATGACATTTTCTCTTGCGTGACATTTGAACGTTGGCTATTGAACGTAACTATAACCTCGCATAACCTAATTTTTTGTCAGAAAATAATCAGGCTGCATTCGCTTGACAGTTGAAATGTGACAATGACTTGCCATTTATTCACACATAACCTAACTTTCTCAAGTTTTTAAGTGCTTAATGACATTTTCTCTGCAGAACAATTGAACGATGGCAATATCATGTAATTAAAACCGCGCATAACCTAATTTTCTGTCAAAAAATAATCCTGTCGCAAGCGTTTGACAATTGAAATGTAACAACGACAAGCCATTTATTCACACATAACCTAACTTTCTGACGCTTTTGTTGGCGTAATGACATTTTCTCTGCATAATAATTGAACGTTGGCAAAATCATGTCTTCAACGTAATTATAACAGCGCATAACCTAATTTCTTGTCAAAAAACAATCGTGATGCAAGCGCTTGACAATTGCAATATGACAATGACATTCCATTTATTCACAGATAACCTAACTTTCTGATGTTTTTAAGTGCGTAATGGCAATTTCTCTGCAGAAGAATTTTTTGTCAAAAAATAATCGTACCGCAAGCGCTTGACAATTGAAATGTGACAATGACATGCCATTTAATCACACATAACCTAACTTTCTGACGCTTTTAAGTGCGTAATGATATTTTTTGCATAACAATTTGACTTTTTGTCAAAGAATAATCGTGTTCTAAGCACGTAACAATTGAGAAACGCCAATGACAGGGCTTATAATCACACATAACCTAACTTTCTGACGCTTGTAAGTGCGTAATGACTTTTTTGCATAACATAATTTGACTTTTTGTCAAAGAATAATCGTGTTCTAAACATGTAACAATTGAGAAACGCCAGTGACAGAGTTTATAATCATACATAACCTAACTTTCTGTCGTAATACAATAGTTTTCTGGGCGCATAACAATTGAAGTACGGCTGTGTCATTGTCAGAACGGTATCAAGCTCGTGGAGAGCAGTCTAGGATCAGGACAACGAAGTCTCATGGTCTATACGTACACAGTTATATTCGGTTGGCAGCACTGATAACAATGCGGTGGCGTAATCTTTTCGAGACACACTATATTATTTTAATTCCAGTGTTACAAGTAGGAACAAATTAATTTGATAGATGTAACGGTAACTGTTGAGGTACACAACGTGGACATCAAAGACCAACACACGTGGTAATAACTCTTCTATTTTGAATTAAAAATGTGATACAGCAAATACGTCAAAAACAGTGATAAAAAAACTTGTTATAACAATTGATTAAATCATGGAACGGTGCGATGATACCCCGTGAGATTTCGACACGAAGGCTCGAATGAAGATTATTTTCTAACACTTCCCCTCGAGTCAAGGGTCGACTCGTTCATGTTCAAGGGATATCCCAAACCGCAAGACTTCATGCATCGTTCATGCTTCGGCCTTGGTAGCCCCTTTGTAAAAAAATCGGCTACCTGGTCCTCTGTGGACGTATGAGATATCTTCAGCTCTTTGCTCCTCAATACATCGCGGATGAAGTGGTGGCGAATATCAATGTGTTTGCTCCTTGCATGGAATGTTGGGTTCTCTGCCAACTTGATAGCGCTGCGATTATCACAGTGAACAGTGATGTCGCTCAACTTTCCAAACCCAACTTCATTTAGGAGTCTCCGAAGATAGATGCATTCTTTAGCACACTCTGCCATGGCCATATACTCCGCTTCCGTTGTGGAAAGTGCTACCGTCTTTTGTTTCCGAGCATCCCATGATATCGCAGATCCGTTCAGTAGAAAAACAAACCCGGAGTAAGAGCGTCTGTCTTCGACGCAACTTCCCCAATCTGCGTCGACGAACCCCTTCATGGGACCGGGACAGGATCCAAAAACCAGACCAGAATCCATCGTCCCCTTTAAATATCGAAGTACGCGCTTTGCGGCTTGCCAGTGCTCTGCGCCATAACAATCTCTAAATTGCCCCAGGTAACTGGAAACAAAACTGATGTCTGGCCGTGTTGCTGTTGACAAGTATGTCAGAGCACCAACTATCTCTCGGTAGGGCAGTTGCAAATCTTCGTCGCTCTGGGATTCATTCTTCTTCAACTTTACGCTTGCGTCAATTGGTGTGGCTACGGGCTTCGAATCCGTCATTCCGAAGCGGGACAATAGATCTTTGATGTAGCCTCTTTGGTGTATTGCAATCTGACTGTTGTTCCGTGTGAATTCCATACCAAGGCAATAACTCACATCTCCAAGATCTTTTATCTCGAAACGACTTGACAGTTCTCGTCCAAGAGTGTTAATCTTCCTCTCTACACGCGAGGCCACAAGAATGTCATCTACATAAACAGCTATTAACACTAGATCTTCCCCTGAACCTATACGGTATAGGCATGGATCTGAATGGGTTGGGACGGCTCCGCAGTCCCTCAGAACTCTGTCCAACTTGGCGTACCAACTCCGACCAGCTTGCTTTAACCCGTAGAGCGATTTTGTCAGCAGACAGACTTTGTTGCCTGTGTTAAGTCCCGACAGCATTTTCTTCGCCTTCGTTCCGATGACACTTGCTTCCTCACTGTTAACGATTCTCGCTAGAGTCTCGCGTAGATTTTTCGGAGGTTCCATGAAAATTTGCTCTTGCAAATCGCCGTTTAAATAGGCGGTCGTGACGTCGAACTGCCTTATCTTCATTCCGACTCCGGCTGCGAGAGACGTCATCAATCTAATCGAACCCAGACGAGCCACTGGGGCGAACGTATCGGTGAAATGAATTCCCGGTTGTTGGCTGAACCCTTGAGCCACCAAGCGAGCTTTTCTTCTTTCTAGCGTTCCGTCCGACTTGAACTTATTTCGGAGCACTATGCGACTCCCGATGACCTTGATGTCTTTAGGTCGATCCACCAAAGTCCATGTGTCGTTTTTCAGGATTGACTTTATCTCCTCATCGATAGCCTTGCGCCAATCGTCAGCGTCGAAACCGGACATGGCCTGCTTCATGGGGATTTCGGCCAAACATGCTTGTTCGTCTATGGCAACGGCAGCATCCTGAATATTTTTGTGATATACCTTTCGCGGTCTTCCCCTTGCGCCAGTTCTAATCAACCTCGGTCTTCCGCGTCCTCTTGTAGCATTGTCCACGGCATGGTCTTCGTATGCTTTCGGCTCATCGTCACCGTCAAGGTCATCTAGTTCAGGGTCCCTAAATTCAGTCGAATGCAGTTCGACATCCGCGTAGCCTTCGTCATTATGGGGATTTTCGGTATCTTCTTCTTCAACACTCCCGATTTCGTCAGACCAGTCCTCGGGTACGAAGTCGTTGAAGGTTTTTGTACCTTTCCCATCCTCGTTAACGAATTTAACGTCTCGGCTAATGATGACCCTCTTGTCGTCGATTGACCAAATCCGATAGCCTTTATTTTCCTCTGCATATCCTAAGAATACGCCTTCCCTGCCACGAGGATCAAATTTGCCCTTTCCTGGTTGTCTGTCGAGAAAAAATACTTGACTACCGAACACTCTGAAGTGGTTCACGTCGGGCACCTTCCCAGTCCACATTTCATACGGCGTCCGACCATCTAGACTTTTCGTCGGTAGACGATTTCGAACATAATTCGCCGTATTGATTGCCTCTGCCCAAAACGATGCTGGCAGTCCAGATTCTGACATCAAACACCTGGCGGTATCGAGAAGAGTCCTGTTTTTTCTCTCCGCCACGCCGTTCTGCTCAGGGTTGTGAGGGATTGTTAGCCTTCTTACGATGCCTCGTTCTTTCAAGAAGTTATTGAACTCGTGGCTTGTATACTCTCTTCCGTTGTCCGATTGTATACATTTGACGCCAGTGCCTTGTTGATTTTCGACGAGTGCGATGTACTCCGTTGTCATCTTGAATACGTCAGCCTTGGACCTTAAAAATCTGACTTCACACCATCTCGATCTGTCATCGATGAATTCAACGAAGTATTTTGCGCGACCTAGTGATTCGACTCTCATTGGTCCGCACACGTCCGAGTGTATCAAGTCCAGAGTGTTCGTCTGTCTAATCGACTTCTTTGGAAAAGGGTTGCGAGTCATCTTGCACTGCAAACAAACACTACAGCTCAACTCGCCTACGGGGCCTTCGTGATGAATTCCTCGTACAGTTCCATTCCGTTCGGCAGCAAGAATTTCCCTCGCGCTCACGTGTCCCATCCGTCTGTGCCATAATTCGAGCGTTGCATGGCTTGTTTTTAACGCGGATTCCACGGAATGAGCGTTTTGTTCGAATTCGCACGCGTAATAGAGATCTCCTATTCTTTCAGCGTGTAATTTCACATCTCCTTTCGAGTCTAGAACATTGGCATCGTTCTTACTAAAAATAATTTTAAAACCGCGATCCGTAATCTTCCCAACCGATAATAAATTCGTCCTGAGATCCGGGACGTGTAACGCGTTGTTAAGAAGAACGTTTTTTCTTTCGCCGAACACATTTGCTTCAAACTGCACTGTTCCTGTGGCGGTTATTTCGGTTGACGCGTTATTAGCGAGATTTAGAACATCGCGTTCAGAATTCACAACTTCACGAAAAATTCGTAAATCATTGCATAAATGCGACGTCGCGCCACTGTCAAGACACCATTTTCGTTCGCGATCGTACAAGTTGTTTTTCGAAATCTCGAAAGTGTCCAAACACACATTTTCGGCACACTTGGCGGTTGCTCTATTGTTTTTGTTGCGACACTCAGAAGCTTTGTGGCCTGCTTGCTTGCATTTGAAGCAGCGATATTTAAAGTCTTTCCTCTTGGATTGATCTGCGTCGTTGTGTCTGGTTGCTTCCGATTTTTCCTTTCGATCGCGCCATCCGAAGGGTTTTTTCGCAAACATAGCACCCGGCGCCGCGCCGCATGCATCGTTCTTCCGTGCATCGCTTTCTTCCACAATCTTTATACGAAGTGCCTCGGGCGTCGGTAGTGTATCGCGCGACTCTATAGCGCACCTGAAGTTTTCAAATTTTGTCGGTAGACTGTACAGCAGCATAATTGCCAATAAATCAGCGTTAATTTCAACGTCCATATCCGCTAATTTGTCTACCGTGTCGAAAAAACTTCTTAGGTGCTCGCGCACGTCGCCATTATCGGCCATTTTTCGCAACGTTAAATTTTTTAAGAGCGTTGCCTTTCTCGCCGGCCCCGTCGACTGATAAATGGATTCGAGCTTTAACCAGGTTTCTCGTGCCGTTGCGCAATTTTTAATCTGTTTCAGCTCGCTCGGACAGATCGACAGTATTATGTCCGACATCGCCTTACCGTCATTTTTTGTCCAAGCTTCTACACCTGCAGCGTTTACATTTACACCATCGGCCCCCGCTTCAGGTTTCACCATTGTTCCGTCTACGTAACCCCACAAATCGTTTTTTATCAAGACTGCTTTCATTTGCAGCTTCCATGTATCGAAATTGTTTTTGTTTAAGAGTTCGATTCTTGCAACACTTGTGGTACTCATTTTTGGATTGAGTTAGAACGAGTTAAGTCTACACGTGTCACACTCAATGACTTCGATGCTTCACTTCAAAGAAAAAAAAAATTTTTTTTTTCTTTTACACTAAACACAGCGATGCCTGGGCCCCATAACCTGTTGAGGTACACAACGTGGACATCAAAGACCAACACACGTGGTAATAACTCTTCTATTTTGAATTAAAAATGTGATACAGCAAATACGTCAAAAACAGTGATAAAAAAACTTGTTATAACAATTGATTAAATCATGGAACGGTGCGATGATACCCCGTGAGATTTCGACACGAAGGCTCGAATGAAGATTATTTTCTAACAGTAACAATTTGTAATTTTTTTTTTAAATATGTACACGTGAGGAATAATTTTATTTTAATCAAAAAGATTTTGGTTTTCATTATTTGTCACGGAGGTGACACACATAGAATAAAAATCACTAGACGGCGACGCGGGAAATTCAAACTGTCTGCAATCATTCCCGCTCATACCGTATTTAGAACAAAAATTTAAAAACAATAGATTTGCAAATTCAATCAATCCTTGACCTAGCAACAGACGTTAATCTTTTCTTAGTTTTGCAACCGTCGTATCACACTTATATGTATTAAAATACGAACGAGTGACCTTGAGAAACTACATAATAGATAACTTGATGTATAAACACCTTCGTTGTTTAATAAACACCGATCTTGCAATTACTATTCGTATCATCAAATGTTTTATGTATAATTTTCGATTATCTTTGCCATTAATTCATCCGTTGAAAGGTCAAAAATTATGTAAGAGTAATTCCCTACTTGTGACGACAATTCGCAATTTTTTGAATTTTGGGTTCGTTGGATTACATCTTAAGTATCTAATAACTGGAAATCATCATTATTAAGTATTTATAAATAATATATTTAGGATGGTCAGGGCCGTCTCATCCATATCCATCGGGGTCTACGAAAAAAATACGGGAATTAGAAAGGAAGAGCCTCGACAACCTTAATGCGTTCCTGTATATATAGTTTTAGGTAGGATGTCGTGTTTTCTTTGTTATACTTTTCGGGCATCGAAGAAAGCATAGAACTCCAAGTCCGATCCTGTCGTTACTTTCTCTAATAAAATTAGTAAGAAGTCTGCGTGCGACTATCTGACCTGAATTAATTCGTAACCCATAATTTCTTTTGGTTACTTTGATTTCGCAAAAATAACCTTCACTATCACATATGTTTGATATATGTAAATAGAAGAGGCTAAAATATTTCCGTTTTTTGCGAAAGGCCAAGTTCATCGCTATCGAAAAAAGCCAACACACAATTATCTTATCGCAGCGCAAATTATTATTAACCCGATAATCGCTTGTACTTAAAATAAATTCGTTTTCGATTTTGCGGTGGTGGTGGTGGTGTGCCTTCGACCTTGCTTTGGCCCAAACTTTTCATTTTTTTTTTTAACTTTAATTCGCAGCCACGCCAGGGGAGTGGGCAGCGGGGGGGAGCGCAACACGAAACACAAACACACAAGCGTCAATCTTTAATGTAAACAACTGGATGTTTCACAATATAAAATACAAAATAAATTATTATACAATTTAGCTTGCGCGTATGTAAACACGTTCTATAAAATAAATAATTTCGTCGTCGCGTCGCCGCATCGTTTCGTCCGTTAACAAGAAAATTCTCCAGCTTTTTAGAAATCATACACAAGATGCAAAGTCCTTACATAAATGACTAGGTTTATTAAAAAAAAAAAAAAAAACAACAGAAAAAAACCCTGACAGAAATAAGTACGCCCTTCGTGAAATAGAACAATCTACCGCAAGAGCCCTTATTCCAACATAATAGAAATGATAAAATAAATTAAAAAAAGTTCCACTTCAAGGTTAGTTAAAAGAAATTAACTTTTGATTGGTTCGTAAATACAATAAAGTCAGCAGTACCATAGGGTGGCCTTTACTCTGAGTTCTGAAAAGCAAAAAAAAAAAAACTTTTTAACGTAAAAGCCACCCTGCACACTTTGGGAATGTGTAAAAATAAAAATATCTTGTCCGAGGCACACACGCCACTGCAGGAAACGAATAAGAGACATGAGACATGAGCAATGTTCTATTTTTAACTTATGTATGTACTTTAATAATTAACTTCATGGATTGTGTAACTCAAAAAAAAAAAAAAACTTCGAAGCTAATGCTGGACGACGATCGTGGTTAGCCGAGCCTCGTCAGTTACAAACTTTCAATTTTTTTAAGACCCCACTTTAACGCAAAAAAAAATTACACTCAGTTACACGATTCGTAAGTTGAAATTATATTGTTTTTATAAAAACGTAAATCCACCATTTGTTGCAACAAAAAAAAATAATAAATACATGCGGGCCAATCACGTGATAGACAAGGGTTGTTGTTGCTGTTCACCCTGTACATTGCAGCTCGAATATTTGGCGGTTTCTTTTAACTGAGGGCGATTAGCTTACAGTTTAATTTTATTTTTTAATAAAATGATTCCAATTCAAAAGAAATTTTCACAGTTAATTAATTACACGCCGCAACTTTTAATTTTGGGGTTGAAAGGACAAGTTTAATTTTCTTTTAACTTTTCTTCTGCTCGGCAAAGAAACAGGTCATGGCCAAAAACGTGAAGGCTTTAGAGAAAAGCCCAATTTAGTCGGTCGAGAAGGATTTCAATTCGAGGACGATCCAGGATGTTGGAATGTGACACATTATGACGTAAGCATCTAGGCTGGGCTGCAGAAAAGCTTCGTCACATCATGACGTAAGCATTTAGGCCGAGTTACAGAAAAGGATTAAGTCAGGATTACGCCTAAATTAGAATGTGACGCACTTAGGTTGGGTTGCATAGAAGGTTAAAGCCAAGATTAAATTTAATCCTCCGTTAAAATGTGACACACAACACGCTGTACGTCATGATGAGTGTCACATTCTAACTTAGACTTCGATTTAATCCTTGCCTAAATCTTTTTTGCAACCCAACCTCAAGGCTGGCAGAGAAGACTTAAGCCAGGATTAAATTTAACCATAAATTAGTAAAGGCTGACAGAAAAGATTAGGTAAATTATTATTAGGTGAGCATTCAGGCTCAGCTACAGAAAAGCTTCAAGTCAGGATTCGATTTAAGCCTACGTTAGAAAGTGACACATCATGACGTAAGCATTTAGGCTAAGTCGCCTGAATTAGAATGTGACACACTTAGGTTGGGTTGCAGAAAAGCTTCGTCACATCATGACGTAAGCATTTAGGCCGAGTTACAGAAAAGGATTAAGTCAGGAGTACATTTACGCCTAAATTAGAATGTGACGCACTTAGGTTGGGTTGCATAGAAGGTTAAAGCCAAGATTAAATTTAATCCTCCGTTAAAATGTGACACACAACACGCTGTACGTCATGATGAGTGTCACATTCTAACTTAGACTTCGATTTAATCCTTGCCTAAATCTTTTTTGCAATCCAACCTCAAGGCTGGCAGAGAAGACTTAAGCCAGGATTAAATTTAACCACAAATTAGTTGAAGCTGATAGAAAAGGTTTAAGCCAGGATTCAAATTTAACCATAAATTAGTAAAGGCTGACAGAAAAGATTAGGTAAATTATTATTAGGTGAGCATTCAGGCTCAGCTACAGAAAAGCTTCAAGTCAGGATTCGATTTAAGCCTACGTTAGAAAGTGATACATCATGACGTAAGCATTTAGGCTAAGTCGCCTGAATTAGAATGTGACACACTTAGGTTGGGTTGCAGAAAAGCTTCGTCACATCATGACGTAAGCATTTAGGCCGAGTTACAGAAAAGGATTAAGTCAGGAGTACATTTACGCCTAAATTAGAATGTGACGCACTTAGGTTGGGTTGCATAGAAGGTTAAAGCCAAGATTAAATTTAATCCTCCG
The DNA here is from genome assembly GCA_039766575.1 of Serrognathus titanus. Classification (NCBI taxonomy): domain Eukaryota; kingdom Metazoa; phylum Arthropoda; class Insecta; order Coleoptera; family Lucanidae; genus Serrognathus; species Serrognathus titanus. The sequence goes on from CM077914.1 coordinate 61,033,042, forward strand.
TTAAAATGTGACACACAACACGCTGTACGTCATGATGAGTGTCACATTCTAACTTAGACTTCGATTTAATCCTTGCCTAAATCTTTTTTGCAACCCAACCTCAAGGCTGGCAGAGAAGACTTAAGCCACGATTAAATTTAACCACAAATTAGTTGAAGCTGATAGAAAAGGTTTAAGCCAGGATTAAATTTAACCATAAATTAGTAAAGGCTGACAGAAAAGATTAGGTAAATTATTATTAGGTGAGCATTCAGGCTCAGCTACAGAAAAGCTTCAAGTCAGGATTCGATTTAAGCCTACGTTAGAAAGTGACACATCATGACGTAAGCATTTAGGCTAAGTCGCCTGAATTAGAATGTGACACACTTAGGTTGGGTTGCATAGAAGGATTAAATTTAAGCCTACGTAAAAATGTGACGCACAACACGACTTAAATCTTTTATGCAACCCATCCTTAAGGTTAGCAGAGAAGATTTAAAGCAAGATTAAATTTAAGTATAAATTAGTTAAGGCTGACAGAAAAGATTTAAGCCAGGATTGGGTAAATTATTATTAGGTAAGCATTTAGGTTGGGCTACGGAGAAGCTTCAAGCCAAGATTCAACTTAAGCCTACAAAGTTACACATCTCATCATAAACGTGAAGGCTTTAGACGAAAGCTCATTCGATCCCAATTTAGTCGAGGTTTTCAATTCGAGGTCGAGCAAGAATTAGGCAAATTTAATCCAATGTTGGAATGTTGGAATTTTTCTTTAGTGGAACAATTGTCAGTCACCCTGTACATTTTTACCCTTTTTTTTTAATAATTGTCAGTCACCCTGTACATTTTTACCTTTTTTTTTAACTACGTCTGGTTTACTTTGTTGAAAGACTTGGCACATCTTCAATAGTATATTAAAAACAAAACACCTTACAACACGTCTGTTTTATACTATTTTTTCTAGTGACTCTTAGATTTAAAAAAAAGCTATAAAAATATGTGGCGGTTGGCGACGTTAGTTGTCAAATTCTAGGTTATGTCTACAACAGACACCAGGTAACGTCAAACAAATGTCAATTTCGAGGTTATTTTCGTAATTCGAAGCGTCTACATACGATGTCGCCAACCTAATAAAAATGAAATTTCGGACGTTTCAACGAACCGCCCATGAAAGCTGAACGAGTTTCATAACGTAGTCAGCAATAAATTAGAAAAAAATAATTGAATATTTCACTGATTACTTTTATTTTTTGAGCAATGTAGTTTAGGTTGCGACATCTTGCGACGTTGTGTAAGAGTGCAGTGGAGTACTTGAGCTACTCTTTTGCTGACGAGGCCCCAAATAAGGCCGAAACACCTGTACAGACGGGACTCGAGGAATCCACGGCAGTCTAAACCGATTTTTTTAGTAATATTTTCGATATTTAACCTAATTTAAATTTAACCTAAAACTCACGCATTTTCGTGGTAGTGGTTATTTTAAAAACCTGAATGTTTGGATTTTGAGCAAATCTAAGGATGTTTGTGGGTTTTGGGCGATTTCTGTTCAGTTCTAGTGCGACATCCAACTTCCAACATGTGGCAACCCTGATTTGGAGGTTATGTTTATAATTTGAGATGGCAGTTTGGAGGTTATCTTTGTAATTTGAAGTGAATGAAAGTTTAATGAGCTTTATGAAAGTCGAGTGAGCTTCATAATGTAGTCGTTAAAGCACCAAAATTAATTTACATTTAATTAACTTAATATTTGAAAGACTTCAGGCGTGCTAAACATCCGTCAAAAAAAAAAAAAAACGCCATTTCTTTATTTTATGCCCATCTGATCACTACGGCAATGAGTTAGCCTCCGACTGCGAGAGGCAAGCTGCTTCACGAAAGCTAAAAGGAGATAGCTAATAGTCCCAAAAATTATCAATCGATTGGCATATAATAAAAAAATGAGGTGTACTTACTTTACCTTTTGAGCAACGAAAAATTAAAAAAAAAAAAACTATGTAATAAATACCCTAATTTTTATTTATCTATTTTATTATTATTATTATTCTGGTTATTGTTATACTTTCAAGCCACCCCCCCTCCCACAACTTTATTTCCTTTTAAAATGAACAATTAGAAACATTTTCCAGCAGGAGACGTGACGTGGTGAATTTCTAATTTTACCAACAACCCTTGCCCCCTCGATTTTTTTACTTTTATTAAAAACATAGCGACAACTACCGAAAAAACAAATGAATAAAACAATTCCTAACAGAGGAAGATGATTTACTCATGCCTCTTATTGGTTACCCTTCCATCGGGTCTTCATTTATTCTCGTATCCCACGTGACCAATGACGTCGTACGCAGTTGACTTGACAGTTGGCTAAAATGACAGGCACACAATGACGTAATTGCACTTTCGTTCTGGAAGCACTAGTATGTTTTTTTTTAAAGCACATTGTTTTAAACGTAGGCTGACCATAGCTGCTTGGGGCGAAAACGGGACAAAATTCTGTATACAGGGTGTGTTCATGGGAAGACGCTAAAGTAGATAACTTTTTTGCACGAACACAAGATGGCGTGCGTTGAAACAAGAGTATACACAGAAATTGTTTTCAAACTGTCAAAATGGCCTTTAAATTTAGCTTTTTTTTATAATATCTATCAAATGCTTCTAATGTTGGTACCTGTTACCTGAATGTTAGGAAAGTAGGGGCAAAAGCAGGCTTCCAACAGAAACACTAAAAAAAAACTGTAGTAGAAATGTTTAGAAACGTTAGCTACTGTAGCGGCGCCTCATGAACAGCTTGTATATTATACAGGCTGTTCAATTTGATCGTTCCTCATTGCTAAGTTTTTTTTAATTTTTAAAGATAGGAATTCGGTTAGGTTAGCGAAGATTGTCTGATGGAAATCAGCTGCTTCTGAATTTCTAATTAAAAAAAAACAAACAATTGCAATGCATAACTGTCAAAATATTTGAACGATCGTCTTTTTTTTAATTTTTGTTATTCATTTGGTGGCGATTTCCTCTCTCTTTTCAGCGATACCAATTTTTTTTTAATTTGTTTACAATACAATTGAATAATTAAAGAAAAAAACATTTTCAAATAAGTCGGCCATGATCATATAGATATATGTAATAAAAAAAAGAAACGTGTTGTTTAAGTAATTGACAAATAATGTCTACCTAATGCACACATGCATAAACAACAAATGAATTAAAATCGTTAGCATTTCCCTTGAATTTATAATAATTGAAATGTTCGTTAATGCGTTTTTCTTTTTTCAAAAAAAAAAAAAAAAAGAACAGCGACGAATCTGGAATATTTACGAAAAAAGTGGGACGATCGATATATAAGGAAAAACGGGACTGTCACGATGAAAACGAGATTGTCCTGGTAAAAACGGGACTGTCCTGGTAAAAGCGAGACTTTCGTGGTAAAAACGGGACTGTCCTGGTAAAAGCGGGACTGCCTTGGTAAAAACGGGACTGTCCTGGTAAAATCGAGACTGTCCCGATGGAAGCGGGACTCTCCCGGTGAAAACGGGACGAATGGTTGAGTTTAAAATATCAATTAGATTAACTTTCTGAAGCGTTTTCTTTTCAAGACCGCCTTGATTTTTTAATCGATATACAGGGTGATTCTGAACAACTATTCCTAACTTTGAGGGATGACAGATGGCATCGAATTAACCATTTTTTTCTTAATGCTTCTATTTTCGAGATAATGCGCGAAATGTTAAAATCCGTATTTGGTCGTTCAATTAATTATACGTCGGTATACATACAGTTGTGCGTTTATAATTGCGGCAGTAACTCAGAACAGTTCTTATTTTTTTAATATTAATTATTATTATTATTATTGTCGACGGAAATTAAAAGTGACGTCACTTTTCGCTTTGATTTCATTTCGAAATTTGCGTCGAATTATCTAGAAAATAAAGAAATTCCGGAAATTACTTTAACGAAAAAAATCGCTCAATTCGATGCCCTCTATCACCTCTGAAAGTTAGGAATAGTTATTTTGAAACACCCTGTATATTAATATATTGATGTTTGAAACTCAAACATGTCACAAACGGCTCTGACCCAAGCAGAAAATTGCAAAATAAATCGTGAATTGATGGTTTTTTCCTCATAGAAAAGTAAGAAAAGAAAAGACGATCGAAATGTTAGCAAAAGCAAGGAACGACAAAAAAAATGGTCGACGATTTGGTTATTAAAAAAATAACAAAACAAAAGACGATCGATTGTTAGAAGTGGTCGACGATTTGGTTACTTAAAAAATAACAAAACAAAAGACGATCGATTGTTAGAAATAATCGACGATTTGGTTATTTAAAAAATGAACGAAACAAAAGACGATTGATTCTTAAAAATTATTGACGATTTGGTTATTTAAAAAATAACAAAACAAAAGACGATCGATTTGTGATCGACGATTTGTTTATTTAAAAAATAACAAAACAAAAGACGATCGATTGTTAGATATGATCGACGATATGGTTATTTAAAAAAAAACAATTTCGCTTCTGCTTTTGCTTTAGAAAACAAATTCAGCGCGATGACAAAAGACGTTCAAATTCCAGTCGACTCTTAGAAATGGTCGACGATTTGATTATTTAAAAAAAATAACAAAACAAAAGACGATCGATTGTTAGAGATGGTCGACGATTTGTTTGTTTAAAAAATAACAAAACAAAAGACGATCGATTGTTATCAAATTCAAGAAACAAAAAAAAAATGGTCGTCGATTTGCTTATTAAAAAAAAAGTTTCGTTTTAAATTCAGCGCGATGACAAAAGACGTTCAAATTCCAGTAAAATTCGTAAAAAAAATAACAAAACAAAAGACGATCGATTGTTTGAAATGGTCGACGATTTGGTTATTAAAAAAAAAAAAAACTTTAGTTTTTGTTTTAGAAAATAAATTTAGAGCGATGACAGAAGACGTTCGAATTCCAATCGACTTTTTTCTTCGCAGAAAAATAAGAAAACAAAAGACAATCGATTGTTAGCAAGCGCAATAAACAAAAACAAATAGTCAACGATTTGGTCATTTAAAAAAAAAAAAATTTTCGCTTTTGCTTTTGTATTAGAAAATTAATTCAGTTCGATGACAAAAGACGTTCGAATTCCAGTCGACTTTTCTCTTCGTAAAAAAATGAACGAAACAAAAGACGGTCGAGTGTTAGAAATGGTCGACGATTTGGTTATTTAAAAAATGAACGAAACAAAAGACGATCGATTGTTAGAAATGATCGACGATTTGGTTATTTAAAAAATGAACGAAACAAAAGACGATCGATTCTTAGAAATGATCGATGATTTGGTTATTTAAAAAATAACAAAACAAAAGACGATCGATTGTTAGATATGATCGACGATTTGGTTATTAAAAGAAAAATTCGCTTCTGCTTTTGCTTTAGAAAACAAATTCAGCGCGATGACAAAAGACGTTCGAATTCCAGTCGACTTTTATCTTCGTAGAAAAACAACAAAACAAAAGATGATCGATTGATAGAAATGATCGACGATTTGGTTATCAAAAACTGATAAAACAAAAGACGATCGATTGTTAGAAATGGTCGACGATTTGGTTATTAAAAACTGACAAAACAAAAGACGATCGATTGTTAGAAATGGTCGACGATTTGGCTATTTAAAAAATAACAAAACAAAAGACGATCGAAATGATCGACGATTCGGTTATTTAAAAAAAAAAAAAAAACTTTCCCTTTTGCTTTTGCGCTAGAAAATAAATTTAGAGCGAATTCCACTCGACTTTTTTCTTCGCAAAAAAAAAAATATAACAAAACAAAAGACGATCGATTGTTAGCGAATGCAAGGAACAAAAAAAAATGGTCGACGATTTGGTTATTAAAAAAAAAAAAAAAACTCGTTTTAAATTCAGAGCGGTAACAAAAGATGTTCGGAATTTCTTCGTAAAAAAAAAACAAAACAAAAGACGATCGACTGTCAGAAATGATCGACGATTTGGTTTGTTTAAAAAGAAACTTTCGCTTTTGCGCTGGAAAATAAATTTCGGGCGATGACAAAAGACGTTCGAATTCCACACTCGACTTTTTCCCTCGCAAAAGAAATAACAAAACAAAAGACGATCGATCGTTAGCAAATCCAAGGAACAAGAAAAAAAAAGTCGATTTGGCCATTAAAAAAAAAAAACTTTCGCTTTTGCTTTTGCGCTGGAAAATAAATTCAGCGCGATGACAAAACATCTTCGCGAAAAAAAATAACAAAACAAGAGACGATCGGTTGTTAGCGAACGCAAGGAACAAAACAGAAACGGTCGACAACTTTCGCTTTTGCTTTTGCGTTAGAGAACAAATTCAGCGCGACGACAAAAGACGTTCGAATTCCAGCCGACTATTTACTTCGTAAAGAAATTACAAAACAAAACCAAATAACAGAATAAAAAAACAAATGGCGATCGGTTGTTAGCAAATGCAACGATCGGTTGTTAGCAAATGCGACGAACAAAAAAAAATAGTCCACGATTTGGTTACTTAAAAAAAACCTTTCGCTTTTGCTCTTGCTTTAGAAAATAAATAAAAGTTAGCAATAGTTATTCCGAAACAGCCTGTATATTAACATATTGTTATTTTAAAAACTCAAATAGGTGACAAACGGCTCAGCCAAACATCAACGTAATAGCACATTTTTGAAATCAAATAAAAATCATCCGTCATTTTAGCAAACAATATACAGGGTGTGCGTTTTTCGGGGACAACCACGAGGATCTCGGTTATTTGAAGAGATACGAAGTCGATTAAATTTGGGCAAAGTTGCGCACTTTTATGCTGACTAATAAGTTGAAAAAAAATATACGTATGGTTAACGTTGTAAGTACGTTCTTGGCTTAAGCATAAAATTGCAAAAACACGAGTAGGTGGTTCTCGTTAAAAGCATAAACAAAAGACGATCGCTCGTTTAAGAAATGCAAGCAAGCAAGGAACAAGAAAATGGTCAGCCTATTTAAATGTGAATAAACTTTGTTAATGTATTTTTCTATGGACTTATGGCTTATAGAGTGCTCTGACAGAGTATTCTCATTTCGTTTTAATCTCATGTAATGACACAGGATGGGGGCACTCCGAAGCAATTACACATTCGAAAACCCCGTTGCAAGTATTGAAAGAATTAGTGATTAAGTGCTGCCACAGTTTTGCCAACCGTTCGTATTGATATTGCTTAACTATTTGCTAATAGGAACGTGGGATACAATGAAGGCCCCGTATGTGCCCGAAGGGACTATTAAAATATTTTATACACCACTCACAAGGTAAAAGTAACAACCTAACGGAATGTGTCCGTCCGCTACTGGCGCTAATGTTGCTTCGACTTGAGCAGGGGGTAATCGGCGGTGACCGGCGGGCTGCGATTTTTACTCCTCCTCCTCTCACCCGAGAGGTAAGCCTTGTGAAAGAACCTGGCGAATAGCACGAAGTAACTGAAATACATTGCGATGGACAACTTGATGTTGAACGGGGAGATATGGCACTCGGATTGGTTTTGAAGGAGCTGGTGCGCCCAGATGTTGATCCAACACCCGACTACCATTTGCAAGAGCTGAAGGGAAGTTATCAACATGGCGATCTGCCTCGGGGGGTTATACCCCATGGCCCTGAGCGCATAATACGTGTACATAACTGAATGCACGCAGTAATTCATCACGATGAACCACCGGGCGCTCGCCGTGTACTCCGTGTAACTAAACCATGAATACAGCAGGACCGTTATGTGGTGGTACCAGTGCAAGAAAATCAAGGGCTGCTTTCTCAACACTATAAAAATCGTATCACCTAATTCAGGTAGTTTGCTTAACACGAACATCCAGGTCCAAAACCCCGAGACACGATCCTGTTCGATGAACGACGGTATGCACACGGAGTGATACAATCCGTGGTGCGTGAGAATGTGTAGGAATTCAGGTACGGTGCGGCAGGCTCCCATGATGCTGAACGTCGCCAGGGCGGTGTTCCAAAGGCATAGCACACCTCGCAGTTCGAATCTAGGCCGGCTCTGCATTAGGTGTTGGCCCCCGAAAATCAGTATCATGTAAACGCCGACATAGTAGAAGCCCGACGTCCAGTTCTCTGTCATCCACGTGCGGGTGTCTTGATGAATGAAGCCCGACTCGAAGTTGAAGACGTACGAGTAGTTCGGCAGCGTAACCTGACTGTACTTGTGCATTTTGTGACACACTTAACACCTTTCCACTTTCACGCTTGTTCGTGGTACTAGCCGCGGGCACCTGCTCCCGTCCGAATATATAGAACTTGACCGGTTTACCAAACGCCCAAACTCGCCGCCATTACGAGCGCATGCGTGGCCCCCAACTCGCTGCCAGACATTCCTCCGGCGTTTGCCCGCGCACGGGCATCTATCGTTCTCTCTTACGCGCGACGTTTCCGACTAGTCTCCTCTCATCCTCGGTTGACGTGTTGGACCGCGCCACATATTTTCACGTTGGGAAAGTCGTTGACATAAGATATTTTAGGTTAACCAACTGTCATCTTGACAGCCGGAAATGTAGGAAACTGCATTTTGAATTTGCAGGTTAGATTTATGCAACGCAATTTATTTCGTCCGAATTGATTTGATTTGAATTGAAAATTCAATTCACAACCATCAAAATTAAAGTAGAAAATCAATTCACCTTAATAATGAGTAACTAATTGTGATTTTCGTGTTCTATGTTGCCTTACAAAAGCAATTGGTATTGCATTTAAAGTTTTCTTATGGCGTTTTCGATTCACCTGCACCGGTTGCACTCAGTGTATTTGCATTTTCTTTTAACCTCATGTACTAGCACGAGACGAAGATACTCTGAGTGCGCACTAATGCGGCCAATCGAAAACGCCGTTAATCAAATCATCGTTTGTCACAATTTAGTTTTCAATTGCCTCCTCAAGTGACACGGAAACCAATTACGAAACAAACGAAGAATCACGTTTAAGTATAACGAAAAACACGCAATTGAAACCAACATAACCTTAAAATAAAAGTCTCTTTTACAAGATACGGGAACTAAGACAAGTCAGATTTAAACGGTAAAAGTTATTAAACCTTGTAACTTTAGTTGCTCATTGTACTTTACTATTTTTTAAATACTTGTCGAAAAGCCAGTTACTTTTAAGTACTATTTTTTGAATAAGTTTATATTTTGTGCAGAAATGTCATACTGGGTGTATGACATTTCTGCCTACAAGGTGTATGACATTTAAAGTAACCCGTCTGTATCCAAAAGTGCTTCTTAAAACACTTTTCTACTTCAAAATTCTTAAAAGGGAAAAATTGCTCGTAATAAAAATGTTGTTGCATAGAAAAGGAAGTTGTATTTTTAGTCAAAACCTCTGTTACGACACAGGTTAGACAATAACTATTTAATGACTGGGTTGAGTAAAAAAAAGGAAAAAATCAATTGCGGTGGCATCATTTTGTTTAACAATAATCTAGTAGGCTGCACACTTAGAGACAAATGTCGATCGTTTACAAAGACATCCGTTGACTTCAAAAGTCAACTGTCTTTCTCGTTTGTCTTCCGTTCGTCCGAAATAAGAAGAAAACAATCATGAAATGATGAAAACAAAAAAAGTGATAAGTTGTGAAAAACAGAAAAAAAGAACGTGGAAAACAAATGACGATCGACCGTTTATACATCCATCGGTTCAAACCTACAAAAGTCAATTGTCTGTTGCAGTTTGTCTATTGTTTGTTCAAAGCAAAAAGAAAGCAGTTATGTTGAAAACAAAAAAATATATATAAATTGCGAAAAACAAAAAAAAAAAACGCGGAAAACAAATGACGATCGAACATTTACATCCGTCGATTCAGACATACAAAAGTCAATTGTTTGTTGCGCTTGTTTGTTTATCAAAAGCAAAACAATACAATTATGAAAAATTGAAAACAAAAGAAAATATAAATTGAGAAAAACCAAAAAAAAAACGAGGAAAACAAATGACGATCGACCGTTTATAAAGACGTGTCTGTCGATTCGAACCTACAAAAGTCAATTGTCTTTATTCGTTAGTCCACAGCAAACAGAAAACGATTATGAAATTATGAAAACAAAAAAAGGTGATAAATTGCGAAAAACAAAAATAGAACGCGGAAAACAAATGATGATTGAACGTTTACGTCTATCGATTCAAACCTACAAAAGTCAATTGTTTGTAGCGTTTGTTTGTTTGTTTGTTTGTTTGTTTGTTTGTCCAAACCAAAGAGAATACAATTATGAAAAGTTGAAAACAAAAGAAAATATAAATTGAGAAAAACAAGAAAAAAAACGAGGAAAACAAATGACGGTAGACCGTTTACAAAGACATTTGTCGATTCGAACCTACAAAAGACAATTGTTTTTCGCGTTTGTCTACTGTTCGTCCAAAACAAACAGAAAGCAATTATGAAATTATGAAAACAAAAAAAAAGTGATGAGTTGCGAAAAACAAAAAAAAGAACGCGGAAAACAAATGACAAAGAACATTTACATCTACCGATTCAAACAGACAAAAGTCATTTGTTTGTTACGTTTGCTTATTATTTGTCCAAAGCAAAAATGACATAAATTGCGAAAAACAAAACGAGGAAAACAAATGACGGTCGACCGCTTACAAAGACGTCTGTCGATTCGAACCTACATAAGTCAATTGTTTGTTGCGTTTGCTTATTATTTGTCCAAAGCAAAAATAATATAAAATGCGAAAAACAAAAAAAAGCGAGTAAAACAAATGACGGTCGACCGTTTGCAAAGACATCTGTCGATTCGAACGTACACAAGTCAATTGTTTTTTCGCGTTTACCTAATGTTCGTCTAAAACAAACAGAAAAAAATTATGAAAACAAGAAAAAAGTGATAAGTTGCGAGAAACAAAAAAAAAAGAACGCGGAAAACAAATTACGCTTGAACGTTTACATCCATCGATTCAAACCCACAAAAGGCAATTGTTTGTTGCCTTTGTTTATTTTTCACGTTTGTCTATTGTTAGTCCAAAGCAAATAGAAAACAATTATGAAAACAAAAAAAAGCGAAAAACAACTAAAGAACGCGAAACACAAATGACGATCGAACGTTTACGTCCATCGATTCAAACCTACAAAAGTCAATTGTTTGTTGCGTTTGCTTATTATTTGTCCAAAGCAAAAATAATATAAATTGTGAAAAACAAAAAAAAAAAACGAGAACAAATGACGGTCGACAGTTTACAAAGACATTTGTCGATTCGAACCTACAAAAATCAATTGTCTTTATTCGTTAGTCCAAAACAAACAGAAAACAATTATAAAATTATGGAAACAAAAAAAGTGATAAATTGTGAAGAACAAAAAAAGAACGCGGAAAACAAATGACGATTGAACGTTTACATCCATCAATTCAAACCTACAAAAGTCAATTGTTTGTTGCATTTGTTTGTTTGCTTGTCCAATGCAAAAAGAATAAAATTATGAAAAGTTGAAAACAAAAGAAAATATAAATTGCGAGAAACAAAAAAAAAACGCGGAAAACAAATGACGGTCGACCGTTTACAAAGACATCTGTCAATTTGAACCTACAAAAGTCAATTGTCTTTCGCGTTTGTTTTTTTGTTCGTCTAAAATAAGAAGGAAACAATCATGAAATGATGAAAACAAAAAAAAATGATGAAATTGCGAAAAACAATAAAAAAAGAAAGCGGAAAACAAATGACGATCGTCCGTTTACATCTATCGATTCAAACCTACAAAAGACAATTGTTTGTTGCGTTTGCTTATTATTTATCCAAAACAAAAATAATATAAATTTCAAAAACAAAAAAAAAAACGAGGAAAATAAATGACGGTCGATCGTTTACAAAGATATCTGTCGATTCGAACCTACAAAAGTCAATTGTCTTTATTCGCGTTTGTCTATTGTTATTCCAAAGCAAACAGAAAACAATTATGAAATTATGAAAACCAAAAAACAGATAAATTGCGGAAAACAAAAAAAAAGAACGCGGAAAACAAATGACGATCGAACGTTTACATCCATCGATTCAAACCCACAAAAGTCAATTGTTTGTTGTTGCGTTTGTTTGTTTGCTTGTCCAAAGCAAAAAGAATACAATTATGAAAAGTTGAAAACAAAAGAAAATATAAATTACGAAAAATGAAAAAAAAAACGAGGAAAACGAATGACGGTCGAACGTTTACAATGACATCTGTCGATTTGAACCTTGTCAATAGTTCGTTTAAAACAAACAGAAAACAATTATAAAATTATGAAAACAAAAAAAAAGTGATAGGTTGCGAAAAACAAAAAGAAAAAGAACGCGGAAAACAAATGATGATCGACCGTTTACACGTATCGATTCATCCACTTGACTAAAAATCTGTTGCAAGTCAGGTTGCGCTGAAAGGAAAATGACAAAACAATGAAAACAAATGAAGAAAATTTTAAATAATCATTTTCAAAAGAAAACAATAAATAGAAACAAAAAACGCAACAAAGTAGAATTCAGCAGAAAAAAGAACAAACGAAAAGAAACTCTCGATATGTTTCAACAGATGACGCTATCGAACAACAACGCAAATCATTTTTTTGTGATCGTCACGATTTAACACGGACACCTTGTACAGGGTGGGCCAAATTCGACACTTTTAATAGGTAATACCTATTTTTAGAAGAGTTAGAGAAAAACTGACCTCAGTCCCTGGAGCTCGATTTTTAAGACAAAATTAATGGTGAAGACCGCGTTTCGATATCTTGTACCGTTTAGGAGCTACAGGGCTTTTTACAAAATTCTACGATTTTTAAAAACTTTCATAACTTTTTTGTTTATGAAAATTTTTGACTTCTGTGAAGACTTCTTTAAGGCACTTTTTCATGCAGAATTCATTGCTCCAAGTTATTTTTTTCCAAAGTGCTCAATATTTGAGATATTACCTAGAACTTTGATTTTTTATATGGAACACCCTATATATTTTTACATTTCTGAAAAGAGCATAAAATTCTATTTACAAAAATATCAAAAATTTTCATAAACAAAAAAGTTATGAAAGTTTTTAAAAATCGTAGAATTTTGCAAAACGCCCTGTAGCTCCTAAACGGTACAAGATATCGAAACGCGGTCTTCACCATTAATTTTGTCTTAAAAATCGAGCTCCAGGGACCGAGATCAGTTTTTGTCTAACTCGTCTAAAAGTAGGAGTTTCCTATTAAAAGTGTCGAATTTGGCCCACCCTGTACAATCATGTATTTTGAAAATGAGGTTTCGGATAGAAAAAATTTTGATTCGCAAAATCGAATGTAAAACTCCCGGGAGTATTTCATTGATTTTGAAAGAAACAAGTTCTTCCCCGGGAAATTACCGCCTAAGTTTATAAATATACCCTGCGGCAAATTTGACGTCACTTTATCAGAAGTCGTCGAAGTAATATGTAGTTAAAGGGGTGTGTGACTAGTGACTTCAAATCCATCAAAAAAATTGAAATCAACTCATAGAGCACAGGTAAGAGTTTTTACTTTTTAAAAACGCTTGGAAATGAAATCCAGATTTTCGTTCTATACAGAGCGAATAACAAAAAGTAATTTGCGTAAATATTTTACGTACCTATGTGTTATACCAATAAGTTTGGTTTTAACGTTATGTACATTTTTCTTAACTATATGATACTTTCTACAGATTTTTTGCTTTTATTTTTGAAACGTATGGGAATTTTGAATCAAATAGGGTAATTTCTGCGCGCGAATTACAACAATACTGTAAGGTTGGACAACGCTGATTAGAATGAACGCCAGGGGCCAAATTCTCAAAAACAAAAGGCGACCGATAATGTAATAAATACAGGAAACGTAGGAAAAATTGTTGTTTCCTTTTTGGCGTCAAAAAATAAATAAAAGCGTTAATAAAAAAAAATATTCGAATTTGCATAGAATCTGACTTCTCTCAACAAGAATAAACAGGTTAATAAATAAAATGACAAAACACAATCAACTGTGAAACAAAATTACGAATATAAGAAAAACAAAAACGTAACGAATCGGCAGGGGCGTAACTAGGGTGGCGCCAAAGAAGGCTAAGCTTGCCCTGGAAATTTTTAAGCCTGCCCTGACCCGAGATGAAATTATTATTTTTTTTTATTGTGGTCGTTCGATTGTCACTTCTTTTGCTGTTTTTCTACCCCTATTACTTAACTTTTCTTCACGAGCGATTGTCACTTGGCTTTGTTCGCCGACAACTGTCAATTGTTTTTCTTCGCCAACAATCGCCAATTATTTTTCTTCGATTATTAATTGTTTTCCTTTACGAACGACTATTGTATCAGTTGTCAAATTTTCTTTTATTTTTTTTTTACTTTTTTTACCTCTTTCGACCTGTAGATTTTTTCACGCACAATTCTCAATTGTTTCTTTTCATGAACAATTGACACTTGTTTTTCTTTATTGTAAGTTGTTTGTTTCGTTATTGCCCTTTCTCCTTCGATATTACGTCACGACTTTGTTTTGTTTTACTTATTTATTTAACGAGCGATTATCAATTGTTTCTCTTCGTAAATGATTTTCAATGAATTTTCTTCGCGAGTGGTTGTCAATTGTTTCTCTTCTTTGCAAGTTGCTCTTTCAACAATTTTTACTTCAGCTTTATTTCACAACTTTCTTTTTTTCTATTTCGATGAATTGTTTCTTTACACGAATGATTGTCGATTGTTTTCCTTCTTTTCTTCGTGAGTGATTGATCGTCCATTGTTTCTCTTCGTTGCGAGTTGTTTTTTCATCAATCTTTTACTGTTTCACTTCAGCATTATTTCACAACTCTCTCTTTTGTTCTGTACTTTTCTTTGCGAACGGTTTTCAAGCGCTTCTTTTCTCGAATGATCGTCTATTGTTCAATTCAAGGTCATTCTTATGCCGATCACTCCATGAATGACTCCTGGGTGCTTATTCTCGAACTGGAGATAAGTGATCGCTCCCGAAAATGACGTCGCCAGAATGAAGCAATTCCCGAAAGATTTGCATACGAGAGTCTACATCACTTTGACGTCATTTTCGGGAGCGATCATTTCTCTTCAGTAGTTCAAGAATAAGGCCCCTGGGTGCTTATTTTCGAACTGGAAAGAAGCGATCACTTCTGAAAATGACGTCAAAGTGAGGCAAGTGGTCACTCCCGAAAATGGCATCGTCAGAATGAAGCAATTCCCGAAAGATTCGCATGCGAGAGTCTACGTCGTTCTCGGAAGCGCTCACTTCTCTTCAGTTCGAGAATAACGCCTCTAGGTACTTATTCTCAAACTGGAGAGAAGTGATCACTTCCTAAATTGACGTCCCGAGAGATTTGTATACTTTTATGGGACAGTCTGTGTCAATTTGACGTCAATTTCGGGGGTAATCACTTCGCTTCAGTTCAGTCACTTCTCTTCAAAATAAGCTCTCGAACAGGAGAGAAGTGATCGCCCCCAAAAATGACATCGTCAGAATGAAGCAATTCCTGAAAGATTTGTATAGTTTTATATGAGAGTCTACGTCACTTTGGACACCATTTTCAGGAGCGATCACTTCTCTTCAGCTCTAGAACAAGGCCCCTGAGTACTTATTCTCGAACTGGAGACAAGTGATGGCTCCCAAAAATCACATCGTCAGAATGAAGCAATTCCCGAAAGATTTGTATACTTTTATACGAGAGTATACGTCACTTTGACATCATTTTCAGGAATGATCACTTCTCTTCAGTTCGAGAATAAGGCTCCTGGGTGCTTATTCTCGAACTGGAGAGAAGCGATCACTCCCAATTCCCGAAAGATTTGTGTTGTTGTTTTATACGAGAGTCTATGTCACTTTGACGTCAATTTCGGGGGCGATCACTTCTCTTCAGTTCGAGAATAAGGCCCCTGGGTGCTTATTTCGAACTAGAGAGCAGCGATCACTCTCTAAATGGATGTCAGAATGACGCAGTTCCCGAGAGATTTGTGTTGTTGTTTTATACGAGAGTCTACGTCACTTTGACGTCAATTTCGGTGGCGATCACTTCTCTTTAGTTCGAGAATAAGGCCCCTGGGTACTTATTCTCGAACTGAAGACAAGTGATCTCTTCCGAAAATGATGTCATCAGAATGAAGCAATTCCCGAAAGATTTGTATAGTTTTATACGAGAGTCTACGTCACTTTGATGTCAATCTAGGGGGCGATCACTTCGCTTCAGTTCGAGAATAAGGCCCTTGGGTGCTTATTCTCGAACTGGAGAGAAGTGATCACTTCCTAAATTGACGTCAGAATGAAGCAATTCCCGATAGATTTGTGTTGTTTTATACGAGAGTTTACGTCATTTTGTCGTCAATTTTGGGGGCGATCACTTCGCTTCAGTTCGAGAATAAGGCCCCTGAGTGCTTATTCTCGAACTGGAGAGAAGTGATCACTCCCTAAATGGATGTCAGAATGATGCAATTCTCGAGAGATTTGTGTTGTTGTTTTATACGAGAGTCAACGTCACTTGACGTCAATTTCGGGGGCGATCACTTCACGATCTGTAGATTTTTTCAACGTACGATTCTCAATTGTTTCTTTTCATAAACAATTGACAATTGCTTTTCTTTATTGTAAGTTGTTTGTTTCGTTATTGCCCGTTCTCCTTCAATATTACATCACGACTTTGTTTTGTTTTACTTATTTATTTAACGAGTGATTATCAATTGGTTGCAGTGGCGGATTTAGAGGGGGGGCGCGGGGGGCGCGCGCCCCCCCTTAGAACTAAGAAACTTTTTTTTAATGATTTTTAAAATTAAATATTTTTAAAGTGGTTTCGATTTGAATCGTCAATCAAATCTCTTACCTAACTATTACAAAGTCCAATAAAATGTTAAATTGAATATATCACACTTGAAGCCATTTCTGCTTTAGCTGTTAACTTGCAGCGCAGAAAAACTTAGTTATGGCTCTTGTTTGCACCTTTTCTGTTTTGAAAAAGCTTCACAGTCGTAACTGGGGCCTAAGCAAAACTCAACGTCTGATGGAGGATGTAAATCTCCCTTTAGCAATGCTGCGCTTCGCGTTCACTATCTACAGCCACTGGTTTAGCTTTATTATATGTTCATCGAAATATAAATTTAAACATAGATTTATAAATCGATTTGCGAATAAAAGGAGAAGGCTTGATTTTAAAAATAAAATTTAAACTGAATGTTGAAAATGTTGATTTTTAATGTCGCTAGTTCTTTTATACCGTGCGATCCAAAATTATTAAGAAATGGGGAGGCTATGAAAAATAAAATCTGAATCTTGGCTTAACTGATACAATTAACCATCTGTCAAAATTGAAACGTCAGTAGAAAAAATTTCCTAAATTTTCTAGTTGAATATATAAGGATTTGTTGAAATATGACAACGATCGCGGAATTACTTGCTGATAGTGCTCGAGAGCGTTTAAACGATTAATAGATTTGACAGGAGTCGGTAAGCAAATGACAAACTAAATATACTGAAGACTCTGATTTTATTTTTAATAGCCTCCCCTTATCTAAATAATTTTGTAACGCCTAGTACCGAGCGATTTTTTAAAATTTTATTTAGCGGTTACTTCTTTTATGTTTTGCCATCTCGAATTAAATGCCACACACTTTAGTTATTACTTCTATAATGATTATTTTGTGTCATTTACTTGTTTAGTGTCACAGTGAATTTACAAAAGCTCTAGTTTTTTGTTAAACTATTCTACTGTTTTTTCATACATTAAAAAATATATAAGTAAAATATGTTGTTGTGTTAATTATTACAATAAAAACTTAAATTTATTCTCATTTCGAATAAATTTCAGATTTTACGGCCTAAAGTGTAACAAGAATTTTGTTTTGTAAGCCACATTCTAGAATTAAATGCCTATTTCACTACTACTAGGTACTAGCACCAACACGACTTAAATAAGATATATTGCGCCCCCCCCTAGAAAAGATCCTAAATCCGCCACTGATTGGTTGTCAATTGTAAGTTGCTCTTTCGTCAATTTTACTTTAACTTTCCGTTGTTCTATTTTTATGAACGATTTTCAATTGTTTCTTTTCGCGAATGATTGTCAGTTGTTTTCCTTCATCAATTAATTTTCTTCTTAGATGATTCGATCATTGATTGTCCGTTGTTTCTCTTCGTTGTGAGTTGTTTTTTCATCAATCTTTTACTGCTTCACTTAAGTATTATTTCACAGCTCGCTTTCGTTCTGTACTATTTTTGCGAACGGTTTTCAAGCGTTTCATTTCGCAAATGACAGTCACTTGTTCAATTCAAGGTCATTCTTATGCCGATCACTCCGTCAATCACCCCTGGGTGCTTATTCTCAAACTGGAGAGAAGGGATCACTTCCTAAATTGACGTCAGAATGAGAGAGAGTTTTGTGTTGTTGTTTTATACGAGAGTCTGCGCCACTTTGACGTCATTTTCGGGAGCGATCACTTCTCTTCAGTTCCAGAATAAGGCCCCTGAGTGCTTATTCTCGATCTGGAGAGCAGCGATCACTCCCGAAATTGACGTCAGAATGACACCATTCCCGAGAGATTTGTGTTGTTTTATTCGAGAGTCTACGTCATTTTGTTGCCAATTTTGGGGGCGATCACTTCGCTTCAGTTCGAGAATAAGGCCTCTGGGTACTTATTCTCGAACTGGAGAGAAGTGATCACTTCCTAAATTGATGTCAGAATGACGCAATTTCCGAGAGATTTGTGTTGTTGTTTTATACGAGAGTCTACGCCACTTTGACGTCATTTTTGGCGGCGATCACTTCTCTTCAGTTCGAGAATGAGGCCCTTGGGTGCTTATTCTCGAATTGGAGAAAAGTGATCACTCCCTAAATGGATGTCAGAACGACGCAATTCCCGAGAGATTTGTGTTGTTGTTTTATACGAGAGTCTACGTCACTTTGACGTCAATTTCGGGGGCGATCACTTCTCTTCAGTTCGAAAATAAGGCCCCTGGGTACTTATTCTCGAACTGAAGACAAGTGATCTCTTCCGAAAATGATGTCGTCAGAATGAAGCAATTCCCGAAAGATTTGTATAGTTTTATACGAGAGTCTACGTCACTTTGACGTCAATCTAAGGGCCGATCACTTCGCTTTAGTTCGAGGATAAGGCCCCTGGGTGCTTATTCTCGAACTGGAGAGAAGTATCACTCCCAAAAATGATATCGTCAAAATGAAGTCTTTGAAAGTTCCTAGAAAGCATTTCCATGCCGATTAATCCTATGAATTGCCCTCGGTGGCACAGGAAATATATTTTCAGGTCGTTCTTATGCTGAATCGTTCTAAAATGGTCGTTCTTATTCTGAATCATTCCATGTACAACAGAGGAAAAGTATTTTCGGGCCATTCTTATACTAAATCGTTTCACCAAGGTCAAATATTTATAACAAAATCGCCAATTCACAAAAGACGGGGTGGATTATTGTTTATGAATAAAAATGTATGGAGCCGATAGGCCTGGTTACGGCCCTGTTGCCTCCCACATCTTTTCGTACAGGGAGATCGAAATTGATTGCCCTAATCCCACACTGCTTTCCACTAGCTTGATATCGATATTTACATCCAATTATTAAAATGAAGTTAGCAACACAACGAGGCAGAGTTGCCAAACGTATTGTCGCCAACATTTCAGAATAAAATCGCCCAATGCGTATATTTTATATGGAAGACAAAAATTTTTAGTCGCCAAATTCAAAAGTAAGAATCGCCCACTAACGCATTTTAAATGGAAAACAGAAAATTTTTGGTCGCCAAGTTTTACTTAAAAATCGCCCAAATGGCGATAAATCGCCCACATTGGCAACCCTGCAACGAGGTTTAGGGAAGTTACTAGAAATCCTAAGATTTCGTTGATTGCCGTTCATTCACGAAAAATGGTTTATTTCATTGTCGTAGCTATCTGTTTGAACAATAATTACGTTCTTTATGGATTAGGTTAGGTTTGGATGTGACTTTCATGAATGCTCTACGCACGCCACAAGTCGGCAGTGCTTTTCATTCTAACCTTCATGTGATGGATGTAATCATTGATATGAAGCTCATGGAAAATAGTGTAGGATCAGGACAATTGATTTCGATCTCCCTGTATTTAAGGATATGTTGGACAACTGTATTTGTCTGCGTGTATTTTACGTGTAGCGCCATCTATCGAACTTTACAATGACAGAGATGTCAAGTTTCCATTCCGATCACTGATTTCAGTTGTCAGGATTTCATTCCACACAAAATTTATGGACTCAGAGAACATGAAGTGTAAGCAGGTACATTTTCATCCATGATCCTTGCGTTGCATTACAACAGTGTTGCCAATGCGTGAGAATTTTCTCTATGTCTTAAAATTGCAATTTCTGAGAGAAAAGAAATTTTTAAGACAAAATTACTTAAATTTTAAGGCAAGTCTACACAGGAATGCATATAAATAGCTTAAAATTGCAACTTGGGGGAAAGAACAAGCAGGTGTTAGGGTGAAACGACTGTCAGAAGTTGGCAACAATGAAATCTACCGCTTTCTCGGCGGCAGCACTATCGTTACAGTTGTCTAACACTTGGCGGCGCTGCTTATGACTTAAGTATACTTTGTCTGGCAACACTGCGCCAATTCCGCGAAGTTGAGTCTGTCAGACGCCTGTGGCAAGTGCGCAGTGCGCTTCAAAATTTGAAATTACGGAACAATTACGGTTCGCTTAGTTTTTGGCAGAGTATTGTTTAAAATGGTAGAACGAATTGCACATCAAGACATGTTAGACGCCTTAAACAACATTACGTATTTGCCGAACGATATTGTGAGGTTAAGACAGAGATACCGCGATAGCATAGCGTCAACGAGAACTGCAGAACGCATAAGGACTCTCCCAGACTTAGTGAAGATCTTAAGAAAAAGGGACGAGTTAAGTGCGGAACTGGTCAGCGACATCATAAGGGAACTTGAACCAAATCCTCACATAAATTGCCCAAGCTTCACGAACCACCACCAACATCGCCCCATGCGACCAGGTATAATACAACAAAGACTTAAACCCATTTGGTATAGCTGTTTATTCAGCTTCGATATTATTGCATGCAACTTATTTCACATCGTAGGTGTCGGGTGCCGTAAGGCGTTTAACCCTTTCAAACGTTTCTGTTCAAACATTCTATCATATTTAGAGTTTAAGTACGTTTCTTACATCAACCGTCCTAGTCACCGTTACGTCCGCGGTGTCTTAAGTAGAAACAATTCGACCTTGAACGTGTGCAGTTTGTCGCTGTTTTGCCTCGACGTGTTCTTGATAAATCTGTACAAGCTTTTGCAGTACTTTGTCAAAAGGGCATCGCTGCTCCTCTGGTACAAATTAATTTTGGTGATTTTTAGTTTTCTGTGCGCCAAGTATAATTCCTCTGTATGCGAAGCACGAAATTACATTCGCTTGAACGTCTTGCGCGACGAAGACTTACATTCGATTGAAATTGTTTAGGCTGACTATTTTGTGCAACCCGGGGTCCCTAGATTTAATTGACATTTGACTTGTTCGATGGGATTTGGAAACACGCTGTCATTTTTGTTGGTAAATTTCAGATTTTATGTTGGTCGACCTGAGTAGGATCGAGAAGGCACCAGTGGATCAGTCAGGTACAGTGAATGAATGACATTTCACTGATTCACTGTACCTGACTGAATCAGTGAAATGTCATTCACTGTACCTGACAGAATCAGTGAAATGTCATTCATTCACTGTACCTGACTGATCCACTGCTGCCACCTTGACCGACCCTACCGAACTGGATGAGAAACGAAAACAAAATACGAACACAGTTTCGTGTCCGCGGTAAATAACAGAAATAAAACTGTAATTTACTTTTTAATCCACGTTTAGGCTGACAGCTTAAAATTTGAACGTAAGTACAGCGAAACGTCATTCAAAAATGTTTTACGCACGGCCTACTAGATTTCACGAAACGTTGTGCCTTTATCCGGCCGGCGCAGTTTACTAGTTCAAGTGTTTCTCCACTGCTGGCGCCACTTATCCGAAAAAATCGGAAGCACAGGTTACATCCGGAACGCCATTTGCTCACCAATGTTGAGTTCGCACGTTTCATGGCGAGTGCCGTTCTAATTTCTTACTCAATTGTGATTTTTTCTTTCTTTATTCATGGCGTTTCCTGTCAAAACGGTAAAAATTTGCGTTAAATAAAACGCTGTCTAGGCCGGATGAGAGCCCTGTCTCGTGAAATCTAGTAGGTCGTGGTTTTTACAAAAGCCGGCGAGGAAATTCTATTTCAAAAAACAAAAGACGCCAAAATGTGGAGTCGCGGAGTATTCAAGGAACGTCACACAAATGATATAGACAAAAAACAAAAGACGCTCGTAAATAAGAGAAAACAAAAGAGAATGCATGATGGAAATGTTTCGCTTCGCATTGAAAAAGCAAACAAACGACGATCGACTTATTTTAGATGTAACAGCGAAGAAAATTTGAATAGAAAATAAAAAAGAAAATTAGAGAGACTTTGTTGAGAAAAGACGCCAAGGAATTCAGGCATTGCACCGAAAAGAAAAACAAAAGACGATCGAAGTTATTTTTGTTAGTAATTTCGAATCTTATGTTGATCGACTTGATTTGACATTGACGTTTGACGTGGGCGTTTCAACTGAGACTGTCATTTTTGTTGGTAATTTTTTTACTGCCAGTCAACCTGATTTGACATTAGCGACCATTTCAATTCGAACTGTCATTGTCATTGTTAGTAATTTCAGATTTTCGATTTTTTTATGTTGGTCGACTTGATTTGACATTAGCGTTTGATTCGGGCGTTTCAATTCAAACTGTCATTTTTGTTAGTAATTTCATACTTTACTGCCAGTCAACCTGATTTGACATTAGCGGCCATTTCAATTCAAACTGTCATTGTCATTGTTAGTAATTTCAGATTTTCGATTTTCTTATGTTGGCTGACTTGATTTGATATTAGCGTTTGATTCGGGCGTTTCAATTCAAACTGTCATTTTTGTTAGTAATTTCATACTTTATGTCAGTCAACCTGATTTGACATTAGCGGCCATTTCAATTCAAACTGTCATTGTCATTGTTAGTAATGTCAGATTTTCGATTTTTTATGTTGGTTGACTTGATTTGACATTAGCGTTTGATTCGGACGTTTCAATTCAAACTGTCATTTTCGTTAGTAATTTCATACTTTATGTTAGTCAACCTGATTTGACATTAGCGGCCATTTCAATTCAAACTGTCATTGGCATTGTTAGTAATTTCAGATTTTCGATTTTTTTATGTTGGTCGACTTGATTTGACATTAGCGTTTGATTCGGGCGTTTCAATTCAAAGTGTCATTTTTGTTAGTAATTTCATACTTTATGTTAGTCAACCTGATTTGACATTAGCGGCCATTTCAATTCAAACTGTCATTGTCATTGTTAGTAATTTCAGATTTTCGTTTTTTTTTATGTTGGTCGACTTGATTTGACATTAGCGTTTGATTCGGGCGTTTCAATTCA
This sequence comes from Serrognathus titanus, assembly GCA_039766575.1. Taxonomy (NCBI): domain Eukaryota; kingdom Metazoa; phylum Arthropoda; class Insecta; order Coleoptera; family Lucanidae; genus Serrognathus; species Serrognathus titanus. Next base: position 61,056,474 of record CM077914.1, read on the forward strand.
AAGTGTCATTTTTGTTAGTAATTTCATACTTTATGTTAGTCAACCTGATTTGACATTAGCGGCCATTTCAATTCAAACTGTCATTGTCATTGTTAGTAATTTCAGATTTTCGATTTTTTTATGTTGGCTGACTTGATTTGACATTAGCGTTTGATTCGGGCGTTTCAATTCAAAGTGTCATTTTTGTTAGTAATTTCATACTTTATGTTAGTCAACCTGATTTGACATTAGCGGCCATTTCAATTCAAACTGTCATTGTCATTGTTAGTAATTTCAGATTTTCGATTTTTTTATGTTGGCTGACTTGATTTGACATTAGCGTTTGATTCGGGCGTTTCAATTCAAACTGTCATTCAATTTTTATTCTCAATAAAAAAACACCGACGTATGTCATTGTTTTGAAATGGAAAGTCACTTGTTTTTCACATGTCTCGCTTTTCATTTTTTTTATTTGGTTCCTCGTTGTTTTCTTTTTTAATTGCGTTTCGTTTTCCTTTTCCACTCATTATTGATTTTCATTTTTCATTTGTTTTATTTTCTCTTTTAAATTTTGTATGCCATTTTTTTTCAGTTTTTGTTTTTCTTTTGTTTTCTTTCGAATTTTTGCTTTTCATTCAGTTTTTCATTTGATCTTTTTTCATTTTCATTTCTCTTTGTTTTTCACTCTCTTCATTTTCTCCTTTATTCTTTTCTTTTTGTTTTTCCAGTTCGTTTTTATTTTTCATCTTTTTTAAAAATCTTCCATTTTTTTTCAATTTTTTCTTTTAGTTTTTCATTTGCCTTTTTTTTAATTTCTGCATTTCATTTTTGGTTTTTGTTTTGTTTTTGCATTTTGTCTTTGGTTTTTGTTTCTTTTTTATTCAAGTTTTTCCTTTCCATTCAGTGTTGCATTTACTTTTGTTTTTTTTTTGCATTTTCTCCTTGTTTTTCACGCTTCACTTAATATTTGCTTTTGTTTTTTCTTCATTGTGGTTTTTATTTTTCATTTGTTTTTTTTTTTTTGTTTTTTTTTTTTTGTTTTTTTTTTTTTGTTTAATTATTCCTTTACTTTTAGTTTTTCAATTCCCTTTGCCTTTAATTTGATTTTTCATTTTAATTTTCTTCTTGTTTTTCACTCTTTTCATTTAAAATTTGCTTTTTGTTTTTCATTTCATTTTTGGTTTTTGCTTTTCATTGTTTTTTCTTTTAGTTTTTCATTTGCCTTTGGTCTTTCATTTGATTTTGTCCTTGTTTTTCACAGTCCTTATTTTTCACAGTCCTTGTTTTTCACATTTTTTGCTTTTTGTCTCAGATTTCATTTTTTGTTTTTGTTTTTCATTTGTTTTTTTTTTAATTCTTCCTTTTCTTCTAGTTTTTCGTTTCCCTTTGGCCTTTCATTTGATTTATTTTCTTCATTTAAATTTTTTCCTCGTTTTCCGCTCGTCTCGTTTTACTTTTTTTTTACTTGGTTTTTGATCTCTTTTCTTCAATTTTGTTTTTCCTTTCAGTTTGTTTTCACTTTCACTAGTTGCTTGTCTTTTATTTTCGATTTCACTTTTGGTTTTTGTTTTTCATTTGTCCCTCCCCCCCAATTTTCCAAATTATGAAAGCCTTTTGGCGACATTTTGTCAACAAGTTGGCGACGTTGCCTATAAACAATCTGACAACTCCGTCGGTTCATGACATTGACAATTAACTTGACGACTCACTCACGACGCAGTCAGATGTTTTGATTTTTATTTCGACTGAAACTGTCACTTTTGTTAGTAATTTCAGATTTTATGTTGGGTGACCTGATTTGACACTTCTTGCACTTCACATAGGACGCGTTAAGTGAACGGTCCGCTTGTACATAATCGTCAAAGGTCAGAATAAATCACGCGACCAATCAGCGTTTGGGAAAATTGATCACGTGGTTTAACCTAACCGTTAACTTGACGATTCGCTCAACACAGCCGTACGTTTTTGAATGCAAACTGTCATTTTTGTTAGTAATTTCAAATTTTATATTGGATGACTTGATTTGACATTAGCGTTTGACATTAGGCTCAGGTTTGAAATGTCATTCTTATGTGTAGAGTTAAATAAAAAAAAAGTTTAATTCCCAGCGATTGTTAAATTGAAACGAGCAACACAAAACGCAAATCATCGCTGTACTTTCTCAAGGTCAAATGACTGGAGACGTTTCCAAATCCTATCGGATAATTTAAACGTCAATCAAATCTAGAGGCCCTAATCTAATCGTGATTTGGATTGTTTTATTTGATCAACTGAGTTTATAATTGGTTTGCGATCGCAATGAGGTTGGTAGCGCTTAAAGAGAAGTCGCGAATTTGACATCATGTCATAGGTTAGGTTTTTGCTTTGCAAGTGCATTAATTAAATACCGCGCGATCGAAAGCAAAATGATTCAGAGCAAGCCATGAATTAAAAACAAAAGAAGAAGATATTGGTAATACTGTCTGTCGAATTTAATACTTGCACTTAACGGTGACATTTTATAATTCTTGCAACCAACCAAGTTGGTAACGTCTAAAGAGAAGTCACGAATTTCACGTCATGTCACGTCATCTAAATAGATAAAACGATTCAGAGTAGGCCATGAATTTTGAAAACGAAAAAAAAGTGGCAACACTGTCTGTCGAATTTAATACTTGCACCTAACAGTGACATTTTATAATTCTTGCAACCAAGTTGGTAACATTTAGAGAGAAGTCACGAATTTCACGTCATGTTTAGGTTAAATAAATAAAACGATTCAGAGTAGGCCATGAATTTTGAAAAACAAAAAAAAAGTGGCAACACTGTCTGTCGAATTTAATAACTGTACTTAACAGTGACGTTTTATGAAGGTCGTGAAAATTAAAAAAAAAAGAAATTGGTAATACTGTCTGTCGAATTTAATAGCCGTACTTAACAGTGACGTCTCAGTTGTTTGAAAATGTCATAGTTGGTACACGAAACGTTCATTTTTGAAAGTCGTTTTAGAAATGGTGAGAAACTGGATCACGGCCTACTGTGAATCATTTCGTTTTCGATCGCGCGGTATCGAAATTTGATTTCCAAATCAGACGTTTAAAGATCTTATGAATTTGACATTTGTTGAAATTCGTCGTCAGTGTTGCCAACCGTGTTGCAATGGACGTTCCCGTTATAAACTCATTTGATCTATTTTGACTCGCGCGTTGTTGCAATGGCACTTTCTATTCTGCTCAAAATTTATTTCATATCCAAAACGTATTGAAACTTTCATTCGACGTAACCTGAACAGCGAAAGATTGTAGGTTATGCGAGTGAAAGTTTCAATTTGAATTAGAAGCGTCAAATGACGCTTGTAAAGTGACGGCTGTCAGTGTCAACCGGAAGTTACTCAGGTTAAAAATAAAATCCAATGCTGCCAACTCAATCACTTTGTACAAATCAAAAACGAAGCTCTGATTTATTGCTCAAATAAAATAAGTTCGAAGACAACACAAAGTGCCTTATAAGCTACGAATTTATCGACTCTAACAGTAAAAAGAAAACGAAATTAAACAATAATATTTAGAAACTTATTGGCAGCTACCCTTCTACGATCGCCCGGTATATAAAAGTAGCCTTTTTCGATTTCATAAGTAAATAAAAAATAATAACTTAATAAATAAAAATAAATTTTGGGATATGTCGAGTTCACTAAAAAAAAAGTTATTCACAGATAATAACGTGCTCGTAATTGGCCGAGAATTGTTAGTTGTGAATCAGCCTTGCTTGAAACTTATAACGTTTTCGATCGACTGTCAAGTATCTTCATCTTTTGTTATTGTATGAGGTTAAAAGAAGATGCAAATACACCGAGTACAACCGAAACAAGTGAATCGAAAACGCTATTAATAAATTTACGTAGACTCTAACCTCACTTTTCTTATTGAAGGAATCGTCATCAAGCTGAAAATCCAGTTTTATTAACAAATTTTATTCAAAATCAAAGCGGAATCATAGTAGGTGATCAAAGCGTCCGCCATTTTCATTAAGACAGCGTAAAACTCATATTTCATACGCTCAGGTCGATTGAGGCTGGTTCACAACCAACAATTCACGGCCAACTGCGAGGAGACATTTAAAAAAAAGACACGTTATTCGTCAGAGTTACAATAAATAGCGTTTCTGCACTGGGATTGGGCTTCGACCGATGTCGCACCGTCTTCAACGAACGCCCAGGTCACGGTCACCGCCGGCCGGCGCCCTTCCACCTCAGCAAGAAGTCGTTCAATTTGATGATGACATCATTTTTTTTTACTAAATTCATTACTGTAACGCGAAGAAACTCTGAAAAATTGATTTGAAGACGAATAGAACGATATTTACTTCTTTTTTTAAATTCAATGTTGACTAGAATTACAATAAATAGTGTTGGTGCACTGGGTCTAAACCTCGGCCGAAGTCTTAGTGCGTCTTCAACGAGTGCCCAGGTCAGCCGACGCCGTTACACCTCACTAAGAAATCGCTCAATTCCTCAGCGACCTCGTCAAATCCTAAAATTCCCACGAAATAATAACTTATCTATTTTTTTTACTTCCGCTAGTTATTTTTGTTTTTTTTTTTTTTTAATCTACTGCACACCAAAGTTGTATTTTAAGGAAGCAAGCGATAAATAACTAATGATGCATGGAATAAGAGGAAGTATGAACAGGATTTCATTTTTATCTGAAATTGCGGTTGAATAAAATGTAGTCAACTTCTAGTTCTTTTGTTTTGTTTTCCAAATCTCGTCTGGAATTACTACGGCACTGATTAATCGGTGATTACAGCATTACTTGTTGATGTACTCGCAATTTTTCTTTCCTTGATCGTCCATTTCATTTCTTGCGAGTTTTTGCGTGAGGAAAATTAATCCACGTACAGTCAGAATTAAAAGTAGTGTCTCTCTCAATGAAAGTTCAATTCACTTCTGACCGCTATAGTGAGTAGGCGGACAAGCATCGAATTCTTGTCGATATTTGCTTCGCCACCTTGTTATGGTGATCAGAATGGATAAGACATTTTATTAGGGAGACATTACTTTTAATTCTGGCTGTACAAGAAAGTAATAATCACTATTTTTTTGTTTAGTATCTTTCGCCGCTTCCTGTAATTATTTTCATGTTAACTTCCTGTAATTAGGTCATCTTGTTATTGTGCGGTTCGCATTCGTTCTCGCCACTTCCTGAATGTGTTCTTTACGTCTTACATCTTTTTTTTCTGCCTTCAGTTTTTCTTATGGTTTTCAATTTACCATGAAACAGTTCTTGACGTAGTTTGCCGTTTCCTTGCAAAAATTAAAAATGAAGGTTTATCCTTGAAACTCTTTCGGAGATTTTTTTTAAATTTCTTTCGTCTAATTACTTTTCCAGAAGATTGTATGTCTAGGGTTTTCAGTAAGTTCAAAATTAATTAATTTATGAAACGACTTTGTAACTTTAACAACTTTAACGCCATCTATTGTTGGGCAAAGGTAGCGATGAATTTATTTAGATATTTGATTTGGTTTTCCTAAAATCAATTCAATTTTATCATTGGATAATCAGAAGGCCGTATTAAGTTGACTGCGGTGGAAGTCAAAAAAATGCGCAATTTAAAAAAACATTGGATGTTTCACGACAAAACCTCAACGCGCGCCATCTACTGTCGATGATGTGCAGCGACGAATTCATGCAAACGCGAATTTTCTGCACCTTTTTCCAAAAGTACGGAGTGATCCAAACGACCAGATTTTTTTTGTAATTTCATGTTCAATAGTCTTTTTTTTCTTTATCTTCGCGGTTAAGAAAGTCGTCCGTCTTTTGTTTGTTTTTTCTTGTTTTGTTTTCAATTCTTATGGATGTTTAGAGAACCGATCGATAGTTTTTTGTTTTGTTTCCATTTGAGAATTATCTTAGGGACGTTTAAAAAGCCGCTCGTTCGTCTTTTGTTTTGTTTTTAATCCTCGTGGATATTTAGAGGTTAAACGAAAAGAAAACAAAAAACAATAGACGATCGATCGGTTCTTTAAACGTTCGTAAAAAAAAATTCTTAAATGTAAACAAAACAAAACAAAAGACGTTTATAGAACCGATCGATCGTCTTTTGTTTTTTGTTTTCAATTTTTACGGACGTTTAGAGAACCGTTCGATAGTCTTTTGTTTTGTTTTATCTTTAGGGAAAAATTGGCAATTTTTTTCATATCTTTGATATTTTGGTTTAGTTTTAAATTTATGTTAAATGTAAACAAAATGTAACAAAAGTCGGAGAAAATTCTTATGGACGTTTGTAGAACCGATCGATCGTCTTTTGTTTTTTTTTTGTTGCTTTGTTTCCAATTCTCACGGACGTTCAGAGAACCGATCCGTAGTCTTTCGTTTTGTTTTCATTTAAGAATTTTTTTTAGGGACGTTCAATGAGCCGATCGATCGATCGATCGTCTTTTGTTTTGTTTTTAATTCTTACGGACGTTTAGAGGTTAAGCGAAAACAAAACGAAAAAACAAAAGACGATCGATCGGTTCTTTAAAAGTTCGTAAAAAAAATTGTCAAATGTAAACGAGATAAAACAAAAGACGAAGAAAATTCTTACGGACGTTTATAGAACAGATCGATCGTCTTTTGTTTTTTGTTTTCAATTTTTATGGACGTTTAGAGAACCGATCGATAGTCTTTTGTTTCGTTTTGTTTTCATTTAATTCGTTTTTTTTAATTCGCTATTTTTTTTAAACTAGGCAATTTTTTTCATATCTTTGATTTTTTTGATCATCTGAGCGATGATGGGCGGAAAATTGATGTTAATTGATCCTTAACGCCATCTGTTGTTGATAATAAGTAGCGATAATTTTATTTACATATTTGGTTTATTCAATTTTATAACGAATGATCAAAAAAGTTGACTGCGGTGGTAGTTTAAAAAAATGGAAAAGAAAATTAAATATAATCTATCGGGCGATTAAAAAATAATGGATGTTTCACTAACGACTGAACGTGAACGTACGCCATCTACTGTTGATTATGTGCAGCAAAAACTTCATTCAAACGCAATTTTTCTTAACTTTTTTTCACTTGAGATTTTACTGGGATTTTTTCACGAAAAAATACGAAGTGATCCAAACGACCAAATCAAGTATTTTCTTTTGTTTTTGGTAATTTCGTGTTCAATTGTTTTTTATTTCTTTTCCTAGCTAAGAAAGTCGTCTGTCATTTGTTTCACCATCAAGATTTCATTTGATCATCTGAAAGACACGGCAAAATCAACGTTAACTGAACTTGAACGCCATCTATTATTGTTAATTAGAAACGATGAATTTATTTAGATGTTTGTTTTGGTTTTCCTACAATTTGTCACAGAAAATATGGAGTGGAAGTTTTAAAGAAATGGAAAAAAAATTAAATATAATGTAACGGGCGATTAAAAATATTGGACGTTTCACTAACGACTGAACGTGAACGTGCGCCATCTAGTGTCGATGATGTACAGCAATGAATTCATTCAAACCGCATCTTTCTTCATTTACTGGAATTTTCTTACGAAAAAATACGAAGTGATCCAAACAATCAACTCAAGTATCTTCTTTGTTTTTGGTAATTTCTTGTACAATTGTTTTTCTTTCTTTTTCTTTCCCCGGTTAAGAAAGTCGTCTATCTTTTGTTTCACCTTCAAAATGTTGTCATCTGGAATAAATAGGAAGTTGAAAGTTAATTGAACTTTAACGTACGCCATCTATTGTTGTTAATAAGCAGGGAGAGGAATTTTTAAGGGCTGACGAAGCACAAATGTCGGTCAGCTGATCGACATGCGTGCTTCGTCATCCCTTAAAAATTCCTCTCTTTGGTGATAACTAGCGATAAATTTATTATTTGGATACTTGCTTTGGTTTGAATTTGTTGCAATTTTATCGCAGAAAATGTGGAATGGTCAGAAGGGCACGTTAAATCGAGCGTGTTCAATTGTTTTTTCTTTTCCTGGTTAAAGAAAGTCGCCTGTCGTTTGTTTCACCATCATCTGAGAGAAATGGGAAAGCGAGGGTTAATTGAACTTTAACGTACGCCATCTATTGTTGTTAATAAGTGGCGATCAATGTATTTAGGCACTTGCTTTGGTTTTCCTACAATTTATTCGAGTATACGTAGACGTAACACGTTAACGTACGCCATCTATTGTTCAACAACAACAATAAATTCATTCAAACGTGATTTTTCAAATTCACTATTAATAGCTAATATCGGTGAGATCAACCGAACTTGTAATTCGAATAGGTTTTGATTTTTGCTGCGGTAGAGTTGGTAACACTCAAGGACAAATCAAGAATTTGACAGATTTGAGGTGTTACGTTTGTGCTTTTGTTTTTTTTTTTGTTTTGTTTTGTTTCGTTTTCAATTCTCACGGACGTTCAGAGAACCGATCCGTAGTCTTTCGTTTTTCGTTTTGTTTTCATTCAAGAATTTTTTTTAGGGACGTTCAATGAGCCGATCGATCGATCGTCTTTTGTTTTGTTTTTAATTCTTACGGACGTTTAGAGGTTAAGCGAAAACGAAACGAAAAAACAAAAGACGATCGATCGGTTCTTTGAAAGTTCGTAAAAAAAATTGTCAAATGTAAACAAGATAAAACAAAAGACGAAGAAAATTCTTACGGACGTTTATAAAACAGATCGATCGTCTTTTGTTTTTTGTTTTCAATTTTTATGGACGTTTAGAGAACCGATCGATAGTCTTTTGTTTTGCTTTGTTTTCATTTAATTCGTTTTTTTTAATTCGCTATTTTTTTTAAACTTGACAATTTTTTTCATATCTTTGTTTTTTTTTGATCATCCGAGCGAAATCGGAAAATTAATGTTAATTGATCCTTAACGCCATCTGTTGTTGATAATAAGTAGCGATAAATTTATTTACATATTTGGTTTATTCAATTTTATAACGAATGATCAAAAAAGTTGACCGCGGTGGTAGTTTAAAAAAATGGAAAAGAAAATTAAATATAATCTATCGGGCGATTAAAAAATAATGGATGTTTCACTAACGATTGAACGTGAACGTACGCCATCTACTGTTGATTATGTGCAGCAAAAACTTCATTCAAACGCAATTTTTCTTAACTTTTTTTCACTTGAGATTTTACTGGGATTTTATCACGAAAAAATACGAAGTGATCCAAACGACCAAATCAAGTATTTTCTTTTGTTTTTGGTAATTTCGTGTTCAATTGTTTTTTTTTCTTTTCCTAGCTAAGGAAGTCGTCTGTCATTTGTTTCACCATCAAGATTTCATTTGCTCATCTGAAAGACACGGGAAAATCAACGTTAACTGAACTTGAACGTCCTTGACGCCATCTATTATTGTTAATAAGAAACGATGAATTTATTTAGATGTTTGTGTTGGTTTTCCTACAAGTTGTCACAGAAAATATGGAGTGGAAGTTTTAAAGAAATGGAAAAAAATTAAATATAATGTAACGGGCGATTAAAAATATTGGACGTTTCACTAACGACTGAACGTCAACGTGCGCCATCTACTGTTGATGTACAGCAATGAATTCATTCGAACCGCATCTTTCTTCATTTACTGGAATTTTCTTACGAAAAAATATGAAGTGATCCAACCAATCAACTCAAGTATCTTCTTTGTTTTTGGTAGTTTCTTGTACAATTGTTTTTCTTTCTTTTTCTTTCTTTTTCTTTCCCCGGTTAAGAAAGTCGTCTATCTTTTGTTTCACCTTCAAAATGTTATCATCTGGAAGAAATAGGAAGTTGAAAGTTAATTGAACTTTAACGTACGAAGCTAACGAAGCACGAATATCGGACAGCTGATTTGAGGCGAGATTTATTACGTTCCCCTGTAGCAAACGCATACGCTATAGCGGACACATAATGAACTTCGTGATAGTGCTACTTGATCGACATGCGTGCTTCGTCATCCCTTAAAAATTCCTCTCTTTGGTGATAACTAGCGATAAATTTATTATTTGCATACTTGGTTTGGTTTGAATTTGTTGCAATTTTATTGCAGAAAATCTGGAATGGTCAAAAGTCCACGTTAAATCGAGCGTGTTCAATTGTTTTTTCTTTTTCTGGTTAAGAAAGTCGTCTGTCTTTTGTTTCACCATCATCTGAGAGAAATGGAAAAGCGAGGGTTCATTGAACTTTAACGTACGCCATCTATTGTTGTTAATAAGTGGCGATCAATGTATTTAGGCACTTGCTTTGGTTTTCCTACAATTTATTCGAGTATACGTAGACGTAACACGTTAACGTACGCCATCTATTGTTCAACAACAACAATAAATTCATTCAAACGTGTTTTTTCAAATTCACTATTAATAGCTAATATCGGTGAGATCAACCGAACTTGTAATTCGAATAGGTTTTGATTTTTGCTGCTGTTGGTAACACTCAAGGACAAATCAAGAATTTGACAGATTTGAGGTGCTTTGGTTAGATTCTCTAAAATGCGATTCATTAAGTTTCCATTCTAGGCAGGCCATGGAATTTCAACGTGTCCGGTCAGAAAAACGCTATCAATAAACTTACGTATATTCTAACCTCACTTTTCTTATTGAAGGGATTATCACAGAGATCAAAACCCAGTTTTATTAACAAATTTTATTCAAAATCAAAACGGAATCGTAATAGGTGATCAAAGCGTCCGCCATTTTCATTAAGACAGCGTAAAATTCATATTTCATACGCTCAGGTCGATTGAGGCTGGTTCACAATCAACAATTCAAGGCCAATTACTACGAGGAGACATTTAAAAAAAGACACGTTATTCGTCAGAGTTACAATAAATGGCACTGGAACTAAGCTTCGACCAATGTCGCACCGTCTTCAACGAACGCCCAGGTCACCGCCAGCCGGCGCCCTTTCACCTCAGCAAGAAGTCATTCAATTATTTAGCTTTGATGACTTTTTTTTACTATTTTTATTACTGTAACGCGAAGAAACTAGAGAAGCTCTGAAAATTGATTTGAAGACGAATAGAACGATATTTACTTTCTTTTTTTTTAAATTCAATGTTGGCTAGATTTTCTTTTTCGGTTGAGTTAGAGAATTACAATAAATAGTGTTGGTGCACTGGGTCTAAACCTCGGCCGAAGTCGTAGTGCCGTCTTCAACGAGTGCCCAGGTCGGCCGACGCCGTTACATTTCACCAAGAAATCGATTTTTTTTTTGAGTTATTCGCAGATAATAACGTGCCTTTTTTAAAATTCCTCCTCGTAATTGGCCGTGAATTGTTAGTTGTGAATCAGCCTTGCTTGAAACTTAAAGCGTTTTCGATTGACTGCACTAGTGCGCACTCGGGGAGTGTCTTCATCTCTTGTTATTATAAGAGGTTAAAAGAAGATGCAAATACACCGAGTGCAACCGAAGCAAGTGAATCAAAAACGCTATTAATAAATATGCGTACACTCTAACCTCACTTTTCTTATTGAAGGAATTGTCATAAAGCTCGAAACCCAGTTTTATTAACCGAACTTGTAATTCGAATAGGTTAAGATTTTTGTCGCAGTAGAGTTGATAACACTCAAGGACAAATCAAGAATTTGACAGATGATACGTTTGTGCTTTGATTAGATTCTGTAAAATGCGATTCATTAAGTTTCCATTCTAGGCAGGAATTTGAACCTGTCCGGTATAATCAAAGACGGGACTTTTTTTCCACGGCCAACCTAGAATGGAAATATATTAAACGACCTGGTGCGTGGAGTTTTCTTGATTCTTCTCACATTTTTCAAAATAACATCGGTTTTTTTTTATTCGAAAACCATGTAACTTTCAAATTTGACTTTAACCAGTGTCACCGACTGTTTTTAGACATTTAGACAATCACGGCTCACCCCGATAATAATTTTTTTTTCGATCTCACGTTACAATATTAAACAAACTTGTTTGTAATAATTTTCTTTTCGAACAACAAAAAATTTCGGGTTAAGAAGAACTTTTTCAATAATAATATGAACAATGTAAATATTTTTTCGGTCTTTCTCGCCTTAATTCGAACTCATGTTAACAACTAATCTATTATCGACAATTAGAAATTTGTTGGGCAGGCGAAAACGCATTTTATTTATTTTTTTTTCAAAGTAAAATTAGTGTTTATTACGCCGAGCTATGGTTTAATTCTAATTATTCATTGCAGCGGTAAACGCAGTTGCATTTCTAAATTTAGAACGTAGAACATCGTTGCCACTTCGAATCACGTACATTCTAAGCAACAAACAATGTTGCAGTGAAATTATAATGATTATTGCGAATTGTTCTGCTGAGCTGCACCATTTATTATTATTATTATGAATTGCAGAACTTATCAGGAAGATAACGAGTAAACACAATCGACGACAATTTTTATGTCACCTGCGTTGAACGTGAGATTGTATTGACATTGATTCTAAAATTATTGATAACGTTCCGCGAAATACGAGATTAACTTACGTTGACGGCTATAATAAGATGAATGTAGCAAAAAAAAAAAAAATCCGTAACGAGTAGATAGAGATAGTTTTGCAGAGTCGTCTCAAATGAAGAAAAATCGGTTATCTACCGGAGACGGAAAAATATGCTTATCTTATCTCGTCTCTTGCATCTCTCTCCTGCTTTACCATTTGATGAAGAAAAACAGAGACGACCTTCCCTCACAAAATCAAGTTCGCTATAGAAATTTCACTCATTCACTTTTTATCACATGTCTAAGATATATAATTTAAATTTGTTAACGTAACGCGAAGAAATTCAGAAAGTCTACAACGAGTGCCCGGGGCACCGCCAGCCAGCACCTTTACACTACCTGAAACGTAAAGCCAAAGACGATCGGGTTTTATAAACCCATGCATACAGCCTGGCCTCATAAAATCAACTTCAGTACTTTCGCTGTATAAATTTCGTTTCAACGCATTTGTAGGAAACTACTTTTTACTATTACTTTCATATTTGGTGATGTAACGCGAGCAGATTCAGAAAATAACAGCGAATTAGACGGTGCCTTCCTAATCGCCTCATACAATTGAAGACCAAAGTCGCAGTGCAGGTGCGCATCGTCTTCAACGAGTGCCCAGGTCACTGCCTTCTACATATAAAATATACACTTGGTAATGGTTTAGTTTAGACTTATTTAAAGGAACGTCGAAGCAATTTCAAACCCGAATGGTTTTCCTTTTTAAATACAGGGTGATTTATGTGCTTCACATACAGAGGACTTTTACTCGGCCCACGGGAAATTAATTATTACTTGCGTGTTTGAAATATCAATCGTTTTGGCAATGTGGTCGGGCCCCTTTCAATGCCGTCTATCTGCTGCCCGAATGTCAGAATGGCAGATGGATAGTGTAGGTATTGGATGGAGCCTGAACACAATGTCGACTTTAGGTATTCTTACGTTAGTTTAATGATGTGTGCGTTGGTTTACTTGTTACTTCTGCTTTTAAAGTGGGCAGAAGGATTCATTCTGGAGGGCGAGGAAGGAGGAGAAGAATTTCTGGAGGAACGACCTATGCTGCTTGATCTCGGGAAGGTCCTCCAGAAGTCACTATGCAGTCAAACTGCGGCCGTATCTAATGGGTAGAGTTTTCATAATGATTAAAGAGCGGGATTTTTAGGGGATGACGAAGCAAGCACAGTCGGCGAGCTGAATCGACTTCTTCTCTTGTTCAATGGCTGGATTTGATGACGCCGATGGATGTGTGGAGTATAAGCTTTGCCCTTGATAAGAAATGGGTGCTAAGGATGTGATTCAGCTCGCTGACTATGCGTGCTTCGTCATCCCCTAAAAATCCCTCTCTTTGATGACGACGCATACCTTCATCTCGGAATATTTCCTTCTCCTCCTAACCCACCCTGTATATATTCGTTTGCGAAATTTCCTCGACCCTCACCGGTAAACTGTTACGTCTTTATCTGATTGTTTTGATTTTTGTTTTTTTTTTTTTTTCCAGTGTAACAGTAATTTTTTTGGTGACGGTCGAATTTAAGGCACAGTTTTTTTTTCGCGTTCGTGCGACGCTTTGTTTCGAAATTTTTGTTTTCGCGTTCGTTCGGATCAAAAAACGAACTTCTTTAATTAATTTTCAAGTTTATTCTTGACGTTGTTAGTCGAGACGATCGTGAGTTATGGTAAAAACGGAGGAGAAAGAAGAAGAAGAATGCGGATTCCCTTTCATTTCTCCTCGACCATCCGGGGTAAGGATGGCAACTACTAGACAATCAGGTTTTCGTTTTGTTTTATAAGAGTAATCCTCCAATTTTTTTTTAATCATTGAGCCAACGAAGTCCAAAAAATTGCACTCCTATTGTTATTAATTTCGTTGAGCTTTTTCTCTGGCTCAAAAAAACAAACAAACACAATAAAGAAATCAATTTCATTATTTTCAAAATCAAAATAGTTTATAGTGACGTTAAGAGGGTGGATGGGGGGGGGGGCACTGACGTCTATCTATCACCAATCACCATACACTTGTAAGTGCAGCTTTTCCTCAAGTTATTTAAAAAAAATGTTTTTGTTTTGTTTTGAAAGCTTAGAATTTTTGAAATTTTTTTAAACATGTCTTCATGAATACTGTATAGGACGATAGTTTCTTTTCTCTTTTAAGACTTAGCGTTGGAGACGTCGCAACGCTGATTTCAACGAGTGCCCGGGTCACCGCAAGCCGGCGCCCTTACACTTCACCAATCGAAAGTCAAAATTAACGTTATGTCTAAGTTTGATCACGTTACCAAATTGCCGCGTTAAATATAATAGTGTTACGTTTTATAGGAATCGAAAAACTATGCAAATGCAAGAATGGGGATCGATAGGAGTCAGTGTTTGCGAATGTAAACGCAAATATCTTTTTTATTGTCACTTCTCTTTTTTTTTGTTTACCACCGCCACCTCCACCACTTCTTGGTACCACCACAGCATCCTGTAAGTGCTCTAAATATGGTTGGGTACGCTCATAATCAAAAGTAATGTCTCTTTGCGCCTTCGATGACCGATATTACTAACATTTTAAGTGTAAATTTAGGCCGTGTTTACAACGTGACGTTTCATGTAGGTCCGACAATGTGTCTAATTGACATTTAATTGTCGGTCAGAATGTTGTACAAATATTGTACAAATCATGTCCTCAATAACTCGACAAAAAAGAGTGTCAGCCTTTTTCTTGACTCATTCAGACAAAATTCTACTAAAAATACTATCCTTGTACACAAATAAAACAAAAGAAAAAGAAAAAATCTAAGAAACCATACAGGCTGTAATAATAAAGAATCAAAACCCTGTTCTTAAAAAAGATGATCGGAATCAGAATCATGATGATCAAGATCGGAATTGGAATTAAAACAAAATTAATGAGGTTCACGGTGATTAGGGTCAAGAACAGATTGGAACCAAAACGAAATAAATGAGATACATGGTCGATGACCATTCGATATGGATTTGATATGGATCAGAAACAAAATGAGTAACATGAAAACGCTGTAAAACACAAAACGTCAATAAAACAATGATCAGAATCAAAATCAAGATGATCAGAATCAGAATCAAGATGATCAGAATCAGAATAGAATGTTCAGGATCCGAATCAAGATGATCGGAATTAGAATCATGACGATCAAATCGGCATTGGAATTAAAACAAAACGAATGAGGTTCACAACGATTAATATCAATGTGAAATCAATTGGGATAACAATAAAGGTAAAGAGGATCAGAATCAGAATCAAATGATCAGGTACTCATTGGAACCAAAACGAAATTTCTGAGATATACGGTGATTAAGGTCAATGTGGATTCGATCTGGATCAGAATCAAAACGATCAACTTTAGAATAAAGATAATTAGGATCAGAATCAGAATCAAAGTGACCATTATCAGAATAAAGATCATTAGGATCAGAATCAGTATCAAGATTATCAGAATCAGATTGAGTAACATCAGTGTAAACATAATTAGGATCAGAATTAGTATGAAACTGATCAGAAACAAATTGAGCAACATCAGTATAAACATAATTAGAATCAAAATTAGAATCAAAATGCTCAGGATCAGATTGAAACCAAAACGAAATTAATGCGATACACGATGATTGAAGTCATTGTGGTATCAATCAGGATCAGAATCAGAATCAAAGTGACTAACATCAGAATAACGATAATAGGGAATAGAATCAGAAACAAGATGATCAGGATCAGATTGGAATCAAAACGTAATTAATGAGATACATGGCGATTGAGGTCAATATGGAATCGATCAGGATCAGAATCAAAATGACCAACATCGAATAAAGGTAATTATGATTAGAATCAAAATGAGCAACATTAGAATAAAGATAATTAGGATCAAAATCAGAAGCAAAGTGATCAAATCAGAATAAAGATAATTAGGATTCAAATCAGAATCAAAATTATCAGGATCAAATTGCAACCAAAACGAAGTTAATGAGATACACGATGATCGAGGTCAATGTGGAATCAATCGGGAACAAAATCACAGTCAAAGTGACCAATATCAGAATAAAGATAATTAAGATCAGAATCCGTATCAAGATGATCAGAAGCAAAATGAGCAACATCAGCAAAAAGATAATTAGGATCAGAATCAGAATCAAAATGATCAGGATCAGAGTGAAACTAAAACGAAATTAAAATACATGGTGATTAAGGTCGACGACCATTCGATATGGATCAGAATCGAAATGAGCAACATGAAAGCGTAAAACAAAACGTCGATAAAACAATGATCAGAATCAAAATCAAGATAATAAGAATCAGAATCAAGATGATCAGAATAGAATGTCAGAATCCGAATCAAGATGGTCGGAATCAGAATCATGACGATTAAGATCGGTATTGGAATTAAGGATCAGAATCAGAATCAAAGTGACCAATATCAGAATAAAGATGATTAGGATCAGAATCAGTATTAAGATGATCAGAATCAAAATGAGCAATAGCAGTATAAAAACAATTAGGATCAGAATCGGAATCAAGATGATCAGGATCTGATTGGAACCAAAACGAAATTAATGAGGTACATGGTGATTAAGGTCGACGACCATTCGATATGGATCAGAAACGAAATGAGCAACATGAAAACGCTGTAAAACACAAAACATCGATAAAACAATGATCAGAATCAAAATCAAGATAATAAGAATCAAGATGATCAGAATAGAATGTTTAGAATCCGAATCAAGATGGTTGGAATCAGAATCATGACGATTAAGATCGGTATTGGAATTAAGGATCAGAATCAGAATCAAATGATCAGGTACACGAAATTAATAACATATATACGGTGATTAAGGTCAATCAGAATCAAAACGATCAACTTTAGAATAAAGATAATTAGGACCAAAATCAGAAATAAAGTGAACAATATCAGAATAAAGATAATTAGGATCCAAATCTGAATCAAAATGACCAACATCGGTATAAAGATAATTAAAATCAAAATCAAGATAATCAGGATCAGATTGGAACCAAAACGAAATTATTGAGGTACACGATGATTGAGGTCAATCTGGAATCAATCAGAATCAGAATCAAAGTGACCAATATCAGAATAAAGATCATTAAGATCAGAATCAGTATCAAGATGATCAGAATCAAAATGAGCAACATCAATATAAAAATAATTAGGATCAAAATCAAGATGATCAGGATCAGATTGGAACCAAAACAAAATTAATAAGGTACACGGTGATTAAGGTCGATGACCATTAGATATGGTTCAAAATCAAAATGAACAACATGAAAACGACGTAAAACACAAAACATCGATAAAACAATGATCAGAATCAAAATCAAAATGATCAGAATCAGAATAGAATGTTCAGAATTCGAATCAAGATGATCGAAACCACAATTATGACGATCAAGATTGGCATTGAATGAGGTTCACAGCAATTAATATTAATATCAAATCGATTAGGATGTAATAAATAGGATCAGAATCAAATGATCAACTTTAGAATAAAGATAATTAGGATCAGAATCAGTGACCAATATCAGAATAAAGATAATTAGGATCAGATCAGAATCAGAATAAAAGTGACCAGCACCAGAGTAAAGATAATTACGGTCAAATTAAAAATCAAGATGATCAGGATCAGGTTGGAAACAAAACAAAATTAATGAGATGCACTCTAATTAAGATCAACGTCGAACTGATCAGGATCACAATCAAAATAATCAATACAAGAATCAAGTTAATTATGATCAGAATCAAATTGGAACCAAAACGAAATTAATAAGATACAGGATGATTGAGATCAATGTGGAATCAATCAGGATCAGAATCAGAATCAACGTGACCAATATCAGAATAAAGATAATTAGGGTCAAAATCAGTATCAAGGTGATCAGAATCAAAATGAGTAACATCAGTGTAAAGATAATTAGGATCAGAATCAGGATCAGATTGGAACCAAAACGAAATTAATGAGGTACACGATGAATGAGGTCAATATGGAATCAATCAGGATCAGAATCAAAATGACCAACTTCGGATAAAGATAATTAGGATTAGAATCAGATAATCAGTATCAAAATGAGCAACATCAGAATAAAGATAATAATTAATCAGAATCAAAGTGACCAGCATCAAAGTCAGAGTCAACGTGGATTCAATTTGGATCAGAATCAAAATGACAAACATGAAAACGCTGTGAAACACAAAACGTCGATAAAACAATGAATCAGAATCAAGATGATCAGAATAGAATGTTCAGAATCCGAATCAAGGTGATCGAAATCAGAATCATGTCGATCAAGATCCGCAACAAAATGAACGAGGTTCACAGCGGTTAATATCAATGTGAAATCGATTAGGATAAGAAGAAGGTTAAGTAGGATCAGGATCAGAATCAAATTGGAACCAAAACGAAATTAATGAGATATACGGTGATTGAGGCCAGCGTGGATTCAATCTGAATCAGAATCAAAATGATCAACTTTAGAATAAAGATAATTAATCAGAAACAAAATCATCAATATCAAAATAAAGATAATTAGAAGCAATGATCAGGATCAGGTTAAAACCAAAAAAAATGTGGTACGAGGTCAATATGGAATCAATCAGGATCAGAATCAGAATCAAAGTGGCCAATATCAGAATAAAAATAATTAGGATCAAAATGAGCAACATCGGTATAAAGGTAATTAGGATCAGAATCAGAATGAAGATGATCTGAATGAGATTGGAACTAAGACAAAATTAATGAGATACATGAGATTGAAGATAAATAGGATCAGAATTAGAATCAAATAATCAGGTACAGATTGGAACCAAACCGAAATCAATGAGATACACGGTGATTAAGGTCGATGACCATTCGATATGGACCAGAAACAAAATGAGTAACATGAAAACGCTGTAAAACACAAAACGTCGATCAAACAATGATCAGAATCAAAATCAAGATGATCAGAATCAGAATAGAATGTTCAGAATCCGAATCAAGATGAGCGGAATCAGAAACGTGACGATCGAGATCGGCATCGGAATTAAAATAAAATGAATGAGGTTCACAGCGATTAACAGGATCAGAATCAGAATCAAATAATCAGGTACAGATTGGAACCAAAACGAAATTTCTGAGATATACCGTGATTAAAGTCAATGTGGATTCGATCTGGATCAGAATCAAAACGATCAACTTTAGAATAAAGATAATTAGAATCAGAATCAGAATCAAAGTGACCAGCATCAAGATGATCAGGATCGGATTGGAAACAAAATGAAGTTAATGAGATACACGATAATTGAGGTCAATGTGGAATCAATTGGGAACAGAATCACAATGAGCAACATCAGCAAAAAGATTATTAGGATCAGAATCAGTATCAAGATGATCAGAATCAAAATGAGCAACATCAGTGTAAAGACAATTAGGATCAGAATCGGAATCAAGATGATCAGGATCTGATTGAAACCAAAACGAAATTAATGAGGTATACGGTGAATGAGGTCAATGTGGTATCGATCAGGATCAGAATCAAAATGACCAACTTCGAATAAAGATAATTAGGATTAGAATAAAAAAATCAGTATCAAAATGAGCGACATCAGAATAAAGATAATTAGAATCAGAATCAGAATTAAAGTGACCAGCATCAGAGTAAAGATAATTACGATCAGATTCAGAATCAAGATGATCAGGATCAGATCAGAACCAAAAAGAACTTAATGAGATACATGGTGATTAAGGTCAACGTGGATTCAATATGGATCAGAATCAAAATGAGCAACATGAAAACGCTGTAAAACACAAAACGTCAATAAAACAATGAATTAGAATCAAGATAATCAGAATAGAATGTTGAGAATCCGAATCAAGATGATCGGATCAGAATCATGACGATCAAGATCGGCAACAAAATGAATGAGATTCACAGCGATTAATAAATATCAATGTGAAATCGATTAGGACAAGAAGAAAGATAAGTAGGATCAGAATCAGAATCAAATTGGAACGATATACGGTGATTAAAGTCAATGCGGATCAGAATCAAAATGATCAACTTTAGAATAAAGATAATTAATCAGAAACAAAGTGATCAATATCAAAATAAAGATAATTAGGATCAAAATCGGAAGCAATGATCAAATGATCAGGATCAGATTAAAACCAAAACGAAATTAATGAGGGACACGATGATTGAGGTCAGTATGGA
This sequence comes from Serrognathus titanus, assembly GCA_039766575.1. NCBI lineage: Eukaryota > Metazoa > Arthropoda > Insecta > Coleoptera > Lucanidae > Serrognathus > Serrognathus titanus. Next base: position 61,077,078 of record CM077914.1, read on the forward strand.
ATCAATCAGGATCAGAATCAGAATCAAAGTGACCAACATCAGAATAAAGATAATTAGGATCAAAATCAGTATCAAAATTATCAGAATCAAAATGAGCAACATCAGTATAAAGATTCACAGTGATTAGGGTCAAGAACAGATTGGAACCAAAACGAAATAAATGAGATACAAGATAATTACGATCAGAATCAGAATGAAGATGATCAGGATCAGATTGGAACCAAATCAAAATTAATGAGATACATGAGATTGAAGATAAATAGGATCAGAATCAAGTAATCAGGTACAGATTGGAACCAAACCGAAATTAATGAGATATACAGTGATTAAGGTCAATGTGGATTCGATCTGGATCAGAATCAAAATGATCAACTTTAGAGTAAAGTTAATTAGAATCAGAATCAGAATCAAAGTGACCAATACGAGAATAATGATAATTAGGCTCAAAGCCAGAATTAAAATGATCAGGATCAGATTGAAACCAAGACGAAATTAATGAGATACACGATGATTAAGGTCAATGTAGATTCAATCAGAATCAAAGTGACCAATATCAGAATAAAGATAATTAGGATCAGAATCAGTATCAAAATGATCAGAATCAAATTGAGCAACATCAGTATGAACATAATTAGGATCAGAATCACGATGATCAGGATCAGATTGGGACCAAAACGAAATTAATGAGAGATAATTAGGATTAGAATCAGATAATCAGTATTAAGATGATAGGCAACATCAGAATAAAGATAATTAGGATGTGACCACCATCAGAGTAAAGTTAATTACGATCAGATTCAGAATCAAGACGAACAGGATCAGATTAGAACCAAAACGAAAACAAAAAAGTTCTAATCTCTTAAAGAACCATACAAGCTATAATAATAAAAAATCAAAACCCCGTTCTTAAAAACCTTAATGGAACCATAAATATTAAAGAAAATGAAATCTTTATCGTAATAAACTAAAAGAAACTATACAGTTATGCCCATAAGTACGTGTACACCAAAACCAATAGTGATCTACCTACACACTCTCATTGTCAAAAAGAAACTATTAAAAAAATAACCTCTCAATTATAAAGACAAAGGTGCAAGTGTGAAAGCAAGAATCACGATGATCAGGATTAGATTGGAACCAAAACGAAATTAATAAGATACACGGTGATTGAGGTAATTTGCGAAATCAATCAGGATCAGAATCAAAATGTCCAACATCGAATAAAGATAATTAGGATTAGAATCAGATAAGATAAGACAAAGGTGCAAGTGTGAAAGCAAGAATAGAGCCACTCACCACAAACTCCTTATCTTAAAAGTATTATTAATGAATGCTTTCGTTTAAACAAAAAGAAAGCAGACCTATTCAATATAAAAAAGAAGACATTACAACTAAAATTGACATTAGTTTTAATGATTCATAAATAAAATATTGGTCTTGTAAACCAGAAATAAGTTTAGCTTTTAAAATTTCAGGAAGGATCTTCTCTTCTTCATTAATCTCCAAAATTAATATTCTTATTCTTCATCCGCTTTCTCTCGGACTCCATCCCTTAATACAATCAGTTTTGGTATTGCTTTAATTTCAGGATGAATAAATTGGATATTCCCACTTTCGATTGTAAGTATACACAGTTACCGAAAAATTTTATTTAAAAAAAAAACAAAAAAAATCTGATTGTAAGTAGTTCGTTTTTACGTTCTTAGGTTAAGTTAGATTAGTTCTGCATTTGCAAGGGCTGCGCGTATAACTCCCCCTTTCCGGCAGTAGGGAAAGAAGAATCCACGCGAGGAGTCCTTCGCATGGATTTTACAAAAATCTCTACCAAAGGAGGAGGAAGTTGCCAGCCGTCGCAATCAATGCATCTTTTATGGGGTCGATCCCAGCCACGTCTGTAAGGATCGTAAAGATCTGTACGCCTCAGTTATTAAAGGGTGGAATTTTGAAGATCTCTGTGAGGAATTTTGAAGATCTCTGTAAGGAATTGATTCAGTCTCTGCGATATCATCTTAGAGACTTACTGAGAGCTTCAGAATTCCACCCTTCAATAACTGAGGCTTACAGATCTTTACGATCCTTAGAGATTTGAACAGAATTGACCCAATAATAATAATAATAAACGCCCCGTTTCGTTTTTGTCTGTTGTACTGATATCAGATGTTTCCGAAATTGGGGAAAGATTAGTTACTTCGACATGAAATATGAAGATGATTCGATTTAAGGTCATCCTCGGATGAGGATGACTATAAACTTGATAAAATGAATTTATTAGGAAAACTACGGAGCAGTATTCAGTTGGAAAGCTCCAATTAATAATTAATTGATTTGTATTTATGCAATAATTGAGAGATTACGTCGACTTTCGAAGCGACATGAGACAAGGGTCGTTTTTTAACGTAATTCCCAGCAGTAATAATCACTTATATAATGTTTTATTTTTTTTTTAATAAACCACTCACGCATCATTATCCTAATGTAAGGAAGGATACCTTGCAATTTGTATTTATTTATCAAGCAATACGATAGAGAGCTTAAAGCCAAAGTATAAAACATATAAATATTAAATGATGACTCATATAGTTATACACACGTGCCATTTGTCCTTGAACTGAGAGACTACACAGACTGCATGTTACGTTCTGAAATTATAGTGTTTCTTAAACTATTGAAAAGTTGTTATGGCATCAACGAACCTGGCTGTGAGTAGGACTGTTGTTGGTTAGTTTAAAATTCTTCGCCCCGCCAAATAATGACGTACCTACGATGTTTGATGAGAGAGCATGTAATTGTGGAGGAATTTTGGATCTAGTCTCTGATGGTGGAGGTTCTGCGAGCCGAGTTTATTAAAAATTTAAAGGTATTGATTTTATACAGTGTATTATCTGTAATTTTTGTGCTTGGTTTTGCGAGGAAACTTCGCACAAAAATTGTCAATGTCACGGTCCTTATCAGTCCAAACTTATTTAATTTTTTTTTTAATTCTCATAACAATAATTTTATTACGTACGATGCATTGAGTTGCTTTTTTCTGAACTGTCATTACTGAGTGTGTCCGGCCGATGTCATAATGCTGACGCCGACTGAAACGAGTTCCCAGGTCACCGCCAGCCGACTGCCCTTACGTTTGCCTAGGCCCCCATTGAGGTACTGCGAAACTCCTCTGCCAAATTTCAAGGTCTACGTTATCTCTGCCAAAATATCGCCGATATTCCCCGGAAACCCATCGACTAATTGCACTCACGTGTGAAGATATTTGAAGAAATTATTGTAGACGACGCAACGTATGAAGAAGATCTTTGAAGATAGGTTTATAGACTTGAAAAATGCCCCAAAATCCAGAAAATAAATACAGGGACGTTGAATCTGAAACGTTCATAGATGGCGTATGAAGAAACGTGCGAAGATATTTACAATTGAAAAGTACCGAACCCCAAAGCAAAAAGGCGATAAAAACAGACTTAAGTCTCTCGCGAAAAGTTCACGTTAAATGCGGAAAGTTCATAGATGACGTATGAAGCAACGTTCACAGATACTTTATGAAGAATTTGAAGATACGTCACTTGTAGGAAAGGCATTAAAGTATAACTAAAGTTTCTCGAGAAAAATTAAAAAGGAAACTTGACGTTGAATGCTGAACCGTTCATAAATGACGTTGAAGATATGTGAAGCAACGTTCATGGACGCCTTACGAAGAACTTGAAGATTCATAGAATTGTAAAATGGAACGGGGAAAGGCATTAAAGTATAACTAAAGTTTGTCGAGAAAAATTAAAAAGGAAACTTGACGTTGAATGCTGAACCGTTCATAAATGACGTTGAAGATACATGAAGCAACGTTCATGGACGCCTTACGAAGAACTTGAAGATTCATAGAATTGTAAAATGGAACGGGGAAAGGCATTAAAGTATAACTAAAGTTTCTCGAGAAAAATTAAAAAGGAAACTTAACGTTGAATGCTGAACCGTTCATAAATGACGTTGAAAATATATGAAGCAACGTTCGTGGACGCCTTACGAAGAACTTGAAGATTCATAGAATTGTAAAATGGAACGGGGAAAGGCATTAAAGTATAACTAAAGTTTCTCGAGAAAAATTAAAAAGGAAACTTGACGTTGAATGCTGAACCGTTCATAAATGACGTTTGAAGATATGTGAAGCAACGTTCATGGACGCTTACGAAAAACTTGAAGATTCATAGAATTGTAAAATGGAACGGGGAAAGGCATTAAAGTATAACTAAAGTTTCTCGAGAAAAATGAAAAAGGAAACTTGACGTTGAATGCTGAACCGTTCATAAATGACGTTGAAGATATGTGAAGCAACGTTCATGGACGCCTTACGAAGAACTTGAAGATTCATAGAATTGTAAAATGGAACGGGGAAAGGCATTAAAGTATAACTAAAGTTTCTCGAGAAAAATTAAAAAGGAAACTTGACGTTAAATGCTGAACCGTTCATAAATGACGTTGAAGATATGTGAAGCAACGTTCATGGACGCTTACGAAGAACTTGAAGATTCATAGAATTGTAAAATGGAACGGGGAAAGGCATTAAAGTATAACTAAAGTTTCTCGAGAAAAATGAAAAAGGAAACTTGACGTTGAATGCTGAACCGTTCATAAATGACGTTGAAGATATGTGAAGCAACGTTCATGGACGCCTTACGAAGAACTTGAAGATTCATAGAATTGTAAAATGGAACGGGGAAAGGCATTAAAGTATAACTAAAGTTTCTCGAGAAAAATGAAAAAGGAAACTTGACGTTAAATGCTGAACCGTTCATAAATGACGTTTGAAGATATGTGAAGCAACATTTATAGACATGGTCTTCATTTTTCCCTTGGGATTGGTGCTTTCCTGAACCCATTTCTTTATTTTTGATGAAATCTTCATTTCTTCCTTGGATTTCTTTCACTTTCGTCATAGCTCCTCCATCCTCTTCCTTTTTGTTACATCTTCTTTTCCTTTCCTATTATTTTTCTATCAACCTATTTCCTTTTGGAAGGTATCCAGTTTCTCTAGGCCTTTCTTTTTCTCGCCTACGTTTCTATCTTCGGCCCTTTCATCGAAGACGAGGATTGGTGCTAACTTGCATACTTTTCTTTTCTATTTGAATACCTACCTTGTATTTTCTTTTTTTGTCCGCAGCGCTTTTCCATTCTGCTTTGTCCTCTTAGATGGTCTTCTTTTGTCCCTTCTGCAAGATTTATTTCGGAGGTTCTTCAATAAACAACAACAAACTGATCCAACGATATTTTGGCTTCCATCTGAGTGTGGGCGGCCCTTTTTTCTTCTAATTCCTTCAAGTTTTCTGTTCCACTTTCAATTCTTCCTTCCCCATTACCCAGCTTTCCTGTTGTCTTAATTTTCCGTCCTCCTTGGTCTTCTCAGGAAAACTCTTTCTGTTGTTTCTACCTTTTCCAAATGCCGTATGTATGGACAAACTAAAGTCTCTAGAAGAAAATTGAAGAAGGACATCCAATTTCTGTCAAAGCTGACCGATTGGTTCACCGTTGAATTAAAAAATTGTCGATCTTCTTTTGTTTCTTGGCACTTTAGCTTTCACGTTTCAATGGGGTTAGCTTCGCGTTTCGTTTGTTCCTTCTTTTGCATTCTGTTATCGTCTTTTTTTAAATGTTCTTGCACTCTGAAGAAAAATCGTCGATCTTCTTTTGTTTTTGCCACTTTAGCTTTTCACGTTTCAATGCGGTTAGCTTCGCTTTTCTTTTGTTTCTTCTTTTGCTTTCTGTTTTCGTTTTTTTTTTTTAATTTTCTTGCGCTCTGTCGAAAAATTGTCGATCTTTTGTTTATAAAAGTCATCTCATTTTTTTATTAATTTTTCTTTTGTTCTTTGTCGAAATATTTCTTTGAATTTTTATTGCTTTTTGTCGATCTTCGTTTGTTTTTGACAATTTAGTTTTCACGTTTCAACGTCGTTAGCTTCGCTTTTCTTTTGTTTCTTCTTTTGCTTTCTGTTGTCTTTTTTTTTTGAACTCTGTCGGAGAATTGTCGATCGATCTTTTGTTTTTGATTCATCTTTACGTGAACGTGTCATTGGTTTCGCCTTTCTGTTGTTTCTTCTTTTGCCTTCTCTTGGTTTTGTTTTTTTTTTATTTTCTTTGAATTTTCTTCTCTCATTTTCAAAGTCATCTCATGTTAAAAAAAAAAATTCTTTTGTTTCTTCTCGTCGAAATATTTCTTTGAAATAACGTAGGCGTCTCGCGCGATCTCTTCTTTTGATTTCTGTTGCTTTTTTATTATCTTCCGCTTCGTTGGAGAATCATTTCTTCTTGTCGGTTTATTTCTTGGAATGACGCGGGTAATGCCAACGTTAATCCAAAAAAATCTTCTTTTAATTCGTGTCGGTTGCTTAACTCTCTTTCACGAAGCGCCACTGGAGAATCGTCGCTCTTCTTTTGTTTTCTAATCATACCGTTTTTCATATTTCTTTTGTTTGTTTGTTTGTTTTTGGAATAACGTTGGCGTTTCTTCTTTCTTTTAATTGCTGTCGGTCTTTTTATTTCTTCTTTGCGCCAAAGTGTCGTTGGAGAATCGTCGATCTTCTTTTGTTTCCAGGTCACTCTTCATTCTTTTTCTTTTGTTTGTTTCTTCTTGTCGAATTATATTTTAGAGTAACGCCAATGTCACTCCAGGTTATCGATTGCTGTTGGTTTCTTAATTTTCTTCTTGCACGAAAATAATCATCGATCTTCTTTTGTTTTCGAATCAAATTGTATTTCTTTTGTTTGTTGTTTCTTTCTGGCGAAAAATTCTTTGGAATGACGTAGGCGTTGCCTTTTGTTTCGTCGATCTTTCTAGTTTGCTCGCACGAAGAGTCTTCGGAGAATCGTCGATCTTCTTTTGTTTTCAGATTACCTTATTCATTCATATTTCCGTGCTTTTCTCTTGTTTCTTCTTGTCGAATTGCTTTCTTTTATTTTTTTATCTTTTAATTCCCGTTGGTTTCTTAATAATAACGTTCACGAAGTGTCGTTGGAGAATCCTCGTCCTTCTTTTGTTTTCGGATCGCTTTCTTTTGTTTGTTTCTTTTCGTCGAACGACGTAGGTGTTTCTTCTTTAAATTTCTCACGCAGCGTCGCGTTACGGAATCGTCGATGTTCCTTTGCTTTCGGGTCACATTTCCGAGCTTTTGTTTTGTTTGTCTTCTTGCAGATTTCTTTTGTTTGCTTCTTTTTGTCGAATTACTTTTCTCACACTCCTGACTGAAGAATCGTCGATCTTCTTTTGTTTTCGGATGACATTAGTCTTCATGTGTGTCCAGCTTTTGTACGCGTGAATTTAATCGGATGTCAAGTCAATGACAGAAAAGACGGAACGTTTTAACTAAACGCAGATTATAGAATAGAATTAAATCAAAATCAAATGAAAGGTCATTTTATACTGAATCGTTCCACGAAGGTCATTCCTACGCCGATTAATTCTATGAATTCCCCTCTGTAACGCAGAAACTATACCTTCAGGTCATCTTTATGCTGAATCGTTCCGATAAGGTCATTCTTACACTGAATCATTCCCAGTGTAACAGAGGAAAGGTCATTTTATACTGAATCGTTCCACGAAGGTCATTCCTACGCCGATTAATTCTATGAATTCCCCTCTGTAACACAGGAAGTATATTTTCAGGTCACTCTTTCGCTGAATCGTTCCGATAAGGTCATTCTTACACTGAATCATTCCCAGTGTAACAGAGGAAAGGTCATTTTATACTGAATCGTTCCACGAAGGTCATTCCTACGCCGATTAATTCTATGAATTCCCCTCTGTAACTATACCTTCAGGTCATCTTTATGCTGAATCGCTCCGATAAGGTCATTCTTACACTGAATCATTCCCAGTGTAACAGAGGAAAGATCATTTTATACTGAATCGTTCGTTGAAGGTCATTTCTACGCCGATTAATTCTATGAATTCCCCTCTGTAACACAGAAACTATACCTTCAGGTCATCTTTATGCTGAATCGTTCCGATAAGGTCATTCTCACACTGAATCATTCCCAGTGTAACAGAGGAGAGGTCATTTTATACTGAATCGTTCCACGAAGGTCATTGCTACGCCGATTAATTCTATGAATTCCCCTCTGTAACACAGAAACTATACCTTCAGGTCATCTTTATGCTGAATTGTTCCGATAAGGTCATTCTTACACTGAATCATTCCCAGTGTAACAGAGGAAAGGTCATTTTGTATTGAATCGTTCCACGAAGGTCATTTCTACGCCGATTAATTCTATGAATTCCCCTCTGTGACACAGGAAGTATATTTTCAGGTCACCCTTTCGCTGAATCGTTCCGATAAGATCATTTTTACACTGAATCATTCCCAGTGTAACAGATGAAAGGTCATTTTGTACTGAATCGTTCCACGAAGGTCATTCCTACGCCGATTAATTCAATGAATTCCCCTCTGTAACACAGAAATTATACCTTCAGGTCATCTTTATGCTGAATCGTTCCGATAAGGTCATTCTCACACTGAATCATTCCCAGTGTAACAGAGGAAAGGTCATTTTATACTCAATCGTTCCACGAAGGTCATTCCTACGCCGATTAATTCTATGAATTCCCCTCTGTAACACAGAAACTATACCTTCAGGTCATCTTTATGCTGAATCGTTCCGATAAGGTCATTCTCACACTGAATCATTCCCTGTGTAAAGATGAAAGGTCATTTTATACTGAATCGATCCACGAAGGTCATTCCTACGCCGATTAATTCTATGAATTCCCCTCTGTAACACAAAAACTATACCTTCAGGTCATCTTTATGCTGAATCGTTCCGATAAGGTCATTCTTACACTGAATCATTCCCTGTGTAACACAGGAGAGGTCATTTTATGCTGAATCGTTCCATTTCTAGCCGATTAATTCTATGAATTCGCCTCTGTAACACAGAAACTATACCTTCAGGTCATCTTTATGCTGAATCGTTCCGATAAGGTCATTCTTACACTGAATCATTCCCAGTGTAACAGAGGAAAGGTCATTTTATACTGAATCGTTCCACGAAGGTCATTCCTACGCCGATTAATTCTATGAATTCCCCTCTGTAACACAGAAACTATACCTTCAGGTCATTCTTATGCTGAATCGTTCCAGTACGGTCGCCTTTATGCTGAAAGGTCTTTTTTTTCCCGAATCATCCCACGCATAACAGAGGGAAAATAATTTCGGCCCATTCTTACACTGTATCGTTTCACCAAGGTCAAATATTTACATGAAAATCGCCAATTCACAAAAAAAAACGGGATAGATCAATGTTGATGAAGAAAAATGTAAAGAGTCCCCCCCTGAGTATTCACTCAGGCTACGGCCCTGACCATCGATTGTGTAGCAAAGGCAGGAAACAGAATTGGCTTACGAGTTTTTAGATATGAGAGAACCTTTCAGTTTCTTTCTTGGTTATTGTGAAAAGTGATGCAGTGTTGCCCCCCGAATTGATTTACAAAAAGAAAGGGGCCAAGGACAGCCCCGTGTTCGAGTTACTAAGTTTTACGTTTGAAAATAATATTATGAAAATTAACTAAAATTGTGTAATTGGCAATATAGAAAGTATTAGGAAAATAATATTATTTAGATAATCTGTGCAATCTCGAAAAAACAGTTTTGTAAATATCACAAAATAGGGAAAGACTTGGGACGCCCTGTATAATGTACAGGGTGATTTCAGGCACAGGTTTTTTTTTTACAAAGTACTTTTGTTAATTGTATTGCACAGTCAAGGGTTCGTTAAACAAATTTAATTTGCTTTATTTTATTAGTTTGCGACTGATAAGGACCCCTCCCAATTTCCGATCTGTTTTCACATTCGAGGAAGAGCATCCAAGATCCAGAAGCATACGTTTTTAGTTCGCCATTTGCTATTGTTTGCGTTGCGTAATAATTTTAGTGAGCTTGTTTTGTCGCCACATTCTAATCGAATCTTATCAGCATGAAATTTCGTATCGTCGAGTGAATGAGTCATGAAGTCATAATATGATTCACGCCGCCCTTGAGAGGCTGCGATAAAATATTCGTGATGATTCAATTTTGCTTAAAAAAATCAATTGAATGACGAAAATTCCACCCCCTCATTTCGTTTAGTTGTTAATCGACAACTTCGGCGCCTGTTGTACGTTTTAAATGAGCGTTATCTGAACCTCTTTTCAGTTTTTGACGCGCTTCCGGACACCATAAATGACAGAATATTTCAAATAGTAAGCGAGGATATTGGTCATAAATGGAAGGAGCTGGCTCGGGCCCTCAAAATCAAAGAGGGGCAAATAGACGACCTGGAGGCATGCTACGCCAGCATCAGCGAACGGGTGCTCCAGTTCTTGAGGTACCACCATGAGGTTTGCGATCGTAGGATGTGGAGGACGGAACTGGTACAAGCCCTGTCCAAGGCGAGAAGAAACGACTTGGGCAAGAAAGTATCCTACGAGTTTGATATTCGCTGCTAGTCGTGGCTGGGATTTCAGTAGTGAGAATTTGACGGATGATTGGCCACCCTGTTTCCAATATCCCTTGACTTGCATTGCTGCTCTCTCTCTCTTTTCGCCCTTACACTTCGTTACTTATATCTCAATCACCTACTCTTAAGCTCGCTCTCTTCCTTCTTTCTCCTCCAAGTTTTTCCTTTGATTATACCGTGCGATTTTAAAATAATGGACAATCCCCCCCCCCCCTCTTCCTTATCGCTGCTAGATTTATATTGCATGTTAAATATCTTCGCAATTCTTTTGGAACGTACTTTGAAATTTGTTTTAAATTAAAAAAAAAAAAACACCGTGCATGCGTTAAATGTACGGGCTGTATAACGCGCCGAATTTCTTTTTATTTTCACATTGTATTAAATACACGCGAAGTACCTTTATTTTTTATATTAGTTTTATAGTTTAGTAATAAGTGTACAGGGTTGTTACAAACTGACCTGACTATTTAATAGTTAAAATAATGAAAACCTCGTTAACTATAGTTAACTTTAATTTGCTTTTTAGTATTAAGTCACAAACAAATCGTGTTTGTATCTCTTTGCTTTTTTTAAACAACGGAGAAGACAATTGTGATTTTTTTTTATCGTTTAATTAGACGCCAGAGGAAACCGGTTCAATGTAATCGAAAATGTTTTCCTGAAACTATATACATATAGAGGCGACGAACAACGAGAATTCAAAAAATACTCGCACCTTTTTTTTTTGAATATCACGTCATCCTCCAAAAAATCGATTCCGATTTATAACTAAAATTATATATTTAGACTTGTGTCAAATTAAGAACTCTCGTTCTTTTTTTTTCCTTGTGAGATTGTAAGGCTTTTTTGTGTTTTAAAATTTTATTTACTTTTAGATCATGCGATTACTTGTGTTATTTGAGGCGTCAGGTTGTACTAAAATAGTTTTCCAAACTTGTATTTTCTGTTTGTATAATAATTCTGTTGTTCTTTTAAGTTCCAAAGACATAAAAACGGAACTGTGATGTGTATTATAAGTAAATAAATTTATGTACAGTTAGTTACTTTTGGTTTCGTAATGTTTTTCAATCCTAGTTACTTACGCGCACCGAAAAACAAAACGGAAATAACCTTTTGTCTTGCTTTGATTTTTGTGGTTGGCCGCCGAATGGTGAGTTGTGAACCAGCCTTGCTTGAACCTTCATACGCTACGTATGTCATAACCTCACTTTTCTTGTTGAAGGAAATGTCATAAAGTTCAAAAAACAGTCATTTCTTTCAGTTCTCTTTTGTTTCTTCTAATCGTATTGAATTGATTCTGCTTAAGGTTTTCTTTCGTTTTGCTTTGATTGTCGTAACGTGCCTTTGTTTTTCATTACCCGTGATTGGCTGACGAATGGTGAGTTGTGAACCAGCCTTGCTTGAAACTTGACACGCTACGTACGTCATAACCTCACTTTTCTTATCGAAGGAAAGGTCATGAAGTTCAAAGAACGGTTTCGTTGACAAATTTCCTTCAAAATTCGGAGCGAAAGCACAGGAGGTGATCGAATGTCCGCCATTTTCATCAAGGCGGCCTTGGATTCTACGTGGAACTCATATTTCTTACGTCGGGGCGATTGAGGCTGGTTCACAACTAACAGTTCACGGCCAACTACGTTCCATTGTTTGCGATTTTTCGTGTCTTCGAACTTCTTACGTTTTCGGTCGTCCCCTCGATTTCTAAACGCGCCGCCGGAGGAGCAGCGTCGGCCTTCTTTTGTTTTACGTTTTAATTAACCTTCTGCTTCATTTGCTTCCCCACTAATTCCGTAATTCATCGTCACTTGTTTCAGTTCTCTTCTGAATCTTCTAATCGCATTGAGTTGATGCTGCTTAAAGTTTTCTTTCGTTTTGCTTTGACTTTCGTTTTTAATTGCCCGTGGTTGGCCGCCAATTGGTGAGTTGTGAACCAGTCTCGCTTGAAACTTGACACGCTACGTACGTCATAACCTCACTTTTCTTATCGGAGGAAATGTCATGAAGTTTAAAAAACTTTCATTGACAAATTTCCTTCAAAATTCGAAGTGAAAGCTCAGGAGGTGATCGAATGTCCGCCATTTTCGGCCTTGGATTCTACGTGGAACTCGTATTTCATACGTCGGGGCGATTGAGGCTGGTTCACAACTAACAATTCACGACCGACTATGTGACATTGTTTGCGATTTTTCGTGTCTTATGTTTTCAGTCGTCCCCTCGATTTCTAAACGCTCCGGCGAAGGAAAAGCGTCGACCTTCGTTTGTTTTACGTTTTAATTATCCTTCTGCTTCATTTGCTTCCCCACTAATTCCGTATTTCGTCGTCGTTTGTTTCAGTTCTCTTCTGTTTCTTTCAATTGTGTTGAGTTGATGCTCCTTAAAGCGTTTTGCTTTGACTTTCGTAACGTGCCTTTGTTTTTCATTGTCTGTGGTTGGCCGTCCTGAACCAGCCTTGCTTGAAACTTAATACGCTACGCACGTCATAACCTCACTTTTCTTTATTGAATGAAATATTCTTCTGTTTCATTTGCTTCCCCACTAATTCCGTATTTCGTCCTCATTTATTTAAGTTCTCTTCCGTTTCTTTTAATCGTATTGAGTTGATGTTGCTTAAGGTTTTCTTTTGTTTTTCTTTTAGCCGTGAATGGTTACTTGTGAACCAGCCATATTCATTTTTTTTCTTCAATTTTTACGTTGGCTGGCGTTTCTGCGATTCTTTTTCTTTTCGACAGATTTTTTCCTATTTTACATTTTCCTTCTGTTTCACGTGAATTTTTGTTCTTTATTCGTTTGTCTTTTGTTTTATTGTGATGTCATTTTTTTCTTTTGTTTGTTTGCGTCATATTAATTACTTCTCCATTTTCGCATTTTGTCTCGGGTGATTTTTTTGTGTTGTCGTTTATTTTAATGTCGACGCTTTTAGCGTTGTCTGCAGTTTTCTTTTGTTTTCTTTGATTTTTGAACAATTCGTCGCTCTTTTTTTTATTCGAAGTATTTTTTTTTGTTTCATGTTTGTGGATTCTCTTTGTGATTTTTTTTTCTCTTGTTTTTGTTTTTTTTTCTTTTGTTTTCTCTTGTTTTCCGTTATCGTTTTGATTTTTCAAACAATTCCGAAAGAGCGAGCGTCAGTCAATTTTCTTTCGTTTTCCGTCAGCCCCTTTCTTTTTATTTTATGTTTTCGTTATTCTTCTGTTTCATTGTTTGCGCGTTTGTGAATTTTTTTTTGACCGAACTAACCTTTTTGTGACTACTTCTCTTGTAGAAGCGCGCGAATAAATCCTATTGGACGGAAACAAACTCGTGTTACAGCGCCATCTACCAAAGGTCAGCTCGAATTACAAAGGCAATTTCGTGCTCAAAATTTTCTCTTCGTTCAAAACAGAAAAAGTCGCCGTTAAACTTAACGACATACTTTGTCCTCCTTTTTTTTAAACCGTAGAGAAACTAATTAGGAACAAAAAAATCGCCGTGAAGCGTATCACTTCTTACAACTCTAACCAATCCCGTAGCTTGTTTTTTTTTTTTTAAGAAGAACCGCCCCCAAGTGTGTCTTGATTGGTTTGCGCTAGAGCCTACATTTTTTTCTTGCAGGGCAGGTTTCCTAACTTTGACGAAACCCTCCGCTGATTGGTTCTTGCTTTACAAGGCCTAACCAATCACACAGCCTGTTTTTTTTTTATTGGGCGAATTCCTAATTTTGAGGAAATCGTCCACGAAGCTCATCTCTGATTGGTTCCTCGTTTACAAGAACCGACCAATCGCAGCACTTTATTTTTTTTATGACAAAAATCTTTCGAACTTATCGATTGAAAAAAGAAAAAACAGAATGCATTGTTTTTTGTTTACTGTTAGTTCTGTTAGTCCGCCGGAGGAGAAGGGATCGACCTTCTTTTGTTTCACGTTTTTCTTATTTTCCCGTTTATTAGTTTACTCGTTCGTCAATTTTTTTAACCAATCACACTTTTCGTGTGCGTAGTTTTCTTTTCATATCTTTGCCGGAGCAGAGGCATCGACTTTTTTGTTTTGTTTTTTTAATTTTTCTGTTTGGGTGTTCTTGAACTTTGCAGTTTTCTTTTGTTCCCTTGATTTTTACGGACTCCGCCAGAGGAGAAGCATCGATCTTCCTTTGTTTTACGTTTCTCTTATTTTTGTTTAATTGCTTGCGCGTTCTTTTCGTATTATGTGTCTTGTTTTCTTTTGTTTTGTCTTTTTTTTTTAGTTTTTTTGTTTGCGCATTCGTCAATTTTTGCGCAGTTTTCTGCTTGATCCTCGAAAAATTCGTTACTAAAGAAACGTCGGTCTTCTTTTATTTTGTCTTATTCTTCTCTTTCACTGTGAATTACTCTTTTTTCTTCTTTTTTTTTTTTGTGTTTCCCGTTTGATTTTTACACAACGCTCTCCACCGGAGGAGGAGCGTCGACCTTCGTTTGTCCTACGTTTTATTTTTATTTTTCTGTTTAGCGTCGACCGTCTTTCGTTTTCCAGTTAACGTACTCTTCAGCTGTTGATTCCGCTCGAAGTTTTGAACATTTTCGAATTCGATAATTTCGGGACACCCTACTTAACAGTGGGACGTAAACAGGAAGTTGTCATGGAAACAACGTAAACACAAGAAAAACTTCTTAAAACAGACGAGCGAGATGCAAAATACGTTAACCACCTTGAGGGAGAAAGATGGACTCGAAGGTGTAGTTTTCGAACGCACCCCGTATGATTAGAACGCCATTTTGAAGGCCCAGAAAAAAAAACAAACGCATTATTGGTTAGAGTAAAATAAATTAGAATGGTAAGTAAATTGAAAAGATATATTGTTGCACCCGAGCCCCCGACGAGTCTATTTTCAGAATCGTCGCGCCATCTACCTTCTAGATGATTCCAGAAAGTTTCGGATCGACCGCTAGATGACACCAGATTCCGCCACCAGAACATACGAGAATGAGAGGACCTCTTCTATAAAAACAGAACCCGGCGTGCAATTAGAGCCAGCATTGTTTGTAAAGTCGAATTAAAAAAGGACGCACTGAAATGACGCATCTATTAAAACAAAATTACACTTTCAACACATTTCATTATAATTACAAATCAATAAATTACACAAAAAAAAGGGATGATATTGTTTTTTTTTTTTTACAAAAATTCGCCTCGCGGTTACGACAGCTCGAACCCGGCTTGTTGTTCGATGGCGGAAGTTAATTTCTTCGAGAGCGCTTGCTCGTCCTTGATGATCGGTATCTTCAGGAGGTTCAAGCAAGTGCTCGCCGTGGGCATCCTGTCCTCGGTTCCCGATGACTGGATGCAAAACGACGGGTTCAGTTCCTACGGGAAAAAAAAATTAAATCAACGGAGGTCACACGAAAATCGGACGGATTTACCTTGAAACCTAGTAACGGCGGCCTTGAGCAACTCGTCACGAACTTGAGCAGTTGTTTCTTCTGTGTGTCGGTGAACTTGCCGACGATTTTCCAGAAGAGGACGATGGTTGGATGCTCGGCCGTAAATTCTCCTAAACAAGCAAATAAATCGAGAAATTTCGAGCCACACACCTAGATGGTTCTAGATTGTACGAGAACGTTCCGGAATATCAACGGATACAGACGGGAGTTGGTTCTAGATTGTACGAGAACGTTCTGGAATCGAAGGATATCAACGGAAACAGACGCCAGTTGATTCTAGATTGTACGAGAACGTTCCGGAATCGAAAGATATCGATTATATAGACGGAAACAGACGCCAGTTGGTTCTAGACTGTACGAGAACGTTCCTGAATCGAAGGATAACAGACGCCAGTTGATTCTAGATTGTACGAGAACGTTCCGGAATCGAAGTTGATTCTAGATTGTACGAAAACGTTCCGGAATCGAAGGATATCGATTATACAGACGGAAACAGACGCCAGTTGGTTCTAGACTGTACGAGAACATTTCGCAATCGAAGAATAACAGACGCCAGTTGATTGTAGATTGTACGAGAACGTTCCGGAATCGAAGTTGATTCTAGATTGTACGAAAACGTTCCGGAATCGAAGGATATCGATTATACAGACGGAAACAGACGCCAGTTGGTTCTAGACTGTACGAGAACATTTCGCAATCGAAGAATAACAGACGCCAGTTGATTCTAGATTGTACGAGAACGTTCCGCAATCGAAGGATGTCGACTATATAAACGGAAACAGACGCTAGTTGATTCCAGATTGTACGAGAACGTTCCGGAATAGAAGGATATCAACGGAAGCAGACGTCAGTTGATTCTAGATTGTACGAGAATGTTCCGGAATCGAAGGATATCGATTATAGAGACGGAAAAAGACGCCAGTTGGTTCTAGACTGTACGAGAACATTCCGGAATCGAAGGATAACAGACGCCCGTTGATTCTAGATTGTACGAGAACGTTCCGCAATCGAAGGATGTCGACTATATAAACGGAAACAGACGCTAGTTGATTCCAGATTGTACGAGAACGTTCCGGAATAGAAGGATATCAACGGAAGCAGACGTCAGTTGATTCTAGATTGTACGAGAACGTTCCGGAATCGAAAGATATCGATTATATAGACGGAAACAGACGCCAGTTGGTTCTAGACTGTACGAGAACGTTCCTGAATCGAAGGATAACAGACGCCAGTTGATTCTAGATTGTACGAGAACGTTCCGGAATCGAAGTTGATTCTAGATTGTACGAAAACGTTCCGGAATCGAAGGATATCGATTATACAGACGGAAACAGACGCCAGTTGGTTCTAGACTGTACGAGAACATTTCGCAATCGAAGAATAACAGACGCCAGTTGATTCTAGATTGTACGAGAACGTTCCGGAATCGAAGTTGATTCTAGATTGTACGAAAACGTTCCGGAATCGAAGGATATCGATTATACAGACGGAAACAGACGCCAGTTGGTTCTAGACTGTACGAGAACATTTCGCAATCGAAGAATAACAGACGCCAGTTGATTCTAGATTGTACGAGAACGTTCCGCAATCGAAGGATGTCGACTATATAAACGGAAACAGACGCTAGTTGATTCCAGATTGTACGAGAACGTTCCGGAATAGAAGGATATCAACGGAAGCAGACGTCAGTTGATTCTAGATTGTACGAGAATGTTCCGGAATCGAAGGATATCGATTATAGAGACGGAAAAAGACGCCAGTTGGTTCTAGACTGTACGAGAACATTCCGGAATCGAAGGATAACAGACGCCCGTTGATTCTAGATTGTACGAGAACGTTCCGGAATTGAAGGATATCGACTATATAAACGGAAATAGACGCTAATTGGTTGTAGATTGTACGGAACGTTCCGGAATCGAAGGATATCAACGGAAAGAGACGCAAGTTGATTCTAGATTGTACGAGAATGTTCCGGAATCGAAGGATATCAACGGAAACAGACGCCAGTTGGTTCTGGTTTGTACGAGAACGTTCCGGAATCAAAGGATATCAACGGAAATAATCGCCACTTGGTTCTAGATTGTACGAGAACGTTCCGACATCGAAGGATATCAACGGAAACAGACGCAATTTCATTCTAGATTGTACGAGAATGTTCCGGAATCGAAGGATATCGATTATATAGATAGAAACAGACGCCAGTTGGTTCTAGACTATACGAGAACATTCTGGAATCGAAGGATAACAGACGCCCGTTGATTCTAGTTTGTACGAGAACGTTCCGGAATTGAAGGATGTCGACTATATAAACGGAAACAGACGCCAATTGGTTGTAGATTGTAAGGAACGTTCCGGAATCGAAGGATATCAACGGAAAGAGACGCAAGTTGATTCTAGATTGTACGAGAACGTTCCGGAATCGATTATATAGACGGAAACAGACGCCAGTTGGTTCTAGACTGTACAAGAACATTCTGGAATCGAAGGATAACAGACGCCCGTTGATTCTAGATTGTACGAGAACGTTCCGGAATTGAAGGATGTCGACTATATAAACGGAAACAGACGCCAATTGGTTGTAGATTGTAAGGAACGTTCCGGAATCGAAGGATATCAACGGAAAGAGACGCAAGTTGATTCTAGATTGTACGAGAACGTTCCGGAATCGATTATATAGACGGAAACAGACGCCAGTTGGTTCTAGACTGTACAAGAACATTCTGGAATCGAAGGATAACAGACGCCCGTTGATTCTAGATTGTACGAGAACGTTCCGGAATTGAAGGATGTCGACTATATAAACGGAAACAGACGCCAATTGGTTGTAGATTGTAAGGAACGTTTCGGAATCGAAGGATATCAATAGAAAGAGACGCAAGTTGATTCTAGATTGTACGAGAACGTTCCGGAATCGAAGGATATCAACGGAAACAGACGCCAGTTGGTTCTGGTTTGTACGAGAACGTTCCAGAATCGAAGGATATCAACGGAAACAGACGCCACTTGGTTCTAGATTGTACGAGAACGTTCCGACATCGAAGGATATCAACGGAAACAGACGCAATTTCATTCTAGATTGTACGAGAATATTCCGGAATCGAAGGATATCGATTATATAGACGGAAACAGACGCCAGTTGGTTCTAGACTGTACGAGAACATTCTGGAATCGAAGGATAACAGACGCCCGTTGATTCTAGATTGTACGAGAACGTTCCGGAATTGAAGGATGTCGACTATATAAACGGAAACAGACGCCAATTGGTTGTAGATTGTAAGGAACGTTCCGGAATCGAAGGATATCAACGGAAAGAGACGCAAGTTGATTCTAGATTGTACGAGAACGTTCCGGAATCGAAGGATATCAACGGAAACAGACGCCAGTTGGTTCTGGTTTGTACGAGAACGTTCCAGAATCGAAGGATATCAACGGAAACAGACGCCACTTGGTTCTAGATTGTACGAGAACGTTCCGACATCGAAGGATATCAACGGAAACAGACGCCAGTTGGCTCTAGATTGTACGAGAACGTTCCGGAGTCGAAGGATATCTACTACATAAACGCCTTACCTCCATATACTGTGTTTGCCTTGAGATCATCAATATCCATCTCTTGAGTGTCACCGCCGATGATGACTTGAAGTTCGTTATGGTTGAACAGTTTGAGCCATAGAAGAGGTACCACGCTATCTAATCCGTTCCGAAATGCGGCGCATTGCTTCCTGATCTGCGTGTTCAGTTTAAGCTCGGCCAGCCTGTGTATGTACTCTAACCTATTGTCGTTGGTTACCGGAATGTTACTGCCATTGGGTTTCAGTTCCACCACCTAGGGCGTTTCCTTTCAGTGTTGTTTGCAATTACTACCCCACTCCACCTACCCTGGTCTCACCTAAATCGTTGTTGACCAGCGTGAAATCCAAACCCAAGTCCTGCACGTCGCCGGAATAATCGCGCAGGTACAGGAGGTTGCGGTACAGGACCGGGTCCAGTGATTTTAAGTAGTGAGCGCTCGCCCTATCCACGAGTAGCTTCGCAAGGAAGAACTCTGCCAGCGGAAGATCGACGAGGATGTTCTCGAAAATCGCCTGTGTACGACGATTTTTTTTGTTTTCGAACCTTTTGTGCATGGATGGCAAAGTGAGTACCTACCTTACCGACGAGTCGCCCGATGAAGTAGTAATGATCGGCGTAATTGTCGATTATGAGGTGGACATTGGGATTTGGATACAATGTGTTATCAGCCGTTAGCAGAAAGAACCCGCGGTTAGGATCGAACGCCGTCTTGAGCACCTCATTTATAAATTCCTTGAAGATACCACCGCCATCTATACCCGCCTCCTCCAAGCCCATGCTGTTGATGAACTGAATCCTCAGGCGGTGTTTCATCGCGGACTCTGCAAGCGAAACGCCGCGTTATTTAAGTCTGGTGAAAGCGGGGAACCACCCGACCGTTCTTGTGAGAGAGTTTCTCGAACGCGTCCTCGTATAAATGCGTCCTGCGGACCACCAGGGTGTCGTCGGAGATGAACTCGTGGCGGAAGCGCTCCTCGGAATTGCCGATGCTGTAGTAGCACAGGTGCCTCAGCATCACCACCCTCGTGTTGAACTCGATCAGGAAGGGAAGTTGCTGCAACACGGCCAGAGATCGCTGTTCGATCGTCGACAGGGGGGGCAGGTGTTCATCTACGATTGCTTCCTTGATTATGGCCGACTACTTACTACTTACTACCTTCATTCTCGCTGACCAATCCGTAGAAGGGGCGGATCTTGTGGGACAGGTAGTTCTTCCGGAAGAGGTCGGGAGAGACGTGGATTTTCTTGCTGGTCCAGAACCCAGCCTCGCAGAAGTTCTTCCTCAGGTCCAACATGTGCAACATCTTCACGACGTTCAGGCAACTCTCATATAAATGCAACATCTCGGGAGTAGACGACACCTGCATTATTTTTAAGTAATTCAAAACGGAAATTTAATAATTTCACGGTCACGAATCATTTATAACAACTCTGCATCAAGGAGGTTAAAAAGTGGTCGTAGTTACTTTATGTACGTACTGTATTCCCGCCGCGGCACATAGGAAAAGCCAACTCGATCAAGCTGAGCGCGACGTTCTTGAGTAACTCGCACATGGAAATTAACTCGGTCGAGCTGAAAGTGCCGCTTGTGTCTGTCGACTCTGTAAATGGCAATTGTTTATGTTTGTTAAGTGAGTGGTGGGGGGTTGGTTTGTGCGTGCGCACCTGAGTCGGTTAGGGTTTGCGTGTAGAACGTAAACATATCACAGAAAACGGAAATGAGGGCGTGCGTGTCCTGCCAGGAACTCAGCAAGCCTCTGCTGGAGGAAAAGATCGTCGGTTCTTGTTTCTTGATGGCGAGCCAAAGCTTGTTCAAAAACACACCGCGCAACGCCAACATGTAGACCAACCTGTGAGAGCAAAACAGAAAAAACAATTACTGCATTATAATAAACATCCAATTCGTCAGAGTGTTGTCCTTGAACTTTCCTTCCTTTACTTTAAAAGTGTTTCTTTCAATCACAAAGGTGAAGACGCGAGTGAAGGAAAAGAGGATTCCAATGCAGTTTCTTGAACCGTCATTCCTTTTGCCTTCGATGGCATTCTTCACTCTAAAAGTGTTAAGTGATTTGGAGTTTGTCGTCTCATTAGAGGACCTTCACCTTCGATTTCTATCAAGAAGAAGGTGAAGACAGAATTGAGTGAAGGAAAAGAGGAATCCAATGCACTTTCTTGAACTGTCCTTCCTTCCTTTTGCTTTTGATGGCATTCTTCACTCTAAAAATGTTTGCCATCTCATCAGAGGATCTCCGCCTTCGATTCTGTCACAAAAGTGAAGACGCGAATGAAGGAAAAGAGGATTCCAATGCAGTTTCTTGAACTGTCATTCCTTTTACCTTTGATGGCATTCTTCACTCTAAAAGAGTTAAGTGATTTGGACTTTGTCGTCTCATTAGAGGACCTTCACCTTCGATTTCTATCAAGAAGAAGGTGAAGACAGAATTGAGTGAAGGAAAAGAGGAATCCAATGCACTTTCTTGAACTGTCCTTCCTTCCTTTTGCTTTTGATGGCATTCTTCACTCTAAAAATGTTTGCCATCTCATCAGAGGATCTCCGCCTTCGATTCTGTCACAAAAGTGAAGACGCGAATGAAGGAAAAGAGGATTCCAATGCAGTTTCTTGAACTGTCCTTCCTTCCTTTTGCCTTTGATGGCATTCTTCACTCTAAAAGTGTTAAGTGATTTGGAGTTTGTCGTCTCACTTCAGGTCCTCCGCCTTCGATTTCTGTCAAGAAGGTGAAGACACGATTGAGTGAAGGAAAAGAGGACTCCAATGCAGTTTCTTGAACTGTCCTTCCTTCCTTCCTTCCTTTTGCTTTTGATGGCATTTTTCACTCTAAAAATGTTTGTCGTCTCATTAGAGGAACTTCGTCTTCGATTCTATCACAAAGGTGAAAACGCGAGTGAAGGAAAAGAGGATTTCAATGCAGTTTCTTGAACACAATTGAGTGAAGGAAAGGAAGATTCCAATTGAAGTGTCATTCCTTTGGCATTCTTCACTCTAAAAGTGTTAAGTGATTTGGAGTTTGTCCTCTCATTAGAGGAGCTCCGCTTTCGAATTCCGCCAAGAAGGTGAAGACACAATTGAGTGAAGGAAAAGAAGATTCCAATGTAGTTTCTCGAACGGTCCTTCCTTTTGCCTTTGATGGCATTCTTCACTCTAAAAGTGTTAAGCGATTTGGAATTTGTCGTCTCATTAGAGGACCTCAGCCTTCGATTCTATCAAGAAGGTGAAGACATGAGTGGAGGAAAAGAAGATTCTAAAGCAGTTTCCTTGAACTGTCCTTCCTTTTGCCTTTGATGGCACTTTTCACTCTAAAAATGTTAAGCAATTTTAAGTTTGTCGTCTCATTAGAGGACCTCCGCCTTCGATTTCTGCCAAGAAGGTGAAGACACAATTAAGTGAAGGAAAAGAAGATTTCAATGCAGTTTCTTGAACTGTCCTTCCTTTTGCCTTCGATGGCATTCTTCACTCTAAAAGTGTTAAGCGATTTTGAGTTTGTCGTCTCATTAGAAGATCTCTGCCTTCGATTCTGTTAAGAAGGTGAAGGACACGAGTGAAGGAAAAAAGGATTCCAGTGCAGTTTCTTGAACTGCCCTTACTTTTGCCTTTGATGGCATTCTTCACTCTAAAAATGTTAAGTGATTGATTGGTTGATTGATTTGGAGTTTGTCGTCTCATAGAGAACCTCCGCCTTCGATTTCTGTCAAGAAGGTGAAGACACAATTGAATGAAGAAAAAGAAGATTTCAATGCAGTTTCTCCGTTGTTTTGGCTAGCGATGTCCTTGATGGCATTCATCACTTCGTTAAAGACGTGTCTTCAATTTCTGCCATAAAGATGAAGGCACAACTGAGTGAAGGAGAAGAAGATCCCAGTCAATTTTTTCCATTGTTTTTGCTGGTGTAGTCCTTGTTGGCTTTCTACATTAAAAAAAAGACTCCAATGAAGTTTCTTCCATTGTTTTGATAGCGTTGTCCTTGATGGCATTCTTCACTTTAATCTCAACAGAGGACCTCCGTCGTCGTCAAAGATGCGAAAATATCTTCGATCTCTACCAAAGGGTTGAAGACACAACTGAGTGAAAGAAGAGACGATAGTCGATTGTCATCCGCGTGTGGGCGGTTTTCAGTGAGCGAGAAAGAAGTTGAAAGCAAATGAAAAATCCACCATTTCTGGCGCGAAGCTTTTGAAAATCAAGCTTTCATTTGTTTTTCATTATTTTTGTGTGAACAAAAAAAAGTTGGCGAAGCTTCTAGATCTCACACCTTCATTTGTTTCTTTGCGTTTTGTTATTTTTCTGTGAGCAAGAGCGTCGACGATTTCCGACCAAAAGCTTTGGAAGAAATCAAATCAGGCTGTCATTTGTTTCTTTACATTTTAATATCTTGATCGCAAAGGCCTTGAAAATCAAATAAATCAAGCTTTCATTTATTTTTAATTAATTTGTTTCTTTTTGTGATTCATTTACAAAGCCTCACGTTGTATTTCTTAGGTAGTGTCGTAGTATGGGCAAATTTTTAATTCATTCGAATCTATTGATTGGAATTTATTATTATTTCTATCACCCCTGTATAAACCAAGCATAACTGTCTACAGTAGAAATGAATAAATTAAAGTCGATTGTTTTAACAACTAGAAATCAACTAGAAAAAAGAAGCATCACTTACATGAACTTCCTTATGGAATCCTTGTAGACGAGCAGTAGATTGTGGCAGAGATATGTGAGCGAGTTCAGCACATCCACGTCATCATCGTGCTCGTCAAAGTAATGCAAAATCCTTTTGACTCGATCTGGATTGTTCAACAGCAGCAAATAGTCTTGGAACGTCACCATGTCATCTGACACGTCCATGTCCTCAACATCACTATCCTCTGACAGGTCGATGATGGCATTGCCCACGTGATGCAGGTTTGTACTGAGCGACAACAACACTTGTATACCGTACTTGGTTTGCACTAAAACCAAGCCAATTTTCACACTCTTTCATTCGGTTTTTACAATCTCGTTCATTTTTCACACTTTCATTCATTTTTCACACACTCTCCTTCATTTTTCACACCCTCTCATTCATTTTTCACACCCTCTCATTCATTTTTCACACACTCCTTCATTTTTAAACACTCCTTCATTCTTCACACCCGCTCCTTCATTTTTCACACCCTCTCCTTCATTTTTCACACCCTCTCCTTCATTTGTCACACACTCTCCTTCATTTTTCACATCCTCTCCTCCATTTTCAAGCCCTCTCATTTATTTTTCACACCCTCCGTCATTTTTCACACACTCTCATTCATTTTTCACGCCCTCTCCTTCATTTTTCACGCCCTCTCCTTCATTTTTCACACTTACCGTAATCTGGTGGTTCAAGTACGAGGATGCAATACAACAAGCTGTTGGTGGAATCGAAGTTGTTGCTCTGGTTCAAGAACTGCATGACGTCATCGAAGGGAAAGCACTTTTCCTTGACGAGGTGGGGCAGCAAAATATTTTTCACCTTCGGGGTAACCGCCGGGCAAAGGAAGTGGTTGCAGAAGTGAGATAGAACGTTCGGTCTGCCCTCGCTTAACGTGTGGTAGCAGTGGAAGGGCCTCGTGATTAGCGTCAAGGCGAGCGCGTCTTGAGCGTCGTTCAGATCGAAGAACTTCCTGAGCTGTTGGAAGTAACCTGTAGGGGTTAGTTGCAGAAATTAGGTTCTTTTTTTATCGTGCACAGTTGTCTGAAAATTCATGATTTTAATTGAACTGGCTTTCGGTTGGAATCGCATCACGACTGCTCTTACTGCCGACGTTTCGTTTTCCATTGCAGAAGAACTTCCTCAGAGCTAATGCTGCTGTTGGTGGTGCTACTTCTCGTACTAGTAGCAACAACAACCCTGAGGATGTTCTTCTGCAATGGAGAACAAAACGTAGTCAGTAGAGGCAGTCGTGACGCGGTTCCAACCGGAATCCAATTCAATTAAAGCTTTATATAATATTGGAAAGAAAATTGATCTAGTTGTTTATAGTGATTATAAATAATTGCTAAACTATCATAAAGAAAGCGAGAAAATAAGTTTTCGGAAACAAGTTGAAAACAAACAAAACAATATCGAAGAGTTGCATACAGCGATCGACAATTGCAAGAAGAGAAACAACCGACAATCGCCCTTAACAATGAAACAAACCAAATTTTCATTTGTTACTCTGTTTTTCAGAGCAAGAAAAATCGACGATTTCCGGCGCGAAGCTTTTAAAAGTCAAACTTTCATTTGTTTTTTTGGATTTGATAAGTTTTTTGTTTTTGCATACAAAAAAGTTGACGATTTCCGACGTCGCAAGCAAAAATAAAATAAAAAATTGGATGATTCCGACGGAAGCCGTCGATTTCATTTTTTTGTTTCTTTATTTTTTGCTCCTTTTGCACAAGCGAAAAAAAATCAAGCTTCCGTTTGTGCCTCTGCCTTTCATCATTTCTAGTTTTATTCCGTTTTGTTGCAAACAAAAAAAAATTCGCCGACGACGTGTGGTCTTCGAAAATCAAATAAGTCAAGTCTTTTCGTTCGTTTCTTTGTTTTTCGTATTTTTTCTTTTTGGTTTCTTTTTGTAAATTAAAAAAAAATTAATAAATCAAGCTTTCATTTGTTTCCTGGCGTTTCATTATTGGCGAGAAAGAAAAACAATCGACGATCGTTCGCGAACAAGAAAATACGCGAAATGAAACAAAAAAAAAAACAACAAAATCCAAAGCCGTTTGTTTTATTCTTTTCCTTTTTGTTCATTTTTTTTTATTAAAGCGACGAAATCCATTTTGAAACCGATCGTCTTTTGTTTTTGTTCGGTTTCAAAAGCACAGGATTGTTGTTGGACAATAAAAAAAGCAGAACAAAAAATTTAAACTAAATTAAAAATCGATTGTCTTTCGCTTGTTTCTTTTGAATTTTTTAACTAATCAGCGAAGCAAGGGCGAATTTCGGCACTCAAACCGACCGTCTTTTGTTTTTTAAAGTCCGAAGTTAGAGGACAACAAAAAAACAACAAAAGATAGCAAATCGATTGTCTTTTGTTTTATTTATTTTTTTTTTTTTAATTTTTCATTAAAATGTCCTTTGAAAATCGATTGTCTTTTGTTTTTGTTTAGCTTTAAAAGCTCGAAGTTGGACGACAAAAAAAAACAACAAAATCCGAAGCCATTAGCTTTTGTTTTATTCTTTTTTTTTTACTTTTTATTAAAACGACGAAATGCATTTTGAAGCCGATCGTCTTTTGTTTTTGTTCTTTTTTCAAAAGCACAAGTTTGTGGGACAATAAAAAAAAGAACAAAAAATTTAAAAAAAAATTAAAATAAATGTTTTGTCTTTCGTTTGTTTCTTTTGCATTTTTTAATTAACTAGCGAAACAAGGACGAATTTCGACCTTCAAATCTTTTTTGAAAGTTCGAAGATGGAGGACAACGAAAAGGAACAACATAATCCAAACAAGACAGCAAATCGATCGACTTTTGTTTCATTTATTTTTTTAAATTTTTTTATTAAAACGTCCTTTGAAAACCGATCGTCTTTTGTTTTTGTTTAGCTCTAAAAGCTCGAAGATGGACAACAAAAAAAAACAAACAAAATTCAAAGCCGTTAGAAAACCTCTTAGATTTTGCTTTATTTTTTTCCTTTTTAAAATTAAAAAATCGGTTGTCTCGTTTCCTTTTTCATTTTTTTTTTATTAATTATGTTATTCAATGAGCAAGGACGAATGTTCGGCTATGAAACCGATCGTCTTTTGTTTTTGTTTTGTTTTGAAAATCTGAAAGTTGGACAACAAAAAAAAAACAAAATCCAAAGCCGTTAGTCTTAGCTTTTGTTTTATTCTTTTCTTTTCTTTTCTTTCACTTTTTATTAAAACCACACCACGAAGTCCACTTGGAAACCGATCGTCTTTTGTTTTTGTTCTTTTTTTAAAAGCACAAGTTTGTTGGACAATAAAAAGAGAACAAACATTTTCTTAAAAATTTAAAAATCTGTTGTTTTTCGTTTCTTTCTTTTGCATTTTTTTTAACGAATCCTGGGCCTTCAAACCAACCGTCTTTTGTTTTGAAAATCCGAAGTTGGAGGACAACATATTCCATATATTGTCTTTTGTTTTATTTATTTATTTATTTTTAATTTTTCATTGAAATGTCCCTTGGAAACCGATCGTCTTTTGTTTACACCGTTGCGACGTTTAATTTAATTTCTGCAATTGAAAACGACTTGCGCAAATCATTTCTTAGTTTAGTGTTTTTAAATCAGAAATATTCCCAAAAATTACTGTTCTTGGTCCACTCAAACAGTACATCCTGTATACAGTTTGTACACTGTATACAGGGTGTACAGTTTGTGAATATTTCTGATTCAAAAACACTAAACCAGGAAATAATTTGCACAAGTCATTTTCAATTAAAGAAATTAAATTAAACGTCGCGCCAGTGTACAAGCGATCAGCTGCTTGTTACTACAGCACCGACGTACGTTTACCAAACCAGCGCGCCAACTTCAAACGTCAGAGTTTTTGAACACGCGATAGATTTTGTTTTTTTCCTAAAGAACGCAGTTATGCACATGAAACGTCACTGACATGTTTTCTAAATATTTTTTTCTATCAACGTAGTTTGTGTAGAGGTAATTCTTTAGATCAAAAATGTCGCAAGTCGGCTTTTAGGTTAGAAAGTCGGCCGCGAGATGTCGCCGACCGAAACTGTAATTTTCTTTACTCATAGAATAAGTATTACGTTAGTCGTTGCCAAAAGTTTGATTTCCTGGGGGAATTTGAAGCTTCAAGAGGGAATTTCCTTAAATTAAGTTAAATTATATTAATCGCAAGTCGGTTTTTAGGTTAGAAAATCGGCCGCGAGAAGTCGCCAACCGAAACTGTAGTTTTCTTTACTCGTAGAATATGTATTACGTTAGTCGTTACCAATAGTTTGGTTTCCTGGGGTAATTTGAAGCTTCAAGAGGGAATTTCCTTAAATTAAGTTAAATTATATTAATCGCAAGTCAGTTTTTAGGTTAGAAAATCGGCCGCGAGATGTCGCCGACCGAAATTCGAGAGACTTCAAGTCTCAAGTCAAGCTTCAGCTTCAAGAGGGAATTTCCTCATTTTGAGGTTTGGCAACACTGGTTACAGTAACTTTGAAATTGTTAATCTGCCCCACTTCGCTAGCTGTCGCTTCTAAGATAATTTGCCTCACCTTTATTGATTAAATAAACTAAATTGTGAGGCCGTGAGAACTCGTTCAGACAGACCAGCGCCAGCTCCGACACGCACAACCTGTTCAAGCATATAACCAGCAACCGCTTGATCAGCCAATCGAAAGAAGCGTCCGTCAAGGTCAACCGCAACGTGCCCTCCTTATCGGCTGACAGTTTCTTGCAGACCAAATCCTACAATTTCGAGCATCAAGCAAGAGCAAGGCGACATCAGCGCGGCACTTACGAATCGCTTTTCGTCCAAACCCGGATCGTAAAAGTACAAGAAGCTCGCCAGGAGCGCCCTCGTGGGGCAAACGTTGCAAGCCTGATCGAAGAGCAATCGCTCCTCCTGTTTCTTCCTCTTCCTGACGAGGTAACTGCGGATGTACGACTGCAAAGTCCGGGCGCTTTGCAGCTTCAACCTTTCGGTCTGAAAGTATTAAAAGAAATAAATTGATTTCCTCCGACAGCAAAAGGAGTTCCTCGATTAAAAACAAATGAAAACATGCTCAAGATGTGAGACGTACCTGTCGTTTGTGCCTTTCTTCGTGCGCTCTCTGCAGCAACACCTCCCGAGTTTGTTTCTTGCTGGCCCCCGACAGGTTCTGCTCAGGTTTCGACCTGTAGTTGCCCTCGAAACTGTAGGACATCTTGAAAGCTGCGGGGAAGAATTTTTTTTTCTTTGATGTCATCGTCGGAATATGCGACGTTTTAGTTCTGGATACGTACCCATTGTGATTTGGATTGATTACGGTCGCTTTACTAATTAATTTGGTGGATTCTGTTTACACAAAGGCGAATCTCAGACAACTGACAGCGACGTGACAGATGACAAGTGGTTTCTTGTTTTCGTCGTTACCAACTACGAGCGAACAAAATTTCCTAACGCGTTTCATTTTATCGATCATGATCATAGATTAAAGAGGTCTATGATCATGATCATCATCAATGACATTGAATGAAAAAGAATTGATCGTATTTAATAGCCGCCTGACTTGCCTGAGCCTAGTTACCTACTTTTCAGCGATTATTTAAATTTTGAAACCTAACCATTTACCAAACAACTCAACATACTCAACAGTTGTGTCCGCTGAACGCGCCCAACTTTTCAGGTTAATACATTTAAAAAGAACAATTTTAAAAGAATCATAACTCAAAATCAGTGAAAAATATAATCATTTACACTTAAAGCAATCTCAAGGATAAAATAGTTTAGGCCAGAAGGAACAAGATATATCTATTACCAGTCCATTATGTCGAATATATATTTATTACCGCCATTTCTGGTAGTAATACTGATTGCTTCTATGCGATTCATACTGAGACATTAGCGTCAACTACTATATTCCAGTGTTGCCAAGCGATTAAAATATAAGTCACTAGGTTAGCTGTCACCAACCGAGAAGCACTAGTTTAGTTTTTTTGTGCTGCTTGTAATTTCTAATTTATTTAATTTTTTACGTTATTATTGAAGCTTCAATTGATTAATAATAAATTTTAAAAAAAAGACGATTTGAAAATAATGGAGATCAAAGAAAGAAAACAAAATAATAAAAATTGAAAGGTAATCGAATTTCGGAAAACGTTAAAAACAAAAGACGATCGATTTTAAAATATCATTTAATAAAATAAATTAAAAAAGAAAAACAACATGAAAAGGACGTTGGTTGACAAAGCAGAGAAAATAAAATAAGAAGAAATGGAAGAAGATAATCAAATTTCGAAAAACGTTGAAAACAGAAGATAATCGCTTTTACAGCGTTATTTAATAAAGTGTGTTCAAAAACGCCCACGTTTGGAGTTGGCCGTGACTTGAGATAGCAACAAACAAAGTACGTCTTTACTTACTGATTGCACGTGTCATACGAACGACAATAAACAGTAAAGTAAGTTGAGGTTATAAAAAAACTTTACACTTACCACTAAATTATAAAAAAAATGATTAAAATGCCCACCACCGGATTCAATAAATATAATTTCTAGTAAATGACCAATAGAAGTAAGAGAGAATTAATTCGACAACAAAATTCTAACCTTAAAACTGGTTACGTCTATGTTCAGAGCACCGGCATACGTTCACCGAACCAACGCCAACTGCAAACGCGGGGGTTTTTGAACGCATGTTAGAATAAATTTGAAAAAAAGGAAAACAATTTGAAAAGAACGTTGACAAAACAAGATAACGAAAATTGAAAAATAATCAAATTTATAAAACGATGGAAACAAAAGACAATCGATTTTACAACATAATTTAATAGAAGAATTAAAGAAAAAAAATGATTTGAAAAAATGGTGACGAAGCACAGAAAAAAAATAGTAATCGAATTGAAAAAAAACAAACAAACAAGAGACGATTTAGAACACAACTAAAAAAAAATGGCGACAAAACAAAGAAAATAAAATAATAAAAATTTAAAATAACAAAATCGAAAACGTTTATAATAAAAACAAAAGACAATCGATTTACAACACAACCCAGCAGCTTTAAAAATTTAATGGGAACAACGTAGACTAGAACAAATTACAAAAAAAAACGTAATAAATAATAAAATCAAAAAATTTTAAAATAATCAAATTAAAAAATAATAATAAAAACAAAAGACAATCAATTTAGAATACAATTTTACAGATTAGTAAACTTAAAAAGAACAATTTTAAAGGAATGCTGACAAAACAAAGAAAACAAAATAATAAAAATTGAAAATAACAACATCAAAAAAAAGTAATAATAAAAACAAAAGACAATCGATTTACAACACAATTCAACGGATTAAAAAATTTTAAAGGGACGATTTTGAAACGAGTGATGACAAAGCAGGGCAAACAAAATGATGAAAATTGAAGAATAAAAGGATGAAAACAAAAGACGATCGATTTTAAAGCATAATTTATTGGAAGACATTTAAAAATAAACAATTTGAAACGAACGACGACAAAGCGTAGAAAACAAAATTAAAAAAGTTGAAAAATAATCAAATTAAAAAAAATAATAATAATAAAAACAAAAGACAATCGATTTTACAACATAATTTAATAGAAGAATTAAAGAAAAAAAATTATTTGAAAAAATGGTGACGAAGCACAGAAAAAAAATAATAATCGAATTAAAAAAAAAACAAACAAACAAAAGACGATTTAGAACACAATTTAAAAAAAATGGCGACAAAACAAAGAAAATAAAATAATAAAAATTTAAAATAACAAAATCGAAAACGTTTATAATAAAAACAAAAGACAATCGATTTACAACACAACCCAGCAGCTTTAAAAATTTAATGGAAACAACGAATGATGACAAAACAGGGTAAACAAAATAATGAAAATTGAAAAATAAAATGATGAAAACAAAAGACGATCGATTTTTAAAGCATAATTTAATGGAAGACATTTAAAAATAAACAATTTGAAACGAACGACGACAAAGCATAGAAAACAAAATTTAAAAAGTTGAAAAATAATCAAATACTAAAAAAAAAATAACAATAATAAAAACAAAAGACAATCGATTTAGAATACTAATCTACAGATTAATGAACTTAAAAAGAACAGAATAAAAAAAATTTCAGCGATTATTTAAATTTTGAAACTGTCGCTCCGTAATTTCTTTTTTTTAATTCAAACTGAAGGATTGCGCGAAACCGGATGTGGGACAGCAAATAAAGTTGAGGGCCTTTGGAGCTGTAATCTTTGGATTGAACTATGAAATACAGGGCAAGTCAGTAGCGGCATCACGACTAATAGAATTCTATTTCTGTGACGTAGTAGTTTGCTATTATCGCTTCGATTCTATGAAGTCGTATCATGACCGCGCGTTGCGATTGCTTTCCTTTCCCCGCGACACCCTCATAGAATAGAATTCAGGCGAGCGGTCGAGGGCAGTAGAAACTATTGTCTTATTCTTTCTGTCGTATTAAGAAAAAAGAGACACATAATAAATGTGCTTGACAGATGTTTGTAACGAAATTCAAATATTTCTGTAAAGCTTTGCTTCTACATTTGTTCTAAGCATCTGAAAGTGGACATACCCAACTTGTTTAAAATTTGTCAGATAATAAAACTTCATGTAAGTAATAATTGTTTATATTATATTAGAAAGTAATTACTGTATAATTAATAAATAATTATTTATAGAGAAAATGCGAGTACAAGGTGACCATTGGGCAATATTATTAGATTACTGTGAAGAACATCCGGAAATAATTACTAATAAATTCAATACCATACATGGGCGGTCAAATAGCAATAACCTCTGGAAAGAATTAACAAATACACTAAATTCTGTTGGACTAGGTGAAAAATCGCAAGAGGAATGGAAAAAAGTGAGTATACAAAAAAATATACGTTTTACAAGATGAAACAGCAGATGTTTTATTTAATTTTAAAAGAGGTTTTAAATCCATATTAACTATTATTAAATTAATATATTTAATTTAATTTAGTGTTTAACTTCATTCTCTCCGTAAATTAACATTAAAATAATGCTAACAAATCTTTGCTAACAGAATTTGTTATTTAGACATTAATAGATTGGAAGTCCAAAACTAAAGCAAAGGCGGCAAAAATTCAGAATTATAAAAGAAAAACTGGCGGAGGAGAGGTCCTGGCAATAACATTAAATGCAAATGAGGAACGCCTATTAAATCTCATGGGTAAAACAGCTGTGGAAGGCAACAGTTGTGTACCTGAAATAGGCATACGAAAAAGAAAATTTGATGCGAAAGTAAGTTTTATGCATTGTAACATGTTCTTTAAATTTTTTAAATTAATATTACAGGATTTACCAGAACTAATACCTGCAGATATCGCCATTGCTTCAACATCCACTTCTGGCAATGGAATTTCTTCAACACAAAGCAAAACCACAAAACCGCTCCCTCATACAATACCAATACCTCATAAACCTCTTCCAAAACGTTTTATATTATCAACTTATCAAAATAACCAAATAACAATTCATCCATCAAGAGTATCAAATAAACTTGATTTGCCCAGAGTACATAAATTAATATCAGATAGTGCTACACCTGAAGAAATTCAAGATGTTTCTACAAGTATTGAAAATCAAGATACTCCTGCAAGTGTTGAAAACAAGAATGCAAGAATGACACAAAAAAACACCGAAATTCCTAAGAGAGCAAGGAAATCAAATTCTGACAACATCAAAATGTTCGAAGACATGAACAATAAATTACTTGATGTATTATTTGAAATAAATGGTAATTTGCAAGATATTTCTGATAATTTTGTAAAATTGGTAACTGTTTTAGAAAATAAAAGTTGTTGAAATAATTTTGACTATATTAATATCTTTACACACTTAGCAATTTTTTTTGCCAATATTTAATTAAAAGAGTTTTGAATTGAGTAAATTATAATAATCTGTTTTTACTGATCTTTTGCAATTTGGTATTATTACTTTTTTGAAGTGCCAGCCAGACAACCCAATAATATCAAATACGAAGTAAAAAACGATTTGGGTGTTATTTGAAAACGGTAATTATTTTGTACTCTGAGGAATAGTAAATGTAAGCTTCAAAACATTAATTATATATTTGAAGTTATAAGTGCTGATTATTATTAGTTTCTTTGACGTGGTGGCTACATCTTACAGACACTCTATATGATATGTAGATAAGAAATTTGCATATTATTAGATAAGAAATTGTTTGAATGAAAGTCTATGAAACAGATAATTAAAAAAAATTTATTAATTAGTAAAATATCTATTAATTAAAATTCGCCTAGTTTCTAATCCCACTTGGTTATTGACATCGACATGTGCTGGTTCATTATAACCTTCTTCTACTAAAACAAGTTCTTGTAGTCTTCCTTCTGTACAAATGTTATGTAACACTGCGCAGGCGATAACTATTATACCAGTTTTTTCTGGAGTATAACGTAATTTTCTTTCTCCAGAAATGCATCGGAATCTTGCTTTCAGAACACCATTGCATCTTTCGATACAATTTCTTGCACTAGCATGACATCGATTGTATCTAGCTTCAGGGGAACCTTCATTGGCATTTTGAACTGGAGTCATCAGCCACGGCAATAAAGGATAACCAGAATCTCCGACTAACCATGAATTTTGATCACCTTCATTGTAACAATCTTCTAAGTAGTCATTTAAGTTTGATTGTCTCCATATATATGCATCATGTGTTGCACCAGCATAGCGGGAGTTTAAATTCAATATTTTTAGGTTGTAATCACATACCTGTAATTAAAATAAGAAAAATACAATTATGCATATCACATATCAATCATTAAAATAAGAAATATTACAACGTACATAACTAAGTGTCTGAATGTAATATATTAATGAACTTACAATTTGAACATTTTTTGAATGGTAACCTTTTCGGTTAATATAATTGTGTTCCTCTTCATGAGGAGCTAATATTGCCACATGTGTACAATCTACTGCACCTAGAACTCCTGGAAAGCCAGTTTTATCCATAAATGTTTGTTTGATTCTCAGTTTGTCATTATTTATAGTCGGAAATTTTATCCACTGCTCACTCAAATAATCCACTATAAGTCTGCTTACTTCCGTAACACAATTACTTATAGTATTTTGGGCCATTGATAAATAATAACTTTGCCCTATGTTCCGTTGATATGAACCGGTGGCAAAGAATAACAGCGCTGCAAAAATTCGAAGCTGTGGAGCAACTGCTCTTAAACATGATGAATTCTTCATGTGCGGTGCAAGAGTTTCAATTAAATAATTTACCATTTCTTTGTTTAATCGAAACGTCTGCACAAAATGTGTATCCGGCAGAGAAAATGGATCACTTTCACTTCTCATTACTTGCCTTTCTATGTTATATTGTACCATATTCCTTCTTCGCTCTACTTCTCTCTGCTCATTTTGTACTTCTTGCCAAACAAACAACTGATAAGGTAACATTTTTATGTTCTACTGATAAGGGACGTGCTACGCTAAACTATCACAATTTAAAATACAAAATGCTTTGCCGACCGTTTCAATTTCTGATAACATAGATTTGGTAACTTGTTTAGGGATTTTCGACAATGACACTAGACAAGACACTCACACAAGCACGATTTTTATAAAACGTATAATACATTTCCGAAGTTACACGATTACCTTCTCTACAGTAGAATACTATGTTTCATGATGCTATTTTTCATTACTACCAGCAATTTGTTTGTGACGTCACGCCTATAGAATTCTATTTGTCATGATAGCACCACAGTATCTTTTGTATCCGAAACCTTATTTTCGAAATAATTTCCACCAGGCAACTTTGATTGGCAACCATGTACTCACATTTCATACAAAGACAGTTGGCCACCCTGCAAATCACCAACTCAAGAGATCAATCGGCTCCTTCAAAAGCAATTCTCTGTTATTTAACTCAAATTACGTAACACAAATCGTAAGTAAGGACCCAAACACAAATATTTTAGTTTTTTCGAATTAAGTTCGCCCCTGCAAGTTTAGGACAACTTTGTTATTATGTAACGTTAGAGGTTAGGTTGCGCGGTTCGACTCAAGTCTATTGAAACTTCCAGACGATGGCCGCAATGCGTTCGTTCTCTCGCCTGCTCACCCGAAGCACCCTCAATACGTTCTCGAGGAGGGGGTACGCCGACGAGATGTCCTTCACGTTCGCTGCTGGCAACCAAGTCTTCTACGACGCGCAAAGCATCAAGCAAGTAGACGTCCCCTCTTTCTCGGGTAGCTTCGGCATCTTACCGAAACACGTCCCGACGCTTGCCGTGCTCAAGCCCGGGGTGGTGACCGTGTTCGAGAACGAGGGGGCGGTCAAGAAAATATTCGTTTCCAGTGGAACCGTCACGATAAACGAAGACTCTTCAGTGCAGATCATCGCCGAGGAGGCTGCGCCGGTTGAGAACCTCGATGCGGCCGCTGCTAGGGACATTTTGAGCAAAGCACAGTCCGAGTTGGCATCCGCTTCAACCGATGAGGTTGGTAGTAGTCATTTTTTTTTTTTGCGTGTTACAAAACTTGTGATTCCAGGCTAAGGCTGAAGCTCTAATCGCAGTCGAAGTGGGAGAGGCTCTCGTGCAGGCAGCGCAATGAGATATTTTGTTGTAAAAAAAAAAAGAAAATAGTTTAAGGTATGTGAAGTATCAATAAAAATTAACAATAAAACTCATGTTTTTACATTAAATTCAGAATTATTGTGATGCAATTATTTCCAGAACAGCGACATCTTACGGCCGCGTTTTGTATTTCTCTAAATATTTCTGAAAACATTGCTAAAAACAATTGCTTTATTAAGTAGGTAATAAACATGAGCAAAAAAAAATTGCAACATCAATACGGGCGCCATTACAATATGCGAATTAAATTTGACAAAAAACAAAAGAGAACTGAAACAACGAAACGCAGGATTGCAAGAGCAAAAATTGTTTTTGCGTTCCGTTTTTTCTTTTGTTAATTTCTATTGGCGATTTGATTTTCTTACGTTACGTTGCTTATCGTGTTAGTCGGTGAGCGGGGAAGAAAGTGCGGTTAAGTTTGCGTCGATCCAGTGTTGCCAATACGTGGAAATTTTCCCGATTTGTGGGAATTTTTTGAGAAAAAGGAATTTTTGAAGCCAAAATTGTTTACATTTTAAGCTCAAGCCAGGTCTTGATAAAGATGCATGAAAATTGCAATTTGAGGGAAGAAGTA
This sequence comes from Serrognathus titanus, assembly GCA_039766575.1. Lineage (NCBI taxonomy): Eukaryota > Metazoa > Arthropoda > Insecta > Coleoptera > Lucanidae > Serrognathus > Serrognathus titanus. The sequence continues at coordinate 61,114,385 of CM077914.1, forward strand.
GACATAAATTCTCAATAGTTGGCAACACTGCGTGAAGGTGTCGACTTCATCTTGTTTTGTCTCCACTTTTTTTCAAATACATACCATGGTGGATGGCTGTGGAAAATAAAATTAATGCATTTTAAGAAACTTGAAAGTATGAGTCTTGGCTAAAGTTACTAGATATATATATATATACATCTAGTAACTTTAAGTCTTGGCATTTGTCAGCTGTCAAATTTTTGATTTGTTGCTTACTAAAACTAAGACGATCCTTTCATATCCCGAAACAAACTTATTTATTAAAATCCAAAAGATTCTATCAGACAATAATAATAATGAACTGTTAAGACTTCTTCATCAGCTTTGAATTTGTAGGTTAGATTCGTTACATGTCAAAAATGGACATACACGTGTGAATCAAGCTACGACATGAATTTTATTTTCCACAGCAACCACCCCTTATGGCATTTAGAAAAAGAAAACACAAGTTACTTCGTATATTTCAGTTTTCTTTTTTTAATCTTTGATTTTCGAACAATCCGCCTAATAATCATCGACGTTCTTTTGTTTTGTGTTCGTTAATCCTTCCTTTCTCGTTCTTTGTTCGATTTTGGTTTAGATCCTTAAAATCGAATTAATTTTTCGTATTACAGTTGACGCTTCGCGCGGATCGTTCTTTTATTTTTCTTTTCTTGTTTTCTGTTGGTGATTTGATTATCTCGCAGTCGATTTTCTTTTGTTTCTTTCGTTCACTGTGTTCTTTGTTTTTCCACGTTGTTTGTTTCTATTCTCTTTTATATTGCCTTCGCGTCCAAAAATTTGCAGTAACTCCAACGCGCTGATGTCTTGCGTCTGTATGCAGTATTCGCCTGAATCCGTCTGAAGATTTTTAACTCGCTTCGACGACGTTGTTGGGGCGTGTGAAGTTTGGGTGATTGCTCGACAAAATGCTGCACAAGCACTGGTATATAGGGTTTGCTCAACAATATGCTGCAAACAATGTTGTGTGTGGCTGCTCGACAAAATGCTGCACAAGCAGTGGTATATAGAGTTTGCTCGACAATATACTGCAAACAATGTTGTGTGTGGTTGCTCGACAAAATGCTGCACAAGCAGTGGTATGTAGGGTTTGCTCGACAAAATGCTGCAAACAATGTTGTGTGTGGCTGCTCGACAAAATGTTGTACAAGCAGTGATATATAGGGTTTGCTCGACAATATACTACAAACAATGTTGTGTGTGGTTGCTCGACAAAATGCTGCACAAGCAGTGGTATAGAAGTTTTGCTCGACAATATACTGCAAACAATATTGTGTGTGGTTGTTCGAGCAGTAGTATGAGTTCTCCTCGAGGGTCGATCATCGCCAAGCCAGATGGCGGCCGTGATTTTGTTTATATTTTAAACGAAAAATAAACTGAAATAAAAATAGGTTTTTAATAGAACAGAAACTCCTTCTTTTCGGGTGATGGTGGCAATGGGGTAATAAGCGACGGAAGGCGTCCTTGTTGCAGGAACTCCTTCAGGACGTCGCGGCTGAGTTGCCAACGTTCCTTTTCCCCATTATTAATCTTCAATAACGTCGATATGAAAGAGATGAAAACTCTGTCAAGTGACGACTCGATTCCTGTGATGTTCCTTACTTCTTGTCTCCAAATACTCACTTCGACGACGTTGATGGGGCGTGTGAGATGTGGATAATTGCTCGACAAAATGCTGCGCAAGCAGTGGTATGTGGGGTTTGCTCGATAATATGCTGCAAACAATGTTGTGTGTGGTTGCTCGACAAAATGCTGCGGAAGTAGTGGCATGAGTTCTCCTCGAGGGTCTGCCGACCAGCAACAAAGCGGTGTAGGTGTTACACCCCCAAAGTAGATATGTGTATAACACGAGGGCCGGGGAATGCCAAGGCCGTGTAGAGTTGATTGTTCTCGACAAAATGCTGCACAAGAAGACACTTCCGCTTTAATTCGTCGAGGGGCGGCCGTAATTTTGTTTATATTATAAACAAAAAACAAATAAAAATAGTCCGTGGATTTCGTGTGTTTCAATTTTGTGCTAACCAAATCAGCGACAGGTACAACTGATAAAAATTATTGCGAGTGTTTCATAATCATCATTTTTACTCGATTTGTGAAAACAAAAACGTGTTTGATCGTGCTTTCGACCGGTCTCTGAACTCTCTCCCAGTTATAAACATCAGCAAGCACCGTACTGATCTCGTTGAATGCCTTCCGGTATAATGCCCGGCGGTTTGATTTCCGTCGTCTCTGAACTCTCTCCCAGTTATAAACAGCAGCAAGCACCGTCCTGATCTTGTTGTATGCCTTCCGGTATAATGCCCGGTGGCGACGACTTGATTTCCGGCGTGTTGGCTGCGTGGAATTCGCTTCTGGAGAGACGACTGGGTCTACGGCGTGCGGTGCCCGTCTTTTTCTCTGCCTGGTATTCTGGTAGTGATGCTAGAACTACCCTGACCTATCGGCAGCAGTGCTAGCTCAGCTTTCGGGACAAGTGTTGGACGAGCTCTGGTTCAATGCCGTCCTGGAACGCCTGGAACGCACGGCCAGGCTTCGCTTCTGACGTCACGGATTTAATGGTGTGCACGTGTTCAATGTAATAACAGTAATTTGAGACATACGTTTTGTCTTCCATGGCCCACCTTTACCAGAAATTTATTTGGATGTATGGCATTTTATTTAAATCTCCGTTTTAAGATCTACGGGGACAAATTTGACCCTGACATACCAGTTAAGGGTTAAAGCTCACAATGAAGCTAGATTTGGTGGATTTTGTGAATACGAATTTAAAAACGTGAAACACCCCGATTCAAAATCATTTCCCGGTATTTTCGGGATGAATAGAACATCAAAAAATAAGGTCACCTTCGTAGATATTTTTTTTCCCCAAAAGTGAACAAGAAGGGGGTTAGGAGCTCTAAAAGAGGGGGAAAAATATCGTTCTTTTGGCAACATCTGGATTCTTTAAATTATTAAACTATTATTATAACTCGGATGTAAGAAGACACCTAAACTGCGCATTTACAACATCAGATACTCCCTAATTTTTAAGGGGTAGTTTGGTATGACGTACGCCGTCCTGATCTCGTTGAACGTCTCCCGGTATAGTGCTCGGCGGCGGTGACGACTTATTTCTGTCGTGTTGGCTCCGAGGTGGAATCCGCTTCTGGAGAGATGACTGGGCCTATGGCGTGCGGTGCCCACACTCTTCCCTGGCTGGTATTCCGGTGGCGATGTTAGAGCGAGCGGAACTACCCTCACCTTTCGGCTAGCTCAGCTCTCGTCCAGTCTGACCTTTCGGCAACAGCGTTGAACGAGCTATGGTTCAGTGTCATCTTGACATGCTTTACATTTTCCAGCGGGCTGAATTGACCCTATCCCGCGAAGGTGACAAAGTTCTTGAAATGTCGTAAGCCGTCCTGATCTCGCTGTATGCTTCCCGGTATAATGTCCGGCGACGGCGACTTGGTTTCCGTCGTATTGGCTGCGTGGAATTCGCTTCTAGAGAGACGACTGGGTCTACGGCCCGAACTCTCCCCAGGCTGGTGTCCCGGTAGCGTCCAGTCTGACTTTTCGGCAACAGCGTTGGACGAGCTCTGGTTCAGTGACACGCTTTATATTTTACAATGGGCTAATTTGGTCTGATGTCGCGAAGCTGACGGTGGCAATAGTGACAAAGTTCTTGGAATGTCGTACGCCGTCCTGATCTCGTTGCATGCCTCCCGGTATAAGGCCCGGCGGCGACAGCGAGTTGATTTCCGTCGTATTGGCCAAGTGGAATTCGCTTCTGGAGAGACGACTGGGTCTACGGAGTGCAGTGCCCGTACTCTTCCCTGGCTGTCCAGTCTGACCTTTCGACAACAGCGTTGGATGAGCTCTGGTTCTGTGCCATTCTGGCACGCTTTATATTTTACACTGGGCTGATTTGGTCTGATTCCGCGAAGGTGACGGTGGCAGTGATGACAAAGCTCTTGGAATGTCGTACTCTGTCCTGATCTCGTTGAATGCCTCCCGGTATAATGCCCGGTGGCGGCGACTTAATTTCCGTCGTGTTGGCTGCGTGGAATTCGCTTCTGGAGAGATGTGGTGCCTATACTCTTCCCTGGCTAGTATCCCGGTAGCCTTTTGGCAGCAGTGGTAGCTGAGCTTTCGTCCAGTCTGACCTTTCGGCAATAGCGTTGGATGAGGTCTGGTTCAGTGCCGTCCTGGCACGCTTTATATATGCTCTTAATTACCCGGCATTCCTAGAACGCACGGCCAGGCTCTACTTCTGACGTCATGCATTTAATGACGCACACGTGTTTTCACACGCTTTTCGCGTGGCCTTATAACCGATTTTCTCCTCATTTTCCCCTTTCTCAATTGGTATCACTTTTTGTTTCTATTTCCAGAAATGTTTCATATCAACATATCAGGTGTGGTCCTTCATTTGTTTTGTTTTTATCTTCAATTTAAAAAGAATATTGTTTCAATTTTTTTGCAACTTCCTTATTTGTTGTTTGTTTACCACAACAACTGCAAAACCAACCAAAAATAATCAAACATCTAAACGAAAACTTACCATTATGTTGGCAAAAAGGTAACATTCAAAAATTGTCGGTAACAAGTGAAAGTTACCTTACCTTACCTTACCTTACCGGTAATGTAGGAAATTTAAGGTAACTCCATTATGTTGGCAACAAGGTAACGTTCAAAAATTGTCGGTAACAAGTGAATGTTACCTTACCGTAATGTAGGAAATTTAAGGTAACTTTCCATTATGTTGGCAACGAGGTAATATTCACTTGTTATGGACAATTTTTGAATGTTCAATTCAAAAATTGTCGGTAACAAGTGAATGTTACCTTACCGGTAATGTAGGAAATTTAAAGTAACGACTCATAACACTAACGCTATCCGCTTAACTGAGTAGGTAGCTTAAGAGGCAGAAATTTGGTACTAACCACTGTTTTCTACACTCGATTTGGTGCCAAAAGCACTAAATTGACAACCCTAATGGAAATGTCGGTAACATAGGAACTCATAACACCAACGCTGTCCGCTTAACTGAGTAGGTAGCTTAAGAGGCAGAAATTTGGTACTAACCACTCCTTTCTACACTCGATTTGATGCTAAACGCATTAAATTGATAACCCTAATGGAAATAAGTTGGCAACACCGTTCAGCAGCATTTCGATAGTGGCGACATCTATGATGAAGCAGTCAAAACAGATTCTCACCTGTGCGCCAAAGTATTGCAGGTTACAGGTGCAATAATGAACCGAAACGAATATTATCGAGCCGACCTTTTAATTCGGTGCGTAAAAATGCCACCTCACCCACCTGACACCTGACCAGTGCGCGCGCGATAACAACGCAAGGAATCGGCTCGGAGACGACAGGAATTCGTCCTTCGCCTGCCTTCTCAGTTTCACATCGGCAGGACATGATAATTAATTACACGCGAGCAACGGGGCTAACCAGCGTAACGATGTGTTTGTTTTAATCAGTGAGTGCGGGCCAAGAACGAGAAAGAAATGAGCGCGAACGACACCGAAGCGAAAAGTGAGGTTGGAAAGGGGGACACGGTGGTCCCCATCCTGCAACCGCCGCCCAGCAAAGCCTGGGTTAAGTTCGAGGATGAGGCCAACAAGTCCGCGAAAGACACCGAACCGGCTATTATCAATACCGAAAGTATCCAAGTGAATTTGGAGCGTAGCATCAGTTCTCTGAACGAGAACAGTGTGCCGGTGCTTGACCCGAAACCCTTGAGGAACGTCGAGCTGCCTGTGAGCCCTGCACCGGCTGAGCCAATCAGGCAAGGCTTCTGTAAGTGAATTTTCTTGGGCCGTAGGAAAGTAGGCCACGGGTTAATTCGGTGAATGTTTCAGCGAACGGTGATATTATTGTTACCCTATTGCCTGTCAACACTCGTTTTCCTTGGATAACTCCTGCTCAATTCCGTCCAGAACTAGTACCTGAGGAACTCATGGCTCAAGGACTAACGGTAATGTACCATGGTGATCACCTAAAACGATACTTACGCATGTAAACTACACCCTTATGACCATTTCAAACGATGCTAGCGCCGCCATCTGTGAAAATTTGGCTAAAGTATGAATATTTCTGCTTAGAAATCAAAACAATGTGCAACAAATGCTACAACGCCCTCTTATTAAACCAAGGTTGCCAACAGATTTTCGCAGAGCCTTAAATAATCACGCCCTCTTATTAAACCAAGGTTGCCAACAGATTTTCGCAGAGCCTTAAATAATCACTAAAAAGTCTTTAAGGTTAAAAGGTTCAAAAATTCAAGCTTTTCTTCATTGGTGCATTAAATATTTCCAAAAATTTACGTCGGCGTAAAATGAGACCATCAAAATTGCCGATGAAAACGAGAATTGATAGTCTTTAGTGTTTTTTTTTTCTTCTTTGGGTTGGTATCAAAAATATAGTAAACAAAAAACGATCGATTGTGTAACAAACGCGGGCAACAAAAAAAAACAGTCGAAGATCTATTGGATACAAGAAAATCTCTTTTTTGCGTTAAAATTACAATAGATGTCTCTAAATTCGCATCGAATTTGTTTTTTTTTTTTCTACAAACAAAAAGAAATGGTCGCCGATTTGGTTAGGTGGGCGCAAGAAAAGAGGATTATTTCATTTCGCGTCGTCAGAAAACAAATTCATAACGATAACAAAAGACGTTCGAATTTCGACTTCATAAAAATTAACAAAACGCAATCGACTGTGTGACATCAATTCGGTGTAATCGCGTTCTCTTCCTCGTCGAAAGAAAATCTCCCCATCTCCCAAAACAAAAGGCGATCGCGTTCGCTATTCACTAAAAAAAAAAAAAGAAAGAAAGAAAGACGTCAAAATCTGAAACTTTTTCGATCTAAAATGGTTTTCATATAAATATATATATTTTATAACAATGACAAATTTGAAATCCGCAGAAAGTCGATCGTCTTTTGTTTGGAATGACAAACGCAGAAAGTCGATCGTCTTTTGTTTGTCATTCCAAACAAAAAACGATCGACTTTCTGCGGATTAATGACATTGAATGAACGAATGAATAAATAAAATAACAAAACGCAATCGAATGTGAAACAATTTACAAGAATAACAAAAGCGAAACAAACGAATGACGGCCGATTGAAATTCGAAATCCGCAGAAGAAAGTCGATCATCTTTTGTTTGTAATTCCGAACAAAAGAGGATCGACTTTCTGCGGATTAATAACAACGAACGAATAAATAAAATAACAAAAGACAATCGACTGTGAAAAAATTTACAAGAATAACAAAAGCGAAACAAACGAACGACGGCCGATTGAAATTCGAAATCCGCAGAAGAAAGTCGATCATCTTTTGTTTGTAATTCCGAACAAAAGAGGATCGACTTTCAACGCATTAATAACAACGAACGAATAAATAAAATAACAAAAGACAAACGACTGTGCAATAAATTTACTAGTATTTGTAAGAATAACAAAAGCGAAACAAACGAACGACCGACGATTGTATTGTAACAAATGCAGGAAACAAAAAACGGCGAACGTTTTAAAAAAATAACAAAACACAATCGACTGTGGAACATATTCACAAGTATTTTTGAGAATAACAAAAGCGAAACAAACGAATGACGGCCCATTGAAATTTGAAATCTGCAGAATGTCGATCGTCTTTTGTTTCTCATTCCAAACAAAAGACGATCGACTTTCTGCGGATTAATAACTATGAACGAATAAATAAAATAACAAAAGACAATCATATTCACAAGTATTTTTGAGAATAACAAAAGCGAAACAAACGAATAACGGCCGATTGAAATTTGAAATTCGCAGAAAGTCGATCATCTTTTGTTTGTCATTTCAGACAAAAGGCGATCGACTTTCTGCGGGTACATAACAATGAATGAATGAATGAATAAAATAACAAAACACGATCAACTGTAACAAACGCAGGAAACAAAAAATTGCAAACGTTTAATAAAAATAACAAAACACGATCAACTGTGGAACATATTCACAAGTATTTATGAGAATAACAAAAGCGTAACAAACGAATGACGGCCGATTGAAATTTGAAATCCGCAGAAAGTCGATCGTCTTTTATTTCTCATTCCAAACAAAACACGATCGATTTTCTGCAAATTAGTAACAATGAAAGAATAAATAAATGAAATAACAAAACACAATCAACAGTGAAACAAATGTACAAATATTTATAAGAATAACAAAAGCGAAACAAACGAATGATGCCCGAATGTGTTGTAACAAATGGTGGACGATTTTGATGAAAAAAAGTCTTTCGTTTCTTTCTTGTTTGCGCCAAAAAAGAATGCGACACAAGCTTACAATCCTTTATAAGAATAACAAAAGCAAAACAAACGAAATACGACCGATCGTATAACAAATGCATTTATTTGTTCAGCGTTATTAATCCGCAGAAAGTCGATCGTCTTTTGTTTGTTAGTGCAAACAAAAGACGATCGACTTTCTGCGGATTAATAACAATGAATGAATAAATAAAATAACAAAAGTGAAACAAATTTACAAGTATTTGTAAGAATAGCAAAAACAAACGAACGACGGGCGATTGTGTTATAATAAATGCAGAAACAAAAAAATGGCGAACGTTTTAAAAAAGAAATAACAAAACACAATCAACTGTGAAACATATTCAATAGTATTTCTAAGAGTAACAAGAGCAAAACAAACGAAGTGCGTTTAATTTAATAATAATAATAATAAATAAAAACATAATCAACTCTGGAACAAATTCGCAAGTATTTATAAAAACAAAAGCGAAACAGACGAATGACGTAACAAATGCAGGAAAAAAGTCTTTCTTTTCTTGTTTGCGTCAAAAAAGAACGCGACAGAAATTTACAAACGTTTATAAGAATAACAAAAGCAAAACGACTAATTGTACAACAAATGCAGGAAGCAAAAAAATGGCGAACGTTTAAAAAAAAGAAATACCAATAATGTTAAAAGAGAATAAATAAATAAAATAACAAAACACGATCAACTGTGAAACAACTTCACAAGCATTTATAAAAATAACAAAAGCGAAACAAACGAGCGACGACCGATTGCGTAACGAATACGAGAAAAGCAATGGTGAGCGATTTTTACGCATTTCAAAAAAAATCGTCAAAAAATCGCGTGAAACAAATTCATCAAATTTTTATTTAAGTACCAAGTGATTTTTTTTAATTTTTTTATCAACTCTTGCCATGAAATTTGAACGGCATGTCATAAGTCATTGTCATTTCATGGCAAGAGTTGATAAAAAGAAAAAAATTAAATCACTCGGTACAACAGAAGCAAGAAAACAAACGAAATGCGACTGATTGTGTAGCAAATTGGCGGACGATTTATGTTTTATTTTCTTTTTCGCCCCAAAAAATAATAATAAAACAAAAGGTTTCTCTTAAATAAATAAAATAACAAAACACAATCAACTGTGAGACAAATTCCAGGAGTATTTATGAAAATAAAAAGGGCAGAACAAACGAACGACGACCGATTGTACTGTAACAAAAGAAGGAAACAAAAAATGATGGACGAATTAAAAAAATCGCGTTTTCTTTTGTTACGTCAAAAAAGAAAAAAGAACAAATAAAAGCAAGGTTTCTTTCTACAGAAAAAAATAAAAATGAATAAAATAACAAAGCACAAATCAACTCTGAAACATATTCGCGAATATTTACAAGAAAAATAAAAGCAAGACAAACGAATAAAGCACAGACGTAAAGAATCCTTTTCCGCGTCAAAAAATAATTTGACTTCTTTCTTCAAAATATAGACAAACAAACACGAATAAGGAAGTAAAATACGATCGATGAGGGAAAAGAAATTTTGATTTTGACATTTGACGTTTATGACCAAGGATGTTTAACCTAAATCGTCGGTCTCACGTGACGAGTGACGTACGCAACGCCCCCCTCTCTCACTGTTTGCAATAAACACCCCGTAATTGCCAAGACGTATCATTTTAGCTGAGCACCACTGTGCCAGTATATATTTTGATTTAATTGCAGCGACGCTGTTACTTATAACTTAGCGCCAAAGAAAAGGAAGCAATTAGGAATACCATCCTCACATTCTCAGGCTATTTTAATACAAGAATAATCTAATTCCATTAACAACGTGTTTTTTTTTTTATTTAACAAAGTACCCCATTGTTTTTTCGAGCGCGTAGTTCATAAAAGGAGCTGATTTTATGCGGCATTGTTTGAACATGTAATCTAAAGCACACCCGACACGGTTTACTTAAGAGCCGCTTGTTCGCTGCGATAAAGAAAAAACGTTTTCCTTGTCTTAATTAAGTGATCATTTCGCTTAAGGAATTCCCCGAGGAGTGTGTCGTTAGGACTTTAAATGGACGCCGACTTGGTTCAAGGAATTTATAACGAGCGTTTTGACGCCCAGTACGCATTTGCATTCAAGTCGCAAACTAATTGCGGCCGTCATTTCTAGTGCTTTTCGTTTAAGGTGCATGAAACACGCTGCCAAATTGCGATGGTAATGGCGAAACACGGGACAAGGTCAAAGTAGAAATCCGCCTCACGTCGTTATTGTTGTTGTTGTTGCAGTTAACACAATCAAGTATGATTAGCGATCGTGTTCAACACAGTAAATAATGTAATGGAACTATTTTTGTATTTTGTGATATACCGGTGGTTGACCGAAACTGAGATCATAGAAATTCGATGAGGATAAAGAAACATGAAGTGGTAGGGGCAGGAGTTGGCCTTTTCCATCTCTTTTACGTACCTACATCGCTTTCGGTCATTAATTTGTTCTCACTTTCAAACAACAACCTGTATAATGTTTAAAATAAAAAGAATCTCTTTTCACCTATGCATATAACACATTTCATTGTCGCTTATGTGTTGAGTAATTGAGTAAGACCAATGGTGTAGTGCTAGCCCATCAACGACTTCATTTGTTTCTTGTTTTCTTTTTTTTTTTCGTTTTTAATTTGACAACGGACTGAAAAACAAATGAACTACGCCGTGCGACATTCGAGTACTCGTCAGACAATTTCGCAAGAGGTGACAAAATAATTAATTTTTGTTTCAGTTTTAATTCTCGTGTTGTCACTTGTTTTCTCTTGGTTTGTCAGTGCCTAAATCGAAAAACAAATGAGCTACGATTTGGAAAATAGCGCGAAATTCAATTCGAAAATTGTCAGAACGATTCCATTTTTGTTTCAATTTGAATCCGTTTAAAACTTTTTTTATTCTTCGGTCTTCCTTTGTTTCTCGTTTTTTTTTTTTTGTTTCTAATTTGGCAACGAACTGAAAAACAAATGAACTACGGAGTATAAAAACGAGTTGTGCGACTCGTCAGACAATTTTCCAAAAGGTGACAAAATAATTAATTTTTGCTTCAATTTTAATTCCTGTGTTGTCACTTGTTTCCTCTTGGTTTGTCAGTGCCTGAATGGAAAAACAAATGAGCTACGATTTGGAAAATAGCGCGAGATTCAATTCTAAAATTCTCGGAACGATTCCATTTTTGTTTCAATTTGAATCCGTTTGAACTTGTTTTATTCTTCGGTCTTCATTTGTTTCTCGTTTTTTTGTTTTTGTTTCTAATTTGACAACAAACTGAAAAACAAATGAACTACGGAGTATAAAAACGAATTGTGCGACTCGTCAGACAATTTTCCAAAAGGCGACAAAAGAATTAATTCTTGCTTCAATTTTAATTCTCGTGTTGTCATTTGTTTCCTCTTAGTTTGTCAGTGCCCGAATGGAAAAACAAATGAGCTACGATTTGGAAAATAATGCGAAATTCAATTCGAAAATTTTCAGAACGATACCATTTTTGAAAATTAATTAAAATTGTGTTAATTGATACCATTTTTGTTTCAATTTGAATCCGTTTAAAACTTTTTACTCCTCGATCTTCGTTTGTTCCTTGTTTCTTTTTTTTGTTTTGGTTTTTGTTTTTAATTTGACAATGGACTAAAAAACAAATGAACCACGCCGTATAAAAAAATGTACGAAATTCAATTAGTTTCCAGAAAATAACGACAAGATAATACGTTTTTGTTTTAATTTTCATCTGCTCGAAATTATAGTCACTTGTTTTCTTCGTGATTCGTCAGTAGAGTGAAAAACAAATGAACCACGACGTGTAAAATAGCGCGAAATTCAACTAAACTATTCGAATGATTTCTCGAAAGCTAACGATTCATAAAATAATTCATTTTTAACTCGATTTTAATTAGTTTGAGATTTTAATTTCCCAAATCGTCACTTGTTTTCTCTTAATTTGTCAGTAAATTGAAAAACAAATGACCTACGATTTGGAGAATAGCACGAATTAGAATCTTTGAAAAGAAAATTCATTTTTGTTTCGATTTTAAGCCATTTGAAATTCTTAATTCCCAGATCTTCTTTTGTTTCTTCTTTTTCTTTTTCTTCTTCTTCTTCATTCGGCAGCACTGGCGGAGTGAAAAACAAATGAACTGCGAAATGTAAACTAGCGCAATATTAAAAAAAAAGAAACGACATTTATAGTTCGAAATTCATTTAATTTTAATTAACGTAAAATTTTTAATTCCTGGATCGTCATTTGTTTTTTTTTTAATTAATTAAATTCCCAAGTAAAGTAAAAAAAAGACAAATGAACTGCGACATGGAAAATAGCGCGAAATTCAAATAATTTTTTTTTCTTTCAAAAATCTCGGAAGATTTAAAACGATTCGTTCTTGTTTTAAAATTTAAATTCTTTTGTTTCTTCTTTTTCTTTTTTCTTCTTCTTCTTCTTCATCTTCCAATGAATTACGATGTGTAAAATAGCGCGAAATTCAATCCGCAAAGAAATTCTCGGCAAGTAACAATTTTTAAATAATTTGCTTCTCGCTTCAATTTTCATTGTTCTGAAATTTTTTGTTCCTCGATCGTCATTTGTTTTTTCTTCTTCTTCATTCGGTAGCACTGGCGGAGTGAAAAACAAATGAACTGCGATATGTAAACTAGCGCAAAATTAAAAAAAAAAGAAAAATTTATAGTTGGAAATTCATTTAATTTTAATTAACGTAAAATTTTTAATTCCTGGATCGTCATTTGTTTTTTCTTCTTCATTCGGCAGCACTGGCGGAGTGAAAAACAAATGAACTGCGATATGTAAACTAGCTCAAAATTAAAAAAAAAGAAACATTTATAGTTGGAAATTTTAATTTTAATTAACGTAAAATTTTTAATTCCTGGATCGTCATTTATTTATTTTTTTTAATTAAATTCCCAGGTAAAGTAAAAAAAAAACAAATGAACTACGACATGGAAAATAGCGCGAAATTCAAATAATTTTTTTTTCTTTCAAAAATCTCGGAAGGTTTAAAACGATTCGTTTTTGTTTTAAAATTTAAATTCTTTGGAAATGTTTACCTCCTGCTTGACCACTTGTTTTTTTCTCTTTTTAATTTGCCGGGAGAGTAAAAAACAATTGAACTATGACGTGAAAAACGGAGCGAAATTCAATTTTCGAAAAGGATGAAAACAATTGCTATTTGCTTCGATTTTAATACGTTTAATACTTCCAAATACCTGGATCATTTGTTTTTTTTTTAATTAAATTCCCAAGTAAAGTAAAAAAAAACAAATGAACTGCGACATGGAAAATAGCGCGAAATTCAAATTTTTTTTTTCCAAAAATCTCGGAAGGTTTATTTAAAACGATTCGTTTTTGTTTTAAAATTTAAATTCTTTGGAAATGTTTACCTCCTGCTTGACCACTTGTCTTTTTCTCTTTTTAATTTGCCGGGAGAGTGAAAAACAATTGAACTATGATGTGAGAAACAGAGCGAAATTCAATTTTCGAAAAGGATGAAAACAATTGCTACTTGCTTCGATTTTAATACGTTTAATACTTCCAAATTCCTGGTTCGTCACTTGTTTTTGTTTTTAATTTAATCTTTTAAACTGAGGTATAGGAAAACGGCGCGAAATTTAACCGAAATATTAAAAAAAAAGTGTCGAAAATAGTTAAGAACCTTAAAACAATTCATGTTTGTTTCGATTTTAATTCGTCTAAAATATTTACTGCATTGATCCTCATTTTTTTTTTAACTTTTTGATTGATTAAGAAACAACTCAACCACTATGGGGAAAATAGCGCGAAATTTAAAGAAAAACCTCAAATAGGATGACTTTGAAGTCATTCAATTTTTTTTTTGAAATTTTTAATTACTGCCTCGTCACTGGTTTTTTTTTTCGATTTGCCAACTCTTTTTTTTTTTTAGCTCACGGTTGAAGAATACGTGCAAGCTTTAGAGCTACTAACAAACGACGTCCGCTTCACAATGTACAATATCTGTTACAAAAGAATCCTGGTGGTTTGGATAACTATAGCTTTCTGCCTCCTGTTCGGCCTCCTTTTTTCGGGCCTGACTGGCTTGTTACTTTTCGCCATCGGCATGATCTGGCTGGTCATAAACGCGGCCGTCATTTTCCTGTCCATGTGGATCAAGTTCAAGGTGTACCGCAACCTAGAGCGATGCCTGGCGCACGTGAACAAGCAACTCCTAAGGCACAAGATCGTGGTCGCCTTAGACGACAGGGGAAAGATCTCCTGCCACAAGGTCACGCTCTGCTTTCTGTACTTGGACCCGGGGCCGTGCATCGCCCACCTCCAAGGGAGCGTCGAGCAACAGGAAAGGGAGGCGAACGGTTGGGAGCAGCGCATGGACATTTCGGCGAACGACATCGTCATCCAAGGCAGTCGAACCACCAGGTTATCCAGGAAACAGGTGAGGCGATTCTAGGCCACCCCATATCTCTACTAACACCTACTTTGGAGTGGCTAGTGATTCCTTCAGTAGTTGCAAGTTGCATGTGATTTTCGCTGAGCGTTTGTCAATAACATGTCATTGGTGTGCTTCTCTTTTCGCATTACGTCGGGCGACCTTTGATAAGTTTTTAGAACTTAACGCGTTTCTCTTTTGTCTTTCTTGGGTTTTTAATTAAATACCCAACTTTGCGTCGGGCGCCAAATTCCAGAAAGCAAGGAAGAGTTAGCAGATATCACAGCCACTTCAAATGTAACTCTCGCACTCGTTCACCATCACACGCTATACAGTGTGTTCCTTGCCTAAGTGCAACCGACATGTTAAATCTAGGGTCGCGGAGAGCAAGTTTTCACTCGCTACCTGCAAAGATGGGGCAAAGATTTCCTGCGCAGGCGCTTAGACTGGACGCTAGACGAAGCGGTGGGCAATCCGTCGAACCCCCGACACATCTCCTCGGCGCTCTGCCCCTGCCAGTACGTCGAGGAGCTCTTGCTCAACAAAGTACCTCGGACGGACATACGAGACTGCTGTCCACTCTGGTCCCGGTTTCTGGCCAGGAGGGGAATCGACTAAAGTAACTTGCAACTCCTTTTTTCTTCTCTAACAAACAAGCTTCAGCATGCTTTTTACAAAAAAAACCTCTTAAGCTCAGTCCATCTCGTCAGCTTTTAAATTACCACCTGCTCAGAATCATCGCTGATTTAAACACTGACGAGATGGCGTTGAGTGGAAGCACGCTTCAGTTTTAACTCGAATACGAACTTAAATTGTTCGGGGACGTACTTAAATAATTTCGAGCTTTGTTGCAGGAGAGGGCGGCTTTGTTATATTTAAGGTACGTCGCGCGCTGGGGCAAAGAACGGGTCAGGGGTTACCTAGCCAGTCCACCAGCGAAGGGGGGTCGCCACTGCGCGTCGCTGACGTGCCCCTGCCAGTACATAGAAGACCATCTTCAGTGCAAACCGGCAGGCAAGTTAACGCTAGGCACTTTCTGTAGTATACCAGATCAAACACCTCATCGAACTTGTACAGTGCAGTAGACATAGCTTAATTTAGCGTTGTTAATTAACACATCAAAAAAAAAAAGAAAAAGAAAAAAGAGGAAGACTTGTATGTAGGTATCGTGCGTTTAAAAACTCTCACGTTTGGAGTTGGCATGATATTTAGGCCTTGGGGCCTTTTCGAGCTACTTACGCACTATTGTGCTCACATTATCGTCGATAATAATAGTTACTAACATTTCTTAAATGCACCGTGATTTTCAATTATCTACAAAATAAAAAAGAGAGAGATCTAGACGACTCCGTGATTCGCGCACGCACATATCTCGAATAATTCGTGGATTTTTATCGTTCTGTTTTATTTACTAATAATGTTGTTGTTGTTGTTGTTGGGTGCGAGTGATTCAAAATGCGGATGACAATCAAAAGGGTGACTCACATCAATTATCGTTTACATAAAGAGCGACGCAGCGACGTTTCGTTTTGCTTAGGTTTAGGATGTATGACTGGAATTTGGAAAGAAGTTTGCACTAAATCACGTTGATTTATTAGCGTTTTATTACGTCGACGTAGTGGTTATCAGTAGAGGGCGATGAAACGCTTTCCTCCATCCTTCTCTTACGTATATCTACTGCAATAACCATGTCTCTCTCATTGGCGTGTTATTGTCAGGCTTTAGTTATTATTACTAGGGTACGGAATATCATATTTTGACGTCATCACGTCACGCAATCAACTATCTGTTATTTGTGGAAAAACAATTTCTTTTGTATCTACGCCTATGATGTATATAATTTTGTAATCTGAAAGCAATGGCGCAGTTGGTAAACGTGAAGCATAAAATTAAAAAATCCGGCATTTCTTCCCCTGCGCATGTTGTCTTGAATTCATCATCCTCTTAGTCCTCACCTTTCTTCATCCTCATCCTCCTCTTCCTCCTATCATTTTCATCCTCCTCTTCTTCCTCTTCCTCCTCTTCTAAATCTACATCCTCCCTTCTTTCTCTTCATCCTATTCTACCCTCCTCCCCATCCTACTCATCAATCTCCACACCTCTTTTCCTCATTACTCCTCTACTGCCCAACTCCTTTCTCTTTACGCTTCTGGACCATTATCGACCTTAGCATGCCGATAATGGGTCTTCCAAGTTCTTCCATCCGTCATCAGGAGCTCCGACACGTTCTCCCTGGTTATGCTGCAGCCTATCTCAAACTCTGCCGCGCATCTAACGGCTCCCCACCTGGGGCACTCGAAAATCGTGAGTCATTAGTGAGTGTAGAAGGCATGCACGGTGTTGCCAGATTATTCCTAGGGTACGGAATATCATATTTTGACGTCATCATGTCAGTGGCGCACGCAGTCATGTATCTGCGGTTTATTATTTGTGGAAAAACAATTTCTTTTGTATCTACGCCTATGATGTACATAATTTTGTAATCTGAAAGCAATGGCGCAGTTGGTAAACGTGAAGCATAAAATTAAAAAAAATCCGATCCCTAGTCATTAGTGACTGTAGAAGGCATGGCATGCACAGTGTTGCCAGATTGTAGAGACATGTTTTTAGCGCACGCGTCTAGGTTTCGACAATCGACAAGCTTATTTTGTACGATTTTTTTTTAAATTTTGGTTTTTAGAAATAAAAATAGTTCCAGAATCTGCGTTTTGTAGTTCAAATGTACGAAAATTCTGTTTTGGTTATGTGACGGTTGGCGACGTTTCAAACAAACGTCAATTTGGAGGTTATGTTTACAATTCGAGTGTCAATTTGGAGGTTATTTTTGTAATTTGAAGTCAGTTAATGCCAACTTAATAGAATACAATTTCGAATGCTTTAATGAGCTACCGTGCCTTCAAATGAATTCCTCATTAAAGTAAGCTGCGATTTTTTTATAAAGTTGGCAGCGCTCAATGCAAGAACGAGGGACAATTGTCAATAACTGTCAATGTCATATTAACTAATCATGACGTCACATAAAAAATGTGCAAACCCAAAATTCAAAGAAACAGTTAATTACTTCAATTCAAAACAATATTAACGCTTAAAACTGAAATTGTTGTCCTTCATCTTGAATGCACAAACGCGTTTGCCAAGTGTCACTTTCTTCGTCTCTTTCGCCTTAATCCTTTAATTAAGCATGTGTTAAATGTCAAATTTAAAAAATGGCATCCTTGCCATGAGGGTGACACTGTTCGGCGGCCGGACTATACGCCACTGTTTCGTTCATAAAAAAAATGAAGCAAGTTTTTGACGTTAGAAATATGTCTCCTTATTTTTAGTGGTCAATGTATAGTCTAAAATGCACCTCCTGCGCGCAAATTTTAGCATTTAAGCTGCCCACGGCTGTACAAGTTATGTTTGTTGCGTAAATAAAATCAAAGATACTGAGAATCCCACAAAGGGATGCCATTTTTTTAAATTATACATTGACCCCGATTGTTTCTTCTGCTTCTTTTTTAATTTCATCATTTTTTCTGTTGTTTTTGAGACATAAAAAAAAAAGAGTTCTCAAGACGATCGTCTTTCACTTGTTTTTCATTCTAATTCACTTGATCACGTCTCGTCGTCATTGCAGTGATCCTTCTTGCCAGTAAATAGAAAATCGAAATGATCGCGTAACCGATTGTCTTTTGTTTCTTTTGATCTTGATTGTCTTTTGTTTCTTGCGTTTCTTTAAATCGAAAAATGAGTAGTGCGCCTTTAATTGATTTTATCTTTTCTTGAACGATGCGATTTCAGTGTGCTCGTAAGTAAATGCAAAAATTAAAATCGTTGCATAATCAATTGTCTTTTGTTTCATTTGTTTTGCTTTTTGTTTCTTTTGACTTTATTTTGTTCTTTGTTTCTTCTGACTCCGTTTTGTCTTTTGTTTCTTTTTACTTTGTTTCTTCTGACTCCGTTTTGGTTTTTGTTTCTTTTTACTTTGTTTCTTATGACTCCGTTTCGTCTTTTGTTTCTTTTTACTTTGTTTTGTCTTCTCGTTTCTTAAAAATGATTTTAAGATAGAAAGAAGAGCGCTTTTCATGTTTTTTTTTCTTAATTGACGCGATCACAACTTATCGTCTTTTCAGCGATCTTTTCTTGTCAAGGCAAAAAAAACCGAAATCATCACATAAATAATCGACTGTCTTTTGTTTCTTTTTTCTTTTGTTTTTTAAATGGAAAAAGAAGTGTAATTCATTCATGTTTTTTTTTTTCTTTTTAATAGTGCAATCATAACTTGTCGTGATTTCAGCGAACTAGTCAATTAAAATCGTTGCGCAAGCAATTGTTTTTTGTTTCTTTGATTTTGTTTTGTCTGTTGTTTCTTTTGACTTTATTTTGTCAAAGTTTTCAGCGATCCTTGTTAAAGCATAAAAATCGAAATCACCGCGTAAATAATCAACTGTCTTTTGTTCCTGTTGGTTTTGATTGTCTTTTGTTTCTTTCGTTTTTAAAATGGAATGTGTTTGTCAATAAATGCAAAAATTAAAATCCTTGCATAATCGATCGTCTTTTGTTTCTTTGACTTTGTTTTGTCTTTTGTTTCTTTGACTTTGTTTTGTCTTTTGTTTCTTTGACTTTGTTTCGTCTTTTCTTTTTAACTTATTTTGTCTCCTCTTTCAATTTTTAGTTAGAAAATCGACATCGTCGCGTAAATAATTGGGCGTCTTTTGTTTCTTTCGATTGATTTTGCCTCGATCGTCTTTTGTTTCTTTCGCTTTCAAATGGAAAACGGAGTGCCTTTCGTTCGTTTTTTCCTCTTCAATCGAGGCAAATCAATCGTAACTTGCGACTTCAGTGAACTCGTCAATAAAACAAATATTGAAATCGTAGCATAATCGATTGTCTTTTGTTTCTTTCATTTTTAAGATAGAATAGAGAGTGCTCTTCACATTTTTTTTTATTTGACGCTAGCACAAGTTTTCAGCGATCTTTCCTTGTCAAAACATAAAAATCGAAATCGCCGCATAAATAATCGACTGTCTTTTGTTCTTGTTGGTTTTGATTGTTTTTTTGTTTATTTCGCTTCTTAAAATGGAAAAAGGAGTGTTTGTCAATAAATGCAAACATTAAAATCCTTGCATAATCGATCGTCTTTCGTTTCTTTGACTTCGTCTTGTCTTTTGTTTCTTTGACTTTGTTTTGTCTTTTGTTTCTTTGACTTTGTTTCGTCTTTTGTTTCTTTTGACTTTATTTTGTCTTTTCTTTGGATTTTTAGTTAGAAAATCGAAATCGTCGCGTAAATAATTGACCGTCTTTTGTTTCTTTCGATTGATTTTTTGTCTTGATCGTCTTTTGTTTCTTTCGCTTTCAAAATGGAAAACGGAGTGTCTTTCGTTCATTTCTTTCCTCTCCGATCGATGCAGTTATTCATAACTTATGAATTCAGTGAACTCGTCAATAAATACAAAAATTGAAATCGTTGCACAATCGATCGTCTTTTGTTTCTTTGACTATGTTTTGTCTTTTGTTTCTTTGACTTTGTTGCGTCTTTTGTTTCTTTTGACATTTTTTCGTATTTTCTTTCGATTTTTAGCTAGAGAATCGAAATCGTCGCGTAAATACTTGACCGTCTTTTGTGCTTCTTTCGTCTTGATCGTCTTTTGTTTCTTTCGTTTTCAAATGGACAAATGAATGTCTTTCGTTCGTTTTTTTTCTTTCTCTTTAATTGGTGCAATCAATCATAACTTATGATTTCAGTGAACTCGTCAATAAATACAAAGATTGAAATAGTTGCATAATCGATCGTCTTTTGCTTCTTTGACTTTGTTTTATCTTTTGTTTCTTTGACTTTGTTTCGCCTTTTGTTTCTTTCGTTTGATTTTCGTCTTGATCGTCTTTTGTTTCTTTCGCTTTCAAAAAGAAAACGGAGCGCCTTTCGTTCATTGTTTTCCTCTTCAATCGGTGAACTCGTCAATAAATACATAATCGATTGTCTTTTGTTTCTTTTGAGCTTGTTTCGTCTTTTGTTTCTTTCATTTTTAAGGTAGAATAGAGAGTGCTTTTCGCTATTTTTTTTTTATTCTCGCTATCGTCATTTCAGTGATTTTTCCTTGTCGAAACATAAAAATCGAAATCACCGCGTAAATAATCGACTGTCTTTTGTTCCTGTTGGTTTTGATTGTCTTCTGTTTCTTTCGCTTTTTAAAGTGGAAGAAGGAGCGTATTTAATTTAGTTTTTTTTTTCTTTTTAATTGATGCCATCATAACTTGTCGTGATTTCAGCGAACTAGAGTCAATTAAAATCGTTGCATAAGCGATTGTTTTTTGTTTCTTTGATTTTGTTTTGTTTCCTTTGACTTTATCTTGTCGAAGTTGCATTTGTCATGCTACCTGTTGTCACTGACTGGATAATTTCTTCTTCTGTCAGGGATTCAGTGGAAATAACGTCGTTATCGGCCCTCACGTATTTTTTTTTAAGTCAAAAACATCAAATCTCTTCCTCATTTGTATTTCAACGAAATCTTGAATATCATCTTTTGTGTGTGGTTTTTAGTCACTCATTTGGGATGCGCTGGACAATTGGTTAGTGCCGGTTGGAACCAAGTCAAGACTGCTTCTACTCCTGACGTCTCGTTCTCCATTGCAGAAGAACTTCTTCAGGACTGCTGTTACTGCTAGCGGTGTTGCTGCTGCTGGTGGTGTTGTTGCTGCTGGTGGTATTGCTGCTACACTACCAGAAGTAAGCAGCAGCAGCTACAGTCCTGAGGAAGTTCTGCAATGGCGAATGAAACAGTCGTGACGCGGTTCCAATCGGAAGCCAATTCAATTATGGACAACGGGTGCGGAAACCTCCAAGTTAAAAGACGATTTCATTCCACCATTGATATGATGATAAATCTAAAAAGAGGGGGATTGGTAAATAACACCCTGCATTTATCCTTCTGCGAAGCAGCAATACAGCTGCCCAACCCAACCCTTCCTCGAAGTAATAAAATAGCGGAACAAAGAAAGTGCGTTTCGCAGAACTACAGGATGTTATGATAGGCCAGAAAACCAGGCTATGCTTATTACCAATATACGAATGAAATAATGCAACCCGAACTATATGTACAGGGAGATCGAAATTGACTGTTTCGATCCTACACTGCTTTCCACGAGATCGATATCGATATTCACATTCAATTATTAAAATGAAGTTAGCAACATAGGGAGACCTGGGAAGATTTCAGGATTTTGTTGATAGCAATCTGATTAAACAGTAACTATGTTCTTTATTAATTGGATTAGGTTTGGATGTAAGTTTCATGCTTTTCGTTCTAACCTTCTAACCGCTCACAGAAAGCGGTGTAGAATCAGGACAATCAATTTCGATCTCCCTGTACAATTTTAATTTCTTATTTTATTTGTTTAATCAACAGTCCAGAGCAAATTTAAAAAAAACCGACAGCATAGAAATGAGTGAGTCACCCTTTTTACATTGTACATGCGTTAGTTATCATCGACCTGAACACTTAATCACTCAATCACTGTGAGGTGTTACTTTCGAATGTACTTAATTTTTTTACTCTTTGTACTTAAATCGATGATATAATTGTTGATTGTTGAATTTAAATTGAAAGGCTAGTTATATACTATTCCGTCCATATTACGCCGAGTTATATTTTTTATAGAAATAAAACAGTTTAAGGTTCGTGTCTTTTCATTTCGTCATTTCACCTTCCGACTCCCCCCCGCTTACGGTTATCCTACCTTCGCGTTGTTGTCGTTGTTATTAGTGGTGGTGGTGGTGGTAACTTATTTTGTTGTAGTGACTTTTTTCATCTTACATTTTGTTGTAGGCTATCCGTGCATGTTTTTTGTAAATATGTCCGATCGAAACGATCGCCCAGACGTTGTAGATCGTCATGTAATCGGAGTGTGATATAGAGCACACACTTGTAAAAATACAGTATTTTTACACTGATATTATTTTACACCACAGTATATATACATATATTTTTTTTGAATGTTTTGGGTTAGGTTAACGTAGCAATATACATACATACATATAGTTAGTGTAGATTATGGTAATTTAATAAATGTTATGCAATAGACTGTCATTATTTAAATAAACCTAATTGTCCCGTTTTGTTTCGATTTTCCGTTGTACAGGTTGATCTGGAAAGCTGTAAACTTGAATATCGTTGCTACAACCCCACCCCTTCCTGAATATTATCGTTTTATCAATAAAATAAATGGCGAGTTGCACTAATCGAAAAAAAAACGGGCGCCAAAAGGTAAAAGTAAGGTTATAAATAGCAAGATGCGTTAATCATAGGAAAGAAATGGGCGCCAAATATAAATGCAAGGTTAAATAGCAAGAGAACAAAAAAGAAACGGGCGCCAGAAGTGAGGTTAAAGTTAAAAACGGGCGCCAAAACTAAAAGTAAGGTTATGTTTGTAAACTGTCAAAAAATATAGCGCACGCCATTCGCCCATCCTTGACAAAAGCTTCATAGCACTCTGGATATCCTTCTCAAGTGTCAGCGACTTTCAGGAAAATGAAAATTGAAAAGAACCTACTCGGGTAGAAAAGAATTTATAAAAACAAAAGACTACGACATTAAAATATATCGACTACAACTTCTTTTGTTTAGTACGAGTACACATGTCATTAATGACCGACCCGCTCTAACGGGGGGGCGCTTAGGATTCAATTCAGTTCAATTATTTGTTGAAAACTTTCCTCTTTGTTTGGTTAAGTCTGTTCCATCAACTCGTCGACCTGTTCCTTTATCAGCTCGCCCTGCTTGGCCAGTTCCTTCCGCAGCTCCTGCAACTTCCCCGAGAGTTGTTCCAGCGCCAGGACCGACTTTTCCAGGTCGTCTGAGCCCTTGAGAAACTGCTGCACCTGAAGGAACTTCTTCTCGGGCATCGGCATCTTCTCGTCCAGGCAGGTGTACAGGAGGTTTTGCTGCGCCTTGTCGTGTCTGATGTTCTCTATGTCTTCCCGGATTTGATCCGCGGTGAAGCTGAAGTCTTTTCTCTGAACGGTTTTGCTTTTGAACATGTTTACAAAGCGAATTAATGTATCTTTTAGTTGAGCGTGACAGTACACGCCGACAAACGTCAAGTTACAATGCAGTCAGCAGGCTTACCAACTCAAACCTGTCGATGTAGGTCAGTGTAGCCAACGAACATCAATTTACAATGCAGTCAGCAGGCTTGCCAGCTTAAATTTGTCGGTGTAGCCAACGCAAAGGAGTTTTTCATTTTACGAAGCAAATTAATGTTCAAAATTGAAAATCGTTTCGTCGAGCGTGACCGTACAGCCAACGAACATCAAATTACAATGCAATCAACAGGCTTGCCAACTCAAATCTGTCGATTTAGGGCAGTGTCGCCAACGCAACGTTTTTTATTTTTAGGGATTTTGATCGCCATGCGGACAAATAACATCGACATGGGTTAACATGGTTGCCAACTTGCGTATGCAAGTAAAGTAAAACAATTGGAACAGTGATGACGTCGTTACTAATCCATACGTCCATGGAAATAAATATTCTAATGCGATCGATGACCTCACGTTAACGAATTTAAATAAACAAGAGATTCGAATGAATTTAATAAGCCATGCGTTTTGTCATTTGCCGTGTTTGGAGGAGTAATATTTTACGCCCTGCGAACTCGACACCCTTGCGTGTTTAGCCAGTAAGGCGTTCACGTCGATTTTATCGTTTGCCAGCCTCCTGCAACAAAACATGGATAATTACATTCAAACGACAAACAAAAGAAAAATCTAGTGACACGATCACCTTATAAAAAAAAAACAAATGACGATCGACCGGTAGCAAAGAAGAAAACCGTTAGTCGCCTAATCGTGGTTCACGAAAAAATTTTAATAAACAAATCACAATCGATTAACGAAAAAACAAACGAAAGAAAAGTAAATGACAATCGAGTGATGCAGAAAAATCTGAGGCGATCACCTCATAAAGAAAAACAAATGACGATCGACTGATTAGCAAAAAGAAAACCGTCAATCGCCTAACCGTGGTTCACGAAAAAGTTAAATAAACAAACAAATGACAATCGATTAACGAAAAAAACAAACAAAAAAGAAATAAATGACAATCAAGTGATACGGAAAAATCGAAGACGATCGATCACCTCATAAAGAAAAACAAATGACGATCGAGTGATAGCGAAAAGAAAAACAAATGACGATCTACTGAAAGCAAAAAGAAAACCGTCAACCGCCTAAGCGAGGTTCACAAAAAAATAAATAAATAATAAACAAATAAATGACAATCGATTAACGAAAACGTAAACAAAAGAAAAATACATGACAATCAAGACGTTCACCTTATAGAGAAAAAAACAAATGACGATCGACTGATAGCAAAAAGAAAACCGTCAATCGCCTAACCGAGATTCACGAAAAAAATTTAATAAACGATCGATTAACGAAGAAACAAACAATTGGCAGTCGACTGATGAAGAAAAATCAACGACAATCAACTTTATAAAGAAAAACAAACGACGATCGACTAATAATAAAAAGACTGTCAATCGCCTAACGAGAGCAATGAAAAAAAAAAATAACCAAACAAACAAGAAAAGCAATCAATAAAAAGGCGGTCGACGGAAACATAAATAAATGACAATCGATTAGTGTAAAAGTAAACAAATGACGACCGACTGCCAACCAACCAACAAAAAAGAAAACAAACAAAAAGAGTCAATCGAAAAATAAATGTCAATCAACTTATAAAGAAAAACAGCTAATAAAAAACGGCTAATAAAAAGTAAACCGTCAAAAATAAATGACAATCGATCGATGAAAAAATAAATAAACGGCAACCGACTGATGAAAAAAGTCAACATATTAAAAAAAAAAAAAAACAAAGGACAATCAAGCATAAAAAGAAAACCTTCAATCGTCTAACGAGACAAATAAAAAAAAATAAATAAATAATTGAGAAAAATGACAGCCAATTGAATATCGGATAACGGAAAAATAAATGACAATCGCTTAATGAAAAAATAAATAAATGACAATAAAAACAAACAAAATGCAACCAACCAATGAAAAAAAAACAAAGCAACCAACCAACCAATGAAAAAAAAAACAAAGCAACCAACCAACGAAAAAAAAAAACAAAGCAACCAACCAACAAAAAAAAAAACATTAACCACCTAGTCGAGAAAAACATAAGACAACCGACCAATGAAAAGTAACAGTAGAAAAGAAAAAGACAACAAACCAAAAACAAAACAAAAAGCAATCGATTAATGAGGAGGAGTAAATAACAACAGAAAAAAAAAACAATGACAATAGATCAATAGCAAAAAGAAAAAAAAGAAACAAATGCCAAACGCCTGACAAAACTAATGAAAAAAAAACAAAATGGCGATAGAATATTGAAGAAAAATAAATGACAATCAACGTTTAAAGGCGAACAAATGACAGTCAACTAAAAATCAAATATTTTATTTATGTTTTCGTTAGTTTCGTTAGGCGATTGGTGGTTTGTTTCTTTTTCTTTTTTGTTGTTGATCTATTGTCATTTGTTTTTCTTTTATAAGTTGACCGTCATTAATTCCTCATTGGTCGATTGTTTTTGGTTAGTTCTTTTTTTTTTCAACCTAGGCAAGCAACCAACAAAAAAACAAGGCAACCAACCAACAAAAAAAAAACAAAAGATTCATCTAATAAAGAAGAATAAGGAGTAAAATAAACAATATTGGATTTGCTAACGAAAAGAAATGTCAACAAAAATCAAAACAAAAGACAACGAGCAATGAAGACATAAATATTAACCACCTGTTCGAGAAAAACATAAGACAAACGACCAATGAAAAATAACAGTAGAGAAAGAAGACAACTAACCAAAAACAAAACAAAAAGCATTGATTAATGATTAATTTGATTAATGAGGAACAAATAGAAAAGGAAAACAAATGACAATCGATCAATAGCAAAAAGAACAAGAACAAACAAACGTCAACCGCCTAACGAAAGTAATGAAAATATAAACAAAATGGCGATCGACTATTGAAGAAAAATAAACGACAATCGACGTTTAAAGGAGAACAAATGACAATCGACTAAAATCCAATATGTTTATTTATTTTTTTCTTAGTTTCGTTAGGCAATTGGTGTTTGTTTCTTGTTCTTTTTTGTTATTGATCTATTGTCATTTGTTTCTCTTTTATAAGTGAACTGATCGATTGCTTTTTGGTTAGTTCTCTTTTTTTGCAACCTAGGCAACCAACCTACAAAAAAAAAAAACAAGGCAACCAACCAACCAACAAAAAAAAAAGAAAACAAAAGACTCATCTAATAAAGAAGAATAACGAATAAAAATAAACAATATTGATTGACGAAAAGGAATATCAACAAAAACAAACAAAACAAAAGACAATCGACCAATGAAAAATAACAGTAGAAGAACAAGACAACTAACCAAAAACAAAACAAAAAACAATTGATTAATGAGGAGTAGTGAATGACAATAGAAAAGAAAAACAAATGACAATAGATTAATAGCAAAAAGGAAGAGAAGAAACAAACGTCAACCGCCTAACGAAATTAATGAAAAAATAAACAAAATGGCGACCGATTATCGAAGAAAAACAAACGACAGTCGACGTTTAAAGGAGAACAAATGACAATCGACTAGAAATCAAATATTTTATTTATTTTTTCGTTAGTTTCGTTAGAGGCGATTGGTGTTTGTTTCCTTTTCTCTTTTTGTTATTGATCTATTGTCATTTGTTTTTCTTTTACAAGCTGACCGTCATTTATTCCTCATTCATCGTTCTTTTTTTTGGTCGTTAGTCAATGGTTTTATGTTTTTCCTCGACTAGGTGATTCATGTTTATGTTGCTTCATTGGTCGATTTGCTTTTGTTTTTTTTTTCTTGGTTGATATTTTTTCGTCAATCAACTCATTATTGTTCACCTTCACTTTCTCACTCATGATCTTAAATCTATCTTGCATCTTGCTCGTCCGTTTTAGGAAGACTAACGTTTTTATTGTTGCCATGACAACGGACGCACTCTCCCCACCCAATTTAGAAGTGAGTTGTCAAAAGTGCGTCCGTTGTTATGGTATGAAAATAAACGCAAGACATCTTGAAATAGACGAGTGAAATGCATACGTCCATGACGCAGTAGTTCTCAAACGAAGCCCGAATAATCAATATTTCTTCAATGTAGCCACACTGAAAACGTGAAATACACTAGAAACTATGGCGCCAAATTCAAAATGCCCTCGATCATTAAATTAAATTAAATTAAAAATCGTACATACTGAATATAGGGTGCGATTTCAGGAACAGTCCACTTCTCCTTGGCCTCGAAAAGCACCTTGAACCTATCCACGATATTTTCCGGCAAGTCCTCCTCAGGAAAAGCCCAGATTACCATCGGCGTCGACTTCCTATCGACGATCGCGATTCCGTTCAGCATTTCCTCGCACACCTCCATACCCTCGGGCACGGATTCCTTCCAAGCTTGCAAAAACTCGGCAAGATTAAACTTCCCCGCGCTATGCAACAGGACCTGAGCGAAGAACTTACAAACCGCATCCTCTCTGTAGCGGTACAGTTGAAGGCCGTCGATCACCTTCGACTCTTCCGCATACAAATCGAAGACGGCATTCAAAACCGGGGCGGGCACCAAGTCAGCGAGCGAAGCGAGCGTCTGCTCGTAGTCGATTTCGTCCAGGCCCCAGGAGTTTTCGTCGATTAATTTAAGCATGTAGGACAAAACTCGAAAGTGATATTCGAAGTCGAGTAGGCGAACGTTGCCTTCGATTTTCGTGATGGGCATCGAGCTCAACGCCCTTCTCAATTCCTCACTTGAAGATTGCACGATATTTTCGAGGTCTTCATCCGATAGGAGGTCTTCTTTTTTTATTAGGTATTCCTGCTCGGGGCCTTTGTAGGTAGACTTTTCGAGTAGGCGATTCAACTTGGCCAAGTGGGGCTTGCTGGGCGTCACTTCCAAGTAATCGTAAAATACGCTGGAAACGATTACCTTGGAAACGCTTGGATTCTTTGCGTTGTTTTTAAATTGCAAGTCTTTAACTAATAGTAAACTGTTGGATGTCTGCGTGAGCAAAACGTCGTATGTGTGTGTGTCCGTGCAGAGGACTGCGTTCTCTTCATCGTCGCCCTTGATGGACAGACGTTGCCCTGCCTTCAGGTCCTGGAGTAACTGCTTGTTTAGTTCCAGGAATTTCAGGTTTTGGTCGTGGAAATTCTCGGATGTAAAGAAGATGGCTTGGCTCGCTGGTGATAAGTCGGATTCTTGTAGTTTAGCAGCGCCTAGAAGCTCTCTGACGTCTTCCAAGGAGCGTTCTGTGCTAGAATTGTGCAAAAGGAAAGGAATTTATATAAGTTGGGTGTTTTGTTACTAACCGCGAAATTTGAGGAGCGTCCACCTCCATGATTAGAGGTTATAAACAAAAAAACAGTGTTGCCAAATGCTTTCGGTCACGTTCCCCAACCCCACCGCACAAATTTCCCCAAAATGAAAAGTATCCACCTCCATTCCATAATTAGAGGTTATAAACAAGAAAACTGTTTTTTTTGTTTTTTTTTGACTCATCTAATAAGAAAGAAACGTAACGAATAAAAATAAACAATAATGGAATGACTGATGAAAAGAAGTGTCAACAAAAAACAAAACAAAAGACAATCGACCAATGAAGAACACATAAATATTAACGACCTGGTCGAGAAATACAAGAGACAATCGACCAATGAAAAATAACAGTAGAGAAAAAGACAACTAACCAAAAACAAAACAAAAAACAATTGATCAATGAGGAGGAATAAATGACAATAGAAAAGAAAAACAAATGACAACAGATTAACAGCAAAAAGGAAAAGAAGAAGCGAACGTCAACCACCTAACGAAACTAATAAATAAATAAAAAAATAAACAAAATTGCGACCGAATGTTGAAGAAAAATAAACGACAGTCGACGTTTATAGGAAAACAAATGACTAAAATCAAATATTTCATTTATTTTTTCGATAGTTTCGTTAGGCGATTGGTGTTCGTTTTCTTTTTCTTTTCTGTCATTGATTAATTGTCATTTGTTTTTCTTTTATAAGCTGACCGTCATTTATTCTTCATTGATCGATTGCTTTTGGTTAGTTCTCTTTTTTTTGCAGTCTAGGCAACCAACCAACAAAAATAAACAAGGCAGTCAACCAACAAAAAGAAAACAAGGCAACCAACCAACAAAAAGAAAACAAGGCAACCAACCAACAAAAAGAAAGCAAGGTAACCAACCAACAAAAAAAAAACAACGCAACCAACCAACAAAAAAAAAAATAAGGTCTTTTGTTTCTTTCCGCAGTCGAACAATTTTTTTATTCCGTCTTTTGTCTTACTTTCACCAGGAATCGCTTTCCCTTCACTGACGGAAATAAAAATGCACTTCCTCTATCAAATTATGACATGTAAACGCAAACAAAGAAATAAAACAAAAGAAACCAAACAAGAAAAATACATGGTTATACTGAACTTCAGTCATTCATCAACGCTGTGGACATTGCAAGGTTAGGTGACTCCGCAGGTTTACGTTCCGTTTGCCGTTCGTCTTTTGTTTTCTGAATGAAAGCAGCGTACTTCTCGTCTTTCTTGTTTTTTAATTAATCATAACAAAAGCATCAAAGAAACGAAACAAAATAATTTTTCGTTTGCCGTTGGCGATCACACGTGTGTATGTATTATCTGGTTACTTGAACTGTCAAATTGACACTATGTTGGCATCACTGCACACTTGTGACATTTCCTGATTTATTTAATAGTATTTTAAAATTATAGGCAGTACCATATCTAATCTGGCTTTTATTCACTGATATGTACAAAACACTCAAGCTTTTTCCAAATTTTAACACTGACAGTTCAGATGTTTGTCAAATAAACGGAGCATGTGATCTTTTTATTCCACAAAATATAATAAATTTTACAACCCCATCAGACAATGGGGTTCCATACACGAGAAACCAAAAATTCCTTAAATTACCGATAATTGTGCTAAAATATTTAAGTTACAATCAAAACGACAGCTCAGTTTACTTTTTCTACAAAACTCGAAAGAAAATATGAAATTTCCCCATTTTAAGGGAAGAAAACCATCTGGCAACGCTGCAACGAAACTACATTTTCGCGCGCTCAGTGCTGTCAATCGATCAAAATCTAAGTCTCCAGTTTAGCTTAACATATGATTGCCTTCTTTTGTCTTTCGGCCAGGTAGTTGCGACGTATGTTTACAGCCGAGTGTTACACTACATTTTTAATGAAACATCAAAACGCCAAAAATAATTTATTGCCAACGTCACACTGCAAACACAACGCCAAGTCGAACAAGGCATCCCTCTCGCCACCATCGCCGTCCCGTCGTTCCCCGTCCGCAGTGTCGCCAACCGAATGTTGAATTTTGAAAATGAATCGTCGATCTTCTTTTGTTTTCTGTTCGTCCAATCTTGTGCTTCGTTGTTGTTTGTTTCAGGTCAAAGTCAAAGTCAAAGTGGCACCTTCATTGTCTAGATAAGTAAAAGTCGGTGATGTTGAAGGCTATAATCAAAAAAGTATTTACCGTCTAGGCAGCGACACTTGTTTGAATCGTCAGCAGAACGTTGACTGACCAATGAATTTCATTGACAGTTGAAGAGCACTCAAGTCAAAACGTCACCTACATTGTCTAGATAAGTAAAAATTGGTGATGTTGAAGGCTATAAACAAAAAAGTGTTTACCACCTAGGTAGCGACACTTGTCTGAATCGTCAGCGAAACGTTGACTGACCGATGAATTTCATTGGTAGTTGAAGAGCACTCAACTCAATACCTCACGCCCAGTCGTACCAATTCGCTTCTTACACGAGTTTAAGTTATTACACAGCAGCATAGACATTGATGATCTAGTGATGTGAATGCATTGAAAGCAAACTAGGATAGAAAGTGGTGTGGCAACACTGACTTTGACAGTTGCCTTTTGACATTGAGCCGAGTTTAAGTCATTAGACACCAGCACAGACGTCTATGATCTAAGTAGGGTACGAACTTGCACCATCGAGCGACGTGACTTCCAAATTCCGCTAAACGGACCGCTAAGCCTCCCAGCGACCCTTTAAATAAATCAGGAAATGTCACAAGCGTGCAGCGATACCAACATACCATCAGTTTAACAGTGCAGATGTCAAATAAATTGACTGGTTGAGACTTTGCGTGCAATCCTCTTGGCGACGCTGGTTTAGATGGTGAAGGCGTATGAGACATGAACCTTAAGCAGCACTTTTATGTGAAGTGTGAAGGGAAAGGTAGTGGTGACTGACCACAGACTAGGACGGAAAGTGGTTTGGCAACACTGACTTTTGACAATGAAGGTGTGACAACGTGACCAAACGAAGATAACTTGTGGAAAGTGTGCGAGCATGTAAAATACCAGTCCGCACCAAAAGCCCCGGTATTCACCTACAATTTCGCATCAGCGTCTGGTAAATAACTCATCGAGATTCTTTTCAGAAAATGTCGACTTGAAATTCCATCCGAAAAAGTGTGGTTATGTACGTGAATTTATTTTTCCTTTGCTGATCCAGTGATGGCAAACACCGTCGTGAGGAGAATTTGCGCGAGGAGCACGGCGAGCCTTCGTTCTCTATACAACTTGAGCTATACAGTGCGTTCACGAACGTTTAGTAATAAAATCAGTGCGGGATGTCTTGGAAGGCCCCCCGTCTACCCTCGGTTATTACAGAAGGATATCGTTGTTCCCTACGGATTTGTGTATAATATTAGTAATAGTTACTCGCAGGGGCTTGATAAAGCGCCTGAAATTAACAAAGATGACTCAAAAGAGAAGAAGCTGTCCCTATTCAAGCGCTTCAAGCAAATGTACAGGGACTATTGGTACGTGTTGGTGCCAGTGCATGTCATTACGTCGGCCGGTTGGTTTGGATCGTTTTACTACATGGCTAAGAGGTAAGGTAAATATTGTTGACTGTCTATTTTTATCAATTTGGCAGAGATTTTTATTTGTTTATAATCGCCGTGAGCGATTTTATTTATGGGTTTAATGCCAAGAAGATTTGTGCTGCACATAAATAAAACAAACTTATTTAAACGTCATCATTCGTGTGTATTTTTACACGTTGTTGTTGGCTTCCATGGAGTTTAGAAGTTGCTCAGAAAATGTCCTGTTCTTATAATAAAAGCATAAATCAAAATAAAAAATAAATCTGCTTGCTCATGTTTACACAATATTGCAGCATTCTTTATTGGATTATATCGTGCCTTCATTTAATCGTGCATCCCACGTGATCTGTGACGTACGTAATCAATTACCTGACAGTTGGCAACAGTGGTCATACACGAAATGGCGTAGTTATTTGTTTGTTTGTTCTTGGGAAGTAGGCCATGTTTTCCAAAGTGCGTTGTTTTAAAAGTGAATTAACTTTATTATTGCAACTTTCTAGAAGAGATTCAATTACATAAAATAATTAAAGTGCGTCGCTGTGAGAAATTAGCCGACCCGTTTTCCCCTAAATTTATCGAGTTTTTAAACCCACGACCCACGGTGTTAATTTAACATCAATTCAGCGATACACTTGAAGAATGTTTGATCGTAAAAAGGAGTCCATTTTATTAAGCAAAATAATCAGTCAGCTGTTTGCTTCTTTGAAACGTGATCGGTCCCCACCAGTATTGCCAACGTGTAAAAAACAAAAATCCCTCAAGAGTTACCTCAGCTGTTTGCTGGTTTGCCACCAGTGTTGCCAACGTATACAAACAAAAGTCCATCGAGAGTTACCAACCAGAGAAAAAAGAACTCCCTTTCAACACGACGAAATCCCGAAATTTTTTTACCAGATTCGGGAATGAATTCAAAGAAATGAAAGGCGTCGAAAATCGTTAAAATTGTGACGTAAAGTTAAAGAAAACAGAAACAATAGACGGTCGATTTTACGACGCAATTCCGTAGATGCGTAAGTTAACGATAAACTAAAAAAAAAGAAAAACTAATTTGAGAAGAGAATGGCGACAAAACGAAGAAAATTATCGAATTGAAAACAAACGTATAAAAACAAAAGACAATCGAGTTCACAACACACAATTTAATACATTAATAAATTCAAAAAAAAAGTAAAATAAAAATAAAAAGAACGTCGAGGCAAAGAAATTGAAATAGAATTTAAAAAAAACGAAATAATAAAATTAAAAAGAAAAACAAAAGACAATCGATTTTACGACACAATTCAGTAGATTAATAAATAAATTGGAAAAAAAAAACTTCGCGAGGAGAGATGACAATAGAAAGAAGACAAATGAACAGCAAACACAAACAAAAGACGGTCGATTTTATTACGCAATCCGGTTGATTAATAATAATAAATTTAAAAAAAAACAACAACAACAAAAACAAAAGACAATCGATTTTGAAATGCAATTTAATATGTTAAGATTTTTTTAAATATTTTTTAAAAATATTTTTAAAAAGTACGAAATGTCAATTAAAGGAAAAAAAAACAAAAACGAAAGACAGTTGATTTTATGACACATTAATTTGAAAAAAAAAATTTTTTTTTTTTTAAATGTGACGAAAGAAAACAAACGAACAGAAAAGGAAACAAAAGACGGTCGATTTTACGACACAATTCGGTTGATCAATAAATAAATTTAAAAAAAAAAACTTCGCGAAGGAAGCTGACAATAGAAAGAAAACAAATGAACAGCAAATAGAAACAAAAGACGGTCGATTTTACAATGCAATTCGGTTAAATTAAAAAAAAAAAAACAATAACAAAAACAAAAGACAATCGATTTTGAAATACAATTTAATATGTTAAGATTTTTTTTATATAACAAAAGAACTTTTAAAAAGTACGAAATGTCCATTAAAGAAAGAAAAAACAATAAAAACAAAAGACAGTTGATTTTGTGACACAATGAGTTGGAAAAAAACTGTTTATGTGACGAAAGAAAACAAATGAACAGAATACGGAAACAAAAGACGGTCGATTTTACGACACAGTTTAGTAGATTAATAAATAAATTTAAAAAAAAATCTTCGCGAGAGAAGCTGACAATAGAAAGAAAACAAATGAACAGCAAATAGAAACAAAAAACGGTCGATTTTACAATGCAATTCGGTTAAATTAAAAAAAAAAAAAAACAATAACAAAAACAAAAGACAATCGATTTTGAAATACAATTTAATATGTTAAGATTTTTTTTTTATATAACAAAAGAATTTTTAAAAAGTACGAAATGTCAATTAAAGACAAAAAAACAATAAAAACAAAAGACAGTTGATTTTGTGATTGTGACACAATGAGTTGAAAAAAAAAACTATTTTTTAAAAAATGTGACAAAAGAAAGAAAACAAATGAACAGAATACGAAAAAAAGACGGTCGATTTTACGACACAATTCGGTTGATTAATAAATAAATTAAGAAAAAAAAAACTTCGCAAGGGAAGATGACTACAGAAAGAAAACAAATGAACAGCAAATAGAAACAAAAGACGGTCGATTTTACAACGCAATTCGGTTAAAATAAAAAAAAAACAATAACAAAAACAAAAGATGATCGATTTTAAAACATAATTTAATATGACAATAAATTAATAAATTAACATAAAAAAAACTATTTGTAAGGAAATGTGACGAAATAAAGAAAACAAATGAACAGAACACGGAAACAAAAGACGGTCGATTTTACGACGCAATTCAGTAGATTGATAAAAAAAAAACGTAAAAATTCGAAAAGAAAAACTTCAAAAATAATGAAATTAGTAAACAAACGATAAAAACAAAAGACGATCAATTTTACAATACAGTTCAGTAGATTCATAAATTCAAACAAAGCAGAAAGAAACTTTCGGCGTGTCGCAACAGATGGCGCCGTTAAATGTCTTGGAACAAACGCAGGTCATTTGTTCGTGACCGTGACTCACCCTCTCGGAAACAAAAAAAAAGACTCTCGGCAAGTTTCAACAGGCGTCGAAATTAAATTAAATGAAATTAGAAAACAAACGATAAAAACAAAAGAC
The DNA here is from genome assembly GCA_039766575.1 of Serrognathus titanus. Classification (NCBI taxonomy): domain Eukaryota; kingdom Metazoa; phylum Arthropoda; class Insecta; order Coleoptera; family Lucanidae; genus Serrognathus; species Serrognathus titanus. The sequence continues at coordinate 61,150,160 of CM077914.1, forward strand.
GATAAATTTTGCAACAAAGTTCAATAGATTCATAAATTCAAACAAACCAGAAAGAAGCTTTCGGCGTGTCGCGACAGATGGCGCCGTTGAACGTCTTCAAAACAACGCAGGTCATTTGTTCGTGACCGTGACTCACCCTCTCAGAAACAAAAGAAAAGAAGACTATCGGCAAGTTTCAACAGGCGTCGAAATTAAATTAAATGTAATTAGAAAACAAACGATAAAAACAAAAGGCGATCAATTTTACAACACAATTTGGTAGATTCATAAATTCAAACAAACCAGAAAGAAGCTTTCAACGTGTTGCAACAGATGGCGCCGTTGAATGCCTTCAAACAATCGCAAGTCATTTGTTCGTGACCGTGACTCACCCTCTCGGAAGCAAAAGAAAAGAAGACTATCGGCAAGTTTCAACAGGTGTCGCTGTTCTTACGATAACGTTTTAATTTTAACAACATACAAAGGTCATTTTAATAAACACTTTCGCTTTTTCTCCATCCTCCCCCCTTTCCAAAAATCCTTTGAGGAAAATTTACCCCTAAATTAGGGAGAAAATCTCTAGGTTGGTAACACTGTACTTAACGATTTTGACGAGACGGACCGTAAACTAAACGCAGCCTGAATTTAGTGCTATCGCAATGCTGCCAACTGTTTCTATATTTATTACCTAACTAGCAAGCGAAATTTGATCACGTGGGCCACGAACAATTACGAAGACTCTGTAGTAGGGTCAGTGCATTTTTGATGTGCTGAAATTGTGTGAAGAAATTCAAAAAGAAAAAAAGTAGATTTACTGAAAACAAGATTCTCTACCTCGACTAATTAAAAAAAGACAATTGTTTTCGTTTCAGTGGAATCGACATAGTCGCATTATTGGAAAGCTGGCACGTCAGTGACATGATAATAAACCCCCTGAGAGATTCGAGCATGGGCTACGTAGCGGTGGCGTACGCCCTCTACAAAATAGCCACGCCCGTACGCTACATGGTCACCCTGGGCGGCACCACCATCTCGATTAAGTACCTCAAAGAGTGGGGCTACATCAAACCTGCGCCCTCACCGCAGCAGCTCAAGCACATGTACCTCGAACAGAAGGAGAACATCATGGAGAAGGTGCGAGGTCGCAGGGCGAACCTGAGATGGCGCGCCAATCAGATGAAGAAGAAGCAGAGCAAGCTAATGGGCGGCTTGGAGAAGAGCTTCAAGTCGAAAGTGGCTGACACGAAGCAGCAGCTGAGGGGGAAAAAGGAGGACGTCCTGGGGCAGTTGAGGAAGCCCTTGAAAATCGAAAAACGAAAAGACCAATGATATTCAACTAACTGTATATTAATTGTATAGGGTTTTCTACGTACACGGTTTCAAGAAGGCAGTGCGTTTATTAATTTTACGATTTTATTTATACATCATGTGTATGAAAGTACTTTGTGTGTACACAATTATTTAGGTAGCCAATAAAATGAACTTGTATCATGGTTGTATTACTTACTTAGTTTACTTTCCAATGGGTCAGTCAAGTATCACACAATATTCCGCATGTATTACGCAATATTGTCCAGGTATCACACAATATTGTGTATATATTACGCAATTTTGTTCAGGTATCACGCAGTATTTTTTTTTCCAAAATTTATTTGAGGTTCGTTTTTTGTTTTAGGTATTATACAGTATGGTTTAAAGTTAAACCCGTCGATTTGTTCATGACCTATGCTAATTAAAAATATTTTGAAACCATTTCATCATATTAAACCGTGCATTAAAAGCGTTTATCGTTTTTTTTAATTGTTGTATATTTTTTAAAATTTTGTTTATTTGTTTTGTCACCTTTGTTCATTTGTTTTGTCACCTTTTGTTCATTTGTTTTGTCACCTTTTGTTCCTTTGTTTTGTCACCTTTTGTTCATTTGTTTTGTCACCTTCTGTTCATTTGTTTTGTTACCTATTGTTCAGTTTTTTTTTTTTATTTATTTTTCTACTAAATTGTTTGTCTTTTGTTTTTATTTTTATTTCAATTTTATTCGTATTTCTTTTGCTTTCTCCTTCTTTTCATTAACAAAAAATAATGCACTAAATTATAAAAAATCGATTGTCTTTTATTTTTATTTATTTTTGTTAAATTTTATTTTGTATTTTTGTGTTTTTTGTTTTCTTTATTTTATCATTATTATTCTCAAATTGTTTTTTTTTTAAATTTTTTTATTAATCCCAACTGAATTGCGCTGTAAAATCGACCATATTTTGTTTTTTTTTAACTTTAATGTATTTTTTTAAATTTCTAGTAACAAATTTTAGGGATTTTCTGAAAATGGACTTTTTGGTTGGTAACTCTTTAGGGATTTTTACACTTTTTTCATTGTGTCATAAAATCTATTGTCTTTTGTTTTTATTTGTTTATTTTTAGGTTTTGTGTTGTTTTGTTTTCTTTGTTCTGTTTTAAATTCGCTTCTCGTTTTCAATTTATTATTAATTCCAACGAATTGCGCTGTAAAACTGACCATCTTTTGTTTGTTTTCTTTAACGCTTTGTAATTTTAATGAATTTTTTACACTTTTCAAAAATTTATTCGTGAATCTAGTGAATTTGAGGGACTTTTTATATTTTGTCCACCATTTTGTTACTAATCTGCCGAATTGCATTGTAACAACGACCGTCTTTTGTTTCTGTTTTCTTTAATTTTAATGCATTTCTATTTTGAAATTGCTTCCCAGATCTAGTAACGAATTTTAGGGATTTTCTGTGTGTTGAAAAGGGATTGGTAACTCTTCAGGTACTTGCACGCTAAATTGTGTCGAAAAATCGATTGTCTTTTATTTTTATTTTAATTTTATTCGTATTTCTTTTGCTTTCTCGTTCTTTTCATTAAAAAATAATAATAATGTATGAAATTGTAAAATCGATTGTCTTTTGTTTTTGTTAAATTTTATTTTGTATTTTTGTGTTTCCTGTTTTCTTTATTTTATCATTATTCTTTTCAAATTGTTTTTCTTTTTAATTTTTTTGTCAATCCCAACTGAATTGCGCTGTAAAATCGACCATATTTTGTTTTTTTCTTTAACTTTAATGTATTTTTTTAAATTCCTTCCCGAATCTAGTAACAAATTTTAGGGATTTTCTGAAAATAGACTTTTTGGTTGGTAACACTTTAGGGATGCTTACACTTTTTTCATTGTGTCGTAAAATCGATTATCTTTTGTTTTTAGGTTTTTTGTTGTTTTCTTTTCTTTGTTCTGTCATCGTCACTTTCAAATTAGTTTCTCGCTTCCAATTTATTTATTAATTCCACCGAATTGCGCTGTAAAACCGACCGTCTTTTGTTTTTTTTCCTTAACGTTTTGTGTCTTTAATGAATTTTTTACGTTTTTTACAAAAATTAATTCGTGTATCTGGCGAATTTTAGGGACCTTCTATGTTTTGTCCGCCATTTTGTTATTGATCTGCCGAATTGCGTTGCAAAATCGACCGTCTTTTGTTTCTGTGCATTTTTGTTTCAAATTACTTCCCGAATCTAGTAATAAATTTTAGGGATTTTCTGAAAATGGACTTTTTGGTTGGTAACTCACTTTTCTCGTTGTGTCCTAAAATCTATTATCTTTTGTTTTTATTTATTTATTTCTAGGTTTTTTGTTATTTTGTTTTTTTTTGTTCTGTCATCGTCTCTTTCAAATTAGCTTCTCGTTTTTAATTTATTTAATATTAATTAATATTAATTCCACCGAATTGCGCTGTAAAACCGACCGTCTTTTGTTTGTTTTCCTTAACGTTTTGTGTTTTTAATGAATTTTTTACGTTTTTTACAAAAGTTAATTCGTGCATCTGGCGAATTTTAGGGACCAACTACATTTTGTCCGCCATTTTGTTTATTAATCTACCGAATTGCGTTGCAAAATCGATTGTCTTTTGTTTCTGTGCATTTTTGTTTTTAATTACTTCCCTAATCTAGTAAGAAATTTTAGGGATTTTCGTGTATTGATTGGAAACTCTTCAGGTATTTGCATCCTAAATTATTAATGTATTAAATTGCGTCCTAAAATCGATCGTCTTTTGTTTTTATTTGTACTTTACTATTCGTTTTCTGCATTTTCTTTGTTATCACTCTTTCCAAATTGTTTTCTTCAAGTTGCGCTCTGTAAAATCGACCGTCTTTTGTTTGTTATTGATTGTTTTTTCCTTTTTCTTTTTTTTTCAATTCACTCCTGAATTTAGTAACAAATTGAGGAATACTGAGAAGGGTTCCGTTGGCAACTGTTCTTTGCGCGTTGGTAACACTGAGCATATTTGGAACAGTCCACTGAGATAGAGTATACTCTATCTCAATGGGAACAGTCGCAACTGTCAAAATTGACAGGTTGAAGTAGTTTCATCCGATTGGGCTGCATTTATTTCGTATTGTTTTCTAAAGATCATGCAAAACACTTCAATATTTTAATTTCCGAGACGTCATCACCAATAAATAGCCAGGTTCGACTCGCATAGATTTTTTTAAGACATGAAATGTTAATTACAGAATTCTACTATACCGGCACTTCCACTCCTTTAATACTAAACGCAGCGACCCGCGTATTATCGTGTAAATTATTGTTTTCGATTTGAATTTTCATCGATAGTTAATCAAACTTAATAATTAGGGGGCGAAACCCGAAATCTTAGTAAAAATTTTTCCAGTTGGCGACACTGACAATTTAAAAATGGCGCCACATGGACACGGGCACAGTTGCGATGGCGATCATTCTCACGACGAGACCCCCGAAATGGGGCTCCAATACAGCCTGTACACTAAAATCGACAGAGATAACCTGGAATGCCTGAACGAGGTGGTGGAAGGTTCCGGTAAGACAGTCTTTAAGCCCTGGGAAGAGAGGTTAAATTTTAATGTCGTGCGTATTATCATTATTAGTATAACAAAGTGCAACTCATCGCGTTTTATTTTGCAGAACGTTGAGTCGGATGCAGACGAGGAGCTTCTGTTTAACATACCGTTCACGGGCAACATCAAGCTGAAAGGAATCATAGTGATCGGGGGCGACTCGGACTGTCACCCTTCGAAAATGAGATTGTAAGTTGGAGTTCGCTTTGGTGAGAATAGTGGGTCGACTTACTTAAGAGGAATTGCAGGTTTAAAAACAGGCCTCACATGAGTTTCGACGATGCCACTTCGGAGCCCGATCAAGAATTTGAGCTTCACATTGATTCCACGGGACAACTGGAATATTCCACAAAGTATTGTTCGCTTTTTCAGAGCGGTTTTGATCTTAGATATCAAATTGGATCTAATTGAGGCAACGAGTTAAGAATAACAGGAGAGAGTTACACTGACACTAGCATCTTGTCCAAAGTGGTAACTAAATATGGCCGCAGTAAATCGTATGCTCAATGCGTCACTGTTTATCAAAAAATTCCAAAACTAACCTAAGTCCTTCACTTTTTAACTGAAGTCTATAAATACCCATCAATCTATCGTTGCTAAATAAACACAAGCTCGTTCTACACTCATATACAATCACAAAATCCGGCAATTATGTTTGACTTGTGGATGTTAACAAGTCGCCGAAACTGACCCACCACAAAGTGGTAACTTCCGTCAAATATAATTGCATTCTAAGTTCTCTCCTGTTAATTCTTAGCTCGTTGGTTTATGGAGACCACAATTTGCGAATTAAAAAAAATCAGTCTTACATTTGTTAGACATTATTTATGAAACCTTTGTGTTCTTTTAGGGTTGTTCTGTTCAATACAGTGCATCACTTAACTATCCATTTCCCGAGCAATTTCGGAGGAGAGACGACGAGAATCTTCTACATAGGACTGAGAGGAGAGTTCTCCGAAGCCAGGCAGCACGGTGTGACCATTTGTGCTTACGAAACTCGTCCGAACATCGCAGATCATAAGAACGTTCTAGAAGACAGCGTGACTCACTTCATTCAGTGATTTATTGTGATAGGGGACGACGTAGGCGTAGACGTACCCCAATTTTTTTTTAACAATTATAGTAAATTAATAAAACGTTAATTACTAGCAGGTGAATGTTGTTTTCATTTTTCTTATCCCATATAAGAAAATACGTTCAAATTGGACGGTTTTATTCTGAAAAGTTGGCGACTAACCGTTTGGCAACGCTGTCAAGGAAACGTAACTTCGAAACGCGCCGACCAACGCACGCATGCGCAGTAAAAAAGTGAGGTTAAAACCACGCCTTGGCTATCCGTCTGGTCTCTTATTATTCTATGTCTTACGTGAGGACGTGAAAAGATCGCCTGATGTTATAAATATAAGATTTTTTGAAATGGATGAGCGAGATACAAAATAGGTTAAAAATGGTGAACGAGTGTTGCCAACCGTGGCTATGGCGGCTTCCACGTAAAGAATACCATCGTCATCGACCTAAAACAAAAGATGCAAGAGAAATGGTGGAAGATAGTAAGCCATTACCATGTACAGTCGCGAGCGGAAAAAATGTCAGTGGTCGTCAACGTCAAATTAAAATGCGCGATGGAATCGTCACAAATAAAAAATATCTTTGAGCGCCGTACGCGAAAAAACAATCGCGCATCGCTTTCCCGAAAATCGCTCCGACTTGTTTATTCATTGTAGGGGCGGCGGTCTCTCCCGCTTCTCATCCGCTTACTTTCGAAATTGCGGGGAACGTTAAGGGCGGAAATTGTAGATGTCTACCTGTGGTTTTGAGTTACGTTCGCGAAAAAACAAAAGCGCAACGCATTCGGGAAATATAGGCTGAGATTTGCGATCCTGCGTTTGCCCCGCCTATTCCGCTTCTCATTTGTTTACTTTTCACGGTACAGGAAAACATTAAATACGAAAATTGTGGACGTTCACTTGCGCTTATGAGCGCCGTTCGCAAAAAAACAATCGCGCATCGCTTTCCCGAAAATCGCCCCGACTTGTTTGTTCATTGTAGGGGCGGCGGTCTCACCCGGTGGCAGCATTTCGTCAAGGAAACCAAAACAGCTTCAAGCCGGAAGCCAAGACAAATCATCTGTAGAAACCTTCGAGCATGTTAATCGCTCACAGAGTCATGAAAAACGAAACCGTAAAACGTGAGGTTTGAACAGAAATCTGTACATTGTTCTGAATTTACGTTGTTGATGTTTTCATAGTTGATTCTTGCAAATGTTTATCTTATCCCAAGCCATGAAGTAGGTACGTTCATTTATAAATGGTTCTGTGGCGCCATCTGTTGGAATTTGGAGGTGTTTCGATGAAACAATTGTTCTGAATTGATTTAAATTTCATTGGCTCTCTAAAGTTTACGTTGTTGATGTTTTCATAGTTGATCCTTGCAAATGTTTAGCTTATCCTAAGTCGTGAAGTACGTTTATTTATAAATGGTTCTGTGGCGCCATCTGTTGGAATTTGGAGGTGTTTGCAAATGTTTATCTTATCCCAAGTCATAAAGTAGGTACGTTTATTTATAAGTGGTTCTGTGGCGCCATCTGTTGGAATTTGGAGGTCTTTTGAAGAAACAATTGTTCTGTATTGATTTATATTTAAAATCGCATTAAAATATTCTCCCAAAAAAAAAAAAAAAATCGTTACACGTTACGAAATTGTTCGTCTTTTTTCTTTTAAGGATTTTATGCGGTCACCGAAAAAACAAATGAAAATCGTTATACTGGGACGATTTGTGAATTTTTAGTTTAAGACGATTTTTAAAAACAAAAGAAGCACGAATTTACCAAGGGAAATTCAACTGTTTTCTTTTTCTCTCAAATTTAGACTAAACAATTTTAATTAAAAAGAAACTAAGTGAAGAACAAAAAAAGCATGAATTTTGTTAGGACAACTTTTGATTCAATGACACAATTCTGCCAATTTATGCTTTATTGCTAATATCACGCCACACCAAACGTCAAGTGGGTAATTCTCGCCGCCGCTTCGAAAGCAGTGTCGCCAACTTGAACCCCGACAGTTCCGTCAATCCACTTCCAGGGTTACCAATTTGCTCTCTACAATTTATCGAGGACTGTACGTTTTTTGTTGAAAATCTGACCGAGTAACATTTAATAATAAAAAAAATCAGTAATGAGAAACAATAAGAAAAAAATAACCAGAAATCCAGGAAAAGTCAATGACACGTGTACAATGCAACAAAAAGAAAAGACCTGTCAAACGAAAAACGAAGAAATTGGCAACACTGGACTCAATTAACAATGAAGCTGCATTTACAAGGAACGTCGAGCGCCTCAAAACGTCGTGCTCTCATTGGTCGCTGCTTTTTACGAAACGAGCACTAACCAATGAGACTACTGTACACTAACGAAAAACAAAAGAAACACGAGTTCATTAAAGAAAATTCAATTGATCCTTTTCTTTTAGATTCTTATAAAGTAATATTTATATTTCAGATGTTTCATGGCAGGAGTTGATTTGCCAACACAATAAAAAAAACAAAAGAAACATGAATTAAATTATTTGTTTTTGTTCAAAATCTGACTGAAGCATGGTTTTCGAATGGAATTTCTTTTTTTTTTATATATTTTATAATAAATTTATTCTGAATGGCTTACACAAGACATTGCGGACACGGTGCGGCAGATTCATGGACTTGAATTAGACTCCTTGGCATTCTGCAGAGCCTGAGTGATATACAATTTGGCTAAAGACTGCGAGCAGAACTGAGCTATATGCTGGCTGAACGTGTTGATCTGCCCGGCGCTGAGCATCGGATTCAACCTGGGCGGAACGGGATGCGGCCTGAACAATTTATTGATGTCCTCCTCCGGCAGGGCGGGTTCGTCCTTGGCAGCACGAGCGGCATTCTCCTGCGCCCTCTTCTGCAAGTACCGATGCTTATCCTGCTGCTGTCGGCTCACCAGCTGCTGATAACGATTGAATTTAATCGCCTCCTGGTTTAATTCGTCGACGCGATCCATTAAGCAACGCAACTGCCCCTCGAGCACAGAGGCCGTGCCCAGGTCGAGAAACTTGGAGCCTTCTTCTTCCGGCACCAGCTCGGCAAGCTCGGACATCATGATATTCGTGAGGGCAGAATTCTTAATTACGATCGGCACCTCCGTGAAGAGATTCTCGTAACCTACTTTCAACTTCAGTAACGCTTCGGGCGTAAATTCACCGTCCTTGTACATTTCGATGGCTTGCGGGGTCAAGCGATACGCTTTCAAGGTCAAGAAGCCCCTGGCCGACTTCTGCGTATCGTAGATGACCACCACGGACTCCTCTATGGACGTCTGATAATGGTATTGTGATTCGAGCAAAGGGGGGCTCAGGAAGTTGCCCACGTCCGCGCTTTGGTACCAACCGACGTGAAAGTGATCGACGTTGACGCGCCTGAGACGCCTCATCATTGCGAGCTGGTACTCGTCTTCGTCCATGGACTCGTCCGGTTGCTTCGGGAAGGGAAAACAGTTTGTTATTTCCAAGCGGTTGTCTACGACCAGGCCCAGGAGGGCTCCTTGGGCGATGTCCATGTTGCTGGCCGCCTCTTCGTGGCAGTGTTTCACCATTTTCATGACCGCCTGGAAACGTGCGGTTTTAAATTTGAGGTTAGGAAAGCAGGCCTCGCTTGAATTATATAAATTATGAACTTACCAAACCGTCGGCTTGCACGTAAGCAATCGTAGAGTCATTTTCAGGAATTTTCCTCGAAGCATTGCTACGACCCGCCATTTTGATAACCGGAATGACGGACAGAGGTACCAACGTGTAAAAAGTGGAAATCCCTCAAGTGATTTAAAAATTGCATTTCAACGTAGAAATTTGTTGCTAGAGTGAATAGAATTCTACTTTAGTGACTTTAGTACAGGGTTTTTCTTTAATCCTGCATCCCACGTGACGTACAGAGAGATCGTTATACATTGTCCAGAGAAAACTGCTTTCCATGGACGTGATATCAAAATTTTCTGGACAATGTATAATGATCAGTCTGTATGACGCGCACAACAAAGTACAGGGAGATCGAAATTGATTGTTCTGATCCTACATTGCTTTCCACGAGTTTCATATAGAAATTTACATCCCATTATTAAAATGAAGTTAGCTACATAGGGAGATCTGAAAAAGTTACTAGATAACTCAAGATTTTGTTGACAGAAAATGAAAAACAAAAAACGTTCGATTCAATAAACTTTCGCGACAGTTTCACGAAAAATTACAAAAAGAAAACAAAAGAGTTAACATAAACAAAAGAGGCGGTTCATTACGAATAAGAAACAATGCCGGGCATTTACAACGAGATACAAAAGAGTGCAAGATGAATTCTCGAAATTTACAAAAAAAAAAAAATAAATAAATAACGCGATAGAAAAAACAAAATACGATCAATTTATTGGTCTAAATGTTCGACGAAATCCCGAGACTAAAGGATAAAAAAAAAAAAAACGTAAAAACAGAAGAGGATCCCGACTTTTCTGCTAATTTTGCCAAAACAAAAGCAGAAAGATAGAAAAAAACACAACGAAGTTTAATTTTGAATAAACTCTGACGGCGGTTTAAAAAAAAACAATCGAATAATTCTTCATTATGAAAAAAACATAACAAAAACAATTGCAACCATGTGTTTGACAACAGTAAGCAGAATAAAAAAAAACAAAAAACAAACGATTCGACAACAAACAAAAATTTGTTTGACGACGAAATCGAGAATTGGCAAAACAAAACTCTGCGGCGGTTAAAAAAAAAAACAATTGAATAATTCTTCATTATGAAAAAAACATAACGAAAACAATTGCAACCACGTGTTTGACAACAGTAGGCAGAATAAAAAAAAAGAAAAACAAAAAAACAAACGATTTGACAACAAACAAAAATTTGTTTGACGACGAAATCGAGAATTGGCAAAACAAAACTCTGACGACGGTTTAAAAAAAACAATTGAATAATTCTTCATTATGAAAAAAACATAGCGAAAACAATTGCAACCATGTGTTTGATAACAGTAAGCAGAATAAAAAAAAACAAAAAACAAACGATTTGACGACAAACAAAACTTGTTTAACGACGAAATCGAGAATTGGCAAAACAAAACGAAGTTTAATTTTGAATAAACTCCGAGGGCGGTTTAAAAAAAACAATTGAATAATTCTTCATTATGAAAAAAACATAACAAAAACAATCGCAACCATGTGTTTGACAACAGTAAGCAGAATAAAAAAAAAACAAAAAACAAACGATTTGACGACAAACAAAAATTTGTTTGACGACGAAATCATCGAGAATTGGCCAAACAAAACAACAGAGGTTGTGGTTTTACGAAACCGGAACGAGAAATAGAAACACTCCTCATTATTTTCGGATGATTTAAGAAAAACAAAAGTAGAAAGGAAGAAAAAAAATTAATTTTTACAAACTCAGAAAACATAAAAGTTGAAGAGTTCTTTGATTATTACACGAATGAAAAAAGACAAACGAGAAGCAGATGACGGGTGATTGCTTCGTGAAACCTAAAACAAATAACCGATTTCGATGATAGCAAACAGAGAGAAAAGAAAAACAAAAGACGATTGATTGAACGATCTCAGTTGTGTCTGTTTTATGTTCCACATTAGATGACACGTTATTGTTTAATTATTTATTTACAAACAAAATACACTACACTTTTTTACTGTCAATCCCCTGCCGGTAAGTAAGTAGTCCATTCCTCACTTCACAACGATGCCAACTTAGGTAAGTATAAATCACTATACATAACAGTGCCGTTAATATTTTTCAACGAATCAAATGGCATCTTCGAAAATAAAAAAGAGATTGGGGGCGTGTATTTTTCGAGACCGGAAATAGAAGCGATCGCCATCTACTTCGGTTAATTTTAGAAAAGCAAGAGCAAATAAATAAAACAACTATAGAAAAATAAAAGATGAAGATACTCTGAGTGCGATCAATCGAAAAGAGTGTACGAATTACATAATTATCCGCTTGATGGCAGCACTGACTCTAACCTGTTGCAATATGGCTTCCTCACGTTGGCAACATTGAAATGATTAGGCATGTCGTCGTAAAAGGCAGATAAGTCTCGTGTTGACGTTTCGATTATACCGAAAATGGCCAGGAAATTCATATTCTTGACGGCCTGTGCGTTCGCGGTGGTCCTGTGCTTGGTGTTGACGGACAGGGTCCAAGCCTCCGAGGATGTGCCCCTCTCGAAACTCAGCCAAAACGTGGGGGCACCCACGTTAAGATTTCTGTATTGGTAGGTTAATCAACAGGCGGGGGGGGCTAATTGAATTAACGAGGGGATTAAGTTAGCATGTTATAGTTATTCTTGCGGATACCGGAAAGCGTTCGACGAGTACGTTAACATAATACAGCAGAAGTACCCTTATATTATAATCGATGGGAAAAACTATGACCCCCCTGGTTTAAACATGTTCCTCGCAAGACTGATCGTAAGTATAGATATTATTTAAATGATTATTGTCCATGGAAGTATACTGTATAGTGTGGGACATGAATGCAAGTTTAAAGGGGGCCCCCACCTAATTATTATGATTCAGCAAGTGTGTGACACTTATGACAGTTGCACCAAGTCCTTAAGAAGACCTAGGCTGAGCTTAAGTCATGCTTAAGGACTTGGTGCAACTGCCATATTATAAAGTTAAGCAGCAGAGCTTAAGTGGTCATTAGTAATAATAATAAATGTCTTGCTTTATAGGGTCTCGTCAAAATGTTCGTCATCATCTGCATCCTGGGGGGCGTAAACATATTCCATTACATCAACCAGCCGCAGCCGTCCTGGTGGCAGTGGTGCGTGGAAAACAAGCTCTACGCCTGCCTGATGCTATTCTTCCTCTGTAACATCATCGAGGGGCAGCTGATACAGTCGGGCGCTTTCGAAATATCCCTCAACGATGTGCCCGTCTGGTCCAAGCTGGAGACGGGCCGAATTCCCCAGCCGGCCGAACTGTTCCAGATCATCGACAGCCACATGCAGTTCTCGGACCAGACGATAGAGCTGAACAGCGGGTTCGTTTAATGCGGCGATGAAGTTATGTGATTTTTTTTTTTCGTTTTAAGTAGGATTCAGTATGTTGTATTCGGTAGAGAGAGAAGTCTTGTTGTTTGTTGTAAATTCCAATTGTATGTTTCCATATTTTGTATGAACAATAAAGAGTGTCAAACATTGGGGGAATTATTTCGGCGCTTTAAACCAGATTCGACGCCATTTGGGCTAGATTCCAGGTAGACACAGTCGGTGTGTCCTAATTTGGGCTGTGCTTTTGTTACTGCCTTCACATACAGGGTGCAATCGATTAAGTTTCACTCTAACCACTGTTAATGTACAAGAAAAGAAGCGAAGTTATGACATACAACATAGGATTAATCAATAAATAATTAATTATTAATTTGTCAATTAATATTAATCGTTCATTTATTTCCTATTTACTGTTTCTGTTACTCGTCGTCGTCGATTTGTTTTTAACTGATCGTCTTTTGTTTCAATTTCGCCGACTTATCGTGTTCCAGTTCGTTTGGTTTTTTTCGTTTTTATTAAAACGAACTTACATCTTTTATTTTTTTTTCTCGGTCATTCGTTTGTTTTCTATGTCATTTTTGTTTCGTGTTGCGCATTCGTCGTGATTATGCTTAGGCGATTGTCTTTTTTTTTTTCAATATTTTTCTTCTGTATGTCATTTGTTTTCTGGTACTGTCATTCGTCGTTATTAACCTCAGCTTTTTTTTTTTAGAAGATCGTCTTTTGTTTTAACTTGGACAATTTAGTGTATTTCGGTTTTGTTTCGATTTTGTTTTTTAATTTTGATTTCGTTTCAATCTCGCACTTCGATCTTTTGTTTTTTCTTAATCGTTTGTTTGTGTTTTAAATGTCATTTCATTTGTGAAGGTGAACAATAATGGATTGATTGACGAAAAGAATATCAAGTAAAAGAAAAAACAAAAGAATCGACCAATGAAGCAACATAAACATTAATCACCTAGTCGACGTATAACATGGACTAATGAAAAGTAACAATCAAAAAAAAAGAACGAGCAATGAGGAATAAATGACGGTCAACTTATAAAAGAAAAACTAATGACAGTAGATCAACAACAAAAAAGAAAAAGAAACAAACATTAATCGCCTAACGAAACTAACGAAAAAATAAAGAAAATGTTTGATTTTTAGTCGATTATCATTTGTTCTCCTTTAAACGTCGATTGACGTTTATTTTTCGTCAATAGTCGGTCGCCATTTTGTTTATTTTCGTTAGGCGGTTGACGTTTGTTTCTTCTTTTTCTTTTTGCTATTGATTTATTGTCATTTATTCTTCCTCATAAAGCGATTGTTTTTTGTTTTGCTTTCGGTTAGTTGTCTTTTTCTTCCACTGTTATTTTTCATTGGTCGATTGTCTTTTGTATTGTTTTTTTGTTGGCATTCCTTGTCGTCAGCCAATCCATTATCCTTTATTTTTACTCCTTATGTTTCTTTATTGAATGAGTCTTTTGTTTTTTTTTTTGTTAGTTGGTTGCCTTGATTTTTTTTTGTTTGGTAGCCTTATTTTTTTTTGTTTGTTGGTTGCCTTATTTTTTTTTTGTTGGTTGGTTACCTAGGTTGCAAAAAAATTAACCAAAAGCTTTCGATCAATGAGGAATAAATGACGGTCAACTTATAAAAGAAAAACAAATGACAATAGATCAATAACAAAAAGAGAAAAGGAAACAAACACCAATCGCCTCTAACGAAAAAATAAATAAAATATTTGATTTCTAGTCGATTGTCATTTGTTCTCCTTTAAACGTCGACTGTCGTTTGTTTTTCTTCAATAATCGGTCGCCATTTTGTTTCTTTTTTCATTAATTTCGTCAGGCGGTTGACGTTTGTTTCTTCTTTTCCTTTTTGCTATTAATCTATTGTCATTGTTTCTGGTTAGTTGTCTTGTTCTTCTATTGTTATTTTTCATTGGTCGATTGTCTTTTGTTTTGTTTTTTTTGTTGATATTCCATTTCGTCAATCAATATTGTTTATTTTTATTCCTTATTCTTCTTTATTAGACGAGTCTTTTGTTTTTTTTTGTCGGTTGGTTGTTTTGTTTTGTTGTTTTGTTGGTTGGTTGCCTTGTTTTTTTTTTTGTTGATTAGTTGCCTTGTTTATTTTTGTTGATTGGTTGCCTTGTTTTTTGTTTTGTTGATTGGTTTAATTTTGAATAAACTCCGAGGGCGGTTTAAAAAAAACAATTGAATAATTCTTCATTATGAAAAAAACATAACAAAAACAATTGCAACCATCAATCTCGCACTTCAATCTTTAGTTTTTTCTTAAACATTTGTTTGTGTTTTAAATGTCATTTCATTTGTTTCATGGTATCGTCATTGATCGTCGTTATCCTTAGGCGATTGTCTTTTTTTTTTCGTCGACTTATAGCTTCTTTTTTAGCCGATCGTTTTTTGTTTTAATTTCGCCGATTTATCGTATTCCAGTATTCCAATTTGTTTCATTTTTTTTTAATCTTGTTTTCGATTTAATCTCGCATATTATTCTGTTGCTTTTTCTTCGTCATTCGCGTGTCTTAGGCGATCGTGTTTTGTTTTAACTTTGCGGATTTGTCTGGCGTATTTCAGTTTGATTCGTCTTTTTTTCGTTTCAATCTTTTGTTTTTTTTTTTTTTTAATCGTTCGTTAGTGTTCTAAATGTCATTTCATTTGTTTCATCGTCGTTATACTCAGGCGATTGTCTTTTTTTTTTGTCGACTTGTTGCTTTTTTTTAGCCGATCGTCTTTTGTTTTAATTTCGACAATTTATCGCACTTTAGTTTGTTTCGCTTTTGTTTTTTAATTTTGATTTCGTTTTAAGCTCGCACTTCAATCTGTCGTTTTTTCTTCATCTTCGTCTTGCTGTTTTTTAGTCGATCGTTTTTTGTTTTAATTTTGCGGATTTGTGGTATTCCAGTTTGGTTTGTTTTTTCTTTTTCGTTTTAATCTCGCACTTCGGTCTTTTGTTTTTTTTTTTTCTTAATCGTTTGTGTTCTAAATGTTATTTCATTTGTTTCATGGTACCGTCATTCATCGCCATTATCTTCAGGCGATTGCCTTTTTTTCGACTTGTCTTTTTCTTTAGTCGATCGTCTTTTGTTTTAATTTCGCCGATTTATCGTATTCCAGTTTGTTTCAATTTTTTTCTTGATTCTGTTTTCGTTTTAATCTCGCACATTATTCTAATGTTTTTTCTTCGTCATTCGCGTGTTTTAGCCGATCGTTCTTTGTTTTGTTTGTTTTTTTATTGTATTCCAGTTTGATTCGCTTTTTTTTGTCTTAATCTCGCACTTCAGTCTTTTGTTTTTTTCTTAATCGTTCGTTTGTGTTCCAAATGTCATTTCATTTGTTTTATGGTAGTGTCATTCATCACCATTATTCTCAGGCGATTGTCTTTTTTTTCGTCTTGTCTTTTTTTTAGTCGTCTTTTGTTTTAACTTTGCGGATTTGATTCCAATTCGATTCGTTTTTTTAATCTCGCACTTCAGTCTTTTGTTTTTTTCTTAAACGTTCGTTTGTATTCTAAATGTCATTTCATTTGTTTAACGGCACCGTCATTCATCGTCATTATTCTAAAGCAATTGTCTTTCTTGTCGCCTTTTTGCTTTTTTAGCCGATCGTCTTTTGTTTTAATTTCGCCGATTTATCGTATTCCAGTTTGCTTCAATTTTTTTAAAATTTTGTTTTCGTTTTAATCTCGCATATTAATCTTTTGTTTTTTCTTAATCCGTTCGTTTGTTTTCTAAATGTCATTTGTCTTTTTTTCTTTCTACTTGTTTCTCTTTAAGGCGATCGTCTTTCGTCTTAACTTCGCCGATTCCCTTTTGTTTCGTTATTTTGTTATTTGTCGAAACGTCGAGTTCGTCTCGATCTCGCACTATCGTCTCTTGTTTTTTTTCTTAGTTTGCTGCTGGACGTCATTTGTTTCCTGATACCGTCATCCATCGTTATTGTCCTTTCAGGCGATCGTCTTTTGTTTCAACTTCACAATCACAATCATCGATCGTGTCCCAATTCGTTTCGTTTTTTCTTTTCTTTTTTTGGATCGGAGGAAGGAGGGGATCGTCTTCTTCGATTTTGTTTTTGAATTTTCTTAGTCGTTCGTTTGTTTTCACACTTGTCATTAGTGTTTCCCGTTACCAAGGCGTTCATCGTTAATTTCCTTGGGTGATCGTCTTTTGTTTTAGTTTCGTGCTTCGTGATTATCATCGCATGTTTTGAAAAAAAATCGAAAGCTTCCGAAGGATTTCTCTTTTATGTTCTCTTGTCCATCGTTTCGTTGTTCTGAACGAAAGATTTTTAAACAGTTCATTGCATATAAAGCTTTAGGTAGTCCTTTTCGGCGTTGTGGTAATTCCATGTCAATTCTATTCATCCAAACGTTCCTCACTCGCCTCTTCTCCGTTCTTTCCATTTCTTCCAAGCTCCTACCTTCTATTTCCATTTCTTCTCGTATTTATTTCTACATTTTCTTAATTTCTTAAATCCTGTCCGTGAATCCAAGTTTTCACAAATTTTCTTATTCGTTTCTTCTCCATTCTTTTCATTCCCTTTGGTTTTTTGATTCCGTTTTCTGTTCTTGGACTTTTTAATTCTATTCATTTAAGTCTTCAATGGATTTCCCTATTCGTTTCTTCTACATTCTTTTCATTTCCTCCAAGTTTCTGGCTTCTGCTTTCATTTCCTCCAATATTTCGTGCTTGTATTTTTCTTTAACTTTTGAATTCTGCTTACCTAAGTCCTAACAGTTTTCTTGCTCGTTATTTTCAGTTTCTAACTTCTTTCCAACATTTTGCTCCTGGACATTTTTCCTCCCCACTCGTCTCTTATTCTTTTCTTCTGAGTTCTTTGCTTCTATTTTCATTTTTTCAATATCTGGTTCTTGCAATGTTTGAGATCAAAATTTTCTTAGATCTCCTTACTCGCTTCTTCATCGTTCTTTCCATTTCTTTCGAGTTTCTGACTTGTGTTTTAATTTCCTGCAATAGACTTTTCTCGATCTTTTGAAGTTTTCATAGCTAGACAACCGTATCAGGTAGGTAAGAGTGAGACACCCACTCAGCGACGGTATACACGAGACACCCGTGTAAGATACGTAAGAATAAGATACCCACTCGACGATGGTTTATACGAGACACCCTCGTCAAGTAGGTAAGAGTGAGACACCCACTCAGGTAAGGAATTGGAGTTCGCGTCATGCACTGATGATGCTTCTATCTGCCCTCTCATGTACTTGTATTGGCTTGGGAGTGGTAGAGTAGAATTCTGCACGCCTTCTCACCGACACCCTACGTATTTTTATTGGGGGAGGGGCGGGGGTAAGAAATGAAACGCGTCAAACATTTGAACTGTCTTTAATAGTATTTATGGCAGTGTTTTTACAAAATTGCAAGCGAATCACATATTAAAATAATTACAAAGTTGCTTACCTTACACTATTACACTTATATAATACAGCACCATCGTGTTCTCAACTTAACAGCTAACGAGGATAGGAAACTAGCGGGATGAACACATCTCCATCGTACACATCGCCTTAAGTATATAAATAAAACAAAAGTAAATTTAGTAAAGCGTTACTTCAAGAAGATAAAAAAAAGGGAGAACGAAGCTAAAATAGTGTGGGTACGACGCTTTACTTGCTAGTATAGTAAGTGAGTATATTAATGTAAAATTATTTATACACTTAGATTAAGTTATGTTACACTGTTTTGTTTTATGTTCAACCACGTAAGGATCGCGCTGGATGTCGACCCCTGTATCTACCTCTGTATCTCGGTCGTATCGGTCGTCTCGGATAATAAGGTGGGCGTTGCCCACCTTGTCGGGGGATGGGTCTTACGTATCTGCTGGGCGGGACGTCCAAGTCAGGCGGTCTCGCGATTGGCCCAGTTATCTTCCTTATGCAAACAGCACACCTACTGATTCTGGATGTCAAATCCATGCCGTCTTTGATTGTTTGTTGCCTTGGTTTTTGGAACATCGCGTAGTCCTCTATGGTGGCCAACCAATAGGAGTAGGCGGTGGTGAAGTAATTGCATCTTCCATGACCGTGGCATTCAATGAAAGGTCTTGGTCGGAATTCCTCCAAGCACGAGCCAGGTGAAGATAGGGACTGGCCAGAACCGTCTGCGCCAGCGTCGGTTTGCTGGTAAGAATTGAACGTATATATTTTGTACCGTCAAAAAAAAAAATGCTGCCTTACCATGACGTAGCTGTACCCAACCCAGAGTTCCTCCCAACCCGCCGGACACTGTGGAATGCTTACGCTTTGGCTATGCACGGCCAAAAGTCTCGTTGGGGCCTCACAAACCGAACATCTAGTAATTAAAAAAAAGTTAGGTGGACACCCGGTATATAATAAAAGATCTTACCTTGAAATATATCGTGCCACTTCAATTGCTGGTATGGGCGTCATCATAGCTGGCATTGGCTCTGTCGTTGACAGCCAGTAACTGTAATCGTTCCTTTGGGCGTAATCACACACGTCATTCAAGTTGCAGAAAAGATAAGGCATGGTATTGAATTTCCTTAGGCAACTTCCAGGTGCCCCCAGGTCCTGACCATGCGCTTTGGCATTGCCCATGATGTACAACAAAGAAAATCCATCCCACATCTTCACCGTGTCTCTTGGACACACAGGCGTACGATCAGACTGCGAATGTCTGGTGAAATAAAAACCTCTACTCTTCGGACCTGGAGGTCTAGGCGCTGCCTCGCCTTTTATGCCGACCCTTCCCGTAAGCCCCTGCAACCCCGTGAACCCGATCAATCCTTGTTCTCCTCGCTGACCTTTGAGCCCCTGGAATCCTGGTAGGCCATCTCTGCCTTCATCCCCAATATCCCCCCTCACTCCTTTAAACCCTGGCAGGCCCGGCTTTCCATAAGCCCCCTGTAATCCGGGTATACCATCAACGCCCGGTTCACCAATTTCACCTTTCTCTCCTTGATAACCTTCGAGGCCAATGTCACCCCTATCTCCTCTTTCGCCCGTTATACCGACAGAACCTTGGAGTCCCGGTAGACCGGCATCACCTCGTTGTCCGCGATAACCCCTCGGTCCTACGCTGCCAATCAAACCCTCAAAACCTTGATCGCCCCTCCAACCTTTAGGGCCCGTAATTCCAGCTGCACCGGGGTAACCAACCTCGCCCATTTCACCCTTAAAACTGATGGATGCGGCTCCGTAATCTCCTTGCATGCCTTTCACACCTTTTTGGCCTTGTTCTCCATCTAGACCTGGCGGCCCTGGTTGTCCAAAGCGTCCTGGATAACCCGGAACACCAGCGTCTCCTCTTTCACCTTTAATTCCGGGGTAAGTGATACCGGGGGGTCCTTCACTTCCCCTAGGCCCTTCGTCGCCGTAATCTCCGGGCGCTCCCTTTTGTCCATGCCTTCCTGGCATACCACTGTACCCAGGCAAACCCTCTCGTCCAACGTCACCACGTTCTGCATTTTGACCAGGCCTACCAGGGGCACCACGTGGACCTTGATCACCTGTACTACCCCGCAGTCCCGGCGTACCAATATCGCCTTCCTGCCCGGGCGGCCCCGGATTCCCTCTCATACCTTTCGCGCCCATTATTCCAGGATATCCGTTTTCACCACGCCCTCCTTTTTGCCCCATTAAGCCGACCATTCCCGCCTCTCCATAATCACCTTTCTCGGCTGGTCTATACGACGCGAAACCAGGCACTCCCTGATTTCCTTTCACCCCTTTGGGACCTACAGATCCTATAGGGCCCGGGAATCCTCTATCTCCTGGCATACCCGGGTGACCCATCAGGCCAGGCTCGCCGTCCATGCCTCTTTCCCCTTTGAATCCCAGCAAGCCAGCGTATCCCGTATCTCCACGTTCGCCTTTAAAACCATCCAAGCCGTATATTCCGGGAATTCCATCGGCGCCCTTTTCTCCAAAATCACCCAACGTTCCCTTCAAGCCAATCGCTCCGGTATCACCTCTTTCTCCAGGAGGCCCGGTTATACCTATTATGCCCTCGTCTCCGATATCGCCCCTTTCACCTACCGGTCCCGTTGCACCGAACAGTGACGCGCCCGGCTGACCTTTTTCACCGGGTATACCGTCAAAACCGTCGGAACCAGAAATCCCCGGTAATCCCATTAGTCCGTGCTCCCCAAAATCTCCTTGTTCGCCACTAAAAGCCGCTTCGCCTTTCAGACCTCGTCGACCAGGTATTCCGGGGTCACCTCTGAGTCCGGGAATGCCGGGCACGCCGGGTAAGCCATCGAAACCGAGCAGTCCGTCATCTCCTCTGAAACCTTTCGGACCGATCTGACCGAAATTTCCCATTTCTCCTGGTAATCCGGGTAATCCCGTTGCCCCAAAATCACCTCTTTCACCGGGAAGGCCAGGAATACCTTGATTTCCATGCCTTCCAGGACGACCGTCGTGCCCTTGAGGTCCAACTTCTCCATCTGCACCGCGAATTCCGTAATGCCCAGGTTCTCCTTTTAATCCCAGTAAACCCGCCGGCCCCAAAGGCCCATCATCTCCTTTCTGCCCCAATTCACCGTATTCTCCCGGAAGACCTGGACGACCTGGATAACCTGGAGGCCCCGGCGGTCCTGGTATTGAAATACCTCTAACGCCTTTGGAGCCCGGCGCTCCAGGGAAGCCTATTATACCGGGGGCGCCTTTATCGCCTTTAAAGCCTTTGAGGCCTAGTGGGCCTGTACGACCAGGGTAACCATCGGGGCCGAAATTTCCGCGTTCGCCTTTCTGTCCGGGAAGTCCTTGCAATCCAATTATTCCGTTTAATATGTTCTGACCCGCATCACCACGACTTCCCTTTTTCCCCTTCAAGCTAGGTTGTCCTGGTAAGCCAGCGTAGCCAGGGCGACCAGATTGACCCCGAGGACCTTGCATACCAGGTATTCCTGGAAAACCTTTGAAACCTATTGGTCCGGGAATTTCTTTTCCGGGAACGCCGGGAAGTCCTGGAAGGCCGGGCCAACCGCGATCGCCGCTAGGTCCTCTGGATCCTTGTAAGCCATACAGACCTGTGATGAAAATTTAATGTATGTAGAATTTAATTTTGGTAAAATTAAAACTGTACCTCGATCTCCCGGTTCGCCTTTGAGTCCCCGGTCGCCTCTAACATCTACATTGAAGTTTCCAGTTTCGCCCGTCTCACCTAGACCTCCTTCTTCTCCATCATCTCCCCGTTCGCCACTGCGCCAACGTTTACGCTAAGAAATGAAATTGGGAGAAAAGGTTTTTACTTACGCCAAACCGTCAAATCCACGATCTCCGCGTAATTCTTCTTTCGTATAATCAGCAGCGTCTCCCTTTTCTCCGGGCAGACCGTCGTATCCCCGCCTTCCATCTTTCCCGGAAGCACCAGGAATTCCGTCCATTCCCACTTCGCCTTTTGGTCCTAGCAGCCCGGTCTTTCCTCTTGGTCCTTGTGGGCCTACGGGACCTTCCGGACCCTCTTTGCCGGGATATCCTTTGTCTCCGGTTTCCGCTTCATCAAGTTGTGTGAGAGGAGGCCAAATCGTCTCTCCCTTCTGGCCTTTAACACCGCTCAAACCTTCTATACCCATCGCACCGTCTGACCCCGGCAAGCCTTTTTCACCGTATGGTCCCGGTCTACCGGGTGAACCACGTGGACCACGTGGTCCTGGCAGTCCTGGATAACCTAGACTTCCTGGGAATCCATCTCTAGCTGCATCACCACGTTCACCTTTATCTCCTGGAGCTCCTAAACGATGACGGTTACGTAGGTAAGGCATTTAAAATTTTTGTGTTATTGCTAAATATACCTGGTTTGCAAACTCCACAGTCATCTCCGTGTCTGCCTTTGGTTCCTGGCGTGCCATCGTAACCAGGCACACCTAGGTCACCTTCTACGCCTGGTATTCCTGGCGCACCTCTTTCGCCAGGTGGTCCTCCAATAGGTCGTCCTTGACCAGGAAAGCCTTTAGGTCCCGTAAAGCCAATATCACCACGTTCACCAGGTGGACCGGGCCAACCTATTGTACCTGGCAAACCATCTTCGCCTGACGGTCCGACGACGTCTTGTCCTCTGAAGCCCTTCTCTCCAATAATACCGGTTGAACCAGGAAGTCCAATTTCTCCTGGTTGGCCTGGATGACCCGGCAAACCATCGTCACCATTTTCGCCTTTGACGCTCGTTCCTCTTCTCCCTGGGAAGCCCGAAGTACCAGGTGGGCCCGGAGGGCCAGGCGGGCCGATCGGTCCCGGAGGTCCAGTTTTCCCAGGTATGCCAGCCATTCCCATTTCACCAGGATAACCGTCCGGTCCTTGACGCCCTATCACGCCGGATTTTCCTTCTTCATCCAAAAACGGATCGTACACACCAACCGGCCCTTCAGGACCTTGCACACCCGGGGCGCCTGGATATCCCGGTTCACCTAGCGCACCTTTAGCTCCATCCGCTCCCGGAACTCCGGCGTATCCCGGCGCTCCTTTGTCACCTTTTTCTCCACTGGCGCCCGGAGGACCGGTTTTACCTTGCTTCCCTCTCTGCCCATCAAGGCCGGGTTCACCCTTAGCGCCGCGACTTCCAGGTAAGCCAGGGATCCCCTACGAAAATAACGTCACACCGGGAAACTTTAATTCAAATTCAATCTCACCGAAGGTCCCCTCATGCCGATCTCTCCTTTCCTGCCAAATTCGCCTCCGTCGCCTAAGACACCCTTAAATCCTTTCGGCCCTTTCGTAGCTTGACTGATCGGAGGCTCGATGCTTTCCGACGTGTCCGGTTCGCCGGGTTCTCCTCTCTCACCGATGTTACCCGTCGAACCCCTTTCGCCAGTCACACCAATCGTGTCTCCCCCCACGTCACCTTGGGGGCCTCGCGGTCCTTCTGCAATCCCAGGCCAACCCTAACGATTACTTCGTGTTAATAAACTACGTTTAGCGTAACTTCGAATAACTTACCTGTTGGCCTGGAGGACCCGGATATCCGGGAGGGCCCGACGGACCCAGTGGTCCTTGCTGACCTGGTATGCCGTCTACTCCGGAAATTCCTCTTTCTCCTTTGATACCAACCGAGTTTCCTCCACCTTCGCCCGGTTCACCCTGCAAACCTTGCTGACCTTCGCCACCAGGATCTCCACGTGGTCCGAATATGCCTGGGCGGCCCCGAGGACCTTCAGCTCCGTCGGTACCGTTACAGCCGTCTAAACCTACAGGACCTCTCGATCCAGGTTCTCCTAGGTAACCCTATTGAAGGTGAAGGCCGGGTAAAGTAAAGGGCGACGTTTCGTATTTGTTTTTACTACTTACGTCTTGGCCTGGGAGACCCGAGAGTCCTCTTTCACCGTCATCTCCCTGTGAAGATAAAGGAGAATCAACTATGGCCGTTTATGATTTTTTTTTTGCTTACTCGATATCCCTTTTCGCCGATCGCCCCGTATTCTCCGCCTGCGCCCTTTTCACCTTTAGGCCCCGAAGGGCCGTCGAAACCTATGTCGCCATAGTCTCCGGGTTGCGCCGGCATTCCACGTTGTCCGGGTTCTCCCCGTTTCCCCTTGATCCCCGTGCAGTTGCATCTGTATGCGTTTGCGCAGCCTATACACGACTGAAACAAAAATGACTCTGTCAAATGACGTGTGTCAATTCTTTTTTTGCTTTTCAAAAATGTCACGCGTCGTCAATGATGGTTTTTTGCTGGGTGATGGGGCGGCAAGGGAAAAACGCCCCACGAAAGTCGTGGTGCGTCGCTTGCCCCCCGAGTGTACTCCGGACGCTTTTCGCGATCAGGTGTCGCCCTTGCCGAAATACAATTACTTTTACTTCGTGGGGGGCGAAGGTTGCAAGGGACTGAATGCATTCTCAAGGGCGTACATTAATTTCGAATGGTATGACGATGTGGTGGGGTTTAAGGCCAAGTTTGACAACTACTTGTTTTTGGGGCCGAACGGTGAGTATTATGCTTCCAAAAACTCCCACGCTTGGAGTTCGGTGCTATAGCCAATTGAGCTTGAGCTGTCTCAAGTCATGGTCAACTCCAAACTTGGGAGGTTTTGAGTATTTCGGGTTTTATTCCCTATAGTGATTGGAGCTGGAATTTTTTTAGGCACTGGATACCCAGCGGTAGTTGAGTTTGCCCCCTTTCAAAATGTCCCCAAAGATGTCATGTCGAATGGGAACGACGTAAAAGCAGGCACCATACAATTCGATGGTTGTTACAAAAAATTCCTCGATGGTACGCGACGTAAACGAGCCGAAGAGGTCCAGAGTTTCGAATTCTGCTTCCAGCCGAAAACTGACGATAAAGCAACGAGCATAACGCCCCTCCTAAAATACATAAAAGACAGAAAGACCACCGGCGATGAAAAACTCGGTTCTTCCTTGAGGAATTTCTCCAGGGGGCGGCGATGCTGCGAAAACTGCATCGTCTTCGTCAACAGCGCCGTGAAGGCAACCCATCGCGGACACCACGTGAGAAAGGGCAACAGAAAACAGCGCGAGCAGATGTTTCTTTAACGAAGACTCAACAGATGTTACGCTTTTGAAACTGGGTCGTTAATTTCCTGTCCTGTCGAGTGTGGCTGGTCGATTTTATTTTGTCAAATTCTCGCGGAGTTTTATCAATGAAACGGAAGATTAAGCGCTCTCTGTATCAATGTAAAGGTCAAAACTACACGTATCATAAATAATTTATCGCACGGCTATGCTATTTGGATAAAATGTACTAAATATATTTAAGGTCATTGATAAAAAGTGACTGAATGAAAGTAACGAATTGAATAACGCGTCCTTTACGTGGAATTTACAAAGGCGTAACACCGTAACATATCAGCGTCGCGAACGTGTTCCGACGACACAGCTCCGTAACATGGGGCCGTAACAAGTCTGTTCGGGCTCAAAGTACGACGCGTCCCATCCACTGTGGGTGCTTCGTTTGGGTTTGGAGTCGACGGTGTCTAGTTTTAGTAAAAAAATTAGATTCAATTGCGTTAGTTTTTTAATAGATGGCGCTCACGTAACGCATAAAGCAGCAGAAACCTTTCCAAAAAAATAGCGTTCCGTTATTCATTTCAATTCGGACTTGACAACATTTATTTTTAGTAAAAAAAAATGTTGCCGTGCCATCCACAGGTACGTCCTTCGTTTTCTAATAGATGGCGCTCATGTTAGAGCCCTTTATAAAGAGAATGAAGTGGCAGTTTGGTTAAATTAATGGTGGAGTAAATCAAACAAACTAAATCCATTTATAAAGAGAGCAATTCGCTTTTGATTTGTAAGATGTTGTTTGTTACGCCATTGATCTCCCAAACTGCCACCATGGGACTATCAGGGAATTAGAAAATAAAATCTTTTATTTAAAACAATTGAAAATATAGTAGAAATCTAGACCAAGTCTTCGTAACCGAGCTTAATCAATTACTTTAAATTAAAGATTGCACTAAAAATACAATTTTTTTATTGGTTACTGGTGCCATCTGTTTACGCCTTTCTGAATTGTCAAAATGAAACTCAGTTCCTTTCAAACAGGTGTCACTTTTTATTATGAACGAACTCAGCAATAGTCATCGCCTCCTGCACTTCCCGCAACGGTGGGCATCCCGCAGCGAACGTTGATAGGCAACCATACATACACATTTGGTTCAGAATGTTAATTCTCCATAAGAAAGTGTAGCTTCACTACCATCAGCATTGTACTGGATTGGCCGGGAAATTGAATTGAGTAATGAACCAGCAAACGTCAAGGATTCGGGTAAAAGTCGCTCTTGCAAGGTCATTGGGTCTTTGGATGATCAGAAGAAGTTGCTTAATTGACAATTAACTATGCAAGTAGTAAAAGGGAAACAAATGACAATCGCGTCATTTACGAAAAAAAGAAACAAAAAGAAAAAGAAAAACGGAAACCAAACACAAAACAAAAAATGTAAAACGTTTCTGGCAGTCGAGAAACACACGATCGGAGTGAAGAAACAAATGGAATTCCTAGAGAAAATACGAAAAACAAATGACGAACGTAATAACAAATGAAAAACTCAAAAGCAATTAATAATAAAACAGTCGAAACGTGATGATAATTCGAAATTCACAAGGAAAACAAAAGACAAAGGAAAACAAATCACAATCGCAACATCCACGAAAGGAAAAGAAACCCAAACATTTTAAATAAAACTCTGATTATTTAATTTTCGAAAAATGCTAAACAGAAACAAATGAAGGGCGCCTTTTTTTGGCTCGGTGCTTTCAGATTTTCAAATTAAATTCGGCGCTCGTTTTAATTTAAAAAGAAACGTACACTACGACCAATAAAAAAATAATTTACATTTACAGCGCCATCTCTTATTTAAAACAATTGAATAAACAAGCGGTTAATTTCAGGCCGCCGCTGTTGCACATTTTCAAATTAAATTCCGCGCCCATTTTAATTCAAGAAAGTGCACTTGGCTGGCGTCATCAAGCAACAATCGAGAAAACAATTGAAATTTCAAAGAAAAACCGTTCATAGATGGCGCCACCGACCAATAAAAACTAACCGCAGCGATCTCTTTTTATTTTTATGTCTTTATTCCCTCTATAAAGGCGTCCATTCATGTAACGCAAGAAACAATTGAAAACCCCCGAATATAGTGCTCGTTCATTTAAGTTTGGACATTTTTAGTAAAAAAAAAGAATGTTTCGGTGTCGCTCACAGCGCCACCTATCAGGAAACAGTTACGCTTATAGTTTTCTGAGAAATGGCGCTCACTTATGACGTAAAACAGTTGAAATCGCGAGAATAAAGAGAAACCTTTGTAAATTAGCATTGGTGGCATTCACAGCGCCATCTATCCATCAGAAAACAAATTTGCGGTTATAGTTTTCTGGTAGATGGCGCTGTAGGGTGATCATTTAAAATCCCCGAGAAAATTTTCGTTATTAACTTCATGCTTGGATTTGACGGATTCTTTGCAAGAAATTAGACGGTTACATTCGCTTTCCGATAGATGGCGCTTACTGCGCTCATGTAACGCATAAAATCCCTAAAGTGAAGAAAAGCTCCTTGTTCACTCAACTCCAACAGATGGTGCTGAAGACGCATTCAAGTTTTCTTCACGAGAAGGTCATGTTTGCAGTCGATAGTGTCATTTTCTTCGTCAACATCCAACAGATGGCGTTGAGAATTGTTTCAATACCTATCTGTAGCTGACGTTCTATTTTGCAAAATATAGTAAATAAGCGCTGGTAGTTGCTACGCTCAACTCCAATAGATGGTGCTGAAGACGCGTTACATCTTTTTACAACAAAATTGTGGTGGTTAGAGCATTTTACTCCCCCACCCCCCCCATCCCTTAATCCCGAAATGAAACATTTATGTTTGCTTGTAACGTCGCGGATTTCTCTGTAAACCTCCACCAGATGGCAGTGTATTTTTTTTTACAAAATTGTAAAGAAGAAACTAGATTCCTCGCGCCATTCAACTTTGATATATTTGAGACACATTAGCAACATTTTCGATGTTCATTTGTTTTAAATTTGTAAAATACATAAGAAGGCCCATCATTTGTTTCATTAAACTTCAACAGATGGCGCTGAAGACGCATTCAAGTTTTCTTCACGAGAAGGTCATGTTTGCTGTCGACAGAGTCATTTCCTTCGTCAACCTTCCAACAGATGGCGTTGAGATTTTCTTTTGTTTCAATATTTATCTGTAGCTTACGTTCTATTTTGCAAAATATAGTAAATAAGCGCTGGTAGTTGCTTCGCTCAACTCCAATAGATGGTGCTGAAGACGCGTTACATCTTTTTACAACAAAATTGTGGTGGTTAGAGCATTTTACTCCCCCCCCCCATCCCTTAATCCCGAAATGAAACATTTATGTTAGCTTGTAACGTTGCGGGTCTCTTCATCAATCTCCACCAGATGGCGGTGTAATTTTTTTTTTACAAACTGTACAAAGACGAAACTACGTTCTTCGCGCCATTCAACTTTGATATATTTGAGACACATTAGTAACATTTTCGATGTTCATTTGTTTTAAATTTGTAAAATACATAAGAAGGCCCATCATTTGTTTCATTAAACTTCAACAGATGGCGCTGAAGACGCATTCAAGTTTTCTTCACGAGAAGGTCATGTTTGCTGTCGACAGTGTCATTTCCTTCGTCAACTTCCAACAGATGGCGTTGAGATTTTCTTTTGTTTCAATATTTATCTGTAGCTTACGTTCTGTTTTGCAAAATATAGTAAATAAGCGCTGCTAGTTGCTACGCTCAACTCTAATAGATGGTGCTGAAGACGCGTTACATCTTTTTAAAACAAAATTGTGGTTACGACAGTTTACTGCCCCCCCCCTCCTTAATTCCGAAACGAAACATTTATGTTTGCTTGTAACGTTGCGGGTTTCTTCGTTAACCTCCAACAGGTGGCAGTGTATTTTTTTTTACAAAATTGCATAAAGAAGAAACTAGATTCTTCACGTATGATGTATTTGAGACACATTAGGATTTTCGATGTTCATTTGTTTTAAATTCGTAAAATACATAATAAGGCCCATCATTTGTTTCATTCAACTTCAACAGATGGCGCTGAAGACGCATTCAACTTCTCTGCACGAGAAGTTCATGTTTGCTGTCGACAGTGTCATTTCCTTCGTCAACTTCCAACAGATGGCGTTGAGATTTTCTTTTGTTTCAATATTTATCTGTAGCTTACGTTCTGTTTTGCAAAATATAGTAAATAAGCGCTGCTAGTTGCTTCACTCAACTCCAACAGATGGTGGATGGTGCTGAAGACGCGTTAATTCTTTTTAAAACAAAATTGTGGTTAGGACAGTTTACTGCCCCCCTTAATCCAGAAATGAAACGTTTATGTTTGAAATGTTTGAAACGTTGCGAATTTCTTTGTTAACCTCAAACAGATGGCGTTACAAATTTTTTTTTACAAAACTGCACAAAGACGAAACTAGATACTTCGCGCCATTCAATTTTGATATATTTGAGACACATTAGTTATCATTTTCGACGTTCATTTGTTTTAAATTTGTAAAATGCATAATAAGGCCCACCATTTGTTTCATTCAACTTCAACAGATGGCGCCGAAGACGCACTGAACTTTTCTTCACTTCCAACAGACGGCGTCGTCATTTTCCTTTGTTTCAATCTGTACGGAGAGTTGTAGCTTTTGTTTTAATTTTGCGAAATGTAGTAAACAAGCGCCGCTAGTTGATTCATTAAAGTCCGGACAGATGGCGCTAAAGACGTGTAAACTTCTTTAAACAAAATTGTCCCTTTTAATCCCGGAATGAGATTTTTACGTTTGGCTTTAGACGTCGTCGATTCTTTCGTTAATCTCCAACAGATGGCGGCGTCAGTTGTTTACAAATTATAAAATTTAAGAAAAAACTAGATTTTTTATGCCATTCGTTCTACTTTAAAAGAAGATATTTTCCTTTTCTTTTGTTTCTCGATCTGTGCAGAAAGTTCTAACGTAATATGATGAGGTCCTTCGTTATTAATTCACAGATGGCGCCTTAAAATGTATGTGTAATTGAGGGTTCATCCAAAAGATGTCGCCACTGTAGGAAGGTGTAGACCTGCTTCAGTGACCTCCATCCACGATGGATCCGATTCTTTGCGACTTGAGATGTCAAAATGAAATTCGCGCAAAATTATGTTACGATGTTCTGATACGTTACGCGCCTCAGGATCCAAAAGAAACATTTTTATTTGATTTATTTATTTTAACCTCTCGCTGTTATTTTATCACTAGAACGAAGCTCGTTTTAATTCTAGGCGAACGATGAGTTTGAACGACCACCCGCTATATGCATGTATTAATCGCTGGTTAACAAAGAATATTTTATGGACGTAACAATCGGCTATTATTGCTGCTAGTGGAATGCAATCCGAATAAGTGAGGTCAGCAGTCAATTCCGTCCGGCTGAAACTAACGGATATATTTACTCGCGTGCTTGTAAAACACATTCGTCACTCACTAATTGAAAATAACAGTGACTGCGCCTGGGATTAAGTACTTTGTAACTCACACGTACGTATCTTCAGCCCGTTTCATCGAAATTAGACGTCGCCGCCGCCGCCGCCGTCGGTGTGTATCGAACGAGTGTCCAGGTCACCGCCAGCCGATGGACCTTACCCTTCTCATTTCGGTCAAGATCGAAATTATTACTGATGCCAAAAAGTACTTCTTCATATGTTCAAGAGACGTGTCGGAGTTGTTGAACGTGAATGAATAGTTGCTTACACGCATCAGCAAATTGATTCAAATGGTTTGTAGTCACGCGGTAAATTTCTAAACCAAGCAAAACACATGCGAGCGTGACCGAGATTGCCATGTGTAATTGGCTTCAATTAACTGCGTCGGAGCAAATTAAAAGCAATGGAACCCGAGTGCCTTCGAGTTCTTTGATGTTATGTATGTACATTTATGCGCAGCTTTTTTTTTCGTACGTGATTGCACGGTATATTTTGTGTCGTCGGATTTTCGCACGAAAATGCATTTGTTTTTAACACAACAACTTGTCATCACTTTGATTTTAATTAACGAGCTGAAGGGCGCATTCCGAGATACAAAATAATAAAACTTTTTTACATGCAGCCCTGGAATGCGTGAGTTTGGCATTCAAAGTAACCGTCAGTGCCGTACCGTGGTTTTCGGTGCAATTTTTGGCCAATTATATCTCGAAAACGAAGTGGATTAGATTTGTTTTTATTTTTTTCCTATAATCATACATTCACCCTGTATACGTCCCACGTACTAATTTCTCGTTTGCAACTGATTAAAATACATTCTCATTAAAACACTTTTCAAGAGAAAAAAAAAAATTGCACTCGTTCCACGAAGTGAACCGATCCGCTCTTGCTTGGATCTCTCATCGCAATTGTTTATCTGAACCGGCGAAGAAAACCGCCGCGTAAACATTTACGCGTTCCTCTTACTATTTCTGAAACAAAACCGAGTCTTTGAACTTTATGGCGTTCGAATTCCGATTGGCGAAGGGATTTATTAAGTGATCGGTCCGTTCGGAAGCGGATCATTTTTGATTATTATAACTAATGGCCTTCCCGAAATACGTTGCCTGATTTATTTGCGACGCTTTTACTGCCTCCGGAACCATAAAATTTAACGCGCCTGAATTTTCCGGCATTAAAAACCGGCCACCGCACGAAAATAGAACGAGCCTCGTGCATGTACGCGTATGTATTAAACGACAACACAATGGATATGCCTTCTAAAATTTATGAAAGGAATCTCTTTAAAAAAAAAATATGGCGCCCAACGTGGGGCTCACGAATTAATCATAAAAATCACCATGATAATTAAAAAATGCAATATTAATAAATAAATCAAATTTTTAATGAATAGATAATCAGGTGCGACAAAAAACATCACAGCAGTATTAATATGGCGCCCGACGTGGGGCTAGTGATGTCCTTGGACGCATAAAAAGAAAAACAAATACATAACAAGACGAAGAAGTAAAACAAGCGAGACGGTTGCTATCGTCATCAAAACAAAAAAAAAATCCGACACAAAAAGGATGGGGGTGGGGAGAATAAAAGACGATCAATCTCAATGGTCATTTTATCATAAAGTGGTAGAAGAGGCAGAAAGTATGGAAGAAGAAAAATAATAAGGAACACAAAAAAGTCGGTAGTGTGGAGAGGAAATGTTGATGGTATTTGAGAGAAGAAGAAATTTTTAATGAAAGAGAGAAGACGTAGGTCATATAGTGAACTTAAGGGTCAAAGGGTAAGATGGTTGGAAAGAAGCAGAAAATATGGAAGAAGAAGAAGCATAAGACTAGGTATTTGGGAGAGGAGAACTTAAGGGCCTCTTCAAAGGACCGACAATCACACAGTTCGTAACTCTCCAGAGGAGGATAAGATGGATGGTTGGATCCTTTCCATATACCATCTTTTTATCAAAACAGTTGAGGAAGAAAAAGCAAAATGTATTAAGTATTTGGAAGCGTAGGATTTTTGGCAGAAAACAGAGCAAGGTTCTTCAAGGAGCCAACAATTACACATCTCGTAAGAGCCCAAAGGGTAAAATGGTTGGAAAGAAGCAGAAAATATGGAAGAAGAAGCATAAGACTAAGTGTTTGGGAGAGGAGAACTTAAGGGCCTTTTCAAAGGACCGACAATCACACAGTTCGTTACTGTCCAGAGGAGGATAAGATGGATGGTTGGATCCTTTCCATATACCATCTTTTTATCAAAACAGTTGAGGAAGAAAAAGCAAAATGTATTAAGTATTTGGAAGCGTAGGATTTTTGGCAGAAAACAGAGCAAGGTTCTTCAAGGAACCAACAATTACACATCTCGTAAGAGCCCAAAGGGTAAAATGGTTGGAAAGAAGCAGAAAATATGGAAGAAGAAGCATAAGACTAAGTGTTTGGGAGAGGAGAACTTAAGGGCCTTTTCAAAGGACCGACAATCACACAGTTCGTTACTGTCCAGAGGAGGATAAGATGGATGGTTGGATCCTTTCCATATACCATCTTTTTATCAAAACAGTTGAGGAAGAAAAAGCAAAATGTATTAAGTATTTGGAAGCGTAGGATTTTTGGCAGAAAACAGAGCAAGGTTCTTCAAGGAACCAACAATTACACATCTCGTAAGAGCCCAAAGGGTAAAATGGTTGGAAAGAAGCAGAAAATATGGAAGAAGAAGCATAAGACTAAGTGTTTGGGAGAGGAGAATTTAAGGGCCTTTTCAAAGGACCGACAATCACACAGTTCGTAACTGTCCAGAGGAGGATAAGATGGATGGTTGGATCCTTTCCATATACCATCTTTTTATCAAAACAGTTGAGGAAGAAAAAGCAAAAAGTATTAAGTATTTGGAAGCGTAGGATTTTTGGCAGAAAACAGAGCAAGGTTCTTCAAGGAACCAACAATTACACATCTCGTAAGAGCCCAAAGGGTAAAATGGTTGGAAAGAAGCAGAAAATATGGAAGAAGAAGCATAAGACTAAGTGTTTGGGAGAGGAGAACTTAAGGGCCTCTTCAAAGGACCGACAATCACACAGTTCGTAACTGTCCAGAGGAGGATAAGATGGATGGTTGGATCCTTTCCATATACCATCTTTTTATCAAAACAGTTGAGGAAGAAAAAGCAAAAAGTATTAAGTATTTGGAAGCGTAGGATTTTTGGCAGAAAACAGAGCAAGGTTCTTCAAGGAACCAACAATTACACATCTCGTAAGAGCCCAAAGGGTAACATGGTTGGAAAGAAGCAGAAAATATGGAAGAAGAAGCATAAGACTAAGTGTTTGGGAGAGGAGAATTTAAGGGCCTTTTCAAAGGACCGACAATCACACAGTTCGTAACTGTCCAGAGGAGGATAAGATGGATGGTTGGATCCTTTCCATATCCATCTTTTTATGAAAACAGTTGAGGAAGAAAAAGCAAAATGTATTAAGTATTTGGAAGCGTAGGATTTTTGGCAGAAAACAGAGCAAGGTTCTTCAAGGAACCAACAATTACACATCTCGTAAGAGCCCAAAGGGTAAAATGGTTGGAAAGAAGCAGAAAATATGGAAGAAGAAGCATAAGACTAAGTGTTTGGGAGAGGAGAACTTAAGGGCCTTTTCAAAGGACCGACAATCACACAGTTCGTAACTGTCCAGAGGAGGATAAGATGGATGGTTGGATACCTTCCACATACCGTCATTTTATTAAAACAGTTGAGGAAGAAAAAGCAAAAATTTGGAAGCGTAGAATTTTTGGCAGAAAGAAGAGCAAAGCTTCACGACACATTACACCGAACTGCTGTTCCAGAACAGATTTGTACTGGTAATTTCCCTATTCCTTATTTAACTGCCACTTCAACTGAACTTTCACTACCTTCATGTCCTGATGATGTCCCTCTTCCTTCAATATCTTCAGTTTCTATATCTGCCTCTCTTCCTTCAACATCTTCATTTTCTATATCTGCCTCTCTTGGTTCAACATCTCTGCATCCACCTTTAGGGAGTACTGCTGCTCCTGGTGGTTTACGATTGTTAACAAAAGAGCAACGTCAGGCATTTAATTCTGGAGGATGTGAAACGCAAAAGGAAAGAATTCTGTATGAACCTCTGAGAAGTAAACATCGACACTTGAAACGATTGAAAAAGCTGTGCAGATCTAGGCAACGTACCATTAAAGAGTTCTGTCAACAAGATACACACAAACTTATTGGCAAAGTCTTTAAAGGTTTCAATACGCCTACTGCTGAAGCCTTTTTGTTGGGTCAAATTAAAAGACACAATCGTAAACCTAAGGGGTGGAAGTGGTTTTTGGAGGAAAAACAATCACACATTTCGTAAGAGCCCAAAGGGTAAGATGATTGTAAAGAAAAGAAAATATGGAAGAAGAAGCATAAGAGGAGGTATTTGGGAGAGGAGAACTTAAGGGCCTCTACAAAGGACCGACAATCACACACTTCGTAACTGTCTAGAGGAGGATAAGATGGATGGTTGGATACTTTCCATATATATCAAAACAGTTGAGGAAGAAAAAAGCAAATTGTATTAAGTATTTGGAAGCGTAGGATTTTTGGCAGAAAACAGAGAAAGGTTCTTCAAGGAACCAACAATCACACATCTCGTAAGAGACCAAAGGGTAAGATGGTTGGAAAGAAAGACCAGGGATCTGGGAGAGGAGAATTATTAAGAAAAAAGTTTAATGGTATATAAGAGAAGAGAATGAAAGAGAAAGGATGTAGATCAACTAGTGAACTTAAAGAGTTCCCTAAAGTACAGACCATGACACAGTTCGTAAGTGACCAGAGGGGGATAAGATGGTTGGATCACTTTCCATAGCATTTTACCAAAACAGAAGAAGCAAAAAGATGGGAACGGAGAATTTTGGTGGAAAAAGGGAAAACGAAGTACCAAC
This sequence comes from Serrognathus titanus, assembly GCA_039766575.1. Lineage (NCBI taxonomy): Eukaryota > Metazoa > Arthropoda > Insecta > Coleoptera > Lucanidae > Serrognathus > Serrognathus titanus. The sequence continues at coordinate 61,185,932 of CM077914.1, forward strand.
AATCACACAGTCCATAAGAGCCCAGAAGATAAGATTTTAACACAATGTGGAAGAAGAAGAAGAAGCAAATAACGTTATTATTTGGGATTTTTTCGGGGAAGCGAATTCTTTGAAGAACTTTTAGTTTACTGAGAGAAGACAAGACCTAAGAAGAACTAATAATCTCACAGTTCTTGGCCATTCTATAGTTCATTGTGGCAACGTTGTTCGCCCTCGGAACACCCCTGCGGAGTCTTGAAAAGTTATCAATCGACGAAAATTGCTAAAGTTGACATCATTTTCATATTCCTGTGCGTCAGGCCGCATCTTTCTTTCTTTCAACTCGTTTCTCTGCGAGAGGGGCTCTTTCAAAACATCGCCAGACGAACTTTGGATATTTTACCAAAGCGCCAATTTCGATTCTTCATTTCTTTAGCAGATAAGTAATCTGTTTATTAATGCGTTTGTTATGTATTTGATAGTTTCCATTGATCAAAGCGCACTCGACTCATACAGCTGGGTTTATTAGTTCACCCTGGCGTCCTTATAATAACACCCCATCTCACTGTTGCTAGCTCAGCGCAAGTCAAAGTAAGTAACAGGAGTATTCGTGAGTAAAGTTTTGTGGTGGCAGTGCCCCGAGGGTGAATAAAGATCGGTGGATCACTTTCACTGTCAAAATATGTAAGAAGAAGAAGAATCGGACAAACTAGATATATGAGAGAGGAGAATTTCTAGGAAAAGAGAAGGCGTAGGAACTCTTCAAAAAACTAAGTTTGATGTCTGGCAGGTTTCCTGTAGGTCAGATACGAATGTAATAAGCAGATGCCTGGCACAATAGTGAACATAGAGCTTAATAAGAACGAGCGGATAATAAAATAAATCAAATTTGCAAGTACGATGTCGAGCAGATGCCTGGCACGATAGTGAGAATAGACCTTAAATCAGAAAATACTATTTTCAGCGATTTGAAACGACGAGGGGGCACCAAATTGGGAGAAGGGGCAAGGAATAGAACTGAACGGGGAAGAATTGTCATTTTTCTTGGACTTCGAGGCATTGGATTCTATGTTTGTTCAAGCATGGGCTGCAAGTTCGGATTCCATGCCTGGCACGATAGTGAGAATAGACCTTAAATCAGAAAATACTATTTTCAGCGATTTGAAACGAGGAGGGGGCACCAAATTGGGGGAAAGGGCAAGGAATAGAACTGAACGGAGAAGAATTGTCATTTTTCTTGGACTTCGAGGCATTGGATTCTATGTTTGTTCAAGCATGGGCTGCAAGTTCGGATTCCATGCCTGGCACGATAGTGAGAATAGACCTTAAATCAGAAAATACTATTTTCAGCGATTTGAAACGAGGAGGGGGCACCAAATTGGGGGAAAGGGCAAGGAATAGAACTGAACGGAGAAGAATTGTCATTTTTCTTGGACTTCGAGGCATTGGATTCTATGTTTGTTCAAGCATGGCCTGCAAGTTCGGATTCCATGCCTGGCACGATAGTGAGAATAGACCTTAAATCAGAAAATACTATTTTCAGCGATTTGAAACGAGGAGGGGGCACCAAATTGGGGGAAAGGGCAAGGAATAGAACTGAACGGAGAAGAATTGTCATTTTTCTTGGACTTCGAGGCATTGGATTCTATGTTTGTTCAAGCATGGGCTGCAAGTTCGGATTCCATGCCTGGCACGATAGTGAGAATAGACCTTAAATCAGAAAATACTATTTTCAGCGATTTGAAACGAGGAGGGGGCACCAAATTGGGGGAAAGGGCAAGGAATAGAACTGAACGGAGAAGAATTGTCATTTTTCTTGGACTTCGAGGCATTGGATTCTATGTTTGTTCAAGCATGGGCTGCAAGTTCGGATTCCATGCCTGGCACGATAGTGAGAATAGACCTTAAATCAGAAAATACTATTTTCAGCGATTTGAAACGACGAGGGGGCACCAAATTGGGAGAAAAGGCAAAGAATAGAACTGAACGGAGAAGAATTGTCATTTTTCTTGGACTTCGAGGCATTGGATTCTATGTTTGTTCAAGCATGGCCTGCAAGTTCGGATTCCATGCCTGGCACGATAGTGAGAATAGACCTTAAATCAGAAAATACTATTTTCAGCGATTTGAAACGAGGAGGGGGCACCAAATTGGGGGAAAGGGCAAGGAATAGAACTGAACGGAGAAGAATTGTCATTTTTCTTGGACTTCGAGGCATTGGATTCTATGTTTGTTTAAGCATGGGCTGCAAGTTCGGATTCCATGCCTGGCACGATAGTGAGAATAGACCTTAAATCAGAAAATACTATTTTCAGCGATTTGAAACGACGAGGGGGCACCAAATTGGGAGAAGGGGCAAGGAATAGAACTGAACGGGGAAGAATTGTCATTTTTCTTGGACTTCGAGGCATTGGATTCTATGTTTGTTCAAGCATGGCCTGCAAGTTCGGATTCCATGCCTGGCACGATAGTGAGAATAGACCTTAAATCAGAAAATACTATTTTCAGCGATTTGAAACGAGGAGGGGGCACCAAATTGGGGGAAAGGGCAAGGAATAGAACTGAACGGAGAAGAATTGTCATTTTTCTTGGACTTCGAGGCATTGGATTCTATGTTTGTTCAAGCATGGCCTGCAAGTTCGGATTCCATGCCTGGCACGATAGTGAGAATAGACCTTAAATCAGAAAATACTATTTTCAGCGATTTGAAACGAGGAGGGGGCACCAAATTGGGGGAAAGGGCAAGGAATAGAACTGAACGGAGAAGAATTGTCATTTTTCTTGGACTTCGAGGCATTGGATTCTATGTTTGTTCAAGCATGGCCTGCAAGTTCGGATTCCATGCCTGGCACGATAGTGAGAATAGACCTTAAATCAGAAAATACTATTTTCAGCGATTTGAAACGAGGAGGGGGCACCAAATTGGGAGAAAAGGCAAAGAATAGAACTGAACGGAGAAGAATTGTCATTCTTCTTGGACTTCGAGGCATTGGATTCTATGTTTGTTCAAGCATGGGCTGCAAGTTCGGATTCCATGCCTGGCACGATAGTGAGAATAGACCTTAAATCAGAAAATACTATTTTCAGCGCTTTGAAACGAGGAGGGGGCACCAAATTGGGAGAAAAGGCAAGGAATAGAACTGAACGGAGAAGAATTGTCATTTTTCTTGGACTTCGAGGCATTGGATTCTATGTTTGTTCAAGCATGGCCTGCAAGTTCGGATTCCATCCCTGGCACGATAGTGAGAATAGACCTTAAATCAGAAAATACTATTTTCAGCGATTTGAAACGAGGAGGGGGCACCAAATTGGGAGAAAAGGCAAAGAATAGAACTGAACGGAGAAGAATTGTCATTTTTCTTGGACTTCGAGGCATTGGATTCTATGTTTGTTCAAGCATGGGCTGCAAGTTCGGATTCCATGCCTGGCACGATAGTGAGAATAGACCTTAAATCAGAAAATACTATTTTCAGCGATTTGAAACGAGGAGGGGGCACCAAATTGGGAGAAAAGGCAAAGAATAGAACTGAACGGAGAAGAATTGTCATTTTTCTTGGACTTCGAGGCATTGGATTCTATGTTTGTTCAAGCATGGCCTGCAAGTTCGGATTCCATGCCTGGCACGATAGTGAGAATAGACCTTAAATCAGAAAATACTATTTTCAGCGATTTGAAACGAGGAGGGGGCACCAAATTGGGGGAAAGGGCAAGGAATAGAACTGAACGGAGAAGAATTGTCATTTTTCTTGGACTTCGAGGCATTGGATTCTATGTTTGTTCAAGCATGGGCTGCAAGTTCGGATTCCATGCCTGGCACGATAGTGAGAATAGACCTTAAATCAGAAAATACTATTTTCAGCGATTTGAAACGAGGAGGGGGCACCAAATTGGGAGAAAGGGCAAGGAATAGAACTGAACGGAGAAGAATTGTCATTCTTCTTGGACTTCGAGGCATTGGATTCTATGTTTGTTCAAGCATGGGCTGCAAGTTCGGATTCCATGCCTGGCACGATAGTGAGAATAGACCTTAAATCTGAAAATACTATTTTCAGCGATTTGAAACGAGGAGGGGGCACCAAATTGGGAGAAAAGGCAAAGAATAGAACTGAACGGAGAAGAATTGTCATTTTTCTTGGACTTCGAGGCATTGGATTCTATGTTTGTTCACGCATGGCCTGCAAGTTCGGATTCCATCCCTGGCACGATAGTGAGAATAGACCTTAAATCAGAAAATACTATTTTCAGCGATTTGAAACGAGGAGGGGGCACCAAATTGGGAGAAAAGGCAAAGAATAGAACTGAACGGAGAAGAATTGTCATTTTTCTTGGACTTCGAGGCATTGGATTCTATGTTTGTTCAAGCATGGGCTGCAAGTTCGGATTCCATGCCTGGCACGATAGTGAGAATAGACCTTAAATCAGAAAATACTATTTTCAGCGATTTGAAACGAGGAGGGGGCACCAAATTGGGAGAAAAGGCAAAGAATAGAACTGAACGGAGAAGAATTGTCATTTTTCTTGGACTTCGAGGCATTGGATTCTATGTTTGTTCAAGCATGGGCTGCAAGTTCGGATTCCATGCCTGGCACGATAGTGAGAATAGACCTTAAATCAGAAAATACTATTTTCAGCGATTTGAAACGAGGAGGGGGCACCAAATTGGGGGAAAGGGCAAGGAATAGAACTGAACGGAGAAGAATTGTCATTTTTCTTGGACTTCGAGGCATTGGATTCTATGTTTGTTCAAGCATGGGCTGCAAGTTCGGATTCCATGCCTGGCACGATAGTGAGAATAGACCTTAAATCAGAAAATACTATTTTCAGCGATTTGAAACGAGGAGGGGGCACCAAATTGGGGGAAAGGGCAAGGAATAGAACTGAACGGAGAAGAATTGTCATTTTTCTTGGACTTCGAGGCATTGGATTCTATGTTTGTTCAAGCATGGCCTGCAAGTTCGGATTCCATGCCTGGCACGATAGTGAGAATAGACCTTAAATCAGAAAATACTATTTTCAGCGATTTGAAACGAGGAGGGGGCACCAAATTGGGGGAAAGGGCAAGGAATAGAACTGAACGGAGAAGAATTGTCATTTTTCTTGGACTTCGAGGCATTGGATTCTATGTTTGTTCAAGCATGGGCTGCAAGTTCGGATTCCATGCCTGGCACGATAGTGAGAATAGACCTTAAATCAGAAAATACTATTTTCAGCGATTTGAAACGAGGAGGGGGCACCAAATTGGGAGAAAGGGCAAGGAATAGAACTGAAGGGAGAAGAATTGTCATTCTTCTTGGACTTCGAGGCATTGGATTCTATGTTTGTTCAAGCATGGGCTGCAAGTTCGGATTCCATGCCTGGCACGATAGTGAGAATAGACCTTAAATCAGAAAATACTATTTTCAGCGATTTGAAACGAGGAGGGGGCACCAAATTGGGAGAAAAGGCAAAGAATAGAACTGAACGGAGAAGAATTGTCATTTTTCTTGGACTTCGAGGCATTGGATTCTATGTTTGTTCAAGCATGGGCTGCAAGTTCGGATTCCATGCCTGGCACGATAGTGAGAATAGACCTTAAATCAGAAAATACTATTTTCAGCGATTTGAAACGAGGAGGGGGCACCAAATTGGGAGAAAAGGCAAAGAATAGAACTGAACGGAGAAGAATTGTCATTTTTCTTGGACTTCGAGGCATTGGATTCTATGTTTGTTCAAGCATGGGCTGCAAGTTCGGATTCCATGCCTGGCACGATAGTGAGAATAGACCTTAAATCAGAAAATACTATTTTCAGCGATTTGAAACGAGGAGGGGGCACCAAATTGGGAGAAAGGGCAAGGAATAGAACTGAAGGGAGAAGAATTGTCATTCTTCTTGGACTTCGAGGCATTGGATTCTATGTTTGTTCAAGCATGGGCTGCAAGTTCGGATTCCATGCCTGGCACGATAGTGAGAATAGACCTTAAATCAGAAAATACTATTTTCAGCGATTTGAAACGAGGAGGGGGCACCAAATTGGGAGAAAAGGCAAAGAATAGAACTGAACGGAGAAGAATTGTCATTTTTCTTGGACTTCGAGGCATTGGATTCTATGTTTGTTCAAGCATGGCCTGCAAGTTCGGATTCCATCCCTGGCACGATAGTGAGAATAGACCTTAAATCAGAAAATACTATTTTCAGCGATTTGAAACGAGGAGGGGGCACCAAATTGGGGGAAAGGGCAAGGAATAGAACTGAACGGAGAAGAATTGTCATTTTTCTTGGACTTCGAGGCATTGGATTCTATGTTTGTTCAAGCATGGGCTGCAAGTTCGGATTCCATGCCTGGCACGATAGTGAGAATAGACCTTAAATCAGAAAATACTATTTTCAGCGATTTGAAACGAGGAGGGGGCACCAAATTGGGGGAAAGGGCAAGGAATAGAACTGAACGGAGAAGAATTGTCATTTTTCTTGGACTTCGAGGCATTGGATTCTATGTTTGTTCAAGCATGGCCTGCAAGTTCGGATTCCATGCCTGGCACGATAGTGAGAATAGACCTTAAATCAGAAAATACTATTTTCAGCGATTTGAAACGAGGAGGGGGCACCAAATTGGGGGAAAGGGCAAGGAATAGAACTGAACGGAGAAGAATTGTCATTTTTCTTGGACTTCGAGGCATTGGATTCTATGTTTGTTCAAGCATGGGCTGCAAGTTCGGATTCCATGCCTGGCACGATAGTGAGAATAGACCTTAAATCAGAAAATACTATTTTCAGCGATTTGAAACGAGGAGGGGGCACCAAATTGGGGGAAAGGGCAAGGAATAGAACTGAACGGAGAAGAATTGTCATTTTTCTTGGACTTCGAGGCATTGGATTCTATGTTTGTTCAAGCATGGGCTGCAAGTTCGGATTCCATGCCTGGCACGATAGTGAGAATAGACCTTAAATCAGAAAATACTATTTTCAGCGATTTGAAACGACGAGGGGGCACCAAATTGGGAGAAAAGGCAAAGAATAGAACTGAACGGAGAAGAATTGTCATTTTTCTTGGACTTCGAGGCATTGGATTCTATGTTTGTTCAAGCATGGCCTGCAAGTTCGGATTCCATGCCTGGCACGATAGTGAGAATAGACCTTAAATCAGAAAATACTATTTTCAGCGATTTGAAACGAGGAGGGGGCACCAAATTGGGGGAAAGGGCAAGGAATAGAACTGAACGGAGAAGAATTGTCATTTTTCTTGGACTTCGAGGCATTGGATTCTATGTTTGTTTAAGCATGGGCTGCAAGTTCGGATTCCATGCCTGGCACGATAGTGAGAATAGACCTTAAATCAGAAAATACTATTTTCAGCGATTTGAAACGACGAGGGGGCACCAAATTGGGAGAAGGGGCAAGGAATAGAACTGAACGGGGAAGAATTGTCATTTTTCTTGGACTTCGAGGCATTGGATTCTATGTTTGTTCAAGCATGGCCTGCAAGTTCGGATTCCATGCCTGGCACGATAGTGAGAATAGACCTTAAATCAGAAAATACTATTTTCAGCGATTTGAAACGAGGAGGGGGCACCAAATTGGGGGAAAGGGCAAGGAATAGAACTGAACGGAGAAGAATTGTCATTTTTCTTGGACTTCGAGGCATTGGATTCTATGTTTGTTCAAGCATGGCCTGCAAGTTCGGATTCCATGCCTGGCACGATAGTGAGAATAGACCTTAAATCAGAAAATACTATTTTCAGCGATTTGAAACGAGGAGGGGGCACCAAATTGGGGGAAAGGGCAAGGAATAGAACTGAACGGAGAAGAATTGTCATTTTTCTTGGACTTCGAGGCATTGGATTCTATGTTTGTTCAAGCATGGCCTGCAAGTTCGGATTCCATGCCTGGCACGATAGTGAGAATAGACCTTAAATCAGAAAATACTATTTTCAGCGATTTGAAACGAGGAGGGGGCACCAAATTGGGAGAAAAGGCAAAGAATAGAACTGAACGGAGAAGAATTGTCATTCTTCTTGGACTTCGAGGCATTGGATTCTATGTTTGTTCAAGCATGGGCTGCAAGTTCGGATTCCATGCCTGGCACGATAGTGAGAATAGACCTTAAATCAGAAAATACTATTTTCAGCGCTTTGAAACGAGGAGGGGGCACCAAATTGGGAGAAAAGGCAAGGAATAGAACTGAACGGAGAAGAATTGTCATTTTTCTTGGACTTCGAGGCATTGGATTCTATGTTTGTTCAAGCATGGCCTGCAAGTTCGGATTCCATCCCTGGCACGATAGTGAGAATAGACCTTAAATCAGAAAATACTATTTTCAGCGATTTGAAACGAGGAGGGGGCACCAAATTGGGAGAAAAGGCAAAGAATAGAACTGAACGGAGAAGAATTGTCATTTTTCTTGGACTTCGAGGCATTGGATTCTATGTTTGTTCAAGCATGGGCTGCAAGTTCGGATTCCATGCCTGGCACGATAGTGAGAATAGACCTTAAATCAGAAAATACTATTTTCAGCGATTTGAAACGAGGAGGGGGCACCAAATTGGGAGAAAAGGCAAAGAATAGAACTGAACGGAGAAGAATTGTCATTTTTCTTGGACTTCGAGGCATTGGATTCTATGTTTGTTCAAGCATGGCCTGCAAGTTCGGATTCCATGCCTGGCACGATAGTGAGAATAGACCTTAAATCAGAAAATACTATTTTCAGCGATTTGAAACGAGGAGGGGGCACCAAATTGGGGGAAAGGGCAAGGAATAGAACTGAACGGAGAAGAATTGTCATTTTTCTTGGACTTCGAGGCATTGGATTCTATGTTTGTTCAAGCATGGGCTGCAAGTTCGGATTCCATGCCTGGCACGATAGTGAGAATAGACCTTAAATCAGAAAATACTATTTTCAGCGATTTGAAACGAGGAGGGGGCACCAAATTGGGAGAAAGGGCAAGGAATAGAACTGAACGGAGAAGAATTGTCATTCTTCTTGGACTTCGAGGCATTGGATTCTATGTTTGTTCAAGCATGGGCTGCAAGTTCGGATTCCATGCCTGGCACGATAGTGAGAATAGACCTTAAATCTGAAAATACTATTTTCAGCGATTTGAAACGAGGAGGGGGCACCAAATTGGGAGAAAAGGCAAAGAATAGAACTGAACGGAGAAGAATTGTCATTTTTCTTGGACTTCGAGGCATTGGATTCTATGTTTGTTCACGCATGGCCTGCAAGTTCGGATTCCATCCCTGGCACGATAGTGAGAATAGACCTTAAATCAGAAAATACTATTTTCAGCGATTTGAAACGAGGAGGGGGCACCAAATTGGGAGAAAAGGCAAAGAATAGAACTGAACGGAGAAGAATTGTCATTTTTCTTGGACTTCGAGGCATTGGATTCTATGTTTGTTCAAGCATGGGCTGCAAGTTCGGATTCCATGCCTGGCACGATAGTGAGAATAGACCTTAAATCAGAAAATACTATTTTCAGCGATTTGAAACGAGGAGGGGGCACCAAATTGGGAGAAAAGGCAAAGAATAGAACTGAACGGAGAAGAATTGTCATTTTTCTTGGACTTCGAGGCATTGGATTCTATGTTTGTTCAAGCATGGGCTGCAAGTTCGGATTCCATGCCTGGCACGATAGTGAGAATAGACCTTAAATCAGAAAATACTATTTTCAGCGATTTGAAACGAGGAGGGGGCACCAAATTGGGGGAAAGGGCAAGGAATAGAACTGAACGGAGAAGAATTGTCATTTTTCTTGGACTTCGAGGCATTGGATTCTATGTTTGTTCAAGCATGGGCTGCAAGTTCGGATTCCATGCCTGGCACGATAGTGAGAATAGACCTTAAATCAGAAAATACTATTTTCAGCGATTTGAAACGAGGAGGGGGCACCAAATTGGGGGAAAGGGCAAGGAATAGAACTGAACGGAGAAGAATTGTCATTTTTCTTGGACTTCGAGGCATTGGATTCTATGTTTGTTCAAGCATGGCCTGCAAGTTCGGATTCCATGCCTGGCACGATAGTGAGAATAGACCTTAAATCAGAAAATACTATTTTCAGCGATTTGAAACGAGGAGGGGGCACCAAATTGGGGGAAAGGGCAAGGAATAGAACTGAACGGAGAAGAATTGTCATTTTTCTTGGACTTCGAGGCATTGGATTCTATGTTTGTTCAAGCATGGGCTGCAAGTTCGGATTCCATGCCTGGCACGATAGTGAGAATAGACCTTAAATCAGAAAATACTATTTTCAGCGATTTGAAACGAGGAGGGGGCACCAAATTGGGAGAAAAGGCAAAGAATAGAACTGAACGGAGAAGAATTGTCATTTTTCTTGGACTTCGAGGCATTGGATTCTATGTTTGTTCAAGCATGGGCTGCAAGTTCGGATTCCATGCCTGGCACGATAGTGAGAATAGACCTTAAATCAGAAAATACTATTTTCAGCGATTTGAAACGAGGAGGGGGCACCAAATTGGGAGAAAGGGCAAGGAATAGAACTGAAGGGAGAAGAATTGTCATTCTTCTTGGACTTCGAGGCATTGGATTCTATGTTTGTTCAAGCATGGGCTGCAAGTTCGGATTCCATGCCTGGCACGATAGTGAGAATAGACCTTAAATCAGAAAATACTATTTTCAGCGATTTGAAACGAGGAGGGGGCACCAAATTGGGAGAAAAGGCAAAGAATAGAACTGAACGGAGAAGAATTGTCATTTTTCTTGGACTTCGAGGCATTGGATTCTATGTTTGTTCAAGCATGGCCTGCAAGTTCGGATTCCATCCCTGGCACGATAGTGAGAATAGACCTTAAATCAGAAAATACTATTTTCAGCGATTTGAAACGAGGAGGGGGCACCAAATTGGGGGAAAGGGCAAGGAATAGAACTGAACGGAGAAGAATTGTCATTTTTCTTGGACTTCGAGGCATTGGATTCTATGTTTGTTCAAGCATGGGCTGCAAGTTCGGATTCCATGCCTGGCACGATAGTGAGAATAGACCTTAAATCAGAAAATACTATTTTCAGCGATTTGAAACGAGGAGGGGGCACCAAATTGGGGGAAAGGGCAAGGAATAGAACTGAACGGAGAAGAATTGTCATTTTTCTTGGACTTCGAGGCATTGGATTCTATGTTTGTTCAAGCATGGGCTGCAAGTTCGGATTCCATCCCTGGCACGATAGTGAGAATAGACCTTAAATCAGAAAATACTATTTTCAGCGATTTGAAACGAGGAGGGGGCACCAAATTGGGAGAAAAGGCAAAGAATAGAACTGAACGGAGAAGAATTGTCATTTTTCTTGGACTTCGAGGCATTGGATTCTATGTTTGTTCAAGCATGGGCTGCAAGTTCGGATTCCATGCCTGGCACGATAGTGAGAATAGACCTTAAATCAGAAAATACTATTTTCAGCGATTTGAAACGAGGAGGGGGCACCAAATTGGGAGAAAAGGCAAAGAATAGAACTGAACGGAGAAGAATTGTCATTTTTCTTGGACTTCGAGGCATTGGATTCTATGTTTGTTCAAGCATGGGCTGCAAGTTCGGATTCCATGCCTGGCACGATAGTGAGAATAGACCTTAAATCAGAAAATACTATTTTCAGCGATTTGAAACGAGGAGGGGGCACCAAATTGGGAGAAAAGGCAAAGAATAGAACTGAACGGAGAAGAATTGTCATTTTTCTTGGACTTCGAGGCATTGGATTCTATGTTTGTTCAAGCATGGCCTGCAAGTTCGGATTCCATCCCTGGCACGATAGTGAGAATAGACCTTAAATCAGAAAATACTATTTTCAGCGATTTGAAACGAGGAGGGGGCACCAAATTGGGAGAAAAGGCAAAGAATAGAACTGAACGGAGAAGAATTGTCATTTTTCTTGGACTTCGAGGCATTGGATTCTATGTTTGTTCAAGCATGGGCTGCAAGTTCGGATTCCATGCCTGGCACGATAGTGAGAATAGACCTTAAATCAGAAAATACTATTTTCAGCGATTTGAAACGAGGAGGGGGCACCAAATTGGGAGAAAAGGCAAAGAATAGAACTGAACGGAGAAGAATTGTCATTTTTCTTGGACTTCGAGGCATTGGATTCTATGTTTGTTCAAGCATGGGCTGCAAGTTCGGATTCCATGCCTGGCACGATAGTGAGAATAGACCTTAAATCAGAAAATACTATTTTCAGCGATTTGAAACGAGGAGGGGGCACCAAATTGGGAGAAGGGGCAAGGAATAGAACTGAACGGAGAAGAATTGTCATTTTTCTTGGACTTCGAGGCATTGGATTCTATGTTTGTTCAAGCATGGCCTGCAAGTTCGGATTCCATCCCTGGCACGATAGTGAGAATAGACCTTAAATCAGAAAATACTATTTTCAGCGATTTGAAACGAGGAGGGGGCACCAAATTGGGAGAAAAGGCAAAGAATAGAACTGAACGAAGAAGAATTGTCATTCTTCTTGGACTTCGAGGCATTGGATTCTATGTTTGTTCAAGCATGGGCTGCAAGTTCGGATTCCATGCCTGGCACGATAGTGAGAATAGACCTTAAATCAGAAAATACTATTTTCAGCGATTTGAAACGAGGAGGGGGCACCAAATTGGGAGAAGGGGCAAGGAATAGAACTGAACGGAGAAGAATTGTCATTTTTCTTGGACTTCGAGGCATTGGATTCTATGTTTGTTCAAGCATGGCCTGCAAGTTCGGATTCCATCCCTGGCACGATAGTGAGAATAGACCTTAAATCAGAAAATACTATTTTCAGCGATTTGAAACGAGGAGGGGGCACCAAATTGGGAGAAAAGGCAAAGAATAGAACTGAACGAAGAAGAATTGTCATTCTTCTTGGACTTCGAGGCATTGGATTCTATGTTTGTTCAAGCATGGGCTGCAAGTTCGGATTCCATGCCTGGCACGATAGTGAGAATAGACCTTAAATCAGAAAATACTATTTTCAGCGATTTGAAACGAGGAGGGGGCACCAAATTGGGAGAAAAGGCAAAGAATAGAACTGAACGGAGAAGAATTGTCATTCTTCTTGGACTTCGAGGCATTGGATTCTATGTTTGTTCAAGCATGGCCTGCAAGTTCGGATTCCATCCCTGGCACGATAGTGAGAATAGACCTTAAATCAGAAAATACTATTTTCAGCGATTTGAAACGAGGAGGGGGCACCAAATTGGGAGAAAAGGCAAAGAATAGAACTGAACGGAGAAGAATTGTCATTTTTCTTGGACTTCGAGGCATTGGATTCTATGTTTGTTCAAGCATGGGCTGCAAGTTCGGATTCCATGCCTGGCACGATAGTGAGAATAGACCTTAAATCAGAAAATACTATTTTCAGCGATTTGAAACGAGGAGGGGGCACCAAATTGGGAGAAGGGGCAAGGAATAGAACTGAACGGAGAAGAATTGTCATTTTTCTTGGACTTCGAGGCATTGGATTCTATGTTTGTTCAAGCATGGCCTGCAAGTTCGGATTCCATCCCTGGCACGATAGTGAGAATAGACCTTAAATCAGAAAATACTATTTTCAGCGATTTGAAACGAGGAGGGGGCACCAAATTGGGAGAAAAGGCAAAGAATAGAACTGAACGAAGAAGAATTGTCATTCTTCTTGGACTTCGAGGCATTGGATTCTATGTTTGTTCAAGCATGGGCTGCAAGTTCGGATTCCATGCCTGGCACGATAGTGAGAATAGACCTTAAATCAGAAAATACTATTTTCAGCGATTTGAAACGAGGAGGGGGCACCAAATTGGGAGAAAAGGCAAAGAATAGAACTGAACGGAGAAGAATTGTCATTCTTCTTGGACTTCGAGGCATTGGATTCTATGTTTGTTCAAGCATGGCCTGCAAGTTCGGATTCCATCCCTGGCACGATAGTGAGAATAGACCTTAAATCAGAAAATACTATTTTCAGCGATTTGAAACGAGGAGGGGGCACCAAATTGGGAGAAAAGGCAAAGAATAGAACTGAACGAAGAAGAATTGTCATTCTTCTTGGACTTCGAGGCATTGGATTCTATGTTTGTTCAAGCATGGGCTGCAAGTTCGGATTCCATGCCTGGCACGATAGTGAGAATAGACCTTAAATCAGAAAATACTATTTTCAGCGATTTGAAACGAGGAGGGGGCACCAAATTGGGAGAAGGGGCAAGGAATAGAACTGAACGGAGAAGAATTGTCATTTTTCTTGGACTTCGAGGCATTGGATTCTATGTTTGTTCAAGCATGGCCTGCAAGTTCGGATTCCATCCCTGGCACGATAGTGAGAATAGACCTTAAATCAGAAAATACTATTTTCAGCGATTTGAAACGAGGAGGGGGCACCAAATTGGGAGAAGGGGCAAGGAATAGAACTGAACGGAGAAGAATTGTCATTTTTCTTGGACTTCGAGGCATTGGATTCTATGTTTGTTCAAGCATGGCCTGCAAGTTCGGATTCCATCCCTGGCACGATAGTGAGAATAGACCTTAAATCAGAAAATACTATTTTCAGCGATTTGAAACGAGGAGGGGGCACCAAATTGGGAGAAGGGGCAAGGAATAGAACTGAACGGAGAAGAATTGTCATTTTTCTTGGACTTCGAGGCATTGGATTCTATGTTTGTTCAAGCATGGCCTGCAAGTTCGGATTCCATCCCTGGCACGATAGTGAGAATAGACCTTAAATCAGAAAATACTATTTTCAGCGATTTGAAACGAGAAGGGGGCACCAAATTGGGAGAAAGGGCAAAGAATAGAACTGAACGGAGAAGAATTGTCTTTTTTCTTGGACTTTGAGGCATTAGATTCCATGTTTGTTTAACATTGGCCTGCAAGTTCGTTCAAGTTCATCAAAGTTTGTCCTTTGGCGACTCTGCTTGGCTTGGTCCAAGAAAATGCTCGTCGTTTAGTGCGATTCAAACGATCCGTAGGAACGCACTAGACGAAGTGACTTAAACGATCGATAAAGACACCAAATTTTTTTCCAAATGATAGAAAAAAAAGCGTTTTCAAAGCGTCTTATACGTGGTTTACTTGATGATATGAAAAGACGAGTTTTGTTTAGCGAAGTGAACACAAAACTCTGGGTAGTTCACATGCCTTAACACGTCTTTTTCTTCTTTGGTTAATAGTTCTTGTTTAATTAATCAAAACGAAGACAAAAAAAAAACAATAAACTCATCTGGAGTTAAATAATAATTCTGTAATCACGACTGAGGCTTATGGCATAAGGAACACGCCCAGTTCGCTTTGCATTTATAAAACGATTCTGGTCTGGCTCGAAGTCTCGACTGTAGAGAGAAACGAAACTCGTTTTGTATGCCACATAATATTTTAGCATGTGCGTCTGAGCGGATTATGGAAATGTCTCCATAAATCATGGCGTTGCGGCGGCCTGATTACCAAATATGGAGACCACAGTAATGATTACAACAAGTGCAGCGGCGTTCGTTTCTGCACTCCCGACCTTTGCACCGAATTATCGCAAAGCACACAGGCCTACAAAGATCACCGATAAAAATAAATATTACGTCTTTGCACGACTTACAGAAAAACGCCAACTTTTTCCTTTTGCTGTTCTTAAGCGGGCCGCTCACTAGGCCCGCCAACTTGGCTCGTGGCAACGGTTCGC
Organism: Serrognathus titanus; assembly: GCA_039766575.1. NCBI lineage: Eukaryota > Metazoa > Arthropoda > Insecta > Coleoptera > Lucanidae > Serrognathus > Serrognathus titanus. Next base: position 61,201,504 of record CM077914.1, read on the forward strand.
TAGTGTGCTCCAGGAGAAATTTGCAAAAGCCGTTCGTGCACGAACATACGCTGCCCCGAGTATGTTGCCCAACATGTTCCCTAGTGAGGGTACGTTGCCCAACATGTTCCTTAGTGAGCGGCCTGCTTTAAGTGCTCGGTTTATTTTCAACTTAACTGAACATGTCTGAAAGAAATCCTTCGTGTGATTTTTGACTGCCATACACATGTGTACGAATTGCAACACACATTTGGACCAGAGATAAGCGGCGCGCTAAATTATACACAAATAACGCTTCGCGGATGTGCGTAAACAGTCTTAATTTGTTCCAAGTCACGAATTCGTGGCACTTAATCAAAATTTTTTCTGCGTCCAAACGTACATAGGTCAAGCTCGTCAATACCGGGGCTATCGCGTTCGCCTTGGAAGAAAATGTAATAATACGGCGGCCAAAAAAAAAAAAAAAAAGTCACATTTCGGTCGTGTCCGCCCCGACGACGGGGGTCACATAAGCTATCGGATTTCGCGCTTTATTTTCGGGACACGTTATATAATCGCCGTAAGTGAGAGAGCCGGATTGATTCGTGAAACTTAAATCTATGTAAGTTTTGCGTCGTCTGATGAAAACATGTTCGGGTTTTGTTTTGAACATGTGCGAGCGAAATTGTGTAATGCGTCCAAGGACTTTGGGGAAATTGAGTTTACAACTAACAGCTGCTCAGCTGAAAAAATAAGAAAATATTATTTCCAGCGATTTCGTCAAGTATCGAACGCCAAATAGTAATAATCAGTAATCTGAACACTTACTTTTTGAAACTCTTTTGAGCTTCATAGAGTACCTAACTCTTGAGAACAATCAAAATTTCATTTTGTTAAGTTGGCGAGAGTGTATTGACTTTTTTTAATGATTACACATCGTGAGCCCCACGCTGGGCGCCACATTTGTGTTGCCTCGATTGTGATTGTTTTTCATTTTCGCTTTGTAACGTTTATTTTTATAATTTTATAATCTAATCACATCACATCTCATTCAAAACTAAACTCGAATGACAGTTTCTTATCGAATTTGCCTAATTTCTCGGCCGGTTAAAACAAAATTAAAACAAAAGACGGTCGGTTTTGAAACGAATTTCATCATCTCGCTTCTCTTCAAGAGGACGTTTCAATATAAAATTAAAAAAGAAAAGAAAAAGAATAAAGCGAAAGATAATCGGTTTTCTGCTCGGCTTTGAGGTTTGTTGTTTTTTTATCGTCCGATTTTCAGACTTTTAAAACAAAATAAAAACAAAAACAAAAACAAAAGACGATCGATTTCGAAGCAAATTTCCTCCATTTTGCGTCTGCAAGAGGACATTTGAATTAAAACAAAAAAAAAACAAAAATAACAAGCGGCTTTGAATTTCATCGTTTTTTTTTTTTGTGGTTGTCCGACTTTCGGACTTTTAAATTAAAACAAAAACAAAAGACGGTTGATTTCGTCGCCTAGATTTTCAGACATTTAAATCAAAACAAAAACAAGAGTCGGTCGGCTTCGAAACAATTATCGCATTTGAATAAAAAATGAAAAAAATAATAAAACAAAAGACAACCTGTTTTCTAAGCAACTTTGGATTTTGTTGTTTCTTTTTTTGTCGTCCAACTTTCGGACTTTTCAAAGAAAACGAAAACAAAAGACGATCGGTTTCGAAACGAATTTCGTCGTCTCGCTTCTGCAAGTGGGCGCTTTAATAAAAATTGAAAAGAAAAAAGAGAAAAAGAATAAAACAAAAGAAAGATGATCGATTTTCCAACAGCTTTGGATTTCGTTGTTTTTTTTTATCGTCCGACTTTCGGACTTTTAAAACAAAACAAAGACAAAAGACGATCGATTTCGAGACGAATTTCGTCGTCCTGCTTCAACAAAAGAAGCTTTTAATAAAAATAGAAAAAAGTGAAAAAAAAAGGAAAGAAATTTATTGAAACAAAACAATCAACAACTATTTTCTGATAACTTTGGATTATCATTGTTTTTTATTTTTCTTTTGTTTCACTTTTGCTTAGAATTTTGCGAGAAAGACAAAAGATATAACAAAAGACAACATCGAATTTTATTACTTGATCGTCTTTTGTATTTAACTTTTACATAAGACAAAAGGAGACGAAAACAAAAGACGATCGACTTTACGCTTATTTTTATGTTGCGCCACCGGCATTGCCTTTTGCACATATTTCGCTTTTTTGGATTTTATATTCCTTTTTTTTTTGTCAAAAGACAAAACACGATCGATTGTCTTTTCTTCTCGAATTTCTTGTTACGCTGACAAAAACAAACGCAAGACAAAAACAAAAGACGATCACCTGTCTTTTCTCCTCTACCAACCGAACTTTTATATTTCTTTCTTCCTTCTGTTCTGTCTTCCGTCAAAAGGCAAAGGACAATCGACTGTCTTTTCTCCTCTATCTTCATGTTACGCTGTCGATCGTCTTTTGTATTCGACATTTTTTTGTGTTCTATAGTCCTCATATTTTTTTTCTTTTGTTTCACTTTTGCTTAGAATTTTGCGGGAACGACAAAAAATACAACAAAAGACAAAATCGAATTCTATTACTTTACTTGATCGTCTTTTGTATTTAACTTTTTTTATATTTTTTTTTACATAAGACAAAAGGAGGCGAAAACAAAAGACGATCGACTTTACGCTTATTTTTATTGTAACGCTACCGGTGTTGCCTTTTGCACATATTTCGCTTTTTTGGATTTTATATTCATTTTCTTTTTTCAAAAGACAAAACACGATCGCTTGTCTTTTCTTCTCGAATTTCATGCTACGTTGCCAATCATCTCTTGTATTCCACTTTTTTGTATTTTTTTTTCGTTTATTCGTCGAAAGACAAAAACAAAAGACGATTGCCTGTCTTTTCTTCGCCACCAACCGATCTGAGTACGTATTTCGCTTTTTGTATTTTAAATTTCCTTCTTTCTTCTCTTCTGTTTTTCGTCAAAAGGCAAAAGACGATCGACTGTCTTTTGTCCTCTATTTTCATGTTACGCTATCGATCGTCTTTTGTATTCGACTTTTTTTGTATTTTATAGTCTTCATATTCTTCATTTATTTGTCGAAAGGCAAAAAGGACACAAAAACAAAAGACGATGGACCGTCTTTTCTCCTTTGCACATATTTTAGTTTTTTTTTTTTTGTATTTTATAGTTTTTTTCTTCTTGCCTCAAAATATGAAGAAGAAGAAAACATAAGACGATCGATCGTCTTTTGTATTCTAATTTCGCGTTACGCTATCGATCGTCTTTTGTATTCTGCTTTTGTAGTTCTTGTTTTTTTCGTTTATTTGTCGAGAGCAAAGGAAGATCGACTGATTGTGTTTTTTCCTTTATTGCGCTACCGATTGTCTTTTGTACATGTTTCGCCTTTTTGTATTTTATATTTCCTTTTTGATCTTTTTTCGTCAAAAGACAAAAAACGGTGATCGATTGTTTTTTCTTTTCTACTTTCGCGTTTAGCTATCGATCGTCTTTTGTATTCGACTTTTTTAGTTCTTATTTTCCCTCTTCGTTTATTTGTCGAAAGACAAAAGAAGACGAAAACAAAAGACTATCGACTGACTGCATTTTCTCCTTTATTGCGCTACCGATTGCCATTTGTACGTGTATTTTATATTTCTTTATTTGTTCCTCGTTTTTTCGTCAGAAGGCAAAAGGCCATCGATTGCCTCTTGTTTTCTAGTTTTGCGTTACGTTATCGATCGTCTTTTGTATTTTGTTTTTGTAGTTCTCATTTTTTCCTTCGTTTATTTGTCGAAAAACAAAAACAAAAATTTTGCGTTTCGCTGTCGATCGCCTTTTCTATTCTGCTTTTGCAGTTCTTATTTCTTTTTGCGTTTATTTGTCGTGAAACGTGAATGCTCACGCTTAGTGACCTACAAATCATGTCACGATGACAAATAACAGCAAACGTGAAGGTGACAGAAGTCAAGAAACGTCAAAATGACAAACGTCAAAATAACAGTTTAGTCAATTTTTTTTTGTTTTCTTTTGTTCTACATACTTCGCAGCAATTTATTTTGTTTCTTTTTTCAAATATATCTCTTTTGCATTTCGTTGTTGCTTATTTGAGTTTGGTTTTTGTTTTTTTTTTAACGAATTAAGCCGTGTTACGTTGGACGCGTTTAATTGGTAATTAATTTTTCTCTTTTTTTTTGGACTTCCTCTTTTATTTAATCTAGTTCTGAAACAAAAAAATAGCGGGACGAATTGTAACGAAAAAAAAAAACTAGTCTAGATTAAATAAAACAAAAGAGAATTATCGATATTATTTTGGTTTTCGTTCTTCTTCTTCTTACTTGGATGTTGTTTGTTTTAGTAATTCCTCTTGTTTTTGTCAATCACTCTCAGGTCGATCTTCTTTTGTTTTTCGTCTATTTAATTCTGTTTTTCCTTGTCGTTTGTTTCGGTCTTCTTTTGTTTGTTCTAGTAGGTTCTTTGCTTTTCTTCTTCTTCTTTTTCTTCATTATCATCATTCTCTGCCGGATAAGAACGGTCGATCTTGTCTTGTTTTCTGGATTAAATTAAAAAAAAAAGATAATGAACTGAAACAAAAGACTACGAGACGAATTGTTATAGACAAAAGAGAATTATTATTTTGTTTTTTTGTTCTTTTTCTTCCTTGAATGTTGTTTGTTTTAGTAATTCCTTTTGTTTTTGTTATTCATTCTCCGATTGATCTTCTTTTGTTTTTTTTTTCTATTTAATTCTGTTTTTCCTTATTGTTTGTTTCGGTCTTCTTTTGTTTGTTCTACTAGGTTCTTTGCTTTTCTTCTTCTTGATCATCATTCTCCGCCGGATGAGGACGGTCGATCCCCTCTTGTTTTCTGGATTAAATAAAAAAAAAGACAATCGATATTATTTTGCTTTTCGTTCTTCTTCTTACTTGGATGTTGTTTGTTTTGAGTAAATTCCTTTTGTTTTTGTCAATCTCTCTCCGATCGATCTTCTTATGTTTTTTTTTGTCTCTTCAATTCTGTTTTTCGTTGTTGTTTATTTTAGTCTGGTTTTGTTTGTTCGTTTTTTTTTTCTTTAAATCATTTTCCGCCGGACGAGATCGGTCTATCTTCTCTTGTTTTCTGGATTAAATTAACGAACCGAAACAAAAGTCAACGAGACGAATTGTTATGAAAACAAAAACTAGGTTAGATTAAATAAAACAAAAGAGAATTATCGATATTATTTTGCTTTTCGTTGTCGTTTCATGTCATTTGTTTTAGTAATTCCTTTTGTTTTTGTTAATCACTCTCCGGTCGATCTTCTTTTATTTTTCGTCTATTCAATTTTGTTTCCGGGTGCTGTTTGTTTTAGTCTTCTTTTCTTTGTTTGCTCTTTGTTTTTTTAATCATTCTCCGCCGAATAAGAACGGTCGATCTTCTCTTGTTTTCTGGATTAAATAAAAAAAAATATTATTTCCTTTTTCGTTCTTCTTCTTCTTATTTGGATGTCGTTTGTTTTAGTAATTCCTTTTGGTTCTTAATTTAGTCGATCTTCTTTTATTTTTCGTCCATTCAATTTTGTTTCTGGGTGTTGTTTGTTTTAGTCTTCTTTTGTTTGTTTGCTCTTTGTTTTTTAATCATTCTCCGCCGAATAAGAACGGTCGATCTTCTCTTGTTTTCTGGATTAAATTAAAAAAAAGATATTATTTCCTTTTTCATTCTTCTTCTTCTTATTTGAATGTCGTTTGTTTTAGTAATTCCTTTTGGTTCTTTTTTTAATCACTCCGGTCGATCTTCTTTTGTTTTTTTGTCTATTCACTTCTGTTTTTCGTTGTTGTTTGTTTTAGACTTCTTTTGTTTGTTCTTTGTTTTCTTTTAAACATTCTCCGAGGGTCGAGATCGGTCGATCTTCTCTTATTTTCTGGATTAAATAAAAAAAAGGATGTCAAATGGTAGACGTCGAGAAACGTCAAACTGACAGACGTCAAAATAACAGTTTAGTCAATTTTCTTTTGTTTTCGCTCATCTTGTTCTACATACTTCGCAGCAATTTATTTTGTTTCTCTTTCTCAAATCTATCTCTTTTGGATTTCGTTGTTGCTTATTTGAGTTTGGCTTTTATTTTATTTTGTTTTTTTTTTTTTTTTGATCGAATTAAACCGTATTACGTTGGACGCGTTTAATTGGTGATTAATTTTTCTCTTTTTTTGACTTCCTCTTTTATTTAATTTAGTTCTGAAACAAAAGACAACGAGACGAATTATTACGACAAAAAAAAACTAGGTTAGATTAAATAAAACAAAAGAGAATTACCGATATTATTTTGCTTTTCGTTCTTATTATTCTTCTTACTTGGATGTTGTTTGTTTTAGTAATTCCTTTTAATCGCTCCGGTTGATCTTTTGTTTTTTTGTCTATTCAATTCTGTTTTTCGTTGTTGTTTGTTTTAGTCCTCTTTTGTTTTATTTTAGTAGGTCCTTTGTTTTTTGTTTTCTTATTCATTCTCCGCTGGACGAGACAGATCCAATCTTCTCTTGTTTTTTTGGTCTATTATGTTATTCGCTGATGTTTCTTTAATCCTCTTTGTTTGTTTGTTCTGTCTTTTATGTCTTAATGACTTTCCGAAAGATGAGAAGGTTCCATCTTCTTTTGTTTTTACTTTGTCTATTTAATTATGTTTCTCAGGCACAGTTTTATTTATTCTTAACGCCGAGAAAAAGATTTTTGGTACCGTTGCAGTCGATACATGAGCTTATTAAAAGCCGTTATTAAATGTACTTTTATCGCTACAGGGTGGTCATGGTAGTAGTCAAAATATCAGAAATTTGAAAGCGACGAAAGTCGATTTCCTTCAATAGCACGCCCCATATTTTTCTATCCTAGATTCTTCGTTTAATAAAGCACTTTCGTTTTTCTTAACGCCGAAGGAAAACATCTAGTAAGTCGGTCGCAGCCGACAGATTTTTTTAAATCCGGTTCGTTTTAATGGTTGCATTAAAGCTTGGCCTTGACCTTGCAATTTGAAGTTGAACGTTATCGTTCCGAAGTGCAGCAGCGATTTCATTTGCAAGTCAGTTTTTATAGAATCTCAGTGATTATTAAACACCTGGCGCGGTGAGAGTAAAAAAAAAAAAAGGAAGAAACACACCTCATACCGTGAGGCTGCGAATGCAAGTGCCACATGCGGCTGTTAAATCATCGAATCCGATAACGAACCTAATTGCGAGCCGTCACACGTGCGCGAGTTTATAACATTCGTGCTGCCCCGATAAATTGAAATGTCACGATCTCTTAAATTGTAAGTAATTGATAGCAGCGGTGGACGCGAATTAATTTATTTAAAAAAAAGAAAAAGAAACAAAGGCGTTCGTCTGCGCTCTGCGTTACGGTTCGAATCGGAAAGGCACGGAGCTTGTCATCAGATACAGGGCGATTAATCATAGGTGACTGATAATGACTTTACTTGGAGGTCAAGACCACACGCACACGTACGCCTGCCCGGATCAATTTCTTGCTTGGACTTGATGGCTGCTACCCGCTTGATTAGAAACGTACGAGCGGAACGGAACGTCTCTTCTTATTAACATTTTGATCCCCCCGGAAGACTTACTTTGGTCCCGTTCGAAAAATGCTTAATTTTAATTAACTTTGCCATAACTGTCAGTGGAAGTTAACACCTCATAAAGTGAATTAAAGGGAATTTAATGTCCCTCCTCCCCCTCCTTTCCCATAAAATTGCATAAAAACTGCGACCCGTTTCACTGTCGTTACACAAACCGCGCAAAACAAATATTGGAAGCTGATTAGGACCCGATGACTAATTACTGTGTAAACATTAGGTCATCAAACTCAACATAATGCGGCACTTGTTAAAACAAGCCCGGGAAGGAACAGGAGAAGAAGAAGAAGAGGCCCGCCTCGTTTGAAACATCTGCGCCGCACGCATAAATAAACGGCCGCAAGATGTCGGAAATGGACCGCCAAAAAATCCCGGCGGATAAAGTGTGTTTCGCTAATGCAACGCAAATTGCAACACCATTGCTCTTTCCCGTCCGTCTGTTTATATGGCACGTCGTGAAACTGTTAGAAAATTAGAATGCCTCGAAATGATCAGTCGTTCGTTTTATTTTCAAAAAAAAAAGAAAGAAAAACGTGGGATGTGGAGAAGCTCCGATTATTTGTTTAAAATTTTCTGTGGAACAACCAACCTAATAAAAGTGACCAGTGGTCAGTCAGGCAGAAAGAAGTCAAAATGTGGTTATCCTCGTTGTTCCACTACGTAAATACAAAAAAAATTTAATATTAAATGTTTTACAGGTCACCCTGTATAAGTGCATTTGCTTTTAATAAAGAGAGAACGCCGAAGCACTTCCTTCTCCTTACTAAAAAAAATTATTGATGACTCAGTTTCGTTTGACTTTTTTTCCGCTTCCGCTTCTTTTTTTTTTTGTCGTAAATGCTATGCGGCCTAATGTCTAGGTCAACGAACAACAAAAACAAGCAAGTAAATCGACTAACCCACAAACTAGCCCGCAAACAAATCAAACGAGAAAGGAAAGCCGTGAAAAACAAATGAAAATCGAAAGTAAAAAAAGGGCGAAACGTGGTCGAAAATCAAGTTGAAAAAAAAAACGAAATAGAATACAGGGTGCACGAAACTTGAAGAAAAACAAAGTTAAATTTAAAAATTAAAAAAAAAAAAGAAATCGTAACTTCGAACAGAAACTAAAAAGTTGATGTACGATAAAGAAACAACAACAACAAAAAAAAAACAAACGAAGATCGACGGGAACGGGATCGCGACAAAGGCAAAACAAAAAAGAAATTCACATCCCGAGAGATGAGAAGAAACAAATGACATTATACTTATTGCAAACTGTTTTCTGCTCGTGTGATTCTTTTCACTTGTTATTCATTTGTTTTTTTTTTTATTATTATTGCATTTTCCTGTATTTCTTTAGGTTTTCAATTGTTTCTTGAATGTGTCACATTTCATTCTCCTTTCTTTTGATCATGAATTCATTTGTTGACCTTTTCGCTTTAATTTGTTTTCTGAGTTCATAGTTTGCTTGATTTTAATGTGTTTCATTTGTTTTTCCATCATTATTGCGTCTTCCTTTGTCGTATCTTCAATTGTTTCAATGTCAAATTGTATTTCGTTCCCTTTTCATCATTGTTTCATTCGTAACGTGTCATTTGTTTCTTTTACTTTCTATTTTTCTTATTTACTAACTGTTTTCTGTTCGTGTGAGTCTTTTCGCTTGTTCTTCAAATTTCATTTGTTTTTTTCTTCAATATTATTGCATTCCTTTTTTTTGATATTCAATCTTTTCGCGAATATTTTTCTTTGTTCTGATCGCGAATTCATTCTTCTTGTTATCCTTTTCGCCTTAATTTATCTCCTGAGTTCGTAGTTTCTTTTGTTTTTCCATCGCGTTAGTGTTTGTATTTCATTTGTTTTTCCATCGTTGTTGCGTCTTCCTTTGTGTGGTATTTTCAATTTTTCTCGAATTCCAAATTTTATTTCGTTTTCTTTTCATCGTCGCGTCATTCGTTTTCCTTTCGGTTTTTATGTACAGTCGAACCTCCATAATTCAAACTTAAAGGGACCGGAAGTTGCTTCGAATTATAGAGATTTCGAGTGATAGAAAAAGATACACGATGTGCAGGGAGCATCAAATAGTAATAGTAAATTTCGACTTATAGAAAATTTCGAGTTGTGGAGGATGGAGGTGCGATTTTCAATTGTTCATATTAATTTGTTTTGTTTTTTTGTCTTTTAATTTTCTTTCGTTTTTTCCCACTGTGTCCTTTGAAAGAGAACAGTACCGTTATGGTACTTCTTGAAAACATAAACAAAAGACGAACGATTATCTGACAAGTGCGAAGAAAGAAAAATATGATCGACGACTTGGTTACAAAAAAAAAGCAAAACATAAAAAAAATGGATAAGTTTGAAAAAGAAATGTGTGGAGAAAATTCGAGAGAAAACTAACAAAAATTTAATCGAATTGAGCGCCATCTATTGGACAATCAGAGAACCTTGAAGGCAATTAAGGAACCTCGAAGCGTAAATGAAATAAAATGTTTAGTGCCAATTAGATCGTGCAGCTGAACAGACAAAACGAGTGGGCGCTGAAAAATTTCGCGATATTCGAGGGAAGATGAAGAAGAATTTAATTAAATTAAGAGCGCCATCTATCGGACGATTAAAAAATCTTGTAGTGTAAATTGAATAAAAGAAGAGCCAACTATGTAGATTTCTGAAGCCGAACAAAAGAAACGGGTCCAGCAAATTCATAATAAAATGACATGAGCTGGACAAAAGAAAAGCGAAAATTTAATCGCGTTGAGCGCCATCTATTGGATAATCAGAGAACCTTGAGGTTAAACATGTATTAAATAAGGGAAGTGTCAATTACGCTCGTGAAACTAACTGAAAAAAATGCATTCAACAGAGTTACAAAATTCGATAAGTTCGACAAGGGAATGGGTTTGCGAAAATGTAATCGAATCGAGCGCCATCTATTGAACAATTAAGAGAACCTTGAAGTTAAATGCTAATTGAAGAATAGAAGAGTCTATTAGGCTCTAGAAACTAAACAAAGAAATCGATCGAAAAATTTAATTGAATTCACCGCCATCTATTGGACAATTAGAGAACCTTGAAGACAATTAGGGCACCTCGAAGCGTAAATTAAATAAAATAATTAGTACCAATTAGATCGTGAAGCTAACCAGAGGAAACGAGTGAACGTGAAAAAAATTCGCAAAATTCGAGAGAAGACGAAGAAGAATTTAATTAAATTAAGAGCGCCGTCTATCGGACGATTAAAGAATCTTGTAGTGTAAATTAAATAAAAGAAGAGCCAACTATGTAGATTCCTGAAGCCAAACAAAAGAAACGGGCCCAGCAAATTTATTAATAAAATTACATTAGCTGGACAAAAGAAAAGCGAAAATTTAATCGAATTGAGCGCCATCTATTGGACAATCAGAGTACCTTGAAGACGATTAAGAACCTCGAAACGTAAATGAAATAAAATAATTAGTGCCAATTAGATCGTGAAGCTGAACAGAGGAAACGAGTGGGCGTAGAAAAATTTCGCGATACTCGAGGGAAGATGAAGAAGAATTTAATTAAATTAAGAGCGCCGTCTATTGGACGATTAAAGAATCTTGTAGTGTGAATGAAAGAAGAGCCAACTAGAGTCCTGTAGCTAAACAAAAGAAACGGGTCCAGCAAATTCATAATAAAATTACATGTTAGCTGGACAAAAAAAGATGTCGCGAAAATTTAATCGAATTGAGCGCCATCTATTGGAGAATCAGAGAACCTTGAGGTTAAACGTGTATTAAATAAAAGAAGTGTCAATTAAGTTCGTGAAACTAACTGATAAAAAAAATGCATTCAACAGAGTTACAAAAGTTCGACAAGGAAATGGGTTTGCGAAAATTTAATCGAAATGAGCGCCATCTATTGGACAATTAAGAGAACCTTGTGTTAATTAAAGAAAAAAAAAATATAAACTGATTAGTTCAACAATAAATAAATAAAGAAAAAATCAAATATCAATGTTTCTTATTGAATTTTGTAACTTTGTTGAATGCATACACGCTTAGCTTCAAGGTTCTGTAGCTGTCCAATAGATGGCGCTCGATTCGATTAAATTTTCGCAAGCCCATTCCTCTATCGAATGCATTTTTTTCAGTTTTTTTTTTATGTAATACACGTTTAACTTCAAGGTTCTTTATCTATTTATATATATAAAGAAATTGATCGAGAAATTTAATTGAATTCGCCGCCATCTATTGGACCATATTTTTATTAATTTCACGCGCGCTCTTCCCTATTTATTTCTTTGTATTGATTTAGTTAAAATAAAAAGCAGTGATTGCGTTTGTTCAAGGAACTTATTTGGTTTTAGTAAGTCTATACAAGATTATGAGCGCTTAAATTTAATACCGTGTAATGGGCCCAGGCAGTCGCCTGCAATAAACTTCTAGGAATTTTTTAAATGGGTTTAATTTATAATTTAATTTTTATTGACGTATCAGATTGTATCTAAATATTTGACCACGCATTGTGCAAGCACTAAAATTAGTCGAAACCACAAAGAAAGTACACAACACATTGTGTTTATCGCAAACGCTGGCGAAAATAGAGTGTTTTGCGGCCGGCGGTTTCTAGCACGATAAAAGCTTATTTATTAAGAAGAAATCTGGATGTATCATATCTAAATGTAACCTTAATTTGAATAACGACCGTAATTTACATATTTTTATTTCTAATTGAATACGACAAGATACGCGATAATTTGCGATAACGGCATCTTATGTATGTAATTAATTACATTAGAGATTCTTTTTTTTTCCTGCTGGGTGTATCATTAAAGGCGAGATTAACGGTATGAGTTTGTCTTTTTGAAAAGATATGATGTATGTCGTTTTTCTGAAGCGATTGTAACAAACGCCCCGAGGGAAACCATGACGATGTAACTAACATTAATGTCTACACTCAGTACTTCTGTTTTCCGAAAAAAAAAGTGTGAATAGGCTTCTTAAAACCCATGTTTAGAGTATTTCTACATGTAAGTATACGTTTTTAAAAATGCATTACGAAAGTTGGCCTAATTTTTGTGGAATTCCACATGTTCCTTGCAGTCTCTTGCGAAAGATGTGTGTGTGTCTGTTTAGCTTCAAATTTTCGTGTGTTTACTTAATACCCCGTTATAAAAACAGCAGCAGGCCATGCAGGATATTTTTAGGAAAAAAATATACTTCCATACATCAATATGATACTGCACTAACCGAACTGGTTCTTTCAATTTTTAAAGGAACCTCAATTTTATTCTAATTGTAAGACGTACGTAAATATTTTATTTAATCTCTGTTGCGTTGACACGACTTCTTTGGCCCCATCAAGTTATGCAATGATTTAGTGGGGGAGGGGCCCCTCACGTTGGGCGCCAATTTGTGCGTCGTGTTGATGATGGAGAGGCCCCTTGCGTTGGGCGTCAATTTATGCCCCACGTTGGGCACAATTTAATCATCATTTACGTTGGCATTTCTTTTTTGATTTATATTTATGTTGCATTGCGTAACTGTGGAATAAACCCATCATGTCAGTCGGTCATTAGGATTACCAACTATGAATAATAGTGACCATAATAATTTTTAATGATCCATTCGACTGAGTAAATTTCATATGAAATTAAGTAGCAGTTACATTGTGAATGGTTCTTATCGGCCACGCGTATGCTGAAGAGTAATCTACTGGCTACTGGGAACAAAACTGCATAGATAACGCATCCGGTTACAACAACCTCGCCGGAGTCAGGAAAGTGACGCAGAATTTGATACTGCTGTGGAAGTTGATTACTTTTGTCATCATCCTCTCCTACTATTATTTTAAAGTGTGAAATTTAATTTTCGCGAGGCTGGGCGGACCGTGGAGGAGATAAAGCGCGCTTGAGGAGAAGTCGAGGAGGTCAGGCCGGAGAGGAGAGAGAGTTATTGCTTCTTAACCTGCAGCGAAGAGCACGTGAAACTGAAAATTAATGGCCCTCTAATGAGCAATCTTGTCGGAATAGGTTTCGCAGGTTTTCACAGCGGGGCTTGACCGTAATTTATATTGTTTCGGTTTTTTTTTGCAACGCACGGTATAGTATTGATGCAATTCTCAACGCCAGCCTGTGATTTATTTGCTACTAAACACAAGAAAAAAATTTAAAGACGATTTTGCCTTAGGACCAAAAGCTACGAACCACCCTGTACACTCAGTGCCTTTTTCCTTGCTTGTTTCTTTTTCAAAAGTTGTATGAAAATGCTTTATGATCAAAAGTTACGAACTGCTATTCGTCTTTTGTTTTTCTCTTCTCCACGCCGAGTACCCTTTTCCTTTTCTTTTTTGTTTTTGTTTTCAAAACTTTTCGTCATTTGTTTTCCCATTTCTTTACTATTTTGTTTGTCTTCCATGTTTCCCATTTCTTTTTTTTTTTAATTTAAATTAATTAATGAATGTTACAATCACTAATTATTATTAAAAGGTATTTTTATTATGGCTTTTGAATTTCGAAAAAAATATTTTAAATTTCTGAATACGTTTTAGTTACTTTTCCTTTTTTTTTCGTTAATTTACGTGAAGCGTTCGGATGTTCGTTTCTTCCGTATCTTTTTCTTGTTATTTTCCATTGATCGCCGTTGGTTTTTTTTTTTCTCGAATGTAGCGAATCAGAGTTTTCACTCTCTACTAACTTTCGTTTGTTTTTTTTTTTTAATTTCTCTGAACATGGAGAATCTGTAAATAATAATCGTCTGAAAATAAAATTACAACTTATACAGGGTGCACCAAACAAATTTCTGAATACGTTTTAAATACTTTTCCTTTTTTTTTCGTTAATTTACGTGAAACGTTCGGATGTTCGTTTCTTCCGTATTTTTTTCTTGTTATTTTCCATTGATCGCCGTTGGTTTTTTTTTTATTTTCTCGAATGTAGCGAATCAGAGTTTCCACTCTCTACTAACTTTCGTTTGTTTTTTTTTTTAAATTTCTCTGAACATAGAGAATCTGTAAATGATAATCGTCTGAAAATAAAATTACAATTTACACAGGGTGCACCAAACTGAAACTATAAGACTTACACTAAAATAAAGAAAAAAAAATTTTAATTTAAATTTCTCTACGTTAGCACAAAAGTAGATTATACAGGGTGCGTCAAATCTACAGTAATCTAGTCGCGCGAAAGAGATCGTCTTGGCGAAAAAAATCGCATGTATCCAATTCTTCGTTCTATAATTCAAACGAAGCGAAGAAACAATTGTTATTTTGTCGTTTCTTTTTTAGAAACAAAAATTCTAAATTATACTACGACATAAACGGATTATACAGGGTGCGTCAAGCTGAAACTGTAGGACTTACAGTAATCTAGTCGTGCGAAAGAAACAATTGCACAATTTGTTGTTATTCTTTTGCTTTTGAACATTTTTTTAAATAAAGTAAAAGTAAACTGGAAAGTTTGAACAACGAAAAAAATTCAAGAATTTATATATTTTTGTCAGAAAATAAATTTATGACGAAAATGAATTATACAGGGTGCATCAAACGCAAACTGTAGGACCTACAGTAATCTAGTCGTACGAAAGAGAAACTTAAAAGTTGAACCTACGCAACGTGGCGGAAATATCGCTTACTTCTAGTTCTCAGTGCAATAATTCAAACAAAACGGAGAAACAATTGCATCATTCTTGTTATCCTATTGTTTTTAACGTCCTTTTTTTAAAAACAAAACTAAAAGTAAACTGAAACCCCATAACGAAAATATTTAAACGTCAATAATTTCCCCAAAAATAAATTTACAGCTTATACAGGGTGCTTCAAACAGAAATTGTAAGACTTACAGTTAAATGAAGAGAAAGAAATCGACTTTTCTATAGAAAAGACATACGGTTATGTAGTCGCGCGAAAGAGATTATCTTATATGTAGTTCTTCGTTCTATAAGTCAAACGAAGGAACAAATGCACAATTTTTTTTGTTATACTATTGTTTTTAACGTTCTTTTTTTTTAAACAAAAGTAAAAGTAAACCGAAATCCAACAACGAAAATATTCAAAAATCAATATCTTGTCCGAAAATTGATTATACAGGGTGCGTCAAACTGAAACTGTAAGGCTTACAGTAAAATAAAGAGAAACTTAAAAATTGAAACATCTTGTTTTATATATCTTGTTTTACATAATTGTTTTATTTCTTTACTTTTTTTAAAAATAAAAACGAAACTAAATCGAATGGTTTCAATAACGAAAAATCGATATTTCTGTCAGAAAATTACGTTACGACGAAAATGGATTATACAGGGTGGATCAAAATGAAACTATAACCCTTACAGAAACTATTTCGGTGGAAAATATCGTTTATTTCTAATACTCTTTCTCAATTCTGTTACTAAAAAAAAAAAAAAAAAGAATAAACGGAGAAAGAACTGCACTTTTTTATTTTATTTGTACGCGCTTTCGTGTGTTGCTGCGGCTTGCGATTTTTCAATTGTTTTTATTTGTTGCACTTTGGCTTTCGTTCGCCCATTTTTAGATTGTTTTCTCCTATCATATTTTATTTATTTCTCTTCATCTTGACTCGATGCATTCCTTACTTTCCGATGCTCTTTTGTTTCGATTTCTTCATTTGTTTTAATCTCGACGTCATTTAATTTTCGTCACTTGTCTTAGCCTTCTCACTTTCATGTACTTAACGTCTTTTCTTTTGTTGATTTTCAATTGTTTCTGATTCTGTAACACTTGCATCCATTTTATTGTTCGTTCGTTTGTTTTCATCACTTGTTTTAGCCTTCGCACTTTCATACACTTAACGTCGTTTATTTTGTTGACTTTCAATTGTTTTTGATTCTGTTTTTATTGTTCGTTCGTTTGTTTTCTTCACTTGTTTTATCCTTCTCACTTTCATACACTTATCGTCGTTTATTTTGTTGACTTTGTTTTTGATTCTGTTTTTATTGTTCATTCGTTTGTTTTCTTCACTTGTTTTAGCCTTCGCACTTTCATACACTTAACGTCGTTTATTTTGTTGACTTTGAATTGTTTTTGATTCTGTTTTTATTGTTCATTCGTTTGTTTTCTTCACTTGTTTTAGCCTTCTCACTTTCATACCCTTATCGTCGTTTATTTTGTTGACTTTCAATTGTTTTTGATTCTGTCTCTTGTCAAAACGAAAGATCTGCTTTTGCGTGCACATCTCGAATGTTTATTATTTTAAGAAATTTTAAATTTGTTTTCTGTCTTCATTCTTACGTAAAATTTTCGATCGTCGTTTGTTTTTTTTTTCCCCTTCTTTTCCTTTCGAAGTTATCGTCTTCTTTCTTTTCTTTTCTGTTTATTTCTAAAAGTCGTCAAGAACATTTTCCTTTTTCGTATTCTTTTTTTGTTATCTGAAATTAAACGATGAAAACTCATTCTTTCGCGAATACTGCGATCGTCATTTCTTCGGAAATTTTCGTTTCTTTTTTTTTGTTCTCATTTCGATTGGGTTTTTCGAGTCATTCGTCATTACTTCTTGTTTTTAATCGTTTGCTGAGACTAAATAGTTTCGGTTCGGATTTCTCTGCTTCATTTCGATTCTCATTTGTCCTCGTCTTTCTTTTTTTTTGAGTCTTTGTGAATTTCGAATTGTCGTCACGTCTCGAATGTTCATCGTTGGTTCTTTAAGAAATGTTCGTTTTTCTTATTTATTCCGACTAATTTTAGAGCTTGCGCGCTGTGTGATGTAAAACGATTAGATGCAATTTGACAAGTCAATAAAATAAAAGAAAAACAAACGATGATAGCTTTCAAAGGGCGAGAGGAACACATAAAGACCGGTGGTGTCACTGCGGGAAGTAAAAGAAGCAGTTTGTGTTCGATCGCCTGGGCCCATGACGCAGTGTCGTAGATGGCGTAGTTCCTCTACTATTTAACAGATGGCGTTGCTAATACATTTTTAAGAGTCCTATGAACTCAGGAAACAAATTAAAGCGAAAAGGACATCAAATTAATCCATGATTAAAAGAAAGGAAAATGAAATGAGACACATTCAAGAAACAATTGAAAACCTAAAGAAATACAGGTAAATGTAATAATAAGAAAAAGACAAATGAAATTTGAATAATGTGACGCTCATGGTAAGAATTTGGTATGAATTTTTAAAAACAATCTAGCAAGCGGGAAATTCAAACGCATTTCAATCATTTTTGAACACACTGTATTTCGTATTTGAGTAAAAAGCGGGACGTATGGTCACCTTAAGCATATTCTTTCATAATTTCAGCTGTAAATTGTCTGGAATTGTTACATGAAAAAAAATCTTCTGATATTGCAAAGTAACTTTTTTCTCTCGGATAAAATGCGTTATAATAATAATCAAGCTTGTCAGTTTCGGCTTTTTTGATTGTAGTATGACAGTCGCCGCTTTTAGTTAACAAACCAATCAACGCCGAGCCGAAATTACAAGAGATAATAAACCGCGGTCGAGTGATTACAGCGGACGAGCGAGCGATTACATCGCCGCTGAAAAAGTTCCTTCATGCTTGGCCTGCACCGAACGAACGAACGAACGAGAAAAAAAAACTACATCTGTTTATTTTTAATTCGGTTTTATGTATTTTATTACGTAACAGACAAATATAGATTCTTCGCCAGATGTTCAGCTCATCTCCGGAGCACGTCTCACTCGCGCCTTTCGGGCTCGGAGGATGCCAAAACCGACCGCAACCGCATCCCATTTCGAACCGGAGCTTCAAAAATAGCGAAAAATCCAAAACATGACCGTGAACTTGAAGGAGTCTTGACACGATCCTGCGAGTGTGCGTGTGCGTTTGGCAACGAGACGAAACGCACTCCCCAAAACGAAGTCAACGACTCAAGTTTGTCGTCCTCGTCCTCTCGTCCTCGTCCTCTCGTCCTCGTCTACAAGGTGCGAAAAGCAAATTTCACGTGTTTTGTAAATAGAAATAATTCTCGAATATTATATAATGTTTGTGTAAAATTTTAAGAAGTAATTATTCATGTTTTGTATGTCGCATGTAAATCGGATAGGTGGCCTCAGCCCGAAACGATGACGGGCTTGGAGAATACGAATGCAAAGTGAAAAGAATCAACTCGAAAAGTATTTAAATGTGTGCGAGTGTTAACTGCATTATACCGAAGAAAAGCCCGAACAAAAGAATGAAACGAACAAACATCTGAATTCTAAAATAAGTAGTATTAAGTGCTTTGCATTCTGGTTTATAATTGACATAACTGATTTCGAGCGCAGTTATGCTCGCAATGTAAATAAAATGTACACTGTCGTCCAAATGTATTAAAACACTCATCTAGTTTTATTTTGAAATCACAAACGTTTCGCCATCAAAATTGTAAAACAATAAAAGAACACAAAGGAGAATCAATTAACAAAACAATTAGAAAAGACGTAATTTGGGGTACATTTTTGGATACGCAGGATTGGCAACACTGACGCAGACGTGATGAAATGACGAACCAAGCAGCTTCGAAAGCACCAGGAAGAAGAAAACCTCATAACGCAGTGTTACCGGAAAAATTACGAACTTTTTTTTAATATATAGACCCCTCCTCAGATTCGTAACAGAAAAAGTCCCTAGACAGACAAAGACTCACAATTACCGCCATTTTGAGTCAAACCGAACCCGCAAATTTAAAACCGAACGCAACAGGTAATCCGATTTCAAATTTGGCGCGCTTATTTTGACTCAAAATGGCGGTAATTGCGGCATTTAATCTAACTAGGGACTTTAGTGACATATTTTTATACTTTAACTTTAATAGATGGCGTTATTTTAATTAACTGTGATTATGGATGCAATAACGTAGCGTACTTGCATCAGGAAAGTAGCTACCCCGCAATGATTCGTTTTTATTGCCGCAAGTGCTGCCAACCAAAATTTTTACGTTTGCCGGAGGGGCACGTTCTGAAACCGTACCTTTGAGCGTATGCGTCCCTCTCGCTTCTAAATCTTAACGCATTTTGCTTTTCGCTGTCTTACTTTTTCGACAGCATTTGTTCCTTATCGCAGACATTGTTACCAACCAAATTTTTTTACATGGAACTGTGTACATAGGTGCGTTCAGAAACGTCGGTTTGAGTGCGTCCGTCTCTTTCACTTGTAGCTCTTGCTTTTCGTGACGCTATTCTTTGCACAATGTTTCATGCTTATGTCACACATTGCTACCAACCAAAAGCTTTACATTTAACTGTAAGGGTGCGTTCAGAAACTGTACCTTGGAGTGCGTGGAACTCTCTCACTTCTCATTCTTAATGCAATAATGTCTCATTCTTATCGTACGCATTGTTTTAAACTGTTGCCAACCAAAATTTTAACATTTAACTGTAGGGGGTACGTTCAGACATGGTACCAACAACTTCCACACTTCTGATTCTTAACGTAGTTTGCTTTGCGCAATTTGGTACCTTGCACAATGTTCCGCCCTTGTTGTACGCATTCATTTAGACTGTCGCCAACCAAAACTTTAGCGTTTAATTGGAGGGGTGCGTTCAGAAATTGTAGTTTTGAGTGTACGCGTCTTTCTCAGTATTTTGCTTTGCGTGGTATCACTCTTAGCATGATATTTCGTTCTTATCTCACACGTTCCTACGAACCGAAAGTTTTACGTTTAACTGTAGGGGTACGTTCAGAAACTGTGCATTTGAGTGCATACGTCTTTTTCACGTCCGGTTCTCTTAACGTAGTTTGCTTTTCGCAATTTTGCACTTTCCACCAATGTTGCAACATTACTTTACGCTGTGACTAACCAAAACTTTAACATTTATCTGTAAGGGTACGTTCAGAAACTGTAGTTTCGAGAGCGTGCAACTCTCTCACTTCTCATTCTTAACGCAATAATCTGCACTTTGCGATAATATCTCATTCTTATCGTACGCATTGTCTTAAACTGCTGCCAACCAACATTTTAACATTTAACTGTAGGGGGTACGTTCAGAAATAGTACCTTTGCAACCTCCTCACTTCTGATTCTTAATGTAGTTTGCTTTACGCAATTTTGCACTTTGGAAAATGTTTTGTACTTGTCGCTTGCATTCATTTAAACTGTCACCAACCAAAACTATAGCGTTTAATTGGAGGGGTGCGTTCAGAAATTGTAGTTTTTGAGTTTAAGCGTCTTTCTTAGAGTAATACTTAACGTATTTTGGTTTTCGTGCTATCACTCTTTGCATGATGTTTCATTCTAATTTCGCACGTTCCTACGAACCGATAGTTTTACGTTTAACTGTAGGGGTACGTTCAGAAACTGTACATTTTAATGCATACGTCTCTTTTACGTCCGGTTCTTAACGTAGTTTGCTTTTCGCAATTTTGCACTCTCCACAATGTTGCAACATTACTTTACGCTGTGACCAACCAAAATACTTACATTTATCTGTGAGGGTACGTTCAGAAACTGTACTTTCGAGAGCGTGTAACTCTCTCACTTCTCATTCTTAATGCAATAATCTCCACTTTGCGATAACGTCTCATTTTTATCGCACGCATTGTTTTAAACTGTTGCCAACCAAGATTTGACATTTAGCTGTAGGGGTACGTTCAGAAATAATACCTTTGCAACCTCCTCACTTATGATTCTTAACGTAGTTTGCTTTGCACAATTTGGCACCTTGCACAAAGTTTCGCCCCTGTCGCACGCATTCATTTAAACTGTCGCCAACCAAAACTTTAGCGTTTAATTGGAGGGGTGCGTTCAGAAATTCTAGTTTTGAGTCTTTCTCAGTGTAATACTTAACGTATTTTGCTTTTCGTGGTATCACTCTTGGCATGATGTTTCATCCTTATCTCACACATTCCTACCAACCAAAAGTTTTAACATTTAACTACAGGGGTACGTTCAGAAACTGCGCATTTGAGTGTGTACATTTTTTTCTCTTTCGGTTCTTAACGTAGTTTGCTTTTCGCAGTTTTGTACTTTCCACAATGTTGCAACATTACTTTACGCTGTGACCAACCAAAATACTTACATTTATCTGTGAGGGTACGTTCAGAAACTGTACTTTCGAGAGCGTGTAACTCTCTCACTTCTCATTCTTAATGCAATAATCTCCACTTTGCGATAACGTCTCATTCTTATCGCACGCATTGTTTTAAACTGCTCCCAACCAAAATTTTAATATTTAACTGTAGGGGGCGCGTTCAGAAATAGTACCTTTGCAACCTCCTCACTTCTGATTCTTAACGTAGTTTGCCTTACGCAATTTTGCACTTTGTAAAATGTTTCGTACTTGTCGCACGCATTCATTTAAACTGTCGTCAACCAAAACTATAGCGTTTAATTGGAGGGGTGCGTTCAGAAGTTGTAATTTTGAGTGCATGCGTCTTTCTCAGTGTAATACTTAACGTATTTTGCTTTTCATGATGGCACTCTTTGCACAATGTTTCATCCTCATCTCACGCATTCCTACCAATCGAATGTTTTATTTTTAACTGTATGGGTACATTCAGAAACTGTACATTTGAGTGTATACGTCTTTTTCACGTCCGGTTCTAAACGTAGTTTGTTTTTCGCAATTTTGCACTTTTCACAATGTTGCAACATTACTTTACGCTGTGACCAACCAAAACTTTAACATTTCTCTGTAAGGGTACGTTCAGAAACTGTACCTTCGAGTGCGTGCAACTCTCTCACTTTTCATTCTTAATTTAATAATTCGCACTTTGGGTTAATGTTTCATTTTTATCGCACGTTTTGTCTTAAACTGCTGCCAACCAACAGTTTAACATTTAACTGTAGGGAGTACGTTCAGAAATAGTACCAATAACTTCCTCACTTCTGATTTTTAACGTAGTTTGCTTGACGCAATTTGGCACTTTGCACAATGTTTCGTTCTTGGCGCACGCATTCATTTAAACTGTCCCCAACCAATACTTTAGCGTTTGATTGGAGGGGTGCGTGCAGAAATTGTAGTTTTGAGTGTACGCGTCTTTCTCAGTATTTTGCTTTTCGTGGTATCACTCTTTGCATGATGTTTCGTTCTTATCCACACGTTCCTACGAGCCGAAAGTTTCACATTTAACTGTAGGGGTACGTTCAGAAACTGCACATTTGAGTGCATACGTCTTTCTCACTTTCATTCTTAACGTTGCACTGTTATTTTACGCTGTGACGAACAAAAATTCTTACATTTATTTGTAAGGGTACGTTCAGAAAGTGTGCCTTTGAGTGCGTGCAACTCTCTCACTTCTCATTCTTTTTGTAATAATTTGCACGTTGCGTTAATGTTTCATTCTTATCTTACGCATTGTTTTAAACTGTTGCCAAGCAACATTTTAACATTTAAGTGCAGGGGGCACGTTCAGAAATAGTACTTTTGAGCGTATGTAACTTCCTCACTTCTGATTCTTAACGTAGTTTGCTTTACGCAAGTTGGCACCTTGCACAATGCTTCGTCCTTGTCGCACGCATTCACTTAAACTGTCGTCAATCAAAACTATAGCATGTAGTAGTAGGGGTACGTTCAGAAATTGTAGTTTTGAGTGCAATTCAGTGTAATTCTCAACGTATTTTGCTTTTCGTGATATTACTCTTTGCATCCTTATCTCACATATTCCTACCAACAGAAAGTTTTACATTTAACTGTAGGGGTGCGTTCAGAAACTGCACATTTGAGTGTATACATCTCTGTCACTTCCGATTCTTAGTTTTAATTAAAATAATTAATATTATACTTTCGAAATGTCATTGTAGTAATACATGTGATAATTAATTGAATTATTAATCTCGTTGTTCCTTGTGCACCTGCACGTTTCACTAACCTAAAATAAAATCGAAAGGCGGGAAATTTAAACTGTCCTCATTCATTTCGTGGCTATACTTGAAATGGATTAGACCTTCGATTGATTTGAGTTCTTTTTTTAATGCGACCATAACGGGTTTTGGATTATTAAATCGCTAGCGCCGAAAATAGAGTCGTCTTACACTTACAAAAAAAAAATATCGTACTAGATGAATTAGTAGCATGTAATTTGACCCCTATTTTTTTTTTTCTCATTTAGGAGGCACTATGGTGTTCCGTCTAGCGTGGGATGGATATACGCAGCCTACGGTATCGCCTACGCTATCTTCTTCGTTCGACATGAAATATTCTTTCACGTGGAGCGGTTCACCTCCCGAAACAATGAACGGCCACGGGCTACGTGGGGACAATTTTTTCCATCGTCGTCCCTATTGTTTTTTTTTTCTTAGCGAACCGGTTTCCGCCGTTATCAGCGTATGCGCGGAAATGTGCAATTTTCTTATCATTTTTTATATAATTTGACGGTATGTCTCGCAGATAAATCGGTGATCCATCCGGACCCGTCGCCGCGGTTATTTTTAGCGGGCGTATGTAGGCCAAGCCAGCGAGAAGAAGGCAGAAAGGAACACGAAAAAAAAAGAGCGAAAGCGACGTGTCGATGCAAAACATATCGGTCTTGCGGTCATTAAAATAAATAATGACGTGACCCAATTTTACTTCCATTGTTCGGGAATGGGAATGGGAATGTAATCCGATAAGCAAAACGCGCATTGTTTGTTTGAGTAAGTGCATGAAAAAGGCCTAATCAAGTTTTCAGTCCTATTTAGAGTAGACGATAGTAAAGCGTGAGCCGAAAATGTCGTCGTCTGTTTGAATTTCCCGCGAATTCAAAAAATTAATCACGTTGGTAAGACTAGAGTTAAGAGCTGCGCCAAATTAAAATGGATATCAGAGTTCAGAGTTAAAAATAAATAAAATATGGCTATGGCTAACTGATAAATAAAATAATAGCTACAAATGGCAGTTTTTAGACAAGATTTTAAATATCTCTAGGTTTAACTATAGACCAGGGATGGCAAACCTTTTTTTCACCAATGGGTCAAATTTAAGGTAAAAATTTTGTGGCAAAGGATTTACTTCAACACAGCGATTTCTTCCGAAAGTGTAAAACACTTCATTTCACCTGCAATCCATCGCCGAGAATTAAAAAAAAATTTGAATGTCCGACTGGACTATTAAAACAAAATAATCGATCAATCTTAAGTCACGTTAGCATTGAAATAACGCTCTAGGGAGTTACAAATCGCGTTAGCATTGAAATAATGCCCTAGGAAGTTGTTTTAAAATAATTTCCAAGGCAAATAAACAATGTAAATTGTAAGTAATCTTTGTTAACGCAAACGGAATTGTCCTTTCTCGTACAGTTGGTTCCTTTTGCTTGTTTTTTGGAGTACAAGGGCTTCCGCTGCCTTTGCAGCCTTCAGTAGTCCTTTTTTTGAGAGACCAGACTCTTCTTTGTCTATTTTAATTAACTGAGTGCAAAGAAAAAGATGGATAAAAAAACAAAAGAAAAATAGGCCATCTCCAGCAAAAAGAAAAAATTTTAAGCAAAAAGTATTTGATAAAAAGGAACAAATGAGAAATTAAATAAACTGCAAATAAAAAAACTGCAGAGGATACGTTCAGAAATAGTATCTTTACAAAACAAATGAAAAATAGACGATCTCCAGCGAAAAAAAAAACAAATTAACTGAAAGCCTGGTGGAAAACAAAAGAAACCTGTAAAAGAGTCAACGAAGTAAAAAGTATTTGATAAAACAGAACAAATGAGAAATTAAATAAAC
Organism: Serrognathus titanus; assembly: GCA_039766575.1. Classification (NCBI taxonomy): domain Eukaryota; kingdom Metazoa; phylum Arthropoda; class Insecta; order Coleoptera; family Lucanidae; genus Serrognathus; species Serrognathus titanus. The sequence continues at coordinate 61,226,612 of CM077914.1, forward strand.
TGCAAATAAGAAAAATGAAATAACAAGAAACAAGAGGTGAAGTAATTGAAAATCAAGAGACTAACAAAAGAAATCAAAAAAAAAAAACGCTAACGTATCATTAAAAATTTAATAAACTGAAAAAACAAATATATTTTTTTTGGTTTTCCTTGACTTTACTCCTGCTTGTTTCATTTCACTGTATTTTTATTATACTTCCCTCTTACGGATCAAAAGACCGACGGCAATTAAAAAGAAAAAACGAAAACAAAAACAAAAGCGAAAGAAAACAAAATGCAGCGAAATAACGAAGAATTAGATGAATGGAAAACAAAAGAAGATTGGCGATTAGCCTCCTTTTGAGTTTCAGTCACAAACAAACGAAACCACAACTTACGCAACGAATCATGAAAATAACAAAAGGAAAACAAAACAAAAGAATTAAAAAAAATCGACGATTTTCCAAAAGGAGGTTTTGGAAGATGGAAAACTGACAAAAGAAAAAACGAAACAAAAGCACAAAAACCAACAAAATGCGAAAAATTTATTAAATCAAAAGAAACGAAAACGAAATAAAACAAAACAAATGAAGCAATGAAGAAACAAACAAATTAAAACAAAAGAACTAAAAAAAATCTATGATTCTTTCGTGAAGGTCAAAAACTGACAAAAAAAAACAAAAGAAAAGCGCAACAAATCAAATTAAAACAAAATCGTCGATTTTCTGGAAAAAGAAACAAATGTGAAATAAAACAATGAACTGATGAAAAACAAAAGAAAGTACGACAAATCAAATTAAAACAAAAGAACCTACAAAATCGACAAAGGAGAAAAACAGACTGTAAAGGAAGATGCAAGATGCAAGAAATTAAAAAAAAATCCACTGCGGAAAAAGAAACAAAAGCGAAATAAAACAATCAATTGATGAAAAACAAAAGAAAAGCGCTGCAAATCGAATTAAAACAAAAGAAAAACAGAAAATCGACGGTTATCCGGCAAAGGACAAAAAATGACCGCAAAGAAAAACGCAGGAAATCAATAAAATATAAACGAAATCCATTACGGGAAAAGAAATAGAAGCGAAATAAAGCAATCAACTGATGAAAAACAAAAGAAAAGCGGAACAAATCGAATTAAAACAAAAGAATCCAAAAAATCGACGATTATTCGGCGAAGGATAAAGAAACAAAAGCGAAATCAAACAAACAGAAAACAAAAGAAAAGCACAGCAGTGAAAAATTCCCTAAATTAAAAGAAACGAAAACGAAATAAAACAAACGAACGAAGCAATGATAAAACAAACAAAAGCACATCAAAATAAAAAGCCAAGAAATTAAAACAAAAGAGTAAAAAAAAATCGACGATTCTCTCGTGAAGGTCAAAAACTGAGAAAAAAAAAAACAAAAGAAAAACGCAACAAATCAAATTAAAACAAAAGAACCCAGAAAATCGACGATCATCCGGTGAAGGACGAAAACAGACTGTAAAGAAAAACGCAAGAAATCAATAAAATACGAGAAAAAAGTCCATTACAGAAGAGGAAACAAAAGCGAAATAAAACAATCAATTCATGAAAAACAAAAGAAAAACATAAGAATTAAATTAAAACAAAAAATGCAGAAAATCGACGATTATCCGGCGCGAAAAAAACGCAAGAAATTAATAAAATTCGAAAAAGATCCATCATAGAAGAAGAAACAAAAGCGAAATAAAACAACCAACTGCCAAAAAACAAAAGAAAAGCGCAGCGAATCTAATTAAAACAAAAGAACCCAGAATCGCGAAGAAAAACGCAAGAAATCAATAAAGTACGAAAAAAATCCATCATAGAAGAAGAAACAAAAGCAAATAAAACAATCAACTGCCAAAAAACAAAAGAAAAGCACAGCGAATCAAATTAAAACAAAAGAACCCAGAAAATCGACGGTTATCCGGCGAAAGAGAAAAACTGACTGCAAAGAAAAACGCAAGAAATCAAAGAAAATACGAAAAAGAAATCCATCACAGAAAAAGAAACAAAAGCGATATAAAACAATCAACTGCCAAAAAACAAAAGAAAAGCGCAGCGAATCAAATTAAAACAAAAGAATGTAGAAAATCGATGATTATCCAGCGAAGGACAAAAATTGACCGCAAAGAAAAACGTAAGAAACCAATAAAAAAAACATGAAAGAAAAAATTCATTATGGAAAAAGAAACAAAAGCGAAATAAAACAATCAACCGATGAAAAACAAAAGAAAAGCACAACAAATCAGATTAAAACAAAAAAAAAAAAACAGAAAATCGACAGTTATCCGGCAAAGGACAAAAACTGACCGCAAAGAAAAACGCAAGAAATCACTAAAATATGAAATAATCCATTGCAGAAAAAGAAACAAAAGCGAAATAAAACAATTAACTGACGAAAAACAAAAGAAAAGCGCAGCAAATCGAATTAAAACAAAAGAATCCAGAAAATCGACGATTGTAAGGTGAAGGACAAAAACAGACCGCAAAGGAAAACGCAAGAAATCAATAAAATATGAAAAAATATCCATTATACCTAGAAAAAGAAACAAAAGCAAATAAAACAATCAACCGACAAAAAAAAAACAAAACAAAAGCGCAACAAATCAAAGTAAAACAAAAGAATCCAGAAAATTCGGCAAAGGACAAAAACAAAAAAAAATCCCATTATAGAAAAAGAAACAAAAGCGAACTAAAACAAAAGAAAATCGACGGTATTCCTCCTTTTAACTTTAATAATAATGGTAACAGTTTTTATTTACGGAATCACAATAACAAAATAATAATAAGAAAAAAAAAATGAGCTCGTGACATGAAACACACAAACCGCTTGGAACTTGATATCAATTGTTTTGGATATAATTCGCTTCCGGTTTTTTGGGGTTAGTGGCCACTTGAACTTTCGCAGGCCGGCTATGACGACGCAATGTCTCGTGAAATCTAGTAGGTCGTGGCCATAAACAAGAAAAAAAAAATGCGACAAAAAATCGAATTTCCTACGCACTTCATAAATATCTACAAGGGTCACTCTAAATATTCTGGCGGGTCATGGGTTCGCCATCACTGGTATAGAGAGAACGTGTAGAATTCTATGGGTAATCCAAATTCGGTTTCACACGTAGGATGTGCCATTTGACATAGAAGAGCTGTAATCAGTACCACTATTTTGATTCACTCTCTATAGATGAGAATAATTTTATGTTGTAGACCTCTAAAGCTAAAAGAAGAAGTGCGTAGAAAATATCTTTGTATGTAGTCATCGAAGTATTGCTCGAGAACGCACTGTTGGGACAGCCTGTATAGGGACCACCCTCGAAGGTAATAGTGGACGTTAAAGAGCATTACGAGAAATTGATTTGATTCACCCTGTATAGATGAGAATAGTTTTACATCCTAGGCTTCTAAAGCTAGAAAAAGGAGTACGTAGAAATTTTTTTGTAACTTCAGTAGTCTTCGAGGGCGTATCATTGGAGCACCCTGTATAGGGGCCGCCCTGTAAGGTAATAGTGGACGTTAAAGAGCATTACGAGAAATTGATTTGATTCACCCTGTATAGATGAGAATAGTTTTATATCCTAGGCTTCTAAAGCTAGAAAAAGGAGTACGTAGAAATTTTTTTGTAACTTCAGTAGTCTTCGAGGGCGTACCATTGGAGCACCCTGTATAGGGGCCGCCCTGTAAGGTAATAGTGGACGTTAAAGAGCATTACGAGAAATTGATTTGATTCACCCTGTATAGATGAGAATAGTTTTATATCCTAGGCTTCTAAAGCTAGAAAAAGGAGTACGTAGAAATTTTTTTGTAACTTCAGTAGTCTTCGAGGGCGTACCATTGGAGCACCCTGTATAGGGGCCGCCCTGTAAGGTAATAGTGGACGTTAAAGAGCATTACGAGAAATTGATTTGATTCACCCTGTATAGATGAGAATAGTTCTATATCATAGACCTCTAAAGCTAGAAAAAGAAGTGCGTAGAAATTTTTTTGTATCTTCAGTAGTCATCAAGGGCGTACCATTGGGGCACCCTGTATAGGGACCGCCCTCGAAGGTAATAATGGACGTTAAAGAACCTTCGAAAAATTGATTTGATTCACCCTGTATAGATGAGAATAGTTTTATGTTGTAGATCTCTAAAGCTCGTAAATTTTTTTTTTGTATCTTCAGTAATCATCGAGGGCGACACCCAGTATAGAGACCACCCTCGAAGGTAATAGCGGACATTAAAGAGCATTACGAGAAATTGAATTGCTTTCTTAAAAAAGAAGAAAAAAAGAAGATTTTGAGTGCATCGAGTAGAACACGCCTTGGCTCCAACTGGAAAGAAGGTCTTTGACATTTTGGCATATTTAGGGACCACCCTCGAAGGTATAATAGTGGAGCATTACGAGAGGGCAATTTTTTTTAACATAAGGTGCGGTGAAAAAGCCATAAAAAACAAATTAACATATTCCACTGGGTGATCAAAAGGAGAAAGAAATACGTAGAATGGATTCTGTTACGCACGGCTCTTGCGTTATTGTCCCGAATGTGTTTTGTATTCTTCTTCTTCGCTTTACCAGAGCCACCCAGAGATTAATTTCGGTTGGTACAACAGAAATATGTTGCCAACTCAAAGCTGCAACTTTTTTTTTTTGGTGAAAGTTTCTAATAGAATAAATTACAAGCCAAAATAAAGTAGATTTTGGTGGTGTACTATGCAAGTGCCTTTACGGTTAATGCTGCATAAAAATTAAATAATTGTATGGTACAGTTCAACTCGACTTGAACAACAAGTTCATTAAACCCACTCAAGCGAGCATACGATCTGCATTCTTTAAGTCATCCGAGAAATCCACGTTACAAGACCCGACGACGTCGACGTTTAATGCTTACATAAATATGCAAACCACCAAATTCATGCGACCTCGTTTCGGATGTCGAGCAGACGGTCGACGTCCACGCAGAAGCCGCTCCCGCGTATTAAAAAAAAAAACAAAAACAAAAACATCGTGGGAATCACAAAAAGTTGCACGAATAACGGGGCTACTGAAATTGGGGACTGCATTTATTAATAATAATCAAAAAAACAAAAAAAGGAAACACAAAGAACCTTTTCCTCCTCTATTGCAATCGCCCTTAAAAAAAAAAAAAGGAAAACGTGTTGCTTGGAGAAGTCATCCACAGTCCGGTTCTTTTTAAGCATCTCAATGTCATTTATAAATAGCCCCTCATTAATATCTAATAATAATATTAATAATAACAGGCCGAGATGATGTTATCTGGTTGGTGTAATCAACGGTTTCTGGCAGCAATTAATTGGGTCAAAGTATACGTTAACGATGGTAGATAAGGGCCCAGGCGTTTTTTGCAACGAAGAAATAACAAATCGATGTTTGACGTTACTTGCAAAGCAAATACTCTAAATTTGGCAACGGGATTTAAGAAATCCAAGGCAAATTCTCCTCTTAAGTTTCGTTTTCGTTTGGCCTCACCAACTTAAAAGCAGCGGCGGCGGCGAGGTTATCAGCGTAACGCCTGAAAATAATCTAGTGTTGACCTTTTACATGTTGTACAACATATATCTGCTCTAGGTGTAATAACTGCTAGCACTTATTACATACTTTATGCTCTCGGTGATGGCTTTCGGCGTCAGAGTTGATGCAGATTAAAACTTCCAGGCCCCATAACTCACTCGATTTAGAGACGTCAGGACTTAATAACAACAACCGATGAAGCGGGCAATAATGATTATGTTAATTTATTGGGCTCACGCTCGCTTTTTAATCTAGTTATTTATGAGACAGTTGAGTAGCGAAAGTGCTCTCTGCTCAGACACGCACACACATAAAAAGAAGAAATCTTTTATAATGAAGTTCGACCGTGCACTCAAGTGAGGAACGTTAATGATGATTCTTGCTATTTAATTAAAAAAAAAAAGAATTTTTTTGTCATCAAAGAGTACCTACTTGCAATGCTGAATCGCTGAAAATAAAAAAAAAAACTTCACAGGTTACAGACGCAACATCATCAGAATTTGAAAGGCGAGCTGCGGGAGAGAGATGTTGAATTGCATAACGCAGAGGTAACAACGTTTTATGATTACACTGCCTTCCAAATGTTTTCGTCCGAAGAGCAATAAAACTGTGCGAAATGCTCCAAAATATTTGCGAAAACTACAAGTTTATAATATGTACCCTGGTGGCCAAGTAAATCGTTACCGCTCCACTCGAAGCGACAGGTTGATTGATTGGGGCAATTGCAACGAAAGTCGTTGTTTCCACTTCAAGATCAATTAGGACAGGGTTGGCGTGGAGAGGTAACGGTTTTAAAGACCACCCCAGGACGTAACATCGTTCCTAGCGGGATGGTTTTGCAATTTGTTTTATTAAATTGTTTCGAATTTTTTTGTTTTTACGTTTTATGATTAAGTGAGGCACACTGCCTTCCAGATGTCTTCGTCCGAAAAGCAATAAAACTGCGAAATTGAAATGCCCCAAAATATTTGCGAAAACTAAGAAAGTTTAAAATATGTACCCCGGTGGCCAAGCAAATCGTTACCGCTCCACTCGAAGCTGCAGGTTGAATGATTGGGGCGGCCTAAATCAACTGCAATTGCCACGAAAGCCTTTGTTTCCACTGCAAGATCAATTAGGATGAGGTTGGCGTGCAGGGGTAATGGTTTTAATGACCACCCCAGGACGTACATCAATCTTAGCGGAATGGTTTTGCAATTTGTTTTATTAAATTGTTTCGAATTTTTTTGCTTTTGTTTCTTTCTTCTTTTCCTTATACTCAAAAGTGACTTTCGATTCGTTATTTCGTTTCATTAGAATTTCCGTTCCGATTTCAAGTTTTTCTTGCGCTTTCATTTGTTTTCCTTGTCGTTGTTGATGTCTTTAATTATCTTTTGTTTTCGTTTTTTCGTTTTATTGTCTTTCATTGTCATTGATGTTGCGATTTCAAGTTTTCCTTGCGCTTTCATTTGTTTTCCTCGTCGTTTTTAATGTCTTCAATTATCTTTTGTTTTCGTTTTTTCGTTTTATTGTCTTTCATTGTCATTGATGTTGCGATTTCAAGTTTTCCTTGCGCTTTCATTTGTTTTCCTTGTCGTTTTTGATGTCTTCAATTATCTTTTGTTTTCGTTTTTTCGTTTTATTGTCTTTCATTGTCATTGATGCTATTTAATTTTTTTCTAATATTTGTTCTTGTAATTTGTGTTTTGCAGTCATAATTAATTTTTTCGGCGTTTTCGTTGTTTTTTTCGTTTTTGTTTGAGATTCTCGGCGTCTCCGTCATGATTCTCACTTACATTCATTTGTTTTTCCTTGTCACTTTTAATATCTTTTTATTTTTTTTCTTGCGTTTTACTTTAATTTCGTTCGTTTGTTTTAATTGTAATTTTCCACGTGCACTTCAGTTTCTTTGTCCTTTCCATTCTTAAGCAATTGTTTCTCATGGTAATCATGATTTTCATTTGTTTTTTTCTTCGTTTTGAATTTCTTGTTTCATTGTTACCATGTTCTATAAATTTTCGTTTGTTTTTCTTTTCGGTTTTATGTGCTGTGCGTTTTTTTTACTATCAATTTTCCTTCTCACCTTTGCATTTTCTTGTATTATGTATTATTCTTTTAGCTTTACAATTGTTTCTTTTTGTTTTTGTTTCATGAACGTCGTATCATTTGTTTTCTTTCTCGCTTTAATTTGTTTTACATTGGCGCTGTTTTGAGTTTGTTTGTTAGTATTCGCTTGTTTTTCAAATTTCGTTTGACTTTTCATCATTTCTTTCCGGTATGTAAGTGGTATTTCTTCAGATTTTCATTTGTTTCTTTCATCATTGTTTCATTTGTTTTTCATTTCGTCTTCATTTGTTTCTCATTAAGTTAATTTCTTTGGTTTTCATGGGGGCCTCTTTTCGCTTGTTTTTCAAATTTCATTTGTTTCTTTCGTCATTGTTTCATTCATGTAGTTTCATTTGTTTTACATTTAGTTTTCATTTGTTTCTCATTGAGTTAATTTGTTTCGTTTAATGGGGGTTTCTTTTCGCTTGTTTTTCAAATTTCATTTGTTTCGTTCGTCATTGTTTTATTTATGTAGTTTCATTTGTTTGCCATTTCGTTTTCATTTGTTTCTCATTGAGTTAATTTGTTTGGTTTTCATGGGGGGTCTCTTTTCGCTTGTTTTTCAAATTTCATTTGTTTCTTTCGTCATTGTTTTATTCATGTAGTTTCATTTCGTTTTCATTTGTTTCTCATTGCCAATTGTTTTAGGTTTATTAAAATTTTCAATTGTTTCTTTCATCATTGATTGTTTCATTCGTGTAATTTCATTTGTTTTCTTATTGGCAATTGTTTTCCATTTGGTTTTCATTTGTTTCTTATTGGCAATTGTTTTGAATTAGTCTATTTGATTTGAATGCGGGTCTTTTGTTTTTGTTTGTTGTTGTGTTTTGTTTTTCAAATTTCATTTGTTTTTCAAATTTCATTTGTTTCTCCATCGCACGTTTTCCCGCATATAATAACATTTCCTTAGATTTTCAATTGTTTTCAAATTTTATTTAGTTTTCTTTTCATCATTGTTTCATTCGTATCGTTTGATTTGTTTTCCTTTTCGCTTTCATTTGTTTCTCATTGCCAATTGTTTTAAGTTGCGTTGTTTGATGTCAACGCGAGTCTTTTTTAACTTGTTTTTCAAATTTCATTTGTTTCTCCATCAGACGTTTTCCCGTGCGTAACAGCATTTCTTCAGATTTTCAATTGTTTCTCTCGTCATTGTTTCATTCGTGTAGTTTCTTTTGTTTTCCATTTTGTTTTCATTTGTTTCTCGTTGATTTCGTTTGTTTTTCAATTATACATTTTTCTTTGTGTAATAGTATTTTTTTAGACTTTCAATTGTTTCTTGAAGTCAAACTTTTTTTAAATTTTCTTTTCATCACGTCGTATTATTTGTTTTCCTTTTCGCTTTCATTTGTTTCTTATTGCCAATTGTTTCGAGTTAGTTTGTTTGATTTTAATGCGGGGCTTTTTTCGTTTCATTTCTTTTCTTTTTTTCATCATTATTGTACTTTCGCGATTTTCAGTTGTTTTTCGAATGTCAAATTTATATTTTCCTTTCTTCTCATCACTATTTCATTCACGTCGCTTTCATTTGTTTCTTATCGCCATGGTTTTGAGTTTTAATGTGGGCCTTTTTCGGTTGTTTTCCAAATTCAATTTGTTTTGTTGTTTCATCATTGCTGGCTTTTTCTTTTTGGAGTATTTCTTTAGATTTTCAATTGTTTCATTCGTGGTATTTCATTTGTTTTCCATTCGCCTTCATTTGTTTCTCATTAGTGCCCTTGTTTTTGAGTTAGTTTGTTTGTTTGATTTTAATGCGGGTCTTTTCTCACGTTTTTCAAGTTTCATTTGTTTTTCATCGTTATTGCTTTCTCCTTTATGTAGCATTTCTCTAGGTTTTCAATTGTTTCGTTGCCATTAATGTCCTTTAAGTTTTCATTTGTTTTTCTTTTGGTTTATTTTCAATTTTTCTTATTTCTAACAGATTTCTGTTCGTATGTTTGAGTTTAATATGAGTCTTTTCACTTTTTATTCAAATTTCATTTGTTTTTTTTTAATAATTATTGCCTTTTCCCATTATGTAGCATTTCTATAGATTTTCAATTCTTTTTTTGAATTTCAAATTTTATTTCATTCCCTCTTCACCGCCATCCGAGTTGATGCGACGAAAAGAGAAACAAATAACGTAGAAGTAGCAACAACGAGGTGAGTTAAAAACAAAAGAAAATAAGAAACAATTGACGTGAAAGTATTAACAATAAGGCGATTCAAAAAAAAAAAAAAAACAAAAAACCAAAAATTCACACAAAGTACTTAAGTTATTCATTTGTTTTTTGTTCAAATTATTCAACTCTGATAGTTTTTCTTTATTTCAATTCATTTTCTGCCGGATGAAATCGTCGATGGTTTGTTTTCTTTTCCTGTAATTCTGTCTTTCGTTGTTGTCGGTCTCATTCCTCTTTTGTTCTTTCTGTCGAATTAATTTTTTTTCGTTCGTTGATAGTCTTTTATTTTTGTCGTTTCTATTGGTCGTTTAAGTCTTCGTATTTCGTTTGTTTTTTGTATTTTTTTTTGTCGTATTGTATCACCAGGTGCTTTATGATTTCTTTTGCAGAAGTCGTCTTATGTTTTCTGCTTTCTGATCGTCTTTTGTTTTTGTTACCTAATTCCTCATATTTTGATGTAATTTCTTTTGTTTTTTTCCCCTAAACAAGCGCTTTCTAACCTTCAAATGGCCGCTGTTTTAAATAATTTTTTAATTTTGTGTTTTTTTTTTGTTTGTTTCGTTCGTATGATTTCCATTTGTTTCCCTTAATCGCTTGCAGGTTTTCGATTGTCAACTGTTTTTCATGGCATCCGTTGTAATTTTAGTTTCGTTCTTTTTTCATTTCGTTCATTTTTTTCTTTTGCTTTCACTTTTCGTTGTCATTACGCTTCTCTCATCCAACTATTGTGATTGTGGTTCCTTTGTTGCTAAATAGAAACGCAGGCGTTCAATTAACTCGTAGCTTGACAACTGAAAATGGTACACTCGAATTGACGATCGGTCAACGTCTGGGTCTGGTGTTCCGCAGGGTTCCACCTTGGGTTCCATTCTATTCCTCGTTTACGTAAATCAATCAATGATGAACAGAGGCAAACGAAATGAACAAACAACTGCTACAACAACAGGAAATGCAGTTTGTTTTTGTTTCTGATAAGGGATTAATTGTTTTTTTATGAAGATTTTCTTAAATTATCCAGTTTTGTTTTTGTCGTTTTTGACGTCTTGACTCGCAGACTGTATGTAAATATTGTTAATCGTGTCAATTGACTGTGGATTTCGTATTTGTTCAATTTTTTACGCCCAAAGGAAGCCAAACATTGGCACAAGTCTATTTTAAGCCAAACACATCCGAAGGACGACCCACGTCTTCGTGCGTGCATTTTCTACTTACGCAAAACGCCACGCGTGTTTCACAGAGTTACCTACGTACGTCCACTGCGTGTTAAAAAATGTTGCTTACATCGCCTTTTAATTTTATGGCCGTCACGATTGAACGTATCTGATCAAATAAATCCGCCATGGTTAAGCTGGACATAAACTGTGAAAGGAAAACAAATTGCACCGTCCGCGCTGTTTGCTCTCGATCTTTTGCTTCTCTGTTTGGCTTCTAATTTGCATTTTCATTCAGGCCTTACGCAACAGGTGGGACAGGTTCATTTCATTCACAAAACACACGGTTCCCGTTTAGCGGCTTGGCTTAATGTTGACACATCCTATTTTGGTATAGAAAAAAAAACTTTCTCTTACGCACGTGCTGTTGCATCCATCCATGGGGTGGGGTTGACTAACGGAAAAGTCAGAAAAAAATAAATCGAATCCATTATCTGCACTAGCATTGTAAATAATATACAGGGTCATTCTTGAATAGACCGTTAAAAAAATCAATTTTCTTAATTTTCAATCGCTTGTAAAACAGCCGAAATTAAAGCTAAACCCATTTATGGTTTGTACGGGGTGGGACAGAAACAACTGGGCGATTTAACAATAATTAAATGTTAATAAAACCCGAAGCATGGATCCGTCTTTCGTTTACAAAGACAAAAATAAGTCTCAAAGATTGATCAGTTCAATATGCGCTACGAAAGGTTGCTTAGTTTAAATTTAAAGCAAAACTTAACGTTTAAAACAAAAGTAAACAATGCCAAGTCGATCTTAAAATATTCGCATCAACTTGAGGTCAGATGTAAGGGACCGTGAAGATGTCCTCCGAGTATTTCTCTAATCGACGTAATTTCTCATCGAATAAATAATTGACAAACGAAAGCGACGCCTTTGCAACTGTTTTTTTTTTTAATTTCTACGTTTCACGTTCGTATTATTCACACTTGTATTCTTATGTTAATTTGCGCTTGTATTCTGCTCACCTCTATAAATATCCGAACACATTTAAATACATCTAAACGCATAGGTACTTAAATGCGCCTTGTAAATTGGTGACATAACAGAAAGCGTTTGGGGGTTTAATAAACGATAATTTCCTGAGTACACAACGAATAAAAAAAAAGATTACTTTCGGCTTCGAAATCTGAACCGTCCAATTAAAACGATTCCTCGCTATTCGTTTTCGTTTTAAGAACAAACGCTCATGTTTCTTTTTTCCTTCGCCAGCTTCCCCGTGGAATTAATTGAGAGATGAGAGAATTTCAAGGCTTTTTGTCTCACAAATAGCTCATTTCACACAGCTAATGAACGTGAACTTGAGATTATACCGAGCATGTGGTTACAATAAATGGCCGAGATGCAACAAAAACGAGACACCACCACCAACCATCATCTCTCCAACGTGCACGTGTAATGGTGAACGCTTCTTCTTGGAGATTATTGAAGAAAAGCGATCCTTATTTACCTCGAAATTGCAGCCGAGCGCTCTTGGCCGACTCTTTATCTTCGATCGCAAGTCGTCGATTTCTTCTTTTTTTCCCCTCCCCAACGGCGAAGTTGCTTAGAACAAACGCCGTATGTATATTTCAAGTGATGTGGTGTTGCAGGAGGTAACGGGTAGATAAGGAAGAGGCGGCCATAAAATAAATCGGCCTTTGTTTGAAATAGTCAATCAAATTGATTGAAGATTTCATATAATTTTTTTAATACGAAGGAAATGTGTTTAAAGTAGAAACGGTTCGAGAGAGAAGAAAATGTCTTTTGCTAATTCAAAATTTTTAAAAACGCTCACCACCATAATCAGTAGTTGTTCTATGTGGAAAATTAATGATTTTTCGTGAATACGAGGGCTGAGTGATAAGTTTGGTGAAATTGTAACAGAGGTGATCACAATAGCTAAGGGGCACCTAGGGGCGGGACGACTCCAAGTCGAAAAGTAACCGAATATTGCCAACGTTGCTTATTCGAACCTTTAATGCAATTAAAAAATTCTAATTATTCGTTTATGAATAACAAAAAAAAAATTCCGAACATATAAATGCTCACATCAATGTACAGGGTGTCCCATATTGGATGGTATTCTATAGATAATTGTCATTTTTTATTTACGAAGGTCGTTTCTCCTTCCAACATATTTTTATGAGGAAGTCACAATTACCTACTCATAAGTATATTCGACCATCTTTTGTTTTGGTTTTGACAAAAGAGCAAATTCGTTTCTTTGCCTTTGGCGAAAAGACATCGATCGTCTTTTGTTTTCTCGTCTTTCGGCGTTAGAAAAAGAAAAAAAAAAGACGATGTACGTGTGTAAGGTACAAACAAGTGCAATACAAAAGACGATCGCCGATTGGCATAAAGTAAAGACAGAAGCAGGAGGAGAATGATCGTGTTTTTGGTTTCCTCTTAGTCTCGACGAGGGAAAGAAAAAAGTAAGAAATGTAGAGCAAGAAAAAAGTGAAATACAAAAGACGACGAAACTGGAGGAGAAAAGACACTCGCTCGATCGTCTCTTGTCATTGATGAAGAAAAAAGGAAATATAAATTACAAAAAGTGACAAAGATAATCGATAGTGTAATAAAGTAGAAAAGATCGTCTTTTGTATCCATCTTCTTTTGTCTTTCGACAAATAAACGAAAAAAAGAACTACAAAATACCACAAAGGTAGAATACAAAAGGCGAACGATAGCGTAACTAGAAAATCGTTCGCCTTTTGTCTTTTGACGAAAAAAGAAAAAATAAAAAAAGAAATATAAAATATAAAAAGGTGAAACATGTACAAAAGGCAATCGGTAGCGCAATAAAGGAGAAATTGCCCTTTGTATTCATCTTCTTTTTCTTTCGACAAATAAACGAAAAAAAAAGAAGAATTACAAAAGCAGAATACGAAAGGTGATCGATGGCGTAACGCGAAATTAAAAAAAAAAGACAATCGATCGCCGCCTTTTGTCTTCTGACGAAAAAAGAACAAACAAAAATATATAAAATACAAAAGGCAATCGATAGCGCAATAAAGGAGAAAAGACAGTCGTCGATCGTCTTTTGTTTTCGTCTTCTTTTGTCTTTCGACAAATAAACGAAAAAACAAAAATAAGAAATACAAAAGCAGAATACAAAAGACGATCGAGAACGTAACGCGAATTTAGAAAAGAAAAGGCAATCGATCGCCGCCTTTTATCTTCTGACGAAAAAAGAACAAACAAAATATATAAAACACAAAAAACAATCGATAGCGCAATCAAGGAGAAGAGACAGTCAGTCGCTTGTCTTTTGTTGTCGTCTTCTTTTGTCTTTCGACGAATAAACGAAAAAAAAATAAGAAACACAAAAGCAGGATACAAAAGACGATTGAGAACGTAACGCGAAATTAGAAAAGAAAAGGCAATCGATCGCCTTTTGTCTTTTGACGAAAAAAGAAGAACAAAAAAGGAATTTTAAATACAAAAAGGTGAAATTCGTAGAGAAGGTAATCGGTAACGCAATAAGGGAGAAAATACAGTCAGTCGATAGTCTTTTGTATCCGTCTTCTTTTGTCTTTTGACAAATAAACAAAAAAAAGAACTACAAAAGCAAAATACAAAAGGCGATCGATGGTGTAACGTGAAATTAGAAAAGAAAAGACAATCAATCGCCACCTTTTATCTTCTGATGAAAAAAAAAACCAAAAATTAAATACAAAAAGGTGAAAAGGCAATCGATAGCGCAATAAAGGAGAAAAGACAGTCAGTCGATTGTCTTTTGTTTTCGTCTTCTTTTGACTTTCGAAAAAATAAACGAACAAAATAAGAAATACAAAAGCTGAATATAAAAGACGATCGAGAATGTAACGCGAAATTAGAAAAGAAAAGACAATCGATCGCCTTTTGCTTTTTGACGAAAAAAGAACAAAAAACGAAATTTAAAATACGAAAAGGTGAAATACAAAGTAGAGAAGGCAATCGGTAGCGCAATAAAGGAGGCAATACAATTAGCCGATCGTCTTTCGTTTTCGTATTGTTTTGTCTTTCGAACAAATAACAAAAAAAAAGAACTACAGAAGTAGAATACAAAAGACAATCGATCGTCTTATGTCTTCTTCTTTGTATTTTGACGCAAAAAGGGAAAAGAAAGATAAAATACAAAAAAAAGACTGAAATATGTTTGTACGAAGGGTAATCGGTAGCGTAATGTGTAAATAAAGGAGAAAAGACAGTCCGTCGTCTTTTGTTTTTGTGTCCTTTTTGCCATCCGACAAATGAAAGAAGAATATGAGGGCTATAAAATACAAAAAAGTCGAAAACAAAAGACGATTGATAGCGTAACATGAAGATAGAGGAGAAAAGACAGTCGATCGTCATTTGTTTTGGTTTATCGACAAATAAACGAAAAAAAAAAGAACAACAAAAGGAAAATACAAAAGACGATCGATAGCGTAACGCGAAAGTAGAAAACAAGAGGCAGTTGAAAGCCTTTTGCCTTCTGACGAAAAAAGGAGAAACAAATAAAGAAATATAAAATACATGCACGAAAGGCAATCGGTAGCGCAATAAAGGAGAAAATGCAGTCAGTCGATAGTCTTTTGTTTTCTTCTTTCATCTTTCAACAAATAAACGAAAAAAAAATAAGTCTTCTGACGACAATAGGAAGAACAAAAACAAAGAAATATAAAATACAAAAAGGTGAAAAATGTACAAAAGACAATCGGTAGCGCAATAAAGGAGAAAACACAATCAGTCGATCTTCCTTTGTTTTCGTTTTCTTTTGTCTTTCGACAAATAAACGAAAGAAAGAAGAAACAAACGCAGAATACAAAAGACGATACAAAAGAGATAGCGTAACGCGAAATTAGAAAAGAAAAGACAATCGATCGTCTTATGTTTTCTTCTTCTTTGTATTTTGACGTAAAAAGAAAAAAACTATAAAATACAAAAAAAAAAATCTGAAATATTTGCAAAGGCCAAAAGACGGTCCGTCGTCTTTTGTTTTTGTGTCCTTCTTGCCTTCCGACAAATAAAAGAAAAATATGAGGACTATAAAATACAAAAAAGTTGAAAACAAAAGACGATCGGCAGCGTAACATGAAATTCGAAAAGAAAAGACAATCGATAGCGTTTTGTCTTTTGACAAAAAAGTAGAAATATAAAATCCAAAAAAGGAAATATGTACAAAAGGCAATGCCGGTAGTTTAACATAAAAATAAGCATAAAAGACAGTCGATCGTCGTTTGTTTTCGTCTCCTTTCGTCTTATGTATCAAAAAAACATAAGAAAAGTTAAATACAAAAGACGATCAAGTAAAGTAATAGAATTCGATTTTGTCTTTTGTTTTTTTTTGTCTTTTGTTACATTTTTTGTCTTTTCCGGGAAATTCTAAGCAAAAGTGAAACAAAAGAAGAATTAAAAAACAAGGATAATCCAAAATTATTAGAAAATAGTTGTCATTTGTTTTATTTTTTTTTACTTTTTTCAAATTTTATTTATAAGAGCTCTTTTGTTGAAGCAAGACGACGAAATTCGACTCGAAAAATCGATAGTCTTTTGTTTTTGTTTTCTTTGAAAAGTCCAAATGTTGGATGACAAAAAAACAACAAAATCCAAAGTTGTTTCAAAAACAGGTTGTCTTTTGTTTTATTATTTTTATTTTATTTTTTTTCACTTTTTATTCAAATGTCCTTTTGTGGAAGCAAGATGACGATAATTGTTTCGAAGCCGATCGTCTTTTGTTCTTGTTTTGATTTAAAAATCTGAAAGTCGGACAACAACAAAAGAAAAACAAAGCTGTTACAAAGTTGATTATCTTTTATTTTTTTGTTTTTTTTTTAGTTTTAATTCAAATGTTCTTTTGCAGACGCAAAATTCGTTACGAAACCGATCGTCTTTTGTTTTCGTTTTTGTTTTAAAAGTCTGACAATCGTGCAATAAAAAAAACAACAAAATTCAAAAGCAGTTAGAAAACCGATTACATTTTGTTTTATTATTTTTCTTTTTTTCATTTGCAGAAGCAAGACGACGAAATTCGTCTCGAAATCGATCGTCTTTTATTTTTGTTTTGTTTTAGTTTGTTTAAGTTCGAAAGTAGGACAATAAAAAAAACAACAAAATCCAAAGCTGTTAGCAAGTCGTCGATTATCTTATGTTTTATTTATTTTTTTTTCCTTTTTTTTTATTAAAACGTCTTCTTGCAGAAGCAGGATGGAGGAAATCCGTTCGAACCCGTCCGTCTTTTGTTTCAATTGTTTCAAGAGCTTCTTTTGTCGAAGCAAGAAATTGATCGTCTTTTGTTTTCGTTTTGTTCTAAAAGTCCAAAAGTCGGATAATAAAAAAAAAACAACAAACTCCAAAACTGTTAGCAAGTCGATTGTCTTTCTTGTGTTTTGTTCTTTCTCTTTCTTTTTCATTTTTTTATTAAAACGTTCTTTTGCAGAAGCAAGATAGAGCAAGATGGAGGAAATTCGTTTCGAAGCTGACCGTCTTTTGTTCTTAACTTGTTTCAAAAAGTCCAAGTTTATCAGACAATAAAAAAAAAACAACGAAAAATT
This sequence comes from Serrognathus titanus, assembly GCA_039766575.1. NCBI lineage: Eukaryota > Metazoa > Arthropoda > Insecta > Coleoptera > Lucanidae > Serrognathus > Serrognathus titanus. Next base: position 61,244,070 of record CM077914.1, read on the forward strand.
TAAAAAGATTCAAAAATCGATTGTCTTTAGTTTTTTTTTTAATTTTTTATTAATTATGATTTACTGGAGCAATTTTCGTTAGAATACCATTCAATTTGGGACACCCTATACGCACGCAGAAATATTCACAGAATTAAAAAAAAATAGATTTCCGGTTTTGATTAATTACTGGCGCAATCCGGGTGTTAGTATCAACAAATAAGAAAAATATTATTATCACATAAAATATAATTAAAGAAATGACAGCATTACGTTCCTGGAAACGTTCTAGACTACGTGGTGCAGACGATTGAACTTGGATAGATACAGTTCGATTGGGGGTATCTAAAATAGATCTGAATCGTTTCAATTTAATAATCGACCTCTTCTTTGAAGCATTAACGAACGCTATCAAACAAGAGAAAAAAAAACAGAAAAAGGATTGAATTGTATCACAATCACTAGAATTAATCCAACACATGTGAACTACGACCTTCGGCAACATTAAGCTGTAAATCTATCATATTTTATTTATGTAATTTGTCGATGAGTACACTTTAAAGACGTCACTTTACCACGAACGTGCGCCATAAAGACGTTAATAAAGACGTCTGCGTTTCGTCCACTGATAACCGAAACAATGGGAAGCGAGAATTTTGAAAGAGCGGCGACAGAAATGGGTCAGATGCCTGGCTTTGGTTTCCTGCTGCGACCAAAGGGATATCGACTTGTATCGAAAGGTGAATAACCCAAGTGCCACGGCCTGTCGTGGTGAGTAGTACATGGGATTTTATGAATTATGAATGGAGGTATGCACCATAATAATGTTTTCCGCGAAGATTCTGCACGAGCGAACGGAAGATGTTTTATGGTCGCCACGGGAACGGATTTATAGGTCCGAGCCAGATACAGATAAAAGTCTCTGGGGTTCCGAGGATAAATCACGGATTAGAAGCACTAAATATATGTATGCCGTTGACGTGCTCGACGTGGAAAGAAGAAGAATCATTGCGATCGTCGCGCCCTAGGGTTTATGGTTTCAAACGTCATTGGAAATGGATTTCGTCAAAAATAAACCAAAAAAAAAATAGCCTCGCTAAGTAAGATAAATATGTAAAATTTGTTTGCACAAGAAGTTACATCATCGGTAAATATGTGTGTGCTAATTTGAGCGCTGTAAAAAGAAAAGTTAAGCTATAAACCACGAATTCGAAAATAAGTCCTATTTTTCCACGTTCGGAAAATGCATTAAATAGTTTTCCATAAGCCAGAAAATAAGTTTCTAACAAGGTCGACCGTGTATGGTGAGATTTCTTTTTGACAACCTTTATAGGAAGCTTTGCTGCGTTGGATTGGTAAACAGGGAGCTTTTGGACAAGACAACCGTTGAGCAGAATGCCCAACAATTTCCTGGATTGGTGAATACGTCTTTTGGACAATTTTTGGAAAGATGGCGCTGGTGATAGGGAATCAACCCTCTAGATAGTTTAGCGTCTTCATGGTTCACATTTTCAAATCCAATAAAACTGTTCAACGGAACTTGCTCTGGATTGGATTGGGTCATATTAATACCCATTTGAAATCATGACCCCAGACGACTTTAGAATAACCCACCCATCAACCATCAATCAATTAAAAAAAAACTTCCTCCTTCTCTAACGTACTTTAAAAGCATGGAAGTAAAATGGGTTGCCTATTTTCAATTTCTAAGGCGTCATGATGTAAAATGAGCCCCCTGTATAAGTTACGAAACCTAGCTTGTGCCATGACCCTATTTAATGTGACATTGGAGAAGGTGTTAATAAACGTAACATAAATAAAGGAGGAAATCCTCATCGCATCTTTGCTTCCGCACAACTGAGATGCTACCTCATTGGTCTGCAAAAAGGGCGAATTAAGTCCTTCAACACTGTCGGCTAATCAGCAGAATAGGTCGAGGTCATACGTAACCCCTACAGAAACGAGAAGTAAAATTTGCATAAAACCCGAAGCACGCATCCGTCTTTCGTTTACAAACGAAACAGCGATCAAGGGGGTAAGAACCTATCCGCCATAGAATTCACTCAAACCCACATCTTAGAATTTCCTGCTCGTCTTTTGCCATTTGGCCAATCTTTGAGGGTGGCTTTCCCATGGAAAAATGATGGCGTTCTTAGAGGTCTTATGCGGTTTAAAAGACGGCAGAGGAATTCTTCAAAGATCCCTACGAACAATTTCTAGACGAAGCCCTCGGGGAATCCAGGCGAGGACTACGGTGATGAGCTAGGAGGGTTGGCACTTTGCAGACCCTCTTTTAAGAATTTTTTTCGGGCTTTAAACTTCGTCGGAGGTCCCGAATCTCATATGTGTTTACGTAAAAATGCCCGGCGAATCCGATGGTGATCATCGTTTTTGGTTGCGGTGCACCACGGAGCTAGCGCGACGGAAATCAACTTGCCGCCGGGCACTATACCGGGAGACAATCGACGAGATCAGGAGCTTACGGCTTTGCTTAGTCCGCCTGGTACTATACCGGGAGACAATCAACGAGATCAGGAGCCCACGGCTTTTTTTGATCCGTTGGGGACTATACCGGGAGACAATCAACGAGATCAAGAGCCCACGGCTTTGCTTGGTCCACTGGGCACTATACCCGGAAGCAATCAACAAGATCAGGAGCCCACGGCTTTGCTTGGTCCGCTGGGCACTATACCGGGAGGCAATCAACGTGATCAGGGGCCCACGGCCTTGCTTGATCCGCTGGGTACTATAATAGGAGACAATTAACGAGATCAGGGGCTCACGGCTTTGCTTGGTCCGTCAGGTGAAGGAATCGCATTTCATGACATCGAGTTATAATCATTCTCCTAACCTATATATATATTGTAAATAAAGCATTTGTTGATAGACCCATCAATTTCTAGACAAATCCCTCGCGGAATTCAAGCGGCGGCTGCGGTAATGAACTAGGGGGGTTGGTGCTGTGCAGATTCTTTTTCGGGAATTTTTTTTGGGCCTTAAACTTCGTCAGAACTCCCGAATTTCATGTGCATTTACGTAAAAAGTTCCGGCGAATCCGATGGTGATCACCGTTTTTAGCTGCAGTGACCAAGAAAGCACCACGGAGCCAACACGGCGGAAATCAAGTCGCCGGGCACTATATCAAGAGCCAATCAACGAGATCAGGAGCCCACGGCTTTGCTCGGTCCGCTGGGCACTATACTGGGATACAATCAACGAGATCAGGATCCCACGGCTTTGCTTGCTCCGTTGAGTACCATACCAGGAGACAATCAACGAGATCAGGCTTTGCTTGGTCCGCTGGGTACTATACCGGAAGACAATCAACGAGATCAGGAGCCCACGGCTTTGCTTGGTCCGCTGAGTACTATACCGGGGAACAATCAACGAGATCAGGGGCCTACGGCCTTGTTTGGTCCGTCAGGTGAAGGAATCGCATTTCATGACATCGAGTTATAATTATTCTCCCAACCTGTACATATATTGTAAATTAAGCATTTGTTGGTAGGCCCATCAATTCCTAGACAAATCCCTCGGGGAATCCAGGCGGCGGCTGCGGCGATGAACTAGGAAGGTTGTTGCTTTGCAGACCCCTTTTCGAGATTTTTTTTTTGGGCCGTGAGCTTCGTCAGAGCTCCCGAATCTCATATGCGTTTACGTAAAAAGTTCCGGCGGATCCGATGGTGATCACCGTTTTTTGCTGCGGTGCCCAAGAAAACGCGTGCAGGATCGTATTCGAATAAATGACCGTTTAGGACCCTCCCAAAGTCCTCGAGCTGGCCAAATTGGGTCCCGTTGAGACTATAGCGTGAGGTCATGGACCCGAAAATCGCAATTTCTTTTTTCGTGAATTGTTTAAAAGCCTTACGCCTTTCGCCGAGATCTTCCTCCGTCAATGTACCTCCCAGCCAGGCCCGATCCTGCTACCCTATTCCTTCCCAGAGGTTCGGCCCTAAACTATAAGAGTTGGAATATGATTTTTGAGTTTTTGAGGGCGCTCTTTCAGATCCTATCGTCGACTTTGATACAATCCTAGGCAATAAGAATTTTATTCCCCCAATCTTATCGTTATTTCCAATCACGTTATAGCAGCTGTCCCGGAATGCAGGTACTTATCTAACCTTATCATTGAGGCAATCTCATTATTTCGAGCGATTAAAGAGCCAGATTACTGAGATACGTGTTGTCAATATGTCGCGACGTTGTTCAAGGTGACACCTTCCGTAGGCGTTGTCCACTACCGGTGGAGGAGTTCAAATCCGAACGGACAGGGGAGAAAGGCGGCGTCTGTCAGTAACTGCGTTTATTTACAAATTAATATTTGGTGTCGATATGGATTTAATTTACATTAATTTTAGAAGTGTTTTTGTTGCAGAATTTGGCTGCAGGTCGGCTGAATTGCAATGGGGCCCTCGAGCATCCTCGGTATAACTATTTCGGCCCTAATTGGGGCCTCATCAGCAGAAGAGATGGATGCCATGGAGTTCTCGAGCTACTCTTCTGCTGATGAGGCCCCAATTAGGGCCGAAATAGCTATATAGAGGATGCCAAAAGGATGGTAAAACGTATTCCTAAGTATTGCGTTAATGTATTTTTGTCATAAACAAAAAAAAAAAGACAAGCAACGCCATCTTTGTGCACTTTTTTTACAAGACGAATTTCTAAGCATTGTGTCAATGCATTTTTGAGATAAACAAAAAGAAAGACAAGCAACGCCATCTTTGCGCGCTTTTTTTTTAACTTTTTTCACAAGACGCATTTCTAAGTATTGTGTCAATACATTTTTGACATAAACAAAAAAAAAACAAGCAATGCCATCTTTGCGCACTCTTTTTAAACCAGTACAAATATCAAAAATTCTTCCGATTGGTGTCAGTTGATAAACAGACATTCCTGAGAATAAAAAACAGCAGCCCCAATTATGAATTTGAACGCAATGGCATTTACATTCATTTTAGGCGTGTTTTTATTTGCAAGAGAAAATCCTAAGCATTGTTATTGCATTTTTGGCACAAACAAAACAAAATAAGCAACGTTTCTTAAACCTGTAAATTAGCGCAAATTTTAACACTGATACCCTAAAAAGAATATTTCCGCAAATTTCGATTTGTTTCTGTTAAACATTCCTCTACCTCTTTATGCAAAATAGAAATAACAGCGCCATCTATGAATGCACGCTAAAAGTTCTAAACCCAAAGCGTTTTTACTTGCATTTTAGAAGTATTTCTTGGTAAAATGTAATTCGTTACGTTTATTTGCATAAAATGACACTTCAAGCAACGCCATCTTTAGGCGATTCTTTAAACGCGCACTACGAGCGCGAAATTTAAAACTAGGACCAGAAACAAAAGCGTTTTCGCAACTATCAAATGATTGTTACGATTTGCTTCTGTTGATAGGCAAAGCTTCCGATAAATCAAAACTATCAGCGCCATCTGTGAACGCACGTTTGAGGTCTTAAACACTTTGCATACGTGTTTCTTTTTGGTGTAGGACTCGAGCCGTTGCGATTTTTTTCATAAAACAAAAATTCAAACGACGCCATCTTTGCGTGCATTTTTCAAACACGTATTTTCGGCGTGAAATTTAAAACTGAAATTTGAGAAAAAAATGTTTGTGAAATTGTTGTCGACTCTTTCGCACACAAAAACTTTATCGCCTCCTTCCTCCTTCGTCGATAATGCAGCTCTCTACTTTCTTAATAGAAAAAGAGGCTTGTTCATATTAGATTGGCATGTGGCGATGCGTATTTAATTTTTGAGATAGGTATACTCCGTTTCTGAGCTCGGTGGCGTTAAGCATTAAAACGATATATGTAGAGTTGACAGATTCTAGTGCGGTTCAAAACACGTGACGATAAGCGCAAACAACTGTTAAGGAATCTTAAGTGGCACAAGTTCTAGAGTGAAATGGAACTGACTGGTTCCAACAATGGTTGGCCCCAGATAAATAGGGGGTAAGAATATAAAACCTAAATAGCAAAAGAGAAACGTTACGCAAAGGGTACTTGCCATAAATACCTGATTGATTTCGCCGAGATCAGGTTTCGAAAAGCTTAAAGTTGCATGGGGTGACGATTTCATAATCCGGTATCTTAATTATCTCGGGCAATTTCGCCCTGAAGAAATCATAAATAAATGAAGTGCGTCCCGTGCTTTTAGTCAAAGTACTATAAAATTCCGTCGCGCTTCGGGGTTGTGGGGCAAACAAGAGAAGGGGGTTGTTAAAAGAAGGCAGTCGAATTACGCTGGGGAATGAGTGAAATGGAGCATTTTCGCGAAGCGTAGGTAATTGTTTACTGGAATATAAAACCCAAATAGCAAAAGAGAAGCGTGCCATAAATACCGGATTGATGTGGCCGAGATCAGGCTTCGAAAAGCTTAAAGTTGCACTGGGTGACAATTTCAAAATCCGGTGTCTTAATTACCTCGGGCAATTTCGTCCTGAGGAAATCACTAATAAACGATGTGCGCCCCGTCCTTTCAGTCGAAGTACAAACGGCAGTTACCAAAATTCCGTGGCGCTTCGGAGTCGACGAGTAAACAAAGAAGGGAGTGGTTAAAAGAAGACAGTCAAATTACGCTGGGAAATGAGTGAAGTGGAGCGTTTTCGCGAAGCGTAGGTGATTGTTTACTGAAATATAAAACCCAAATAGCAAAAGGGAAGCGTGCGTTACTTGCCATAAATACCTGATTGGTTTGGCAGAGATCAGGCTTCGAAAAGTTTAAAGTTGCATAGAGTGACAATTTCAAAATCCGACCTTGGGCAATTTCGTCCTGAAGAAACCATAAATAAACCATGTGAACCCCGTGCTTTCAGTCAAAGTACTATAAAATTTCGTGTACTTCAGGGTCGACGAGCAAACAAAAAAAGGCAGTCGAATTACACTGAGGGAATGAGTGAAATGGAACATTACCGTTGAAGCGTAGGTGATGGCGTTTGTTTACTGCTGCACGGATCAAATAGCGGGGGATTTACAAACAATGAAGATAAAGAACTGATGTGGAGGTGCAAAATAGAAATGGAAGGCCATTCTTCGTCATATTCTTTTCCATCATCCATTGCTTCCTTGGTATTTCCGATCACCTTCTACCTTTGATCCTCGACTTGCATTCTGAAGATACAAACCAACATGTCTTAGGTCGCTATGATGAAGAACTTAAAGGTGGGAGAATAGGGAGGTGCTTATCGAGGCTACGAGAAGGAGCGTTCTAAACGTACCCCGCATATAAAAGTAGAGAGATGCTAATGTTGCAATTGCTATGATGATGGCGAGGAGGAAGAAGTCGGTTATTTAAAAACGAAACCCCCAAGAGATAAAAAAGGAATTGTTTTATGTGGAAGGCATTTGGGCAAATATCGTGAAGAACTATGCCGATTGGTGAGTTGCCAAGAGCTATTCCGGCAAGTCCTCAAAGTCTAGATGGAGAATGGGTTCAAGCTAGTGCGATCTTCAATACTTATTGTAGCCGAAAAGGCTACCCCACCTCACTGGGCCCTAAAGCCTTATCCTCAAGTCAAGTCAACTCAATGTGACCAGGATTAAGAACATCGACCCTTTCTTCCTTAGTTCTTTTTCCTCATAATCTAAAATCCATTGGCTTACAGATTTCGTCCCTACGTTCCGTTGACATCTAAGGTAACAATAGCATATTATACACGACGCTAAAATTAATGCTATTATTTCCGAGGATATTGGCAACACGAGCGAGCGCAACGAGCGAGTTTTGCAAGTATCCGAGGCAATGATACCGTCACTAATGATTATTCACTGCTGGTACAGCATCATCCTAGACCGAATACATGAATAAATGACAGTGGTGGACAAAATATGCACCTCTTTTAAAAATGTTCGTTCGTTTTATTTATTATTTTTTTAATGCGTCGGGTACATCATTTCTGTTTCATAAATTCTGCAGGTAGGCGACTCGTAACGAATCCCAGGGGGACATTAAATTTTATCGGAACTATAATTAGGTGGCGTACGAAAAAAAAAACTTAATCACTTCATCATTATGAGTTATGTAATTACTAACGTAATTATAACACTGGGAAACGAAAATTTTTTTTCGCGGCTGAGGCACACACACTAGGTATAATTAGTTTTGTTGAATTGGTTCGGTACAGGCTATTGGAGAAAATCATCAACTCTTAATGAAATTGGCAAGTACCTCCCTACTAAACATCTTAAACTATCACAGAAATGTCATGTAGCCCCAAATGACTCACGGGATCATTCTAAACGGAGTTGGTACGCTCTTACTACCGAGCTTTACCTAGATTGCCCAACTATGTATCCTGCTGCTATCGAACATTGTCGAAATTGCAACTTCCTACCAGTTGCGATTAGAATGACCTCCTCAGACCATAATGTTGCATCATGTTTTGGGCTATGTATATGTAAGCAACAGCCCCAAATCACCTTCATTTCATTTGAGCAACCCCTTCAGGATTAAGACCGTAATGTTCCACCATCATTTGGCAATGGGACCTGAACATGTCACATATATGTAAGCAACAGCCCCAAATCACTCTCTTTATGACTCGTGGGATTATTCTAAAAGGAGTTGTAAGTTGTAACTTGGTATGTTCTAAAAACCGAGCTTTATCGAGGCTGCACAACGATGACTTCTGTTACTACCGAACATTGCCCAAAATTGCAACTTCCTACCAGTTGCGATTAGAATGACCTACTCAGACCATAATGTTGCACCATGTTATGGCCTAACATGTCATATATATGCAAGCAACAGTCCCAAATTACTTTAATTTCATATCAACAACCCCTTCATGATGACTAAGATCGAAATTAAAATTCTCCCATTCCGTTTAAAAGGACAAGAAACAACTGAAAAATGCGAGTGAGAACAATGAACTGATAAATAGAAAAAAAAATTGAACGTCAAATAAAACAATAACCTAAAATATGAAGGCGATGGAATGGTAAAAAGAATGAAGAATGAAAATAAAAAAAAAACGTAAAAAATGACAAACAAATGACGATCACCTCCTTAAAAAGCAAAAAAAGAAAAACCGGAAAGTTAAATTGAAAAATGAAAACAAAAAAGCAGCAGCGAAAGAAATGACGATCGATCACCTCCTTTTTGAATGTCAACGATAGTTTCTCATTTAAAAGGCAACGAATTTTCCGAAATTAATTTTTCCGTTCCTTTGAAAAAGACAAATGAGAAACGTAAAATGGAAAAACAATGAACTGCCAAATAGAAAAGAATTGAAGACTAAAAAGGAAAAACAAATGAAAAACTGAGTAACCGAAGTTAAAATATTAAGGAAATTCATTTATTTTGTTTTTTTTTAAGGAAGGAGAAATGAAAGATGAAAAATATGAGGATGACGCGTCGATAAAAAAAAAACTGAAAGCTAAACTAAACATACAGGATAAAAAAAAAATTGAAGAAAGACAAAAATATAATCACGAGAAACTAAGAAAAGGAAAACTGAAAGACAAGGATGAAATAAAAACGTCGATCGTCTTTCGTTTTTATTTTATTTTTGTTTCAAGTTCGAATATCATTTTCTGCTTTTGTTGGTCCATCGTCGAATAAAAGAAAAACGAAAACCAAACTAAATAAATAAAGAAGAGCAAGATAAAAAAAAATTGAAGAAAAAACAAAACAAAAAAAACAACAAGAACGAAATTGAACGAAACCGAAACAAAAGACGATCGCAATCGTCTTTTGTTTCTGTGTTCGATTATTTAATTCTTTGTGTATTGTTTTTATTTTCACTTTAGTTTTTTAAACTCAAAATGATTAAACTAAATAAATAAAGAGGGCAATACAAAAAAATTGAAGCAAAACAAAATATGATCGACAAACAACTAAAAAAAAAAAAAAAGTGAAAACAAAAAGACAAGAATGAAACTGAAGGCGATTGCTTCATTAACACGGCGATCGTCTTTTGTTTTAGTTAGATTATTTTGTTCTTATTTATAGTTTTTGTTTTTATTTCTTTTTTTTAAGATAAAATGTCGTCTTTTTTTTTATTAGTCCAACGTCGAATTAAAAAAAAAAAAAAAACCCGAAAGCTGTTTTTGTTTTCATTTTAATTTTTTAAACTTAAGATGCCAAACTAAAGAAATAAAAGGGGCAAGACAAAAAAAAAATGAAGCAAAACAAAATATAATCGGAAAAAAATTAAAAAACAAAAAAAACCGAAAACAAAAAGACAAGAATGAAACTGAAGAGGAACGAAGGGCGATTGCCCCTTTAACACGGCGATTGTCTTTTGTTTTAGTTCGATTATTTCATTTTTATTTATTGTTTTTGTTTTTATTTTATTTTATTTTTTAACTTAAAATGTCATTTTTTTCTTTTTATTAGTGCATCGTCGAATTAAAAAAAAAACCTGAAAGCTGTTTTTGTTTTCATTTTAATTTTTTAAAATTAAAATGCCAAATTGAATAAATAAAGGGGGCAAGGCAAAAAAATTGAAGCAAAACAAAATGCGTTCGCAAAAAATTAAAAAACAAAAAAAAACGAAAACAAAAAGACGAGAATGAAACTGAAGAGGAACGAAAGGCTTCTTTAAACACTGCGATCGTCTTTTAGTTCGATTATTTCATTCTTATGTATTGTTTTTGTTTTTATTCTATTTTTTTTTTAAGTTAACATGGCATTTCCGGCTGCTACCGAACATTGCCCAAAATTGCAACTTTTTACCAGTTGCCATTAGAATGACCCACTCAGACCATAATGTTGCACCATGTTTTGGCCTAACATGTCATATATATGCAAGCAACAGCCCCAAATTACTTTAATTTCATATCAGCAACCCCTTCATGATGACTAAGACCGTAATGTTCCACAATCATTTTGCAAGAGGACCTGAACATGTCACATATATGTACGCAACAGCCCCAAATCACTTTCTTTATGACTCACGGGATTATTCTAAACGGAGTTGTAAGTTGTAATTTGGTATGCTCCAAAAACCGAGCTTCATCGAGACTGCACAACGATATATCTTGCTAGTACCGATCTGTGAACATGATTAGCAGTCGATTATTCTTTTGTTTCTTCCTTTCTGTCATAATTAATGTCATATTAACCGTAAAAACATTGTTTCCTTAATTAATCGGAGAACGAGGTCTGAAGGTGTCATCAAAGCGGTTGCGTTATGTGAAGATCATTACGTAGCCCAAACATTAAATGTGGCTTGAAACCACTGTTGCCAATGCTATAAATCGGTATAATCAAACTGGACGTTATACTAGAAGAGCTCAATCAGGTCGAAGGCGAGCAACAACCAAAGGGGATGATCGTTTTATAGTATGAAATCGGCGTTTTACTGCAAGGAATCAGCGAACTCGGCGTTTTACTGCAAGGAATCAGCGAACTCGGCGTTGTACTGCAAGAAATCTGTGAAATCGGCGTTTTACTGCAAGAAACGTTGCTGGTCGTTTAGCTGAAGTTAGAAGAGTGATGATTTCTACAAGTACAGTCAGTAGAAGACTTCATGAAAGTAATTTACACTCCCAAACACCCGCTACTGGACCTGCATTAACTGCAGCCCATCGAACAACAAGGTTGCAATTTGCTCAAGAACATGTTAACTGGACGGTGGACGACTGGAGCACTGTTTTGTTTACAGACGAGTCCCGTTTCAGCTTAAAGTCACCAGATGGGCGTGAACGTGTGCGGCGTAGACAAGGAGAGAAATATGCTGAGTGTGTCATATCCCCAAGGAGCCCATTTGGCGGACGATCATTGATGATTTGGGCGGGCATTTCATTAAATGATCGCACAGCACTGGTGACTATGGAAAATGGAACAATTAACGCTGATAGGTACATAGCGGAGTGTCTTGAAGACCATGTTATCCCTTATGCTCAAGTTGTAGGCAATCAAGTCATATTAATGCATGATAACGCGAGGCCTCATGTAGCAGTTGGAGTTAGGGAGTACCTAGAACATGCCCCAATTGTTATATTAGACTGGCCTGCTCGAAGCCGAGACCTTAACCCAATAGAGCACCTCTGGGATACCCTAGGCCGTCGCCTTCGGCGACATTTAGCAATCCCAGAAGCTTTTCAAGGACACGAGGAAGCACTAGAAGCAAAGCATGCACAAACTACCCAAGAAACGATTGCATGCCACTTGCTATGTTCCTACTATCGAGCTTTATCGAGACTGTCCAACGATGTATCCTGCTACTACCGAACATTGCCGAAATTGAAACTTCCTACCAGTTGGGATTAGAATGACCCCCTCAGACCATAATGTTGCACCAAGTTTCGGCCTAACATGTCATATATATGTAAGCAACAGCCCCAAATCACTTTCATTTCATATCAGCGACCCGTTTGTGAGTAAGACCGTAATGTTCCACCATCATTTGGCAATAGGACCTGAATATGTCACATATAATGTAAGCAATAGCCCTAAATGGCTTCGGTGCATTCTTTGCGGACGGGTTCTGGTCAAAAAAAAAAGCAATAGCCCTATTTCGTATCAGCAACCCCTTTATGCTCAGACCATGGTATTGTACCACGTTTTGGTATCGTAGTTTGTAATGTGGTAGCGATCGTAAATTACTCGCACCAAATTAAGATAGCGAAGGAAAACACTCGTCGGCGCCTGTTCCGTGCAAGTAACTTAATCCCTTAGATCGATTGGGCCCAATAAATTTCGGGTGCGTTCGGCTTTAGCTCTCCGTGTAGCTGTCAGGTAAGATCAAGTGCGTTCCATAATCTCGGGGAACTTAAAACGCCATAATCTCGTCGGGTGTAAAAATTATGTGGACAAATAGAGGTTTAGAGCTACGTGGGTGTCGCGTTCGTACAGCGGGGTGTCCAATAATGACGGCATTTATTTCTTATTATTACAACGGTTTCGTCGTCGTAAAGTCGCAAAAGGTTGCTGTTTGTATGTGTAGGTGGAGACCGTCGTGTATTGTTAGGTTTTGAAACGTCTGCGTTTTGATTTAGAGTAACGAAACGGGTTTACGTAGGCAAGGATGGACGGGACGGTATTATCAAATAGAGATGTTTAAAGTACACCCTGTAAACATGGCGCATATCTACTAAATACTTCGCTTCGTCATAACAATTTTTGTACACCCGACATTTCAAAGAAAACAAATTGTAATTTCCATATGGTGCCGACGCAGATGGTGATGATCTAATACAAGAGAATTATAAATACGTGCTGCATATAAATTTAGATTCATGTAAATATGACGTTATTTGCATTTTTTTTTAATTTAAACTTCTCTTGAAATGTCTCGAGATCACTTCGCCTCATCAAAACAGAATCAAATTAGAGAAGACGAAGAAGAAATGATTGGCGTCTTCTCGTAACAATTTTGATTATGTTTACGGCCGACATAAAAAAAAAATTAATATTTCTTTAGGGGTGGAGTGTGTTTCATCTCACAGAATCAATTTACAAAAACTTACCTGCCGGGGAAAAGATGGGGGGGTGGGGGCAAGATAAATAATGAGCATACACAATGAATTGCAGGAAATTTTATCCTTACGGTTTTGATGACCTGTTGGTATAATCACTAATCAAATCGAGACTTTTAAACTTCGGGTTTATAGTTATTCATGGGCGGTCGGTCGCGGTCGCGGTCGCTTGGGGTCTAATGGTGGTGCATAAGTAAATGACGTTCGTGTCTTTAAAATTAATATCGAAGGAATTTTCGTAAAGATTTGGAAACTAGAATTACTATTTTTTAATTTGAGAAAGTACAGCGAAAAGCAAAAGCAATGTCTTCCCTTATAAATGCTGAGTTGCGCCTTAATTCCTCCTGACTCCTGCAAAAAATAGACGGACAAGCACAAAACAAAAACGTGAATTACAAATCAACACTTGTTTGTTTGCCTTTGAGATCGCGACTTGAGATGTTATTAGGGAGACTTTGCTTTTGACGCTCGGTGTACATTCCTTTTCGGCTTAAATTTTCAAATTAATCAGAAATCTTCTCAGTTTGGTGACGATAGCTTCAAATTGAATGAAGAAAAAGGCAATAATGATATTTTTTTTGTTCTGTCTAGTAAAAGCGACGCTGGATTTAGAAGAAAACAAAAACGAAAACAGTTTAAATACAAAAAGCAAATTAAAAAAAAAACATCTGAAATCAATTATTATTCCGTCGAAAATGACAATCGAAAAGTGCGAAGATAAAAAATAAAACAAAAGAAAAAAGAATTGAAACTTGTACTGAAAACAGAAGCAAGAGAATTGAACGGAAACAAATGACGATCGCCTTCCTAAAGTGTCAACGAAATTTTTAAATTTATTCTTCTTTATTTCTGTCTTTTTTTTTGGAGTACGTACAAACAAAAATTGAAAAATATGAAGGCGATGGAATGATAGAAAGAAGGAAGAATGAAAACAAAAAAGAACGCAAAAAAATGACGATCACCTCCTTAAAAAAAACGGAAAGTTAAATTGAAAACGAAAACAAAAAAGCAGGAGCGAAAAAAAATCAAACAAATGACGATCGATCGCCTCCTTTTTCGAACGTCAACGAAATTTAAAAAAAAATTCCATTCAGTTTAAAAGCACAAGAAACAATTGAAAAACGTGGGGACAATGGTCTGATAAGTAATAAAAAAATGAAAGTCGAATAAAAGAAACCTGAAATATGAAGGCGATGGAATGATGAAAAGAATGGAGAATGAAAACAAAAAGAAAGCGTAAAAAATGACAAACAAATGGCGATCGCCTTCTTGAAAAGCGAAAAAGAAAAACCGGAAACTTAAATTGAAAAACGCAAACAAAAAAGTAACGGCAAAAGAAAATTAAACAAATGACGATCGGTCGCCTCCTTTTTGAACGTCAACGAAACGTTCGAAATTAAAATTCTCCCGTTCCGTTCAAAAGGAGAAGAAACAATTGAAAAACGCGAGTGAGGACAACGGGCTGATAAATAGAACAAAAAAAAAATGAAAGTCGAATAAAAAAAAATCTAAAATATGAAGGCGATGGAATGGTAAAAAGAACGAACAATGTAAACAAAAAAAAACGTAAAAAAATGACAAATAAATGACGATCGCCTCCTTAAAAAGCAAAACAAAAAAAAACGGAAAGTTAAATGGAAAAACGAAAACAAAAAAGCAGCGGCAAAAGAAAATTAAACAAATGATGATCGATCGCCACCTTTTTGGATGTCAACGAAACTTTCTAAATTAAAATTTTTCCATTCCGTTTAAAAAGACAAGAAACAATTGAAAAATGCGAGTGAGGACAATGGACTGATGAATAGAATAAAAAAAATGAAAGTCAAATAAAAAAATAATGATAAAAGGAACGAAGAATGAAAACAAAAAAAAACGTAAAAAAATGACAAACAAATGACGATCGCCTCCTTAAAAAGTAAAGAAAAAAGAAAAACCGGAAAGTTAAATTGAAAAATGAAAACAAAAAAGCAGCGGCAAAAGAAAATTAAACAAATGATGATCGATCGCCACCTTTTTGGATGTCAACGAAACTTTCTAAATTAAAATTTTTCCATTCCGTTTAAAAGGACAAGAAACAATTGAAAAATGTGAGGACAACGGTCTGATAAATAAAAAAAAAATGAAAGTCGAATAAAAGAAACCTGAAATATGAAGGCGATTGCATGATAAAAAGAAAGAAGAATGAAAACAAAGAAAAAACGTAAAAAATGACAAACAAATGACGATCACCTGCTTAAAAAGCAAATAAAAACGGAAAGTTAAAATGAAAAGAGAAAACAAAAAAGCAGCAGCAAAAGAAATTTAAACAAATGACGATCAAGAAAAGATGAATAAAAAAAGAAACAGTAAAAAATGACAAACAAATGACTATCACCTCCTTAAACAGAAAAAAAAAAAAACTGGAAAGTTAAATTGAAAATGAAAAACAAGAAAGTAGGAACAAAAGAAAATTAAACAGATGACGATCAAAAAAAGACGAACAAAAAAAGAAACCGTAAAAAAATGACAAACAAATGACTATCACCTCCTTAAACAGAAAAAAAAACTGGAAAGTTAAATTGAAAATGGAAAACAAGAAAGTAGGAACAAAAGAAAATTAAACAAATGACGATCAAAAAAAGACGAACAAAAAAAGAAACCCTAAAAAAATGACAAACAAATGACGATCACCTCCTCAAAACAGCAAGAAAAAAAACCGGAATGTTAAATTGAAAAATGAAAACAAGAAAGCAGCAGCAAAAAATTAAACAAATGACGATCGATCACCTCCTTTTTGAAATAAAAATTTTTCATTCCGTTTCAAAAGGACAAAAAAAAATAATGTGAGGACAATGAACATTAACAGAAAAGAAAGTCAAATAAAAAAAAAATCTAAAAATAAATAATTTAACAAAAACAAATGGTTTCTCATTTTTCGAAATTAATTTTTCTATTCCGTTTAATGGGACAAGCGAAAAACGAAAAATGCGAAAACAATAGACTGCTAAACAGAAAAGAATTTAAAACTAAACTAAAAACTAAAAAAATAAAAACAAATGAAAAACTGAGTAACTGAAGTTAACGACGCAAAAAACGACGAAAAACTGAAAGCTAAACTAAATACACAAGATAAAAAAAATTGAACAAAGACAAAAATATGATCACGAGAAACTAAAAAGAGGAAAACTGAAAGACAAGGACGAAATAAAAACGTCGATCGTCTTTCGTTTTTATTTTATTTTGTTTTAAGTTCAGCTGTCATTTTTTGCTTTCGTCGGTCCACCGTCGAATAAAAAACCGAAAGCCGAACTAAATAAATAAAGAAGAGCAAGATAAAAAAAATCAAAGCAAAAACAAAACAAAATAAAAGACAAGAACGAAATTGAACGAAACCGAAGCAAAAGACGATCGCAATCGTCTTTTGTCTCTGTTCGATTATTTTATTCTTTGTGTATTGTTTTTGTTTTCACTTTAGTTTTTTAAACTCAAAATGATTAAACTAAGTAAATAAAGGGGGCACGACAAAAAAATTGAAGCAAAACAAAATATGATCGACAAACAACTAAACAAAAAAAAATGAAAACAAAAAAACAAGAATGAAACTGAAGGCGATTGCTTTTTTAACGCGGCGATCGTCTTTTGTTTGAGTTAGATTATTTATTTATAGTTTTTGTTTTTATTTCTTTTTTTAAGATAAAATGTCATTTTTTTCCTTTTTATTAGTCCAACGTCGAATTAAAAAAAAACTGAAAGCTGTTTCTGTTTTCATTTTAATTTTTTAAACTTAAAATGCCAAACTAAATAAAATAAATGGGGGAAGGCAAAAAAAATGAAGCAAAACAAAATATAATCGGAAAAGAATTAAAAAACAAAAAAAAAAAAAAACGAAAACAAAAAGACAAGAATGAAACTGAAGAGGAACGAAGGACGATTGCCTCTTTAACACGGCGATCGTCTTTTGTTTTAGCTCGATTATTTCAATCTTATTTATTGTTTTTGTTTTTATTTTATTTTTTTCTTAACTTAAAACGTCATTTTTTTTCTTTTTAATAGTACATCGTCGAATTAAAAACAAAAAAAAACTGAAACCTGTTTTTGTTTTCATTTATTTTTTAAACTAAAAATGTCAAATTAAATAAATAAAGGGGGCGAGACAAAAAAAATTGAAACAGAACAAAATATGATCGCAAAAAACTAAAAAAACAAAACAAAATGAAGGAAACTGAAGAGGAACGAAAGGCGATTGCTTCTCTAACACGGCGATCGTCTTTTGTTTTTAGTTCAATTATTTCATCCTTATGTTTTTGTTTTTATTTTACTTTTTTCAATTTAAATGTCATTTTTTTTTGTATTTATTAGACCATGTCGAATTAAAAAAAAAAAGAAACTGAAAGCTGAACTAAATAAATTAAAAAGAACAAAGACGAAAAAATCGAAGGAAAGCGAAAACATGATCACCCGATGGTCACGAGAAACGAAAAAGAAAAAAAAAAGACACAAAAGACAAGAACGAAATTGAACAGAAACAAGAGACGATCGCTCGTTTAAAACGGCAATCGTCTCTTGTCTTAGTTCAAGAATTTTCATTTATTTTTATTGTTTTTGTTTTTGTTTATTTCTTTTCAAGTTAAAACGTCTTTTTTTTTTTGTATTTATTAGTTCGCCGTCGAATTAGAAAAAAGAAAAACTGAAAGCTAAACTTAATAAATAAAAAAGAGCAAGAAGAAAAAATTGAGGGAAAACAAAAATGTGATCGCAAAAGGAAACTAAACAAAAAAAAAGGCAAGAATGAAATTCAACAGGAACATGAGGCGATCGCTTCTTTAAAACGGCGATCGTCTTTTGTTTTTATTTATTTGCTTAATTCTAATTTTTTTTTTGTCTTTTCAGTTCCGCTGTCAATTTATTTGCTCTCGCGTTTCGTTCGAGGTGACCATCATTTTCTCGTCGCTCAATTTTTATTTTGTTCGGAAAAAGCTGCGCAAATCAATCGAAACAACTCAAGGCGGAGAATTTGTTAAAGAAAATTCGATCGTCGTCTAATAAATGGCGTTGTGAAACTTGGTCACAAAGTGATTGTATTTCGCAGAGAATTTATCAAAGAAAATTCGATCGTCGTCTAACAGATGGCGCTGTGAAACTTGATCGCAAAATGATTATATTTCGGAGAGAATTTGTTAAAGAAAATTCGATCGTCGTTTAATAAATGGCGTTGTGAAACTTGGTCACAAAGTGATTGTACTTCCCCGAGAATTTGTCAAAGAAAATTCGATCGTCGTCTAATAGATGGCGCTGTGAAACTTGATCGCAAAATGATTATATTTTGGGGAGAATTTGTTAAAGAAAATTCGATCGTCGTTTAATAAATGGCGTTGTGAAACTTGGTCACCAAATGATTGTATTTTGGAGAGAATTTGTTAAAGAAAATTCGATCGTCGTCTAACAGATGGCGCTGTGAAACTTGCCCACAAAATGATTGTATTTCGCATCATTTTAAATTCTAGAATTATTTTTTATTCTTCTAAATATTTTAATACATAACACGTATTTCATTTGATAATTTCTTTTGGTTTTCGTTTCGTTATTAACTTTCCCGCCCTTGTTTTGTTATCTTCATAGCCCATCGACTTCATTTTTTTTAATGTTCATTTGTTGTTTTAAGCAGATTATTTCAATTGTAACAATTGATTTGATATTTTTGCATTTGTATGTCACCGCAAGCTTCCGATTTGATATAAATTAAATAAAAACTAATCGTAAGAATTATGTCACTCACTATGGGTGGGTGCAAGGTGAAATGCAAATGTGCTCATAGTCGGAGAAAAAAAAAAAAAAAACAGCCACGCGATTGCGACTAGACGAAAGTAGAGTCTCGCTCGCGCAAAATAATTCCTATTCAAATTTTTGTTGCCTTTTAAATTTCGCAATAGAAGTGTACAGTGAAATGCAAAAGTAATGTCTAAACTATTACGAGTAGGCGGACAGGACAAACAAACACATCGAATTTTATTTCAGATCAGGGGTCACCGCATTTAAAATTTTATTGCGAAGATATTACCTTTGCGTTTCACTGTACCTACCCATGCAGGAACTCAAAAAGTCACTTTCCTTTAGTTTACTGTTAACGTTAACAGAAATAATTCCGTTAATCATTCGATAATGAGCTTCCTTGAAAACTGGTCAGCGCATTTACTTCACGCTGTACACCTTAAGTATTAGGTGATTTACACTCCTTTTTTTTGTGAATTCTATTAGCTCTTGCTTTATGTACTTGTTTACGTACGTAAACAATTTAAATTTTTAGACCGGCGTTCATGTGGTGAGTAAAATTTTACGGGGGACGCTTGTTTGTGGATTCAGGTGAAATATTATATACATACGAGCGATGGCAAAATGTGAAACCCGATGAATATACAAACGGAGTTTGCTGCCTCGTCATAAAAAAAAAATATCAGACTTAGACGTAGGTGTATCCGTGAAATTTTGCTGACCAACATCCTTCGTACAATGTACAAGAGTAAGATAAATTTATTTTAAAATAATAATAATAATAATGCGCATGTAGGTAAGTATGTACTGTGTGTCCCAGAAAATCTGCTCGTCAAGAAGAAACCGAACATTTACATTTTATTCTATGGATTTATATGATGAATAAAAATTAAATACTTTTCAAACTTTCATTCTTTCGCATTCGTTTTGTTTTAGTTTTCTTTTTTGGTTTTTCATTCAATTTCTCTCCTGTTTCTTTTGGTTGTTGTTTAGTAGTTCATTTGTTATTTTCTTCTCTTTCCAGTCATTCTTTTATGTTTCTTCTGTCAACTTTCGTTCGTGTTCCTCTTTACCGTCAAAACAAATGAAAATTGAAAAAAAATCGACCTAAGATCGGACGGCTTCTTTTAGTCGTTGTCTAGTACTTCATTTGTTTCTTTCTCGTCATACTTCCACCAATATCCTTTCGATATTCATTTGTTTTTTTATTGTTTGGTCGCTTAATTCGATTTTCACTTGTTTTCTTATCCATTCTTACGCATTCGTTTTATTTTAGTTTCTTGTTTTTTTTTTCAATTTCTCTTGTTTCTTTTAATTGTTGTTTAGTAGTTCATTTGTTCTTCTCTCGTTATGCCTACGTCAAGTTCCTTTCCATTCATTTTTTATGTTTCTCCAATCAATTCCCGTTCACGTTCTTCTTTACTGTCAAAACAAATGAAAATAGAAGAGAAATTGACTTGAGATCGGAGGGTTTTCTTTCAGCTGTTGTTTAATAGTTCATTTGTTTCTTTCTGTTCGTACTTTCGATTTTCATTTGTTTCTTTTTATGTATTGGGCTGCCTACTTCCATTTTCATTTGTTTTTTTTTCCGTTCTTACGCATTCGTAAAAAAATGTTTTTTTTTGGATTTTCATTCAATTTCTCTCCTGTTTCTTTTAGTTGTTGTCTAGCAGTTCATTTGTTTTACTCTTCTTGTACTTACGTCAAGTTCCTTTCCATTCATTTTTTAAGTTTCTTCTGTCAATTCTCGTTCATGTTCCTCTTTACTGTCAAAAGAAAAGAAAACTGAAAAGAAATTGACTTAAGATCGGTCGGCTTGTTTTTGTTGTTGTTTAGCAGTTCATTTGTTTCTTCTTTATCGTCTATCATTTGTTTCTTTACGTCAATTTCTTTTCTATTTTCATTTGTTTTTTTTGTTGCTTATTTTTTTATTGTTTCTCTTTTCCTCTTAGATGTTCCTTTGTTCGGGCGTTTGTATTCGTTCCTCCGAGTTTCCGTTCTTTTTTTAAGTAAATTTTCTTTCTTTTGTTTTTCGAACTGCTTCCTCGAGTGTCTCTTTTCGTGCCTCTGTTTTCTTTTAGATGTCGCCGGATTCGATTTTCAGTTGTTTCTTCATCAACTTCCCTTCGATCATCTATTTCTATATCTTTTGTTTTCAAGAACCGCGTTGTTCTAGATTTGTGTGCGATTTTTCTTACATTTCGTTCAATTGTTTCTGCCTGCTTGCCAGCAGTCGATCTTCCAGTATAATACAGCTTACTACGTTAAGAATAAAACGCTCTTTTGTTTCAATTATTTCTTT
The DNA here is from genome assembly GCA_039766575.1 of Serrognathus titanus. Taxonomy (NCBI): domain Eukaryota; kingdom Metazoa; phylum Arthropoda; class Insecta; order Coleoptera; family Lucanidae; genus Serrognathus; species Serrognathus titanus. The sequence goes on from CM077914.1 coordinate 61,265,528, forward strand.
TATGCAAAATAAAACATCGGTGAATATGATTAGCAGTCTTTTGTTTCTTGTTTTCTGTCATATTTAATGTCGTATTATATTGTGAAAATATTGTTTTCTTAATTAATCGGAGAATGAGGTCTGAAGAAGTCATCAAAGCGGTTGCGTTACGTGAAGATGGACGAAGCATTCGTTACGTAGCCCAAAAATTAAATGTGGCTCGAAGCACTGTTGCCGATGCTATAAATCGGAATAATCAAACTGGACGCTAACTAGAAGAGTAGGATCAGGTCGAAGGCAGGCAACAGACAGACGGGATGATCGTTTCATAGTATTAAACCGGCGTTTTACTGCAAGAAATCAGTGAACTCGGCGTTTTACTGCAAGGAATCAGCGAACTCGGCGTTTTACTGCAAGGAATCAGCGAACTCGGCGTTCTACTGCAAGGAATCAGCGAACTCGGCGTTTTACTGCAAGGAATCAGCGAACTCGGCGTTTTACTGCAAGAAACGTTGCTGGTCATTTAGCTGAAGTTAGAAGAGTGATGATTTCTACAAGTACAGTCAGTAGACGACTTCACGAAATCAATCAATCAAGCTCTTCAAGGACTTCACCAAGCACTAGAAGCAAACCATGCACAGATTACCCAAGAAGCGATTGCAAACCTGGTGCGAAGCATGCCACGTCGAATGACAGAGGTGATAAGAGCTCGTGGTGGCAACACTTGTTACAAGTTGTTAAATTCTCTCCAGTTTTATTTCCTATTTCTTCAAACTTCATACTTCCAAGGAACGGCAGAAAAAAATGTGTACATATTATAGTGGATATAAACAAAATGTCCAAATCTAATAAAATAAAACAAAACATTTCTTGGCTCATGGAAATAAATTCAAAAAACCGAGTGTGCGTTCCTTTTTTGTTTTTTGACGAGCGGTGTAGTTGATTTTTATCTTTCCTTTAAAGCTATGAAAAATCATGCCACCACAATAATTTAAATATAATTAAAGAACGATTTAAATAACGTTTAATTCGAGCAAGCAAGTAGCGCACAGTCGTTTGGCTTCCGCTCGGATACCTTAGGTTCAAATCCCAACACGTCTTGTTTTATTTTTTCACTACTATTTTTAACCATCCACGTTTTACTATTCATAATTTCTGTAGCAGAATACCAGTGACGTGGATGACATAAAATTGCAATAAAATAATTAAAAAAAAAGAAACATGATGGGATGCGAACCCGAGGTAATTGTTGTCGTTAGTTCCCTAGAGCTCACATTGACTGGGATGGATACCCGGCAGTATAACACTAAACAGATCGAAAAATATTCAAGAGCGTCCCTACCTTACATAAAGAAATAATCAACCATTTAAGCCCCCAATAATGAAGACCCATTGACGTGATTGATGACGTCTGACTTACTGTCATAAAATCTGAATGAAAATATTTAATATACTAAGCTTATAAGTCACATAAGATTGAGTTGTTATAAAAGGCAGGGTTTTTCTACCGCATAATGGTTTGTTAAAAGTTAGAGGAGGGTATGCACGTGTGTGTGTCTATTATTGACTCATTCATGCTTTCATAAATTTAATCTGTTAAACACGCTTTAAACTTGTTACAAAAAAAAGTAAGAATGTATAGGTTTGTTTCCTTCGATAGAATTTCAAGTTCTGAACCGTTCAAATCATGCGCAGTACGGAATTTATATCCAATTTAGTGCACTGCTCATGCTCAGTACAATTTTGAACGATCCAGAACTTGAATTCCTTGCGAATGGAACACACCTTATATGATTTAAAAAAGGAAATATTTTTCCTACACTGCTATTAAATATTCGCTATTATTCGCAGAGAGAGAACGCCCGTTTGTTTTCCGTGAAACAAAACGCAACAGAAAAAACACGGCTTAGGGAAGACGCTCGTGTCTCTGCCTCGTGTATGTATCGTACGTATAATGTGTCGTATTCTTATTATTGTTTTCTTGAGTGCTACGTTGGGCGCCAATTTATGTAATGGATGAGCACCAAGGGATGACGCTTCGAAACTTGCTCACAGAATGATTGTTTCTCGCATCATTTAAACTCGATTTCATCTTAAATATTTTAATGTTACGTATTTCATTCGAAAATGTGACTTTGTCTTCGTTATTCATTATTTTAACTTTTCTATTCTTGTTTTATATCTTCGTGGTTCATCGACTTCGTAATTCAAAATGTTTATTTGATGCTTTAAACTGATTTGCAGTGGAGAAACCGACAGAGAGAGAGATGAAACAAAGCGCAACAGAAAAAACGCTCGTGTAACATTGTTGTAATTGTTTTCTTGAGCCTCACGTTGGGCGCCAATTTATGTAATGGATGAGCTCCAAGGGATGACGCTTCGAAACTTACTCACAGAATGAATGTTTCTCGCATCATTTAAACTCGATTTCATCTTAAATATTTTAATGTTACGTATTTCGTTCGAAAATATGACTTTGCCTTCCTCATTTATTATTTTAACTTTTCTATCCTTGTTTTATATCTTCGTGGTTCATCGACTTCGTATTTCAAAATGTTTATTTGATGCTTTAAACTGATTATTTCAACAATAACTGATTTGCAGCGAAGAAACCGACAGAGAGAGATGAAACAAAACGCAACAGAAAAAACGCTCGTATAACATTGTTGTAATTGTTTTCTTGAGTCTCACGTTGGGCACCAAGTTGGATAACGTTGGGGGATGGGCCCCCACTTGGTTTTCAATTTATGAAACGATTAAATAATATTGCAAAGTATGGTTTGAATTAATTAGATCGTTAGCATCACGTCTTATTTAATGAAATATTCAGTCGCTATTTTCTTCATACATACATACATACTGAGTATTTCGTTAAACATGGAGAGCCCACGATACGTTTACTTGAGCCCCACGTTGGGCGACAATTTATGTAACGTCGATGATGGAAGCGACTCACGTTGGTCGTCTGTTTATTTCAGTTTGTAACTTGGCTGGCTTTATAATTTCTTTAAGGGATTGTATTTAATGAAATATGATTTTCTCTTTTGTACATTTGAATGGAGGAGTTAAGCGAATAAAGAACGAAACTACCGAGTATCTAACGTGGGGCTTTTCAACCAAGGCATAAATTGGCGCACAATATGCGGCTTGAAATTAGGAACAACTATTCCATAACACATTAAATAAATTGCATATGTGGCGCCACATAATTTCTATTGTTTTATTTTTGTTTTAATGGCGGAATTAGTTGGATGAGAAGAAACAAGAGTTAGATGAAAAGAAAACGAATGAAATTAACGAGAAGAGTATCGACAATTCTTCTTATTTTCAATTAACTAATTTCAAATTTCGCGCCAAAAACATTATAGTCGGACAAGACTTACATGGATGGCGCCACACAGTGTCCCTTGTAGGTAGTACCGTCATTTTAATGACGAAATTAATTGGATGAGAAGAAAAGAGAAGAGTTAGAAGAATAGAAAAGGAACGAAAGTAACGAGAAGAGTACCGACAATTCTTCTTCTTCTAAATAATTAACCTCAACTTTGGCGCCAAAAATATTGTAATTGGAGAAGATTTACACAGATGGCGCCACATAGTGTCGGTTGTAGGTATGATTTTCGTTTTAATGTCGGAATTAATTGGATGAGAAGAAACAGAAAAGTTAGATGAATAGAAAAGGAACGCAATTAACGAAGATTATCGATCATTCTTTTTCTTCTTAATTCGTAATTAATTAAAGACAACCTTGGCGCCAAAAATATTGTAGTCGGAGAAGATTTACATAGATGGCGCCACATAGTGTCCATTGTAGGTATTACTTTCGTTTTATTGACGGAATTAATTGGATGAGAAGAAACGGAAAAGTTAGATGAATAGAAAAGGAAAGAAATTAACAAAGAATATCGGTCATTCTTATTCTTCTTAATTCTTAATCAATTAACCTCAACTTTCGCGACAAAAATATTGTGGTTGGAGAAGATTTACATAGATGGCGCCACATAGTGTCCGTTGTAGGTATTGTTTTCGTTTTAATTACGGAATTAATTGGATGAGAAGAAACAGTAGAGTTGGATGAACAGAAAAGGAACGAAATTAACGAGAAGAGTATCGACCAATCGCGCTAAAAATATTATGGTTGGAGAAGATTTACATAGATGGCGCCACATAGTGTCGGTTGTAGGTATTATTTTCGTTTTAATGAATGAGAAAAAAAAGAAGAGTTATATGAATAGAAAAGGAACGAAATTAACGAAGAATATCGACCATTCTTCTTCTTAATTAATTCACCTCAGCTTCGGCGCTAAAAATATTGCAGTCGGAGAAGATTTACATAGATGGCGCCACATAGTGTCAGTTGTAGGCATTATTTTCGTTTTAATGACTTAATTGATTGGATGTGAAGAAACAGAAGATTTAACTGAATAGAAAACGAATAAATTCAACGAAAAATAAAAATAGATTATTCTAAACGAAATACTTTCGAGAAAAATTGATAATCTAGCGATCATCTTTTGTTTTTTGTTTTTTTTTATGCGGCAGGTTGGTTCTCTTAATATGGATCTTTTTTTGTTTTTTATGGAAATTTCGAATAGCTTTCCAAAAATTGATGACAGAGTGATCGCCTTTTATTTTTGTATATTTTTAATTTCTTCTTGCATACACCGGTGAAGTTTTCTCGGTTCGCAGGTGTTTTTTTTTTTAATTTTCAAATAGCTTTTCCAGCACAAGTTCCTTGCAACTCTTTTTTCTAAATGAAATCGATTCAAAAAAAATTGATAATCCAGCGATCGTCTTTCGTTTCTTTTCTTAATCCTTTTTCCTTTTTATGCAGCCGTAAGCGTGGAATTCTTGTTTCTGTATTTTCATTTGAAATTTCGAACGGCTTTCCAAAACAAGTTTTTGGCGACCCCCTTTTCAAAATAGAATCGTCTCAAAAATATCGATAACAGAGTGATCGTTTTTTGTCTTTTTTTATTACGTTTTTTTTTCAAATTTCTTTTTCTAAACAGCGTATCAGTGAAGTTCTTAAATTTTCAAATAACTTCAGAACAGAATCCATGCATCTCTTTCTTCTACCGACAATTATTCTTCTCCTTGGCCTTGAAATATAAGAAAATACAAGAAAAGGAAATTTTTCTCTGGCAAGATTCACGCAGATGGCGCCACACAGAGTTTCAACCAACAATGAAGTAGTAGTAGAATATGTATTACGTGATGGAAATATAAATCAAAAAAAGCAAGTACGGTGGAAAAGACAAAAGAGAAAGTGCGAAAAATAAAAGAACATCGACGATTATAAGAAAATCGTGTAAAATAATTGGCACTTTGCGTCCAGCTTATGGTAATTTTGAGGCCGTTGTTGGGTGCCAATTTATATAATGTTTGAAGATGGATAGGTTCCGGGTTGGTTTCTGTTTCTTGCTTTGTAAGCCCCATGTTGGGCGCCAAACTATGTTACGTTTATTATTTTCTAGAGCATAAGAAATTTGTCGAGGAAAGTAAACTTCGCAGCTTTGGTACTTTCGAACCACTGAAATGACTATAAAAGGAGAAAAGAAAACAAATCAAAAGCTATTTAACGAACTACTTCGCTAGATTATTGCTTCTTCTTCGAAATGTGAAGCACGTATGTCACGGTCGTTTCGTTTACTTATCAATGACGTCGAATTTTCAAACTCATTATTAGTCCAGACATATCAACGTGAAAGTCAAACTCTGATACGACGGGATGCGGGTATTCAATCAGGCCGAGCAATCCAAACAGCTATTACATTCATTAAAGAGCCATTGTATCTTTTCATCAGTAATCTTCTAGAACAAACAAAGATGAATATCATCCCTCTCTCGACGGGTCCTTGAGAGAAGCCAACCTTCTCTCCTTCGGAGAGTTAATCCTCCCGCCGCCGACAATTTAGAATGTGTCGAGCCTGCGTAAAATCGTTCGCACCTGAAAACGAAAATAAATTGTTTATAGAGGCGTTAATGCGGCCGCTAAAAGCCCCGGAATTTATTTACCCCCATCGATTGTTCCAGGCTGTTTAGAGTTTGGTTTCCGGAATAAATGAGTTCCGATTTGTCTGATTGGTCCCGGAATGCGTGCGTTTAACTTTCACTGCTTAAACGGTAGATAGTTCTGTTTTAACTTACTTGAACATTGTAAGTAGTAACATTGAACTTGAGAATGTTCATTTCCGTGCCGTCGACCGACCAACCAACCAACCGACCAAACATAATGGCCAGTCGTGAGCTAAGTGGCATTTGAGTGCTGTTTATGCAAATCATCTGCCAGCTTTTTGTGAATGGCAAAGCGATTACGGATGGATGGGCAAGGTAACTGTTAATTTAGAAGGAATGCGCCTGTACGTTCCGAACAGAGAAAAAAAAAAGCGCATTGTCTGCTGCGTTAGTTCTTGGAATGAAACACTATTGCCTTTTCGCAGACAAAGACAATACGAAACCGAAAGTTTTTATTCGAGTTGATGGGTTTTGAGGATGCACGATGCTTTTGAAAGAGTCTTCTAAATTACTTTTCGATTAATGCTTTATAAGGTAGATTCCTTCTTCTTTTGTAAGAAGTATATCACTCTTAAGTTAAGACCTTCAAATCATCATCAGCATCAAGGATGGCTTGATCATTTCTGGCGAAATGGTGAATACAACCCACTTCACCCCCACACCGAGCAACGATTAGGCAACCATACATACATATTTGATGCAGAATGTTGATTCTCCATAAGAAAGTGAACCAGAATCGGCATAGTACGAAGTTGTTTACACTTATTTTGCAAAGTGGTTTCGAATGTAATATTGACGTAGAGTTCCATCAAAATCAGGAAATGAATGGCAGTACATACCTAAATTGAAAAAAATCGCATCGATTCAAGGAAGCAACGTAATTACAGCGTCTCCTTAAACGTCAGAAAAAAAAAGAGGAGTAAGTCACAGCTATTTACAATCGTCTCGCCCACCCAAAGCCATAAATAATTAACGCGAGGCTTAAATTATTTCTGCGAATTTATTAAATTTGGCGTGACCGACATAAATAATATTTGCTTAATAAAAGGGCCCTGCAATGTCAGGCAGAAGATGATGGACGGGCGGACGCAAATCGAAGCCCAAATAAGGAGAGAAAGGACTGGCGAATCGGCAGACATATGGAACGTAATAAGGTCGAAATTAATAAAGTTTCGTGAAACCTGTAATTTGCGGGCGCGTTTCTGTGTCTGGTGCGAGGCGAAAAAGTGCGAGGAGGAGAATCCTCGAGACCTCGAGAAGGGCAGCCGGGCACATGAATATTCATGCTGGGAACGCTCCTTAAAAGTCGTCGAGAGTTTTTTCGCCTCTTACTTAATATGTAGCGCACTTGTTGGAGATATTACGCAAGCTATTAAGTCGACGCGTGGCAATTAATAAACGGTTGCATTCTTCGAATTACGCAGCGTCGTTTATCAATGCGAGTTCTCCCGGAAAAATGTGGATTTATGTGGTATTACCTTTTCCTAATCACATCGACAAAAACTCTGATAAAATAAACCGACGTCTCTTAACGGAACTTAAGATTCCGGACGCTGACGATTAATTTCACACAACAGAGATGGTAAATTCGTTAACACGATGATTAAATTAAACATTAATTAAACTAAGCTCGTCGGAAAAAATTTTATGGATTCATATGATACAAGTTGAGTTTATTTTTTATTCATCATAGTAAACGTTATTTTTGTTTCAATTATTTCTTTTATGCGAAATAAAACGATCTGTCAATACGATCAGCAGTCGATTATCCTTTTGTTTCTTGCTTTCTGTTATATTTAATGTCGTATTATATTGTAAAAATATTGTTTCCTTAATTAATCGGAGAATGAGGTCTGAAGGGGTCATCAAAGCGGTTGGGTTACGTGAAGATGGACGAAGCATTCGTTACGTTGCCCAAACATGCTATAAATTGGTATAATTAAACTGGACGCTATACTAGAAGAGCTGGATCAGGTTGAAGATGAGCAATAACCCGACGGGATGATCGTTTCAAAGTATGAACTCGGCGTTTTACTGCAAGGAATCAATGAAATCGGCGTTTTACTACAAGGAATCCCTGAACTCGGCGTTTTACTGCAAGGAATCAATGAACTCGGCGTTTTACTGCAAGGAATCAGCGAACTCGGCGTTTTACTGCAAGGAATCAGCGAACTCGGCGTTTTACTGCAAGAAACGTTGCTGGTCGTTTAGCTGAAGTTAGAGTAGTGACAATTTCTACAAGTACAGTCAGTAAAAGACTTCATGAAAGTAATTTACACTCCAAAAGACCCACTACTGGGCCTGCATTGACTGCAGCCCATCGAAGAACAAGGTTGCAATTTGCTCAAGAACATGTTAACTGGACGGTGGACGACTGGAGCAGTGTTTTGTTTACAGACGAGTCCCGTTTCAGCTTAAAGTCACCAGATGGGCGTGAACGTGTGTGGCATAGACAAGGAGAAAAATATGCTGAGTGTGTCATGTCCCCAGTGGCGGACGATCATTGATGATTTGGGCGGGCATTTCATTAAATGATCGTACAGCACTGGTGACTATGGAAAATGGAACAATTAACGCTGATAGGTACATAACGGACTGTCTTGAAGACCATGTTATTCCTTATGCTCAAGTTGTAGGCAATCAAGTCGTGTTAATGCATGACAACGCGAGGCCTCATGTAGCAGTTAGAGTTAGGGAGTACCCAGAAAATGCTGCAATTGTTATATTAGGCTGGCCTGCTCGAAGCCCAGACCTTAACCCTATGTTGCATTTTTGTGCCCAACTGGGAACACTATGCATTAAAATTTTCTCAGTTTTTATTTGGGCAGAGATTAACTTTAAATTAAATTCCCATTCAGGAACATTATTCTTCCAATTACGCTCCTACCCTATAGATGGGAGCACACAATTGGATCAAAATAATGTTAATACGAGTAGTTTGATGATGTTTGAGGTTTACTTGGTGATGTTATGTTTACTTCTAACTCTGTTTAAAAAATTCTCTGAGCTGCATTATAATTTAGTGAATGCATGTATTGTCTCATTTTTGTTATTTTACATATATTTACCTGTAAATTTTGACTTAGATACCTGTGTCCGTTTGGGAACGCCGTGCACAAAACATAAAATGGATGAAAATTGGAAACCCACGAGTTCAAGAGCGTTTTATGGAAAGGCAAATAGTTTTTATAAACTTAGAGGTATTCCAAGTGATAGTGACGATTCCGTTCTAGCGGAAGATGTTGATGAAATTCCAGAATGTCGGAGCGAGGGTGAAAAAGGGGTTCAATCTCAAGTGAATTTTGAATATTTTGGCGCTGAAGACGATGTCCCATTGAGCATTTTTACAAATAGCACATCTACAAACCTAAAGCATAAGAAATTAGCATGGAAGGAAGGAGAGATCTTTACAAATGACGTTAATGTACGGTTTTTAGGTAACACTGATTTACCAGAAGAAGTTTTAGAACTTGTTACACCTTTTTGCCATTTTCAAACTCTTTACTAATGAATTTCTGCAAATGATGGTAGATATGTCAATTCAACCTGTTATTGACCATATTCAGTCGGTATATAGCAAAATACCAACGGAGGAAAATTTATCTTGCGATGAACGAATAGTTCCTTTCAAGGGGAAAATGTCTATCAAGACCTACAATCCCAAGAAACCCCATAAGTGGGGTTATAAATTATAGAATTACTGGTTTTTCCTATGATTTCGAATTATTTACGGGCAAGGTAGAAGCAGGAGAATGGGAAGAAGATTTTGGTTTGTTCTCAGAATGAGTAGAAACATACCAAAAAACCTGCAACACAAGTTATACTGCACAAGCATTCCTTTATTCTCCCATTTGTCACAGAATGGAATTGATTATGTAGGAACTGTGAGAACTAATAGGTTATTGCGTTGTAGTTTTCCCACGGAAAAAGTTTGGAAACAACTCCTACATAGAAAAAGCAATAAACATAAAAACCAACAAATGAGGCTGCGCAATGGTATGACAATAAAATGGATACGTTGCTCTCCATTTTTGCTGGTAGTCAGCCATTACACAAAGTCCAAAGATTCTTCAAAGTTGACAAGGCTTTGCCCACACATTGTAAAGGTCTACAACCAACACATGGAAGGAGTCGATCTTCTTGACTCTTCACTTGGTCTTTATAGAATTCGTACCAGATCCAAGAAGTGGTATCATAGGCTATTTTATCACATGATAGACATCGTTTTCTGTAACTCGTAGTTGCTATACAGAAGGATAGCACAGTACCATAGTAAGGATCAACCTTAAAGTCACGGAGAAATCGCTCTACTAGGTTTCGAAACCGAATTAGCGAAGGTAATTACTACGTTAGGGCCAAATAATGCAAGTACGAAGAAACGAGGAAGACCCAGCACTGTTTCACAAGAGCCCCAGCAGACAAAGAAGAAAAAAAAAAGGAATTCAGCCCTCATATGAAGCTACCGGTAGCTCGCAAAGCTGGTAGCTCACGACATATTTTATATTTTAAAAGTGCAAACGATTAAAAAACATAGAAGCCTCCATAAATTTCGCAAATTCTCATAATAAACACAAGCAGTGGCAACACTGCGGTGAGTGATCTGCCGCCGACGTCACCATGCTAGAATCGGCTAGAACCGCAGCGCTCTAGTATTCGAGAACGATCTGGTTTGATTTGAATGGGATTGATACGCATTCAGCGTCGACATTGCATCCAGTTTAAAACCGAACATCAAAGAAGAAGAAACCTTATGAAGACGGGGGAATGATAAAGCTGTAGATTCGTTATTTGCCAACTTTAGAAACAAAGACAAGATAGTTTCTGCTATAAAACTTATGCAACTTTCTGCTAATACAATAATGAGGCGAGTAGAAGTTATGAGCAATGATATTTTTGTACAGTGAAGAACTGACTTAGATATTTTTCACTGTAACTAGAAGAATCAACAGATGTAAATGACCTTTATTAGATAGCCGTGTTTGTAAGGATGGTGGTTTTTAGTGATTTTACGTATCGTCGTTTTGAGTTGCTTCTTTTACGAGACGTAATTATTAGTAATTTATAAAATAATTGGAATGCGTAGAAATTTTACGATAAAAGAAGATCTTTTGAAGTTTATTCCACTGAAAGGACGTACTACTGGTCAGGAGTTGTTTTCCCATTTCGAAAATATTATTTCATCTGAGAAAATTCCCATATCAAAAATGGTAGGCTTGATTAGCGATGGCGCTCCAGCTATGGTGGGTTGTGGATAAGGGTCTGGTGGCGTTATGTCGTAAAGATGAAAGTTTTCCACAATTTCTCTGTCACCACTCCTTTATCTATCAGCAAGCCCTACGTGGAAACTTTCTAAAACTAAACGACGTTGTGAAACTAGTTGTAAAAATAGTGAACAAGGTTAGAGCTCAAGCGTTATGAAGAAGATTATTCAAAACCTCGGCCGATGAAATTGACTGTCAATACTTCTTCACTCTGAAGTTTGATGGTTAAGTAGAGGACGAGTACTGAAACGTTTCAACGATGTCCTATCTGCCATAGTTCAATTTTTCAAACAACGCGATGGCCCGATTCCTGAACTGGAAAATTCAATCTGGCTTAGAGATTTCGGTTCTCTTGTGGAAATTACCCAAAAATTAATTGAAAGTATCGAAGTGGAGCTTACCTGCTTCCTTTGCTTGTATGGTGCAGGTTCTCCTCAAGTTGCGAGCTTTCTACCTACGTGGGCATATCAGAAAGTATCGAAACGTTAACGAGTAGGAGGAAATTAGACAAGACTAAATCTGTACTCAGTTCCTCATAATCAGCGGACTTAGCGGAATTTCAAAGTATGAAATTGTGCCAGTTCCTCTGATTGCGCTCGCGTTATCAGTGGTAACCCAAAAAGCTAAATTCCGAAAAACCGTTATCTCGAATGTCACCGATCCACTTCTAAAAACAGAAGGAGAAGAAAAAAAAACTATGACCTGTCCTATTTTCTCTCGACGACGACGACGTCTGAACTCCTTTATCTTCACGCTTGCGGTCAATGTATAAACATAATAACAGAATATAGAAATTATGTCATCCCGGCGAAACAATAAGAAAAACAGACTTGCAGTGACGTAATCCGACGGGCGTTAATTAATATATACGAGGCATAAAATTAACGACGAAAATGTGCATCTTTGCTGAAATCGCACGCGCCCGTCCGTGAAATCGCAGCGCGATCGTTAATGAGTCGCATGTCGCAAATAATAACATCGCTGTTGTAAATAATACACAGATAAAGCGTTACGAAATTAGAAGGAAAAAAAAAACATCTCGTTAACAGCAAACTTTGACGGAAATGAGATAGGTCCAGATGTTGTGAAACGAACGACCCACATTCTAAATCATTCCAAATTGTTTCTCTTAACGATTCTTGTGTGTTATCGTCCTCGAAAAGTTAAACAAACTATTAATAAGTCTGTCGAACATTAACGTCTTTTTTTTAGAATTTCCAAAAAAAATGTACAACGCACTTAGCACGTACACATAAATATAGGAACGTACAGTGGTGTCCACCTAAAACGTGGTTGCGTGCAATGAACTATTGCTATCGTTTTAGTTGGGCACGAGGGTTCAAAGTATACAACTGAAAATGTAGGTCCTGAAAAAACTGCATTTATTTCCATGATTACTTTCGTTTTCTTTTAACTGCCCAGCAGTGTACTCCATGCGCATACATTCAAAGCTTTTACACGTGCACGACAAACTAAGTCTTGCACTCTATGTGTATTTTTAATGTGGGTGCGTTTGTTTGGAGTGTGCACGTCTTAATCAACACTGTCATTCACGTTTTTTTTTTTTTTTTTGTAGAAACTCTCTTACGTATCCTGCACATACCGATTGTTTCATCGAACGTCGAAAAAAGGCGGAGTCAGGCCTTATTATAAAACAAACGAATTCCTGGTTCGCTATGTTTGCCATTGTTTCGACTCCTTTTATTGTTTTGATAGCGAAATTCATTGTGAACTCGAGTTTTTGAACAACTGAAGAGCAGGTACGTTATTTTTCGCACTCGATTTTTTTTATTTGTCGCTATACTGTTGCGTTCGGTAACAGTTCAGAAAATGATCATCTTTCATTAGCCGTATCAAGTGAAAAGTTGATCTAATTTCGATTGTTTTCTTTAATTTATTTGTGAAATCGATTGTCTTTTGTTAGTTTCCTTTTTGTTATGATTCGTTGGCCTCACGGCCTATAAAACGCTTCAAAAAGAAAAAAAAAATACGGTCGAAGCTTGCCATCATTTCGACTTTTCTTATTCGTTTTGGTGACGAAAAATTCTTTGTGAACTCGACTGTCTTTTGTTTCTTTGTTTAGGACAATTGAAGAGTTGAAATTCGAAAGACGATGCCTTGTTTTCTGTTTGTTTTTCTGCGAAATCTTCTCTTGTTCCACTTTTTGTTGACTTCGTTGCGGAAAGAAAAAAAAATCATTAAATTATCATCCCACGTTGATTTTATCAATTGTTTTCGCGACGAAATTCATGGCGAACTCGACTGTCTTTTGTTTCTTCGTTTAGGACAATTGAAGTGTTGGAATTCGAAAAACAATTGCCAGAAAAGAAATTCCTTGTTTTTTTTTACGAAATCTTCTTTTGTTCATTAAATTACTATCTTATCGTCTTTTGTTTTTTCTTGTTTAGGACAATTGAAGAGTTGTTTTCTGTTTGTTGTTCTACGATATCTTCTTTTGTTCTACTTTTTATTGCCTTCATTGCGGAAAGAAAAAAAATCATTAAATTATCAATTGTTTTCGCGACGAAATTTATTGCGCGCTCGACTGTCTTTTGTTTCTTTGTTTAGGACAATTGAATTGAAGAGTTGAAATTCGGAAAACAATTGCCACAAAAGAAATTCCTTGTTTTTTTTACGAAATCTTCTTTTGTTCATTAAATTATCATCTTATCGTCTTTTGTTTTTCTGTTTAGGACAATTGAAGAGTTGTTTTCTGTTTGTTGTTCCACGAAATTTTCTTTTGTTTATTAAATTATCGTCCCTCGTTAATTTTATCAATTGTCTTCGCGACGAAATACATTGCGAACTCGACTGTCTTTTGTTTCTTTGTTTAGGATAATTGAACAGTTGGAATTCGGAAAACAATTGCCAGAAAAGAAATACATTGCGAACTCGACTGTCTTTCGTTTGTTTGTTTAGGACAATTGAAGAGTTGTAACTCGAAAAACAATTGTCACAAAAATGCATTGTTTTCTGTTAGTTTTTATACGAAATCTTCTTTTGTTTATTAAATTATCGTTAACTTTATCAATTGCTTTTGCGGCGAAATTCATTGCGGACTCGACTGCCTTGTGTTTCCTTGTTTAGAACAATTGAAGAATTGGAATTCGAAAAACAATTGCCAGAAAAGAAATGTCTTGTTTTCTGTTTCCTTCTTTTGTTCATTAAATTATCACTTCTGGTTAATCTTATCAATTGTTTTCGCGACGAAATTTTTTGCGAACTCGACTGTCTTTTGTTTCTTTGTTTAGGACAATTGGAGAATTGGAATTCGAAAAACAATTGCCATAAAAGAAATGCCTAGTTTTTTGTTTGTTTATCTACGAAATCTTCTTTTGTTCATCAAATTACTTTCACACGTTGATTTTGTCAATTGTTTTCGGACGAAATTCATTGAGGACTCGACTGTCTTTTGTTTCTTTGTTTAGGACAATTGAAGAGTTGGAATTCGGAAAACAATTGCCACAATAAATGCATTGTTTATTTTTTATACGAAATCTTCTTTTGTTCAGGTTTTTATTGCCTTCGTTGCGGAAAGAAAAAAAAATCATTAAATTACCATCCCACGGCAATTGTTTTCGCAACGAAATTCATTGCGAACTCGACCGTCTTTTAAATCTTTATTTAGGACAATTGAAGAGTTGGAATTCAGAAAACAATTGCCACAAAAAATGCATTGTTTTCTGTTAGTTTTTATATGAAATCTTCTTTTGTCCATTAAAATATCATGCCACGTTGATTTTAGCAATTGTTTTCGCGACGAAATTCATTGCTAACTCGACTGTCTTTTGTTTCTTTGTTTAGGACAATTGAAGAGTTGAAATTAGGAAAACAATTGGCAGAAAAGAACTGCTTTGTTTTCTGTTAGTTGCTTTACGAAATCTTCTTTTGTTCTACTTTTTGTTGCCTTCGTTGGTTTCGCGACCAAATTCATTGCGAGCTCGACTGTCTCTTGTTTGTTTGTTTAGGACAGTTGAAGAGTTGGAATTCGGAAAACAATTGCCACAAAAGAAGTGTCTTGTTTTCTATTTGTTTTTCTACGAAATCTTCTTTTGTTCATTAAATTAACATCCCTCAGTAATTTTATCAATTGTTTTCGCCACGAAATTCATTTCGAACTCGACCGTCTTTTGTTTCTTTGTTTAGGACAATTGAAGGGTTGAAATTCGAAAAACAATTGCCAGAAAAGAATTGCCTTGTTTTCTGTTTGTTGTTTTGTTTTTCTTTTTCCTACGAAATCTACGATTTTTTTAAAAATTTCTTTGTTGTTTTTGTTGCACCACAAAGAGGAAAAACATTATTAATTCTCTTCTTTATTAGTTGACGAGATTCCCCTTCGAAATCAATTGTCTTTTGTTCAATTCCTTTTTTTCAGAATCTTTCTTTTCTTTTTAATAATTTATTAGGCTGTGACCTTACAGTCTACAAGGCGTTTCGGACCACCCGTCCCAGACCTTTTCCTCGAAAACGCAAAAAGTTGGCAGAAACATTTGAATAACAAAAAGGGCGAGTTTGTTGACGACGCAATTATCTTTTAAGGTCAACCGGAAGTGCCGGTGCATTACAGACCAACTTTGAAATTTTAAATTGCGACCATATATCGAGTTGGGTATCGTTGAATAGATTTTTTTTTGAGAGAAATGCTCCTCCGATCTCTACTCCCCTAAATCGCGTCCTGCGGTCAAAAGGAAGTGCGGACCTCAAATTATAATAAAATCGCCATGTTATCGGCTGGAAAGTGCTGCGTATCTTCTTGACAACCGAAAGTTAAGATAAAAAAAAAGCACTCGGCTCACAATTTCATTAACATCTGACCTCGGTCAGGTCGCGGCGAGGCGCGGGGCCCTGCGGGGCAAGAAAAGAAACCTCTTCAGATAAGCGTTGCACAAGAGAAGAGGCGAAATAAATTGGCGCGCGGCAACAAAGAACGAAGAAAGACATGCAAAGAACTATGAAAGCTGCGTTATATAACAAACAGCGAATGTGACTCACGGGTCGAAAGCAAGGCGCGGAATGTAACCGGCCGACGGACGGGTTTATAAATTACTTATACCTGGGCCGTGTCTTCGGTGTTACGGCGATACAGTTCACGATTACGCCACGAATACTTTCAACGAACGAAAGATATACAAAGAGGTGTGCGAGAAAAAAAGTGCGAAGCGAGTTGATGGTCAGGCGATAAGCACGGATCAGTTCGTTTGCAATCGCATAAATTTTGCGCAGGGATTATTAATGACGCTTTTAGGCGACGCGACGGTGTCAGTACGTATCCCAAGTATTTTGATTGCTGAAATTAGTTTTCAGAAAAAAGCTAAAATGTCTTACAACCTCAATTAAAAAAAAAAAATTGGCGAACAGAGCAGGTGATGGCCGGGGGAGGCTGTGAAGAAGGGTGAGTTCGATGCTAGGCTAAGGCAGAAACTCGATAAGAGACTAGAAAACGAAATGATTTATTATTGAAAGTCAAACGCAGATAGTTTGTTCAATATGACCTTGAAAATTGCAAAAATATGTGTTTGTGTTTAGCAAAGCCATATACAGGGTGACTGTAATACACACCAGTTACAATACGGCGCTCGTTAATTACAGTAAAAAAAAGACCTCCCTGATAAATAGCAGATAAAAGGAAGCGTTTTCGGAAAAAAAAATAATATGTTTACACAATTCGATTTAAATAACCGAAATTTTCGAGACGCAATCCAAATTCTAGCGTTTCAGATCTCAGAAGGATAGATTGCAAATAAAATGAAGCGTTTTACGTTTTCGGGGGAAAAAGAAACGATAGGTTTAAGCGTCATTTTCAAACATCGCTGGCAATCGCCTATAGTTCTCTTTTAACTGTACGCGATTGTACATAGCTTACGACGAAAAGTATTCTAAATTAATCGAATTGTTTCTATGTGTTTGAGCGTATACAGTCTGACGTGCGCGGTATTCACCGCTACGATGACTAAACTCCTAGAGCGGTAAAAATAGAACGCGTTTGTTTATTATTGTTTGAATTAAGCTACAGGGCTAATGTATAACTAATATTTACACGGACGGCGAAAGTTATTACCGAGTGAAATATTACTGAGCACGACTCTCTTTTTTTTTTTAGATTTAGATGTTACAAAATTTGCTTGCGCTTTCAAATTAATCGCCAGCGTCTTTTACTCCCATTAACAGTCGTTGTTGTTTGTATTCACCACTACACTAACCACTGCCACCAATTTAGTATTTTCGTCACTAAAATTGGTGACTTTCAGACAAATTCCGACGTGTCTGAAATTTAGTGATTTTTGTCACCACTTAGTGATTTTTTCATGTGGTAACATTTGTCATAAAAAATCAAGTCCTTCTTTACCAACAAAACCTGTAAACTTATGCCCAACGTTGCCAGTCTAGTAATAATTTTGTCAATGGTGACAAAAATCACAAAAATTTCAGACACGTTGGAATCTGGTGACTTATTAATGGGTCACACAGGCATGTCGAAAATTTAGTGACAAATCTAGTGATTTCTTGACAATTTGCAGATGTAACGAATGACAAATGACGATCGATTCTTGCCTTCTTTCTTTTTTTTTTTTGATAAAATAAAAAAAAAACCATCGAAAGCTTTCCTTTCTACCCATCGATCGTATTTTGTTGTTTTATTCATTTTATTTTTGGTGTCGTTCAAGGAAGCAACAAATTTGTTTGACGGTTGACCGTCTTTTGTTTTTTTTTTCGTGAAGAAAAAAGTCGAAATTCGATGGAATAGGTCATCGATTTTAATTTTCACGCTTTTAACGCAAAAGTGAAAACGAACGAAATCGTTTTTTTTCCTGCGTTTGTTAAAAAAAAAGGACAATTGATCGATCGTCTTTTGTTTACGTTTTTGACAGAAACCGTCAACCCTATCTATAGTTTTCGTTTCCTGTAATTTTAACGGCGTTGCCAAACCTAGTGCGCTTGGAGATATTTAATACATTCGGCATAGTTTGACATTGCGGCATTTGTTTAAACAAAAGACAATCGATCGATCGTCTTTTGTCTACGTTTTTGACAAAAACCATCAACCCTATACTTTTCGTTCTCCGTGACCTTAACGGCGTTGCCAAACCTAATGCGCTTGGAGATATTTAATATATTCGGCATAGTTTGACATCGCGGCATTTGTTTAAACAAAAGACAATCGATCGATCGTCTCTTGCTTACATATTTGACAGAAACCATCAACCTTACAGTTTTCGTTCCCTGTAATTGTTAACGACGTTGCCAGACCTAGTGCACTTGGAGACATTTAATGTATTCGGCATAGTTTGACATTGCAGCATTTGTTTAAACAAAAGACAATCGATCAATCGTCTTTTGTTTACGTTTTTGACAGAAACCGTCAATTCTATACTTTTCGTTCTCTGTGATTTTAACGACGTTGCCAAACCTAGTGCACTTGGAGACATTTAATGTATTCGGCACAGTTTGACATTGCGGCATTTGTTTAAACAAAAGACAGTCGATCGATCGTCTTTTGTCTACGTTTTTGACAGAAACAATCAACCCTATATTTTTCGTTCTCTGTGATTCTAACGGCGTTGCCAAACTTAATGCGCTTGGAGATATTTAATATATTCGGCATAGTTTGATATCGCGGCATTTGTTCAAACAAAAGACAATCGATCGATCATCTTTTGTTTACGTTTTTGACAGAAACCGTCAATTCTATGCTTTTCGTTCTCTGTGATGTTAACGGCGTTGCCAGACCTAGTACGCTTGGAGATATTTAATGCATTCGGCATAGTTTGACATTGCGGCATTTGTTTAAACAAAAGACAATCGATCGATCGTCTTTTGTTTACATTTTTGACAGAAACCATCAACCTTACAGTTTTCGTTCCCTGTAACTTTAACGGCGTTGCCAAACCTAGTGCGCTTGGAGATATTTAATATATTCGACATAGTTTGACATTGCGCCATTTGTTTAAACAAAAGACAATTGATCGATCGTTTTTGACAAAAACCATCAATCAATTTAACGGCGTTGCCTAATGCGCTTCGAGATATTTAATATATTCAGCATAGTTTGACATTTTGGCATTTGTTTTCAGCAATTCTAGTGACTTTTCTGTGATTATTTAAGCAAAATGCAAAAGTCTGTTGGCAACAGTGTATCCTTTTTAAGTTCAACAACACAAGAGCGTGATGTGTTGTAACGAACGAAAAAAGACGATAAGAAAATTACTTTTACAAAAAAAAAAATTAAATCCATTGACTGATTAGACGTTTCGAAAATTGTGGCGCGTTTACAATAAATTCCTTGTCAGCGCCAACTCCGAAGCCAAATTAAAAGAAAAAAAAAACAAACAGAAACAAAACATGCAGAAACAAAACATTATTGATGAAGAATTGAAAAGAAAAAAAAACACTTTTACTCGAAAACGAAAGTTAGAGTGACAAAAGACGATCGTGCCGATCGAATGAAATTAACGAAAAGTAAACAAAAACAACTTCGAAAATCAAAACGAACGATGAAAACAAAACACCATTAATTAAAAAATACACAGACAAAAATCACTAAACTAGAAAAAAAAAGAAGAAGGGAAAACGAAACTAGAAAAACAAAAGACAATCAATTCAAGGTTCATAAAGGAGTGAAAAAGAAATATTAGTTAAAATTTGCAAATCAGTTAATACGACGGAATCACGAAAAAAAAAAGCAAAAAGAAAAAGAAGTACAAACAAAAAATTTAAAAAAAAATCAGCATTTTTTTTCTCGTAAAGTACGGTGAGAAGAAAATGCAGAAACAAAACACTATCGATTAATAGTTGAGAGCAAGAAAACAACAAATATCTCTCGATAACGAAAGGCAAAGTGAAAACGCAAAGTCAAAGTGAAAACGCAAAGTCAAAGTGAAAATGCAGAAACAAAGTGAAAACGCAAAGACAAAATGAAAACGCAAAGACAAAGTGAAAACGCAGAGACAAAAGGCGATCGATAAGAAAAAACAAAAACTAAAACATATTGGAAAATTCTGCTAGGTTTTAGAAAACGAACGATAAAACAAAACGCCATTAAAAAAACACACAAACAAAAATCGCAAAACTATAAAAGATTCTAGAAAAAAAAAAAAAAAAGAAGGAGAGAAAATGAAATCGCAAAAACAAAAGACTATCAATTCGTGTGATTAATAGAGACGAAAAAGAAACGTTGGTAAAAGTTAACTGAAATGAAAACGATGCGAATTTATTTTTTTTTTAACATTATGACTTATGTCATTTCCTTCAATAAGAAAAGTGAGGTTATGACTACGCAAATTTGTTAAGTTTCGAGCAATGCTGCTTCACAACTAACTATTCACGATTCACACGAAGAGAAATTTAAAAAAAAGGCGTACGTTATAAATAAAGAGATTCTCGCAGCCCCCAGAGGTGACGTTAGGTGAAGTTTAAAAACTGTCAAATTAAAGCTAAACATGAAACACCCTGTATTTGCTTTAGAGCGAAACTTTATTAGAGCTTTTTTTAATGGTCAGCCAACCTCTAATAAAAGAAGACAAAAGCAAGAATTTTCAACTAAACATGTAAAGCATGTTTATACAGGTTGGTGGTAAAGTCCCGCACCGAGCTCATAATTTCTTTACTTAACGTTCTTGATTTTTGATTCTTTTATCGATCGGCATTTATTTTTTCGCTGTGACGTCACCGTTAAAGACAATGAACAAAATGGCAACCCTAGCTTTTGCATGCAGGTTTTGATCTTCCTTGTCAGTTGTTGACATTAAACAAAAATAGTGTCGCTCTGTATACATACAGTTTTTTTCTACAAACATTTGAAAGTTAAGTGCTCATTAAGTACTAATTATTCAAAATTAAAATTGGAAAAAATGCTAATGCTCAACAGTCGAAAAATGAATGAAAACCACGAGGTCCTTCGAGTTTGAAGTATAAACTTGATCGCGCGCTTTGACTTTCAAGTTGGAGCTTCGAAGTTAAACGTTCATTTGTTTATTTTCTTAATTACACAAAACTGAAATTGGCGAAAAAAAAAATTGCAGACGCTCAACAGTCGAAATTGAACACCGCCCTGCGTTTGAACTACGAGGTCCTTCGAAATCTGAACTTTAAAGTTAATCACGCTTTGACTTTCAAGTTGGGGCTTTAAAGTATAGGCGCTCATTTGTTTATCTTATTAATTACACAAAATGGAAATCGTGAAAAAAATGCAAACGCTCAACAGTCGAAAAATGAATGAAAACCACGAGGTCCTTCGAGTTTGAACTGTAAACTTGATCGCGCGCTTTGACTTTCAAGTTGGAGCTTCGAAGTTAAGCGTTCATTTGTTTGTTTTATTAATTACACAAAACTGAAATCGGAAAAAAAATTGCAGACGCTCAACTGAACTGCGAGGTTCTTCGAAATTTGAACTTGAAACTTAATCTCGCTTTGACTTTTTCAAGTTTGAGCTTCGAATCCGAACTGCAAAAGCTTCAAGCTTTTTAAAAGCAACTTAAATGAGTTTGTTGATTATTGACGCAACACAAGTAAGTCGTCTTCGACGGCGCAGAAGGAATCAAATGCCTACTTGGATAAGACCTTGACCTTCAAAACCAAATAAGGTCCTCTGTGCTTAATTCGAAATGAGAATGAGACTGATTCCAACAATGGTCCACTGGATGTATCCAGCGATGGTCAGACTCACCACATGATTTTTCCGATGGCTTTTGCAAAGCTCGAAACGTTCGGTCAAAAATATACTTATAAGTATAGAAGTCATTCGTCTATATACATAACAATAAGAGCAGCTCATAAACCTGTTAGACGGAACTACAAAAAAAAATTACACCTACACACAAAAGAACAATGGGATATTGATCTATCATCAAAGTTTAATATTTTGAGCTGAGCGCGGCTGTGCTTTATTAATTTTCGTCTTGGGTTGGTGGTTGCGGTGAGCTTTTGATTGGTTGCGAGTAATTCATGAGATAAACCTTGCGGGTTTCGGTGCGCTTTTCAAATAGAACTCAAAAAGAACTTACCAAAGCATCGGCCGTTTGCACTAATCCGACGATTAGAAACGCCACGGCGAGCAGCAGCAGCGCCGGGCAACACCCCGGTTGCGGCGGCATCGCTTACTGCTCCATGTTCTGCACCATCTCAGCCCGCTGGTTTTCGCCCCTCTCTTCTTGAGCACGAAACCTCCGCGATCGCCCTCGTTAAACGAAAATTCACCTGAAATTCACCACCCCTGCGGCACCCCAGTTGGAGCCACGCGAAGCCCCGCGCTGGGGTGGCTTCGCTGCGAAAAAATCCGGGCTCGTCCTGCGACCCTTCCCCGAGGAGACCGTCGGAATCCAGAATTGCTTCATGTTGCGGAGCGATTGCCGAAGACAACCGGGGGCCCGGTCCGCCTCTGAGATCTGACTTAAGCCAAGGGCTTTCAGTGGCGCGCGATCCCGCGTGTGCAGCATCACATAAGAGTAAGTGCTGTGCGTCCGGCCCCTGCTGGGGAAGGATGTTTACGATGAACGTCCACGGACTCCGGTGAGTTCAATTTTTCAAAAAAGAAAATTTTTTGTTTGGGTTGGGTTGGGCGGAAAAACGAGTGACTATTTGGGGTGATCGCCCATTCGCCCGCTCGCCCCCCCGAAATTAGCTTCGTTCGCAGTGAATACGCGAGTGAAAAAAAAATTCGTTTCATTAATTACGAAAAAGTATTTTTTGTTAAGGAAAGTAACGCTGGTGCGCTTGCGACCGTAAAAGAGTCGCAAACTTATTTATTTTTTGTACATGTTTCTAAGAGTAGCTGAAATTAAAAATTCCGGTAATAAAAATGACAAAAAGTCTTGAGTCCTCGCGCTCCGCAGCAGATATTCGCTTATGCTAGTGTTCAAGTCGCCTTTCTTAATCGATTTTTTTATTATGTCCATCGCTTCCATTTCGCTTTGCTTTATTGACGTGGAAATTGCCTCCACCCCCTACTATTCATCCCTTTAATCTCAGTTGCAAAAATTTCTTAAGGTCTCAAGCTTGATTCGTTAATGATTAAAAAAAAATTGCGCAAATTATTGAAATTTTGGTGAAATTCTGTGGTGTTAAGTGTAATTCGTATTTCGTAACTGATTAGCTTCTAACTTCAGCAGAAATTTAGTAGCGTCGCTTTGAATTAAAAAAAAAAAATACTGTGCCTTTCGCTATCTTTTCAAAAAATCACAAACATTTCATGGACATGAAACTTATTCTTTTTGACTTTCGATAAATAATCTTTATTTCTGTGAAAATAAAAAAAAATCGTAATGTAATGCCTTTTTTTTTTAATACTTGGTTCGCGAGTTACGTACTTACGAGGGGAGGTTGAAAAATTAGGGCCCTCAAGTACCACCTAAAGAATCTTTCGCTTCAAAATGTTCGTTCACTCTTGGGTATTACTTACGGCGCAACGTTAACTTTTGAATTGATTTTGTTGTAATTGTTTGACAGCTCGTGACGAACTCTCAAAGGTACAGCGAAACGCTGCTTTTTAAATTTATTTTTACAACTGTTTGACAGCGCCTGTCGTAGCTCTCAGACTTACGGCAGTTCGACAGCTCTGACGAAGCTGTCAAGAATACGGGGAAACGCCGACCTTTAAATTGATCTTTTATAACTGTCGACAGCTGTCAAAGAAAGTGCTTCTTCAGTTCTCAGACCACATACAGTGAAACGTTGACTTTTACGTTGATTTTTACAACTCCTTGAAGCTCCTGACGAAGCTCTTAAACATGCAATTGTTTGACAGCTCTTAACCAAGCTGTCAAACACTTTTTTTTATAACTATTTGACAGTTTTTCAACCAGACAGCGAAACGTTGCCTTACACGTTGATTTTTGCGACTATTAACGAAAGTTTCAAACGTACAGAGAAATTTGACTTTCGAATAGATTTTTTTTATAACCGTTTGACAGCTCCTGACGAAGTCGTTGAACATACAGCGGAACGTTTGACTTTTACATCATTTCTACAATTATTCGATAGCTCTTAACAAAGCCGTCAAACATACAGGGATTTTTACAAATCGTTTGACAGATCCTGACGACGTCGTCAACCGCTCGCTTTTGCATTGATTTTTAAAGCTCTTTGATAACTCCTAACGAAGCTGTCAAACACACAGTTAAATTAACTTTTACAATTGTTTGACAACTTCTAAGGAAACCGTCAAACATACACTGATACGTTGAAATTTGAATTGATTTTTTTTTAATAACTGTTTGACAGTTAATGACGAAACAAACGTGCAGCGAAACAACTGTTCTATAGCTTGAAACGTTTGATAGCTCCTAAAGAAGCTGTCAAACTTACAGGTGAAACATCAAAAGTCGAGGTTTCGCTTTCGTTTGATGCTTCTAGCGAAGCTGTCAAACATACAGCGTTGAGTTTTGAATAGATTTTTTATAATCGCTGGACAGCTCCTAATGAACCTCTCAAATGCACAGCGAAACGTTGATTTTAACAACTGTTTGATAACTTCTAACGAAGCCACACACATACAGGGAAACATTGATTTGAAATTGATTCTTTCATGATAGCTGTTGACATAGCACTCAAACAATGGCGAAACGTTGACTTTGGAATTGATTTTTTTAAATAAGTTTGACAGCTTATGACGAATTCTCAATGATACAGCGAAACATTGTTTATTTACAAATTGTTTGACAGTCGTCAACCGTTCACTTTTGCGTTGGTTTTTAAAACTCTTTGATAACTCCTAACGAAGCTGTCAAACATACAGTTAGGTTTATTTTTGAATTCATTTTTACAATTGTTTGACAACTTCTAAGGAGCTAGCTGATACGTTGAATTTTCAATTGATTTTTTTTGTAACTGTTTGACAGTTAATGACGAAACAAACATGCAGCGAAACAACTGTTTGATAGCTCCTAATGAACCTGCCAAGCATATATCGAAACGTTGACTTCTATAATTGTTTGATGCCTCCTAACAAACGCGTCAAACGTGAATGATTTTTGAATTGATTTTCCTTAATACTGCTTAGTAGCCCTTGTCAAACATGTAGGGAATGCACTTAGATCTTTATGGTTCTAACACTATCAATTGTTTGATTGCTCCTAACGAAGCTGTCAAACTTACAGGAGAAACGTCAAAAGTCGAGGTTTCGCTTTTGTTGGATGCTTCTGGCTAAGCTGTCAAATGTTGAATTTTGAATAGAATTTTCGCAATTGCGTGACAGCTCTTTATAAAGCTCTCAAATACACAGCGAAACGTTGATTTTTAAAATGACTTTTTTATAACTGTTTGAAAGCTACGTCAGGAGTGAAACGTTGGCTTTTGAATTGACTTTTTTGTAATTGTTTGACACCTCGTGACGAAGTTTTTTCATAACTGTTGATAGCTTCTGACGTAGTTTTCAAACAAACGGCGAAATGTTGAGTTTGTAATTGATTTTTTTATGAGATACAGGCGGAACGCTGCTTTACAAATAAATTTTTACAACTGTTTGACAGCTTCTGACTAAGCTGTCAGACATGCAACGAAATGTTGACATTTATGATGTTGTTTGCGACAGTTGGACAGCTCTGACGAAGCTGATTTGTTTAATAACTTTGACAGCTCATGATGAATTCTCAAAGGTACAGCGAAATGCTGCTTTTTAAGTTGCTTTTTACAACTGTTTGACAGCTCCTGACGTAGCTCTCAGACATACGGCGAAACGTGGACTTCTGAATTGATTTTTTTGTAATTGTTTGACAGCTCATGACAAATTCTCAAAGGTACGCTGCTTTTTTAATTGTTTTCTACAACTGTTTGACAGCTGCTGACTAAGCTGTCAGATATGCAACGAAACGTTGACTTTTACGATGTTGTTTGCGACAGTTGCATAGCTCTGACGAAGCTGTCAAGAATACAGGGAAACTTTGACTTTTAAATTGATTTTTTTTATAACTGTTCGACAACCGTCAAAGAAAGTGCTTCTTCAGTTCTCAGATATCGGGAATTAAGTTTTCTTACTTTCGCTAAAAATGCGAACTACTATTTAAATTAAATAATTATTTGTTTATTATTGTTATTCCCAGTATTTAACGGGACAAGAAAAAAAAACCACAACCGCAAATCATAAAAATAAAACATAAATGCGATTAGGTTTGATTAAACTGCAATTTCGTTTAAAGCCGAACACAAACGAACGTGCTTGCTGGCAGACATGTATGCTCATTGGAATTTCGTTTAAAGCGCAGACATATTGACGTTTCTCGATCGGCTACTCAAAGCGGATTGAGGTTAAGAAAACTGTGACGTTCAAAGTCACCTCTAGATTTCTTTATACCGATCAAAATCACAAACTGATAGGATGATTCATAGTACCTTAGAGACTGAAAATGTTTCATCCCTCCCTCGTATATAACTCTTGGACTTTGACACAAAACACGTGGACGTAACTAGCAATTATTGGAGAAAGTCGACATTTTGCTTTCGTTTGACAGTTCTCGGTGAAGCTGTCAAAAGTCGACGTTTCGCTTTTGTTTGACAGTTCCCGACGAAGCTGTCAAACGTACAGCGAAACTTTGACTTTTACTAATGAACAGTTCGGGTCGCGACTTCCTAAGAATAACTGGGACAGGTCGGTTTGATTGCAGTGGAATTCTCGAGTACGTTCCTGCTGATGAGGCCCCAAATAGGGCCGAAGCAATTGTAGAGAGGATGCTCGAGGGATCCATTACAATCAAAACCGACTTGCAACAATGTTTTTACTTTTACGTGGATTTTTTTGATAACTTCTAACGAAACTGTCAAACATACACATAGCGAAATTTACTTTTGAATTGATTTTTACAATAGTTTGACAGCTCCTAACGAAGCCGGTAACCGTAGACTGAAACATTGCATTTTGAATAGATTTTTTTTTTGACTCAACTGTTTGGCAGCTCCTGAGGAAGCCCTGAAACTTTGACATTTACACTTATTGATTTTTATAGAACCATAAGTGTCATAACAGTTGTTTGATAGCTCATAACGAAGCTGTCAAAGCTAACAGACTGAAACATTGCATTCTGAATAGATTTTTTTTTGACTCAACTGTTTGGCAGCTCCTGAGGAAGCTCTGAAACTTTGACATTTACACTTATTGATTTTTATAGAACCATAAGTGTCGTAACAGTTGTTTGATAGCTCATAACGAAGCTGTCAAAGCTAACAGACTGAAACATTGCATTCTGAATAGATTTTTTTTGACTCAACTGTTTGGCAACTCCTGAGGAAGCTCTGAAACTTTGACATTTACGCTTATAGAACCATAAGTGTCATAACAGTTGTTTGATAGCTCCTAACGAAGCTGTCAAAGCTAACAGGTGAAACGCCAAAAGTCGAGTTGTTTGATGCTTCTAAGCGAAGCTGTCAAATATACAGCGAAATGTTGAATTTTTAATAGAATTTTTACAATCGCGTGACAACTCTTGATGAAGCTCTCTAGTGCACAGCGAAACGTTGATTTTAACAACTGTTTCATAAGTTCTAACGTAGCCGTCAAACATACAGGGAAATATTTCTTTTTCATAACTATTTGACAGCTCCTGATGTAGCTCTCAAACAAACGGCGGAACGTAGACTTCTGAATTGATTTTTTTAATAAGTTTGACAGCTCATGACGAACCATCAAAGGTACAGCGAAACGCTGCTTTTTCAATTGATTTTTACTACTCTCTGACAGCGTCTGACGTAGCTCTCAACATACGACGAAACGTTGATTTTTTTTGTAATTGTTTGACAGTTTATGATGAATTCCCAAAAGTACAGCGAAATGCTGATTTTAAAATTGATTTTTTCATAACTGTCTAATAGCTCCTTTCAAACAAACGGCGAAATGTTGACTTCTCAATTGATTTTTTTATGTGTTTGACAGCTCATGACGAATTGTCAATTCGATACAGCGAAACGTTACTTTCTAAGTTGATTTTTACAACTATTTGACAGCTCATGACGAATTCTCAAAGGTACAGCTGATTGTTAAATTGATTTTTACAATTGTTTGACAGCTCTTGGTGTAGCTTTTAGATGTACGGCGAAACGTTGACTTCTGAATTGATTTTTTTGTAAGTTTGATATCTCATGACGAATTCTCAAACATACGGCGAAACGTTGACTTTTGAATTGATTTCTTTTATAAGTTTGACAGCTCATGACGAATTCTCAAAGGTACAGCGAAACGTTGATTTTTAAATTAGTTTTCACAATTGTTTGACAGCTCCTGACGTAGCTCTCAAACAAACGGCGGAAGGTTGACTTCTGAATCGATTTTTTCTAATAAGTTTGACAGGTCATGACGAATTCTCAAAAGTACAGTGAAATGCTGATTTTAAAATTGACTTTTTCATAACTATTTTTCCCTCCTGACGTAGCTCTCAAATAAACGGCGAAACGTTGACTTTTGAATTGATTTTTTTGGAATTGCTTGACAGCTCATGACGAGTTGTCAAAGGTACAGCGAAACACTACTTTTTAAATTGATTTTTTCTACTATCTGACAGCTCCTGACGTAGTTCTCAAACATACGGCGAAACGTTGACTTTTGAATTGATTTTTTTTTGTGATTGTTTGACAGCTCATGATGAATTCTCAAAAGTACAGCGAAATGTTCATTTTAAAATTGACTTTTTCATAACTGTTTGACAGCTCCTGACATAGTTCTCAGATATACGGTGAATCGTTGACTTTTGAATTGATTCTTTTGTAATTGTTTGACAGCTCATGACAAATTCTTAAAGGTACAGCGAAACGCTGATTTTTAATTTGATTTTTACAACTGTTTGACAGCTCCTGACATAGTTTTCGAACATATTGCGAAACAGTGACTTTTGAATTGATTTTCTTTGCAATTGCTTGCAAGCTGCTGACGAGAACTCAAAGGTACAGCGAAACGCTGCTTTTTAAATTAATTTTTACAAGTTTTGACAGCGTCTGACGTAGCTCTCAAGCATACGGCGAAACGTTGACTTCTTAATTGATTTTTTTGAAATAAATTTGACTGCTCATGACGAACTCTCAAAGGTAGAGCGAAACGGTGCTTTTTAAATTGATTTTTATAACTGTTTGACAGCTCCTGACGTAGCCGTCAAACATACGGCGAAACGTTGACTTCTGAATTGATTTTTTTAATAAGTTTGACAGCTCATAACGAATTCTCAAAGGTACGCTGTTTTTTAAATACATTTTTACAACTTTTTGACAGCTGCTGACTTAGTTGTCACACAGGCATCGAAACGTCGATTCTTACGATGTTTTTTACGACAGTTCGACAGCTCTGACGAAGCTATCAAGAATACAGGAAAACGTTGACTTTTAAATTGATTTTTTTATAACTGTTTGACAGCTGTCAAAGAAAGCGTTTCTTCAGTTCTCAGATTTCGAGAATTAAGTTTCCTTACTCACGCTAAACATGCGAACTATTATTTTAATTAAATAATTATTTGTTTATTATACAAGACGATAGATTTAATGACCTCGGTATATTATTTTTTTTAAACATAGATTAGGTCAAATGAACGTCGATTACCTACACGCCTTTTTTCTACTACCTACAAAGAATTCTTCCGCGTTATTCGCTACACAAAAAACATTATTGATTTGCATTATTCGATTTTACAACAAAGAATGTGAATAAAATGACTTCTCCTCGAATGGCGCGCGTTCATCCTGACTCGACATTTCGCTGCTCGACTGGCGATCTTATCAAGAGTGCCAATCAAGAAATACAACATGTATAGTCAGAATGAATACATGTATGGCTACAGTAGAAGAAATATTTTGCAATACGCAAGACATCTCCGGCCGTACGAACGCGAAAAAGAAAATACACGAATCGAGTGAAAAAAATGACCGAAGGGCAAACTTTAAATACAGGGGCAAGCCAAAAAGAAGGGGAAACACTCATCATTCTTGTGTCGCATTATTTAAGTAACACGCAAACAATCGAACCGCTGAATGGGTTCTCTCTTTGAAGATGGGTATTTACTTTGACAGTTTTTTTTCCGTCACCTTCAAAGTCAAGTCACATCCTAGTTTTTATGTAACAGCAGTTAAATGGCTTTTGCGAGAAAAACACGCGGATTCTACGCATGAATGAATCACGGCAGGACTAGTTTGGTTTACGGTGCAGTGGCGATCATTACTAAATTTAAACTTCCAAATCGTAAATATACGCTCAAATTAGATTAGCAACGGCAACAGTATGAAGTCATTGGTCATACACTCTCACTTATGTCACTCACGTGCGGCGAGCTTCGCCAAACATAGATAAAAAAGAAAACCGCTGGATTCTCATTAATCGCAGATTATGTCATCATATGTGATTGTAAATCATACTGTACGTAAAGTTATCTACCACCTGCTTAAAATTGGCCTAAATTTGCGGGAAAACAAAAACAAAAAATAACAGCAGAAACGAGAGAAGAAACTGCAAGAAATACATAGAAATGATGAATAAAAAAAAACAAAAGAAAAGTAAACAATTGACAAGGAAATTAAAAAAAAATGAAATCGCGTCGTCAAAGGAATATGAACTTATAACTCGACAAAAAGAAAACAAGACAAACAAAATTAAAAAAAAAAAAAACGAATAAAGCAAACGAAAAAACGATTTTCTGTCTAAAAAGCGCCATCGTTTTTTTTTTGTTTTGTTTTTTTTCCTTCGTTTCTTCGACGTAGAATTGAAATCCAAGGACTTCTTTAATCGTCGATCGATCGTTTCCTGTTCTTCGTCTTTTCTTGGTTCTTGCGATTTATTTATTTTTTTTTTATTTTCATCATTTCATAATTGTTTTTTTGTTTGCCTTGGACGCACAGTAGACAAAGAAACAAAAATGACTGTCTTTTGTAGGTTTGAATCGATAGACGTAAACAGTCGATCTTCATTTGTTTTCCATGTTCTTTATTATTTTTTCTTTGTTTTCGCAATTTATCACTTTTTTCTTTGTTTTTTCATTATCGTTTTCTTTTTGTTTTGGACGAAGAAAAGACAAACGCGAAAGACAATCGTCTTTTGTTAGTTGGAATCGATAGACGTAAGCGGTCGATCGTCATTTGTTTTTCGCGTTCTTTTTTCTTTTTATTTTTCGCGATTTATCACTTTTTTCTTTGTTTTCATCATTCCGTGTTTGTTTTCTTTTTGTTTTGGACGAACAACAAAAGACAAACGCGAAAGACAATTGTCTTTTGTTAGTTCGAATCGATAGATGTAAACGGTCGATCGTCATTTGTTTTTCGCGTTCTTTTTTCTTTTTATTTTTCGCGATTTATCACTTTTTTCTTTGTTTTCATCATTCCGTGTTTGTTTTCTTTTTGTTTTGGACGAACAACAAAAGACAAACGCGAAAGGCAATTGTCTTTTGTTAGTTCGAATCGATAGATGTAAACGGTCGACCTTCATTTGTTTTCCGAGTCCTTTTCTCTTTTGTTTTTTTGCAATTTATCACTTTTTTCTTTGCTTATATCATTTCGTAATTGTTTTCTGTTTACTTTAGACAAACGCGAAAGACAATCTCTGTAGGTTTGAATCGACAGATGTCTTTGTAAACAGTCGACCGTCGTTCGTTTATTTTTTTTTCTTTTTTGTTTTACGCAATTTATATTTTCTCTTGTTTTCAACTTTTCATAATTATATTCTTTTTGTTTTGGACGAACAGTAGACAAACGCAACAGACAATTGACTTTTGTAGATTTTAATCGATAGATGTAAGGGGTTGGTCGTCATTTGTTTTTCGCATTCTTTTTTTGATTTTTGGCAATTTATCAATCTTTTTTTTTTTGTTTTCATCATTTCATGATTGTTTTCTGTTTGCTTTAGACAAGCGCGAAAGACAATTGACTTCGTAGGTTCGAATCGATACATGTAAAGGGTCGATCGTCATTTGTTTTTCGCTTTCCTTTTTTTTTGTTTTTCGCGATTTATCACAAACAAAAGACAAACGCGAAAGACGATTGACTTTTGTAATTTTTAATCGACAGAGCCTTCGTAAACGGTTGACTGTTATTCGTTTTTTTTTTTTTTTTCGTTTTTCGCAATTTATATATTTTTTTGTTTTCTGTTTACTTTGGACGAACAAAAGACAAATTTTTGTAACGTATTGCTTCTTTTGATGAGGAAAACTTGAAAACAAAGACAAAAAACAATTGCTTTTCTCTCTAGGTGATTTCTCGTGAAAAAAAATCATATCGTATATTTATCGTGCTTTTGATTTTCTTGTGAATTTTTTTTTACAACTAACCACAAACTCTGGCGGAATTGTTGTTTCCCGCATCAGAGCTTTTATTTTCCACCAAGGAATGAAGTATGAAGCTACAACTCGACAAAGAAAATAAACAAAATGAAAAAAAAAACTAGAATAAAGTAAATGAAAAACAAAAGGGGAGCAACGATTTTACGGTTAAAAAGGAACTAACGAAAAGCGAAAAGCAACACTGTAAGAAGAACAAGTGAAGTAAACAAAGTTAACGAACGAAACATTAAAACAAAGAAAATGAAAGAGGCTCGCTAAAAAAATTAATGGAAAAGCGTAGAAAAATTGAAAGAAGAATAAATGAAGTAAAAAAAAAATATAATTTACAAGAAATACGGAGAAAAAAATGGAACAAGAACAAAGGAAAACTAAGGACTAAGAAAAAGGATGAACAAAAAAGCAAAATTGAACTGACGATTAAGCAAATTATAAAAAAGTATCAAGAAAAATAACGAGACAAAATGAAATCAGTGTCGTGTACTGGCTACGTTTGAGAATGTGAGAGTGACATCCGAATGATGTGGAAAAACTATTTCATTTCTGTCCGCGAGTACGTATGTCTGTGCTCGGTTTCAAACGAAATTCCAATGCGCATGCATGTCTGCCAGCAAGCACGTTCGTTTGTGTTCGGCTTTAAACGAAATTGCAGTTTAATCAAACCTAATGGCATTTATGTTTTATTTTTATGATTTCTGATTGTGTTTTTTTTTGTTATCTTGTCAAATAACAGTAATACGTTTCTGATATAATATAGGGTGTCCATTAAGTAGGTGAACTTGCTTATTCGGTATTTTTACAATAAGTAATGTACCATATCGTCTTGTATAGCCTTATTTTTTTTTCTGTCTGTGTTTTTAACGCTGGTATGCGTACGTTAATTCGAATTCTTATTTTTCCAGATTCGTGGCGTCCATCATAGGATTGTCAGCGTGCGCAACAGCGGTGAGTACCCTTCAGAAAGCGACCACCTGTTGCGAAGATCACACTCTCACCCTCACAGTCGGAGGTTTCATTCATTTCGCCGCCCCAACTTCACAAATAAAGTCGTAAGCGTAAAACCGGCTGCGCCGAAAGCCGAAGGCTCCCTCTCGTATGCATGCACGTACCACACCCAACAACGTCCCGAAGATATTTCTTTCTTCTTCGAGTCAAACATCGCGCGTTCAGCACAACTTTATATCCACGTATACATAACATTGATTACGTAAAAGAAGTTGAAGTTCAACGCTCAGCTAGTATTTTTCTGCGTTGCAATCGTAACTCGTATTCGCTGACGAGCGGAAAGTATCGATAACGTTGATTTCCTGTGAGCATCTGCCCCAACCTCATTACCTGTTCTTGTCGGTCGAGTCCCAGGCATAATCTATGCCCGTAAATGCGGTTTCTAATATATGACCGCAAGGCAAAAAATCGAGAAGGATTCGAAGGGAATGCCGTGTCTTAGACGTAATGGTCGCTGAAGTGGAAAATTAATATTCTTTTTATTGTGACTGACCGACGACGTTATTCATAAATCTGTTCACCAGTTACTAGAAACTGCACTCACTTCGTAATGTTGGTTAAACAACTTCAAAACAGACCGAACCTATCAGTATCAGCTATCCAGGTTACTCCCTCAGATCATTTCAAAGGAGAACTTGAAAGGTGTCCTTATCATTTAAAAAAAAATGCACCCTGTATCAACTAAATAAAGCAATCGTCTCTTGAAACATCAGGAAATAGAATACATTCCTTAAGGATTTGATTTCATATTAAAAGCATATAATATGGTAAACAGTAACGGTCCCAAGACAAAACCCTGCGGAAGCTCTCTACTCAATACTGTTTTAATAAGACAATGGGCTGCGCATTTATTGACAATTTAAGTAACGAAACCGTCAGAAGAGAAAAGAAATTCACGTTCGTGCTTTAAGACCGGTCGACATACGCATAATTTGTGAATCCTCTGTCTACGAGGTTCAAGCGCCGTCTATAAATAACGTCTTATTATAGTTCAAATACACCATCAGTTTTGTAAACAAACCAAATAATACGGTGAGTATGTGTGTGTACACTCGGAGCGGCTTGAAAGTAACCCTCGATTAAATGGAGCTGCACGTCGCTCCCGGGCTTGCTTCGCCCTGATCAAAGTGAGACGATAAATTAATCAGCCCGGGCCATAAATCCATTAAAAAACATCACGTCTTGACAATTAATAAAGAAATTTAAACGAACGGACTTGTCCGAATGAATTAAAAAAAATATACATACCGATTGTTTCATTGAAACTTGAAAACTACTGTATACGTACAGTGTAATTCGTTTAGAATCTCTAGTCTGTTGGTTTAAGTGGTTTGTTGCTAAATTTCGTGAAAAAAAACTTTATTGTTGAAAGATTGACGACAGGACTTGTATTGGGTAATTTGTAGTTAGTTTCGTGGACTAAACAAATTAAATTTAATAATAAAATTAATTTTTTTAACAACGAACGAAGGAGAGAAGCAAGTACAATTTATTTTAAATCTTTTAACAAAATTTAACGAGAAGTTAAAATTTTTAACAGTCAATGAACTGAAAAAAACGTAATAATAAAATTTAACGAACTTTTTAATGATGAATGGATTTTAAATTTTAATTTTTTAACAAAATTTAATAGAAATTTAACAAAAAAAAACAAGTAAATACAATTAATTTTAAATTCTCGTTAAATTTTGTTAAAAATTAAATTTTTTTAACAATAAATCGATGACAGAAACAAGTAGATACAATTTGTCTGAAATGTTTGTTAAATTTGGTTAAAAATGAAATAGAAATTAAAAATTAATAGCAGAAAAAGTGAATACAATTTATTTTTGTTAAATTTTATCGAGAATTATATTTTTAATCGATAAACGAATGACACTAACAAGTAAATAAAATTAAATTGAAAATTTGTGTTAAATTGTGTTAAAAAGTTTTTAATAAAAAAATAAAATTTAAGAAGAATTAAAGCATTTTAACAATTAATGAGAAACAGAAACAAGTAAACACAATTTCTGTTAAATTTTAGTTAAATTTGGTTAAAATTGGAATAAAAATTAAATAAAATACGATTCATTTTTGTTAAATTTTATTAACAATTACATTTTTAAACAATAAACGAATGACAATAACAAGTAAACACATGCAATTAATTTTAAATTCTTAACAAAATTTAACAGAAATTTAACAAAAATTCTCTACAAAGTAAACAAGTAAATACAATTAATTTTAAATTCCCGTTGAATTTTGTTAAAAATTAAATTTTTTTAACAATAAACCGATAACAGAAACAAGTGAATACAATTTGTATGAAGTGTTTGTTAAATTTGCCAAAAACTGAATAAAAATGAAATAGAAATTAAAAATGAATGACAAAAACAAGTGAATACAATTTGTTTTTCGTTAAATTGATCGAGAATTACATTTTTAAACAAGTAAATACAATTAATTTTAAATTCTCGTTAAATTTTGTTAAAAATTATTTTTTTAGCAATAAATCGATAACAGAAACAAGTAAATACAATTTGTATGAAGAATTTGTTAAATTTGATTAAAAACTGAATGAAAATGAAATAGAATTTAAAAGTGAACAACTGAAACAAGTGAATACAATTTGTTTTTTTGTTAAATTTGATCGAGAATTACATTTTTAAACGATAAACGAATAACACAAACAAGTAAATAAAATTAAATTTAAAATTTTTGTTAAATTGTGTTTAAAAGTTTAATAAAAAAATAAAACTTAAGAGGAATTAAAACATTTTAACAATTAATGTAAAACAGAAACAAGTAAACACAATTTCTGTTAAATTTTTGTTAAATTTGGTTAAAAATTGAATAAAAATTAAATAAAATTTTTAACAGTAAGCGAATACGATTTATTTTTGTTAAATTTTATTAACAATTACATTTTTAAACAATAAACGAATGACAATAACAAGTAAATACATGCAATTAATTTTAAATTCTTAACAAAATTTAACAGAAATTTAGCAAAAATTATCAACAAAGGAACAAAGTAAGTACAATTAATTTTAAATTCTCGTTAAATTTTGTTAAAAGTTAAATTTTTTTAACAATAAATCAATAACAGAGACAAGTAAATACAATTTGTATGAAATGTTTGTTAAATTTGGTTAAAAACTGAATAAAAATGAAATAGAAATTAAAAATGAATAACAGAAACAAGTGAATACAATTTATTTTTGTTAAATTTGATCGAGACTTACATTTTTAAACGATAAACGAATGACACAAACAAGTAAATAAAATAAAATTTAAAATTTTTGTTAAATTGTGCAAAAAGTTTTTAACAAAAATATAAAATTTAAAAAGAATTAAAACATTCTGATAATTAATGATAAACAAAAACAAGTAAACGCAATTTCTGTTAAATTTTTGTTAAATTTGGTTAAAAGTAGAAAAAAAAAAATTAAATAAAATTTTTAACGGTAAGCGAATACGATTTATTTTTGTTAAATTTTATTAAGAATTACATTTTTAAACAACGAATGACAGTAAGAAGTAAATACATGCATTTAATTTTAAATTCTTAACAAAATTTAACAGAAATTTAGCAAAAATTCTCAACAAAGTAAACAAGTAAATGCAATTAATTTTAAATTCTCGTTAAATTTTGTTAAAAATTGAACAAAAATTTTTTTTTTAACAATAAATCAATAACACAAACAAGTAAATAAAATTAATTTACAATTCTTGTTAAATTGTGTTAAAAAGTTTAATAAAAAAATAAAATTTAAGAAGAATTAAAGCATTTTAACAATTAATGAAAAGCAGAAACAAATTTCTGTTAAATTTTTGTTAAATTTGGTTAAAAAATGGAATAAAAATTAAATAAAATTTTTAACAGTGAGTGAATACGATTTATTTTTGTTAAATTTTATTAACAAAAATTTAGCAAAGACTGAGACTTTTTAACAATAAACATTCTCGCAACAGAAAAAATCAAGATACTTTCTGAATAATCCAATAGATGGCGCTCCGCTGCAAGGGGGGAACTAATTATCCGGGAGCAATTCACAAAGACGCATCTTCATTTTTTTTTATGTGCAACGCGCCTTTATTCGTCGTTATGTTGAAAGGATTTCCGTAATTATCCGAGAGATGGCGGTGTATTACCCTGATTACAACAAAAGATTATATTTATAATGAAAAGTTGAGTCGGACATCGTTTTCAAAAGAATTTTCTTTTTAATGAAAATTGTTTTTTTTTTTTTCAAAAGCTTGCCGCAGAAAATCATCAATTTTTCATTTGTTTTTAGCCTAATTTTTGCTTACCAAGAAGAAGGAAAAAAAAAACAAAACACAAAATGAGAAATGAAAGCTCAATTTGATTTTCGAAAGCTTCCTGCAGAAAGAAAATCGTCAATTCTTCATTTGTTTTTCAATTCTTTTTTTGTCTTTTTTTTTTCAATCGCTCGCTTTTCTTTTTAGTGAAAATTTGTTTTATTTTAAGAGGTACTCGAGTCGAACAGAAACAAATCAAGAAACCTTCGGGAACAGCCGATAGATGGCGTGGAGTGCATTGCAATTTTGAAACAAAATTCAATAAAAATTTAACAAAGACTGAAACTTTCCAGCAATAAATGATAACAGGAAGAACAGTAAATACAATTTATTTAATTTTTTTGTTTCATTTTGTTGATAATCTAAGAAAAATTTAAAATTAAA
Source organism: Serrognathus titanus (assembly GCA_039766575.1). Lineage (NCBI taxonomy): Eukaryota > Metazoa > Arthropoda > Insecta > Coleoptera > Lucanidae > Serrognathus > Serrognathus titanus. The sequence goes on from CM077914.1 coordinate 61,303,704, forward strand.
AATAACGGAAGCCATTTTAACAATAAATGAATAACAAATAGGTACAATTTATTTTGAAATTGCGTTAAATCCTTAACATCTTAAAAATAAATGAATTGCACAAAGAAGCAAATGCAGTTCCTTTTAAATTATTGTTAATTTCTAAAAAAATATAAAATTACAAAAAAAAAATGAAAGCCCTCTTAGCAATAAATGAATATACGTAAGCAAAAAATATAATTTATTTAACATTTTTGTTGTTGTCAAAATGTTAGCAACCATTTCAAATAGTAACAGTAAATGAGTGATAGGAACAAGTAAACGTAATTAATTAAAAATTTTGGACAAATTTTAACAAAAGTTCGAAATTTTTCACAAATAATGATTAACAGAAACAAGTAAATACGATTTAGTTTAATCTTTTAATAAAATTGAACAAGATTTTACAATTTTCAACAATAAATAGCTAACAGAAATAAGTAAATATGACACGGGCGTTTCGTGTATCCGCTCCTGAGTGGGTGCTTCACTCATACTTACCTGACACGGGCGTTTCGTGTATTCAGTCTTTGAGTGGGTGTCCTACTCTTACTTACCTGACACAGGTATTACGTGTACCATGTCCCTGAGTGGGTGCTTCACTTACTATCCGATTCGTGGAGCCCCAACTGTAATGTTGACAGTAAGTCAAACCGTCCATTAGATAAACTTTCAAATTTGACGTTAACCAAACCGTCCGAGATTTGTAACTTGTAAATATGTAAATATGAACTATTTTTGCGAATAAAGTTGTGTCACTAAGTGATCGGCGCGTGTTTGTTTCCTTTGAACCTGACGTCGACCAAAGCAACCACAACACTCAGCGACAGTTACACACTTTATTTAAAATTTTGGTTAAATTTTGTTAAAAACTAAACAAAAACATAATATTTAATTAATAACAGGAATAAGTAACTAAATTTTTGATAAATTTAGTTAAAAATGTTAAGAATTTAACAAGAGTTTAGTATTTTAAACAAAAAACGAATCCCAGAAACAAGTAAACACGAATAATTTTAAATTTTTAACAAAATTTAACAAACATTTGCCAAAGATTTAAATTCTTCAACAATAAAAGGCCAACAGGAACGAGTAAGTACAATTTATTTTAAATCTTCGTTAAAATTTTAAAGAAATATAAAAGTTAAGAGGAATGGAAGACTCTTAGCAATAAATGAATAACAGAAACAAGTAAGTCAGTATGATTTAGTTAAAATTTTTGTTAAAATCTGTTAAATACGTTTTTAATAAAATTTAAAAATAACAAATGAAGACACGGCTGGAATCAATCTTTCATTCCTTTCATTTGATTACTTGCATTTCATTTTGTTTCTGTTTTGATTTCCAACGGGAAGCATCAAATCAAATTTGCGTTTGTTCTTTTGTGTTTCAATTTTTCCTTCTTCTCTTCTCTATGTTTCATTTTTGTTTTGTTTTTTTTTTTTTTTTTTGAAGCAAAAACTCCCTCGAACATCAAATTAATTAAGTCTTCGTTTGTTTTGTTTTTATTTCGTTATTATTCTTTATATCTTTTTTTTATAAGCACCACATGAAAATGAAAAATCGGCGCGAAGCTTTTGAAAATCAAATAACTCTTTTGTTTTTTTTTATTTCATTTGTTTGTTTGCTGCTTCTGTTTGTCGCATTAATTTTTCGGGTTAAGCCTGTTTAGACGATCACATTGCTTGTTAGCAAATTTGTTACGAAGTGAGTAAGAAGTGCCAATTCAACCAATCAACATACACTGCGGTAGCTTATCTCTCTCACTTGGTAACAAAATTGTTAACAAAGTCGTTACGAGGTGAGTGAGAAGTGCCAATTCAACCAATCAATATTCACTGTGATAGCTTATCGATCTCACTTTGTAACAATATTGTTAACAAATTGGTCAAGTGTAATACGGCCATTAGAATTAACATTACGGGAAGTTTTTTTTTATTTCTGTCGATCTTGTTTCCTTGTTTATTTCAGTTCTTTGTCGTCGAAATATAAAGATTTCTTCTTTTGTTTTCTTGTCATCGGATTTTCAAACAATCAGCCTCTTCCTTTTCTTGTTCATCTTTTTCTTCGTACTTCGTTGTTCTTTATTTGAATTTTATTTGGTTTCTTGTATCTCAATAATTACTCTTTTGTGTTTTTTTTCCCCATCATATCACATTTCACCAAAAAATTGTCGATCTTCTTTTGTTTTGGAAATTAAAATGACCGCTGCGTCGATATTTAGCGTTTGCGCAGTGATTGGCAATTGCAGACGTCTTTTTTTTTTCGTACGTGAATGAATCGAGATTCGAGAGGTTCGAGAGACCAGAGAGAATCGAGATTTGGGAGATTCGAGAGATTCGAGATTTGGGAGATTCGAGAGACTCGAGATTCGGGAGATTCGAGAGAACCGAGAGAATCGAGATTCGAGAGATTCAAGAGAATCGAGATTCGAGAGGTTCGAGACACTCGAGAGAATCGAGATTTGGGAGATTCGAGAGATTCGAGATTCGGGATATTTGAGAGACTCGAGCGACTCGAGATTCGGGAGATTCGAGAAAACCGAGAGAATCGAGATTCGAGAGATTCGAGACACTCGAGAGAAACGAGATTCGGTAGATTCGAGCTTTCGAGGAAACTTTTAAGTTTGGAATTCGAAAAAAAATCCGATTCGTCCCACTTCTACTCATAACTCAAATAGAGTTTCATGTTGTTGCTTTTTTTATTATAATTACCCGCACGCCGCTGGGCAGTAATAATCGATATCTTAATTAGTTAGACGACAACAATTAATTTGAAACGTTCAGCTCCCATTAATTAATTTGTCTGCGCATTCATGCGCAAGCCTTTAATTACACTAATCACAAATACTAATATTGGATAACTTTAAATAAATGAACATAGTAAATTATAATTTACGACGGCTAAATACTGGTGAGGCCGTACACAATTGCTGAAATATGAACAAAACTCCGGGCCGTTTTATTTAATTAAAGCCGACCAGCAACAACAACAACAGGTATATACAAAGCTCGTCGGGATTCCAGAACAACTCATGCGTTTAAAACTTACGTTTATTATCCTACACGGGTGAGCATTCAGAGATTTATGAAGGGTTACGTCCTGACGGGTTCTCAGCTGACCTCACGGGGTATTGTTAGCATAAATAATGATTAGAGCCCGTGCAGTCGAAATTAATCTTATTTCCATTTATTATTAGAGCCGTGGCTTGCGGCCCTTTTCTTTCTTTGTTCGTTTAAATCACTTTGTTTGTTTATTTTGTGCTCGTGCTCACAGGAATCAAGCAAGAAAGTTGTTATTGCTGCAAGAAATTGGCAAGAAAAAAAATTCGTCCGCCATTTTGAAGCCCAATCTTTCCTTATTTAAATAGTAAATGTCATTTTAATTTATTCAAATAATTGAACTAATTATGTCGATTACTGTTATTTTTTTAATAAACTATAAAAAATCAATGACTCAAATATTTCTTAGATAAATTTTCAAATTTTCTTGACTTCTGCATCTTATGGTAATTATTTTCTCTCTGCTATATTTACAACAGCCACATTTTCCTTTTTACACTCGCCGAGTCTTTCTGTGCGGCGCTTAATTACCGCTCGTCCGCGTGAAGAGCCACTTAGTGCCTTTATCTGCCCTTAATTCGATTGTTACACCTAACGGTCGGTTCGGAACGCGCTGTAGATAACTACGAAAAGCACCGCATAATTAAACTTACACTTACGAACGTTAATTATTTGTGTTATGCGAGGGCCTAAGTGGCTCGAGGAAGCTCGAGTTAATAAGAATGCTTAGAATACCCGACGAGTTCCATGGAAACGATTTGATTCAGTTCGCATTTGACGAATTACTACCTCTATTTAAAAATGAAGAAAGGATAATGAGGAGGAAGGGGATTAAATATTGTTTGAAATGAGGGAACAAATAAGAACAAAAGCAGATTTAGAAGGATTAAGCCACGATCATAAATCAAACGTGATTCACCAACGTCCATACCATCTGCTGTTCTAGAGCATTTATTAATGACGTAAACAGGAAAGTGTGACGAAGGCAAAGAAAGTAAAAGTCACGCTCAAGCAGAAGCAGAAGAACGTTTTTAGCAAACACAACGGGTCTCGCCATATAAAGGCCGTCCACGTAGGTCGAAACGCTCACGGTGGCGTTAGGAATTAGGAAACGAATATGGACCTACGTAAAATCGAAACCAAGGACGCCTTTTTAACTTGGTTAAACCCACCCACGTCCCAAGTCGCGTCCAAGAAATCGCCAAAACCTCTTCGGGTTCTTCGATCTAAAGTTACCAACCAAAAAAAAAAAAAGAAAATAATAATAACAGTTAGCCAGCGTTCATTAAGTCTCACACCTACAATACCGGTTTGTTCCCACAATAAACGCAATGCTTGCTTGCCTGCATTTTGCATAAACGGACGGACGTTATCGTTTACGATGTCCATATCCGAACAGCTTCACGTGAAAACAAAATAAAACTAATTTAAATGAGAAATCTTTACAACTGCGTGTTGTCGTATGGGGAAGAAGCAAAAAAAGCACGTGAAAGCTGCAACATGAATTATTCATCGTTTTCGAGGATCGTGCAACATTTAATTCGTCCTTTTTGACAAACCGTTATTATTTTGTGCCGCAAAGAATGGTCGGCGTTCCTCTTCGAAAACTCTCTAAAAAAAAACATTTCATCTGATTGGTGCGCCCACGGGCCTTATATCACCTGATCTAATGAGTTTGAGCACGAGGTTGTACACACATCTGATCGTGCTTTGGTGTTAAGCAGCGATAAATTAATTTAATACATTCGTCTTGGCAACCAGAACCTGGAATTCTGGGTATTTTGTAACTTGTATCGAAGAAGAAATTTCAATGAAACGGGAAACTTATTGTAAGGAATTTACGTGGTAGGTACGTACGTTTCAAGAGCTCGTTTGAAGTTAGAATTGAAAACATTTTCTTTAGACTTGTCAAAGAAAGAATAAAAGAAAAGTCCAATACACGAAAGCAAGCGATATAAAAAAGACCCAACGGTAGCAGTGGCAGAGAAGAACATCAGGAGTGGTAGCTCTGAGGAGTCTTGCAAGTAAAGGCGAAACGTCGGCAGAAAGAAGAATTTGTGGTGCGGTCCATTCGAAGTCGGAAGGACGGCCCTTCAAGTTGATCTAAAAGGAAATAATTGAAGCCATTCAATTGTTTGACATCTTTGCGTAAATGAAATGCCATAAATAAACCAAAAATAAAAAAGGCGGAATAAAAAGAAGATTTACTAAATATCAAAATAGAAAGAACCATGAAACATATAAGAGAATCGAAGAGAAGAACAAAACAAAAGCTACAGTCAGCAAGGACTTAAGAGATGATTGGATAACATCAAAGAGAAAGACATTAGTTTTCATATAATCAACAGGTACTTAACTTTTAAATTATTCTATTTGGGTTATGAAATAGCCAGAATCAAAAATAAAAAGGAAAATATCCAGAAAGTTGTTAAGACACCAAAAATTGCCAAGACAGAACATGGAGAATCAAAATGAACTGTGAAGTAGAGAATAAGGTGAAAGTATTTAGAGAAAAGGAGACGAAGATTTTTGAAAATAACATGAATGAAAATTCGACTGGAATAAAAACAGAAAATCGTATTGCGAAGGGAAATGAAATAACCAACAATTAAATACAGAACTAAGAGAAGATCGGCGTCTTTTGGCTGAAAGAGAGTTAACAAAAAAGAAACTATAGGCGAAGCAGACGTAAAAAAAGTAAAATCAATTAAAACAACAACGAAATACAGAATTGCACAAACAGAAAACGGCAGAGAATGAATGAAAATTAAAAAAATATTTCGCAAATGATAATTCGACACAAAACAAAGGTCTCATCGACTAACGAGAAGTAGTAGCATACACCACCAGCACAGCATCACCGCTAGCAGCAGCAGCCCTGAGGAAGTTCTTCTGCAATGGAGAACAGTCGGCAGTAGAAGCAGTCGTGATGCGGTTCCAAGAGGAAGCCAATTCAATAATGGAAAATGGCCGCAGAAGCCTCCAAGTTAAATTAACAAAGGAAAAAAAAACCGAAACAAACAATTTCCCCAGAAAAATGTTCACAGACGAAACAAAAGAATAAAAAAAGAAAGAGAGAAAGAAAATTGAGCAATATGCCAAAGACGAACGTCGATTTTTATTCGGCTAGGAGCGATTAAAAATCAAAAGACAAAAAAAAAGTGAAAAGCTTTTGAAAATCAAATTAGGTCATTTCGTATTTTGTTTTTTCCTTCTTCTTAGTAAACAAAACTGAAGCTCAAAACAAATGAAAAATAGAAGATTTTTCTGGGTCAACCTTTTGAAAATCAAATCAAGCTTTTGTTTGTCTCTGTGTAATTCGTTGCTTTTTCTTTTTCTTCTTCTTCTTCTTCTTCTTCTTCTTCTTGTAATTACTTTCGCTTCGGTTTCGAAATGTTTCTCTAAATATGTTGGGGAATTTTTTTCAGTTCTAAATTTAAAAAGTGATAAGTGATATGAAAGAGAAGTATAGCGACAAAAATAAAAGACAATTAACAATCAACAGATTGAGTTATTTCTGAATTGTAACGAAGAAAACAAAGGACAATCTACTTTCTAGAAAAATGAAGAAGCCAACTGAGAAAAGAAAACTAAAAAAAAAAACAATCACTGACGATAAAGTACAAAAGACACTTTATTGTCGAGTAGAGAAAAAACAAGAGGCAATTCACTGTGGAGAAAAAAAATTGAATAAAAGACAATGTTAAAATAAAAGACAAATTATTTACAATGTGTAACAGAAGACGATCTAATGCTGACAAAAGATAGGAAAGAAAATAATCAGTGGCAAAACAAAAGAGAATTTGTTTACGACAAGAAACATAGTTCAATCAATTAACGAGAAAAATAAAAGACAATCTACTTCCAAGAAAAATAAAAGAAAAGAGAAATTATTTACGATGTGAAACAAAAGACGATCTAACGCCAGCAAAAGTTAAGAAAGAAGATAATCAGTGACAAAAGAAAAAAAGAATTTATTTACGTAAAGAAACACAGTTCAGGCAATTAACGAGAAAAACAAAAGACAATCCACGTCCAAGAAAAATAAAACAAAAGACAAATTATTTACGAAGTGAAACAAAAGATGATCTAATGCCAACCAGAGTTAAGAAAGAAGATAATCAGTGACAAAAGAAAAGAAAATTTATTTGCTATAAGAAACACAGTTCAATCAATTAACGACAAAAACAAAAGCCTACTTCCAAGAAAAATAAAACAAAAGACAAATTTATTTACGATGTAAAACAAAAGACGATCTGACGTCAGTAAAAGTTAAGAAAGAAGACAGTGACAAAAGAAAAGAGAATTTATTTATGAGAAGAAAAACAGTTCAAACAATTAACGAGAAAAACAAAAGACAATCCACTTCTAAGAAAAATAAAACAAAAGAGAGAAACTATTTACGACGCGAAACAAAAGACGACCTATTGCCAACAAGAGTTAAGAAAGAAGAGAATCAGTGACAAAAGAAAACAGAATTTATTTACGAGAAGAATCACAGTTCAAACAATTAACGACAAAAACAAATCCACTTCCAAGAAAAATAAAACAAAAGACAAACTATCTACGATGTGAAACAAATGACGATCTAACGCCAGCAAAAGTTAAAAAAGAAGAGAATCAGTGACAAAAGAAAAGAGAATTTATCTACGAGAAGAAACACAGTTCAGGCAATTAACGAGAAAAACAAAACATAATCCACTTCCAAGAAAAAGAAAACAAAAGACGAACTATTTACGACGTGAAACAAAAGACGATCTAATGCCAACAAGAGTTAAGAAAAAAGATAATCAGTGACAAAAGAAGAGAAAATTTATTTACGAGAAGAAACACAGTTTAATCAATTAACGAGAAAAACAAAAGACAATCCACTTCCAAGAAAAATAATAAAAGCAACTGAGAAAGGAAAACGAAAACAAAAAAAAATAACCGACGAGAAAAAAAACAAACGACAATTTATTTATTTAAGAGACGAAGCGTCAGTGAAAGTATTAACGAAAAAATTAAAAAGAAAAACATATGAGAAAGAAAAAGAAGCAATTGACGAAGAAAACAAAAGACAGTCATCGACGGTGAAAAAACATAAGGCAATTATTTATGAGACGTGACGTAGGTCAAACAAAAGACAATCTATGGAGGGAGGGGGAAACAAAAAACAAACTACTTCTGAGCAAAATAAAAAAAAAGGGCAACCGAGAAAAGAAAACGAAAACAAAAAGAAAGTGGCGATAAGACAAAAGAAACGAAACGTAGGTGAAACTATTAGCGAGAGAAATAAGAACACGAAGAAAGAGAAAGAAAACGAAGCAATTGATGAAGAAAACAAAAGACAGCCGGTGGCGATAAAAAGACGTAAGGCGTCGAGACGTAGGTCAAACAAAAGACAATCTACCGTCGAGAAAGGCATGAAGAAAAGTGAAAGGCAATCTATTGTTTAGAAAAACAAAAGACAATATTTGTATATCAATGAAAAAAGTAATCTTGTTAAAAGAAAAATGAGAGATAATGACTTTTTCAAAGAAAATCGTAAAAATAATTTAACTTAACAAGTAAGAAAATCAAGAAAACGCAATTTGAACAAAAAAAAAGGAAAAACTCTTCTACAAATGACAGAGCCATCTGTTAGGGCAGCGCTTCTTAAACTTTCGTCATTCATGACCCAGTTTTTCATAACGAGACTTTTCGCGACCCCAGATATTAAAAAATATGAAATGGGTCGCGACCCATAAAAAAATCATTTTGTTTCATTCTGTGACTTAAGAATTAGAATAAGTTAGCCAACAATCGTCACAGTTTTAGAAGCGCTGTGTTAGGGAATTGAATCGGGCTGATAGTAATAAATCTGTGAGGCGACGAACCTTTATCCCCAGAAAAATTATTGATTAAATCCTTGACTTTTGAAATTGATTAAAAACATCAGAAACAAGCACTAAGAAATATAGAACGCCATCTCTCGGGAAGACATCCAAGTTCTTACCATTTTTATTACTTTCTCGTTACTTTCCTTAATTAAAACAATGTTTTCGTTTAGAATTAATTTCAGTGAGCAGTTAACAGGGCCATCTGTTGGTATTAGTATTAAATCTTGAATTTTTTTTCGTCGATTAAAAATAAATTCAGTAATAGACATCAGAGCGCCATCTCTTGGGAAGACAGCAAAGTTTTTGGTTAGTTTTTCCTTTCGTTAAACTTAATTCGCGTAAACAAAAAAGAAAATGAATTCAGAATTAAAGAATTTTTTTTCATGAAGGGTTGGGAAATTAGGTTTCGATTCGAGTCAACAGTGCCATCTGTTGAAGGACTATAGAATTAAAAAAGTCTTTCAGGATCTTTTTTCACATCGTTTTGTCGTTTTGTTCAGTCTATATTTTTCTCCTATTTTTTTTTGTTCTTCGGCTCTGATTAAAAAAAAAAAACATTTGTCCTTTAAGCGTTACATTTCTTCTATTCTAAAAATAATAAATATTTATTTTAATGCAAACTTAGAACATCTCGCGCCCATTATTAGAAATGATTGTTCACCAAAAGGGAGCGTCGTGAAACTCCTACCATCAGGAGCAACTTCATGCGCTCTCATTCCCTTTCACTCCAAGGTCATCTTCAGGTCAATAATATATTTTATGTTCAGATGCCAAGACAATTTACTTGACAACTGTCAAACAAACATATTTTTTTCTTATGTTAATAAATTGGGGATTTCAGTTTTTTTTTAAAATTATTTCACTCTATTTACAATTAATAATTTTTAAATTTTAAAGTCTCTGTTCCTTCCTCATCGGTGGAAGTTTAATTTACCGATTGTCTTTTGTTTTTATCTCTTTCTTTGTAATTGTAAATCATTTATTTTTAGTATTTTTTTTTTTTAATTTAAACGCTTTTGTTTAATTTTCATTTCTTTTTTCTTATCACCGATATTTCTTTGCCTGTTTCGCTTATTTTTGATCGGAAATTTTTACTTTTTTTCCTCTCAATTTTATTTTGAAATTGTCGATCGTCTTTTGTTTTCTTAACTGAAATGTCTTTTGTTCCTCAATTCTTCATTGGAAGTTCAATATACCGATTGTCTTTTGTGTTTATCTTTTTCTTTGTAGTTGTCATCGTACCTTTTTCTTCGCAAATAATAATAAATTATTTATTATAGTTTTTGTTATTAGTATTATTTTTAATGATGAAAATGTTTTTGTTTTTTCTTTTTGGGTTTTTTTTTCCTTTGTAAACTTTCGCTTGCTTTTCTTCAGAAAATTTCTGTTTCCCTTAAATTTGCCGATCGTTTTTTATTATTTTTTTAAATGAAATTTGGAAATTTCATTCAAATTTTCACCAAATTTTTCCTAACCTCAATCGTCTTCCCACATTTTGTTTTTATTTCTGTTTTATATTATGTGTAGTGTTTCCTTTGTTTTTTTTTTCAATTTAGAAAGAATATATTACATAATAAAATATTTTAACGGGGACTTCAAATTTGTAAAATATTTTCACTCATGACGAAGCTATCAATCGATAGTGAAACGTAGTGCGAATTTTAAGTGCTCCTTAGTTAAAATATTTATTATAAATTTTCATCGGACAAGAATCTAGTTTAAAAAGAATATATTGTTTGAACTCTTCTGCGAATTTTTGTTTTAGAAATTTTTCAATTAATTTGCCGGTCGCGTTTGTTTTCTTTATTAAAATTTCTTTGCTTATCACCAATTTCTTCTTTTTCTTCAATTTTCAATAAATCTTGTGGTTGTTACGTAGAACTATTGCAAGTGCGAAAGCTGGGTAGGTTCACCCTGGCGCCTCTATTTTGATATCATTATTCCATACCCTTCCGAGCTATCTGTGGTACCAACTGATGAAAAGCAGCGCACAGTTGTTACGGTTCGGGGTAAGCAAACAGGAGTAGTTCTTTATTAAAGTTGTGTGGTAGCAGCCTTTAGAGTTCGCCAAGTCAAAGTCGAAGTACTGCGAAACTTCTCCTGGCAAAATCAAGGTCGATCCCTCTCATCATTTTGAAGCCCATATTCCACGGAGGACCCCAAACTATAATAGCCTTTTTTGTTACTTGTAATTTATTTGGGTTTGAACGTAGCGTGCATATTTTCAAGCGTTAATAATCACACGTGCGCAAATATGTAAAAATAGAAGCGAAATTTTCTGGAACACGACCAAGAAACGCCCGCCCGCAACAAGCTGTCAAAATGTGCCTAAATAAAGCGTTACAAAATAAGACGAGAATTAAGCGAACGGTTACATATTAAAAATTCGCAACGGAGTCGGGCCGAGAATCCGGTCCTTGCACCCGCCGCGCGAAAAATATGCATTCAGATTAATTTTATAATCAGGCTTTCTCGTTCGTTCGAGGATTTATTTATCGGGTTTGGGTTCGGCCCCGAGTTGAACGAACCGGGCCTCCTCTCCAATTAAAATCAAAAATTGTTCTGTTACGGGTTGACAGCCAAATTGACCCATAAACATATTCCGTAAATTCCGTTCGAACCTGGACGTCATCTTTATGACGTATCTATTCGACGGACCCGGACGAAATTAAATCCGATTGCGTAAATTACAGGTTGGTGCGAGGCGTTACGAAATTTTTATTTAATTCAACTGGATCATTACGTATTTATCATGTCGAACAAAAAAGAAAAAAAAAAAAAGGACGTTGCACGCGTTGAAAAAAAACTAAAACCTGAACCGAATTTCATGCCCTGTACAAATATGGGAATGATGTTGGAATCGCTTTATAATTAGTAGAAAGTGAAAATGCAATTCGACGAATTTCTTTCAGGTATCAAAAGATTAAGCTCGAGTTCAGGTAGCAGCTACGATGACGAACATAAAATTATTATTTAAGTATTAAATGAACTTAAAGCCATTTTGCAAGCGATTTCATTGGAAAGACTTCAAACTTCGCGCTCGTTTTTACTTTTATAAACCGATTCGCGCGCCTCCGAGCTTACGAGAGTCTGACGAGAACCGCGAGAGGTGGCGGCCATTCCTCTTAAATTAATTCAAATAAAAAACTATTTTCAATTATTGTTGCTGTCTGTTACGTATATTCTGCAAGGTTCAAGGTTCACCAATTGATTCAACGATTCATTTCTTCAGAACTTTTAATTGCTTTCGCTGACTGAAAATACGACCGACCAATCCCCAGTCGATAGGTATTTATTAAACGCGCATGTATTAATTGGATAACAGGACGGACATTTTACGGTAATTGCGTACGAAAATGCGAAATTAATGCACGGCATAAATCAGGCGCAGGGAAAAAAAATTACGCGACGACCGAAACAAATCGCCATCTCCGAAAGGCGCAAGGCGCGAGATAAGGAGCGACGAATTCGAGGCTGGTCCTTTCGCGAAACCGGCATACCGTTAGCGTTTTCGACTTTTTATTCTTTGCCCCGTCGAGTACCTTGGGCGATAAAATATTTTTTCGTGCGCCTCGTTCGTGGCGGGTCCTTTGAAGCCGGGCCGTGAATTTTTGGGCTTTCTCAGAGAAGTCGCGAAATGATCGACTCGAACAATTTCGATGATGTATTGCGGCAATTCGCTTCAGTTAAGGACTTTTTACTTACACCTTATTTTTTTATTTTGAGAATTATTACCAGCGAGCGGATTTAATAGGCGCTAGCCTGCGCGCAACGCCTATTTCGTCCGCCCAGTGATTATTACTTTTAGTTTTGTGACGCGCCTGGACGTGCCACCTTGTTTGTTGACTTTACGGACAATTATATAACAAATAACACGGTCCAAACAAAAACAAACTAAACTGATTGCCAAAATATTTACTGGACCAAAAAATTTATTGACTGAATTCAACCCTCTTTACCGAGGGTTCACTTGGTAAGATCTAGAAAAGGTCGCCAATGATATTGTTAAGCACCCCATGCAATTCCTAAACGTCTAGACTCTGGCTACGCTACCTACTTTTATGACTGGCGCTAAGTAATATACCTTACTGATCTACAAGCTACCTGCAGCGCCCCTTTAGGAAATTCACGCAATGGAACCCTTTTTTATGCCTATTGTTCGTGATCGTCAATTAAACTTGACCCTGCGTTGTCGTAACTGGAAGCTAATTCTGGTGAGACGGTGAATAAATTTGAGAGATTAAAGGAACTAAATAGGTATCAATAAAATTGCTTTCCAAAGAAGTACAATAAAATTCGCTTAAGGTATTTCACGTCGAATATCGTAGCGATCTAATTTATCTCAATTCACCCAGTTGGTGGCTTGGTGCACACGCAATTAGTGGCTGTGTCAACTTTGTGACTTAAATTAGATCAACCAGCGCAACCAGTGATAGTGTCTTTACAGTGTACTTTGTTAATGGGAGTTATTAATTGATTAATCAGATGTTCGGAGAAGTATGCGATACAAAAGGCCGCTCCGGCGATCAATTTGCATGATAATTAACAGCAACTGCCGCTAGTCTATCACGGACTCTTTTCAGAGGTGATGAGATAACCCTAACTCTAGCCAATTAACCTAATTAAGCTGGCTCCGTGGGTAGGATCTTTGTCTACTACATCCTCGTGGATTAGAGGGTGGTACAATGTACGCCTTTTTTCAGATCCCTCTGCGTCGTTTTTCGTCGGCTAAACCTATTATCGAACTAATTTGTTTGCGCTTGGACCCAATTTTCGGCACTCCGCTTTTGCGGTTATGGCACTTTCAGTCGCTCGACAAATTGCTTTCAATTAACCTGCAAATCTTTCGGCAAAGACCGCTCCCGTACACGCACACAGGGGGTGAGAGAGGTTGGGTTAAGAAGATATCCATTTATAGGTAGTTCAAATTGTTGGCCTCGTAATTCTACGGAATGGCCTTGATTTCTGAGTTAGACTGTGCTGGCCGCACTGTGTTCATCGGCAGATGTAACTTTGCCTGGCTAATGATTTGAATTGCAGATTTCCCTGAACAAATCGAAATAACACTAATAGCGTGTCTGCGAATTGCCAGAGAATATCGCAGCAAAGGTATTTGAAATCGACCAATAGATTTTAGGTGTAGTTAATTTACTCTGTTTTAACTTTGATTCCAAGCAAACGCCAGTACCAAAAATAAACCAAAAAAATTGCCTAAGCAATGCAAATATTGAACTTTACAGATTTCTCGAGCCACAGATTGATGAGCAAATTAAAATAATTCTTACACAAATTTATACCACCAAGTATGTGAAAAGAAATATAAATTCTTTACCTATCCGCGGCCCGCGATGCGCACTCCACAAACACTCGCGCCCTTGTTTTATATAATCCATTCGCGTCTTAGATCGCGGCGCGATTCGCGTTTATTATTTGATTGCCCTTTTCTTAACACTATATTTTGACCGCCCCGAAATAATATGATTTAATTCCAATTATGAAAGCTAGATGAAACCAATTGCAAAGCACTTCTCGAGTTAACTTAAAATGCAGCTTTCCGTTCGAACGATCAGAAGCTTTCCGTCCCAGTTTTTTTGATTTTTCCTTCGCGAGTGACAAATTAGACTCCTCCCCATCCTCCGAGGCAAACTTAAAGCCAACCCTTGACCAATAATCTCTCTTTTAGTTCAGAAACTATCACGCTTCTCTCTCGTTCATTTTACATAAGTAATAAATTTCGAACTGTCTGACCAACCCTTGGTTCTCCGGTGGTCTTGCACATATTCAAACTTTCTAAATTTTTCAAAATAGCAAGTGCCCAATGACATATTTATTACTTCCCGAGCTCGTTGAACAATTTCAAAATAAAAGCCAAATTCTATTCTATGATCCTTTTCTAAATTTTACAATAACTCGAGTGCTTGCGTGACAAATGCTTTAAAAAATTCCAATACGGTACAAAAGACAACATTTGAAAGCAGCCCTGATTTATAATATGACAGCAATAATGCTTCAAATGCCCTTTACGAACTCGTGTTCGAAAAGGCCATAAATTTTGGAAACCGAGTCGTTTCCGGTGGCATTCTCCGACTTGTAAAATTTCTCTTCTTTGTTATCAGGCAATCAAACAAACAAATGCGATTTGTTTTCAAAATCAAATTCGTGATTGTTTCAGATTTAAAGGAAACTTGTGCTTGCGGATTAATTTTAAAGACGTTAAAAAACAAATGATTTTTTTCATTAAAACGAATAAAAAAAAAAAAAAACGCATGTTTAAAGAAAGCTGCGCCAAGCCGCGCCTTATCGTTTCATTTTGTGGGAAGCGCATCACAACTCGTTCATCGTTATAATTAGTCGCGTTTTAAGATTAGGAGACCTCGCCTTGGGGTCCTCAGTGGAATTTAGGCTTCAAAATGATGAGAGGCCTAATTTCTTCACAAGTTATAACACACGACAGCACCGCCGCAAGATGAACGAGTTATGACGCGCTTACCACAGAACGAAGTGGAAAGATGCGGCTTGATCCGTACGGATACCAAATGAGGTCTGCCCCATTCGATAAACGTATCTATCGATAAGGCGATGATTTTGGATTGATAATTTCAAGCCTACGTTGGGATATCTGGGGGCGATCGAGGTTGCGACGATGAACTTTAATATTGGTCGGTGTTGCCATATTTCAAAGCATAACAGGACGGTGACCCGGACACTCGTCGAAGAATTTGGGAATTACAATGTCGGTCCCAGATGACTATCGAATAGATCCTTAACACTTTCTTAAACACTTAACCACTCGATAATAATTATCGGGGTCTCCCGGAGAATATTTTAGCAGAAGTAATATTTTGTCAGAAACAGTTTTTGTAGTACTTCGGCGTAAACTGAGGACGATTGGCAGATGGTGACCTGGACACTCGTTAAAGAAGTTGTGTAAGCCCACAGGCATCGGTCGGTCGGTCTGTGGGAATAATTCCGCTGCCACATGTCCGATTTTTTACGATCATTTGCATTCTTAACGAACCGAATCAGTAACTGTGTACATCTGCAACGGCATGAAGCAGCTTTTATTTATAAATCATACTCAAAATTCGGCGAAGCCTGTTTACGTTTTTTTTTTGTGAACCTCTTTTTCTCCTCGGATGAGATAAACACATCTATAAATTCGCATGTGCAACACTGCAATTAAATGTGGCAATGAATAAGATGATGTAAAAAACTGACGGGCACTTATTTGTGGTGCAGATGTCGTCCAAGCGTTCGATGATGTCATTGTTATTGCTTATGTAATAGTGGGTAGGCTTACGGCTTACGATTTGTAACTTGTTTATTTTCTTTCGCAGCAATATTTTGCCTCAAACCAAAATCGCACTGGCTTGTACGGAAGAGACGCTAATTATCGATGGCCGCCCTACGCGACTTCTGTCGAAAGTCAAAACCCAAATCTAGATTATAACGTGGCTTCGGGAGCCGATCCGTATGATAGTGTGGGTAGCAGCGCGAGTATCTACCGAAGCAGTTCTAGCAAAGGCTACGCCGACGTCAACGTTTACCCAGGAAGCCCTTATAGAAGTAGGAGACCCTACAACAGTAATTACGACATAGTTGATGCACCGGGCAGCGCCTACGGCCCGAAAAACAACGGCAGCGAACGATGCATTCCAAAGTGTTTCGCCGAGAAGGGAAGCAGAGTAAGTGCCTTCGCGATTACTCAAGGTAGCAACACCTAACTTACTCCGGCGTAACAGGGCTTTCCGGGAGTACCGGGCTTGCCTGGCGAGAAAGGACAGCGCGGTTTTCCCGGAATCGAAGGTATAATGGGACCTAAGGGCGATAAAGGTGAATCCGGGCCGACAGGGCCGAGAGGACCCAAAGGCGAACGAGGAAAGACCGGCATACCAGGATTTCCCGGAGTTCACGGCGTACCCGGAATACAAGGCCAAGTCGGTCCGCCCGGTCTACCTGGATTGGACGGCTGCAACGGCACAGACGTAAGCAAATACCCCTACATACACACCGCAAAAAAAATAAAAGCTACTTTTAGGGCGATTCTGGTCCCGCTGGTATTCCCGGGGAACCTGGTCCGAGGGGTTACCCTGGAAGGCCGGGTGTTAAAGGTGATAAAGGAGAATCGGCACATTGTGAGATCACGTTGAAAGGACAGAAAGGTGAACCAGGTAGATACGGCGTTCCTGGTCAAACGGGCCAACCTGGTCCGGTAGGTCCTATTGGTCCACCCGGTTCAAAAGGGGAAATAGGAATATCTGTAAGTACCTACGATTTTATCGGCAGAGAAACGAGTGTTTAATTAATATTATTCAGGGCCCACCGGGACCTATAGGACAGAAAGGCCAAAAAGGAAACATGGGCATTGGTTTTGTTGGGCCGAAAGGTGAAAAAGGTTCACAGGGCCCGAGAGGTCCTAAAGGAGAGCCTGCGATCGTACACCACACGGGCCCGAAAGGAGTGTCCACGATTGGCCCTCAAGGCGAACGAGGTGATAAGGGAGATCGAGGCTATCCTGGTTTACAAGGTCAGAAAGGAGAACCTGGCACCGACGGAGAAAACGGCATTTCGGGAATACCGGGCATGAAAGGTGAAAAAGGGCTGGTAGGCCCACCAGGACCTCGGGTAAATTACTAATACTTTGACATAATTAATTCACGCAGTATCGTGTCCGTTAGGGACGTGATGGCTATGCTGGCCCACCAGGACCATCAGGACAAAAGGGAGACAGAGGAATTGATGGAATATCCGGTTTAGCAGGAAGACCGGGACTTAAAGGAGAACCAGGACGAGATGGTACCGCAGGCGGTCCAGGTTTAAGAGGACCTCCGGGTCCACCTGGTGGCGGAAAAGGTCGCCCAGGACCTCCTGGACCTCAGGGTCCACGTGGTTATCCAGGTCCAATGGGACCTAAAGGTTATTATTTTATATTAAATCAACAAACCTTAACAAACTTTACTGATGATAGAACATTTATTACGTTGCATACATTTAAGGTATGGACGGATTTGACGGAGACCAAGGTCCTAAAGGCCCAATAGGTGTTCAGGGCGGGCCTGGTATACCTGGACGACCCGGCCTCGAAGGACTTCCAGGTGAAAAAGGAGAAAAGGGGGAACCTGGCTCGATTGGGTTTCCAGGAACTCCAGGACCACGTGGATACCCAGGACCGCAAGGTTCACAGGGCCTTCGAGGAGCCGAAGGAGAAAAAGGCCTTTCTATAATAGTAGGTGATTCACACGTGACGCATTAAATGTAAACCTAATTTTTTGCCGATCGCAGGGGGCGAAAGGTTCTGATGGCCTTCCCGGTCGTGACGGTGAGAAAGGTCAAAAAGGAGAACGTGGTTATTCAGGAGGACGCGGCGCTCCAGGAGACGCATTAGAGGGCATTCCAGGTTTGCCAGGACCTCGAGGTTTTCCAGGAGAAAAGGGTGTAGCAGGAAGACCCGGTATTCCAGGAACTCCTGGCTTCCCAGGAGAGAAGGGTGAAATTGGAGGACAGTGCATCGATTGTTTACCTGGGCTAAGAGGTGAGAAAGGCGACAGAGGTACAGACGGTGCTCCTGGATTACCCGGCGCTCGTGGACCCCCTGGAATTCCCGGATATAAAGGAGAAGTAGGGGTGGATGGTATACAAGGCCCAGCAGGTCCTCCGGGTTCCCCTGTAATGTATTTTCAAGAAGCATTTGGAATTGATGAGCATAAATTAATTTTAGGGTAAAGATGGCATACCAGGCCGTCCCGGTTTAGAGGGTGAAAAAGGCGCTTCGTGTTTCATACCAAGCAATTTAGTCAAAGGTGAAAAAGGCAGTAAAGGATTACGTGGGCCTCCAGGCAGAGACGGTCCGCCCGGTTTCCAAGGTCCCGTTGGTCCTCCCGGTGAAGTTGGACTGCCGGGTTTTCCCGGTCCGAAAGGAGAAAAAGGTTTCGACGGCTTCCCTGGCCCAGAAGGCATACCTGGCCAACCTGGTATACCAGGAATTAAAGGCGCAAAAGGTGACAGCATCAAAGGAGAACCCGGATTTTCTGGTTTACCTGGTTTGAAAGGCTCTAAAGGTGAATTCGGGCTGAAAGGACGAAAAGGAGAAGCGGGAATTTGCTCGTTACCGCTGACAAAAGGTTTCAAAGGAGACAGAGGGCCACCGGGAGAAAAAGGAGAACCCGGTCCGGCTGGATTAAACGGTTTACCCGGCGAAAAAGGTTACGCGGGTCTTTCCGGAGATCGAGGTCCGGTAGGAGCTGACGGGCCCCCGGGTCCAGTTGGCCCTCGAGGTCTCCCCGGACCTCGAGGAGAGAAAGGTGAAACAGGTCCACTAGGCTTCCCCGGAGAACCTGGAAAGCCTGGAAACCCAGGTTTGCCGGGCCCAATAGCTCCAAAGGGCGATAAAGGAGAGGCAGGAATATCTGCCGTAGGTCCACCCGGACCTCCTGGTCCTCTAGGACAGAAAGGAGAGCAGGGTTTACCAGGCTTACCGGGTAAAGTCGGGCAAGATGGTGCACCAGGACCAATTGGTTTCACAGGAGAAAAGGGAGATGCGGGCGTACCCGGAATAAATGGTTTACCTGGAATAGCGGGCGACAAAGGAGAGCCAGGTCCAATTGGACCTGCAGGTATACTCGGACCACCGGGTCGGCCAGGCTTTGATGGTCCTAAAGGCGAACCAGGTCTGAAGGGTGAACAGGGCAGACCGGGCCTGTCCGGATTTCCAGGCTTAAAAGGAGAACCGGGTGTTCAAGGACAAGAAGGACCTAAAGGTTTCGTTGGTCCACGAGGGCATCCAGGTGACAAAAAAAATTTAAACTTTATTTTTTTGTAATTCAACTTCAATTATATATAGGTGCCCCTGGTCTTCCCGGAATGGACGGCAAGCCTGGTGAACCGGGAGAAAAAGGCGAGATTGGATACCCTGGTCTTCAGGGCCCTCAAGGACCGATTGGACCGGCAGGGCCGATAGGCTTACGCGGAGAGAAAGGTGACCAAGGCCTGCCAGGACTGAGAGGTCAACCGGGTCTCGTCGGTGAAAGAGGATTTAAAGGCGAGCCGGGCCTGCCGGGTTTAGACGGTGAAAAAGGAACTCCCGGTGATGTGTCTGAGAAAGGTCAGAAAGGAGAGCCGGGGTCTCCTGGATTACGAGGACCAGTTGGCACTCCCGGTCGCCACGGTATTCCCGGACAGAAGGGCGAAGAAGGAAGCCCCGGGATAGGAATGCCAGGTCTGCAGGGCCTTAAGGGTGATAAGGGAATCGCTGGACTTGACGGCCTACCGGGATTGCGAGGTATTAAAGGAGCGCCGGGGCTGACAGGTTTCCCAGGCCTTAAAGGCGATAGGGGCTATCCGGGAGAAAGAGGGCAGCCAGGAATGGACGGCAGAGACGGCGAGAGAGGAGAAAAAGGCGATATAGGTTTCCCGGGCGTTCCGGGATTCACCGGCGAGAAGGGCGATAGCGGATTACCGGGACAAAATGGCTTCCCCGGTACTAAAGGAGAGCGCGGTCCAACAGGCGCGGAGGGTTCGATCGGGTTCCCCGGCCCTAAAGGTGATTTAGGTGATCGGGGTCCACCGGGGGCGGTGGTTACGGTGAAGGGAGAAAAAGGAGAACCGGGACCACCCGGATTACACGGCCTCGTCGGTCAGAAAGGTGAGTCAGGATTCGACGGCGTTCCCGGACTTGAAGGCGAAAAGGGCGACATCGGATACCCGGGCGTTAAAGGCGTGACAGGTTTGCCCGGATTTATCGGTGATAAAGGTGAGTGGTGAGGAGATTATTTCGACGATTACGTTCGTTTTGATTCAGGTGACATCGGCCTGCCTGGTATCGAGGGATTGCCCGGTTTGACCGTCAAGGGAGAAAAAGGCTTGCCCGGTTTACCCGGCAAAAACGGAAGGGACGGCATACCTGGTTTGCAAGGGGAGAAAGGCGACAAGGGTTTCGCCGGATTGGTCGGCATACCCGGGCAGCAAGGACAGCCGGGACCGATAGGACCTCCGGGAATGAAAGGCGATCGTGGAATACCCGGAGAGCCGGGTCGTCCGGGAATAGATGGTGAGCCTGGCCGGCCTGGATTTATTGGCGCGGTGGGAATACCGGGTGATAAGGGTGAACGAGGGCAGCCGGGGATTTTGGGTGCGCCTGGACAAAAGGGAGAGAGGGGATCGGTCGGGTTGCAAGGACCACCCGGCGCTCCCGGCGAAAAAGGCGACAGGGGATTCGACGGACTGGTGGGGGCGGTTGG
The DNA here is from genome assembly GCA_039766575.1 of Serrognathus titanus. Classification (NCBI taxonomy): domain Eukaryota; kingdom Metazoa; phylum Arthropoda; class Insecta; order Coleoptera; family Lucanidae; genus Serrognathus; species Serrognathus titanus. The sequence continues at coordinate 61,324,881 of CM077914.1, forward strand.
GCCTGTGGGAGCACCAGGTGAAAAAGGCGAGATAGGGGCAGCCGGTTTAGATGGATTGCAAGGCTTACCGGGCTTGAGGGGCGAAAAAGGAGACATTGGTTTCCCTGGGTTGACGGGAGCGAAGGGCGAGAAAGGTGAATTTGGGTTGCCGGGGCGTCCTGGACCAGCCGGTCTCGATGGTTTAGAAGGGCGGCCGGGTTTGGACGGTGAGAAAGGAGATAAGGGGTACGCCGGAAGGGATGGTCTTCCAGGTTTGGTGGGCGCAATCGGTGAAAAGGGTGATAGAGGAGAGCAAGGTCTTATTGGATTGCAAGGAGCGGTTGGTTTGCAAGGCCAAAAGGGCGAACCGGGGGCGCCTTGCGAGCAGACCCCGGATTATTTGACGGGTACGCTACTCGTAAGGCACAGTCAGAATGTCGAAGTACCATCATGCCAGGAAGGACACATCAAGTTATGGGAAGGGTACTCTTTGCTGTACGTGGAAGGAAATGAAAAGGCGCACAGTCAGGATCTTGGGGTCCCCGGTTCTTGTATAAGGAAGTTCTCGACGATGCCGTTCTTGTTTTGCGATTTCAATAACGTTTGTAATTATGCGAGCCGAAACGACCGTTCGTATTGGTTGTCGACTACGGCGCCGATTCCGATGATGCCCGTCGAGGAGAGCGAAATTCGAAACTACATTTCGAGATGCGTGGTGTGCGAAGTTCCCGGAAATGTCATTGCCGTGCACAGTCAGAGCTTGGCCCTACCAAATTGCCCCGGTGGATGGACCGGGCTTTGGATTGGGTACAGTTTCGTTATGGTAAGTTGTTTTTGGCGCCATTGGTTGAAACGTGAGGGTATTTCTTTTTGTGAAGCACACGGCCGCGGGAGCTGAAGGTGGCGGACAACCCCTGTCAAGTCCCGGATCGTGCCTGGAAGATTTCCGGGCGTCGCCTTTCATTGAATGCAACGGTGCCAGAGGAACCTGTCACTACTTCGCCAACAAGTTGAGCTTCTGGTTGGCGACGATACAAGACGACCAGCAGTTCCAAACCCCACAGAAGCAGACGTTGAAGGCAGGCAACGTACGCGATAGAGTAAGCAGATGCCAAGTGTGTATTAAGAACACGTCTTAACATTTTCCCGGTGTACATTCATCATTAACGCCTCCAAGTTAGCTAGGCCATCACACAGTATGTAGTTCTCTCTTAAGTTAACAATTAGATGGAACCGTCATGCAAATCAGTGGAATGAAACTAATCAGGGAAAATGTGATCGTTCCATTTAATAACTCTCGCTGTGTTCAAACATTTAAGTGTTCCTTGACATAATTCGTGCTGTTTAGTCGCCTCGTGTGATATGTTCAAAGTCAGGTCTCCAAACACCACGAATATCTTGTATAAAATAAGCTTTTATATAACTCTAATACTGCCGTGCCATGTTTATATATTTTTTTTTTAAAAAAAAGAAGTGTTTTATAACTATACTTAAAAAAAGCATGTAAAATTTTTGTAAAATATTAGAGGTAAGTTATATGTATGTATGTACTGGCAAAAAAAATACAGTTCAATACGAATTTAATACTTAGTAAATCTTAGTAGGTTATTTTTGTTAAAACGCAAGTTATTTTTTTCCCGCCCCTCCTTTGGTGAAACTCGTACACTGTGGTCTTTATGTACGATCGAGTAGATTTTTGTTTTGTTTTAGTTAATAAATTGAATGGTGCTCTTATAATTATCTTATAATTTATACGCCTAAATTTATCGCTTTGTTAATGTTCACCTGTATACCTGTATCAACTTAGAACTACGTTCTTTTCAAAATTCTATCCGCTCTAGTCAATTTCTTAATAATTATCGTTCGCCCCCCCCCCCCCAAAAAAGAAAAAAAACTGCTTGGTTCCTTACAGCTATGTATTTTAAATTTCGATTAATAAAACACTGCCATTGTAAAATAAATATTACTTAAAATCGATTGTTGTTTCATTCCTGCAGAAACTTAATTATACTTGTTATAAAATTCTTTGAAATAATAAATTTTTTTAGATTAAATATTAGAATTTAATTAAAACTCTGTCAAATAGTGATTATTAAATGCCTGCGCAGGATTTTTCTGACTAAAGATGTTCAAACGTAGAGCCTTTTCTAAAATTAAAAAAAAGCAATACTTTTTGATTGAGTAACTTGTTGCTTTTAATTTTTTTTGTTGTGATTGTAACTTTCTTCATCTAATTAGACATAACACACAAGAACGTTATTGGAAAACTGTTCTTATGGACGTGATCAATCACCGTTTGATTGACTTTTGGGCACCAGGAACTTCCCTAACACGTTCCTAGCTTACTGTGCTATAATTTTCGAATTTTTTGTCACCTACGCCTGGCATTTTATTTATTTTATTGAGAAAGTTATTTAAAAAAATGCACATATCATCCTGTATAGTAGAAATTTAAATAAAAAAACATATATTGAAAACAAGCTATTTGTGAACAAGTGACGAGGATTCTTTTTTGTCTTTTTCATCTTTCGATCAGTATTTTCAGAAATGAAACAAGAGACGATCGCATTTGCTAGAAAATTCAAATCAATACCAGCGCAGAAATGTCCTGAACGTAATTCCTTCGACTTGCAAAAAAAGACGAATTTTGAAAGAAAGTGCGCGAGAAATTGAAATAGAAAGAAAAGGCGAGATTTTTATGAAAAATTCTTTTGCTTTGATCGTATTTCTTTTGTTTGTTAAAAAAAAAAAAAACAAAAACAACGAAAGACAATTGAATCTTGAGGGAAAATATCTGCAAAGTCTCGGTGGAAGGAAAAGTGTAACTTTTACTTATAAAACAAAAGCCACCACGAGATTTTTCGAAAAGAAAACAAAAAATAGAATTTTAACGAACACTTCCGAAAGAAAATAAAAAGATCAGTACTTTCAAAAAAAAAAAAAAAAAACAAAAGACGATCGATATTAATGAACCAGTTTATTCCCAGCAATTACAGGGACTGGTAATTAACAAAAGAGCCAAACTAATGAAATAATAAAATGAACTAATAATTAACAACAGTCAATTCAAGTAAATTCAAACGCAGAAATGTCGAAAAAGAAGTTCTTAATGCAACTCTTTTGTTTTGGGCCTTCTTCTGCAGAAGAAGAAAAAGAAATTATTTTCTCGTCTGTTTCCGTTTTCGCGCCACGAATTAAAAAGCAAAAAACAAAACACAAAAAAAATTTATTAATGAACGAGTGAGGAAAAAAAGAAAGCAGAAATGTTCGATCTGAACAAAGGAGAAAAATAAACAAACGACGATCGATTAATAAAAGAAAAAGAAATTAAAAAGAAAGATCGAAAGCGAACTATTCGTGAATAAATCAAATCTTTTCGATTCGTTCACGCCACAAATTAAAAAAAAAACAAAAGAAACTAGATTAACCGATGAATGAAAAAAAAATATCGATTAAAAAGACGGCAAGAAAACAAAACAAAAGAAGACCGGAAAATAAGAAATTAGCTGAATGGGAAAAACTAAAACGGCATTCGAAGTTATGTCAACGCAGTATGGATTTGCCTTTGATTTAATAAAGTTACATTTTCTTTTCTATTTATGCTTGAATCTCTCGTGAACCACACGAAGGCGCCATCTGGTAGAGAACAGTTTAGTTAGTGTCTTTCCCGTTACAGAAGTTTCTTTTCCATCACAGCTTCAACATGTTTCCGATGCATGTCGCAAATATTCAGTTTCAGATTCTTTTCAGCTGTCTTTAAAAAACATGCTTCAGTACAAAAATGCCCTAATTTTGTGATTAATACATTTTTTTTATCTATCTCAAAGAGGTTCTCACGTTTATATACACAGTTGCTCTTTTGCTTAAACTTAAAATATTAACAAATTTTATGTTAATTACGTTATGTGTACAGAACGCGCCAGATCATTTATTTATATAAAAAAGAATTACTACGATTAGTTACATTGTAAATCGAAAAAAAAATGTAAATAACAAAAAAAAACAAAACAATTGACAAAATCAAAAACTATCAGAAAAAAAAACACGCAGAAAAGGAGAAAAAAAAACAAATGAAAACGGAAAACAAAAGACATCAGTCGAAATAAACACAAAGTGACAAAACAAATTGAAACAAAAGATTATCGACCGAAGAGGAGAATTTTAAAAAAATCATCACGCCTAACACGAATAAAAAGAAGATAAAAAATTGATTGATTAAAAAAGCAAAAAAATATCGATGATTGGCCGAAAACGTAGAAGGAAGGAGAAGAAGAAGAACATAAAACAAAAGATAAGTGAAGAACAAAAGATTACAGATTGACATAAAATTAAAAATCAACGTGACGAACGAATCGATGAACAAGAAAAACAAAACACGTTCGACTAATGAAGAAAATCGAAGAAAACGAAGGATGTGCGAATAAAAAAGAAAACGGAAAGAGAGCATCGGAAAGCAAATGAATAACAAAAGAAAAATAAAAATAAAAAAAAAAACAAACAAAAGAGCGAGGATAGCGACAAGAAAGAGTCGAGTAGGAAGCACTCACACAAAAAAAAAACAAAATCAACGCACAATAAATTAAAACAAAAAACGAATTCGAACAAAACACGATCAATGAAGAAATTTAAAAAACGAAGACAATGAGAAAAGCTTAGAAGAAGAAACGTGAAGAAGAAGAAACAAGCAAACCTAGAGAGAACCATGAGTGTAAAGCAAAAGACGAAGATTGACGTGTAAAGCCTAAGGGACAAACGAATCGATCAAAACGAAAAACAAAACACTATCGGTGACTGAAGAAAAAGCGAATTATGTCTTTTTCTTTTTTCGGGCCACAAATTAAAAAAAAACAAAAACAAACTTTATTAGTTAAAAAAAACAAATTGTGTGCAGACGCGAATAAAGAACAAATGAATAATGAAAGGAAAAGCAAACAAACAAGAGATAGAAGATTATCACAAGAAGAACATCAAAAAAAAAAACAAAACTGCAGACAATCGAATAAAAACAAAACACACTCAATGAGGAAATTTCAAAAAACGAAGAAAATGAGAAAAGAAAAGGAAAATGCAAAGAAGAAAAAGAAAGAAAGAAATCTAAAGCAACAGACGAAGGTCGAAGTGAGCTCCATTTGACGAACGAATCGATCGACATGAAAAACAAAACACGAACGATTAATGAAGAAAATCGAAGGAAACGAAGAAAATGCGAAACAAATTATGTCGTTTCCTTTTTCGTGCCATAAATCAAATAAAACAAAAATACACTTTATTAATGAAAAAAAAAACAAATTATGTACCGACACGAATAAAAAACAAATGAACAATAAAAGGAAAAAAAATTAAAACACAACAAGAGATAGAAGATTATCACAAGAAAAACATCGAGAAAGAAAACAAAACTGTGGACAATCAAATAAAAACAAAACACGCTCAATGAAGAAATTTCAAAAAACGAAGAAAATGAGAAAAGAAAAGAAAAATGCAAAGAAGAAGAAAGAAAGAAACCTAAAGCAAGAGACGAATATCGAAGCGAGCTCAATTTGACGAACGAATCGATCAACAAGAAAAACAAAACACGATCGATTAATAAAGAAAATCGAAGAAAACGTAGGAAGAAAAAAGAAAGCAGAAATAGAGCGATGGACAGCAAATGAATAACGAAACGAAATTAAAAATTAAAAAAAGCTAACAAAAGATCGAAGATTGTGACGAGGGAAAGTCGACAAGCAAAGACGAAAAAAAAACTAAATCTACAGACCAAAACGAATTTAAACAAAACACGATCGATGAAGACATTTAGAAAACGAAGAAAAAGAGAAAAGTTAACAAAAAGAAGACAGAAGTAAATCCAAAGAAAATCACGAGTAAAAAGCAAAAGACGAAGATCGACGAGTAAAGTCAATGCGACGAACGAATCGATCAACGACAAAACAAAACACTATCGATCAATGAAAAAAAAAACGAAGAAAATGTACCGACACGAATAAAAAACAAATGAATAACGAAAGGATAAGATAATTAAAAAAAAGCAGCGAAAGATTGAAGATTGGCACGTCGAGAAGAAAAAATAGAACAAAAAAAAAAGAGAAAAATAAACAAACGACGGTCGATTAATAACAGAAAACAATTCCGGATTGCAGAAGAAGGGAAATAAATTAAAAAAAAAGAAGATCGGAAGCAAACCATGCACGTACAAATTGAGAAGACATTTTTCGTCTTTGTCTTTTTCAGGACACAAATTTAAAAAAAAAACAAATGCGACTTTATCAATGAAAGACGAAAACAACAAGTTATGTACCAAAACAAATGAATAACAAAAGGAGAAAAAAAAAAACGAAAAATCGAAGATTGTCACGCCGACAAAAAAAAACTAAACTAAAACAAAAATCAATTTAAACAAAACACGGTCAACGAAGAAAATGGTTCGAAAAGAAACGTAATAAAAAAAATCAACCATAGAAGACCACAGGTTAAAAAAGGCCAAAATGTCAAACGAACTGATCAACGCGAGAAATAAAACACTATCTGTAAAGCAAGGGCGAGTTCTTGAAATAGATGAGCGAGATGCAAGATAAGTAGAAAGCCGTGAGTGAGAAGGATGCAATCACACGCCCGAGGGGCAGTTTTCGAACGCACCCCTGCGTCAGCTACTAGATTAAACAGGAACAGCGTTTATCTATGGTGTGTCCAAAAACAACAACTAACAAATGGTGTCCCGTGAAGTGTGACCGTAACTTGCCAGTCGTTAAATACTAATATAGTTGAGACACGGTGGTCATCGGCGTGCATGGTTCGTGGATGGCACATGTGGTGTCTCCAAACCACACATGCATGTCGAGCGTACTGGCCTTAGGGCCCATCTTTGCCGCTGCGTGGTCACTCGACCGAAAACAACCGCCCTTTGCATTTGGGGCAATCCGGTCAGCAATGCAATAATTTCTGTATTCGTCGCAACATGTGTAGCTTTCAACTTCTTTTTTTTCCAAAAATTACCGAATATTTTCGATCTATAACAACTCAAAGAGAACATGTATGAGTGAGTGAAACACACAGGTGTCCCGAAAGTGATGTGCACTACTAGAGGGGGTTGTTTAATTATTATTAATGCGTTGCACGTAATTTATGTAAACCTTTAATACATTAGAATTCCGATACTGCAGCGAGATTAAGCACGCACATCCACGTTACGTATACATAAATAATGCCCGCAATAAAAACCGGCGCATAAATATTAATCTTAATAAATTGAAGAGCGAGCCAGGCTGCGTCGATCATCGCGTTGTGTATGTAGGTTAATATTATGTCCTTCCCTCGTTAATCAAGGGGGCTGGTGCGCCGCCGATAACATCTCTCCAACAGAAAACCCCCTAAGGAGGAAATTGGATAATCGTGTAGCAGGAAATATACGTTAAGTCGATTATATTGGGTGCACGTGCACGCTTAGGTAACCGAAGATTTCGACTGTCATTTTTTAAAATGTCTTCCTCTTTGAGATGTTTTTAAATATATGTCATTAATTAATACTGTCGGTTCAGGATGTGTGATTAATTAACGAATTCGAATTTAATACTTTAAAAGTCCGAGATTTGACAATAGGCGGCTATAAAAAACATCATCGGTCGTATTTGTGATATCTTCAGCAGAGGAGTAACTTGAGAACTCCACTGCAATCCCAACGACCTGTCGTAATTACCTCGGAATCAAGCATGTCAGTAATCACCAGCGACATCTTTGTGTGGAAAGACTTATTAGGCATTTCTAATACAACGTTAGATCAAAAATCTGTCGCAAGATGTCGCAACTTAATCTTTCGATTAAGTATATTAAGTGTAGTAGTATAACTCACTCGTATGACAACACACAGGGTGTCCAAACTTAGAACAACAGGGGAATTTTAAAACGCTTGAAAAGGGTTCGATTTTTCTTAATGGTAGTTCGTGACATTTCAAAATCGTGAATGTTTTGAATGTAGAGATGTTTAAGAAGTGCTTTTTCAAATTTCAAACTTGCAGGCGGCATTGTGACTTGAATGTCAGCCAAATAAAAGACGATCGACGTTCAGTTCAGTTCTCTTTAAAAGAATCTCTCTTATTTTTCATTTTTCCGCCTAACTTATCGAATAAATTATTTAATTTAAATCAAATATTGTTAAAGAAAACCCGCAGGGAATGAGCAAATCCAAAAGACGATCGCCGTTCAGCTCAGTTCATTACAAAAGAACAAAATAATTCTTTTTTGATTTTTTATTTGTATCGCAGATCTGCGAAACTTTCCAAATAAATTATTTAATTTAAATCAATTACTGCCATTAAAAAAAAGAAAGAAAAACGAAGCAAGTCGCTTAAAAATTAGCAAAACAAAAGTCGATCGCCGTTCACCGCAGTTCATTTTGAAAGAACAAAAGAATTTTGTTTTATATTTGTAATATATTTCCGCGAAACTCTCCAAATAAATTATTTAATTTAAATCAAATATTGTCACTAAAAAAAAAGAAAAGAAGGGGACTTAAAGGTTAGCGAAACAAAAGACGATCTACGTTCACATTAATTCACTTACTTCAAAAGAACAAAAGAGTTTCGATTCTGTATTTTTTATCTTTCCGCGTAACTTATCGAAGAGATTATTTAGTTTTACCAATTATTATCTATTATTAAAAAAAAACGAAGGTGACCTAAGAGTTGGCAAAACAAAAGACGATCGGAAAGATTTCATTTCGAAAGAACAAAAAAGAATTTTGATTTTTTTCACCTTTCCGCGCAACTTTCCAAATCAATTAATAAATTATTTATTTAAATCGATTATTGCCATTAAGAAAAAAGAAAAACGAAGAAAGTCGCTTAAAAGTTAGCGAAACAAAAGACGATCGCCGTTCAGCTCAGTTCATTTCGAAACAACAAGAAATTATTTTGATTTTTTTCATCTTTCCGCGCTAGTTTTCAAATAAATTATTTAATTTAAATCAAATATTGTTATTAAAAAAAAAAGAAAAACGAAGAAAGTCGCTCAAAAGTTAGCAAAACAAAAGACGATCTCCGTTCAGTTCTGTTCATTTCAAAAGAACAAAAAAGAATTTTGATTTTTTTATTTGTATCGCATGTTCGCAAAACTCTCCGAATAAATTATTTAATTTAAACCAAATATTGTTATTTAAAAAAGAAAAACGAAGAAGGGGACTTAAAAGTTGGCGAAACAAAAGACGATCGCCATTTAGTTCAGTTCATTTCAAAAGAACAAAAAACAATTCTGCCTTTTTTAATTTTTGGGCCAAGCTTTCAAGTAAATTATTTAATTTAATTAAATAATTATTGCTAATTATTGCTAATTAAAAAAAAAAAAAAACAAAAATTAGTTAAACAAAAGACGATCGACGTTCAAATCAATTCATTTCAAAAGAACAAATGATATTCGATTCTGTATTCTTTTTACCTTTCAAAAAGAATTTTGATTTTTCTCATCTTTCCGCACAACTTTAAAAATTTTATTTAAATGGAATCAATTACTATTAAAATCTATTAAAAAAAAAAAAAACGAAGAAGGGACCTTAAAAGTTAGCGAAACAAAAGACAATCGCCGTTCAGTTCAGTTCAATTCATTTCAAAAGAACAAAAGAATTTTGATTTTATATTTGTGACATACTTTCGCGAAACTCTTCAAATAAATTATTTAATTTTACTCAAATATTGTTACTGTAAAAAAAAAGAAAACGAAGAAGGGGACTTAAAAGTTAGCGAAACAAAAGACGATCGACGTTCACATTAATTCACTTACTTCAAAAGAACAAATGATATCCGATTCTGTATTTTTTTTAATCTTTCCGCCTAACTTATCGAATAAATTGTTTAATTTAATTATTTATTATTAAAAAAAATCGAAGGTGATCTAAAAATTAGCAAAACAAAAGAGGATCGCCGTTCAGCTCTGTTCATTTCAAAAAAACAAAAGAATTTTGATTTTTTTCTTCATCTTTCCGTGTAACAAAAAAAAATATGTAAATTGAATCAATTACTATTAAACTCTATTTAAAAAAGACGAAGAAGGAGACTTAAAAGTTTGCGAAACAAAAGACAGTCAATACATTTGAGAGTGATTTAAGAATAAGTGAATCAAAAGATGAACGTTGTTCAGCTCAGTTCATTTAAGAAGAACAAAAGAATTTTGATATTTTATTTTTTTTATGCTTCCTTAAATAAATTATTGGAGGGGAAAAAAAACTCAAAAAATAAAAGAAGGCGGGGTTGCCACAAAGTGAAAATTGCGACGTGGCTTCGAAGTAAGCGAAACAAGAAATGACCGACGTACAGCTAGTGCAATTTAAAAGAACTAAAGAATTTTGATCGTTTATTGTTTTATCCTTTCACGTAACACTTCGAATAAATCGTTTAATTTAAATTTAATTAAAAAAAAAAACAAACTGAGACGCAAAGTAACAATTATGGCGTAGCTTAGAAATAAGACAAGCAAAAGACAATCGACGTTCATTGAAAAGAATAATAGAATTTCGATCTTTCTATTTTCTTATTTAAAGACAAACGCAGATGGAAAAGAAAAGATTATTGGTTCATCGATTTAAAAGAAAATGTCATAAAATCAAAGTCGTCAAAGAAAAAAGGAAGAAAAATAAATCTAACGACAATTGCGCGTGTAATAAGGACAAGTGACAAAACAAACCGAAACAAAACATTAAAGATAAATGCAGTTGAAAAACAAAAGCTTACCGATTCACCGATTAAAAAAAAATGTCATAAAATCAAAGCTGTTAAAGAAGAAACGCAGAAAAATAAATATAAAGACAATTGCACGTGAAATAAGAACGATTGACAAAACAAACCGAAACAAAACACCATTGAGTCAATAATAAGAACGAATAAAGTAAAAATTAGGGCGTGGCTTAGAGGTAAGCGAAACAAAAGATAATCAACGATCACTCAAAAGAATTTCGATTTTTTTATTTTCTTATCTAAAGACAAATGCAGATGGAAAACAAAAGATTGACAAACAAACCGAAACAAAACACTATCGACCCAGAAGAAAATTTAAAAGATAAATCATCACCCAATTGACTAAAAGAAAAAAGGAATAAAATAAAAACACAATCGCGGATAAAAAAAAGATTATCGATTCGGGACAAAAACAAACAAAAACAAAACACTATCGAGCAACGAAGAAAATCGAAAAAAGTGAAAACAAAACATCATCTAAAACGACTGACGAGTGAAACAGAAATAAAATGATCGGTAAAAGATGGCATGAAATCATAGATTGTCAAAAAAAAAATGCAAACGGAAAATGCGAAAAACGGAGACGCAAAGTAAAGATTAGGGCTAGGCTTAGAAGTGAGCGAAACAAAAGACAATGGACGTTCATTTTCAAAAGAACAAAAGGAATTCGATCTTTTTGTTTTCTTATTCTTCATACAAAACACGAAATATTTCGAAAACTGCTGAAAACAAGTTAGTAAGCTCTTCAAGTAGGTATGAATAACCAAGTAAGCAATGAAATATGTAATGTTTCATAAAAAAAATATAAGTTTGGTGCTTAACTTAATAAATCGACGCCCTGTATAGTCGAAAATAATTGTAAACAGTGCAGAATGCGAACCTGTAGAGCTTTTGTTCATAAAGTTTCTTGCTAAAATGTACACTTTCAGAGAATACTGGGACACCTGTAGATTAACTCTTGCAAGTTGTTTGTCATTACACGTGAAGGGAAGTATTGAGTGCGATATTAGAATTATTTTTTCTATCAATTATAGAAAAAGTTTGATCTAGAGAAAGCTATATTATAAACTTTATGAGATACCTGGCAAGATGTTGATCCTTCAGATCATCTCTAGAGGGCCTGGGTTAGTAAATCGCGTTACCGACTCATACAAGTTTCTAAAGATTCAATTTAAACTGAAACTTACGTTAGGAAATTAATTTAATTTGTTTTTTTTTTTGGTTTAGGATCCCGACAATCTTATAATGGTTCGTTTTTCTCCGCATAATTGGCTAGCGTTAGTGTTACATCAGCGCCATCTAACGTAGAGTTGATTCTAGAAAGTTTCAAGAGGTGGTTTCTAGGTATGTTAATTTGAAGGTCTTAGAAAGATAAAACTTGTATAAATGGCGAACCGGGGTCGACATTTTTCAAATATTTCGGCGATTAAATAATTTTGAATTTAGCATTTAGTATTCGTAACAATATCGAACGACTGCAGTGTTTTCAGTCCGTGAATTATTATTATTATTATTTTCTCTTTAACTTCGAAGGTGTTATTCGTCCAATATAAAATTCTCACGGTCCAGATGGACTAGAAACACGCCGATCACCGCGGGAATCGAAAAATCTTGAATCTTCGAGAACGTGTAATTTAGTTGTAGCAATAATAGAAACGAATTTCACCTCTCGGAAAAGAAGTTGCGGCAAACAAAACGGCGGGGCTTTGTGATACGAAATTAATCGCTTTCACCGCACCTTTGTGCCCAATAGTCGGGACCTTCCTCTCCCCGAGGAAAAAAATCTAAATAACAGTCCTACGGTTGTAATTCCGCGCTTGTTCCTGAAATCGCGTGCGAACGCAGAAAATACCTGTTATTTCGAGCGAATTTATAAAAAATTCATGAGGCCTAAAGCTGTGACCTACATTTTAAAATTTACATGCCTTTTTAATTACGTGCGCGCGCGATAATCGTTCGCCCTGTTGGTAATTATTTGGTTTGCATTTTATGTCTGCCCGGCGTAAAATATGCGTCGATCTTGGCCAAGGCGACATTCAAAGTACGTCTTCCTCGGTGATAAATTGAAAATTGTGATGGGCGTTCGCAATTACACGCGCAATTTTATTGTAGCGTGTGCGCTTAATGTTTCGATGCGACATGACATAATTTTCAAGGAACGTTTCCGAATATCGCGGGCAGGTGATGCGGTTAAACTAATCATTTTTAATTCGCCGGACATTCCATCTGTATAAATAATTTGACAAATATTATTATTACATTTAATTTAAGCAACCAATTTTACTTTTACGATGTTGTAAGTTTACATGCACGCAGCACAAACATGTTGCTGGATTTTTAACTTTCACTATTTGCTATTTCTTCCTTTCAACTCAAAATCAGTTTCAAAATGACGAACTTGCTTCCAAATTGAATTCAGCACAAACCTTATTTGAGGAAAAACTCATCCAACAACTTCTTTTGTTTCGCCGAGAAGTTACTAGATGGGCAACAAGCCTTTTGAGAATAAACAAGGCGACACTTTCAGATTTCTTCTTTCCTTAATAAAAGTCAGCAAATTAAACGAATAAACTCCCACGTTTGGAGTTGGCCATGACTTGAGATAGCAAGAAACATGGTATGACTTGACTTACATTAAAACGTCAAATAAAATATGTGAGAGCAGTTGATTATGATCACAGCTCCGACATAATGCTGTGATGTTACCAATATGAGGGTGAAATAGTCCATCAATAAGAAAGACAGTCACATTCGATGCTACAAACTTTCTTCAACAACAAACAAAGTAAGTGAAACAAGAGACAATCTACTATCATTCAGAAGAACAAACGAATTTCGATCTTTCTATTTGCTTATCCAAAGACAAATGCAGATAGAAAACAGAAGATTAGCAATTCACCGATTAAAAAAAAATGTCATAAAATCAAAGCTGTCAAAGAAGAAACGAAGAAAAATAAATCTAAAGGCAATTGCACGTGAAATAAGGACGATTGACAAAACAAACCGAAACAAAGCACCATCGAGTCAATAATAAGAACGAATAAAGTAAAAATTAGGGCGTGGCTTAGAAGTAAGCGAAACAAAAGACAATCGACGATCATTCAAAAGAATTTCGATTTTTCTAAAGATCTAAAGACAAATGCAGATGGAAAACAAAAGATTGACAAAACAAACCGAAACAAAACACTATCGATTCAGAAGAAAATTTTTAAAAATTAGAAAAAAATCATCATCCGATTGACTAAAGAAAAACGGAATAAAATAAAAACACAATAACAGATAAAAAAAAAGATTATCGGTTCGGGACAAAAACAAACTGAAGCAAAACACTATCGAGCAACGAAGAAAATCGAAAAAAGTGAAAACAAAACATCATCTAAAATGACTGACAAAATAAAATGATCGGCATGAAAAAAAAATGCAAGAATGAAGCGAAAAACGGAGACGCAAAGTAAAGATTAGGGAGTGGCTTAGAAGTAAGCGAAACAAAAGGCAATCGACGTTCATTCAAAAGAACAAAAGAAATTCGATCTTTCTGTTTTCTTATTCTTCGCACACAACACGAAATAATTCGAAAACTGCTAACTCCATACGAAACCCCAATCTTATGGGGAAGTAATTGAATTGGCTTCCGGTTGGAATCGCGTTACGACTACTTGCCGACGTTTCGTTCTCCAACTGGGGAAACTTCACCACACATTCAGGGTCACAAATAACCACCGTGTACTAAAAACAACAACGCCACCAATGAAACGCTCATGAATCAATGCTTTCTATTCACCAAAATTAAAACAAATCTTTCTTTACCACCAAGAAACATAGAATAAATTCAAATACTTTTTACATAAGCACAAAATACTCCTATCAGTGAACAATAGCCTTCCTGTAGGAGATGTGAGGGTTGACAGGAACAAATCATAAATATTAATACGAATTATTTGACACAAACACAAACAACATACAGAAACACACAAAATAGTCCAATCAATCAACAAGATTAAATAAATTTAAAGTATATGTTACAGTACCTAATTGTTGGCAGCCCAACGCAAGAAGCACAAAACCCAAAAACAAATTACTATACGTTCATCAAACCAACGCCAATTCCAAACATGGGAGTTCTTTATCACATGATATTGGATACCAATAGTACGAAACGAACGGAAGCAAGAGATCGACGTTTGTACAACGGAGCACGAAAGAATAAATTGTTTTGTAAATGTCAATTGTAACGCGACAAATCAATACGACAAAAAGAAACAAGAGAAAAGACAATGAAACAACGTTCGTCCAACAAGATTGCATTCCGTTGGAGTTGGAGTCACAGTTGTCTCTTTTGCTGTCAAATTAATTCCTGTATTCTGTCGATTTCTAAATCGCCAACGGAAAAGAAGAAGAAAAAGAGTTGAAAAAATAGAGAAACAAATGAAAGCTTGATTTGTGTAACACGATAAAAGAAACAATGAAACGCTAAGAAACAAATAATTGATTTTGATAATTGATTTGATTTTCAAAAACTTCACGTCGAAAATCATCCATTTTTCTCAAGTGTCAATTGCAATACGATAAAAAGAAACAAAAAAATTACGCTCTTCTGTTCTCTGTCCATCCAACAATTTTGCATTCAATTGGAGATCGTTTCGGTTGTCTTCTTTTTTCTCGTCCAATTAATTCTTGTATTACTCTGTTGGCTTCTAAGTCGACAGAGACATTGAGATAAACGAATCGAAGAATAAGGAGAAGAGAGGGGAAAACAAAAGAAGATCAACGTTTCTACGACGAAGTGGAAGGAAATTAAATCTTCAACGGAAAACAAAAAAATAAATCCTATAGTAAAGTGTCACATGTCGAATCAATGCGACAAAAAGAAACAAAAACAAAACAATGGAATGATGATCTTTTGTTTTCTCTTCGTCCAACAATTTTGCATTCCATTAAGGTTTGTTTTTTTTTGTTGTCCAATTAATTCTTGGTTTCTAATTCCAGAAGAAAAATTGAAACGAACGACGTGGATAATCGAAGAATAAGATGGACAGAAGTAAAAATAAAAGAAGATCGACCAATCACCAACAGAAAACAAAACAATAAACTCTATAGTGAGTGTCAATTGAATTGAAACAAAACATTCTTTTGTTTTCTCTTCATCCAACAATTTTTTATACTGCTGGAATTTGTTTCACTTGTCCCTCTGCAGTCAAATTAATTTAATTAATTATTGATTATCGTATTGGTTTCTAATTCGACTAAAAAACAATTGAATAATCGGCGTGGATAATCGAATAATAAGATGAACAGAAAAAAAAATAAAAGAAGATCGATCAATCACAAAGCAAATGAATAAATTCTATTGTAACTGTCTTTTGTCGCACGACGAATTGAAACAGACGATGTGGATAATCGAAGAAAATGCTGAACAGAAAGAAAAACAAAAGAAGATCGTCGGAGTAAGTCACCAACAGAAAACTTCTATTGTAAGTGTCAATTGTAAACACTACAAAACAATGCGACAAAAACAAAACAAAACAAACGACATTCCTTTGTGTTCTGTTCATCCAACAATTTTGCATTTTGTTGGAGTTTGATTCGGTTGTCTATTTTCCTTGTCGTCGAAGTGATTCTTGTATTGTACTGGTTTCTAATTCCACACAGAAAAATTGAAACAAACACGACAAAAAGGGCCACAAAAAATGACGATTGTTTGTTTTCAGCTCGTCCCGCAATTTTGTATTTCGTTGGAGTTTGTTTCAGTTGTCTTTTTTTTTTCTTGTTGACAAATTGTTTCGGTTTTCTTTTTTTTTTCTTGTTGTCAAATTGTATTGTGTTGGTTTCTAAGACGACAAAGAAAAATTGAGATAAACGACGTGGATAATCGAAGAATAAGATGAACCGGAAAAAAAAACAAATGACGATCGACCGTTTCTACAATGGAATATAAAAAATGTAATTGTTAGAGACAAATCAATGCGACGAAAAGAAACAAAGGAAATGACGTTCTTTTGTTTTCTGTTTATCCATTTTTTTTTGTACTCTGTTGGTTTCTAGTGGATAAAAAAATTGAAACAAGCAATGTGGACAGAATAGACAGAAAGAAAAACAAAAGAAGATCGACGTTTCTGCAATGGAGTGCAAGAAAATCAAATCGTGAACAGAAAATAAAAGAATAAGTGCCCAATTGCAACACCAACTTGAAATTGATGCAACAAAAACAATGAAATGGCGATCTTTTGTTTTCTGTTCATCCAACAATTTTGCATTCCGTTGGAGTTTGTTTTGGATGTCTTTTTTCTGTTGTCCCATTAATCCTTGTATTGTATCGGCTGCTAATTCGACAAAGAAAAATCGAAATAAACAGAAGGAACAGAAAGAAAAACAAAAGAAGATCGACCAATCACCAAGAGGAAACGAAACGAATTGTACCTTAAGTATCAATTGAAATGAAACAAAAAATGACGTTCTTCTGTTGTCTGTTCATTCAACAATTTTGAATACTATAGGAGTTTGTTTCAGTTGTCTCTTGTTTTTCTTTATTGTCAAATTAATTTAATCATATTCTAATTCGACTAAAAAAAAATAAATGAACGACGTGGATAATCAAAACTGGAAGAAAAATAAAAGAAGACCGATCATCAACAGCAAACAGAAGAATAAATTCTATTGTAACTGCCACTTGTCACTCGACAAATCAATGCGACAAAAAAAAAACAAAAGAAAACAATGAAAAGCGACAATTGAATTGAAACAAAAAATTACGTTCTTCTGTTGTTTGTTCATCCAACAATTTTGCATACTATTGGAGTTTGTTTCAGTTGCCTTTTGTTTTTTCTCGTTGTCAAATTAATTAAATTAATTAATTAAATCGTATTGGTTTCTAATTCGACTAAAAAAAAAATAAATGAACGACGTGGATAATCGAAGAATGATGAGATGAACTGGAAGAAAAACAAAAGAAGACCGACCGATTACCATCAGAAAACAAGAGAATAAATTCTACAGAAAAGTGTCACGTGTCAAATCAATGCGACAAAAGAAAACAATGAAAAGACGATCTTTTGTTTTCTGGTCATCCAACAATTTTGCATACTATTGGAGTTTGTTTCAGTTGCCTTTTGTTTTTTCTCGTTATCAAATTAATTAAATTAATTAATTCGACTAAAAAAAAGAAAAATAAATGAACAACGTGGATAATCAAAGAATAAAGAGATGAAGTGGAAGAAAAGTAAAGAAAGACCGACCGATCACCAACAGAAAACAAAAGAATAAATTCTATTGTAACTGTCACCTGTCGCACCAAAAGTCAATGCGACAAAAACAAAACAAAAGGAAACAATGAAAAGTCGATCTTTTGTTTTCTGTCCATCCAACAATTCTGCCTTCCGTTGTCTTCTTGTCCTGTTGCCAAATTAATTGTTGTTTTGTATTGGCTTCTAATTGGACAAACAAACGACGTGGATAATCGAAGCATGAGACAAACAGAGAAGGAAAAACAAAAGAAGATCGACGTTCCTCAACGGAGCGTAAGAGAATCAAATCGCCAACAGAAAAGAACAAAAAAAAGTAACAAAATGAAATGCAGAGAAACAAATGAAAGCTCGATTTCAAAACATTCAGTCGCTCCCAGCCGAATGAAAACCGACGACCTTCGCTTTCCTGTTCATCCAATTTTGGTTTCACCAACATTTCAGTTTCAGTTCTCTTTTGTTTCTGCTATTCGAATTAGCCCTCGCACTGTTATGGCTCTACTTGCGCCACACTTTTTTTTTCGTTGTTTAAATTTCGCTTGACCTTAGCTAATCCCTTTCTTTTCTATTTGATTTATTTTACATCTTTTGTTCTGAAGATATCTGTGATTTTAGAATTTTTGGAAGAAGTCATGACGTGCCATGTTCAAGCAAAATTAAAATTTTTGAAACCCCCCTTGGCAGCTGTGCCAAGAAGATGTGGTACGTTCCTACCGGATTTGTGGTGTCATCACCACACAAACGTCCTAAGCCAATTCAAACACATCTCGGGAGGGCCATTGAAAAAGTTGAAGTCATCAAAGACCAACCGCCCTGTAAACGCAATTAAAGCCGACAAGTGTACATACGAGATGTAAGCGAGGAGGAAATTAAAGAGTAAGGTGCACGTCGTCGATCCCTATACGAGTACAAATGGGCACGTGTTCCGGTAATTGACGACAAAAAGCCACAGGTGACGCACGCCACTGAACAAAAGAGTGGCAGCAGTGAGGTAATGAGATGGAGAACATTGAAAGGAATCCCGTTGCTTCGCAATCCTCGAGTTATTCCCGACGTGATACAGTCGAGAGCGGCGGCATCTGCACCCTGTCAAACGGATCTTACGGAATCTTATGTGCCAGGTTCAGGTATACATACGTAATTTTGGCACGGCCGCAATAATAAAATGCATTAAAGGCATTAAACTGTCCGGTTGATAATGAAAGAGTTCAATTTTTTTACGTGGCCCACAAGGATCATCATCATGTCAACCGTAAATTTTACTTTTTGTGGTTAAATTTGGTTTGTTTGTAAACTCATTGTCAGTAAGTTACTTTTTAATACGGTCCTAGATCTAATAGCAATATACAAGGTGTCAACTACACAAGTGCAATAATCCCACTTGGTGGTCGCTTGGAGTATGAGCTTCCTAAAAACGGTCATGACTAAACATTAAACAAATTAAATAGTCTGCACACACGCAATTATTATTATCAGGCGTGTGGACCATCTTGATGCTCAACTACTTCGATAGGTCTAGACCAAATAGATTGTTGCGAATTACGAACGACTTTAAAACCCCTTTCTTTATGGGGGTGATATTGACCCTGACCTTGACCTTCGCTTCACGCGCGACAATTTACAGAAACTTTCCACTTTGTTGAAATTTTATTTCAAAAGAAACATTTATTTTCGCGCAGTGAAAGAAGAGAGAAGAAGAAGTAGAAGAAGAAGCAGAGAGAAGAACAGAGAAAACATATTTTTGATTTTTCAAAAATTGTCAAAAGAAAGGTCAATGGTCAAGATCAATCCAAATCAAGGCAAACAATTGGGAAAAATCTTAAAAAAAAATTAATTTCAGGAAGGCCAAAGGACAAGGTCAACCCAATCGAAGACAACAGAAGCAAAAAAATAGGGAAAATGTTTAAAAACTAATTTACAGCAAAGCTTTCAAAATGTCAAGGGCCAAGCTCAACCCGTGACAAAAGAAATGAAAAAAATACGGAAAATGTATAAGAATTTTGAATTTCAAGAGCAAAAGGCAAAAAATTGGGAGAAATCTTTAAAAAATTAGAATGTTAAGGAACGAGGTTCTAAAAGATCAAAGGCCAACCCAATTCAAAGCAAAAATTGGAAAGACTCTTAAACGTTATTCGAAAAGGTCAAATGTGAAGGTCAACCCAACTCAAAGCGAGACAATTCGAAACAATAGTTCGAATTTAGAATTTAGAATTTCAAAGAACGAGGTTCGAAAAGACGAGAGGTCAAGGACAATCCAGTTTAATGCAAAACAAAGAAAGAATCTTTAAAATTTTGATATTTCTAGAGACGAGGTCCGAAAAGGTTAAAAGTCAAGGTCAATCGAATGCAGGGCAAACAATTAAGGAAAAGTTTATAACAAATTATAGTTAACCTATATAAAAAATTATAATTTCGGGAAGACAAAAGGTCAAGGTCAATCAAAGCCAAGACAATAGAATAGAGAAAATGTTCAAAAATGTTAATTTACAGCAGTTTCCAAGAGGTCGAAGGTCAAGGTCAACCCATGGTGAAAAAAATTAAATATTTTTGAAAATGTATAAGAATTTTAAATTTCAAAAGCGAAAGGTTCGAAAAGATCAAGGTCAACCCAAGGCAAAAAATTTGTGAAAATCTTTAAAAAAATGAATTTCAAGGAATGAGGTTCGAAAACGCCAAAGATCAAGGTCAAGCCAATTCAAGCCAAAAAATTAGAAAGAATCTTAAATAAGTTCGAATTTCAAGAGACGTTATTTCGAAAAGGTCAAAGCAAAACAATTGGAAATAATAGTTCAAAAAGGTCAAGATCAATCCAAGGCAAGGAATTGGGAAAATCTTAAAAATTAGAATTCTAAAGGACGAAGTTCGAATAAACAAAAAGTCAAGGTCAACCCAGCAAAAAAAAGATGGAGAAAACTGAAATTTCTAGAGACGAGATTAAAAAAAGTTGAAAGTCAAGGTCAGCTCAATTCAAGCAAAGAAGAATCTTAATGAAATTAGAATTTCAAGGGACGAGGTCCGAAAAGTCGAAGGTCAAGGTCAACCCAAACCAAGGCAAAAGGGGAAAAGCTTATAAAATTATAATTTCGGTAAGGCCAGAGGTCAAGGGTAACCCAAGACAAGACAAAAAAAAATAGCGAAAATGTGCAAAAATGTTAATTTGCAGCAGTTTCCAAAAGGTCAAAGATCAAGGTCAACCCACGGTAAAAAAATGGAAAAAATTGTATAAGAATTTTGAATTTCAAGTGCAAAAGGTTCGAAAAGATCAAGGTCAACCCAAGACAAAAAAATTGAGAGCAACCTTAAAAAATCAGAATCAGAATTTCAAGGAGCGAGGCACGAAAAGACAACGTCAAGGTCAAGGTTAACCTAGTTTAATGCAAAATAGGAAAATTTTGAAATTACTACAGACGAAATTTGAAAAGGTTGACGGTCAAGTTCAACTCAGTTTAAGGAAAAAAATTGGGAAGAATCTTAAAGAAATTGGAATTTCAAGGCACGCGGTTCGAAAGAGTCAAAGATCAAGATCAACTCAATTCAAGCTAGACAATTGGAAACAATAGTTTGAAAAGGTCCATATCAATCCAGGGTAAAATATTGGGAAATTTAAAAAAAATTAGAATTTCAAAGAGTGAGGTTCAAAAAGACAAGGTCCAGGTCAAGGTCAACCCAGGTTAATGCAAAAAAATTGCAAAATTTGAAATTTCTAGAGACGAGGTTTGAAAACGTTTAAGGTCAAGGCCAACCCAAGCCAAGGCAAAAAACTGGGAAAAATATTGAAGAAATTGGCATATCAAGGGACGAGGTTCGAAAAGGTCAAAGGTCAAGATCAATCCAACTCAAAGCAAGACAATAGGAAATAATAGTTCTAAGAGGCCAAGATCAATCCAGGGCTAAATATTGGGAAAAATTTTAAAGAATTAGAATTTCAAAGGACGAGGTTCGAAAAGACAAGGTCAAGGTCAAGGTCAACCCAGTTTAATGCAAACAATTTAAAACTTGCAAAATTTGAAATTTCTAGAGACAAAGTTTGAAAAGGTTAAAGGTCAAGGCCAACCCAATCCAAGATAAAAAATGGGGAAATATCTAAAGAAATTAAAATTTCAAAGGACGAGGTTCGAAAAGACAAGGTCAAGGTCAACCTAGTTTAATGCAGAAAAAGAAAAAAAAATAATTTCTAGATACGAGGTTTGAAAAGGTTTAAGGTTAAGGTCAACCCAATCCAAGGCGAAAAATTGGGAAGGATCTTGAAGAAATTGGAATTTCAAGGGACGAGGTTCGAAAAGGTCAAACGTCAAGGTCAACTTAGCTAAAAACGAGACAATTGGAAGCAATAGTTCGAAAAGGCCTAGATCAATCCAGAGCAAAAAATAGGGTAAACCTTAAAAAGTAGAATTTAAAAGAACGAGGTTCGAAAAGACAAGGTCAAGGTCAAGGTCAGCCCAGTTTAATGCAAAGAAAATGGAAAGAATCTTTAAAATTCTGAAACTTCTGGAGATGAGGTTCGAAAAGGTTGAAGGTCAAGGTCAACCCAATCCAAAGGCAAAACTTTATTGAAAAAAATAGGGAGAAACGTTCAAGAGCAAATGTTCGAAAAGTTCAAAGGTCAAGGTCAATCCCACCCAAGCAAAAATTGAGAAAAACTTTCAAAAGATTGGAATTTAAAGGGACAAGATTTGGAAATGTCAATGTAATTAATTCATACACAATTCCGCTGTCCTTTTTAAATAAAAAATGAAGGCAGCAGTAGATGAGATAGCGCCGAGCGGAGTGTCTGCCATTCAAAGATTGAAAATATTTTTGAGTTTTTGAATGTTGTTTTTTTTTCTCTCATAAAACTAACATTTAGGACGCCAATTTGAAGGCAATTTTTTGTCTGTTTCAACTGTCATCAGTTTATTCTACGTCCAGTTATGTTAATGTTAACATCTGGCCATCCCATCAGTATTTTAATGAGATGGCGCTGAATGGAGTAACCGTTAATAGAAGCTTGAAAACATTTCTGAGTTTTTGAATTTCTGCGTCTTCGTAAACAAATAGAAAGTGAAGACAGCGTTTTTTTTTTTTAGGGAAAAAGTTGATGAGATGGCGCTGAGTGGAGTGCTTTTTTTGAGTTTCCGAATTTTTTTCTGGAAAACGGTCACCAAATTGCGCTTAAGTCCCTGACACCCTGTATAGCGTTTCTATCATAGTCGCACCAAGTCGCAAACGTTTTGTTACATTTAAATAAAGGTAGCCTGTGTAGGGGGCCTTAAAATAAATTCAAGACGAACGCATGAAGATGCAATTAATTAAAAACGTCAGCGAGTACACACTTAATTATCCCCTAGAGATAAATATGATCGTGCAGAGATTTCCAAAGCGCTTATTAATTTAACATAAACTCTACGGCGGCGGCGGCGGAATGAAGCGCACGAATTAATTACGTACTACATAGTTGGTAGGACTTGAGGCTACTACTGTACCAATGTCGCCCGAGGAATTTCCAAAAGGAAAAAATCCGATTGCGAAACGGCATCATCGTTAACCATCAATTAAGGAACGAGGCACGGGATTAACGTTTTAATTGCGCCCGTATTAAAATTTAATTTTCGCAATTAACAGCGTATAATCTTCGGTCATCTTTAATTATATTTTTTAATGTATTATTAAATTATATATTGCCCGGCACGGCATATCCAAATCCGGCACCTGTAAGCATGCCGATGGGATCCTAACTTATTCGCCGCGGTGAAAAAAAAAACAGAACATATCGCGTATGTACTTCATGATCAAAGCGCGGACTAAAAAGTAACTCCGCCACTGTGACACGTCACAAAGCCACCTCACTAATACTGTTTCATGTTTTTATAATTACCCCAACGCTAGTTCAATTTAATCAAGCGCGTATTCTCAGTGCAATTCGTACTGATTGAAATTGAACTTCCCTCAGCGTAGCGACGGGCAGTACTTTTTGGTCCGCGCTTTGATGATTATTTAAGCAGATGTTGCTGATGCTGCAATTTTCCGCGCCGACGTCTCATTAAATTAAAACATGAATACAGTGTCAAAATCAGGTAATAATAAATCTATAGGTTGTAATAGGGCCCAGTTCGTTCACCTATAACGTTTCAATTCTATTTCGTTATGAATGAAAATTAATTTGCTCGATTTAATTCCATCATCATCATGAATGAAACGTGTTTTCTTTTGTTCTAAATAATACAAGAAATATTGTGACGTATTTGTACAAAAATTATAATTTTTAATGGGGGTACATGTAAACACAAGCTTGGTGGGAAAGGGTGGGGTGGAGAGGTTCCACATGATCTCGTGGTAGATCGGTAAAAACATGAAAATAGTCGAGTGAAGCTCGGAGGATTTTGGACGTTAAAAGCTCGTTGCAAGCTTAGGGATGATCAGGGATGGTTAATATGGGCTTAGGGATTATTTACGAGCTTGATGACAACTTGAAATTGAACGTTGCAAGCCCAGGTGGTGAGTACAAGCTTGTGGGGGTGGTCAATATAAGCTCAGGAGGATTATAGTATAAACTAGAAGATTCTGTGTCAGTTTGAGGGTGATCTATAAAACCTCTGGCGTGGTGGAAGTGGAATCTATACCAACTCGAGATTGGTCGCTACAACCTGCGGATGGTCGATATGACCTTGAGGGTGGTCGATAAAATCTCTACCGAGGTGGAGGTGGTCAATTCAAGTTCGGAGGGTCTACAACAGCTCGAGATTGGTCGTTACAGGCTTGTGGATGGTCGATATGACCTTGAGGATGGTTTACAAGCACAAAGGTGATCGGTAATCCCAAGAGTGAATTCTAAAATGGAGCTCGAAGGGTCCACTCAAGCTGGAAGGTGGTCAAAAACAACACCTGCTAATTCTATACAGCTCGAGGTTGATCCATACAAGCTTTTGACTAGTCAGTACATGTTAGGGCTTTAGAGAAATTGGTAAAATCGCCAGAGCAGGCGAAGTATTCAACTAAGCTCGTAATTGGTAGGTACAAGCTCGGGAATGAGTTCGGGGATTTTGCATGAGCTCAAGAGGAGTCAGTAACATCTCAACGATGACAGCTACATGTTGGAAAGTGTAAAGATAAGTTCGAAATTGGAATGTGGACGGTGGGGGTTCAAGATTACAAGCTCGAGGGTGGTTGGTGGTCAATAAAAGTCCGAAACGGGTCAATACACACTCGAAACATCCACGATTTGCTTGAAATTGTTCGGTACAAGCTTACAGATGGTCGACTATGCCGACGAAAAGTGAGACAACTATCTTTAACTTTGAAAGGAAAGCCGACGAGGAAGTCCTTCCAAAAATCCTCTTAATTCTGAGCTTTTGGTCAATGCAAAGCTATTTTCCGAAAATCTCTTGACCATTGCGTTTAGAAAACCTCCTCGTCAGGCTCTAAGTTTAAAAGTCATCTCGACTTTAGCCTGTTTGCATTTTTTTCCTGGTCATCGGTGGTCATTAAATGAAAATATTTGACACAGTTGGGGATTTGCAGTTGAATTTGTGGAGACCCGGAGTATATTTTGGAAATCTAGATCTATCCCTGAAGGGTGATGATTTTCTCTTCAAGAGAGAATAGGGCGATGCCCCAGAAATGCAGGGCACGAAAAGTGCAAAAAACTTAGACAGGGGAGAAAGAAGTGGCTATTGAATTATTAGGAGTCCCATCCTTCTTTAAAAGTGTCTGCTCAACAAACCAAAACCACGACAAAAAAAAAAGAATCCAAAGGAAGCGACTAAAACATCAAGCAAAGAAACTTCTGCTTAAAAAACTGGGTGAAGAATCTCTTTGGACTCTCTTAGGAGGGCTCTCTGCTCAGCGAAAACCATAAGTGAGAAAGAGTCAGAAAAAGAAACCAAAACTATCAAGCAAAGCAAAAGGATGGAATTTAAATGTTAAAAAAAAACTGAACCAAGAGTCTCAAGAGGGCCCTTTCTTGACCGTCGAGTGTTAAGTAGACCAGAAACAATCATACAAAATAATCTGAGGAGGCGAAAAGAATATCGTAGCGTAAGCGTGGATGAAGATTTACGTAAGAAAGAAACTGAACGAAGAGTCTTATCTGACGCCCTGAGAGGAGGGTCCTATTGTGGCTGCCAAGTGAAAAACTAAACCAGAAGCAATCATAGAAATGAATTTGAGGAGGAAGCGAAGGATAAAGTTTTCGCGCCAAAAAGCTGAACGAGGGGGTCTTAAAAGGGTCCTCTTTTGAGCGCCGAATGTAAAGTAAACCTGAAACAATCATACAAAAGAAAAGAATCTGAGGAAGTGAAAAGAATATCAAGCAACAGGGGCAAGTGGATGAACTTTTCACGTAAAAAGAAGAAGGGTCTTTCTTGAGTGCTAAGTGAGAGGTAAAACTAAAGTAAAGCAATCACAGAATGAAATTGGGGAAGAACGTAAAGAAAAACTGAAAGCAAAGTCTTCTTTAAGGGATCTTCAAAGGGTCCTTTTTCGAGTGACGAGTGTTGAGCGAAAAGTAAAGCAAAAGCAATTATAGAAGAAAGTTGGGGAAGAATCAGGGCGAAGTAAATATAAATGTAAACAAAGAGTGAATGAAGAATCTTCTTTGGGAGCCTTAAAAGGGTTCTTCTTGAGTACCGAGTGTAAAGTAAACTAGAAATAATCCTAGAAAAGAAAAAATCTGAGGAAATGAAATGAATATCAAGCGAAAGGGTGGATGAAGTTTTCACGTAAAAAGAAAAGTAGAATGAAGAGTCTTACCTGGCGTTTTAAGAGAAGGGTCTTTTTTGAGTGCTGAGTGTAAAGTAAAGAAGAAGCAATCATAGAATGAAATTGGGGAAGAATTAGGGCGAAGGATGAATTCTTCACGTCAAAAAACTGAAATAAGAGTCTTCTTTGGGGGATTTTAGAAGGGTCCTTTTTTGAGTGCCGAGTGTAAAGTATTCCTGAAATAATCAAAGCAAACAAAAGAACCTGAGGAAGCGGAAAGAGAATATCAAGCGAAAGGGGCTTGGCGGATGAAGTTTTCACGTAAAAAGATGAGTCTTACGTGACGCTTTAAGAGAAGGGTCTGTTTTTGAGTGCTGAGTGAAAAGTAAAGCAGAAGCAAACATAGAAATGATTTCGATGAAGAAGCAGGGCGCAGAATAAAGCTCTCACGTGAGATAACTGAATGAAGAGTCTTCTTTGGGGGGTCTTAAGAGGGTCCTCTTTTGAATGGTGAGTGGAAAGTAAACAATCACCAAGAAAAAAAATTGAAAACGAAGGAGGAGGAGAGCTCAAAAAGACAAGTGAAGCAAAGGAATTCAACCAAAGCAAGAGGATTGATGCTTTTACACAAAAAACTGAGTGGAGAGTGCTTTTGGACCCTTAACGGGACCATATTTTTGGTGAAAAGGAAAAGAAAACCAAAAATCGAATACAAGAAGTCGAAAAAGAATCCAAAGAAGTAGCAAAACAATTATTAAGCGAAATTAAGACGGTGAAGTTTTCACGCAGAAAAGAACTGAACGGAGAGTTTTCTTTGAAGTCTTAAGGGGATCCCCCTGAATAAAAAGGAACCAGAAACAATCATGAAAAGAAATTTTAGGGATTTAAGAAGGGGAAAGTGTTGAAGAAGTCAAGAAACAAGGTGTTGAAGTTTTCAATAGAAAATTAGGACCCTTTTGACTTGACTTAGTGACTCGGATTGTCATGACCGTCAAAGCACGTCAAGTATTTTACGAGTTTCAAATAATTTGAATGGTTTTAGGTCCTCAATGTTCGTGAAAATTAATAAATGCTCGCAAAGTCACATCGTCACGTAACAGATGATGCTCTCCCGCTTAACCTATTTCCATCTAATCCGTTATCCATTGTGACCTATCACCGGTGAACTGTTGGTTTGGCCTAATTTGGCCGTCCCGTAAAATTTAATTGTCACGTAAACAATTGCGAGAAGCGAATAACAAAGGGTCTTCAGGACTCACTGCGCGTAAAATTGGCGACCCGTGGCATCTGGTCGGCGTGTGCCCCCCCGTGCACGTGGGGTGTTACGCGTCGTGGTCTTACCTGTGCGCCCCCTTTCATTTTAATAAAATTAATTAACTTCGATTTCGATGCGTGGCCATATACGACCAACATTTAGCATTCTTTTAGTCGGTGGTTCCTTTAATTTCATACGTTTCAAATGTTTCGTTTAATTAATATCGGTTTCTTTGCGATACAAAGCGATGGGGGCCTATTCGTTAATCACAACCTGATCGTAAATTAGGAAATTTTTTTACGACCCTATTATTGTGTTAGTGTTGCGGACTTTATCTCTTGATGTATCAACGAGTGATGTTTATTGTTTTGGGGATGGGTGAGGGGGCATGGGAAATTCTCTGTATTGACCAACATTAATAAACAGACACTTCCTTCTTCGTGCCTGGGAATATCGAGTCGGCCGAAAGTCAATTTACACCTGCGCTAAGTGCCCACCGTCGCAGGGTATTCCCGGAAGCGATTCGATCTTTCGCAAGAAAACGAAAAGCAGGGTCCACCCCGCCCCGCTCGTTTGTCGGAAGAAGAAGTAGAAGAAAATTATGTCCGACCGTTGTCTCGCGGATTCCGGACGAAATACGACCTAATTAAGATTCTAATTCTGTCAGTCGTCTTTCCTTACCAAAGGCGTTTCGACAGGTACACAAATCGCAAAAGGCAGCTGCTTCCTTCTCGTTAGAATCAGAGCTGACTTGAACGGCAACGTCCGAATTATCATTAATTTTATAATAATATACTAACTCATAAATAAAACAAATTCGAAACGAAAGAGAAGATCTCCGATTGTGAAAACGTGGAAACCCAACTCACTGGAAAAAAAGAAGATTCGGGTGGTTTCTTCATCGTTTTCTTCATCGACTGTTTGTATTTTGTTATAAATAATTCCTTAATGGCATTTTCCTTTCTTTTTCGATTTCGTCTATTGTTTGGCCTTTCGTTAGTTTATTCGAATCACTTTTTACTCATCGATTGCCTGTGCTCGCTTTCTTTTTTCTTCATTTTCTTCGTTGCCCTCTTTCTCCTGATCGATCGATCGTCTTTTGTTTTGCTTTTCCTCGATTGATTCAAGTCACTTTCTTTAGTTTTCTTCATCGTTTGCTTGTCTTTTGTTGCTATTAGATAATAATTCCTTTAGGTCAACTTTTCTTTATATATTCCTGTTTCCTTCGTTTTCATCATCGATCGTTCGTCTTTTGTTTCGCTTTTCCTACATTGATTCGAGTCACTTTCTTTCGCTTTCTTCGTCGATTGTTCGATTGTTTGTGCTTTGTTACTAATAATGTAAATAAATAAATAAATAATTTCTTCGCTTTTTATGTACCATTTTCTTTTCTTCTTTCGTCGACTGTCTTTTGTTCCACTTTTCTCGATTGGTTTGAATCACTTGTTTCGTTTTCTTCATCGGTTGTTTGCCTTTTTTTATTAATAATATAAATTAGTTAACAATTTCTGTCATGTCATCTTCTCTTCGTATACCGACCGTCTTCATGTTTTATTCATTTTCTTCATCGCCCTTTACTATCCTTGTCATCGATCGTCTTATGTTTCGCTTTTCTTCAATTGATTCGAGTCACTTTCTTTCGTTTACTTTGTTACGCTTTGCTATTAACAAAAGGAAATGGATTCCTTAATGTCACTTTTTTCCTGAACTACTTCTACTTCTTCTTCGATTGTCTTTTGTTTTAGTTTTCCTCAATTGGTTCGAATTGCTTTTATCGTTTTCTTCATCGATTGCTTGTCTTTTGTTATGAAAACTCCTAAATTAGTCACTAATTCTTTAGTATTAATTTTTCTTCTTGTGCCGTTTTCATTGTTAAAAAATTCTTTGTGCTTTAGTCTTCGAAAAATAATGAATCAAAAATTAGCTAAAAAAACGACGAAGTGCCCCTGATTAAAAATAGAGGAACAGATGAATGAAATAAATATCCTCACAAAGTTTTTTATAGTTTTATGACCCGGCGGCGTGGACTTGACCTTGACTTTATGTCAATTCCGTTTTTAGATCAACGGCCGATACCGTGAAATACGAAATACGAATATTTTTTTCATTTTTTTTATGTACTACTTCCCCTTCTGCTTCGATTGTCTTTTGTTTCAGTTTTCCTCCTCAATTGATTCGAATCGCTTTTATCGTTTTCTTCATCGATTACTTGTCTTTTGTTATGACAACGCCTAAATTAGTCAATAATTCTTTAATATCAATTTTGCTTCTTGTACCGTTTTCTTTCTTTTTCATTTTCTTCTTCAATCGTCCTTCTTTTGTTTTGCTTTCAATTTTTAATCTTTTCTGTCCTACTCATAGATTGTTTGTATAATAAGTTTTCCTCTCTTCTTCGATTGCCTTTTGTTTTATTTTTCCCAATGGGTTCGAATCACCTTTTTCGTTTGCTTTAATTCGATTGATCGATCGTCGTTTGCTTTGCTATTCCTCTACTTCGATTCGCCTTTTTTATTCTCTGTCTTTAATTTCTTTTTCCTGAGATGTTTCCCTGTCCATCGGTCGTCTTTTGTTTTTCTTTCTTACCTTCGTGGCTTAGAGAAAAATAAAACTTGCATAAATCCTTGTGCATTTATTGGTTTGCTTCGTCTTTCTGGGTTTTCTTCGACCTCTTTGTTCTGACAAACATTTTCTTTTTTTTTTGGGGTTTCACCTACTTTCCTCATATGTTTCTCCCATTTTTGTTCTTTTTTTTGAGTCGATAGTCTTTTGTTTTGCATGTCCTCTATTAATTCGAAACACTTTTTATTATTGCCTTTATTTCGTCAAATTATTTATTTATTTATATTTATTGATGTAAATTAATTAATAATTCCTTAATGTCAATTTTTCTTTATTTACCTATCATTTTTCTCTCTTCTTCGATTGTTCTTTGATCCACATTTCTTCAATTATTGGTTCGAATCACTTTTTTAGTTTTCTTTATCAGTTAATTGTGCTGTTCCTTTATGTCAATTTTTTCCACATTACTGTTTTCATTTTTTCTTCACTTTTTCCAACGATCGATCGTCTTTTATTTTGTTTTCCCTCAATTCTTTATTTTTCTCCTTCAATTTGGTTGTCGTTCAGCGATTGCCGTTTTCTTTTTCCATCGATATGTTGTTTTCTTCACCAACCGATTTTTCTTTTGTCTTCTGTTACTTTTCTTCAATTTCTTTTTCTACGTTTTTCTTTTATTTTTTTTTTATTTCTTCATTTCGGTTTCTTTTTTCTTTTGTTATTTCGAATCGCCTTAAGTCTTCTCTTTTCATAGTCCGCTTTTAATATGCTTTTCCTTAGACGCCTCTCCGTCTATCGGTCGTCTTTTGTTTTCTTCTTCTTTTTTTGATGACTTAGAAAGAAATGAAACAGAACTACTTCTCAAATCCTTGGGTATTCATTGGTCCTTGTTTTGTTTTCGTGGATTTCATTTTGAGGTTTTTTTCGCAACCTTCTTCATCAACCGATTTCTCTTGTTGTCTCTTTCGCTGTTACTTTTCTTCAATGTGTTCTTCTACGTTTTTCTTTTACTTTTCTTATTTCTTCATTTAGTTTAGTCATTTCGAATTGCCTTAAGTCGTTTGTTTTTGTAGTCCGCTTTTCCTTAGACGCTTCTCTATCTACCGGTCGTCTTTTGTTTCCTTCTTCTTTCTTTGATGACTTAGAAAGAAATAAAACAGAACTCCTTCTCAAAAGCTTGGGTATTCATTAGTCCTTGTTTCGTTTTCATAGATTTCATTTTGAGGTTTTCTTCGCTTTCGTTTTTTTTCACAACCTTCTTCATCAACCGATTTCTCTTGTTTTTGGAAGCGACGTCTGTGCAAACACGTGTGATGCAAAAAAAACTTGTCTGTATAAGATATTTTACGTTACCTCGATTGTATTTATTCTTACATCTATGGTAAACAAAAATCTGTTTTCATCACATTCAAAGCTAACTGGTTTGCAGATAGCCCACGAATTGATTGATCTACGTTTCATCTGCACTCATGATGACAGTATCGTCAACTGTTATTAGGTGGTTGTATTAATAAACCATTTACATATAACAAGTAAAGTAAGGGATAATATAAATAGGTTCAAAATAAAACTTGTTTTTCTGCCACAAAGAAGTCGAAAATTCGCGACCTCTTACTTTTCGGAATCGACCTACCTGCGTTTTCGTCACTTTTCCGCAACGCGGAGGAAGTAACGCAGACGGTAAACAATCTCGTCGCGCCAGGGATTATTGCAATAAAGCAAAATCCCAGTTTAAAGAGTGTTAAATCCATCCGCAAACCCCCAAATAGTACTACCTGACACCTCTTATCGCAAGCATCGCCGGCGAACACGACTTGAATGGATGGAGGAGTGAGGGAGAGGGCTCTGGAAATTCCATTCAAGTGTCTGTGTGGCGTGGTTCAAAGCGCAATAAATAAATTCGGTTTAGGCAAGGAATCAGGTACGGAGGAGGAACAACGACTCGTAAACATAATTAGTTTACAAGTTCCTTTAAACTTCCGAAAGTAAATCTATTAACGGACTTCCAACCTTCTCGCAACTAGAAGAGGTTTTCTAATCGTCCGAACCTTCTCTACAAGCTGGAAATCGAAACGATTTATATTACTCGAAGAATTAATAGTACAGGGTGGACCATTTAACTTGACTACGCAGAAGAGATGTCTTAAACAAAATCGATTGTGACTTTGAGAAGAGGCAAAGAAAACTGCATTGCTTAACTCAATCTTTTCTTTATGAAACAACTGATACTCTCGATAAATCATGTAGCAGATGCTCTATGGTAATTTGAAGGTCATTCTAATTTCTAGTTTGAAGAGAAACTCATGTACAGGGTGTTTGTAAACCTCCGACTTTAATTGAAACTCACTATATTAGAAATCTCAAATCTGAACGGTCTTATTAAAAAATGAGAAACTGGGCTGCCTCAAGACAGTAGATTTTGTTTTGAAACCTCTGCTTATGACTTGTTTTCGCAATCGCAATAAAACCTGCAATAAAACTTTTTATTTACAAGCAGAAGAACTGGGCCAAGCTCTCTCTCATTATAAACGAATATGAATGTCGTTAATATGTGCAAATATGTGCAAAGGCAAACAAAATCAACTTTAAGATACAACCTCCACTGGCATTACAAACTGGCATTACAAACAGTAATACTTTTACTTTCCTTTCAAGGTGTTTTACTCTTAACCAAATTTCACGTTGTCTCGTTTTCTAACCACCCTGTATGTTATTTCGAAATTTTTCCAGACCGATCAATATTGGAGGAACAAACAGCCAGGTTTCGCCCCCGACCGGAAAAAAAGCAGACCCGAAACTCGACCCCCCTTTTGGTAATTTCCCCAAAATCTCAGCTTTACAGGAGCAAATAAAAAAAATCGAAAAGAAACTCGATTATTTTCATATTTTAAGGATGGTCAAAAATTCGTCTCCTAAAGCATTATGAATCAGTTGGTGCCTGGCTAAGGGGGAGGAGGAGGTGGAAGAGAATCGTAAGCTTTGATTGACGAATGAGTTAAGTTGGAAACTGCGAAGGGTCGACGTAAATTTATCTGCAGAAGTGCACAAAAAAAGACAAAAGAAGATCGGTTCGGGTGGATTTATTTCTAAAAAGGAAGAGGAGGGGAAGTCACATATCTTTTAAATTGTTTCCGACTTATTGTTAGTTATTTTTGTTTCACGTTTCTCAACCAGAAAAAAAAATCGCAAGAACCAAAAAACAAAAGAAAATCGATGGATGAATTTGCTTACACTTGGAAGGAGAGAGGGAAGTGACAATAGGTTTCCATTCGGATCTTTTATTGTTTTGCCATTTTTGTTTCACGTTGATCGATTAGAAAAAAAATCACAACAACAATAAAACAAAAAAACATCGCGTGGTTGGCTTTATTTAAAAATCACACAAACAAAAAAAAAAACAGAAAATTGCGCGATTGGACTTATTTCTAAAATGGAGAACAAAGAAAAAATCGCAAGAACTAAAAAACAACAAAAAATCGCATGGATGAATTTACTTATAAATGGACGTAGAGGGGCAAGTGACAATTGATTTTCAGTTTCAATTTTCCATTAGCTTTTCTTGTTTGTAATTTTTGCTTGTCAATATTTTTGTTTCACGGTTAGAAAAATAATTCACAAAAACAAAAATGAAACAAAAGAAAATCGCGCAAATGGGTTTATTTAAAAACCACGACAAAACAAAACAAAACAAAACAAAAGAAAATCGCGCGAATAAGTTTATTTCTAAAATGGGAAAGTAACAACTGATTTACAATTTCGTTTTTGCATTCGCATTTCTTATATTGTTTCTGAGTTAGTTGGTTTTGTTGCACGTATCCTCAATTAAAAAAAAATCACAAGAACTAAAAAACAAGAGAGAATCGCCGAGGACTTGCTACAAGAAGCAAAACTGTTCTTCCTAGAACGCGAAATAAAGAAGTTTACAAGTACAGTTAGGACACGCTGTATGATAAAATTTGTGGCTTGAATTAGAGACATCGATTATTATTCCTCGTGTAAAAATGTATGTAGTTATTATTTATTTTCAAATAGACCTAAACTAATAGAATTTTTACCGCTTAGTCGCGCCATCGCACGGCTGAGTTTGAGTTTTGGCCTTGAACTGTGCAGAGAATAGCAAAATCGGAGCGATGCTGCTGCCCCATAAGCTAACACACACAAGGTGGCCAATGCGGACAATTGGCGCAAACTTGGCAGGAATGCAGTCGAGTTACTCTTTTGCTGATGAAGCCCCTATTAGGGCCGAAATAGTTATACAGAGGATGTCCAGCGGCTCCATTGCAATCCAGCCGACTTGTAACCAAAAATCTTGTATCGAATTTTTAATTTTTTCTTGTTTCTCGTTTTCTTTTAGTTAAAACACAGTACGACTGAGAGTAAGGTAGTAAAAAAATACACTAAACAAATACCAAAAAAATAACGAAAAACCAGGACTAAAGTACAACTCAAATAAAAGGGACAACAAAGAGTAAGAATAATAAAAAAGAACTAGTCGGAGCAGTTGATAATAATTGATTATTTTTTGGTTTCTGGTTGTAGTTTTTTTTTCAAAATCGAATTTGTTTATTTTTTGTTTCACCTTTCGTTTGTTTTATTTTGTTTTTTTATTTTTTGTATTACCAGTAGGCTCTCGAAGTGTCCATGGCTCCTCTTCGCACTGTCACTCCCTCACTACAATCCGATTTTTAATTTAATTAATTTTTTTTTACACAAACATTAAACTTGATAATGACTCCAAATTGTGTTTGCACTTCGACCGGGTGCCGCTTCCTCCATTTCTTAGCTACCCTTAGCTACCCTTTTTTTCTTAATCTCACAATTTGCACAATCAGAAACGCGTTTGCGTGTCGGCAGCCACAATTGTTTATACAAGTTTGTTTTAAATTTGTTTGTTTGATTTGCAAATGAAAAAATCAAGTAGATGTCGCCTGAATACATGCGTGCATAGTTTTCTTTGCACAGCAACGGATAATCACAACAGATTTTTGACAACAAAAGGCCGCACGCTTGAAGAAAACTACAAAGTTTATTTTCGTTGAGTGGCAACGGATAATCACAACAGATTCTTGGCTACAAAAAGGTGCGCGTTTGAAAAAAATCATTCCTTCTTTGGATTTTCCGAGAAGCAACTTCTAAAGACATGCGACTCATATCTTCAGTTTTGTTTTTGTGAAATTCCAAAATTGAAACAATTTTTTATGTTTGTAAAGTTTATATTCGTTGCATAACAACGGATAATCACAACAGATTTTTGTCTACAAAAGGCCGTGCGTTTGAAAAAATTCACTCACTTGTATATATTTTATTTTAACGCTATAATGCTTACGCAATTCTTTAATCACATCAAAAATTATATGCTTGTTCAACTTTATTCAATTTGACTTAATGATGCCGTTAATTTTAGAAAACTTTTTACAAATAAGTTTTTTTTTTTTTAATTTAATGTTAAAGACGAGAAATCTCGGGGGTATCACTGAAACGTCAGCAATTATTTCTTCTTGGTGCCATTTATGCAATATACCAATTCTCTTCTTCGTTTTCTTCTAAAACGAACGTCAGATTCCTGCTTCACGTAATAAGTTATAAGTTATAATGCGGCGGCAGCTTCATCTGTTGTGTAGAAAAGTTATTAGTATTAAAAAATTAAAAACAAACAGTTGGCAACTGTCTGCGAGCTCAATTGTTTCTCTTCAAGATTGTTTTCATGTTATTTCTTCGTATTTTAAATTTTCTTCGATTTTCTCTTACATTGCTGCCTTCTGATTCTTCGATGCGCACTTTCTCTTCATAGGCGATTGTCCCATCCCAGCCTAAAAGAATACTAATTAAATTTGGTCTAAAAATCAAAAGTAGTATAGAAGCAACAAACATAACCACTAATAAAATAAATCGATTAATTATTAAATCCCCCCCTATATACTCAAGACTATAAAAAATTACTATAGAAGAGATAAAAAGAACAAACCTAGCAAATAAAAGATTTATTTTTCCATCTCAATTATTTTTCTTTTGTTTCCTTAATAAAATCGAACGATCTGCTTTGAACTAACTTTTCCGCTGCACAATCGTTCGACGTTTCACTATCGTTTGATAGGGCGCTATCTTATGTAACCTCCTCTGATGTTGGATAGGCCTCACATTAGGCGCCAATCGATAATGAAATGTTGAGCAATTGTGCAATTTTTAAAGTGTCCATAAAAAGATTAAAAAGAAATTACCCAGAAAGACTAGAATATGAAAATGATCGGTGTCGATGTCGATTAGTCCGAACAGATTCAATTTAAATTAGAACAATCGAGAAGAATGTAATTCGAGTAGGGCGACCTTGAATTTAAATTGCTGGAAAAAGCCTGGGCAGGGCAAGCCACGACCTGAAAACAAGATTTTTTCGTCTTCTTCTTCTGAAGCGAACATCGGATTCCTATGACATAAGTCTGTATAGAACAATCGAGTATATGTCGTTTGAGTAGATGCATCGTTTCCGTTGCATAGCAACGGACAATCACGACAGATTTTTTGCTGCAATAAAACTTCTTATTTACGTGCAGAAGAATAAACGAATATAAATGACGCCAGCCGCACAATTTTTAAATATCCTTTCGTGCTACATCGACAATTGACAGTGAAATACGTTTGTCGTTGATTTTTGTTAACATAATAAAGATATGAATTGAATTCGAAAAGAATTCTACTTTCGATTGTCTCTTTAATGTACAACGTAATCATTAATAAATCATAGTCATAAATAAATTAATAAATAAATTAAATAATTGTAATTAGAGAGGAAAAAAAATGTATTCGAGTGAGGTGACCTTGAAATTGATTGGTCCAAAAAGACCTGGGCAAGTCACGACCTAAAAATACGATTTTT
The DNA here is from genome assembly GCA_039766575.1 of Serrognathus titanus. Taxonomy (NCBI): domain Eukaryota; kingdom Metazoa; phylum Arthropoda; class Insecta; order Coleoptera; family Lucanidae; genus Serrognathus; species Serrognathus titanus. Next base: position 61,362,174 of record CM077914.1, read on the forward strand.
TCGTCTTCCTCTTCTAGAGCGAACCTCAAATTCCCATAACATAATAAGTCTGTAAAACAGTGCATAACGTAACCATTAATTAATGTATAAATCATCGTCACCTGTAACCTAGCAAAAAAAAACGTAAATCGAGTGGGGCGACCTTTAAATTGAATTGGTGATAAAGGCCTGGGCAAGTCACGACCTAGAAATACGATTTTTTCGTCTTCTTCTGAAGCGAACGTCAGATTCCTATGAACGTCAGATTCCTCTATAAAAAAAAACCGAGGAGATATCGCTTGAGTACATGCATCGTTCTAGATGCATAGCAACGGATAATCAAAAGAGATTTTTGGCTGGAGAAGGTTGCGCGTTTGACAAAAAATAATTCCTTCTTCGGTTTTTCGAAGAAAGTCGATAAGCTGCAATAAAACATTTTATTTACGTGCAGAAAAGCTGGAGCCAAGCTCTTTCGCTCAATATAAACGAATGTGAATGACAGCCAACGTCACAATTTTCAAATATCCCCGTGTGTCACGTCGACAATTGATAGCGAAATGCGTTTTTCGTCGTTTTCTATTAATTCGATAAAGACGTGAATTGAATTCGAAAGGAATTCTACTTCCGATTGTCGTTTTAATGCACGACGTAACTATTAATTAATGTTCAATCATCGCCCCCGTAATTAGCGAAAAAAAATGTAATTTGAGTGGGCGACCTTGAAATTAAATCCTTCTTCTTTTGAAGCAAACTTCAGATTCCTAAGACGCAAGTCTGTATAAAAAAAAAACAAGTAGACGTTGCCTGAGTAGATGCATCGTTTTCGTTGCATAGCAACGGACAATCACAACGATTTTTTAACTGCAGAAGTTTGTGCCTTTAAAAAAAAAATAATTGCTTTTTAGATTTTTCGAAAAACGCAATAAAACTTTTTATTTACGTACAGAACCACTGAACCAAGCTCTCTTGCTTATTATAAACGAATATGAATGACACTAAAGGCACAATTTTCAAATATTCCTGTGTGTTACGTCAACAATTGACAGCGAAATTCGTTTTTCGTCGATTTTTATTAACACGATAAAGATAAGAATTGAATTCGAATGTACAACGCAACTATTAATTAATGCGTAAATCATTGCCCTCTGTAATTAGAGGAAAAAAAAAGGTAATTCGAGTGGGGCGAACTTGAAATTAAATTGCTGAAAAAGGCCTGGGCAAGTTATGACCTAGAAATACGATTTCCTCGTCTTCTTCTTCTATAACGAACATCAGATTGAGTACATGCATCGTTTCTGTTGCATAGCAACGGATAATCACAACAGAGTTTTGGCTGCAGAAGGTTGCGCGTTTGAAAAAAATTATTCCTTCTTCGGTTTTCGAAGAAACTCAATCAGCTGCAATAAAACTTTTATTTGCGTGCAGAAGAACTGGGCCAAGCTCTCCCACTCATTATAAACCAATATGAATGACGTGAAAGGCATAATTTTCAAATATTCCCGTGTGTTACATCGACAATTGACAGTGAAATGCGTTTTTCGTCGATTTTTGTTAAAACGATGAAGATATGAATGGAATTCGAAAAGAATTCTACTTCCGATTGTCTTTTTAAGGTACAACGCAACTATTAATTAATGTATAAATCATCGCTTCCCGTAATTAGTGAAAAAAAATTGATTCGAGTAGGGCGACCTTGAAATTAAATTGGCCTGGGCAAGTCACGACCTAGAAATACGAATTTTTGGTTTTTCTCTTCTGAAGCGAACGTCAGATTCCAATGACATAATAAGTCTGTATAAAGAAAATAGAGTAGTCGTTGTATAGCAACGGACAATCGCAAGTTTTGCTGCAGAAGGTTGCACGTTTGAAAAAAATTCTTTCTTTGGTTAGAAGGCAACTTCTAAAAAACAAACGACTTCTCTTCAGTTGTTTTTAATTTATTTCAAAATTGAAACAATTTTTTATATTTGTAAAGTTTATTTTCATTGCATAGCAACGGATAATCGCAACAGATTTTTTTGGCTACAAGAGGCGGCGAACCCGAACAAGTTCCTGCTTGCTGGGTCTACAGGCTCCTGTTTAACCTAGCGAATGTCCTCGTGAGTTAAAAGAAAACAAATTTTCAAAATAAATCAAAAGAATAAAAGACAAAATACAAAAAAAAACACAACATACTCCTATTAGTAAACAAGACTACGTTTCTGCAGGTTTTGTGATGGTCGGCAGTTATTAAACAATTTTTTTTTTAATTTGTATCAATTTTATATTAACGTTATAACACCTTCATAGTTTTTTAATCAGATTGAAAATGATGTCCTTAATTTTAGGAATATTTTTTATAAATAAGTTTACTGTTAAAGACGGGGGTATCACTGACATGTCAGCAAACAGGAAGAATCAAAGATTACAGGGCAAGTACGTGCCCTCCCCTCTTCATCCTTTTAATTAGGAATCCTTTTTCTTCTTTAAGGAATTTATTACAATACACAAACAAAGAATCCGACTTTAATTAATTTCGTCCAGTCATACAAGCGACTAATCTATCTTGATGTGCGTGTCCATCAAAATTCGACATTCCATTAAACCCGACAATACGAAAATACCCGCTCGGGTGGCAACCTCATTATCAAAAGCCCCCTCCCCCCTCCCCCTTCAAAAATAAAAATAAAAATCTGAACCGGATTCCTGGGATGTGTATTTACAAAACGGCGCTAATTAAAACGTGACATAAGTGCAGCGGCAGATACGTTCCTGATTGTGAGGCAGCACGGAATTAGTGATCCGTAAAAAAAAAATATATTAACGGTCGGTGTTTAATTACGTTTCGTGTAAATAAGCAAATACGCACATGAAAGGACCCGAAGTAAAGTGTTAAGAAATGTACTTACGTACAACATATAAGGCGCAGGTGTGTATCCAGCACCTGCTGCACAGGTGCCCCACCCTCGTCGCAGGACCGTTGTTGTTACCACACGCGCGAGCAAGCGCGCGCGCGCGCCGGCTCCTCCGAGCTTGAAGGCTCGCGTTCTTACCGCCACCCTGTGAATCTGTCCGTTACAACCCGAGATATCTTCATTATTAAACCACTTGATTAATGATTAACGAAGATTATAGTGTGACATCTTATTGTTAGTTAGTCCCCAAAAAAAATTTGGCGCCCAAACGTGGGGCCAATCCCCAAATACTATTTGGTGAAGTTGTAAATCTCGTGGTCCTTAAATAATAATTTGAGTGGGTCACCTGAGCCACGTCATCGAATTCGAATTATTAATGGTGAGGAGCGCACGTGCAAGAAGCGTTTCTCGGTAATCAACGTGCATAACAGTTTTACACGGAATCGAATGTATATATATGCGTGTGTGTAATTACGTATGGAAACGTCAGCGGCAAGGATGCATGGCCCTTTCGAGGCGTATATCATTTTAATAACGAGAAGAAATAAGAACGCGGGCCGCGAATAACAATATAATTACGCGGCGCAGAAGATTGATCGCCTTGCCAATTTTGAAAGCATTCGCGGTATTTTGCGGCGGCGATTATTCCACTGCGTCACCCATTATGTGATAATGAAGGTGTTTCAGGATGTTTCTTTTTTTGTTTTTGGAAATTAATTCCAGAGAGATTTGGGTGAAAGGAATTTCTACAAGTATAACAAAATCGGCGAACATAATCGAAATTAGAGTCTTTAGGCAAATCCTTTTGACGGACTGCACAATCGCTTACTATCGGTTGATAGGGCGCGTCCGTCCTCTGATGATGGATAGGCCCCACGTTGGGCGCCAATGGGAGAAATAATCTCTCTCCGGAGGGATTTTCATATGCCAGATAGGAGAGATAGTCTCTCTCTCTCTCTAGAGAAATTTTCAGATTCTAATTCTTGTAGTACTACAATAATTAAGTGTTTCATTGTTTCTAAATTTGAATTTTCGTTGTAATAGCGTTGCTTGGTCGGTTTATGTGGTTTACCAGATGGCTACTTGCCATTTATCACACAATAGCTGCTTTCTTTCGTTTGATCCAAATGCAATATTCAGATACAAAGAGGGACGTTTTGTCGCAAATTGATTAATCCCTATTTCGATCCCGACCCGGTAATCCCCTTTCCCCCCCGAATCTTCCTACCTTTGCAGTGGGCATAAGTGAACCGAAAACGCCAATAACTCAAATAAATCACTAAAATGTCATTAGAGGCAAACAATAATTCATTAAAAATATCACTAGCCCTTTCTGCGCGCTCAAATTCTGTACATTTCATTTCCAAATGAAGTAAAAATCACGCCTTCTTTTCTTTTTTAAATATCAATGAAAAAGGCGCAAAATATTCCTTGGTGAAACATCCCCTCGTTGTCCTCGTTTATAACGGAAAGAGACATCGGGATGCCCACCAACACAACAACATGTTGAGGCTCCCTTTCCTTCGGTGTCCTGATATATTGCCTCATAATTTTCTGGCTTCGATGTACACACACCAGCCGGATCTCATAACTTAAATAATAAGATTGGATTCAATTCTTGGAAGAGTCTCAAGGGCCCCTAAAACCTCAACCAAAATATATTTAATTAAATTAAAAAATGTAAATGAAATCATCATCGAAATAAATAATGTTCGTTCTGTTCGTAATGTGTGGTCCGTGAATTTGAATTTGCAATTCATTTTCTTTTCATTTAAAGACACTTTATGACCAAGTTTTTTAAAATAATGCGAAGCGAATGTGCGGCTCATTCAGTATAGTAAAAAGTTTGCAGGATGGGTAAACAAAAGGTAGCACGAAATATATGAATGGATATCCTCCTGCAAACAGAAACCCTCGGTGCATCCTCCTAACGTAATATCAAATTAAGTACCCCCTGTATGTTGTATTAACTCTTTTGCTTTTTACCATGTTATCCTATTAATGGCTGCTGTCCACGTTTGTAGACGAGAGAGAGAGAGAGAGGTCGGGATGCCCACTAACACAACGACCTATGCTGCTGTCCACGTTTATAGAAGAGAGAGAGGTCGGGATGCCCACTAACACAACGACTTATTATAGTCTTCTGTTCTTTGCTCTCATGGCACGTGCATATCTTTTCACTTAAATTTTGTTAGCAATTTTGCTTTTTCTTTCGAAATCTTTTGCATTTCGAGGATTAAAACTGTAGTCTATCCTCTGGCAGTCTTTTCTTATTTTTTATGTCTTGTCTTTTTCTTAAGTTGTATTTTGTTATTTACTTAACAATTCACGACGTCCACTCAAGGACTGCTGTCGTCGTTTATAGAGGAGGGAGACGGCGGGATGTCCACTAACACAACGACCTATTGTAGTCCTTTTTTCTTTGGTAACGTGATAAGTGCATGGAACAAAGAGAGTAAGTCAATGAGTGTTTTGACTAAAAGTTGTTTGATAAGTTTTCATAATGGATATTTTTTAATTAAGGCTGAATTATTTTATTGATTTTTCGATAAAAAAAAGTCTTTTTACTCAAATTTTGTTAGTAATTTTACTTTTTCTTTCTAAATTTTATTCTTATTCTTATTTTTTTATGCTCTTGTTCTTATTTTTTTATATTTTGTCTTTCTTTTTTAGGTTGTATTTTGTTACTTACTTAACAACTCACGTCATCCCCTCGACAAATGCTGTCGTCGTTTATTGTCGTCGTGTATAGATTTACTTTCCTTACCAAATGTTAGTATTTCAAGGACTAAAACTATAGCCTGTCCTCTGTATTTATTCTGGCAGTCTTTTCCTATTTGTTTATGTCTTGTCTTCCTTTTTAAGTTGTATTTTGTTTTTTGCTTAACAATCCACGTCATCCCCTAAACGACTGCTGTCATCGTTTACAGAAGAGGGAAACGTCGGGATGCCCACTAACACGACGACCTATTGTGGTCTTCTTTTCTTCGGTATCGCGATACGTGCATGGAACAGAGAGTAAGAGAAAGTCAGTGAATGGTTTGACTAAAAGTTATTTGATAAATTTCAACGAGCTTAACGCAAGAGAAAGAACGAGAGACGATACAAAAGAGACTTAGACAAAAGGCAGATAATGAAAAGAACATACGTAACTTGGATACGGTAAAAAAATATATATACTTCATTTTTTTATTATATGCCGATCGGATCAAACCGAGTTGCGAAGACAAAGTTGAAATTGAAACACAATTGCTTGACGTTTCACTATTGGTTGATAGGGCGCCGCCAATTTCTGTAATTGTCTCTGATGATGGATAGGGCAGATATACGTAGCGATGGTGAAGAAACTTAATGTTCTCTGGTGATGGATAGGGCCCACGTGAGCACCAATTTGGGTAGTGATGGTGAAGAATCTACCAACCGATAGTGAAACGTTGAGAACTTGTTATAACAATAACAATTTGGAGAACGGCGCCATCTGTGTGTACTTTCTTGAATCAAAAGGAGCGCCAAAATTTGAAGAATTCGAATTTGAACAAACTGAACTTAATCACTTTACCTGGTAATAAAAATGAACGCCAAGTTGAACACGTGCGACATGAATTTAATCAATTGTTTTCCCAATTGTTTCAAATAGAGGAAGCGCTGAGAATGCAATTATTTCTTTATAGGATGGTGGCGCCATCTGTGTGCACTTGTTTGTATCAAGAAGAGCGTCAAAATGTGAAGCTTTTGGAAATGAACAAACAGAACTTTATTATGCACTTGTTTTTCTATCAATTGTTTTAGACTATGATTACAATTACTTTTTTTTGCGCCATCTGTGTAAAATACGAATTTTCTTCTTCTTCTTCTGAAACGAACGTCAGATTCCTGCTTCACGTAAATAATAATAATTAAATAATTAAAATAATAATAATAATAATTAAAAAGACAAAAAAAAATACTTGACAATCAACTGTCTAGGAAAAAAATGTGTAACAAAAAATCAGAAGAGAAAATCGAAGAAAAAAACAATAGATTTCGCAGACTATAAAAAGTCATAGTCTGCGAAATCTATTGTTTTTTCTTCAATTTTCTCTTCTGATTTGACTTCTGATTTTTTGTTGCACATTTTCTTCCCAGACAGTTGATTGTCAAGTATTTTCTTTTGTCTTCTTAATTATTTTTCTTTTGTTTCCTTAATGAAAGGACCCAAGTAAACAGTATCTAAATGCGCAAATTGAACAAAAACTAAGAAAAGACATGCAACAAACAAGAACGAAAAACAAACAAGCAGAAAACAGAAGAAAATCGACGATTCTCATCTGGTTGAAAAAAAAATGACACGAACAAAAGAGAACTGAAGGGCAAACAACATTAAAATGCGGAAAATCATGCAATAATTTGTATAAGAAACCAGAAACAACAACAAACGAACAAGAACGCAAGACAAACAAAGAGAAAACAAAAGAAAATCGACGATTCTCATCCGGTTGACACAAAAAAATGATGTGAACAAAAGAGAACTTAAACGCAACCAACGAAACCAACAAAAGCCCAAAAAGAACAAGAAATAAACAAGAATTCAAGGCAAATGAACAGAAAACAAAAGAAATTCGACAATTCTCTTCCGGTTGACATAAAAATGATGTGAACAAAAGAGAAATGAAGAGCAACCAACATCGAAATGCGAAAAATCAGGAAATAATGCCTAATTTGAACAAGAACCAAGAAAGGACAAGAAACAAAAAACAACGCAAGGCAAACGAACAAAAAACAAAAGAAATTCGACGATTCTCGTCCAGTTTACGCATAAAAATGAAGTGAATTGATGAAGAGCAAACAACATCGAAATGCGCAAATTTACAAAATAATATTTAATTTGGACAAAAATCCAAAAAGAACAAGAAACAAACAAGAGTTCAAGACAAATGAACAGAAAACAAAAGAAATTTTCTTTTGTCTTTTTAATTATTTTTCTTTTGTTTCCTTAACAAAATCAAACGATTTTTCCTATATTGCGCTGCATAATCGCTCAACGTTTCATCCTTAGTTTTTTTTTTTGCTTTCGTTTTATTCCGGGTTTCATCTATTTCGCACACGATTTACGTTCGTCGTTCTCATAATTGACAGTCGATTGTTTCATTGTTTTTTTAGATTCTGCATAATTGACAGTCAGTTGTTTTCATATTTTTTTTTTGCAGCCAAATGGTTTTGTAGCACGAATTTCAAACTTTCGGTTTTCGACCGTTTGAGTTTGAAATATTCCAAAAAAATTACCTCCCCCCTATTGAAGTATGAATAAAAGTACAATAATTTTTTAAAAACCGCCATCTATCGCTATTTTACGTAGAATCCTACCTTCACAACAAGTTTTGATTTGGAAATCAACTGCAGCATACTGCACAGCATCGCCATCGATGAACGGGTTATGACGCGCTTCCCAACAAAGCGATGTGGAAGGACGCGGAGGAATGGCAAACGAAGTCAGCTCCGTCCAATAAACGCAATGTTTTCGTTGATCGATAATTTCAAGCTTCCAACGGGGTGTTGGGGACGTTCGGAGTTGCCACGATGATATCTAAATTGGACAAAAATTTGCCGGCGTTGCCATAATACTGTGCGAAAGTTTCAGAACGTAAGAGTGAAACGTTGATTCGATTCTTTAATTGCACTATTAATTATTGTACATCATCATCCACCATCTATTTTGTACGTGACTTGCTTTCGTCGTTTTCATAATTGACAGTCGATAGTTTCATTTTTCTTTAGTGGTTTTCTTAGATTCTGCATAATTGACAGTCAGTTGTTTTCATATTTTTTTCGAATCAAATAGTTTTGCATCTCAAGAATTTCTAATTTTCGGTTTTGGACATTTGAGTTTGAAATATTTCAAAGAAATTACCCCCACCCCTATTAAAGTGCCTTTTTTATGTGCATAAAAGTAAAATAATTTTTTAAAAGCTCCATCCAATGAACGCAATGTTTTCCACGATCGATAATATTAAACTCTTCCATCTATTGATTTATGATACTTCGTTGCGCACTTTTCTCTTCTTAAAAAGGCTCGGAATCTATCGCCATCTACCGCTATTTTACGCAAAATTCTACCGCCACAACAAATTTGCATCTGGCAGTACTACACACTTCATAGCACCGCCGACATGAACGGATTATGACGCGCTTCCCAACAAATCGAAGTGGAATGACGCGGAGAAATCGCAAATGAAGGCAGCTCCATCCGATGAACGCAATATTTTCGTCAAGCCTACGGCAGGGTGTTGGAGGCGTTCGGAGTAGTCACGACGATCTCTAAATTGGCCAAAAATTCTCCGGCATTACCATATTTTCGTGCGACAGTTTTGGAACGTAAGAATGAAACGTCGAGCAAGTGTGGAAATGATCGTCGGATGTTGATTCGATTTGAATTAGAATAATCAGATTGAATTCGATTTTTTTTAATTACACTATTAGTTATTGTAAATCATAATCCACTGTAATTAACGGAAAACAATCGAGAGGGGCGACCTCGAAATTAAACTTTTGAAACTCTTCCATCCATTGATTTGTGATGTTTCTTAAAAAGACTCGAAATCTACCGCCATCTACCGCTTTTTTACGTAAAATTCTACTGCCACAACAAATTTGCATCTGGCAATACTGCACACTTCACACCACTACAGACGATGAACGAGTTATGACGCGCTTCCCAACAAAGCGAAGCGGAATGACGCGGAGGAATCGCAAATGAAGGCAGCTCCATCCAATGAACGCAATGTTTTGGTCGATCGGGGTGTTGGGGGTGTTCGGTGTTGCCACGATGATATCTAAAATAGCCAAGAATTTGCCAGCGTTGCCATAATACTGTGCAAGAGTTTCAGAACATAAGAGTGAAACGTCGAGATGTTGATTCGATTTTCGATTTTTTTTAATTGTACATTGTAAATCATCATCCACCATCTGTTTCGTATACGATTTGCTTTCATCGTTTTCATAATTGAGAGTTGATTAATTTAACTTGAAGGCTTCCGCGGCCGTCGTCCATTGTTGAATTCTTGGCTTCCGGTTGGAACCGCGCGTTCTTCTGCAACGGAGAACGAAACGTCGGCAGTAAAGAAATCCGAGACACGCGGTTCCAATCGGAAGCCAAGAATTCAACAATGACAGTTGATTGTTCATTTCTTGAACGGGTTATAATGCGCTTCCCAACAAAGCGATGTGGAATGATGCGGAGGAATGGCAAACGAAGTCAGCTCCGTCCAATAAACGCAATGTTTTCGTTGGTCGATAATTTCAAGCCTCCAACGGGGCGTTGAGGACGTTCGGAATTGCCACGATGATATCTAAATTGGCCAAAAATTTGCCGGCGTTAATACTGTGCGAAAGTTTCAGAACGTAAGAGTGAAACGTCGAGATCGCATGTCATTCGATTTCCGATTTTTTTTAATTGCACCATTAATTATTTAAATCATCATCAACCATCTATTTCGTACGCGATTTGCTTTCGTCATTTTCATAATTGACAGTTGAATGTTCATTTCATGAACGGGTTATGACGCGCTTCCCAACAAAGCGATGTGGAATGACGCGGAGGAATGGCAGACGAAGTCAGCTCCATCCAATAAACGCAATGTTTTCGTCGATCTACGACGAGATGTTGGGGACGTCAGGGGCTGTATTTTTTTTTTATTTTAGTAATTTTTCTTTCGTTGCTTTATAAAATCAAACGATCAGCTTTTTTGAAACCGCTGCACAATCGCTTGATAGGGCGCCAATTCATGTAACGTCTTCTAGTAATAAGGCTCCACGTTGGGCGCCAATCTATGTGGTGGCGTTGAAGAAACCATCAACCGACATTTGCTATGATAATAATAATATGATAATACAAAGAAGGAAAGCCAACTAAACTACGAATTATTGTACGTTGATTAATCCAAGCAGATTCGAATTGAATTCGAAACGAATTCTGTTTCCGTCACGTGGTAAGACATCATAAAAATTATTCTGTGTAATTAAGGAGGAACAAAGAATCCAACGGGTCGACCTCAAAATTAAATTGCTGAAAAAGGCACTGGGCAAGTCACGACCTAAAATACGGAATTTTTTTCTTCGTCTTCTCATTCTGAGGCGTACGTCAGATTCCTGCTTGACATAATAAGTCATAATGCGGCGGCAGCTTCACCTGTTGTGCAGAAGAAAAACCCGGCAATTATAATTATGAAAATGTAAAGGCAATCAATAACCGCGCGCGCTCGAATTTGCAAGCAGCCCGCAAACGTCCGGCCAGCAGCTGGTCGCTGCAGAGACAATGGGGCCTCGCGCCCCCGCGGCCCTGCCGGGAAATAATCTAAGAAGAGAGGAAATTGAGATATTATAAAATCGGCGACAGGTTTGCGATCATGTGTCATGCGAGGAGCAGATATCATCTTAATTAAGAATCCAATGTGCGCGCCCGCTTTAATGACCATTGATTGCCTAATTGTTCTTCTTTTTTGAATTTCGGTTTTAATTATAGGATGCGGGGGGCGTTTTCAACTCGCCTGCGATCCTCACGTCGACATTAATTCGGAACAATTTAATCCAAGAAAAAAATTGTATCATACCGGACCGTTCGAAAACGATTCTTTTTGTTCGCATCGGAGAATGAACGCATGTAAGTTCCGATTACGTCAGAATTATGCACATACATTTGCACCACCAAATTACGACAATGTAATAAGTAGAGGGTAATAAGATTTCGCCAGTTATGGAGCAGTTCTTCAATTTGCAACGCCGAAATAATTGAGATTAATTCCGCGCGAAAGTATCGGACTCATCAAGGCGACGTTGATGAATACGCCTATCAATCGAAACGGCCCGGTATTATTATGTTAACGGATAAACAGAAAATCCCGAAACGAACAGGGACATATAAATTAAGAGGCGTTGCGTAATTATAAGCTTATTAAAAGCACCGCCGTCATCGATAAATAATCATTAAGTTACTTACCGCTATACGTTACTTACCTACACACAGGATGATATATTCGCACCTAATCCTCGATGTTAACTTTCTCCCGCTCATTAATGACCGTCGGAATCATCCTCTGCAAATGCGTCCGACAGATGGCGCGTGCCTCGGCGTCCACGGTCGCTCGATTTACATTTCCGGTTGGCCTCGTCGCCGTGGCTTTTATGGGACGATCAAGATTTGATCGTAATCGAACGGGGCCCTATCTGCATAATCACTCGCGCTATCATAACCAATTATTACATTATATGTGCTAACGGTCAATTTGTTGCTTCCTTCTTTTATTACTTATTAGTTATCGAACGGGAAGCCAATCGAAAGCGACTTCCCGCGAGCGCAATCATTAAGATTCTATCTAATTTATTTCCTGGCATTTTATTCATTCACTTTATTTATGGCTTGGTTTTTACTTGCTTGAAGTTGTGCCCCAATTAATTTTAAGCGAGTACTTCGATCCGGCGGTTTATCGCACGAAATTGCCGGAGACTTCAATGCGACGTCGGAACACACACCGATTTTGATATTGCAACTCATTTTTTATCAAACATTCAATCTTGGCATCACTCGTAAGTAAATCGAATGATGCCTACAGGGTCCTCTTTTATAGTCTTACTTGCTTAAGGTAATTTTGATTTGGCGATTTATTTGCAAGAGTATTGCCGGAGACTTCAAAGATACGCAGCAACGCGCACCTCTTTCGCTGTTATTTTTATATTGGCAACTCGCATGCGTATTTTTTATTAAAATTCAATATTTTGGAAATAAAACGAAGCCTACAGTATCCTTTTTTTATAGTATACAGGGTGATTGTTAATTGCCCCGACGAAATGAAGCCACTAAAAAAAGTGAGGGAAAAACGATAATTTTTTTTTCTGTTTTAGTTTTCCAGAAATAATGAATCAAAAATTAGCCCCAAAAGTACGATAAGCCCCTGGCTAAAAAAAAAACTAGAGAAGTAGACGAACAAAATAAACACCCTCATGCTTTTTTTTTATTGTTTTATGACACGGCGGTGTGGCGTCGTAGACTTGACCTTTAAGCGGAATTTTGCGTCAAGTGCGTGTTTGGATCAGTGAAATGCGAACGAAATACTAATATTTACTTGACAGATTCATACAATGCGAATCACCTGAATCACAAAGGATAACAACTTTGAACATCTGCTTCACAGGCAAACCAATGAATCACTAAAACGAAAAGCAATTCAAATCGCCGCGTTAAGAATTTCTAGTATTTTCTTTTTTAATGTTAATTTAAATCGTATTATAAACAAAATCTATTAAAGTTTGACAAATTCACTCTACCCTGTGTTTTTAGCGCACTTATTCGCATTATTTCGTCAACTGCTTAAAGCTGTGTACAGACTTTTGAGTAAGAATGCGAATTTCCTGGTCGCGATTTTGTAAAAAAACGATGTGAGAAGTATTCGGCGTTGATTCATTTGTTTGAAGTTGTCAGTCAACGAGCTGAGGTCCGACATACAGTTTAACACGTCTATTATGCAAGCTCAAGTTTTACAAGCTCGTCTGAGTAAGTAAATATCATAAAACGTTTATGACAGACGTTCGCTGTGAATTTGTCGTTTTAATCTAAACATAAGCGATTTGGTCAAAAATAAATAAACATCACACAACATTTATGACAGATGTACGCTGTGAATTTTTCGCTTTTAATGTAAACATAACTACTTTCTTCGGAAACTTCAAATTATTCTTCGGAAACTTCAAACTATTTCACAGCATTTGTACAAATCTTCTCATAATCTAGGACTACATACGTTAATTGTTTTAGTTATCAAAATATTCACTGTTTTTTTTTAAGTAAAACCATCAGGACATCTGTTTTCTTGTGACGAAATCAGCAAGAATCGTTAATTTCTGTCTCTCATGTCACATTACTTTTGCCTATCGCTATACAGTCGCTTTGAGTAGAATAATTGAATTGCCATCATTTTGGTTTTTGAGCACCTTTTTTGTGGCGCACAAACAAACAAACAATGAAACAAACAAAACGATGCGTGTAGCATCGTTTTGTTTGTTTCATTGTCAATTAAAAAAATTGCGTTAACTATATTTTCTTTTTTTTTTTTAAATCATCAGGGCAATCGTCTTTTGTTTTTCTTTGCAATAAACCTGCAAGGAATCCTTAATTTATACCTCTCATGTCACATCAATTTTGTCCTTTACTGTACATGGTGAGCCAAATTCGACACTTTTAATAGGAAACACCTACTTTTAGAAGAGTTAGACAAAAACTGACGTCGGTCCCTGGAGCTCGATTTTTTTTCAAAAGTCTATGATTTCTAAAAACCTTCATAACTTTTTTGTTTGTGAAAATTTTTGATTTCTGTAAAAGCTTCTTTAAGGCAGTTTTTCATGCAGAATTCATTACAAGATATCGAAATGCGGTCTTCACCATTAATTTTGTCTTAAAAATCGAGCTCCAGCTCAGTTGTTGTCTAATTCTTCTAAAAATAGGCGTTTCCCATTAAAAGTATCGAATTTGGCATACCCTGTACAGTCGCTTTGGACAGAATAATCGAACTGGGATAATATTTATTCTTTTTTTATGACGCTCGATTACATGCATCATTTTTTTTTAATCAAAATACGTTTGTATTCATTATTGTTAATTTTTTACTTTGTGTTAACTATTAGCTTTTTTCTTTTTAAGAAAAACTATTCGTCTTTTGTTTTTTTTTTGTCGAAATCTGCAAGAAATCTTTGATTTCTACCTCTCATGTCACATTACTTATGTCGATCACTGTATACTCGCTTTGCGCAGAATAATCGAATTGGAATAATTCTTGTTCTTTTTTTTTGTGGCGGACAATTACATGCATCGATTGTTTTGTTTTTATTTATCAAAATATTCATTGTCAATTAAAAAAAAATTAACTGCGTTAACTGTATATTTCTTTTTAAGAAAAATCATCAGGGCAATCGTCTTTTGTTTTTCTTTGCAGTAAATCTGCAAGGAATCCTTAACGAACATGCGAATTTTTAAACTAGAAATAAAAAAAATTTTTAAAGTTCCCTATTATTCAGTAAATGAATTTTTTAAATTAAATTAAAATTAAATGACGATACGATAAACTAGCTTTCTTGGAATTTGCTGTTGCATTATCTAATGTGATTCGGGGATTTTAATATGAGTTAAGACCTATTTGATACCGGTGAACACGTCTAGTATTCACTGTTTTAATGCGTTTGTATATGTATTGTCTAGTCCTTATTTTATTTCTCTTAATGATGGTACGATTTTGACAATGTATTAGCTGACAGTATATTATATTATACACTGTTATTGACACTGCCATGTTCTCCAAAGAATTTTAAAGCAATAAAATAAAACGTTAATGACAGACATACGCTGTGAATTTGTCGTTTTAATCTAAACATAACTACTTTCTTCAGAAACTTCTAATTAATCAATTACAAACTATTCTATAGAATTTGTATAAATGTTCTCGTAATCTAGGACTTTCACTCGCAGTACGCGATTTGGTCAAAAATAAATAAACATCACAAAACGCTTATGACAGACGGACGCTGTGAATTTGTCGTTTTAATCTAAACGTAACTACCTCCTTCGGAAACTTCAAATTAATCGATTGCAAACTATTCTACAGAATTTGTGTAAATCTTCTCGTAATCTAGGACTTTCACTTGCAGTGCGCGATTTGGTCCAAAAATAAATAAACATCATAAAACGTTTATGACATATGAATTTGTCATTTTAATCTAAACATAAGCGATTTTATCAAAAATAAATAAATATCACAAAACGTTTATGATAGACGTACGCTGTGAATTTGTTATTTTAATCTAAACATAACTAGAATAAAAGTTGTTGGCTGGGAGATAATGAGAGAAAAAAAATTCTTTTCGTCAATCAACAGCCTTTAATTAAATTAATTCAATAGTAAACGTTTGACGTCATAGTTCGACGCTTCTTCAGTACATTTCTAATTAAACAGGACACAGACATACCACTTTAAAATAATTTGACGCAGAACAAACTTGAATTAATTCAGGGTTGTTCTGCGTTCCGACTCGTGCACGTAAACGACATTGTTTTAAAATTATTTTAAAGTGGTTTGTGTGTCTCTTTTTAATTAGAATTGTACTAAAGAAGCGTCGAAGTATGACGTGAAACGTTTCCTATTGAATTAATTTAATTAAAGGCTGTTGATTGACGAAAACAAATGTTTTTCTCTAAACATAACTACTTTTTTCGTAAACTTATAATTAATCAATTACAAACTCTTCCACAGAATTTGTCTACATTTTCTCGTAATCTAGGACTTTCACTCGCAGGACGCGATTTGGTCATAAATAAATAAATATCACAAAACATTTATGACAGACGTACGCTGTGAATTTGTCTTCTAATCTAAACGTAACTACTTTCTTCGGAAACTTATAATTAAACATTTACAAAATATCCTACAGAATTTGTCTAAATCTTCTCGTGATCTAGAATTTTCATTCGCAGTACCCGATTTGGTCAAAAATAAATAAATTTCATAAAACGTTCATGACAGACGTATGCTGTGAATTTGTCGCTTTAATCTAAACATAAGCGATTTGGTCAAAAATAAATAAACATCATAAAATGTTTATGATAGACGTACGCTGTGAATTTGACGTTTTAATCTAAACATGAGCGATTTGGTCAAAAATACACTACTCTACAGAATTTGTATAAACTTTCTCGTAATCTAGGACTTTCACTCACAGTACCTGATTTGGTCAAAAATAAATATACATCATATAACGTTTATGATAGACGTACGCTGTGAATTCGTCGTTTAATCTAAACATACCTACTTTTTCCGGAAATTATAATTAATCAACTACAAACTATTCTACAGAATTTGTATAAATCTTCTTGGTCGCGGTTTTGTAAAAAATCGATATGAGAAGTATTCGCCGTCGATTCATTTGTTTGAAGACGAGCTGAGGTCCTACATAAAGTGTAACATGTCTATTAGGCAAGCTCAAATTTTACAAGCTCGTCTGAGTAAATATCAAAAAACGTTTATGACAGACGTACGCTGTGAATTTGTTGTTTTAATCTAAACTTAACTACGTTCTTGGAAAACTTCTAATTAATTAATTACAAATTATTCTACAGAATTTGTATAAATCTCCTCGTAATCTAGGACTTTCACTCATAGTATCCGATTTGGTCAAAAACAAATAAACATCATAAAACGTTTATGTCAGGTGTACGCTGTGGATTTGTCATTTTTAATTTAAACATAAGCGATTTGATCAAGAATAAATAAACATCATATAACGTTTATGACAGATATACGCTGTGAATTTGTCATTTTAATCTAGACGTTAGCAATTTGGTCAAAAATAAATAAACTTTATGTAAGGTTTATGACAGACGTACGCTGTGAATTTGTTCGTCTAATCTAAATGTAACTACTTTCTTCGGAAACTTCTAATTAATCAATTACAAACCATTTTATAGAATTTGTATAAATGTTCTCGTAATCTAGGACTTTCACTCGCAGTACGTGATTTGGTCAAAAATAAATAAACATCACAAAATGTTTGTGACAGACTTACGCTG
Organism: Serrognathus titanus; assembly: GCA_039766575.1. Classification (NCBI taxonomy): domain Eukaryota; kingdom Metazoa; phylum Arthropoda; class Insecta; order Coleoptera; family Lucanidae; genus Serrognathus; species Serrognathus titanus. The sequence goes on from CM077914.1 coordinate 61,379,628, forward strand.
TGAATTTGTCATTTTAATCTAAACATAAGCGATTTGGTCACAAATAAATAAACATCATATAACGTTTATGATAGACGTACGCTGTGAATTCGTCGTTTAATCTAAACATAATTACTTTTCCCGGAAATTTATAATAAATCAACTACAAACTATTCTACAGAATTTGTATAAACTTTCTCGTAATTTAGGACTTTCATTCGCAATACGTGATTTGGTCAAAAATAAATGAACATCATAAAACGTTATTACAGATGTACGCTCTAAATTTGTCATTTTAATTTAAACATAAGCGATTTGGTCAAAAATAAATAAACATCATGTCGTCGGTGTAAATTCATTAAGTAGCGTTTTCTTAATACGGAGAAAAGCTCGACTTTATGAATAAATAAATAAATTATATATACATTAAACAGTAAATTAGCTTCAATGTACAGCAAACAGATTGGAACTATATTGCATCAGTTTTTTTTCCTCGCGATTTATTCATAAAGTCGAGCTTTTCTCCGTGTTAAGAAAACGCTACTTAATGAATTTTACCTTTATACCGACGATATAACGTTTATGACAGATGTACGCTATGAATGTGTCATTTTAATCTAGACATTAGCGATTTGGTAAAAAATAAAAAAAAACGTTTATGACAGACGTACGCTGTGAATTTGTCGTTCTAATCTAAGCGTAACCACTTTCTTCGGAAACTTATAATGAATCAATTACAAACTATTCTACAGAATTTGTATAAATCTTCTCGTAATCTAGGACTTTCATTCGCAGTACGCGATTTGGTCAAAAATAAATAAATATCCTAAACCGTTTATGATAGACGTACGCTGTGAATTTGTCGATTTAATCTAAACCTAACTACTTTCTTCGGAAAGTTCTGATCAATCAATTACAAAGTATTCTACAGAATTTATATAAATTTTCTCGTAATCTAGGACTTTCACTCGTAGTACGCGATTTGGTCAAAAATCGGACGTTACGGGCTGTTACGTTGCGATTTTCTTTTTGTGATTGAAGCAGCTGGTACATATCAGCCTAGTAAAGAATTAACAAATAATTATTTGCGAATTTGCTACCCTCACTGGATACGCAATTATTTTAGAAATTACTAATAATCAGCTCTCGTAAAAGAAACAACTCAGATCTCCGTTCGCAGGTGTTGAACGTGTAATAAAACGAATTGTTCTATTATATTCTGCCGCAATCTATAAAACGTAGCGTCGTATTTCGTACGCAGTACCGGAGCTTGATTTTGGGGGTAATTTCTTAATTAACGATAAACTATTTAGAAGAATTCTGTTAAGATTTTTTCCATACTCTCGGACATCACTTCTTTTAGTGCTTCCATTTTGTCGGGTTAATTAACAGTCACCCTATATAATTGACTATATATTTAAAGATAAAAAACATGGCATTTAATTTCTTTTTGCAAAATTTCTGTATATAAAAAGAACAAGTAATTGCAGGCCGGTTTCCATTGTGACAAAGGTTGGTCATACTGTAGGAAATAGTAAATTTCTAGACAATCAATATTCAATTGTTTTCATTTCATACTACGTACATCTTCAGTTTCAATTTTGCACTTATTTCACTCTGTTTCTCTTCTTGTCCGGTTTTCATTTGTTTTATGTGCGACTTACTTTCGTTCTTTTCATAATTCCCAACTGTTTTGGAAGACAATTAATTTGTTTTTAGTTTTGTGTTCATCGTTCGTACGTATAGTCAAAGGGGACCCATAATTTTTTAACGACAGTCGATTGTTTTGTTTTCTTACAAATGAAATTCCCACAATCCAACCCAAACCCAACCCAAAACACTTATTCTTACGCGCACCTTACGATCAAGTAAAATCCCAACAAATCGGGAATAAACGTAACGAAAGATGATCGATTAAAATGAAACAAAATTCAAAATGAATTGCAAACAAAGAACTTTAAAATATACAGGGCCACTCACGTAACATGTAACAGTTAATATCTCAGTAAGTACAAGTGTTAGTTGTTCAGTTGTTAAAAACTTTCGTTATAGAATGTTTGGCGTTATTAAATGACAACGTCAGTCACTTATTATCAGTTGCGATTAAACCGGAAGTGCCTTCAGTTTTATTTTTTTTACAAAACAAAACCCCTGCACGTGTTATATTTCTGAGTCCTTAAGAGAAATTGCTGTTAAATAGAAATTATATCATTTCTATTTAAAAAATAAAAGCCAGTGGGTATTACTAGTGCTGCATAGTCTAGCAATTCACAGAGCTGGTGCAGTATAGTCCGGCAAAGCATACATCAACTATACCTACTTCGTCGGCGCCAGCTCGTGTCATCGATGGATAGAAGAGTTAAAGTTTATTACCAAATTTAAAATTTAATCGGTATTCCAAACTAAGTAGCCAGTTGGCAGGACATTAAGGAGCAAAAACCGAAGCTATTCGATTTCCATTTAAATCGCCCTTTCGGCATCGTCTACGAAAGCAAATCGGAACCCGTTACAGTCCCGTCCTGTTCTCCGTCCCGTCATTTGCTTCGGCAGTTATAATATAAACGATCGATAAACGCCAATTAAATTTTTTTTTATCCGCGTCGCGTCGTCGTCGGCGCGAAAATGAAAACATCAACTTAATTGCCGACACACGCCGCGAAGATCGCCATCGTCATTAACGAACGGCTTGTAGGTGCACATACAATCTCATCATAATAAAAGAAAACGGTACGAGAATGGATGGTATTTAAGTAAACACCTGTACGGCCTTAAGTTTTACGATTAGTGATGCTTTATTATGCTACCTGTTTCTGAATAAATTACGTTTATTATTCTTATTATGACTTCATAAGGATTTCTCGATAGTGCGATTAATTAACAGGAGTCGTTAAGAATTTATTTCGTTAGCGCCGTTGAAAACTACGAGTGGCGGAGGGGCGGGGGGGTGCTCCACCACACGTTTTTCACTTAACGCTTAATTATTTTGTGCAAGGAAGGATTACAACATACATAGAAAGTTGCAAGTTACTGACAGGTTTGTAATTACGTCCAACAAAGAACGAGAAGAAGAAGAAGAAGAAGAAAAGCGAAAGTTGTAGGTCGCGCGCCGTCTGCAATCGTAGAAACGAAATTACACGTTACTTCGTTTTATTTTATTTCTCGAATTGGGGACCCTAAACGGCGGCATTCGGGGGCACACAATGCAAATTGACGTGTAATTGGTGCCCGAGTAATATTAGAAAACAAACGGAGGTGGTTTTGTAAAAGACACGGATGAGGAATCGCGGCGACCGTTGATATTCCGCACGTGCCGTCTACCAGATGACGCCACAGCCTGTTCCTCCTGTCTTCGCTCGCCTGTGCTTCGGACGGACCTATCGCTTCGCCTGATCGCGCGCTAAATCATCTCGACCGACCCCTATTTACCTTCCTGTTGATCTGCGCTAACTGATTTCACCCAATTTGAAAGCGCCGAGCTTTCACTTGGGGGACTTTCGAAGATGAAAGTCATCGAAAGCAAAAGCCTTTTTTTTTACACCTCAGCGATTGAATGAATTTTTAAAGAAAGAAAGCTAAAACGCTTATAAATAATAATAATAAAATAATAAATCTATTCTGACCGCCATAACAAGCAAGCGGCCAAGCAATTCGATGCGTGCCCGCCTACTCGTTATAGTGGTCAGAAGTGATTGACGTTGTACTGAGGAGACATTACTTTTAATTCTAACTGTACATATGATTTGCGCGTTAATTGTGTGTATAGGTGTTAATGAGGATCTCCACGTCATAGTACTTCGAATAAATTTTTTTTTAAAATATTAACATTTTTTAAAATTATTTCTTAGATTTTGGCTTTCTGAATTTGTTTTTAATTTTTTTTTTAGTAATTGCAGCGATTAAAGCCGCTGCCATTCAAATGTAAGGATTTCTTTTTAAATGTAGAAAAAAAGGGTTTCCTTTTAATTTTCTTATGACTTGTTAAATCTGTATTTCTTTTGCTTAGTTTTAAATTTTGTTTGGCTTTTAATTTTTTATTTGCAATTTGTTTTGAGATGTTAATTTTTTCCTGATTTTTTTCTTCAAATAAAATTTTAATTGACGTTCTCCTGTTACATTTATTTATTCCCCATTTAATGAAGAAAAACGAAAAAATGAATAAATAATTATACAAAGGACAGTCGATTATTGAACCAAATTTAATCGCCGGGTAAAACAAAAGACAAACAACTGTAGACAGAGAGAGACAAAGGAACTCTACATGAATTAATGAAGAAAACAAAAAAACAAAGACAATCGAATCTTGAACTAAAAGATAAATAAAAGAATAGACAAATCGGCGAGTAAAATAAAAGATAATCGACTGACGAAGAAAACGTAAACAAAAGACAACGATTGTCGAGAGAAAGACAAAAGATACAACCGTAAAAGATATTTACCGAAAAACTCAAAATGAATTAATGAAGAAAAACAAAAAAAAGAACGGTCGACTAAAACAAAACAACAAAAAAAAAAAGAATGATCGACTAATGAAAAACTAAGTAAGTAATTGAACAAAAGACAATCGATTATTGCACCCACTTTAATCAGAAACAGATAAATCGACAAGTAAAACGAAAGACAATCGACTGAAGATAGAGAGAGAAAGAGACAAAAGAACTCTATATGAATTAATGAAGAAAACCAAAAAGAAAAGAAAGAACATCGATCAATAAAAAATAAATAACTAATTAAACAAAAGATAATCGAGAATCTTGAACCAAAGGATAAATCATTAATTAGCGCAAAGAAGTTGAGAATTGAAATTAAAAAAAAAAAATAGTAATTAAACAAAAGACGATCGATTATTAAACCAAATTTTATCAGAAATAGATAACTTGACGAGTAAAACAAAAGACAATCGACTGTAAATAGAGAGAGACTAACGAACTAAATTTGTAATTAACGAAGAAAACCAAAAAGAAAAGGAGAAAGAACGTCGACCAATAGAAAAATAAACAAGTAATTAAACAAAAGACAATCGAATCTTGAACCAAAAGATAAACCATTAATTAGCGCAAAGAAGTTGAAAAATTTAAATTAAAAAAAGAGAAGATAATCGACGAGTAAAATAAAAGAAAATCGACTAACGAAGAGACAAAAGAAAATAAAAGACAACGACTATCGAGAGAAAGACAAAAGATACAACAAAAGACAATCGAATCTTGAACCAAGGGATAAACCATTAATTAGCTCAAAGAAGTCGAGAAATGGAAATTAAAAGAAAAGAAGGTAATCGACTAGTAAAACAAAAGACAATCGACTAACGAGGGAAAGAAAAAACAAAGGACAACGACTGTCGAGAGAAAGACAAAAGATACAACCTTAAAAGGTATTTACCGAAAAATTCAAAATGAATTAATAAAAAAAAAAAGAAAAACAAAAGAACGGTCGACTAATGAAAAACTGAGTAAGTAATTAAACAAAAGACGATCGATTATTGAACGAAATTTAATCAGATAACTCGACGAGTAAAACAAAAGACAAACGACTGTAGATAGAGAGAGACAAAAGAACTCTACATGAATCAATGAAGAAAACCAAAAAGAAAAAGAGAAAGAATGTCGACCAATAAAAAAATAAACAAGTAATTAAACAAAAGACAATCGAATTTTGAACCAAAGGATAAACCATTAATTAGCCCAAAGAAGTTGAGAAATTGAAATTAAAAAAAAGAAGGTAAATCGACGAGTAAAACAAATGACAATCGATTAACGAAGAGAAAAAGAAAACAAAAGACAACGACTGTCGAGAGAAAAACAAAAGTCAACGACTGTCAAGAGAAAAACAAAAGATTACGACTGTCGAGAGAAAAACCAACCGTAAAAGATATTTACCGAAAACCTCAAGATGGATTAATGAAGAAAAACCAAAAAAAGAACGGTCGATTAATGAAAAACTAAATAAGTAATTAAACAAAAGACAATCGATTATTGAATCAAGTTTAATCAGAAATAAATAAATCGATGAGTAAAAACAAAAGACAATCGACTGACGAAAAAAAAACAAAAGACAACGACCGTTGAGGAAAGACAAAAGATACAACCGCGTAAGTTATTTACCGAAAAACTCAAAATGAATTAATGAAGAAAAACATTAAGAGTAAAACAAAAGACAATCGACAGCTGAGAGAGTGAGAGAGAGTGAGAGGGCAAGAGACAAAAGACACTCACTGAATAATTCTATATGAATTAACGAAGAAAACAAAACAAAAAGAAAAGAACGGTCGACTAATGAAAAAATAAATGGTAATTAAACGAAAGACGATCGATTATTTATGGAAGCAAAGGATAAACAATTTATTTATTTATGTATTTTTAAATCTGACGTCAAAGTTGGCTGTGAAACATTCAGTGTGAACATACCACTATAACCCCAATTTTTATCTAAATGTCAAACACAAACGTCAAATAATTATTATAGTGGGTTTATAGATTTTGAATTTTCTTATAATTATAATTTACAATAAATAATCAAAGTGCCCTCCACCTTCGTCGAGACATCTTTGGACTCTTTGCACAATTGCTCTGCTTACATTTTTTAACATATCAGGGTGGTTATTGATATATTGAATTTTTTCAGAGATTCTGAGCCGTAATTCTTCTAGTCCATGTATTGGTTGATGAAAAATTGAATTTTTTATGTAAGGCCATAGGAAAAAATCACATGGAGTAAGATCACAGGATCTTGAAGGGAAGGGAATAGTCGTGTTTCGACTAATAATCCGCTGATCAAAAAATTCTCTTATCAAATTTAAAGTATCATGAGTAGTGTGGGCAGTAGCTCCGTCTTGTTGAAAGAAACCAAGTGTCAATTCATCATCATGAAGTTCATTAAAAAAGGGCAATAAAATCTCCTGTCGGTACCTTTCTGCATTTAATGTGCCTAAAAACTTCATTAATTAATTTGTGAAAAGTAAATCTGGATTAATTTTACCTTGAAAAAAGTGTGGTCCAACTATTCTACGCCTTGAAATAGCCGCCCATACTCCAACTTTCTGAGGATGTAGTGGTACCTCTTCGAAAAAATTTGGCTTCTCCGAACTCCATAACCTCATATTTTGCGAGTTAACATATCCATTTAAATAAAACCAGGCTTCGTCAGTAAAAAAAGTTTTGTCTAACAAGTCGTCATTAAGAGTATTTGTAAACCACTGGCAATATTCTATTCTCAGCAGATAATCCATTTCGTGCAATTGTTGTACAGAAGTCAACCGATAAGGATATAAATGTATGTCCTTTCTTAACACCTTCTGGCAAGTGCTGATTGATAGTTCAACTTGTTGTGATAGACGGCGAATAGAGGTTCGGGGGGCATCCTCCATAATTTCTCTAACATTTTCAATTATTTCTTCAGTTCTCTTAGTAGGACGACCGCTGCCTTTTTTACGTAATATAGAGCCACTTTCCCGAAATCGTTCAACACATTGGCGCAGTGAACAGTGAAATTCATTGTAAGTGACGATGATATTTGGAAACTGTTGTCGAAATTCTTGGTAACACTCTTGAGTCGAATATTTCCATTCACCATCAACTCGATGCCCGTTACGAAAATACGCTTCAACCATAAAAATCTTATGTTCTTGCAGCAAAACCATTTTATGAAATTAAATTACACTATGGAAATCAAAACACTTAGAATACAAAATTTCTAGTCAAATGACGGACAATGCACGATTTGACAGAAGAATGACAGACGCGGGTATGGCACGTTCACAAATGACTGTTCAAAGCCAACTTTGACGTCGGATTTAAAAATACACTCGTTAGTAAACTAAGTCCGTAAGTCCATAAGGGGCCCTCATGGAGAAATGACAGAACTTTTACCAAGGATGGGCATTATGGACGTAAAAAAGGTTTAGTGAGATGGAGCATTACGTCACTCAAGCCATTACAGGACAAGGCACTTTCGCCAGTAGTTACTTGAAGGAAATAAGAAATAGGAAAGCGACATCTGCTGGTATTACCATTAAATTAAACCCCAGAGCAGATCATTGACTGCTGGAGATGGGATAATGTCAGATCGGAGACAAACAGAAAATGCCCCAAAGTCATATCAAGGATAACGTTCCCGACATTATCCTAACCAACGAGCAGCACTGGGAAGGCACAACCAAAATGCTCCGAATGATCATAGTGACCAAAAAGAAGCTCGAGAAAGCAAGAGAGAGTCTCAGAGGCAGCCCATGATCTCAACCAACATGGAAAAGACAACCCCGATTAAACCAAACATAAATAATTACCACCAGAGGGTAATGAGTTTAGTTGGTAGGCGCTCGTGATGGGGCGAATCCAACACATTTGACACTTGGATTACCGTTGACGATGTCTTACGAAGATTCTCCAAACCTCTATAAAACAAAAGACTTGTTGACTGGGTTTCCGCGTCATTTCTTAGCAAATAATCGCAGAATTTCGTTGTCAAGCTCCTTGTCCATCCATCTTACCTCGGCATAGCGCGAAATTTTATCCTGAAGCTCGATGTCCATCCACATTACCTCGATCTCGTTACTTCAATTACTTCAATGATTTCCCCTGGCCTTAAACAACTAATAACAGGTTCTTCTTTGCCTAACTGGCTTATATAATCCCTTTCATGCCATAAACACGGCTAACCTGGCCACTCTACTCGTTATATGAATCAAATTGATCGACACGAGGAGTAGGCAGATTGAGACCTCTGCGAACAAACGAACAATATTGTCTTCCCCTACGTGCACTTGGATGGAACGGTTCGTTAATGAATATAATTTATTCAGGTTTAATTTTGATTAAAGCGTAAACAGTTGAGATAACCAAAGCGAGGGCCAAACTGGAAACAATTTACGTAATGACCCGTGTGTGTGTGTGAGGGTGAGGTTACAGGGGGGTGATTACAGGAGCGTCATGTGTCTTCAACGGTCTTCTATTATCGCATTACAATCACACGCCGATTGGCTCGTGTGCCCCCTCGTGGTGTTTGTATGGCATCGCGCGCCTCTCCTATTTTATTACGTATTATGGGGGTACCTACACCACCGTGTCCTGGGAGGGGGGGAGGAGGACGAGCGACATACTTACTTATTAGGAAATCCACATCAACCGCTTCATTACGATTCATCAGCTGTACGCCGTAAACAAAGCCTTCGCTGTGTTATAGCGGCTATTTTCATAAAACACGGCAGGTGATGGCGCGCATCGAAACGTGGACAACCGCGCGACATAAGAATCTCGAGAAAGAAATTACCGGGCGAACCCGTTTTTCTCGGGTGAAATGAGAAATTACCTAAGCTTATACATATACATGTGTATTTATTTGGTGAGGGACCGCAGCCGCAATTACCAGTTATCTTTCATTCTTTATGCAAATTGGTCAAATTCTTGTCTCTGGGGGCAGAAAGTTGCACAACGCAATTGTATTACTTACGCGCGTTCTCTTTGTAAATCAATTCGGTTCTCGGAAAACAGGTGAATGTGCTTTTTGGTGTAAAGGCCGAATGCGCCGAGGTAATTGTCGGAGAACATGCGATCACTAACCCTTTCAACCATACTTGTGAGAATAATCGAGTACAAGTAAAATGACAGATATTTAGTCACGGGGCGAATTACCATCAAATTCTACAGAGTCCGTTCGATAGGCAAATTAACAACGCAAAAATCGTCCACAACAACGAAAGAGGACCGAAATGGACGTATTTCTTAGCGGAGTTAAATATTAATAATCATCTTAGGGAATCGAGGACGCTGAATCCAGTCCGAAATCTGCTTCAACGTAATAGACAGGAGATTTAATTTTTGGTGTACGTTTCTTCGCAGTCAAATATACGTCACATTATCGAAGTAAAGAGGTATGAACCCTATAGCGCTAGTGCCTATTAGGGGGAGGACTCAGGGTTCCCTTACCCATTCACTTGCTTTTTGCTTTTTACTTTTATGATTTTTAACAAATTACAACAAACATTGCTGCTCCAAAAATTGCGCCTAAAAAGCCATTACGTAAAAATAGACTTCAGATTCGTGCTCAGCGTCCTCGATTCCCTATTCTTATTTGCGACTCCCACATTTACGCACCCCCATTGTGAGTCTTGGGGTAGCTCGACGATTTCTTATAGCCAATCTCAAGAGAGAATTAAAATCTTCACGAGGTTTTAAGGTGCCCACTCCTCAGTGTCCACATCGACCCCCCCCCCTCCCCCTCATACTCAACGGGATTACTGAAGCAGTCGAGGAGTTTGAAATCCGGACTGATCGTAAAAGCAAAACTCCGCGATTAGACGGCGACGAGCAGCCTAAAAAGACGATGGAACAACAAAACACTTCAAAACGGAAAGCAATATATAAAGCAAAACAATTAAAAAATACTTTGGGCGAATTATATGCAATGTAGGTGAACGTATCTAGGACGGGAACAGAAGACAATCGACTTGTTCACGAAAAGAAAAAAAAAGACAAAAAAGGCAGTCGGTTAATTAACAAAAGACGATCAACAAGACACTCGAGTAATTAACTTAAAAAAATGTGAACAAGACAATAAAAACAAAACTGAAAAAAAAAAAACAAAAGACAATCGACTTATTAATGAAAGAAAGAAAAAGAAACAGGAGGCAGTCGACTAATTATCGTAAAGAAATAAAAGACGAGCAACTAATTCGTGAAAAACAAAAGACAGTCGACTAATTAATTAATTTTAAAAAATTGTGAACAGAAAAACAAAAGAAAATCGACTTATTAATGAAAAGAAACAAAAAAGAACAAAAGACAGTCGACTAATTATCGCAAAGAAATAAAAGACGAACACCTAACTAATGAAGATCAGAAGACAGTCGATTAATTAATTAAAAAAAAAAAAAACAGTGAAAACAATGAAAACAAAAACAAAACTTAAGAAAACAAAAGACAATCGACTTATTATTGAAAAGAAAAAAAAAATCAAAACAAAAGGGAGTCGACTAATTATCATTAAAAAATAAAAGATGAGCAACTAATTCATGAAAAACAAGAGACTGTCAATTAATTAATTAATTTAGAAAACTGTGAACAAAGGAAATTTAAAAGCAAAATAAAAGATTATCGACTTATTATGAAAAAGAAAACAAAAGGCAGTAGACTAATTAGTGTAAAGAAATGAAAGACGAGCAATTAACTCATGAATAACAGAAGACAGTCGATTAATTAATTAATTAATTAAATATAAACAATACAGCGAAAACAAAAGACAATATATATAAAAGAAAGGAAAACAAAACGACTAATTATCGTAAAGAAAATAAAAGACGAGCAACTAAATCATGAAAAACAAAAGACAGTCGACTAATTAATTAATCAATTAATTTAAGGAAATGCGAACAAAACACTGAAAACAAAAACAAAACTTAACGGAAAAAAACCAAAAGACAATCCGACTTATTAATGAAAAAAAAAAAGAACAAAAGACAGTCGACGTATTATCGTAAAAAAACATAGAAGACGAGCAACTAATTCATGAAAAACAAAAGACAGTCGATGAATTAATTAATTGATTTAAAAAAAGTGAACAAAACAGTAAAAATAAAAACAAAACTTAGAAAACAAAAAATAAAAGACAATCGATTTATTAATGAAAAGAAAGAAAAATAAAGACGAGCGACTAATTCACAAAAAAACAAAGGACAGTCGATTAATTAATTAATTAATTTCAAAAAAATATGAACAAAAAAACAAAAAAAAAACAAAAGATAACCGACTTATTAATGAAAAGAAACAAAAAGAAAAACAAAACAGTCAAAACAAAGACAATATTTAAGAAAACAAAAAACAAACGACTTATTAATGAAAAGAAAAAAAAGGCTGTCGACTAATTATCGTCAAAAAAAAAAAAAATAAAAGGCGAGCAACTAATTCATGAAAAACAAATGACAGTCGATTAATTAATTAATTAATTTACAAAAATGCGAACAAAACACTGAAAACAAAAACAAAGCTTAACAGAAAAAAGAAACAAAAGACAATCGACTTATTAATCAAAAGAAACAAAATAAAACAAAACAGCGACAACAAAGACAAAACTTAAGAAAACAAAAGACAATCGATTTATTAATGAAAAGAAAAAAACAAAAGGCAGCCGACTATTTATCGTAAAATAATAAAAAACGAGCAACTAATTCACGAAAAACAAATGACAGTCGATTAATTAATTAAAGAAAATATGAACAAAACAGTGAAAACAAAAACAAAACATAACAAAAAAAAAACAAAAGACAATCGACTTATTAATGAAATGAAAGAAAGAAAAACAAAAGGCAGTCGACTAAATATCACTAAAAAAAACAAAAACGAGCGACTAATTCATGAAAAACAAAACACTATCGATTAATTAATTAATCAATTAATTTAAAGAAATGTGAACGAAACACTGAAATCAAAAACAAAACTCAACGAAAAGAAACAAAAAGACAATCGACTTATTAATAAAAAAAAAACAAAAGACGAGCAACTAACTTATGAAAAACAAAAGACTATCGATTAATTAGTTAATCAATTAATTTAAAGAAATGTGAACAAAACACTGAAATCAAAAACAAAACTTAACAAAAACCAAAAACAAAAAGACAATCGACTTATCAATAAAAAAGAACAAAAGACAGACAGACTAATTATTGTAAAAAAAAAACACAAAAAGACGAGCAACTAATTCATGAAAAACAAAAGACAGTCGATTGATTAATTAATTGATTTAAAAAAAAATGTAAACGAAGCAGTGAAAGAAAATCAAAACTTAAAAGAAAGACGAACGACTTATTAACGAAGAGAAAGAAAAAAGAAACAACAGGCAGTCGACTAATTATGGTAAAAAAATAAAAGACGAGCAACTGATTCACGAAAAATAAAAGACAGTCGACTGATTAATCAATTAATTTATTTAAAAAAAAATGCGAACAGAACAGTGAAAACAAAAACAAAACTTAAAAAAAAAACAGAAGATAATCGACTAATTCAAGAAAAAAGAAACAACGGTCTATTAATTAATTTAAAAAAAAATGTCAGCATAACTTTTTTGTTTCTTCTTACAACTCGACTGCCTTTTGTTTTTTAACTGGAATAGACTATTACGGATCAATTCTCTTTTGTTTTTAACTGTAGTTGTCTTTTGTTTCTGGTGATACAGGGAGACCAAAAACAGGCAATCGATATATTAATGAAACGTAAAAAAAAGAACAACGCCTGGTGGACTAACTATCGCAAAAAGAAAATAAAAGACAACAAACTAATACATAAAAGAAGAAAAACAAATGCAGTCGATTAAATTAAAAAAGAGGAAAGACACTTCCCATTTGCGACACATTTCATCCGAATTTTGATTTTGAATTCAATTTCTAATCGGACGTTTTTCATTAATTTTTTAACGATTATTTCAATTTTTTTCGACTGAATTTCTTGAGTAAAACAACAAATCCTCACGATTCATTAAAAAATGAAGAAAAAGCAACTAATTTAGATTTAATAAGCAAAAGAAGAACAATGCCGAGGTCTCTTATTTATTAGTAATATTTTGGAGGAATTGAAACTTACTCTGTGCGATTTTATGTTTTCCACCACGGTTCTTATCAAATAAAATAAATGAAAGGAGAAGAGTGTGAAAGGGAAATTTTTGTCATCCAACTTCACATTCTCTTCTTACAAGCAAGCCTACGTGTATGTACCAGTCTTAAGGAATGAGCAAGTCTTCAATCAAGTCTATGTGTGGGTTTTAAAAAATTTAAGTTAAGGTTCTCTTCCCAATTAAACGTGTTTATTGCACTTATCGAGCAACAGTTAATAATTTCATAACACCCTTACACACCAAAAAAAAGAAATAAATAAATAAATAAACATATAGTTGTAAAATTAAATTACTACGGGTATTTAGTCAGGAAGTCTGCGCGGACGATAACATCAACTTTTTTAATGATACATACGTACGTTGGCACGCAGGAGATATAACCACTTTCGCACCTGCCTTTTCTGAACGCGACCTGCCCAGATTCAAATCCTAGGCGAACACACAAACGCGTTTAATTAACCGCCTTCGGCTTCGCTCTTTTCCCGAATCCTCTCGAGAGGAAGCATTGTTAATAAGACAAACTCGTGCATTAAGAATTATGATTTCGTCATTATTTATAATGCGCCGCGCGGCGTTAATTCGAACGCGCTCTTTTTTTTTATTCTTCTTCGGCGAGCACGTGCAATTTCGGTCGGTCGCTGAAAAGAACGCCGGAATTAATCTCCTCATTTCGGTACCAAAAATTACTCAAAATTACTATTGCATCTCGAGCAATCAAAAGTAAATTGCCTTCGCGCCGAAGACGTCCAGGATATGAGTTTTAATACGTCCATTATTTATCGAAATGCGTAATTAATTTTTAGATTAAATGAGACAATAAAATTGTGCGCATCTGCCTTTTGTAACTTTAATTAATAGAATACGTTCGGTTGATTTTATTTATTCCGATCGCGACCTACTAGATTTCACGAGACAGAGATTTTATATCCGGCTAGGGTAATATTTCATTTAACGTTACCTAGATAAGAAACAGCATAAATTACGGAAGAAAAAATCACAAAGGAACTATAAATGAGCAAGAAAATACAACTGTACTTGCCATAAACTTCATGAGTTTGACATTAATTGAAAATGACGCTGTGAAACGACGTTCCGGATATAATTTTTTTAGGTGAGTGGCGCCAGCGGAGAATCACTTGAAATAATAAATTGCGTGGGCCGGATGTAGTCACGTTGTCTCGTGAAATCTAGCAGGTCGTGATTTACGTATGGTCTTTAAGGATTACAGTCCAGGGCTCCGTTCAGTCATTGGACAGGAAAATAAAAACAATTTCTTTTCGTTAATTGGGTAGACCCCAAAGAGTCTCAAAGTTAACGGTCCACCTCTGCTCCTCATTTTGAAACTGCCTTCATCGCTCATTCTTCTATAATTATAATTGGAAGATTAATCAGTTTGGACTGTTCTTACATAATTTTTAAATTTTAATTCCGAGTAGTTTGGCTCAATTGTAATTGGAAGGCCAACCTGTTTGGACTGTTCTATTTTTTTAATTTTAGTTGCCTCTGGTTTAGTTCAATGATTAATGGAAGGCCTGTTCTCCTCTGATTGTTTTTATTTTTAATTTCGTCTACCTTGGTTCAATTGTAACTGGAAGGCCATTCTATCTGAACTGTTTTTCTCTGATTGTAATTCGTCTAGTTAGGGTCGATTGTAATTGGAAGGTCAACTCTGATTACATTTGTTTAGTTTGGTTCAGTTGTAATTGGGCTGTATGGACTCTTCTTCTCTGAGTAATTTTGTCTAGTTCGATTCAATTGTAATAGGAAGGCCAATCTGTTTAGACTGTTCTTCTCCCTTTATTTTTATTTTGGTTCAATAGTAATTGGAAGGACTTGTGTTTGTTTTTTTTTTACTTTTGATTTCGTTTAGTTTTACTAATTGTAATTGAAAGGCCAATCTGTCTGGACTATTCATTTCTGACTGTATTTTATTTGTTGAATTCAAGGCCAATCTGTTCTTCTCTGAATATATTTGTTAAGGTTGGTTCAGTCTGGACTGTTCTTCTCTGATTATACTTCGTCTAGTTGGGTCCAATTGTAATCTGTTCTTCTCTGATTATATTTGTTTAATTTGGATCAATTACAATATAAGGCCAATCTGTTGGGACTGATTAGCTATATTTTTAATTTCGTCTAGTTTGGTTGAACTGTAACTGGAAGGCCAATCTGTTTAGACTGTTCTTCTCTAATTATTTTTATTTTGGCTTAATAGTAATTGAAAGCCCAGTCTGTCAAGACTATTTTCCTCTGATAATACTTCATCTAGTTGGGTTCAATTGTAATTGGAAGGCCAATCTGTTCTTCTCCGATTATATTTGATTAGTTTGGTTCGATTGTAATTGGAAGGCCAATGCGTCTGGTCTTCACTTCTCTGATGATTTTTATTTATACATTCGTCCAGTTTAGTTCAATTGTAATTGGAAGGCCAATCTACCAGAACTGTTCTTCTCTGATTATATTCCATCTAGTTTGGTTTCATCGTAATTGGAAGGTCAATTTGTTTGTTCTTAGATTGTTGGAATGATGAGAGGACCAGGACGAAGAAGAAAACCCACTTATAACCCTCGTGATACGCCCTTGCACTGAGGTATTGTTTTGTTTCTTTTTGTACATCGCCGTCTTATATCTACAGAAAAAAATCTTGGTATCAGGAAGATTCTGATTTGTTTTCTTTCCATATACAATTTTTTTTTAAATTTCATTACGAAGTGAATGGACTAAGTTTGGAACAAACGCAGATACTGATTAAAAGAACTCTTTTGCAGTTCAGAAACAACAGATTATTATCCAAGGTCAAGGCAGCCGAAAATTGCAACAAATCTTGAAATGTGCAGAAGCCCTCGGTTCTGGAAAATGACGTTCAAAGATTTTTCTGTGCTTCTGAGGATATTTTGCCAAAGAAAAAAAATTGGAATGGCCTTAGGTAAATGGGTACCAAGTCTTTTGCGTAGCTAAGTTGTTAAAAAAAGATCCAAACACCCAAACACGTTGTGGAAAATGGAGGCAGAAGATGATTTTGGGAATCCCCCCCTCCCAAACCAGACAGGAATCACCGCTCTTGGTTCATATGGACTCTAAACCCCAACACAAGCGACTTCAGGGTATTTTAGGATGAAATGATCCACAATTAATTACATGGACTACAAGAAAGCTAAAAGGAGAATTGGATTTAAGTGAAAATTTGAGTAAAAATTTGTAATGGAAGAGGTGGGTAGGTAGGATTAGGTTGGATAATATCGAACACTGGAAAAGTAGGCAGGAAGTAGAGAGAAGTTGAAGAAAAGAAGGTCCACCCAATTGGGGAAAGTCGAGCGGATACAAAAAGAAAAACCAGAAACCCCAACTGAGACATAAAACGACAAAGTAAGTGAAAGATCGTCGACCACTAACATGAATAACTCTCTGACATCCTCTTGACACCGTTATACATGGGGACTCAAAATAGTTCTGCCAAATTACATTAGAAACGAAAGCGACCCAAATTCCTTGTTGTCCCAACGCTCCAGCCAATGACTTGACTCGTAACCCAAAAAGAAGGTCAAATTCGCCTTCAACTCAATACTCATCCCTCTTTCCCAATCTGCCAATTACCCCTCCAGAAAATTGGTCGCCTTTTGTACGAAAGCATCGAAAGAAAATGTTTCTAACCACGTAATAAGAATGAGGATGAGGATGGGAGAAGAGTATATGAAGCAAAGCCATACAGAAAGAAGACCTGGGCGGAAGAAGAAAACGGAAGGAACTTAGAGGAAGAAACAGCTCAGCATATCCTCTGTGATTACCCCGCACTCGCCTCGAGCAGAGGTCCCATGTTAGAAGAGTTCTGGCCTGACATGGCTGGAATTCGCAGTGCCCTTCTGTCGGACGTTCTTGGCTTCATTGAAAGGGTTGGATGGCTTGAAGAACGCTGACAGTCAAACCTGGGGGTAGTACAATGCGCCCAATTGCGGCCTAAGTGCACGTGAATTCTTATTCACCCCCCTCACCAAATCCAGAAGAATACGGAACAGCAGCTGAGTAGCGACAGGAAACGAAACAGTCCAAAAATGGGGCAAATTTCGCCCCTACCTTAACATTGATCCCCCTTTCTCAATTTTCCTAGCACTCCTCCAGATAATTGGAGTTTCTTTTTTGTAGGAAATCACCAAAAGAAAATGGTTCGAACCACGTGTTGAGGATGAGGAGTCATACAGAAGGAAGACCTGGACGGAAGGAGAAGACGGCAAGGTAGTTGAGTAGCGGCAGGAAACGAAACAGTCCAAAACTGGGCTAAATTCCACCCCTACCTTAACATTCATACCCCTTTCCCAATCTGCTAATCATCCCTCCAAAAATTGGTGGTTTTTTGTAGGAAATTACCGAAATAAAATGATTCGACGCCATACCAGGAAGACCTGGACGGAAGAAGAAGACGGAACAGCGGAACAGCAGTGGAGTAGCGACAGGAAACGAAACACACACTTACCTTAACATTCATCTCCCTGTCCTAATTTTTCTATCACCCCTCCAGAAAATTGTTGGTTTCTTGTAGAAAATCACCGGAAGAAAATGGTTTAAACCACATAATGAGGATGAGGATGAGGATGGGAGAAGAGTATATGAAGCAAAGCTATACAGAAAGAAAACCTGGACGGAAGAAGCAGTCGGAACAGCAGTTGAGTGGCGACAGGAAACGAAACAGTATAAAAATGGGGCAAATTTCGCCCCTACTTTAACATTCACCCCCCTGTCCCAATTTTCCTATCATCCCTCCAGAAAATTGGTGGCTTTTTGTAGGAAATCACCAAAAGAAAATGATTCAAACCACGTAATGAGGATGAGGACGGGAGAAGAGCTTATGAAGCAAAGCTATACAGAAAGAGGACCTGGATGGAAGAAGAAGAAGACGGAACACCAGTTGAGTAGCGAGAGTCCAAAAATGCGAGAAATTCCGCACCTACCTTAACATTCATCCCCCTGTCCCTATTTTCCTATCATCCTTCCAGAGAATTGGTAGTTTTTTGTAGGAAAGCAGCGAAAGGAAATGGTTCAAACTACGTAATGAGGATGAGAATGAGGATGATATGAGTATATGAAGCAAAGTCATACAAAAAGAAGACGGAATAGCAGTTGAGTAGCGACAGGAAACGAAACGGTCCAAAACTGGGGCAAATTTCACCTCTACCTTAATATTCATCCCCCTTCCCCAATTTTTCTATCACCCCTCCAGAAAATTGCTGTTTTTTTGAAGGGAATCACGAAAGAAAATGGTTTAAACTACATAATGAGGATGAGGATGAGGATGGAAGAAGAGAATATGAAGCAACGCCTTACAGAAAGAAAACCTGGATGGAAGAAGAAGTTGGAACAGCAGTTGAGTGGCGACAGGAAACGAAACAGTACAAAAATGGGGCAAATTCCGCCCCTACTTTAACATTCACCCCCCTGTCCCAATTTTCCTATCATCCCTCCAGAAAATTGGTGGCTTTTTGTAGGAAATCACCAAAAGAAAATGATTCAAACCACGTAATGAGGGTGAGGATGAGGATAGGAGAAGAGTTTATGAAGCAAAGCTATACAGAAAGAAGAAGACGGAACAGCAGTTGAGTAGCGACAGTCCAAAAATGCGAGAAATTCCGCCCCCTGTCCCAATTTTCCTATCATCCCTCCAGAGAATTGGTGGTTTCTTGTAGGAAAGCCCCGAAAGGAAATAGTTCAAACCACATAAGAAGATGAGGATGAGGATGGGAGAAGACTACATGAAGCAAAACCGTACAGAAAGAAGACCTGGACGGAAGAAGAAGACCGAACAGCAGTTGAGTAGCGACAGGAATCGAAACAGTCCAAAAATGGGCCAAATTCCGCTCCTACCTTAACATTCATCCCCTTTTCCCAATCTGCCAATCACTCCTCCAGAAAATTGTTGGCTTTTTGTAGGAAATCACCGAAAGAAAAAGGTTCAAACCACATAATAAAGATAAGGATGAGGATGGGAGAAGAGTATATGAAGCAAAGTCAAACAGAAAAACAGAAGGAAGACCTGGACGGAAGAAGAAGAAGACAGAACAGCAGCTGAGTAACGAAACAGTCCAAAAATGGGCTAAATTCCGCCCCTACCTTAACATTAATCCCCCTGTCCCAATTTTCCTATCACCCCTGTAGAAAATTGGCGTTTTTTTGTAGGAAATCACCAAAAGAGAATGGTTCGGTAAAGAGGATAAGGATGGGGATGGGAAAAAAGCAGATGAAGCAAAGCCATACAAAAAGAAGACCTGGATGGAATAGAAAGACGGAACAGCAATTGAGCAGCGACAGGAAACGAAACAGTCCAAATTCCTCCCCTGCTTTATCATTCATCCCCCTTTTCCAGTCTGCCAATCGCCCTTCCAGGAAACTGGTCGTTTTTTTGTAGGAAAGACCAAGACAAAATGGTTCAAACCATGCAACGAGGATGAGGATGGAAGAAGACTATATAAAGCAAACCCATACAGGAAGAAAACCTGGAAGGAAGAAGAAGAAAAAGGAACAACACTTGAGTAGGTACAGGAACAAGACAGAAATGAACGGAAAAGAAAACCTCAGCTCCAATGGGGTGAAAAGCCATTGAGTAAGCAGCTCCAATGGGGACAAAACGTGGTGAAAAGGATTGACTAGGTGAATGGTTGCAATAACTCAATTAAAAGAAGAAGAAAACCAAGGCGACAGGGCTAATGCAAAGGTGTTCAGCCGGGGGCGTGCAGGAATCGCCGATAAAGTAAATTTAAATCGCAAAGGCAGAAGATTCAAAGCAACAATGTATCGGCTGAGTGGCGCAATTTGGTAAACTCAGCAGAACGAGCGAACTCGTATATCGCACCTGCCCCCAAACAGTCTTGGCAAAGCCCAAGAAAATTAGGGTTAATATAAACAAATGTTCCAAAGCGGCTTGCACTCTCAAAAGCGGCTGAGATTAACCTAAAGTTGCATCAAAAGGTGCCGAAAAGAACATCTGCACGTTGCACCGTCCATTCCGTTCGGACTAATCGTATAAATACCTGTCGACTTCAATTGTACGACATTCAAGTGTTTTTATTGCCATGGTGAAGTATCAAGTGTAATGTGAACCATGTAAGCCTCTTATTTTTATATTAGTAAATATGTTAGGTGATTTGGTTACGTGAGATTTTTGGTGGAGGCGCCGTGCCTGAAGCTTCAAGGCTGTACCACGAGGGTTATAACTTCTGGTCCTCTCGTTATTCCAATACTCCAGTGACTATTTGGAGTACCTTATTAGTTACGTTGATTGCTTGTTGGGTTTGTGGTTAAAATATTTTCTGAACTGAGAAGAATTTACACGCGGTTGTTCGTGTTGTAAAATCGTAACGAGCAGGAACCACTTCACAAACCCCGATAAAGCGCATCGGTGAATCAAATTGGCGCGACCCTTGGCCGGCAGAGCTGTAATTAATAGCGCCATGTGTGCAAATCAATGACCCCCACCTGGCCCCGTCATGTGAGGGTGAAGCGGGCACGAGCCCCTCGCATGGGTCATCACCTTTAGCCAATTTATTTTTTCGTAAGTTTGTTTTCGCCGGCCGATTGTTAGCTTTTACTGTTAGGTCCGTTTTTTCTTCGGCAGGATAACTGTAGGTTATTATTTTCCTGTATATCGAAGAGTTTTTAAAAAAAGGATGAACCGTTGGAACTGAATTAGCATAAAATCTGCTCATTTGTGGAGTATAGAGAGATAGATAAGAAGAAGAAAAAAAACAACCGGTCAGGTGATCGACGTTAAGATATGATGACGATGATGAATCGTAGAACAAGATAATTACCATTCGGACGCCTGTGCGTATATGTATAAAAACATCTAGTTCGTTACAATTTATAGCTAAACGCACAAAACATAGAATTACGTGCGCAGGTGCGAGAATGACTTCCCACATTTAAACGACATCCTGAAGATGATCGCTCGCTCCTTCAGGGACATTCAGATGGGCCCCGCATCGTCCATCGACCATCACTAGAACCAGCGATAGAAATTTACGTGCGTTACATGTTAAACGAATTCAAACCTGAAATGCGCCTCACGGATTTCTCGTGAAGTTTGAAAGCTCGTCGGTTGCATGCAAGCAATTTTTGATCGAATTCGGCGACGACAAGCTGTGAAGGCAAAGCCGCGAATAAAACTATTAACTTAATAAGCCCCCAGGCCCGTTTGGGTCTAATTTGCATTTAAGCGTTTAACGTGCACAGGTGCGCGCTCGTGCGAACCAAGCGAAATAATTTTTCTGTGGGAAAACGTAACCGATCAAGCGGGTAAGCAAGTGTTAGATGAGGTAACCAAGGCGAGAATTAGAATATTTTATGAGTCTTTCGATGTGGCGGACGATAAACATTTCACTAGTGACAGAAAAACGTGGATAAAGTTGATGGGTTGTAAATCACGCGCGCCGTTCGTGTCTTTACCGATCGTTGAAATCTCCGCCGAAGTTTGGAGATTCCTTACTTTTCATGAATTTTGCAGCAACTTTGTATAAGTTTCAAGGTTATTACTTCACGATCGAATATAATTTTATTCGATCTCATGGTATATGGTGGGACTAGATAATAATACGTACTGGTTTGATACGTCAAAGGAATTTGTCGTCAACTCTAGAGGACAATGAATTTATACCGTGGAATGGCTTGTGGTAAGAGCAAAAACAATTGAGTGACAGTTTGGAATATGAATACAAACAAACTAAATCCCTTATTGAAAAGAGAGCAATTCATTTGCCATTGATCATCCGCCATTAATCTGTCGTTCAACTGTTTTTACTCTCTCTATTGTACCTAAACGTCAACTGTCAACTGTCAACGATGATTGAATTTGCCGCTCTACAATATTTTTTTATTTTATTTTATATAGTGTTGACTAAAAATTATTTTTTTATTGATATCCCTATACAATAAAGACCGTCCTAAAAAAAAACTTCTTTCCAAGAAGGATGATTTCATATTTAGGTTCGGGTTACGTCGACTTTGTAACCTGAACTTAGTACTTGGAGGAATTCTGGGGAAATTTGAATTTTCTTTGCCTATTTTTCTTCATTAGGCGATATTCTTTTGTTATCTCAGGATGTTCTGTTTTTTAACACCGATTTGCTGCATATATCTTCTTTTTGCCTATTCATTGGTTGATTTTCTTTTGTTTTCTCCGCATTTTCTATTTTTTACATTTGTTTCGCTTTTTTGTCATTACTTAACATTCATTTATTTTTTCCTGTTTAATCGTCTCTAGTTTAAATCTCTTTAACAATCGATTGTTATTTATTGTCTTCCGTTAGTCGATTTTCTTTCGTTTTTTCTTTTGCTTCGTAAGTCGATTAGGTTTCGTTTTTTTTTGTTTGCTGCATAAATCGGTTTTCTTTTGTTTTCTCCCCATTTTGTATTTTTCCAGATTTTTTTTTTTGTTTTATTGTCATTACTTAAAGTGTATTAATTTTTTCCTCTCTTTAATCGACCGTCTTTTATTTTTCTTTGTCAATCGATTGTTAAGTATGTATTTTCTTTTTCATTAGTCGATTTTCTTTTGTTTTTTGTTTTACTGCATAAGTCGATTATCTTCGTTTTCTTCTTTTGGTGCATAAGTCTACATTTTCTTGTTTTCTCGGCATTTTCTTTTTTTTATTTTTGGGGGTCGTTGCCATTTTTGCTGCGTAAGTCGTCTTTTGTCATTAATTTACTTTTCCCTCTTAAATCGACTCTCATTTATTTTTCTTTATCAATCGATTGTTATTTATTTTCTTCCGTTAGTCGATTTTTTTTTGTTTTTTTTTTTGCTTCATAAGTCAATTTTCTTTTTTTTTTTGGTTCATAAGTCGACTAGCTTTTGTTTTATTTTTTTGCTGCGTAATTTTGTTGTTTTGTTTTTTGTCATTACTTAACGTTCATTTATTTTTTCCTCTTAAATCTTCTCTCATTTATTTTTCTTTGTCGATCGATTGGTTTTTATTTTCCTCCATTAGTCGATTTTTTTTAAATTTCTTTGTCTTGCTGCACAAGTCGATTTCTTTTGTTTTTTTTTTTTACTGCATAAGTCGATTATCGTTTGCCTCTTTTGCTCTGCATAAGTTGATCATCATTTGTTTTTGTTTTTACTGTATAAGTCGATTAGCTCTTGTTTTTTTTTTGCTGTATAAGTCTATTTATCTTTGTTTTCTCAGCATTTTTAATTTTTTTTTTTTATATTTGTTGCCATTTTTGCTGCGTAAGTCGTTTTTGTCATTAATTAACATTTATTTGTCTTTCCCTGATTAATCGACCGTCACTTTTTTTTTCTTCGTCAAACGATTATTAAGTATTTATTTTATTTCGTTGGTCGACTTTCTTTTGTTCTTTTTTTTGCTGTATAAATAGATTTCTTTGTTATTAATTAACATGTTTTTTTGTCATTTCATTTATTTTTCTTTATCAATCGATTGTTATTCATTTTCTTCAATTAATCGATTTTCTTTTGTTTTTTGTTTTACTGCACAAGTCGATTATATTTTGTTCTTTTTTTCTTTTGGTGCCTAAGTCTAGTTTTCTTTGTTCTCTCTGTATTTTTTTTATTTTCTAACATTTTTACTGCGTGAGTCATTTTTTGTCATTAATTAATATTTATTTACTTTTCTCTCTTAAATCGACTCTCATTTATTTTTCTTTATTAATCGATTGTTATTTATTTTCGTCCATTAGGCGATATTCTTTTGTTTTCTTTTTTGCTGCTTAAGTCGATTATCATTTGTTTTTGTTTTTGCTGCATAAGTCGATGAGGTTTTGTGTTTTTTTTTGCTACTACTTTTGTTTTCTCAGCATTTTTTTATTTTTTGACATTTGGCCATTGTAAGTCGTTTTTTGGTCTTAAATTAACATTTATTTATCTTCCTCATTAATCGACCGTCTTTTATTTTTCTTTATCAATCGATTGTTAACAATTCCTCCATTAGTCGATTTTCTTTTGTTTCTTTTTTTTGTTGCATAAGTCGATTTCTTTGTCATTAATTATCATTTATATGTTTTTCCTTTTTTAATCGATTTCATTTATTTCTTTTATCAATCGATGTTATTTATTTTCTTCCATTAGACGATTTTCTTTTGTTTTTGTTTTTTAGTGCATAAGTCGATTATCTTTTTTTTTGCTGCATAAGTTGATCATCGTTTGTTTTTGCTGTATAAGTCGATGAGGTTTTGTGCTTTTCTTCTTGCAAAAATCGATTTTGTTTTGTTTTCTTTGCACTTTTTTATTTTTCGACGTTTGGCCATTGTTGCTGCGCAAGCCCATTTTTGTAATTGATTAACATTTATTTGTCTTTCCCTCGTTAACCGAGCGTCTTTTATTTTTTTTTTATCAATCGATAGTTAAGCATTTATTTTCTTCTATTAGTCGATTTTCTTTTGTTTCTTTTTTTCTGCTGTATAAGTCAATTTCTTTATCATTAATTAATATTTATTTATCTTTCTCTCATTAATCGACCGTCTTTTATTTTTCTTTATCAATCGATTATTAAGTATATATTTTCTTCCATTAATCGATTTTCTTTTGTTTTTTTTACTCCATAAGCCGATCATCGTTTGTTTTTTTTTTTTGCTGCAATAAGTCGATTATCATTTGGCTCTGTTTTTGCTGCTCAAATCGATTAGCTTTTGTGTTTTTTTTTTTTTTTTTTTGGTGCATAAGTCGATTACCTATTGTTTTCTTTTTTGGTGTATAAGTCGATTTTCTTTTGTTTTCTCAGCATTTTTTAATTTTTTGACACTTGTTACCATTGAAGAATGCGCAAGTCGTTTTTTGTCGTTAATTAATATTCATTTGTTTTTCCCTCTTTAACCGACTGTCATTTATTTTTCTTTATCAGTCAGTTGTTATTTATTTTCTTCCATTAGTCGATTTCCTTTTGTTTTTAATTGACTATCAATTGTTGTCTCTCATTAGTTGTCATTTATTTTTCGACAGTGACCATTATTCCTTATCGATTATCATTTTATTTTTCTTATTAGTCGATTTTCTTTTATTTTCTCTGTATTTTATTATTATTTTAAGATTGATTCGTTTTCTTGCAGCATATTTATTGGTTGTATGATTTATTTTGCTTCTCTAGTCAGGATTTTCTATTTTTTTTTTATATTTATTATCTTTTTGGTTTCTTCCATTAGTCGAATTTCTTTTGTTTTTGTTTTGCTTTGTAAGTCGTTCAGCTTTTGTTTCTCTTTATTTTTTTGATGCATAAGTAGATTATCTTTTGTTTTCAATTGACTATCATTTGTAATCTCTCATTAGTTGTCATTCATTTTTCCACAGTAACTATTATTCTTTATCGATTATCACTTTTTTTTTATTAGACGATTTTCTTTTGTTTTCTCCGCATTCTTTTATTATTTTAACACCGTTTAGTTTTTTTCGCAGCGGATTTATTGTTTTTATGATTTGTTTTTCTTATCTAGTCAGGATTTTCTATTTTTTTGACATTTATTATCTTTTTTATTTATTTTTCCCTCGTTAATCGATCGTCATTTATTCTTCATTTTTCTTTATCAATCGATTGTTGCTGCATAAGTCGATTTTCTTTTGTTTTTAATTGTTTGTTATTTATTCCCTCTCGTTAATCGTCATTTATTGATTGATTGATTG
Organism: Serrognathus titanus; assembly: GCA_039766575.1. Taxonomy (NCBI): domain Eukaryota; kingdom Metazoa; phylum Arthropoda; class Insecta; order Coleoptera; family Lucanidae; genus Serrognathus; species Serrognathus titanus. The sequence goes on from CM077914.1 coordinate 61,405,813, forward strand.
ATTGATTGACTGATTGTTTATTGATTATTTTTGATCGTTAGTTGATTTTCTTTTGTTTTTTTTTGCGATTTGTTTTGATTCTTTCGTCAATTTTCTTTTGTTTTCTCAGTATTTTCTATTTTTAGACATTTATTATGATTTTGCTGCGCAAATGTTTTATTTTCGTCAATAATTACTTTGAATTTTTTTAATTTTTCCCTCGTTAGTCAACGGACTTCCATTTTTTTTTATGAGTCGATTGTTATTAATTTTCTTCTATTAGTCGATCGTCTTTTATTTATTTTTTTTTCTTTTGGTGCTACATAAGTCAATTTTCTTTTGTTTTTGGTTTTTTCTTTTGCCGCATAAGTTAATTTCTTTGGTTTTTCATTGTCTGTTATTTACTTCCTCTCGTTAATCATATTGCATTTTTTGACGGTGCTCATTAGCGGGTCGCATTAAAATTATAAAAAAAAGAGAACAACGTTTCCGTAAAAATATACAGGGTGATCTGTACTGAGTCATTCGATCAGCTATTTGTTTCTATCTATGAATCGACGTCATCCGACGAAAATGAAAGGATGTCAAAGCCACTTTCATTTTTGCAAAATTTACAATAAACTGAGAAATGGAAATCCGGCTGCGTTCTTCATTTGTTTTCCAGTACATACACATTTTCAAGAACATTGATTAATTAAATTTTTTACATTGATCCTCATTCGTCACCCGCATTAAAACTTATTTAAAAAAAAATAATAAAAGCGATGTCACGCGACCAGCTTTGAAAAATTTCGAAAATATACAGGGTGATCTACGTCATTCGTACGTTCTCAAGTTTCTTGCTACTTATTGATCGACGTCAAGGAAATTTGTACCGTCGCGAACGTAATTCTGGCTGCGTTATTCATTTCTTACGTACATTACAAAACAAAACAAAACGAAAAAGAAAGAAAACGATGTGTCACGTGACTAAATTTTGATTGGCTTTTGCTTTACTTTGCGAAAATACACAGAGTGATTTAAGACACTCGTTCGTTCTCAATTTTTTTTTTGTTAAAAACGTTAAAGGAATTGGAAGTATCCAACAACGTTTTTGAAAAGATATTAAAACCTAACCCGACTTTAATATGTGTCAAATTTTGAATAAAGTAACGAAAAAATATCGGGCTACGTCACTCATTTGTTTCCTAAATCACTTTCAAGGCCTCTACTTACTTGATTGCTCAATTGTTTTGAGTTGACCCTCACTCGCGAGTCGAATTCAAAATTACACGGTGTCACGTGATTAAATTTTACTCCGATGAAATATACAGGGCGTCCGTTTTCAAATTTCATTCTGTTTATGAATCGACGTCGAAGAAATTTAATTTTTGTAAAATCTGTAACTAACAGCAAAAGAAATCCCGACTGCGTTTGTTCGTTTGTTTTCTAACCTTCGCGTCTTTAACTGTCCGCAGCAAATTAAAAAAAAAATTTAAACTCGATCGTCAGTATTAAAAGAGAAAATTAAAAGTTAAATTGAATATTGTCGTGTCACGTGGCGTGGTCGACCTTGAAGGATTCTAATTGGAGCGTACGGATTTCTAATTTCAAATTTGTTTACCATAAAATCATAAACATTGTTCATAAAGTTTTATCCTGAAGAAACAGTCGACGTAAATTCAGCGAAACGTTGCGTTTACGAACAACGCAATAATTACTAAAAAAAAAAAAAATGTTGCTTGCCTCTTATCTCCATTGGACACGCTGCACCCCCTCCCCCACGATTGTCATACTCATCTGTACAACAACTATTGTATTTTTTAAAAAAAAATCTACTGGGTGATACATGATTTGGTGGTTTTATAGCAAAACAACTTTTTCTAATGAATTTTTTAATAATGTCTTGTAAACTCGTGTTGCGTCCAACGTTCAATTGTCTGGTTGATTCACGCGACGGATTTCAATAGAAACGTAGTATGCGTAGGCCCCAAAATCTAAAAAACAGCCGGAAATTTCGAAAACTAACCAAAAAACTCTGGCCTACTTGAAGTAAAACGACGATGGATGCGAAAACTTTGTTTCTCTGACAAATAGAAGGATCTCTGCAAGTCAACAAATATACAATGCATTCAGAAGTGCTTGCTGGATTAAAACTGGTGCTACGATGATGCCAAATTGTAATAGTAAAGCTAAGAAATCAAACAAGCACGCCACTGATGAATTTTAGGGTGGAATTCATCATACCCAGCAGGAACGCCAATACTAATACTAATACGACTGCGCTCTTGATTCGTACGCCTTCCAAACATTTCTGAACGTACTGTATCAAAAAGGAACTGTCGTTATACGCACAGAATATTTTGGAAAGTCAAGCTTGAGCATAGCAAGTAACAATTACAAAGCAGCAAGTTATTAGCAATCGTATTTAAAACTAAAGTCGTGATTGAAATAAACAAGGAACGATATAGCTTTGTGTCAATTTTGTTTTTCTTCTTAATCAATCGCCTAATTAAGAAATGAAAAGCCGAATCTAAAACATCCTGTATAAGCATTGACGATTACTATTTGAGAGTCCGGTAAATTTTCAGCGCAAATTTCTTTCATTTCCGAGGTACTTTCTTAAACTACCTGAAAGCCCACATGCATCACCCCGTATATAAAAATATTAAAACGTATATAACCAAGAGCCCCAGAATTTCAAAGACTAGATCAAGCTCTAAAGATACTTTCAACATAAAAAAAATACGTACGTATCTTTAACTTATACTGAGCGATTAAAAAAAAATAATAAATTTACTTAAAACAAAACACTTTCGTACGTGCCGAGCCCGAAGTATGGCAGTAATCTCATAGCCTACATAGGTCACAACCCTGATTAACAATCCAATCAATCAACGGAAGGGATTTTAATCTGGCAATTGTTTTAAACGGAGTCCTGCGTAACCGCGAGCAAACCGAGCAAATGAAACTTGCCTAATCCGAGCGTCTAATCTGGGCAGTCGCCAATGAAAACCCCGCGCCCAGGTAAACCGATCCCCCCGTCGGGGCAAAGCCAATGACGGCGGCGCGCAGGTGACAAGTGGGAGTAAACGATCGAGCGGATCGCGCACGTGCTACTATTTACCTGCCTCGGTTTACCTGTATGAGATATCGAGGCGGCTCTGGTGGGGTTTCGATGCTACTTGAATATACCTGAACGGGTGTTTGACGAGGGCAGTCAGGTGCGACGATCCTAGGTGTGTGGATTGCTGTTGTTTGCAGGCAGCTGGACGCACCGTGGCACGCGCGAACAATTTTTTTTTTTGTGAACCAACCAACTTTTCTATAACCAGGAGGACTGTGATGATGACGATGATGATGGCGAGTCGCGCGTTCTTCTCAGGCTGTTGTGCTCTGCTTCGGAAATGAACTGTGCGAAAAAAATATTTTAGACTTGTGATGCGGTTCGATTGTATTCATGTGCTGCGGTTGTACTCGTCAAGAATTTAGTGGTGAGTAGAGCTTTGATATTTCAATTGTTTCGCTGAAACTTGAGGTAGGACAGGATGTATTATAAAAAAAAAACACTTCGCTGTATATTCCATAGACGCAAGGTTCGTATAAAAAATCAAAAAATTTAAGACAAAGTCACCAGACGCCCCCCTAACCCCGTTAGATGTGATTAGAGCCTCCCCTATTCTCAGCGTTCTTCAAAATTGAGTCTCACACTCATTTATGTTTTAATTTATTTTGTGCTTCAGAAAAAAAATTGAATTGATGAACAGTACGCTAAAAGGGGCAAGGCAGATGATATCAAAAATCAAAGGATTTAAGGCCCCCTCGTCCCCGTTAGATGTGATTAGAGCTCCCCCGTTCTCAGTGTTCTTCAAAATTGAGTCTCACACATCGTGTTTCGTTAATTTATGTTTTAATTTATTTTGTGAGTGGTTCAGAAAAAAAAAATTGAACTGACGAACAGTGCGTTAAAAGGGACAAGGCAAGAATTTTGTGAAATATTAAAAAATGATTGTTGAAGCCCCCAGGCCCTCCTCCTTCCTTGGCAAAGTTTATTACATTAACAGGCAGGTAACTCTATGTATCGCCCATTTGCCCTCCAAAAAAAATCTTCAATTTCACTTTCAGTTAAGATAAGAACGCGCCAAAGCGTACATTTTCAACATAAAGTGAAACATATGGTACGTATTTCTTGCAAAACTCTTCAGCATTTAATAATAATGACGTGTAGCACAATTCAATAATGCTGAAAATGCATCGACACAATAATTATTATAAAAAAATAAATCATGTTCTTCTTTTTCATTTACTTTTACATATCTGAAATGCCCTGCCTGAAATCATTCTCAAAAATGAATGAAGCTCAAACCAGGGTTGATTTTTTTCAAAAAAACAAAAAAAAATCACGATTTTTTCTTAAACAATCACGATTTTTTTTATTTTTATTGATTTTTTTTTAATTTTTATTGTCTTTTTACATAGAAAATGCAATAATTGACATTAATAATAACAAATAATTGAAAATAACAATAATTACTAAGACACGTCTTTCTGTTCAAACTTGCAGTGATTTTTAAAAATTTTTTGATCAACTCTTGCCTTGAAATTTGAACGGTATGTCATAAGTCATTGTCATTTCATTGATAATTTTTTTTAATAAAATCACTCGGTATAACGGAAGCAAGAAAACAAGCGAAATGCAACCGATTGCGTAACAAATTGGTGGACGATTTAATTTTCTTTTTCGCCCAAAAAATAAAAATAAATAATAAAACAGAATTCTCTTAAATAAATAAATGAATGAAACAACAAAACATTTATTTATTTTTTACTTTTTAATCGATTCCGTTTATTTTTCTTTATCACAACGATTGTTATTTATTTTCTCCCTTAGACGATTTTCTTTTGTTTTTGCTGAGTAAGTCGATTAGCTTTTGTTTTTTCTTTTTTTTTGAGCGTCATAAGTCGATTTCTTTTGTTTTGATATTTGATAATTTTTTTTATAAAATCACTCGGTACAACAGAAGCAAGAAAACAAACGAAGTGGGACTGATTGCGTAACAAATTGGTGGACGATTTAATTTTCTTTTTTGCCAAAAAAAAAGAAATAATAAAACAAAAGAATTCTCTTAAATAAGTAAATGAATAAAACAACAAGACATTTATTTATTTTTCACTTTTTAATCGATTTCTTTCATTTTTCTTCATCATATCGACTTTTATATATTTTCTTCCATTAGACGATTTTCTTTTGTTTTAGCTGCATAACTCGATTAGCATTTGTTTTTTTCTTTTTGGAGTTATCAGTCGATTTCTTTTGTTTTGATATTTGATATTTGATAATTTTTTTTTATAAAATCACTCGGTAGAACAGAAGCAAGAAAACAAACGAAATGCGACCGATTGCGTAACAAATTGGTGGACGATTTAATTTTCTTTTTCGCCAAAAAAAAAATAAATAAATAATAAAACAAAAAAATTCTCTTAAATAAATAAAAGAATGAAACAACAAAACATTTATTTATTTTTCACTTTTTAATCGATTTCATTTATTTTTCTTTATCATATCGACTGTTATTTGTTTTCTTCCATTAGACGATTTTCTTTTGTTTTTGCTGCATAACTCGATTAGCATTTGTTTTTTCTTTTTGGAGTTATCAGTCGATTTATTTTGTTTTCCCGGCAAAAAAATTCTCTTAAATAAATAAATGAATAAAACAACAAAACACATTTATTTTTTTTTATCAATTGATTGTTATTTATTTTTTTTCCGTTAGTTAATGATTAGTTAGATGATTTTCTTTTGTTTTTGCTGCATAAGTCGATTAGCTTTTGCTTTTTCTTTTTTTTTTGGGCGTTATAAGTCGATTTCTTTTGTTTTGATATTTGATATTTGATAATTTTTTTTATAAAATCACTCGGTAGAACAGAAGCAAGAAAACAAACGAAATGCGACTGATTGCGTAACAAATTGGTGGACGATTTAATTTTCTTTTTCGTCAAAAAGTACATAATAAAACAAAAAAATTCTCTTAAATAAATAAATGAATAAAACAACAAATCACAATCAACCGTGAAACAAAGTATTTATAATAAGAATAAGGAAAGCGAAACAGATGAACGACGACCGATTGTGCTGTAGTAACAAAAGAAGGAAACAAACGAACAAAAAAGGGTGGACGGTTTACGCAGACGTAAAAAATCCTTCATTTCCTTTTCCTGTATCAAAAAATAATTTCTTTTTTCAAGAAATATATAAACAAATAGATAAACAGGCACAAATAAGGAAATAAAATACGATTGATGGGGGAATAGAAGTTTTTTTGATTTTAGTTTCTTGTCACAGAAAAAAAAACAAACAAACAAACAAACAAGAATCGATCGTTATTCATATTTTCTGCGTGCTTCTCTCGGAAATTCTCAAACGTCCAAATTTGCATGTCCTGCTGGTATAGAGGAACTCGACTCTTATGTTCGGCGAATTATTTCATGACAGATGTCATCGCGAAATGACAGAACCAACTGAAATAGTCATTTTGATTTTTTCAGGATTGTAAGAGTTACACTTTTGGTTTTAGAAAGGAATCACTAGATTTGTCACTGAAATGAAATCATAAAATTTTCGATATTTCCGAACGGAGCGAAAATTATCTGAAATTTCAAACACCAGATCTTTGGCAACATTGCATTAAACGAGTCTGATCTGCGTCATTTATTTAATAACATTACAAAAATGGTTTTAAAAATAAACTCCTCAATATCTAGGCAGTTTTATTTATTCATTTATTTACTGACTTTCAGTACATAACGGGTAAACCCAAGTAATACATGATAAGAAAATATCATCATCTAAGCTAATGGAAACAATGCGTAACTAAAGTATAGTAAATATTTATTTCTAAATCTAAACCTAAAAACTAAAAACCTAGAACTAAATTTAAATGATGGATAAGTGTGTAAATTAAAGTAAATGAAATGTATTTGTTGTTGGTTTAAGCTAAAGATATTTATATCTTTACCTAAGTGGTTTGGGTGTCTACTCAATGTGTCGATTGGCTAATGAAAATCTATATTGAAGATGTTGTCATTTCTAGAATTAATTCTGGGTCCTCTGAAACCAAGCTTCGATAGGAGTTGGGGTGACTTCATTATGTTATTTAGTATTTTAAGTCCAAGTTTTGTCCAAAAATTGGTCCTGCGTTGCTCTAGTGATTGGAGACCAACTATGCAAAGGCGGTCTTTATACGGGATATCAGTTTTATTAATATTTAATTGAAATAATAAGTTGTTTATGAAACGTGATTGGACCTTTTCGATTCTGTCTATGTACAAATGATAGTAAGGAGACCATATGATGGAGCCATATTCGAGAATAGGTCTGGCTAAGCTTTGGTATAATTTGATAAGAGCAAGGTATTTTTTAAAGTCTGTTGTCATGCGCTTAATAAAATCACACAATTTACTGGCTTTGGCTATTATAGTTTCGAGATGTGAGTTAAAATTTATGAACAATCGTAGGTGATGCCGAGATCAACAATTTCATCTACTCTTTGGAGAATTTTGTTATTAATGGTCCTTCTTTTTTTTTGAAAAAGGAAATAACTCTATATTTGGTAACGTTAAGTATCATTTTATTATCTGCAGCCCATTCGAGTACTGTATTAATATACAAGTTTGGAGAGTGGAAGTATCGGATTTATTTTTGATGATTTGAAACAACTTTAGATCATCTGCAAACAGAAGAAACTTACAATTTGATGATGTCGTTGATAAATAGGAGAAATAGTATGGGTCCTAGGTGACTTCCTTGAGGGACACCCGAGGTTACGGGGATATTACAGGATGTTGCATTTGAATATTTTACAATTTGAGTACGTTCTGAGAGATAGGAAGAGATCCACTTTAATAAGTCGCCTATTATACCATAGGATTCTAATTTTTTTAGGAGAAGATTGTGATCAACTTGATCAAAAGCTTCATGGAAGTCCACCTATATAGAGTCAACTTGGTGACCTGATTTAATAGCTTTAGTTAGGTCATGGTTATAAAGCAGGAGATTTGTTTCAGTACTACGGCCTGGACAGAATCCATGACTGTTCGATCAATTATAAAATTATGGTAGGTGTGTAATAATTTATCAAAGAAAATAGATTCCATAAGTTTACCCATGGCAGATAAAGTACTAATTGGTCTATAATTTCGTACATCAGATTTATTCCCAGATTTATGATTATGATTCCAATGAGACGGAAATTCGCCAGAGGTTAAGGATTTATTAAATAAAAACGACAGGGGCGTACTGAGAAAGGTCATACATCTTTGAAGGTAAAAAGCTGGTACTCCAACCGGGCCTATCGAAACTGTTCCTTTAAGTTTAGATAATGCATTTATTATCACGGTGGTATCAAAGTTGATTGTGTTTAAAGAAAAACTGCTTTTGTAAGTGTTGGGATGTAAGGGATTTTCATTCGTTGAGGGCTTGGTGTACCATAAACAGAATTGAAGTGTTCAGCAAACAGATTGCATATCGTAGTTGGATCATCAGTGGTGACACCATTGTAAAAGAAGTGTTTTGAGAACTGAGAGGTTTTTCGCTTGGATTTAATAAAGTTCCATATAAACATTGGTATTAAGGTTAATGTTGTTTTCTGTAAAGGTTATGAATTTCTCATAGTCTTTTTTGATGTTAGTCTTCGAAAGATTTCTATAATATTTGAACTTTTCGAATATTGATGTATCGTCTCTCCTTTTTTTTTTTGAATTTATTGAATAATTTATTTTTCGCTTGAATCAAGCTGATAGTTTGAGGGGAGTACCAAGAAGGAAATTTTATTGATGTACTGAATTTTTTAGAAATAAAAATTTCAAAGCTGCTGTATATGATGCAATAGAGTGTGTTTGCAAAGTAGAATTTTTTGAAAAAATGTTATCCCATTCGAATAAATTTAAATAATTATTTATATCATCATTGAACTGACGAACAGTGCGCTAAAAGGGGCAAGACAGGTGATGTTTAATTTGAATTAATTTTGGCAAGAATTTTGTGAAATATTAAAAATGATATAAAACATTGTTGAAGCTCCCAGGCCCCCCTCCTTCCTTGGCAAAGTTTATTATATTAACAGGCCAGTAACTCTATGTAGCCCCCACTTGCTCCCCAAAAAAATCTTCAATTTCACTTTTAATTAAGATAAGAACGCGCCAAAGTGTACGTTTTCAACCTAAAGTGAAACATATGGTATGTATTTCTAGCAAAACTCTTCTGCATTTAATAATAATTTTGGATAATGACGTGTAGCACAATTCAATAACGCTGAAAATGCATCGACACAATAATTATTATAAAAAATAAATTCTCCTAAAAAAATCATGTTTTTCTTTTTCATTTACTTTTATTTGAAATGCATTGCCTAAAATCATTCTCAAAAATGAATGAAGCTCAAACCAGGGTTGATAAAAATCATGATTAAAAAAAAATCACGATTTTTTCTTAAACAATCACGATTTTTTTGATTTTTATTGATTTTTTTAACATTTTTATTATCTTTTTACATAGAAAATGCAATAATTGACATTAACAACAGCGAACAATTGAAAATAACAATAACTACTAAGATACGTCTTGTTCAAACTTACAGTGATTTTTAAAGAAATTTTAATCAACTCTTGCCTTGACCAATGTCATAAGTCATTGTCATTTCATTGATAATTTTTTTTTTATAAAATCACTCGGTATACCAGAAGCAAGAAAACAAACGAAATGCGTAACAAATTGGTGGACGATTTAATTTTCTTTTTCGCCCAAAAAAAAAAAGAAATAATAAAACAAAAAAATCTCTTAAATAATAAATGAATGAAACAACAAAACATTTATTTATTTTTCACTTTTTAATCGATTTAATTTATTTTTCTTTATCATATCGACTGTTATTTATTTTCGTCCATTAGACGATTTTCTTTTGTTTTTGCTGCATAACTCGATTAGCATTTGTTTTTTCTTTTTGGCGTTATAAGTCGATTTCTTTTGTTTTCCCGGCAAAAAAGTTCTCTTAAATAAATAAATGAATAAAACGACAAAACACAATCAACTGTGAAACAAAATATTTATAATAAGAATAAGGAAAGCGAAACAGATGAACGACGACCGATTGTGCTGTAACAAAAGGAGGAAACAAACGAACAAAAAAATGGTGGACGGTTTACGCAGACGTAAAAAAATCTTTCGTTCCCTTTTCCTGTATCAAAAAATAATTTCTTTCTTCACGAAATATATAAACGAATAGATAAACAAACACAGATAAGGAAATGACAGAACCAACTGAAATAGTAATTTAGATTTTTTCAGGATTGTAAGAGTTACACTTTTGGTTTTAGAAAGGAATCACCAGATTTGTCACTGAAATGAAATCATTAAATTTTCGATATTTCCGAACGGAGTGATAATTATCTGAAATTTCAAAAACAGAAACACCAAATCTTTGGCAACATTGCATTCAACGAGTTTGCTCTGCGTCATTTATTTAATAACATTACAAAAATGATTTTAAAAATAGATCATATCATATCATTTATTCGAACTCAAAAAATAAACAGTTCATGTCAAAAATACAGCATGGCGCTAACGATAACAATAACTGAGAAATTCATTAATTGCATAAAATGGATTATTCACAAGGAAAAGTCTTATGGTGCTTCTAAACTGTTTCATTGGCATTTCGGTCCACGCTTTGGGAAGACTATTGAATAAGTAAATGTGCCTTTGCTGAGTATCTGTCATGTTGATCCTTCGGCGTGGGATATGGATTGAGTGAGCGTGCCTTAGGAGGATGGTAACCATGTCTCCTCTTTTCCGGAGGTAATCAGCTTCGGCTCGCGCTTTTGTAAGTTGATGATACAAATATGTCAAAACCGTTATCAATATGTTTAGTTTGTGGAATAGTGGCTTACAATGGGTTTGCCTAGGAACTCCTTCAATTACCCGGATCGCATTCTTCTGACTGACAAGTACACTTTCTGCATGTGACGATTCACCCCAAAATTTGGATCCCAAAAGTCATCCTTGAATGGAAAAGAGCGAAGTAAGCAGTTATAGCTGAGGACATAAGTTGCAGAAGCGAGTTTATTTAATAATTCGTCTATGTGGGTCTTCCACGTCAAACGTGTGTCCAAAGTTTGGCGGAATCAGCACGAATAGAGGTTGCATTTCTTTTGGAGGTAAAAGAAATTCGTACTACCTTGTCTTCATTTAGTTGCAGTTCGGAACCATTCATCAGCCAATTTTTTTGCCTCGTTCATACGCATTAGCAATTGTTCAGCGTTAATATCTTTGCAGCATATCGTAGTATCATCTGCGTACGTTACGGTATCCGCTGTTAATTGTTCCGTAAGATTATTAGCAGAAATAGTAAAGAGAAGTGGTCCAATGAGAGATCCCTGTGCTATTCCATTAGATACTTCCCGCAGAGTACTCGTTGAAATAGACAGCCTGTTTCCTGTTTGTGAAATAGGACGCTATTAATTTAAGTGGGATGCCTCTGATTCCATAATGCTCTAACTTCATCAATAGTATCTTGTGACGCATGCAATCGAATGCTTTTGTTAGATCGTATAAGGTAGCTTTACAATCGCAGCGCTCTTCAAAAGCTTCCCAGATGTAGTTGAGAAGAGAGAGCATCGCCATCTCAAAGTTTTTCTCTTCCGTAAAACCAAATTGGTATTCATTTAATGTATTATTCGTACTAAGGAAAGCTCTAAGAGGAATATGAAGTGCAGCTTCAAATATTTTAGACTGGTAGTACGGATATGGGTCGATAATTGTTCACAGAACAGCGGTCTCCTTTCTTAAATACTGGTACAACTTTGGCAACTTTCATCTCATCAGGAGCAGTACCTTTTTGAAAGATGGTATTAATTATATTGGCTAAAGGCTCCGCTAGATATGCTGCTGCATTCTTAACAACTACTGTATTCATTCCGTATAAGTCAGTGGAGAATTTTGGCTTCAAACTACGAATGATTAATTTGATTTCAGATCCAGTACTGGATTCAAGAAGCATGAGCTACTGCATCCAGCAGCTTTCTGTAAAAGTGAATCCGGGTCCTCGCTGCTTGGTACTATATCTTTCAAGATGTCCTCTGCAATTCCGCAAAAGAAATCATTGAACATCTCCGCGGATAAGTTGTTATCGAATTCTGCAACGGAAGGCGAAGTTTCCTTTTTTGTAACATTCCATGACGTTTTTTGTTACGCTAATTGTTTTGCCTCCTTTCTTCTCTCGCATAACTAAGGTAGAAGTTCTTATAACTATCACAGATGGATTTTAATTCAATCCCTCCACGCTGTTTGTAGACGTCATGGATTAGATCTAGTGTTGATATTTAGCCAATGCATAGAACATCTGCGTCTTTTTCATGAGCTACTGCTTCTACTGCTTCTAACTTATTAGTTAAACATTGCACGTTCATATGAATAACGTTTAAAGTTGGAGTTCTGCTTTTTAAGTTGGATTTGTCGGAGTTGGGCGAGTATCGAAAAAATTTTCTCTGTCTATGTGAAAATTGAACCTTCCTACCACTACTCCACTGGGCCAGAAATTCGGGTCATTTAACGATTCACTTGATTCAATTGGGGCGCCAACCTTAAAACAAGGATAATTGCTCCAATGTGTCACATTGAAATTCCATATTAGGGTGGGCTTCCTTTAAATAATCTAGCACCATCTGTGTGGTGGTGTTTGCTTTGGTCCGTCCAACGAAAAACCATAATTTTCTTGCAGCCCCAGATAGTTGATTGCCATATTCATTATTTCCAGTGATAGACTTCTTCTTATTCTCTCGTCGTTTACTATTGATGACTCTGAGTTCCTGTTCTTTTTTCAGACTTCCACCAATTTACAATTGATGCATAAGTATCTTTTTTATCGTAATCGGTTGGTTTTTTTAATAGATCTTACATCTTTAATAGATCTTAATTACACGTAATGTTGTTTATGTGTATTATTTCGGTTAATTTTTTGCGTTGTAAAGCTTCCAATGAATCCGTGGTTTTTTCCTGATTTTCGCGAATTGTTGTTGAATTATTGTTCTTCGTATTCATACCAATCGAGCCTTGCATGTCACATCCTGTGCTTGTGTTTCTTGGTGCCACTTTATGAGATGTGCTTCTGGAGTTTTTTTTATTTCAGTATTTGTTGGTGTATTTACGTTATCAGTGTGTAGTTTTTTCCCACCGCTGTAATTTCTTTCTTCAACAAATTTTCGTTGTGAACTCGTCGCATCGCAAGCGACAGAAACTCCGCATACAACGCATTTGTTTGTTTTTACTTGTTGTTACTAATATAAACGGGTTTATAACTTTTAATACAATGAAGATATTCAAGTTTTGTAAAATCATAATTCCTTCGCGCATCACACACTTGCCCCACAACTCCACCGACGGGCCTGTCCAATATTCTAAGACGCCAAGTCGAACTTCCCCCAAGTCGCGGAGCAAGTGCGCCATCTTGACATGAAAAAAATAATATTTCTTTATCGCGAATTCGTTTAGAATTCATGACATACAGATGATGGGAATTAATTAAGATATTCCAAGGATTAATAAAAAAGAAATTAGCATTATTCCATCAAAACTTGCCCGAAATTTTTAAGCTCAAACATCAACTAAGCTTGAAGAGCTTAGTTGAAGTAATTTCTCCTCTTGCTTTTTGTTCGTCTTTTTGTTCCCTAACTAATTCCTCACGACATTTTCTTTTAGAAATAAATTTTTCATGTTACGTCGATTGATTGGCCTGTTCGTACCTTTTCTCCATAACGTACATCATTTCCTGATTTTGTTTAGTCAATTTAATTTTGGTCCAGGTCTTTTAAATTTTGTTTTTTTTTTTGTACAGCAGTGTACATGACAGTATAATACGTCTAAGGCAGCCACCTCTCTTCCCCTCGGAACATCCTTCTTTATAAAATAAGGACCAAATAGGAAAGTCCTCTATTAATTGCACAAATCAAATCCAAATCACATTTTTAATTAAAGCCGACAATGATTTTTCCTTGCGCTTACTCTTGAAAATTTTCAAGAGAAGACGAATCGGTTACGAGAAAAATTAATTTAACGAAGGACTTTATATTTTATGCAAAGGACTGCTCCCATCCAGTCCAGGATTGTTGGTATAAAAGCGTCCGTCACCGCAGGTTCGTCAATGCGGGTCCCATAAGGTCAATGCTGTAATTAGCATCTGAAAAACGTAATCTGCCTGATGATGGTTCGTAGTAAAGTGGGTCACAAGAGAATTCGCTTTCTCATAGAGCAACTAATTAGTGAGCCTTGCATGGTGCGTCGTTCGTTCAATAAAACGAACAGATTCTTACGTAACGTCATAACGACAGAAAAAGCTTAAACTGCGCCATCTGCTATGGAAGATGTTATTATAACGTTACTCGCGCTAATTTCAAACTGGGGATTCAACAATACCCCCTCGTCATATTCAATTAAAAATAGTTCTAAATATCGATCGACATAAATAGTTTTGTTCGTTTTGTGTTTAATTTTTAATTTAATTTTTTTAATTTGTAAGCATTAGACTTATGATCATCTCCAATCGCCAGATTTATACATAGGAAGCAACTTTTTTCGGGGGGGATTATTAAGCGACGTCTTGGGGTCATTTGTCTTGCTGCGGAGGAGCCAGGAGACAATTTATTCAGGACTGTACACGCACTGGGAAAACATTAGTACATAAAATCGAGCCTGATGACCAGGCATTAGTAACAAAATAAATCAATGCGGACAGCGGCGCGTACAGCTAATGCTGTTTACATCCGCCTAAAAGCAAAGTGAACACGCGACGATTTCGTCTATTGATCTTCCCGTGATTGTCGCGTAATAGCCCTACGTTTCAGTCCTAAAGCCGCCGATGGACATCCAAGCATGCTCGTAAACTTGTTCGCACGTTTCAGTCCTGAAACCCCCCAGACAGGCGTTTCAATCTTAAAACCTCCAGACGTGCTTATAAACAAGCTCGCATACATACTCGTGGACTTGTTCGTCCGTTTCAGTCCTAAAGCCCCCCAGACATGCTTGAATTTAAATATGACATTAGCTTGAAGGCTCGAATATTTGACATTTCATATTGCTAGGTTGATTGATTGATTACAAGACGCCCTTCATCACTTGCAAGATGGCCCTTCATCACCTGCAAGACGGCTCTTCATCACCCGCAAGACGCCCTTCATCACTTGCACTGATGACCCCCCCTGCCTCTCTTAAACAAAAAGAAATAATTTTAACGTATGAATCTGAATTAGCGATTTCAAGTTCGCGTCATACTTCGGCATGAAGCGAAAGGTAGCTAGAAACAAACAATTGATAGAGTAAATAATTCTAAGAAAATTTTTCTTTTTAATCTTGAGTAACATCTTTCGAAAAACCCGATACATCTGCAAACCTCGAGGAAAATGGTGACGTTACCAAGCGTGCGCATTCGACATTCGACTTTTCTATGTTAACTTTGTGAATTTTTAATTTCTTGCGTGGATCTCCTTTCATTTGTTTGTTTCTTAATTGCTTTGTTAAATACTTTCGCTTTCGATTTTTTCCTCCCTTTTCTTTTGGATGTCGTTCAGTTCGATTCTCCTTTGAAATTAGTAAAAAAAGAAATTTTTACATAAATTTGTCTCGACTATATTTTTATTATTTTTTTTTCTCTAAATTATTCGTTTTGTTTTGTCTTATCGTTAAGCGCGGTTCGATTGTTTCTTTCCTCTTCTACTCGATTGTCCACTTCGATTTTCACTTGTTTCCTTTCATCCATTCTTACGCATTCGTCTTATTTTAGTTTTTTGTTTTTCTTTTTAATTTCTCTCTTGTTTCGTTTGGTAGTTCATTTGTTTCTTTTTCGTCATATTTCCTTCCAATCATTTTTCGTGTTTCTCCTTCTCCTGTCAATTATTAATGTCAAATTTTCTTGTTAAAACAAATGAAAATTGAAAAGAAATCGACGTAAGATCGGACGGCTTCTTTTAGTCGTTGTCTAGTATTCGTTTGTTTCTTTCTCGTCTTACTTACGCCGACGTCCTTTCGATATTCATTTGTTTTTTTTTTTATTGTTTGGTCGCCTACTTCGATTTCCACTTGTTTTCCTCATCCACTCTTGTGCTTTCGTTTCGTTTTAGATTCTTGAGTTTTTTTTTAATAAATTTCTCTTGCTTCTTTTAATTGTTCTTCTCTCGTCATGCCCACGTCACATTCTTTTCGCTTCATTTGTTTTATTTCTTCAGTCGAGTTTCAATGTCAGGTCATTATCCTCTTGATTGTTAAAAACAAATGAGAATTGTAAAGAAATCGACTTAAGATCCGACGGTTCCTTTTAGTTGTTGTTTGGTTTACTTGCGTCAATGTCCTTTTCCTTTCGATATTCATTTGTTTTCTTTACTGTTTGGTCGTCTACTTCTATGTTCACTTGTTTTTCCCAACAATAATTATGTGCTCGTTTGTTTTTAATTGCTCACCTGTTTCGTTTAATTATTGTTTAGTCGTTCTTTTGTTTCTTTCTCGTCATTCTTACGTCAAATTCTTTGCCATTCATTTTTTTTTAAATTTCTTCTATCACGTTTCGATGTCGGTTTTAATTCGTTATCCTCTTTGTTGTTAAAACAAATGAAAATTGAAAAGAAATCGACTTAAAATCGGACGGTTTCTTTCAATTGTTGTTTGGCTTACTTACGTCGTCAATGTCCTTGTCCTTTCGATTTTCGTTTGTTTTTTTTATCGTTTGATTATCTGCTTCGATTTTCACTTGCCAATTCCACACGCATTCGTTTTATTTTATTTTAGTTTTTTTTTTAAATTTCTCTCCTGTGTTTTTATTTTAAAGTCGTTGTTTAGTAGTTCATTTGTTTCTTTTTGTTCATACATACGTCCTTTCAATTTTCTTTTTTTTTTGTGTGTTTGGTAGTCTACTTCGATTTTCATTTGTTTGTTCTATCCATTCTTACGCAATCGTTTCATTTTAGTTTTTTTTTTCATTCAATTTCCATCCTGTTTCTTTCAGTTGTTGTTTAGTAATTCATTTGTTTTTTTTTCTTGTACATACGTCAAATTTCTTTCCATTCATTTTTTTATGTTTCTTCTGTCCGTTTTCGTTATGTTCCTCTTTACTGGCAAAAGAAATGAAATTTGAAAAGAAACTGACTTCAGATTGGAGGGTTTCTTTCAGTTGTTCATTTGTTTCGTTCTGTTCGTACTTACGTCAATGTCCTTTCGATTTTCATTTGTTACTTTTTATGTGTTGGGTTGTCCACTTCGATTTTCATTTGTTTTTTTCTAACCGTTCTTACGCATTCGTTTTATTTTAGTTTTTTTGTTTTGCATTCAATTTCTCTCCTGCTTCTTTTAGTTGTTGTTCAGTATTTCATTTGTTTTTCTCTTCTTTAGTTACGTCAAGTTCCTTTCCACTCATTTATTGTCAAAACAAATGAAAATTGAAAAGAAATTGACTTAAAATGGGAGGGTTTCTTTCAGTTGTTGTTTAGTAGTTCATTTGTTTCTTTCTGTTCGTACTTACGTGAATAGCCTTTCGATTTTCATTTGTTTCTTTTTATATGTTGGGTTGTTTACTTCGATTTTCATTTGTTTTTTCTATCCATTCTTACGCATTTGTTTTGTTTTAGTTTCTTTTTTGGTTTTTCATTCAATCTCTCCAGTTTTTTTTTAGTTGTTGTTTAGTTGTTCATTTGTTTTTTTTTTTCTTGTACTTACGTCAAGTTCCTTTCCGTTCATTTTTCATGTTTCTTCTGTCAATTCTCGTTCACGTTCCTCTTTACTATCAAAACAAATGAAAATTGAAGAGAAATTGACTTGAGGGTTTTCTTTCAGTTGCTGTTTAATAGTTCATTTGTTTCTTTCTGTTCGTGCTTACGTCAAAATCCTTTCCGATTTTCATTTGTTTCTTTTAATGTGTTTGGTTGTCTACTTCGATTTTCATTTGTTTTTTCTATCCATTCTTACGCATTCGTTTTATTTTAGTTTTTTTTTTGTTTTTCTTTTAATTTCTCTCCTGTTTCTTTTAGTTGTTGTTTAGTAGTTCATTTGTGTTTTCTTCTTCTTCAAATTCCTTTCCATTCATTTTCTTATCTTTCTTCTGTCAATTTTCGTTCATGTTCCTCTTTATTGTCAAGACAAATGAAAATTGAGAAAAAAACAATCGACTTATGATCGGACGGCTTCTTTTAGTCGTTGACTAGTACTTCATTTGTTTCTTTCTTGTCATACTTCCGCCAATGTCCTTTGGATATTCATTTGTTTTTTTATTGTTTGGTCGCCTACTTCGATTTTCACTTGTTTTTCTCGTCCATTCTTATGCATTCGTTTTATTTTAGTTTCTTGAGTTTTTTTTTAATTTCTCTTGTTTCTTTTAATTGTTGTTTAGTAGTTCGTTTGTTCTTCTCTCGTTATGCCTACGTTAAATTCCCTTCCATTCATTTTTTGTTTCTTCTGTCAATTCTCACGTTCACTTTCTCTTTACTGTCAAAACAAATGAAATTTGAAAAGAAACTGACTTCAGATTGGAGGGTTTCTTTCAGTTGTTGTTTAATAGTTCATTTGTTTCGTTCTGTTCGTACTTACGTCAATGTCCTTTCTATTTTCATTTGTTTTTTTTTTATGTGTTGGGTTGTCCACTTCGATTTTCATTTGTTTTTTCTATCCATTCTTACGCATTCGTTTTATTTTAGTTTTTTGGTTTTTCGTTCGATTTCTCTCATGTTTCTTTTAGTTGTTCATTTGTTTTTTTCTTCTTGTACTTACGTCAAATTCCTTTCCATTCATTTTTTATCTTTTTTCTGTCAATTCTCGATCACGTTCCTCTCTACTGTCAAAACAAATGAAAATTGAAAAGAAATTGACTTAAGATTGGAGGGTTTCTTTCAGTTGTCGTTTAGTAGTTCATTTGTTTCTTTCTGTTCGTACTCACGTCAATGTCCTCTCGATTTTCATTTGTTTCTTTTTATATGTTGAGCTGTCTACTTCCATTTTCATTTGTTTTTTCTACGCTCTCGTTTTATTACAGCTTATTTTTGGTTTTCATTCAATTTCTCTCCTGTTTCTTTTAGTTGTCGTTTAGTAGTTCATTTGTTTTTCTCTTCTTGTACTCGCGTCAAGTACCTTTCCATTCATTTTTTATGTTTCTTCTGTCAATTCTCGTTTTTATATCCTCTTCACTGTCAAAAGAAAATTGAAAAGAAATTGACTTAAGATCGGTCGGCTTGTTTTTGTTGTCGTTTAGCAGTTCATTCTGTTTCTTCTTTATCGTTTATCATTTGTTTCTTTACGTCAATTTCTTTTCTATTTTCATTTGTTTTTTCTATTGCACCTTTATTTTTCTCTTTTCCTCTTAGATGTTCCTTTGTTCGGCCGTTTGTATTCGTTCCTCTCAGTTTCCGTTCTCTTTTTAAGTAAATTTTCTTTCATTTGTTTTTCAAACTACTTCATCGAGTGTCTCTTTTCTCTGCTTCTTTTAGATGTCGCTGGATTCGGTTTTCATTTGTTTCTTCATCAACTTCCCTTCGATCATCTATTTCTATATCTTTTGTTTTCAAGAACCGCGTTGTTCTGGATTTGTGTGCGATTTTTCTTATATTTCGTTCAATTGTTTCTGCCTGCCTGCCAGCAGTCGGTCTTACGTTAGAATTCTTTTCGACTTTCTTCTGTTCGCCTGCCATTTGTTTTGTTTTATTCTGTCAATTCTTAACGTCAATATTCATTTGTTTCCTTCTCTTTAATGATTTTAAGTGATTTTCGTTCATTTAATTTTATTTCATATGTCGTTTTGTTTGATTTTTCATTCGCTTTCTCTTTCTAGCTTTACGTCTATTCTCTTTCATTTGTTTTTATCCATTATTAAGTGTCTTCCTTTTCGATTCTTTCCTTTTTCTTCTAGATGGCATTCGGTAGTGATTTTCGTTTGTTTCTTTATGTCAGCCTTACGTCAATTTTCGCTTGTTTCTTTTTTCGGTTTTACATACATTTTCATTTGTTTCCGTTTGCAATTGTTATGTCATTCTATTCACAGGACAATTTTGTTTTGCCTTTTTCCTTCCTGCATATGTTATATAGTTAGATTTTCGTTTGTTTCCTCTTGTAACAGTTTCGTTCCCATTTTCGTCTGTATTTGTGAATATCTTTTTTTTTAAGCAACGCCAAGCATCGTCGTTTTCTATTTGCATTCGTCTTCTTTTTTTTTAATCTCACGATTAGATTTTCTTTTCTTCCTGCGTTTCTGTGGATTTTGATTTTTGGAGATCCCCCGCCTAGTGAACGAGTAGATGCAGCTACGTTGTGTTTTGTTTTGACTGACGCACGAGCTGATCTCGAGGAATTTTTTTTCGCAAAAAGAAAACAAATTTTCTGACGTTTTCATATGTTCCTCGTCGATTGTCATTTGTTTCTTACCAATAACTTCGTCGTAGTCGTTTTCATCCTTAATCGACTCGTCATTTGTTGCTTCACACATTTCTTGTTTTGCTAATATCCTCGCCGACTGTCATTTGTTTATTTAAAACAATTTCGTGTTTCTTTTTGTTAAATCTAGTGCCACTTGTCATTTAATTAAATTTCGATTGTGCGGGCGATTGTTTTCCTTGCGCTCTATTTTTTTTATTGCAAATTGTTTGTTATTTTAATATTTTCCATGTCGATCGTCATTTGTTTCATGGAAACGAATCCTTCGTGTTCCTTTTTATATCCTTTTCTAATCTAACCGCCTTTTGTCCTCGGAGCTTTTCGCTACATAATCTACGCGATTTATGTAATTTTCTTTTTCTTCTTTTTCTTATTATGAATTTAGTGCTTGTTCTTAATCCTTACTTTCTTTTTTTCTCTGTTTTGCTTCTATTTTGTTGCTCTAATGTTAAGTGTCAAAACCAGTCCCAATTCTGAGCTGATTTTTTTCCTTTTCGTCCTTTTCCCTTTCCACGTCAATCTTGTTTTCTTCTTCTTATGAATTTGATGCTCCTTTTTTCAATTTTGTTTCTATTTTGTTGCTCTCTTGTTAAGTGCCTAAACCATTCCCAATTTCGAGCTGATTTCTTTTGATTTTGTAATTTCTCCTTTCAAAATCACTTTTTCCTTCTTCATCTTCTTTTTCTTCTTATGAATTTAATGCTTCTCCTTAATCCTTATTTTCCTTTTTTCTCGGTTTTGCTTCTATTAATATTAAGTATCGAAACCAGTCCCAATTCTGAGCTAATTTCTTTTCATTTTATCATTTTTTCTTTCCACGTCAATCTTGTCTTCTTCTTTATGAATTTAATGCTTCTTTTTTCGGTTTTGCATCATTTTGTTGCTCGAATGTTACGTGTCCAAATCATTCCCAATTCTTAGCTGATTTCTTTTCATTTTGTCATTTTTCCTTTCCACGTCAATTTTGTCTTCTTCTTTTTCTTCTTCTTCTTTTTATAAATTTAATAATACCATTTTCGGTTTTGCTTCTGTTTTGGGTACTCTCTTGTTAAGTGTCTAAGCCTTTCCTAATTTCGTGCTGATTTTGTTATTTTAATATTTTCCATGTCGATCGTCATTTGTTTCATGGAAACGAATCCTTCGTGTTCCTTTTTGTATCCTTTTCTGATCTAACCGCCTTTTGTCCTCGGAGCTTTTCGCTGCATAATCTACGCGATTTATGTAATTTATTGTAAAGTTGAAACGATTAAAGCAAACTTGTATTTAGAAACAACTCAATTGCATTCGGGGAAAAAATTTGTTTCGACGATCATCACCACGAACGTGTGTGCTCGCATGCGAACGCCTTAACACGTCCTGGATAATCACGTAGGACACTTGCCGGTTGCTTTTACGCGCGGCATTAGCTAAATGACTTATTACGAAAATAAAAACGAGGAAATATTATTATTGTTATTATTCACTTTTTGTCCATTACGATCTATTTCGTAGGGGCTGATGAGGCTGATTGTTTTCTTTTGCGTTTCAGTTTAAGGATGCCCCGTATTGCAGTCCTGCCGCGTTTCCCTCCGCAAGCCGAATCGCCCTCGAGATCGCCCACATGCTCCCCATCCAGCAGCCCAGCGGCTGGGGCATCATCCAGGAGCGTAAGCCCATCATCACCAAGGTCACCTCTTCCTGGGGCGAGGCACAGCGCGTTCTCGCTCGTTTGCCCCAGGGACTTTCACCCCAAGGATTACTTAGCAGTCAGAGGTACACGCAAGTACTAAACATTAAACAAATTAAGTTTTTATTTCGTTTTTTTTTTCAGAAGTCGGTACCTTAATGTACGGAAATCCTTTAATCCCACCCCGATATCCACCCTACATCTGGCCCCACATACCCGGCCTATTCCTTCCGTATAGCCCCGTGCAGAGACCACCAGAAGCCCTCAGCCCAGAACGAGTTACTTACGTGGACCAAGGATGCACGCCGGAGAAGGCAAAAATCGGTGAGCTTTTTCTCCCCCGCCCTTTTTTTTTATTGGAGCCACTCTGGATTATTTCGTTGCAGATGAAGACGCGCCTTTAAACTTGTCGTTGAAAGGCAGATCGCGATCGCATAGCATCTGGTCACCAGGAAGCCTGTGCGAGCAAGAAATGAAGTCCAACGACATGAAACCAGACTCGAGCATGAACGGCCTAGTCAAGACTTCCAGATTGATCGAGAACCGGTGGAGATGGGAACCGCAGGAGAAGGAACAACAGGCGAAGGCCCCGCTCATCGGACCCTCGGGCGAGAAGACATTCACCGTAAGCCCCAAAAAAAAAAGAGTCGTCCCCTAATGAGTTTGCCTTGTCCGGCGTTATTTTCACAGCGCTTGTTTGTACAACATACATCATTATCACTGATGTGATGAAAGAATCGATTTGGAACACCGCCGGTGAAAAAAAAAAGACAGTTCAAAACGGATTTAATCCCGAGAAAACAGGGGGCAACGATGTAAATGTAATCTTGGCATCGGCGGACAAAGCCACTTAAATTATTAACAACGCGTTTAATCAATTTTTATTACAACCACAAAATATTTTCACCGTCCGCGCGTGAGAAAGAACAATAGGCGCGCGTCAGGGGAGAGGAAAAAAAACGGCCATTTAAATATATTTTTAATTAACAACCGTGGGGGAGATTAAAATTTCATGAGCGCGCGCGTATTTTCGCCCGACTTTTTTTTCGCTGTCTCTCTCTCGCCGCCCCCTCTCCCCAACTCACGTTTAAGTATTAAATGCCCTCTTCTTTGAAGGGGGGAAATTATCTGCCGGGTTTTAATTGCCCCTGGAAATAATTTAAAAGACGCCGCCGTCTGTTTAATTGTTTTCTAATTACGAAAGACTCATTTGCGTCCGTATTTTCTTTATATTGCGGCCGCCGTCACGCGAGCCGCTGTTCTTTTTTTAATTTTTTTGAAATATTAATGCAAAACACACAGATAGAGGAGAATTAGAGATTCCCTGTGCAACGTGGACGGTACACCGCGGCTCGTACTTTCGTCACAACATGCTATTATTTCTGCTTGAGTATACACAATTACACGAAAGTTTCTTTCAATTATAAGCACTTCGGTATCGACACGCATTTAAAATAATTAGCCCCCCCGTATGTACAACGTAACAATCGCATCACCAATTGTAACGTGACACGTTGCAACCCTCGCCCTTCACACACACACACACACACTCAATTGAATACGAGACGAAAATTACTAAACATTAAATAAATTAAGAGTTGATGCTTGGTTAAGTACTGAACATTAAATAAATAAACACTTAATTTATTTAATGTTTAGTAATGTTTAATATATAAAACCCAAATAACTAAGCGCGTAACTAAAAAAAAATGTAATCCACGTCAAAAGTTCGTCGCAACTGGCGCCAGGAACTTTTTTTTACCCTTAAATAATACATGGCTAGTATTAACTTGAAGTAAAGACGAAAGAGAGAGAGGGAGCACACGAATCTAAAATCATAGTCAATCGTCCACTCTTAGGTAGATAATAAGTTAATAAATAATGCATTCTCGTCGGCCCGGAATACTATTCATTAAGACCATCGTGAAATTGGCGCAGCTATTAGGCGACTCGATTGTGGCACATTAATAGGAATTCCTAATAGAATATCGGAATCGTTAATCAGGTCGTGGTTTCCTTTGTTTTATCTTCGTTGTTTAACGTTTTGGTGTTTCGTACGTCTCTTACTTTTGATTTGATTTCTTTTGTTTTGTCGTTTTTCCTTTCCACCTCACTCTTGTCTTCTTCGCTTTATGAATTTAACTCTCCTTTGGCTTTTGCTTCTATTTTATTGTTCTAATGTTAAATGTCCAAACCATTCCCGATTTCGAGCTTATTTCTTTTGTTATTTCCCTTTTCAAAGTCGTTCTTTTCTGATTCTTTTTGTACTTAAAAATTTTAATGCTTGTTCTTAATCCTGACTTTTTTTTTCGTTCGGTTTTCGAAACCAGTCCCAATTCTGGGATTTTTCTTTTCCACGTCATCTTTGTCTTCTCCTTCTTTTTTTTTATGAAATTAATGCGCCTTTTTTTCGGTTTTGCTTCTATTTTGTTGCTCTCTTGTTAAGTGCCTAAACCATTCGCAATTTCGAACTGATTGCTTTTGGTTTTGTTATTTCGCTTTTCAAAGTCACTTTCTTCTTCTTCTTTTTCTTCTTATGAATTTAATGCTTTTACGTTCCTTTCTTCGATTTTGCTTCTATTTTGTTGCTTTTTTATTAAGTGCCTAAACCATTTCCAATTTCTTGCCGAGTTCTTTTGGTTTTGTAATTTCCCCTTTCAAAGTTTTTTCTTCTTCTTCTTCTTTTTCTTCTTATGAATTTTATGCTTGTTCTTAATCCTTACTTTCCTTTTTGTCGCTTTGCTTCTATTTTATAGCTTTAATGTTAAGTGTCGAAACAAGTGCCAATTCTGAGCTGATTTCTTTCCTTTTTGTCATTTTGTCTTTCCACGTCAATCTTGTTTTCTTCTTCTTCTTCTTTTTATGTTTTGTTCGGTTTTGTTTCTAGTTAGTTGCTTTTTTGTTAAATGCCTAAATAATTCCCATCTTCGAGCTGATTTCTTTTGGTTTTGTTATTTGCTCTTTCAAAGTCACTTTCTTCTTCTCCTTAATCTTTTTCTTCTTATAAATTGAATGCTTGTTTTTAATCCTTACTTTCCTTTTTTCTCGGTTTTGCTTCTATATTGTTGCTCTAATCTTAAGTGTCAAAACCAGTCCCAATTCTGAGCTGATTTCTTTCCATTTTGTCAATTTTCCTTTCCACGTCAATCTTGTTTTCTTCTTCTTCTTCTTCTTTTTATGAATGTAATGCTACTTTTTTCGGTATTGCTTCTATTTTGTTGCTCTCTTGGTAAGTGCCCAAACCATTCCCATTTTCGAGCTGATTTCTTTTGGTTTTGTTATTTGCTGTTTCAAAGTCGCTTTCTTCTTCTTCTTAATCTTTTTCTTCTTCTTTCTCTTAATGCTTCCTGTTAATCCTCAGTTTCCTTTTTTCGGTTTTGCTTCTTTTTTGTTACTTTCTTGTTAAGTGCCTAAACCATTCCCAATTCCTTGTCGAGTTCTTTTGGTTTTGTAATTTCCCTTTTCAAAGTCACTTTTTCCTTCTTCCCCTTTTTTTCTTCTTATATTTTTAATGCTCGGTTTTGCTTCTATTTTGTTTTCTAATGTTAAATGGCGAAACCAGTCCCAATTTTGAGCTGATTTCTTTTCATTTTGTCTTTTTTCCTTTCCATGTCATTTTTGTCTTCTTCTTCTTTTTATGAATTTAATGCTCCTTTTTTCGGTTTCGCTTCTATTTTATTGCTTTTTCGTTAAGTCCCTAAATCATTCCCAATTTCTTGCTAAGTTCTTTTGGTTTTGTAATTTTACCTTTCAATGTCACTTTTTCCTTCTTCTTCTTCTTCCTTTTCTTCTTATGTCGAAACCTCTTCTAATTCTGAGCTGATTTCTTTCCATTTTTCCTTTCCACGTCATTCTTGTCTTCTTCTTCTTCTTCTTCTTTTTATGAATTCAATGCTCCTTTTTTGGTTTTGCTTATATTTTGTAGCTCTGTTGTTAAGTGCCTAAAACCATTCCCAATTTCGAGCTAATTTCTTTTGGTTTTGTTATTTACCTTCTCAAAGTCACTTTTTTCTTCTTCTTCTTTTTCTTCTTATAAATTTAATGCTTCTTCTTAATCCTTACTTTCCTTTTTTCTTGGTTTTGCTTTTATTTTGTTGCTCTAATGTTAAGTGTCGAAACAAGTCCCAATTCTGAGCTGCTTTCTTTCCATTTTGTCAGTTTTCCATTCCAAGGCAATCTTGTTTCTTGTTTTCTTTTTCTTCTTCCGCTTTTTATGAATTTAATGCTTCTTTTTTCGGTTTTGCTTCTGCTTTGTTGCTTTCTTGTTAAGTGCCTAAGCCATCTTAATTTCGAGCTGATTTTGTTATTTCCCTTTTCAAAGTCACTTTCTTCTTCTTCTTTTTTTTCTTCTTCTGAATTTAAAGCTTCTTCTCAATCCTTACTTTCCTTTTTTCTCGGTTTTGCTTCTGTTTTGTTGCTCTAATGTTAAGTGTCGAAACCAGTCCCAATTCCGAGCTGATTTCTGTTCATTTTGTCAATTTTTCTTTGCAAGTCAATCTTGTGTTCTTCCTCTTATGAATTTAATGCTCCTTTTTTCGGTTTTGCTTCTGTTTTTTTGCTTTTTTGTTAAGTGCCTAAACCATTCCGAATTTCGAACTGATTTCTTTTGGTTTTGTTACTTCCCTTTTCAAAGTCACTTTCTTCTTCTTCTTTTTCTTTTTCTTCTTGTGAATTTAATGCTTGTTCTTAATCCTTACTTTCTTTTTTTCTCGGCTTTGCTTCTATTTTGTTGCTCTCTTGTTAAGTGCCTAAACCATTCCCAATTTTGTGCTGATTTCGTTTGGTTTTGTCATTTCCTTTTCAGAGTCACTTTTTTCTTCTTCTTCTTTCAAAAATTTAAACATATTCATTATTTCGTTATTTTGTTAATTTTAAACTGTTCTTAATCATTTAATAGAAATTTTGTTCAAAATTCGATTTTATTTTAAAAATATTCAAAAAAATTCGACCCTAAGTACTTTCATTGTTCTTTCGTGAAACTTTGCTTCCTCGACTGATTTTTGTGTTTCCTTTTTTTTGTTTAGTTTCTATTTTGTTGCTCTATTGTTAAGTGTTCAAACCATTTCCAATTGCCTGCTGGTTCCTTCTGATTTTGTCATTTCTCCTTTCCGTGTTGTTCCCGTCTACTTCTTCCTTTCCTCATAAATTTATCGCTCGTTCCTAATTCTTGCTTTCCCTTTTTGCGTTTTGTTTCCGTTTTGGTGGTTTCACCTCTGAACCGCACCCAATTCCTAGCTGATTTCTTTCGTAATTTGTCTTTTGTTCGTCATTCTTTTTAAAAATTTGAACTGGTTTTCTTTTTTTTTATTGTTTTTATTGATTGTGCTTGATTCCAACGTAAGCTTCGCTGTTTCGTTGTTTGAACCTCAACCATGAGCACCGTTCTGAGCTGAATTTTTTTTGTTATTTTATTTTTCTTTTTAAGCAGCGATCATCATAATTTGGCCCCATATCAATCAATCTCTATAAATTTCCTTTATTGCGTGCTACATTATCTTTCCATCTTACACATATTTTTCTTCTATTTCTTTTTACTTTGTTTTTTTGATTTTGTTTTGTTTGCATTCCTTGGCAAGAAAATCGTTTCTCTCATTTCCTAGTGTTCCTTTCTTCCTCATAAAACGGCCTTCTTATTATTGCTCTTGTTTTATCACCGTTTTCCTCGATTTACTTGAGTTGCCTTGTTCAAACTTGACTGTACCGTTTTTCTTTAATTTTACTTTAAATTGGTTCGCTTTGACCGCGGTTCGACTACGTACAAAAGTGGATTCTCATTGGCCCGGTTGGAAATCGATTTCTTTTTGACTTCGGTCCGTGTATTGAGAAAAATCATTGATTGGTTCTTAAAGCCGCAACGTATTTAGACCGCGGTTCGTGTACGACTGAAACAATTTCACTACATTTTGTCAAATGAAACAAAAATATATTTTTTTGTTCGGTTTCGCTAATACAATACAGATTTCTTAACCAATTGAATAAATGCAGCAACTTGAAGCCGTCCAGTTGATTTTGCATACGTTCTTTTTTTTACTTTTACTTTAAATTGGTCAGGTTGGACCGCGGTTCCACTAGATACAAAACTGGACTTTCACTGGCGCGGTTATGAATCGATTTCTTTTCGACTTCGGTCCGTGCAGTGAGTGAAAATCATTGATTGGCTCTTAAAACCTCAAGGCTTCAAACTAATCTATTCAGACCGCGGTTCGTGTAAGACTGAAACGCTTTCGCTGTTGCAATTAAGTTTATCAAACGAAAAGTATAGATTTTTTTAAATTAATTGAATAAGCCTGAAGCCGTCTAGTTGAGTTTGTAAATGTTTTTCTTTAGTTTTACTTTAAATTGATTCGTTTTGACTGCGGCTCTACTAATTGCAAAACTGGACTCTTATTGGCCTGGTTAGGAATCGATTTCTTTTCAACTTCGGTCCGTGTATTGAGGGAAAGCGAGTGATTGGCTGCAAAGCTTCAAACTAAAGTATTTTGACCGCGGTTCGTGCACGATTGAAACGATTTCAACCCAGCAATTAAGTATTGAAGTGAATCTTATGATTTTTTTTCTACTTTGTTGCTCTAACTTCAAATCTCCAAATCATGAAGTTAATAATCCAGCTATCTTATGGTGGTCTTTTATTTACGGTTTCGGATAACTTTGACGTTTGTTGCAGTGTCAGCAGTGCGGGAAGTCGTTCAAGAGATCGTCGACGCTCTCCACCCACTTGCTCATCCATTCGGACACGCGACCTTACCCCTGCCAGTTCTGCGGCAAGCGGTTCCACCAAAAATCGGATATGAAGAAGCACACGTACATACATACAGGTAGGTCACAATTGCGGAAACGGACACCTGTTTATCGACGATCGGCGCTCACACACACACACATGAAAGTCCATCCCTTGCAATATGAATGATGCACGCGCGATCGATATCCGACATGAGTGAATCCAAAGTTTTGATTTGAATATTTCAGCGGGGGGGTGTACCGCGCACACACGGGTCTTTTGTTATTACAGTAATTTCGACGCGGTTGCATTTTTAGTGTCAAAATCGCCCGATCTGCCATGAATACGTAATGCGTAAATCATAAGTCGCGCGCTCCTCTGACCGCGGCGGCGTATGAAAATTTCCAGCTAGTCCATTCTTGTGAACTGTTATTAATTATGTTCAATTTGTTTCTGAGTTATTTCGTCCTCCATTACTTATTTATAAGGCGGATGAAGTTTCTGACGACGACGACGTGCCTAATTGGCGGAAAATGATAGTAAATTAATAGTTCCTCGGATTTATTATGAAAGTTTCATTCCGTTTCGTCTTTGTCCTATGTATATTTAATTTCAATCATAATATAATACAATTTCTTGAATATCGAATTTAATATAATAGGATCATTAACGTTATAATACGTTAACATCCTGTATATTATATACAGGACGCAAATTTATTTTTGGTATAAACAAATAATGAGTACAGTATGTGAGGATATAGTTGTTGATTTGATTAGAAAATGATTTTGGTGATGAGATTGCGTGCTAACGTGTGCAGGGGGCGTGCTAGACGTGTGCTCAACCGGAAGCTGATGCCGTGAGCGACGCTGCTGTCACCCCACTGACAGCCGCTTAGCATACGTATTTCCCTTCGATGCGCACATGTGTTTATTTTGTCATTACAAGCCCGCACGCGTACGTACACCTTTTTTGCTTTGTCCACTCCGCGTGCGTTTCCGCTTTCTTCACGAAATCCTTCCGATTGAATTCAATTCGAACGAGTTGTTATCAACGAACATTCTTTGGCCTCTTCGCATCTGCATCGTTTTGAATTATGGCCGGCATAAGTTTTAATGATTTTCTGTCCTCCGTCTAATGGTGGGTCATTGTTGCGCCATTAGTAGAAATTTGTTTGAAGTCGATTTATGGAAGGCAGGTGAACGCTGCCACTGCTTCCACTACCACTACGCACTTACAAATGCAAACATATCTATTGAGGATCGTTACGAAAATTTACGACTGTTTTATGGGATTTTTATTGGAATTTCTACATGATTTATTCGCCACAAATCACAAGAGGGATACAACTTGACGACGTAGAATTAGTGAACTTTATCTTCTGTATTTTCCTAATTTTTTGCTTACAATCCTAATGACTTTCTACGTTTTGTGTGTAGATTCTACACAGGGTGATTCCTGAATCGATAATTTTATGTATTTCGTACCGACGATACGACACTGGTTAAGATACAAAACAAATACAGCGACCGAACTGTTTTATGGTTTAGACGTGAACTTGACCTTTAAACATGAACTGACGTCATCAGCTAAAATACGTACTTCAAAATATTTACTTGACAAATGCCTTGACAAGAGGTATTCAAATAAATCACTACAACGCGACAACAATTGTAGTGTCCGTGCTAAGAATTGCTGATTTCTTTAATTTAATTTTGCGTTAAAAACAAATTAAAAGCGATAACAAAGCCATAAACAAAAGACGATCATCATTAAGTCACTACAACACGGAAACAATTGAAATATCCGCATTAAGAATTTCTAGTATTTTTCTTTAATTTAACAAATTATTGCAAGCAACAAAAAAACGGTCGACGATTTTTTTCGTTTTCACTTTCGGCGTTAAATACAAATTAAAGGCGATAACAAAAGGCATAAAACAAAAGACGATCGATTGTTTAATAAAGGCAGGGAAAAACGGTCGACGATTTGAGCCATCAATAAATCACTACAACACGAAAACAATTCGTGTTAAGAAATCCTAGTGTTTTTATTTAATTTAACAAAAGCAAGAAATATGAAATGGTCGATGGTTTAAATGCAAGAAAGCTTTTCATTTTCATTTTTGCGTTATAAATAAATGAAGGAGTTTCGTATTGGTCTGTTTTGATGGTGGCTCGACTACTTAGTTACAAAACTGGAGCTCCCATTGGCCAGGTTATGAATCGATTTATTTTCGTCTTCGGTCCGTGTACCGAGTAAAAATGATTAATTGGCTCTTAAAACCGCGGGACTTCAAACTAATCTATTCAGACCGCGGTTCGTGTACGACTGAAACGATATCACTGCAGTAATTAAGTTTGTGAAATTAAACTTATCACGAAACTATTTTTAATTGGTCTCAAATTATACCTATTTTCAAATTCTATCTCACGGTATGTGGCGATGGAGGATCGGCCATTCCTGGACTCGATGACTCGTCTCGTTCCAGTTACACCGACCAAGCGACGCTCGGTGTTCCTTCTAGAATTCCGAGGAAATGCAATCCTTCTAAGTACGGGACCGCCGGGTTTTAAGCGTGGTTTGTATCTACCCCGAGGGAGAAAAAGGAACGAACCTTTTCGTCGACGAAGATTCACGGGAATCGGTCCGATAATTGCAGCGCAACGATGCCCCGTATTATCAGTCTTGTACATAAATTGTAATTAGTTTTGTAAATAAATTAGTCTTACAGGTATCAAGAAATTAAAAAAAAAATCGATTTCTTTTCGGCTTCGGTCCGTGCAATGAGAGTAAGTCATTGATTGGTTCTTAAAACCGCAGGGCTTCAAGCTAATACATTTAGACCGCGGTTCGTGTACGATTGAAACTTACCACGAAAATATGTTTTTTTTTTAATTGGTGTCAAATTATACTTATTTTCAAACGGTATCATGAAATAAAAAAAATCTCTGTCTTAAAAATTTCCACCCGAGTTCCCATTATCTGTTTAATAAAAGAACAACCTCATCTTATAAAATATTGTAGTTTACTTAGTCGAAAAGACCAAAACCCATATCGCCATCGTCTGATTCTGACTCGGCCTTCTTTTCTTCCTTCTTCTCCTCCTTTTTTTCTCTTCGACTGCGGCAGAGGCCGCGGCTACTGCCGGCGTGGCTGAGACTGCACCATCACCCACTGGCATCGAGCTCAACTTTTCACGACCTTAAACAATCAGTTCATCGATGGATTTCCCATTGAGTTCGCTGATGACTTTCTTCAATTTCTCAGCCTCGATTTTGATGTAGACAGAACTCAGGATCTTCTCAATGTCTGCAGTTTGTGGGGAGACTTTGTCCCCGAGCACAGTTAATATGTATGCAAAAGAAGAAAATCCGGGCGTGATAACAATTGATAAATTTGACAGTGGCTCGATTACTTAATTGCAAAACTCTTATTGGCCTGGTTATGAATTGAATTCTTTTCATCTTCGGTCCGTGAAATGAGGAAAAGTCATTGATTGGTTCTTAAATTATTTAGACCACGGTTCGTGTACGACTGAAACGATTTCACTGGTGAGACGAAACTTATCACAAAAATATTGTTTTTTTAACGGTATCAAAAAATCCTGGGTCACTGCGGAAAGAAAAAGAAATTCTACCCGAATTCCCATTATGACGTCACACGAAAATTCAGGTGGGAAAGCAATTGGTCCATTTTGATGGCGGCTCGACTACTTAATTGCAAAACTGGAAATCTTATTGGCCTGATTATGAATCAATTTCTTTTCATCTTCGGTCCGTGTAATGAGAAAAAGTCATTGATTGACCGCAGCGCTTCAAACTAATCTATTTAGACCGCGGTTCGTGTACGACTGAAACGACTTCACTGCAGCAATTAAGTTGGTGAAATGAAACTTATCACGAAAATATATATTTTTCTTAATTGGCATCAAACTATATCTATTTTCAAACTCTGTCTAACGGTATCAAGAAAATCCTAGGTCACTGCGGAGATAAAAAAATGTTACTTACTAATTGATTGCTTTTCGACTTCGGTTCGTGTATTGTGAAAAGCCAATGATTGGCTCTTAAAACCCCAAGAATTCAAACTATGTTACCTTAACACTTAATCCACGCCCTTAAAAATGCCAAGTCGATTTTCCTTTGTTTTTCTTCGAGTATGTTTCTGGATTTTTTATTCTGTAAAACGTTTCTTCGCAGTCAATTTTATTTTTTGTCTTGAGTTTTCTTCTGTTCTTCGCTCTTGATTCTTCGACGTGCACTTTTTCTTCTCCATGGGCGACTGTTAATTGCGTTTATTTTTTATTTGTTTTTTTTTAGGTTTCTCTGACAAGATCGAATATTTTTTTAGATTTTTAGGACGCTCATTGGCTTGGTTACGAATCGATTGCTTTTCGACTTCGGTCCGCGCACTGAGAAAAAATCTTTCATTGGCTCCTAAAACCGCAAGACTTCAAACTAATCTATTTAGACCGCGGTTCGTGTACGACTGAAACGATTTCACTGCAGCAATTAAGTTGGTGAAAAGAAACTTATCACGAAAAATTTTTTTTTTAATTGACATCAAATTATACCTATTATTCAAATTATATCTAACGGTATCAAGAATATCCTAGATCACCGCGGGAATTAAAAAAATTTCCACCCGAATTTCCGTTATGACGTCACAAGTCGAGGTGGGATAATAATTGGTCCATTTTGACGGCGGTTTTTTATTGGCCTGGTTATGAATCGATTTCTTTTCATCTTCGGTCCGTGTAATGAGAAAAAGTCATTGATTGGCTCCAAATTAAACTATTTAGACCGCGGTTCGTGTACAACTAATTAACGTGCGCTCAAAAACTCCCGCGTTTGCAGTTGGCGTTGGTTCGGTAAACGTAAGTTGGTGCTCTAAACATAATAACCATAACAAGTTTTAAAGTTACGATGTTGTGGAATTAATTCTCTCTTGCTTCTGTTTCATTAATAAATAATATGCATCAGCTTTTGGAAAATGCAATAAATTGAGTCAGGGATCGAGTTTTGAAACGTATTGAATCCGGTGGTGGATTTTTATAACCTCAATTTATTTTACTGTTTAATTTTATTCATGTAATTAATAAGTAAAGACATACTTTGTTCGTTGCTCCCTCAAGTCATGACCAACTCCATACGTGGATATTTTTGAACGCACTTTATTTAAACCGACTAAAACGATTTCACTGCAGCAATCTGTTGGTAAAATGAAACTATTGTTTATTTTTTTAATTGGAATCAAGTTATACCTATTTTCAAACTCTATCTAACGATATCAAGAAAATTCTAGGTCACCGCTGAAATAAAAAGAAATTTCACCCAAATTCCCATAATGACGACAGAAGGGCAGGATAACAATTGGTGCATTCTGACAACGGCTTACAAAACTGGAATCCTTATTGGTCTGGTTATGAATCGATTTCTTTTCATCTTCGGTCCGTGTAACGACAAAAATCATTGATTGGCTCTTAAAACGGCAAGGCTTCAAACTAAACTATTTAGGCCGCGGTTCGTGTACGACTAAAACGATTTCATTGGCTTTTATTTACAGTTTAAGATTATTTTACTCTTACATACACTCTTTTTTTAAAAAACTTTTAATTTTAAACCCCGGATTGGTCTAGAACTCACGGTATTTATAGAAATATATTAAAATTGTTTGAAGGAAGATACGAATTAAAAAAAAAAAAAACTGTACGCTGCGTTCATTCTATGTAATTCGCGTAATTCATGAGGAGGAAATGATTCGCATAAAACGGTCTCGTGCGTCCGCTTCATCCGATCATGTGCCCAAGGAAAAAATTAAAAAATTCGATAACCCGCTTAAATATTTATGGGGTACTTATGTTAAATGGCGATGAATATTAATGCCGCCTATTACGTTAACAGTACTTTATTATCCGCGTACAATTTATTTAAAGGACCGTTAATAATAAGCAATTAGTTAGAAAGTTAGATATCAAACGGCGTACCACTCTAATCAGAAATAAATACACACACGGCTCATTTGCTTAATTTGATGCACGGCCGAAGATCGATGGTGGGTTTTTGTGCGCACAATAAACCGTCTGTCATTGTTACCACCACAATCAACGTTGAATAATTTTCCCGAGGGGGTCAACTATTTTATTCAATAAGTTGTTGACGATTTTTAATTTTTCTTTTTTGATATTGTGAAGTGTCCGAAATTTATGAACGCGAGTGTACATTATTTTAAATAAAATAAGGCCAGCTCTACATGTTAGATAAGAAAGAAATTTTAAAATGTGGATAGAATAAATGTCTTCATAAGAAATGAAAAAAATCATCGTTCCGTTTTCGCCAAATCGATAGAAAAGATTTGAAACTCGCCGCCGCCATGCATAATTGACGACGCCGCATTTGGCCGGTTCGAAATAATCGCCTCGGCAATTAAACATCTGGCAACGTTTCTTGCAATTACGTGATTGACACGATTCGGAATAGAAATTGGAAGCGCCAATTTGGGTCCTTCGGTTCTGTTTGCGTTCGCGTTTTTTTCCGCCGGCCCGAAAAAAAAAATCTGTTTACCTCGCTCGCTGATTACGGATTTCGACAACAAATTAGAAACGATTTACAAGGCTGCGTCTTATTAAACGATGTTATCTGATGAACTTTGACACTGGCGATTGTGTTCCTAACGAACGGTTTGTGAAAAGGATTTTTTTTGCGTGTTCCATGTGAAGTCCCCAGGAATTAGGCCCGATACACACTTGGGGGCCTTGATTAACAGTTGTTTCGGAGGTGCTTAAAAAAATGCAGCCCTTTGTGATTGAACATATCGTAAAGGACATGTCGAATTTTTTTACTGAGGAAGATACACATCCAAGTGTGCATCAGGCCTTATAGAAACGGACAAGGCTGTGTCATGTGTGTGGTTTTTGTAACTAGTAGATCAAGAGTTCTGTTAACATGTGCGGATATGTAAACACGTACACATGTTTCTGGTGTGTGATCGCCCTGCGCGGCACGCAAACCACCACTATTAGCAAACTTACCCCCACGACGAATAAATTTTTAATTATGCCGTGTCGTTACCCGCCGCCGGACGGAGCGCCTACCTACCTACTCAGATTTATGATTCATAGCGAGCTAATAAATTGATATATCAACTGCAGTTTGAAAATTATTCATGCGAGCGAATGTAGAGTGGCCACTTACGGTGGTCGATTTGATGGGGGTTTAAACGGGTAGGAAATTTTACACGAAAATTACACTTCACTATGTACAATTTTACAAGCTTAAACTTAAACATTTGATGGCCAAATAAAAGACAAATTGGCTCCCAGGCGAGGGGCGATTAAAAGAATCTGCAAAAATCACACGAAATACTAAACAGTTGGCGCCCAATAAGATCCATACTATAAAATTTGGCGCCCGACGTGGGGCAACTAAAAGAACTTTCAAAAATGCACGATTTATTCTAATAATACGTTTGTGAATTAAATTAAATTTGAAATAAAAAACTTGTATCCCGCACCACTCTTTCGATTCACTCTGTATGGATGAAAATAATTTTATGTTATAGATCTGTGAATTTCAAAAAATAAATGCGTTGAAATTTTTATTGTATCTTCGGTAGTTGTCGAGATATATTGCCCGAGAACACGCACTGTTGGGACACCCTGTATAACGCATGAGTACATAAATACAATATAATCGGAGGCATCATTTATTTTTTGTTCATTTGTTCTTTCGAGAAACGCAATAAAAGAAATAGAAACAGAAAATAGAATTTCTCTGTTCACTGTTCATAATTTTCCAAATACTGTTCGCAGTTGTTTCGTAATGAATTCGATTTGATTTTGATCGAAATTCTGTTTTTCCCTAGCGAAAAAATTTCTTCCTCTTCTTTGCAGAAACGTATCTTTATTCTGCGCTGAAACTCTCTTTATTTCTCAACCGTTCACAGTTCACTGTTCATGATTTTCCAAACACGTTTCACAGTTATCTCGAAATAAATTTAACTTTGGTCACAATTCTAGGAAGAGATATTTTTCCGGAAACATTTTCTTTTCTTTCTTACTTTTCCATCGTTCACAGTTCACTGTTCATAATTTTCCAAAACACAGTTCATAGTTGTCTTGAAATAAATTGGACTTTGGTAACAACACTTCTACAAGGAAATATTTTTTCTTTTAAGGAAACATTTCTTATTTCTCGATTGTTCACAGTACGCTGTTCATAATTTTCCAAAATTTGTTTTGAATTTGATTTCGGTGACAATTCCTGGGGAGTAATATGTCTTTCCTTAGCAGAAAAATTTCTTTTTCTTCTAAACAGGGACATATTTTTATTCTGCGCTGAAACTTTCTTTATTTCTCAACTGAACAGTTCACTGTTCATAACTTTCCAAAACACAGTTCACAGTTGTCTTGAAATAAATTGGACTTTGGTAACAACACTTCTACAAGGAAATATTTTTTCTTTTAAGGAAACATTTCTTATTTCTCGATTGTTCACAGTACGCTGTTCATAATTTTCTAAAATTAGTTTTGAATTTGATTTGATTTCGGTGACAATTCCCAGGAAGAACCATGTCTATCCTTCGCAGAAAAATTTACTTTTCTTCTTAATAAAGACATAACTTTATTCTGTGCAGAAACTTTTCCTTATTTCTCAACCGTTCACAATTCATTGTTCATAATTTTCCAAACACGTTTCACAGTTATCTTGAAATAAATTTGACTTTGGTCACAATTCTAGGAAGAGATATTTTTCCGGAAACATTTCCTTTTCTTTGAACAGAAACTTTTCTTACTTATCCATTGTTCCATTGTTCACAGTTCACTGTTCATAATTTTCCAAAACATAATTCACAATTGTTTTGAAATAATTTTGACTTTGGTCGTAATTCTAGGAAAAGATATTTTTCCTTTGCGGAAACATTTCCTTTTCTTTGAACAGAAATTTCACAGTTCACTGTTCATAATTTTCCAAAACATAGTTCACAGTTGTCTTGAAATAAATTTGGCTTTGGTCATAATTCCAGAAAGAAATATTTTTTCGTTTGCGAAACTTTTCTTAGTTCTCAATTGTTCACATTACGCTGTTCATAATTTTCCAAAATTAGTTTTGAATTTGATTTAATTTCGGTGACAATTGCCAGGAAGAAATATTTTGCGAAAAAGTTCTTTTTCTTCTTAACAGAGACATATCTTTATTCTGTGTTGAAACTTTTCTTTATTTCTCAACTGTTCACAATTCACTGTTCAGAATTTTCCTAGCACGGTTCACAGTTGTTTTGAAATAAATTTGACTTTGGTCACAATTCTAGAAACAAATATCTTTTCCTTTACAGAAACATTTCTTATTTCTCGACTTATTCTCGATTGTTCACAGTACGTTGTTCATAATTTTCCAAAAATAATTTTGAATTTGATTTGATTTCGGTGACAATTCCTAGGAAGAAATATGTCTTTCCTTTGCGGAAAAAATTCTTTTTCTTCTTAACATATTTTTATTCTGCGCTGAAACGTTCTTTATTTCTCAACTGAACAGTTCACTGTTCAAAATTTTCCAAAACACAGTTCACAGTTATCTTGAAATAAATTGGACTTTGGTCACAATTGTACAAAGAAATATTTTTTCCTGTGCAGAAACATTTCTTATTTCTCGATTGTTCACAGTACGCTGTTCATAATTTTCCTAAATTTGTTTTGAATTTGATTTTATTTAATTCCGGTGACAATTCCTGGGAAGAAATGTCTCTCCTTAGCAAACAAATTTTTTTCTTCTTAACAAAGACATCTTTATTTTGTGCTGAAACTTTTCATTATTTCTCAACTGTTCACAGTTCACTGTTCATCATTTTCTTAGCACAGTTCACAGTTATCTTAAAATAAATATGACTTTAGTCGCAAATCTACAAAGAAATATTTTTTCCTTTGCAGAAACATTTCTTATTCTCGATTGTTCACAATAGGCTGTTCATAATTTTCCAAAAACAATTTTGAATTTGATTTGATTTCGGTGACAATTCCTAGGAAGGTTTTTCCTTTGCGGAAAATTTTCTTTTTGTTTTTCTTAACAGAGACATATCTCTCTTCTATGCTGAAACTTTTCTTTATTTCTCAATCGTTCACAGTTCACTGTTCAGAATTTTTCAAAACACAGTTCACAGTTATCTTGAAATAAATTTTACTTTAGTCAGACTTTGGAAGAAATATTTTTTCCTTTGCGGATACATTTCCTTTTCTTTACGCAGAAACTTTTCTTATTTCTCAATTGTTCACAGTACGCTGTTCATAATTGTTCAGAATGATAGGAAATAGGAACAGAAAACAGAAATATTTCTTTTTATTTTTCTATGCAGACTTTTCTTTTTCTGCACAACAAAACTTTTCTTTCTTTCTCTGTTCACCGTTCATAATTTTCCAAATACTGTTCACAGTTGTTTAGTAATGAATTCGATTTGATTTTGATCAAAATTCTGGGAAGAAATATGCTTTACCTTTGCGGAAAAAATTCTTTTTCTTCTTTACAGGGACATATCTTTTGTTTATTTCTCAACTGTTCACGGTTCACTGTTCATAATTTTCCAAGCACAAATCACATTTCAACGTAACCTCGCCAGTTGCCGATGGCTTTCGATGATTCGACACGAAGGAATTAAATTAAAAATAAAAAGTAAAAGTCGGAACAATAATATTTGAGTGTGATCGGCCATATGTAAACAATTATTTTTTTAAAACTTAATCGACAGTGACTCTCTTGAAATCGAATCCGTAACAATATACGGAGCTTTGAAATAAAAAAGTTGTATTCCGTACTATTGTTTTTGATTCACTCTGTATAGATGAAAATAATTTTATATTGTAGACCTCTAAAGTCAAAAAGACAAATGCATTGAAATTTTTTTTGTATCTTCATCAGTTATTAAGATATCGCCCCGTTGGGACACGCTGTATAGTGTTCCATTTAAAAAATCATAAGTTAGGCCTGAAACTTTTAAAATGAACCACCCTGTACAGTTGGAAGTAATCTTAAATTATATGGAAACCTTTCAGTAGCTCTTTTTTGCCGAAATGTATATAAAATGTATATAAAAGGGACAACCTGTACAGTGACGACATCCACACAATTGTAAAATTCTTCGAAAGGAAATAAATCTAATTATCGTTACTATTACACATCGCTTGCAAATTCATATATCTCCATTTTTATTGATCTGGCGATTATTAATTTGTGTAAAAATATCGATTATTCTTCCGGACCAGGTGATACCTACGTCACGTAATAGGGATAGGGGGTGGATTGCGCTAAAACTTTATTTGCAAAACGCATTTCTCAGGCGGTGTCGCAATTATTAATTAGAATCTGCGACTGGTTTTGTTTCGCAGCGCGTATTAATCCAGTCACCTTGTATTCTAATTGGCTATACAAGAAACGTGCACGAAAGTTTCTTGAAAAATGTTGATCGTATCAATATGCATTTGGCAGGTCATAAATAAACTTCTTTCTAAGAAATTGCTCTTCTGCACAAAAGACGTCGATTTATTTTTAAACTTTAATTTCCGAGAAGATATTTCCTTTACGACACACACGTCCAGCTATTATTATTATTATTACAACTTTTATAACGCATTCGACAAGGTGCTTAAAAACGGGCCGCGATTTTAAGCGCGCGATGTTACGCAATCGCGCCTCGTAAATAATCAAGTAATTAGCCGAAGCTCCTTTTGTTGTTCGCTTCCTGTTGCCCGCCCGTTCGATTTCGTAAAAGAAAAACGAGAATTCAGCCGTCGCCCGGCCAAAAACGAATTTGCATATTTCACAGCAAGGTGTATCCACAAAAAAAAAGTCTAATATAATTTATAAATCCGACTTGACAGGTACAAATGATAGTTCGACATTATGGCTCAATCACACGCTCTTACGTATGCGCTATTATTAATTTTAATAGCGTCAGTGAAACA
Source organism: Serrognathus titanus (assembly GCA_039766575.1). Classification (NCBI taxonomy): domain Eukaryota; kingdom Metazoa; phylum Arthropoda; class Insecta; order Coleoptera; family Lucanidae; genus Serrognathus; species Serrognathus titanus. The sequence continues at coordinate 61,446,557 of CM077914.1, forward strand.
TCTGACGTCGATCCGGCAGATTTACATTTTTTAAAATCAAGTAGCCTGTGATTATCGTTTGCATAACTTATGCTTCGTCGCGAAGCCGGTTTGGGTTTGTATTGTATTGTAACGTACAGTCGTGGACAGTTAAAATGCAATTCCGGTGCCTTGTTTTTAACTGTCCACGACTGTACCTAACACGGACGTACATATTTTAGGATTGCTTTTTTATTTGCTTGTTTCGATTGACATCTTGCTTGAAATTTATCATTTCGGTGTTGTAACAAGCAGGCACGAATGAGATTAGTTTTAGATTACGCCGTCACAGTCCGACGCCGACGCCGCCGCCGCCGCCGCCGTCCACGTTCGTTTCATTAAATTAAGGCTCCTTTTTATTTTCCTTATTGAATCATGCCGGGGTTTTACCATTAAGACGAAATTAAATAAATTATTCAGGCAATACCATTAGCAAGTGTACTTCTGGAAGAGATTATTACCGGCGAGCGAATGTACTACTGATGGTATTATTATTGTTATTATTATTTCAAGACTGTTCGTCTAGGATTGCAATTAGTTCGTTTTATGTTAACGAAGTTTATTGCGCGTACCTAACTTTCAGATTGATTGAATTGTTCGGTTCTGGTCAATGAAAGAATGCTCGACAAAGCAGTATGTGGAGACATTACTTTTGCATTTACTATCCAGGACCGTCTTAATAGAATTCCAGTGTTTACTGCAAGAGTTAGGGAAATCCTGGTAGAAGCTAACTAGAGTATGTACTATAATAGTTGTAATTACAACTTAAATAAATACAACAATTCTAACAATATAATGTATATTTTATCGCAAACTTTCAATATGCTTTGACAGTACGCTTGGCCGCCTTGCATAAGATGACTTATTAAGTATCAAACTGGCTGCAATTTGTCAATTTGTCAAAAAGTGATCGCTGGATGTCGCGATTCATAATGTTTATTATTAGAATTGTTGTAATTATTATCAATACGTCGAGGCCCTTCTTAACAGATTTCCAGTGTTCATTGCAAGAGTTAGGGAAATCCTGGTAAAACCTAACCAGAGTAATTCTGCTTCGTTGGTCTGTATGGACGCACGAATTGGCGATGAGCAGATTTGTATCCTACATGTAGAGGCTCACACTAATCATGATAACAATTGACGTTTCTTGACACGTCTGTCATCTTAACGTTTGTTGTCATCTGTCATCGTGACATGATTTCTTGATCGCTAAGCAACGTGTGAGCGAAATCCTTTCCGAGGATGCATGCATAGTCACATTTTGAGAACAAAAATTAATCTTTGTGATAATATTAAAAAATTGTCATCTCTTCCGTTTTTTCTTTAGTTTGGTAACGAAACTTTCCGAATAGTTAAAATATTCTCCTTCTCTCATCAATTGGGACCGAATTTGGCAATTCCGAAAGGTGATTAAGATCCCCACGACTGCCATTCAGTCTCCATTTTTTTTTTTTTTAATTGCATTAATCTTTCTAATTTTTTTCTAAATTACACGCTTCCGAAATAAGTGAAGAGAGGAGCAAAGCAAGTAAAAAAAAACGAATCGCGATAGGTTAGAGCCCGAAATTATTTGCGATTCGAAAAAAAAAAAAGAAATGCGTTTAAATTTTTCTTGTATCTTCAGTAGTTATCGAGGTATTTCCCACTGTTGGAACACCCTGTACATTTTATTTCAGTTTTGACATCTCTTGAAGAGGCAATGAAAACAACATGACATCGTATTTACTTGTTTTGAGTATTTACCGAATTATTTTGAGTTTTATGCAAAAATTGGTTGTCAAATTGTCATTTTTAATGATACGACAATATGCTGTGCGTCATCACATTCTAACTTAGGCTTTAATCCTAGCTTTAATCATTCCAGAAACCGGCCCTAAGAGGCCTAATACTGTTTCTATACTTTTTTCTGTGAACGATCAACTTTTTTCGTAATAAAAAAAGGCGCTGCAACAAAAACAAGCAAAAGACGATCGATTTTACAAACACTCTCGTCGCCAAATAAAGGAATGAAAACAATCGAAATTATGACAACCTACAATTTTGGTAAAGTTAACAAAAAATTGACTTTTGAATTTTTATTTCTTCTTGGTCCAAATTGCTGGCTATACTGGTGGCGATTGCTGGGAATATTTGGCAATTGTTTAACACATTTATAAGCAATCGCTTAAACATATCGGTTTCTTCCGGAAACGTAAAACGCTTCGTTTTATCTGCCATCCAATACTGACGCTGACATTTTTCTAAAATTTATTTTGCGATATGTAGAAAACAAACAGAAGTTATCAAAGCAAAGAAGAGAAACAAAAGAGCAAATGCAGTGAAAGATTATCACTCGATGAGTTTCTTTTTGTTTTCTTTTCCTTTAGTTTAGAGGAAGAAAAATTACATCTAAGTATTTCATTTATTTCTTGGTATTGGCAAAAATGCAACTTTCATTTCTTCTTTTTTCAACAAAGAAAAGAAGAGTTTGGTGTGGTTCTTACTCATCATAGGTATTATATGAAAAAGAAACAGATTATTATCGAGTAAATTGGATATTTAAGTATCATTGACGTTTCGCAAACAACTTGTTTGCTTTTTCAAAGTGAATAACATTATAACATAAACCTACAATTTTTTTTTTAGCTTTTTGTGATGAGAATCTTAAAAAAATCATTAATAATACAGCTTGTCAAATCAAATAATAAGTATATAAACATCAATGAGGCCAGGCCCGTCTTAATAGATTTCCAGTACTTACTGCAAGAGTTAGGGAAATCCTGGTAGAACTAAACTAGAGTATGTAGTATAATAGTTGTAATTATAATTTAAATAATTACAACAATTCTAACAAAATATTCTAACAATATAATGTTTATTGTTATAATTGTTGTAATTATTACTAATGCGACCGGGGTCGTCTTAACAGAACTCCAGTATTTACTGCAAGAGTTAGGGAAACCCTGGTGGAACCTATCTAGAGTATGTAGTGTAAAAGTTGTAATTATAATTTAAATGATTACAACAATTCTAACAATGTATTGTTTATTTTATCGCAAACTTTCAATATGCTTTGATAGCACGCTTGGCCGCCTTGCATAGAATAATTTATTAAGTAGCAAACTGGCTGTAACTTGTCATTTCTAATGCAACGTTGTGTCAAAAAGTGATCGCAGGATTTTACGATTCATAATGTTTATTGTTAAAATTGTTGTAATTAATACAAGAAAAAGACAAAAGAAGAAACCATAATAAAAAGGACAAAAAAGTACTGAAACAAGCAACTTGAAAAAAAAGCGATAACAAAAGAAGATCGACGTTCCTGCAGCAGCGCGAAATAGAAACACAAAACAAAATTGAACTGTCAATTGCAATACGAAAAATCGATTCGATTATGACAAATTGAATAAAAAAAAAGAACATGGTAGACAGAAACAAAAAAACAACGATAACAAAAGAAGATCGACGTTTCTGCAGCAGCGGAGCGGCGAAATAGAAAAATAGAAACAAAAGGGAACCATCAATTGCAATATGAAAAAATTGATTCGATAATAACAAATCGAATAAAAACGACGAAATGCGACGAAGGTTATTGGGCGGATTTTTCGAAAATTTTTGATAAAAAAAAACAAAAGACAATCTATACTCCACAAAACTTTTGCAGCAGCGAAAAAAAAAAAACAAAATGGAAGTGTCAATTGCAAATGAAAAATTAATTCGAAAAAGCAAAACAAAATCGACGATTATTGGGAGGATTTTTCGAAAATTTCACCATTGAAAAAAAGAAAAACAAAAGAAGATCGACGTTCCTGCAGTAGAGGAGTGGAAAAAGGAAACGAAAAAAAGTTATTCATTTGTCAACGGCAATACGAAAAATCGATTCGATTATAACAAATCGAATAAGAGCGACGAAACGTGACGAAAAAATGAACTAAAAACGAAAGAAAATCGACGGTTATTGGGCGGGTTTCTCGAAAATTTCAAACATCGACAGAAGAAAGCAAAAGAAGATCGATGCTCCTGCAGTGGAATGGAAAACAAAACAAAATCGAACTGTTAATTGCAATACGAAAAATCGATTCGATTATAACAAATCGAACAAAAACGACGAAGAAATGACCAAGAAAAGAAACAACAGAAAATCGACGGTTATTAGGTGGATTTTTCGAAAATTTCAACATTGATAAAGTAACAAAAGAAAATCGACTTTTCTGCAGTAGAAAAATAGAAAACAAAACTATTACGAAAAATTGACTCGATGATAAGAAATTGAAGAAAATTCGAATAAAACCGAGGAAAAGACGAACAAAGAAACAAAAGACGATCGACGATTATTGGACGACGGATTTTTCGCAAAAACTCCGAAACGCCAAGAAAACAGAAAAGGGAGAAATCATAACAACTCGACAGAAAAACAAAGGACTAAAACAAACGAAACGTGGGGAGAATAAAAAAAAACAAACAAGTGAAAACTGACATTTCTAGAAGTAGAAGAAAAAAAATGAAAGAATAATCTTGTTTGAAGCGTCGCGTCAATTGGAATTGATTCGATTATAAGAAATCGAAGGAAAACTCGAACAGAGAACGACAGAAGAAAGAGATTGGCAAAAAGAAAATAAAAGAAGAACGATGGCTATAGGGCGGATTTTTCAAAAAATCGAAGCTGAAGAAGAAGCGTGATAATTTTGACCAAAATAAAGAACAAAAATTCAAACCATATATAACGTGAACAAAAAAAGAAAAAACAAATCATCAACAGCGGAGTGTGAAAAAGAAGAAAATAAAACAAAAGAATCGGCTAGTTTGAAGCGTCAAGTGTAATTCATTCGGTTGTAAGAAACTGAAGAGAATTTCAATAATGTAATAGTTGTAATAGTAATGTAAATAATTACAACAATTCTGACAATGTAATGAATTGTTATAATCATTACCAACACGTCCAAGCCCGTCTTAACAGAAGTCCAGTATCTACTGCAAGAGTTAGGGAAATCCTGGTAGAACATATCTAGAGTATGTAATATAATACTTGTAATTACAATTTAAATAATTACAACAATTCTAACAATATAATGTTTATTTTATCGCAAACTTTCAATATTCGTTGACAGTGACGTTGCAGCTGTATCGAACAAATAAAATAACTAAAGTAGAAAAAATCTGAGAGATGAATTGCAAGTAAAATGAAGCGTTTTATGCGTTAAATGAAGAAATCGATATGCCTAAGTGATTCCTTGTAAACCTAACCATCCCCCGTTTAAAAGTAAAATACGTCAGAATTAAGAACATTTTTTTATTTAAACTTGACTTATTGGTAAGAGAAGGTTCGCCTTAAGGGTGTGTATCTGCCCCTGCTTGTACTTCAGTTGTTATTATTTCTTTTCGTTTTTGCTTTGCCCTTTCATCGTCTGCCATTGTTTTAAAATTTCTTTGCAAGTAGTTGTGAATAAATCTCGTTTTCGATTTGAATCGGGCCCTCCACGTTGGGCGCCAAGAAATGTCGTCTTTCTGGTGGCACGTTGGGCGCCAAAAATTTTAGAAATCGTTGTCAAATTTATTAATTGCTCATTTTTTTCCTTCTCTCTCTCTAGGGGCGTTCATTACAGAAGCTGATCGTCTCTGTTTGTATTTCTTTAGTTATCACTTGCTCTGAGCTCATCTCTTCCTTTATTTTCGCTCTGTTGTGTCAAAAAGTGATCGCTGGATGTCGCGATTCATACTGTTTATTATTAGAATTGTAATTATGCGTCCAGGCCTGTCTTAACAGAACTCCAGTGTTTACTGCAAGAGTTAGGGAAATCCTGGTATAACCTAATTAAAGTATAATTTAAATAAATAGCTCTGCTACGTTGGTCTCAATGGATGCTCGAGTAGGAGGTGAGCCTGTAGTGGCCCACATTAATCATGACAATAATTGACACGTCTGTCAACTGACGTTTGTTGTCATCTGTCATAGTGACGGGATTTTTTGATCGCTAAGCAACGTGTGAGTGAGTAGTCGCATTTTGATAAAAAATAATCTTTGTGTTAACATTAAAAAGTTGTCACCTTTTCTGTTTCTCTTGAGTTCGGGACGAAACCTTCCCAAAACTTTCCGAACATCAATTAGGGCCGAATTTGGCAATTATTTCGAAAAGCGATTAAAACTTTCCTTCTAAATTACACGTTGCCGAACTAAGCGAGGAGAGGTGCGAAGCAAAAAAAAAAAAATGAATCGCGATAGATTAGAGCCTTGCGATTCGAAACTTGACACGTACATAATTGACGACACATGTAATCATTAAAATAAACAAGTTTTTATGTGATTTAAAGTAATTACTCAATAGATTCGATTAGCACACAAGCAGCCGAGCTCAAACGGCATATAATTATGTAATTTGCCAGGCTCCGAGCAATAGGCCTATAAACAATACTAACGAGCATCAATAAAATACGGACGGACAAGTTTTTGTCGGGCTCGAGAAGACCAAAAAAAAAACAAATAAATAAATAATACGTTGAATTATGATCGGCATCATGGCAAATGATTGACACCGTGTGACGTACGCGGCCTTTTACATATACGTTTACTGACACACTTTTTAGGCCGTCGCAAACTTAACGAGCGCAACGTTACAGTGATTTTATTATTTATCGTGTGCAAGGAGTTTGACGAATCGCTCGGCACGAAGACGATTTGATCGAACCGACTTTCTCTAACCGATCGAGGGGCCCCCCTGTAATTATGTGAATTGTGCAATCGATGATAATTAGCGATTAGTGATTAATATTTGGGGCCTCGCGCGATCACCTTGGAGCGTCAGTTTTTTTTTTTTTTTTGAACGGGCGGCGTTGTAATTAATCGTCCGGACACGCGGATCGAGGCCGGAAGGCTCGCCCGCATCCATGTGGCCGTCTGCAAGCGCATCTGCGCCGCTTTAACAGTTTTTTTTTGTTTCCTTTTGTTGTGCCGATTTAACAACTACAAGATGGCGAATTGGAAAAGAAAATTCGGACGATTGTACAGTAAATTAAAACCGCGACTTTGAAACTAAATCTAAGAAAATATCATCTCCTATCATTAGCACTTCATGACACGTAATAGGATCGACTTGAATATATCAAAACGAGCTTAGAATGAACCCCCCGCCCCCTTGTCCACGTATAGAATCTAATACGATGATCTTATTATTAATTAAAGAGCCCCGTCAGGTAATTGTAACTTAATTAACCGACATTCTTAAAGCTTCTCATTTTAGAATGCAATTATGATTACTTTAGTACGTTTCCCGTTTTCCTAATAAATAATATAATTCGAGCGGCACGCCTAAGGATTCTAAGACTTAACACGGAAACCTTTGTTGCAGGTGAAAAGCCCCACAAGTGCGTCGTGTGCTCCAAGGCGTTCAGCCAATCGTCGAACCTCATAACGCATATGCGCAAGCACACCGGCTATAAGCCGTTCTCGTGCGGCCTCTGCGAGAAAGCCTTCCAACGCAAGGTCGACCTCAGGAGGCACCGAGAGTCCCAGCATCCGACGGCGCCGGAGGGCGTCGCCTACAAGCAGACCGAAGTCGCCGCCAGGCAGGATTCGGAACTGAAACAGGAAGTGACCAGCAGCAGTTGCTAATGAGGTGACGCACTTTTTAATTTGTTCCTCAAACAATTGCTGCGACGCAAGTTCAAAACAATTCTCTACTTAAAAATGGCCACACGATGAAGAAAATCTCACGAACTTACTGTGATAAGAAGAAAAAATATTAAAGGCGATTGCATGCAGTTGCATGCTTTACTGTGTTGCATCTTATGGCATTGCATCTCTTTTTAAAATTTATTGAACACCGCAGAATTTGAACTACACAAGTAAATAGAGACGAATTTTAGGTTCATCCTGTATATGGTTTAAATTGTTTTCTTAAGTTTTTAGTAATTTTGTTCTTGCTATCAATTATCGTTTAATAACGACACTGCTGATGATTCGGTCATTTTTACCGCCACTGAAGAAGACATCCGTGAGAAGAAACTACGTCTCGTTTCTTCCTTTGCCTATTTTTCGTCTGTCATTGTTAAGTTTTCTTCTAAAGTAATTGTGAATCAGTCTGGTTTTCGATTTTAATCTCGCCCCCACACGTCGGGCGCCAAAAGTTGTCGTGGTTGCTTTCTGTTGTCGCGTTGGGTGCCAAAAATCATCGTGGTTGTTTTACGCCGTCGCGTTAGGCGCCAAAAAATGTCGTGGCTGCTTTTGTGCTGTCGCGTTGAGCGCCATTTTAGAAATTGTCGCCCAATTTTTATTGTGTTTGAAAGATTATCGCCCAATGGGCATTGATGATACTTTCCTCTATTTCTGCTTCGCCCTTTTCTTTCGTCTGTCTTTGTTTTAAATTTTCCGTTAAAGTAATTGTGAATCAATCCGGTTTTTTATTTTAATCTAGCCCCACACGTCGGGCGCCAAAAACCGTCGTGGGTGCGTTCTGAATTGGGCGCCATTTTAGAGATTGTCGCCCAATTTTGATTGTGTTTGAAAGATCATCGCGCAATGGGCGTTGATGATAGGTTCTTTCATTTTCTATTTTTTTCTTTCCCTCTAAGGACGTTTGTCGAGCAGCTGGTCGTCTCTCTTTGTGCTTCAGTTATCAGTTGCTCGTATCTTCCTCTATTCTTGCTTCGCCCTTTTCTTTCGTCTGTCATTGTTTTAAATATTCTGTTAAAGTAATGGTGAATCAATCCGGTTTTTTATTTTAATCTCGCCCCACACGTCGGGCGCCAAAAACCGTCGTGGTTGCGTTCTGAATTGGGCGCCATTTTAGAGATTGTCGCCCAATTTTGATTGTGTTTGAAAGATTATCGCGCAATGGGCGTTGGGTGATTGGTTTTTTCATTTTCTAATATTTTCTTTCCCTCCAAGGACGTTTGTCGAGCAGCTGGTCGTCCCCCTCTTTGTGCTTCAGTTATCATTTGCTCGTATTTTCCTCTATTCTTGCATCGCCCTTTTTTTTCGTCTGTCTTTGTTTTAAATTATCTGTTAAAATAATGGTGAATCAATCCGGCTTTCGATTTTAATCACGTCGGGCGCCAAAAATTGTCGTCGTTGCTTTCTGCTGTCGCGTTGGGCGCCACTTTAGAGATTGTCTTCTAATATTTATTGTATTTCAAAGATTATCGTGTAGTGGGTGTTCTTTTATTTTGTAATTCTTTTTTTCTCTCTAAATCGAGCCTTATTCTTTGCATTTTACGAAACCTGCGCTGAGAGGATCTACAAATGACTTTCCCGATATGCACGATTATTATCAGAAAAGCAACAACAAAGTGAGAAATGCAAACGAACTGTTTAACGGTTACGTCGCAGCTGCGTCGAATAAATAAAATAACTAAAGTAGAAACATTCTGAGCGATGAAATGCAGGTAAAATGAACCGTTTTACACTTTCGGAGGAAATCGTGTTTAAAAGTGTAATACGTCAGAATTAAATTAAAAAAAAATTATTTCAACTTGACCCATTGGTAAGAAAAGGTTCGCCATCCCTGCCCTAAGGGTGTGTATTTCAGCCCCTGCTTGTACTTCAGTTACTTTCATTTGCTTCTTTTCGTTTTTCCTTTGTTTTTGCTTTGCCCTTTCATTGTCTGCCTTCGTTTTAAAATTTCTTTTTAAAGTAGTTGTAAATAAATCCCGTTTTCGATTTCAATCGGTCCCTCCACGTTTGGCGCCAAAAAATGTCGTCTTTCTGGTGGCACATTGGGCGCCAAAAATTTTAGAAATTGTTGATTAACTTATTTATTGTGTTTGAAATATATTCGTGCAACAGGCGTTGGCAGTAGCTTATTTTATTCTCTTATTTTTTCTTTCCCTTTCTAAGGGCGTCTCTGTTTGTACTTCACTCGCTCCTTTTTCGTCTCTTCCTTTGTTTTTGCTCTGCCGCCCTTTTCTTTTGTCCGTCACTGTTTTAAATTTTCTTTTAACATAATTGCGAATCAATCTGGTTTTCGATTTTAATCACGCCCCTCACGTCGCGCGCCAAAAATTGTCGTGATTGCCTTCGCGTTGGGCGCCAAAAATTGTCGTGTACGGTTTCTGATGCCGCGTTGGGCGCCATAAAACTTTTTGTTTCTAACCATTCTTTCGCACCGCTCGTCTCTGTTTATACTTCAGTTGTTATCATTTCTTTGTTTCTTTGTTGATATCTTTTTCAATCCGGTTTTTGATTTTAATCCAGCCCCTCATGTCGGACGGCGCCAAAAATTGTCGCGTGTTGTTTCTGATACCGCGTTGGGCGCCAAAAATTTTAGGGATTTGTTGTCTAATTTATTATCAGGTCTGTTCCACCATCGATCGTTTCGAAACCATCAGAATCAGTTGCCCATCGAAATAATGATCGGTTTTGACAACTCTACCGAGCGTAACACTTTGGAAACCGTCACAAAGTGATGTTGGAACGGACCCATTGTATTTCAGATATTGTCGTGTAATGTGCGTTTGGTGGTCGGTTCCTTCATTTCCTATATTTTTTCTTTTTTTTCTGAGGGTGTATATCACATCAGCTGATCGTATCTGCTTGTGCTTCATTTCGTTTCTTCCTTTGTTTCTGCTTCGCCCTTTTCCATTGTTTCAAATTTCTTTTCCTTTCCAAGTAATTGTGAATCAATCCCGTTATCGACTTTAATCGGGTCCCGCATGTTCGGCGCCAAAAATTGCCGTTATTGTATAATATGCGTTTTTTTTTTATTATTTTTTTCTAATTTTTTTTCTTTCTCTCTAAAGGTGTACATCACTGAAGACACTCAAAATAAAAACTTTCTCTGACCTTTCTATTTCTATCTATTCGTTCTCACTCAACGGCTCCGTTTATATTTCACGTTGCCTTTTCTTTCTTTAGCTTTTGCTTTGCCTTGTTTCTTGTCTCCCATTGTTAGGCTTTCCTTTGTTGTTGATTGTAATCGCCCCCTTCCACGTTGGGCGCCAAAAATTGTTGCGCGCTATTTCTGCGCCGCGTTAGGCGTTGCTTTACTTCGCCTAATTTAATATTGTGTTTAAAATGTTATTGTTTAATGGGCGTTGGCAGTTCTTTCTCACTGATTCTCTTTGCTTGTACTTTGTTACCATTTCCTTCTTTTTCGCCTCTTCCTTTAATTTTACTTTGCCCTTTAATTGTCTGTCGTTCTTAAGTATTTGTAAACCCATTTCAATTGGCGTCCCCACGTTGGGCGCCAAGATTGTCATGTTGTGTGACTTATTTTAGAGATTGTTGGCTAACCTAATATTGTGCTTAAAATATTATTGTTTAATGGGCGTTGGCAGTTGATTTTTTTAAACTTCCTCTACCCTTTCTCTTTCTATCTATCTCTTCTTTCCTACTGATTCTCTCTGCGTGTACTTTCTTACGATTTCCCTTCTTTCTCGCTTCTTCCTTTAATTTTGTTTTGCCCTTTAATTGACTGCCGTTGTTAAGTACTTGTGAACCCATTTCAATTGGGGTCCCCACGTTGGGCGCCAAAATTGCCATGTTGTGCGGCTTATTCTAGAGATTGTCGTCTAATTTATTATTGTGTTTGAAATATTATCGCGCAATGGGCCTGGTTCTGGTTGGTTCTTTCATTTTCTAATTTTTTCTTTCTCTATAAGGGCGTCTGGTTGTCTCTCTTTGTGCTTTAGTTAACATTTGCTCGTTTCTTTCTTTATTTTTGCTTTGTCCTTCTCTTTCGTCTGCCATTGATTTAGATTTTTTGTTAAAGTGATTACGAATCAATTCTGTTTTCGTTTTACGTCGGGTGCCTAAGGTCTATACATTCTCTTTCACTGATCGTCTCTGTCTTCAATTTTAATCGAGCCCTTCACGCTGGGCGCCAAAAATTGTCGTGTACTGTTGCTTTTGTTGTAGCGTTGGGCGCCAAAAATTGCCATTTCGGGTGTTGTTGATCTTATTTATTATTTCATTTGGGATATTAATGCGTTATGGACGTTGACCGTCGGTTTCTTTTGTTTTGTTCTCATTCTTTCTTCCTCTCTAAGGGTGTACATCACAACAGGACCTCTACCCTCTCTGTTTCTCTGTCTTCTTTCACTCAATTGATAAAATATCCTCCTTTTTCATTTCTTTCTTTATTTTGGCTCTTCCTTTTTAATTCAATCATCGATTTTAATCGAGCCCTCCACGTCGGACGCCAGAAATTTTTGTGTGCCGTCTCCGATGCAACGTTGGGCGCCAAAATTTGCCGTTTTGAAATGGTTGTCTAACAAATATTATTTTGTTTGGACTATTAATCAGTAACGGGCGTTGACAGTTGTTTTTTTTTTGTTGATTCTTTCTCGTCTCTAAGTGCGTACAAGTGTCACAGCAGATCCTCTGAATAAGAACTTCCTTTGCCCGTCCCTCTTCTTTCTATCGCTTCTCTTCTTTCTCATTGATTCGCTCTGTTTACACTTCCGTTTCTTCCTTTATTTATGTTCTGCCCTTTCTTTGTCCACCACTGATGAATTTTCTTTTAAAGTAATCACGAAACAACCCGTTTTTGATCGAGCCCTCCACGTTGGGCGCCAAAAATTATCGTGTGTCGTTTCTGCAGCCGCGTTGGGCGCCAAACATTTTAGAGATTGTTGTCTAATTTTTTGTCTCAACAATTATCGCAGTCCTGGTTGGCTGTGGAATCAAACATGAAGGTTGAGTCGTTTTTATCATTTTTCTCATTTCTTCGTTTATTTTTGCTTCGCCCCCTCCTTTTGGCCACCATTGTTTCAAATTTTCTTCTAAAGTGATTGTGAATCAATTCCGTTTTCTATCCTAATCGCGCCCCCACGTCGAGCGCCAAAAATTGTCGTTTATGGTTATTGCTGCCGCGTTGGGCGCCAAAAATCGTCGTGTTGTGCGTGTGGGGGTTAATTTAGAAATCGCTGCCTCATTTGTTGTGTTTGAAATATTGTTTAATGGGCGTCTTTTTTAATTTTATTCTAATTTTCACCTTGTCTCTAAGGGTGTGCAATCGCACGCACAGAAAAGGGGACACCTTTTCCATAGTCTCCAACTTTAAACGACATTATAGGTTAGGTTATAATGTCACAATGACATTTCAAGGATGTTTACTTTTTTCTGAAATAGCTTCAAGATATGGCCCGTACATCACAGCAGAAAATTTCCTGTATCTTTTCTATTTCTTCTTTTTCGCTTCATTCTTGCTTCGCCTCTTTTGTTATCTGCCATTGCTTTAATTTTCTTTTAAAATAATCGTGAATCAATCCGGTTTTTTAGTTTAATCGAGCCGCCCTCCACGTTGGGCGCCAATAATTGTTTTGTACGGTTTCTTCTGCCGCGTTGGGCGCCAAAAATTTGCCGCGTTTTGTCGTGAGTTATTTTAGAAATTGTAGTTTCATTTATTAATGTTCGTTTATCGTTTCCTTCTTCTTTTATTTTTGCTTTGCCCTTTTTTTTGGCTAGCATTGTTAAATTTGCCTTTCAAGTCATTGTGAATCAATTCGATCTTCGATTTTAATTGAGCCCTTCACATTGGACGCCAAAAATTGTCCCGAATGCCTTCTATGCCTCCTTTCTTTTGAACTTCTTTTTGCGCTTCAATTGTTATGATTCGTTTCTTCCTTTATTTTTGTTTTTTGCCCATTTCTTTGTCTGCCATTGTTTTAAACTTTCATTCAAAGTAATTGTGAATTAACACGGTTTTCGATTTCAATCGGGGCCCCACGCCGGGCGCCAAAAATTGCCGTTCCATGTGGTCTATGTTAGAAATCATTGTTTAATTTATTACTATGCTTGAAATGTTATGTGTTTCTTTTATTTTTGTTCTAATTTTTTGACAATTTCTAAGAGTGTGGATCACAGCAGATGCTCACGACATAAACTTAGGTTAGATTTCCCTTAGATTTCTTTATTGTACTCAGCCATTAACGCAAATGGATGTACAGATCAAAATTACTAAAAACTAATGAACGAAACAAACCAACAAAACAGCGAATGCAAGTGACCTGTTCTGCCGTTGTTTTGAATTTTCTGCCCCACGACGTTGGGCGCCAAAAATTGCCGTGCTGCGTGGGTTATTAAAAAAAAATTCTAATTTATTATTGTATTTGAAATGTTATTGTGTTATTTTGTTCTAATTTTTTCTTTCCCTCTGAGGATGCATCTCACAGCAGATCCTCCTCTACCCTTTCTCTTCTTCACACCGATCATCTCTCTTTGTTCTTCAGTTGTTATCACCTCTTCCTTTTCGTATCTTCCTTTGTTTTATTTATTTTTTGCTTTGCCGCTTTCTTACCCGCTTTTCTCTTCAAGTAATTCAGAATCGATTCAATTTTCGGTTTAAATCGTGCCGTCCGTGTGTGTTCTCTCCTGCTGCGTTGGGCGCCAAAAATTGCTCGTCTCGTATTTGACCACTCAATTTCGGACCTTAATTGTTTTTTTTTCTCTGATGCGATGCCATAAGTTGTTGCGAAAAGTGCCATTAAGAAATACATAATTAAAACCCGTGCCATTTTTGCGCCATACGGCCGCAACGTCGATGCCATGTTACGTAAATAGTCGCCGTCCAATTTGTGTTTATTCTTCTAACAAAATAAGAAAAAGAGAAACTCCAAGACGTATTAACAGACACGCGAACGTCCAATATGTTTCCGTGTCCTTAAGGAGGCCCGGCGATGCCAGCAGATAACGAAACGAATAAGCAACAATAATTCTATTAATTATTAATTCCGTCCTGACTGAAGTGCCTATTACCGACGACTTCTTGTGATGACCTAAACCGTCCATTTTTTTTCCTTTCTTAATTAATTAAACCACGAATACTTCGTATTTACTTATAAGTGTATTGCAGTCGTTCGGCGATCAAAAGTTTCGTCGTTAATTAAATCGATCCTTGACATGAAAGCGACGAAAGCTCATTTCTGTGTACGAGTTAATTAAATTATGGAAGTAATTAGCAATTATATAGGATGAACATAAATTATTGTAAAATTAGAAAGGTACAAGGTACGAGGTGCAATCCGAAAGGAGTTTCCTGATTTTTCAAGTTTACGAATTGCTCAACACATAACTAACTAATGGTAGGAAAGGAAGACTTCTTGAAGATTGCACCTCGTGATTCATAGAAAGACAATTGCAAGTAAGGTTTTCCTCTTATTATTAGATTAGCGCTCCTTCTATTTTACGTGAATGCATGCATTTGGGACAATGGGTCAGTCTAGTCTTAATTACTCTTAATTCCCCTCTTTAGTTTCAAGTTCTTAATTTTTAATTTTCTTAGTTTTTTGTTTGTAAATCGAAATTTCCGTCCCTCTTTAACGTCTACAGCAATTAACGAATAAGAAACAAAAATAAATAAATAAAGTCTAGTCTTCAAAAGGATTAAATTGATGCCAGTAAAGTAATATTAAGAGAACGAACGAGAAATCAAACGAAACGTTACCAACGAAAAATAAATAAGGTGCAAATAAATACTACTACTTTAGTAGCAGAGTCTCATTCTGTAAATTACCCCCCCCCCCGCCCCCAAATCTCCCCGGCACTTCCTGTATATATTTGCACTTTTTATTTTACTCAGAAAGGTTTTGTTGTAGAGTTTTCCGTTTCCCCCCTCCGGGGGGGCGTCACTCTCGAAGCGAAAACTCTTAACAGAACTTTCATGCAGCTACAAAGGACCAAAGAACTGTACATATAAGTCGTAAGTTTCATTTTTGTCTAGTTTTAAGCGAGGCTGTTTGCGTGAAACTTTTTTTTTTTTGTAAATAAACACGTTCTGGTTGTTGGGGTAGAGAGATAGAGAGAGAGAGAAAAAAAAACAAACACAGGACATGCAATGTTCTTAAAGGACCTGAACGCACGCTGTACAATTTGTAATGTTGACGATGAATTTCTTTTTTTGTTTTGGAAACTGATGTACTTGTTTAAACTTGTAAAAATATGTATGTATGCTTTTTTTGAAAATATATGTTAAATTGAAGTCGAAGTTGTTTTACGTACCTACCTTACCAAATCATTAAAAAAAAAAGAACGACGGGGAAATTCTCAAAAATTAATAATAAATAAATTATTCGAGTTAAAACAAAACATGTTTCATTGCGCAATGATTTGCAACTAACTCGATCAAGTCACTCTTAGCACTACGTAAATCGAAGAATTGTGGCTGCAGTCAAAACGGACCAATCTAAAGCAAAACTAAAGAAAAACATGTACCAATGTGCCAATAAGAGTAAAGTTCTGCAATTACTAGAGCTATAGTCAAAACGGACCAATTTAAAGTAAAACTAAAAAAAAAAACATGTGCGAACTCAGCTAGTCGTCTTCAGGTTGTTATATTTATTTATTCAATTATGTGACACACTTAAATTGCTGCAGTGAAATAGTTTCAGTCGTACACGAACCGCGGTCTAAATAGATTAGTTTGAATCCTTGCGAGCCAATCACTAGCTTCTCCTCAATACACGGACCGAAGTCGAAACGGAATCGATTTCTAACCTGGCCAATAAGAGTCCAGTTTTGCAATTAGTAGAGCTGCAATCAAAACGGACTAATTTAAAGTATAACTAAAAAAAAAACATGTAAAAACTCAGTTAGACGTCTTCAGATTACTATATTTATTAAATTAATTAAAAAAATCTATACTTTTCAGTTGATAAACTTAATTGCTGCAGTGAAATCATTTCAGTCGTACACGAACCGCGGTTTGAATAGATTAGTTTGAAGCGTTGCGGTTTTAAGAGCCAATCAATGATTTTTTCCCAGTGCACGGACCGAAGCTGAAAAGAAATCGATTCGCAACCGCGTCAATGATAGTCCAGTTTTGTATCTAGTCGAACCGTGCTCAAACAGGGCCAATTTAAAGTAAAACAAAAGAAAGACGTAAACGAACTCAACTAAATGACCTCAGGTTACTGCATTTATTCAATTAGTTCAAGAAATCTACATTTTTGTGATAAGTTTCATTTGACAAACTCAATTGCTACACTGAAATCGTTTCAGTCGTACACGAACCGCGGTCTTAAGAGCTAATCACTGGCTTTTCCTCAATGCACGGACCGAAGTCGAAAAGAAATCGATTCCTAGCCAGGCCAATAAGGGTCCAGTTTTGCAATTAGTAGAGCCACAGTCAAAACAGACCAATTTAAAACAAAACTAAAAGAAATAACATGTACAAACTCGGGTAGACGACTATATTTATTCAATTAATTAAAAAAATCTATGCTTTTCATTTGATAAACTTAATTGCTGCAGTGAAATCGTTTCAGTCGTACACGAACCGCGGTCTGAATGGATTAATTTGAAGCCTTGCGCTTTTAAGTGCCAATGAAAGATTTTTTCTCAGTGCGCGGACCGAAGTCGAAAAGAAATCGATTCGTAACCAGGCCAATGAGCGTCCTAAAAATCTAAAAAATTATTTGATCTTGTCAGAGAAACCTAAAAAAAAACAAATAAAAAACAAACGCAATTAACAGTCGCCCATGGAGAAGAAAAAGTGCACGTCGAAGAATCAAGAGCGAAGAACAGAAGAAACTCAAGACAAAAAATAAAATTGACTGCGAAGAAACGTTTTACAGAATAAAAAATCCAGAAACATACTCGAAGGAAAATCGACTTGGCATTTTTAAGGGCGTGGATTAAGTGTTAAGGTAACATAGTTTGAATTCTTGGGGTTTTAAGAGCCAATCATTGGCTTTTCTCAATACACGAACCGAAGTCGAAAAGCAATCAATCAGTAACTAGGCCAGTTTTGCAATCAAAACGGACAAATTTTAAGTAAAACTAACAAAACATGTGCGAACTCAACTTCAGGTTACTAAATTTATTCAATTAATTAAAAAAAAAATCTATACTTTTCATTTGTTAAACTTAATTCCTGCACTGAAATCGTTTCAGACGTACACGAACCGCGGTCCGAATAGATTAGTTTGAAGCGCTGCGGTTTTAAGAGCCAATCAATGATTTTTTCTCAGTGCGCGGACTGAAGTCGAAAAGAAATCGATTCGCAACCTGGCCAATGAGAGTCCAGTTTTGTATCTAGTCGAACGGCAGTCAAACCAGACCAATTTAAGGTTAAGAAAAGCGTATACAAACTAGACGACTTCAAGTTGCTGTATTTATTTAATTAGTTTAAAAAATCTGTACTGTGTTGCTATTTGCAAAAGAAAACTATAATTTTGTGGTGAGTTTCATTTGACAAACTTAAATTGCTGCTGTGAAATCGTTTCTGTCGTACACGAACCGCGGTCTAAATAGATTACTTTGAAGCCTTGCGGTTTGTAAGAGCCAATCACTGGCTTTTTCTTAATACACGGACCGAAGTCGAAAAGAAATCGATTCCTAACCTGGCCAATAAGACTCCAGTTTAGCAATTGGTAGAGCCGCAGTCAAAACGGACGAGTTTAAAACAGAACCTCTCTCACTGCGCAGTGATGTGCAACTAACTCAAACAATTGAGCGTTGCATGTTACGCCTAACACTACGTACATCGAAGAAATGTGGCTGCAAACCTTGAAAATTGCTGAGATTGCAACTGGAAACAATGCGATAGACGCCGCTTCGAGAAACTTCTTAAAAATTAATAATAAATTAATTATTCCAGTTAAAACAAAATCTGTCTCACTGCGCAAGCCTTGAAAAACTGCTGAGATTGCAACTGAGCACAAGTACGATAGACGCCGCCTCACTGCAAGATTTATTCCATAACAAAAGGACGCTGATGGTAGTCCTGGCTACCAAAAAAAAGGAAACCTAAATCCAGAAATGCTAAAACAAAGGAATTCCGATTCGATTTTTCTTACATTCACAGCAGAAAATGCAATGCTTTTAAAATTGCTTCGAACCAATTCTCGATTCTTGTAACTCAAAGAATGCAGTGTTGCCAATTGCTTTGCTCGTTTTTTTTTTAATTTCCAAAAAGATAAAATAAAAAAATCGCATATCGTTTAAGAATAAAAATAAATTGCATTGAAACGCCGAACTGAAGTGAAAATTGTCGATCGTCTCTTGTTTTTGGTTGGCTTCGCTGCTTCTTTCTTTTGTCTTCCGCGATTTCCTCTCATTAGTTTTCGCTCGCGTCAGGTTTTGAATCGTTTCGACCATTTCTTGGTTCCTGTGAATCCAAAGAGAAACAGCGTTGCCAATTAATTTCTTCTTTTTTCTGAAATTTTCGAAAAAAAAGGCAATAGTCGATGTACTGGCTACGAACAAGAAAATCGAATTCAATCGAAATTTGTCGATCATCTTTTGTTTTTCGCTGGGTTCGCTTCTTTCTATTGCCTCTTTCTTGCCACTGGTGCTCGACTTTCATTTTTCTTTTTAATTTGTCTCTGTCATTTCGTACTGCGATTGTTTATTTTCTTAAAATGACCGTCGACCGTCTTTTGGTTTTCTTCACACACTTTGCTTCTTTCGTTCTTGTCATTGGCGCAGTTCATACTCGTGATATTATTATATGAAAAAGGAAACAGATTTTGTTTTTGACTCATTTCGTACTGCGTTTAGTCTTTCGTTTTTTTTTCATTCGCTTTACTTCTCTCTTGCTTTTCATTAGCGCATCGACTTTCGTTTCTCTTTTATTTGTTTGTGTCACTTGCGTTTAATTTCCGTCGGTTGTTTCTGAACATGCTGTAGGTTTATCCTTTCTTAAAACGACAGTCCATCGTCTTTTGCTCTTTTTTTCAATCGCTTTGCTTCTTCCTTTCTTGTCTTTGCAACGGCCTATCGACTTCCGATTTCACATTTCGATTAAATTTCGTCGATTGTTCCAAGTGAGCTGCAGGTTTTTCTTTTCTTAAAACGAACGTCGGGGAACGTTAGGGAAATTAAATCCTCATTCGAGAGTACCACCTACGAAAACGTTGCTTTTTTCCCAAAACTATACGTATATGACCTGTAAGCAACACGTGTGCGCAGATTTTGATCGCTTAATCGAAGTTTTTCGATCTAACATCTAAATAAAAGACGATCGAAGTCGAAAATTAGCATCACATCGGCAGAATTGACACTCAAGAAATGTCTTAGAGCGATTAGGTTCCGAGTTCCGTTTCTCTCTCTGTATTTAAATTAATTAATAGAATTGCCGCAAAGAAATTTATAGTTTCCTGATAAGTTTCATGTCACAAACTTCATTGCTGCAGCAATGAAATGGTTTCAGTCGTACACGAACTGCGGTCTAATCCATGGAGTTTTAAGAGCTAATCACTGGCTTTTTTCTAAATACACGGACCGAAGTTGAAAAGAAATCGATTTCTAACCGGGCCAATCTAAAGGTCCAGTTTTGGAATTAGCAGAGCCGCAGTCAAAACAAACCAATTTAGGGTAAAACTAAAGAAAAACATGTACAAACTCAGCTAGACAACTATATTTATAAAAATTAATTAAAAAAATCTATACTTTTCATTTGACGAACTTAATTGCTGCAGTGAAATCGTTTCAGTCGTACACGAATCGCGGTCTGAATAGATTAGTTTGAAGCGTTGCGGTTTTAAGAGCCAATCAATGATTTTTTTCGCAGTGTACGGACCGAAGTCAAAAAGAAATCGATTCGCAACCGCGCCAGTTTTGTATCTAGTCGAACCGCGCTCAAACCGGGCCAATTTAAAGTAAAACTAAAGAAAGACGTGTACGAACTCAACTAGATCACCTCAGATTGCTGTATTTATTCAATTAGTTAAAAAAAATCTACTTTTTTGTGGTAAGTTTCTTTTGACAAACTTAATTGCTGCACTGAAATCGTTTCAGTCGTACACGAACCGCGATCTTAAGAGCTAATCACTGGCTTTTCCTAATGCACGGACCGAAGTCGAAAAGAAATCGATTCCTAACCTGGCCAGTAAGGGTCCAGTTTTGCAATTAGTAGAGCCGCAGTCAAAACGGATCAACTTAAAGCAAAACTAAAGAAAAAAACATGTACAAACTCAGCTAGACGACTATATTTATTCAATTAATTAAAAAAAATCTATACTTTTCATTTGATAAACTTAATTGTTGCAGTGAAATCGTTTCAGAAGGTACACGAACCGCGGTCTGAATAGATTAGTTTGAAGCGTTGCGGTTTTAAGAGCCAATCAATGATTTTTTCTCGGTGCGCGGACCGAAGTCGAAAAGAAATCGATTCGTAACAACCTGGCCAATATGAGTTCAGTTTTGCAAATTAGAGAGCCGCAGTCTAAACTAAAGAAACATTTACAAACGCAACTACACGATTTTGGTTGCTATATTTATTCAATTAATTAAAAAATGTATACTTTTCATTTGATAAACTTAATCGCTGCAGAGAAATCGTTTCAGTCGTGCACGAACCGTGGTTTAAATAGATTAGTTTGAAGCCTTGCGGTTTTAAGAGCCAATCAAAGATTTTTTCTCAGTACACGGACCGAAGTTGAAAAGAAATCGATTCTTAACCAAGCCAATGAGAGCCTAGTTTTGTATCTAGTCGAACCGCGGTCAAACCGGACCAAAACTAGACGACTTCAGGTTGCCGCATTTATTCAGTTAGTTTAAAAAATCTGTACTGTATTGATATTAGCAAAATAGAACAAGGCAACTGAAGTAAATAGAAAAAAAAACCGATTATAAAACAAGAATAATAAGAGACACCAGGAAATGAGATAAAATTATCGAATGATGCAAGACGATAACAACCATCGTTAAAACGATTTTCTTGCCAAGGAATGCAAACAAAACAAAATGAAAAGAAGAAAATAAGGAAGAAAGAAGAAGAAAAATTTGCCTGAAATGGAAAATGAATGTAGCACATGGAAAAGGAAAAGCATGGATAATGGTTGATACCGTTGATTATTGTGTCCTTGTCATAGTTTCTTTTTTGTGATTCTGCTGTTGTTTTAAATCACATTCCACAGCTTCCGAGCCTGGAAGAACCTGAACTCTTCGACAACGAAGTTTTCTGAGGGAAGAGAAACTATTCCCTTTAAGTATTAGTCATTAATTATTTCTATCTATTGCAGTATTAATTTATTTCTAATACAAAAGTGAAAACGAAAGGTTCTCTTATATTCAAATCGACGACCATTTTGTTTTCTTGTTTCTTGCATTTGTTAATCAATCAATCGATCGTCTTTTGTTTATCTTTTTTAATTTATTTTTAACGCAAAAGTGAAAACGAAAGGTTCTCTTGTATTCAAATCGTCGATCATTTTTTTAAATTGTTTCTTGCAACTGTTAAACCGTCTTTTGTTTGTGTTTTCGTTTTGTTATCGCTTTTAATTTACTTTTTAACGCAAATGCGAAAACGAACGATTTTCTTATAATCAAATCGTCGCTCATTTTTTTTGTTTCTCGCATTTGTTAAACAATCGATCGCCTCTTGTCTGTTTTCGAACGTCTTTTGTTTATCGTATTTAATTTATTTCTAATACGAAAGTGAAAACGAAAGGTTCTCTTATATTCGAATCGACGATCACTTTTTTTCTCGTCTTTTGTGTTTGCTAAACAATCGATCGTCTTTTGTTTATCGCTTTCAATTTACTCAGTGAATAGGATTTGTAATTACTTCCTGTCAAAAAAAAAAACTGAAAAATGCCCGCGATTTTTACCGTTTTACTTAATTTCGGCTTCCAGTTAGACTACTATCTTGCTTCGTGCCTCGCAGATACTAAATCCAAGTTTAATAATAACAATGGCGCCATCTCTGGATGAAACGGATAACAGTTTCCTTACTAATATTTAACAGACGGAAGTAAATACTAGGCATTGTATATCATGGAGCATAAAGCAAACGCCATATTTGCGCGGAATTTCCAACTGATTTTCGAAGAATTAACGGCGACATCTCTGGAGAGAATTCGGAACTAATAATCACGAGAACTCAGCACTTCTTACTTTCACATTCGATGTTTTGTACTTTCCTGTCGAATTCAATTTTTATCTTCGAATTTCTGTTACATACAAACCAAGCGACACCTTTGAGTGGATTATCTTACTAGTAGTAGCTAAAAAGGATAGCAGATGTCGCAAGCTAACTTCCACACCTACTTTGTAATCAATGAGTGTATCGAGTTCCTTGTTTTCACTAAACAGAAGAATTGACGGATATTAGGATTAAGTTAAATGGAGCAAGCTGGTGCCAACTTGGCAGGGAATTTTCAAAATATCAACGGCGACATCTCTGGACAGAATCGCAACTGATTTTCCCGAGAAAGCGTCACTTCTTACTTTCACGTTTGGTATTTTGTATTTTCCTGTCGAATTCAATTTTTATTTTCGATTTTCTATTACTTACAAACTAAAACTAGGCGGTGGCGACATCTTTTAGTGGATGATCTCACGTATGCCATATGGCGGTGGCTATTTTTCGTTTGGACGCTTCGCGCGGGGCAGAAATATTCAAATTGAATTGGTTCACGTGATGATAGCCACCACTACTTACAAGACTTGCTACGAGTGTTCGTAAATAACTTCGCTTTGCGTGATTTCATCGCCCATCTTCTCCAAATTCGATTATTCGGGAAAAGAATCAACAGGTTACTTCCGGTAGTAAAGAATAGAGTGTTTTCAGTTGTTCTAATGAATTTATAGTAAATCGTGGGAGAAAACGTAGATACGTATGCTCTTGTGTCGTACGTACGATTACTATTTCTGTAAAAAAGGGAGCAACGTCCTTGGATGCCCCATCACGCAGAAGTATCTCAAAACGTGAAATAATTTTGCTGCTGCAACTTTGTACGCGAAGCTTGTCGACGGAATCGAAGTAAATTCAAACATGCAGATAAATGTGGAGCAACGCGAAGAATTCTTGCGGACCTGATTAATTCCAATTCCACCGCTCGGAATGACAACGGACCTGCGCGCCGGTCGAAAACGGAACGCGAACGATCTTAATTAAAAACAACATACGACCTTAATTAAAAACTGAGCCTAGCTATGAATTAAAAAGATGCGCCGCCGTAAATGGGTGTTACGCGCGCGCGAAAGCCCCAAATAAGAGGAAAAAGGCCCAATTAAACTCGGATTGTTTTTGGAAAAAAAAAACGTTTTTTTATCGGCCGCCGTGATTACTATTTAAGGTGGGCACTAGTTAACAGGTGATCGTAAGACAATGTACAAATCTTATCTGGTCAAATTGATTGAACCGACAGATGTTTCTTTTTTCGTTCGCCCGTTCCTGCTCTTCGCCCATGAGGTATTTCCGCATAATAAATTAAATTTTCTGCGTTCGGACACGCACGTGGTCGCGTAAAAAAAGACGCGTGTAACGCAAATAAATTGAGCGCGGGCCTTAATTAAGCTGTGTTTAATTTTTGTAACGTGTTTCGGAATTACAGGCTACAGAAGATATGAAACTGCTTCCGCGACTGCCCCCTTTTTATTAAGTTTACGTATCAAAAGGCGTTTAAGAGGAACGCTCTGTGATGACTTAAATTAAATGAACGCTTTTGTTTTGGTTCGGTTTTTATTTATATATATAAATATCGACTTGAGTACTAGTATTTTTAATATAAATCATAAGTTACGTGTCTTTTTTAAAAATTCTCCTCGTGGTTGGCCCTGAATTGCTTGTTGTGAAGCAGCCTTGCTTGAAACTCAATAAATACAATACTTATGAGATGTTAACGAAGGTGTGAACTGCATCCTGTGTTCCGGAAAACAAGAAGAATCCTAGATCCTGTGATCCCGAACCATATCAAAAACTATCCAGAAATGCGACAGTAAGTTAAGGCAACCGTGAAATCGCTGCAGTCGTACACGAACCGGGGTCTAAACAGATTAGTTTGAATGCTTGCGGCTTTAAGAGCCAATCACTGGCTTTTTCTCAATACACGGACCGAAGTCGAAAAGAAATCGATTCGTAACTAGGCCAATAAGAATCCAGCCTACCCGCCCCGGAGATTGTTACGGTGGACTGTTTGGATCTGACCATTGCTTGAACCGAAGGCACTTTTATATGGTTAAAATGAATCCGTTCCAAGAAGGCCCTCGGTTATGACGTCATAATCCGCTTATCGCTGATGGGCAAGACACAAAACACGGTGTAACTTTCTTATATCAACCGCTAGCTATGTTTTTGATTATGCAGGTAGATAGAGGGATGAAAAATCTTTAATTTGATCCCTGACATGACGGATTTCAACTAGCGGAAGTGCGAGAAAAATGGCTCGGAAATGTAGAAGCACTTCCGACGAAATAATTTTTCTTTTCAGCGGTACGATTGGGCTGGAATTTCGCACCGATGTTGTCCAAGGGATGCTAAAGCTTGTGACAAAGTTTGAAAGGGATCGTACCGTGGGAAGTGTGTGAAAATTGAATTTTGAATGACGGCTTGTGATTGGCCGGACGGGTCGATTGTTCTGAAAACTGGCTATGTGTTCGTGTGTTACAATTTACGGTTAAAAGTAAAGAATTAACATAGTTCATAATAAGATATGCAAAAGAATGAAGAGAGCATTTGTTTTCGCGTAATTCGCAATCGCGCTTAAGTCTCGGATTAACATAGTTTGAGTCCTTGGGGTTTTAAGAGCCAATCTTTGGCTTTTCTCAATAAACGAACCGAAGTCGAAATGCAATCGATTAGTTACTAGGCCAATAAGAGTAAAGTTCTGCAGTTACTAGAGCCACAGTCAAAACGGATTAATTTAAAGTAAAACTTAAAAAAAACATGTGCGAACTCAGCTAGTCGTCTTCAGGTTGTTATATTTATTCAATTATGTGACGCACTTAAATTGCTGCAGTGAAATCGTTTCACTCAACCGCGGTCTAAATAGATTAGTTTGAATCCTTGCGGTTTTAAGAGCTAATCACTGGCTTTTCCTCAATACACGGACCGAAGTCGAAAAGAAATCGATTTCTAACCTGGCCAATAAGAGTTGCGTTTTGCAATTAGTAAAGCTGCAATTAAAACGGACCAATTTAAAGTATAACTAAAAAAAAAAACGTAAAAACTCAGCTAGACGTCTTCAGGTTACTATATTTATTAAATTAATTAAAAAAATCTATATTTTTCAGTTGATAAATGTGAAATCCTTTCAGTTGTACACGAACCGCGGTTTGAATAGATTAGTTTGAAGCGTTGCGGTTTTAAGAGCCAATCAATGATTTTTTCCCAGCACACGGACCGAAGCCGAAAAGAAATCGATTCACAACAACGCCAATGATAGTCCAGTTTTGCATCTAGTCGAACCGCGCTCAAACCGGGCCAATTTAAAGTAAAACTAAAGAAAGACGTAAACGAATTCAACTAGATGACCTCAGGTTACTGTATTTATTCAATTAGTTCAAAAAATCTACATTTTTGTGGTAAGTTTCGTTTGAGAAACTCAATTGCTGCACTGAAATCGTTTCAGTCGTACACGAACCGCGGTCTTAAGAGCTAATCACTGGCTTTTCCTCAATGCACGGACCGAAGTCGAAAAGAAATCGATTCCTATCGTGGCCAATAAGGGTCCAGTTTTGCAATTAGTAGAGCCACAGTCAAAACAGACCAATTTAAAGCAAAACTAAAAGAAAAAACTCAGGTAGACGACTATATTTATTCAATTAATTAAAAAAATCTATACTTTTCATTTGATACACTCAATTGCTACTGTGAAATCGTTTCAGTAGTACACGAACCGCGGTCTGAAGCCTTGCGGTTTTAAGAGCCAATGAAAGTTTTTTTCTCAGTGCGCGGACCGAAGTCGAAAAGAAATCGATTAATCACCAGGCCAATGAGCGTCCTAAAAATCTAAAAAATTGATTATTTGATCTTGTCAGAGAAACCTAAAAAAAAAACACAAATAAAAAATAAACGCAACTAACGGTCGCCCATGAAGAAAAAGAATCGTCGAAGAATCAAGAGTGAAGAACAGAAGAAAACTCAAAACAGAAAATTAGAATTGACTGCGAAGAAACGTTATGCAGAGAATGAAAGATCCGAAAATATACTCGAAGAAAAACAAAGGAAAATCGTCCTGGCATTTTTAAGGAAAACAAAAGAATAATTTATAATAAAGAGAAACAGTTGAAGATCGCTCAGAAGAGACCGAGATTAAGGAAATTGGCTAAAGACAGAATATTATTTGTAAAATGATTTTGTTGACCAAAGAAATTAGGCAAATGAAAGAAAATTTGATTAAAAACTGTTTGATTTTGTCAAGGAAATAAAAAAATTAAGACGAGAAACAATCACCAAATAAAAAAAAAAGAAAAAATTCAACAATTCACAATCGCCAAACAAAAAAAAAATAATAAAAGAAAAGCTAGAAAAGAAGCAACTGGCAGTAAAACACGGAAGATAAAGACAAAACAAAAAAAAAGCAACACAATAAGAAAAACAAAAGAAAGTCTATTTGGCTGTTAATGTAATTAAATGATATACCAAGGCTTGGAATTCGTTTTTGTAGAAAAGGCCGGTTCACACTAAAGATTAAAAACACCACCTTGCATCGCAAAATTAAAGTTTCTTCAATAAACAAACAGAAAAAGTTTTCAAGGGCACATTTGTCGGCGAAGTGACGTAACCGAAGCGAACTTCGAAGGGATTGCAATGCCATCTTTTGAAGAGCATCAGAAGCTTCGCCTTGACATTTGTGAAAATTAAAAAACCCGAGTTTCAATAAAAAAAAAACAACAGCTCTTAGAAACGATTATAATTTGCAATAAAAAATTAAAAATGTTGCTGTCGCTTTCAACGCAACAGTGAAAACGAAAGGTACAAATCGTCGACCATTTTGTTTCCTGTTTCTTGCATTTGTTAAATAATCGATCGTTTTCTGTTTATATTTTTGACAAAAACAGTTAAGAACACTAATTTCCATTGCGAAATCAAAGTTTCTGCAATAAACAAACAGAAAACATTTGTCAGAAAAGTGACGTAATCGAAGTGAATTTCGAAGGGATTGCAGCGCCATCTTTTGATGAGCATCAGAAGCTTCGCCTTGACATTTGTGAAAATTAAAAAACCCGAGTTTCAATAAAAAAAAAACAACAGCTCTTAGAAACGATTATAATTTGCAATAAAAAATTAAAAATGTTGCTGTCGCTTTCAACGCAACAGTGAAAACGAAAGGTACAAATCGTCGACCATTTTGTTTCCTGTTTCTTGCATTTGTTAAATAATCGATCGTTTTCTGTTTATATTTTTGACAAAAACAGTTAAGAACACTAATTTCCATTGCGAAATCAAAGTTTCTGCAATAAACAAACAGAAAACATTTGTCAGAAAAGTGACGTAATCGAAGTGAATTTCGAAGGGATTGCAGCGCCATCTTTTGATGAGCATCAGAAGCTTCACCTTGACATTTGTGAAAATTATAAAACCCGAGTTTCAATGAAAAGAAAAACAACAGCTCTTAGAAACGATTATAATTTGCAAAAAATTATATTAATGTACAAGTTTAAATAAAATAATTACAATACATGCTAACCAGCGATCAATATAAAAATGAATTAGGGTAGGCGTTGGAATTTAAATGTATGTCTTGTGAAGTATTCGCTTTAATTTTTTTAAAAATGAAACTATTTCCTTGCTTTATAGAAACGCCAGGGTGACTAAATCCGTGTTTAGTTGCACCGCCAACACTAATTCATTTTTCTTTCGTTCACTTCTTATAAATAAGATAATAAATATGCGATGGGACGTTCGTTTGAAAACACAACAGTGCAAAAATGCTTAGTATATGACGTTAGTAATAGTGAGGATAATGCTTGAATACCTTGCTGGACTCGTGGTGTCCTTTGAGGGATTCGAGATCATTTCCGCTCTGGCTTCCGTACAACTGGCCGTTTCCGGCGTACTTTTTCTTGCCGTACTTCCCCTCTTCGCCGCCGTCCTTCTTGAAAAACTGCGCCGAGTCGTACTCGCCTTGCTTCTTGCTTTGGCCGGACGCGAAACGCCCATCGTCGTGTCCACCCTTGATCAAGGACTCCGAATTTTCGCCGTACTTCTTTCCCTGGCCGTGCACGTTCAGGGAATCGCCTTCGTCGTTGGCTTCGTCGTAGTACTCCTCGGTTTTCTCGTTCTCGTCCTTGTGGTGCGATTTTTTAAAGCCCTTGATGACGTGCCCCTTCTTGTGGTTGGATTTCTTTTTCTTTTCATCCGCGTTCTCACCTTAAGCAAAAATAATTGTTATTTGTTTTTGTTGTTTTAAAGGCCTTTCAATAATCATTAAGATGGAGTCAAATTTAGGCATTTAGGTCAATTGCTTTGCACATGTATAAGCGTACCTTGGTCGTTGAAGTACTGCCCACCCTTGTAGTATTTCCCATCGGAGGCGACTTTCTTCCCTCCCTGCTGATCACTAAAGTACCCCCCGTCGCCCTTGCTCGATTTTAGGCCGACCTTCCCCTGCGAAAACCCATTTTCGCCTTGGCTTTCTTCGCCCCCTTTCTGTCCGTGCAGCTTTTCGTACTTGCCATCCTTGAAGTTCTTCCGTTGCTTCCCATAAACGTTCTCATCCAGTTCTCCACCGCCGTACCCCCGGTGAGAGAAAGGTAGATTTCCAACGCCCCCTTGAAGCAAAACTCAAAACGAGGACGCACGAATTAAGAAACCTTCTTACCACCTAGGTATCCTATGTTGCTTCTTATTCCGCCGAAACTTCCCCCGGCTCCACCATATCCAAGTCCGAAGCCACCACTGGAACCGTAAAAGGGCAAGTGCGTTTCGGCCGCCTGTAAATCTTCATTTTTCGTTTGTTTTTCTTTGGGGGGAAACCTGGGAGCGGTTCTTTGTGCGCTCAGCACCATGATGAAACATGATAAATAAAAAAGTATACGATACATTGTCGATTGGTTACAAGTAGGTACTGAGTTTATGTCTCGCCCGGATCGGTATTTATAGTTAAATTTTGGAACACCGCCGGCTTTCCGCCGGATTAACAATAACTCACCATTTACAGGTCGGAGGTAAGCGATTTAGTAGGCCTTGTACTATTTGTCTTTGCTATAGAAATAAACGAATCTGACACACACTTGTACAGGTGTTGCGTCAAGAATGAAATTACGTGTTACCCAATTTATTGGTGTCAATCATTTTTTCGACGCTTCACTTTAAATTGTGTTGAGCACGACGACGTACTCATCAACCAATTATTAGACGACAATGTGTATGCCATCAGAAGTGCGGATTAATAAATCGAGGATTTCCACAAGGTTCGGTACTTGGACCACTATTGTTCCTCATCTACATAAGTGACCCATGTGATTACTTACGAATTAGTAACATATTGTAATGTTGTATGAAATCAAGAACTCGGTCGGTTCGGAGCCGCAACATGTCTTCACTGTGAACCGGCCTTTATTCACAATTTTTTTTTCTTACAAAAATGAGCTCCAATCCTTAGTACATCGATTGATTATACTAGTCGCCACTCTTAACCGGCTTCAGTAAAGTATTTATTGAAGAAAATTTAATTTCGCGATTCAAATTAGTGTTCTTAATCTGGGACCTCTTGTCGTTAATTTTTATTTTGTTTCTTTTTTAGATTGTTTTGAAATTTGACTTGCCATTCGTTTATACATATATTTCTTCGGTTTTATTTTTATCTTTTTGTTTATTTTTGGCTCTTTCTGAATTTCGTTTCTCTCGTCTTCGTCGCCTTTTTCGGGGGACACTTTCCTTTTAATACATTCTTTACGCAAACTGAAACTACTTCTTAATTGAGCAAATATACAGGGTGTATTACAACCGATACCAATGCCAATAGACTTTTGCAAAAAGACATTTAGCTTAAGTGATCACTAAGGATACAGGCAATAATTCACTAAAAATTTTACAAAAACAATTGCCGAAGAATTACAAAAGAGAAGTATTGTTGACAGTTTTTGTCGAAAATATAAACAAAAGACGATCGATGGTTTAACAAATGCAAGAAACAAGAAACAAAATGGTCGACGATTTGAACCTTTCGTTTTCACTGACTTGACGCCATGAAATAAAATAACCTCTAGCGTCGCGATGATTTATTTATTATATTTCTATTAATTTAAGCTGATAAATCCTGTCCATATTTCATGGCGTGGAGACTTGATAAAAAAAAGTAAAAACTCAGCCGGTATGTTGATGTCTTAAAAGATATGTGTAGCTACTCACTTCTTTTCATTGGCTTTCTTCTTCCAACTTATGGTCTTCTTCTCTCGCAGATCTTCCATTCCATTTTTTCCTCGCTCTCTCCATTTTCGGCCTCACAGTGCGTTCCGTGCAGACATTGTCGGAAATACTCACCAAGCCTCCCGTGCAGACATTATCAGGAGCAATCCAAAGCCTTCTGTGCAGTCCTTGTCGGAAGCACACACCAGCGTTCTGTGCAGTCACTGTCGAAAGCACACACAACTATTGTCAGAAGTATCCAACATCATACACACCTCTTGCGCAGCTATTGTCGAGAGATCTTCTCTTGCCATCCACGTATTCACTTCCACAAATTCTGTGACGAAACTATAAATGGGTCACTTAGCCCCCAAATTTATAAAAGCAACGGAAAAAATTGTTAATTTAAACGAGAAAAATGGCACCATTTAGCCCCTGAATTTCGTAAGTGCATTAAAAAGCGAAATCCATTTCAAAAATTGCTGGTAATGAGAAAGTGTTTGAAGACACAAAGAAACATCGAGGAGGTTACTTAGCCCCCAATCTTGTGAATCTCTACGACCTCACACACTAGTGACTTCGTTCACGTTATATGTCATTGAAATTGTGGGAAGAATGCATAAAAGCAATGCAAAAGTGGGCTATGTTAAACGAGAGAAAGGGAAGACCATAGCGCCCCAAAATTTCGTCTTACATGAAACAGCGAAATCCGTTTCAAAACTTGATATTAGTGAGAAACTGTTTGAAAATATATCGAAATGCTTAGCCCCCAATTTCCACTGACTTGCGAAACTATCCCGCCTTATACACTAGTGACTTCATTCATGTTATACGTCATTGATATTGAAATTGGGCGACGAATGCATAAAGGCAATGAAAAAATGGTCTACTGTAAACGAAAGCCCCCAAATTTCGTTTGTGTATTAGAAAGCGAACTCCATTTCAAACGTTAATGGTAGTGAGAGACTGGTTGAGGACAAGGAGGAGTATCAAGTGCGGATTACTTAGCCCCCAATTGCTTCTGTCTCATAAAGTCACGAACGTGTAAATGTTCTAAAAAAAACAAGATCCATTTCATATGGTGGCAATATTTAAAAAAAAGGAATACATAGCCTCCAATTTCTTCTCTTTAGTTTAACTTAATGACCTCGCATTTTGGTATGTCATTGTTATGGTAATGGTGTGGAGAATCTATGAAAGCATTGTTTCCATTGCTTCCTAGTATTTGGCTTTCTTTTTCCAGCCTACGGTCTTCTTCTCTCGCAGATCTTCCATTCCATTTCTCCAGCGCCTTCTCCGTTTTTAGCCTCATAGTGCGTTACGTGCAGGCATTGTCGAAAACACTCACCAAGCCTCCCGTGCAGACATTATCAGGAGCAAATCAAAGCCTTCTGCGTAGTCCTTGTCGGAAGCACACACCAGCGTTCTGTGCAGTCATTGTCGAAAGCCATTGTTAGAAGCATCCAACATCACACACATTTCTTGCGCAGCTATTGTCGAGAGATCTTCTCTTGCCTTCCACGTATGCATTTCAAAATTTCTGGAACCACCTGGAACAACTGAGTAGACGCAAATTCAGCAAAATCAGAGAAATTCGAAGTGAAGCTTCATTCTCTGCTCTCGCCTTCCATCCTGTGGCTTCCAAACCTTTCAGATCTTGGCGTGCTTCTCTCATTTTTCCTACTTTCGTTCTTTGCTTTCTCCTTTCAGTTTAAGATCTCCAGTAATTTCAAATCCTATGTTTTTTTTCAACCTCCTCCTCTACAAGCTCGTTTCTTGCTTTCTTCTTTCACTTTGTCGCTTCGAGTGCTTTCGGATCTAGTGATTTTCTTAACCTCCTCAAGTTATTCTCGTCGTCTGCTTTCTCCTTTCAATTGTGGCGTCTAATCCTTTCAGATCTTGCCGGTTTTCGTTCACCTCTCTTAAACCCCAGTTTTTCTCCAATTGTTTCAAAGCCTATGTTTTTTTTAACCTCCTCCTCAACCTCGCCTTTTGCTTTCTTCGGCTTTGTCGTCTTTCAGATCTACAGTTTTTTCTATCCTCCTTTCGTTTTCTGCTTTCTCCTTCCACCTTGGGGCCTCCGATCCTTTCAGATCTTGCCGTTGCTTCGTTCGTCTCTCTAAAACACAAGCCTTTTCCCCATTTTCGTTTTTTGCTTTCTTCTTTCAGTTTGTAATCTCCGATAGTTTCAAATTAAAAACTTTTTTGAACCTCCTCGAGCCACGGTCTTTGTCTGCTTTCGTCCTTTGCCCTCTCATTCTATCTTGTAGTCTCCAATCCATTCAGATCTTGTTGTTGTTCCTATTTTTGTTCCTTTTTTTGCTTTCTCCTTTGATCTTTTTATTTTTTTACTTACCTCGTCATCTCATTGCTACTCGCTTTAACGTTTTTCACAGTTTCTTTTTTGCATTTTATTAATTTCGCAATTTTTGTCGCGCTCTTCTTTTATCCTTCCTTCGGCTTGTGCGTCCCATTTCGTTGTTGCTTGTTTCATATCTCTTAATTTTTCACTTTTCTTTAACTGTTTGCTCTAGTCGTTGGCTTTGAATCGTCGCAGGACCATCGATTTTTCGCTGCGCATCCTTCTTGCGTATTTCGTCCTTCTTTGTTTTTGAATTCGTTCGTTTCACGTCAGGTCTTCTTTTGTTTTTCGTCCACGTTTGTCTTCTTCTTTCTTATTTTCAAGTCGTTCTCTTTTTTTTTGTTTCATGAACTTTATAATTTCCTTGTTTCATTAGCAATTGTTCGATGTTTTCCTGAAAAGCACCTACGCCATCTCCTGTTACCGTTCGAATTCGTTTGTCTTTCGTCGGTCTCTTTGCGAATCGTCGATCTTCTTTTGTTTTTCGTCCACTCCTTCTGGTACCTCGAAACGTAAACGTAAGCAAAGAAGTAAACGTAACAAAGAAGTGAATGTAAACAAAGAAGAAACTGAATTCACTTAATTGAAAATATTTAATACTTTCAAGATGGAGGACGTGTTGTACTCCATGTGGTATGTGTAGCTAAATTTTCTATAAACAAATAAAAGCTAAACATTTACCAGATGGCCATTTTGTGAACCACCTTCAAGGTGACGTGCTTCAAACCTGCAATTTCCCGACAAATCACATATTAATGTCTCAAGCACATCTGGACTACAATGAGCCCTTGCACTTTGCTACAACTAAAGAAC
Source organism: Serrognathus titanus (assembly GCA_039766575.1). Lineage (NCBI taxonomy): Eukaryota > Metazoa > Arthropoda > Insecta > Coleoptera > Lucanidae > Serrognathus > Serrognathus titanus. The sequence goes on from CM077914.1 coordinate 61,480,682, forward strand.
TATGGCGAGTATTCTTCGACTTGAACGTTCCCTTAATGATAGTTATATTAGTTGCGACGACAGGGGCGTTTAATCAATAGCAATAATTTTGTTTTATTATTATAACTTGCTACTTATAATTACATTTTTTATTTTAGGTCGTTTTTTGAAAATACCACGATTTATGTGTTTTTTTTTCTTTAAAACGTTATGGCACACAATATACAGGGCGTGCCTACTTCTTATAACATAAGGTCGAAGTATGGGCGGGGAGGCAATAACGAATCATCGATTCTTTAATTATTACATTAACAATGTAAGTAAAAGCATACTTTATGTTTTCCTTTTTTTAATTTATCTTCCGGGCGCTTCATTTTCATCTATAAATAAGTACAGCGTACATCGGTGTAACAGGCCCGATGCAGGCAGGCATGCAACTATTTTTATTCACCTGCCCCTATATACTTTCGAATAAATATTATTATTAAACGCTATTAAAAAATTTATTCAACTAATCTGATATCCATCGTAAACACTTTCCGAGGTCGTTATAATCATGCACGTTTGATTTTGCTCGTGTGAAGCATCTGCCGCCGATCGTCTTTAATAAAAGGGCGTGTAGGTTTAGTAAATGTGGTAATAGCGGTATTTTTTTTTTTTTAATATCGCGTGTCTTGATTGATTCTTCTTCCTCAAATCGAAACGTAGGTACGTAATTTTTTCTATGCGCGTCAGAGAAAACGTTAGTTAAAAATGAAAGACTTACATAGTTGCTGCGAACCCTAAAAAAATAAGTTACTTTTACTTAGGACCGTTTTCGTAATAGAACTAAACGAGAATACCAATTAAGAATACCAAAAGTAATGTGTGTTTTCATTGATTAAAGTCACTTCGTTAAATTTGGAGTTCTGTTATGAAAACGGCCCTTAATGTAAGAGTTATTGATGTACCAAGGCAGCAGAGTGACACTTTGTCGAGCGAGTTTGCAAATTGCCAGCCAAGGCGAAGCTCGGCGAGCAAGCAAACCCTTTGATGTAGGGGTGAGACCAAATATGAAATTATATTGATTTTCTTTGGTATCGTTATGAGAAACTAAGTTGGAAAAGCAGAGGCAGCTTCATTTTAGGTTAACACGTTTCAATTTTAAAGCTTGACACTTAATATGAACTTTGAAGCTTCGGTGTTTTGAATTTTGATATGTTATGAGTTAGTTATATGAGAAATTGGTAAAATTAAAAGCATCACAGGAAGTGGAGCTGCAAACAATAGAATAATGACGTCGTAAGTAGTTCCTATAAAAGTGTACTCGAAGCAGTAAACAATAGAATAACGATGCCATTCTTACAAAAGTGTTTCGTAGTGTGCCGGAAGCTGTAAAAGTTTACTTCTAACAACAAACAATAGAATAACGACTTCAAAAGCTGTTCCTATAAAAGTGTTCTTATAAAAATGTACTCAAAGTTGCAAACAATAAAAAATGACGTCATAAGCAGTTCTTATAAAAGTGTACTCGAAGTGTACTCTAAGTTAGAAACAATATAATAATGACGCCATAACCAGTTCTTACTTCATGATGCAAATAATAGAATAGCGATGTCATAAATGTTCTTATAAAAATGTATTCGTCGTGTGCTCGAAGCTGCAAATAATAGAATAAAGATCTAATAAGTAGTTCTTATAAAGGTGTACTTCAAGCAATAACGACTCCATGAGCTGCTTCTATAAAAGTGTGTTTTATGCTGTAAACAATAGAATAACTGGTATCGTAAGCAGTTCTTATAAAAGTGTACTCGAGGCAGGAAACAATAGAATAACGACGTTATAAGTAGTTCTTATAAAACTACACTCGAAGTTGCAGTTGACATCTTATAAATGTGTACTCGAAATGTACTCGAAGCTGGAAACAATTGAATAACTATAAGTAGTTCTTATAAAACTGTACACGAATTGAAAAATGAAATCATAAGCAGTTCTTATAAAAGTGTACTTGAAGCTACAAGCAATAGAATAAGACGACATAAGCAATTCTTATAAAAGTGTACTCGAAATGTACTCGAAGCTACAAACAATATAATAACAATGTCACAAGCAGTTCCTATAAAAGTGTACTCGAAGTAGTAAACAACAAAATAATGACGTTATAAGCAGTTCTTATAAAAGCGTACTCGAGGCTGGAATCAGTAGAATAACGACGTTTATAAGCAGTTCTTATAAAACTGTACTCAAAGTTCCAAGGAATAAGAAATTACGTCATAAGTAGTTCTTATAAAAGTATACTAGAAGCTGTAACCAATAGAATAACGACGTCATAAGCAGTTCTTAATGAAAGAGTACTCGATGCTGCAAACAATATAACAACGATGTCATAAGAACTTCTTATAAAAATGTACTCTAGGAGTATTCGATACTGCAAACAATAGAATAACGCCGTCATAAGCGTTCCCATAAAAGTGTACTCGAAGCTGCAAAAAATAGAATAACGATGTCACAAGCAGATCTTATCAAAGTGTACTCGAAGTGTACTCGAAACTGGGAACAATAGAATAACGACTTCATAAGCAGTTCCTATAAAAATGTACTGAAAACTGCAAAGAATAGAACAACGAAGTCATAAGCAGGTGTACTCGAAACTGGAAACAACAGAATAACGAGTTCTTATAAAACTCTACACGAAGTTACAAACAATAGAAAATGACGTCATGAGGAGTTCTTATAAAGTGTACTCGAAGTCTATTCGAAGCTGCAAACAATAGAATGAAGATGTAATAAGCAGTTCCTATGAAAGTGTATTCGAAGTGTACTCGAAGCTGTAAATAATAGAATAAAGATCTAATAAGCAGTCCTTTTAAAAGTGTAGTTCAAGCAACAAACAATAGAATAACGACTTTATAAGATGTTGCTATAAAAGTGTGTGTCATGCTGCAAACAATAGAATAACGAACTCATAAGCAGTTCCTATAACAGTGTACCCGAAGCTGCAAATAATAGAATAAAGTCGTCATAAGCATTTCTTAATAAAAGTGCACTCGAAGTTGCAAACAATATAACAAGTTCTTATAAAAGTGTACGCAAAGTGTACTCTTAGTTGCAAGCTATAGAATAATGACATTATAAGCAGTTTTTATAAAACTGTATTCCAAGTTGCAAACAATAAAAAACGACGCCATAAACAGTTCTTATAAAAGTCAACTGAAAGTGTACTCAAATCTGCAAACAATAGAATAACGATGTTATAAACAGTTCTTATAAAACTGTACTGGAAGTTGCAAACAATAGAAAATGACGTCATAACCAGTTTTTATAAAAGTGCACTCGAAGTGTATTCGAAGCTGGAAACAACAGAATGACCATGTCATAACTAGTTCCTATAAAAGTGCACTCGAAGCTGCAAATAATAGAATAAAGTCGTCATTAGCAGTTCCTATAGAAGTGTACTCGAAGCTGAGAACAATGGAATAACGACACCATTAGTTACCAGTAGTTCCTATAAAATTATAGTCGAACCTAAATCTGTACTTAAAACCGAACGAACTCAACAGAATGATGACGTCATAAAAGCGTGTGCCAGAGTTTGAAGACATACATACGAAAGAAAAACTTCATAAAATATAGCACAAGTTCGGAGCTACAAACAATAGGACAATGACGTCGTAAGCACAGATTTGGAACTACTAACACTAAAACGGTGACGTAGTTTTTATAAAAGTGCAATCACAGCCGATAACAATAGAACAATGACTCAAGTAGTTTTTACAAAAGTGTACTCGGACCCACGAACCAGAGAACAATGACGTCATAAGCAGTTTTTATAGGTAATAGAACAATGACGTCGTAAGTAGTTTTTATAAAAGTGTAGTCGCAGCCGCGAATAATAGAACAATGACTCATAAGCGGTTTTTATAAAAGTGAACTCGGAGTTGCGAATAATAGAACAGCGACGTCGTAAGTAGTTTTTATAGATAATAGAACAATGACGTCGTAAGTACAGATTTGGAACTACTATTTGAAAAAGAGTGACGTAGTTTTTATAAAAGTGTACTCGCAGGCGCTAGCAGTAGAACAATGACTCAAGTAGTTTTTACAAAAGTGTACTCGGACCCACGAACCAGAGAACAATGACGTCATAAGTAGTTTTTATAGGTAATAGAACAATGACATTGTAAGTAGTTTTTATAAAAGTGTAGTCGCAGCCGCGAGTAATAGAACAATGACTCATAAGCGGTTTTTATAAAAGTGAACTCGGAGTTGCGAATAATAGAACAGCGACGTCGTAAGTAGTTTTTATAGATAATAGAACAATGACGTCGTAAGTACAGATTTGGAACAACTATTTGAAAAAGAGTGACGTAGTTTTTATAAAAGTGTACTCGCAGCCGCTAGCAGTAGAACAATGACTCAAGTAGTTTTTACAAAAGTGTACTCGGAACCACGAACCATAGAACGTCATAAGTAGTTTTTTTTTATAGATAATAGAACAATGACGTCGTAAGTAGTTTTTATGAAAGTGTAGTCGCAGCCGCGAATAATAGAACGATGACTCATAAGTGGCTTTTATAAGAGTGTACTCGGAGTCGCGAATAATAGAACAGTGACGTCATAAGTAGCTTTATAGATGATAGAACAATGACGTCGTAAGCACAGATTTGGAACTACTAACACTAAAACAGTGACGTAGTTTTTATACAAGTGTAGTCGCAGCTGCTAGAAATAGAACGATGACTCAAGTAGTTTTTATAAAAGTGTATTCGGAACCAAAGACCAATGACGTCATAAGCAGTTTTTATAGATAATAGAATATGACGTCGTAAGTAGTTTTTATAAAAGTGTAGTCGCAGCCGCGAATAATAGAACAATGACTCATAAGTGATTTTTATAAAAGTGTACTCGGAGTCGCGATCATTAGAACAGTGACGTCATAAGTAGTGTTTACAGATAATAGAATAATGACGTCATAAGTAGTTTTCATAACACGAACTGCGGTGTCCTTCTTCTCCAATGTATGGAGTACATGGGACTCTTCAAGACAATTCGAATACCTGGTGTGTTCCTCTTCTCCTCTTCTACAACAGCTGGCTTCGATGTTGTCGATGAATGTGTGGCGTGAGAGTGATCTCTTGACGATGGCCGCAAAAGAGGAGTGTGTGGTAGTGGCTGCTTGTGACAGTGACTACATTGAAGGCTTGTGCGTGCTTCCGACAATGACTGCACAAAACGCTTGCGTGTGCTTCCGACAATGACTGCACAAAACGCTTGCGTGTGCGTCCGACAATAACTGCACAAAACGCTTGTGTGTGCTTTCGGCAATGACTGCGCAGAAGGCTTTGGGTTTGCACGGAACGAACCGAGGCTGAAGCGGTTAGCGAACAATGAAACAATAACTCACAATCAGTAGAAAAGTGACGCCATAAGCACTCTTGTAAAAATGCATTTTTTTTTAGAACGCAGGAAGATAACTCAAATATTTATTAAATTAACGAAACACTTAATAAGTTAGCAAGTCGTTGATTTTAAGAGCCGAGACCTCATGTTTCCCGAGGGGGTTCCCCCTAATTACTTGTTATCTTTTTTTTGTAAGTAGTTATTTTTTTTTTTTTGGTTTAACATATTCATGATAAATTATGAACGTAATAAAAAAAACCGTTTTACATACGAAGTATTGTTAATTAAACGCCGGATAATAAAATCGCGCCGGCTACACGCCGTTTTCGCCATCAGATGTACCAAGGCGTTTTTTTTTTTTTGGTCCCCATAAAATTTTTTTTGAAAGCACACACACGTACGAGGAGTGCCCCCCTCATTAACGAACACGATCACGTAACGCCGAGGAGGTTTGATGATATCGTCACAGATTTACACCTGCTGCGAAATTATGAAAATTCTGCCTCAAAAATTGCGCTGCGTTCGATTTACGAGGGATATTCCTTACGACGTAATTACTTCGTAATTATATTTATTATTTCGGGAACGTGTTATTAAGTTGCGTCACACAAGTGCCATTAAAATCCGGCGGACGCAATCTCGCATCGCGAGATTTAACTTTTAACAACGATACGTTCTCCTCAGTTTTTCATTCGGTTAGCCTCCGATAAGTAAGTTTTATTTAATGAAAATTTACGAGATTCAAACCACAACGCACATAACTAAACATTAAACGAATTAATTGTCCGGTTGCATTAAGGACGGCATGTTCCTTGATTGTGTTGATCGATCAGTAGTCCATCACATTGGTTTCGCGTATCGGTTTAATAGCGATTTCGGTGTTTAAACGGAAGTCGAATGATATATAATCCGAGATAATATCACACGCCGCGGTTACGATAAGTGGAGTATCATCGGCTTAGGCCCTGTAATTACCGTAATAACCAATCGGCACGCATTATTTATACCAGTCTAATTTTAATAATCGGCGGCTTCGCCGATCGACGAAAATGTAAATTCGACGCACGCGTTCCGTTCGTTTCTGCATTTTAATCGAATCATCCGCGTTACGTCCTTAAAATGTCCATTCATTAGTTACACCGCGGCGCGGCGCGGCGTTGCGAACGAATTTTAAGCAGTAGTTGGAAAATTAATTTCGAGTTGAGTTGGGATTACAAGCGCGTTTTTATTAAATAAATCAAATTTAGAACGCTTTTGGACATTTGTGGTTGCCTGACGTGTAATGAAGTTCATCTTGAAGATTGTGTTTTCGTCAGGAGCGTTGACTTTGTACGCCATAAGCTTTTACTTTGTAAGCGGGGTTCGGAAGGCCCCAAAAGTCTACGTTTGTCAATTACGAAATCCAAAACTGATGTGTACATCGAAGCAATGCAGAAACAAAAGGAAAAGTCAGCGATACCATAACGTTCTCCACCAAGCATCAGCGATACCATAACGTTCTCCACTAAGCGACAGCGATACCAAAACCTTCTCCACCAAACGACAGGGGTGTTCATCCATTGAAGTATTTGTACGACCTTCGGATGTGTGAGCTATCAACTACAACCAAATGTCTTTTTTCTGCGAACACGATGTCAATGCAACGAAATCCAAAACTTATATGTATATCGAAGCAACGCAAAAACAAGAGGAAAAGTCAGCGGTACCACAACGTTCTCCACCAAGCGACAGCGATACCAAAACCTTCTCCATAAAACGACAGGGGTCCATTGTCCACTGAAGTATTCGTCCACTGAAGTATCTGTGCGGCCTTCGCATGTGTGACCTATCAGCTACAACCAAATTCTTTTTTCTGCGAACAGGGTGTAGAGGCAGTCGAATCTCGAGACACGATGGCATCAGCAACAAAGCTCGTTCGGGGGCCCCAAAAGCTTTAACAAGATTGGTAGTTCTAACCCATGAAATACAGCATGCTAGGGAGAAACGCTAAATAAGAGAAATTCGATAACGAAAGGATACCTTCATGGACATCGTCAAGGGTAATCCAAGCATCAGATGTGTTGGATTCACCCTCGTCGTCACTTTCTTGGTTCTTGGACGGGGGCGCCAACCATCCTCTTTCGCAGCTGCCAGTTTCTGGAATCCGCCGATAGGCATTACCTCAGAAACTTCATACTGGCATTCGTCTGGAATACATCAGCAGCTTCACGCGTTGTCGGTTGTCATCTTTCAGCTATCGAAACCTTTCCACATTGTTAGTCTGGTTCTTGTGTACAGTTGTCTCTTTCCTTCTCGTCTGTGTTTTCCTATTTCAAATGTATCTCAGCATTTCTGTGACGTGCTGCCAACTATCTTCGTCTTCTAGCAAGATGCCCGCCACGTTTACGTTTGTTGTTCTCTACGGTGTCTACTTCGTCACAGTACCAACAGATGTTGTTTTGTGACTTACCGATTTGATACAGGTAGCTGACGAAAACTCCGCGTCCAATCATTGCCTGGATGTAATAGTCTACCTTTTTTTTTATATAGAAGTTTAGAGAATCCTCCGGATATCTCAACCCCGGAGGCGTGTTGGATTCACCCCTGCATTTCTACGAGGGCGCCCACCAACTAAACTCCTTTCCTCTCTAACCACTCCCGCGCAGGGGGAACCGCCTCACGGCATTTCTTCCACCGCGCGTGGCTGTCTTACTCTTCATCCTTTCCTCTTACTCTTCATCCTTTCCTCTCCTCTTCCACTTCTTCCTCATCCTCTTTCCCATCCCCTTCGTCCTCCTCTTCTCTCCCATCATCTTCCTACCACCTCAATCCTTCCTTCTTTCCTCTTCGCCCTCACACTCCTATTTATCCTCGCTCTTGACGCTCTACTCTCTGCGCTCTTCCGCACATTTCCGCTTCATAATCTGCCTCAGCATATCAATTATTGCCTCGCGATTTTCTCTGTCTCCTGCCAATTCCTCTGCTATACTTTCTTTGGTGATATCTTTGCCCAATTGTAGCTGCACACCTGCTCCTTGTGCGTGCCATCTAGGGCATTGGAACAAGATGTGTTCCGGCGTGTCCCACTCTTCACCGCAGTAGCAGCATTCCGCAGGTGTCCTCTTCTTGTACTCTTTCAGGTACTTCTCGAAAGCTCCGTGCCTACGTCAGGTGATAGTCTACGTCGAGGTTCAGCCTGCACCACATTTCGACGTCCTTAATGAAGATCTTGGCCCATCCGTTGTATCCGTTCCACCATTTCAGATACAACTCGTTTCTTGCCAAGATCTTCGCGTGGTCTTGTCCCATTGGTTTCTAGACACTGCACCAACGAAAGAAACCTAACGTGGAAACCGAATAATCGAGAAACTTCTCATTAAGGACACCAATTTCTCAAGGGGGTCTTAACTAACAAGGCAATAACGCAAAGAGCGTGAAATACGACCCTTCTCGTCGCCAGGGAGATGTATTCGGACTCTATGCCAAGATGAACGGCAAGTCGGCAAGCGTTATAAAAGACGAACAATAGGGAAGAGCAGCGTCACCAACTGTCATAAGAAGTTACCAAAGCCAACTTAATAAAAAAAAAAGCGAAGAGGTCATGGACAGGAACAGACAAACAATAGAAATTTTGTTTAGGCGAAAAGAATTTCTCCAAGAGGTTTTTGGGTTTTGAACAGCAGTTGTTGGAGGAGGTCTACTTTGCGGACACGGGCCCATTAATAAAATCATGGGAATTGGGACTGGAAGTTTCACTTTTGATCGCGAGAAATGAGGTACATGGCTTGTTTCTGGATTTAATGTGGAATATAAAGGAGGGGGATTTGCCTTGATTGTTTTGGCTGAATTACTGTGACTTTAGGATGTGCACTTGGGTTTAGGGAATTTGACAGTGTTAAGGATTTTGAAAAAGTATAGAAATTTGAATTTTGATGCCCTCAATGGGTAAGATCTTTGAGGACCTTTAAACTGTGGGCGTTTTGGGCTTCTTGAGCCGCTTTTTTAAATTTCTGGAGGTATGGATGAGGAATTACTTGCACATGGCGTGATACTGTGACTTAAGGGTGCACAGTTGGGTTTGGAAAACTTGACAGTATTAAGGATTCTGAAAGAATCCTGATGCCCTCAATGGATGAGATCTCTGAGGACCTTTAGACTGTGGGCGTTTTGGGATTCTGGAGTCGCCTTCTTAAATTTCTGGAGGTATGGATGAGGAATGACTTATATACGGCGTGATGCTGTGACTCTGTGGGCGTTTTGAGATTCTGGAGTCGCTTTTTTAAATTTCTGGAGGTATGGCTGAGGAATTACTTACACATGGCGTGATGCTGCGACTTAAGAGTGTGCAGTTGGGTTTGGAGAACTTGGCAATGTTAAGGATTTTGAAAGAATCTTAATGCCCTCAATGGATAAGATCTTTGGGGACCTTTAGACTGTGGACGTTTTGAGATTCTGGAGTCGCCTTCTTAAATTTCTGGAGGTATGGATGAGGAATGACTTACACACGGCGTGATCTGTGACTTTGGAGAACTTGGCAGTGTTAAGGATTTTGAAAGAATCTTGATGTCCTCAGTGGGTAAGATCTTTGGGATGTAAAGGGACTGTGGGCGTGTTCGTATAAGTATAATTTTATTCAACACAACTTGAACTTTACCAAATACAACAAATTGAAATATATGCGTGAACAATAAAAATAACATATTAAACAGTGTACTTGACGCCCTCTTCTCCTGGCCGGATATCGTTTAGATTCTTTGGGGGCGATTCCTCAGGCAGTGGTGTAACGGTCTACTCGGATTTCGACGATGTTGGTAGAGTGTGGAGTCCCTGGGAACTCTTTCAGGTCGATTTTATTCCTGCGGTGTTCCTCTTCCTCAATATGTGAAGTGGGAACTCCTAGTGTGTGCCTCTTCTTCTCGTTGATTAATGAGTGAGAGTGAGTGATCTCTCGACAGTGGCTGCACAGAGTATTTGTGTGTACTTCCGACAATGACTTCACAGAAGAATTGTATGTGCTTCCGACAATGACTGCACAGAAGTCCTAGGTGTGCTTCCAACAGTAACTGCGTAGAAGGCTTTGGGGTGCTCATGACAGTATCTGCACTTGAGGCTTTGTGAGTGTTTCCGACAATATCTGCAGGGAACTCACTGACGCTGGAGCGCTAACTGCTCCTGGGTCTTCCTCTTTTCCTTTTCTACGACATCTACGCTTCGATGATACCAAGGAATGTGTGGGAGTGTCTCTCGACAATGGCTGCACAGAAGACTTCTGTGTACCTCCGACAATGACTGCACAGAAGAAGTGTATGTGCTTCCGACAATGACTGCACAGAAGGCTCGTGTGTGTTTCCGACAATGACTGCGCAGAAGGTTTTGAGTTGCTCATGACAATGTCTGCACGCGAGGCTTGGTGCGTGTTTCCGACAATGCCTGCACGGAACGCACTGACGTTGGAGCGGTTAGCGCTCTCGTTCTTATAGGGCTTTTTGTAGCGGGGGTGAAGTAACTCCGCCTCATTGGTCTAAATATGTAATCGAATCACAGATGGACCAGAGATGTACAAATTTGACGATACGATCCTATTTGTGGGTCGATCATGACCGAATGCGGTTTCGCTTTAATCGGTCAAGGGGCGGCCTAAATTTTGTTTATTTGCGACGATCGTCATCGTACATAAAATGACGTTGTCAATCTGATGTCTGTCATTATGACGTTTGTCATCGTGACGTACTTCGTTGTTCGCTAAGCAACGTGCGAGCCCCCACAAGATATTCTGGTCGGTTCTAGACACACACACGGGTGGTCTAAAAATAATTTCTTTTAAAAATCGAGTATGCAATGAGTTTATTGGTTTTCTGGATTCTGCAAATTCCATAAGCATCACGCCCATTAATTCCGTCGCGCGGTTCGGTATTATTTACATACGCGTACACGTGGGTTTTTGCGTGGGGCAATAAAGAACGAAACGAGCAGCCACCACCAAGGATCGGCCCTCGAAACAATAAACACGTCCAGGCATTCAGATGTTCGGCGAGTCAAAGCCGCCTAATCAGGATGTCGTTTAATTGTTCCGTGTAAGCGGCGTTCCGGCCTCCGCAGTTATATATGGAAAGCAGCGCGCCCATTGCGACAATCTCAGACGTTAATTAGTATCATTACGGCTCTAGCTCATTATTTCACGGAACCATTGCTGGCAATTGTCGGGATAGGAGGCCGGCCAATCGGAGCTGAGCGCGGCAATTAGCTGAGTTTTTCAGAAATGTGCTCGCCTCGCTTAACGATCGGGGTTTCGACTTTTCTTGTTGCGACACTTCATTTAACTAGCACTTTAATTGGGACAGCGCGTCGTTAATTAGCGAACGTCGAATCGAAAAAGAATAATAAATACGGCGGCGGCGGTGACAACGGGCCCTCTATCACATCACCATCACCATCACCACCATATTCAATAAACCGATCGGAGTTTGCTTTATGCTCGAAAAACGCAACGTAATTTAAAATTAGGCGTCCCTCAAGGGAGCGTTTTAGGACCATTACTGTATTCATTTCCATATCAAACTATGACACGCGGTTGTACGTTTCATTTAAATCAATTGTTTTCTAATGAAAACATGCGAAAGATGAACAAGAAACAAAAGGAGATCGACGATTGTTCGCAAATCAAGAACGACAAGTTTCAGTTCTCTTTTGTTTTTTCTTTGTCAAATTAGTTCTGAGGTTTACTAACAGAAAACGAAAGAAACAAAAAGAAATGATTAATTCGCGACAGCATTCGTCAATTTTTTATTCATTCTCAGCTTCGTTTTTGTTTTCTGAAAGTATTTCGACTCTAAAAGTCTCTTTTCTCTTGTTTACTGTTCATCTAATTCAGCATTTCCATTGCCTTTTGTTTCTGTCGTCTTCTGTCTTTTCTTTTTCTTGTCGAATTAATTCTCGTAACTCTATTCCAACTCGAAACATGCAAAAGACGAACGAAAAACAAAAGGAGATCGACGATTGTTCGCAAGTCGAGACCGACAAAGTAAACGAAATGAAACGGAAACGAAAACGTAACAAATCGACACAAGAGAAATGAAAACAGACGACGCGGAAACATGGAAGAGAAGGCGAACAAAAAAACAACAAAAGAAGATCGTCGTTTCTGCAACGGAATGAGTATAAGAAAATCAAATCGCCATTGGAAAGCGAAAGAAGAAACTTCGTTAAAAGCGTTTTCATGATTAAAAGATTGAATACGAAGAAAAAGGTGGCCAAGAAACAAGTGAAAATCGACTATTTAGGCCAATAGTCAAGACTGACAGGAAAACAAAACGTAAAAGAACCATGGAATGCAAAGGAACAAAAGAAACAATTGAAGATCGACGATTTAGGCGAATAGTTCGACAAGAAAAAAAAACAATGAAAAGCAAACAAAAACAAATGAAAGCTCGATATCAAAATTTTTAGAAATCATCGACTTTTCTCGTTTGTTCTCTGAAAGAACAAATGAAACGCAAAGAAACAAAAGAAAAGATGATCAAGAAACAAATGAAGATCGACGATTTAGGCGAATAGTTCGACAAGAAAACAAAACTTAAAAAAAAAACAATGAAATCCAAATAAAAACAAATGAAAGCTCGATGCCAAAATTTTTAGAAATCATCGACTTTTCTCGTTTGTTCTCTGAAAGAACAAGTGGAACGCAAAGAAACAAAAGATGATCAAAAAACAAATGAAGATCGACGATTTAGGCGAATAGTTCGCAAATCAAGACCGACAAGACAACAAAATTTAAAAAAAAAACAATGAAAAGCAAACAAAACAAATGAAAGCTCAATATCAAAATTTTTAGAAATCATGGACTTTCGTTTGTTCTCGGAAAGGACAATGGAACGCAAAGAAATAAAAGAAAAAATGATCAAGAAACAAATGAAAATCGACGATTTAGGCCAATAGTTCGCAAATCAAGACCGACAAGAAAACAAAACTTAAAAAAAAAACAACGAAAAGCAAACAAAAACAAATGAAAGCTCTTTCAAAATTTTTAAAAATCATCGACTTTTCTCGTTTGTTTTCTGAAAGAACTAACGGAATGCAAAGAAACAAAAGAGAAGACGATGAAGAGACAAATGAAGATCGACGATTTAGATGAACAGTTCGCAAATCAAGACCGACAAGAAAACAAAACTTAAGAAAACAATGAAATGTAAACAAAAACGATCGACGATTTAGGCAACAGTTCGCAAATCAAGACCGACAAGAAAACAAAACTTTAAACAGAAAAACAATGAAAAGCAAACAAAAACAAATGAAAGCTCGATATCAAAATTTTTAGAAATTATCGACTTTCGTTTGTTCTCTGAAAGGACAAATGGAACGCAAAGAAATAAAGAAAAATTGATCAAGAAACAAATGAAAATCGACGATTTAGGCGAATAGTTCAACAAGAAAACAAAACTTAAAAAAAAAACAATGAAAAGCAAACAAAAACAAATGAAAGTTCGCAATCAAAATTTTTAGAAATCATCGACTTTTCTCGTTTGTTCTCTGAAAGAACAAATGGAACGCAAAAAAACAAAAGAGAAGATGATCAAGAAACAAGTGGAGATCGACGAACAGTTTGCAAATCAAGAAAACAAAATTTAAAAAAAGAAAAAAAAAACAATGAAACATATGAAAGTTTGATATCAAAATTTTTAAGAATCGTAGACTTTTCATTTGTTCTCTGAGAGAACAAATTTGATTCATTTGTTGCTTACTGAGAGTCGTTTGATTTTCCAACGGTCCCAGCCGAACTAGAGTCGACGATTTTCTTTTGTTTTCCGTTCGTTCAATTGTTTCAATTCTTCTTTATTTCTTCCTGCCCAATTAGTTCTCGTAACGGTGGCGTCTCTGTTGTGCGAATCGATTTCTAAATTTTCAAGAAAACAGAAAAGTTGAAAAAGAAAACGGAAATTCCTGAAGGAAGTAAGAAAAACAATTGACGTAGATGACAAATAACGACAAAAAAGAAGAACATTTTGACTCTTGGAAAAGTTCAAAAGGGAAAGAAAAAAGAAGAGAAACAAATGACGATCGTAAATTTTATTGAAGGAAAAAAAAAGTTGAACATAAAACAAAAGAAGACCGACAGTTGTTTGCCAATCAAGATCGACAAAAAAAACGAAACAAAAGAAGAAGCAGAACTGAAATAGACCAGACAACGTGGAAGCACGAGGAAGAAGGTGAACAAAAAAAAACAAAAGAAGATCGTCGCTTCCACAACGAAATAAGTATAAGAAAATCAAATTGCCATTAGAAGACAAAAGAAGAAACTTCGTTAAGAGCGTTTTCATGATTAAATGACGTGAGTGCGAAGGAAAAGATCAAGGATCAAGAAACAAATGAATGAAGAATAATGATTTAAGCGAATAGTTCGCGAGTCAAGACCGACAAGAAAACAAAATTAAAAAAGACGTTAAAAATCGATGAAATGCAAAGAAACAAACAAAAGTTTAATTTCAAAATTTCAAAACAAAGTACCAACTTTTCTTTTATTCTCTGAGAGAACAAAATCGATTGATTGATTGATTGTTCTTAAAAGTTAAAAGACAATCAGTTATTAAGCAAACTAAAGCAAGAATGCCATCAGTTTCTGAAGAAAACCAAAAGACAATTCACCATTAAATATTAGAAGACAAAACACTTCTTTAAAGACAAAAGACTTCTTAAAAGATAAAAGACTTCTTATAAGACAAAAGAATTTTTAAAAAACAAAAGACTTCTTATAAGACATAAGAAATTTTAAAAAACATAAGAATTTTTAAAAGACTTCTTAAAAGTCGAGAGACTTCTTAAAAGTCGAGAGACTTCTTATGCAAGAATGCAATCAATTTCTGAAGAAAACCAAAAGACAATTCACCGTTAAATATTACAAGACAAAAGACTTTTTAAAAGACAAAAGACTTCTTAAAAGACGAAAGACTTTTAAGAGACGAAAGATTTTTCAAGAGACTTTTAAGAGACTTTTTAAAAGACAAAAAAATTTTTAAGAGACAAAAGACGTCTTAAAAGACAAAAGACCTTTTAAAAGACAAAAACTTCTTAAAAGACAAAAGACTTCTTAAAAGACAAAAGGCAATCAGTTATTAAGTAAACTAAAGCAAGACTGCAATCCACCTTTGAAGAAATAAATAAATAATAGAAGATAATAAATTGTCGACTAAAAGACAAAAGACAATCGATTGTCTTTCATCAACAAATATTAAAGACAATAAATTTATGAAGAAAAACGCAAACATTATGAAACAATAGACAGCAAAAGACAATTGATTTATTAAATGATAAAAACGAGAAGAAAGCCTAAAGACAATTCTTTATTAAACAATAGAAGACGAAAGTAGTCAATAAAAAAAACAAAAGGCGACCCATTGTGATGTAAATGAAGACAGAGAAGATAATCAATTTATGAAGGCAGAAATATTGTCAGGCAACAGAAAACAAAAGACGATCGATTATTAAGTAAATAAAAACAAAGAAAGCTTGAATTTAAAGAAAAGACAAAAAAAGTCGATCAAAAGACGTGGTGTATTAATTTCGATGGGGGGAAGGAGGGGGGGACAAAATCTTTATTTGGATTTAAAACCCTTTTCGCAAAACTTCTTCTTCTTCTTGCCTCCGCAGGTGAGTTACGAAACGAACCGACTCGGGGGGCAAAAAGCGCGGGAAATTCGGAGCATTCGGCGCAAGGTTTTTCGAAAAAGAAAGGAAAAAGCGAGAGGCCGCCCGGCTAACCGCATCGACGGGCATTTTATCGCCTCCGTTCTCAGAATTCCGAACTATTGTCTAAATTTTTGGTTAGGCCACACATACGCACAATTGACATAAATAAATTGCGCACACCGGTGGCCTACCGTGATCGTATGCTGACAATGTGGCCCCCGGGCAATTTGGAAACCGATCGATTTGGTGGCATGTGCCCCATGCGAATATCTACATACGTGCAAGCCGGTTTGAAATTTATCGCTATAATTTAATTAATAATCACGTTTGCCCACTCATTTGAACTACTTTTTATGTTCAAAGTTACAGAGTAAAGAGTTTTTTTTTTGTGTATTCATCCGATTCTTTTTAGTTCTCTAATAAATTTGGAAGGGAGTATACATCATGTATTTCATAGTTTGTAGCAAGTTGAAACGTCTATAGGCGAAAGACTATGTCACGTAATCACCCTGATGTCGCATAATTACTACAGAAATGAAAATACGAATGAAAGATAAATAAATACTGGCAGTCGGCGAACCCTCTCTCGGGTCAATATTGACACAAAACAAATCGAATTATTAGTCAGTTCTCTGTGCAATTAAGTAAATTGTATAGCAACTATACTATTTACTTTTTCTTAGTAATTGGACGGCGTACATACTATTAACCTATTTTGTCGAGTTAATGCGTTCCAAACGAATTAATTCCAGCGGAAAGGTTAATACTTATCACATCCATACTCGCATAAATAAATAATCGATTCGTTTTCGCCTCCTCCTTCCATCTACTACACACATACATCACGCAAATTAATTTCCTAATTACTATAATGCGCGTGCACTTTACCGTATTGCAACGAAACGAAAAATAAATACTAGCAAACAATAATAGGAAGGAAAAAGTCTTCTATAATTTTTTTTAATCGAATAAATTTTGAGAAAAACAAAGCGAGAGGAGAATCGTTTATTTTTAAAACGTACAATAGATGAGGACGAACAGAATTCTTAACCCTCGTTCAAAGAATCGGTTTATTGCTTTATTGCCCCATAAAATGTCGCGCCTGAAATGATATGATGAAATACATTTAGTCCGTTCTTATTAACGTTGTAGTAAGGAGCGAAGCATAATTTCCGTTAATTTGGTATAGTTTATACTTTCCATTTTTGAGTTTATTAGTGCATGTATGTGTTGGTGTGTTTGCGATGAGCTACTTCACGTTTCGAGAATACGCAGATTTGCATTTGTCATACGGCGAATGTCGGGGAAACGTGCGATTGGCAGCACGTCTGTACGCCATTCCACACGTGATTTCACTCATTGAGTACCCTGATAATATTGCTCAGCAACTTCAATAATTCGGCCTCGAAGTTCTTGTGCATTGTCCTCGGGCTGATTATAAACGAGGAGCCCCATACATGAAAATCAAGAGGATTCATGTCAGGAGAGCGCGGTGGCCACGCTACAGGACCACCACGGCCAATCCACGCTCAGCGACGCAGGCTCTCTTTTACATGAACAAGGAGTCAGGGGCGCGGTGCGGCCACCTCACGTTGCAAGCGTAGAAGAAGAGCTTCTCAATATGATTGAGAGTGACCCCAACATAAGCACACGGGAAGCTGCTGGACGTGCAGGACTTGCAAATGCAACGGTGTGGCGCATATGGAGGGAGCAACAGCTTTAGCCGTACCACTACCAACGTGTTCTTGCTTTGGAGCCGCGAAATTATGGTGCTAGACTGCAATTTTGTAACTGGCTGCAGGAAGCCCACATTAACGATAACAATTTCATGCGTCGAATTCTTTTCACGGATGAGGAACTTTTTACACGCAATGAATGTTCATAATTACCACTACTGTGTCACTGAAAACCCGCATGTAACCAGGAGACACAATTTTCAACGCCGTTTTACAATTAATGTGAAAACAGGAGTAATTGGTAACCTGATCGTATGAACGGCGATGCATACCTCGCATTTTTATAAAGCGATTTGCCAACATTGCTAGAAGATGTACCTCTAGCCAATAGAAGGAATGTGGTTCATGCACGATGGGGCGCCTATGTGCCTATGCGCCTAGACGAGCTTTTCCCTCACCGGTGAATTGGCCATGGTGGTCCTGTAGCGTGGCCACCGCGCTCTCCTGACATGAAAAAAAATTTACTTCCTTGTACATTAGTGATTACTTTAAACGAGAGAAAGGAAACACCATGACGTCACGTCACTTAGCCCCCAAATTTCGTCGCACATCAAACAGCGAAAACCATTTAGAAAGTTTAAAGACATAGGGGAATATCGAGGTATTTACTTAGCCCCCAGTTTTTACTATCTTGCGAAAATCTACTTCCTCATACACTAGTGATTACTTTAAACGAAAGAAAGGGAAAACCACGGCGTCACTTAGCCCCCAGATTTCATCATACATCAAATAGCGAAAGCCATTTAGAAAGTTGAGGGTAGTCAGATACTGTTTGAAGACCTAGGGAATATCGAGGAAGTTACTTAGCTCCCAGTTTCCATTATCTTGCGAAAATCTACTTCCTCATACGCTAGTGATTACTTTAAACGAGAGAAAGGGAATGCTACGGCGCCCCCAAATTTCATCCTATATCAAATAGCGAAAGCCATTTCAAAAGTTGATGGTAGTGGGAAACTGTTTGAGGACGAGAGAGCCCCCAATTTCTTCTATCTTGCAAAACTCAACTTCCTTATGCACTAGTCATCAGGGCGTGATCACGGCGTCACTTAGCCCCCAGATTTCGTCATACTTCAAATAACGAAAGCCGTTTAGAAAGTTTGAGGACATAGGGGATATCGAGGGGGTTACTGAGCTCACTATTTCTTCTATCTTATGAAACTCTACTACGTTATACACTAGTGACTTCATTTGTGTGTATTTGTCATTGACATTGAAATTGCGTAACGATTGTAGTTGTAAAAGCAGAGAAAAAAATGATTACTTTAAACTAAAAAAAAAATGGGGTCACTTGTCATTGTCTGACGAATGTATAAAAAAAGCAATGAAAAAATGGTCTATTTTAAACGAGAGAAAAGGAAAAGCATGGAGTCACTTAGCCCCCAAATTTAGTCGTAGAGCGAAATCCATTTCAAAACTTGATGGTGGTGATAAACTGTTTGAATACAAAGGGGAATAACGAGGGAGTTACTTAAGCCTCCAATTTCTTCTACCTTACGAAACTCAACTTCCTTTTACACTAATGAACGAAAGAAAGGGAACACCATGGCGTCACTTAGCCCCCAAATTTCGAAATACTGTTTGAAGATTCAGGGGAATATCGCGGGGGGTCACCGAGCCAACTATTTCTTCTATCTTACGAAACTCTGATTACTTTAAACGAAAAAAATGGCGTCACTTAGCCCCTAAATTTCATCGCACATCAAAGAGCGAAATCCATTTCAAAACCTGATGATAGTGAGATATTGTTTGAAGACGTAAGGGGATGTCAAGGGGTTTACTTAGCCCCCAGTTTCTTCAGTCTTGCGAAACTCTACCACTTTATACACTAGTGACTTCACTCACGTTGTATGTCATTGAAATTGTGTGCCGAAGGTATAAAAGCAATGAAAAAATTGACCACTTTAAACGAGAAAAAGGGTCACTTAGCCCCCAAATTTATAAAAGCAATGAAAAAATTGATTAATTTAAACAAGAAAAATGGCACCGCTATACTCCAAATGTGCATTAAAAAGCGAAATCCAGTCCAAAAATTGCTAGTAGTGAGAAAGTGTTTGAAGACGTAAAGAAACATCGAGGAGGTTACTTAGCCCCCAACCTTGTGAATCTCTACGACCCTACACACTAGTGACTTCATTCACGTTATATGTCATTGATATTGAAATTGTGTGAAGAATGCATAAAAGCAATGCAAAAGTGGGCTATTTTGAACGAGAGAACGGGAAGACCATAGCGTCACTTGGCCCCCAAATTTCGTTGCACATTCAACAGCGAAATCCATTTCAAAACTTGATTTAGTAAGAAACTGTTTGAAAATATATCGAAATGCTTAGCCCCCAATTTCCACTGACTTGCGAAACTGTCCCGCCTTATACACTAGTGACTTCATTCATGTTATACATCATTGATATTGAAATTGGACGACGAATGCATAAAGGCAATGAAAAAATGGTCTACTGTAAACGAAAGCCCCCAAATTTCGTTTGTGTATTAGAAAGCGAATTCCATTTCACACGTTGATGGTAGTGAGAGAGTGCTTGAGGACAAGGGGGAGTATCAAGTGGGGATTACTTAGCCCCCAATTGCTTCTATCCCATAAAGAGACGAACGTGTAAATGTTCTAAAAAAACAAGATCCATTTCATATGTTGGTAATATTTAAAAAAAAAGGAATGCATAGCCTCCAATTTCTTCTCTTTAGACCTAGCATTTTGGTATGTCATTGTTATGGTAAGGTGTGGAGAATCTATGAAAGCATTGTTTCCATTGCTTCCTAGTATTTGGCTTTCTTTTTCCAGCCTACGGTCTTCTTCTCTCGCAGATCTTCCATTCTATTTTTCCTGCGCTTTCTCTGTTTTTAGCCTCACAGTGCGTTACGTGCAGGCATTGTCGAAAACACTCACCAAGCCTCGCGTGCAGACGTCGTCAGGAGCAACTCAAAGCCTTCTGTGCAGTCCTTGTCGGACGCACACACAAGCGTTCTGTGCAGTCATTGTCGAAAGCCATTGTTAGAAGCATCCAACATCACACACATTTCTTGCGCAGCTATTGTCGAGAGATCTTCTCTTGCCTTCCACGTATGCACTTCAAAATTTCTGGAACCACCTGGAACAACTGAGTAGACGCAAATTCAGCAAAATCAGAAAAATTCGAAGTGAAGCTTTCATTCTCTGCTCTCGCCTTCCATCCTGTGACTTCCAAACCTTTCAGATCTTGTTGTGCTTCTCTCATTTTTCCTACTTTCGTTCTTTGCTTTCTCCTTTCAGTTTGAGATCTCCAGTAGTTTCAAATCCTATGGTTTTTTTCAACTTCCTCCTCTACAAGCTCGTTTCCTGCTTTCTTCTTTCACTTTGTCGCTTCGAGTGCTTTCGGATCTAGTGATTTTCTTAACCTCCTCAAGCTATTCTCGTCGTCTGCTTTCTCCTTTCAATTGTGGCGTCCAATCCTTTCAGATCTTGCTGTTTTTCGTTCATCTCTCTTAAACCCCAGTTTTTCTCAAAATTGTTTCAAATCCTATGTTTTTTTAACCTCGTCCTCAACCTCGCCTTTTGCTTTTTTCGGCTTTGTCGTCTTTCAGATCTACAGTTTTTTCTATCCTCCTTTCGTTTTCTGCTTTCTCCTTCCACCTTGAGGCCTCCGATCCTTTCAGATCTTGCTGTGCTTCGTTCGTCTCTCTAAAACACAAGCCTTTTCCCCATTTTCGTTTTTTGCTTTCTCCTTTCAGTTTGTGATCTCCGATAGTTTCAAATTAAAAGCTTTTTTGAACCTCCTCGAGCCATGGTCTTTGTCTACTTTCGTCCTTTGCCCTCTCATTCTATCTTGTAGTCTCCAATCCATTCAGATCTTGTTGTTGTTCCCATTTTTGTTCTTTTTTTTGCTTTCTCCTTTGATCTTTTTATTTTTTTACTTACCTCGTCATCTCATTGCTACTCGCTTTAACGTTTTTCACAGTTTTTTTTTTGCATTTTATTAATTTCGCAATTTTTGTCGCGCTCTTCTTTTATCTTTCCTTCGGCTTATGCGTCGCATTTCGTTGTTGCTTGTTTCATATCTCTTAATTTTTCACTTTTCTTTAACTGTTTGCTCTAGTCGTTGGCTTTGAATCGTCGCAGGACCATCGATTTTTCGCTGCGCATCCTTCTTGCGTATTTCGTCCTCCTTTGCTTGAATTCGTTCGTTTCACGTCAGGTCTTCTTTTGTTTTTCGTCCACGTTTGCCTTCTTCTTTCTTATTTTCAAGTCGTTCTCTTTTTTTTTGTTTCATGAACTTTATAACTTCCTTGTTTCACTAGCAATTGTTCGATGTTTTCCTGAAAAGCACTTACGCCATCTCCTGTTACCGTTCGAATTCGTTTGTCTTTCGTCGGTCTCTTTGCGAATCGTCGATCTTCTTTTGTTTTTTGTCCACTCCTTCTGGTACCTACCTCGGAACGTTTGGTAGACAAAAAGGAAGCTGAATTGATTTTTCGCTGAGCATCTTTCTTGCGTATTTCATGCTTCTTTGTTTGAATTCGTTTGTTTTACGTCCACGTTTGTCTTCTTCTTTCTTATTTTCTCTTTTTCTTGTTTCATGAACTTTATAATGTCTTCCTGAAAAGCACTTACGCCATCTCCAGTAACTGTTTCAAGGATTTTTTTTTGAAATCGTTTGTCTTTCGTCGATCTCTTTGCGAATCGTCGCTTTTCTTTTATTTTTCGACGGCATTTGTATTCTTCTTCTTATTGTTTTCAAGTGGTTCTTTTTTGTTCCCGATTATAATCGTATTTCATCGGCCATTTCATGGTCAATTGTCTGACGTCTTGCTTACCATTTCAGCTATGACGATAACAAATTTGTTTAATTACTGACGTCTATCTTTCATGCACGTCCGAGAATTCCACTCAATTAATTTGAGGGAAACAAATTTCCAAGCAAATGGACGTTTCCCAATCAGAAATTACCATCAAAATAACTAACAACTATAAAGACACACATGCCAGCCTCTAAAAATAAATTCCTTCGCTTATTAGAGACAGGCAACCCTTTCCTAATCCTAATTAAGGAGGAATATAGGCAGGCATCCCCGGACTTATCACCGAACTAATTACGATAAACCCTCAGACATTGTAATGCGCATTAACACCTTGGTTTTCTCGCGCTAATACTGCGCGCAGATGCGCCCCAGACGGACGGTACCATAACTCCTGGCACTAATTGCGCCCATTTACATAAAACTGTTGGATTTCGTAATGTAACCCAGACACAGATATGACTGTGTGGACTTAATTAGACGAATTAACGAAATTATCGACGAAAGGAAAGACGAATCGCCGGTGTGCTCGCATATTAACAAAGCTTAATTTTCGCCTGGGGCCAGGACTTAACGAGCTGCGCCCGCCCGGTTTCGCTTTCCACCGAAAAAGAAAGTCCAAGCGCGCATTCGGCATTGTCATCGTAATTTCGTATGATCCGTTAGGTTTCGGGCCAGACAAAAAAAGCAAAAACCTCACCAGACGAGCTTTAATTTTCTAGCGGTATTTATTATTAGTGAGTGGCAGATGTGGTGGACTTCTCTGGATTCACTTTCGGATATCATCCCTTTCTAGACGGAACGAGATCGAAAGTTAGCCCGGCCACAGCCACAAGGGGAGGGCAAAGGGAAAGCGCAACGACAGCAACCAGCAGACACACCATGTGGGATCCGTGCGTGCTCAGGTAGGACTTACTATACTTACAGGGGCGGAAAACATATATGTGTCGTATTACACTTACAACTTTTTAAGTCTTGCCATTCTTCACGTGAAACCAATCTTCCATAATGACGATAGTTTATATGAAAATTACATTTAAAAAATTTCGTTATCTGAAGAATGGGGTACCCAAAAGTAATTGATTCCATCTCATCAGTAGGAAAGCACCTCGAGGTCTAGATAATCGATCTACAAAAAGAAAAGCACTCGTTCATATGATAAACGTAGAAAATGAAGCTTTTGGTCAAGAAAAAAAAACAATGACGTTTACGAAAGAAAATGCGGTAATTTCAGAAAGTATAATCAAAATAGTTATTTCGAATCAGCTAGGTCTATAGTTCACCCTGGCGCTCTGCTATTAACTATCTCACTGTTGCTAGCCGTGGGGAAAGCTAGTGAAAGAAACAGCGCAGGCTTGTTACAAGGTCAAAGTAAGTAACACGAGTAATTTATTATAATTATATTATATTATATAAATTGAAAATGTAATTCTTTTACGTTGAGTGTAACAACACTCTTAATTTTGTGTGAACAGCATGCAAACCATCCACTTTAATCTCTTACAAAGTGTTAATACAAAACGGTGCGAAGATATCACACGACTCGTCCACCTGCACAAAACACCCCTGATGGGGCTGAGACGAAGTGCTCGGGCCTATTAAGATATCGGAGGTCTTATCATAATTAACACGAACGCGATAAGTCCGGGGATGCACACAAACACGCTTGCACGCACGCACGCACGCAGCATTTGTTCCTTAATTCTCGAAGAGATAAGCCGTGTTGCTTTTTGTTTTTGTTTTTTAATAGCCCGGCCGATTAAGACGCCTGTCACATCGAATTTAAATAAACTTACCCCCCCGTCTTTATCATCATCGATTACGAACCAAATCAAGCGCCGCGCTGAGAAAGTCATCGAACTCTCCGGATCCTGTCGAGGCTTCTTCCATAGTTAAATAATACCCGATGAAAATCTGTGCTGACAGTTTGATTAATGTGTGCTGCGAAGATAATTATTAGATATTACCGTCTTAGAACTTAATTGCATCTTTGAGTGTGATTATGTGAATGGACGAAATACATTAATCAAAGCGCTTGAAAAAATAATCACGTTCGCAACAATTAAGTAGCATTCAAAAAAAAGTGATTTTGGTGTACTCTTTAATAAGAGTACCTACATACAGGATGTTTCTGAAAGATTAGACATCGCAGAAGAGGTACTTTAGTTTTCCTGAAATAAATTAATGAAGAACAGAACGTTTTCTATTTCTTGCTCTACATTTTCTAGTGACTGAACGAAATCCTGTATGTATACAAGAAATAGGTTGTCAAAGAACCAATGTTGCCAACTGTACTGTTTTAATCGTATTCGCATGATTATTTAGCAGTTGGTACGATGTACGATTTTATTTCCGAAATCGTATGCATTTTTTTTAAGAAATGACAATCGCAACGTTTGTGAAAAGGAAAAACGAAGTGAAAGAAAAATTGAAACAATCAAAAACAAAACGAAAAACATTTTTGACCAACAAAATGGTAGAATAAAAATAAAAACTCGAAACGATTTGCAGATTTAAAATTTCTTTAAAAACAACTGACCATAAGTGCTCACACGAAACACAGTAGTAATTCGAAATTCACCAAAAAAAAAGGGGGGGCGGGGGAAACAAATGACAATCGTAGTGTTCGCGAAAGGAAAACAAGCACAGAAATCAAAAAAAAAAATACCTAATCATCGCAAAAACGATCAATCAAAAACAAACTAAAAATGAAGAACGTTTTCGACGACACGAGAAACCTAATAGAAATGAAAGAAATAAAATATTTGAAGAAAGTAAGAAAAACAAATGACCATCGCCATATCACGAAACATAGACAACAAAACCGATCAAAAAAAAAACAAAAAACAAAAAAAATCGGAATGGAAAAGATAGAAAACGATAACTTCGAAAGTGAAATCAGAAAGCGAGAAACAATCCAACCCAACCCAATCTAAACAAAAGAAGAACGTTTTCTTACTCTTGGAGAAATGCAATCGGAATGGAAAAGAGAGAAAACGATTACTTCGAAAGTGAAATAAGAAAGCGAAAAACAACCCAATCCAACCCAACCGAATAGAAACGAAAAAATTAAAATATTTGAAGAAAGTAAGAAAAATAAATGACGATCGTCATATCACGAAACGTAGACAACAAAACGAAAACAAAAAAAGAACGTTTTCTTACTCTTGGAGAAATGCAATTGGATGGAAAAGAGAGAAAACGATCACTTCTAAAGTGAAATGAGAAAGCGAGAAACAAATGACGATCGTAAATTTTGCGAATAAAAAAAAACAGTAAAACAAATGACAATCGTAATGTAATTATTTACGAAAGAAAAAGAAATAATTTCGGAAAATACGAATTAAAAAAAGATTTTTAAATATAATGTCGAAGGCAAGAAAAAGGAATAATGTCAGACAACGTAAACAAAATAAATAAAAAAATGAACATTCAAAATGAAATCCACGATGAAGAAAAGGAAAAACGAATGACAATCGCAATATTTATGGAAAGAAAAAACAGAGAGAGAAAGAAAAAAACAAAAACAACGAAAAACATTTTTTTTTGCCATCGACAAACACAATCGAAATGGAACAAGAAATCCTGAGAAATTAAGAGAAACAAATGGTGATCGTGATAAATAAAAACTCAAAACGAATAATAAATATGAAATTTCTTTAAAAAATAACTAACAATAAACATACAAGACTTAAACAATGATTATTCGAAATTCACAAGCAAAACAAATCGCTGGAAGCAGCGAGAAAAAATGAAGAATGTTTTCGACGACCCGAAAAACAATAGAAAATGAAAAAAAAAACGAAAATTTCCGAAGGAAGTTGGAAAAACAAACGACGATCGTAATTTTCTTTTAATAGCAACAAACGCAGATAGCCAAAAAACAAAAAAGAAGAACTATCTTGCACTTGTTAAAGCGTAATCGGAAAAGAACAGAAAGAAAACGACAAATTCGAAAGGAAAAGAAGAAAAAGAGAAATAAATGGTGATCGTAATGTTTACGAAAGAAAAACAAAAGACAGTAAAACAAGTGACGATCGTTACGTTTACGAAAGGAGAACGAATAATTTCGGAAAATATGAACAAAATAAATAACCCAACCCAAAAGAAATGAAATAGACAATGAAAAATTCGCAATCGGAAAGGAACAGGAAGAAAACAACAAATTCGAAAGGAAAATAGGAAAAAGAGAAACAAATGACGATCGTAATTTTACCGAAAGTAAAACAAATGACGATCGTAGCGTTTACGAAAATAAAAAACGAGTAATTTCGGAAAATATAAACAAAATAAATAAACCAACCCAACCCAATAGCAATGAAAAAGAAAATTAAAATTTCTGAAGGACGTTGGAAAAACAAACGAAGAACGTAATTTTCTTTTAATATCAACAAACGCAGACAGACAATAAAAACAGAAAAGAAGAACTTTTTCGTACTTGGTGAACCGAATCGGAAAAGAACAGAAAGAAAATGACAACTTCAAAAGGAAAAGAAGAAAAAGAGAAACAATTGACGATCGTAACGTTTACGAAAAAAAAAACGAATAATTTCGGAAAATATAAACAAAATAAATAACCCAACCCAATAGAAATGAAGAAGAAAATGAAAATTTCTGAAGGACTTTGGAAAAACAAACGACGATCGTAATTTTCTTTTAATGTCAGCAAACGCAGATGGCCAATGAAAACAAAAAAGAAGAACATTCTTGCGCTTGGTGACGCGTAATCGGAAAAGAACGGAAATAAGACGACAACTTTGAAAGGAAAAGAAGAAAAAGGAGAAACAAATGACGATCGTAGTGTTTACGAAAGCAAAACAAATGACGGTCGTAACGTTTACGGAAAAAAAAACAAATAATTTCGGAAAATATAAACAAAGTAAATAACCCAACCCAACCCAATAGAAATGAGAAAGAAAATGAAAATTTCTGAAGTACGTTCGAAAAACAAACGACGATCGTAATTTTCTTTTAATATCAGCAAACGCAGGTAGCCAATAAAACAAGAAAGAAGAAATCTCTTGCACTTGTTAAAGCTTAATCGGAAAAAACAGGAAGAAAACGACAACTTCGAAAAGAAAAAGAAAAAAGGGAAACAAGTGATGATCGTCATGTTTACGAAAGAAAAACAAGAGACAGTTAAACAAATGACGATCGTAATGTTTACGGAAGGAGAACGAATAATTTCGGAAAATATAAACAATTGCAATTCCTCTGCGTCGTTCCGCTTCGACTTGTTGGGAAGCGCGTCATAACCCGTTCATCGTGTGGTTGATGACCTTTGCGTTTATTGGATGGAGCTGACTACATTTGCGATTCCTCCACGTCATTCCGCTTCGACTTGTTGGAAAGCGCATCATAACCCGTTAATCATATGATCGATGACTTTTGCGTTTATTGGATGGAGCTGACTTCATTTGCGATTCCTCTACGTCATTCCGCTTCGACTTGTTGGGAAGCTGCATTAAACTTCCATGATTTTTTCGAAAGTATCTACTTGGACGCGAGCGACAATGCTTTCATAGTCACCAGCGAAAATCTGAAGACCAAAGAAGTCCTGAAGACCTCCAGCAATAGAGGCGTCTTCACCATAAATAAGAAACTGAGCCACCACGCCGATTAAACCATCCAAAAGCAGCAAGTTTTTTACTTCACAAACGACGAACACTACTTATACAACCCGCTCATCGTATGATCGACTACCTTTGCGTTTATTGGATGGAGCTGACTTCATTTGCGATTTCTCTACGTCATTCCGCTTCGACTTGTTAAGAAGCGCGACATCAATCATTCAACTGCGTTAAACTTCCACAATTTTTTCGAAAGTATCTACCTGGACGCGAGCGACAATGTTTTCATAGTCGCCAGGGAAAATCTGAAAACCAAGGAAGTCCTGGATGCTTTCCTGAAGACATTCAACAACAGAGGCGTATTCACCACAAACAAGAAACTAATCCACCACCCAAAAGTAGCAGGTCTTACTTCACAAACGATGAATACGACTTGTATAACCCGTTCATTGCGTTTATTGGATGGAGCAGACTTCATTTGCGATTTCTCCGCGTCATTCCGCTTCGACTTGTTGTGAAGCCCGTTATAGTCCATTTATCATCGGCGGTGCTGTGTGTGTGCTACAATTTGTCGGAGTTTTTGCTAGGAGAACTCATCTACTGAACACTCTGAGCGTGTCAAAATAATTTTATGTTATAATTTCTATCTCGTTGTGTTAGGTTATAGTTTCTATCTCAGGTGTTGTTTTAAATTTGGCGTCGAATTTGACCGTGTCAAGGTGCTTGCTGTGAACATACCACAATTTTGATTATTTGTTGTAAATCTTATTTTCTTATTACCTTTCTTCGTTTGTTACAATAGATCTCATTCTTGTGTCGTCTTATCGTACTGTTGAGTTCAAAAGGGCAAGTTCAAATGTCAAATTGACAAATGTCATGTTGATGATTGACAATTAAATCTTCATGGCCGACTTCGACGCCAGATTAAAAAAAAAGGACTCTTTATAAATTGAGCTATGAAAGAAGGGGTAACTCACCCTGTATAAAAGGAACCGTGTTCGAGGTTCGGGACTTGCGTTTTAATTAACATCGAACAAATATATAATCCGTTTTGACAACATATAAGTATAGAAATTAATTAGTAAAAATAATTAGCATTCTTTCGGAACACCTGTCCGCAGTAATTTACGCTTTCGTAATTCGTAAAAATTACTTAGGCAGATAACTGCCGCTTTGCATAAACGGACGGCGCGGATAAATCAAAGAAAAGTCGCATTTAAAAATCCAATCACAGGGCGATGAATTATTCAAGAAAGCCCGAAGTGTAGGCCCGCCCGAATTTTAAAGGCGTAAGGGTGAAGATTGCATGTCCGGGAGCAAATTAACACACGAGACAGACGCGTGCCGTAACAACTGCCTTAGAAAGAGAAAGGGGACCCAAAGACAATGATCCCGGCTTCGAGGTACAGCCACCGCTATCACCTGCCCTAAGCCCGTCCTTTGTCGTCCCGAACGGTTCCCGTTCGTCCGTCTCTGTCCGTCAGATGGGCGACCAGTTTAATAACCCGCTATCCCAGCAAATTCCGCGTTGGCGAATCCGTTCCTTTTTCGGGTCCCGTTAGGACCTAACGCAGGTTGAACAACCCTTGTAACTGTCACACGACGATTACGCTTTTTGCTCGCCCCCAAAAAAACAACACCAAGAAAAAAGCACGGCCGCCCTCTCCCGTCTGCCTTATTATGTTATTAACGGGCTTATTGCGGTATTTTAGCTAGGGGCGGCCCGGTTAAGATCGTTTTTTGTGTCTTTGCGCAGATGCCCGAATTAATTCCTGTCCGTCGGAGTTTATCCACGTGCGGAATGACGGAGTTATTCTTTAATTAATTTATTACACCGCGTTCTTTTATATACAGCGGCCGCGCACTTGTTCTTTTGGTTTCGTTCTGCGGATCGCGGTAATTACGAAAATAATTAATTTATTTGGGATTTTCGACTTGCACGCGAATTAATCATTCCCAAGGAATGCTGCTTTTTTTAGTGCGACGCGATTCGAAAACGCGTGCATATTTTAATTAATTGCAATACAAATGATGACAGAATATAGAAATGTTCTAATTAGATTCGCGCAGAGCTTTCGGGTTTCCGTCTCGACCTAGCGTTGAAATCACCGGCGCGTCGGTATCCAAAGATCTGTTTGTTCGACCGAAAGCTCATTCTTTTGATTTTGTTTTTGTTTTTTTGGCAAGTATTTATTAACGTAAAAAGCGTTTCCAGCTGTGCAATTTGATTGGACGTGCTGCGAAAGTGACACGTCTAGAAATGAGCTCGCGCCCGTCGAATTACGCTTATTTAATTCACGCCAATTTAATTTCTGGACTATTCGGGAAATGAAGGTTAGGTAGTCATAGTGTTCGTCGACGTGTCAAAAAAAATAACACTCACTGAATTGTATTTAAATTAAAATTTGAGAGAAATTCAATCGAATTTGAACGAAAAACGAACGTCAAACGACATCAAAAAACGTTTGTTTCTTGCATTTGTTAAACCATCGATCGTCTGTTGTTCTGTCATTCTAAGTTAATTTATTTCAGAGCTGATTGTGTTTTGTTTTTGTTTTTGTGAGGAAAAAAGTCGAAAATCGATTGGCATTCGAAAGTTATTCTGCCACATCCAAACCGTCGGTCAAAACTTTTGTTTCTCGTACTTGTTAAATAATCGATCGTCTTTTGTTTTGTTACTATACATTTATTTCGCAGTTGATTCTGTTTTGTTTATTTTTTTTTTTTTTGTGAAGAATAACGTCAAAATTCGGTTAAAATTCGAACGTCTTTTGCCATCGCGCTATTTTTTTTTTTTTTTAATTTGACGTAAAAGTAAAAACAAAAGCTTTTTTTATATTGAAATCGATCGTCTTTTGTATTATTATTTTCTCAGGAAGAAGAAAGTCGAAATTCGACTTGAATGTGAGCGAAAAACGAAAGTTTCTTTTTACATCAGAACTTTTGTTTCTTTCATTTGTTTAACTACCGATCATCTCTTTTGTTTAGTTATTCTAAATTTAAACAATCAAACAAGTTTTTTTTGTATTGACATCGATCGTCTTTTGTTTCATTATTTTCTTACGGAGAAGAAAGTCGAAATTCGACTGGAATTTTAACGAAAAGCGAAAGTTTTCTTTTACGTCAAAATCCTCGACCGAAACTTTTGTTTCTTGCATTTGTTGAACTATCGATCGTCTTTTGTTGTTTTGTTATTCTAAATTTATTTCACAACTGATTGTGATTTGTTTGTTTTTTTTTTTTTTGTGAAGAAGAAAGTCAAATTTGATTGAAATTCGAACGTCTTTTGTCATCGCGCTGTTACTTTTTTTTATATTCGGCGTAAAAGTGAAATATTGAATATATTGAAATCGTTCGTCTTTTGTTTTACTTTTTATTGAGAAGAAAGTCGAAATTCATATGCTATCGATCGTCTTTCGTTTTGTTGTTTTCTTACGAAGAAGAAAGTCGACATTTGATTGGAATTTGAACGAAAAACGAAAGTTTTTTCTTTAACATCTAAATCGTCGATCAAAACTTTTGTTTCTCACATTTGTTAAACCATCGACCGTCGTTTGTTTCATTATTCTAAATTAATTTCTCAACTGATTGTGTTTTGTTTATTTATTTATTTTTTTTGTGAAGAGGAAAGTCAAAATTCTATTGAAATTCGGCGTAAAAGTAAAAACAAAAGTTTCTTTGTGTTGAAACCGATAGTCTTTTGTTTTATTCTTTTAATATTGAAATCGATGGTCTTTTATTTTGTTTTCTTATGAAGAAGAAAGTCGAAATTCTAATGCAATGTTATACAATCGATCGTCTTTTGTTTTGTCTTTCTAAGTTTGTTTCACAGCTGATTGTGTTTTATTTTTTTTTTCTTTCTGAAGAAGAAAGCCGAAACAAAAGCAAAAAAAAAACAATTAATATCCAAATCGTCGATCAAAACTTTTGTTTCTTGCACTTGTTAAATAATCGATCGTCTTTTGTTTTGTTATTACAAATTTATTTCACAGCTGACTGTGTTTTGTTTAATTTTTTTTGCGAAAAAGAAAGTCAAAATTCGATTGAAATTCGAACGTCTTTTGTTATCGCGCTGTTGTTTTTTTTTTTTTTTTTAATTTGGCGTAAAAGTAAAAACCGATCGAACCGAAAAAAAAAATCGATCGTCTTTGTTTTATTTTTTTTTATGTTGAAAGCGATCGTCTTTTGTTTTGTTTTCTCATGAAGAAGAAAGTCGAAATTCTATCATTTGTTAAAAAATCGATCGTCAAAATTCGAATGAAATTCGAACGTCTTTTGTCATCGCGCTAATTTTTCTTTTTTCTTTTTGACGTAAAAGTAAATAAGAAAAAAAATTTTTATACATCCAAAGCGATCGTCTTTTGTTTTATTTTCTTATGAAGAAGAAAGTCGAAATTCGTTGGGAATGCGAACGTCATTTGTCATCGCGCCAAATTTCGTATTTTCCAATACGAAAGCGAAAAAACCACTAATGTCCAAATCGTCAATCAAAATTCTTGTTTCTTCCATTTGTTAAACCTTCGATCGTCTTTTGTTTCGTTATTTTCTCGCTTTATGGATATATTCGTCATAAAATCGTCATCAATGACAACGAAGAACAAGTGAATGACGATCGGATTTCCGTCCTTCTCTGGACGAAAAAAAAAACAATAACAATTGAAGCTTCTCTTTTTTTTTAACTCGATCCCCTTTTGTTCCTTTATTTATTTCTTGTGTCTCCGCGATTATTCCGAAGTAAAAATTTCAAAAAGTCGAAATTAGATTGCAATTCGAACGAACGCCTTTTGCTATCGCGCTTATTCGTTTTTTCCTGTGACGTAAACATAAAACCGATCGTCTTTTGTTTTATTTTGTTAAGAAGAGGGTCGAAATTCTTTTGTCCATCGCTCTTTTGATTTACCGTCCAACTGCGAAGCAGAGGAACGAAAGGTTTCCTCTTATACGTCCAAAGCGTTGAACCAAGACTTTGCGTCGTCTCGCACTCGTTGAACTATCGACCGTCTTTTGTTTTGACATTCTAAATTTATTTCGTATAGTTGATTGGATTTTATTTTATTTTTTACGAAGGAAGTCAAAATTCGATGGGAATTCGAACGTCCCTAGTCATCGCCGCCAAATTTATTCCGTGACGTAAGAGCGAAAACGAAAGTCTATTTTTTCATATCCAAATCGATCGCCTTTTGTTTTCTTATGAAAGAGAAAGTCGAAATTCGATGGGAATTCGAGCGAACTTTGTCATCGCGCTGAATATATTTTCTGACGCAGAAGTAAAAACGAAAGTTTCTTTTTTTTTTTTTAATATCCATAATCGATTGTCTTTTATTTCGTTATTTTCTTATGAGGAAGAAAGTAGAATATTGAATTATACTAATTTGATTCGCGTGCTTATTCAGGGGCGATTGAAATCGCGCAGAGCTTTCGGGTTTCCGTCTCGACCGAGCGTTGAAATCACCGGCGCGATTGCGGGAGAGATCTGTTTATTCGACCGAAGGCTCATTCTATCTTTTTTTGGTCTTGTTTTTGTTTTTTTTTTTTTTGGCAAGTATTTACTAACGTAAAAAGCGTTTCCAGCTGTGCGATTTGATTGGTCGTGCTGCGAGAGCGACACGTCTAGAAATGGGCTCGCGCCCCCGTCGAATTACGCTTATTTAATTCACAGGCGACTTAATTTCTGGACTATTCGTGAAATGAAGCTTAGGTTAGGTAGTCTACGTGTTGACCTACTGAATTGTATTTGGGCCCAACCACACTGCATTAACACAAAAAAATAAATGATCATCCTGCGTAATCTGAAAGGCGAAGCGTTCGTATGGTAGTAAATCAAGTGAAATTAAAAGGCAATTAAAATTTGACACTAATAAAATTATCTGGGGACCTCTTGGTAATGCTTCACGATCAGCAAGTGGTATTAAGCGTGAATTTATCTTTATTTATGAATGTGATTTTTAATCATTAATAATAATCAACAGTTTGCGCTCGCTTATCGCCGGCGTGCATGTAGACCACGACGGAAGTACAAACTTATTAAAACGAAAACAAATTGATGTGATGCGCGGACGATTATCTACCTACCTACCTACCAGGTGATGCGAATACCGTATGCGCCGGAGTGTCCTTATAAATACGGGAGAATGACGGACGAAAGGGCACTATACTCGCGCCGAGCAAGGGGCAGTTACATACTTGCCGCACATGGCAACCGCAGATGCATATTTATTTTTATATGAAATTGTAAGTACGCTGCCTGAGTTTCTTTTTTTTTTTTTTTTAGCCCGCAATTATACGCATTAAATTTATTAAGGGGGCATCATTTGCTCGCGTTCGTGCGCTCGTTATTTATATTGAAAATTATATGCAATTTTTACGGCGCGCAAGTGAGCAAATTGGGTAATTTTTTTTTTTTAGGTCGTTAATGTGAAAGAGTATCGAACAATAAAAAAAAAAAACAAGACACTGATTTAGGAAATTACTTACATGTACTTGCGCAGGATGATTCTTGAATACTGACGAAAGAAGACGCTTTCCACAATAATCTATTATATAGGGTGACTGTTAAGTCAATGTATTCCTTTGAGGGCTCCTTTGCAATTGATTCGACTATAGTATGCATTATATTTACAAAATGTAATAGTTTCTGAGATATTTTAATTTTTGTCTTTTTCTTAGAATTACGCTACCTACTACCATTTATCTAGAATTACTCAGAGAGTATACAAGTTTTTCTTAATATTTACGTTTTCCTGGTTAGACTAAATTACTACGCAGCAAACATTAAGTTAAAAACTTTAATAAGTTTGTAATACAATGGCCGAAAAAACTTCTCTAAAAAGCAATCCAACTTACTTGAACATTCATTCTGATACGTCCTCAAAGGAATACGTCGACTTATCAGTCAGCCTGTATAATTTTATTATTGCAATCGAAAAAACAAAACAAATGACGTTTTAGAAATTGGAAACAAAAGAGAAGGGAAAAACAGTAGATGAATAAAGGAATCCTTTTTTTTATAAAGAACTTTTGATGTCATCGATTGTCTTTTCTTTTTTTTGCGTTTTCCGCGTCAATTTCTAGATCGTCGTTTGTTTTGTTTTATTTTCTAAAAACAAATTATGTTTGAGGAATGCGTTCGTATCTATCATGCGTTTGCAAAATTTAAAAAGAGAGAAAGGGAGAAAGAGAGAGAGAGAGAAAGAGAGAGAGAAGAACCTCGTTTATTGCGATCGAAAAAAGAAAACAAATGACATTCTAGAAATTCGAAGCAAAAGAGAAGTGAAAAACAGAAGATGAAAAAAAGAATCCTTTTTTTTTTGAGAACTTTCGGTGTCATCGTTCGTCTTTTGTTTCTTTTTCTTGTGTTTTCCGCAACAGTTTCTAGATCGTCATTTGTTTCTCTTCTATTTTAATTTTTAAAAACGTCGTTTGTGTTTTGTTTTCCGTTTTGAAATGTGAAAACAGAACGGAAAACAAAGTGCACTGATTGTCTTTTGTTTTTTCTGCGTTCGTATCTATCATGCATTTGCAAAATTTAAAAAGAGAGAAAGAGAGAGAGAGAAGAACCTCGTTTTTTGCGATCGAAAAAAGAAAACAAATGACGTTCTAGAAATTCGAAGCAAAAGAGAAGTGAAAAACAGAAGATGAAAAAAAGAATCCTTTTTTTTTTGAGAACATTCGGTGTCATCGTTCGTCTTTTGTTTCTTTTTCTTGTGTTTTCCGCGACAGTTTCTAGATCGTCATTTGTTTTTCTTTTATTTTAATTTTTAAAAACGTCGTTTGTGTTTTGTTTTCCGTTTTGAAATGTGAAAATAGAACGGAAAACAAAGTGCACTGATTGTCTTTTGCATGTGAATACGTATCATTGTCCATCATGTTTCTCAAACATCATTTGTTTTTTGTTTTTGTTTTTTTTTTTTACAAAGTGCACTTTTGATGTTAGTGATTGTCTTTTGTTTCTTTCTCTGTTTTCTGGGGATCTTCTTCGTTTTCAATTCCAGTTTATCTTTCTTTCTTTCTTTTTTTTTGTGTTTTCTGCATCAATTTCTAGAACGTCATTTGTTTTTGTTTTGTTTTAATTTTCGAAAACAAATGACATTTGAGGAATGCGTTCACTTGCAAAATTAAAAAAAAAAGAGAGATGAAAAAAAAACACACCGAACGCTCTCGTTAGACTTTGCATAAAATAATAACAGAGGGTTACGAAATTCGGTCACCTTAGGAGCTGGTGTTAGTTTCAGTTTAGTTTTGACTTTACGATGCCATTAAAGTTCTCCTAAATTCCAATAGGATTGTGGAAAAAGCTGTTTGCGCCAGTGCTCAATAGATGGTGCAGTAAATGCTGTTTTTTGGCAATAACCGAAGTCAAAATTGAAAACCGCATCGTTTTACGTACCCACGTACGTACTATGTCCCCCATTTTCATAATATAAATATTTACGTAACAGTACCATTGCAGAATTTGATGCTTACGTCATATAAATAATTACGTAACAATGCAACATTTGTCCCTTATTTCCGTTATAATCACATAACAATATCATTGTACTATTCATACAAGTTATGCATTTCTAATACCATTGTACTATTTATACAAGCTTACTATTTATAAAAGCTATGCCCCTCATTTCCGTTACGTAAATAATTACGTAAGAATATCATTGCAGAGTTTGGTGTAGTTCTTACTTACGTTATATAAATAATTACGTAACATTACCATTGTACTCTCTTTTTTCTTCGTATAAATTCCCCAAGCTTTTAGAGCTTGTCGGGGGGGGGGGGGGGCAGTTGGCGGCTGCGGCCGACTTGGTGTTATAATTTCTCCTTCGGCATTCGCCTTACAAACTGGGGAAACGCAGAAAACCCAGTTCGAAGGAGCCGGCATGAATCCGAACACGGTCCCAGCCATGAGAATTCTATCTATCACATAAAACCCACCTGCACCAGGAGAGGATTCGAACCCACGCCTAAATAATCGCCCGCCAAGCGTCAAGTCCATTGCCAGCGGATTGAACTACTCGACTACCAACTACGTATACAAGCTTTGTCTCTTATTTCCGTTAAAATTGCGTAACAACACTATTGGGCTATTTATACAAACCTACTATATATACACAAGCTATGCCCCTCGTTTCCATTATGTAATACCATTGTAGAGTTTGGCGCAGTTCTTACTTACGTTATGTAAATTATTACGTAAGAATACTATTATACTATGTATACAAGCTATGTCCCTCATTTCCATTACGTAAATAATTACGTAAGAATGCCATTGTACTATTTACACAAGATTTGTTTCCCATTTACGTTATAATTGCGTAACAATACCATTGTATGATTTATACAAGCTATGCCCCTCATTTCCATAATATAAATAATTACGTAACAATACCATTGTAGAGTTCTTACTTACGTTATGACAATAATTACGTAACAGTACCATTGTAGTACAAAATCCCCAAATTCTAATAAGATCTTCGAAATCTTCACGTGCTCTTTAATAAAGTCAAAAAATTTTGTTTCATTGTGCACCTTATTTTATGCAAGATGAAAAACTCTTAATCTGACACACAAACATACAGGTTTATTATGTTTTTAAATAATTATAATCAACTGTGAATTTGATAACACGCTAATAATAATTGTTTTAATCAAATCATACATGGACTTATAATAAAAAATGCAATAATAGCCCTTCTTACGAACAGAAGTAACTATAGTTATGAAAATTGTTGCAATGGGTAAGACTTTTGAGCTTATTATTAATTAACAAACCTTAATTACATTTATTTATCATATTGAGTCATTAACAATTATGTGAATGACACAATCTGTATTGTTGTTTAGAGGAGTTGATTAATTCAAGCTTTAAACTAAACAAATAGCCACGATACAGACAAGATTATGATCCTCCGGTCTAATCACACGGTATTTGTTTAGAAATCCATTGATAGTAACGCCTTTAAATAACTTAGCCAAAAATTTTGTATGCGGCCAAAATTAAAATAATTCTAATTAATTTTCACACAATAAAGAAGAACACGATAGAAGGA
Source organism: Serrognathus titanus (assembly GCA_039766575.1). Classification (NCBI taxonomy): domain Eukaryota; kingdom Metazoa; phylum Arthropoda; class Insecta; order Coleoptera; family Lucanidae; genus Serrognathus; species Serrognathus titanus. Next base: position 61,518,833 of record CM077914.1, read on the forward strand.
CTTGGCACGTACGATGTTTGACATTATCAAATCAAACTTTGATTTGTCACCTGTCAATTGATCGTGACCTACTTTTCTCTTTTGTTTTGAGTCGTGTTTTTAAACCGTGAAAGAAACAATGACGATCCACACAAATAAACAAAATTTAGATCGCCCATTAATGAAATAAAGTGAAACTGTATTTCGCCGGCGGCAAATAAGATCGTATTCTCAAATTTGGTCGCTAAAATAGCCGCCAAAGCTGACGAATGAGATACAGCTCTGATCATCGGTGATTCGATTACACATTTCCACCAATTAAGTAGAGTTAATTCATTCGCTCCGAAAAAGTCCTAGGCAGTTATTGTCGGAAGCATCACGAGACTTCTGTGCAGCCATTGTCGAGAGGTCAGAAGCTTCCACCACCACACGCACTTCTTGTGCAGCTATCGTCACACATTCATCAACATCATCCAAGCCAGCTGTTGTAGAAGAGGAAAAAGGCGTACACCAATATTCGAATCGTACTGAAGAGTTTCCACGCACTCCACATATTAGAAAAGAGGAACACTGCGGGAAACATATCGACCTGAAAGAGTTCGCACGCACTGCACACTCTGCTAACATCATCGCAATAACAAGTTCACGCGTAAATATTTGGCATTAACTCTTCTCTTTTTAATTGTTTAAATTAACTGGTATCTCAGGGTTGGCAATTGTCTAGCTAACAAATTAGGATTACGTGGTTATAATAGCCTTTCTTACGAACAGAAGTAACTATGGTTATGAAAATTATTACGATGGGTAAGTTTTTTGATCTTATTATTAATTAGCAAACATTAATTAAATTTATTTATCAGAATTGCGTCATTAACATTTATGTGAATGACACAATCTCTATTGTTGTTTAAAGGATTTGTTTAATTCAAGCTTTAAACTAAACAATTAGCCACGATACAGACAAGATTATAATCCTCCGGTCTAATCACACGGTATTTGTTTAGAAATCCATTGATAATAATGCCTTTAAATAAGTCTTAGACAAAAATTTTGTATGCGGCCAAAATTAAAATAATTCTTATTAGTTTTCACACAATACAAAAGCTGTTAACAATGAAATAAATTTAATCATAAATTTTAAAGTAAATTTAAAATTCGAATTAAATTACATAGACAATTAAATTCATATCTTACTTCTTTTACAAGCCACTACTCATCTGTTCAACTTGAAGAGTGATCTGTTCAACTTGAAGAGTTGAGCATGACTTCCCAAATCACAGGATTTCTCCCTTTTATAGCAAAATAAATAGGCAAAAACTGTGTAACCTTAAATTTAAAAAAATTGTGAAACCTTTAAATGAATGAATTTTCAAATAAACATTCTCTATCTGTTTCTAATTATTTGATTACATTTTAAATAAACTTAGCCGTGTGGCTTCTATTTTAAAAAGTCTTATTTTAGCTTGATTTTTCAGTTTTGCAACTACACGGCGCCTTCCACCGTTCTTTTTGAAGAAGTACACTTGATTGAGGCTTGTCCCTGATGGCATCTTCTAGTGAAGTTGAAGAATGTGTTGCATCATCGGCCTGGAATGGTTCTTTGAAGTGCTGGGACTGTTTCTCAAGACAAGGGATCTCAGAAATCAGTTCTGGAGTCTTGAGATTACAGCCCCAGAAGTTCTTCACATCATCAAAGACTTCGTTGAACTTCTCGCGAAACCAAGTCTCTGTTGTTGGTGATTGCGAGATTTCTAGTACATAGTTTTTAAGAAATTAACCTAACTATTATATACAGGTGTCTCTAAAATAACTAAATAACAGCAATATGTATGGAATATCCTATATTTTCGATTGTACTTTTGCTACATAGTGCTTTTTTGTGTGTCGTTGTAATTGAGTCATTGGGTTATTGCTTGGCATTAGTTCTCCGGATTTGTAAAATGACTTTCGAATTCAGACGGCGGCGGTTTCAATTTCATCCGAACAAATGGGCCAGACGGACGCCCACAATCAAAAAAATAAATAGAACCCTCTCAGACGAGCGGCGCTTTCAAGTCTTCTCCCCTTCAATACGGGCGACAATAAAGAAGCATTTTTATTGGGTCGTGTTAATTGAGCCCCACAAAGCGGCGGCGGACGCGTTAATGTGTGATACTCTCTGCCCTCTCGGAAAAAAAATCTGTTTATCTAACCGGCGGCTACTCCAGTTTCGCCCTGGGCGGTCGCGAGTCTAAGTGAGGACCGACCTGGTGGAATGACTTCTGGGTTAGGGACACCTGTACCGGTATGAATGTGAAGACAGCAGGTGCAAATAGAACGGCGAGACCCACTGCCTGCACGCGTCCACAACCAAAGCAGAATGCAAAACGCTACATCACAAAACGAAATTCCTTTATTAAGCTCTCTAGGTTGTCGTCGACGGATGAAAATTTATGGACACTCTTTAATCTTTACTGTGAAACATTAATAGTAATCAGATTTCAAATATCGAACTGCCACGTGCCACATCACCAAAAGACACTCACCTTCATAAAACAATTAATATAGTTGTAAGGCGACCCAACCCAACCCTCACACCTCACACTTAAAATTTCATTCTTAGAAAATGTATATCATATTTATGTGTGATTTGATAGGTATTCAGCAAATCTAATTTTTTTCTTTTTAAGTTAGAAATTGTATAGAATCAAACCCCTGTTTTAATTCCAGGTAAATCGTCATAATGAAATTGCTCCCCGATCGCATGCAGCGGTCCCAAACGTATGATTACATGACGGACAGTTAATGACCACCCCGGCCTCCTGAGAGACAATCGTTCATCGTTATCCTGCACGTCAATCCTTATCACGGCGGGCAGTGCGAAACACAGGCCGGTCATAAAACTGATTAATTACCGCTGGCGAACCGCAATTAAAAAAAAGGCCCCGCTGCGTCTTCCGCCGTCTTCGAAATTGCCGCGTGCGATTTCTTTCGAAAATTTTCGGGGGGAAAAACCCCATAAATTATGCAAATCCGTTTCCGCCGCGATGGGCGTTCGTAATGCATGATTTTTGCGAAAACTGTCACGTAGCCCCCCGGTTATCATGCGCGTAATTGGAGGTCAATTTCCGCAAACCAAACGATTTTGCGACCAGAACATCCTCCTCTTAATGGGTAATTTGGGCCCCGGATCAAATTCTGGGTAAGTAATTATCCGTGGGGTATTTAACGTCATTAAACGAATCGCAATTAACGGCGCTCTTGATGAATTACCGCTTCGTAAAAAATTCAAGCCATCACAAATCCCAAAAGGCTGGTTATTTTTTTCATATTTATGTATACAGATCGTATCTGTACCGATAAAATAACAATATCATAAATGAAAATTACCAACGAATAGTAATTTACTGAAACTAACGAAAAAAATATCTAAAGCCGCTTGCAAGTGGATGTTTATGTGGAAGCTGGCACGTCATAATGACGGGATAACCACAAAACGTCAAAGTGACAGGTGTCAGAAACGTCAAATTGACAGACGTCAGATTGACAACGTCAAACAATGTCAGAGAGCGAAGCGTCACATGAGATTTGTCTAACAAAGCAACTCCATCACCAGCGAGGGGGGATACGTGAAGGCCCAGCGACCTACCAAACACGTCAAAATGACAGATGACACCACATAACGTTACAACTGTCACTTTGATTTTGTTTAACCTGTCAAACTGATTTCTATTTTTGAAGACTGAGAACAGTAGAGCAAAACTTCTCGCCAATGAAAAAAGGGGGGGGGTGTTTGACGTTATAAATCGTTACTTTGATTCGTCAGGTGTCAAATTATCATCATCTATTGTTCTGTTTTGTTTCAACCAGTGATATTCAAAGAAACAAGAAAGAAGCACGTAATAAATCGCAGGTGAATTGCGAATGATGTGCGAATAGGGTGATGTAACTGTCACTTTGATTATCTTAACCTGTCAAACTGCTTTTGTTTTGAAAACTGATGACAACCACGTGAAAGCTGTTGTTCGCCAATGAAACAAGAGAGAGAGAGAGAAACTTGAATCACTTACGCACGTACGTTGTTTGACGTTATCAGATCAAAATGACAGTCTACTTTAATTTGTCACCTGTCAAATGATTGTGACCTATTTTTTTCTTTTGTTTTAAGTCGTGTTTTTTTTAAAGCAAGAAAGAAATAAGACGCTGGCGAATTGCACGTAAATTACAACTGTCAACTCCATCTGTCAAACTGTTACTGCTTAAGTATTAGAAACAATAATTAACTGGGTTAATGAATTGAGGGAAAAAAAAACAAAATGCACATACGATGTTGTAACTGTCACTTTGCGATTGTTAGTTGTCGTTTGTTCCGTTTTGCTCTATGCTTTGACACTTGATGCGACTTTATGCCATTCAAATCGTTAATCAATAAAAAAGAATGAGATAGAAGGGCTTTGGACGTACGATGTTTGACGTTATCAAATCAAACTTTGATTTGTCACGTGTCAAATGATCGTGACCTTTTTTTTTTCTTTTGTTTTGAGTCGTGTTTTTAAACCGTGAAAGAAACAATGACGATCCACACAAATAAACGAAATTTAGGTCGCCCCTTAATGGAATAAAGTGAAACTGCATTTCGCCGGCGGCAAATAAGATCGCATTCCCAAAATTTGGTCGCCAAGGTAGCCGCCAAAGCTGACGAATGAGATACAGCTCTGATCATCGGTGATTCGATTACACATTTTCACCGATGAAGTGAACGCTACGAAAAAGTCCTATGATGCAGTCATTGTCGGAAGCATCACGAGACTTCTGTGCAGCCATTGTCGAGAGGTCAGAAGCTTCCACCACCGCACGCACTTTTTGTGCAGCTATCGTCAAACAACAAACATTCATCAGCATCATCAAAACCAGCTGTTGTAGAAGAGGAAAAGAGGCGTACGCCAATATTCGAATCGTACTGAAGAGTTTCCACGCGCTCCACATTTTGGAAAAGAGGAACACTGCGGGAAACATATCGACCTGAAAGAATTCCCACGCACTGCACACTCTGCTAACATCATCGAAGCCGTCGTTGAAGAAATCAAAGACCTTAACTCCACTACCAGAGATATCGCCATATCATTGTCGGAAACACCCACCAAGCCTCCCGTGCAGATATTGTCATGAGCAACTCAATGCCTTCCGCGCAGTCATTGTCGGAAGCACACGCACCAGTCTTCTGTGCAATCATTGTCGGAAATACATACAATTCTTCTGTGCAGTCATATTCGGAAGCACACACAAGTCTTCTGTGCAGCCATTATCGAGAGATCACTCACACTGTCACTTCACTACCAGAGATATCGCCCTCGAAGAATTGAGGCGATATACGGCTAATAAAAGAGAGCGCCAAGTATGCTCACCTATATATTTAACTGCCTCCTGACGAATGAGATACATCTCTGGTTGTCTGTGGTTCGATTACACATTTAGACCAATGAAGAGGAGTTACTTCACCCCCGCTACGAAAGAGCCCTATAAAAACGAGAGCTCTAACTGCTCCAGCGTCGGTCCGTTCCGTGCAGGTATTGTCGAAAACACTCGCCAAGCCTCCCGTGCTGATATTGTAATGAGCAACCCAAAGCCTTCTGCGCAATCATTGTCTGAAGCACACACACACTTTCTGTACAGTTATTGTCGGATATACATATAATTCTGCTGTGCAGTCATTGTCGGAAGCACACAGAAGTCTTCTGTGCAGCCATTGTCGAGAGATCACTTATACTTCCACACATTCATCGGTATCATCGAAGCGTAGATGTTGTAGAAAAGGAGAAGAGTAACGCACCAGGAGCCCCCACGCACTCTACACATTGGAGAAAAGGAACACCGGAGGGGTAAAATAAACGATTGATTGATTGAAGTGGACCGACTTTAGTTTTCAGTTAACTTTTCAATTTTTTTTTATCTTTCGATAAAGAACACTGTCAAAACTTCTTGAAAAATCGATCGTCTTTGGTTCTCGATATGTTTTTTTTTTTGGCTTTCAATGTTTTGTTGGAAAATCGACCGTCTTTTGTTTTTGATCTCTACTTTTTTCTCATTTTCTATCTTTTGATGAAAAACAGCGTCGAAATTCGTTGGGTAGCCGATCGCCTTTTGTTTTGAATTTTTCTCGTTAAATTTTTTATCTTTTGATGAAGAATAACGTCAAAATTTGTTGAAAAATCGATTGCCTTTCATTTACGATTTCTTTCTTTCTGTTTTCGATCTTTTGGTATAACCTCCAAAATCTCTTGGCAAGTCGATCGTCTTTTGTTTTCGATTTATTTACTTATTTTTTTGTTTTCTATTTACCTGTTGATGAAGTACATAAAAATTCATTAGCAAATCGATCGTCTTTTGATTTCGAATTCCTTCTTTTTTTGTTTTCTACCTTTTGACGAAAACTAACGTCGAAATTTGTCGGCAAGTCGATCGTCTTTTGTTTTCAGTTGCTTTTTTTTGTTTTCTACTTTTCGAAGAGGAATAAGGTCAGAAATTGTAATGAAGTCGACCGATTTTAGTTTTCAATTAACTTTTCAAATTTTTTTTTATCTTTCGATAAAGAATAACGTCAAAACTTCTTGGAAAATCGATCGTCTTTTGTTCTCGATATCTTTTTTTTTTTTTTGTACAGTTATTGTCTGAAATACATACAATTCTGCTGTGCAGTCATTGTCGGAAGCAGACAGAAGTCTTCTGTGCAGCCATTGTCGAGAGATTACTTATACTTCCACACGTTTATCGGTGTCATCGAAGCGTAGATGTTGTAGAAAAGGGGAAGAGTAACGCACCAGGAGCCCCCACGCACTCTACACATTGGAGAAAAGGAACACCGGAGTGGTAAAATCGACCTGAAGGAGTTCCCGCGTACTCCACGCTCTACCAACTTCGTTGTTAAAGAGAACAGACCGTTACTCCAAGAATCCAGACGATATCCGGCTAGGAGGATAGAGCATCAAGCGCATTGTTTAATATATTCTCTTTATTGTTCACCTATATTCACCGTCTTGACGAATGAGATACATCTCTGGTTATCTGTGATTCGATTACACATTTAGCCTCTGCTACGAAAAGGCCCTATAAAAACGAGAGCTCTAACTGCTCCAGTGTCAGTGCTTTCCGTACAGGCATTGTCGGAAACACTCATCAAGCTTCTCGTGCAGCAACCCAAAGCCTTTCGCGCAGTCATTGTCGGAAGTATACACAAGCCTTCTGTGCAGTCAATGTCGGAAATATATACAATTCTTCTATGCAGTCATTGTCGGAAGCACACACGATTCTTCTGTGCAGCCATTGTCGAGAAATCACTCACACTCCCACACATTCATCGGTATCATCGAAGCTAGGCGTTATAGAAAAAGAGAAGAGGAACACACTATCCGTCGTTGAAGAGAGCAGACCGTTACTCCACTACCAGAGGCATCGCCTTCCAAGAATCCAGACGATATCCGGCAAGGACGACAGAGCATCAAGCACGTTGTTTAATATATTGTTTTTATTGTTCACCCATTTTAGCTTCTGTGCATCCTGTGCAGCCTATTGTCGGGAACACTTACCAAAGTCTCACGTGCAGCTAATTGTCAGGAGCAGTACACACAACCCTTTCGCGCAGCTTATTGTCGGAAACCTCCCATGCAGTCAGTGTAGCTCCTACACTGAATTTCAAAAATGATTCTAAATTTCAAAAACCCAATCATTTGTCTTAACAACGAATTTCACTTAAAAAAATTATATTAAAAGTCCATCACAATCTTGGTTTCCGGGTTGGGAACCGCGTCAATTCTTCGTCTTGCCGACGTTTCATCCATCTCGCCGTGGACTTCTTCAGGGCTTCGTTAGAGGCTGTAGATGCTGATGTAGTCGCTGCTGCTGCTGTGAAGACTCTGACTCTGCAGCGACTACATCAGCAGCTACAGCCTCCAACGAAGCCCTGAAGAAGTCCACGGCGAGATGGACGAAACGTTAGCAAAACGAAGAATTGACGCGGTTCCCAACCCGGAAACCAAGATTGTGATGGACAACGGCCACGGAAGCCTTCAAACCAAGATATTAAAAGTCGTTTGAGTTCAAAGTTGTTTAATAATATTTGACAAGCTGAGATTGGTGCGCAAATTGATTGCATAAGGAATACATTAGAAGACGGATACAATGACGTCACGCTAATTTTTTTCGGCATATAGAAAACTCAAAAGCAAATTTCTTTTTGTATTTCAGTACACTTGTTTATCAACTTTCCAAAAAATAATATTCAAAAAAGAATGTTGAAGGAGCCTATTGCAGAGAGCAACACCCACACAACCCTTCAGTGTAGCCTATTGTCGGAAGCACATGCAACCCTTCCGCGCGGCCTATTGTCGGAAGCATACACAACCCTTCCGTGTAGCCTATTGTCGGAAACCAATCGTTGAACAAGTGGAACTCAAGCAGAAGCTTGGTTATTACATTACCAGGGACTTTGCCCTCCAGGCGATAACCGGCCAGAATATGCCCACATTTACAGGGTTGAATGGAAACCGTCACCGCTAAATAAAACCTATATAATAAAACCGCGTGCCTCCAGCACCGAGCGCCTGACGATAGGCAACCATACACACACACATTTGGTACATAATTTTAATTCTCCATATTTTATTTTTTTCCTTTCGATATAATACCGTATAACAAGTTATTTACGTAATTTTCTTTTGTTTTTCTCGTAGCGTTATATTTTTTTGTATTTACAGTTGTTTTCTGTTAGTCTTTTGTCTTTCAACCAATTTCTTTTTGTTACAGTCTGTTGTTCTTCGAGCACTTCGCGGCAGAAGTGAATCGTCGCTCTTCTTTTGTTTTTTTCTTTTCGTTCGTCTTATTCGTCAAACATTTATAGTTGAATTGAACGAGAAACAAAAGAGTAACGACTTCGTGTAGTTGTATAGTTTACTTTCCTTTTTTTTTGTTTTGCTTTTGTTGTTACTGACGCTTCATCAATTTTTTTCATTTGCGCACGTTTAAATAATTCGCGGGAGTGGCGCTGTTGTTCTTTCTTAGTCTTCCTTTGTTTTTCTCGTTACGTTATTTCGTCTTTCGTCTTTACTGAATTCTTATTTTTTTTAAACTTACGGTTTTCTGCCTGTCTTTCGCCGGAGTTGCATCGCTGATCTTCTTTTGTTTTTTCATTCGCCTTATATGTCAAATATTGACACACGGAATGAACGCAAAACAAAAGAATATCGTTATTCTTCGTATTTTCGAGTAGTATGTTTCGTTTTTCTTTTGTGTTTCTTTTCGTCGAATTATTTCTAGTAATCGCTTTAACTTCAGTGCGTCTTGTGCCCCCTATTGTCGGGAGCCCTCACCAAAGCCTTCCGTGTAGCCAATTGTCGTGAGCAACCACACAACTCTTTCGTGCAGCTAACAATCGGAAGCACCTCCAAAGCCTCCAGTGCAGCCAATTATCAGGAGCAACACACCATTCCGTGCAGGTTATTGTTGGGAGTATATCCAAAGCTTCCTGTGCAGCTTATTGTCGAAAATACAAACACATACACAGACACAACCCTTTCGTGCAGCTTACTATCGGAAGCACATTCAATGCCTCTCCTACAGCCAATTGTCAGGAGCAACACACCATTCCGTGCAGGTTTTTATTGGAAGTGCATCCAAAGCCGTCTGTGCAGCTTATTGTCAAAAGCACACACACAATGCTTTCGTGCAGCTTACTATCGGAAGCACATTCAAAGCCTCCTGTGCAGCCAATTGTCAGGAACAACACAACATTCCGTGCAGTTTATTGTTGGAAGTATATCCAAAGCCTTCTGTGCAGCTTCTTGTCGAAAACACACACACAAACAACTCTTTCGTGCAGCTTACTATATGAAGCATATCAAAGGCCTCCCGTGCAGCCAATTGTCAGGAGCAACACACCATTCCGTGCAGATTTTTGTTGGAAACGCATCCAAAGTCTTCTGTGCAGCTTATTGTCGAAAGCACACTCGCCCACACAACCCTTCCGCGCAACCCACAATTTGAATTCTCCATAAGAAAGTGGCTTAGAACCGACAACGTGTAGCTACTATTATTTTATTGCGATTTCCTTCGTAATTACGCTTTGGTCCTTATTTGGTAAGTGCGCAGTGGGTATGGCAATTATTTTCCTTTCGTTTATAAATAATAACCGTAAGCGATCCATATTCGGGCATGCAACGGCCAGTTATTAGTTAATTTTGGATCCGGTGGCCGACTATCTTTAAGAGTAATTAAAAAGACGCAAATTCGGGGTTGCACTTTCCCGATTTTCGGCTAAATATTACAGGGCCGCGACGCGCGTAATTGCCCGTGCACTTTTTAATCAACGTCTTAAAAATCGAAGCGCGTCCAACGTCGATTAGCGGCACTGCACGCACGCTGACGTTTTCGCTAATTTCCCCTCAATTAAGCGGCACGAAACGTACGCGATGAGTGTAATTTGTCGTAAAGCGAAAATATAAATTTGCGCAAGCGGAACACCCAGGCGTTTAGAGGTGATCCAGGAAGTGGCTTGTCGCTGGTGATTGGGGAAAGTCCGTTTGCCATTTCGTCTAAATGTGATGAAACTTTGCCTTTCAATTGTTTAAATTAGCAATAAATCAGGCGAGTCCGGCCGGACGTTTCGTGAAACTCGGCAAACCTACGATACGCTGGTGATTTGTAGAGATTTGCTTATTTTACGCCCCTCACTAATTACAAACTTGGGCCTGTGAGTGTAATGTTTGATTAAATATACACTGAGTTGTACACTCCTTTATAGAACCATAGAGAGTTGGTTTTATAAACTGCATGATTAAGAGACAGAGCTTTCAGTTGAGAATTTTCCTGAAAAAATTAGAAAATTGTTATTTTCAAGGTACAGTGGAACCTCGTTAAACCACACCAATAGTCGATTTCTTTGATTTGTTAAAGGCATATTTTGAGTGTTAAAAAGTGGACTTTCCAGATGTGCAGGTATGGTTGCCTAACTAACTTTAATATATAAATTATATACCTAAATGAAATGTCAAGGACAGTGTAACACCTGAGTGAAAAACGAAGAAACATCGGCGGTTTTCGTTTTGGCAGAGAATTCTGGAAAATAAGAAAAACTCCAAGTCAAAAATAGTAATATTAAAAGAGAACTGCTTTAGCTTCAGTACGTCCTGTGCAGCCTATTGTCGGGAACGCTCACCAAAGCCTCCCGTGTACCCAATTGTCGGGAACAACTCACACAATCCTTTGGTGTAGCTTACTGCACACTGTAGCTTCCAGTGCAGCCAATTGTCAGGAGCAATACACCATTCCATGCAGCTTATTGTCGGAAGCACACCCAAAGCCTTCTATGCGCAACTTATTGTCGGAAGCACACACACAAAACCCTAGGAAAATCAAAGAACTAACAGAAACAAAAGACAAACTCAAAAGTCACCAATGCAACACGAAGCAACATCAAAAGAGAAACGAGAGAACGAAAAGCGCTAATAAAAAATGAATTCGTCTGAAAAAATAAAGGAAAAACAACGAGAGACGGAATTGCACGAAGAGAAAACAAAAGACTGACGATTTCATCTGACGCAAAGCTCGATGAAAACAAAAAGAACTTTCAGAACGAATTACATATTCGTTAGAACAAAAGAAATTGAATAACAAAGGGTTTCGATTGGAGGACCGTCGATCTTTTCTTTTTTTTTTTCGAGTTTCGCTTTTCATTTGTTCCTTTTCGTCGAAATACTTTTCGTCGAAATACTTTTCGTCGTAATACTTTTCGTATTTCATCGACTCTGTTCGCACCTTTTCTTTTGCCTTCTTCCCAGCTTTGCATCTCACGTTATTGTTTCTTTTTTTAATTTTAGTTTTTTTTTCATTTTATTTCGCTTGTTTAAGGACTTTTCTAATCGTGAAATTAATGTTAACAGTTTCGTTTATTCATATTCCCTGCAAGGTTGTCGTTTTCCTTTGGGTTTCGTTCATGTTATTCTGCGCATTTTGACGAACCGTCGTCGATCTTCTTTTGTTTTTCAGCCCTCACGTTCGCGGCCCTCGTTTCAATGGAGTCGTAACAATATTAAAGCGGCCCAATCACTCACTACCAGTGAAGAATTCTCGAGCAATTTTCTTTTGTTTCTTTCAATCAAATAATTTGTCCTTTTTTTCGCCGTAATGTGTTGTGATTCGTTATTTACGTCAGTCTTCTTTTGTTTCGTATTTACAGTTGTTTTTCTTAGCCCTTGCTTTTACTTGCAGTTTTCGTCGAATATTGATTTATTAATCGGATCGGAAACAAAAGAGTAACAGTGGTTCGTTTAGCCTTTTTTGTTTGTTTCGTTTTTTTTTTGTTATTGTTTGACGCTTCCTCGAATTTTCTTTTGTTTCTTTCATTCGCGGAAAATCGCAGACTTTTGTTTCTTTCTTTCCCTTCGGCTTAATGTGTTGTAACTCATTTATTTCAGTTTTCTTTTGTTTTTTTTTTCTCGTTTGTTGAATTTGTAAGTTTCTTTCGTTCTTTCATTCGTATAGTCTTCAAATATTCGCGGGAGGAACGCCGACTTTTGTTTTTCTTTTTTGTTCTTCTTTTCGACCAAATACATCTATTGTAACTCGTTAAGTATTTCAGTCTTCTTTTGTTTTTTTTTTTTTGTTGTTGGATCTCTTTCTGTATTTGCAGTTGTTTTCTGTCAGTTTCTTGTTCTATTATTATTGTTTATACTCATATTTTCGTTAAATGATTGATTTATAAAATGAACAAGAAACAATAGAATAATAACTAGTTTTGTGTAGTTTAGTTTCCTTTTTTGTTTTGTTTCGGTTTGTTTTTTGTTATTATTTGTCTTTTGTTTCTTTCTTTTACATAATTTTCAAATAGTTTGTGGAAAAACCGCTGATTTTTGTTCTTTTTTTTTTCTTTTCGATGTATAACGTTGTAAGTCTCGTTTTTATTTAGTCTTCTTTTGTTTTTTTTTTTTCGTTACTTTTTTTTGTTGTATTTAGAGTTGTTTTCTGTTGTTTTTTTTATTTTTTCTGTTTTATTTTTTTTATTCTTTTTTCTTATATTTATTGTTTTTTATCAGTTTTTTGTTCTTCAAACGAAAGACAAAAGATAGTCTTGCATCGTTCATTTTCATTTTTTTGTTTAGTTTTTTCTTTTTATTATTATTATTGACGCCCCATGGAATTTTCTTTTGTTTCTTTCGTTTACATTTTTTTTTAATAATTCACGTGAGAACTGCCGATTTTGTTTTGTTTTTCGTTTTAATGTAATACATTGTAGCTTGCTATTTATTTAGTTTTCTTTTGTTTTGTTCGTTGTTATTATTATTTTTTTTGGTATTTACAGTCGTCTTCTAATAATCGTTTATTTTTTGTTCTGTTATTATTTTTTTTTGTATTTACAGTCTTTTGATTTTCAAACACTTTACGTTGGTGGTAAATCGTCGACTTTCTTTTGTTTTTTTTATTCATCTTATTCGTCAAACGTTGATACATGAATCGAACGAAAAACAAACGAATAACAACTAGTGTTGTACAGTTGGGTTTCCTTTTTTTGTTTGTTTCTTCCATTTATATATTTTTGAATAATTCGTGGGAGAACCGCTTCTTGTTTAGTCTTCTTTTGTTTCTTTCGTTGTTTTATTTACTTTTTTGTAGTTACTATTGTTTTCTGTTAGTCTTTTGTTTTTATTCAACTATTCTTTTTTTTGTATTTATAGCTTTCTGTCAGTCCTTCGTTCTTCAAACGTTGCGTCGTTTAGTTTTATTTTTTTGTTTAGTTTTTTTTTATTATTATTACTGACGCCTCATCAAATTTTCTTTTGTTTCTTTCGTTTACGTATTCTCATTATTTTTTTTTGTATTTATAGTTTTCTGTTAGTCTTTTGCTCTTCAAACACTTTCCATCGAAGGTGAATCGTCGACCTTCTTTTGTTTTCTTTTTATTCAACTTGTTCGTCGAATGCTGACATATGAAATGAACGAAAAACAAACGAGTGATGTGTACTCTAGTTTTGTTTTTCCCGCTTCTACAAATTCTCTTTCGTTCACGTTGTTCACGTCGACTTTTATTTTTTTTTTTTTTGATATGTTACATTGTAACTCATTGTTTATTTATTTATTTCTTTTGTTTTTGTTCGTTGCGCAGGTTTTTTTTTGTTATTCACGTTTGTTTTTCGTTTGTCGTCGAATAACTTTTCGTATATCATCGACTTTGCTGTCAGGTTTATATTATCTAACGTGTTACGCTTTTTGTTTATGTTATTTCTCAGTTTTTTGGCGAAATTTTACAACAATACAGGAAAGTTATTTTTTGCTTCGCAAATGAACGTTACAAGAATTAAAAATTAAATTTTAATTATGACGTCATCAGCTTTATTTTATACGCAATTCAGTTATATTAGAAGTAACTAATAATTACATCGCGTAAAAGAGACCACTCAGACTTCCGTAGTATTTCTATAAAGTTTTTTATTTACTACACACTTGAACTCCATGCGACCTTGACACCTTTCAACTCCTATTATACGTTTAACAGATGGAAACGGAAGTCTGAGCTGTTTCTTTTACGTAATGTAATTATTAGTTACTTCTAATATAACTTAATTGCGCATGAAACAAGAGAAATAAATTCGTAAATAATCGTTTGTTAATTCTTGCGTATTATTTACTAGAGCGGAATGTACCAGCTGCTTCACTCATAAAGAAAACATAAGGATTTAAATCTGGTGATTGCTGGGGTCAATGAAACATCTGAGCCATTTATTGGTGTAATTAGAATTTATGTAGTTTTTTATTGATTACACGCTTGAACGCAATGCGACCTTGACACACATCTCAACTTGTACACGTCTGACAGGAATAGAAGTCTGAGTGGTTCCTTTTACGCGACGTCATTATTAGTAATTTCTAATATAACTGAATTGCGTATGAAATAAGGGTAACAAATTCGCAAATAATTGTTTGTTAATTCTTTACTAGCGCGGAATGTACCAGGTGCTTCATTACAAAAAAAAAAAAAACATAAGAATTTAAATCTTGTGATCGCGGGGGATTAATGAACGGCCCGTAACGTCCGAGCCATTTATTGGTGTAATTAGTACTTATGTACAGTTTTTATTAACTACACGCTTGAACGCAATGCGTCCTTGACACCCATCTCAACTTCTACACATTTGACAGGAACGGAAGTCTGAGTGGTTTCTTTTACGCGACGTCATCATTAGTAATTTCTAATATAACTGAATCGCGTATAAAATAAGGGTCATAAATTCGCAAGTAGTTGTTTGTTAATTCTTTACTAGAGCGGAATGTACCAGGTGCTTCATCACAAAAAATGTAATCTAGCGATCGCGGGGGATTAATGAACGGCCCGTAACATCCGAGCTATTTATTGGTGTAATTAGAATTTATGAAAGGTTTTTTATTGAATACATGTCAACTTCTATTACACGTTTAACAATTGCGAACGGAAATCTGAGTTGTTTCGTTTACGCGATGTAATTATTAGTTATTTCTAATATAACCTAATCGCGTATGAAATAAGGATTGTTTGTTAATTCTTGCGGATTATTTACTAGAGCGGAATATACCAGCTACTTCATCCACAAAAAAAAAACGTAAGGATTTAAGTCTGGTGATCGCGGGGGTCAATGAACAACCGTAACGTCCGAGCCATTTATCGATGGAATTAGTATTTATGTAAGGTTTTTTATTGACTACACACTTGAACGCAATACGACCTTGACATACATCTCAACTTCTACACGTTTAACAGGAACGGGAGTCTGAGTGGTTTTTTTTACGCGTAATAAATTCGCAAATAATTGTTTGTTAGTTCTTTACTAGCGCGGAATGTACCAGGTGCTTCATTACAAAAAAAAACATAAGGATTTAAATCTTGTGATCGCGGGGGATTAATGAACGGCCCGTAACGTCCGAGCCATTTATTGGTGTAATTAGTGTTTATGTACAGTTTTTTATTGACTACACGCTTGAACGCAATGCGTCCTTGACACCCATCTCAACTTCTACACATTTGACAGGAACGGAAGTCTGAGTGGTTTCTTTTACGCGACGTCATCATTAGTAATTTCTAATATAACTGAATCGCGTATAAAATAAGGGTTATAAATTCGCAAGTAGTTGTTTGTTAATTCTTTACTAGAGCGGAATGTACCAGGCGCTTCATCACAAAAAATGTAATCTAGTGACCGCGGGGGATTAATGAACGGCCCGTAACATCCGAGCTATTTATTGGTGTAATTAGAATTTATGAAAGGTTTTTTATTGAATACATTTCAACTTCTATTACACGTTTAACAATTGTGAACGGAAATCTGAGTTGTTTCGTTTACGCGATGTAATTATTACTTATTTCTAACATAACCTAATCGCGTATGAAATAAGAATTGTTTGTTAATTCTTGCGGATTATTTACTAGAGCGGAATTTACCAGCTGTTTCATCCACAAAAAGAAAATCGTAAGAATCTGGTGATCGCGGCCCATAACGTCCGAGCCATTTGTTGGCGTCATTAATCGATCATCGCAGATTTAATTTTTCTAACGTTCTCCGGAAGATCGACGTTTTTCTTTTGATTTTCATTCGATTTATTCTTCGCAATTCGATATACCATGTTCGATATGCTTTTGTATTTGAATCATTCTCTCCGAGAGCAACTTTTTTTAAACCGGGGGTATCGCGAGCCCTACAGTTCAGATCGGCTGGGATACCCTTCGTTAATTCCTCTACGTTGTCTCTTCGTCGCGTTTGTGTGCTTTTTTTTTTTTGTTTATTGTCTGTGCCATTCATCTTCTTCGCTCGTCTCTTCGTCGTAAGCCAGGCAAGCAACGACTCATAATAAGAAAATAATTGCGGCCGCAGCGGTCCATCCGAATTACGCGCAAGCTGCTTATTAAAAGTTCAATGTAAAAAATATGGTAAATAGTTCAATTTCGTGTGAAATCGCTCAGGAATAACGACATGTAAATGAACCAATAAAGTAGAAATGCGAGACTTTTCGATGCGCTTTAATCGTCGGTTATTGGGCACTGATTAATTTAGTGTGATTTTTCACGACACCTATACGATCATCAGCGAGTAATTTTGACAAAATAAAGACTTGGAAAATTAAAAAGGACTTGCCGGCGGTTCTTTGCTTAGAAATGGGCAAAATTGCGGAAGCTCGCTTTCTTTATTAAAAAAAAATTGGCCGCTATGAAATTAGACGCTCATAACTCAGTGCCCCGTTACAAAACAAAAACAAGGCCCCATCCAATTATAATTATTATTATTATTATAATCAGTCCGGCCCACATAAAGTCCGGCAACATATACCCAAACGATGCATGATTTACGGCTTGCTCATTAGCGCGTGTTTAGTAAAAATTAATTGCAGTAAATTGCAAGAGACAAGGCAGGTACAACAACAATTATTGCTAGGGTATTTGCATATTCCCTATTCAGAGACTTTGATGTATTGCCAACCGACCATCGATGCGAGCGTCGTTAAGTTTCAGCGCATCCGACAATCTCCAGAAAAATTGCACAGTATTATGTTCAGGCATGTTCTGTCATCTTTTCTTTTTTTTTTTGGCCATTTACAGACGAGTCATTTTTCTCTTGCCAATCTGCTCCAATAACAATTCTCAAAGGGCGCTCATTTATCAACCAACGAAATTGTCGCAATAAAAAAATTATCGAGTACAGTGCAACCTGTTTAATTAGAACGCGTTACATCCAAACGTCTGCTAATCACTGACGTAGCATGAAAAAGCGAATGGGCCTGCTTGCCTTTGGAAAGATGCAATTGTTTTCTTTTTTCTTCTTTTGTTTAAATTCGAAATTTTGAGTTTCTATTTATTTGCTAATGCAGGACGTCTCTAAAAAAAAGTTATCGATTCTTCGGGATCGAATATATTACTATACCGAAATACCTTCGTTGAGAAAATTGACGTAAAACAAAAGGCAAACGACGACCTTCCTGGTAACTTCAAGCAACGACATGATGAATGAAATAAATAAAAATTATTATTATTTCGGTAGCCAAGCTGCCATCTTCAGTACACACACGACCAAGTTAAAAGTGCTACTCCAGTACACACACTACCAAGTTTAAAACACTGCTTCAGTAACTTAGTAATGTGTGTACTGAAGATGGCAGCTTAGCTACCGAAATACGTATGTGCGCATGTAAAAATTATTGCGGGCGGAGATTTTTAATTGTTTCTTAAACCACAGTCTCCCTTACTATTAACCTTCCTCGGGCAGAAAATTCTGGAAAATAAAGCAAATTATTTAAAAATAATAAAAGAGAACCAGGAAAGAAAATGGCGAACAAGAATAACCGCCAAATAGTTCGACAATCAAGAAGTTAGCAGAAACAAAACAAGAACTAAAAAAAAAACCTCAACGCATTACGAGATTTAATTCCACACAGAGAAAAAAAAATTGAAGCAACCAGCAATACAAAGAACAAACAAATGCATGAGTCGTACACGAAATAATTGGACAGAAAAAAACAAAAGAAAGTGAAACAAAGTATAACGAAAACGAAGGAGTGATTGGAAAAGAATGAAAACCAAAAGAAAAGTCAAAAGGAATAATTTATTACAAAAAGGAGAACGTGTTTCTTTTTCTCTCTCTTATTCTTCATTCTTATGTTTTTGAATCGCCTCGTACTCACGGGTTTCACTTTTCTTTCGCTTGTTATCTTTGCACCGTCCAACGTGTTTTGTTTTTTGTTCGTCATTTTCGTCGCCTTTTTCGAATATTGTTCGGTATATTCTATTACGACAGAATTAAAAACAAAGGAAGATGAGCGATTCTTCTTTTGTTTTTGTTTTTAATTCTGCGGTACTAGAACGTACCAGAACAATATCCATAGAAGAAGAAGACGACGACGACGTGCTTCCACAAAATTCTAAAATTAATTACTCCGTTTTGCTAACTCTGAACGATAAGAAATCTGTTTCCCAATCTGTAGCTCAATAAAGATGGGCGTGATATAAAAAAGTTAAAAAGAAAGGCGCCAGAGTGAACAGGATGCCCACCTGGAAATATTAATGCGAAGCCAACGGTTCTCAGAGCTACTTCACATTCGGAATGATTCATTTGCAATAATCAGGAGAACGTGTTTCTTTTTCTCTCTCTTATTCTTCATTGTTATATTTTTGAATCACCTCGTATTCGCGGATTTCACTTTTCTTTTGCTTCGTTCGACGTAATTTACTTCTTGTTTGTCTTTTCCGTTGTCTTTTTCGAATATTGTCTGGTATATTCTATTACGACCGAATTAAAAACAAAAGATGAGCGATTCTTCCAATAAAAGAAGCAACCGCACGTTCTTTTTTTTTAAAAAATCAGATATTTTAAAAAAAATTTAAAATTAATTAATGGATGATGAAACGAGTGAATGAAGAAATCGTCTGTCTTTTGTTTTCTGTTCGCGTAACGCTGTTGTCTGTTTCATTTTCTTTTGTTTTTTTCTTGTTAAATTAATTTTCGTTTATTTATGTTTCATCTTGTTCATTCAATTCACTTTCATTCGTTTGTTTTTTTTTGTTCTTCGGATGAAATTGAATCTCGTATTCGTCGCCGATTCTTTTTGTTCATTCGAACAATTTTCTTCAGAACTAGATTGACTCTAACATAAATAAACGTCACGATTAGTTTGTATAAACGTATAACTTAACTTTAAATTTGTTTATTAAATTGTTATGATGTGTTTGTGCCTATACCTTCAGCGTACAAGTGAGTAAAGTAAAATCTTCTGATTATTGCGAATGTGAAGCAGCTTTGAGAACCGTTGGCTTCGCATTAACATCTCCAGGTGGGCATCCTGTTCACCCTGGCGCCTTTCTTTTTAACATCTTTCTACCACGCCCATCTTCATTGAACTACGAGGGGCAGCAAATTCCTTATCGTTCAAATATAGCGGATTAGGATTTTGAAAAATCAAAGTGACAGAATTAATTTAACAAAATACTAGTTCTTCGATCCGGAATTGCTCCGGTCGTCCTGAAAAAGATTTCAGACAATCTGTAAGTCCCTAGAAATGAGACTCGGAAGCTAATTTAGTTGTAAATTAACTAAGATGGATTCATTTGGTTGAGGGAATTCGTTATTCGGCTGTCAAAGTTGAAAGTGCGGTAAATTAATTCGGTTTCATAAGTTACCTTCACTGAAATGCCATGATTTGTAAACAATTTTTAAATTTGCCGCCAGTCTGGCGACAAAATGGAGGCTAATATCTAATATCTAGGGACTTTATTAGAAACAACACTAGACCACCATCTATTGGTAACTATTTTATGTCTGGAGGCTCCACGCGGGCAGAAAAATCCGAACTTGATTTTATATTGCCAACTATTCGCCGGTTTTTTTGTTCATTTCGTCAAAACCTGATTGCTGTAGGTGTAGGTTCTGTGAGGTCTGTAAACAGAAAATTAAAAAAAGAACTACTCCAACAAGTCGTTAATGTCGCCGATTGTTTTTATTCATTTCAACAAAGCTCGAAACAATCATAAGACTACAAGACATGTTCTATTCTTTTACGAATCCTTCGTTTTCGTCTAGATTCAAGACGTGGGCATCCTGTTCACCCTGGCGCCTTTCTTTTTAACATCTTCCTATCACGCCCATCTTCTTTGAGCTACATGAGGCAACAGATTTCTTATCGTTCAGAGTGAGTAAAACGGAGCAATTCATTTTAGAATTTTGTGGTAGCACGTTGTCTTCCTCTTCTTCTTCTACGAATATTGTTTGGTATATTCTAAAACCGCAGAATTAAAAACAAAAGAATATATGCGATTCTTCCAATAAAAAAAGAAACCGCATTTTTTTTCAATCAAATTCTGAGTTTTTTTTTTATTTTCATTCGTTTATACATTTCCCATCGAATAAAATCGACAGTCTTTTGTTTCCTGTTCATGTAAAGTTGCCTGTTAATTTATTTTTTTTTTTTTGGTCGAAATAATTTCTCATGTATTTATGTTTTATTTATTGTTTTTTTTTGTTTCACTCATTTCACTATCCTTTTCTTTTATTCTTCATGTGAACTTAAGTCACGTATTCTTCGTCGTTTCTTTTTCTTTGCGTTTCGAACTATTCGCCGATTGTTTTTATTCATTTCAACAAAGCCCGAAACGATCATAAAACGATCATAAAACTATAAGACACTTTTATGACTGTACCTATTTCGTTCATCTGTTACTCTTTCTTAACCAGGGACATATCATGTTCTCTTCTGTACCTATTTCGTTCATCTGTTAATCTTTCTTAACCAGGGACATGTAATGTTCTATTCTTTTACGAATCCTTCGTTTTCGTCTAGGTTCAAGAAACATCTTCAGGTGGGCATCCTGTTCACCCTGGCGCCTTTCTTTTCAACATCTTCCTACCATGCCCATCTTCACTAAGCTACCAGGGGCAACAGATTTCTTATCGTTCAGAGTGAGTAAAACGGAGCAATTCATTTTAGAATTTTCTGGTAGCACGTTGTCTTCTTCTTCTTCTACGAATATTGTTTGATATATTCTACTACCGCAGAATTAAAAACAAAAGAAGACCAGCGATTCTTCCAATAAAAGAAGGAACCGCACGTTTTTTTTTCAAACAAATTCTGAGTTTTTTTTAATTCTCATTCGTTTATACATTTTCCGCTGAATTAAATCGACAGTCTTTTGTTTTCTGTTTAGATAAAGTTGTCTGTTTCATTTTTTTGTCGAATTAATTTCTCATGTATTTATGTTTTCTTTATAGTTTTCTTGTTCACACATTTCACTGTCGTTTTTTTTTTGTTAATTAATTTGTTATCCACCAAATCGCATGCGTGAACGCCACAGATTACGAAAAAGAGCCAAATTGCTTGGATTATTTGAAAGCTCGGACAAATTCCACTTAAAGGTCAAGTTCACGATGCCACACCACCGTATCATAAAACCATAGAATGCTGTATGACGGTATTTACTTCGTTCATCTGTTCCTCTATTTTTTTACCCGGGGCTGTATCGTCGTTCTGAGTTGTTTCTTTTACGAGACGTAATTATTAATAATTTCTAAAATAAGTAGGAGTAAGGATAACAAATTAGCGAATAATTGTGCAAGTGCTTGTTAATTAATTTGTTATGCACCAAATCGCGTGCGTGAATGCCTCAGATTACGAGAAAATGCGCCAAATTGCTTGGATTGTTTGGAAGCTCTGACTAATTGCACTTAAAGGTCAAGTTCACAATGCCACACCGCCGTATCATAAAACCATAAATACTTTATGATGATATTTACTTCGTTCATTTCTTCCTCTATGTTTTACCCAGGGGCGTATCGTCGTTGTGGGGCTAATTTTCGATTAATTATTTCTCGAAAACTAAAGTTTGTAGCCAGTTAAATCTAGGTGCAATTGTCTACGACGCAAGTGTCTGTTTTCATATTTTCGGAAGCTCCTCGTGCGTTCGAAATTTACGACCTTACCAACCCGAGATGGTAAACATCGTCATGCATAAATCGACGAACGTTTCGCCGTAAAGCTTGCGGAATCAGCCCCGCGAGCGTTCAGCTTCCCATTGTCCGGCCATAATTTCCGACGGGGGACGTTTAAATTAATTACGGCACGCAATAAAACGCGTTAGTAAATCGTGTCAAGTACGAATCGAAAAAAAAGGGGGGTCCGTTCGGTTCACCTTGCTCAATATTTAATGCGTGAATCAAGGCGGCCGGAGGCGGCGGCAGATGCAGAAGTCCCTCTGCTGCTTGCTTGCTGCTGCTGCTGCTGGTGCTGTCGGATTCTTGGAACGGTTCGGCTCATTGAATGGTCGCTTTTGCGTGGTAATTTTCGTTGTTTATTTTAATTTTATGACGCTGCGAACGCATGGGCGATTATTAAATCTTATCTGGCTGGACGTGTTTCCGGTTATGTCGGGTCTCTTGCTACCGTTGCTCGGATACACATGGGACGCTTCATTTATGTGTATATTAAATCTAAATGGTTTTCCACCATTATTCTATTTTTTGCATCCATTTTTATCGCCAACTTGGATGTATGAAACTCGCATGTATAGTTGGTTGCCTGATGTGACTTTTGCTAGGCGCTGGCAACTCCTAGAGGGAGGACAAGGTGAGCTTAAGGGTAGGGTGCGGAGATTCAAAATTTTCTCTTTTTCACTGATTAGAAATAACAATAATACGAAACGCGATTGATTTGCACAAGTAGGAATAAGTAATTTATTATGCCTGTCGAGTTATAGAATCAATTTTCTTGCATCGTCGGCAAAAAAATGCATCGACAACGAGAAATTCAGAGAACACTGAAGATGTAGCGCGCGCGATAAGCATATTAAAAATTGATCTCCTTATAGAAAATGCAGAAAAATCAGTGAGGACATCTCGTACGTCGCAGGAAAATAAATTGCCGCGCTCCGGATTGGCGCAAAAAGCCCATAAGGAATTCCGCGGGCAGCGCAATAACTTTATTTTATGCTCGAAATCAATATAAGATATGACATGGATATGACGGGAGGGAGAAAAAAGGGACCACACGTCGCGAGCCTCCGTCAGGAAGCTGAGCCGCTGAGAAGAGCGATTCACTGTGATATCGAAGGAAGAACGCATGAAAAAGTCGTCCACGCCAAACATTGCAAGCTCATACTGTGACGGAATACATATCGGTATTAATGTGTCGTACATTTTATGTATTTCGTTTAAAAATAGAATTCTTATCTTATTAACTAACAGTAATTCGCTTTTAATTGCGCCGAGCCCCTTATGGCAACGAATGCTAATGCACCACTTGCATTTCAATCGAATTTATAAACGTTGTTGAAACTAACCAACTTTAGTTGCCATAATTGTCCAACATGTGTAAAACCAAGCTTGTAATCCTAAAACAAATTATTAAGAGGCGAGGTCGTGAACAGAAAACGATCAAAAGGGGTGAAAAGGTGGACGATACACAAAAGTGATATCGAACAAAATCAAAATATCATGTAAAAAGACAATTCAATTATTATTATTATAAACAAATAATAATTCGAGGAGAGAAGGCCGGAATTACAATAAACGGAAATGCTTTTCGTGCTTCCACAAAATTCTAAAATGAATTACTCTATTTAACTTACTCTGAACGCTAAGGAATCTGTTGCCCCAGGTAGCCACTGAAGATGGGCGTGGTAGGAAGATGTTAAAAAGAAAGGCGCCAGGGTGAACAGGATGCCCACCTGAAAATGTTTCTTGAATCTAGACGAAAAGGAAGAAACGGCGGTGTGGCATTGTTAACTTGACCTTTAAGTGCAATTAGTCCGAGCTTCCAAACAATCCAAGCAATTTGCATTTTCTCGTAATCTGTGGCATTCACGCACGCGATTTGATGCGTAACATATTAATTAACATAGAATTATTTACACAATTATTCGCGAATTTGTTATCCTTATTTCATGTGCATTCCCAGTTATTTTAGAAATTACAGATAATTACGCCTCGGAAAAACAAAAGAAGATTGGCGATTGTTTATGAAGCGGATTATTCGGAAATCAAGGTCGACAGGAAAACGAAATAAAAAAACAAAACCATGATAATTCGATGAAGAAGCACTGAAATGAATTGAACAAAAGAAGATCGACCAACGTTCCTGCAATGGAGAATAAGAAAAACAAAAATAGGCCGTGTCACTTCTAACATGAAAAATTAATGCGATGAAAAGAAACGAAAAAAAAAGGAAAGAAACAAATGATTTCAAAATTTTCACAAACTTCACGCCGTAAATCGTCGATTTTTCATAAAATAATTCAACTTGGCAACGAAAAACAAAAGAAGATCGACGACTGTTTATTAAGCGCAAACCAGTCTACAAAAAAAAAAACAGAAAAAGAAAACCACGATAATTCGATGAAAAGATAAGTGAAACGAGCAATCTGTGCCCAACGAAGAATAAAGTGAACAAAACAACAAAACAAAAGACAAAAGATCAAAGGCAAAAATTTCTTTCGTATAAAAAAAAAGACGCTGCGAATCATAACTTTTTTTTAATTTCTCCCGTGAATTGTTAGTTGTGAACGAGCCTTCTTGCATGAAACTCAATACATTGACGTATATCGTAACCTCACTTTTCTTATTTGAAGAAAATAGGGACTTTCTAGCTTATCGTCGGAGTAGCTTTAAGCTAGGCACGTTATTTATTCATTAAATAATTTAACCTGGCAACGAAAAAGAAAAGAAGATCGACGAGTATTCATTCAGCGGATTGTTCGGAAACTAAGGTCGACAAAGAAAAACAAAAGAAGAAAACTGTGATAATTATTCGATAAAAGGACAAGTGAAACAAACTACGTGAATAAGGCGAACAAAACAAAAGAGGATCAAATGCAAACATTTCTTCTGATAAAAAAAAACTGCAAAATCATATTTGTTCCTAAAATAATTTAACAACGAAAAACAAAAGAAGATCGATTGTTCGTAAATCAAGTCGACAAAAAAAAAACAGAAGAAGAAAATCACGACAATTCGTTAAAAGGGGAACTGAAACGTCGATTTGTGAAAAGACAATAGAAGATCAAACGCAAATGTCTCTTCTGAATTACAAAACCAAACTGCTAAATCTATAGTATTCACAAAATAATTTAACTTGTCAAGGAAAAACAAAAAAATACCGACCAAAATCGACAAAAAAAATCAAAAGAAGAAAACGATAACTCGATAAAAAGATGTACGAAGAATATGGTGAACAAAACAAAAGAGAAAAGAGGATCAAGTGCAAATATTTCTTCTGATTTAAAAAAAATGCAAAATCGTATTCATTCGTAAAATAACTTAACAACGAAAAACAGAAGAAAATCGATTGTTCGGAAACCAAAGTCGACAAAAAAGACAAAAGAAGATAATAATTCGATGAAAAGAGAAGTTAAACAAACAATTTAATAGGAATAAGATAAACAAAACAAAAGACAAAAGAGGATCTAATCAACAAAAAACAAAAGAAGATCGATTGTTCGGAAACCAAAGACGACAACAAAAAACAAAAGAAGATGATAATTCGAAGAAAAGAAAAGTTAAACAAACAACGTCGATATAAGAAGAATAAGATGAACAGAACAAAAGACAAATGAGGATCAAATGCAAACATTTCTTCTGATAAAAAAAAACTGCAAAATCATATTTATTCGTAAAATAATTTAACCTATCAACGAAAAACAAAAGAAGATCGACTATTCGGAAACCAAAGGCGACAAGAAAAAACAAAAGAAGATGACAATTCGATGAAGAAAGAAGTTAAACAAACAACGTCGATATTCGAAGAATAAAATGAACAAAATAAGACAAAAGAGGATCAAATGCAAACATCTCTTCTAATTAAAAAAAAACTTCAAAATTGTATTTATTTCTAAACTAATTAACAACAAAAAACAGAAGAAGATCGATTGTTCGAAAACCAAGAGCGACAAGATAAAACAAAAGAAGATTCGATGAAAAGAGAAGATAAACAAACAGCGTCAATATACGAAGAATAAGATGAACAAAACAAAAGACAAGAGAGGATCAAACGCAAATATTTCTTGTGAATTAAAAAAAAATGCAAAATCGTATTTATTCCTAAAGTAATTTAACAACGAAAAACAAAAGAAGTTCGATGTTCGGAAACCAAAGGCGACAAAAAAAAAACAAAAGAAGACGATAATTCGATGAAAAGAGAAGTCGATTTAGGAAGAATAAGATGAACAAAACAAAAGACAAAAGAGGATCAAACGCAAATATTTCTTGCGAATTAAAAAAGAAACTATAAAATCGTATTTATTCCTAAAATAATTTAACAACGAAAAACAAAAGAAGATCGACTGTTCGGAAGGAAACCAAGGGCGACAAGAAAAAACAAAAGAAGATGATAATACGATGAAAAGAGAAGTTAAACAAACAATGTCGATTTAGGGAAAACAAGGTGAACAAAACAAAAGACAAAAGAGGATTGAATGTAAAAATTTCTTTTTAATTGAAAAAACAACAGACAAAAGAAGATCGACTGACGTTTCTGTGATGAAGTGTAAGAAAATCAAATCGCCAACAGAAAACAAAAAAAAAACTGTCAAGTGTCAATTGTAACTTGAAAAATTAATGTGACGAAATAAAACAATTGAATGCAAAGAAACAAATGAAAGCTTGATTTGAAAATGTTCAAAAGCTTCGCGCCATAAATCGTCAATTTTTCACTTGTTTGTCAGCTTACTGAAAACCTAGGAGCAATTGAAAACTTCTAAGTAAGCTGCGCGAACAAATGAAAAATCAACGATTTTCGGCGCGAAACTTTTGAACATTTTGTAAACAAGTTTCATGTTTTGTTTTCATTAACGCCATCTAACCTCAATAAGCCTAAACAACAGCTTTCTGGCATATAATGAGAAACTTTCTCGTGCTTGTTAGCAGTAATGAGCGGAAGAATAATGTTTTTCAAGGTTATCGGTCGAATCTCAAAACTTATTTCTGTACTTCCCCAAATGCTTCTCGAACAAAAAAAAAGAAATTTGAAACATTGATATTAATTAAGCTCACCTTAAAGTGTGTCGTTTAAAACAACTGAAAACGAGTACCCACCACAGCACGTGAGCGTTATCAAACGATCTAATCGCAACACACAGCGTGTCCAAATAAAGCAAAACAAATTTACGATGGAAATTAAAGACTAGCTGCGACTAATTTGTCTATTAGAACACCTTTTAAGTTTTATTACGTGGTTTCGTGTCGGGGCGAAGAAGAGAAGAAAAAAAAAAACGTTTTCTCACCCGTTACAACATTTCTCGGCGTTGTAGATAATTTGAGAGGCACGCAGGGCCTGTCTATGTTACGTCCACAGAAGGTGCCAGCATGCAGTAATTAAAATTAGGAATTCATTTAATTTATTATTGATATTTATGGAGATAAGCAATTTTTATGGAGTGTTATCGAGTTTTATGGATTAGGTATTAGCAGCGATGCGAATTCAGTCCGCCGCTTTCCGAAAAAATGCGAAAATTTACTATTCCGCAAGCATACACATGAAGTTAGAAATGCGTGGCCCAGTAAGTGGTCTAAATTCGTATCCCTGGTTATTAATTTTAGTTTAGTTTGATTGTGTGTGATTACTCTCAAGTTCTTCAAATTAATATGATAACAAATGAATTTGCTTTTTTTGTTATAGCTAGCATGTTCGTGGTTTGCATATTTTATTTAAAAAAATATACATTTTTATTGTTGATCAGGTGCTATAAAATACTTACAGGATGAGGTCAAAAAAACATAGGTACTATTAACGTGTAATGCAAGAGACCAAGGGGGCCCCATTACAGGGTAATGATGTTACTTTTTTGCGTGATATATTCTACTTCATTTCGCCGGGCAAAAATTGCCCAATTTGTTAAGATGATCGTCGCCTTCTTGCACTTTTTCTTACTTGGGGGCAGTGGTTATCATTTCGCGCTAATTGGATTTTAAAGTGGGCCCGTATGCTCCGGCAGTTTGATTTAATTTACTTCTACAATTCTCATTGTTAATAATTTACAACCGCGTTATTCATTTCGTAAATTTAGAAACGGAATTCGACTTCGGTCAGGAATTAATAAAGTCAGTATGTGACTCAGTTGGCTGGAAATTTATTAATAATAACATAAAATTATAGTTTGTTTTGAAAAAGTGATAATTACCTCAAATGTGGTTGTCAGAAATAGCTTGTCAGTTAGATCTTAGCTGACGTCATCGGCTGCTGCCCTCGTTTATAGAGAGTCGTCGGGATGCCCACTAACACGACGACCTCTTGTGGTTTTCTTTGCTTCGGTGCCCTGCTATGTGTGTGGAACAGAGAAAGTCAATCAATGTTTTCGTTCTTTTTAGTACATATGAAATGTACTACTCCAGCTCAGAACTTCGACAGCAATCATTCTAAAAATTTGCAGGCAATTAAATTTAGGTGCCAATCTGTAAAAGCCCAGCCATACCTGACGCCATCCCCTTAACGGCTGCTGTCTTCGTTTATAGAGAGTCGTCGGGATGCCCACTAACACGACGACCTATTGTAGTCCTCTTTGCTTCGGTGTCGCAGAAATTTCTCTGTTCCACACACATAGCAGTATGTGTGTGGAACAGAGAAAGTCAATCAATGTTTTCGTTCTTTTTAGTACATATAAAATCTACAACTCCAGCTCAGAACTACAACAGCAATCATTCTAAAAGTTTGCAAGCAGTTAAATTTAGGTGCAAATCTGTAAGAACCCAACCATACACACTTTAAAAAAGTGATAATTATCTCAAATGTGTTTGTTAAACTGACGTCATCTCCTTAACGGCTGCCGTCCTTGGTTATAGAGGAAACAGACGTCGTCGGAATGTCCACCAACACAACGATCTGGTATAGTCCTCTTTTTTCGGTGTCATCCTATATGTGTGGAACAGAGAGAGGGAATCTGTGCCCAACTGTCCCGACCCAAAAAGAGTAGTAATTATCTCAAATGTGTTTATTAAATCGTTTTCAGAAACTATTAGACAGCCAGTTAGGTTAAATCAGAAAAATTTTTAATTATTTTGTCTTAATTCCCTTAACGGCAGTTGTTCTCGTTTATAGACGGAAGGTATATCGGGATGCCCACCATCACAACGACCTCTTTTGCTTCGGTATCCTGCTATGTGTGTGGAACAGAGAAAGTCAATCAATGTTTTCGTTCTTTTTAGTACATATAAAATGTACTAGTCCAGCTCAGAACTGTAACAGCAATCATTCTAAAAGTTTGCAGGCAGTTAAATTTAGGTGCAAATCTGTAAGAGCCCAACCATACCGACACTTTAAAAAAAGTGATAATTATCTCAAATGTGTTTATTAAGCTGACGTCATCTCCTTAACAGCTGCCGTCCTCGTTTATAGAGGAGACAGACGTCGGGATATCCACCAACACAACCTCCTAGTGTAGTCCTCTTTTCTTCGGTTTCATGGAACAGAGAGAGGGAATCTGCGCCCAACAACTATCACACACACTAAAAAAGTCGTAATTACCTCAAATATGTTTATTAAATTGTTTCCAGAAACTGTTAGACAACCAGTTAGGTTAAATCAGAAAGGTTTTTAATTATTTCGTTTTAATTCCCTTAACGGCATTTGTTCTCGTTTATAGACGGAAGATACATCGGGATGCCCACCATCACAACGACCTCTTGTAGTCTCCTGTTGTACGGCATCGTGCTATTTGTATGAAGCCGAGAAAATCAATGTTTTTTGTTTTTTTTTTAAATACGTATAAAATGTACTATTGCAACGCAGAACTACAACAGCAACCATTCTAAAAGTTTGCAGGCTGTGAAATCTCTGCCCAACTTTACCGACACTTTAAAAAAAGTGATAATTACCTCAAATGTGTTCAAAAACGTAATAATTATCTCTAATGTGTTTCTTACATTGTTTTTAAAAAACTATCAGATTGCCAGTGAGGTTAGATCCTAACTTTTTTAAAATCAGAAAGATTACAAAACATTTTCGTTTAATTATTTTGTTTTAATTCCCTTAACCGCAGTTGCCCTCGTTTATAAAGGAGAGACATCGGGATGCCCACCATCACAACGACCTCTCGCCGTCTTCTTTTCTTCGGTATCATGCTAGATGTGATAATTATCTCAAATGTGTTAAAAATGTGATAATTTTCTCTAATGCATTTGTTATATTGTTTTTAAAAACTATCAAACAATCAGTGAGGTTAGATCCTAACTTTCTTTAAATCAGAAAGATTACAAAACATCTTCTTTTAATTATTTTGTCTTGATTCACTTGACGGCAGTTGTCCTCGTTTATAGAGGAAAGATACTTCGGGATGCCCACCATCACAACGACCTCTTGTAGTCTTCTTTTCTTCGGTATCGTCCTATGTGTGTGAAGCAGAGAAAATCAATAAATGTTTTTGTTTTTTTTTTAAATACTATTGTATTTGTACAATGTACTATTGCAACGCAGAACTATAACAGCAACCATTTTAAAAGTTTGCAGGCTGTGAAATTTAGGCGCAAATCTGTGCCCAACTTTACCGACACTTTAAAAAAGTGATGATTACCTCAAATGTGTTCAAAAACGTAATAATTATCTCTAATGTGTTTGTTATATTGTTTTTAAAAACTGTCAGACAGCCAGGGAGATTAGATCCTATCTTTTTTTTAAATCAGAAAGATTACAAAACATCTTCTTTTAATTATTTTGTTTTAATTCACTTAACGGCAATTGTCCTCGTTTGTAAAGGAAAGAGACTTCGGGATGTCCACCATCACAACGACCTCTTGTAGTCTTCTTTTCTTCGGTATCGACCTATGTGTGTGAAGCAGAGAAAATCAATAAATGTTTTTGTTTTTTTTTAAATACATATTAAATGTACTACTGCAGCGCAGAACTACAACAGCAATCATTCTAAAAGTTTACAGGCTGTGAAATTTAGGCGCCCCACTTTACCGACACTTTAAAAAAAGTGACAATTATCTGAAATGTGTCAAAAAATGTGATTATAATCTCTGGTGTGTTTGTTATATTGTTTTTTAAAACTACCAGACAGCCAGGGAGGTTAGATCTTACCTTTTTAATAAACAGAAAGATTATAAAACATCTTCTTTTAATTATTCTGGTTTAATTCCCTTAACGGTAGTTGTCCTCGTTTATAAGGGAAAGAGACTTCGGGATGCCCACCATCACAACGACCTCTTGTAGTCTTCTTTTCTTCGGTATCGTGCTAGGTGTGTGGAATAGAGAGTGTCAATGAAACTTTCTGTTCTTTTTAACACATATAAAATGTACTACTGCGCACTGCAGATAGTTAAATTTAGGTGCAAATGTGTAGGAGTCCGGCACTTTAAAGAAAGAAAGAGGCAATTATCTCAAACTGTTAAACTGTTTGTCAGAATCTATCAGACGGCCTGTGAGTTTGATCTTAATTTTTTTTTTAATCACAAAGATTACAAAACATCTTTGAATTGTTTTGTTTCGGTAAATGTTACTAAATTTCCGTCAGCCGACGTAATTCTCTGTCTTTGTTTACAGAGGAGAGAGACAGCTGTCGTAATTCTCTGTCTTTATTTATAGAGGAGAGAGACATCGGGATGCCCACCAACACAACGAAATATATTAATTTTTTTTTATCAGTTTTCCTTCAATATAAAATATTTGTTCTTTATAATAATGATTCTCTCATTTGTTTCTGTTTGTCCTGAGTACTGTTTAAGAAACTATTCGGAGGCTAATTGTTCTCTGGCCTTAATTTTTAATTGGCATTCACAAGATATATTTCGGATAACCATTAATTCATCTAATTCGATCCATCAAACTTCTGGTTAGACTCGCACCGAATCTAATCAATCAGCTGCGATCCGCACGCACCTGTAACGCCGCGCCGTTCAGAATTAATTCAAATTGTTTCGAAATATCAACACAAACTGAATATAAATATGCTCATTTGATGGAAGTTATCTAAACTCGTCGACGGTGCATCGCCGGCCGTAGCGGTAACGCCGTCGCCCGTTAATTAATCAGGCCATTACGGAAATTAATTTCTGTGCCGCGTGCGGCAAAAAAATAATTGCGGGCAATAATAAAAAGAAATCGAGGCGCACGCGAAACAACGCGGCAAAGGTGCAGGCAACGTGCCGAATAAAAATCTGATACGGATTCTCGACGCACGTCGGAATGATTTATTCTAACAGGTGCAGGGCGCAGAACAGCCGTTAAGAAGAGAGCCTATTCATTTCGCTTCAATTAAAAGACATGCAGTATTGATTGAGGCATGCGGCGGAAGATTTATCGCCAGCTTACTTACTGGCCATCTTTTGCATGTATTTATGCCGGCCGAGGACTCACAAAGTAAGATATATTATTGACACGAATACCCGAAATAACGAGCCGGACGGTGCGGAACGTTTGTGTGTTTCGCATATATCGCATAATTTAATTGCATTACCCTGTAATGATAGTGTGTAATAACCGAAACGTTTTAAAGAGGAAATTGTCGCAAAATACGTCAGAAATAAAATAATTCGGCCTCAATTCAGAAATATTCTTGTTCGCGTTGAAATTTATCAAAGAACTATTAGCCAAAACATTCATTGATTTCTTCTTTCTCTCTATATTTCGCAAACGTAGCACGATACCGAAGAAAATAGGACCTCGATAGGTCGTTGTGTTAGTGGGCATCCCGACGTCTCTCTCCTCTGTAAACGATGACAGCAGCCGTTTACGAGATGACGTGGATTGTTAAGCAAAAAACAAAATACAACTTAAAAAGAAAGACAAGACATAAACAAATAGGAAAAGACTGCCAGAATAAATACAGAGGACAGGCTATAGTTTTAGTCCTTGAAATACCAACATTTGGTAAGAAAAGTAAATCTATTTACAACGACAATAAACGACGACAGCATTTGTCGAGGGGATGACGTGAGTTGTTAAGTAAGTAACAAAATACAACTTAAAAAGAAAGACAAAACATAAAAAAATAAGAACAAGAACATACAAAAATAAGAATAAGAATAAAATTTAGAAAGAAAAAGTAAAATTACTAACAAAATTTGAGTGAAAAGATATGCACATGCCACGATGGCAAAGAAAAGAAGACTACGCTAGGTCGTTGTGTTAGTGGGCATCCCGACGTTTCTCTCTTCTGTTAACGATGACAGCAGCCGTTTAGGAGATGACGTTAATTGTTAAGTAAGTAACAAAATACCAACTTAAAAAGAGAGACAAGACATTAAAAAATAGAATAAATACGGCCTACAGTTTTAATCCTTGAAATGCAAAAAAGTAAAATTACTAACAAGATTTGAAAAAAAAAAGACTTTTTTTTATCGAAAAATCAATAAAATAATTCAGCCTTAATTACAAAATATCCATCACGAAAACACTTCTTGTTCGTTGAAATTTATCAAACAACTTTTAGTCAAAACACTCATTGAATTACTCTCTGTGTTCCATGCACTTATCAAGTTACCGAAGAAAAGAGGACCACAATAGGTCGTTGTGTTAGTGGACATCCCGCCGTCTCCCTCCTCTATAAACGACGACAGCAGTCCTTGAGGGGATGTCGTGAATTGTTAAGTAAATAACAAAATACAACTTAAAAAGAAAGACAACGCATAAACAAATAAGAAAAAGCTGCCAGAGGATAGACTACAGTTTTAATCCTCGAAAGAAAAAGTAAAATTACTAACAAAATTTAAGTGAAAAGATATGCACATGCCACGAGAGCAAAGAAAAAAGACTACAATAGGTCGTTGTGTTAGTGGGCATCCCGACCTCTCTCTCTCTTCTACAAACATGGACAGCAGCCGTTGAGAGGATAACATGGTAAAAAGCAAAAGAGTTAATCTAATATACAAGGGGTACTTCATTTGATATTGTGTTAGGAGGATGCACCGAGGGTTTCCGTTTGCAGGAGGATGCCCATTCTCGTGTTTCGTACTACCTTTTGTTTACCCAAACTGCAAACTTTTTATTATACTGAATGACCCGCATGTTCGCTTCGCATTATTTTAGAAAACTTGGTCATAAAGTGTCTTTATGACCAAAAAATGAATTGCAAATTCAAATTCATAGACCACACGTTATTATCAGAATGAATTTTATTTATTAGGATGATTGTATCATTTACATTTTTCAACTTAATTAAATAAATTTTGGTGGAGGTTTTAGGGTCCTTTGAGAATTTTCCAAGAATTAAATCCAATATTATTATTATTATTCAAGTTATGAGATCCGGCTGGCGTGTGTACATCGAAGCCGGAAAATAAAACTCGTACTTTATGATTCAATACATCAGGACACCGAAGAAAAGAGGACCTCAACATGTTGTTGTGTCGGTGGGCATCCTGGTGTCTCTTTCCATTATAAACGAGGACAACGAGGGGATATTTCCCCAAGGAATATTTTGCACTTTTTTCATTGATATTTTAAAAAAAATTAAATTGTGTTGTAATATCATTGTCTTTTGTTTTTATTATTTTAGAATTTTATTATTTTTCAACTTTTATCATTTTATTTCCTTCGTTCTGTCAATCATTCTTATTATTTTTTTTTTATTTATTAGGTCTATTAAATTATCTTATACGATCGATTGTCTTTTGTTTTTGTTAGTGTTTCCTTTTTTTTGGTTATTTTTCAATTTTTTTTATTTCGTTTTCTTCGTTTTGTCACCATGTCTTTCAAATTGTGCGCGTGTACGTCGAAGCCGGAAAACAAAATTCGTATTTTATGATTGAATGCATCAGGACACCGAAGAAAAGAGGACCTCAACGTGTTGTTGTGTCGGTGGGCATCCCGATGTCTCTCTCCATTATAAACGAAGGCAACGAGGGGTTGTTTCACCAAGGAATATTTTGCACTTTTTTCATTGATATTTAAAAAAGAATTTAAATTGTGTTGTAATATCATTGTCTTTTGTTTTTATTAATTTAGAATTTTATTATTTTTCAACTTTTATCATTTTATTTTCTTCGTTCTGTCAATCATTCTTATTTTTTTTTTATTTATTAGGTCTATTAAATTATCTTATACGATCGATTGTCTTTTGTTTTTGTTAGTCTTTCCTTTTTTGGGTTATTTTTCAATTTTTTTTATTTCGTTTTGTTCGTTCTTTCACCATGTCTTTCAAATTGTTTCTTCTCAAATTTATTAACACATTAAATTGTGTTGCAAAATCGATTGTCTTTTGTTTTTATTATTTTTAATTTGATTATTTTTCAATTTTTATTGTTTCGTTTTCGTTCTTTGGTCAATATTATTTTTAATTTGTTTTGTTTTTTCAATTCATTATTAATTTTACTGAATTGCCAAAACTTTAAATAGATCACAAGGAGTCTGCGAATCTAGGGACTTAGATTTTAATCGCCTGGCAACACTGATTCAGCAGTCAGCGGCCATTGTGTACTGTGGACATCGCGCAGAATGCATTAAGTACCCCTTGTATATTATATTAACTCTTTTGTTATTTACCATGTTATCCTCTCAAAGACTGCTGTCCACGTTTGTAGAAGAGAGAGACGTCGGAATGCCCACTAACACAACGACCTATTGCAGTCTTCTTTTCTTTACTATCGTGGCATTTGCATATCTTTTCACTCAAATTTTGTTAGTAATTTTACTTTTTCACTATTCTTTTTAATTTCTTTTTTTTTCAATTCATTATTAACATTACTGAATTGCC
This sequence comes from Serrognathus titanus, assembly GCA_039766575.1. NCBI lineage: Eukaryota > Metazoa > Arthropoda > Insecta > Coleoptera > Lucanidae > Serrognathus > Serrognathus titanus. The sequence goes on from CM077914.1 coordinate 61,554,957, forward strand.
AAAACTGTAAATAAATCACAAGGAGTCAGCGAATCTGGGGACTTAAATTTTAATCGCCTGGCAACACTGATTCAGCAGTCAGCGGCCATTGTGTACTGTGGACATCACGCAGAATGCATTAAACGTAAATCCAACTTCGCTCACAAACACAAGGAAGCGCTTCTAAACTTATGGAAAGAAATTTAAACACAAACTCGCAACTATCTACACGCATCTGTATAAAAAGTAAGGTTATGTTCAAACGCACTTGAATTGATTATGGCTACTTATACTCCATCTAGATGTAAATGAGAAAACCCCAACGCTTTACGGGTAAAGTCAGTAAATGTCTTATCGGCATTTGGATATTTCACGAATGGCAACACTGAATCTGTGAACGCTTCTTAAACAATTGAAGATATATGTATGCATTTAGCTTTCAACGTAAAGTTCGAAACGTTAGCGAATTCTTTCTTTTAGCAGCGGAACAATAAATCGTTTTTGGTGGTAAATGTTGGCAACACTGTTATTATGTATTATGATCTGATTTACTATAAATATATGTATTGTAAGTTAAGTCCATGAAATCACTGGTCTAGATAGAGAAGTCTATGGTTGGCGACAATGTTATAGTTACATGCGTAGTATAGCACGCGGGTCTTTATTTTATAATAGCTATAAACTAAGCTAATAGTTATAAGCTAAACTTATTATGTGTTTGCTTGATATCACTAACCAACAATGCATCTTTTGGAGAAAATAAATTGAATTGAGTGTCTTTGCGACATCTACTCAAAAGTTCTCTCACGTCAAACTTCAAGCTCCCTCGGATAGATGGCGCCAGAGTACATAACCTCCAATTAATAATTGGGGTTATCTTTCGTATTAAATAATATTCTGTTCTGCACTTAAACATAACATGAATTTATTACCAAAGTCAAAGGAAGAATTTAGCCAAAAAGAATACTGGGATGGTTTCTTCAAGAAACGGGGAAACAAGGCCTTCGAATGGTAAGCAAGGAAAACCAAATCTATCTAATAGATACAGATACAGCACGTTTCAGTGAACCCTCACTCACTTTTAAGGTATGGAGAGTACCCAGAGCTATGCGAACACCTGCACAAATACATTAAACCCAAGGACGTGGTACTCATAGCCGGTTGTGGCAATTCCACCCTCGGGAATGATCTACACGACATTGGCTACACGTAAGCAGCATTAATTTAATTTAAAGCGTCCTTGATCGAAACAAACCCTCGAATTGCAGGAATATAACCAGCATTGATATATCGCAGGTCGTGATAAGGCAGATGAAGAGCCTGAACGAGAAACTCCGACCGTCGCTGCGTTTCCTCCAAATGGACGCTTTAGACATGAGCTTCGACGACGAGACGTTCTCCGTCGTGCTCGACAAGGGCACTCTGGACGCTTTAATGCCCGACGATGCGCCACAAACCCACCAACGAATAAACAAGTACCTCTCGGAAATCCACAGGGTTTCGAAATTCGGGGGGCGCTACATTTGCGTCTCCTTACTGCAAGAGCACATCTTGCGAAAGCTACTCGATTTTTTCCCCGCGTGCGCCTGGATGTTGAGGATCGTGCGTTGCTACGAGGCTGAGAAAAAGGCGGACGAGAATGAGAATTCCCTGCCCGTGTTCGTCGTGATCTGCACGAAATTCAAGGCGCTGCCCTCGAAGGTATGCGCGGTCGTAAATGCAAGTCGCTTAATAACATCAACAGGTTTTAGAAGTGAACTTGGCTTCGGCTGATAAGATGCAGCGGTGTGAGGGGGTCGAGGAGGTTACGGCTTTGGTGATGAGCGTGCAGCAGGCCGCGTTCGTCTGCGCCGGCCTGAAACGGAACTCTATGGTTGGGGAAAGCGAGGTGGCATTCGATTTGTACAGGCAGGGAAGTGCCGTCCCTCGGTTCAGCATTTATGTCGTCGATGTTAAACCTGAGAAGGAGCACTTGCCGTATGCGGCTTTTATTGTGCCGCAGGGCAGGTATGATTGATTTAAGCATTTTTCTACTACAATAGGAAGCTACAAAGGTACACTTTGAATTAAAAAAAAAAAAGAAATATAAATCAGAGAGGTAGACAGATTCATAAATCTTTGTAAGAAATTTTTTTTCCAGTAAATTGCAAACGTCGTTTTTTAATTACATTCTAAAAAGAATAGTGACTTTTGAGTTCCAGGTCTAAACTAAACAGAAATAACTTTTTTTTTTTTGTATTGAGAAAGAAATAAATTGCACGTTTTTTACGTGTAAAAATGAATTAAAAATTCAAATTGGTTGTTTCTGGTGGTTACAATGTCATTCTATGTTGGCAATTAATCTGATTTTTTTTTATCGCAAGTGTTCGTAATCATCATTTGTGAAGGCAAAAGCCTTTTTGCCAAACACTCGAGCAATCATGTTTGACGGTCTGTCAGTTCCTTGGTAATAAGCAGTCAGTCAAACCAAGAATCATGTTTGACCGTCTATGAACGGGCATTCGAACGCCTAATTAATTTTTTTTTTCTTTTTTTGAATGAAGAGTTTTTTTTTTTTTCAAAATACTTTACGGTGCTCTTTAAATTTGCTACTTCCAGAAATTGTTAGGCTTGTCCATAGATGTCGCCACCATTTTCTGTATTTATGGTGTTTTTATTTGTTATTGAAGAATCATCGACCGTCTTTTGTTCTTGTCTTTTTTTTTGTAAGTTTCTTCAACTTGTATTTCGTTTTTCTTTACTTTTTGTCGAATTATGTTTCCTATTAGTCTCTTATCTTTTTAATGCACAAGTCACTATCGTCTTTTGTTTTTTTTTGTTCTCTTTTCATTCATTCTTCATAATTCGTTATTCGCAAGTTATAGTTTTCTTTTGTTTTATTTTTTACGTCGAATTATGTTTCATTATAAATATTTATAATTTTCTTTTGCTTTTCAATAGTCTCTCAATTATAGAACACCCTTGTTTGAAGAATTGTCGATCGTCTTTTGTTTTCGGTTTGTTCAATTTCAGTTTTCTTTTGTTTAATTTTTTACGTCGAATTACGTTTCACTGTAAATACTTGCAATTTTCTTTTCTTGTCTCTTAATTATAGGGACACTTCACTGAGGCATTGTCGATTGTCTTTTGTTTTTGATTTGTTCAATTTGTTCTTGGTATTTCGTTATTCGCAAATTACAGTTTTCTTTTGTTTTATTTTTTACGTCGAATCATGTTTCACTGTAAATATTTGTAATTTTCTTTTGTTTACCATTAGTCACTCTTAAATACAGAAAAACCTTCACTGAAGAATTGTCGATCGTCTTTTGTTTTGTCTTCGTTTCTGTTTTCGGTTTGTTCAATTTGTTCTTCGGTTTAGTTTTCTTTTGTTTTATTTTTTACGTCGAATCATGTTTCAGTGTAAATATTTGTAATTTTCTTTTGTTTTCCATTAGTCACTCTTAAATACAGAAAAACCCTCACTGAAGAATTGTCGATCGTCTTTTGTTTTTGGTTTGTTCTTCGTATTTCGTTATTCGAAAGTTACAGTTTTCTTTTGCTTTATTTCTTACGTCGAATCATGTTTCGTTGTAAATATTTGTAATTTTCTTTTGTTTTCCATTAGTCACTCTTAAATACAGAAAAACCTTCACTGAAGAATTGTCGATCGTCTTTTGTTTTGTTCTTCGTTTCTGTTTTCGGTTTGTTCAATTTGTTGTTCGTTTCTGTTTTCGGTTTGTTCAATTTGTTCTTCGTTTTAGTTTTCTTTTGTTTTATTTTTTACGTCGAATTATTGCTTCGTAGTGAATATTTGTAATTTTCTTTTGTTTTCCAATAGTCTCTTATTTATAGAACGCCCTTCACTGAAGCATTGTCGAGCGTCTTTTGTTTTTGGTTTTTCCAATTTTTCTTCGTTTCAGTTTTCTTTTGTTTTTATTTTTTACGTCAAATTATGTTTCATTTTAAATATTCGTAATTGTCTTTTGTTTTCTATTAGTCTCTCTTAATTACAGAAAAACCTTCACTGAAGAATTGTCGATCGTCTTTTGTTCGTGGTTTCTTCTTTAAATTTGCTACTTCAAGAAATTGTTAGACTTGTCCATAGATGTCGCCACCATTTTCTGTACTTGTGGCGTTTTTTTTTTTTTTTTTTACTGGAGAATCATCGACCGCCCGTTGTTTTTTCGTTTGTTTCATCAACTTCGTTTTTCGTCATCTCTTTTATTTTTTTGTCGAATTGCGTTTTCCTATTAGTCTCTTATTTATTTAACACACAATTCACTGAAGAATCACGTTTGGTCTTTTGTTTTTTTTTTGTTCTTTTCTCAACTCATTCTTCATAATTCGTTATTCGCGAGTTACAGTTTTCTTTTGTTTTATTTTTCACGTCGAATTATGTTTCGTAGTAAATATTTGTAATTTTATTTTGTTTTTCAATAGTCTCTTAATTATAGAGACACTCTTCACTGAAGCATTGTCGATCGTGTTTTGTTTTTGGTTTGTTCAATTTGTTCTTCATTTCTGTTTTCTTTTGTTTTATTTTTTACGTCGAATCATGTTTCGTTGTAAATATTTGTAATTTTCTTTTGTTTCTCTTTGTGTCTCTTAATTATAGAACACCCTTCACTGAAGCATTGTCGAACGTCTTTTGTTTTTGATTTGTTCAATTTGTTCTTCGTATTTCGTTATTCGCAAGTTACAGTTTTCTTTTGTTTTATTTTTTACGTCGAATTATGTTTCGTTGTAAATATTTGTAATTTTATTTTGTTTTCTATTAGTCTCTCTTAAGTACAGAACAACCTTCACTGAAGAATTGTCAATCGTCTTTTGTTTTTGGTTTGTTCTTCGTATTTCTTTATTCGCACGCTTTTGTTATATTTTTTACGTCGAATCATGTTTTATTGTAAGTACTTGTAATTTTCTTTTGTTTTCTATTAGTCTCTCTTAATTGCAGAACAACCTTCATTGAAGACTTGTCGATCGCCTTTTGTTTTTGGTTCGTTCAATTTTTTATTCGTATTTCGTTATTTGCAAATTTCTGATTTCTTTTGTTTTATTTCTTACGTCGAATTATGTTTCGTTGTAAATATTTGTAATTTTCTTTTGTTTTCCATTAGTCTCTTTACTAAAGAGACACCCTGACACTGAAGAATTGTCGATCGTCTTTTGTTTTTGGACTGTTCAATTTGTTCTTATTTCGCTATTTACAAATTTCGGTTTTCTTTTGTTTATTTGAAGAAAGACAGCCAAACATCGAACTGACGCCCTTCAGGCGAAGAAAAATCAAGCGTCAACATTTTTGTATACAGGGTGATCCAAAAGAAAGGTTTAGAATGAGGAAAAAGCGGACAAACCCGTAAATTCTTTCCTTAGTGAAATGGCACCGGTTGCACTTGCATCTTCTTTTAACCTCATGCAGCAGCACGGAAGGAGTAAAGTAAATAGACGGAAGACAACTTCACGGTAAAACTATAACATTTCTGGAGAAAAACAAAAAAAAATAGTTACAAAGGCAGAGATGAAAACAAAAGACAACTTAAAAATTTTATATATCGTAAATAATATGAAATAATTAGAAAAAAATTGAAAACCCCATTTTATTAACGAAATAAGAAAACAATATCGAAATACAAATAACAAAATAAAATTTAAAAAAAAAACGACTAAAAGAAATTCTCTCTGAAGAGCATTCGAACAATCATGTTTGGCAGTCTCTGAGCTTCTTGATAACAAGCATTCGAACGTGTTTGACCGTCTATAAGCGCCTTTGAAATTTTAAATTTGCCACTTAAAATGGTCGAGCTTGTGGATAATAGATGGCGCCACCACATTCGTATTTTTTTATTTATGTTATTATTACACCATGAAGCGGTGACAAGAAGAATAGTTTCTAAAATCAAATAAACTTCAGGCATGAAATGACGCCGGCATTTTGGAAAACCAACGACGATCGACGTTTAAAGATGTCAGAACAATAAAAACGATAGAAAACAAACGTCAGGCAAAGCTTGTAGATATTACAGACACTGTCTGCCATTTCAAATGACAAGTATGTACGTGAAACAGAATAAACAACGAACATCTCAATCACATAACAATTGAATTGTGTACTTGTGTATCATTTAAACACCAACTGTTAAATGGTTGGTTACGTACGTCATAGGTCACGTGGGGTACAAGATTAAATGAAGTCACGGTATTTTCCGATTATTTAAATGCAATTTCTCTTGGCACCTTAAAGCACATTTTAAGTGAAAATCACACAACTTCATTTGTCTTTTATAGATTCCACGAATGTGACGTGGGTATTAGTGGTAGGGGCAGTGTTGCCAACCGGTGGCAGTGAAATATTGCCACAATCAGAAACGAAAGTCGCTGATTTCGTTACCAAAACCTAAGAAAGTCGCCAAATGGTCGCCACTTGACTTAAATAATAAAATTTCACAAATAACGGTTTTTAACAATTTCTTTGCAGGTGTATTAGTTTCTAAACATTTGACGTATTTAACATTAAATAAAATTCAGCAACAAATAATACATTTATCGAAATTGAAAATAGGAAATCCATTCTATTTTCGGCTAATGGGAAGCACGAAATTGTTTCTGCTTTGATTGGCGGATTGCTTTTTCTAAAACCTTCAGGGGTCACGATTTAAAATGGACATCCTGTATAATACGAATGCGCTCCACAATTTCCCAAAGTTTCTATTAAAATGACCCTTGCGTATGTTTTTGAAATTAGATTGCGTTATTCAACAACGCCATCTGTTGACACTTGCCGGTAGTCTTCTTTTCATTTGTTTCTATGGGGGTGATTCACTGGTTTTTGACAAATTGAAAAACCACCATTGATTGAGTTTCGACTGACAATCATTTCTGAACAGTGACAAGAAAAGATTGGACATTCAACAGTGCCATCTATCGAAAGCTGTCAAAAGTTTCTTTTTCGTTTCTTTTAATACTGAATTGTTTTGTAAAATCGATGGTCTTTTGTTCTTATTGGTTTTTAAATATTAGTAAATGAAAAATTCGCTTGTTTTTTTGTTTTTGTTATTATAATTTTTTAATTTGATTATTTTTGAATTTTTATTATTTTGTTTTCATTGTTTTCTCACCATTCTTTCCAATATTAAAAAGAAATTATCATAATCTAGTGAATTGCGCTGAAAAACCGACCGTCTTTTGTTTCCGTTTTCTTCAACTTTAATGTATTTCTTACGACTTTTCTACTTTTTTTTTTTAATTTGTTTTTTTTTATTTATAACCCACCCAATCTTGAACTAATTTTAGATTCGTAAAAAATAGCTAATTTTGGTTCGTTCCGCGGCAAACGCCGCTACGTCGCTGGAGGCTTAAAAGTGTCGCTATTGTAGCGACAAATCGCTACGATTGGTAATACTGGGTTGGGTTGGGTTGGGTTGGGTCGTAAAAAATAGCTACTTTTGGTTCATTCCACGGCAAACGCCGCTACGTCGCTGGAGGCTTAAAAGTGTCGCTATTGCAGCGACAAATCGCTACGATTGGCAACACTGGGTAGGGGGCTACGTTGCTATGGTAATGTGTTCCAAATAAACAAGAAACAATATAGTTTCATGTGAAAGAGAGTGACAGAGTGGGCGTTGCCATGGGAATTAAACGCGTCATTAAATTAATCGTAGGATGAGAATACGGGCCATTGTACTATTGCGTAATTTAAAAAAGCTGGGCTACATTTTGCAATATTAGAGTAGTGTAAATCGATCTCTGTCTGATTGACATAAACGCTGACAATTAAATCATGTAAATCAATGCCCTAATTCGGAGGCAAGAAGATCACCTTGTCTCATCCGTTTTTGGACAACATTTAAGTCGGTCTGTCACTCTGACAATTACTTTGACTTATACTTTCAAGGTCACAGTGAGAGATTTTGCTTTTTTTAATACCCCCGTGCAAGGTGATTCGGAAAGAACGATTTTCAGGGAAGCGGAATGGCTGTTCTCGACCAAAGAGGGCAGGAAACGCCTGGCGAAAATGTGCAAGCACAACCGCCTCTCGATCGTCACGATGCATCGAGAACAGACCTACGAGAACCTGGAGGGCATTAAAAGCGAACTGAACGACATCGTAAAAAACCTAGCCCTCACAAGCGTCAAGCAAAAGGTTTCGCCTCCCTTCATCATCACACCCACGAATCTACCACACACAGGTTTAATTTCAGATTCCATTTCTGTCGTTTGGTTCGGACGTCGGAAGCCGGACGGTTCGCCATCGCGGAACCTCAAAGTACTCCGGAGACTACGTCGTCGAGGACGTGGAAACTGACACGGGCGTGAAACTACGCAGGCTCTACTACTTACAATCACAGCTCGTGATACAATCGGAAGCCAAATTAAAAACGGGTATGAACCCCAATTTGTCGTAAGATCAAAGTTCACCGTGCGTTTCCAGTGAAGCCCAGAAAAGGGAGCAAGAAGGAGAAGGAAATCGTCGACTCGAGCTGCCTCACTTGCACCCATCACACTTACATGAGTATGTTTACGCACGTGGCCTGCGAGAATAAGGGCGCGCCTTCGGTGGTTGTGATCGGCCTAGGCGGTGGTGGATTGTGCTCGTTTCTGCGCAAGTTCATACCGAGGGCGACGGTTAAGGCCGTCGACATCGACGAGGAGATGATGGAGGTCGCCACCAAGTGGTTCGGGTTGAACCTCGACGGTAAATTGCGAGTGGAAATCGCCGACGGCATCGAGTTTTTAAACAAAAGCAGAAGTGACGGTAAGACCCTTCACCATCACCACTTCGTCGGCGATGTTAATTGTTGATTCTAGCGAGAAAATTCGACGCCGTCCTTTTCGATGTCGACAGCAAGGACACTTCGATTGGCATGAGTTGCCCTCCGGCGCAGTTCCTTGAGAGTGAGACTCTAGATGACGTCATAGCATGTTTGGAAGAGACAGGTGAGAAGCATTACATTTTTTTTTTTGGGTGTTGGAACCTTTTTGTGTAGGACTCTTCGTACTCAATGTGGTGTTGAGAGACGACGGCCTTAGAGACCCGATTTTGAACGACCTCAGGAGCAAGTTCGGGTCAGTCACCTCGTATAAGCTACAGGAAGACCTGAACGAGGTGGTCACCTGCTCACGGCGGAAGATCTCCCCGGAAATGTTGGCCAAAATGTTTTCGGGGGCGTGCGCCGAAATCAACAGGTTTTTCCTGAAGAACGGCCACGTCGAAGACACCGTCGAACTGAGCGAGTGCCTCGGCGGCCTTAAAGTATGTTAATTTTATTTTTGATATTTCTTGCGAGTCGTTTTGATTGCAACGGATTCCTCGAGCACTCTTCAGCAAAGGAGAACTCGGGAACTCTTCAGCCGAGGAGTAGCTCGAGCACTCCACGGCAATCAAACCGATCTGTCAAGAAAAACCGGCCGCGGGATGTCGCAGCCTAAACGATAGATTGTTAATTTTATCCTTGGATGTTTGTTTTATAAAATACAAAAAGTCAAAAACACTGAGTAGGAATATAGGAACTTTTATTGCCCTGTTCCTCCCAGCTATCTGCTTAATAATTCGGGGGTATAAATACAAAACCTCTGCGATGGCTATAACCATGACCGCTTTGACTATGACGTTCTTGGGAAGCAAGTATTCCGGATATTATATTAGTCACATCGACATAGCCCCTAACTACGCAGGGACACTGATGGGGCTGACAAATACATTTGCCACCATTCCTGCTATACTGATATCGATTTTAGCCGAGATGTTAATTCGGTTCGATAAAAAGTTACAATTTCTTTGAATCAATGAAACGGAATATAAAATAAAGGTCTTAAAAAGTATTATGTTAATTAAGTCTTAAAAAAAAAACGTAAAGAAAAAAGGAACGTTTACGTTATTTATTGGATGCGCAATGATTGAATAAATCAAAACGTCTCTGATCAAAACATTCAACTTTTTTCAAAGATTTTTTTGTTATTTCAGCGCCCTCTATTTTTTCGTTAATCATACAGATTCTGTAGGTCAATAGGTCAATTTGTTATTAACCACCATGTGGACACTTAGATTGTCAAGGTCAAACATCGCTGTACTTCCTTTGATATGAAGAGATGGCAGCAAATACTTTTCGGGGACTCGCCACGTTAGGTTTTGTGGTTCACTTCCGAGCTGAACGTTTGTTTCAAGTGGGTTTCATGAAAATGTCATGTGGGTTTCATGAAAATTTAAATATTATATAAAATATGTTCGATATCCTTGAGAAATTGTAATCATGTGATACATAATAATTTGCATAGATGGCGCGCATTGAACGCGTGTTTTCTAAAGCAAAATAGAAATTATTTGTTTCAGTAATTATTCAGTTATGCAAAATTCTTGAGTTTCAAATTAGTGAGGACAAGTACAATTTTGTGTAGCTGGCACCACTGCACGTGAACGTGATGAAGTTTGTTTAATTTTCATCGGTGAAGTTATCGATGAGGTCGTGAACCTAAAAACCTACGAGAATTGCGTGACTAAACAATTTATGGTTCAGGAAAATGTATATAGATGGCGCTATTGTACACGAATATATAACCTAAAATATGTTTAATTTTCATCGATATTGTTGAGAAAATTTAACCTGTAATAGGCAGATGGCGTTTTAATAAAATTATTCAACGTATGCAACGCTTTTAAGCTTCAAATTAGCGAGTACAAGAAATTTTTGCATAGATGGCGCAACTGTATACTGAAAATTTATTTAATTTATCAACCTATGAAAACTATGATTAAAAATAAATTTTCGAATTGTTTATTTTTCGATTTTAATTATTTTGTTTCTTTGTTTTGTCACCATTCTTTTGTTTTATTTATTAATTTATTAAATTGTGATTAGTTTCGAATTTTTGTTATTTCGTTTCCTTTAGTCACCTTTCTTTTAAAACTCTTTTTTTTTTGTTAATTCATTGTGTTATAAAATTCGATTGGTTTTTGTTTTTATTATTCTTTACAATTTGTTTATTTTTCGATTTTTATTATTTTGTTTTTTTTTTTTGTTTTGTCACCATTCTTTTCATACTGTTTTTTTTTTTTCTTATTTATTAATCTATTAAATTGTGTTGTAAAATCGATCGTGTTTTGTTTTTATTATTTTTTTCAACAAAAATAATATTGTGCCAAGACGTCACTATCATTTATACTTTTAAAAGCGTTGTAAAATCGATTGTCTTTTGTTTTTATTATGTGTATTTTTAAATTTGATAATTTTCGAATTTCTATTATTTTGTTTTCTTAGTTTTGTCACAATTTTTTTTCTATTTTTTAAAAATATTTTGTAAATCTTTTAAATTGTGTTGTGAAATTGATTATTTTTTGTTTTTATTATCTTATTAAATTTGATTATTTTTCAATTTTTTTTTTACTTTATTTTCTTTGTTTTGACGCCATTTTTTTCAAATTGTTTTTCTTTAATTTATTTATTATTGTGTTGTAAAATCGATTGTCTTTTGTTTTTATTGTTCTTTTCAATTTGATTGTTTTTCAATTTTTATTATTTTATTTTCTTTTTTTTGTCACCATTCTTTTGTTTTATTTATTAATTTATTAAATTGTGATTAGTTTCGAATTTTTGTTATTTCGTTTCCTTTAGTCACCTTTCTTTTGAAACTCTTTTTTTTTTGTTAATTCATTGTGTTATAAAATTCGATTGGTTTTTGTTTTTATTATTCTTTACAATTTGTTTATTTTTCGATTTTTATTATTTTATTTTTTTTTTGTTTTGTCGCCATTCTTTTCATACTGTTTTTTTTTTTCTTATTTATTAATCTATTAAATTGTGTTGTAAAATCGATCGTGTTTTGTTTTTATTATTTTTTTCAACAAAAATAATATTGTGCCAAGACGTCACTATCATTTATACTTTTAAAAGCGTTGTAAAATCGATTGTCTTTTGTTTTTATTATGTGTATTTTTAAATTTGATAATTTTCGAATTTCTATTATTTTGTTTTCTTAGTTTTGTCACAATTCTTTTTCTATTTTTTAAAAATATTTTATAAATCTTTTAAATTGTGTTGTGAAATTGATTATTTTTTGTTTTTATTATCTTATTAAATTTGATTATTTTTCAATTTTTTTTTTCACTTTATTTTCTTTGTTTTGACACCATTTTTTTCAAATTGTTTTTCTTTAATTTATTTATTATTGTGTTGTAAAATCGATTGTCTTTTGTTTTTATTATTCTTTTCAATTTGATTAATTTTCAATTTTTATTATTTCATTTACTAACCAATTAAATTGCGTTATAGAATCGATTGGTTTTTGTTTTTATTATTCTTTACAATTTGTTTATTATTCAAATTTTTTTATTATTTTGTTTTCTTTGTTTTGTCACCATTATTTTCAATTTGTTTTTTTTTTTTTTTAATTTATTAATTTACTAAATTGCGTTGTAAAATCGATCGTATTTTGTTTTTATTATTATTTATTATTTTTATTATTTTAAATTGTGTTATAAATTCGATTGGTTTTTGTTTTTATTTTTTCAATTTGATTTTTTTTTTCAATTTTTATTATTTTGTTTCTCTGTTTTGTCACCATTCTTTTGTTTTATTTATTAATCTACTAAATTTTGTGTTGTAAAATCGATTGGTGTTTGTTTTTATTATTCTTTTAAATTTGTTTATTTTTCACATTTTATTATTTTGTTTGTTTTGTCGCCAATCTTTTGTTTTATTTATTAATCTACTAAATTTTGTGTTGTAAAATCGATTGTCTTTTGTTTTCATTGTTCTTTTCAATTTGATTGTTTTTCAATTTTTATTATTTTATTTTCTTTTTTTTGTCACCATTCTTTTGTTTTATTTATTAATCTGTATTGTAAAATCGATTGTCTTTTGTTTTTATGTAATTTTTTTAATTTGATTACTTTTGAATTTTAATTATTTAATTATTTTGTTTTCTTTATTGGTCACCATTGCCATACTGTCATCGAAAATTAAAAATAGAATGAAGGAAAAATAAATGAATGTCAACTGTTAGTTTTTCCTTCATTCTCTTGTCGATGTTGTTGTTTTTATCAACTTCCTTTTGTTTTTTATCGAAAAAGTGAAAATGATCAAAAGACATTTTATCTCCTCTGGTCAGTTTTTTTTTTTTCTTTCGGGTTTTCTTTCTATCAATGTTTCATCCGCCGGAAAGTCATCTCATTCTCTGCCTTCCATTGCTCTGCTTTTGTGTTTTCTTTTGTTTTTATTTTGTCTTTCTTTTTGTCGTCGATCTTCTTTTATTTTCGTATTACTTTTCTTTTGTTTCTTATTATTTTTCATTGTCTTTACACGGTCTCCTCTTTCGTTTTCTTCTCAGCCTTGGTATCGTCAGACATATTTTGTTTTTCGTTCATATTTTGGAAAAGAAAACACGAGCAGAGGTGAAAAATTAAACAGAATAGTTGTCTTTCTTTCCGACAAAAGAACGACGTTCATTTGTTTTTCGTTCGTTCTGTTTCGTTTCCATGTTTCTTGTTTCAATTTTCTTTTGTTTTGTTTTTTTTTTTTTTTTGTCGAATTACTTACTGGGAGGCGGCGTTTCGTTCTTGGTGCCCTCCTTTTTTCGTGTTATTTTTTGTCTTTATTTTGTATTACCTGATTCTTCACGTTGTTCCTTTTGTTTCTCGTCGACGAATTTTTTTTCTTGCATTTCATTGTCTTTACTTTTTTTTTTTAAGAAAACGAGCAGAGGAGAAAATTAAATAGAATAGTTGTCATTTGTTTTCGTCGATTTCAAATTTTTTTGTTCACTGTCGATTGTCATTTAAAGTATGTTAATTTTATTCTTGAAATTTCTTGCAAGTCGTTTTGGTTGCAACGGTTTCCTCGAGCACTCTTCAGCAAAGGAGAACTGGAGAACTCTTCAGCCGAGGAGTAGCTCGAGCACTCCACGGCAATCAAACCGATCCGTCAAGAAAAACCGGCCGCGGGATGTCGCGACCTAAACTATCGATTGTTAATTTTATTGTAAAAGAAAAAGAAATCTTAAATCAGTAAACATTGTTTGTTTATTTTGGTTTACACTTGCAGTTAAACTCAAGGGACATTATAATACGCGCAAGCAAACTTAATAAGTACAATTTTTCCGCGCTCCATCTTCAGTTTCAAATCAATTATATCACAGCTCGTCTAAATAGGAATATTTTACCACGCTTTTACAAAACGTTCTGGCAGAACACTTTACAGAGAACGTTCTAACGATAACGCGTTCTCAAAAATCTGTAACAATAATCGCTGTTATATTCTAATAGAGTGAAGCAAAAACGGGGCAGAGTATACAGGTTTATGTGTTTGTGTATGTGTGTATGCATATGTGTGTGTGTGTACAAGAAACTTCAACTTCACATTTCAAACAGTTCTCGTCTCGCCAAACTTTATTCTCCATTAATAAAACCGGTGAGCGTGTGAGACGAGGAACACAACAAAATGGAATGGACTTGTGTGATTAATCCATTACTTGCAAACTTACCCCCCCCCTCTTATTCCCCGCCAATAATCTCTACGTGACTAGAAAAAATGTTTCCCAGATGGAATGCAAGTAATAAATAAATCGAGAGAAAAAAAAAGGCGAAGTCTTAAAACACTTTCCTAAAAATCCGCTTGATTCCGCTCTTCTTCTCTTTCTTGGGGGTCTTCCCCTCGTCCAGGCTGGTCCCCCCCGAAGACGGGGTGGGACTGTGTTGCCCGGAGTTGCTGTCCCCGTTGATCTTCAGTGAGCCGTTCCGCTTGCTCCTCGTTTCCTTTAGGGTCTTCATGAAAGGCGGCGATTCTTTCAAGGGGGCGTTTCCGTTGATCCTCGCGGGCTCTAGGGTTTGAGGAAGCGGCAGCGACTGCAGGGGACTGTTGTCGCTCTCCTCCAGGACGATGGGGATGGCTTCGATCGGACGTTGGTCGCTCGCTTCCCACGGGGCGAACTTCGCAGGCGCCGACTCCTGTCGAATCCACGGGGGTTTGCTTTGCAGGACGACGTCCGACATGGTCGTCCTCGTCGTGGCGTCGCTTTCCGCGTCTTCTTCCGCGAGCATGGAGATCGAGTTCGACCTATGAGGGGCAAGCGCCGGTTTCTTTTTGCGCCTCTTCCGCTCCCTGTATTTTTTTTTGGTGGCATCGACGTCGTCGATCATCAAATCCTTGTACGTGCCCCTGATCTTGAGGGCCTCCTCGCTCGGCCTTCGCTCCTTCTTCTGGGGGACGTTGTGGCTCACCACCGCGATAGACTTGCGGCGCTGAATCGTAACAGTCGGGGGATCATCCGCATGTTTGGGTTCCCCCCGCCGGCAAAACGTAAGAATCCCAAAAAAACTGACCATCGTCAGAAACAACCAGTAGGTCGTCGTGATCCAACTGTTCTTCTCCATCATGAGCGTGCTGACGATCTCGGATAACTCGTCCAGTTGCTGCTCCAACCTCCGATTGTGTTCGTCTCGCTTCCTGCTTTCCTCGTTCAAGGAATTCATGGTTTTATCCAGCAGGCGCTGCATCTCCTCGACCTGCCTCTTGTAGCGCCTGCTCAACTCCTCCAGGTACTGGCTGGAGAGCGACATGTTACGCTCGAGGGCTTTGATCCTGTTGGAGAGCCTCAGGAAAACAGATTCCTTCGCTTGGGGCGCCGTAACGGACATGGACGAGGCTGTGTTTGGTATACTAGTCGAGCCCAAATTATTTAATTCGGACATCAAATCCAAGTCTAAATTCTCCGAGCTTTCCGTCGTAACTTCATACTCGGTCAGATTCTCCAAGCCCAAATCCAACTCCATTTCCACGACGGCTTCCGGGGAGGTGGCGTTCGCCTCCTGTTGGTTTTGCGCCCCCGGAACATCAGAGGCCTTCACGTCTTCTTCGTTTTCCGGCGATGAGTGAGTGTTCAAGTCATCCCCCGGGGCGTAAGTCCTCGTCGGCTTTATCTCTGAGGTATCCGTGATGTTGCTAGCTTCATCATCAGGCAACGAATTGGCGGCCACAACCTCAATTAAATCCTCGGTCGGTTTGACTTCTTCGTTCTGAGTTTGTTGTTCCTCGACGTAGCTCGGGAGATCAGTTGGGATTTCACTGGGGGCCACCTTGGTGATGTTGGGGAATTGTTTGCTGATGTTCAAGACCACTTTCTGCTCGATCACGGCCAAGGCGTTGCACAGGGCCACGAGATACGTGGGGGGGAAGAACGACCGCACGTACGCGCTGTAAACACTGGTAGTTCGAGACGAGGTCTTTCGTTTCCGGAAGTCCAAGCCGAATTCCTTGCACGCGTCCGCGTCGCACAGGGCGTTCTTAATCAGCTCCAACTGTATTAAGTTGTAGAGCTGAGTGGTCCTGCAACTTATTATGTTGTAGACTCTCTCGAACATAGTCTCACTGCAGTTATCACACACGACTAGATGACTGGGGGTCACGCACGTGTTTTTTAATAGACTAGTGGATTTTATGGAGGCGGCACGGTCGGTCTCGCTGCTTTGATTCGAGTTGTTGGCTTTGTTGCCCAGAACTTCCGCCGCCTTCTTCACCATCGAAATAACCGCGTCGGTAGCCGAGCTGAGGAGGTTTTTGGGAGGGTCGCCGTTACTCCCCGTATCCAAAGCTTCGTCGTCGTCGTCGTCATCATCGTCCTCGGATAAATTCTCGTCTTCCTTTTCTAGGACCTCAAACTCCGACGTGCCGTAGACCCGAAATAAGGAGATGGGGCAGAAGTGTTCCGCGCCGTAATGCGAGAGCATCTCCACTTTGATGAACTTCCCGAAGAGATGGGGGTGCAGGTCGTAGCTCTGCACGTCCCGTTCGTCTTTCGCGGTGAACTGCCCCACGTTCGACCAATCCCTGCTCGGAAACCGATCGCTCACGGACACGCTGAAGTCCTTCGGCGACGAAGAGAACAGCTCGAAATTCGCCAGGTCTATCTTCTTGGCCTGTATGGCCTCGCATAGCTCCACTATAAACCAGATGCGATTCGTGCAGGTGTTCAGCTTGTACTCGTCCCTCGATGGGGACAAAATGGAGTTGGCGCTGACCGCTTCCGGATTGGCCGACACTATTTTGGCGCCGCAATCAAGCGAGGCGTAGTTCTTCGACCTCACCTTGACGTTGCTGTTGGATTTGCCGTTGACGTTAACCGTCTGGGAGGAGCTGTTCACCAGTTCCTTCCTCTTCTCGGCTTCCTCCAGCTGCTTCTGCGTCCACTCGGAGAAAGACGGGATGTCCTCGTGCGCCTCGGTTTTGTTTGGGCCGGTCGTCGGCACGTCCTGTTGTTCCACCACCGGGGCTAGATCTAGTTGAGTATCGTTTGTTTCATCAGATCCTGGTTCCTCTTGAGATTCGGCTGAGTTCAGGTTGATCACGTTGCGGATTTGGTCGTCGGCGGCGTTGTCCGCGACCAAATTGGGAGTTTCGTTGTGACTAGTGATGGCAGATGGAATGTCCGCTCGCTGTTGCAGCTCCGCCGTCGCTGCGTCGGCCAGTGTGAAAACTGCACCGTGTCCAGTGTCGGTAAACCTGAGGGGAAAAAGAAAAACGCCAATCATTTTCAAGAAATAACAACTTACCGAGGATATCACCCTGTATATAATCATATTTTTGAATTCTACGTTAAAATTTAATGCGAAATGATGGGTCGCACCATGGGCGTATCGCTGTTAGTTTCAAAATTATCTCATGTTTGTCAAAAATTTGGGGTACGTCTCGTATCTCGCTTGTTTTTGACAGTAGAAAAGAATTATAAACAAATTTCTGACAACAAACACGTCACGTGACCTGTCAACTGAATTGGTGTGTGCTAACGCACGTTTATTGAGGTGGGTTTGCCCGAAAAATTGCTCGGCGATGGATCTGCAGGTAAAATGAAGCGTTTTACGTCTTCGGGAGAAAAAGACATGTTAAGCGATCCCTTGAGGCGATTTACAAATATCCTCAGCAATTTGAAAGCCATCGTCTGCAGTATAATCTTTTTATACTTGTTTCTAGATAATTTGCTCGACAAATCGTTTAATAACTTGCTGGAGGACCGGCGCAAAATTTAATTTTACCAACAAAATGAGAAATAGAAAATAATTAATCGCACTTAAGGCGATCTCACTACTTTAGTTAGTTCATATGATTCTCGTTGGTGTCCTAGCGAATACTAACTTGCTTTAAAAAAATATCGTTTTTTCTTCCAGCGCAGCCGATACCTGCGTTACGTAATAAGAAGCAATTAGTATTTTTTTCAACATCTTTCCCGTAATCTGAGGTGACATCGATTATTTTGTTTGGTATTAATCCTGTATATAAAGTGTGTTTTTAATGTGTTAATCCAAATAAACTAAAACCAAACAACGGGAGAGTAAATACACCACTGAGACCGTAATTAACGGCGACATTCTATTTGATTTTATGTTAGTAGAATAATTTATGTTCGCATTCTAGATTTTATGGGCGGATTGCTTTCAATGCAGGAACGTCCGTTCACAAATAAATATGCCAGCACATGTGGCCGGGAACTTTCTAAGTATTCGTCTGGAAATGTGAGAGTTTCTTGTTCGAAACAAAAAATCCTTTCGATTTACGAGCGCCACTTTTCTGACACACGTGAGTTAGACGGACGGCCGATGTCGCTGTCGCGCAAATATTTTTTTCATTCTAAATTTATCCGGGCGGCGGATCTGTTGATGCAAGTCTGCGATTAAAAAATAGCGCACGAACGCTCGCGAATTTACGCGAAAACAAGAATTTTTTTTGGCTCAAGGATATATTAATTATTAAATATTTTTGACGTTCATAAATAATTTGGAACGAACACCGGATTATATAAGTTAATCTAAAACAACCGGCTAGAGGCCAATCAATCGATAAGAATGAAATTAAACAGGGCCAATAACATTCATTATTTCATTTCCTTAAAACATTTGCGAAACGCCACCTTTGGTAAACCAACGGCGCGTCATAACATCACAGAGATTTAGCACGAGCAACTCGTGATGAAACAAATTTGTTGTATTTACGGGTCGCTACCAGATCAGTAGTAGAACGCATGCGCCACTAACGTGATGACGTCAAAATATGTCATTCCGATCGCTAGTGATGATCTGAATCAAATAGGTTATTGAATTAAAACTAAACGCAAGGACAACTATTTTGTGGCGGTTCGAACGTCGCCAGGCGGCAACAAAACGTCAAGATCACGGATGCCAGAAACGTCAGGTTGAGAAACATCAAAGTGGCAGCTGTCGGAAACGTCAAATTCAGTTGTCAGAAGCGTCAAGCAGACATTTGTTTAACCAAGCAACGTAAATAAACTACCAATTTTTTCAACAAGTAAAAAGAAATGAATCAACAATGTGATGCTCTGCTCCCTTGGCCGGTTATCGTCTGGGCCACTGGAGATTGAAGTCTCGTAGTAATCAATGTTGAGCTCTGGGTTGATGTAGAGACTATCTCAGGGTGTCTTGCTTCACCTTCTTCTCTCTTATTCACTGGCTGGCTTTGACGACATCGATGGTTCTGCGTGACCTCGATGGTGGTTGATTCAATGCACGGTGGACAACTGGTGTAGTGGTCGTGCTTCTGACAATTCAATGCGCGGAAGACCTTTTATGACCTGCTGCACGATGGACAACTCGCGTATTGGTCCTGCTTCTGACAATTTAATGCACGGAAGAGCTGTACGATGGGCAACTCGAGTAGTGGTTGTGCTTCTGACAATTTAATGCACGGAAGACTTTGTTATGAGTTGCATGATGGTCCTGCTTCTGACAACTTAATGCACGGATGAGCTGTACGATAGGCAACTCGTGTAGTGGTTGTGCTTCTGACAATTTAATGGACGGAAGACTTTGTATAGGTTGCGCGACGAGCAGCTCGTGTAGCGGTCATGCTTGTGACAATTTAATGTGCGAAAGACTTTGCATGAGCTTCACGATGGGCAAGTCGGGTAGTGGTTGTGCTTCTGACAATTTAATGCACAGATGAGCTGCATGATGGGCAACACGTGTGATGGTCTTGCATCTGAAAATTTGGCGACACCTGTGATGGTCTTGCATCTGACAATTTAATGCACGGATGACCTGCACGATGGGCAACTCGGATAGTGGTTGTGCTTTTGACAATTTAATGCACGGAAGACGTTGTTATGAGTTGTATGATGGTCCTGCTTCTGACAACTTAATGCACGGATGAGCTGCACGATGGGCAACTCGTGTAGTGGTTGTGTTTCTGACAATTTAATGCATGGAAGACTTTGTTTGACAATTTAATACACGGATGAACTGCACGATGGGCAACTCGGGTAGTGGTTGTGCTTCTGACAATTTAATGCACGGAAGACTTTGTTATGAGTTGCATGATGGTCCTGCTTCTGACAACTTAATGCACGGATGAGCTGTACGATGGGCAACTCGTGTAGTGGTTGTGCTTCTGACAATTTAATGGACGGAAGACTTTGTTATGAGTTGCATGATGGTCCTGCTTCTGACAACTTAATGCACGGATGAGCTGCACGATGGGCAGCTCGTGTAGTGGTTGTGCTTCTGATAATTTAATGGACGGAAGACTTTGTATAGGTTGCGCGACGAGCAGCTCGTGTAGCGGTCATGCTTGTGACAATTTAATGTGCGAAAGACTTTGTATGAGCTTCACGATGGGCAAGTCGGGTAGTGGTTGTGCTTCTGACAATTTAATGCACAGATGAGCTGAGCTGCACGATGAACAACTCGTGTAGTGGTTGTGCTTCAGATAATTTAATAATGTCCGGAAGACTTTGGATTTACGAAAAGGTCACGTGTGTAGAGCTCCTGACAATTCAATGCACGGGAGTTCTTGACGAGTGTTCCTGGCAAAATTCAATGCTCGTGTTGGCGAGTGTTTCCTGACAGTTTAATGCTCGGGAAGCATTTGCCCCTAAGCGGTCGTGCTCTCGCTTCAATAGGGGGGGATGATGTGACTGCTTCATTGGTCCAAAGGTGCAAACGAATCAGAGCTGCATTTCAGGGGGAGGGGGGGCAGTCCTTTTGTGTTATTCCGGAGGTTATCTTAGGAACCAAATTAAAAAATGCAATAATTCGTCGAAGGGCGGCCTAAACTTCGTTTATTTACGTCCATCGTCATCCTTGCTTGGTTAAACAAGTGTCTGCTTGACCCGTCGCTCGCATTTGTCTTTTTGACGTTGTCAATGTGACGTTTCCGACAACATTTCTGAATTTGGCGTTTCTGACAGCTGTCACTTTGATGTTTCTCAACTTGACGTCTCCGTCACCTGTCACCTTGACGTTTTGTTGTCACCTCATAATTTAGCGGCAACAATAAGCGAGTGTTGTTGCCACAATCGCCCACGCAGATGCGCATGCACTTGCTGCTGAAACGTTTTTCTCAAGATTCGCTTTTGGTCCCGATAAGAGCTAAGATTTTCTTGGAATTATTTACGTCGAATACAAGGCTTCTATTGTTTCAAAATTCACAAAGTGAACATAGCAAATAATTCTAAATACAAATAAAAATAAAAACGCAATCAAAAATTCAAATCGAAAAGCGAAGAAACGGCATTCTGTACCATATATATTCATGGCACCTCGTAATTTAATGGCAACAATAAGCGACTATTGTTCTATTGTTCACGTATAGCATCCCAGTGGACAGTAGTTGCCACAATTGTCTATTGCTTTTGTTTTCACGTCCAGGTATGCATGAGCTTGCTGCAGAAACAGAAGAAACGGCATTCTGTACCATATATATTTATGACACCTCGTAATTTAACGGCAACAACAAACGAATGTTGTTCAATTGTTCACGTATAGCTTCCGAGTGGACAGTAGTTGCCACAATTGCCCATTGCCTTTGTTTTCACGCCCAGGTATGCATGAGCTTGCTGCAGAAACAGAAGAAACGGCATTCTGTACCATATATATTTATGACACCTCGTAATTTAACGGCAACAACAAACGAATGTTGTTCAATTGTTCACGTATAGCTTCCGAGTGGACAGTAGTTGCCACAATTGCCCATTGCCTTTGTTTTCACGCCCAGGTATGCATGAGCTTGCTGCAGAAACGGAAGAAACGGCATTCTGTACCATATATATTTATGACACCTCGTAATTTAACGGCAACAACAAACGAATGTTGTTCAATTGTTCACGTATAGCTTCCGAGTGGACAGTAGTTGCCACAATTGCCCATTGCCTTTGTTTTCACGCCCAGGTATGCATGAGCTTGCTGCAGAAACGGAAGAAACGGCATTCTGTACCATATATATTTATGACACCTCGTAATTTAACGGCAACAACAAACGAATGTTGTTCAATTGTTCACGTATAGCATCCCAGTGGACAGTAGTTGCCACAATTGTCTATTGCTTTTGTTTTCACGTCCAGGTATGCATGAGCTTGCTGCAGAAACAGAAGAAACGGCATTCTGTACCATATATATTTATGACACCTCGTAATTTAACGGCAACAACAAACGAATGTTGTTCAATTGTTCACGTATAGCTTCCGAGTGGACAGTAGTTGCCACAATTGCCCATTGCCTTTGTTTTCACGCCCAGGTATGCATGAGCTTGCTGCAGAAACGGAAGAAACGGCATTCTGTACTATATATATTCATGACACCTCGTAATTTAACGGCAACAATAAGCCGGTGTTGTTCTGTTGTTCGCGCACAGCTTCCAAAAAGACAACAATGCCATAATAGGGCTCACGATTGTCCGTTGTCACGCAGATGTGCTGAAACGTTTTCCTCAAGGTTGTTAATCCAGACGAGAGCTAAAATTTTCTTGGAATTGTTTACGCCGAAAACAACAAGGCTCCTACTAGTTCTAAATTCATAAAAATAAAAACGCAATCACAAATTCAATTCGAAGAGAGAAGAAACGGCATTCTGTATCGCATCTAAGGTTTTATTAATTTCTGAATTCCGAACGGATAAATTGATTTTAGTTCACCCGACGGAACTGACTCTACTTTTGGTAACTCAAAGGGTGTAGGTAAAGTGACATCATCGTAACAGACGTCCGTAACGTCTGTTTTTCTTGTTGTTACGCGTGCGCAGTGAGACGGTGCCAATCGCACTTGCGTCCAATTGCAATCTCAGCGATTTTTCCAAGGTTTGCAACTGCTCACGTATTCGCGTTAGTTGCAAGTCGAATTTATTTTCTAATTTTGAAATAATTAATTTCTTGTACAGAATTCCGGTTCGTGTTTTTTTTATTTCCGCAAAATTGTCTTGACGATCACAATTCGTATTTTCTTAAATTTACTTTCAACGCTGGAAAATCGAAGCTCAAGACAATCTTCAATCGTTGAACCTGTTCTAGTTGACCTATTAAAAGCCGGTGTTGTGTCTGGGGCGCCTTTCACAACCCGCCTCTGAAAAATGCAATGCGTTCTCTAATAATACCTCCGACGGGCCGCACTTCACTTCTTCGTGCATAATATGCAACATGCGACGTTCGAAAGTGCACGACATAGGCGTAAGGAAAAGGAAAAAATTCGGCCGGGACTTTCTAGAGTGAGAGTTTGATGCAAATAAATTATGGGCAGGCAGGCTGACGTTTATAAGATTTAAAGCGCGCCGAAGAGATAATTTATTTCTTGCTATACGAATACAATTACGAATTCCTAGAATCTATTACTATTCAAACACCAGCGATACACCCAATAAACGAAATAAAGGGTAACGCGGCCATAGAAAGATGTTGAAATGTTTATGACGGACACGTAGCTTGTGGGAATAAACTTTAGTTACAATGCAATTTGAATTAAAATTAAAGAAAAATCCTAGGGACTCTTAGCAAGGGGGTTTGAATTGTTTCGGTGTTGTAGTGATTTATTTGTTTACCCGTCAAGGCAGGGATCTTATTTTGTAGATACAATTTCTACGGAATCATTTACTTCAGGTGATGGTCAAGCAAATATTTTGGAGTTCGCATTTCAGCTGACCACGTCAATTGAGTTTAAAGGTCAAGGTCACGCCCATAACAACCAAACTTATTTCGTTCGCCTGCTGCTCTTTCTTAACCAGCGGATCATTTTCACTAATCAGTCTATTCCATATACCATCGTCAAAAATCATTTAAAAACCAATTAATACTGTCATTTTTAGGAAAGGAAAAAATATTTTACTACATTTAAACGTTGACCAATCTGTTTAACAAACAAATACAATCACATGACTGGCTGAGCCGTGATGCAACAACGCACATACACAGATTATTTTAACATTGCCAATTAGCGTTCCAGTTCGGCCCGGTTTCAATTTAGACGACGTATAAACAAACGATAACGGAAACTGAAACTCTCCCTAACACGTTTCCTAAGCCGTAATCTATATTCAGCACTAAAAAGATCAGTTGCATTTAAAAGTGGGTTTATAATTAGCTGCGCGAGGTCAAAAGGCAACGCTATTTAGAACCGGCCTTACTAACGGCGCGACGCAGTGCATTGCTCTGCCTATAAATAAATAAGCAAGTAATCAAGTGCGAAGCGCCGAATGAGAGAAAGTGATAATGAATTATCTGTCGGATGTGATATTTCAGTGAGCAGGAAGCCCCTCGACAAAAGCGGTGCTGAAAAATTTCATCGCCAAATAAACCTACGTTTTTTCTCAGACTAATTACATCCTCAATCGATCGATCGATTAGCTTATCGATTTCTTTCTGGTACGTTCACAAACATCTTAGTCGTTTCCGCATTTGTTTCTGGCGATGAAAGGCCCAGTACTTATCAATACCCCCTCGTATATTAATTTGTTTAGTGTTTAGCAATCTTCTTTTTTTTTGGCAATCTAATGTAATAATTAAAAAAAGACAGAAGTCCTTCTAAAAGGTAATAAAATTGACAGTAAGAGAAAAAAAATAAAAAGCTTGCTGCTCTCGGGTTCTCTGCCGTGTAGAAAGTTTGTAGAACTTGACGTTTCGATCATCTTGTCGTGATCTTCTCCAGAATTGAAGTGAAGTGAGAAGAACACGACAAGATGATCGAAACGTCAAGTTCTACAAACTTGATCGTCGTGATCTTCTCGAGAATTGAAGTGAAGTGAGAACAACACGTTAAGATGATCGAAACGTCAAGTTCTACAACCTTTCTACACGCTAGAGAACCCAAGAACCGAAGAGCAGCCATCAACGACGGCCGTGACAGCCTGAAAACTACAAATAGAAAGCTATAAACAAAAAAAAAATTTAATAATCAATCTAAAGGTTTAATAATAAATTACGAATTAATCACTGTCCAGGTTTCCAAAAGAAATCGAATTCAAAATGAGAGGGGAATTAAGAGAGAAGAAAAAAAAAGCCAAAAGCAAATAAATGAGGGACAAATTAAAAAACAAACGAAAGACTGTCGCGCAAGGTGATAAAAGTCGCCGTGTGAGAAAGAAAATAAAAACAAAAAAATTCTGATTTGATCGCTGCTTAACTCTTCAAAAGAAGTCTTTTCAAAATGTGATAAAAACTGAGAGAAAATACAGGCTGCCACAAAATGACAAAATTCATAGTGAGAGAAATAATGTAAAAAAAAAACAAAAATAAAAATAGAATAAGCTTCTAAAAGAAATCTATTAAAAATGAGAGAAAAATTAAAGGAAAAACAAAAGATTGTTAAAAAATGTACAGTAAGAGAAGAAAAGCAACGAACAAATAAATCAAAAATAAAAATTAAATAATTTAACTTGGAGGCTTCCGCGACCGTTGTCTATAATTGAGTTGGGTTCCGGTTGGAACCGCGTCACGACTGGTTCTACTGCCGACGTTTCGTTCTCCATTGCTTCTACTGGTAGTAGAAGCAGTCGTGACGCGGTTCCAACCGGAACCCAACTCAATTAAAACTAAACGAAACGGTGAATTATCACCGCTAAACCACTGAAGAGAAGTCTGCTCAAAATGAGAGAAAAATTAAAAAAAAAACAAAAGACTACCGCATGGTGACAATAAGAGGAAAAACGCAAGAAAAAAAAAAACAAATAAAATAAAAGTTTGATAAAACTCTCTTTCCAATTCAAAAAAAAAATTTTTTTTTTCAAAATAACTGCCACAAGGTGATAAAATTCACAGTAAAAAAAAAAGAATGTAGAAGAACAGATAAACAAAAAATAAAAACAAAACATTATAGGCGAAAAGTTTGATAAAATTCTGAATTAATTATCGCTCAACTCTCCAAAAGAAATCTTTTCGAATGAGACAAAAATTAAATGAAGATAAAGACCACCACAGAGCGATAAAATTCATGGTTGAGAGAAAGGACGTAAAAAAGCAAAACAAAATTGAAAGAAATCTGATTAAAAAAGACTGTCGAAAAGACAATAGAATTCACAGTAAAAGTAAAATAAAAACCAAATAAAATAAGCTTTCCAAGAGAAATCTGTTCAAAATGAGAGAAAAATTTAAAAAAAAAAACAAAAGATTGCCGCAAGGTGATAAAAGTCCCAGTGAGAGGAAGAACGCAAACGAAAAACAAATAAGATAAAACAAAATATGTACAATCGTGGACAAAAAATTCCGGACACCCAAATTTCATTTCTGCTCGCATGGGAAAGTTTGTTTTTGTTTTCTTTTTTTTGCAACATGTGAAACATCTACAGAGTAAGGGGTAGTAAACACGTAATTTATCCACAAAACTGCAAAATTTTCTTTACTCAAAAAATGATAAGAGATAATGAAGGTAATGTTTCACAATTTGTGAAAATAAACAACCCCCCTCCCATTATCACACACATTAAATTGGGTGGCCGGAATTTTTTGTTCACGAGTGTAGAATAAACAAAAAGTTTCATAAAATTCTGCATTAGTTTAGTTACCCTTAACTTTGTTTAATTGAGAAAAAACAAAAGAGTGTAGAAACACTGATAAATAAAGGAAAAATAAGTATTATAAAATAAAAATAAAATTAAAAGAAAAGAAAATCTATTCAAAATAAGAGAAAAATAAAAAAAAAACAAAAGACTGTCGTAAGGCAGTGCAATTTACGGAGATGGAAGAATGCGAAAACAAATACGTAATTAAAAAAAGGTAAATAAAAAATAAAATAACTAAACGAAAAGTACGATAAGATTGTAGATAGGTTCATACTTTCCTGCTTTTTGTATATAATTATTCGGGTAGATTAACGCAATAAATGCTTTTGTTTTGAAAAAAGTGATAATATTGCAAAAAGCAACTAAGTATTTGCGGCGGGAAATTTAAAAATGTCGAAATTTTTAAACTCGAAAATTGTCAAATTCCTAAACGTGGAAATCTAGAAATACAGTGTGACTGACAATTATTCCAACAAAAAAAAAACACGTAAGAGAATGGATGTCACAGATTACGGAATGTTTAAAGAATTCTTCTAAACAGTTTAGCAAGAAGCTCGCTTTACAGGCATCACTTTCAGAAATGGTCTATTCACAACTAACTACATACTATCAACGTCTCGAGAGGTACTCGTCAATGATTCGGCAATTTTAATTGATCTCAAATGGACGCGGTAACAGAAGTCTGACTTGTTTCTTTTACGCGATGTAATTATTAGTAATTTCCAAAATAACTGCAATTGCGTATGAAATAAGGGGAAAGAGTAACGATAATTCTGATCCATTTAATGGTATTATTAGTATTTAACCAATCTGAAAAGCATTCGCACCTATCGATGCAGTACGGATACAAAAAACTTTATTTAAATGTAGAAAAAATTCTGCGTAATTAATTAGTTATAAATTTACCCCGAAAAGTAAGTATATTTAAATTAAATCGCCAAATCCACAGCGTGCAGTTCGTATTTCACGGCGTGGGTCGTTGACCCAAAAACGAAGTTGACGTGAAATTCCATTTAAAGGTCAAGTTCACGATGCCACGCCGCCATATCATAAAACCATAAAAACTTTTATTTCGTCCATCTGCTCCTCTATTTTTTAACCAGAGGCGCATCGTCGTTTTGGAGCTAATTTTCGTTTAATTATTTCTCGAAGGAAACGAAGATACGTAGGATACAAGAATCTACAACCAATTTCTCTAATAAATACGCACAAAAAAATAAATGAAACTAATCATCCGACCTTCTCATATCCAAAAAACGAACGTCCAGGACTTGTGTCCGTGGAGGTTAGAAATCCTCAAAGCGTCACGTCAAACACCTGACAGATGTTGCTTCGTGTCAACGAAAAAGCGAATACCAGGAGGGAGTCACGTTCAGTTACCACCTTCGATAGCGTTAAAGTGGTATCCTCTCTTGTTCAGGTAACCAACCTTAAGATGTCACATGTTTCGGAAAGGCGAATGGCAGCCCTAGAATTCAAACGAGTGTCTACCCGAGACAGACTCAATACAACAAAGGGTTGTATGGAGGCGGCTCCTTTGGCGGTCAAAACTCCAAAAGATCAAACGATGGTGCGACCACGTTTCCGCCCCAAAAACTAAAAATGAATTTAGTGAAGTTCTTCACCGTAACAACAGGAACTCACTGAAAGGTTAGAGGAGGCATACTAAGAGATTAGATAAGAAACATACAAATCAGAGAAGAACTAGAAATAACGTCAGTAACAGCTAAGCTGGTGGGGTCACCCACAGAGAATGGATGACAAACGACAAGCAAAACAAATATGGGATACGAGGACGTGAAAAAAAAACAGAGGATGACCACAGGATACGTGGAACAAGACACTGTTAAATAAAGATAAGGCATGGAGTGAAGCAAGGAAGATAGCACAGGATAAAAAAAACTATGGAGACGTGATTTCTGGGCTAAAGCAGCGGTTATTGGTCAGGGGGGTTTTTAAAATTTGCTTCGGGGGGCCTAGGGAGGAGGAAATTTGGTTACGTGCGAAGGCAAAAGCAAAAACGGAAGACAGAAAGATTGAAATCTCTCGAGCGAAAGGTTGAATTTTGAATTTGACTTGGCAAGTTTCTTCTGAGTGCTTTGCAGTTGTTCTCGCATTTTTCTCATAATTATAGCTAAATCATTTTATTCCGGTACGGTCAAAAATCTAGTGACAAACAAAACCCGAATACTTCCGCATTCGCTCCGCGAGAGTGACGCCGCGAGTGTATCTAAAAACAAGTGTGTGAGTGTGTGTTGCGCTAATCTCGGGACGCGGATAGGTAATTTGCATTAGTTTGTATTTCTTCTTCGCATACTTGGTGGTATACATTTTTAAAGAATTATTTTAATTGGCTCATCAATCTGTGACTAGAGAATCTGTAAAGTTCAGTACTTGCATTGCTTATGCAATTTTTTGTTGTACTTTCATTTGAGTCGAGGTTAAATCTCAATAAGTTCGGTACGTTGCGCGTTCTGTGATTCAGTCAACCAGAGTCAATTAACTGCCCCCTCAAATCTATTGGGTAATTCAAATACAGTGTATTATTGTAAAATAGTTCTACCCTTTTGGCAATATTCTCTGGGAAGTCGGAAACACGCTAACGATGGTATTGCGATTTGCTCAGGGAAGTCTACAGTTCGAACCACTAGTCCAGGGCAAAGTTATATGTGCCGACGAAACCGAGTGTGGCCAGCACAATCTAACCTCAGAAACCAAGGCCAATTTACTGCTCGTTACGAATTTCGTAAAACAATTTGAACCAGCCACACATAGCCATCTTCTTAACAAAACTTCTCTCACACCCTGCGTATGGACCGAAGTGTGGTCCGAAGGTTAATTGAAAGCAATTTGTCGAGAGACTGAAAGTGCCATAACCGCCAAAGCGGAGTGCCGATAAAACATTTGGGTCCATTAGTTAGATAATAGATTTAGCCGACGAAAAACGATGTAGAGAGATTTGAAAAGAGACGTACACTGTACCACCCTCTAAAGCAATTGGACGTAGTTGACGAAAGATCCTACCCTTTGAGCTCAATTAATCAGGTTAGCTAGCGATAGGGTTGCCCATCACCTCCGCCAGGAGTCCCTGAGAAACTAGCCAAAGCGGAGTGCCGATAAAACAGTCATTTGGATCCATTAGTTAGATAATAGATTTATCCGACGAAAAACGACGTAGAGGGATTTGAAAAAAGGCGTACACTGTACCACCCTCTAAGGCATTTGGACGTAGTTGCCGAAGGATCCTACCCATTTGACCTCAATTAATCAGGTTAGCTAGCGATAGGGTTGCCCATCATCTCCGACAGGAGTCCTTAGGCGAGGGTTCATACCTGTTAGTGCATGTCTTATTGAAGCAATAACATTTTTTTGACCTTTCCGGTTCTCAGAAGTAAACCTTTCCAGTAAATACGCGTGCAGGCAGTAAGTTAATCAATTTGTCAATAAGTTTAATTTGTTTTTTATTTGGACCGTTTTATTGGTTATTTAGTACTCCGTAAAAGTCAACAAACAAGGTAGCACATCGGCGTGTCACGATATGCTGGGTGTTTCTTAACTTCATACAAAAAATGAAACCAGTGAAAGTTTACATTAAAAGTGATAGAATGAAGCACATATTAGAGATAATAAATGTTTTTGGCGAACGATGAAACAGCTTGATAGTCCCTGGTTTACTTTTATGACGTAATTACGTACTCAGAGAAATTTGTTGGTGTCAGCATCGGCTGTTGTCAGCTGTACTTTGTCGCGTTGAAAATATGCCGAATTTTCCAGTGGACATGATTTTAATTTACGGCGAATGTGGTCAAAATGCGTTGGCTGCAAGACGACGAATCAGTGTTTACAAGGGATGCAGTGTGGGCAGAAAAAATCCTCCTGCAATGCGGCGCCGTAGTTTTCAACAACGTTTTTCGGTCAATCTGCGTGCAGGTATGTTAAACGGCACTTTAATCGGTCTATTTGTTTTACCTAATCGCTTGGACGAAATGGTGTAGTTAGGTTTCTTGCAAACTAATTTGCCGGAACTCCTGGAGGATGTAAATTTAAATGTTAAAAAATATTAGACCTCAATCCATTAGATTTTTATCTGTGGGGACGTTTAAAAAATCTAGTGTACGCCGAAGAAGTAAATACAATAAACGAACTCAACGCATGCAATGGAAAATATCCGCAAACAGAACCAATTCCGTAACACATGTGAATCCCTGCTTCGTCGAGCCGACGTATGTTTACGTCTCGCGCAGAGGGAGGGGAACTTCGAACACTTATTGTGAGTGAAGGTCACCGTCCGTTGCGTCCAGCGGTTCTAAACATTTCACAGGGAATTGCCGGATGTCGGTATGATTTTTTTTTTTCCTGTTAATTTTGATGTATTCGTGAGAATATCTCGTACCACATACGCCATTAATTTTTTTATATCAAATTGAAGAACACCCTGTATACATAATTTCCGAAAACTAAAGTAGAAAGACACGTCTTCCAATACTATCGGAGATAGCTTCTTATCGTGGTGGAGCGATTGTCAGTCACCCTGTAGAAAAGCGAATTCGAAATTTGAAAACGAGCAGAATTTCTGACGGAATACGAAATAGACTCAGCAATTCAAAAGAGGACAGAGAAAACAACTGAATAAAATAGGATTTGAAAGCAAAAATGGTCCAGAAAAAGAAAACAGAAAGGATTGAAAATAAACAATTGAACAAAGGTGCTGGTAAAAAGCAAAAGTCAGAAACTTGATGCTAATTAAGGATTCAAAAGTGGGATTTCGCAATTAGTTTTAACTGTTACGTATGTAATAGGCATGGTAATGTTGCTGCCATGTTGTAAAGAAAATGTCAGAATCTTGGCGTGGCAAAATGAATTTAAATCCTCATGGACATTGTTAATAATTTACGTACTTACGTACATCTGCTCCTACTCTTTTAATTAATTAGAAATAATGAAAGTAAGCAGAAATCGATAGATAATATTCATATAGCTGGGAATTGGTTTTTACGCGAAAGATATTTTTTAAGGCAAGTAAAATTGATAAAGCAAGACAAGAAACTTTACGAGTCGTTTTCAATTTAATAATAAAATAAATAAAACCGTTGCCAGCAGCAAACCAGCGTTATAAATCCAGCACGAAGGTCGGGAAAACAAAAAATACAATCAATACAAGTCGTAAACCGACGTAATCAAATTATCTCTCCGCAAATGATATGGATGGCGCGCAAATTGTTCCGGAACAATTAAATATTTATTTTACGTAAAACGAACGAACGCTATATTTACATCACGAGGCATGTGACTTTGCACATTTAAATTTTTGCGTAAGGCCGAGAAGTATGAAGAGATTTCGTTTTCGTTGTGCTCGAACGTTTTCGATTATGCAATTAGAAATTCGTTCCGCAAACTATACAAATACCGACCCAATTAGTATAACTGTGAACAACTGCACCGACAGTTTTTTTTTTAGCTGACATTCCGATTCTTCGCTGGCGCCTGGCCTTGACTCTGTTTTGATTAAAAATTATGTACGTCAAACGATATGCTAATCCACATATGCCAATTAAATTAGGCAGAAATTTAAACCCGTTCTTCCCGATGTGAAAGAAGATTCTTTTCTACACGCTTGAACTCGTGAGTTAAGAAAAAAGTAAGAAAGCAATGCAAAAAAAATAACTGTTGGAAAAAGAGGGCTTTCGTTTTCAAAGTTATACCCTCAGACTGTTTATGACAATTGTTATGTCATAGTTCACTCGTCCAGGCCATTTAGGAGCCCTACTGTGTATTTCGGAGTAATGAGTAACATCATAATTACTATTTCTCTTGAAGCAGCAAAGAAAATGAGATTACTTAACTCTCGACGCTTGGTTTACTAGAAGTTATTCAAAACTGTCCACCCTGTATGTGTGGACAGTTCAGTACCGTTCAGCGTATTGTTCATTTCTGGGGGTGTTATCATAATCCCATCAGTTAATACCCAACTTTAGAAGGGGTTGAAATAAATAACCCATTACATAGTCGTTCCAAATTAATTTGCTGCTAAAGACCATTTATTCACTTCAACGAATAGTAATAAAGGAATTACGAAAATGGTCTGCTATTTACATAATGGCGTACTCTTCTGGATTATTCAAATATTCGTCCAATCGGATTATCTCTTCTATAATCAGTGACTGATTCTTGATTAAATTAAATCCTGCCAATACACCTCGATTTCGAATTGTTCAAATGACGAAGTCGAATCCAACGAAAATATTCTTAATTGGTCGTTATTTATTTAATTATTCATTAAACTCGTGACTTTTTTTATTAGTCGACTGTCAATTGTTTTTTTTTTTTCGTTTAGTTTATTGTCATTTGTTTTCCATAATTGGACGATTGTTTCTGTTAAGTTGATTGTCGGTTATTTTTCTTTGTTTTTTCGTTTTCATTGGTCTCGTAAGGTGATTGGTTTTCTTTTTATTAATTGACCGTCATTTATTTTTCTTAATTAGTCTTTGTTGATTTACTTATTTATTATCGATTGACGATTTCTTGATTGGTCGATTGTCAACTGTTTTTCTTTATAAGTTGATTGCATTTATTTTTCTTAATCGGTTGTTATTCATTTATTTATTCATTAATCTCGTTTGGCGATTGACTTTATTTGATTAGTCGAATATCAATTGTTTTTCATTGTGAGTTTATTGTCATTTGTTTTTCTTAAATAGACTATTGTTTCTGTCAATTGACAAATTTGTAACTTATGTTGCAAATAAATTCAAATTCAAGTTTGATTGTCATTTATTTTTCTTTAGTCGCGTCAAGTGACCGACTTTCTTATTAGTCGGCCGTCGTTTGTTTTTCTTAATTGATCGTTATTTATTTATTTTTTATTATCGACTGTCATTTGTTAAATTGATTATGATTTGTTTTTCTTAATTAGACGATTGTTTGTTTCTTAATTAGACGATTTGTTAAGTTGATTGTCATTGTTTTTCTTTGCTTTTTTCATTAGTCACGTTTAGTGATCGACCCTCTTTTTATTGGTCGAGTGTCATTTAATTTTTTTTAATCGCTTCCTTATTTATTTACTTTTTTATTATCGTTTGACTCTTTTCTTTTTTTTTCTGAACTTATTGTCGTTTTTCTTTTGTTTAGTTGAATGTCATTTAGTTTTCTTCATTGATCGTTGTTTTTTATTATTATTACTTATGTATTTATTATCGATTGACGCTTTTTTCATTTGTCGATTGTCGTTTGTTTCTCTTCGTTTAGTTTATTGTCGTTTGTTTTCCTTAATTGGACGATTGTTTCTGTTAAGTTCACTGTCGATTTTTTTTTGTTTTTCGTTTTCATTGGTCTCGTAAGGTGATTGGTTTTCTTTTTATTAATTAGCCGTCATTTATTTTTCTTAATTAGTCGTTATTGATTTGCTTATTTATTATCGATTGGCGCTTTCTTAATTAGTCGATTGTCAATTGTTTTTCTTCATAAGTTGATTGCATTTATTTTTCTTAATTGGTCGTCGTTCATTTATTTATTCATTAATCTCGTTTGGCGATTGGCTTTATTAGTCGTATATCAATTGTTTTTCATTGTGAGTTTATTGTCATTTGTTAAATAGACTATTGTTTCTGACAAGTTTGATTGTCATTTATTTTTCTTTGTTTTTTGTCGATTGTCGTTTGTTTCTCTTTTAAGTTGATTATCATTTATTTTTCTTAATTGGACGTTGTTTATTTATTTATTCATTCATTAATCTCGTTTGGCGATTGACTTTTTTTATTAATCGACTGTCAATTGTTTTTCTTTGTGAGTTTATTGTCATTTGTTGTTAGATCTTTTGTTAAAAAACAATTAAATACAAAGGAACAAATGAAAGTTCAATTTATATAAAACTTTTCCATTAGAAATCGTCGACTTTTTGTTTATAAATAGACAACAAAAAGTAATTATACGTAAAGAAACAAATAAAAGTTGAATTTTCAAAAGCTTCGCGCGCCTGATATCGTCGATTTTTCATTTGTTTTTTCTTGCTCACAAAAAGAAAAAAAAAAAGAATAGCGAAATGCAAAGAAACAAATGAAAGTTTGATTTTCAAAAACTTCGATCCGGAAATCGTTAATTCTTTATTCGTTTTTTGTTCCTAATTAAACGACTGTTTATGTTAAGTTGACTGTCATTTGTTTTTTCATTAGTATCGTTAGGTGATTGTCTTTCTTTTTATTAATTGACTGTCATTTATTTTTTTTTAATTAGTCGTTATTTATTTATTTTTTATTATCGATTGTCATTTGTTTTTTTTTGTGTTGATTGTCATTTGTTTTTCTTAATTAGCCGATTGTTTATGTCAGTTATTTTTCTTTGTTTTTTCATTAATCGCGTCAGGTGACAAGTAAATCAATAACGATCAATTAAGAAAATTAAGGCCGTCATTTATTTTTCTTAATTGATCGTTATTTGATTGTTATTGATTTACTTGTTCATTATCTTAAAAAAACTGTTGCTACACTTTTGCTGACGAGATCCCAAATAGGGTCGAAACAGCTATACAGAGGATGCTCGAGGTATACTTATTTCTTATCGATTGACGCTTTTTAAATTAATTAGTCGATTGTCATTTGTTTTTGCTTTTAAGTTGATTGTAGTTTATTTTTCTTAATTAATCGTTATTTATTTATTTTTTTCTTATCAATTGTCATTTGTTTTTCTTTGTGAGTACATTGTCATTTCTTTATCTTAATTAGATTGCTTTTAAGTTGATTGTCATTTGTTTTTGTTAATAAGACGATTGTTTTTGTTTAGTTGATTGTCATTTATTTTGCTTTATTTTTTCATTAGTCACGTCAAATGATCGACCCTATTTTTATTAGTTG
Organism: Serrognathus titanus; assembly: GCA_039766575.1. Taxonomy (NCBI): domain Eukaryota; kingdom Metazoa; phylum Arthropoda; class Insecta; order Coleoptera; family Lucanidae; genus Serrognathus; species Serrognathus titanus. The sequence goes on from CM077914.1 coordinate 61,590,510, forward strand.
ACTGTCATTTATTTTTTTTAATTAGTCGTTATTTATTTATTTTTTTATTATCGATTGTCATTTGTTGAATTGATTGTCATTCGTTTTTCTTAATTAGACGATTGTTTTTGTTAAGTTGATTGTCATTTGTTTTTCATAATTAAACGATTGATTTTGTTAAATTGATTGTCATTTTTTTTTTCTTAATTAGACAATTGTTTTTGTTAAATTGATTGTCATTTGTTTTTCTTTATTAGACGGCTGTTTTTATTAAGTTGATTGTCATTTGTTTTTCTTCATAAGTTGATGGTTATTTATTTTTATCTTTTTTTTATTGGAGAACTGTCAATTGTTTTTCTTTGTGAGTTTATTGTCATTTGTTTTTTTATTAGACGATTGCTTTTGTTAAGATGATTGTCACTTGTTTTTCTTAATTCGTCCTTACTTATTTAGTTCTTTATTCTTATCGATTGACGCTTTTCTTATTCTTTCTTGGTTTATTGTCGTTTGTCTTTTGTTTTGTTGGATGTCATTTATATTTCTTCATTTCTCGTTATTTATTTATTTTTTATTATCGATTGTCATTTGTTTTTTTTTTGTGATTTTATTGTCATTTGTTTTTCTTTGTAAGTTTATTGTCTTTTGTTTTTCTTAATTAGACGATTGTTTTTGTTAAATTGATTATCATTTGTTTTTCTTTGTTTATTAATCACATTAAGTGATTTCATTAATTACATTAAGTGATTGACCCTCTTTTTATTAGTTGACTGTCATTTTTTTTTAATTGCTCCTTATTTATTTACTTCTTTATTATCGTTCGACGTTTTTCTTTTTCTTTCTTTCTTAGTTGAAGGAAGTTGATTGTCATTTATTTTTCCTAATTGATCGTTATTCATTTATTTATTTGGTGAATGACTTCTTTTTTTTATTAGTCGACTGCCAATCGTTTTTCTTTGTGAGTTTATTGTCACTTGTTTTTCTTAATTAAATCATTTGTTTTTCTAGAGATTGTTTTTGTTTAGTTGATTCTCATTTATTTTTCTGTTTTTTTTTTAATAGTCACGTTAAGTGATTGGCTTTCTTTTTATTAGTTGACTGTCATATATTTTTTTATTATCGAGTGTCATTTGTTTTTCTTTGTGAGTTTATTGTCATTTCTTTTTTTTTAATTAGGCGATTGCTTTTGTTAAGTTGACAGTCACTTGTTTTTCTTAATTAGACGATTGTTTTTTGTTAAGTTGATTGTCATTTATTTTTCTTAATTGGTCCTTACTTATTTAGTTCTTTATTTTTATCGATTGACACTTTTCTTATTTTTTTCTTAGTTTATTGTCGTTTGTCTTTTGTTTAGTTGGATGCCATTTATTTATTTTTCTTTATTGGTCGTTGTTTATTTATGTATTTATGTATTTATTATCGATTGACGCTTTTTCAATTAGTCGATTGTCATTTATTTTTCCTTATAAGTTGATTATCATTTATTTCTCTTAATTAGTCGTTATTTAATTTTTTTTTTTGCATCAAATTCGTTTTTGTTAAGTAGATCGCCATTTAATTTTCTTTGTTTTTTGATTAGTCACGTAAAGTGATTGACTTTTTTTTTTATTAGTTGACTGTCAATTTGTGAATTTATTGTCATTTTTTTTCTTTAGTCTCGTTAGGTGATTGGCTTTCTTTTTATTAGTTGACCGTCATTTATTTTCTTAAGTAGTCGTTGATTTACTTATTTATTATCGATTGACGCTTTTTTTATTAGTCGATTATAATTTGTTTTTCCTTGTGAGTTGATTGTCTTTTGTTTTTCTTAATCAGACGATTGTTTTTCTTAATTAGACGATTGTTTTTCTTAAGTTGATTACATTCGGGGACATTTACGAACGAGGTTGCGTAAACATAAAACATATTGTTAACTGTAACACATCGACGTTTTTCCTCGAATAATTATGATTGGATATCGATTTCTGCTGTAGTAGTTTTTGTGTGGCCAGCGTATTACAAAAGGTTAAGGTCGTCTATAAACAACACATCTATTTCTTGCTCCATAAATATTTCATTAGTGATAAGCGCCTCCTTTTTATCTAGCGCAATTTATTTTATGGTCAGTGTGGAGATGTGTGACAGAGAAATTATTTGGCCTACATCTTCTCGTTCTCGTGAAATATGATGCAATTTTAGTCAGGCATTGATAAGCGTACGTAAACCCATGAAAAAATTTTATTCATGCTGATATCATCACAATTACGATAAAATTAAATCAATCGCGAAGACTTTATCAATCAAAATACTACATAGTTCTAGAGTAATCTTTAATTTCGATTAAAAAAAACACGGTGATTTGATATTGCGAAAAGTATACTGACGACTCTACAATGTAAACAAATGTATAAACAGTATTTGGTACATTTCTTTATAAAAAAAATCCCTTTTATGCATCAGGATTTGAAAATCCCTTCATAAAGAGATAATCCCTCCCATCTGGCAATGCTGCTGACAAATTCTTTTTATACATAATTATTTCAATATGCCAAAAAAAAAGAAATAGAAGAGAAAACCCCTTTGTTTATTAAAAAAAAAACTTGGGTTGAACGAAGCCAAAAATCCCTCCAAAAAAGGATGACCCCTTCCATTTGGCAACGCTGGCAACAAATTTAATAATTTCAACATATTGCCTATTATTATTTTTTTAATCATTCTATGTGTATCACGTTTCTAAAAGCGTTAAAATCCCCACGGCGTTACTTTTAATTACAGATTGTAATTCTACAGGGGATGTCCGGAAAGTCCTGGGATTGATTTGGAAAACTCGGCTTAGATTAGATGCCTACAGCAAGCTTATAAATCTCCAAACAAGTATTATATTATGCAATTGATTAAAAGTACGTCATCGTACGACTGGAAGATTTTTTTTTAATTTAAGTTTTACTCTGAGCATTTACGTTATTAAATTAATGATTACTTCGTAACTTACTTAAAATGCTGCTGAGCTTCATTTAAAAAACGTCAGATTTTTTTAACAGACGAGTTAAATCATTTTCAAACTATTGGAACCTTCGATGTTCACGATTCGCTTTGATTTATTCGCAAACCCTCGTATCTTAAGTATAATTTTTTATGAGTAGATTGTCAATTGTTTTTCTTAATTAGACGATTGTTTATGTTGATTGTCATTTGTTTTTCTTAGTTTATTTTTCATTAGTCTCGTTAAGCGATTGTCTTTCTTTTGATTAGTTGACCGTCATTTGTTTTCTTAAGTAGTCGTTGTTGATTTACTTTCTTATTATCGATTGACTCTCTTTTTATATTAGTCGATTGTCAATTGTTTTTCTTCGTGAGTTTATTGTCATTTGTTTTTCCTAATTAAACGATTATTTATGTTAAGTTGATTGTCAATTGTTTTTTCTTTCATTAGTCTCGACACGTGATTGACTTTCTTTTTATTAGTTGACATTAGTTGTCATTTGTTTTTCCTTATAAGTTGATTGTCATTTATTGTTCTTAATTGGTCGTTGTTCATTTATTTCTTCGCTAAGCTCGTTTGGTGATTGACTTTTTTTTTATTATTCGATTGTCAATTGTTTGTTTCGTGAATTTTTGTCATTTGTTTTTCTTAATTACGCGATTGTTTTTATTAAGTAGATCGTCATTTATTTTTCTTTGTTTTTTTTTTGATTAGTCGCGGTAAGTGATTAGCTTTCTTTTCATTAGCTGACTGTCATTTATTTTTGACTTGTTTTTATTAGTCGATTGTCAATTGTTTTCCTTTGTGAGTTTATTGTCGTTCGTTTTTTTTAATCGGTCATTATTTACTCACTTATTTATTTATATTTTCGTTCGATTCGTTAAGTGACTGTTTTTTTAAATTATTAGTAGATGATCAATTGTTTTCCTTTCTGAAGTTAAAGTCGTTTGTCTTTTGTTTAGTTGAATGTCATTTGTTTTTCTTAACTGATCGCTATTTATTTACTTTAGTTTATTTATTCATTACCCTCGTTAGGTGATTGTTTTTTTTTATGAGTAGATTGTCAATTGTTTTTGTTTTGAGTTTATTGTCATTTATTTTTCTTAATTGGTCTTTATTAATTTATTTCTTCATTAGTCTCGTTTGGCGATTGGCTTTTTTTTATTAGTCGATTGTCAATTGTTTTTGTTGAATGTCATTTATTTTTCTTAATTGGTCGTCGTTCATTTATTTTTCATTAATCTCGTTCGGTGGTTGGCTTTTTTTATTAGTCGATTGTCAATTGTTTTTTGTTGAATGCCATTTATTTTTCATAATTGGTCGTTGTTCATTTATTTTTCATTAATCTCGTTTGGTGATTGGCTTTTTTTTATTAGTCGATCGTCAGTTGTTTCTTTTTTCATGAGTTTATTGTCATTTGTTTTCCTTAATTAGTCGTTGTTCATTTATTTCTTCATTAATCTCGTTTGGCGATTGACTTTTCTTTTATTAATCGATTGACAATTGTTTGTTCTTGTGAGTTTATTGTCAATTATCTTTTTTAATTAGGCGATTGTTTCTGTTAAGCAGATCGTCATTTATTTTTACTTGTTTTTTGATTGGTCGCGTTAAGTGATTGATATTCTTTTCATTGGTGATTGTCTGTTTTTTATTAGTCGACTGTCAATTGTTTTTCTTTGCGAGTTTTTTGCCTTTTGCTTCTCTTAATTAGACGATTGTTTTTGCTAACTTGATTCTCATTTGTTTTCCTTAATTGGACGATTGTTTTTGTTAAGTTGATCGTCAATTATTTTTCTTTATTTTTTTCATTAGTCACGTTAAGTGATTGTCTTTCTTTTCATTAGTTGACCGCCATTTATTTTTCTTAAATAATGATCGTTATTTATTTACTTATTTATTATCGATTTTTTAATCGTCGATTGTCATTTGTTTTTCCTTATAAGTCGATTGTCATTTATTTTTCATTTATTTTTTCATTAATCTCGTTTGGTGATTGTCTTTTTTCCAGAGAAGATTGTCAATTGTTTGTTCTTGCGAGTTAATTGTCATTTGTTTTTCTTAATTAGGCGATTGCTTTTGTTAAGTAGATCGTCATTTGTTTTTTTTTAATTAGGCGATTGTTTACTTGTTTTTTATTTTTTGGTTAGTCACGTTAAGTATTTGACTTTATTTCCATTAGTTGACTGTCATTTATTTTTTTTTTAATTGGTCCTCATTTATTTACTTCTTTATTACCGACTGACGCTTATTTTATTAGTCGATTGTCATTTGTTTTTTTTTTTTATAAGTTGATTGTCATTTATTATTCTTAATCGGTTGCTATTTATTTAGTTTTTCATTAATCTTTTTTTTATTAGTCGACTGTCAATTGTTTTTCTTCGCGAGTTTGTTGTCATTTGTTTTTTCTTTTAATTAGACAATTGTTTATGTTAAGTTGATCGTCATTTATTTTTCTTAATTGATCGTTATTGATTATTTTTTAATCAAATTCGTTCGATGATTGACTTTTATTATGAGTAGATCGTCAATTGTTTTTCTTTGTGAGTTTATTGTCATTTGTTTCTCTTAATTAGACGATCGTTTTCGCTAAGCTGATTGTCATTTGTTTTCCTTAATTGGACGATTGTTTTTGTTAAGTTGATCGTCATTTATTTTTCTTTGTTTTCTCATTAGTCACGTTGAGTGACTGACCTTGTTTTGATTAGTTGCCTGTCATTTATTTTTTAATTTTTATTTATTTATTTATTTATTATCGACTGACGCTTTTTTATTAGTCGATTGTCAATTGTCGATTTTTTTTTTATAAGTTGATTGTCATTTATTTTTTTTTTAATTGGCCATTATATATTTACTTATTTAATATCGATTGACACCTTTTTTATCAATCGATTGTCACTTGTTTTTCTTTGTATGCTAATTGATCGTAATTTATTTACTTATTTATTGATTTATTTTTTATTAGTCCCGGTAGACTGTCGTTTGTTTGTCCTCGTGAGCCTGTTGTCATTCGTTTTTCTTAATCAGACGATCGTCTTTTGTTTTTTTTTTAAATTTTTCTGGAAAACTAAAGCGCGTATGACGTTTCCAACGCCATTTGACTTGTCGACCTATTCAAGAATCACCCCGTATACTGACATTTTTATTCTCAAGTATTCTCCATTTATTTAATGTGTGTTTTTTACACCATTCTTTTCTATTTTGATGGTAAATAATGTGTTGTTGCGTGGGGCAACATTTGGTGACATTGGTTAAAGCAATTTCGAATGTCAATTTTGGAGGTTATGTTTATAATTTGACAGGCCAAACTAATACAAGACAATTTGAAACAAACGACGATTTGGAGGTTATATTTTGAAATTTTGTTGTTATACGTTACGTCGCCAACTTAGCAAAATAAAATTTACCCCTTAAGCTGTAAGTACAGAGTTATACATACTCGTTAAATACTCCAGAGTTCTGAGATGCAGTGTCCACAGAAGCGAATTCGGCCTGACCCAAGGGGCTGGCGTTCTCGATGGGTACCTCTTCAAAGCTGGGCTGCACAACGGCACTGTTCGTTATATCACCGTTCGTAATCACACTGTTCACACTAATAATCAAGCCCTCGGTAAAATTGGCACTTGAAAAATTGTCCTTGTTCCAGTCCTGCGTGCCGGAGTCAGCTTCGCCACCGGCGGGGGCCACATCCTCGGCCCAGGACAGCCGAAGCAAACACAAGCTGAAACAAAACAACCAACTTATAAAGACCACAACAACCCCAAAGAATTTTTTTTGCAGTTACCTAGCGCAGTAAAACACACAGAGGAATATTAGGTGGGTTATCGAACTAAACATCTTCATTTTAATGAGTTTAAAAGGCGACGTTTAATACACATTTTGCACAGTGTCGGACGATCGGGTCCTTTAAACCGCGTACGTTTCGAAGCGACTGCAAACTGACGTGTACTTGACAGATGAGTGTTTGCGGTTTAGTTTTTGAAGGCGCCGTGAAGTTAGCCGAGGCGCTTGAGCCTCATAATGCCAACATAAACTCGTGATCAGTCGATAAACAACGTAAGATCCTAGAGTAAGAAACTTATAGATGGTACGAAATTTGTCCAAATCGAAGTTTGTCGTTTAATTGGAAGAATTTTTGATAACACTGTGAAGCAAGGCTTGAACTAGATAAATGAGAAACGTCATTTTACGTTCAGTACCTTCGTTTTCTGCGTTAATGTGCATAGGTTATTAACTTCGTACGTTAATACAGGATGAAGATACTCTAAGTTCGCACTGCAATTGTTTGCCAACTGTCATCCATTAGACGCCAGTTGCCTAATCGACTAAATTTGTTTCTAGAAAACGTCATGTCTAGCGTCAGAACCGCAAATTTAATAAAAAATTTCGTGATTACCCCGAAATCTTCCCCTCCTCCTCTTAGTGAGTTAGTTGGTGTTATTAGAGTTCCCAGGCAGTGTTGCCAACTTAGGAGATAAACCACTTTTTTAAGTTCCTTTTTCAAATCATAGGATTTATTTTAATTTACGATTTTATTTCGTAACAAGAAACTGAAAGCCTCTAGACAGCTTAAAGATAGATTTGTTTACTTAAGCATCTTTACGAAATAAAATCCCTTAATCTCCAATGATTAGAAAAATGGACCTTAAGTTGGCAACAATGCTTGGTTTATTTATTTGCAATTTATTGAGCAATTCCAAGACATTCATCGATGCCATCTGTTGGAACTTGCAGATAGGCTCCTTCTCATTTGTTTCTATGAGAGTGATTTACTGACGTATTATTCTTAGAAACCACCAACAGCGCCATCTGTGGAAACGAACCAAAAGTTTTTTCTTTTTCGTTTGCTTTAATTTATGAATCTACTGAATTCTGCTTCGTTGTATCTTTTGTTTTTCTTTTATTTTTATACATGTCGTTTATATTAATTTTTTTTTTTTCATTTTTTTGTTTATTTTGTCAGCTTCTCTTCCAAATAGTTTTTTTTTTAATTCATTAATTTACCGAATTGTGTTGTAAAATCGATAACCTTTTGTTTTTATTTTTGCTATTTCGTCGTTTTTTTTTTTAATTTCAAGAAAAAAATATTAATTTATTCAACTGTTTTGTGAAATCGATTTTGTTTCATTATTACTATTTTTTTAGTCTGATTATTTTTCCACGTTGAAGAGAAATAACTCATCATTTGTTTCAGGTTTCAAAACCTTTTGAAATTCACGAATTTACTGAATTGTGCTCTAAATTAGATTCTCTTTTGTTTTTATTTGTTTGTTAATATTATTGTTGTACGTGTACATATTTTTAAAATTTTATTCACTTGTTTTCTTTATTTTGTCGCCTTTTCTTCCAGTTCTCTTTTTTAAAATGAATTAATCTATTGAATTGTGCCGTAAAGTCTTTTGTTATTTTTAAATTTTTTATTATTTACTTTTTAAATTTTTATTATTTTTTCGAATTGCTTTTTTTCAATTTAATTTTCCTATTTCTTAGAAACTCTATAATTTATTTCCCTTAATTAGTTGTTATTTATTTGTTTTTTAATTAACCTCGTTAGGTGATCTTTTTTATTAGTCGACTGTCAATTGTTTTTCTTTGTGAATTTACTGTCATTCTTTTTTTGTTTTAATTAGACGATTGTTTATCCTAAGTTGATTGTCATTTATTTCTCTTTGTTTTTTTCATTAGTCTCGTTTGTTACATTCTTAAAATTTGTTATTTATTTTTTGAAGTTGTTTTGTCACTATTCTTTCCAAATTTTTTTTTTTTATAGTGATTTCCGCTGTAAATCGACCGTCTTTTGTTTTTGTTTTTAATGACTTTTTTTTTAAATTTATTCCTGAATCTAGCAACAAATTTCAGGAATTTTTTGCACTGAAAAGGAATTTCTTAATTAACTCTTGGGGGATTTCTGTTTTTTGCTTTTCACATGTTGGTAACCCTATTCACAGATTGGAGTACGTTCAGCCGATTGAATTTAGGCTGAAAAATCGATCGCCTTTTGTTTCTGTCTGTGATGATTATTTTAAGTTATTCTCTTAAATTTATTTACTCCTGGAATCTAGTAACAGATTTTAGGAATTTTCTTTGTTGAACGGAACTTGTTTAGTGACATCTGCTTTTTACACGTTGGTGACATTGTAAATCAAGTCAAATCAATTTTCTTCTTTATAAGTCCCTACTTTTTTCGCGGTCAATTGTCAATTGTTTCAAATCGTGTTTTTGTTTTGCGACTTATTAGCCTACATATTAAATTATGTTGTTAAATCGTCTTTTATTTTTATTTAAATATTATCAATTGTTTTTCAAATTGCAATTTGAAGGAAAAAACAAGCAACAAAGAGAATTTTTGTCGTGATGCGAGGGAATAATGACTGTCAATAGTTGGCAACACTAGTTGCGTTCAGCGGACCCAGCGGATATGCAACGCTACCTAGCATCTTAGGCACGAAGAGAAGCGCTTGTAAAACACAAGCAACAAAAGTAATCCTTATGCGATTTGGGAGAAGTTAATTAGGCAATTTTTTTAATTTATGGTGGAATTAAAAAGAAAAACAACAAATAAATACTGAGATTGTGTGTATTGTGAGCATTAAGAATTTGAACAATAAGTTACTTAACACTAGAATGATTCATAAAAAATCATGGCAGTGTAACATCCGAAATATACATACTTTACAATAAAAAAAAAAAAAGTAAAATTGTTCCGCTTACAAGGATCTAGACCTAGAAGACAAAAGTCTTTAATACAAGAGTGACTTAATATCGTCACAAATAAAACAGTCTTGATATCATGTAGAGAAAGAGAGAGAGAGCAAGGTTCAGGGTTTACAGACGTATACGAAATGAGCTGAAACAAGTTACTCTTTAAAAATAGGCACCCCGTCGTGGACCCAGCTTTTATTTACCTTGCGAAATCCGATGATTTATCGATAATATGTTCAAACTCGGCAAACGATAAAGCACCATCGTCATCCAAATCGGCTTCCTCGAGGACATTCTGTACCAAGTGCGTCATTTCTGAGTCGCTTAACTTATTGTCACCGATCAGGCGTTCGATCACCTGCTTTAAATCCGAAGTTCCCAACATATCGTCACCATCGAAATCTGCAATGTCCTTTACATTACATTATTGAGAAGCTAACTTGTATATCAATAAAAGCATGACGTTTTATACTGAGCATGTTTTAAGGTGCACAAACATAATTAGGCAACGCACTAATGCAGATAACAATAAGATTTGAATTACCGAAGATTCTGAAAGCGTGCTCCGCCTTCACAGACTTGGGCGCAGCTTCGCTAAACACCGACGTCATGTCCAGGAAGTCCTCAAACGTGCAATCGCCGTCGTGCCCGGAACTGAACACCTTGCAGATACGCTCACCGAACGGGTTCACTGCTAGCTCGGGATACTGCAAGACCTTCGACATGGGTAGCTTGGCATTTCTGTTGTGGCCGACTTTCTCGGGGGCTAAAGCTTTGAATTTCTGATGGACACTGGAATGTTCGGTTACAACTCGAGAGTAAATCACTTTCATTTCTGCTCAATCTACTTACTATAGGACTTCCTTCTTGGTGAAGTACGTCAGGTCCTAAAAGTAAAAAGTGTTATGAGGATGGCAAAGTGTGTGCATGTGTTGAAGTGCCTCTAACCTCGTAGTCTTGCAATTCTTCTGCGGTAAATTGGCTTTTGCCTTGGCCCATTTAAATTCACTTCTTAATCTGAAGTGATCTTTTCTTTCAATCTTTTCTATGTGGGGGGGGGTGTTGTTGTGTACGTAAATTAAGGTTAACGGCCTCGCTTTGGCGTTTGACGTCTACCTGTCACCACCTGTCACTGTCATGTAGTGTTGCCAACCAACGATCGCTAACGCGCTTCTATTATTACACGCCTGACGCGAAATTCTACTGGAATGTCCCTGCTCTGCCCCCTAATTATGAGTTTGATTAAAATATCAAATTAGTAATAACATCTTCAACATGAATTTACACAGAAATGTGCGAGTTCTTGCTTGAATACAATTGCCGGTGTAGTAGAATTCTGCTTTTAAAAAGAAATCTGTGTAAGCTTAATTTATGTAGCTATTTATTGGTAGGGGGGTCGTGGAAATTAAAATTAAATATTTAGGAGGGCTAATAAATTATATCGTAGCCCAAAGTTAGCCCAATCCATTGAACGTACCCCAAAAAGTTCTCAGTGTCGTTTAGTGATTTCTCCCTCGAAAGAAAGAAAACAAAACAAACTCTACTGGAGGAAAAAGAAACGACTGACAATCGTCCAAGAATCTACGAAAGAAGAAAAGAATGAAATAGAAAGCCATTTTTCTCTTCCTAACATTGGAATGTGACTTATAAAAAAAAAAAAAAAACAATTGACAATGTCTAAATAAAAACAAAAGATGATTTGACACAGGTTAATAAATCGCAATTTGAAACAATTGACAATTGTCCACGAAAAAAGTAGCCTGCTTAGAATCATCTTACCTAGGGACTTATAAAGAAGAAAATTGATTTAATTTGCAATGTTACCAACGTGTAAAAAGCAGACGTCACCAAACAAGCTCCTTTCAACATAGAAAATTCCTAAACTTCCAGGAATAAATAAATTTAAGAAAAAACGTAAAATAATTATTACAAACAGAAACAAAAGACGGTCGATTTCTCAGCCTAAAGTAGCCTAAATTCAATCGCCTAGACGTACCCCAACCTGTGTACAGGGTTACCAACATGTAAAAAGCGAAAAGCACAAATCCCCCAAGATTAATCAAAGAATCCCTTTTCAATGTAGAAAAATCCTAGAATTTGTTACTAGATTGGGGAATAAATAAAAAAAAAGAAAACTTGAAAAAAAATCATTAAAAACAGAAACAAAAGACAGTCGATTTCACAGCGCAATTCAATACTAAGAGTAAATAAAGAAAGCAAATTGGAAAGCACAATTCAGTAAACTAAGAGTAAATTAAAAAAAAAAACAATTTCGAAAAAATAGTGACAAAACAAAAAAAAATATAGTAAAAAGTCAAAAAATAAATAACAAATTTTAAAAATGTAACAAAAACAAAAGGCGATTTGACAGCACAATTTAATATTAAATTAAATTAAAAATAAAATAAAATAAAAAGAACGACGGGAAAGCAAAGAAAATGAAAATATAGAATGTCTAAGAAGTACGAAAACGAAATTGAAAAAAAAAAGCAATTCGAAAAGAAACAACAAAATAACAAAACAAAAAAACATTCGAAAAGTAAATAATAAAAAAATTAAAAACAAAAGACAATCAATTTTACGGCACAATTCTATAGATCAATTATTAATTAAAAAAAACTGGAAGAAAAAGTGATAAAAAAATAAATAAAATTTTTTTCTAAAATAAGTAGATGTACAACAATATTAATAAATAAATAAAAACAAAAAACAATCGAATTTGAAACACAATTCAGTAGACTATTGAATTAAAAAAAAATTGAAATTTGAAACAAACAATCGTTTGTCTTCGACGTGGAACAATAATCAAACTAAAAAAAAAAATAGTAATAATAAAAACAAAAGACAATCGATTTCACAAAACAATTTAATAAATTAATATTTTTTTCCTAAAATTAAAAAAAAACGAAGAAAATGCAAAAATAAAAACAAAACGCAATCGCTTTTACAACACAATTCAGTAAACTAATAAATTAAAGAGAAACTGTTTGTAAGGAAAGGCGACAAAATAAAGAAAACAAATGAAAAACTTTAAAAAAATACATACCAACGTTTAAAAAAAAAAATAAAATAAAAACAAAAGATACAACTGTTGGCGGCGCGAATATTAAAACAAAAAAAAAACTAAGTTACAACGTGTAAAAAGCAGAGTTGCCAAAGAAGCTCCTCTCAACAGAATGTAAAAGATCTCTAGCATTTGTTACTAGATTCGGGAATAAATTAAAAAAATCATTAAAAACAAAAACAAAAGACTTCACAGCGCAATTCACTGCATTAATACTGAAAAAAAGAAACAATTTTGAAAGTACAGTGACAAAATAAAAAACCGAAATAATAAAACTTCAAAAAATAAATAACAAATTTTAAAAACGAAACAAAAACAAAAGACGATTTGACAGCACAATGTAATATGCAGGTTAATAAATTAAAAAATAAATAAATAAAAGAACGACGAGAAAACAAAGAAAATAAGCACTCCTCTTCAAACCTAAAACGCTAATAGTGTTGCATATCCGCTAGGTTTGCTGAACGCAACTAGTGTTGCCAACCATTGCTAGTCCCTATTCCTTCACATTGGGACAAAAATTCCCTTTTTTTGCCTCAAATTGCAGGTATTTTTATTCATTTTGTCAAGATTTGCCTTAAAATCAAAGTAATTTTATCTTAGCATGGGAAAATCCTTATGAATTGGCGACACTGTGAGCAACCAATATTGCCAACCTTTCTCCCAGGGTTGCCAGAGTCTCTTTTTACAAACAATGTCGCCAATCGCTTCACACGACGACGCCAAAAGACGCCAGGCTTTTCCAATGATAATTAATTAGAAATAAAAAAAAAACAGACCAAAAACGAAATGAAAAGATCAAAAGCAAAAGACAAATAAAAGTGAAAAAGAAAAGAAGTAGGGGTAACAAAAATGAAAGGAAACTGAAGAGAAAAACAAGGAAAGGAAATCGAAAACCCCAAACAAAAAGCAAATAAAGAACGAAACGAGGCAAGTGAAAAATTAAAATAACGAAAAATCAAAGGGAAATGAAAGACAAAAAAAACTAAAGGAAAAATTAGAAAAAAAAAAAAAACAATTGATAAACGATGTAAAATGAAATGAAAAACGAAAAGCAAATATAATTGAATTGGCCTTGGGTTGGAACCGCGTCACGACTGCCTCTACTGTCTACGTCTCGTTCTCCATTGAAAAAGAACTTCCTCAGGGCTGCTGCTGCTGCTGCTTGGCGAAAAATTAAACGAAAAACCAAAGGGAAATGGAAAATAAAGAAGTAAAGAAAAAATTTTAAAAAAATGACGATCGAAATTGAAAAGAAAAAAGAAAAGCAAATATTAAATGAAAAGTGAAAAACAAGGGGAAAATTAAAATGAAAAACCAAATAAAAATTAAAGACAAATGACGACTCCAAGGAAAGGAAAAATTTGAAAAAAAAAAACAAAAATGAAATGAAAAACAAGAGACAAACAAAATTTAAAACGAAAAATGAAATAAATGAAAATGAAAGTAAATATTTTCGTATTTTTTTTTTTTTTAATTTTTATTGTTTCATTTTCTTTGCTTTCTGGTCGTTCTTTTTTATTTCTTAAAAAATTATTAATCTATTAAATTGCGTAGTAAAATCGATCGCCTTTTGTTTTTATTATTACAAAAAAAATTTCAATTTTTATTATTTCGTTTTCTTTGTTTTATTATCACCATTCTTTTCAAATTGTTTTGTTTTTATTTTATTTTCGTATTTTTTAAAAATTGTTATTTTTTTTATTTCCTTTGCCTTGCTATTAATTAATCCACAAATGCGGTGTAAAATCGATTGTCTTTTGTTCTTATTATTTTAAAAAATTTTGGAATTTTTGTCATTTTGTTTTCTATTTTTTTATCACCGCTCTTTTCGAATTGTTTTGTTTTGGTTTCGTTTTTCTAAAAATTCTATTACATGTTTCACTTTTTTGCTTTCTTCTTCGTCGTTCTTTTCATATTTTTAAAAATTTATTAATCTATAAATTGCGTTGTAAAATCGATCGTCTTTTGTTCGCATTAATAAAAACAAAATATTTATTTTTCGAATTTTTATTGTTTTGTTTTCTTTTATGTTAGCATTCTTTTCAAATTAGTTTTTTTTTATTTTGCTTTATTTTCAAATTTTTAAAAAAGCTCTGTCATCTCATTTTTTTTGCTTTCTCATCATTCTTTCCATATTTTTAAAATTTACTCAAAATTGATTTTCTTTTTATTCTTCACGCAATCGTGCATACAAAGAAAATAGCTGCGCCTTATTTTGTTTAGTTTTGAGGTTAGTTATTACACAAGCAGCTTCTTTATTTATTCCTAATTATGTATTTATTCATTATTACATTTACATAAAAATATTTACACAATAAGTCAAATGCATGGATAATTTATACAGATTTCGCTTTTCCTAACAATCATCAGTAACGTTCACCGCTTACATGTGGAAGGAGATTCTGTCGTTGACGATCAGGAGATTCTATAGGTGTCCACCAGGAGATTCTATCGGTGACCATCAAGAGATTCTATCGGTGACCATCAAGAGTTTCTATCGGTGATCATCAAGAGTTTCTATCACTGACCATCAAGAGATTCTATCTGTGACCATCAGTAGATTGTATCGGTGTCGTCCATTAGGAGATTATAGCAGGGACCATCAGGAGGATTTATCGGTGATCATCAGGAGATTCTATCGGTGGCCACAGGAGATTATATCAGGGACCATCAGGTGATCATCAGATTATATCAGGGACCATCAGAAGAATTTATCGGTGACTATCAGGAGATGCTATCGATGGCCACAGGAGATTATATAAGGGACCACCAGAAGACTTGATCGGTGATCATCAGGAGATTCTATTGGTGATCATCAAGAAATTCTATCGGTGTCCATCAGTCTAAAGTATAGTTCAGTGGCTAATGTTGCTGAAGTAAGAGACAGACTCGATTTATACAACAACAAATGTTGATTGCTGAAGATAGTTTTCGCGTAGGCATGAAACGTCATAACCAGATCTTGTTGTCTATCAGCGGGTTTGAACCGGAAACCTCTCGAACATCGTCGAATACTCTAGCACTGAGCTATACTCTTCGCTTTCTCGTACGCATACATTCAAGAGCACACAAATATACTGATATGCGTTGGACCTAACTAACTTTAAAGCTATAATAACATAAATTTTATTTGTTTGAAAAATGCGATTGTACTTTCTCACTTGGATTCGCTAACACACTGAGGGAGAGCCATTTTCATAATAGGACCGAATTACATTTTAGAGCAACTAGAAATTGAAAGTCCTATTATGAAAACGGCCCTAAGAATTGGTGACCTTGGTGAGGTCACCCAACAGCTTATCGATGGCCACATCGCCGACGGTCTGCCGAAAGAGCAGCTCTTCGAGCCCCTGCCTCTTGACGGCTTGTACCGCCGGCAACGTCAACAGCAGCTTTCCGAAGCGCCCCTTGTGCGTGCTCTTGCTCTGCGAACAGTACTCGTGCATCATCACGTGGGTCTGGTCTTGGAGAAGCTCCACGTGCGTCGGCTCGCAGAGGCCTCTGCTCTCTTACGAAACAAAAACGAAACAAAATCATTTTCGAACGCGAACGCGAACGCGACTCGATTTATCACCTGCTTTGAAGAGAACCAGGGCTTTCAAGCAGGCGTGTTCCGTGTGGTCAACTCGGAGCAACGTGAGCCTTGATATGATCTCCCGGAGACGTCGGGCGTCCTCTTCTAGGGCCGAATGTCGTGCTGTGGGGGCCATCGCGTTTGATACCAGTAGAGCTTAAAGGAAATGTTTGTGTTAGCGTAAATAATCCCAGGCGATAATGGGCACGAGGAAATGGTTCTCCTTCACATAAGTAAACATTAAGATACGCTGTGATCTACTCGGAGAGTCCCTCTAGGGGATAACGCTAGAGATAGCAGCACGTCTCGCGTTTTAAAACTCTTACCCTAGGCGATAACGGGCACGAGGATATGGCTCAGTCAAAATACTGACTCTCCTTCATATAAGTGAACATTAACATACGCTGTGACCTATTCGGAGAGGCCCTCTAGGGGAAAACGCTAGAGACAGCAGTCCGTTTCGAGGGGGCGCAGCGTCTCAAACGCTTTATCCTAGGCGATAACGGGCACGAGGAAATGGCTCAGTCAAAATACTGACTCTCCTTTACATAGTTGAACATTAAAATACGCTGTGACCTACTCGGTGAGGCACTCTAGGGGATAACGCTAGAGATAGCAGTACGTCTCTAGAGGGCGCGGCGTCTTAAAACTCTTTATCCCAGGCGATAACGGGCACGAGGAAATAGCTCAGTCAAAATACTGACTCTCCTTTACATAGTTGAACATTAACATACGCTGTGACATACTCGAAGAGGCTGTCTAGGGGAAAACGCTAGAGATAGCAGCACATCTCGAGGGGGCGCGGCGTCTCAAAACGCTTTATCCTAGGCGATAACGGGCACGAGGAAATAGCTCAGTCAAAATACTGACTCTCCTTTACATAGTTGAACATTAACATACGCTGTGACCTACTCGGAGAGGCACTCTAGGGGATAACGCTAGAGATAGCAGTACGTCTCTAGAGGGCGCGGCGTCTTAAAACTCTTTATCCCAGGCGATAACGGGCACGAGGAAATAGCTCAGTCAAAATACTGACTCTCCTTTACATAGTTGAACATTAACATACGCTGTGACCTACTCGGAGAGGCACTCTAGGGGATAACGCTAGAGATCGCAGCAAGTTTCTAGAGAGCGCGGCGTCTTAAAACTCTTTATCCCAGGCGATAACGGGCACGAGGAAATAGCTCAGTCAAAATACTGACTCTCCTTTACATAGTTGAACATTAACATACGCTGTGACATACTCGGAGAGGCCCTCTAGGGGAAAACGCTAGAGATAGCAGCACGTCTCGAGGGGGCGCGGCGTCTTAAAACTCGTTATCCCAGGCGATAATGGGCACGAGGAAATCACTTAGTTAAAATACTGACTCTCCTTTACATAAGTAAACATTAAGATATACTGTGACCTACTCGGAGAGGCCCTCTAGGGGAAAACGCAAGAGATAGCAGCACGCCTCGAGGAGGCGCGGCGTCTCAAAACTCTTTATCTCATGCGATAAAGAGCACGAGGAAATAGCTCAGTCAAAATACTGACTCTCCTTCACATAAGTAAAAATTAAGATACGCTGTGATCCACTAAGGGAAAACGCTAGAGATGACAGTACGTCTCGACGTCTTGAAACTCGTTATCTCAGGCGATAATGGACACGAGGATATGGCTCAGTCAAAATACTGACTCTCCTTCATATAAGTGAACATTAAGATACGCTGTGATCTACTCGGAGAGTCCCTCTAGGGGAAAACGCTAAAGATGGCGGTACGTTTCGAGGGGGACGCGGCGTCTTAAAATTGCTTATCCCAGGCGATAATGGGCACGAGGATATGGCTCAGTCAAAATACTGACTCTCCTTCACATAAATGAACATTAGCATACGCTTGACCTATTCGGAGAGGGCCTCTAGGGGAAAACGCTAAAGAAAGCAGCACGTCTCGAGGGGGCGAGGGTCTTAAAACTCTTGATTCCAGGCGATAACGGGCACGAGGAAATGTCTCAGACTCTCCTTCTCGTAAGTGAAGATTAAGATACACAGTTGAACAGACCCACTAGGGGAAAACACTAAAGATGGCAGCACGTTTCGAGAGGGTCGCGGCGTCTTACTTTTTGAGATGCAAACAATAAACCGGCTCGGTTCAGGAGAGATTCAAACCCCTTTCTCGAACAGACGAGGTCCCCTTTCTTTTTTTCTTGTGCCTCAATTCCTTCACAAGAGAGAGTCGCCCTTCGACAATACAAAACGTCTCCCGTCGTCCGGTGTTCAAATGAAAATTTTGTTTGTTTGTCACGTATGCGCCTACCTTGAAGAGTCGTCCATGTCGTTAAAGAAAAAACGCTAAAGATGACAGCACGTTTCGAGAGGGGCGTGGCGTCTTACTTTTTGAGATGCAAACAATAAACCGTCTCGGTTCAGGAGGGATTCGAACCCCTTTCTCGAACAGACGTGGTCTCCTTTCTTTTTTTTTGTGCCCCAACTCCTTCACAAGAAAGAGGCGCCCTTCGACAATACAAAACGTCTCCCGTTGTCCGGTGTTCAAATGAAAATTTTGTTTGTTTGTCACGTATGCGCCTACCTTGAAGAGTCGTCCATGTCGTTAAAGAAAAAACGCTAAAGATGGCAGCACGTTTCGAGAGGGGCGCGGCGTCTTACTTTTTGAGATGCAAACAATAAACCGTCTCGGTTCAGGAGGGATTCAAACCCCTTTCTCGAACAGACGTGGTCCCCTTTCTTTTTTTTGTGCCCCAACTCCTTCACAAGAGAGAGGCGCCCTTCGACAATACAAAACGTCTCCCGTTGTCCGGTGTTCAAATGAAAATTTTGTTTGTTTGTCACGTATGCGCCTACCTTGAAGAGTCGTCCATGTCGTTAAAGAAAAAACGCTAAAGATGGCAGCACGTTTCGAGAGGGGCGCGGCGTCTTACTTTTTGAGATGCAAAACAATAAACCGTCTCGGTTCAGGAGGGATTCAAACCCCTTTCTCGAACAGACGTGGTCCCCTTTCTTTTTTTTTGTGCCTCAACTCCTTCACAAGAGAGAGGCGCCCTTCGACAATACAAAACGTCTCCCGTCGTCCGGTGTTCAAATGAAAATTTTGTTTGTCACGTATGCGCCTACCTTGAAGAATCGTCCATGTCGTTAAAGAAAAAACGCTAAAGATGGCAGCACGTTTCGAGACGGTCGCGGCGTCTTACTTTTTGAGATGCAAACAATAAACCGTCTCGGTTCAGGAGGGATTCGAACCCCTTTCTCGAACAGACGTGGTCCCCTTTCTTTTTTTTTTGTGCCTCAACTCCTTTACAAGAGAGAGTCGCCCTTCGATAATACAAAACGTCTCCCGTCGTCCGGTGTTCAAATGAAAATTTTGTTTGTTCGTCACGTATGCGCCTACCTTGAAGAGTCGTCCATGTCGTTAAAAAGAAAAGTATATAGGTATTCGGAATGCGATATAAGGTTTAATTCTTCATTAAAATACCTTGTTATATTTATAATCGTTTTAATAAAATTTTCTTATCGGGTGGTCGGAGTTTTTTCTTGTTTTGATAATCATCTTTTGTTTCATTAAAGTTTGAATTGCTTTGAAGATGTCAATATTAAAAAGAATTATCATTGAGTGTTCGATTTTCGGTCGTCTTTTGTTTTTGATTTTGATTGTTTTATCCATTCCCTTCACAAATGTTTGTATTAAAAACTGCACAATTTGAGTGACGATTTAACAATTGTCTTTTGCTCAACCGAAAATTCGAGTTTCTTTAAATTTCGCTTTTGATTGCTCATATATTCAAATTTTTTTATTTAGAAATCAAAAATCGATTGTCTTTTATTTCTCAAAGTCCTTTGACAATTGAAAAATAGCGTAATTTGAGTGACAATTTTTTCAATTGTCTTTTGTTCGGGCAAAAATTCGAGATGCATTCAAGGCTCTCTAAATTGCGCTTTTGTTTGATCAAATAATTCGAAATGAGCCATCGTTTTTCGAGTCTTTTGTTTTTAATTTAATTGTCTGCCTTTGTTTTATCCAAATTCGAGTTCCTCGACAAAAATGTTCGTACCAAAAACAGCGTATCTTGAACTTGATTAACGCCCTTGAGTGATCATTTTTTTAATTTTTAAAAGTGTTTTGGTTATTTCATTAGTAAGGTTTGTTTTTAGACGAATTTTATTGAAAAACAATTGACTGTCTTTTGTTTTATCCAAAGTCGAGTTCATACTTACACGGTTCACGGTATGAGCGGCGATTTTTCGATTGTCTTTTTGTTCGGTCGAAAATTCGAGACGTTCTTTATTGTTTGGTAAAAAATTCAAAACAATTTTGTTTCTTTTTTTTTTTTGTTAAATTTTACTAAGAAAAGAAAAGTCGATCGTCTTTTGTTTCCCAAAAAATAGAATCGCCTTGCAGATGTCAACATTAAAGAAAGAAAGGGGCAATTATTGCGCTCTTGTGTTCGCTTTTCGATCGTCTTTTGTTTTTAATTTAAAAGTCCGCTGGTTTGTTTTGCGACGTCTTTTGTCTTTTGCTTTATCCGAATTCGAAACGATTGAGTTTGTCTCGATTGGCATTTTTTTTTTTAAGTTAGGTGCACCTGTTTGACCTCGAAACCTCGAAACGACGACAGTTATTAAAAATTTGAATTTTTTAATGTTTCTTTTTTTGTTTAGATTCGTTTAACAATATCGTAGCTTAGCTTCTCGAGGAGAGTTTAAAGATCGTACGATTCTCAATGCTTGACGGCTTCTTCAGGAAATGATTTTATTTTGAATCATCTTCTGTTGGGGCTCCCTCCTTCTTGCAGGTGCTGGTCATAACCAGAGACCGGAATCGCATACTTTGACGTCATCGCGTCGAAATATGTGCCGCTTTTTTTTTTGGTAAATTTCATTTAACGTTTAAAATTAATCGCCGATCCCGGGAGTGTAAGGCATCTAGAGTCCAGGGGACGATGGATAAGCCCTAAGGAAAAACTGGTCCTCTGCTGCTGAGTCACGTCCTCGCAAAAGGTAAGAACAATTGTACAGAGTTTTCCAATTAATATACTCGGTTTTCATTTTGGATATATTTTTGCGTTTTCATTCACTTCCTACAACAGCTTTTGAGTCCAGGGACTACGCCCTTCGACAATGAAAAAATCTGATTGCATTTAGATTCCTCAGTAAATTCCGCGTCCACGGTAAGCAGAGTTAATTGTGAGGAAACACTCTTTATCTTTCACCCTCCCCTCCCTCAACCCTCTATCGAATATCTACAGCGCACTCTCCAAAAAGGGAACTCGAAAAAAAAACACTTGTTTACCTTCATCGACTGGTAAGGCCCATTGCGCCGCGGTAAGTACGAAAAGCTCACTCCAGCTTTCTTCCAAAAGTATAGATTGATCCCTGTACGAAAGCTAAAACAATCGCGTTGTAAAATCGAAAGCTATAACTAGAGATCGGATTCACATATTTCGACGCGATGACGTCAAAGTATGCGATTCCGGTCTCTGGTTATGACCAGCACCTGCAAGAAGGAGGGAATCGTTCTTGCCCACTTGATCGACAGGAACAGCAACTTGGCGGCCGATTCGTAAATGTTTTCTGCAGGAAATAGCGACAGGCAAGGAACGTGCGGCGATCGCTTCAGCGGTTCGTTCAGCGCGGGCAGATCAAGCAAGTTCTTGGCGTTGCGTTTATCATCGTCTGAAAATAATCGATTTCCGTATTATTAGATGGAATTAGATGATCTCGAACCCTAACAAATACCATCAGAAATCCTCGCTGTGGTCGTTTCTTCGGAGCTTGACACCTCGTCGTCTTTTACGCCGATCATCTGTCGCGTGCTTGGATTTATGAAAGAGGGAATCTTCTGCTGAAAATGACTCGAGTTGGGGCCTGAAACGTTACATTTGAATTTGAAACTCCGATCCTTAATTATACTAGGTCAATAAGATTTCTTTTTTGAATTCGAGCCACTTGCAATGCAAGACTCCGCTCCCTAGTTATACTGAAGTGAAAGTGAAAAGTGACTTGAAGAAACGCTACCTGCAAATATGGGTCTCGTAAACGATCCGAACACGGTCGGATACAGCAGACCATGCTGTAGGTAAGGAGTTTGAAGTCCGGACGCCGACAGGGATGAGGGATCGATAACTGAAGCTGGGGTTTGTATTTGCAGCGGCAAGCCGGAGAAAAAGGGGGTGCCGTGCAGGTCTCGGTATCTCGCGCTGATATTGAGTGGATAATGGTGTAGGCTGGAATGTGACGATCTTGGGGCCCTTTCATGCTGGACAGCTATAACAATTCAAAAAAAAATAAATAAAATTAGGCATCGCTTTGAGCCACACACAAAGTATTCTACTTTTTTTTTAAATTTATGGACCACCCTTTATTCAATACATATTCAAAATTTGTTTTGCCCACTCGCATAGTCCTACCACTTCGTTTAATATAATCGTACCACATGGTTTTAGTAGCGTTGTTATTTAAGTCGTCATTGAAAATTCTCAGTATTTGTAGTCGTGGACAAAGTATAGTATACAACTTGATATTACCTACTCGCTCGTGTTTACAAATAACAGCATTCATTATAGAGCACTGTCGCTTTATAAATTAATTTTTTTTAACGTTTTGGCACTTTTCTAATAATAACACTGATGAAAGGAGTGTTATACATCGCGAAAGCATCTCCCTAATGAATATATAAGTCTCCATAAAGCGTCGGTCGTCTGTTATTTGAGAACGATGGGAACTAACCACCTGTGCGGGTGCACCGATACCCTCTCCCCCATCTGACCCGTCATTATGTCAAACTCACCCGCACACGTAATGATTATTACCGACCCTTGAATATTTAATGGATTGACTTTGTGCCGGGGCACTCTAATTACTGTTTAAATGCCTCATGCTGATTTTTCGACGGACAAGACACACGACCCGTAATCACGGAACGTTGTTGGGTACGAAAATCAATTCTTCCGCCAAAACATCGATAAATATTAAATAAAAGTAATTTGATGAATTAAAGGCCCATATTCTCGCCTTGTGGACAAGAAACGATATAGCTTTATGTCGATTTAATTTGTACGAGAGCGATGGAGAATTAATTATTTAATCATAAGATGAGAATACGGGCCTAGAACTTGCAAGACTTTTTTTCAAATATCAGCATTTATTAATTATACTGCATGTGTGTGTGTGTGTGTACACATACAATGAATGTACCCTACCCTTGAGAAGTGCAGGGTGAAATAA
This sequence comes from Serrognathus titanus, assembly GCA_039766575.1. Taxonomy (NCBI): domain Eukaryota; kingdom Metazoa; phylum Arthropoda; class Insecta; order Coleoptera; family Lucanidae; genus Serrognathus; species Serrognathus titanus. The sequence goes on from CM077914.1 coordinate 61,614,005, forward strand.
ACAAAGTGAATCTTTCGCACTTTATCATCCCTAATTTGTTCGCTTAGCACTTCGGTCAGGAATTGGTTTTCACGTGGCAGGGGCTTTTAAGTACCCATGTAATATAAATAAACTCGGGTGAAATTTATTTCTATTATTTTTGTTTTCGCTGGACTAAATAAATAGAGCAGAATGCAGTGCAACGCGTTTTGAAAATTGCGAGCACGTCATGTACACTCAGGTGCAAAAAAATCGAACCGCTAAGACTTTCACAGCCTAAACTTACGACTATATGCGAAATTTGTTATAATGTGAAAAGTAGGGGAACATAAAAGAGCAGCAGAATTAGTAAAAGGGACCAAAAATTCGGCAAAAGAAAAGCGAAAGGAACAATGTAGCAAATGAAGAAGAATATGATACAAAAACAAAAGAAGATCGACGATTCTGGTAATGTAGTAAAATCAAAAAGCCAATATAAACTAAGACAAGACATCCTACAGAAAGTCTGTTATTCTAAAAAAAAAAAAACGACAACAATAAACAAAAGAAAAACGATACGAATAACTAGGCAAAAAGCAGAGAGTAAAAGAAGAAACACCTACGTTATTAAAAAAAAAACAATCCACAAAAATAAACAAAAGAAAAGCGAAGCGAATAACACGGAAACATTAAGAATAATGTGCTCCAAAAAAAAGAAGAACGACGATTCTCCAAGTGTAATAAAATTAAGAAATTAATCGAGAGTAAACGAAGAAAGTGGACAAAATGCGTGCGTATATTATTTAAAAAAAAAATAAATAAATAAAATAAAAAAAGTCGACAAAAGGAAACAAAATAAAAGCGAAAGAATAATATGAAGAATAACGTGATTCAAAAATAAAAGAAGATCGACGATTCCTCGATTTCAATAAAACTTAAAAAAATAACAGAAACTAAACGAAGAAAGTGCTCGAAACGCCTATTATTATTAAAAAATAAAGAAAATAAATAATTCGATAAAAAAAACAAAAGAAAAGCGAAAGAATATTGTGATTCAAAAACAAAAGAAGATCGACGATTGGTCGTTTGCAACTAAATTTAAAAAAATTAACCGAAACTAAACAAAGAAAGTACAAGAAACGTATGTATTATTAAAAATAAATAAAATAAAAAATTGACAAAAAGAAACAAAAGAGGAAGAATAATGCGATTTAAAAACAAAAGAAGATCGACGATTGATCGATTGTTTCATTTAAAAAATTAACAGAAACTAAACGAAGGAAGTGCAGGAAACGTGTGTATTATTAAAAAAATTAATAAATAAATTAGAAAAGTCGACAAATAGAAATAAAAGAAAAACGGAAGAATAGTATGAACAACAAAAGAAGATCGACGCTTCTTCGATTGCAATAAAAATAAAAATATTAACAGAAACTAAACGAATCAAATACACGAAACGCGCGTATTATTAAAAAATAAATTTAAAAAAATGGCAAAAATAAACAAAAAAAAGCGGAAGAATAATGTGATTCAAAAACAAAAGAAGATTGACGATTGATCGATTGTTTAATTAAAAAAATTAACCGAAACTAAACGAAGAAAGTGCACGAAATGCGTGCTTTATTATTAAAAAAATTCAATGAACAAAATAAAAGAGTCGACAAAAGGAAACAAAAGAAAAGCGGAATAATAATACTGAGAATAACGTGATTCAAAAACAAAAGAAGAGCGACGATTCCTCGATTTCAATAAAACTAAAAAGATCAACAGAAACTAAACGAAGAAAGTGCACGAAACGTCTGTGTTATTAAAAAATAAAAAATAAATAAAAAAAAATCGAAAAAAAGAAATAAAAGAAAAGCGGAAGAATAATACGAAGAATAACGTATTTCAAAAACAAAAGAAGTACGACGATTTTTCGACTGCAATAAAAATAAAAATATTAACAGAAATTAACGAAGAAAATACACGAAACGAACAACATAGTAATAGGAAGAATAATGTAATCGAAAAACAAAAGGCGATCGACGATTCTCTGACTGAATAAAATTTGAAAACCAACAGAAACTAAAAGAAGAAGCTGCACGCAATCGATAAAAAGAATCAAGAGAAGAGGGAAACGAGCAACAGCCACACATAATCACTAACGTGACCCAAAATGACAAAAGAAGATCTACGATTTTCCGAGGGTAATAAAATTAAAAGGACCAACAAAAACTAAAACTGTTAGTCCAGAAAAGGAAATTAAACAAATAAATTCGATAAAAAGAAACAAAAGGAAAACGAAATTAACAACATGGTAACATGAAAACTAATAAAATCCAAGAAACAAGAGAAGAAGAAGGGAAGAGTAATGAAATTAAAAACCTAACACTATACGTATTATTAAAAAAATTGACAAAAAGAAAAGAAAAGCGAATGAATGAACAACGTGGTAATGTGAAGAATGATATGATCAAAAAACAAAAGATAATCGGGCATAATAAAAATTAAAAGAAGCAATAAAATGTAGAAGAAGAACCTATTCCTAATGTTTGTATCATTTCAAAACTATTTTCGTAAAATAAATACAAAAGAAAATTTAAATGAAGAAAAATACATTGGCAAAGAACGCAGGAAAACTCCTGAAAACAATTTTTTTTTAACTTTTTAATAGTTTTCCGAAAAGTAGTCGATGTTCATTTGTTTTTTTTCGTTCTATTCTTAAAATTTCCGTAAATATTGTTCATTTCAATTTTTTTCTTTTATTTTACTTGTCGAATTACTCATTTTTATTGATTTTCCGCCGACGACCGTTGTTTTTTTCCCATCTTTGTTTTCTGTTCACCTAATTTTGAATTTCGTTGTTTGCCTCATCGGGCCCCAGCCTAGGGAGGCACCAAAAAAGGCTAAGCCTGTCCTAACCTGAGAAGAAATTATTATTTTTCTTTATTGTGGTCGTTCGATTGTCACTTTTCTCTTTTCCCATGACTTAACTTTTCTTCCTGAACGATTGTCAATTGTTTTTCTTCACGACCAATTGTCAATTGATTTTCTTCTCTGTCAATTACTTTTCTTAATTGTTGGTTATCAATTGCTTTTTCTACGCGAATGTTTATCAAATTTTCTTTCAACTATTTTTTACTCTTTTTCCTTCAGTTTTATTTCACGACCCTCTTTGGTTGTGTAAGCTTTTTCCACGAACGATTCTCAAATATTTCTTTTCATAAATAATTGTTAATTGTTTTTCTTTATTGTAAGTTGTTCCTTTCGTTTCCTTCAATATTATGTCATGACTTTATTTTGTTTTTAATGAGCGATTATCAACTGTTTTTTTTTATAAATGATTTTCAATGAATTTTTTTCGTGATTGGTTGTCAATTGTTTCTCTTCCTTATAAATTGTTCTTTCGTCAATTTTTACTCAACAACTTTCTTTTGTTGTATTTTTATGAACGATTTCCTATTTTTGTTTTTTTCGGGAATGACTGTCAATTGTTTTCCTTCATCAATAATTTTCTTCAATGATTGACGATTGTTTCTCTTCATTGTGAGTTGTTTTTTCGTCCATTTTTTATTGTTTCACTTCAATATTATTGGACGACTCTCCTGCATATTCTTTTTTTGTGAACGGTTTTCAAATGCTTATTTTCGTGAATGATCGTCAATTGTTCAATTCAAGGTCATTCTTACGCTGGATCATTCCATGAATCAACCTCGCAACAAAAATATTTTCAGGTCATTTTTACGCAGAATCGTTCAAGCTCATTCTGATACTGGATTATTCCATGAATGAATGAATTCCAGGTCACTCCTATGCTAAATCGTTCCACCAAGGTCATTTTAGCAGTGAATCGTTCCATGAACTAATTTTTATGCTGAATCGTTGAATGAAGATCATTTCTAGGCTGATTAATTCTATGAATCGCTCTCTATAACACAGAAAATATATTTTCACGTCATTCTTGTGCTGAATCGTTCCACTAAGGTCATTCTTCTGCTAAATCATTCCATCAAGGTCATTTTTACAGTGAATACTTCCATGAACGTCATTTTTACGCTGAATCGATGAATGAAGACCATTTCTATGCTGATTAATTCCATGAATCGCCCTCTATAACAGAAAAAACATATTTTCACGTCATTCTTATGCTGAATCGTCCTAGTAAGGTCATTCTTTTGCTGAATCGTTCCACCAAGGTCATTTTTTACTTTGAAATGTTGCATGAACATCATTTTTATACTGAATCATTCCATGAAGGTCATTTTTATGCTGAATCGTTCCATGAAGGTCATTCATGTGCTGATTAATTTTATGAATTGTCCTCTATAGCACAAAAAACATATTCTCTGGTCTTTTTTATCGTGAATCGTTCCACTAAAGACATGCTTATGCTGAATCATTCCACTAAGGTCGTGCTTATACTGAGTCGTTCCACTAAGGTAATTTTTATGTTTAATTGTCCTAAAGAGGTTGTTCTTTTTTTAATCTTTCCATGTATAACAGAGGAAAAATATTTTCGGATCATTCTTATACTGGACCATTTCACTAGTCACCAAGATCAAATATTTATATTAAAATAATTCACAAAGAAAACGGGATTGATTATTGTTCATAAATAAAAATGTATAGACCCACCCTTATATTACAATAAGCCTCCCCTGAGTATAAAGTCTGTTTTTGTTTTTTTTTTGTTTAGATTTTTCACAAGATCTCTTTTTGATCTCTTGAGTATTCATCTAATTTTGGATTTAGTTATTGTAATTGTTTCGACGGTAATTATTATTATTTTTTTTTGTCTACACACGTGGACCTTCGTGTCTCAAGTTCAAAAGTTCATATTTGGAGGAACCACGTCGAACGCGATTGTGTAGCTATCATTAAATCGCGTAGGCTTAAAACGAGTCCTATTGATTCAATTTAAAATTTAATATACAGGGCGCGTGAAAATTTACTTACCGTCTCTCTTCATGTTCACTTGGAGGCATTTCCGAAACCGGCACGCCTGGCACTGGTTACGCCTCGTCACATCAACGACGCACCGTCCGTTTTCCTTGCACACGTACTCCAAATTCCTGAAATGAGCGTCAATCAGCTCCACAAAAAAAAATAACACCTGATGATAAACGCGCACCGTCTGATGCTCCTCTTGAAGAAGCCCCGGCAGCCGTCGCAACTGGCGACACCGTAGTGCTTTCCCGAAGCTTTGTCGCCGCAGACTTTACACAGCGACTCACTTTTACCGTGAACAGAGGAATTATCCATCCTGTAGCATCGATAATAAAGTTGACTATTAAATCAATCAACATACAGGGTGAATCAAATTATAGGCCAGATAAAATAGCACGGAGACAGAATTGTTTCTTATTCTTTCCCTTTAGTAGTGTCACTGGTTTTGTTTTGTCGGAACAAGTAAGTATAGAAAGGGTGAAAAGGTAACACAGCATTCCCCCTATAAAGATGGGTCAAATCAGAGCTGTGCCAAGCACTACTTAGAAATACAACAAGTACGAGTACAAGTACAACAAGAAGTACAAATACAAGTACAAGTACAACAAGAAATACAAGTACCTTTCATATAATTCAGATAAATACAAGTACAAGTCCATGGGTAGTGCTTAATTATAAGTACAAGTACATTTTGCATTAAAATTAAGTACAGTAAGTATAAGAATTAATCTAATGGCTCTCAAAGTAAATATAGAAGAACAATCTCTTGCATTAATTTGTTAACAGTAAATAGTACTTGTATATGTACTTGTTGTACAAGTACTTTAGGTCTTTGAGTATTTAAATGCAATGTCGCCTGTTGTATACACTTAAGTACAAGTAAGAAGTACAACTAAAAAGAAGTACTTGGTACTTACAACCATAAGTACACTCAATGTACTATATAATTAATGTGTAATTATACTGTTGTATGTAAGTATATCGCCCCTAAATTGTTGTACATGCAAAACATCATATCTATGTGTACCTTAGTGGTGCTACCCCTTTTTCCACAACTTTTAAAAGCTCTCCCAATTTCGACGGTCCAACAAATACTTTAATTGCGAAATTTCTATATCACACATCGCAGATCAATCATTCGCAACGTTGTTTACATAAAGCGACTTTCACTTACGTAAAGATTTCGACCGCATACATCTTCATATCACATCTGTACATCTGCTGCTAACAGTAAGTTTAAAATGATGGGGCTTGATGCGTTGAAAATTCGCCGCAACTTTCGCGAGTTCGAAAAGAACTCGCAACGACTCGAGCAGATGCTGCCATCGAAAGCTGTTTTTAAAACAGCGTGACTAAGGCATGGCTTGTTTGGTCCAATTTTTCGACAATTAGATTATCCATAATCGATATACAAACATATATATATATATATTCAATCCCTTCAACCCCCTATTATACTTCGCTAGGTTTTTATTTGTTTTTGGTAGTTTGCTGTCACTTTTTTTACTCTGATTGTTTCATTGAAACTTGAGAAAAGGCTAAGGAACAACTAAAAACGAAACACACGGTATATCCTTGGCGTATTTAAATTTCGCAGTTTCTTTTAGATGTACCATTCCTCCACCCTTTTCGTTTTGCGCTTTATTTTGATTCGTGCTAACATTTTAGAATGTGTAGGTAAACCCAAGCACGTGGCCGCGCTCACATGATAAAATATTAATCGTGTTTGAGACTGCGACCACCACCGGAATGGCGGCCGGCGTAATGAACAGTCCATAAGTTATTTAACGTAATTTCTAAAGCCGTTTATCCGGAGGGCTTGAAGTTTCATTTATGAGATAATGTCGATACGAACGATTTAGGAAATTAGGGGAAGAAAATCTACGTGTGTTTGAATTGAGGTGAGAGAGACACCCTGTATATATCCACAGTGAGTATTTCGAAAAAAAATCCGAAATTCACTGCAAGATTTTTAATTAACGCTTTTGATGTGTTGTTTTCTGCATTGTCTACGCTTAAGGCGATATACAGGGTGTCATCTATCTTGAGAAATCATTTTGCATATGTTTATTGTTTGACAACTTGGGAAAAACTTGCAACCTAATCCCATAATTACGTCTTGCGTGATGGTCGGGAAAAATGAACAGTTCAACCCCCTAATAGTCAGAGTGGCTTTGCTTTCTCTCTATCGCCAGCACAAAACTGTCCGCAATCTGGCGCAGCGTAACATATTGTGTAATTTGTATGTACCTATAACATAATTACAGCAATCGTTGGTACGCACCCTTCTGTCTCTTTTAACATGCGTACAGGTGTTAAAGTCACCCCGAAGTCCCATGCCACTTCAGCGAGGGGGTTAGAAAAAAAAAACGATTTGTTTTAGTTGACGTCGCATTAAAAATTCTGTTATCGTTTTCAGTCCAGGACATTACGAGGAATGACACTTAAATTTATTTTTTACTGCAAAATTGCTTGCTCTTAACAACAAATTAATTAATTATTACGCTATGTATTAACTTTAGTGATTGATACAGTTTCTTATGTTTTTCAAATTCTTTTGCATTTAAAGTTTATCTCTAAGCTCCTAAAATACGTGGAGTGTAAAGTATTTAAAAGAAAACCTGCACGATATCTACGAAAATACAAATAATAATAATAAAGATATTTAAAAAATGACATTAAAGAGAAGTAAAGAAATTTCGGCGATGATCCACCTGCGTCGAATATACAACGTAAAGAAAATGGTAGATGCGAAAAGAAAATTGTTCAAAAGTGACAAGAGAGAACCGGAATACGGAAGAAACAAACCAAAAGAAAAACGTAAAAAGCACGAACGTAATGCGAGTATTAATTGCATACGAAGTAACAAAAGCGAATGAAATAATCAAAGACTAACTAAAAACGATGTTTCTTCTCGGGTGGAGAAAGATTTAAATTTAAAAGACCAAGAGCGAATAAATGAAATATGAAAGAACAAAAAACAAAAGAGTACTGAAACAAACAAAAGAAATACAGAAACAAAAGCTCGGCGATTTCAAACGACGGTGAATAAACAAAAGCCAGGAAAACTATCAGGAACAATAAATAGACAAGAGAAGCAAAGGGAAATCTAAACAAAGCTCTAAGAAGGAGGAGTGTTGAAAAAACAAGGTCATTCTTATGCTGAATCGTTCCACTAAGGTCATTCTTATACTAAATCGTTCCACTAAGGTCATTCTTATGCCGAGTCGTTCCGCTAAGGTCATTCTTATACTGAATCATTCCACTAAGGTCATTCCTATGCTGAATCGTTCTCCTAAGGTCATTCTTAAGCTGAGTCGTTCCACCAAGATCATTTTCACAGTAAATCGTTGCATGCACGTCATTTTTATGATGAATCGTTCCATGAAGGTCATTTCTATGCCGATTAATTCTATGAATCGTCGTCTATAGCACAGAAAACATATTATTAGGTCATTCTTATGCTGAATCGTTTTACTAAGGTCATTCATATACTGAATCGTTCCACTATGGTCATTCCTATGCTGAATCGTTCCACTAAGGTCATTCTTATGCTGAATCGTTCCACCAAGGTAATTTTTACAGTGAATCGTTGCATGAACATCATTTTTATGCTGAATCGTTCCATGAAGGTCATTCCTACGCTGATTGAATATGAATTGTCCTGTATAGCACAGAAAATAGGTCTTTCTTAGGCTGAATCGTTCCACTGAGGTCATTTTTAGGCTGAATCGTTCCACTAAGGACATTCTTATACTGAATGGTTTCACTAAAATCATTATTATACTGAATCGTTCCACCAAGGCCACTTTTACAGTGAATCTTTGCATGAACGTTATTTTTATGTTGAATCGTTCCATGAAGGTCATTTCTACGCTGATTCATTCTATGAATTGTCCTGTATAGCACCGAAAGCAGGTCTTTCTTAGGCTGAATCGTTCCACTGAGGTCATTTTTAAGCTGAATCGTTCCACCAAGGTCATTTTTACATTTAATCGTTACATGAACGTCATTTTTATGCTGAATCGTACCATGAAGGCCATTTTTATATTGAATTGTTGAATTATTCTAAAAAGCCTCCCCTGAGTACTTAATATATATTTTTGTTTTTGTTTTTTGTTTATGTGTGTTATTTTTGTTCATTCATGGTCTTTAATTTGAAGTCATCCTCTGTCCCAATGGAATCCATCGATCTCTTTTTGATCTCTTGATTATTTATCTAATTTTGGACTTAGTTATTGTAATTTCGGCGATGATCCACCTGCGTCGAATATTACAATGTAAAGAAAATGGTAGATGCGAAAAGAAAATTGCTCAAAAGTGACGAGTTCTCTCTTGTCACTTTTGAACCAGAATTCGGAAGAAACAAAACAAAAAAAAAACGTAAAAAGCAACAATGTAATGCGAAAAGTGAATGAAATAATCAACGACCAACTAAAAACGATGTTTCTTCTCAGGTAGAGAAAGATTTAAATTCAAAAGACTACGAGCGAATAAACGAAATACGAATGAACAGAAAACAAAAGAATATTGAAACAAATACAGAAATAAAAGCTCGGCGATTTTATTCGACGGAGAATAAACAAAAGCTAGGAAAACTATCAGAAACAATAAGTCGACATAAAAAAAACAAAAGCAAGAGGAAATCGAAACAAAGCACTGGGAACACAAGGAACGAAAAACAAATTACCGTCGAGGAGTATTGAAAAAACAAAAGACTAACGGCTCTTCCGCTTCATTTCTTGGTCTTTCAATCTCTGGCCGTTATTTTTTTTTCTCCTTTTTGCCAATTCCGACAATAACACACAAAAGAGAACTGGAGTAAATGAAAGAATGATATTAATAAATAAAGAAAACTGTAGGCATAAAAAAAATCGACAAAAGAAGAAACAAAAAAGGAAACGTAGAACAAACAAAAACAATCGGTCAATTCGAAAATAGAAGAAATAGAACCGTAAAAAGTCAGGAAGCAACAAAGAATCAAAAGAGAATTAGGCAAAAAAAGAAGACCAAAAGAATATCGATCATTCTTTTCGGTTATGATTTAAAACCAAAAGACCATGAATGAATCAATGAACCAAGAAAATACAATTGAAATAACAGAAAATAAGTTACCGACGATTTCACTCATAGGAAAATAAATGAAAATCGGGAAAGAAAAATGAAATACTTGATACGAAAAAAAAAAAAACAAAAAGAAATCGAAAGAAATAAATCGTAAAATTAAAAATAGAATGAACGAAAAGCAAATGAGTGTCGAAGGTTCTCTGGAAATGTATCAACAAACAAAAGACTAACTATTCTGTTGTATTTCTTGGCCTTTTATTTTCTGTTCTTTTTTTTATCAAAAGTACCAAAAAAAGCGACCATCTAAAATAAGACAAATGACAGTCGACAAATTAGATATAAAAAGTCTTTTGTCCTTTGTTTGTAAAAAGAAACGTCTTAATAAAAAGACCTGCCGAAAAAAGAAGTTTAAGGAAAAAAAGACGGTTATTATTATTATTATTAAATGTAAAACTGCGCGAAAGTAAGTTAACAGTTTAAGGAAAACAAAAGAATTAAAATTAAATATGCAATTGTACAAAACCACCAAAACAAAAAAAAACAAATGACAGTCGACAAAATAATGTACTTACAATTGCACAAAAGCGATAGGCTTTCGTTTTTTTTTTTTTTAAATGTGTGATTGTACAGAAGCACAAAAAAAAACAAATGACAAATTAAATAAACCTACAACTGCACTAAAGCACAAAAAAAAAGCGATCGACTTTTGCTTTAAAAAAAAAAAGTTTTAATAAAAGGAAAGACGATTTAACTGCCGGAAAAAAGTAAAGATAAACGAAAACGTTAACTGCTTAAAGAAAACAGAAAACGATCGTCAAATGAAATGTACAATTGTGCAAAAATACAACAACAAAAAAGCAAATGACAGTCGGCAAATTAAATGTACAATTGTACAAAGTACAAAACAAAAACAAAAACAAATGACAGTCGACAAATTAAATACATACGCAATTGTCTTTTGTCTTTAAAAAGAAACGTCTTAATGAAAAGAAAGACGAAGAACGGTTTAACTGCCGGAGAAAAAAAGTTAATTAAGTAGTTACAGGAAACAAAAGACGGTTGTTGTTATTATTATTAAATGTACAATTACGCAAAATTATATTAACCGTTTAAGGAAAATAAAATGTGTTATTTTACGAAGCACAAAACAAAAACAAATAACAATCGACAAATTAAATAACTTACAATTGATTATACAAAAGCACAAAGAAGTACAAAAGCGATCGGCTTTTGTTTTTAAAGCACCAAAAAAAAAAACAAAAAAGTTAACAAATTAAATATACTTACAATTAATTGTACAAAAGCACAAAAAATACAAAAGCGATCGGCTTTTGTTTTTAAAAGTACGTATGATTGTAGAGAAGCACAAAAAAAAACAAAAGACAGTCGACAAATTGAATTACTTACAACTGGTTGCACAAAAGTACAAAAAAGTACAAAAGCGACAGACTTTTGTTTTTGAAAAATCGTAGGATTATACAGAAGCACAAAAAAAAACAAGTGACAGTCAATAAATTAAATATATATTGATTGCACAACAGCACAAGAAAGTACAAAAGCGATCGGCTTTTGTTTTTAAGAAAACATAGAATTGTACAAAAGCGCAAAAAAAAACAAAAGATAGTCGGCAAATTAAATATACTTACAATTGTATACACAAAAGCACAAAAAAGTTTTTGAAAAACCGTACGATTGTACACATACATACAAAAGCACTAAAAAAAAGACAAAAGACAGTCGACAAATTAAATATACTTACAACTGATTGCACAAAAGCACAAATGAGTACAAAAGCGATCGGCCTTTGTTTTTGAAAAATCGCATGGTTGTACAGAAGCACCAAAAAAAAGAAACAAATGACAATCGACAAATTAAATATAGTTACAATTGATTGCATAAAAACACAAAAACGTATGGGCCTTTGTTTTGAAAAAAACGTATGATTGTACATAAGCGCAAAAAAGTATGATTATACAGAAGCACCAAAAAAAAAACGTATGATTGTAGAGAAGCATAAAAAAGAACAAATGACAGTCAACAAATTTAATATATTTACAATTACACAAAAGCAGCAAAAAACAAAAACAAAAGCGATCGACTTTTGTTTTTAAAAAGAAAAAGGAAGAAAATACAGTTCTGTAACCATTTTTTTATTCGTTCCTAACGACATCATTCATAAGTGAAACGAAAACAAATGAAAGGGAAATGAGTTCGGGATATTTCAAAATTGACGCTGAAAATTGGGTTTTCATAAAGTTTCACAGATGGCACCACCATGACGACCCGCATTTTAAATTGCGCGCGAAACGTAAACGAAAGAACGAAATAAATGAAAAGAATTTGGTACTTGAAGAAAAAAAAAACAAAGAAAGAATTTCGATGGAAAAAGGAAGGATTTTTTAATGGTTTAATTTTATTCTTATTTTTTTTTTTATATAATTCTAAACTCTATTTTATAATTTTAATTTTCGTTATTGTAACAAAACGCAAAGATACAATAACCTATCAAATTGCGCGTTCGCATTCATAAACATTCACCCTACCTCCTTCGCCCAGCCACGCGTAAAAAATATGCAGATCAATTAAATTATTTTTTATTTAGAATCCAGACAGTCATGCTTTGATAATTACTTTTAAAATAAGAAACGCAAGCGATTGAATATCGATGCCAAAACTGAATGACACGCGCGAAATAAATAAGGGTGGAACCTATTTGGATAATGAAGCTGTGAAATTGCGATGAAGGGATTGCAGCATCTATTAACTTCATCAGAGTTGACAAATGAAAGCTCAAAAAGATGAAAATTTAAATAAAAAATCGATCACTTCCGGTTATACCGGAAGTCGTTGTCTACTCGCTTGTTTTTAATTGCAGGCTGTACTTTTCTGTTACGTTTTTGGATATTGGGGACTACATTTCCCCAACCCTAACTTTTAATGGACGGTTTACGTGAATAACCCTGTATATAATCGAATAAATAAAACTTAGGTTAGCCGAGTCTTCCAAGAGTTAACACACAGTAGAAGTCACTATTAAAAAAATCTATGATCTCAATGAAATTAGTAAACCTACTAAACAAGACCAAAAAAAAAATAAGGGTTGTTAAAAATGAAAACTTACCCCTTTTTCGCCCTAAACAATTTTCGTTCGAAAAATCACATCACACAGATATACCTACTGAAAATTTGAAGGCGCAAATCATAGTGACATGTGAGAGCACACCACAAATACCGGTGTAGGTGGCTTGGGGCACGTGACTCATGACTCCACCCCAGTAGGGTTAAAAGAGCGTCGATTAGGAGTTCCTCGCCGTTCTATTGGCGACTCGCGTAGCCGGGGGTTTTCACCATTGGCCGGACCTAACCTTTGTTCACCCTTTCGACCTCTCAGTGAACATTAGTTTTTCCCTCGTTCCCGTTTTTCATAATTACCAACTTCATCCCTTATTTACGTAAGCCTGAAATATTGATGGTTCGCGTTCGGTGGACGTATAACGTGTGTTTTTCAGTTTCAGTTTTTCAGTGTTTAGGCTGAATTTAAAAGAAAAAACGTTAAATATTCAAAGGGAAAATATTTTCCTGCGGAAACGTACAAAGTTCCATTCAATTTTCTTTCTTTTTTTTACTTAAGTGTTACTTTCGAATTAAATCAAAAAGTTAAAACGTAGCGGCCAATTTATGTTATTATCGAGAAAATCAATTTTTGCTGACGACGTTTCAACATGAAATTTAAACAATCGATAACGGAAAGAGCAAATAAATAAAAGGGAAAAAACAAAAGACGATCGAAAATTAAATGTACCTACAACTCCACAGCAAAAGAAAACAAACGAAAGATCAACGTTCAAAGAAAACTTTTATACAATTCAAGAGAAACGAAAATGCTACCTAACTACTTAAAAAAACAAAAGACGGTTGGAAATGTACGATTGTACAAAAAGTACAAAAAAAAACAAAACAAATGACAGTCTACAAATTAAAACAAAAGTGTTCGACGATTGTTTTTAAAAAGAAACGTCTCAATAACAGGAAAGACGAGAAACGAAAATGTCACCTACTTAAAGAAAACAAAAGACGATCAGCAAATCACATGTACAATCAATTGCTTTAAAAAAACAGAAAACAAAAGGCGGTCGGCGCATTAAACGTACTATTATAATAAAGTAGAAAAAGAAAGAACAAGAACAAAAGACGCTTGGCAAATTAAACATACAATTGTACAAAAGTAGCAAAACAAAACAAATGACAAATTAAGTAGAAGGTACAAAATTGTTTAGGAAATTAAGAAGTGCATTTTCTTGCAACACAAAATTCTTGTTTTAATAGAAAGAAACGTCGTAATAAAAAAGAAAAGATGAAAGACGATCTAATCGCCCGAAAAAGACATAAAAAAAATGAAAATGTTACTTACTGCTTAAAGAAAACAAAATCGGTCGGCAAATTAAATGTACGACTTCCTAACAGTACAAAAAAAAAACAAATTAAAACAAAAGGGTCTGTCGATTGTTTATAAAAAGAAACATCTCAGTGATAGTGATTTAATTATCGGAAAAAAAAACAAAGAAACCGAAAATGTTAACAAGATAAAGAAAACAAAAGTCGATCGATAGAGGTAGAAGAAAAAACAAAAGATAGAAAACCAAAGGCGATCAGCAAATTAAATCTACAATCAATTGTTTCAAAAATACAGAAAACAAAAGACGATCGACGCATTAAACGAACTATTATAATAAAGTACAAAAAAGGAACAAGAACAAAAGACGGTTAACAACTTAAATGTACAATTGTGCAGAAGTAGGAAACAAAACAATTGACTGTCTCAGAAACGTCTGAGTGATAGTGACTTAATTGCCGGAAAAAAAAGCAAAGAAAAACGAAAATGTTGACTGGATGAAGAAAACAAAAAAAAAAACAAATGATAGTGAACGAATTAAATAAGTACACAACAGTACAGAGGTGCAAAAAAGCTACCGTATTTTGTTTTTAAAAAGAAACGCCTTAATAACTCGAAAAACGAGAAACAAAAAGTCACCTACTTAGAGAAAACAAAAAACTATCAAATCATTAAATGCGCAATCAATTGTTTCAAAAGTACAGAAAACAAAAGATGGTCGGCGCATTAAACGTACGATTATAATAAAGTGCAAAAAAAAGAACAAGAACAGAAAACATAAATAAAGCACAAATAAAGACAAAAGGCGGTCAGCAAATTAAATGTACAATTGTACAAAAGCAAAAAACAAAACGACTGTCTCAGAAACGTCTTAGTGATAGAGACTTAATTGCCGTGAAAAAAAAAACAAAGAAAACCGAAAACACTAACAAGATAAAGAAAACAAAAGGCGGTCGGTAAAGGTACCAGAAGAAAAACAAATGATAATCAACTAATTAAATAACTATACAATAGTACAGAAGTATAAAAAAAAGCTACCGCATTTTCTTTTTAAAAAGAAACGTCTCAATAACAGGACAAACGAAAATGTCACTCACTTAAAGAAAACAAAAGACCATCAGAAAATTAAATACACAATCAATTGTTTCAAAAATACAGAAAACAAAAGACGGTCGGCGCATTAAATGTACGATTATAATAAAGTACAAGAAAGGAACAAGAACAAAAGACGGTTAACAAATTAAATCTGATATTGTAACAGAATACAAATAAAGACAAAAGACGATCGGCAAATTAAATGTACGATTGTAGAAAAGTAGGAAACAAAACAAATGACAATTAAGTGCATTTTCATGCAACATAAAATTCTTAATTTATTTAATTTATTTAATCGCCTGAATAAATTTAAAAAAAAACGAAAATGTTATTTAAAAAAATAAAAGAAGGTCAGCAAGTTCAAACTACAACTGTACAAAAAGTACAAAAAAAGAACAAAATACAATCAACAAATTTAATGCAAAAGTACACGAAAAAGAACAAACCCGATCGTCTTTTGTTTTTAAAAAGAAAAGTACACAAAAGGCATGATGGTAAATAAGTTAAAAAAAAATCTAATATTGTACAACAAAAGTACAAAAGAAAACAAAAGAAATGCAAACAATTAAAAATGTAAGCAATTAAACAAAAGAACAAGAAAAAACAGTTTTAACTTCTTTTTCTAATAACAAAAAAAAGTTAAAAAGAAAACAAAACACAATCGACAAATTAAACTTGCAATTGCACAAAAGTACACAAAAAGCACGACGGTGAATAAGTAAAAAAAAAATAAACAAAACCAAACACTGTTGGCAAATCAAATAATGTACAATTGAACAACAAAAGTACAGAAGAAAACAAGAGAAATGTAAACCATTAAAAAAAGCAATGTAAGCATTAAACAAAAGAACAAGAAAAAACAATTTTAACTTCTTTTTCTAATGGCGCAAAAGTACAAAAAAAAACAAAAAGACGATCGACAAATTATATACGCAATTGTACAATTGTATAGTTGTGCAAAAGTACAAAAAGGAAAACAAAAGACGGTCGGACAATAAAAAGTAATGATTGTACAAAAGTACAAAATAAAAACGAAAGACGACGACAAAACGAATATACAATTGTACAAACGTATATAAAAAAGAACAAAAGACGGTCGACAAATTAAATATAAGATCGGCAAATTACAAAAAAAAAGAGAAAGTACCAAAAGAAAACAAAACACGGTCAGTAAATTCGCTATACCTACCTACAATTGAACAAAAGTACAAGAAAACACAAAAGACGGTCGACGAACTAAATGTACGATTGTAAAAAGACAAAAACAAAATACAATCGACAAATTTAATGCATAAGTAAACGAAAAAGAACAAACGCGATCTTCTTTTTAAAAAGAAGCGCCTTAACAATAACGACGAGAGACGATTTAATTGTCGGAAATAAAGTAAAGAAAAACGAAAGAAAATAAAAGACGGTCGGCAAATTAAATGTACGATTATACAAAAGCAAAAAAAGAACAAATGGCAGTCGACAAATTAAACGTACAATTGTACAATAGTACACACAAACACAAATTAAATACACAATTGTACGAAAGCACCAAAAAAAAACAAAACAAAAGCGACCATCTTTTGTTTTTAAAAAGAAAAACGAAAGACGAGTTAATTGCTGGAAAGAAAGTAAAGGCAAACGAAAGCGTTCACCACTTATTAAAGGAAACAAAAGACGGTCGACAAATTAAATGTACGACTGTAAGAAAGCGAAAAAAAAAAAGAAAAAACAAAACACAGTCGGCAAATTAAACGTACAATTGCACAAAAGTACACGAAAAGCACGACGGTAAATAAGTTAGAAAAAGACAAAACACTATTGACAAATCAAATAATGTATAGCTGAACAACAAAAGTACAGAAGAAAACAAAAGAAATACAAACAATTAAGAAAAGCAATCTAAACAATTAAACAAAAGAACAAGAAAAAACAATTTTAACTTCTTTTTCTAATAACAACTATTATACCGGTAATTAACGGAAACTGAAATCAAAGCAATTCAATGAGAGCAAAAAGACGCAAAAGTACAAAAAAAAAAAAACAAAAGACGATCGACAAATTGAACACACAATTGTA
The DNA here is from genome assembly GCA_039766575.1 of Serrognathus titanus. NCBI lineage: Eukaryota > Metazoa > Arthropoda > Insecta > Coleoptera > Lucanidae > Serrognathus > Serrognathus titanus. The sequence continues at coordinate 61,631,514 of CM077914.1, forward strand.
CAAACGTACAAAAAAAAAACAAAAGACGGTCGATCGAGAAATTAAATGTATGTATAATTGCGCAAAAGTACAAAAAAGAGAACAAAAGGCGGTCGGCAAATAAAAAGTATGATTGTACTAAAATACAAAAAAAAAAAAAAACAAAAGACGATCGACAAAACGAACATACAATTGTACGAACGCACAAAAAAGAACAAACGGTGGTCGATAAGGTGGGCAAATTAAAAAAAAAAAGAAAACAAAACACGATCAGGATATTCGATGTAACCTATAATCGGACAAAAGTACAAGAAAACATGAAAGACGGTCGACGAATTAAATGTACGATTGTAATAAGACAAAAACGAAATACAATCGACAAATTTAATGCAAAAGTACACGAAAAAGAGCAAACGCGATCGTCTTTTGTTTTTAAAACGAAGCCTCTTGATAATAACGACGAGAGACGATTTAATTAATTGCCGGAAATAAAGTAAAGGAAATCGAAAATGTTAACTGCTCACAGAAAAACAAAAGACGGTCGGCAAATTAGACTAAAAGATTGTACAAAGGCAAAAAAAAAAAAACAAATGACAGTCGACAATTGTACAATAGTACACAAAAACTCAAATTGAATACACAATTGTACGAAAGCACAAAAAAAAAACAAATACCAAATGTAGAGGCAAACGAAAACGTTCACCACTTATTAGAGAAAACAAAAGACGGTCGGCAAATTAAATCTACAATTGTGAAAAAGTACAAAAAAAAGAACAAAACAAAATACAATCGACGAATTTAATGCAAAACTACACGAGAATGAAACCAAACGTGATCGATCGTCTTTCGTTTTTAAAAAGAAGCGACGAGAGACGATTTAATCGCCCGAAGTAAAGTAAAAAGAAAACGAAAATGTCAACTGTTTAAGGGAAACAAAAGACGGTCGGCAAATTAAATGCGAACGAAAGCAAAAGAAAAAGAAAAAAAACAAAACACAATCGACAAATTAAACGTACAATTGCACAAAAGCACAAAAAGTATGGCGGTAAATAAGTTGAAAAGAAAAACAAAAACAAAACACTGTTGGTAAATCAAATAATGTACAATTAAACAACAGAAGCACAGAAGAAAACAAAAGACAATCGACAAATTAAATTAATTGTCGTTACAATTGTGCAAAAATACAAAAATGAAATAAAAGACGATCGGCAACGCTCGATTCTTTTCTCTGATAACATTACGCCTGTAATTAGGTATAGGTTAGGTATACCTGGAAAACTGGTTGTTTTTTTTGTATTATACCGGTAATTGACGGAAACTGAGATCATAGCAATTCAATGAGAGCAAAAAGGCGTAGAAAATTGAAATTCATAAAGAGCAAACGAGATAGCAGCAACAGAGGTTCCAATCGCGTTTTCGATTGGCCGCACTAGTGTACACTCAGAGTATCTTCATCTCCTGCTATTACGTGAGATTAAAAGAAGATGCAAATACACTGAGTGCAACCGGTGCAGGCGAATCGAAAACGCTGTAAGTAAGGAGTAAGGAAAACCCTACGCCTCTGCAAGGGGCTAGAACGTACCAGCTCTTTTGCATGCGTGAAGCGCTTTCTGTCTGTCATATCGCCTATGTTCTCACTTTCAAACGAACACCTGTATAGGGTAGGTTGGGTTGGGTTGGGCGCAAATACACTGAGTGCAACCGCTGCAGGCGAATCGAAAGCGCTGTAAGTAAGGAGTAAGGAAAACCCTACGCCTCTGCAAGGGGCTAGAACGTACCACCCCTTTTACATGCGTGAAGCGCTTTCTGCCTGTTATATCGCCTATGTTCTCACTTTCAAGCGAACACCTGTATAGGGTGACTAAAAAAAAGAAACGAAATATTAAGCAGTACATCCAGCGATTTTTTGATAAAGAGAGAGAACTGTCAAATTAATTAACAATTAATTTCTTTGCGTTGTTTTCAACAGTTTTGAACTTGTACTTTTTCGTGCATCTTTCGTTCGTCGAAGCCCAAGTACCTTTAGGAATCTGTTAAAGTTTCCCGTCATACATTCTCCTCCTCGTGCGGTCGCCCCTCTGCATTGAGGCGCAAGCACGTGACGTCTTTCACACACCGTAAAGATGTCAACACTTTACCGCTATTATGTTAAACGCGGAAACCTTTTATCGGAAATCAATTAAAAGCAATTCGTGGTCGGGATTCCGCGCCGAGATCAGGAAGAGATAAAAGAACAAAAAGACCGTCTGGATCGCTATCTGATACTCTCCGGAGGAAAGAGTAAATATTTAAATGACGCCCTGCTCGTTTCATTTGGACGAAATTATTTTCTGGAACGGTGGCCGAAAAGGAACCGTAAACTGTAGCAGCTCTTTTATTGTTGACACTGTGGAACATCACGACCTCACATCGAGTGTTCATGGTGCTGACATCGCACTTAAAATTCGCATTGTGTTCATCCACGAATGCCATGTCTTTATTACCCGTGATTCCTCACTGAAAGTGACACATTCGATTACCATCGTCTCGATAAATACGTAAAGGATACTCGAAAGCGATTACAAGGCCCCCACTTCGATTTGAGAAAAAAAAATGGTGTTTTGGGTTTTGTTGCTTTAATATACTCAAATTGACATGTATGTACATTATAGACACCCTGTAGATTAGCACATTTAATCCCCACACTCTTACAAAGTTTCAGCATTTTTCATGATTTTTTTTTTATTACGTAAGTATATTTTGAAGCGAAATTCCTGAAGTAATTGTTTTTGTTGTTTTTTTTTCATCGTTTTTAATAAATTCCTTGCTTAAGACTCGACTTGGATAATACTTCATTTCAACAGACCGCCGCGGGGCAGCATTCGGGAAAGGGCTTGGTAAAGTCGAAGTATCTTCCGTGACACCCCCTTTTGACTTTGGCGGGCCTACATCTGAAACAATTCCAAAAAACAAAACAAGACGCTATCAGTTAAACTTTACTCGAATTCAATATTTACACGCGTTACTTGACCTTTAGCGGACGTCAAAAAAAAAAACACCGATTAAGTAGTTGGAGATATTTTCGTAAATATTTGTTATTACGAGGTTTCGAGGTTACCAGAAAATTAAACTATCGCAAATTTGCTTGATAAGTAGAGAGCGGATGCAAATATGTACATATCCAACTCGTCCCCGAATTGCAGGTACTTTTTCGTCCGCTCTTTAGTTATACGCTCGCACCTGTCAATTGGTGAATATTGAATTAAATTATCGAAATTTCTTCCTTACTTTAAATAAACGACTTCCCCGTTTACATCGCATTCGACTCCTATACAGTGTCCAGGGCTCGAGAAGATGATGTCGTTTTGGCCAAATTTTATGCCCTCGGATGTCTCACAAATTGGACCTGAAACTAAAAAAAAAACAAAATTGCAAGGACTGAAAATACCTCTGAGATATACAGGGTGATTCTTAATCACACTACAATTCATCAAGGCAGTAATTGCAAACGATTCCGTTACTATTTCGTAAAGGAAATCGCCTTCTTCTGCGTTCCCAGCTGATGAATGTAACAATGGATGTATGCAATTGCATTCCGTATGAGGATAACTCCTTGATGTAACTAATAACCATAATAGAATAGTTTTACAGTAGGCAATCCATGAAGTAACTTCATTGTAACTTGTTAAATACAGTTTTTTTTTCTTAATCTGTAACATTGAATTGATTTTGGCAAAACAATTAAAACTCACTCTGTATCTAGAGGTAAATGTGATAAGGCTGATTTAGGGTTTGAATACACGGACGCAATTAAACAATTAAAAAGCACCCTGTATGTGCGGGTAAATGTAGCAAGGGTACGAATACACGGACCCCCTCTAAAAAATATAAAAGTTTTTCGTTAGGTTAGGTATTTGATGTTAACCCCTTTTGAACTGCTTGTCTGAGACAATTAAAAATCACCCTGTATCAAGAGGTGAGGAGAGTGATAAGGCCGCCTTAGGGTTCGAATACACGAACACATTTCTTAATCAAAAAGCAACCTGTATGTGCAGGTAGATGTAGCAAGAGTACGACGAATGCACGGACCCCCCCTCCAAAAATATAAAAGTTTTTAGTTAGGTTAGGTATTTGATGTTAACTCTTCTTTAACTGCTTGCCCGAAACAATTAAAAATCACCCTGTATCTAGAGGTAAATGTAATAAAGCCCGCCTTAGGGTTCGAATACACGGACACTTTTAAACAATTAAAAAGCACCCTGTATGTTCAGGTAAATGTAGCAAGGGTACGAATACACGAACCCACTCTGAAAATATAAAAGATTTCAGTTAAGTTAGTTAGGTATTTCATATTAACTCCTTATTAATTGCTTGTCGTTGCGTGTTGGTTGAGAACGGTGGTTGAATGCAGCAAGGTAAACAAACGACAGTCGCCCATCGACTTGTCTTATGGCAACAACTATCAGGTGTTCAATTGAATCTTTCGTAAGATTGCGAAGCAAGTCTTGAACTACATCAACGTGCAATGCCATTTTAGGTTAGGTCACATTAGGTTATAATAAACAAAATGTAGCTAGGTACTGTTTGACGACTGTCAATTGTCATTCATTTTTAATTCTTTCTTTAAAAAAAAACAATTGACACTCGCTATGAAACATACACTGGACCAACTGTGTTCGCTGTTTTTCTACGTTTACACTAACAAAATCGATTAAAAACGTCAAAATTCCTGACGTCATAATTCCTGCCTATAGGCCTGGAGTTACTATCAAGATGGCGGCCACTGACAGTCACGCGACCACCGACTGTCACTCTAGGTTGTAAACAAAATGTTACTACTGTTTGACATCTGTCATTCAAACGTCAATTCGTTTAGAAAGTCGCTCTCTGTCTTTTTTCGTTAAAAAAAACAATTGAATACTCACTATTAAACATACACGAATCAATCGTGTTTACTCTTTTTTTACAAACATCAAAAAAGTGGTAAAATATCGCGTCTTGGCAACCACTTAGAAACGTCAAAATGCATGACGTCATAATTCTTGCCTATAGACTTGAAGTTACTATCAAGATGGCGACCACTGACCGTCACGCTAGGTTTTAGACGACCATTGACTGTCACTCTAGGTTATAAAGAAAATATAACTACTGTTTGACAACTGTCACTCAATATCGCATCTTGGAAATCAGTTAAAAACGTCAAAACGCGTGACGTCATAATTCCTGTCTATAAACCTGAAGTTACTATCAAGATGGCGACCACTGACCGTCACGCTAGGTTATCGACGACCATTGACCATCACGCTAGGTCATAGACGACCACTGACTGTCACTCTAAGCAATAGGCGACCACCGACTGTCACGCTAGATTGTTACTACTTACTACTGTTTGACAACTGTCACTCGAACATCAATCCGTTTAGGAAGTCGCTCTTTCTACCTTCTTTCAACCATATTCACTATTTCTTTACACATACTAAGTGATAAACCGCGTCTTGGAAATCGGTTACAAGTGTCAAAATGCTTGACGTCATAATTCCTGCTTATAGACCTGAAGTTACTGTCAAGGTGGCGACCACTGACCGTCACTCTAAGTAATAGGCGACCACCGACTGTCACGCTACATTGTTACTACTGTTTAACAACTGTCACTCAAACGTCAATCCGTTTAGGAAGTCGCTTTCTATCTTCTTTCGTTAAAAAAAACAATTGAACACTCGCTATTAAACATACCCGGACCAATCGTGTTTACTCTTTCTTTACGAACACCAAAAAAGTGGTAAAATATCGCGTCTTAGCAACCGATTAGAAACGTCAAAACGCGTGACGTCATAATTCCTGCCTATAGACCTAAAGTTACTATCAAGATGGCGACTGCTGACAGTCACGCTAGGTTATAGGCGACCACCGACTGTCACTCTAGGTTATAAACAAAATGTTACTACTGTTTGACAACTGTCACTCAAACGTCAATCCGTTTAGGAAGTCGCTCTCTCTACATTCTTTCAACTATGCTCACTATTTCTTTACACGCACTAAATGATAAACCGCGTCTTGGAAATCGGTTACAAGTATCAAAACTTATGACGTCATAATTTCTACTTTCTATTAGGTTATAGGCAACAACTGGTTATCGCGATAGGTTGTAAACAAAATGTTACTACTGTTTGACATCTGCCATTGAAACGTCAAACCGTTTAGGAAGTCGCTCTCTGTCTTCTTTCGTTAAAAAAACAATTGAGCACTTGCTATTAAATATACACGGACCAACTATGTACACTATTTCTTTATATACACTAAATGATAAACCGAAAGTCTTGAAAATCAATTAAAATTGTCAAAACTTATGACGTCATAATTTGTACTTTCTACTAGGTTATAGGTGACAACTGACTATCACGATAGGTTATAAACAAAATGTTACTACTGTTTGACATCTGTCATTGAAACGTCAATCCGTTTAGGAAATCGCTCTTTGTCTTCTTTCGTTAAAAAAACAATTGAACACTCGCTATAAATCACGTCTTGGAAATCGGTAAAAAATGTCAAAACTCATGACGTCAGAATTTCTGCTTAAATGCTTGGAGTTACTGTCAAGATGGCAACCACTGATCGTCACTCTAGGTTAAAGGCGACAACTGACTGTCATTCTAGATTATAAACAAAATGTTATTGCTGTCTGACGTCACTAGGTTATAAACAAAATGTTACTACTGTTTTGACAACTGTCACTCAAATGTCAAACCGTTTAGGAAGTCGCTCTCTGTCTTCTTTCGATAAAAAAAACAATTGAATACTCGCTATTAAACATACACGGACCAATCGTGTTTACTATTTCTTTACAAACACGAAAAAAGTGATAAAATATCGCGTCTTGGAAAGCAGTTAGAAACGTCAAAACGCGTGACGTCATAATTCCTGCCTATGGACCTGAAGTTACTGTCAAGATGGCGACCACTGACCGTCATGCTAGGTTGTAGACGGCCACTGACTGTCACTCTAGATTATAAACAAAATGTAACCACTGTTTGACAACTGTCACTCAAACGTTAAACCGTTTAGGAAGTCACTCTCTCTATCTTCTTCCGTTAAAAAAACAATTGAACATTTGCTATTAAACATACACGGACCAATCGTGTTTACTCTTTGTTTGCAAACACTAAACAAGTGATAAAATATCGCGTCTTGGAAACCAGTTAGAAACGTCAAAACGCATGACGTCATATTTCCTGCCTATAGTCCTGAAGTTACTGTCAAGGTGGCGACCACTGACCGTCACTCTAAGTAATAGGCGACCACCGACTGTCACGTTAGGTTATAAACAAAATGTAACTACTGTTTGACAACTGTCACTCAAACGTAAATCCGTTCAGGAAGTCACTCTCTCTATCTTCTTTCATTAAAAAAACAATTGAACACTCGCTATTAAATGTACACGGACCAACTATGTTTACTATTTTTTTACATACATTAACTGACAAACTGCGTCTTGGAAATCGGTTAAAAATGTCAAAACTCATGACGTCATAATGTCTGCTTAAATGCTTGGAGTTACTATCAACTTGGTGACCACTGATCGTCACTCTAGGTTATAGGCGACAACTAACTGTCACGATAGGTTATAAACAAAATGTTAATAGTGTTTGACATCTGTCATTCAAACGTCAAACATACACGGACCAATCGTATTTACTATTTCTTTACGAACAACAAAAAAGTAATAAAATACCGCGTCTTGAGAACCCGTAAAAAATGTCAAAACGTGTGACGTCATAATTCCTGCTCATATTCCTGGAGTTACTATCAAGATGGCGAACATTGACAGTCACGCTAGGTATTAGGCGACAAGTGACTGTCACGCTAGGTAATAAACAAAATGTTTCTGCTGTTTGACATCTGTCATTGAAACGTCAAACATACACGGACCAATCGTGTTTACTATTTCTTTATAAACACCAAAAAATTTATAAAATGGCGAACATTGACAGTCACGCTAGGTATTAGGCGACAACTGACTGTCACGCTAGGTAATAAACAAAATGTTACTGCTGTTTGACATCTGTCATTGAAACGTCAAACATACACGGACCAATCGTGTTTACTATTTCTTTATAAACACCAAAAAAGTGATAAAATGGCGAACATTGACAGTCACGCTAGGTATTAGGCGACAACTGACTGTCACGCTAGGTAATAAACAAAATGTTACTGCTGTTTGACATCTGTCATTCAAACGTCAAACATACGCGGACCAATCGTATTTACTATTTCTTTACAAACACCAAAAAAGTGATAAAATATCGCGTCTTGAGAACCGGTTAAAAACGTCAAAACGCGTGACGTCACAATTCCTGCCTGGAGTTACTCTCAAGATGGCGACCACTGACAGTCACGCTAGGTTACAAGCGACCAACGACTGTCACGCTAGGTTATAAACAAAATGCAACTACCGTTTGACAGCTGACAACTTACTGTCATTCAAATGCGTCAATCGGTTTAGAAAATCGCTCTGTTTTTTTTTTTTATTAAAAAAACAATTGAACATACACGGACCATCAACTGTGTTTGTTATTTTACTACGGAAACTGATTAAAAGCGTCAAAATTCGTGACGTCATATCTCCTAATGCCTAATGACCTGGAATTACTGTCAAGGTGGCGACCATTTTGATGACTGTTTTTTATAGTTAACCATGATTGTAAAAAGCGATCCGTGTATTCGGATCTTTAAGGAATGCATCCAAATGAGTTTAAAATAAAGCTGAGACTGTCATTGTATGTACAGGGCAGTCATATTATTGCTGTCTTAGTTTGGATTGTTTTTTGCAGAGAGAGAACGCCTAGCCATTTTCGATGAAACGAAACGCAACGGAGAAAACGTTGTGTAGATTTGCGCGCGCTTACGCTCACGGGGGAAAAATAAAAAGAAAGTAGAGAGATATAAATATTTAAAGAAAGTTACTCAATTCTGTTATAAAATCGATTGCCTTTTGTTCTACTTTTATGTACATAATTTTCAGTTTTAGTCTTTTGTTTTTCCGTCGTTCTTTGCAAATTGTTTTTTTTTTTAATTTAGTGTCCAATAATGTTCTGAATTGCTTTAAAATCGATTGTTTCTTATTTTTGTTTTTCTTTTCAAATTTTACTATCACGTAAGTCTTCGTAATTGTCATTATTCAATTTCTTTGTTTCGTCAACTTTGCATTTTTTTTTAAATTTATGAATCTATTGAATTACGCTGCTGAAAGAATCGATTGCCTTTTGTTTTTGTTTTTGTTTTTGTTTTAAATTATACTGTCATGTATTCTTTTTTAAATTTAATTCGATTTTGTTTTGTCATCATTCTTTTGTTTTTAAATTCATTCATCTACTGAATTGTGAGGTGAAATCGATCGTCTTTTGTTTTTTGGTCCTTAAAATTTTTACTATTGTTTATTTCTTTCTTTTGATTTTCAACAATTGCTGAATTTTGCTTAAAAAGTCGATTGTCTTCTGTTTAAATTTAAAATTGATCCATCATGTATTTTCTTGAATTTAGTTTTGTTTCGTCATCGTTCTTTTCAAATTTTCTTTCTTTTTTAATTCATTCGTCTACCGAATTGCGTCGTAAAATCGATCGTCTCTTGTTTCTTTAATTTTTAACTTTTCTTCGATTTTGTTTGTTTAGTTTTCTTTGCTTTGTCGCCTTTCGTTTCATTTTTTAAAATTCATTAACCTGCGAATCGAATCGAATACTGAATTGTGCCGAAAGATCGATTGCCTTTTGTTTTTGTTTCGTTTGTTTTCGGCCTTTTTTTGTCTTTAATTTTATTATTTCGTATTTTTTTCTCATTGTCATCGTTCTTTGCAAATTATTTTTCTCCTTCTTTAATTCGTCAATCTAAAATCGATTTTCTTTTTTCATTTTATCGTTGTGCATTTCTTTTTAGAGTTTCGTCGCCGTCACAAGAATCGATTGTCTTTCTCTTTCGTTGTTTTTAATTACAGTCGAACCTCCATCACTCAAATTTCAAGGGACCGGAAAATTACTTCGAGTTATAGAGGCGCGACCGTATTAAACAGATACATAGATTTAGCAGAGAAAGAGAGAGAACGCCTTTCCATTTTCGACGAAACAAAACGCAACGGAGAAAACGCATCATGTAGATTCACGCAGAGAAAAAAAAAATAAAGACAAAATAGATAGATATATGAAACAGATAGATTTAGGAGAGAGAAAGAACACCCATCTATTTTACATGAAATAAAACGCATCAGCGAAAACGCAACGGAGAAAATATCGTGTAGATTTACGTAAGGAAAAAAATAGAAAGAAAATTGGCAGATGTATGTATTAAATAGATAGATTTGGTGGAGAGAGAAAACGCCTACCTATTTTTAGTGAAATAAAATGCAACGGAAATTAAAAAGAAAACCAGCGGGGCTTACGCAAGGAGAGAAACGCTCGTGTGGTTTAGGCCTTAAGGCGGGATTCCACTGAGGCACTATGAGGCATGCAACCATGCAAGGCTTTTGAAGCTTCAACTGGTGACTTATTATCACGACTTGTGTGGTATTTTGAAGTAGGTTGAAGGCATTCTCATCGAAATCGCGGTTTGGAGTTTGTTCTATAAAAAACCGAAAAAGTAATTTGTAAAACCTTGACCAGTTGCCTCAGTGGAATCTGCCTTTAAAAACTTTCTATATTTTTTAACTGAAATAAAACTATCGTTCAAGCTTCGACGTTAAACAGAATATCGACTAACCTGTTGTATTTTTCTCGTTTGTCGTCTCATTTTCCGCAGCGTACTCCTTCTGTATGCTTCGGCATTCGACACAGCAAACAACAACACAAACAATCAGTACAGTTTTCCTTATCATTTTTCGTGCGGGCGCTATTATCCTATTATCACAGATCTTTGACAACTCCACAATGAGCGCTTGTTTACGTGAACAAGTCTCGGCCAATTTTATTATTTACTCAACATGCACACACATACATACATACATACATGATATGACGAATGATATCGACAAAAACAACCGTACGTACGTAGCGGCTTTCTAAACGGAATGTGCCGTCGCCGGGTGATTAGAGAAAAACGGAAAACAACAGAGCGGAATTCGGAATTTCGAGTTCGTTTTGGGTTTTAGAAAGCGACGCGTTGTTTTAATCGTTTTCAGCTAATAAGCGAACGACTGGATGGAGCTCAAGAATTTGTGTCGATTCAGGTCTTGAAAATCGTATGAGTGGTAAACATTATTTATAATCGAAGAGTTGGCACTTATTCAGAATTTGCTAATTATTTGCTTTGTTTAAAGTTTTAATGCAAATCACATGCATACTGTGCGTATCCAATCAAAGTTCAAGTTACGATGACACGGTGTACAATTTTATTGTTCTAAAGAACGTAATTTCAAACCATTCGCCGCACCGCCGAAAAGATTTACTGGAAAAATTAAATTGGAATTAAAAAAATTTGAGTTTCTCTGATAACATTTTAAAAAGCAACATTTAATTAAAAAAAAATTAAAAGCGTACATAAGGTTCATTAATACCGAGTGATTTTTAAAGTTTCTTATCAACTCTTGCCATGAAATCTGGGCGGTATGTCTTAGCTTAAGTGAAAACTACGTCATTGCACTTCTTCATACTGTAAAGCTAAGACATGCCGTGCCGACCAAATTCCATGACAAAATTTAAAATGGAAAACGTTAAGTACTACTTTCAATTGCTTCCTAGCGTAAGCTGCGTAGCTTTCATTTTTTTTTTTGGCAGAGAGAGAACGCTTGTCTATTTTCGATGAAACAAAACGCAACGGAAAAAGCGTCATGCAGATTTATGCAAGGTTTGGGGCTAAGACGAGGTTCCACTAAGGTAGTATGAGGCATGCAACCCAACCCAACCAATCCAGGTTTTAACGTTGTTAATAATAAACAATAATAAGAACAATGAAAAGCTTATAATAAGCCAATAAGACGTTGTTACATAAAGGGACGTAGAACTTCCCCCCTGCTCTGTGCCTTTGTCGAACTTTGCCGACTTTAAAAAACCTTTACTTTTTCTTTAAAAAAATAAAATAAATAAATAAAACGTTGATTTGATTAGAAAATATATGCAATCGACTTACATGTACAGGGTGATACGAAATCCGTAGCGAGAAGTTTGGTTAAAAAGCGTCTTTTGCATTGTGTGGTTCAGGATGGCGCAAGGAGATACATTGGTCCCAAATTCGAGAAAAAAAAAGTTCAATTGACAAAAAACAATCGAAAAGCGTAAATTATACTTCAATTGTCGTAAAGATGTTCGTTATTGTTAATTTATGCAGAGGTGCATTTGTTTTTTTCTTTGTTTTGTTTCTAGAACAGTATATCATGAACGTGCTTTAAAATAAACAAAAACGAATCGAAAAACGTAAATCAAAATAAACAAAAGCGCATCGAGAAACATGGATCTTTGTTTTAGTTGCAGTAAAAATGTAAATAAGGCTTCGATTGTTATTAGAGTGCTGATTTCGATTCGTTATTGTTAATTTTGAGATGTTTTTGATTTCCGTTCATAAGGAGTTGAATCGTTCGTGGACAAAAGCGAAATCCAAAAGTGTAAATCAATTATCCGTCGTAAAAAGAACAAAAGTCAATTGCTTGAGGAACTGTCAAATTGACAAAGATAATCAAACAGTCGTAAAATTGACAAAAGCGAATCGAAAAGTTTCTCAGCTACCACAAAATAAACAAAAACGAATCGAAAAGCGCCTCTGACGCTGTCAAATTAACAAAAGCGAATCGAAAAGTGCTTCAGCTGCCACAAAATTAACAAAAACGAATCGAAAAGCACAAATCAAGCTTCAATTGTCATGAAATAAACGAAAGTCAATTGAGAAACGTTGATCGATGTCTCAATTGTCGTAAGATTAACAAAAACGAATCGAAAAGTGCCCCAGACGCCGTCAAATTAACAAAAGCGAATCGAAAAGTGCTTCAGCAGCCACAAAATTAACAAAAACGAATCGAAAAGCACAAATCAAGCTTCAATTGTCATGAAATAAACGAAAGTCAATTGAGAAACGTTGATCGATGTCTCAATTGTCGTAAGATTAACAAAAACGAATCGAAAAGTGCCCCAGACGCCGTCAAATTAACAAAAGCGAATCGAAAAGTGCTTTAGCTGCCACAAAATTAACAAAAAACGAATCGAAAAGCGCAATTAAAGCATCAATTGTCATGAAATAAACGAAAGTCAATTGAGAATCGTTGATCGATGTCTCAATTGTCGTAAAATTAACAAAAACGAATCGAAAAGTGCCTCAGACGCCGTCAAATTAACAAAAGCGAATCGAAAAGTGCTTCAGCTGCCACAAAATAAACAAAAACGAATCGAAAAGCGCAATTAAAGCATCAATTGTCATGAAATAAACGAAAGTCAATTGAGAATCGTTGATCGATGTCTCAATTGTCGTAAGATTAACAAAAACGAATCGAAAAGTGCCTCAGACGCCGTCAAATTAACAAAAGCGAATCGAAAAGTGCTTCAGCTGCCACAAAATAAACAAAAACGAATCGAAAAGCACAATTAAAGCTTCAATTGTCATGAAATAAACGAAAGTCAATTGAGAAACGTTGATCTATGTCTCAATTGTCGTAAGATTAACAAAAACGAATCGAAAAGTGCCTCAGACGCTGTCAAATTAACAAAAGCTAATCGAAAAGTGCTTCAGTCGCCTCAAAATTAACAAAAACGAATCGAAAAGCGCAATTAAAGCTTCAATTGTCATGAAATAAGCGAAAGTCAATTGAGAAACGTTGATCTATGTCTCAATTGTCGTAAGATTAACAAAAACGAATCGAAAAGTGCCTTCAGACGCCGTCAAATTAACAAAAGCGAATCGAAAAGTGCTTCAGCTGCCACAAAATTAACAAAAACGAATCGAAAAGCGCAATTAAAGCTTCAATTGTCATAAAATAAACGAAAGTCAATTGAGAAACATTGATCTCTGTCTCAATTGTCATAAGATTAACAAAATCGAATCGAAAAATGCCTCAGACGCCGTCAAATTAACAAAAGCCAATCGAAAAGTGCTTCAGTCGCCTCAAAATTAACAAAAACGAATCGAAAAGCGCAATTAAAGCTTCAATTGTCATGGAATAAGCGAAAGTCAATTGAGAAACGTTGATCTATGTCTCAATTGTCGTAAGATTAACAAAAACGAATCGAAAAGTGCCTCAGACGCCGTCAAATTAACAAAAGCGAATCGAAAAGTGCTTCGGCTGCCACAAAATAAACAAAAACGAATCGAAAAGCGCAAATAAAGCATCAATTGTCATGAAATAAACGAAAGTCAATTGAGACGCGTTGATCTATGTCTCAATTGTCGTAAGATTAACAAAAACGAATCGAAAAGTGCCTCAGACGCCGACAAATTAACAAAAGCGAATCGAAAAGTGCTTCGGCTGCCACAAAATTAACAAAAACGAATCGAAAAGCGCAATTAAAGCATCAATTGTCATGAAATAAACGAAAGTCAATTGAAAAACGTTGATCTATGTTACAGTTGTCGTAAAATTAACGAAAATGAATCGAAAAGCGCAAATAAAGTTTCAGTTGTCATATACGCACGTCACCCGGCGACCGACGAACTACGACATAATGCCAGATGACCACAAAACGTCAAAGTCGTCAGAAACGTCAAATTGACGGACGTCGAGAAACGTCAGATTGACAATGTCAGACAATATCAGAGAGACAAAGTGTCACGTGGCATTTGTATAAGAAAGCAACGATGACGATCGTCACATATAAACATGATTGAGGAGAGCCCTGATCGCTTCAGCTTCAGTGCGTGCTGTGCAGCTTATTGTCGGAAGCACATCCAAAACCTTCCGTGCAGTTTGTTGTCGGAAGCACACAGATTACTTCGCCCTCTACCAAATATACAAAAGTGAACCAAAAAAAAAAGTAAAAGAATTGCCGTAAAATGGATCAATGGCAATCGAGAAACAAAAGCGAATCGAAGAGTTCCTAAGTTGACGCGCAATTAACAAAAACGAATTGAAAAGCGCAAATGAAGCTTCACCTATCACAGAGACGCCCGATTCGATTCGTTATTGTTAATTTTCAGACGCGTTTGATTTCTGAAAGGAGGTGAACTGTCAATTTTTTCAAATTCAGCTGGAAAAGTCACGCAAAGATAATTGTCACAATTGTCATAATCGTCACAATTGTCATAATTGTCACAATTGTCATAGTTGGCATAATTGCCATAATTGTCACAATTGTCATAATTATCATAATCGTAATCGTAACATCAAAGTCTACCTTCAACTCCATTCAGAAATAATCGCCCTCTTTTTATTTTAATTTGTCAGAATATATGTATATACTTAATTTCTTAATATTTTCGGTTAGAATAGTTTTGACGTCGCCATTTTAATTTTGTGTTACTCTGCTGGACAGTCAAAAGAAAACGAAAGCAATAAAACCGCGCCAAATTCGCCCTTTCCTTGTCTCTGATCAGCATCTTAAACGGATTCCTGGGCGTTCCCTTTTAACCGTCCGCGATTGTACAGTAGCGGACAATAAAATAATTTACGAATTGTCAGTGGCGTTCCAAGAATTCCTTGTCTTCGGTGTCATTCAAGGCTTTACCACTAAAATCAGTGCTACTAATTATTTCGATCGTTTTGGCTCTTGCTATAACAGAGAATTTTTTTGTACCTACTTATTGCTTGCGTTAATTTTTGAAAACATTCAATATAGTATGTGTTCAATAAAAACATGCTTTTAGTGACTTTTGTGAAAGACTATTGGCAACCCTGGTCCAGGCAACGATGTATCGAACGTTAAGTTTGAAAGGACTCATAATTTACGATTGTCGACTGCTTTATTTCTCATAAGCAGCAGTGTTGCCTACATAACCTTAATAATCACACTCAAAAGTCACTAGAAAAAGACAATAATGTATTAAAAGTTACACCAGAAACAGAAAAAGATCAAATGAGACTACATCTTCACTTTAATATTTACATACATTAAATATTTAAACGTGTTGACATTGGCAACATTGACTTGAGGCTGAAGTTACAAACGAAACGTTGATGGTTTTTGTCAGAAACCTACAGACAAAAGGCGATTGAAAGAAACAAGAAAATGGATATAAGAGAAGTATTTGTTGCGTCAAAAAGTAAATTAAAAGTGATTGTATAATAGATGTTTTGTAGGTTAGCGTCGTTATCTTCTTCGGAAGACACAAAAAAAAATAAATAAAGAAACAAAATCGATTGACAGCAGAAAAGAGAATTTCAAATATTGTCTGCTTGTTCAAGAAAAAGGAGGGGGGAAATCGATAGTAATAGACAATCGCAGTGTATCGCGATATCTATTGAGTATAACTGGAAAGTCAGGAATCAATCTGTATGAGCCATTAAATTCCTACAGTTTTAGTCAATCGGGCCTTCGATAAACGAATTTGATGAATCATACCTAAAGTTGACTGTATATGTACTATACTAAGTAAAAAAAATAAGATAATTAAACCAAAAAGAATAAAATAATTGAACAAAAAAAAAACGATCGCCATTTTTAAGGTGCCATCTATCGTCTCTTAAAAAATAAAATAGAAATTGAACGAAACACCAACAAAAAGTTAAAAAAAAACGTCAGTTGAATTATAAAAGAAATTTTCGAACAAAAACAAAAGACGATCACCGTTTTAAAGAAGCGATGACAAAACAAAAAATGGAGAAAAGAAAATGACGGTCACCTCGCACGAAACACTAACAAAAACAAAAAACGACCGCCATTTTAAAGAAGTGAACGTCTTTTGTAAAATAAAATAAAAATTGAATGGAAAAATGCTTTACTACCTCCAATGAAACTCTAATAAAAAGTAAAAAAAAAAATGACTGTTGGATTAAGAAAAAAGAAATAATTGAACGAAAACAAGAGACGATCGCCATTTTAAGGAGGCGATAAGACAAAATTGGACAAAAAAAATGATGGTTACCTCGAACAAAACACTAATAAAAAGTAAAAAAAAAGACAATTGAACTAAAAAAAAGATATAATTGAACAAAAACAAAAGACGATCGCCACTTTAAAAAAGCAATCGTCTGTTGTTTCTATTCAATTTCATTTTTGCATTCTTGTTCTTCTTTTCTTTGTTAAATTCGTGTGATTGCGTGCTCGTGAGTTTGTACTCAGTTTCTTCATTTGTTTTTATTTTTTCATTCGGAGAGAATAAAATGCTTATGTAATTGAACAAAAACAGAAGACGATCGCCAATTTTCGGACGCAAACCTTCAATCATTATTGATCGCAGTGTATATATAAATATTCTCCGCGACATCTATTGAGTATTATCGGAAAGTCAGGAAGGAATCTGTATTAAGCGCATGGCGCCATTAAATTCTTGCAGTTTTAATCTACCGGGCCTCCGGTAAAGGAATTTGAACGAAACTCTAATAAAAAGTTAACCAAACCAAAACAAAGGACCACCGCCATTTTAAAGAAATGATCGTCTTTTAAAGAATGAAATAAAAATTGAAAGGGAATCAAATAATGGAACAAAAACAAAAGACGATCGCCATTTGAAAGATGCAACCAATCGTCTCTTAAAAAATAAAACAGAAATTTGAACAAAAAGAAAAGATTGTCACCTCGAACGAAACACTAACAAAAAGTAAAAAAATGACAGTTGAACTAAAAAAAAAAGAAATAATTGAACAATAACAAAAGACGACCGCCATTTTAAAAAGTAGAATAAAAATTGAACAAAGGAAATGATGGTCGCCTCGAACGGAACAATAAATAAAAAGTTAAAAAGTTGACGGTTGAGCTAAAGAGGAATCAAACAATTGAACAAAAACAAAAGACGATGAATGACCTCGAGCGAAAACACTAATAATAAGTAAAAAAAAATTACTGTTGAATTAGAAATAACAAATAACAAAAGACGATCACCACTTCTATTGTTTCTGTTCGATTTCATTTTTTGTATTTTTGGTTTCGTTTTTGTTTTCTTTTTTAGTTTCCTGTCAAGATACTTTTGTTTTTCTTCGATTTTTCCATCTTGCTCTTTATTTAGTTTAGTTTTTCGTTATCTTTTTTCGTCCTTTCAAAAGTAACCGATAAATAATAATTTCGTTCATATTTTCGACTTAATTCTTCAGAGATTTTTCATTTGTTTTAATTCTTTTTAGTTTAGAGAGAATAATTTCTTATGTAATTGAACTAAAACAAAAGACGATCGCCATTTTCCGGACGTAAACTTTCAATCATTATTGATCGCCGGGTATATATAAATATGCTCCGCAACATCTATCGAGTATAACTAGAAACTCAGGAAGGAATCTGTATTAATCCCATGATGCTATTAAATTCCTACAGTTTTAGTCAATTGGGCCTGCAGCAAATGAATTTAATGAATCATACCTATATTGGACTGTATATCTACTAATAAAAAGTAAAAGAAATTGACAGTTGAACCAAAAAGAATAAGATAATGGAACAAAAACGAATTACGATCGCCATTTTGAAGAAGCAATCGCCTATTGTTTCTGTTCAATTTAATTTTTTGTTGAATTTCATTTTTGTGTTTTTGTTTTTGTTTTCTTTTATAGTTTCTTGTGTTGTCCTTTGATTTCTCAATCTTGCTTTTTATTATCCTTTGTTTAGTTTAGCTTCCGTTTTATTTGTCCTCTCAAAAGTAATCGGAAAAAAATAATTTCGCGACATCTTGCGACAGCTTCCTGACCTAGTATTGCATTGGAATTCTCGATCTACACTTCTACTGATGAATTCAAAGAGGCCGAAACAGCTGTACAGAGAATGCTCGAGGAATCCACTGCAATCAAAACCGATTTGCAACAAAACAACAAAACAACAATTTCTTTTAGTTTAGAGAGAATAAAACGCTTATGTAATCCAACAAGAACAAAAGACGATCGCCATTTTCCGGACGCAAACCTTCAACCATTATTGATCGTAGTGTATGGAAATGCTCCGCGACATCTATTAAGTGTAACTAGAAAGTCAGGAAGGAATCTGTATTAAGCGCATGGCGTTATGAAATTCCTTCAGTTACAGTCAATCGGGCCTTCGATGAATGAATTTGATTAATCATACTTAAATTTGATTGTATATGTACTAATAAAAAGTAGAAGAAAAAAATCGACAGTTGAACCAAGAAAATAATTGAACAAAAACAAAAGACGATCGCCATTTTAAAAAAGTGATAAAACAAAAATTGAGCAAAAAAGTGACGGTCACCTCGAACGGAACCCTAATAGGAAGCAAAGAAAAACAAAAGACGACCGCCATTTTAAAGAAACGATATCCTTTTAAAAAATGAAATAAAAATTGAACAAATAGAAGTTATGTGATCACCTCTAAATAGAACGTAACAAAAATGACAGTTGAAATAAAGAAAAAAACGATCGAAACACTAATAAAAGGTAAACAAAAACAAAAGACGATCGCCATTTTAAAAAATAAGGTAGAAAATGAACAAGAAGAAAGACCGTCACCTCGAACGAAGTTTGAAAGTTAAAAAAAAAACTGTCAGTTGACTTAAAAAAGAAATATTTGAACAAAAACAAAAGGCGATCGCCATTCTAAAGAAACGATAAAACAAAAATTGGGTAAAAAAATTATGGTCAATACTAATAAAAAGTAAAGAAAAACAAAAGACGACCGCCATTTTAAAGAAACGATCGACGTCTTTTAAAAAATGAAATAAAAATTGAACAAACAGAAGTTACGTGATCACCTCTAAATAAAACGAAACAAAAATGACAGTTGAACTAAAAAAAAAAAAACCAACGAAACACTAATAAAAAGTAAACAAAAACAAAAGACGATCGCAATTTTCCGGACGCAAACCTTCAATCATTATTGATCGCAGTGTATGGAAATGCTCCGCGACATCTATTGAGTGTAACTGGAAAGTCAGGAAGGAATCTGCATTAACGACAGTTGAACCAAAAAAATAATTAAACAAGAATAACAGACGATCGCCATTTTAAAGTGGCAATCAATCGTCTCTTAAAAAATAAAGTAGAAAATGAAAAAAGAAGACTGTCAACCGAACGAAACTAGAAAGTTAAAAGAAACTGTTGGTTGACTTAAAAAAGTAACATTTGAACAAAAACAAGAGGCGATCGCCATTCTAAAGAAGCGATAAAACAAGAAGAAATGATGGGCAACACTAATAAAAAACAAAGAAAAACAAAAGACGGCCGTCGTTTTAAAGAAACGATCGCCTTTTAAAAAATGAAATGAAAATTGAACAAACAGAAGTTGAACTAAAAAAAAAAAAACGAACGTAACACTAATAAAAGGTAAACACAAACAAAAGACGATCTCCATTTTCCGGACGCAAACCTTCAATCATTATTGATCGCAATGTATGGAGGAGCTCCGCGACATCTATGAAGTATAACTGGAAAGTCAGGCAGGAATCTGTATTAACAACATGGCGCTATTAATTTCCTACAGTTTTAATTAATCAATCGGGGTTTCGTTAGATGAATTTGAAGAATCATACCTAAATTTGATTATAAATTTATAGCTTCAGTTTTAGAGCGAATAGAAACAGGGCACTGATTTAGCAGGATTACAGATTTCTACTTCAAGTTAGAGCAACTACAACCCCTTAGTTGCGTTGTATCGTTGATGGATAGATGGTGGCACTAGTACTTCAAGTTGCAGCACTAGAACCCGTTAGTTATATCGTGTACGGATAGATGGCGGCACTAGTACTTCAAGTTACAGCACTAGAACCCGTTAGTTATATCGTGGACGGATAGATGGAGGCACTAGTTAGTTTAAAAATTAAAATTTTAAATTTAATATTCAACACAAATTGATTGCGGTTTTCATATCTTGTCCATTCAAGGAGACCGCATTATTATGCAACAATAATTAAAGAAGAGCGAACGAAGAGAAACAAAACGTCGCTTCCTTCACATACATACTAAGTGTTTTATTAAATTGAAAACGTTATTAAATACACTTTTTTTACGTTAAGATATGAGCATATTTATTTACGTCGATGTAAGATGGAATAATTTAATCTCTTGACTTTTTGTCTGCGCGATGGAATTTTTTGTGTGCTCTTTAATTACCTCCAAGCTCAATTATTGTTATTAAAGGGGCATAAATTAGCGTGGGAGCACCAAAACAAGCTGGCCCACATTTTCGACTAAACAACACAAAACAATCGAGCGCGCCGACCAATAACACCTCCGCATTTCACGCCGTGTGTCTCACAGGAACCAATTAGAAAGTTGGTGGTTTCGAACAGGTAGCAGCAGATTCCGCGGACGGCCGCAATCAGTCGCTCGTTTTTGGTGTGTTTGTCGCGCGTGTACCTGGGCGAACATTGATAATATAATCAAATCGGGAGGCGAAATGTGACTCGTTAAATATTTTAAATTGGTGCGGATCAAAGGTTGCTAACGTCTGGAATAAAAAGCGGTTGGAAATTGTTCGCCTTAATTCGCGATTATTATTACGCTCTGATTCGCGCAGCTGAAAACATCCGAAGCGCGTGTTTGAAATTCAATGTCGACTCAGTGAAAACCTCAAAAACAAAAAGAGAAAAAACAAAAACAAAGCAGGAAAGAGCCATGGCATTTAGTGTTTAGTGTGTTGTGTGCAGTTTTTGTTTTTTTTTTGCAACCAAAAACATCGATATGTCCGTTTTCAAGGATAATAGCTGGGTGAGTCTTCAACACAGATTTTAGGATTTGCCTTAAAACACACCTAAAGCCGGATCAGTTGCTAATCTCGTAATGACGTCCCTCTTTTAATTAAAAAACAAGAAAAGGCAGATAAAAATCCAATTAAAAATTTCCATGCCAAATCACGGAGGGATCCTCAAATTTGGATTAAACTTGTCCTATCTCAGTATCCTTGCACTCTAGGTTTAATCGTCGTGTTTACCTGATGGAATACATAATTTTTTTTGTCCTTGCCTTCCTTTACAAAAGTAATTAACACTTAGCGCTGTTCAAGTTCTGATGAAGCGGACAACGTGTTATTAGGCCGCGTGCACACGTGAAGATGATTAGCGCCGCTTGAAAAATTGTGCCATGAAGTAGAACGCAGGAAAGTGCAATAAAAATTACAGCTGTCCAATCAGTTTTTCTTAATTCATCACGCCAAAGATTTAATTGGTCGATTGTACCCCTGACGTCCGGGTTTACTAAACGTTTCGTCACAGGGCGCCAACATAAATAGGGAAGGAATAAATAGCCCCCAAAACATAATGACTTTTTTTTAGAGATGTTTATTATGT
Organism: Serrognathus titanus; assembly: GCA_039766575.1. Taxonomy (NCBI): domain Eukaryota; kingdom Metazoa; phylum Arthropoda; class Insecta; order Coleoptera; family Lucanidae; genus Serrognathus; species Serrognathus titanus. Next base: position 61,653,748 of record CM077914.1, read on the forward strand.
ATAAAACTTGAAACAATGAACATGTTTTGTATCTCAAGGTCATTGACGCGGATTTGTCAAGAGGGTACACGTACAAGCTGAGTCCAAAAAAGGGCCTAAACGAGTAGCGTTGGTGTTTATTGTCGACTAAAAAAAATTAAGTATATCCTTCAACACTCAAAAGTATAACGTTAGGATTTTCTTCACTAAAAAGTATATTCATTTGTAAATTTTTAATTCTCTTTAACACTCAGGATTTTCTTCAACACTCAAAAGAATGACTTCGATTTTCTTCGACCCTCAAAAGTATAACTTTAGGATTTTCTCAACACTTAGAAATATAACTTCAAAACTCTAAAGTATGTGCACTTCTAAACTTAACATTTCCTTCAACACTCAAAAGTATAATTTTAGGATGTTTTTAACTTTCAAAAGTATACATTTAAGATTTTCTTGAACACTCAAAAGTATAACTCTACAACTTTCATCAACACTCAAAAGTATAACTCTACAACTTTCGTTAACACTCAAAAGTATAATGTTAGGCTTTTCTTCGACACTAAAAAATATATACATTTCTAAATTAAAATTTTTTTCCACACTCAAAAGTATAATGTTACACTCAAAAGTATAAATTTACGATTTGCTTCAACACTCAAATATATATCTAAATTTAACATGTTCTTCAACACTAAACGAATAATTTTACTACTTTCTTCAACACTCAAAAGTATAACTAGAATATTTTTAATACTCAAAAGTATAAAATTACGATTTTCTCAACATTTTCTTCAACACTCAAAAGTATAATTTTAGGATATTCTTCACTATCGAAAATATAAATTTACGATTTTCTTGAACACTCAAGGTATAATTACAATTTTCTTCAACACTCAAAGTATAATTACAATTTTCTTCAACACTCAAAAGTATAACTTTAGGCTTTCGTTCAACAGTAAAAAATATATCCGTTTCTCAAAAGTATAACTTTACTATTCTCTTCAACTCTCAAAAATGTATCCATTTCTAAATATAACATTTTCTTCTACACTCAAAAGTATAAATTTACAATTTCCTTCAATACTCAATAGTATAACTTTACTATTTTCTTCAACACTCAAAAGTATAACATTACTATTTTCTTCAAGTATATCCATTTCTAAAGTTAACATTTTCTTCAACACTCAAAAGTATAATTTTTGGATATTCTTAACACTCAAAAGTATAAATTTACGATTATCTTCAACACTCAAACGTATATCTAAACTTAACATATTCTTCAACATTAAAAAGTATAATTTTACTACTTTCTTCAACACTCAAAAGTATAACTAGAATATTCTTAATACTCAAAAGTATAAAATTACGATTTTCTTAAACACTACAAAGTATAACTTTAGGATTTTCTTAAACACTTAAAAGGATATGCTTTTCTTCAACATTTCTCAAAAATATAATTTTATTATTTTCTTCAACGCTCAAAAATGTATCCATTTCTAAATTTAATATTTTCTTCTACACTCAAAAGTATAAATTCACAATTTCTTTCAACACCCAATAGTATAAATTTATTATTTTCTTCAACACTCAAAAGTATAATTTTAGGATATTCTTAACACTCAAAAGGACAACTTACGATTTCTGTCGACACTCAATAGTATAACTACTATTTTTTTCAACACTCAAAAGTATATCCATTTCTAAATTTAACAATTTCTTCTACACTCAAAAGTATAATTTTAGGATATTCTTAATACTCAAAAGGACAACTTACGATTTCTGTCGACACTCAATAGTATAACTTTACTATTTTCTTCAACACTCAAAAGTATATCCATTTCTAAATTTAACAATTTCTTCTACACTCAAAAGTATAATTTTAGGATATTTTTAACACTCAAAAGGACAACTTACGATTTCTGTCGACACTCAATAGTATAACTTTACTATTTTCTTCAACACTCAAAAGTATATCCATTTCTAAATTTAACAATTTCTTCTACACTCAAAAGTATAATTTTAGGATATTTTTAACACTCAAAAGGACAACTTACGATTTCTGTCGACACTCAATAGTATAACTTTACTATTTTCTTCAACACTCAAAAGTATATCCATTTCTAAATTTAACAATTTCTTCTACACTCAAAAGTATAATTTTAGGATATTTTTAACACTCAAAAGGACAACTTACGATTTCTGTCGACACTCAATAGTATAACTTTACTATTTTCTTCAACACTCAAAAGTATATCCATTTCTAAATTTAACATTTTCTTCAACAATCAAAAGTATAATTTCAAGATATACTTAACACTCAAAATTTGCGATTTTCTTCAACACTCAAAGTATAACTTTATAATTTTTTTCAACACTCAAAAGTGGAACTAGGATTTTCTTCAACATTGAAAAGTATATCCATTTCTAAATGAAAAATTTTCTTCTACATTCAAATGTATAATTTTAGGATACACTTAAAACTCAAAAGTATAAATTTACAATTTCAAAAGTGTTCAAGTATATCCATTCTAAAGCTAACATTTACTTCAACACTCAAAAGTATAATTTTACTATTTGTTTCAACTTTCAAAAGTATATACATTTCTAAACTTAACATTTTCTTCAACAATCAAAAGTATAACTAAGATATTCTTATCACTCAAAAGTATAAAATTAAAATTTTCTTCAACGCTCAAAAGTATACCTTTAGGATTTCCTTCAAAACTCAAAAATATATCCATCTCTGAATTTCAAATTTTCTCTAACACTCAAAAGTATAATTTTAGAGTATTCTTAACACTCAAAAGTGTAAATTGACGATTTTCTTGAATACTCAAAAGTATAACTTTACGATTTTCTTCAATACTTAAAAGTGTAATTTTACAATTACTTTCAACACTCAAAAAGTTAATTTTACTGCTTTTTTCAACACTCAAAAGTATATACATTTCTAAATTTAACATTTTCTTCAACACTGAAAAGTATAAAATTAAGATTTTCTTCAACGCTCAAAAATATAACTTTAGGATTCCTTCAAAACTCAAAAGTATATCCATTTCTGAATTTAAAAATTTCTTCACCACTCAAAAGTATAATTTTAGAGTATTCTTAACACTCAAAAGTGTAAATTGACGATTTTCTTGAATACTCAAAAGTATAACTTTACGATTTTCTTCAATACTTAAAAGTGTAATTTTACAATTTGTTTCAACACTCAAAAGGATAATTTTACTGCTTTTTTCAACACTCAAAAGTTTATACATTTCTAAATTTAACATTTTCTTCAACACTCAAAAGTATAAAATTAAGATTTTCTTCAACGTTCAAAAGTATAACTTTAGAATTTCCTTCAAAACTCAAAAGTTTATCCATTTCTTAATTTAAAATTTTCTTCAACACTCAAAAGTATAATTTTAGGATATTCTTAACGCTCAAAAGTATAAATTGACGGTTTTCTTGAATACTCAAAAGTATAACTTTACGATTTTCTTCAATATTCAAAAATATAATTTTGCTATTTGTTTCAACACTCAAAAGTATAATTTCACTGCTTTCTTCAACACTCAAAAGTTTATACATTTCTAAATTTAACATTTTCTTCAACACTCAAAAGTATAAAATTAAGATTTTCTTCAACGCTCTTCTTAGGATTTCTTTCAAAACTCAAAAGTATATCCATTTCTGAATTTAAAAATCTCTTCAATACTCAAAAGTATAATTTTAAAGTATTCTTAACACTCAAAAGTATAAATTGGCGGTTTTCTTCGATACTCAAAAGCATAACTTTACTATTTTCTTCAATATTCAAAAGTATATCCATTTCTAAATTTTAAATTTTCTTCAAACGTTAACAGTATAACTTTAGGATAGTCTTCTTCACCCAAAAGTATAACTAAGATTTTCTTCAAGACTCAAAACTATATCCACTTGTAAATTTTAAATTTTCTCCAACACTCAAAAGTATAACTGTAGCCTTTTCTTCAACACTAATAAGTATAATAAGATTTTCTTCAGCACTCAAAAGTATAACTAGGATTTTCCTCCATCCATTTTTAAATTTAAAATTCTCTTGAACACTCAAAAACTTCTGAGTTTTTAAAAATTTTGTTGCAAATCGGTTTTGATTGCGGTGGACCCCTCGAGCGTTCTATACAAAGTTGTGTCAAAAAGTGATCGCAGGATGTCGCGATTCAAACTATCTATAAATTTAGACTTTTCTTCAAATTTGAAAAGTATAACTTTAGGATTTTCTTTAACACTCAAAAGTATAACTTCGATTTTCTTCAACAATCAAAAGTATAACTTAAAAATTTTCTTCAATACTCAAGAGTATAACTAGGATTTTCTTCAACACTCAAAAGTATAACTAGGATTTTCTTCAACACTCAAAATTATAATTTCGGGATATTTTTAACACTCAAAAGTTTCTTCGACGCTCAAAAGTGTATCCATTTCTAAATTTAAAATTTTCTTCTTCAACACTCAACAGTATAACTTTAGGATTTTCTGCTTCACTCAAAAGTATGTTCATTTCTCAATTTTAAATCTGCCGTTTTTGGGACTTCGCCGCCGTTTCGCCCAAGCTTCAGGGTTTCGCCGTAGCTGCTCTTCTTGTTTTCGTCACTACAACTTGTTTATTATTTTCAGGAAATCTCGTGCTGATGATTAATTTCGACACTTCTTCCCTTAAAATTCTAATAAATTGTCAAATTTGATAGCGTTTGAGTTATTTACAATGTCGAATCGTTTGTGTGTACGCTTTTATCTCAGACAATTCCGATAAGTTTGTTTTGAGCGTCATTATACAGCGTTCGAAGACGAATCGTGAGTAATAATTTATTGATTTTTTTTTGATTGCACAACACAATACAATGTAAGCAGCCGAAAATGTAAGCTGCAAATTATGAAATTAAAATAAGAGTAAGGAGTTTTCTTTTGGCAAAGCGCGCGGTGCGCTAAAGAGTCACTTTCCCAAGTGATAAGCGATAATCGTTTAGCCAAAAATATTGAACCTATTTATTTTAACGATAAAGAACTTTCGACGCCCTACGTTTCACTTTAGTAACCGAAATTTAACGGTGAGACCCAATTAGAGGGCGAAATTTAACGGTGAGACCCAATTAGAGGGCGCCACGTCCCGGGGAGTGTTATCAAAAGCGCAGGAGTTTATGGAACGTTGAAAAAAAAAATTCAAAAGGGGTTGAATCGGGGGAAAGTCTTCACTCTCACACTTCACCCCTTCCTACAATGTTTTTTTTTTCTTTTTAGTAATTTTACATAAAAGTTTTAAGCACTGTAGGATTATTGAGGAAACCACTGCGTTGCGTTGCGTTGCTTTGATCTAAGCAGTGTATTGTCTTTTATATAAAAATGACGTTTGGATGAGGGCGAGCCCCCCCCCCTTAATTTAAAAAAAATGGTTCAGTTTCGGTCTTGTAATGGGATTGACTTAGAGCTGAGGCTACTTTTTGTTTTGTTTTAGAGAAATTAAAAACGTATTCAATTTTTTTTTTGCACCAAACGCAAAAGTGAATGCAAACAATTTTATCTAATCGATTTTTATTATCTGAGTGACACACAACTTAAATCCATTTATATACATGAGGCTAATGAATTTACATTGTTTCTAAGGCCAGCTCTACATCTGCACACTCCCTGGTCATCATCATCGTTAAAAAAAATGTTTTCAATTGGTTTCAAGTTTGAAAGGCTGACGTTTTTGATTTCTACGAAACAAGTGCCCGATGTAAAAGAGCTTTCATCAAATTTAAAGAGTGACCATGTGAATTCGACTTTAACGTTTAAGGTCAAGGCCCATTTACTTATTTGTATCCACGCTCTTTCTTCTCCTGTGATTTTCCTTGAAAGCGACGACTTTTTCTGAAATCGAACTTAAAACGCGAAAGCAGAAAAGATTCCATTAAGCGAACCGGCGGCGGCAACTTGTTTGCGTTGCTCTTACCAAGGATGACCGGTGCAATTCTGGCAGGAGAGGAAAGGAAAAAAAACTTGCCGTACAAATTGTTAAGTTCAACGCGTTAACGGTTCTCAAAGAAACGAAAAAGTTAAGTAGGTTATTTGAAGAGCAATTAATAACCGCTTTGTTTACTTTGCTTATGTTCGTTCAGTCGAATTTGCCTGATCGTCTTGCAATCCAAACCTCCAGCACGCCTAACTTCGTCTACCCACTTTGGTGAAGTGGGACGCGAAAGATTTGTTTAGGCGTCGCGTTATTATTAATTCTTTTTAAAACATGGACAACAAATAATAAAATATAGAAATATTTATTTCTACAAACGTGCGCTCGTCTTAATCCGTTCTTAAACTTGTGTTTTCATGTGCAGGGTTGGCCTAAGTACAACGGCATTAAGAGTATTGCTAGGGGGCCTTTCCAGTGCTCGAGAAAATCGGGTGCGAAAGACGAAATCGAGGTAAACCACACGTGACTAACTCATCTAATATTATAATCATCACTAAAGCACCTTCTTGTACGTTTTTCTTTGTTTAATTTTTAATTGGACAGCTTTTAATGTCGACACGTTTCGCTGTGCTTATCCTGAACTTAATTAGAATCAACGGCAAGGTAACAATCGTGTCCTTAACTTCCCATTGAAAAATCGGGCCTAAGTAGAATATTAAAAAAAAAATTACCCCTGTGTTTAGGGGGGAAAGAAAGTTGGCAACGCGGACGCAAATACAATTTGCATTCCACGAGTCTTAAAATAATACAATGAAAGTGAAAACGGCAATGGTAAAAAAAATCGAGTTCTTCTCTGTTAGTAGCGTGACTTGTAGGTTGCTTCTACCCGCCTCCGATCGTCCGGTAACGCCGCCACGTTTGCCAGGTCCTCGTTTATCCTTGTTGGCCATCGTTTACCCTTGTTGGCCATCGTTTACCCGGCCATTTCTGTTTTAACTGTCAATTTTTATGCTTTAAAGTGATTATATTTGCGCAATTAATTAAATAATTAGGTAAGAGTAATATTTTGCTGACGACTTAGAGATTTAGTAGAGATTATTTAGAGAGTAGTAAAGATTACTACAGCAAAGTGGTTTTAAGTAATAGATTTGTACACTGCGAATCACGACAGGGTATCAATCATAATCCTGATGATTTTGTTTCGAATGCTTTTTGCTCATCTAAGTCCGACAGCTTTTGTTAAGGGCATGCGCTTTCTAAAGAGGGTTGCTACCTGTTACTGTTATGGTTTAGTGGCGCCAAGGCTAATTTTTTACTGACCTACTTCTATTGTCGACTCTTTTTGGAACTCCTGCAATTCTGGATCGTCTAATGAAATAAAAAAACGGCGCTACGTTGTTGTGCCTGGATTCTAATTCTGGTGAGACGGTGTATAAATCTGAGAGATGAAAGGAACTAAATACTTATCAATAAAATGCCAGGTGTGATATTCAGTTAATTATTTATTGAAAAAAAAAGAAAAAAAAAGGTAAAAACTCCTGCTGACCGCCGCGAAAGACTAGTCAGCTTGAGCGTAAAAACCTGCATATCTTTCACAATAAATATACGATTCCAAAGAAGTAATAATAAACTTTGCTTAACGTATTTAACGCCGAATATCGTAATCCTGATCCTGATTTTAATCCTTATGGTTATGATTCTGATCGCTTTGATTTTTATTCTGATTCATCCTGGTTATTTTCGAACGGATTTGGATCAGTTCAATGTTGATTCTCTTAATTACTGTGAATCGTCGTCGTTTTGATTTTGTTTCATCCCTGATCACTTTGATTCTGATTATTGACGTTCGTAATTTTGAATCTCATGGCGATCACTTTAATTCGATTGCTGATATCCTGATCGACTTGACCTTGTCGTTGGTGTATCTACTTGCATTGGTTTTGACGCATCTTTATCATCCTGATCGATTTGATGCTGATTCGATGTTGATCTTCTCTCCCTTGATCATTTTGTTTCCGATTTTCGTAATTTTGAATCTCATCGCGATCACTTTAATTCGATTGCTGATATCCTGATCGACTTGATTTTGTCGCTGGTGAATCTAATTGTATTGGTTTTGGTGCAGCTTGATCATCTTGATCGATTTGATGCTGATTCGGATCAATTCGACGTTGATCTCTTCTCCCTTGATCATTTTGATCCTTGACTTTCGTAATTTTAAATCTCATCGCGACCACTTTAATTCGATTGCTGATCTTGATATTTCGATTCTGATCCTGATCGATTTGAAACTGACCTTAATTTCTATGAACCTGATTCTGATCGCTCTGAAAGAAAATGCAAAATGAAGAACGAATATCCTTTGTGTTAGTAGCGCCTCTGATCGTCTGGTAATGATGTCCGTTTGTTACATCCTTCGAAAAGACGTCATGATGACGTTTAAAAGAATCACTTCGCCATTGCGTCATCAGGTGATTGTAAAAATTACGTTTTTGATGCAAAATGTAAAAAGAAAATTCTCTGTGGTTACTAGCGTGACGTGTAAGTTGCTTTTGCCCGCCTCCGATCGTCCGGTAATGATGCCACGTTTGCTAGATCCTTCAAAGAGGACGTCATGATGACGTTTACAACAATCACTTCGCCATTGCATCTTCAGGTGATTGTACAAATTGCGTTTTTGCTGCAGAATGTAGAAAGAAAGTTCTTTGTAATAGTAACGTGATTTATACGTTACTTTTGCCCGCCTCCGATCGTCCGGTAATGATGCCACGTTTGCTAGATCCTTCGAAGAGGACGTCATGATGACGTTTACAACAATCACTTCGCCATTGCATCTTCAGGTGATTGTACAAATTGCGTTTTTGCTGCAGAATGTAGAAAGAAAGTTCTTTGTAATAGTAGCGTGACTTATACGTTACTTTTGCCCGCCTCCGCTCGTCCGGTAATGATGCCACGTTTGCTAGATCCTTCGAAGAGGACGTCATGATGACGTTTACAACAATCACTTCGCCATTGCATCTTCAGGTGATTGTACAAATTGCGTTTTTGCTGCAGAATGTAGAAAGAAAGTTCTTTGTAATAGTAGCGTGACTTATACGTTACTTTTGCCCGCCTCCGCTCGTCCGGTAATGATGCCACGTTTGCTAGATCCTTCGAAGAGGACGTCATGATGACGTTTACAACAATCACTTCGCCATTGCATCTTCAGGTGATTGTACAAATTGCGTTTTTGCTGCAGAATGTAGAAAGAAAGTTCTTTGTAATAGTAGCGTGACTTATACGTTACTTTTGCCCGCCTCCGCTCGTCCGGTAATGATGCCACGTTTGCTAGATCCTTCGAAGAGGACGTCATGATGACGTTTACAACAATCACTTCGCCATTGCATCTTCAGGTGATTGTACAAATTGCGTTTTTGCTGCAGAATGTAGAAAGAAAGTTCTTTGTAATAGTAACGTGATTTATACGTTACTTTTGCCCGCCTCCGATCGTCCGGTAATGATGCCACGTTTGCTAGATCCTTCGAAGAGGACGTCATGATGACGTTTACAACAATCACTTCGCCATTGCATCTTCAGGTGATTGTACAAATTGCGTTTTTGCTGCAGAATGTAGAAAGAAAGTTCTTTGTAATAGTAACGTGATTTATACGTTACTTTTGCCCGCCTCCGATCGTCCGGTAATGATGCCACGTTTGCTAGATCCTTCGAAGAGGACGTCATGATGACGTTTACAACAATCACTTCGCCATTGCATCTTCAGGTGATTGTACAAATTGCGTTTTTGCTGCAGAATGTAGAAAGAAAGTTCTTTGTAATAGTAGCGTGACTTATACGTTACTTTTGCCCGCCTCCGATCGTCCGGTAATGATGCCACGTTTGCTAGATCCTTCGAAGAGGACGTCATGATGACGTTTACAACAATCACTTCGCCATTGCATCTTCAGGTGATTGTACAAATTGCGTTTTTGCTGCAGAATGTAGAAAGAATGTTCTTTGTGGTAGTAGCGTGACTTATACGTTACTTTTGCCCGCCTCCGATCGTCCGGTAATGACGCCACATTATGATGACGTTTAAAAGAATCACCATTTTAACAAAAACATTGTTTTTGCTGCAAAATGCGGAAAAAAAGAAACGGGAAAAGAGTAAAAGACGATCGAATGGTCTTTTGGACAAAAGAAATGAATATTGGAAAGTTTTCTTTTCTATTATTCAATCGATTTTGTTCATTTATTTATTTTCTTGCGGAGGAAAAAAGGACGATCGATGCGTTTTGTTACATTTTTAAAAAGAGTAAAAGTCGTAATTCGATTGAAAGTCGAACGTCTTTGGTTAACGCTTTTGATTTATTTCTTAACGCGAAGGGACCATTTCTTTTATTTCTTGTATCTGTCAAACAATCGATCGTCTTTTGTTTAAGTTTTGAGCAGGAACGAACCGTCAACTCTCGTTTTCTTGTCAGTTGTCGCTAAAGCGACGTTTTTGCAAAAATGTAGATTTATTTATTGTCGGTAAAGAAGATTTCGATTTTTATGCTTGGCGAACGATGTTGCCCATCCTCCCCTTTCCTCCTAAATTTAGGTATAAAGTTTTCTGTTTTATCAACATTCTACTCAATCAACATTCCACTCAGTCAACATTTGACTCAGGCAACGCCGACCTTATCATAAAATTGCAAAACTTAAACAAAAGACGATCGACTGTTTGACAAACACAAGAAACAAAACAGTGATCTTTTTGCGTCAAAGAATAAATTGGAAACGTTAACAAAAGACGTTCGATTTTAGACTTTTTCTTCGTATAAAAAATAACAAAACATAATCAAGTGTGAAACAAATTTATGAGCATGCGAAATCGTCTTTTTATCTTCTGAAGACGCACAAAAATAAGCAAACAAAACACGATCGATGGCAGGAAAGAAAACTTTCGAATTTTGTTTTTTTTTTCCTGTTTGACCAAAAATGGACAAGAATCGCTCGTCAGTCGCCTTTTGTTTTCGTTTTCTTCTTTCTGTATTTTGCTAGAAATTCGGACGTATTGTTGGTAAAGAAGAGCTCGATTTTTACGCTCGGCAAACAGTGTTGCCAATATTTCTTCTTCCTCAAAGTTGGGGATAAATTTTTCTGATGAAGTTTTTTTGGTCCATGGACGTTCGTACTGTCTAAAAATGTCAAGATTCGGATTTCAAAACCAATTAGTAACTGCTAAGGTATGGTGAAAGCCAAAGGCCAAATAAAATTAAAAAAAAAACACAAATAAACTTAAAAGCTGTCCATCTAATAATTATTATGAGTCGTTTAATATTATAACGTAATGGATGCAGTGTGTGTTTAACCATCCTAATTAAATAATTTCGATTTTTAAAACAACTTAACAATGTTTACGAAAACTATACTTTCATGTTGAATGTCAGAATGAGCCCCCATAAGACAAGTAACATTTTCAAGCGAGTTATTTACAAACTTGCAGCATCATCAACAAAATCTATCTGCAACTCGAAAACCTAAAATTAATAAAGTAAAACAAATTCTGGTACAATGTTGCTTTTTTTAAGTAAATCTAAATACTATAGCTGTATTGTAATGGCAAAAAGAGAGAGGAAACTGGCTCTCATTCAATGCTGCCTGAATGAAAGTCGTCCGAAATACATAAGTACGTAGGTTCCCCTACGTGACCTTAATAATAAAAAAAGCGGAAGTAACAATTGATAAGGGAAACGCTTTATCTCTCGTACTTTGTTTTTTTGAAGCAATCGCATATTTGCATAACGTGTTGCACAATTAGATAAAATCAGAAAGTGTATATTTTTTTCGAGTGTAATTAATAGAAAGTGCACAGTTTTAAAGAGTCTCTTCAACTCGCGTCGACGTCACATGATACCGTACTATTAAGAAATGTGAAATGTGTATCATCGTGCTCGCTCTTACTATATCTATATTAAAGTTTTATGATAATAATAATTTTCTTTTTGTAGTTGAAGATGTATAATAATAATATTATGATATCGTAGTTGTAGTATCAAAAATGATACAAGATTATATTTAATTCGATGGAATTTCTTTTCCTCCTGTAAAGGGCGATGCTTAAAGAACGTTGGGGGAATCCCCGATCTGCTTGCATCAGAAACACCTTCAAATTATTATGTAGAAAGCAAGCGCGCATTCTTTACCCTGTGAAATTTAAACACCCATAATTAGACACGCCGAATTAAATCTCACTTGTTTCCGGTTTCTGCTAAATTAACATTGGGACTTCAAACACGTCAGACATGAAGTTTCACATCATAGTTCCAAGTCACATTCTAAGTGGCGCTGGGTTGATTTGTTTGGTGGATCAGTTTTCAACTTAAAATGAAACACATGGTATTTTCAATTCAAAATCCATAGTAGACTAGCATCTTGATAAATGCCATGAACTTAACTGTACGTGGTTAAACTGAGCATTGAGGATGTATGCAATAGCGTCGAAAACTTAAAAGGTAAGTACCGGTACCACTTCGCAACTTGCAATTCAAATATCACAGGACCAAGAAAAGTCGACAGGTCGTCCTCGACGGGCTATATTTAGCAGCACCAGTAAAATTAATAAATTAAAAATAATCACGAAATTACGCAACTTTTTTTCGAAATTAAGCGACGATTTCAAGGCACACACACACACTATATATGTTATACATGTAGTATACAGCGCGAAAGTCAAACTTAACACATTTGCAAGTCCAATAAGAAAACAAATCGGGTCATTCGATCGCAAAAATGTATCGACAGTTTCTGTTCTTCCTTCCCAATTAAGCATGTAGCGGTAAACTGTTAATTAGTAAGTGCAAAGTACAATGGCTATTGTGCCCGATTCACAACGACGAGCTTCAGGAATGCCTGCCTTGCATACGTACGGCGCGTTTTACTTTCCTTACATTTGCATACCGTGATGTTCCCGTAACCTTCTGTTCTGCTCTTCGCTTTCGACCTGCTTCAAAGTATTCAATCACCTCCGTTGAGTAATACTGCTTCAAATCGGATTCATCTTGCTTGTATAACTATACAACTGTTTGCGGTTAATAAAAGAGTATAATGTGCATAATATTCAAATCGAGTATATTCAAGGTTGCACTTGCGTTTGATTGAACCACAGATATCTACAGGAAAACGCCCACCTTAATAAGTAACAGGAGATCTTTGTCTTGCATTTTGAAAAAGGTTTTGTTTCACGGCGAAAAATAAACACATACTTACCGACCGTTTCAAATTGAATGTGCAAGTAAGAGGTGTTCCAAACCGTGAAATTATAGATTGGGTTAAGGGAAAGTGGGGTAATGGCGTTTGCCTGGGGGAGTCATTGAATAAAAATTTGAATAACCAAGTGCAATTTGGGGTATTGTATCGATATTCACCTGAGCAGGAAAAGAAAAGATTAAGAAAAGCAAATAGCAGAGGAGAAACGAGCAAACCTACCACTATCGGTCCACAGGAGGTGAAATAAGTGCTCGGTGCGGTCGTAAAGTGTCGTTGAGCAATTAGGCAGATACAAAAATGATCAGCGAAGAGTTGAAAGTCATCGATTAAGTCAGTTTGTAGTAGACCTCTACTTAAAAAAAATTAGTTTAGTTAATCAGGATAATTTTAGTGAGTTAGCTGTGCTTTCGTTGTGACAAAACCGAATTTAATTTCGTAATTTCTTTGGAAATCACGAGATTTTAAGTTAATTTTGAGGTTATCCACTTAGAGCGTTAGGTTAAGCGAAGGAAGATTTGCTTTTTATGAAACCCAATAGGTATATCTAAAATACCGTGAAGTATTTCCAAGTATCTTACATTCAGTTTTAGTAGACGGAAATCCGAAATTTTGGAAAATGCTTGATCAAGTGAACAAGCCAGAGGTGTGTTAATGTAGCCTTCAGGCTTTCACGGCCGTCGTTGATGATGGTCTTCGGTTCTCGGGTTCTCTGGCGTGTAGAACATGACGTTTCTTCAATTCTGAAGAAGATCACGTCAAAATGATCGAAACGACTTTCTACACGACAGAGAAACCGAGAGCCGAGAATAGCTATCTGGCGTGTAGAAAGTTCTGAAGACCTTTTTTCACTACTGAAGAGAATCACGACGAGATGATCGAAACGTCAAGTTCTACAAATTTTCTATGCGGCAGAGAACCCGAGAACCGAATATCAGCTATCTGACGTGTAGAAAGCCATGAAGATCTTCGCATCTGAAGAGGACCATGATAAGATGATGGATATAGCAAATTCTACGAACTTTCTACACGGCAGAGAACCTGAGAATCGAAGAGGCCATCTGCCGTGTAGAAAGTTCTGAAGGCTTTCTTCACTTCTGAAAACGATAATCGAAACGTCAAGATCTTATTGCGCTATCATTCCAGACAGCTACGTTGCATTACATGTTGCAGAAAGCAGCGGGCAAAATAAAATGGCGGATTCAATTGTTTTTTCGTATAAATACCGGTACAAAGAGCGTCAAAATTTCTACAAATTTTCTATACGGCAGAGAACCTGAGAACCTCTCTGTCGTGTAGAAAGCCCTCAAGATCTTCACTTCTGAAGAGGATCACGTTAAGATGATCGAAACGTGAAGTTCTACAAACTTTCTACAGTGCAGAGAACTTGAAAACCGAAGAGCAGCCATCTGCCGTGTAGAAAATTCTGAAGATCTTCTTCACTTCTGAAGAGAATCACAAAATGATCGAAACATCAAGTTCTACATATTTTCTACACGGCAGAGAACCCGACAACCGATTATCAGCAATCTGACGTGTAGAAAGGCCTGAAGATCTTCACTTCTGAAGAGCATCACGTTAAGATGATCGAAACGTGAAGTTCTACAAACTTTCTACACTGCAGAGAACTTGAGAACCGAAGAACATCTGGCGTGTAGAAAGTTCTGAAGACTTCTTCACTTCTGAAGAGAATCACAAGATGATCGAAACGTCAAGTTCTACACATTTTCTATAGGGCAGAGAACCCGAGAACCGATTATCAGCTATCTGTCGAAAAAAGCTCTGAAGATCTTCACTTCTGAAGAGGATAACGATAAGATGATCGAAACGTGAAGTTCTACAAACTTTCTACACTGCAGAGAACTTGAGAACCGAAGAGCAGCCATTTGCCCTGTAGAACTAGTTCTGAAGACTTCTTCACTTTTGAAGAGGATCACGACAAGATGATCGAAACGTCAAGTTCTACAAACTTTTTACACGGCAGAGGACCTGAGAACCGAAGAGCAACGATCTGCCGTGTAGAATGTTCTGAAGATCTTCACTTCTAAAGAAGATCATGATAAGACGATTGAAATGTGAAATTCTATAAACTTTCTACACTGCAGAGAACCTTGAGAATCGAAGAGCAGCCATCTGCCGTATGGAAAGTTCTGAAGATCTTCACTTTTTAAGAGGATCACGACAAGATTATCGAAACGGCAAGTTCTACAAACTTTCTACACGGCAGAGAACCCGAGAACCGGTTATCAGCTCTCTGTCGTGTAGAAAGCCCTGAAGATCTTCCCTTCTGAAGAGGATCACGCCAAGATGATCGAAACGTCAAGTTCTACAAACTTTTTACGTGGCAGAGAACCTGTGAACTGAAGAGCAGCCACCTGCCGTGTAGAAAGTTCTGAAGATCTTCTTCACTTGTAAAGATCACGACGAGATAATCAAAACATCAAGTTCTACAAACTTTCTACACAGTAGGGAATCCGAGAACCGAAGAACAGCCATCTGCCGTGTAGAAAATTCTTAAAATCTTCTTCATTTTTGAAGATCACGACAAGTTGATCGAAACGTCATCATTTTACACGGTAGAAAACCCGAGAACCGAAGAACAGTCATCTACCGTCTAGAATGTTCTGAAGATGTTCTTCACTTTTGATGATTGCGACACGATGATCGAAACGTCCAGATCTTGTTGCGCCATCATTCCAGCCAACTACGTTACATTACAGACTGCAGAAAACAACGGGCAAAGTAAAATGGCGGATTCAATTGTTTTTTCGCATAAATACCGGTCCAAAGAGCGTCCGTGATTATTTCTCGTTTGACTTTAAATGGGAAACTCTTTCTACATTGTGCTTTTTTGGAATTAATTGAACCAGCAAGTTCCTTTAAAAATATCAAGAGATTTTAAGTTAATTTTGAGAATGCAAAGTTAGAAAGCTAGGTCAGGCGAAGGAAGATTTGACTTTATGAAACTAATTAATTTGCTTACCGATTTGATGTAACAGAAATATAATAAAAACAGGTATGTACGAGTTACTGAGATTCAATTTCGGTAGATTAGAAAATTTGGAAAATGCTTATTCAAGTAACCAAGCTAGATGTAACATAACCTTAAAGCAAGTGGACTGGGTTGCCCCATCATTCCAGACGTTTACGTTGCATCACATGTTGCAGAAAGCAGCGGGTAAAATAAAATGGCGGATTTCAATTGTTTTTTCACATAAATACCGGTGCAAAGAGCGTCAGCGATTATTTTTCGTTCGACTTTAAATGCGAACCCCTTTCTACGTTGTAGTTTTTTTTAAATTAATTCTACCAGCAAGTTCTTTAAAAATCAAGAGGTTTTAAATTAATTTTGAGAAAGCGAAGTTACAAAGTTAGGTTAGGCTAAGGAAGATTTGATTTTATGAAATTAATTAATTCATTTACCGATTTGATGTAACTGGAATATAGTAAAAGCAGGTACTTCCAATTTCAGTCGATTCGAAATTTGGAAAATGCTTGTTCAAGTGAACATGCCAGATGTAACATAACCTACAACAAATGAACGGGTTTGCGCCATCATTCCAGACAGTTGGGGTCGTGGTTGCACCACATATGCAAAAACTAGCGCGCAAAATCAACTGGCAGATTCATTTGTTTCTCAGTATAAATACCGGTGTAAAGAGCGCCCGCGACATTAATTAAAACGTTGAAGTTTCAACCAGTAAATTAAATTGTAACGGGCGTAAACATTGGGAAAAATATTACCAAAGATAAATGGAATCGCGAGTTATTTATTTATTACAATTCAAATCAATTCAAAATAAAATATAAATATTAAAAAAAAAAAAAATAATGACTGATTGCTATGCAAACGCGAAAGATCCAGATTATTTTAAAAATAAATAATACTTTCACCGTTAAATAAAAAAAAGGAAGGTCATTGTTGTGCAAACGCGTGACTTTACCCCACTTAAAGGAACGATTATCAGATTTTTATAAACAAGAATGGGAATGACATCTTTGAAATCCGAACTCGAGGTATCACTTTGAGGTTTGCTCGCAATCTGGCACTGATTAATCAATTTTTTGGCGCCCAACGTGGGGCAAACGAATAACTAACCCATTATTTCGCCGATGTCTTTAAGATTCAAGTACTTTCGAATTGATACTGTAATGGACATCGACTTTACAAATTGATAAAATTCCGTTGTCAGACTTCGGACATTTCGTACGTTGCCATGGTTACGCAATACGAGGATCAATGTAAATGCCGGATTTATCGCGGTGCCGTGGCAACGCTCGAAATATCCGAAGTCTGATTATAGGTGAACTGTCATTTTATTTCTGAAATTTCGAAGGTAACGATTGAGATAATTCCTTTATCTACGTAATTGTAAGTTAAACGGACGGCGACTTCTATTCTATTATACGGAACATTACCTTATTTTGTTCTGCGATTACGTTATGGCGTTTTTATCCTAAAAACATATTGCCGCGTTATGAAACAACTTTCATTTTACTCTTGGCTAGCTACGCGACTGACAAGCACCAATTAAGCAGAATTTAAGTCTAATTGATTTATTAATTAAACTAAGCTAATTTCGATGGTAATGTATTAGACCTGCGTCACTTTCACCCCATTAACGATACAATTAGAATTAACAAGAAATTCTTTCTTATAAACAAAAAGAGAGGTATTCTGATGGATTGCTTTTAATCGGTCGCCCCATACGTCGTCGATTACTATAAATAAAGAAAGAAATTTGTTTATTAACTTTCTGATACGATATCAAATTGTGAGTAGCTTTCTTGCACGTGATTTTCATATTTATGTTCGAAGTAAATGATAAATAATTTCATGTACGTTTCGATCTTTTCTTTCTTTGTTACGTAAGCAGTACTTTCGTTGCAAAAAAAATATTTCTGCATATTTAAATAACCCCCCAATAATAATAGCAGTACCTATCATCCAATCGAAACGGAAGGAATTGGAAAATACTACGTACATATACAGGCTGTTTCAGAAATAGTTGACCACGATCGGATATTATTCGTGAATAACTAATTATGTATATAATAAATCAAATAAAAAAGAGGGACAAGAGAAAAAAATTACTGTGTAAATTAAGGCGAGCACCTATACATGGCGCCCAACTTGGAGCAAACGAATACATTCGTAAGAAATAGGTTAGGATTAATAAATAGTTGCGCGTATACGACTGTCAACTGTTTTTTTTTGGGGCTTACGGGTGTCAACTTAGATTAAGAAAAAGAAACAGTGGAGAGTCGTATCTGCGAAACTATCAGTCCCAACCTATTTTCAAATTTGACAGCTATCAAAGCAAACTGTATTTACAAAGATTGATTTTTTCATTTAAATTTGTCGCTTTCTCTAGATGATTATGACACTTTCATTTTTAAATTTCAGCTGTCAAACTACAAAGTTATAAGTAACGATGGATTTTTTCATTTAACTTTGGCGTAATTTATGACGTTTTCAACTTTGACGGCAATCAAAGTATGCTGTTATTGTAAAGAAGGATTTTTCATTCAAATTGGTGCAATTTTAAACGACTATGACACTTTCAATTTTAATTTGACAGCTATCAAAGTAATCTGTTATAATAAAGTTGGATTATTTTTTCGTTTAAATTTGGCATTTCCTTTAAATGATTATAAAACTTTCATTTTGAAGTTTGACAGCTATCGCAGTAAACTGTTACTATAAAGATGTTTTTTTCTTCGTTTAAATTTGGCTTATGGCAGGTTCATTTTTATATTTGACGGCAATCAAAGTACATGATGATGGATCCTTCATTTAAATTTGGTACGATTTAAAGCGGTTTCATTTTTATATTTGACAGTTATCTTATTGTTATTATAATAAAGATTTTTTTGTTTAAATTTGACGCTCTTTATATGACTGACACTGTCAATTTTCAATTTGACGGCTAATTAAAACTAAACTGTTATTATAAAGACGTTTTTCTTTCACTTAAATGTGACTCTTTCTTTAAATGATTGTGACAGTTTCATTTTTACAAATGACAGCTCTCTGAAAGTGCACTGTCATCGTAAAGATGGATTTTTCGTTTAACTTGGGTGCAAATTATGTCACCTTGATTTTCTACTTTGACAGCTAAACTGTTATTATAAAGATTTTTGATGCCTTCTCTAAATGATTGTGACACATTCGTTTTTTAATTTGACAACTATCTCGAAGTATATTGTCATTGTGAAGATGGGCTTTTTTTCTTCATTTAAATTTGACGGTTTGTTTAAATGATTATGACATGACACTTTCATTTCTAAATTTAACACTAATCGAAGTAAGCTGCTATGAAGACGTTTTCTTTTTCATTCGAATCTGGCGCTTTTTTCAAATAATTGTGACGCTTTCGTTTTTAACAAAAAAAAAAAAAAACTGGACATTTACGTTTTATTATTTTATGGATTCATGTGATCAAGTTTAATTCTTTTTCATCATTAAAATTGAATACTTTTCAAATGTTTTCCAGTATAATACAGCTTACTACTACATTGTTTTCTTTCAATTATTTCTTTTATGCAAAATAAAACAATCTGTGAATACGATTTGCATTCGATTATTCTTTTGTTCCTTGCTTCCTGTTACATTTAATGTCATATTTGTAAGGATCCGGAAAAATGCTTTAGAGAATCTATAGAATTAATTTATTTTTACTTTATTGTAATCGTTTGATTATCAGCTCTGCTTGTTCTTAGAAAGAAGCCGGATGTTCGTATCGCTTTTGAGCTTCAGATGCCTTTTTCAAATGAATACACTCAGGTTAGGAGATAAAATTTTCTCATTGACTCAGCAATAGGAAATCACGCCACTGTGCGTCTCTGTCCTTGAACGACCGACGTTGGTAAAACTCGGTAAAAGCGAGACGTTTACGCCCTCTCGTAACGAGAAAAGTTTCGCTTGGAAGCTACTATTTGGGCCGTCTAAATTTAAATTCTTGCTGATCTCGCAGAATTTCCCTCCTCACTCTTCCAGGAGGTCACGAGTCTTTAAGCAGCTTAAGCGAGGGGGACAAGGCAGTTCCCGGTTTCCTTATGTTTGGCTCGCGTTAAATCTCTCGTCGAAATTGCAGTTCCCGGTTTCCTTATGTTTGGCTCGGAGACGAAATAACTTGCAAGAAGAAGCGAAGAAGGATTCTTCTTGGGAATTTATCACTTCATCACCATCAGCATCTTGGGGGTTGTTTTCGGGGTAAACGTTGCCGTTGAATCTGGGGAAAGCGAACGCTTCTTCGACTCCGAAAGTCCGGCTACAGAAAACTAAAATTCGTTTTAATATTACGTGGGGGAATTCCATAAATCTCAAGGAATATTAGGTGGAAAATTCCATAATCTTAGCAATTATTTTTTTAATCAATCGTTTCGTGCTGATTTCTTGCTAATTTCAAAACTCGCATTGCTTTTCAGGTTTTGCTGATGCATGGAAATTTTGACTGGTTTATTCAAAATGGAATGCAAAAGTGACTTAATCTTTCTTGAACTTTGATTTGTTGCTGTATAAATTCGCTTATGACATTGCAACATTGAATTACGTGACATTACATTGTATTACATT
This sequence comes from Serrognathus titanus, assembly GCA_039766575.1. Taxonomy (NCBI): domain Eukaryota; kingdom Metazoa; phylum Arthropoda; class Insecta; order Coleoptera; family Lucanidae; genus Serrognathus; species Serrognathus titanus. The sequence continues at coordinate 61,674,453 of CM077914.1, forward strand.
ACGTCACATTGCTACACGTGGTATGTAAAAATAATAACGCAATTCTCAATAATCAGCAAAAATTAACTTAAAGTTAACACCTTGGATTATTTCGCTTTGATTGGATTTGACTCGGATGCCCAAATGACATTGTTTTCGTTTTCTTTTTCTATTGGATCCATCTGAATTTTAATTCGTTCATTTATTTCAACTATTTTGTTCTAATTTCATTGATTCATTAATTTCAAATTTTACATTGCTTTTCATTATTTGCTGGCGTAGGGATTTTGGCTGTTCATAAGTTACTTAGCGTCCAACAAATCATGTCAGTCACGATGGAAGGTGACAACAAACGTTAAGATAAACTTCTGTTTGCCTTAACGTTCGTTGTCATCCTGACTTCTGTCAGGAAACGTCAGGATGACAAACAACATAATGACAGAATTCAAGGAACGTCAGAATGACGGACGTAGAGAAATGTCAGATTGACGAACGTGAATCAAATGTCATATACAGACGTAACGTCACGTTGACATATACGTAACAAGGCAACAATGACGAGGGTCAAAAGTAAACAAAATCACGGCCACCCCTCGACGAATTAAAGCGCATTCGTTCTTGATTGGCCAATAAATGAGATCGCGTCCTTAAATTGGCTGCTAAGATAACCTCAGGAGCAAACAAAACAAAGATCGCTCCTTGACGAATGAGATACAGCTCTGCTCATTGTTGATTCAAGTGAATATATACTCTGTTTTTTTTTTTTTTAATATCTGTCAAATGTTACATTTAGTTCGTGGGATACACATCTGCCTTGGCGTTGACCGGCCCTCGAGCATAGATTGATACAGATACGAAGGTTAGGCATTCCCGCCGTTTCTCATTTCGCCATTGTTTTGATGGTTATGTTATGAGGTTATGAAATGCAGTGCTCTGTTAATCGAATGATTTTACGCTATTTTCATCTTTATTCGTTAATCAAAACAGAAAATTGAAGGAAGGTGCATTAAACGTATTGAAGTGGTGTGTAGAAATCAAATAATGCAATAATGCAACGCGCCCTAGATTTTATGAATCACTTAAACAATGGCCGAAGGTTACGGAATTTTGCCATGCGACATCAAAGGCACCGCCTCTAGCCTTCGCAATCTGTGTCTCGAGTAACATTCACCGCAGCTTGTGTAGCATTTTGTCAAGCAACCACCACAACACTGCTTGCGCATCATATTGCCGAGCAAATCCGCCAATATCACTGCTTGCGCAGCATTTTGTCGAGCAACCACATACAACACTGCTTGTGCAGCATATTGCCTTATATTTGGCTCGCGTTAAATCTCTCGTCGAAATTTTAATTTTATTTATTTTTTTTTAAGTTCGGGTTTTGATTTTTTTTGTATTACAAATTTTCCAACAGTTTGTTATCGGTTTCGATCAGAAAAAGCAGAAGCCTTTTCCGCGGGAAGAACGATTCCTGGCTAAAAAGTTGGCTAAAACTGGAAACGCTACTAACAAAGGAGTCGCTTCTTGCGTCTCGATTTGGTTTGGAAAAGTTTTGATTAAAAGGGTGATAAAGTTTAGGAAGGAGGTTCATAGAAGTCAGAATTTGAGACTTCGAATCTCTTTTAATTTTCCCTGTAAAAGATTTCTATTTTAGAAATCTCGTGTTCTGGTTAAGAACCGTTTAGATAAAATATAAACCACCCGTACTGATCGGGTGCTTACATATTATATTATAAAAATATTGTTTCCTTAATTAATCGGAGAATGAGGCCTGAAGAAGTCATCAAAACGGTTGCGTTACGTGAAGCATTCGCTACGTAGCACAAACATTAAATGTGGCTCGAAGCACTGTTGCCAATGCTATAAATCGGAATAATCAAACTGGACGCTAACTAGAAGAGCAGGATCAGGTCGAAGGCGGGCAACGAACAGACGGGATGATCGTTTCATAGTATCAATTCGGCGTTTTACTGCAAGAAATCAGCGAACTCGGCGTTTTACTGCAAGGAATCAGCGAACTCGGCGTTTTACTGCAAGGAATCAGCGAACTCGGCGTTTTACTGCAAGAAACGTTGCTGATCGTTTAGCTGAAGTTAGAGAAGTGATGGTTTCTACAACTACAGTCAATAGAAAACTTCACGAAAATAATTTACACTCCAAAAGATCCGCTACTGGACCTGCATTAACTGCAGCCCATCGAAGAACAAGGTTACAATTTGCTCAAGAACATGTCAACTGAACGTTGGACGACCGGAGCACTCTCTTGCTTGCAGACGAGTCGCGTTTCAGCTTAAAGTCACCAAATAGGCGTGAACGTGGAAAGAAATATTAGCTGCTAACTTCTGGAATCTGCCTCTCGGCATTTCATCAGAAGCTTCGCACTATCCTAAGTCGTTCCCAGCAGCTGGTTTCTGGAAATCGCAAAAACTTCGCAGCTGTTCAGGTATTTTGTCACGTCACGGCTCCTCGTTTACACGTCAAGAGCCGAGTACTTTGGTCATTTCCGATGTGTTCTGTCATTTACTCTTCTCGTACTTTGCCTTACTTTCATGATTCCGCGCGGCATGAAACGGCGGCATCTCAACCCTCCGGACCGCTGAGCAGGACCTCCGAGATGTTCTCCCTCGTGAGATCTGTCCCGCACCGGAGAGCCGCCTCCACCCTCACGTCCCGCCAATTTGGGCAAAGGAAGATCGTGTCTTCTTCACCGTGATACCAGCACTGATTGTTCGGTGCCTTCCCGATCTTATGTAAATATTTCACGAACACTCCATGTCCAGTCATGGCTTGGGTCATGTAATAGTCCACCACTTATGAAGGTCTTCGCCCATTCATCGTAAGCATTCCATGCGGTCTCCCACTTCTCTGCTGCTCGGTCGAGTGCCCGTTCTTTTGGCCAAGTATTCCTGGTCTCTTTCCTCCACCTTCAGCTTTGTAGGTGGGACGGCTGCTATCGCTAATACAGCCGTGGTAGGAACCGTTTTGTAGGCTGATTGCCATCCTTCTGTTTATGGCTTCCAGCATCCCCTCATAGTGTTTGAATTTCATAGCAGGCACCCAAATGGGCACGGCGTGTAACACGATCGAAGCGAACACTCCCGCGAGAACCCTTCGCCTTGTCCGTCTGGGACCGCCGAGGTTCGGCAAGAGTCTCGCTAACGCCATCTGTGTTCTCACTGCTTTCTCGCATGTCCTTTCACATCTTCAGACCTCTGTTCAGATGTACTTCGAGGTACTTTATCGAGTCTCTCGAAGCTATGAGTGGATATTTAGTGTGATGTCCCCCCCAAGGATCATCATCTTGGTCTTGGCCGTAGCCAATTCCAGATCCCGATCCTCGAGCCACTGCTTGGTCCTTGACATCGCTAGCAGCGCTCTTTCTTCTAGCATGGCTGTTACCAAGATTGCCAGGTCGTCCGCGTAGGCAATCATGGTCACGCCCTGCCCCAGATCCTGCCGCAGGATGTCGTCGTAGAGTACATTCCACAGGGTCGGGCCAAGCACCGAGCCACATGTCACTTCCATTTTTCCCCCGAAGAAGTGATTATCACTCCTGCAGGTAAGACTGTATCATACGGATCGTGTGTCCGCGGATGCGAGTCCTCCGGAGTGTCGCTATCATGTGCAGCCACGAGGCGGAGCCAAAGGCATTCCTAATGTCTAATGCGAGCATTGGACAGGAAGCCCTGTGCCTTGGTCTTTGTTTCCTGTACAACATCGCTCACCGCAGCGAGCGCGTTCACGGTTGATCTGCCCGACCTAAATCCGAATTGATGATCGTGAAGGATGTTAAGGTCATCTAGGTCAATCGCTGTTTGATGAGGCTTTGCTAGAGTTTGGCCGCCACGTCCAGGAGGCATATCGGCCTGTAGGTCAACGTGTCGTTTGCTGCTGTCTTCGACTTTTCCACGAGAACAAGCCTCGCCTAGGAGGTTGCAATCCATCCAGCGTGCGTTCATCACCTGCAGAAAGATGTTAAGGTTCTTACCCGCAATCGCTTTGATTGCCTCCGGGGGAATGTTATCCAGTCCATTTTTTTTTGCTGTGATTGTTATATTAGACTGGTCTGTTCGAAGCACCCAATAGGGCACCCCTGGGATATTCTAAACCGTCGCCTTCGGCAGAGTTTAGCAGTTCCAGAAGCTCTCCAAGGAATCCAGGACGCATCGAGCGTCCGATTTTTTTTTTGACGTGCAGTGTATTGTAAAGATGGCTTTTTTTCAATTAAATTAATGACATCGTATTCGTTTTCGGTTTGGAAATCTAAGATAGCGCCCATAAGACTATCGTATCCGGGAAACTATCAATTTTAAACCATTTCTTTTGAAAGTAAAGCAAGTGTTGAAAATCATCACCCCTCGCATCGTCCCCCTTACCATTAACTCGCTGAAAGATCACGCGCTGCATCCATAAGAAACTTTATCACTCTGTCTATCGAAAGCGAAGCATTTTAGGCCACATGTTTATTGGAGCTTTTTTACTTGAAATCAGTGGAGGAAACGCCTCTACTTTTTTTTTGTAATCATTCAGTTACGCCCTGTATATATTTCAAAGCATGATTTTATTTTTATAAACTACACATTACGTATGAAAAGATTATTACCATCACTTGAAGTGTTTACGATTTATTAGTTATTTACATCTTCACACCAGAGCAATGATACTTTTTGCTTTTTACACGAGAAGAAAGCGTAAACGCATCATGACTAAAAGAAATAGCCATTCCTCGTGCTCTCCTTAAGTCTCAGTCTCAATCCGGTTCGAATAACGCGAGCACATGTAATTTTTGATAAATGGACTGTCCCGAATGAGTTGCAGGTTCAGTTAGTTGTATTTTCTAAAGTATAATTTCACTTAACGACTTCAATAATAAATGATCCATTAAATAACGCATTGAGGCCGCCGTAATGTGTACCTTTGTTATTCACGAGATGCTAATAGCGGTTTTCTATTCCGTGATACTTTATCTTTTAGTTGTTGGGAAAACGTCGTAATTTCTGCAACGTTTACTTTCAAATGTAGAATGAGGTACACAGAAATTTAATGATCTTTAAACTCTTCTATGATTTTCTCAAAATTTCTCAGTTGTGTCATTTGAAGAGATTCGTTTCTTTTGAATAGGGAAACCTGTAGGTACGGTGTGACCACGGCCTTATAGGCAGGCGTTGATACAATTCAAGGCGGTGGTTCCAATTATGCGCTGTTAAATAACTTAGGTATATACAATCCTTTCATTCGAACACGTCTCGAACACTTTACGTAATAAATAAATGAGGAAAAACCTTACCGACGTGAAAGATGAAAGGTTACAACACGGCGCGTTTAACAGTGCCTGTGCCCTAGGGCTGACTTTTTAATAGACGACTTTGAACCTATTAACCGTTCGGGAGAAAGTTCGTATTTCAATTACAAGAAGTTGCTTCTTCTTCTTCTTCATCTTCGGTTACGTAACAGACATGACATAAATTCAACAGGTGCGTGGTTAAAAGAATTTCAGATTTTCGACAACACAGTTGTAATTAGAAAAAAAATTCTTGCAGCTTTCTCGACGAGTGCATTGTCTATCCGAGTACAAGCTCGATGATGAATGAATATTAATAATCTACTTCCTATCAGTTTCTGTTTCCGTTCCAGCATTCCATTGTTAATTGTTTGCAGTAAATCCTGCTTGATGCAGTTGATAAAATAAATACTTTCATAGTTGATCAGGTCGACTAAACCTTGACCAAAGAACGCTGTGATTCCTTCGGAACACGCCACCAAAGAAACCTTTCTATATATATATATGCACATAATAACATTGTATGCAACGAGAGAAAATTTATTGCGGTATTAATTACATGCACCTCTTGTTTAAATATAGAAAACGTGTAGGTATTCGTGGAAGGCAAAAAGAGAACGAAAAACTGTGCTAAATTCGACTGTGTCTCTGTTACGCAAACCAACAGTAGGCAATGTTCTTTTTTAGCTGCCCATGAGTATACACAAAACAATAAAGTAAAGATGAACTTGAAAGATGGAAAAGAGAGTGCATTTCCGTCTCGCCTTTCTTCAAGTTGTGCTCTTTTTCTCTTTACTTACTCAGAAAATTGATAAAATGAAAGTAAGGAATGTACGAGGGTCGTAAATTAAGTATCGCATCATATCCTTAAGTATTCTTTTCTAAAATCAAACACCTTAAAAAAGTCTAACGACCACAATAAAAAAAGAATCTATTTACTTTAAAAGTTTTATATTTTTTTGAAATGCCAACAAATATGTGTCAATTCGGAGGTTATGTTTGTCATTTGAGATGTGAACAAAACGTTTTCTCCGACCACTTGAAATTTTCCTATTTTGCAACACTGGCAACACTGATCTGATCACTCTGGTCAGAGCCTCCTCACCTACGACAATGGAAACAACTTACACACACTACACCCGTCTCTTTCAACCAATCACATACATACATGCTCTTTGTTGCTCTTCATGAAACGACTATGGGCTAACTTGAAAGTCCTCAACTGGCGTACGGTTTAATGTTTTATTTCTTCCTTGTGCTGCTTTATCTATTCTTTCCGACACTTCATCTTCCATTTTTCCATTTAATTGTAGACTTTCCTCCAATGTTTATGTTTATTTTTCTGTTTCCTTCTCATTACCTTTGACTTTTTTGGGTTTACCTTCATCTTTATCCTCTAAACGCATTTCTGAACTAATTATCTTCTGTGTAGTTGGTTTGCCCCTTCTGCACACATTATGAGTTTATGAATGGCGTAAACTTGTCCAAACTTTGTCGACAAGTCGGAAAAGGTTGTCAATTTGAGCCAAAAGTTCAGCGTTACATAGCAGCTATTTCTACTTCTGCAGAAATTTCTCGTTAAATATAAAATTTCTGACGCTTCAACAGGCGCCGCGCCTGTCAGATTTCGTTCCCTGAAATTTTCTTCCTATTCTTCAAAATTAAAATCGTTTTAAAACTACAAAACACCAAAAACAGCACGTGGCAACTTTCTTAACAGCTCTGAGATTATAAATCAAAATTGAGGAGTAAAAACAGCGCTGACTCGAGTATGTGGCATAGTCGGGGCATTACGTATCGATCACACCTCGTATTTCACAGTTTTCACGATCTTCTTTTCGACTGAATGTCACAGCAATTCTCTAAACTATCAAGCAGTCGATTCATTTCTCTGACAATGTTTTTTTAATTAAAAGACAATCACCAATCAGCAATTCGGCGGTGCAGTGTTTTTTTTTTTTTAATTTAGCTAAGTTTTCGAATTATAACAAAGTTATATTTTTTTTAAATGGAAATCATGTAGCCGCGTGTAAAGATAAAGAAAGATAGAACGAGCATCCTCTGAGAATGACAAAGATGACACAATACATCGAAATTGATCCACCCTGTACAACAGGTCAAAAAAAAAAACCAAATAGTAATTTATTTGACGATACCTTTGTTCAATTAGAGTTTTAATTTACTGAGCGTGTTTTGTTTTTTTTTTTTCTTGTATGAAACGTCCTGGTAAGTATTCGGCTTGAATGAAAACATTCTGCATCTCTTGATTTGCATTAAAAGTAAAATAAAACAATAATAGCAATAAAAGTAAACAATTTTCGAAGAACGTCGCCCATTTACTTCAAACAATACAATGACGACGACGGCGACGACATCTTCTGTAAAATAAATAAAAAAAACTTTTAATGTCAGAGAATATATCGATTGCTTCATCGAAACTTGAAAAAGGGCGCAGGCAGGACAGAAATGGCTATATTACAGAGTAAAGAATAGGAGATTTTCAATTGCACACTCAGTGTATCTTCGTCTCTTATTATCAGACTTCGAATGGACACTTTTCGTTCGTCCTCGTACTGCCTAACCATGACAACGCTCCGAAATATCCGAAGTCTGCTTATTATTATCCAACTCAAAATGAAACACACGGTATACGATCGGTTTCTTTAACTATGCTTAGTAGAAGCCTCTGATTTTTTCACGTGCCACTGCAAGAAGCGCATGTAAATGAAATCCGTTTGGTATTTTCAACGATTTAAATTCACGCAGTTAACCTCTGAGGATTCCACGTACATGTGTTTAATTGTTCAACTATTTTGTGTCAGTGCGTAAACACAGTGAACGATGATGACCTCTGGTTAAACAAAAAAAAAAAAAAAAAACGTTAACCGTTCCACATTTTATTCCGCCTTGCATTGGCTAGAGTAACAACGGTTCGTCCGTCTAGCGGAACCACGAAGACGTGTAACTGCATATTAATTTGTTATTGTTAGTTGTTGACGGCAATAATGTTTAAATAAATCAATCGTGTCACTGGCCGATCAAATTTTCAAACGTACATAAAAATTTTGTAACGTAACAGTACTTCGCCCTGTATGTACGCATCACTTTATTTATTTTCTTGTCGTGTTACGTTATAATTTTAATAATTTACACGAACCTACTTGAGCTAAGCTTATTAAATTTAAATTGGCAAATACAGGGTGAGTGTAACACTAATATACCGCCTGTTTCAAACTGTTTTGGAAATGTACGCGTTGATGATGCTGATGAGAGAAAAAAAAATACGTATTGCATACGCTATTACAGATTCTGTACTAAGTTGTCAATTCAAAAAAGTTAAATCAGGTTTACTTTGCCAACGTAATACGAAATACCGTTAATTAAACCATTTGTCGTCACTTGCGCGTTGTGATTGTGGGTTTACACACACCTACATCTTTCTGTTGTTTTCCAGACACGTCGCATTATATCACGACTTATGCAATCTTACGCCTTTGTCCGTTTAATACATTCTGTACATGCGTTCGCCAATTTTCACAAGTACATACATAAGTAAAATCCATGTAACCTAAGAAACCATGAAAATAACAACACGTTCCGTATAAAAAACAACGAAATATACAGCCTATTTCGAACCGTCACTTGTCCTTCTTCGGCTGACGTTTCAGCCTTTGTTATTTCTTCAGGACTGCCTGCTATTATCGTTACCGTTTGCTGATTTTCTCGTTCGAGAAACTGCTTCTGAGTTGAGCAAACAAATAAATTGCTTTTGTACAGTAAGAAACCGGTGTTCTGTACAGAGTTTTCTTGTTGGAATCCAATTATAAACAAAACATGAATCTGAACACATGCATTCGGCCTAAGGAGCCGGGATTTTTTACAGAAGTTTGTTTATTTTAAATAGAGCGCAATTATAAACTAAAGCGCACCTGCATCTGCCTTTTTTTTTCAAGACCAGAACCCGTCTGCAAAGGATGCGATTTGCCAGCGCATCACATCTTCACTAAATGTGCATTGCTGTCTCTGGTTCTTCATTGCAGAGTCTGCAGTTTAGATCCCCATTGAATTTACTTTTAAGTTAAATTTGTGAAAAACTATTGGCAACACTGTTATCGGTATTTTATGAAGGCTCTGTACAAGACTGTGGTATGCTTTCACTAGTGAACTCATCGATTCGTTCAATGGGTCACGTTACTGATGTACTCATCGATGAACTCATTGGTGAGCACATCGGTGAACTCTTCGATTAGCTCATCGCTGAACCAATGTAATTGATGAGTTCAAGATCGTAAAAAAACTTTTCGATGCGCTCACCGATGAACTTATCGGTGACTTCACTGATGTACTCATTGATGCGTTCACCGATGAACTTATCGGCGATTTCACTGACGTTTTCATCGATGCGTTCACCGATGAACTCAGCTGTGAATTCATCAATGAACTCATTGGCGAGCACATCGGTGAACTCTTCGATTATAGCTCATCGCTGAACCAATATAATTGATGAGATCATGATCATAAAAAAAACTTTTCGATGCGTTCGTCGATGCCTTCACTGGTGAACTCATCGATGCGTTCACCGATGAACTCATTGATGTGTTCTCCGATGAACTCATCGGCAACTTCACTGATGTCCTCATCGATGCGTTCACCGATAAACTCATTAGTGAATTCATCAATAAACTCATTGGTGAGCACATCGGTGAACTCTTCGATTAGCTCATCGCTGAACGAATATAATTGATGAGTTCATGATCATAAAAAAACTTTTCGATGCGTTCACCGATAAACTTATCGGCGACTCCACTGATGCGCTCGTCGATGCGTTCACCGTGAACTCATCGGTGTATTCATCAATGAACTCATTGGTGAGCACATCGGTGAACTCTTCGATGAACTCATCACTGAATTAATATAAAAAATAAATGAAAACTTGAAGTAAAAGACCCAACTAATTTTTTAATTTGCATTTTTTCTTTGAAAATTTTAAAAATAGATACGTTTTCATTTGATTTCTTTTTTGTTTGACTTTTCTGTTTGATCGATTTTAATTAGTCAAATTAAGCAATTTTTGGTAATCATTGTTTTGATGCGTTCACCGATGCCACCACCGATGAACTCATCAATGTATTCTCCGATGAACTAATCAATGATTTAACCGGTGAACGTATCGGTTATTTCATCAATGAACGCATCGATGAGTTCATAGGTGAACGCATTTGATGACTGCTAAACTCATCGGTGACTTCACTGATGTGCTCATCGATGTGTTTACCGATGAACTCATCAGTGAATTCATCAATGAACTCATTGGTGAACACATCGGTGAACTCTTCGATTAGCTCAACGCTGAACCAATACAATTGATGAGTTCATGATCATAAAAGAACTTTTCAATGCGTTCACCGATGAACCTATCAGTGACTTCACTGATGTGTTCATCGATGAACTCATCGGTGAATTCATCAATGAACTCATTGGTGTGCACATCGGTGGACCTTTCGATTGGCTCATCGCTGAATTAATATAAAAAATAAATGAAAACTTAAAGTAAACTAATTTTTTGATTTGCGTTTTTTCTTTGGAAATTTTAAAAATTAATCTTTTTCATTTGTTTTTCTTTTTTGTTCGATTTTTCTGTTGACTGGTCGGTTTTAATTAGTTACGTTATAACTAGACTTCGGACATTTCGAAACGTTGCCATGGTTACGAGCATCAATGAAAAGGTGCCCGTTTGTTGCGTAACCACGGCAACGCTCCGAAATGTCCGAAGTCTGGTTATGACTTTCCAAATTATTATCGACATTTTTTGTTTTTTAATTTCGCTTCTGTCAACTGCATCTACGAATCAATTGACGTCTTTTGTTTTGGAATTTCAATTTTTTCTATTTTCTTCTTAAGTTCAAATTAAGCAATTTTTGTAATAATTGTTTTGATGCGTTCACCGATGAACTCGATCCTCCACAGATGCTCCTTAACAGTCAAGTGTCCTGTTAGGAACCCCTTGGTGATCTTGAGTTGCGCCCTGCTTAAAAGTAAAAGTTCTGCAGCTCTCTTTTTGTAAGGACCTCTAAGGAAGATCGATTTCCTGGTCTGCTTAGCCAGTATCCTCGCTTATCCAGTCACTGAAGAAGCCCCGAATAGCATTCTTGGTTATACCTAGGGCTAAGGTATGCCATACCCGCACCCTGCCTGGCTAGTTCATCGGCCCGTTCGTTACCGATAACACCCTTTTTTTATAGAGGTTTAGAGAATCTTCAAAAGACACCTCCGGATATCTCAACCCCGGAGGCGTGTTGGATTCACCCTTGCATATCTACAAGGGCGTCTACCAATTAAACTCCTTTCTCTTTCAACACTCAGCGCAGGGGGTACCGCCTCTCGGCATTTCTTCCCCTGCGCCTGTTGTCTCTCTCATCTTATCCTCTACGTCCTCTTCGTCCTATCCTCTTCGTCCTATTCCTCTTCCTCCTCTTCTACTTCCTCTTCTCCTTTTCATCCATCTCTTTATCCTCTTCGCCCATTCATCCTTTGCTCCTCTGCTCAGTTGTAATTTCATCCTTACATTTTCGGACCATTATAGACCTCAGCATGCCTATAATGGTCACCCATGCTCCTCCGCTCGTTTTAAGCAGGTCCGAAACATTTTCTTTCGTGATCCTGGCGCCTACTTTAATCTCCCCCACGCGGCGGACCTCGTCCCACCTGGGGCACACAAGAATTGTATGTTCCGGTGTATCTTCCGTACCTTCGTCCGCGTTGTCCCTTTTCTTGATGTCTTTGAGATATGACCCAAACGACCCATGCCCAGTGAGCGCCTGCGTCGCGTCTCCCCCTCGGGCCGATTGCACCAGGCCTTAACGTCTTTGATGAAGACTTTGGCCCAGCCATCATACGCCGATAATACCCCGATGACCTGGCACCCACACGAGCGTGACGCAGTTGTATTCCGCCAGGTCATTGAGCTCACCTAAGCGTTCCCACACCAGTTTGGAAGAGATCTTTGAGCTTACCAAAGCCTTCAAAGCCGCCTGGCTATCGATTAGGATGAAGATCCGCTTATTTGTGTAAGCCCTCCTTTTGTTTTCCCGCGCACATTGTAACATGGCTTGTATTTCTGTTTGGAATACGGAGGCAAATTGGCCCTTCTCCTTTGATCTATGTCTGTATGTTCCAGACCCGGCACCAGTCTCAGTTCTGGAGCCGTCCGTATACCAGATCAGACTTCCAGGAGGAAAGTTCTGTTCAGGTTCTCGATGCTCAACAGATTCTTTAGTTTCTATCTCAAAGAACAAGTTTATGTTGCGTCCGTCCTCATATCGAGTAAAGGACCCCTTATGCTGTCAACTATACTTAGATGACCCGTACTTATATTAAGTGGGTGACATGAAAGCTGCAATCTGTAGAGTCCTCTCCCATTATCACAATGTGTAAGGGAGGGAGATCCGGAAGGGTTTCCATCGTCCCCGTTATGCCTAGACAAGCAAGTCTTTGTACCCTACTCATTCTAAGTTTGGTGGTTTCCTGCTTGACCTTGGGCTACCACATCGAAGACGCATAGGTTATTGTAGGTCTGACCATTCTGGTGAACAACTAATGCACCACACTTGGTTTTAAGCCCCACGTACTATCATAGGCTCGTCTGGCCACCGCGAAAGTGGTGATCGATCGCCTGACTATCTTGTTTATGTGTTGGTTCCAGGTAAGTTTGGAGTCAAAAATCACTCCGCGGTACTTTACCTCCCCTGAAAAGACTATCTCGTTTGCGCGAAGACGTAGAGGACCTAAACCCTCTAGGTTTCGACTTCGAGGAAATGGCACAGTAGTGGTTTTTTGAGGACTGATCCCTCAGACCTTCCTCCTCGGTCCACCTTGTTACTACTTTCAGGGCAACCTGACAGTGTTATTGAATTTCCCTTGTACGTGTATGACTAAATCATCGGCATATCCTAAGGGATCAAAGTCTTCACCGCCAGGCCGTCTGTCTATGACCAGGTTCCATAACAGGGGGGACAATACACCCATCTGCGGACAGCCTTCCGCCATCCCAGCCATCAGAGTGTGGTCCAGGGTGTAGTCCACCTTTCCTTTGAGTATGCAGTCAATCCACCTGCAACAAATTTCTGCCCCTTAGAGCCGTGAGATGGAATCGAAGGATGTATTGTCAAAGGCCCCTTCGATGTCTAGGAAGGCAGCTAAGAGGACCTCTTTATTTTCCAGAGATTTGTCTAGCCTCCAAGTGAGATGATGGAATGCTGTCTCAGTACATGGACCTGTCGAATAGGCAAACTGGTATTGGTGTAGGGGTCTATCGACCAGAACGCCACCCCTTATATCCCCATCGAGTATTTTCTCCATTGTCTTTAGTACAAAGGACATAAAAGCTTTTGCCTCTTGGCAAATAACCTAGAGCCAGACAAACTCTTGCAGATTCTGGTGAGCAGAAGGTCCGAGCCCTTCTGCAGCATGGCAGGTATTATCCCGTCCGGACCCGGGGATTTGTAACTATCAACTGAGTTTATTGCCCATTTGGTACTAGGAAACTCTGGCAGAACTCAATTCCTCCCTTGATGCTCTGAAAACGGGGGCATCCGGAATCTGGCTATTCCAGTCAGCAGGCGCAACGTCAATGACAGTTGACCCAGGAAAATGAACCCGAAACATTCCAGTCATGGTTTCTTTTCCTGTTGTAGTGAATTCTCCGGTAGAGAATTTAAGTATCCTTGAGGGCACTTCGAGAGCATTTTATGCAGTCTGGAGCACTTTCGATTTCCTCATACTGCTTCCTCCACGATGCCCTCTTGGACCTTCTCAGTATTTTATTGTATTCAGTTAGGGATACTTTTGCCCTGTTAAAAAGTCTTCTGCTCTTTCCGTGAGGTCTTCGTTCCATCAGGAAACTTTCCTGTTGGTATTCTTCATAGCAATGGGACAATTATTATTGTAAGCGGACTTGATTGCATCAGTTAACTGATCTACAGCCACGTCCAACTCAATTGGGTTGTTGACCGCAGCCATAGTTCCCGCGAGGTGACTATCTAGGTCCACCCTATAGGCCTCGCAGTTAGTCTTACGCTTATTACGATAGGTTTCTTTCATAGTGATATCAAAACAGATGTATCTGCGATCTGAGTAGCTCTCCTCACAAGATACGTAAAGTTACTTATAAAGGAAGTATTTATTGTTAGATCTATGACTGCCTGCCTTTGTGTTGCTACAGGGGTAGGTTTATTGCCTATATTCAATATGTTTAGGTTGTTTGTCATAGTGAATTGTAGGATGCTGTCACCTCTAGCATTGGTGTCCCGGCTTCCCCAGGCAATGTTGTGAGCGTTTGCATTACAGCCGATGATTAGCTGAGATCCACCTGCTCCACCAGGTCGCTCAGTTCCTCAGGTGGTGGTTCCTCTGGTTGGTCATGGGGTAAATAGGATGATCCGACAATCTCCTTCAACCCTTCTCCCTTCGACGCCACTTTCAACTTCCACCAAGTCCTTCGAACTGAAGTTTGTTAGTGGCAGTGCTTTGATTGTTTTCTTAAACAATATACAGATCCTGGGTCTGTCAGAAGTCCTGCTGTATATAGCTCCCCTCCGACTATCCCAGGGCTTAACACCTTCCCTTTGCAAACCCAAGGTTCCTGGATCAGGAACACGTCTACTCTGAAATGCAACACGACTCAACCTGCAGATTTCGTTCGTAGTTAATCGTGTTAGTGAACCATTTAAAAGGGCTGTTATGAGAAATGATTGCACACTCAGAAGATGTACGGTGGTAAACTCATCGGCAGAGGTGACATTAAGTTCCAAATTCAGCTTTCTCCCCCCTGCATCCAGTGAGCAAGAAATAATTTATTTGCCAACCAGTCATGTCATTAGAAACTAACGACTTCTTTGTTTGATGTACAGAATGCCGTTTCTTCTCTCCATACAATTATTTTAAATTTGTTTTGCTTTGAATTAATCTGCAGTTTTATAATATTGTCATTATTAATAATTTGTCGCAACTAAGAGCCATCGAATCAACGATTTACTCACTGGAGTTGTATGAAGAAAAGGCAGGCGCAAAGTTAACCGTTATCGATATGGATAAACACATCACACCAAATATTGAAGTTACAATCCTATTTGGTGCTGCTTGTATCTTGAACTACACTCGATAACGGTTCAAGAATGTTGTCGTTATGTAAGTGAAATAAAGTGTGAACGCAACTTCAAGTCGACGTAAAAATATGCGGACCATGTTGTGATGCATCGCGCTTTCTATTTTTTCAGGGTCTATGGACGTTCTAATTACTAATTTGATAAATGATGAACGATGGGGGCAATCATGAGCATGACATTTTTTTTTAAATTGGGTGTTTTAAAGGATGCTAAACGTTTCGCAATACCCACTAATTTGTTAAGATTAATATTTCACTTGTCCTTAACGGGACTTATGTGTACCTACTGCCAAATCAAATCGCATTCGCAGGATTCACTACTTAACGCACAGTATGTTGTTGCTGCGTTACTAATCCATTAAGCGGCAGCCGTGACATTTCAAGTCACTTACCGGAATTATATAATAAGTTTTAAGTTTTTATGTGCGACACGAGATTGTTACGTTTAATAATAAGTCCGAGAAAAATGGCAAGCACAAACGTTTTGAATAAATTAAAATTGCGATTCGAAAAAAACTGTAACGGCCGGGCGGTGTTGAGGAGAAATGATCAAGAGATAGAAGACCAAAAGGAAAATACAAAAAATATATTCAAAAATTAATTCGAAGAGAGAAGAAACGATATTCTGCACCACATTTAAAACTTTCGTTAACTCGAGTTACTTGTTCTTCTGTAATCCAAAATTTTTGGGACACTTTTCATTTCGAAGACTTACGACTTATTCAATTTGAACAAAACAAAACTTAAAAAATTTTTCTTTAGCACCGAATAGAAACTGTATTCACCGAAAACTGATCGCGACAAGAACAATCGCGTAGAGAGAAGATGGAATCTGGCTCATTTTTATTTCAAACAATATCAGGTCTTGTGAATGGGTGGCTGACATCCAAATGAATGAATCAAATTTAAATATTTCTGTCCCGCGCGAAGCTTCTAGTGAGCTTTCGCCCAAATAGTGGTATCACAACTCGCCTCCACTTGCTGAAAAAGCAGAATTCTTTTAACTTTCCGATTAAAGGCTGTTCAGAAATGAAATAATATAGTTTGTAGCTTTGTGGGGCTCACACGTTGCTTAGCGATCAGCAAAATCATATCGCGATGACAGACGACAAGAAACGTCACAATGACAAACGTCAAAGCGACAGACGGAAACGTCACGTCTACGTAACAGGATCACGACAACGACCGTCAAAATTAAGACCGCCCCCTTATCGAATGCATTCGTTTCTGATTGACCAACAAATAGGATCGCAAACCTTATTTTGATCGATAAGGCACCCACCGAATCAAACACAGAAGGACTGTCCTCTGACAAATAGAGCGCAAATAGACCTACCTAATCCCCGTCACAAAATAAAGGTACAAAAAACCGTACTCCTGAATACCACTGAATCCAACAAAATAGTAGTTAATCTTTAGTCGATAGTCACTTGTTTTTTCGTTCTTTCTGTTCTTAGCATTTCACGAAATACTAAATCAAACAACTGTTAGGCTTTTTATTTTTAACACTCCCCCTGAGAATAATCGCCTGTCCATTTGTTGTCTCGTTCGTTCTTCTTTTTACCATTTCACGAAACGCTTGGAATTTGAAACATCTCTCCGGAGAAGAGTCGACGTTCATTTCTTTTTTTTTCTCGGCGTTTTATGAAATGCTAAACGAAACAAAAATAGATCTTTAGATTTTTAACGCTCGTTCTATCCTTAGCATTTCATGAAATGCTTTTGATTTTTAACACTCCTCCGGGAAATAATCTACGTTCATTTGTTTTTTCGCTCGTTCTATCCTCAGCGTTTCATGAAATGCTAAATGAAACGACAAAGGCATTTAACGCTTCTGCGAAGAATAGTCGTCGTTCATTTGGTTTTTCGTTCATTCTATTCTTAGTGTTTCATGAAATGCTAAACGATGCTACAAAGTTGTTAGTCTCTTGTTTTTCAATACTCCTCCTTTCTCACCCATTCTACTCTTAGCATTTCGTGAAACGCTTTTGATTTTGAACACTCCTTCTTTTATTTTCTTGTTCATCAGCGTTTCATGAAATGCCAAATGCAAGTAAACAGTTATTAGTTTCAACACTCGTCCGTTCTCGTTCATTCTACTCTTAGCATTTCGTAAATGTTTTCGTTCGTTTGATTAAAAATTTTGTTGCAAGTCGGTTTTGATTGCAGCGAGCACTCTCTGTACAGCTGTTTCGTGCCTATTTGGGGCCTCGTTAGCGGAAGCTGACATTTTATTCTTGAAATTTCATGAAATGCCAAGAATGACATGAACGAAAAAACAAACGAATGTCGACTATTCTCCGGAGGACATTTCTATAAACCAGAAACAAAAGATTATGTAAAAGATGAACAATGAAAGGCCGAAAATGAAATGGTAACGGAAAGCTGTTAAAAATGAAGGACTGTCAAAAATGAAAAAGGCCAGAAGGGACTGAATGAAACACAATAATTGTTAACCTTCTGATTCCTTAACATCCCTCCGGAGGACTGTCGACTGTCATATGTCTTTTCGTTCTTTTTATTCTTGGCATTTCGCGAAATGCTAAATCAAATAAAACAGTTGTTACGACATTTGGTTTTTAAGGTTCCACCGGAGAGAAATCGACGTTCGTACAAAAAACAGAACGCATAGCAATGTAAGCCAGTACCATATTTGTTAGTGCTGTATAGTCTGGCAAAACTCACCCACTGGTGCTGTTATAGTCCAGCAAACCACACACCTCATCGCTGGTGCTATATAGTCCGGTAAAGCACACGCCTCACCGCTGGTGCTGGCAAACTGTACATTAACAACACCTACTAAGTCAACACCAGGTCGTGCCATTGATGGGTGGGAGAGACAAGGAAAAACGTCACCCGAGAGACACTTTAAAGGGCTGAAGTGAAGTGTATACGCGGCTTAACGTAAATACGTTTCTATAAACATTAACAAACGCAGTTAAATTCAGTTGAAACAGATTCGCCGGTGGCAAGTAAACTTTACGTTTGAACGAAACTTTCGCGCATTCAACATTAACCCAAGAAAGAGAGACTTAGCTAATTTATTATAACTTTTATAACAATTATAGTTCCCATTCAGTTGTTCATTATTATTTAAGAGCAAACGGCCCAAGAACGGGTGAAAACGCACACAGCACGCTCCACAGAATTCTTAAGGTATTTCGAAATGACTTTCCAAATGCCAGCGCGCCCGTTTCGGAATTGAAAAAGTTAATCTGCACGCTGCACGCTACCGCAAATCAAAAATTATTTCGTACTTTTACTTTTAGGCACGACGCCTAAATTTTCCTTTTGGATAAAAGTGTTTTGATTTTTTCAAATCGAATTTGGCCTCGAAGCAAAATAATAAATAACATTGGTAAGAACGGTGTAAGCCGGTGAACTTTAAAATAACAACGACCTCATCAAGAGCATTGCAAAACATTGCTTCCATCCAATAGGCGTAGGTACTCTTTAAAGGAAAGTTAATTATTTTTCTGGAACGTAATCCTCAAGGTAACACGTTTCGTTTTTAATGACTAAAAGACTTTATTGACTCGTCATACCAAATTGCGTCAAAAATCTATCTCCACCGCTTATAATTAGATGTCATATCATCTATACCTTGTATCGTCCTGTCAATAAAATTTTGGGAGACCCTGTATATTGCAAATATAATATTTTTCGTAAGTATACCGCAGGTTTTAATATTATTTCATTTCTCTTCTATGTACAGAGTTTTTCTTATATTCTTCAGTTCTTTTTAGCACTTAGGAACTTATCCTGAGCTTTCAGTTCCTTTTCCATAACCCTTAGGTGCTATTTGATTAATTACCTTCCTTCATGCAAATGTGCACTATCAATACCAGTCTGTTATTAATAAACTGAAAAGAGTTCGTCCTGAGCTTTAAGCACTTTGTTTAAAAACTCCTGTCTTAGCTCCTTTTTTATTGTCTTTGTTCGTAATTGTACAATATTTTGTTAATGAGCCTTTAGGTCCACGTCATGCTCTGAGCTTTAAGTTTATTGTTTATAGTTTGTTTGTTACCGTGAAAGTATCTTTCATCCTGAGTTTTTTCTCATTTTTTTACTGTTACATCGCTTATAGAAGAATTTTTAGCTCCCACTTTCGTCCTGAGCTTTTAACTAGTCTCTATTTGTTTTTAACCTTCTCTCGCCCTGAGCTTTTAGCTCCTCGTTTATGGCATGCGTTTGTTGTTGTTGTAAAAGTAACTTTTGTCATGAGCTTTTAGCTCATTTTACTGTTACATCGTTTGTTAGCTCTTTCGTTTATAGTCTTTTGAAAGTGTCGTTCATCCTGAGCTTTTAGATCCTTTTTTACTGTGTTCGTTTGTTATTTTAGAAGAGTTTGTTGTCGTGTTATGTACGTACAGGCAGCAAACTTTCTTTTCTATTGTGAAAGTGCCTTTCGTCCTGAGCTTTTAGCTCTTTGTTTATAATCACTGTTTTAGCTCCTTTTTTACTGCCTTCGTTCGTAATTGTTGATTATTTTGTTAGTCTGAGCTCCATATTTCATTTTTTCCTGTCCTGAGCTTCTACCTTGTACAAGAGCTCTTGGCTCCCATTCTAACATTCTTTTATCCTGAGCTTAACTCTATTGTTTAGTCTTTGTTTGCAAAAGTATCTTTCTTCCTGAGGTTTTAGATCGTTTTTTGCTATGTTCGTTTGACATTGCAGAAGAGTTTGTTGTCCTGAGCTTTTAGCTCCCATTTTACCGTTCTCTCAACCTGAGCTTTTAACTCTGTAGTTTATAGTCTTCGTTTCTAAAAGTATCTTTCTTCCTGAGCTTCTAGTTCTTCCTTTAACGTTCGTTTGGTCTGAGCTTCTAGTTCTTCCTTTAACCTTCGTTTGGTCTGAGCTTTTAGCTCCTTGTTTATGGTTTTCTTTTGTTATTATAGAGTTTTTAACTCATTTTTAGTTTTACATCGATTGTTATCGTAGAAAGTCTCCTGTTCAGTGCTCTTAGCTCTATTGCTTATAGTCTTCGTTTGTTATTGTGAAAGTATCATTCTTCCTGAGCTTTTAGATCCTTTTTTACTGTGTTCGTTTGACATTGCAGAAGAGTTTGTTGTCCTGAGCTTTTAGCTCCCATTTTACCGTTCTCTCAACCTGAGCTTTTAACTCTGTAGTTTATAGTCTTCGTTTCTAAAAGTATCTTTCTTCCTGAGCTTCTAGTTCTTCCTTTAACGTTCGTTTGGTCTGAGCTTCTAGTTCTTCCTTTAACCTTCGTTTGGTCTGAGCTTTTAGCTCCTTGTTTATGGTTTTCTTTTGTTATTATAGAGCTTTTAACTCATTTTTAGTTTTACATCGATTGTTATCGTAGAAAGTCTCCTGTTCAGTGCTCTTAGCTCTATTGCTTATAGTCTTCGTTTGTTATTGTGAAAGTATCATTCTTCCTGAGCTTTTAGATCCTTTTTTACTGTGTTCGTTTGACATTGCAGAAGAGTTTGTTGTCCTGAGCTTTTAGCTCCCATTTTACCGTTCTCTCAACCTGAGCTTTTAACTCTGTAGTTTATAGTCTTCGTTTCTAAAAGTATCTTTCTTTCTGAGCTTCTAGTTCTTCCTTTAACCTTCGTTTGGTCTGAGCTTCTAGTTCTTCCTTTAACCTTCGTTTGGTCTGAGCTTTTAGCTCCTTGTTTATGGTTTTCTTTTGTTATTATAGAGTTTTTAACTCATTTTTAGTTTTACATCGATTGTTATCGTAGAAAGTCTCCTGTTCAGTGCTCTTAGCTCTATTGCTTATAGTCTTCGTTTGTTATTGTGAAAGTATCATTCTTCCTAAGCTTTTAGACCCTTTTTTACTGTGTTCGTTTGATATTGCAGAAGAGTTTGTTGTCCTGAGCTTTTAGCTCCCATTTTAATGTTCTTTCATCCTTAGCTTTTAACTCTATTGTTTATAGTCTTCGCTTGTTTTCAACCTTCTTTTTGTTCTGAGCTTTTAGCTCCTTATTTATGGTATTTGTTTGTTATTGTAAACGTATCCTGAGTTTTCAGCCAATTTTTTCTACCGTTATCGTTTGTTGTCGTCGAGGAGATCATCCTTGTCCTGCGCCTTTTGCTTTATTGTTTATAGTCTCTGTTTGTTATTGAGAATGTACCTTTCTTCCTGAGCTTTTACTGTCTTCGTTTGTTATTACGGGAGAGTGTGTCGTCCTGAACGGTTAGCTCCTTTTTTACTATCATCGTCGGTTGTGGCAGCAACATGTTTTACGGAACACTTTAGCCTCCTTCTTTTATCCTGAGCTTTCACCTTAATTTTTACTGTCTTTATCTGTAATCGTAAAAAAGTCATTTCCTCGAGCTTTTAACATCCTTATTAATTTTAGTTTTTTTTTAATTATTATTAGAGAATCTCTGAGTTGTTGATTTTCATTTGTCGTTGACCTTTCTCCTGAGCTTTCATCATTGTTTGGATAATCCCCTACGTTAAAATTTAAAGAAAAATCACAACCGTTTTTACGAAAAAAATCCTGAGCTTTCCTGCGAAGCTTTTACGGAAAGGGCAGGAACTTTCAAGCTCTCAGATCTTTTATGTAGTGCTCCTCTTGCGACTCTCGTTCTGAGCTTAAAACAAACTTAAAACAAAAGAAAATAGAAGTCAGTGCAAGCGAGAATAAATTTACTTTTTGTGACATAGAAGTTCGGGCGCCAAAATTCTAGTCGAGTGGATGAAGGCTACTTATAATAAAGCAAACAGTTTTTGCTTATAAACACGTGGGACACAATTTCTTCTTGGAGTTTCTTGCATAGTACGTGCGCCATCTTATCGCAAAAGGCGAAAACATTTTGATACATGTAGCTCTGATTGGATTTCTTTTAAGAAAATACCAACCATGTGGATGTAATGAACATGTTATAAGATTTAGTAACAAAAATGAAATCGCTGTCTGTACAAGAAGTTAAAGGACTTAAAGGACTTGCTACCTTGGAGATGGGCCGGGATCAACGTAACCCCAAAATAAAATGGAGCAGAATTTACATATAAATAAAAATTACCGATTTTGCAAACTTGTCTTTATTTGTGTAAAAGTTTAATCACAAGATAAACACAAAATCCAAATAGGCTTAGAATTTGAATCAGTGAAAGCATTAGTAGATTAAATATTAATTAGTACCGAAGCACGGATCCATCTTTCGTTTACAAAGACAGAAATAAGATTAAATAATAATTTGTTCCGAAGCACGGATTCGTCTTTCGTTTGCAAAGACAAAAACAAATCTCGGGTGGCAAATTTAAATAGTTCTGTCCCGCGCGAAGCTTTTAAGTGAGAAAAATAGCTTTCGCCCAAATAGTGGTACACAACTCGCCTCCACTTGCTGAAAAAGCAGAATTCTTTTAACTTGCCGATTGAAGGCTGTTCAGAAATGAAATAATATAGTTTGTAGCTTCGTGTGGCTCACAACTAGCTTAGCGATTAGCAAAATCATGTCGCGATGACAGACGACAAGAAACGTCACAATGACAAACGTCAAAACGACACACATCAGGAAACGTCACGTCTACGTAACAGGGTCACGACGACGACCGTTAAAATTAAGACCGTCCCCTTATCGAATGCATTCGTTTCTGATTGACCAACAAATAGGATCGCAAACCTTATTTTGATCGATAAGGCACCCACCGAATCAAACACAGAAGGACTGTCCTCTGACAAATAGGACGCAAATAGACCTACCTAATCCCCGTCACAAAATAAAGGTACCTAATCCCCGCCACAAAATAAAGGTACAAAAAATCGTACTCCTGAATACTACTGAATCCAACAAAATAGTTAGTTAATCTTTAATCGATAGTCACTTGTTTTTTCGTTATTTCTGTTCTTAGCATTCCACGAAATACTAAATCAAACAACTGTTAGGCCTTTTGTTTTTAACACTCCCCCTGAGAATAATCGCCTGTCCATTTGTTGCCTCGTTCGTTCTTCTTTTTAGCATTTCATGAATCAGTGAAAGCATTAATAGATTAAATATTAATTAGTACCGAAGCACGGATCCGTCTTTTATTTGCAAAGACAAGAACAAATCTCAAATATTCAATATAAATAAATAAAAATAAAATATACAGTGTTTTTAGAAATTCCACCAAACCTTGTATATCTAAATTCCTTGCCATAAAAATAAAATAAAACTAATACATAATGAAATGTTGACGGTGAAATAGCACTTGAATAGATTGAAAGAAATATTAAAAAAAAAAGTCGCCCAAAGCCATATACCTTGTATAAATTAATAGAACAAGCTTTCCATACAATACATCTTTTGATTACAATTACTTAATCCCCTTTTTTAATTGAATACTTCATTATACTACCTACAGTCAGTAAAGTGCCGATTTTTTTCCCCATTTATAAACGACGTTGCTTCAGGATAGCCTGAATGTTAGGAAATAAAAGCAAGCCATTAATCTTATCAAAGATCGAATCGGTGGTTATCCTTGAGAATACTTTCCGGGTGAGGTTTCGACTGATTTCATTTAAAGTTAATGGTGAATTACGTACCAAAGTAAAAAGAAAAAAAAAACAGTTTTTAAATCTGAATTATTCAGATAGTGCAGTGCCTTACTTGTTGAATTGAATTAGAATTAAATTAAAACAAAAAACGTGTGCTTTTGATGTTCCTCAAGTGCCTCTCATTTAATATACGAGGGGTGCTGTATGAATTGTCGTATTTTCCTTTTATTTTAAATAACTTCCATGATTGACTCTCTAATTTGTTGATCTGCATATTGAGCAAGGCATGCGAAACCTATTAAATTATTATCGGAGTGAAAGGCAAATTTGCCTGATTATTTTTGCGACAGTTTGCAGAAAAACGAGCGTACGCACCAGATTAGGTATACGAGGGCCAAAAATCGCGTCGATTGCATTTGCGCGCGTACATAAATTAGTTGGCGAATTGCACCGTTTAAGACTTATTTGCGTAATAGATAAGCGAGCCTGACATATATTTGCGGAAATAAAATAAAATGCAGCGAACGCGGCGCGTTTTTAAAAACGATTCTTAGTTAATGATCACATTCACACAACGTTAACAATAAATATTGATTTGTTGTGCGGCGCTTTTGTTCGCTGAAACTCTCCTGAATTATGCATGGAATTTTTCAGTGTGCATATAAAACTGGGAAAACGTGAAAATATCATTCTTTTAATAAATCAACAAAAACTAACAGCATTTAATAATAAATAAATAGATAGATAGATAATAAAAATTTAAAAAAATAATAAAAATCAAAAAAATCGTGATTAAAAAAAATCGTGATTTTTATCAACCCTGGTTAAGGGACGTCCAACAAACAAGGTGTGACATTAGTAATTTATTCAATAACAAAGGAACAAAAAGAGAATCGAAAAAACAAGTACTTCTTTTGTCGAAATCTTTTAACACTTGACGAATAAATCAAAAACAAACCAGAGTGAAGTAAAACAAAAAAGCAGTAGAAAAGACTTTGTCAAAATTTTGTACAAGCTCATCATTAACGTGGAATGTCTTTGAACGGATATTAGAGATAGCGTAATGCTGGTAAAATACATTGAAAAGAGAGAGAGGCTAATTAAGTTGAGGAAACATATTGCTTTTTGAAAAAAAAATTGAAAAGAAATCGAGTCTTGGAAGGAATTTATAATTTTTTAATCGATCGGGACCCTTCCACGATTTCAATTTTAAACTTTAGATTAATCCGCGCGCATCTTTTTATCGCGAATAGGAAAAAAAAAACAATCGTTAAAAAAATACCAAAGAAACAAAGAAAAATGAAAAATTTTACTGTTACATGGTAAAGAAATGAATAACGATGTATTGCGTTTCAAAGCAGAGGAAGGCAAAACGAAAATTAAAAGAATCCTACCACCTCCAGTTGAAAAACAAAAGAAACAAGTAAAGCGAAACAAAACAATTGAAGAACGCATGTCACTTGCACAACGGAAAACAAGAAATACACGAGCGGCAAAACAATTGTCTTTTTCTGACGAAAAAAAAAAACAATTGTTTTCTATTTCGAAGATGAGAGAGAGAGAAAGAAAAACGAAAGAATCCTGCGTAAACTAAAACGAAAAATAAAATAATCCGACAACCTCCAGTTGAGAAACAAAAGAAACAAGTAAAGCGAAACAAAACAATTGAAGAACGGATGTCACTTGCACAACGGAAAACAAGAAAAACACGAGCGGCAAAACAATTGTCTTTTTCTGACGAAAAAAAAAAAACAATTGTTTTCTATTTCGAAGATGAGAGAGAGAGAAAGAAAAACGAAAGAATCCTGCGTAAACTAAAACGAAAAATAAAATAATCCGACGACCTCCAGTTGAGAAACAAAAGAAACAAGTAAAGCGAAACAAAACAATTGAAGAACGCATGTCACTTGCAAACGGAAAACAAGAAAATACACGAGCGGCAAAACAATTGTCTTTTTCTGACGGAAAAAAAAAAACAATTGTTTTCTCTTTCAAAGATGAGAGAAAGAGAGGAAAAAAAACGAAAGAATCCTGCGTAAACTAAAACGGAAAATAAAATAATCCTACGACCTCCAGTTGAGAAACAAACGAAATAAAAACCCCAAGGAAAGATAATCGCCTGTTTGAAAAGCGAAACGAACAATAGAAAAACGCAAGTCACTTCCAATCAGAAAACACAAAATACGTAAGCGAAGAAACGAATGAGAAATAAAGAAACACAAAGGTCTTTTTCTGACGAAAAAGAAATTTTTGATTTGTGTTTCTACGCGGAGGAATAAAAAACAAAAAAAAGAATAAAGAAATCCTGCATAAATTGGCAAACAAAAGAAACGAAAATTCCAAGGGAAAATAATAGTGTGTTTGGAAAGCAAAAAACAAATGCATGTCACTCGCAAATAGAAAGCAAGAAGCGGAGAAATAAATAAAGTCAGTATTTTTTTGGCCAAAAAAAACTACAGATTGTTTTATATTTCGAAGCTTAAAAAAAGAAACAAAAACGAAAGAGTCCCACGTAAGATGAGAAACAAAAGAAACGAAAACCTCAGGGAAAAATAACAATTTTTTTTTTCTAAAGCGAAGAACAAATGAAAAACGCGTAACTACAAACAAAAAATGGGTACGTAAGCGGAGAAATGAGAGAGAAGTAAAGAAAAACGAAGGTCTTTTCTGACTAAAAAGAAAAACTTTTGTTTTGTGTTTCAGCGCTGAGAAAAAGCACAAAAAACAAAAGAATCCTGCATGAGCTGAGAAACAAAAGAAACGAAAACCGCTTGCCTGAAAAGCGGAACAAAACAAATGAAAGACGCATGTCACTTGCAAACAGAAAACAAGAAATGCATTTCCGTAAGCGGTAGACGAAGGAGCAACAATTTTTTTTTCGAAGGTTTGGCAGACGACAAATCCGTTAACACTGAAAAACAAATGAAAAACGCACAGAACTACATCGTTTCGAAAATGAAAAACAGAAACAAGAAACAAAAAGATTACAAATTTTCACCTTTTAACTAAAAATCTAATAATTAATAATTAATTAATCATTTTGAAAAAGAAAACAAAAACAGAAAACGCATTCTGCCTCTTTTAAGAGCTGAGAAATGAAAAGAAAACGAAAGAAAAAATATTTCGCATTGTCCGAAAACTCAACAATGAAAAGAAACGTAAAATTTTATGCGGCTTTAATGTTTCAAAAACAAAAGAAGAGTGCGTAATAGCTCTAATTCGTTTTGAATAGAACAAAAGAAAAGGCCTCGGAATCGTGTAAAATTAAAAAAAAAAAACAAAGTAACATCACTGCTTTTTCTTCGCTGTAAACACGAAAGTCAAAAGAAGAATGTGAAACACAACACAAGAAACAAAAGAGCGCAATTGTTCATCTTTTAAAAGTTCAAATATTAATATCTACTTATTGTTTAAGAGCTGGAAAATAAAAAAAGAAAACAAAAGAAAATTAAACGAAACAAAAGATCACCACTTTTCTTCTGTGTATATAGAAATTCTGAAAAATGTCTCGCGTTGTTTGAAACCAGGACGTTTATAAAGTATTTGATTTGCACAATTAAAAAACAAACGAAAAATCATCGCCTTTATTTTCCTTTACAACAGCAAAGTTGTGTACACAACAAAAATATCTGTGACAATTTAAATAATGGCGACAAGGTCGCTAAATAAAAATCGTGTGTTTGAATATGAAACGTTACGTCAGTGAACACGCAGCACACAAGACAGGTATCTGTTTCATTAAGTTGACGGGTTAATTAAAATAAGAAATCGGTTGGGACTTTCAGAGCGAGATACGTTTTAAGCCCGCCGCACACTTGGCGATTTATCGTTCAGCTTCAGAGATCGTTAGATAATATGTTGCGGGTACGAGTTTCGACGAAAAGATCACGGAATTGTCGAATTTGTTTTTTTTTTATTGTTGTCTGTCCTGACTTTACGTTTTCTCAAGTTTCAAAGAAACGATCGGTATGTGCCGCAATATCTACAAATTTCTTTTTCATGCCCACGTGACCAATCTAGACTCAAAACACATGAAAGTAATAGTACAAAGTAACGAAATTAATTAAATCAACTACTTACCGCTCATACTGACCAGCAATGTCTGAGATCATTGACCAAAATACAGGGTGACTGACAGTGTAATAGGACTAGGAAGTTTCTTTTTATTGACTACTCGTTTGCACCTTGACACGCATCTCAATTATTACACGTATATCGGCTGGGAGCGGAAGTCTCAGTGTCACTTTTAGTCAAGTTCAATGAGTATCGCACTCTGAGTTAAAGCGAGTCAGTTTTAATTGTTCGAAACACTGTACGGGATGACTGATTAAGAGCATGATTTTGGGACGGTAATGATGGGATCTATAAAGAAAAGGTGGTGAGCTTTGGAACGGAACGTTAACGTTGGTAGTCGTGGTTTTGTGTTACCAAGTAGTTGTCAGCGTTATTTTAACCTACAACTCTTGATTAATGCATTCCAAAACTAACAAAACCTTTTCTGCAACTGTTAATAACTGTAACTACAATATTAGTTTCATTTTAACGAAACCAGCGAAGCGCATGCTCAAATGCAATCAACATATCAACGTATACCAACTTGATAAACTGTAAACAAAGAAATTACATCAATGACCTTGAGATACAGAGTTGCCAGATGCCGGGATTTATCGCAAATTGGATTACTCTTCTCTTGTCTTATTTGCGATGATTTTTTTCGACTTTGCGATGAGCTACATAAAAAAATAAAACAAAAGGCGATTGATCTCGCTGGTCAGTTCAGAAACATAATCAACTTAAACAAATGAAAGTCGTAGAATTGAGAGGCAGAGTTGAGCTTGTTGGTTAAAATCGCGTTAAAAATCAAAATTCTCGTTAAACAAACACAACTGGGTCCACTTTCTTTCTGAAATTAAGATGTATTGCAATTTTTGACATAAAATAAAAACAAAAGGCGATCGATAAATAAACAAAAAACTGTCTGTACCGAGGATGGCAGCTTAGCTGCTGAAATACGTATCTGCGGATACAAAAATTATTGTGGGCGGAGATTAGTTTCTAATTAATTATTTCTCTTTGTTAATTTTTGATTAATTATTTTCTAAAATAGAAAAAAAATTCCCCATGCTCCGGACATCGTTTCTTACCGTGACTTTTCTTTGGCGGAAAAATTGTCAGTCACCCTGTATACGCATAAGCAAAAATAAATTTTAAGTTAAACTGTTCATGATGGAATAGACTTTGGAAATATTGTGACAATAATTGACAGTTAACAAAATTAAATCTCATTAGGAAATAACTAGATTTGTGTTAAGTGTTTTGCGGCTACAGGAACTGAGAAAATAAAACTAAACCGACAAAAAAAAACCGACGCTTAATTGCTACGCATAAACCTTGAATTAAATTAAAATCTGTTTGCGTTTCCTTTTTGGCGATTGTGCAAGAATTACACTGCTAAAAATGGTGGCTTTTTTGCGCGTTCGTACAAAAAGGGGCGCGCAAGCAATTTGAATAAAATTAGAAACGCCCGGCGATTGCTTTTCACTTTCTTCTGTACAGAGCGAATCGCCATGAATCTATGCACGGGAAAATCGTCGATTTATCCACGACTTTATAGAAAACTTGTACGTGAGAGCGTTTTTTTCTTGCAGTCGCCAACTGGCTTCACTTTTCTTTTTAAGAGATTGGTCGTCACGTCCTAGACGCCATGTGGAAGTGACGTCCGCTTATGCTTGCCAGAAGGTGGATGAAACTTGATACCTGCAGGCACCGCGAATTCATATATATACTTTTTTTTAATTAGAACATGTGTATACTACACTTCATCGAATTAGAAAAACAAACAAACTCATACTTCAATTAATAGCTCTTACTACTCACCTCCAAAAAGAAATAACTTTCCTGTAATGGAATTCTGTTGCAAATCGGTTGAAGAAGTAAAGAAGACTTGGATTGTTGAAAAAGATATTGATAAATGACTTAAGCACAAAATCACCCTGTATATTAAGTGTGCCAAATTTATGTTTCTTAAAGATATGTATGCGGATATGCTGATATGTTTTTCATTTAGAATGTAATTACGCTGCAGGATCCGCAACTAAATTCATTGCAGTCATTAATATAAACACATTGCCGTCTCTTATGACGTCAAAACGTTAGCGTAATGAGACGAGGAGAACAACTGCATACATCCTGTATTGCCGCATTTTTGTTGGCTCCTTTTTATGTGCCTACGTTCGTTCTTCACATTGTTGAGAAACGAATAAAAGATTGTTTTCCTTAAATTAATTGCTGAACACACGGTATAGTACAGTCACAACGATTGCATTTTACACCTGCACATTCGCTTAATAATTCCAGCAAGTAATTTTAATTTTGCGCCAGTTACAATTCATTTTGTTCGTATACATGCATATGCTTAAGATACCTTCAACTTTTACTGGGGTTGCAATAGTGAAGGTCAAATAGCGTAGAAGTTGTCACATGTTGCGTAGCGACCAATAAAAACGTGTTACCATGACGAACGACAAGAAACTTCGCAATCACAAACGTCAAAATGACAATTTCACGATGTTAGATACGTCACGTTGCCATCTACGCAATAGCGTCACGCTGACAACCCCAAAAAATAAACAAAATTAAGGCCGCCCCTTAACGAATTAGAACGCAACCGCATTCGTTTCTGATTGGCCAACAAATAAGATCGCAACCTCACAGACCAGTGACGCCGAGTTACCTAATCCCCGCCACGAAATAAGGATATATAAGGCAGAATGCGTAACGTGCAAACCAATATTCGCTAGTGCTGAATAGTCTGGCAACAGTTACCCGCTGGTGCTGTTATAATCCGGCAACTACACCTACTTCGTCGGCGTTAGGGGCTTAAACCTCATCGAATTTTATGCGTTTACAATTAATATCTTCTTTTTACTTTGAGAATTATTCCCTGGGCACGTCCTTAACTTACTATTCGCACACAGGGTGATTCTTGAATAGACCGACGAAAGAAGAGGCTTCTCATAACATGGGAAAAAAATTAAAACAAATTTAAAAGACCAATTCCCAGATTAAAGGCCTGTAAAGCCGTCGTAAATCAAATTTTCATAATTTGAGGCTATTTCTATTTCTGAGGCCGACGAAATTCTATAATCGATCTGAAATTGAGGCCATTTCAAAGACGTTCCTAAATCTAAACTGATTGACCATAGCAAAGCAAAGATAGGTTTGAGACATAGTTTCGTTATCTGGGGCCATTTCGAGGGTTTTCGTTAATATGTATCGAACAGAACCGAAGAGATTCTATAATCGATCTGAAATTGAGGCCATTTCAAAGACGTTCCTAAATCTAAACTGATTGACCATACCAAAGCAAAGGTAGGTTTGAGGTGTAGTTTCGTTATCTGGGGCCATTTCGAGGGCTTTCGTTAATATGTGTCGAGCAGGGCCGGATTAAAACTATAATAATTACTGTTAGAGGCAACAACCACCTCCTCTTTATTCGCAAAACTCAGTTCCTCACAACATCATCACATTATGAGGCTGCCTCTGAGGCACACGGGATTCTTGCCGAGAGAAGCAAAATGCTCACAAATTTGAAATTTTCTTAGATTCGGTTGATTGCATTAAAGAATGGGTTGGATCTGAGGCCACCTCAGAGTTTTTCGGGTTTTTAAAAGACTTTTCACATAAAGCCGTCATAAATGTTTTTTTTTAATAAAAATGAATTGCTTGTGACTGAAAACCGGTTGCAAATGGAGTCACATTCGTATTCTGGGGCTAACTCTGAGGCCAAAGAAAAAATCTTTAGAAAGCTAGCATAGTACAAGCAGTTTGAAGTCACTTTAAAGGCATTCTCAAAAATAAATAATTTATTGTAGGAAGGCAACGGTAGATTTGGGGCATAATTTTGTAATCAGGGGCCACCTCAAAGATTTCTTTGTTGTATTCTCAGAGATTCTGCGACCACTTCGAAAATAAATGCAACGTACATATATAGATTGGCCCTCAGTTATCAGATTCTTATAATTTTGTTACTGAAAGCTTAAGTGAACTACAGGCGCAGTTTATAATATGGGGCTGCCTCAGAGGCTCGTGGGGTTGTTGTTTTAATTAACGCCGGAGAGAGCCAAAACGCTCACAAATTCGAGATTTTCTTAGGTACACTCGATTTAATCAAAGAATGGGATGAATGTGAGGCAACATTTCACGATTTGAGGCCACCTCAGAGTTTTACAAATTTATCAATTAAACGCCTATAAAGCTGTCATAATTCTTTTTCTTAATAAGAATCAATTACTTCCGACTGAAAGCACGGTTGCAAATGGGGCCACCTCCGAGGCCAACGAAATCCTTAGAAGGCTACAATACGAGTACGTTAAAGTCAATTTAAAGGCATCCTTAAAAATAAACAGTTTATTGTTGCGAAGGCAACGCAGATTTGGGGCATAATTTTGTACTCTGGGGCCACCTCAAAGATTTGTTTGTTGTATAATCAAAGATTCAGTGACAACTTCGAAAATAAACGCAAAATCGATTGAGGAAAGCCTTATTGGTTCCCACATATCAGATTCTTGTCATTGTGTTACTGTCATTGTGGAACTAGAGCATCAGCTTATGATATGGGTCTGCCTCTGAGGTTCGTGGGGTTGTTGCTTGTTGCTTTAATTAATTGACGTGGGAGTGAAGCAAAACGCTCACAAATTCGCGATTTTCTTAGGTACACTTGATTTAATTAAAGAATAGGATGGACGTGAGGCAACGTTTCACGATCTGAGGCCACCTCAGAATTTCATAAATTTCTATCATTCACTTTCTATCAATTAAATGCTTACAAAGCGGTCATACATCGTTTCTTTTTTTAAATAAAAATCAATTACTTGTGACTGAAAGCACGGTTGCAAATCGAGTCGCAATTTCGTAAGCTGGGGCTACCTCTGAGGCCAACGAAATGTTCGCAACTCTATAATACAAGCAAATAGAAATCACTTTGAACTCACTTTTAAAAAATAATTTATTTTAGCAAACGTAAAGGCATAATTTTTGTAGTATGGGGCCAACTCAAAGATTTGCAATGTTCTCAGAGACTCAGTGTTCACTTCGAAAATAAAAGCATCGGTTGACCTTCAGATTTAAAATTCCCATCATTCTGTTACTGAAAGCTTAGGTGAAGTAGAGCAGCAGTTTAAGATATGGGGTTGCCTCAGAGGCACGTTGGGGTTGCTGCTTTGATTAATGCTGGAAAAAAGCACTATTTTATGGAGGTTAATTTGATTCGATTAAAGAATATCAGGAATCTGAGGCAACATTCCGCGATCTGAGGTATTTATGGAATTTTTAAAAGACTGATTCATGTGGAAAGTAGCTTTTAGAGGCCGTCAGAGGTTTATAAAATCGCTACAAAGTAGGATGTTGTAGCTTGGGATTGAAAACAAGGTCAAAATTATGTCGCCATACAAAATCTGGGGCTACATCTGAGGCCAACGAGATCTATAGCACAAGTAAATAGAAGTCAATTTATAAGTAATTTATTATAGCGAATGTAAAGGTAAATTTGAGGCATAATTTTGTAATCTGGGGCCATGTCAAAGACCTGTTGTATTCTCGGTGATTCAGTGACTACTTCGAAAATAAGTGAAAAGCACAAAAACCAAGGAAAGCCTCATAGGCCCTCATATATTACTGAAAGATTGAGTAAACTAGGGCAGCAGTTTATAAAATGGGGTTACCTCTGAGGCTCGTGGGGTTGTTGCTTTAATTAACACCGGAAACGCTCAGAAATTTAATTAATTTGATTCGATTTAAGGATAGCACGAATGCGAATCTGAGGCGACATTTCACCGGCTGAGGCCACCTCAGCTATGAAAACAAGGTAAAAATTATGTCATGATACAAAATCTGGGGCTACATCTGAGGCCAACGAGATCTGTAGCACAAGTAAATAAAAGTCAATTTATAAGTAATTTATTAGAGCGAACGTAAAGGTAAATTTGAGGCATAATTTTGTAATCTGGGGCCATCTCAAAGATCTGTTGTATTCTCGGTGATTCAGTGGCCACTTCGAAAGTAAGTGCAAAGTACATAGACTAAGGAAAGCCTCATAGGCCCTCATATGTTACTGAAAGCTTGGGTAAACCAGGGCAGCTGTTTATAACATGGGGTTACCTCTGAGGCTCATAACATGAGGTTACCTCTGCGGCTCGCCGGAAACGCTCAGAAATTTAATTAATTTGATTCGATTGAAGGACAGCACGAATCTGTGGCGACCTGTGGCCACCTCAGCTATGAAAACAAGGCCAAAATTATGTCATGACACAAAATCTTGGGCTACATCTGAGGCCAACGAGATCTATAGCACAAGTAAATAGAAGTCAATTTATAAGTAATTTATTAGAGCGAATGTAAAGGTAAATTTGAGGCATAATTTTATAATCTGGGGCCATCTCAAAGATCTGTTGTATTCTCGGTGATTCAGTGGCCACTTCGAAAGTAAGTGCAAAGTACGTAGACTAAGGAAAGCCTCATAGGCTCTCATATGTTACTGAAAGCTTGGGTAAACTAGGGCAGCTGTTTATAACATGGGGTTACCTCTGAGGCTCATAACATGAGGTTACCTCTGAGGCTCGCCGGAAACGCTCAGAAATTTAATTAATTTGATTCGATTGAAGGACAGCACGAATCTGTGGCGACCTGTGGCCACCTCAGCTATGAAAACAAGGCCAAAATTATGTCATGACACAAAATCTTGGGCTATATCTGAGGCCAACGAGATCTATAGCACAAGGGAATAGAAGTCAATTTATAAGTAATTTATTAGAGCGAATGTAAAGGTAAATTTGAGGCATAATTTTGTAATCTGGGGCCATCTCAAAGATCTCAAAGTATTCTCGGTGATTCAGTGGCCACTTTGAAAGTAAGTGCAAAGTACATAGACTAAGGAAAGCCTCATAGGCCCTCATATGTTACTGAAAGCTTGAGTAAACTAGGGCAGCTGTTTATAGCCTCTGAGGCTCATAACATGGGGTTACTTCTGAGGCTCGCCGGAAACGCTCAGAAATTTAATTAATTTGATTCGATTGAGGGACAGCACGAATCTGAGGCGACATTTCACCGTCTGAGGCCACCTTAGTTATTTATGGAATTTGTAAAAGTTAGTTACACCCATAAATATAGCGTTGTAAAGAAAATTTTCAGTTACATTGCAATTTATTTTGAGCTTAGTACAATTGGTAAAATTTTGGGGTTTAATATTAGAAGGCCTCAGAAATAACGTCATAGCATTTGCTATCACCCTCTGAGACAAGACGTTGGTGGAACACCCTGTATTTTAAAGGGCGACTCAAACAAAAAACAATATAAATAAACTCAGCAATTAGCAACAAGCGACCTAATTAGATACCAACAGCTGATTTAGCTGACAAGCTACTTTTCCGCGTTTTATACAAAAGCAAGAATTTTTCACATCGACACTTGCTTGACACGTGATCGCACCGCTTTCAAGTGCAACATTAAAGTTCGAGTTCTTTCAGTGAGTGTCTTAATTAAAGCAAAGACAGTTCGGTGTCTGTTACGCAATGCGATAAAGTTCGGGGCTAAGTAAACAGGATCGTCCTCAAGCGGATCCCATACGCACACACAAACGTGTTGCTGCGTTAATTGCTCCGGTACACATGTGACCGACTGCATATACATACATACATAAGACACACTCACACTCACACACTCGCATGCAGGCACACTCATATGTTAATTATAGCGTAGCAGTTTCTTAATATAGTGCGCACCCCGCGTCGTTTTGTTACGCTAGTCCGAACGTAGCTCGACCGCAATAACTCCCACCTCGTTCGTTATCTACGTATTTTACACCGGGGGTTGTTACCTACCCTTCGGTAATTAGTTAATTAAGTTTCGCGCTCGTTGGAATTTTTAATCGCGGTGAATGTGCGAAGTCGCGCGAAAGAAAACCTTAGAGTGAAATTGAAAGTGTGATAAATAATTAATGGAATAATGTGAGAAATTTTATTATCGAGTCGTTAGTTAGTTCAATGAGCACGCACGTTGCAAAAGGTTAGTGGTTTCACCAGAGGAATAGTGGTATTGTCAAGGTAATTATGTTCCTTCTTTATGTTTTGCGAATTATTTTGTGAAATTCCGATCGTCGCGTATCACATCTTATCGACACAAGAAAAATGAGTGCATTAACAAATTCCTTATTGAAATCAGTTGTGGAATGCGAGAACTATCCATACGTTCCGCGCATACCATGCGTAAACAAATGTTTGCAACATAACCATTTGCATGATGGTCAACATACCGGTGGTTGTTGTATAGTGGGAATATAGACGACAGCATAGACACGAAGGGGAGGATGGAGCCTCTTGAGGAGGCGTGGCGCTTCCCTACTTATAACGTAACGCTATATCCCTCTTGCACTTCATAAATTTCAATGTTCTCAGTTTGATTCAACAACCGGTATATTCGAGTAAACATGTCTTTTTTAAGTCTCCTCCAAGGCCACTGGAAGAGACTCCACTCTATTATACTGTTAATACAACTTGTTTCCTTTTACTCTTGCTTATTATCAAACAGCTACGTTACAGGAATTGGTTGACAGATGGTATGTCAAGTACAAAGATTTTGGAATAGGCAACCTTAATTTAAGCTTAATTCGTTTCTTTTTATCAATAGTTGACATAAAAAAATTACCATTACGATCGGGAATGTTTTACTCAATTCTAGAAAGTTCTAGAAAGTTTTTGAATGTCCCAGAACGTTCTTACAATTACTTCGAAGCTTCCAGATAGTTTTCTAATATCCCAGAAAATTTTAGAAATCACTCTGGAGGTTCTAGAAAGTTTTTGAATATCTCAGAAACTTTTAGAAGTCACTCTGGAGGTTCCAGAATGTTTTGGAATGTCCGAGAAAGTTCTAGTACAACGGTGGGCAACCGCGGCCATCGAAAACAAATTATTTGGCCCAGGAAGCCTTTATCTAAAAAAGTAGGTGACAAATATTAATAAAAACGAAAATGTGAACCTATGAAAAAGTATACCTGCGCTTATTAGTGACTATTGACTGACCGTTAACCTTATTTACAAAAAGTTGTTCCAAAAAATTCTTGAATTCCCTCCTAAGGAATGCCCCAAAAAGTTTTTGAATGCCCCAGAAAATTCTGGAAGTCATTCCGAAGATTCCAGAAAGTTTTTGAATGTCCCAGGAAGTTCTTACAGTTACTTCGAAGCTTCCATATAGTTTTCTAATACCCCAGAAAATTTTAGAAGTCACTCTGGAGGTTCCAGAAAGTTTTTTAATGTCTCAGAAAATGTTAGAAGTCATTCTGGAGGTTCCAGATAGTTTTTGAATATCTCAGAAAATTTTAGAAGTCACTCTGAAGGTTCCAGAATGTTTTGGAATGTCCGAGAAGTTCTAGAACAACGGTGGGCACCCGCTGCCAGCGAAAACAAATTATTTGGCCCAGGAAGCCTTTATCTAAAAAAAGTAGGTGACAAATATTAATAAGAACGAAAATGTGAAACTAGAAAAAAGTATACCTGCGCCTATTAGTGACTATTGACTGACCGTTAACCTTATTTACAAAAAGTTGTCCCAAAAAATTCTTGAATTTCCTCCTAAGGAATGCCCCAAAAAGTTTTAGAACGCCCCAAAAAGTTTTTGAATGCCCCAGAAAATTCTGAAGATTTCAGAAAGTTTTTGAATGTCCCAGAAAGTTCTTACAGTTACTTCGAAGGTTCCAGATAGTTTTTTAATATCCCAGAAAATTTTAGAAATCACTCTGGAGGTTCCAGAAAGTTTTTGAATATCTCAGAAAATTTTAGAAGTCACTCTGAAGGTTCCAGAAAGTTTTTGAATGTCCCAGAAAGTTCTATGTAGAATATTACTGCGGGCCTAGAAGACCTTAGACCCAACACCCCACTCCAACAATCGTCTCTTTGAGATTGAGTTACATTCTCGGTTTTATTCGACCTGGTCATCATCTACACCATTTTCGTTTCTCTTTTATTTTTCTGAAGTAAAAGACTTCTGCTGACGAGGCCATAACAACAATCAGAACCGATTTGCAACAAAATTTTTAAACCTGTCATTATGCTTTGACAACACGCTTGGCTTCCTTGGATCGGATGACTTATTCAGTAGCAAACTGGCTGCAATTTGTCATTCCCAGTGCAATGTTGTGTCAAAAAGTGATCGCAGGATATCGCGATTCAAGAAAAAATCATTTAAGCTTCTTACTGCCGACCCTCACGAATCCTGCAGAAACGCCACCTTCTTTAATTGATAGGAATGTTTTGTGTTTGAAAATGATTCGTATTAATCGTTGTGGTCTTGTTACTGCCGACGCTCACAAATCCTGCACAAACGTAGTCTTGTGAATCAATAGGAATGTTTCGTGTTTTTGCCTTTAATTCTTTCGATTTATTTTGAAAATGTGTTTTCTTGTAACTCACGAGGGCATTCGTTAGGTTAAACAGTAACCTGTAGACCCAGCAAGCAGGAACTTGTTCGGTTCGCTGTCTTTTGTAGCCAAAAACACTCTGTTGTGATTATCCGTTGCTACGCAACGAAAATAAACTTCACAAATATAAAAAGTCGTTTCAATTTTGAAATTGATTTTTCACATTAAAAAAAAGAACTAAAGTTGTCTTCTTAAAAACCAAAGAGAGAATAATTTTTTTTCAAACGCGCAGCATTCTGCAACCAAAACTCTGTCGTGATTATCCGTTGCTAAGCAACAGAAAGGATTACTCGATTTTTATATACAGACTTATGTCTTAGGAATCTCATGTTCGCTTCAGAGGAAGAAGATGAAAGAAATCGTATTTCTAGGTCGTGACTTGCCCAGGCCTTCTTTTGCAATTTAATTCCAAGGTCACCCGACTCGAATTAATTTCTTTTTTCGCTAAAATTACAGGAGGCGATGATTTATACATTAATTAATAGTTACGTTGTACATTAAAGAGACAATCAGAAGTAGAATTCTTTTCGAATTTAATTCATTTATCATATTAATAGAAATCCACGAGAAACGCATTTCGCTGTCAATTTTCGACGTAATACTCGGGGATGTTTGAAAATTGTGCCGTTGCCATCATTGGTATTCGTTTATGATGAGCGAGAGCTCAGTTCTTCTGCACGTAAATGAAAAGTTTTATTGCAGCTTATTGAGTTTCTTCAAAAAATCGAAGAAGGAATTTTTTATTTCAAACGCGCAACCTTCCGCAATCAAAAATCTGTGGTGATTGTCCGTTGCCATGCAATGAAAATAATGCACGTGCTCAAGTGACGCCTACTCGATTTTTTATACAGATTTATTATGTCATGGGAATCGAACAACCGCTTCTGAAGAAGAAAAAATCGTATTTCTAGGTCGTGACTTGCCAAGGCGACGAAAAACGCATTTCATATTCATTCATATTCGTTTGTAATGAGCGAGAGAGCTTGGCCCAGGTCTTCTGCACGTAAATAAAAAGTTTTATTGTATCTTATTGAGTTTCTTCGAAAACTGAAGAAGGAATTATTTTTTTTCAGACGCGCGACCTTCTGCAACCAAAAATCTGTTGTGATTGTCCGTTGCCATGCAACGAGAATGATGCATGTACTCAAGTGACGTCTATTCGATTTTTTTATACAGACTTATTATGTCATAGGAATCTAACAATCGCTTCAGAAGAAAAAATCGTATTTCTAGGCGACGAAAAACACATTTCCCTGTCAATTGGCGTCATTCATATTCGTTTATAATGAGCGAGAGAGCTTGGCCTAGGTCTTCTGCACGTAAATAAGAAGTTTTGTTGCAACTTATTGCGTTTCATCGAAAAACCAAAGCAGCAATTAATTTTTTTCAAACGCGCAACTTTATCCAGTCAAAAACCTCTTGCGATTATCCGTTGCCATGCAATGAAAATGATGCGTGTACTCAAGTGACGTCTACTCGATTTTATACAGACTTATTATGTCAAAGGAATCTAACAATCGCTTCAGACGAAGAGATCGTATTTCTAGGCGACGAAAAACACATTTCGCTGTCAATTGTCGATGTAACACACGGGGATATTTGAAAATTGTGCCGTTGGCGTCATTTATATTCGTTTATAATGAGCGAGAGAGCTTGGCCCAGTTCTTGTGCACGTAAATAAACTTATTGCATTTCATCGAAAAATCAAAGAAGCGATTAATTTTTTCAAATGCGCAACCTTCTCCAGCCAAAAACCTCTTGTGATTGTCCGTTGCTATGCGGCGAAAACGATGCATCTACTCAAGCGACGTTTACCCGATTTTTTTATACAGTCTTACGTCATAGAAATCTAATGTTTGTTTCAAAAGAAAAATTTAATTTCAAGGTCATTCCACTCAAATTACATTTTTTTCGCTAATTACAGGGGGCGATGATTTATACACTAATTAATAGTTACGTTGTACATTAAAAAGACAATCGGAAGTGGAATTCTTTACGAATTCGATTCAAATCTTTATCATGTTAATAAAAATCGACGAAAAACGCATTTCGCTGCCAATTGGCCCGGTTGTTCTGCTCGTAAATAAAAGGTTTTATTGCAGCTTAAGGAATTCCTTCGAAAAACCAAAGAAGGAATTCATTTTTTTCAAACGCACAATCTTCTGCATCCAAAACTCTGTTGTGATTATCCGTTGCTGTGCAACGAAAACGATGGATCAAGCGACGTCTACTCGATTTTTTTATACTGACATGTCATAGGAATCTGATGTTTGCTTCACTGCCAATTGTCGATGTACGACGCAGAGATATTTAAAAATTGTGCCGTTGACGTCATTCATATTCGTTTATAATGAGCGAGAGAGCTTGGCCCAGATCTTCTGCACTTAAATAAACGATTTTATTGCAACTTATTGCGTTTCATCGAAAAACCAAAGAAGCAATTGATTTTTTTCAAACGTGTAACCTTCTCCAGCCAAAAATCTCTTGCGATTGTCCGTTGCCATGTAACCAAA
The DNA here is from genome assembly GCA_039766575.1 of Serrognathus titanus. NCBI lineage: Eukaryota > Metazoa > Arthropoda > Insecta > Coleoptera > Lucanidae > Serrognathus > Serrognathus titanus. The sequence continues at coordinate 61,715,305 of CM077914.1, forward strand.
ACGATGCGTCTACTCAAGCGACGTCTACTCGATTTTTTTTGTATAGACTTATGTCTGAAGAATTTAATTTCAAGGTTACATTTTTTTTCGCTAATTACAGGGGGCGATGATTTATACACTAATTAATAGTTACGTTGTACATTAAAAAGACAATCGGAAGTAGAATTCTTTACGAATTCGATTCAAATCTTTATCATGTTAATAAAAATCGACGAAAAACGCATTTCGCTGCCAATTTTGCACGTAAATAAAAGGTTTTATTGCAGCCTTATGAGTTTTTTCGAAAAACCAAAGAAGGAATTCATTTTTTTTCAAACGCGCAACCTTCTGCATCGAAAACTCCTTTGTGATTATCCGTTGCTGTGCAACGAAAACGATGGATCAAGCGACGTCTACTCGATTTTTTTATACTGACATGTCATAGGAATCTGATGTTTGCTTCACTGCCAATTGTCGATGTACGACACAGAGATATTTGAAAATTGTGCCGTTGACGTCATTCATATTCGTTTATAATGAGCGAGAGAGCTTGGCCCAGATCTTCTGCACGTAAATAAACGATTTTATTGCAACTTATTGCGTTTCTTCGAGAAACAAAGAAGCAATTGATTTTTTCAAACGTGCAACCTCCTCCAGCCAGACTTATGTCTGAAGAATTTAATTTCAAGGTCGTTCCACTCAAATTACATTTTTTTTTCGCTAATTACAGGGGGGCGATGATTTATACACTAATTAATAGTTACGTTGTACATTAAAAAGACAATCGGAAGTAGAATTCTTTACGAATTCGATTCAAATCTTTATTAATTGACGAAAAACGCATTTCGCTGCCAATTGGCCCGGTTGTTCTGCACGTAAATAAAAGATTTTATTGCAGCTTATTGAGTTTCTTCGAGAAACCAAAGAGGGAGTTAATTTTTTTCAAACGCGCTATCTTCTGCATCCAAAACTCTGTTGTGATATGCAGGAGAATAAAAAAAATCCTTTTCTCCCTCAGCCACAGCAAAAGTCCCTAGAATCCCTAGGTCTAGGGTCTCGCAACATCCCGCGATCACTTTTTGACACAACTTCGTATGTAGGAAGTGACAAATTGCTACTTAATAAGTCAAAGTTATGTCAAAAAGTGATCGCGATTCATAACTTCCTTTGGTTATTGCTGTACATAAGTCTAATTTTTTTTTTTTTTTAATTCAACTTCCAAACAAAATTCGCTAAGAATATTAAAAAAATGTTCACTATTCAAGAAAAAAAGAAACGGGACTAATTTATGGCCGTTAATTTTAAAAATCTCGCGATAAAATACGCACACATTCAAACGTCACGAAGCAGATAGTGGATCGTCCTTGGCTGGTAATAATTTACCTGTTCGTTTTTTAGCATAAATTTGCTGTGCCGACGACATCTCTGTCCGACACACTATCACAAAGGCTCCGTACTGAAAAGAGCGCGCGTGTATTAGGCCATAATTTCGTTCCAACACATTTTTACACTCGCTCGCCACATGTTGGGAACGTTTTTTGATCGTCTTGTGCCTCTCGAGTTTCAAGTTACGAAGGAAAACAGTTGACAAAATTAGAGGACACACCACACAATGCAGGTTCGTAACTAGCTTTCACTGCCATGAAAAATAGTCACCCAATTATGTAACATTGTGAACGAAACGTTTGCTAATATATCTACTAAAGGCCTTCCGGATCAAATTTTGAAATTTGCTGCGCGGTTTAAGCCCATTTTTTATATAATACCGGTCGTTGTCGTAAAGTGAGAACATAGGAATGCGCCCCTAACGTAACGCTATGACCTCAGTTTGATTCAACAACCGGTAAACGTACGGAATTTCACAAAATAATCATGAAACATCGGCGGCCCTTAGATTTTAAAAAATGTTTTCAGTGCTACTATGAGCATGCCCCTTCAAGCTCCGTAACCCATAACGGATGCCTTCACCATGAAGAAGTTCTGCAACAAGATCACTAAGCAGCAGTGGCGCGTGACGGTCCCCAATATAAACCCAGGTATATTTAGAAGGTCGCCTTCGAAATTAGATTCGGACAAGGCGAGCATTTTGGAGACGAAAGAAACTAAAAGGAGCAGCAGCTACGACTGTGAGGAAACCCAACACTCGAAGAGTTTACCGAACAGCGTCTTACTCTCGAATGACTCGAGCGATTCCGACGAGGATTTCGAAGACGCGCGCGCGATTTTGGTGGACGTGAATAAACCGGGCGAGATGGACGGGAATGGCCCTCAAGCCGAATGCAAGTCTTTGAGCAACAACGAATATGAGGTGCCGAAGATCAGCTTTTCGTTCTTTGGGGCGCCCCCAGACGAAGATGGGGATGATCCTTACGAAACTGTCAACGTCAAGAAGCTTAAGTCCGAAGTGAAGATTGTTTTGGCCTGTCCGGAAAGCTCCGACGTGGAAAGCCTGTACGACGAGCAGCTTTTCGACGCCAGAAGCTCCACGCCGAACGCCCTCTACTCCAACGACCCCTTCGAAGAATACAAGGTCCCTGTCAAGACGGAATTGGGCGTTAGCCACGAGATATTCACTGAATTGGAAAGCGTAAGTGAGGTAGTTGCGGCGCCCCCGCCCGAAATCGCAAACGTCATCACGGAGACCAAAGTCATCGACCTATACCTGACCAAAAGCTTGGAGGAGCTAACTGCGGCCATAAAATGTGGAAGCGACCCTAATTTATGCCTTAGGCCTTTAAGCGGCGATAAAGAAGCAGAAGACTTGTACAAGGTCCCCAAATCCATGCGACGTAATCGCCTTTCGCAATCTCTAAATGACTTCAACGCCAACAACGCCCATCTGGTTTTGTCAGCAGGCAGCAGCATCGATCACGTTTCTTGCAGCCAGGTCCTGGTCGAGAAAGTTAAGGCGGAACCAGGAGTGTCCAGCTCCCAAAATTCCGGGAGCATGGAGTACTGCAAGACCAGAAGCAAACTCCCCGCGAAATTCCGCAGGGTAACTCTCCTGAGGAAACCAAGGAGTAAGGCAGCGGACACGTGGATTCATTTAAAAACGAAGGTGAACGATATGATAGCGGAGCACTCTAGTCAGTTCAGCGCCAGCAACATCGAGGAGATGTACAAGTCGTCGAAGTACAAGTGCAAGAAGGTGTTGAAGCAAACGGGGAAGATCTTCAAGGGGAAGAAGGACCACCACCACCTGGAGAATTCGAACGCGGACTGTGATACGACACGAATTGTTAAAAACGACGCGTTCTTCGCGAATATTAAGCCGACTGACTCCGAGAATGCGGTGTGCGGTGTAAGTGAACCGGAGGATGGTGATTGTAAGAAACTGCTCGATCCAGTTGGCGAAGATGGCGAGAGGAAGGAGGAATTTGATTTTAATACGATAAAGAGTGCGTTTAGGAGAAGCAGGCTGATGTCGACGGAAGTAAGTATTAGAAAGTAACAATGGCCAAAAATTAACGTGGATTTCCTAAAATACCATCGAGTGAAATGTATTTAACACGAAAACATAAGTCAACCACCTCATTTTTGATCCAATCATTAATTTTTCATTCTTCTTTGGATTCTTCATTTTTCATTTAATTATTCATTGTGCATTAAATTCTATTTGTACAAACGAATAATTAGGTGAAGATTGCGCATTTGTCTTTAGAAAATGGGCGTGCCTTATATACAGGGTGATTAAGTGATTGGTAGTAGAAAAATACTGTGACGTATTAATTATTCGTTCTTATACAAAGTGAGTCTTCTTCGAGAGTTTATTTATAGAACCCAATGGATTTTTTCTTTCGCAGAGAATTTCCACCCATTGAATTAAAATTATTTGGACGTATACAGGGTGTTCTGCAGCATTCGGCCACTAAGATGGAAGCATAAACGCAATAACTAAAGAAACTGTCGGGATTAGATAGAGAAAACCTGTAACTGCATCGAAGAAGAATGTGAATACTATTTGTTCTTGAAAAGAGAGAGAGAGGGGGGGGGCGTTGCAATAAAAAAAAATTAAGTGATCACAGTTTGGAAAAAAAATTCAATTACGCTCTAAATTTGTTGAGTTTCATTTACTGCTGTTCACGAGTTCATGAGTGTTTCCGTTCAAAAAAAAAAAACTTGCTGCATACTGTCAACGTTTTAAGTAACCCCCCCCCCCCCCCGTATACGTCGAAATAATTTTAGGTTGACATACTCTAAAGCATAATAATTCGGAGTCTCTTTTTTCTAATCCGCATGCGACTTGTAGTTTTCAAAAATTTTCTACAAAAAATGCGTATTGTTCTATAAATGAGGGGCGCACTTATTAGCGACTCACCCTGTATAAATTTTTGAAAACTTTCCTTTTGAAGTGTTAGTGGATGTTTGCGGCACACCTTTCACACGTGAAACTCGGTATTTCGTCAATAGAATTGTCAATAGAAACTGTTGAGCAACGAACTCGCCTCGTGGCGCCATCTTTTGGTCAACGGCAATATTTTTATTTAGGATAACTATCGAAGGATACAACTTCTTGATCGAAATGGAAAGATTTTCAATAAAATCGTCGCTAAAGTTCGTCGAGTAATATTTTCCATCGTACCAATCAGCGCCACCTCTTGGCCTAACAAGAGAAACACGTTGTACTTTGAATAGCGCCATCTCTTAACCAACAAGAGAAATACGTAGCTTAAATTACAAAAAATTAGTGACTCACCCAGTAAACACCCGATATTTTATTAATGAAAACGGTTAATTAGTGAACACCTATTGAGGCACCATCTTTTGGTCAACAGCAATATTTTTATTTCGGGAAACTTTCGAAGGGTACAACTTCTTGATCGAAATAGAAAGGTTTTCAATGAAGTCGTCGCCAGAAGCTTGTCCATCGTACCAATCTGCGCCATCTCTTGACCAACAAGAGAAACGCGTTGTGCTTTGAATAGCGCCATCTCTTGACCAACAAGGGAGGCACGCAGCTTGAATTACACCAAATTAGTGACTCATTCTGTAATCACCTGATATTTAATTAATGAAAACAATTAATTAATGAACACCTATCGAAGCGCCATCTTTTGGTTAACAGCATAACGGATAACTTTCGAAGGTTACAAGTTCTTGATCGAAATAGAAAGGTTTCCAATAAAGTCGTCGTCCAGTAACATTTTCCATCGTAACAATCAGCACCATCTCTTGGGCAACAAGATAAACACGTTGTACTTTGAATAGCGCCATCTCTTGACCAACGAGTGAAACAGTTGTACTTTGAATAGCGCCATCTCTTGACCAACGAGTGAAACAGTTGTACTTTGAATAGCGCCATCTCTTGACCAACACGAGAAGCACGTAGCTTGAATTAAAGAAAATTAGTGACTCATCCGATAAACACCCGATATTTTATTAATGAAAACAGTTAATTAGTGAAAACCCCTCGTGGCGCCATCTTTTGGTCAACGGCAATATTTTTGTTCAGGATAACTTTCGAAGGGTACACCTTCTTGATCGAAATCGAAAGGCTTTCAATAAAGTCGTCGCCACAAGTTTGTCGAGCAATATTTTCATCGTACCGATCAGCGCCATCTCTTGGCCTAACAAGCGAAACACGTTGTACTTTGAGTAGCGCCATCTCTTGACGAACAAGAGAAACACGTAGCTCGAATAGAAGAAAATTAGTGACTCATCCAGTAAACGTACAGAACTTACTTTGCAAGGAACTTGCCATTGTAAATCGCCAATTATTTGGAAGTGACCACGCCATCTATCGGAATTAGTACCGGTTTTGCCTCAATATTGAATATCGCAAATGCCACACGAAAAAATCGTTGAGTTACAAAGTAATGCGTAGCCTAAGTTTATGTGAGACATATGAAACAGATTATTTAAACAAGCTGGCGCCATCTATTGACATAAAAATGAATGTTACGCCGGAGAATTTCAATTTCGTGCATTTCATCATAATTTCGAACGCAATTGACACGTACAGAACTTGCTTTGGAGGGAACAGCCATTGTAAGTCGCCAGCGCCATCTATTGAAATTAGTTCCAGTTTTGACTCAAAAGAGCGCTAATTTTAATTTTTGAACGTCGTGAATACCGCGCACGAAAAAATTTCGCGTTATGAAAGGATACGTTCCTTTCATAATGCCTTAATTTATGTGCAACGTAAGGTGAGAAAAAAATTGTAACGATAGTGGCGTCATCTGTTAATTAAAAAAGGAAGCTAAGAACGCGCCATTTTTAGAAACAGGCTTTACTTACATGTTGATGTTTATCTCTCTGTTTCTCTCCCCCTCTTTCGTTGCCCTTTAAAACGCCATCGAGTTCCCTCGAGTGGCGCCCTCTACCGTCGTTTAAGTGAACGCACACGAAAGAGCGCCAATTTTAAAATTTTATAAACAAAAGAGCCATTTTATTTTAACGCTAATTAATAATAATTGATTATTTTCGCGCTAGAAAGGAATGTGAAGCGTTAATTTACATGCAACGTAAGGTGATTGAAAATTATAACGATGGTGGCGTCATCTGTCAATTAAAAAAGGAAGCTACTAAAAGTGCGCCATTTTTAAAAACTGTCTTTACTTACATGTTGATGTTTATCTCTCCATTTCTTCCTCCCTCTCTTCTTATCCTTTGAAACGCTATGGTACTCTAAATGTCCGACTACAATGGCGCCCTCTACCGTCGTTTAAGTAAACGCGTATGAAAGAGCGCCAATTTTAAAATTTAAAAACAAAAGAACCCTTTTATTTTAAGGCTAATTTAATAATTGATTCTTTTCCCATTAGAAAGGAACGTAAAGCGTTAATTTACATGCAACGTAAGGTGATAGAGAATTATAGAGGTGGTGGCGTCATCTGTCAATTAGAAAAGGAAGCTGCTAAAAATGCGCCATTTTTAAAAACCGCCTTTACTTACATGTCGTTGTTTATCTCTCTGTTTCTTTCTCCCTCTCTTCTTGTCCTTTAAAATACCATAGAGTTCCAATTGTCCGATTGTAGTGGCGCCCTCTACCGTCGTTTAAGTGAACGCGTACGAAAGAGCGCCAATTTTAAAATTGTATAAACAAAAGAGCCAGTTTGTTTTAACGCTATATAATAATTGATTCGTTTCGCGCTAGAAAAGAACGTGAAGTGTTAATTTATATGCAACGTAAAGTGATAGAAAATCGTCGTAGGTGGCGTCATCTGTTAATTAAAAAAGGAAGCTATTAAAAATGCGCCATTTTTAAAAGCAGTCTTTACTTACACAACATGTAAGTAAAGACTGCTCGATGTTTATCTCTATATTTCTCTCTCCCTCTCTTCTTGCCCTTTAAAACGCCATAGATTACCAATTATCCGATTACAGTGGCGCCCTCTACCGTCGTTCAAGTAAACGCATACGAATGAGCGCCAATTTTAAAATTTAAAAACAAAATAGCCATTTTATTCTAAAGCTAATTAAAGATAATTGATTCTTTTTAATAGAAAAAATTAGTTTCTTTCATTTTTTTGTTTCCAGGGGTGACCAACGCACATCTTTCAACCAATTGTCTTTTAATAAGGTGTGAAAAACATCCTATTTTTTTTCTTTGACACCAAACAAGCCCCAAATTCTCTAAGAGCTTGTCGGAGAGGTGTAAGGTTACTCTTGTATTGCCTGCTGCGGCTGTGGCCGACGTACCAGGCGATTTTTCTCCTTCGACGATGATTGGTTTTGTTCTTACTTTGGTATTTCAGAATTCTCTTCGTAATCACCCCTCCCCCCCCCCAAGACGTTTCGCTGGTTTGTCGTGAATTACCCCGTGTATAATTATTTTAAATTTCAATTTCAATTGCTGTGATCAATGATGATGATATGAATTGTTCTTCTTCCTCATTCTTTTCGGAGATTAATCAACGTCGTGCAGATTTCAAATTAATTATTCATTCCAGCAATCGCGCAATGAATGATTCGTTTACTATTTTCAAGAAAGCACTCGTATTCAGATTCCTGTAAATATTTTCAAACGCGATAGGAGGATAAACACGTTATTTATGATGGGTCTGTTTAACTTCGTTTCGCATTAAAAAAAATTAATTGATAGGCTCACCTGTTATTATTGAAAGATAACGACTTGGCGATAAGCAACAACCTGCGTACTAGTATGTATACATCGCAGTGGTTTTGTTTATGAGTAATGTTCTTGCTTTGTGCATGTATTGTGCGATATTTTTGTGCGTGGAAATGGTAAAATTATTTAGATACTTTTCAGTATGCAGAAAGGTAAAGAATTTCTTCTTCATACTCATAAATAGTTTTAATCTTTAAACATTAGATTTCATTATCATTTTTTCCTGCTTGTGCTTTCTTTGTTCACTTTATATTTATGTAAACTAATTAATGCTGCAAAAACTAGGACAACGTCCTCAATAAAGCCACACCGATCAGCTACAACGATAGGTAGCAGCGTTCTGCTTCCTGATCTGATGTGATCTGCAGTGATCTCTCACTGTTAATTAACCTTTTTAACAAATTAAATGAAGTGATGACCTTTCAACTGCCACACTAACGTGAAACCATTGAAAGCGTAAGTTTTAAACGAAACACCACGAGACTATGAGTAACGCAAGTGATTTGGAAGAAGTCTCTGTGAAAATAAAAAGGAAAATCCTTCAGTATTTTCCATCACTTTGGGTAAGACAGTTCTCTTTCGACAGTTAAATAATTGTTTTGTACAAAGTTAATCGGCATGTTGATTGAGGTTTCATGTAAAACAAAAAAAAAAAGTGGCTCCTGGGCTTGCATGGCCTCAAATCTCCCAAATAGCTTATGCAACTTATTAATATGGGAAGAGGTTCAGCTCTCAAACTTTTCCTCTTTTCTTTTAAGTATCGTTCGAATTAATCAATTTGAATTGATTCATAAAAGTATTGTTACGTTTTATACTCGATTAATCTTGACATTCGCGCCTAATGTAAATCCTACTGTGGAGAAATGACTGCCAGTGTATGGGCATGTTGTTGGCAATCAAGGTTAATTTAGCCATGCATGTCTCCTATGTATGTATGTGTAAACAAACGCAATGGTAGAATTAGTTTAGAACTTACGCCTCGCGTTCTTGTGCGTGGAATTTTGTGGTGTGCTCCTTCTTGAGAAGTGCAACTATGAATTTGAGTCGCATACACGCCCAAATTATAATCGTGCGCATCTGTAAACCGAGCGTAAGTTTTGCCAAAAAAAGTTAAAAGTAATGGACAATAATGCCTAACTTACAATTACCTGAAAAAAAAATAAGAAACCACAAAGATTAGGTAAAATATACAGTGTGCAATTGAATAAGTTTCACGTATGGCAACGTATGGGGGCAAAGGTCAATAATAACTCCGCAAAAATCTGCGTTTACTTTTTACAAGGAACGTTTGAGAAGCACCGGGTGTGGTTTAAATGCCCCCCGTCCCCCCAGCCAGGCGAGTTTAGTATTACATGCAATAAATGAATAAAATTGCGCGGTGTAAATCCGTCTTTCATTCAAAATGATGGACAAATGGTCTCCAAGGTCTAAAATCTTTAAGAATCCTTTAGTGCGTGTTAAAAGAAGTTATAATCAAATTAAAATGAAGCACCGCCTCATATCTTGGTATGAATCGACCTTTAACCACTCTTTTTATAATAGAAGTTAATATTACAGAAAATATTGTATCGTGTAAAGCGGTCTCCCATCCAAAATATTGGAAAGTCGATCTTCATTTGACATTCCAGGGCCGAATGTTTTTAAATGTCAAAGGAAGCGCGAGGTTGAAATCAACCTGTCCGTTGAAATTAACATTCGAAACACCGAATGCGAAAACAAAAGACGATCGACAAATTGTTAAAAAAAAAACAAAACAAAAGCGTACGGTTTTTAATGTTCGACGAGCATTTGTTTAGAAACTTAAACAAATACAAATACAAATACAATAATCAATAGGTCGCCAAGAGAAACAAAAAAGAAGGAAAGAAAAAACAATCGACAAGTTGTCCAAAAAAATTGTAAAAAATGAAAGGCAATCAATGGGATAAGAAAAACGAAAACAACAGACGATCGATGAGTTGCTGAAAAAACAAAAGCACGATTTTGTATATTCGACAAGCAATTGTTTAGAACCTGGGATGCAGAAACAAATACAAATACAAATGCAGTCGATAGGTCGTTGACAAAAACAAAAAGAAAGGACAGAAAAAAGAATCGACAAATTGGCCAAAAAGTAATGGAACGCAGAAAACAAGAGACAATCGATCGATGGGTCGCCGAAGAAAAACAAAAGATAATCGACAAGAAGTTGAAAAAACAAAAGCACGATTTTGTATATTCGACAAGCAATTGTTTAGAACCTGGGATGCAGAAACAAATACAAATACAATCGATAGGAAGTAAGAAAAAAAGAAAAAGAAAACAGAAGATACATCGAGCGTCGAAGAAAAAAAAACAAAAGAAAAAACAATCGACAAAATTGTGCAAAAAACAAAGGCACGCGAAAAGAACAAAAATCACAAAAAAATCGACAAATTATTGTAAAAACAAAACAAAGTAAAAAACAAAAGGCAATCGATGGGTTAAGATAAACGCAAACAAAAGACGATCGATAAATTGTTGAAAAAACAATGATCGCCAAGCAATTGTTTAGAACAATCGATACGAAATAAGAAAAAATATAAGATATATAGAAGATAAAAAAAATACAAGAAAAAAAAGAGAAAACAATTGAGAAAACTGTGCAAAAAGCGAAGGAATGCAAAAAGAACATTAATCACAAAAAAAAACAGACAATCGACAAATTATTGGAAAAATAAAAGAATGTAAAAAACAAAAGGCAATCGATGGGATAAGAAAAACAAAAACAAATTTGTTTTGTGATTTTTTAATGTTCGACAAGCAATTGTTTAGAACCTGGAATGCAGGAAACCATACAAATACAAATACAATCGATGGGTCGTCGACAAAAACAAAAACGAGGAAAGAGAAAAGAATCGCCAAATTGGCCAAAAAGCAAAGGAACGCAGAAAACAAAAGACAATCGATGGGTCGTCGAAGAAAAACAAAACAAAAGATAATCGACAGGACGTTGAAAAAACAAAAGCACGATTTTTTTATGTTCGACAAGCAATTGTTTAGAACCTGGAATGCAGAAACAAATACAAATACAATTGATAGGAAATAAAAAAAAAGAAAAAGAAAACAGAAGATCGTCGAAAAGAAAAACAAGAAAAAGAAAACAGAAGATCGTCGAAAAGAAAAACAAGAAAAAAAAAGAAAAAACAATCGACAAAACTGTCCAAAAAGCGAAGGAATGCAAAAAGAACAAAAATCACAAAAAATCGACAAATTATTGAAAAAACAAAATACAACCGATAGGAAATAAAAAGAAAAAGAAAAGAGAAGGTAGATCGTCAAAAAAAAAACAAGAAAACAAGAAAAGAAAAAAACAATCGATAAAATTGTGCAAAAAACAAAAGAATGCAAAAAGAACAAAGTTCACAAAGAAAAAAACAGACTATCGACAAATTATTGGAAAAACAAAAGCCAATCGATGGGATAAGAAAAACAAAAACAAAAAACCATCCATAATTTGTTGAAAAAACAAAAGTACGTTTTTCAATGTTCGACGTGCAATTGTTTGGAACGTGGAATGCGGAAAACTAAACGAAAACAATCGATAGATCGTCGAAGGAAACAAGAAAAAAAAAGGAAACAAAAAGCAATCAACAAAATTGTGCATAAAATAAAGGAATACAAAAATAACAAAAGTTAAAAAAAAGCAAAGACAATCGACAAATTGTTAAAAAAACAAAAGAATGTAAAAACAAAAGGATGGGATAAGAAAAACGAAAACAAAAGACGATCGATAAGTTGTTGAAAAAACAAAAGTACAATTTTTAATGCTCGATATGCAATTGTTTAGAACTGGAACGCGGAAAACTATACAAAAACAATCGATAGAACGTCGAAGGAAATAAAAAAAAAAAAGGAAACAAAAAGCAATCAACAAAATTGTGCAGAAAAACGAAGGAATGCAAAAAGAACAAAAATTAAAAAAAAACAAAGATAATTGACAAATTGTTGAAAAAACAAAAGGCAATCGATGGGACAAGAAAAACAAAAACGAACGACGATCCACAATTTGTTGAAAAAACAAAAGTGCAGTTTTAAACAATTGCTTGTCGAACGTTAAAGGAGTAAAGTTCGACAAACAATTGTTTAAAATCTGGAATTCGGTAAACAAATATAAATAAAAACCAGAAAAAAAAAACAAAAGAAAAAACAATCGACAAGTTGTCCAAAAAAGAATGTTAAAAGTAAAAGACAATCGATGGGATAAGAAAAACGAAAACAAAAGACGATCGATAAGTTGTTAAAGAAAACGAAAAGTTAAAATCAAGTGTGAACCAGCCTTTATTCCAAATTTTCGTGGAATATAATTCTGAGCCCTGCAACTCGTTTTGCTGGAGGCACTAATCGCCTGGTACGACGTAACGTGCAAGAAAATTTAATCATAAATCATCAGCAATGCAAAATGTCAAAAGATTGTGTAGTGTGAATCGATCTTACTTCATCCAAGTGTTAGGCAAAATGCGGTTGGTTAGTAATTTTTGACACTACACTATTTTTAATCAAGAAATGTGAACTGGCCTTTATTTAAAAAAAAATTGATGAAATCAGTTGCATCAGGCTTAGGCCCTCCAAACCAATTTCTTACACCAAGGTCATAATCATAATATACAAAAAACGCACGGACGAGCAGAGGTTTTCAAACAATAGACGATGCGCCCTTGTGGCAGGTCAGCTTCTATTTTCGAGCTATTTGCAGAATTAATTCTCCGAAACATATTCGATTACACCCTGTATTTCAAAAAAAAAGTGCAACATTTCAGAATTACCCTCCAGAAATTCAAATTCCCTAATTTTCTTTTGCTTAACTTACAGGGACAGAATGGTTTCGATGACCTCAGGCGATATGTCAAGCAAGGGGGCGATTTCTCCAAAGAACTTTCCACGATTCTTCAAGAAAGGTAACAATTTTTTATACACATATAGAATTTAACGCGGGCCATCGCTTTTACCTGGAGCACAAGAAGACTCGTCTTGATTTCCTGTCAAAATCTGTCTGGTGACGGATTTGCATCGCCCCCAGAAGACCTGAGATTTGATAACCATAATAGTTTTGCTGGCGATTTGTAATAATAATTACTTTTTTTTCGCAGATCTGAAGCAGAACTACAGTATGCCAAAAGTCTCTCGAAGTTGAGCAACAAACTGGTAAGAGCGTGTCGAGACGGCGTCGGCGGTCTAAACGAAGCCTGGAGGGCGGTCGCGCTCGAATTGGAGTCCCGTGCCGAAGGCCATCGTATAATGGGGGCCGCGATCCTGGAGGACGCTGCGAAACCTCTGCGGACCCTCTCCGAAAACCAACACAGAGCCAGGAAGCAGGCCGAGTCGGCGGTGGACAAGGCGGCGCGTGGTCTGGCCGACTGGAGGAGTGCCGAGGCCAAGACCAAGAAACACAGTCACACGTGTGCCAGGGATAATGAGAAACTCCAGGACGCCATGTTAGACAATAGGTAAGTACATTTATTTCTAAAATCAAAAATTTATTGCACTGAAAACGCTGATAAAATCACAGTATTTAAATAATCTGTGCGGCGTCTGTAAGAGGGGTAAAATGACATCGCCCGTAACAGTCAAATTCAAAATATTAACGTCCATAATTTTCAAACGAATTTTTTGTACGGAATTTCGGTTTCTTGTGTTTAAAAAAGCCCTCCCCCCCCTCGCCCGGATCCCATCATTTAAAAAGCCGACCCTTTTATGATTTACGATTTACTTACATCGATTTAAAAGAACGGACAAATTGTTTAGAATCTGGATTGCGAGAAAACAAAAGACAATCGATAGGTCGTCGAGAGAAACGGAAAAGATAATAAGACAATTTTACAAAAAAAAAAAAAAAACAAAACGAAAGAATACGAAACGCCTATCTGTTGAAATCAACATTCAAATCACCGAACGCGAAAAAATAATCAATAAGGTCGTCAAAGAAAAAACCAGAACAAAAGACGGTCGACAAATTTGTTAAAAACAAAAACAAAAGTACGATTTTTAATATTCGACAAGCAATTGTTTAGAACCTTGAATGCGAGAAACTTAAACAAATGCAATCGACAGGTCGTCGAGAGAAACGAAAAAAAGGAAAGAATAGTACAATCGACAAGTTGTCCAAGAAAAGATAGCAGAACGTAAAAAATAAAAGGCAATCGATGGGATAAGAAAAGCGAAAACAAAAGACGATCGATAAATTATTGAAAAAACTAAAGCACGATTTTTAATGTTCGACGAATAACTGTTTAGAACCTGTACAAATACAATCGATAGATCGTCGAAGGAAACAAAAAAAAAACAATCGCCAAAATTGTGCAAAAAACAAAGGAGTGCAAAAAGAACAAAAGTCAAGAAAAAAAAACAAAGACAATCGACAAATTGTTGAAAAAACAGAAGAATGTAAAAACGAAGGGCAATCGATAGAATAAGGAAAACAAAAACAAAAGACGATCAATTAATTGTTGAAAAAACAAAAGATGACCGATAAATTGTTGAAAAAACAAAAGTAAGCGGTCGTTTATAACCTGGAATGCAGAAAACTATACGAATACAAACACAGTCGATAGGTCGTCGGAGGAAACAAGATAAAAGGAAACAAAACACGATCGACAAATTGTCTGAAAAACAAAGGAACGTAAAAAACAAAACGCAATCGACGGGATCAGAAAAACAAAAAAAAATACAATCGATGGGACAAAAAAGAAACAAAAACAAAATATGATCAATTGTTGCAAAAACAAAAATACCGAATGCGAAAGAAAAAACTAAAACAAAAGACGATCGACAAATTGTTTAAAAAGAGTAATATTCGACAAGCAATTGTTTAGAACCTGGAATGCGGAAGGCTATCCAAGCGCAAATACAATCGATAGGGCGTCGAAGGAAGCAAGAAACAATCGACAAATTATCCAAAAAACAAAAGCATGTAAAAGACAAAGGGCAATCGATGGAATAAGAAAAACAAAAACAAAAGACGATTCATAATTTGTTGAAAAAACAAAAGTATGACTCTTAATGCTTGACAAGCAATTGTTTAGAACCTGGTCGTCGAGAGAAACAAAAAAAAATAAAGAAAAAACAATCGAGAAATTGTCCAGGAAACAAAACGAATGCGAAACGTCGATTTGCCAAAATTAAAATCCAAAGAGACAATCGATTAGTCCTCGAAGAAAGAAAAACAAAAGACGAACACGACGAACGAATTGTTGAAAGATCGAAGAAAAGCGAAGCGTCGAAAGAAAAACAATCGACAAAATTGTGCAAAAAAACAAAAGACAATCGACGGGTCATCGAAGAAAAACAGAAGACGATCGACGAGAAGTCGAAAAACGAAAGCACGAACAAAAGTCAAAAAAGGGACAATGAAAAAACAAAAGACAAATAGTTGAAAAACAAAAGAATGTAAAAAGCAAAAGGCAATCGACGGGTCGTCGAAGAAAAACAAAAGACGATCGACGAGAAGTCGAAAAACAAAAGCACGAACAAAAGTCAAAAAAGGGACAATGAAAAAACAAAAGACAAATAGTTGAAAAACAAAAGAATGTAAAAAGCAAAAGGCAATCTATGGGATAAAAAAAAAAACGAAAACAAAAGGCGATCGATAATTTATTGAAAAAGCACAAAAGTACGATCTTTAATGTTCGACGTGCAATTGTTAGGACCTGGAATGCGAAAAACCTTCAAATACAAATACAATCGATAGATCGTCGAGAGAAACAAAAGAACCAATCGACAAACTGTCCAAAAAAAAAAAAAAAACAAAGGAATGCTAAACGTCGCTTTGTTGAAATTAAAATCCAAAAGGCATAAAGAAATTGTAAAGCGGAAAACATTCGATTGGTCCTCAGAGAAAGAAAAACAAAAGACGATCGACGAACAAACTGGTGAAAGATCGAAGAAAGCGAAACGTCGATCAGTGATTGGTTCAAATTTGCAGGGAGAAAGAATTTGAAATTTATTAATACTTTCGTAAAACGAAAAGACGAAAACAAAACGAGATCGACGAGCAGGAGTCAAAAAAAAAAAACAAAAGAGTTCGTAACATCGATGCACCAAAGCTAAACTCAAGAAGAAGATCATTAAAGTCTTCGACCTGTTAAAAGATAGTAGTTCGGAAGCAAATTAAAAACAAAAGAGGAAAACAAAACGATAAGTTGACAAAAAAATAATAATACTGGACGATCAATAAATTGTCAAACAAACAAAACAGATTTACGTCTTGACCGGATCAAAGCAAGTCGCGATTTAAATCTATCTGCCCAACACTAAACTAAACTAAACTAAAAATTTTCTTTGAATTGTTTACACCAAGTACAAGGCCTCTATTGTTTCAAGTCAAATTTAAATTTCCAATACAACACTAAACTAATTGGGACGATTTTCTTTGAACTGTTAACGGCCAAATACAAGGCCTCTATTGTTTCAAATCGCGGTTTAAATTTTTCTGTGCAACACGAAACCGAACGGGAACATTTTCTTTGAATTGTTTACGCCAAATACAAAGGCGTCTATTGTTTTTTTTTTGCAGATTGTCTCGAAGTACTAGTCTAATTCACCTGGCCCACATCCACAAAACCTCAGTGGACAAAGAAAACGCAAAAGTAAACCTTACATAGTAACTGTACAAGGAAAAACCATTTATCGTTGCTGTTTTTTTTTTTTTTAGTTAGAAGGAAAGAAGCGGAAAGCGGAAGACGCCGTGAAGAAAGCCGACATAGAATATTACACTCTCTGCGTTCGAGCCGAGAGAGCGAGGTAATTGCACCTTACATGTGCGTGTGTGTTGACGTGCCTTTTTTATTAAAAAAAAAAAAGAAAAACTTTGCATAAAATACGCAATTAATCGAACGGAAGAAGGTAGAAAGTGATTAAGTTGTTTTAGAACAATATAACCAAATTCAAATAACCTGCGGCGTCTCTAAGAGGGGTAAAATGACATCACCCGTAACATGTAAGTTCAATATATCGGTGGTCGTCCTGAATTGAGTCACAGCCCCATTGGGGCATTATCGTCGTGCACCAGTGACATTCTTTCATGAATAACTTTTGCTTAGTTATCATTGCGCGATGTACCAAATTACTTTATTAATTTTTCGGAAGAAAAAAACACATTTTAGAACAAGATTAAACTATACAGGGTTATACGAGGTTGTAGTCTTCTCGATATAGGAAATAAACGGCAAATCCACGACACCCTGTAGAAGTTATTCCAGTCTTCTTAGTTTATTATTATTTTTAAACGTAAAACAGAATTTTTCTACTTCTTGTTTTTTGTTTTTAGACTCGAGTGGGAGTCCGCTGTAGCAAAAGGTGCCAACACGTTCCAATCTCTAGAAGAAGAAAGATTGAACAACCTCAAGTCCATACTCACTTCATACCTGAGTCATAGCAGTGAACTAGGACCAAGACTGATCGAGGTAGATACTAAAAGTCATTTCTATATACAGGATGTTTCATCAAATAACTGTCCGTAGGCGACGGAACGATTGAAAGGTCCACTCGGTGAAGCAGAACCAACCCAAGACCTATCGACCTTCATCACCTTGAGGCACTCGTCTCAGCAAATCTCCGAGCAACTCCTCCCAGACTTTTACTGCGAACACATCACTTTGGCCATGAACAGAGAAAGAAGAAAACAGGTCCGTACCGCTCTTTCATTGCACAATAAGCCACTCTGCCTGTACCGTCCGGACCCAAAAAATTTGTTCTCTAATGATAGCTTTAAATTCGCAGGCCTTAATAAAATTGCTGCACCTAATAAAGCAGGACATTGAACGCGAAAGGAAATCGAAAAACGGATTGGAAAACCTGTCGAGGGCCATAAAGCAGACGCCGAATTTCGGGGCAGAGGATTCCAATCAGAACGTGACGGAGAAACTTTATCACGTGAGTTGTGGCACCCCCCTCCCTGGATTTTACCTTCTTCTTCTTCTTCTTCTTCCAGATGAAATCTATGTTGACCTACTTAGAGGGTGCCAGATATAAAGTTCAAAGTGCCTTGGCCGAATTGGACAGTCGTCCAAGAACGGGGCATCCACTAGCGCCACACATAACCATCACGCGAGACAAATCAGGACTACAGCAGAGCATTTTAAAGGTGAGGATGGCGGTGGGACGTGGGGGAACGAGACGGGGGGTAAGTTTCGATTTTCTTATGTGCTCTGCGTAGGTGCCCCAGTGGTTGAGGGAGCAATGGAGCGACCCAGAAAAGAGCCCCGTCAGCGAGAAGTCCGTCAAATCCGAAAACAACTACCCGGACCTTTCGGATCCCGAATGGAACGACAGGGGCACCGCCGATGGTAATTCCAATCAACCCGATTCCGATTTCGGTACGCAATCGTTTGTTTTTAATTTATAAATAAATTCGTTCGTAAAATACCTTAATTAATACTCGAATATGACGATAATGATATTGATGATGAGTTCAAAGGAAACGAAATACAATAATTTCGTGACAAAAGTTTCCCAGCGCCATCTATTAGACGACAAACAAAAGAATTTTGCCTGGAGTTGTTTCGGTTTTGTTTGAGCAAGATGAAAATGGAGCAAAAAGAAAACGATGGTCACGTCGAACGAAACAATAATAAAAAGTAAAAAAATTGACAGTTGACAAGTGAACAAAAACAAAAGACGATCGCCATTTTAAGGAAACGATCTTTTAAAAAATGAAATATAAATCGAACGATATAAATTGTGGTCTTTTCAAAAAATTAAACAAAAATTGAACGAAAACAAATGACGGTCACCTCGAACAAAACTTCCTAAACGCTGAACCAAAGGAAGAAATAATTGAACCAAAACAAAAGACGATCGCCACTTTAAAGAAACAATCCTCTTTTAAAAAATAAAATCGCAAGTGAACAACGAAAAAAGAAGGTCAGCTCGAACGAAATACTAAAAAAAAATAAATAAACAAAGAAAATAAAGTGAAAGTTGAACTAAAAAGTATAAAGTAATTGAACAAAAACAAAAGACGACCGCCATTTTAAAGTGGTGATCGCCTTTTAAAAAATAAAATAGAAATTTAACCAAAAAACGAAACACTAATAAAACGTAATAGAAAATAATAAAGAATAAAATAATTGAACAAAAACAAAAGACGATCGCCATTTTAAAGAATCGTCTTTAAAAATAAAATTGAAATTGAAAAAAAAAATTATGGTCACTTCGATCGAAACACTAAGGACTGAACGAAAACAAAAGACGATCGCCACTTTACAGAAACAATACTCATTTTAAAAAATAAAACAAAAATCGATTAAAATGAATTATGGTCACCTCGAACGAAATACTAATAAAAAGTAAAAATGAAAATTGATAGTTGAACCAAAAAGAATAAAATAATTGAACAGAAACAAAAGACGATTGCCATTTTGAAGATGCGATCGATCATCTTTTTAAAAAATAAAATAGAAATTGAACAAAAAATAAACGACGACCACTTCAAACGAAACAGTAATAAAAAGTAAAAAAAAAACACTGTCAGTTGAACTAAAAAAATAAATAATTGAACGAAAACAAAAGACGATCGCCGGTTTAAAGTAACGACCGTCTTATAAAAAATTATTGAACAAAAAAAGTGAAGGTCACCTCGAATGAAACACTAATAAAAAGTAAAAAATGAACTAAGAAGAATAAAATATTTGAACAAGAACAAAAAATTGAACAAAAAAATTAATGATCACTTCGAATGTACTAATAAGTAAAAAAAAAAATAAATAATTGAACGAAAACAAAAGACGATCACCATTTTAAAGAAACGACCTTTCAAGAAATAAAATAAAAATAGAACAAAATAAATTATGGTCTTTTCAAAAAATTAAACAAAAATTGAACAAAAACAAATGATGGTCACCTCGAACGAAATTTCCTAAACATTAAACCAAAAGAAGAAATAATCGAACCAAAAAAAAAAAAGACAATCGCCACTTTAAAGAAACAATCCTCTTTTAAAAAGTAAAATAAGTGAACAACGAAAAATGATGTTCACCTCGAACGAAATACTAAAAAAACGAAAAAGAAATCGGGAGTTGAACTAGAAAGAATAAAGCAGTTGTGAGCAAAAACAAAAGACGACCACCACTTTAAAGAAGCGATCGTCTTTTAAAAAATAAAATAAAAATTTAACAAAAAAATGATGACCCCCTCGAATGAAACATTTATCAAAAGTAAGAAATGATGATAATCTAGATCGAAACACTAATAAAAAGTTAATTCTATCAAGAACAAAAACAAAAGACGATCGCCATTTTAAAGAAGTAATCAATCCTCTTTTAAAAAAATAAAACTATAATTGAACAAAATAAATTATGGTCACCTCGAACGAATTACTAATAAAAAGTAAAAAAAAAAATTGATGGTTGAACCAAAAAGAATAAAATAATTGAACAAAAACAGAAGCACTAATAAAAAGTACACAAAAACAAAAGACGACCGCCATTTTCAACAAGTGATCGTCTTTAAAAAAAATAAATTAGAAATTGAACAAAAATTAAATGATGGTTACCTCGAACGAAGCACTAATAAGAAGCAAAAAAAAAAACGAGTTGAATTAAAAAAATAAAATAACTGAACGAAAACAAAAGACGATCGCCATTTTAGAGAAGCGATAAAACAAAAATTGCACAAAAAATGATGGTCACCTCGAACGAAACGCTAATAAAAAGTGAACAAAAACAAAAGACGGCCGCCGTTTTAAAGAAGCGATCGTCTTTTCAAAAATAAAATAAAAATTGAACAAACAGAACTAAACACTAGATAAAAAGTTAAAAAGTTGACGGTTGAACTAAAGAGCAATCAAATAATTGAACAAAAACAACAAAAGACGATCGCCTTTTGTTTCCGTTCAATTTCATTCTTGTATTCTTGTTTTTGTTTTTTTCGCGTTTTTTAAAAGTAACCGAGAAAAAATATTCGACGTCATTCGTTTCTACGCAGTCTTTTCATTTGTTTCTATTTTTTTAGTCTAGAGGGAATAAAATGGATAATTGAACAGAAACAAAAGACGATCGCCGTCTTCTGTTTCTGCTCAATTTCATTATTGTATTTTTGTTTTTTGTTTTTTTTTTCAATTTTTTTGTTTTCCTTCCTTTATCTTGTCTTTTTTCTTCCATATTTAGAACAACTTTCGTTTTTTTTTTTTTTTGGGGAAAATTTTAATTTCGAAAGTACCGTTGATAAAGGAGGTGATTGACATTTGTTTCATTTATTTTTTTTTGTTTTTCAGTTTCACCTTCAGTTTTTTTTGCTGTTTATTCTTCCATCGCTTTTTTTTAATGTTCATTTGTCCTATTAAACAAACAAGTTTATAAAAAAAATGATCAAATGAAAAATGAATTAAAGTTGGCATTGCAACTAAACACGCATGTGTGCATTTAGTTCATCGAACGTTCATTCAGTCACTTTGACGTTTCTACAAAGCAAGAAAATCGTGAGTAACGTTAAACATTTTCGGGATGTTATTTATGATATTATCTGAGACATGCACGTAAATTCCAACGCCTACCCTAATTCATTTTTATATTGATCGCTTGTTATTTTGAACGTTATTCGTTTTCACTCGGTTTTTTCTTTTGTTTTTACTTGTTTAGTTTCACTTTCACTTTACTTTTTTCTTCTGATTAGCAGTCCATTGTATTCGCATTCTTCGTTTTTCATTTGTTTTCTTATATGGTAATTTCCGAAGATTCGTTGATATTTTAAATTAAATACATAGTCATTTGTTTTTGTTGCATTTTTTGTTTGACTCTTCTTTAGTTTTTTTTGTTTCAATTTCACTTTCATTTCATGTCACATTATTCAACTATTATTTGCCCTTCTAAAGGGAGTTGATCGTCATTTGTTTTTGTATTTTTTAAAAATTTTATTGTTTTTATTTCACTTTCATTTTTTTCTTCTATTCTTCTATTCTATTCTTCATTGTTCAATTGTTATTTGTTCTTTTTAAAACGGAATGAGGGGAAATTTAATTTCGTTGACATTTTAAAAGGAAGTGATCGTCTTTTGTTTGTAAGTTTTTTGCTTTTTTTTTTAATTTCATTTTTCAGTCCACCTTCATATTTTTCAACTTTCATTTGTCTTACACATCCAACAAAGTTAAAAAAACAATTTCACCTTGTAAACATAAATGAAAAAATTGAATCTTTATGTATATTATTATTATTTATAATTACGTATACGAGGGATGTTCAGAAAGTCCGTGCCAGTTGCCCTTAAACGGGACAAGATTTCCAAAATATTTATAGTTTTCGTTTATGCTCGCTTTAAACCGCTTTCATCTTTTGAATTATTGTCCCAAAACCTTTTAAGTTTTATTTATATAATTATAATTATATTAATTATAAATTGTTGTATGGAATTTTCCCAAGTCTCTTCTTTCGCCAGCATTTTTTGTTGGTCTATTCAAAAGACACCCTATATAGAATAATATTATTTACAATTGCGCCTACGAGGGATGTTCAGAAAGTCAACTTTATATATCTTTTGTTATTCGACTATCGTTAACTTTAACTAGTGAATTATTACGATTCGTATTTACCAGATGAATTTTCATCTCAAGGAAGCAGTGCCTGCGGACTCTGCACGGACGAGAGCCCCGTCCAACCAATAGCACAGTGCAAGGCGTTGTACTCGTACACGCCGAATCTCTCCGACGAATTGGCCCTCCATCCCGGCGATATCCTGTCAGTATATCGACAGCAGGACGATGGTTGGTGGCTGGGGGAGTGCAACGGATCCGTCGGGATTTTCCCCGCGACCTACGTCGAAACGCTACCCAACAATATAATCAAGTGCTGATGATGATTCCTCTTCTTCGATACGTTTCGATACAACCCGAGGAGAACTAAAGACGTACATAAGCAATAACGATTGATTAGAGTTTACCTTTAGTAATTTTGTATTTTTTTCACGTTACACTTGAATTTAAAAAAAAAAGAGCGTCGAATTTTATTGTATGTATTTTTTAAATATCTTGTATGTATTTATTACGATTGTGTTATAATTGTGTATAAATATATAGATCTGGTAATGTTATTTAATTGGTGATTTTATTCGAGTTCGGAGGACGTGGTGCTTGGACTCAAAAGCTGTAGGAATTAAAATTAAATAAAAAATAGTGACTTACTCAGTTTTGATCGGAACATTGGATTACCGTAGATCGTTGGCTGCCGTCCCCATAATTTGTCGCCACTGTGACAAATTAATCGTCGCACTAAGCAGGAGCAAGGCCAGGCCATAGATTATCGAAAGAGAGTTTCTCTTCCCTGTGATTTGGGGGCACGTGTGCGGCACGTTCTTGCGCCACGCGTCGTACAAGAGACACCCCACTTACATGTGTCAAACATGGTTTGCGACCGCGTAACCCCCGTTACCTCACAAAGCGACGGGCACCCGCCGGCCCAATTGTTCGAAAAGATAAGCCAAATTGATTTGTTTGTGGCCAATCGAGATTCATGAGTTTGTTTTATTTCGCGCGAGCTTTTGAATTATTTATTTGTCGGATTGTTTGGTTCAGTTTTAAGCCGGAGCAAAATTTTCCGAACCTCACTCGTATCTATCATCATAAAAGAGGCCCACGGTACTTTACGATTATTACGAGTGCGTAATGCGTCCATAGTAAGTGGAGGAGGTCACGTTGGTATTTGTTTAAAACTTTTGGGCGCGAGTGTAACAATGTTGGAATTATTTTGTTTGGGTTTGGGTATTGGATAAGCTCGCGGCATTCGATCTAAAATCCAACGCAGATAAAAGATTCAAACCCCCAGACTATACCTGTCAGATTTAATTTGCCGCCTACAGGGTGTCTGTTCATTTCCTTGGAAGCAGAACACAACATTTCTAATGAAAATCAAATTGTAACAGCGCGCAGTATTTCTGATCACTGCGAAGGCCATCCTCTGTATAGCTATTTCGGCCCTAATTGGTGCCTCATCAGCAGAAGAGTTGCTCGAGAACTCCATCGAAATCCCGACGACCAACGAGACTTGCGCAAAGCTAGCACGTAAATGCCACACAGTCGCGACTAGTTTCTGACCTGCAATTGTGTGTGAATAGCAAAATCGCTGCCTCTTAAGCTAGCACACACTGGATGGCCAGTGCGGACGATAGCGTGTCATTGCAAACTTGCAAAATTTGGTTGCAAGTCGTATGGGGCCCCCCTAGCATCCTCTCTATAGCTATACAGTTTGCGACGACACGCTATTGTCTGCATTGGCCATCTAGTGTGTGCTAGCTTAAGAGGCAGCGATATTTGGTATTCACACACAATTGCAGGTCAGAAACTAGTCGCGACAGTGTGGTAGTATCAAATGATCTCCAGCACAATGTATAGGGTGTCTCAAATTAGACGATATTCTACGATGATACCTCAGATAACAAGCATATTTGAGTTGGCTTTTTACTTGATTAGGAAATCACGAGCTACCTTCAAAAACAAAATCGAAAGCGACAACCGGTAGCTAATTTTTGGTTGCTCTTGTTCTTGTTTTCGTCTGTTTTCATTATTAACTGAGACGTCATCCAATTTGGAACGCCCTGTACACTGAATACATACAGCAAGGGCGGAAATGGTTGAAGGCAGTTTGAATCTCCCGCGCTTCGTCTAGTGACTTTCTTCTACGTTGTGTCTGGCCATAGTGAAAGACAGAGATAACCAAAACTATATCTTAAGAATGACATGAATGAAAAACAAAAAATAATCGCTAGAAAATAGACAGAAAGTCAAAAAATTATAATTGACACATAAAATGAAAGCGAAAGACAATTTGAATTTCGCGCGTCTTCATCTAGTGACTTTCTTCTTTGTGTGCGGCCTTTGTGAAAGACCAAAACTAAATGTTAAGAGTTTCTTGAATGAGAAACAAAAAATAATCGCCAGTAAAACGGACAGAAAGTCAAAAAATTATAATTGACAGATAAAATGAAAGCGAAAGACAGTTTGAATTTCGCGCGCCTTCATCTAGTGACTTTCTTCTTTGTGTGGGGCCTTTGTGAAAGACTAAAACTAAATCTTAAGAATTTCATGAATGAAAAACAAAAAACAATCGCCAGAAAACGGACAAAAAATCGAAGGATTACAATTGAGCAAAAAAAGAAATTGACAGATAAAATGAAAGCGAAAGACAATTTGAATTTCGCGCGCCTTCATCTAGTGACTTTCTTCTTTGTTGCGCCTTTGTGAGAGATAGAGGTAACCAAAACTATATCTTAAGAATGACACGAATGAAAAACAAAAAATAATCGCCAGAAAACAAAAATATTAAACACAAAAAAAAATAATAGTAATAATTTGAGAAACACAATAAATAACGGCGATTATTAAAGAAAGAAATTGACAGTTAAAATGAAAGAGAAAGACAGAATACATGAACAGGAAACAAAAGAGGATCGTCCGCCTTACGTGACGGAAAATAGAAGAAAATTAAAAACCAAAAAACTGTCACAGACAAGGGAAAAAGGGAAAAAGTAAATAAATAAAAGAAATTCGAAACAAACAAGATCAAAACAAATGAGCGAGAAACAAATGAACGTCGATTATTCTATAACCTTAAGACTGGTTCATCATTTAGTCTCCTCTAGTCACTTGTACTTTTTCTTTCTTTCTTTACTTGTTCTTTTTCCTTCGTTCGTTCCCTGTACTTCGTTTGAATCTTCTTTGTTTTTATTTGTGGAATTATTTTTTGGAATAACACTCCGTTATTGCAGAATCGTAGATCTTCTTTTGTTTTTTGGATAATCTCGTCTTTCGTATTTCCAAGTGTCTTTTTGTTTTGTTTTTGTTTCTTTTTGCGCAATCATAGTTTTGTTCGTATTTCAATAGTTTCTGTTTTTGTTTTTCAATTTTCTTAGACTCGGTTGGAGAATTGTCGATCTTCATTTGTTTTTTTTTCGTATTTCCAAGTGTTTTTTTTTGTTTTTTGTTTCTTTTTGTTCGATTATTTTGTTCGCAGTTCGCAGTTTCGTCTGTCTTTCTTTCTTTCTTTCTTTCTCACCTGACTTATTTTGTTTCTGTTCATTTTTTTCATCGCTCGCGTTCCTTAGTTTTTTTTCCTTTGTTTTTAATCCAATATAGTGTTCATTTATTTTACAAAAATTTATTTTCTTTTATTTCTTTCTTTCGAAGATTGATAATAAAAAAATATGTTGACAGAAAGAAATGAAAGAGAGCCGAAACAAACGGCAAACGAAACCCAGAATGACATAAATTGAAAACAAGCGAACAAAACTATCGTAAACAACAATAAAAAAAAAAGATAAAAGAAATTTGAAACAAAAAAACATCAAAACATTAGAAATAAAGTGAACAAGAAACAAATTAACATCGACTGTTCTATTTTTGTCTCCTCTGCTCTCTTTTATTATTGTCATTTCTTTTTTCTTTCTTTTTTCATTATGCTTTGTTTGATTTTCTTTTTTTTTTCGGTTCTGTTTTGTGGAATTATTTTTCGGAATAACAAAAGAAAGTTTACGTTCGTTTTATTTATTTTTTTTTATTTTCCTTACACTTCATTGGAGAATCGTAGATCTTCTTTTGTTTTTTTGGGTAACCTCGTCTTTCGCATTTCATTTCCAAGAGTTTTTCGTTTGTTTTGCTTTTGTTTCTTTTTGTGGAATTACAATTTTGTTCGTATTTCAATAGTTTCGTCTTTCTTCTTTCTCATCGTTCTTATATCATTTTCTTCATCGCCCGCGTTCCGTTGTTTTTTTTTTGCTTTTGTTTTTGATCCAACACCGTATTCATTTATTTTACGATTTTATTTCTATTTAATTTCTTTCTTTCTTTCTTTCGAAAATTGACATGTGTAACAGACATGAAAAATTTTTTTGATAGAAAAAACGAAAGAGCACTGAAACAAACGCCAAACGAAACGCAGAACGACACGAACGGAGAACGAAAGAAGATCGACGACTTCGTGCGGCGGAGGATGAAATAAAATGTGAAAAATAAACCACAATTCGATAAAAAAAAGAAAAGAAACTCGAAGCAGAAAAAACATCAAAGCGCTAGGAATAAAGTGAACGAGAAACAAATGAATGTCGATTATTCTATCATCTAAGGCTGCTTCGTTGTGTTTTCTCTATTGCTTCTCTAATCACTTTCTTCTTTCCCTTTCATTCTTTCGTTGTGTTTTGTTTAAATTATTTCATTTTTATTTTGTGGAATTATTACGCTTCATTGGAGAAACGTCGATTTCCTTTTGTTTTCTGGATCTTTCGTATTTCCACGTGTTTTCTTTTTTGTTTTTCTTTCGTTTCATTTTATTCCATTATTTTGTGAATTCATCTTTCGTATTTCCAAGCGTCTTTTTTTTGTTTTTCTTTTGTTTCTTTTGATTCAATTATTTTGTTCGTATTTCAAGTTTCTGTTCATGTTTTTCATCGCGTTCCTTTGTTTTTCTTTCTTTGAGCACTCTTTGCTCCAACATCACAGAAATAATTTTATTTATTTTACGAATTTATGTTATCTTATGGCATTTTACAACACATTTCTAACAGTCATGCCATCTAGCGATCTAGCGTCTCGATGGTCCTAGAAATCTCGAGAAGTCGGCTCTAGAACTCTAGATGATTCTGGAATTGTACGTGAAAGCTCTGAAGAGATGGAATCTACATAAAAACCGAACCGGGCGTGCGATTTGAATCGATTTAAATAATAGAAGTGTTACTTGATACTTAATAGACAACCTAAACTAAAAAAAAAACAAATCACCTTCGATTTCTGCAAGCTGTATCTCAGTGATGCGATGCTTCCCGCCTATAAAACGCAGAGATAATTAATTCTGGAAAACGAGCGTGGCCTTGATGGCTATTAACAAATCATCACATCTTTTGTTGGCGAACTCGAGCAGCGTGAAATTCGCACAGCGCGCTTGCTCTTGACACTTCCCCGCAATCGATTCGAATCTCCGCCCCTGACGAGCGTCCCCCTGTACGTCACCAACACACCCCCATTATCATATACCGAATGTACCAAAAACGTTCGTTCCATTGTCAGTGGGGTGATTACCTCAAGGAGAAGTTACTTCCAGAAAGTGGATTAAATGAAATAATCAGTCACTTCCGTTTAAACCGGAAGTGGCTAGTAATTAGAGTATTTCTGAGCGGAAGCACCAGCAATAGCCTTTGCAAAAAAAAAACGAAACGTCAAAGGCAGAAAGAAGAGGTGCTCCGGAACCCAAGAACAAAAAGACTAAGCCAATTCTTCTTGTATTACCCCAAGTTCAAGTTAGGGTCTTAAGGTTTCGATTAAACTACAGGGTGTCTCAAATTAATTTTCAGTTTTTCAGATTCTCGAAGATCTTGCCAGAATACTTACAATTTTGAAACGACTTTATGAATTAGAGAAGCTGTAGATCTACATGAAACCTGCCCAATTTCTCTGCCCTTCGTATTTGGCAATGATCCACCTCTATTTTTTTCCTTTTCCAGTTCTGGGTCCGTAACCCGTTAAGGTTTCTACTAACAAAATAGAATCGCAGAGACATACGTTTTACTGAATGTTTTGTTGTTAACAACAACTTTTATTTATGGATCTTGTAATTAATTACAGTTTGTTTAGTAAAAAAAAAATAATAATACTGATTTGTGCGAACTGTCCGGAAAGAAACTTTTCGCCTGGTATATGACGAATGAATTCTGCCTGTAAGTACCCCTAATTGGTAAGCCACACTCCCTTAAGCACCGGCAATATGTTTAGCGCATTGTTGCCGGTGGTTATCTAAAAATATTATAACCCTAGTTTAAAGTGGGGTGCGCATCCTGGGAATTGTAGAAACACTATTATGTTCCTTCCTGCGCGGTCGTATGTTTGTTTGCTGACAGGCTTAAGTGTGACCGATTAATTACGTAATGGTTTCATGCCCTTAGATACACCCAGTAGAATTTTACACATATATGCTTTTATACAGTCATTTGCTGAAATTTCGAATGAGGACGTTTTCAAAAAACGCTCTCTGATGCACTTTAAACAATCACTAAAAAGTCACCTAGAAGCAAACATTAATTCACTACAAATTCACTAGAATGTAGAGACTTAAACGTATTACAGTTGGCAATATTTGACTTGACAAAATACAATTAATGACAATAAACAATGTTTATTGTTTTTTTTTTGCCGCGATAATAAAAGTCGTTCGAATTCTGGACGAATATCAACTTTTTTCTTTATACAAAGAAAAACAAAACACAATCGACTATGAAATAAATTTAGAATAGTTTCCTTTTCTTTTGTGGAAGACACAAAAAAGCAAATCAAGAAACAAAATACGATCGATGATTATTGTTTTTTTTTGTCCGTTAAATAAGTCGTTCGTATTCTGATCGAATTTCGACATTTTTCTTTACGAACGTTAAAATTCTGATCGAATGTCTATAAAAATAACAAAACTCAATCTGAGAAGCGAACGAATGAGCGCGTTTTCGTTCTCGACAGACACAAAAATAAAGAAAGAAACAAAATACGACCGATGGTAAAAAAGAAAACTGACAATTATTGTTTTTTCTTTGTCGTTAACTATTTTAAGATCGATGATAGAACACGTTCGAATCCTAATCGAATGTCGACTGTTTTCCTTCATACAACAACAATAACAAAACACAATCGACTACGAAACAAATTTAGAATAATCGTGTTTTGGCCGTTAATTCAGTGCCATAACAAAAGACGTTCGATTCTGATCGAATGTCGATTTTTTCTTCGTACAAAAATAACAAACACAATCGATTGAGAAACGAACGAATAATCGCGTTTTCTTTCTGGACACACACAAAAAATAAAATAAAAAAACAAAATACGACTGATGGTAGAAAAGAGAATTGACGATTATTGTTTTTTTTTGTCGTCAATAATTGAGATCGAATTCGACTTGTTTCTTCACATGACAAAAATAACAAAACACAATCGACTATGAAACAAGTTTCTTCCTCAAAAGACACAAGACATAAGTAAACAAAATACGACTGATGACAAAAGAAAACCTACGTTTATTGTTTTTTTTTTTTTGCGCGATAATAAAAGACGTTCGAATTCTGATCGATTTTTTTTTCTTTATACAAAGAAAAATAAAACACAATCGACTCTGTATCAAAGAAAACTTACAATTGTTTTTTTTTTGACGTTAATTGAGCGGCATAACAAAAGACCTTCGAATTCTGATCGAATGTCGACATTTTTCTTCACATAAAAATAACAAACACAGTCGACTGAGAAACGAATCGCGTTTTCTTTCTCGACACACACAAAAAATAAAGAAAGAAACAAAATACGACTGATGGTACAAAAGAAAACTAAAGATTATTGTTTTTTTTTGTCGTTAATAATTCGATCTTAATCGAATTCGACTTGTTTTTTCACGTGACAAAAATAACAAAACGCAATCGATTATGAAACAAGTTTAGAATAATTTGATGACAAAAGAAAACCTACGTTTATAGTTTTTTTTTTTATTTTGGTGGCATAATAAAAATCGTTCGAATTCTGATCGAATGTCATACAAACAAAAATAAAACACAATCGACTGTGCAACGAAGAAAATACGATTAATGACAAAGAAAACTTACGATTATTGTTTTTTTTTGCCGTCAATTAAATGCCATAACAAAACACGTTCGAATTCTGATCGAATTTCGACTTTTTTCTTCACGAACGCTCGAACTTCAAATTCTGAACGAATGTCGACAAAAGTAACAAAATACAATCGACTGAGAAACAAACGAATGATCGCGTTTTTTTCTAGACGGACACAAAAAATAAATAAAGAAACAAAATACGACTGATGGTAGAAAAGAAAACTGACGATTATTGTCTTTTCTCGACGTTAATAATTAAGATCGAATTCGACTTGTTTCTTCACTGACAAAATAACAAAACACAATCGACTATGAAATAAACAAATTACGATTAATGATAAAGCAAACCTAGGATTATTGTTTTTTGCCGTTAATTAAGCGCGATAACAAAAGACGTTCGAATTCTGATCGAATGTCGACTATTTTCTTGATACAAAGAAAAATAAAACACAATCGACCGTAAAATAAACAAAATGCGACAAAGAAAACCTGCGTTTATAGTTTTCCTTTTTGCGCGATAACAGAAGTGGTTCGAATTCTGATCGATTGTCAACTTTTTTCTTCATACAAAGAAAAACAAAGCACGATCGACTATGAAATAAACAAAATACGATTAACGACAAAGAAAACCTAGGATTAATGTTTTTTTTTTTGCTTTTAATTAAGCGCAATAACAAAAGACGTTCGAATTCTGATCGAATGTTGACTTTTTTCTTAACACAAAAAGAAAAATAAAATACAATCGACTGTGAAATAAACAAAATACGAATAATGACAAAGAAAACCTACGTTTATTGTTTCTTTTTTGGCACGATAATAAAAGACGTTCGAATTCTGATCGAATATCGAATCAATTCTTCATACAAAAATAACAAAACACAATCGACTGTGAAATAAAGTTAGAGTAATCGCGTTTTTTTCCTCCAAAGACACAAGACATAAATAAACAAAATACGATTGATGACAAGTGAAAACCTACGTTTATTGTGTTTTTTTCCTTAGCGCGATAACAAAAGACGTTCGAATTCTGATCGAATGTCGAATTTTTCCTTCATACAAAGAAAAATAAATAATCGACTGTGAAATAAACAAAATACGATTAAGACGACCAGGAAAACCTACGATTATTATTTTTTTTTTGCCGTTAATTAAATGCGAAAACAAAAGACATTCGAATTCTAATCGAATGTCGATTTTTTTCCTCACACAAAAGTAACAGAACACAATTTACCTGCGATTAGTGTTCTTTTTTGTCCGCTAATTAAGGGCCATGGCAAAAGACGTTCGTACTTTAAATTCTGATCGAATGTCGACTTTTTTCTTCATGCAAAGAAAAACAAAACACAATCGACCGAGAAACGAATTGCGTTTTCTTTCTCGACAGACACAAAACAATAAATGAAGAAACAAAATACGACTGATGACAAAAGAAAATCTACGATTATTGTTTTTTTACGCGATAGGAAAAGACGTTCGTACTTCAAAATCTGATCGAATGTCGACTTTTTTCTTCTTACAAAGAAAGACAAAGCACAATCGACTGTGAAATAAACAAATTACGATTAACGACAAAGAAAACCCACGATTGTTTTTTTTTTGGTCGTTAATTAAGCGCGAAAACAAAAGGCGTTCGAATTCTGATCGAATGTCGACTTTTTTCCTCACACAAAAATAACAAAACACAATCTACCTGGGACTAAAGTTCTTTTTCGTCCGCTAATTAAGGACCATGACAAAAGACGTTCGCACTTCAAATTCTGATCGAATATCGACTTTTTTCTGCGCACAAAAATAACAAAACACACTCGACTGCGAAATAAATTTATAATAATTGCGTTTTCTTCCTCAAAAGATACAAGACAAAATACGATTGATGACAAAAGAAAACCTCTGTTTATTGTTTTTTTTTTCCTAGCGCGATAACAAAAGACAATCGAATTCTGATCGAATGTCGACTTTTTTCTTCATACAAAGAAAAACAAAACATAATCGACAGTGAGATAAACAAAATACGAATAATGACAAAGAAAACCTACGTTGATTGTTTCTTTTTTGGCGCGATAACAAAAGACTTTCGAATTCTGATCGAATGTCGACTTTCTTCTTGACAAAACACAATCGAACTGTGAAATAAATTTAAGAAAAATTAAAGAAACAAGATACGAAAGACGGTAAAAGAAGAAATAGCCAAAAAACAAGGTTTCTTCATCGCTAATTGTTTTATGACAAAAATCACTAAATTCTCGATAAGCTGAACTCAGTAGAAGCTGTCTGAAATTTCGATCAACAAAGTTTCGATCAACAGGAAGCCACCAGAACTAGCGACAAAATCGCTAAATTGGCAACATTGTTTGTAATAACCACACTGGGGACATTTCAACCTTCGCCACGACTGCCCAATATACGTACCGATGAATACCCACCATTAATCGGTGCCTACTCGTGTTGAGTAACCATGGCAACGCCCGAAATGTTCGAAGTCTGGTAATATCTAAACCCACAAGTTGTCAAATAAAAAATTGCGATCACAATGGTCTACTCTCTTCAAAAACAAATTTGGACATTATTGTAGAACTCTACGCACATATGAAATACATCAACTTTGCAA
This sequence comes from Serrognathus titanus, assembly GCA_039766575.1. Taxonomy (NCBI): domain Eukaryota; kingdom Metazoa; phylum Arthropoda; class Insecta; order Coleoptera; family Lucanidae; genus Serrognathus; species Serrognathus titanus. The sequence goes on from CM077914.1 coordinate 61,748,532, forward strand.
ACACAACTAGCCACTCGGTTTTCATTTAAAAAATAGAAATCGATAATCACTTTTTGGAATGCTTTGAAAATCGTAAGATTGTATAATCAATCGCGCAATATTTTAAATTTATGCTTGGGTGAAGTCTGCAAATGATTGGCATAACTATGCTGTCAAATGCAGAGAGGGTTTCACCCTTAAGGGGATGAGTCCCGAACCAACCACAGCGTTTTCACGAACGGCCCGCCTGCCATTGGTCGCGCTTCGCTCATGGAAGCCCTAATCGATACTCCGGGGCTTCTCCGGAAAACAACCCTTGCAGAGATTTTTAGTGGGAAACGAATTCGCTTGGGGCGCAATTTGGTAGATCGATGTTGCCTCGCCGCGGCATATATAAATTAAAATCTCTGGGGATTTGATGCCATAGCAATCAAAAGTCTGCTTCGAGTTACCTGTGTGGAGGTGATCGTTGTTCGTGTAAAAAAAAAGGAGAAGCGTTGGAAGAAATGAGGCGAAAATGCTGAAGATGTCTTCTAGTCGAACTCAACTGCCCGATTCATCTTCCTCACCACCAGTCAAGTAAGATTGATTAATAAGAGAAATTTTAACTTTTCAATTTCACCTAAATTGTTACTTTAACACAAGAGCGTATGCTCCCAGTATCCCCGCAGTATTTAATGTTAATAATTGCTCGCCTTGGCTCACAATTTGCAAATTCGTTTGACAAAGTATCACTTTGCTACCTTGGTACATAAATAACTATTAATTGCTTGTTTTCCAATTTCTGGATTGTTTCAGCTTTGTCTTTACTTTGCCGTTTCTTCTTCTTTCCTTATTCTTGTAATTCCCATACTCCTACGTTTCTATAACCATCCTCTACTTTCTACAGTACAACGTTTCTTTTGATTGTGACTTCTTTATTTTAACAACTTCTTAAAATTAGATAAGGGGTGGCCACTTTATTGTTAGAATTAAGTTTTCGGAAACTTGAAAAATCTGCAAATCGTGTGAAAAGTTGAAAACAACAACAACGCCTTTGGAAGTGTCATCGATAAATAATAGGTCATCATTCTCCATAGATGCTAACTCCTTCCTCACATCTTTTCATGTAAAAGTGCACACGTCAATTATCAATTATCTCCAAAAAGCAAGCTAGGTACAGTATAAGCGAAAACGGTTCGCGTGTGGCCTTTGTAACACGTCATATGTTTTAAGGTCGCTTAACAGTTCATTGCAGACAAAAAAATAGTTGCAGCAATTTTTATTGCAAAACATCTCACAGGTGGCAATAAAAATTGCTGACGAATCAAGCATCAAGTGTGCAGCATACTAAAACAAATCACTTTGAGACGTTGAGTGTATCAGATTTGTTTGTAGCAGAAAAATAATAAAAAAACGAAAACAGCAACGTTAATTATTGCAATTTTCTCTTCAACATGCAAGATCAAGACGAAACAAATGAGGTCACGTCGTTGTCACACATGTTATGAATTTTTTTTTTTAAATTATAAAGTTGACTTTTCACAAATTACGAACGAATTCCACCAGAATCGCCGTTGCGATGCAAGAAAAATTGCTACAATTGATCCAAATACGAACACCGCGCATGCGTATAACGTTTTTCATTTTTTTTTCTCTTGATTTTTACTCGATTTGTTCTTGACATTTGCCTTTTGTTTATCATCCTCATTTTAATTGTTTTGCTCTCCTGTTTTATTTTCGAGGCGATCGTCTTTTGTTATTTCAGTCGTTTTGCTATTCATTTTCTTCATAAACGACCGTCATTTGTTTCTTTTTTCTAACCTTTTCGTTGATCTTTTGTTATTTTTGCCTTGTATTCTGTTCTTAAAATTGATTTTTTTTTGTTTTGCTTTATGTTCCTCGCCTTAATCGCTATGTTCTCTTCTTTTACTTTCAAGACGATCGTCATTTGTTATTTCACTTGTTTTGCTATTCGTTTACTTTATAAACGATTGTCATTTGTTTTTATTTTTTGATCTATAGCTATTCGTTTTCTTTATATACGATCTTTTCTTCGTTTTGTTTTCTCCTTTTACATTCAAAGCGATCGTCTTTTGTTATTTCAATTGATTTGCTAACCACTTTCTTTATAAACGACTGTCTTTTGTTTTTCTCTTTGATCTTCGTTGTCTTTAATGTTTTGTGTTGTTTTCTGTTCTTAAAATTGATTTTTTTTGTCCTGTTTATGTTCCTCGCGTTAATTACTTTATTCTCTTCTCTTACTTTCAAGGTGATCGTCATTTGTTATTTCAGTTGTTTTGCTATTCATTTTGTTTTTAAACGATCTCTTCGTCGTTTTGTTTTTTCTTTTTCTTTTGCATGCTTCAGTTGTTTTGTCCTTCTTTTATTTTATTCTATCGTCACTTTGTCATTATTTTTATTCTTCATTTCGTTGCTTTCTTTTCGTTCTAGAAACGCGTTTTTACTTTTCCTTGTTTGATTTCTATTCTTTTGTTGTGTTTCGTTTATTTTCGTTTCGTGCCATCGTGGTTTGTTCTTTTTTTTTAACCGCGATTTAATCGGCGCGCGTCTTTCTCTTTTTTTTCTTGATTTTTATTCGATTTGTTCTTGACGTTTGCCTTTTGTTTTTGTTATTATTATCCTTATTTTAATTGTTCTGCTCTCCTGTTTTGCTTTCAAGACGAACGTTTTTTGTTATTTTAGTTGTTATGCTATTTATTTTTTTTATAAACGACTGTCATTTGTTTTTGTTTTGGTCTTTTCGTGGATCTCTTGTTGTTTTTGCGTTGTTTTCTGTTCTTAAAATTGAAATTTTGTTTTGTTTTATGTTCCTCGCCTTAATTGCTTCGTTCTCTTCTTTTACTTTCAAGACGATCGTCTTTTGTTATTTCAGTTGTTTTGCTATTCATTTTATTATTATTTTTTTTTTTCATAAACGACTGTCACTTTTTTTTTTGGATCTTTTCGCTGTCATTAATGTTTTGCGTTGTTTTCTGTTCTTAAAATTTATTTTTCTTGTTTCGTTTCATATTCTTCGCCTTAATTGCTTTGTTCGCTTCTTTTACTTTCAAAGCGATCGCCTTTTGTTATTTCAGTTGCTTTGCTATTCATTTTCTTTACAAACGACTCTCATTTGTTTTTCTTTTGTTGTTCTTTTCATGTTTCTGTGTTGTTTCCTGTTCTTAAAATTAAAATTTCTTGTTTCATTTTATGTTCCTCGTCTTAATCGCTATGTTCTCTTCTGATACTTTGAAGACGATCGTCATTTGTTATTTCATTTTTTTCATAAACGGCTGTCATTTGTTTTTCTCATTGATCTTCGTTGTCTTTAATGTTTTGTGTTGTTTTGTGATCTTAAAATTGTTTTTTTTTTGTTTTGTTTTATGTTTCTCGCGTTAATTACTTTATTCTCTCCTTTTACTTTCAAGGCAATCGTCTTTTGTTATTTCAATTGTTTTGCTAACCACTTTCTCTATAAACGACTATCATTTGTTTTTCTCTTTGATCTACGTTGTCTTTAATGTTTTGTGTTGTTTTCTGTTCTTAAATTTGATTTTTTTTATTTTGTTTTAATTCCTCGCTTTAATTACACTGTTTTGTTTTTTTTTTTACTTTCAAGGCAATCGTCTTTTGTTATTTCAGTTGTTTTACTATTCATTTTTTTTATAAACGACCTCTTCGTCGTTTTGTTTTTCTTTTTGTTTGCATGCTTCAGTTGTTTTGTCCTTCTTTTATTTTATTTTACCGCCCTTTGTCATTTTTATTCTTCATTTTGTTGCTTTCTTTTCGTTCTAAAAACGCGTTTTATTTTTTATTTAGGTGTTGTTTCATTTCTATTCTTTTGTTGCGTTTCGTTTATTTTCGTTTCGTGCGATCGTGGTTTGTTCTTTTTTTTAACCGCGTTTTAATCGGCGCGCGTCTTTCTCTTTTTTCTTGATTTTTATTCGATTTGTTCTTGACGTTTGCCTTTTGTTTTTGTTATTATTCTTCTCTTCTTTTACTTTCAAGGCGATCATCTTTTGTTTTTTCAGTTGTTTCGATGTTCATTTTCTTTATCAACCATTGTCATTTGTTTTTTTTACGTTTTCGTTGATCTTTTGATGTTTTGTATCGTTTTCTGTTCTTAAAGTTGAAATTTCTTGTTTCGTTTCATATTCCTTCGCCTTAATTGCTTTGTTCTCTTCTTTTACTTTCAAGACAATCGTCTTTTGTTATTTCAGTTGTTTCGCTATTCATTTTCTTTATAAACGATTGTCATTTGTTTTTTTTTTGACGTTTTCGTTGATCATTTGATGTTTTGTGTTGTTTTCTGTTCTTAAAATTGAAATTTTGTTTCGTTTCATATTCCTCGCCTTAATTGCTATGTTCTCTTGTTTTACTTTCAAGACGATCGTCATTTGTTATTTATAAATGGCTGTCATATGTTTTTCTCTTTGATCTTCGTAATCTTTAATGTTTTGTATATTGTTTTCTGTTCTTAAAATTGATTTTTTTGTTTTATGTTCCTCGCGTTAATTACTTTGTTCTCTTCTTTTGCTTTCAAGACAATCGTCTTTTGTTATTTCAGTTGTTTTGCTATTCATTTTATTTATGAACGACTGTCATTTGTTTTTTTTCTTTGATGCTTTCATTGTCATTAACGTTTTGCGTTGTTTTCTGTTCTAAAAATTGAAATTGATCGTCATTTGTTATTTCATTTTCTCTATAAACGGCTGTCATTTGTTCTTTTTTCTTTGATCTTCGTTGTCTTTAATGTTCTGTTCTTAAAATTAATTTTTTTGTTTTATGCTCCTCGCGTTAATTACTTTGTTCTCTTCTTTTACTTTCAAGGTGATCGTCTTTTGCTATTTCAATTGTTTTGCTATTCATTTTCTTTATAAACGATCTCTTCGTCGTTTTGTTTTGCATGCTCCAGTTGTTTTGTCCTTCTTTTATTTTATTTTATCGCCCTTTGTCATTTTTATTCTTCATTCCGTTGCTTTCTTTTCGTTCTAGAAGTGCATCTTTATTTATTTGTTCTATTTCGTATATTTTCATTTCGTGCGATTGTTTTTTTATTCTTTTTTTTAACCGCGATTTAAACGGCGCACGTCTTTTTTTATTTTTCGATTTGTTCTTGACATTTGTTTTTATTACTATTATCCTTATTTTAATTGTTTTGCTCGCTTGTTTTATTTCCAAGACGATCGTCTTTTGTTAGTTCAGTTGTTTTACTATTCATTTTCTTTATAAACGACTGTCATGTGTTTTTTTTGACGTTTTCGTTGATCTTCAGATGTTTTGTGTTGTTTTCAGTTCTTAATATTGAAGTTTTGTTGTATATTCCTCGCCTTAATTGCTTTGTTCTCTTCTTTTACTTTCAAGACGATCGTCTTTTGTTATTTCAATCATATTGCTATTCACTTTCTTCATAAACGACATTTGTTTTTTTTTTTTGGTCTTTTCGTTGTCATTAACGTTTTGTGTTGTTTTCTGTTCTTAAAATTGAAATTTCCTTTCGTTTTATGTTCCTCACCTTAATTACTTTGTTCTCTTCTTTTAGTTTCAGAACGATCGTCATTTGTTACTTCAGTTGTTTTGCTATTCACTTTCTTCATAAACGACTGTCATTTGTTTTCTTTTCTTTGATCTTTTCTTGTCTTTAATGTTTTGTGTTGTTTTCTGTTCTTAAAACTGAAAGTTTTTATTTTGTTTTAAATTCCTCGCCTTCATTGCTTTGTTCTCTTCTTTTATTTTCAAGACGATCGTCATTTGTTATTTCAGTTGTTTTCGTCGTTTTGTTTTTTTTTTTTGTGTTTTGCATGCTTCAGTTGTTTTGTCCTTCCTTTATTGTATTTTGTCGGCCTTTGTCACTATTTTTATTCTCCACTTCATTGCTTTCTTTTCGTTCTAGAAGCGCGTTTTAATTTTTTATTTAGATATTGTTTATTTTCTTACTGTTTTGTTGTGCTTCGTTTATTTTCATTTCGTGCAATCGTAGTTTTTATTCTTTTTCATTTAACAACCGCGATTTAATCGGCGCGCATCTTTCTCTCTTCTTTTCTTCTTTTTTTTATTCGATTTGTTCTTGACATTTACCTTTTCTTTTTATTATTATTATTATTATTATTATTATTATTATTATTCTTATTATTCTTATTTTAATTTTTTTGCTCTCTTGTTTTATTTTTAAGACGGTCGCCTTTTGTTATTTCAGTTGTCTTGCTATTCGTTTTCTTTATAAACGACTGTCAGTTGTTTTTTTTTTTATCTTTTCTTGTCATTAATGTTTTGTGTTGTTTTCTGTTCTCTTCTTTTACTTTCAAGACGATTGTCTTTTGTTATTTCAGTTTTGTTATCCGTTTACTTTCTAAACGACTGTCATTTGTTTTTTTCTCGAGCTTTTCGTTGATCTTCGTTGTTTTGTGCTGTTTTCTGTTCTTGAAGTTGAATTTTTTTGTCTTGCTTCATATTTCTTCGCCTTAATTGCTTTGTTATCTTCTTTTACTTTCAAAACGATCGTCTTTTGTTATTTCCGTTTGTTTTGCATTCATTATCTTTATAAACGACCGTCATTTGTTTTTTTTTTTACCTTTTCGTTGATCTTTTGACGTTGTTTTATGTTGTTTTTTGTTCTTAAAATTGAAATTTTGTTTCGATTTATATTCCTGGCCTTTGTTCTCTTCTTTTACTTTCAAAACGACTGTCATTTGTTATTTCAGTTGTTTTGCTATTCATTTTCTTCATAAACGACTGTCATTTGTTTTTTTTCTTTGATGCTTTCATTGTCATTAACGCTTTGCGTTGATTTCTGTTCTCAAAATTGAAATTGATCGTCATTTGTTTCTTCAATTGTTTTGCTAATCATTTTCTTCATAAACGACCGTCATATTTTTTTTACGTTTTCGTTGATCTTTCTCGATGTTTTGAGTTGTTTTCTGTTCTTAATATTGAAATTGATCGTCATTTGTTCTTTCAATTCTTTTGCTATTCATTTCTTTTATAAACGACTGTCATTTGTTTTGTTTTTCTTTGACCTATAGCTATTCGTTTTCTTTATGTACGATCTTTTCTTCGTTTTGTTTTCTATTTTATTTTAATTTTGCTCATTTCGTGTTTCGTTCTCCTTTTTTTTTTATTTTTAAAACGATCGCCTTTTGTCATTTTTAATTCTTCGTTTCCTTCTTTATTTTTGTTCTAGAAACTCGCTTCTGTTTTTTTTTGTTTTTACTTAGATATTGTTTTGTTTAACCTTAACTTTGTATTCGATTGATCGTCTTCTGTTTCTTTTCTTTTAAGAGCGTCTTTAATTCGCTTTTGTTTTTCGTTTGTACCTATTTTATTTTCTTTTCGAAAAATTTTGGTGTAATTTTTAGCGTCGCTGGTTTCGAATATTTCATCAGTTTTATTAAATTAGCTCTGGTTTTTGCAAAATAAACGCATAACGTCTTAGTTAATTAACTAAACAGGCTCGCAGTGCACTATTGACGCATCCATGTTTCTAGCGCAATGCGTAATATTGCGAAATAGTGCGTAATATTGCGAAATAGTGCGTAATATTGTGAAATAATGCGTAATATTGCGTAATACTAGGTAAAATTGTGTACCTGGAGAACTAGAACCAAAACTAATAGTACATTTTAAATCAAAATTACCCTAAAAACGACCTTGAAAAAAAAAGAATGTTTAATTTTGTTCCCCAATGCATTTAAAGCCACGAATTTCGCGACCCATTGCAATTGTTATTGTCAATGACACTTCCAATGCAGAAATTTAGCACAATTTGAATGGGTGTGTTCAAAGTATGCAGTTTGGTGGATTCAGCGCAGGTGAATTGTCCGAAGAAGAACTGTCCGATCTTCCCAGCTGCGCCTACGCGGGTCGCCCAACTTCCAGCTCTGGGATGCAGCACCATTACTTGACGCCCTTACATCACAGTACAGGTAAAAACAATACACATCTTAGTCAATTGTAAATTACATCCCGTCTCGCCCGTCGCAATGGTTCTAGAAGGTTCGATGCGTGCTCTAGATGGTGCTAGGGACTGTCCTAGAACCGCGATTTAAATCAGTTTTAATATCGTGCCTAATCCGAATTTGTAACAATATATTATTTATTTTTCTTTTTAGATGCCGGGCAATGTTCGGGCAGTTCGCTGAGCACAGACTACTACAGCAGCTCCCCCTATCGAGTCCAGAGGCACGCCGCCAACATTCGGGAACGAAAGAGGATGCTGAGGTCTGCTATTGGACCCAACGGGTACACTTGCCGTGTGTTTGTTATGTTTTCTTTTTTTGTCACGTACGTTTTCTCTTATTTTATCCGTTTCTTTTATTTAGTTTGCATTTCTGTGTTTGCACGAAGTATTGTCGTTTTACTAGAAAATACTTAAAAATATTTGAGTTATGTATAATCAGACTGCGGATATTTCAGGCGTTGCACGAATGCGCCTCGTATTGCGCAACCAGACCTGAAATATCCGAAGTCTGATTATTATAAGCGAAACATCAAAGTATCGATAATTTAAATGTATTTGTTTGTCTCTACGAACAACGATTGTTCTTTGTTTAATGGTTTGGTCGATTGCCAAAGGTAAAGACTTCTTTCTTGATAATACCTCGTACCACAAGTACGTCCCTGTTTTTGACTGTATTGTAATGTGCAGCAGTATAAACTCTGCATTCGACGAACTCCGGATGCACGTGCCTACCTTCCCTTATGAGAAGAGGCTCAGCAAAATCGACACCCTGCGCCTGGCCATCGCCTACATCGCCCTCCTGAGGGAAGTACTAACAGCAGATTGCGATCCCCTTACGTACGTGGAACGCTGCCTTCGCGGTGAAATCAAGGCGGATAGGGCCAATTGGAACACAAGCGGTAATGTCCTTTCAAATTTAAGAAAACGTCGTACCGTGATGCTCACCTAAAACGATGCTCCTGCACATGCAAACCGCATCCTTATGAACATTCAGCGGCAAGCAATTAAAATCGCTGAAATCGCCGAGTGGTGTCGTTTTAGTTGAGCGTCACTGTACATACAGAAATGGAATGAAATTATAACAAGGCGAACTAATTCGCTCGACTGTAATTGTAATGACCGTAGAACACCCGTGCCCGTTTTTGGAACACGTGTGCGGTGACTAAGCTACATGCTTGATTCCGCACATGTTTCCAAAGTTTAGTAAAAATTGGAGTGTAAAACAAAACAAAAACACAAATTAGCTGAAATTAATGATAATCTGCCACAGTTTTCAAAACAAAATGAAACAAGCGACGACGAAAGGTAGGTTCGGATGAACGGAAAACAAAAGAAGATCGTCGATTCTTTGCTCGACTGTAAATCATTTGTTTTTTTTTTTTAATTGTTATCAAATTAATTAATTGACACTTCATAGATGTTGTTTTTGTTTTCTGTCGATGATGTTATTTTCACAAAATTCGCCATTTTGTTTGTATTGTGCTTGTTCTATTTATTCTTCGTTTGTTTCTATTCTTTTTGGTCGAATTCTTTTTCTTCTTTTGTTTTTTTTTATTAATTTATTCGCGATGCAGTTGACATTTCATACACATTTTTTGTTTTTTGTCGAAGATTTTATTTTCATACACTTCGCCATTTTGTTTTCCTTGTTCTTCATTTATTTCTATTTCTTCTTTTGTTTTTTTTTTTTCATTAATTTTTCGCGATGTAATTATTTCTTCTTTTTTTATTAATTTTTCGCGACGGAATTGACACTTCACAGACTTTGCTTTTGTTTTCCATCGAAGATGCTATTTTCACACACTTCCCCATAGAAACGTCGATCTTTTGTTTGTATTTTTCTTGTTCTATGTATTTTTCGTTTATTTCTATACTTTTTTGTCGAATTCTGTTTCTTCTTTTGTTTTTTTTTTTAATTAATTTCTCGCGATGCAGTTGATTTTTTTTGTTTTCCGTCGAAGATTTTATTTTCATAGAAACGTCGATCTTTTGTTTGTACTTTTCTTGTTCTCTGTATTCTTCGTTTGTTTCTATACTTTTTTGTCGAATTCTATTTCTTCTTTTGTTTTTTTTTTTAATTAATTTCTCGCGATGTAGGTTCTGATGAACGAAAAACAAAAGAAGATCGTCGATTCTCGTTCGACTGTAAATCAAAAGACTTTCATTTGTTTTTCTCTTTACTCGTTTTTGTCATATTAATTTTTTGTGTTGCGGTTGATATTTCATACACTTTTTTTTTAATTTTACGTCAAAGATTTTATTTTCGTACACTTAGAAACGCCATAGAAACTTCGATCTTTTGTTTGTATTTTTGTTTGTTCTTCTTAGTCTTCGTTTGTTTCAGCTTTTTTTTTTAACGAGTTAATACGGTTTCTCTTTTTTTTTCTCTTCTCAGTCCGCTCAGTAATCATCGATCTTCTTTTGTTTCTTTTTGTCACTTTTTACTTCTTCTTGTCGCATAAATTTCTCGCGTTTTTTTTTTGTATGTTTTGTTTTTCGCAGGCGATTTTATTTTCAAACGATTCGCCGTAAAAACGTCAATCTTCTGTTTTGCAATCTTAGTTTCCCTCATTCTTCATTTGTTTCAGCTCTCTTTCGTCGAATTGTGTGTACCAATGGTTGTTCTTCTTTTGTTTTTTTTTTCTTCATTTGTTTCGTTTTTTTTTTGTCGAATTATTTTGTTTCCTTTTTCTTGTCAGTCTTGAGATTGTCAGTCCACCTAATAATCATCGATATTCATTTTTTTTTTTTTATTTGACAATTTATTTTTTTACACTTCGCCGTAGAAACGTCGATCTTTTGTTTTGTTTTCCTTGTTATTCGTTTCTTTCGGTCTTTTTGACGAATTGCTGTGCTTTCTTCTTTTGTTGCTTTTTTTTTATCAGGCTTGAGGTTGTCAAAGTTCGCTTAATATTCGCAGCCACACGGCATTCTTTTGTTTTTTTTTTTGCAATTGTTTTTTCGTATTTCATCCTTTTTTATCGGAGAATTTTGCTCTTTCGGTTTTCCTTATTCTTCATTTGTTTCGGCTTTCTTTCGTCTAATTATGTGTTATGGTCTCTTCTAATGCTTTTCTCTTCATTTGTTTCGTTTTTTTTGTTTTATTTTGTTTTTTTTTTTTCTTGTCAATCTTGAAAGTCCGCTTAATAATCATCGATATTCATTTTTTTTTAATTTGGAACTCGTTTCTATTTTTATACACTTCGCCATAGAAACGTCGTTCTTTTGTTTTGTTGTTTTCCTTGTTATTCGTTTGTTTCGGTTTTCTTTTTGTCGAATTGCAGCGCTTTCTTCTTTTGTTTTTTTTTTCTTATCAGAATTGAGATTGTCAAAGTTCGCTTAATATTCACGGCCACGGGCTTCTTTTATTTTTTTTTTCTTTTTGCATTTGTTTTTTTCGTATTTCATTCTTTTTTTTCGGAGAATTTCCTTAATCGATTCGATTTTTCGTATTACAATTAACAAGATTGTTCTTTTGTTTGTTTTCTCTGTTTTTGTTTTGTTGGTGATTTGATCATCTCGCATTCCGTCAGAGGAAGAATGTCGATGTTCTTTTGTTTCTTTCGTCCACCATATTTTTCGTATTTGTTTGTGTTCGTTCTCAGCATTCGTCGAATTATTATTCATTCTCTTTTGCATTTTCGATTTTCCTCATTCTTCATTTGTTTCGGCGTTCTTTTGTCGAATTATATACTACGGTCTCTTCTATTGTTTTTCTCTTCATTTGTTTCGTTTCTTTTTGTCGAATTCTTTTGTTTTTTCTTTTCTTGTCAGTCTTGAAAGTCCGCTTAATAATCATCGATATTCATTTTTTTTTAATTTGACACTCGTTTCTATTTTTATACACTTCGCCATAGAAACGTCGTTCTTTTGTTTTATTCGTTTGTTTTCTTTCTGTCGAATTGCAGTGCTTTCTTCTTTTGTTTCTTTCTTATCAGCCGTTTTTTTTTGTCGAATAATTTTGTTTTTTTTTGTCAGTCTTGAAAGTCCGCTTAATAATCATCGATATTCATTTTTTTTTTTAATTTGACACTCGTTTCTATTTTTATACACTTCGCCGTAAAAACGTCGTTCTTTTGTTTTGTTTTCCTTATTATTCGTTTGTTTTCTTTCTGTCGAATTGCAGTGCTTTCTTCTTTTGTTTCTTTCTTATCAGTCGTTTTTTTTTTGTCGAATGATTTTGGTTTTTTTGTCAGTCTTGAAAGTCCGCTTAATAATCATCGATATTCTTTTTTTTTCATTTTTTACTTTTTGTCGCATTAATTATTCGCGTCGCAGCTGACACTCGATTTTATTTTTTTACACTTCGCCCTAGAAACGTCAATCTTTTGTTTTGTTTTCCTTGTTATTCGTTTGTTTCGGTCTTTTTTTGTTGAATTGCTGTGCTTTCTTCTTTTGTATTTGTTTTTTTTTTCGCATTTCATCCTTTTTAATGGAGAATTTCCTTGCAATCGATTCGATTTGTATTACAATTAACTGACGTTTCAAACAAGATTTTTGTTTTTTCTGTTTTTGTTTTGTTGGTGATTTGATCATCTCACACTCTGCCGTGTTTCTTTTGTTTCTTTCGTCCACCTTATTCTTTTTAGTCTTTTTTTTTTCGCAGATCAATTTAGGCACTCGCGTTTCGCTCTCTTTTTGCCAAAAATATCAAGATAAGAGCATGAAGTTTATTGTCTTTATTAAGAAACCGGTATTCTGTACAGAGATTGGACTTTGTAGTGACTACAAAAAGTCAGTGTCCATTTTGGAGCACGTGTGCGATTTTGTCTGCAGATTTTTGTCGTCATTAATCGGCGCTTTTCGGTCTGACGTGATAAGATTAGATTAGAATTGAGAGAGAATTATTTGATTTATCAAAATAGAATTATAAAGAAAATTAATAACAGTAAGTAAAATAGTTATGATCAAGGATCGGAATAACATATTTTGACGTCATCACGTAAGCAACGCAACTATTTGCAATCTACTCATCTGTGATTCGTCTTAAAATAACCAAATTTTTTCAACAACGTCTATTAGCGCTGATGGACCAAATTTGGAAACAACGGCACAGCTAGTCAGAGTGTGAAGGCACAAAATATAAAAATCCCAACCCTAATTATAATTATTCTTTCATGTTTTTTTTTTTTTTTAATATATTTAAACGACAAATTTTTCTTATAGATTTGACTGCTCGGTTGTCGTGGATCAATTGGGAGAACTTGGGGGTCAATCCCGGAAGGCGAAGCTCACTGACCACCCTTGCCCTAACGTCAGACAACATGAACCACTAAAGAAGCCCTTGCGTAAAACGACAGCGACGACCAAGACCAAAGAACATAGAAGAAGAGTCACCTGATTACTCCTCGATACACTCGCACAATCCAAGGAGAACCGGCGCAGTTTCCTGTGAATTTCGAATATTACGTTATTATATAATTTATGATTCGTTAAAATAAACGCCACAACTCTTTAATGACATTTATTGAACATGATCTGTTTTAAAACATCTGGGCTTGATTATTTCTAACACTTACATAAACTAACATAGGACAGAGTGTGTGAAACAAATTTATTAACACATCACTAAAGCGCGGATTTAGGTGCGTTTTTGGTTGGGTCGTGGGTCGGACGCAAGCGTCGTGGGGTGATGACCCACGGCACGACCTAAATCCGCGCCTTACACATCACATCAACTTACGTTCGGGAATAAATTATAATGAATGAGTATCTCTTTTTAATACAAATATTACAAATTTATGGTACGTTTAACATCCACTTCACTTTGACTCCTTCAGTGAATTAAAAAAATTAACTCGATTCACCATGCTGCTGTACAAGTTGTCGAAATTCTGCAAAAGAAAAAATTGATTGGGGCGAGAGCTTGATGGGTACGTCGGGTTGGGTTGGGTGTACTTACGGTGACTTGCTCGGGGGCGTACTCATCGTTCTCATCGTAGTCGTAGTCGTAGTCATCCTCATCTGACTCGTTACGATAAATGCACTCTTCAAACCCGACATCTTTAAAAACAAAAAACAAATCAAACGGGCTAGCCAGGAGGCAAACCACCTACCATATAAATTGTCATCCTCAGAGTCCTGTAAAAAGATGGGTTCTTCCTTGAAAGTAATAATCTTATTTGCCCCTCCCGTTTGATCGTTGCAATTCGTATACTTCTTCTTATCTTCGGTCTTAACTTGCACGTTCTCCTGCTTGACCTTCGGTTTGATCTGGGCGAACGCAGCGTCCAAAGACCCAGGCATAAAAGGGGAAACGTAGTTTTCCCTGAGGTTTGGCTTGACGTCGACGTCCTCCTCCTCCTCTTCCTCCTCCTCCTTCTCCTCCTCGCACCTCGGTTCTTCCTTGATTGTCCCAAGAGTCACCGGGGCGGAACTACTCTCGGCTTTGTCACTTTCGAAATCGTCCAGCACTATTTCGCTCCTGCCATTTGGTACCGCGGGGCGTTCACTACGTGGTGGATTCTGCGATTTCGTCTCTCCGGGCATCCCGGCGGTGCCGTGTACCCGCCGAAACCGAACGATTAGACTCTTCGAACGAATCTCCATGCTGTGGGTTCGCTTGAACGCCTCCCTGCAATCCTCCATGTTTTTGAAGCCGACGAAGGCATACCTCGTGTACTTCATCTTCATGGCGTAGCCTATGTCGATGCGACGACTTTTAGGGTACATCTTCACCATATCCTCTTTGGTCACCTCCTGGGCCAAATTCCCAACGTACAGCGTGAACGGGTCGATGTCTTCCGGTTGAACGACTTGGTCGTCGTCCCTTTCTTTCTTGTACTCCACCGTAAGGTAACCGTCGCCGAATTTCTGCTGCTTGAGGTCCTCTATAACCTTCTCTGGGTCTACCGTTGGCTATAAACGGAAACATTTGCTTGGGAAACAACGCTACTTTAAAACATAATCCTGAAGAAGCAGTCGAACGTTCGTGCAGCGAAACGTCGACGCTCCTGAAATTTAAGAGCACGGATCTACGTGCACTTTTAGGTCACGAGTCATCACTCAACTATGCGCACGCCTGACTAAGCAGATGACTCGTTGGAGACCTAAAAATCCGTGCTTTGATAATACATGACATCCGGGGGTTTATTCGGTGGTAGCTAGTCGATTATACACCAAAATATTTAATTTTAGGTTAGGTTGGATGGAAAGCCTCATAAAAATTCTAAAAATCGAATGTTGTAAGTAAAGCACGGATTTAGGCGCATTTTAGGTCGTGAGTCATCGCGCCACATGGGCGTAGCCCGACCAAAAAGATGATCGATGATCTGAAGATGTACCTAAATCCGCGCTCTAGTTATAAGCACTCGCTTTACTCTATTTGTGGGAAAACGAAAGCAGAAAACGGAAATAGCAAAAAAAAGGGAATGAAGTTAAAGAAAAACCAAGCTAAGGAGGAGATAACACAAAAAAAAAATAGATAAGTAAATCCTATTCGGCATTTAAAACAAAACAGAGCAACACAAAAGAAAAAGAAATCAAAATGTAAAAAAATAGAAAAAATAAGTACGTACGTATTAATAAAACAAAAGCAAAAAAGCGAAAGTATCAAAATAAAAATGAATTAGGGCACTTTAAAGGCAAGAAAATTATATACACGCATATAAGAGAATGACAATCATCATCGGAATACGTAAAGCAAACTCCGATTAAGCTAAAGAGCACGTATGATTAACAAAAAAAATGGAAACCAAAAGTAAGCAGAAAAAAATGAAGAAGACCGCGAAAAATACGAAACAACACATTTGGGGACTTTTTTATATTAGGTAGGTATATTAGGTTGGTAGGTTTGGGGAATTATTAATAAAAACTGTATTAATAAAAACATATTTCAAATATTAATGTTATTTATTTATTTTTTCAATTTTATTCATTTGTTTTCTTTGTTTTGTCACTCTTCGTCCCAAAACAGTTTTTTTTTTTTTTTATTTATTTATTTACTTATGAATCCACTGATTTTTGGTACAAAATTGATTGTCTTTTGTTTTTATTAGTTAGTATTTTTTAAAAGTTTTATTATTTCGTTCTGTTTGCTTTCTCATCCTTCCTTTCATTAAAAAAAATATTAATTTATTAACTTGTGTTGTGAAATCGATAGTCTTTTGTTTGTATTATTTTTCAAATACCACTATTTTTTTTTTTAATTTTGTTCATTTGTCTCTTTTTTGTTTTGTCACCTCTCCTCCCTAACAGTTTTCTTTTTAATTCATGAATTTATTGAATCATTCTGTGAAATATCGATTGTCTGGTGTTTTTATTATTATTATTATTTTTTTTTAATATGTGTTATTTATTAGTTATTTTTTAATTTTGTTCTTTTGTTCTTTTCCTTGTTTTGTCGTTTTTTCTGCTAGTTTCTTTTTTATTTTATTTATGAATGTACTGATTTTTGGTGCAAAATTGATCGTCTTTTGTTTTTATTATTTATTTTATTATTTAGTATTTTTTAAAAACTCTATTATGTTTTTGCTTTGTCATCGTTGTTTCCATTTATTTTTAATTCTCAATCTATTTAATTGTATTTTAAAATTTTGCTTGCATTATTTTTCAAATATCACTCTTATTTATTTTTAAATTTTGTTTATTTGTTTTCTTGTTTTGTTCTAACTGAATTATTCTGTAAAATCTTTTGTTTCGGTTTATTTTTTTAAATATGTGTGTATTGATTATTTTTTTTAATTTTGTTCATTTGTTTTCCTTGTTTAAGGGAAAGAAAGATGACAAAACAGAAAATAAGTGAACAAAAAAATAACATTGAAAAAATAAAATAAAAACAAAAGACAATCAAATTTCATGGCAGTAGATTCATAAAATAAGAAAAAAAAACTGCTAGGGACGAAAGGTGACGTTTTCTTTTTAAATTTATTTATTTATTATTTAGAAAAAAAAAAACTGTTTTGACTTTTGTTTCTGTTTTATTTTTTCGATATTGTTATTTATTTATTTTCTTAATTTCGTTCATCTCTTCTTTTGTTTTGTCGTCACCTTTCCTCCCAAACATTTTGTTTTTGAATTTACGAATCTACTGAATTATACTGCAAAATCAATTGTCTTTTGTTTATATTATTTCTTTGTAAACTTTATTATGTAAGTATTTGGTATTCTTAAAAAAATCCATTATTTCGTTTTGCTTGTTTAAAAAAATAATAATAATCTATTAAATAGTGTTGTAAAATCGGTTGTCTTTTGTTTTCATTATTACTCGTATTTATTTATTTTTTTTATTTTGTTCATTTGTTTTCTCTGTTTCGTCACCTTTCCTGCCCAATAGTTTCTATTTTTTTTTTTTAATTTATGAATCTACCGAATTGTGCTGTGAAATTGGTTGTCTTTAGTTTTTATTTATTTTTTTTAATATTATTATTTATTTTTTTTAATATTATTATTTATTTTTTTAAATTTTGTTCATTTGTTTCCTTTGTTTTGTCACCTTGTCTTTTTTTTTTTTTGATTAATCAATCTACTGAACTGTGCTGCAAAATCGATTGTCTTTTGTTTCTATATTTTTTTAATATTGTCATAATTTTATTTCTTTGTGTTGTTGCCTTTAGTTCCATTTTTTTTTTTTTGCTTTCTCATCACACCTACTTTTTATTTTTACAAAAAATTATTAATCTATTGAATTGTATCGTAAAATTGGTCGTCTTTTGTTTTCATTATGCACTATTATTTTAATTTGATTTTTGAATTTTTATTGTTTTGTTTTGACATCATTGGTTTCAATTCGCTAATCTGCTAAATTGCGCCGTAAAATCGACTGTGTTTGTTTCAGTTTTCTTTAACTTTTTAACTTTTAGACTTTTTTAAAATTTTGTAATTTTAGGGAATTTTTAGAGATTTCTGCTTGCTTTTCACAAGTTGGTAACGCTGTGATGCAGCGGAATTCCGCTCAGTGATGGCAACTATAGGGAAATTCCCCTACCTGAGTGAATAAAAAATTGTCGACTACTTATAGAGCTGCTGGACTTTTCCAACGCAATTTTATAGGAGAATATTTCTATTTTAGAGCAAATAGTAAAAAAATAACAACAGGAAATCGTTAATAAGATGAACATAGTTTTTTGACAGTTGTCGTTACCGCCACCTATTCATAGTTAATCTAACATGTGTTTGTTTCTAAGTGTGGAAATAAGCTAAAGACACGAAATTTTAAGCAAGATGAGCGAAATGTAAAATACGTTGAAAACCGTGAGCGAGAAAGATGCGCTCTCAAGGTGCACCCGAAGGTAGAGTTTCTGAACATAACCCTAGAGTTCTCTTTTAAAATATAAGTTGGCCAACATTTAAAACAAAGAGTTGTCGACGCATTGAAACATTAGAAATTTTTTTAATAATAAAAAAATGGGAAAAAAGAGAGGGAACATTTAAATCGCGTGAGGAGAATTATAGGAGGGAAATTATAACAAATGTGTAGGGAATTACTGATTTAAAGGTTACCATCACTGACTCCGCTACAGTTGGCAACGCTTCCGAAGCTGAACAATTATTTTTTCATTTCAAAAAATTTACTTAGCTCTAAGATTTAAATAATCTTAAGCTTAGTAGCCACCAGTTTAGAAGCTGTAATAAATATTACATTGTGATGCATTTACCTTCAAGGTGACGAAACAATATCTAGGTGTGGATGGTTGCTGAAAATGTACGTTCTTGATTTCCGGATGAAACTTAATCACGATGTCCTTACTCAACTCCACATCCGGAAACTTGATGATCAAGGAACGATTTTTGATTTTCTTGTTGTAGTCCTTCTCCATCTGCAGCGCCCTCTCCGCGTCCACTTTCGTCCACACCTTCTTGGACACGTTCTGCGTCTGCGGCTTTCTCTTTTTCTTCATGGGCTTCGCCGAGTCACTCGACTCGGAATCCGGCCTCGGCCTTTTATATCGCCTCATGTTATTATTCCTTTGCCAAGGCGGTTGCGAAGTGGATCTAAAATGATTACTGCCGAACCTAAAACAGAATTACAAAGTAAACGGGATTTAAACTAGCAGAAGAGCAGCACCGTGGCCTTGACGAGTAGTGCCTGGGGCTTTCCGGCGAGCCATATCTGTGGGGTCTCGGCATTGAGTGATTGCTAATGTAGCTTCCGCGGATTGGAGGGGGCGGCCTGGAGAAGTCCTGAACAAAAGAAGTTGAGCCGGACGACCAATAACTCCAGTGCATTTCCTAAACGTAAACAATTGAACATAACCTGCACAGGCTTTTCCAAAATTGATCGCTTACCATGTGTCCGCTTACTTGTGATTGTATTGATGGCAACGGGGGCGGTGGTGGTGGTGGTGGAAGGCAAGCATAACTATAAATATTTCCATTCATTGCTCCGGCTGGTTCGCCAAATCGGTACTCTTTTGTTAACGCCTACGAGATATGCAACACATTCTACTACGCGAATAACCCACTTAACAAATCGCTCACTAAAACAAAAAATAAAGAACGTTCAAGAAAAAGCGATGAATATTTAATGTTATTAACTAATTTAGACACAAAATACTTTAACAATTTAAATGTGACACTAACATTAACGCGATGTCAAGACTGACGTGAAGTGAGCTCCGCATGACTTCTGATTACTACCAACCATTGCCAACCATTGACATTGGGGATATTGTGACAAAAATTCCCTATTATGCTTGTTTTCTCCGTCGAATTGCAATTTGAGGGTATTTTTACGCATTTTTGTCAAGTTTTGCCTTAAAATTGAAGTAATTTTATCTTCAAAAATTCCCTTTTTCTCAAAAAAAAATCCCATTTAGCAATTTTAAGGCATAAAAAGGTCCACGAAAATGAAAAATTCCCACGAATTGGCAACACTGACTCGCAGGCATTTCTTGAAACAAACTTCCAAAGCCAACTTGACTGTAAACATTTGCTTTGTCACTTTTCTTCTTTGTGTTGCTAAATCGATTGCCTTTTGTTTACATAAATTTTTAAATATTGCTTATTTTTTTAAATCTTATTTATTTGTTTTCTTTGTTTTGTCGCATTTCTTTCCAGTTTTGTTTTTTCTTTTATTTATTAATCTACTGAACTGTGCCGTAAAATCGTTTCTCTTTTGTTTTTGTTATTTATTTTTATTTTTTAATTTCGTTTTTCGTTTGCTTTCTCGTCGCTTTTTTTTATTCTGTAATAAATTCTGTTGTAAAATCGATTAGTTCTCAATTTTTTCTTTTATTTATGAATCTATTGAATTGTGCTTTGTCTTTTGTTTATTTATTTTTTTTAATATATTATTGACATTTATTTTCAAAAAAATTGTTCATTTGTTTTCTTAGTTTTGTCACCTTTTGTGCCAGCTTTTTTTTAATTTGTTAACCTGATGAATTCTGCTGTGAAATCGATCGTCTTTTGTTTATTTGCTTTCTTTGTTTTGTCACCTTTCCTCATTTCTTCTTTCTTTTATTTACGAATCTACTCAATCGTGCTGTGAAGCCGATTGTCTTTTGTTTTTATTTTGTTTTTTATTATTGTTATTTATTTTTTAAAATTTAATTCATTTGTTTTCATAGTTTTGTCAACTTTTCTTCCAGCTTTTTTTTTTTTTAATTTGTTAACCTACTGAATTCTGCCGTGAAATCGATTGTCTTTTGTTTATTTGTTTCCTTTGTTTCGTCACCTTTTCTCATTTCTTCTTTCTTTTATTTATAAATCTACCCAATCGTGCTGTGAAGTCGATTGTCTTTTGTTTTTATTTTTTTTTAATGTTATTGTTATTTATTTAAAAAAAAAATCAGTTCATTTGTTTTCATAGGTTTGTCACCTTTCCTCCAAGCTTTTTTAAAATTTGTTGACCTACCGAATTCTGCTGTGAAATCGATGGTCTTTTGTTTATTTTCTTTTTCTTTGTTTTGTCACATTGTTTGTAAATTTATGGATCTACTGAATTGTGCCGCGAAATCGATTGTCTTTTGTTTTTATTTTTTTTATGTTATTGTTATTTATTTTTTTAAATTTTGTTTTTTTTTTGCTGTGAAATCGATTGTCTTTTGTTTATTTGCTTTCTTTCTTTTGTCACCTTTCCTCAATTCTTTTTTCTTTTATTTATAAATCTACCAAATTGTACTATGAAGTCGACTGTCTTTTGTTTTTATTTTGTTTTTTTTTATTGCTTTTCTAAATTTGTCAGTCTGCTGAATTTTGCCATGAAATCGATTGTCTTTTGTTTATTTCTTTTCTTTGTTTTGTCACCTTTCCTCATTTTTTTTCTTTTATTAACGAATTTACCGTATTGTGTTGTGAGGTCGATTGTCTTTTGTTTTTTTATTATTGCTATTTAGTTTTTTTTTTTTAATTTTGTTCGTTTGTCACTCTTCCTCCCAGCTTTTGTTAATCTACTGAATTGTGCTGTGAAATCGATCGTCTTTTGTTTATTTGCTTTCTTTGTTTTGTCACATTTCCTCAATTTTGTTTTTAAATTTATGTGCCGTGAAATCGATTGTCTTTTGTTTTTATTTTTTTTTTAATGGTAATGTTATTTATTTTTTTTTAAATATTGTTTTCTTTGTTTCGTCACCTTTCTTCAATTTTTTTTCTTTTATTTATGAATCTGTGAAGTTGTGCTGCGAAGTCGATTGTCTTTTGTTTTTATTTTGTTTTTCATTGTTATTTATTTTTTAGAATTTTGTTCATTTGTCACCTTTCCTCCCAACTTTTTTAAAATTTGTTAACCCACTGAATTCTACTGCGAAATCGATCGTCTTTTGTTTATTTTTTTTTTCTTTGTTTTGTCACATTTCCTCAACTTCGTTTTTAAATTTGTGGATCTACCGAATCGTGCCGTGAAATCGATTGTGTTTTGTTTTTATTTTGTTTTTTTATTATTATAATTTTTATTATTATTATTTTATTATTATTATTTATTTTTTTAAATTCTGTTCATTTCTTTTTCATAGCTTTTTTTGATCTATCGAATGCTGCTGTGAAATCGATCGTCTTTTGTTTATTTTTCTTTCTTTGTTCTGTCACATTTTCTAAATTTTGTCTTTTGTTTCCATTTTTTTACATGTTATTGTTATTTATTTATTTTCAATTTTGTTTTCTTCGCATTTAAATCGATTGTCTTTTGTTTATTTGTTTTCTTTGTTTTGTCACCTTTCCTCAGTTCTTTTTTCTTTTATTTATGAATCTGCCAAATCGTGCCGTGAAGTCGATTGCTTTTTGTTTTTATTTCTTTTTTTTTGTTATTGTTATTTATTTTTTAAAATTTAGTTCGCTTGTTTTTTTTTAGTTTTGTCACCTTTCTTCCCAGTTTTTCCTTTTTTTAAATTTGCTAACCTACTGAACTCTGCTGCGAAATCGATTGTCTTTTGTTTATCTTCTTTCTCTTTGTTTTGTCACATTTCCTCAATTTCGTTTTCGAATTCATGAATCTACCGAATTGTGCGCCGTGAATTCGATCGTCTTTTGTTTTTATTTCTTTTTTTTTTTTAATATTACTGTTATTTATTTTTTAAAAATTTTATTTCTTTTGCTTTGTCACCTTTCCCATTTATTTATTAAATTAAGGAATCTTCTAAATCGTCTTTTATTTTTTTATTATTTTTCAAAAAGCGTCATCTGTGGGTATTATTTAGAAGCTCGTGATGTGATGATAATTGCGAGATTTTCAATTTACTATTTCGACTTCGGTTTCTGTGATCAGCCGTTCAGTTGCAAGAGAAACATTCCCATTCGCTTTTTCAGTTTTGTGTAAATTGCGAAACGTTCGAGTTTTGTGATATTTTGGTTCAGTTAGTTGGTACCTTCTTAAATTTGGAACTACTGGCAACACTGCACAGGAGTGCGCTGGCGGTGATCAAAGGCGGAACTAAGAAATCTTGTTTTTCAACAAAATCACTTTTTCTCTTAGAGCGTTTTCGACTCACCTGCACCGATTGCACTCAGTGTATCTGCATCACCTCATGTAATAATACGAGATGAAGATGCTCTGAGTGCGCACTAGTGAGGACAATCGAAAGCGCTATTAATAAAGAAAAACCTGCCAGAAGGATAAATGCAAGTAGTTGGCAACACTGGTTCTAGATGCATGCGCCAAACAAAGTTTCGTATTTAACGCAGCTTTTGAAAGCGGTAATTAATTCTACGGGCGAATAGATATATTTGATAGTTTTGGTTTTGTTGTAGGAACAAGGCTTATAACAAATTCAGATTTTTTTATGTTGAAAAGCGCCCCCTGACTTGAAGAATTTAGGTTGGTAACACTGGTTGCAAAGTGGTGGTGGACAGAGTTATTTATTCCGGCGTGCGAGGTAGTGATAGTGCGGCATCGAAATTAAATCGTACAAAAGTAATTCCGAAAACATGACAGAACAAACGTAAGTTCATTAATCTTCGTTAATCCAATTTGTCGTAGCCCCGTGAGCTTTCATTTCATTCATTCGGAGTAATTTCAAGAAATATCCTCGCCTGGCGTCACGGCCATGATGAAACGCTGTTTTCCTATTTGATCGATTCTAGAATCGTCTGTGCTTTAATTGCGCTTCCATTAACTTTCAAATTAACCATTATGCTAATTTTACGGGTACAGTTTGCGTTAATTACACGTCGCACCGTTTCGAAGCTAAATTGCTTTCATAACCTCACTTTTTCCACGCAGGGTTATACCACCACCGGTGATGTGGGCACAGAGGTCCAACGTCATTCTTTTAACAGTAAATTTAGAAGACGTTAAAGATCCAGACGTAAAGTAAGTAGCAATTAGTTTTTTAATTCATTCATTTCTGTGTTTTTTTTGCCCCCTACGTACGTTTTGCCGGTGCCAACTTTGACATTACATTTGACGTTTATTTTAAATTTCCATTAGTGTTCCTTGGAGTTTTAATAAATCATGTTTTGTAGGTTCACGAAAAGCTCGGTATATTTCAAAGGAGTTGGCGGCTTAGAGAAAAGAACTTACGAAGTAACAATACCGTTGTACAAAGAAATAGATCCGGACAAAAGTAAAAGCTTCAATAGGGGAAGGTGTATCGAAATAATCTTAACGAAGGCGAACCAAGACGAGCCCTACTGGCCTACCCTGACGTCGGACAAAAAGAAACATCACTGGCTCAAGTGCGACTTCAATAAATGGCAGGACGAGGACGAATCGGGGGACGAGGGTCTGGCAGGCATGGGCGGCGGAGGTGACTTCGAGGAAATGATACGTCAAGTCTCGGGCGGCACCGGCGGAGGCAAGCCGTCCTTCGACGACCTCGACGAAGGTGAACACGATTCAGATGACGAATCCATACCCGATCTCGAATAATAGATAATAATAAAGTAGAAATCTCAATGTTATTATATAACATTTTACATATTTGCATTTTGTAATTATACGTGTCAGTTTCTTCCTCGTTTCGAATCGGGTTACCATCTTCAAACGGAAATGCATTTCTTTCTCATCCGAGCGCGATGCTAGTTGAAACGTATTTATTTATTTTTAAACGAGCAACGCGCCCGTTGTAACAACGTGTAATTTCCTGTTTTGTACTGTTTTGATTTATTAAATATCTATTATTGAGTATGTAATGTTTAAATGATAAGGTACAATTTTTTTTTACTTAAGTTTAGGCGAACGGTTAAATTAAAATGTGGATGTTACTAAGTTATAATGAAATTATGTAATAATAAAAGGAAAAGTAAATGGCATTCATTTAGAGTGCGTTCGCTACATCATCTCATGGTCAGAATTAAAATGAAGCAAAATGTAATATGTAAAGCGCGGATTTTTAGGATTAATGACGACGACGCCACCGACCGACTTGATACGTTGTTGCACTTTGCAAGCATTTCACTAACCGATAACCTTGGAAAATGTTATTCTCCCGCTCATTAATCATCACTAAGCAGCGGACGAATTATATTTTTCAAGGCTATCATAACTATGACACGTTTCGCCCCCCGCAACTAGAACTGTTGCGCCTAGAATGATCTCGAATCGCTGTGTTCTTCATGAGCTTACCAGCGACGACGAAAACGATTTTTCTCATATCCGAAATTTTTGGGGTTACACTCTAAGTTAGATTTTCGATTATGACGAATTTAATTTAGATAAACCACTAAAACTGCGCGGGAAAAGCTGCTTTTCCTGACCGAAACCGATGACACACTTTTGGAAAATTTATAACAAAAAATCAAAACCCCGAACTTAGAAAAAAATAAATCAAATTAAACCAAAATTTCGACGAGAAGCCAAACATAAGGAAACCGGGAACTGCAATTTCGACGAGAGATTTAACGCGGACCAAACATAAGGAAACCGGGAACTGGCTTATCTCCCTCGCTTAAGCTACTTAAAGGCTCGTCACCTCCAGGAAAAGTGAGGAGGGAAATTCTGCGAGATCAGCAAGAATTTGAATTCAGACGGTCCCCACAGTAGCTTCCAAGCGAAACTTTCCTCGTTACGAGAGGGCGTAAACGTCTCGTTTTTACTGAGTTTTACCCACGTCGCTCGTTCAAGGGGAGAGACGCACAGTGGCGTGATTTACGTTTGCTGAATCAACGGGAAAGGAAAATTTTTATCTCGTATCAGTATCAGTACTGATTTGAAAACGCATCCGAAGGTCATAAAAGCGATACGAACTCCGGCTTCTTTCCAAGAACAAGCAGGGCTGATAATCAAATGATTAAAATAAAATAAAAATAAATTAATTCAATAAATTCTCTACTAAAGCATTTTTCCGGGTCCTTACAGTAACTATGACATGCTTCACCCCCGCAAATAGAACTGTTGCGCCTAGAATGATCTCAAATTGCTATTTTCTTCATCTTTGATGCCCCCCCCCCTCGCGCTGCGTTATTATTTATGCCGGTGGTTAACAGTTAGCAAAATACTTGCAAAGTGCAGTGCAAGTTAATGATACGCTTCGCCCCCGCAACTAGAACTGTTGCGCTTAGAATAATCTCGAATCGCTATTTTCTTCATCTTGTTTGAAGTGCCTTCTCGCGCGGCTTGCG
This sequence comes from Serrognathus titanus, assembly GCA_039766575.1. Taxonomy (NCBI): domain Eukaryota; kingdom Metazoa; phylum Arthropoda; class Insecta; order Coleoptera; family Lucanidae; genus Serrognathus; species Serrognathus titanus. Next base: position 61,774,384 of record CM077914.1, read on the forward strand.
TTATTTACGCCTGCCAGTGGTTATCAGTTAGCGAAGTGCTTGCTTATCGTAACTATCACATGCTTCGCCCCCCGCAACTAGAACTGTAGCGGGTAGAATGATCTCGAATTGCTATTTTCTTTATCTTGTTTGATGTACCCCCTCGCGCTGCGTCGTTATTTATATCAGTGGTTAACAGTTAGCGAAATGCTTGCAAAATGTAGTGCAGGTTACCATAACTACGACACTCTACGCTCCCCGCAACTGGAACTGTTACGTCTAGAATCGTTTTCTTCCTCTTGTTTGATGTGCCCCCTTGCGCGCGGCGTCGTTTTTTACGCCAGTGGTTGAAAATAGTTAGCAAAATACTTACAAAGTGCAGTGCAGGTTATCGTAATCATGACACGCTTCACCCCCCCGCAACTAGAACTGTTGCGCCCAGAATGATCTCGAATCGCTATTTTCTTCATCTTGATTGATGTGCCCCCTCATGCGGCGTCGTTTTTTACACCAGTGATTGTCGGTTAGCGAAATGCTTGCAAAATGTAGTGCAGGTGACCATAACTAAGACACTCTACGCCCCCCGCAACTGGAACTGTTACGTCTAGAATCGTTTTCTTCCTCTTGTTTGATGTGCCCCCTTGCGCGGCGTCGTTTTTTACGCCAGTGGTTATCGGTTAGCAAAATACTTACAAAGTGCAGTGCAGGTTATCGTAACCATGACACGCTTCACCCCCCCGCAACTAGAACTGTTGCGCCCAGAATGATCTCGAATCGCTATTTTCTTCATCTTGATTGATGTGCCCCCTCATGCGGCGTCGTTTTTTACACCAGTGATTGTCGGTTAGCGAAATGCTTGCAAAATGTAGTGCAGGTGACCATAACTAAGACACTCTACGCCCCCCGCAACTGGAACTGTTACGTCTAGAATCGTTTTCTTCCTCTTGTTTGATGTGCCCCCTTGCGCGGCGTCGTTTTTTACGCCAGTGGTTATCGGTTAGCGAAATACTTACAAAGTGCAGTGCAGGTTATCGTAACCATGACACGCTTCACCCCCCCGCAACTAGACCTGTTGCGCCCAGAATGATCTCGAATCGCTATTTTCTTCATCTTGATTGATGTGCCCCCTCGTGCGGCGTCGTTTTTTACACCAGTGATTGTCGGTTAGCGAAATGCTTGCAAAATGTAGTGCAGGTTACCATAACTACGACACTCTACGCCCCCCGCAACTGGAACTGTTACGTCTAGAATCGTTTTCTTCCTCTTGTTTGATGTGCCCCCTTGCGCGGCGTCGTTTTTTACGCCAGTGGTTATCGGTTAGCGAAATACTTACAAAGTGCAGTGCAGGTTATCGTAACCATGACACGCTTCACCCCCCCGCAACTAGAACTGTTGCGCCCAGAATGATCTCGAATCGCTATTTTCTTCATCTTGATTGATGTGCCCCCTCGTGCGGCGTCGTTTTTTACACCAGTGATTGTCGGTTAGCGAAATGCTTGCAAAATGTAGTGCAGGTTACCATAACTACGACACTCTACGCCCCCCGCAACTGGAACTGTTACGTCTAGAATCGTTTTCTTCCTCTTGTTTGATGTGCCCCCTTGCGCGGCGTCGTTTTTTACGCCAGTGGTTATCGGTTAGCAAAATACTTACAAAGTGCAGTGCAGGTTATCGTAACCATGACACGCTTCACCCCCCCGCAACTAGAACTGTTGCGCCCAGAATGATCTCGAATCGCTATTTTCTTCATCTTGATTGATGTGCCCCCTCATGCGGCGTCGTTTTTTACACCAGTGATTGTCGGTTAGCGAAATGCTTGCAAAATGTAGTGCAGGTGACCATAACTAAGACACTCTACGCCCCCCGCAACTGGAACTGTTACGTCTAGAATCGTTTTCTTCCTCTTGTTTGATGTGCCCCCTTGCGCGGCGTCGTTTTTTACGCCAGTGGTTATCGGTTAGCGAAATACTTACAAAGTGCAGTGCAGGTTATCGTAACCATGACACGCTTCACCCCCCCGCAACTAGACCTGTTGCGCCCAGAATGATCTCGAATCGCTATTTTCTTCATCTTGATTGATGTGCCCCCTCGTGCGGCGTCGTTTTTTACACCAGTGATTGTCGGTTAGCGAAATGCTTGCAAAATGTAGTGCAGGTTACCATAACTACGACACTCTACGCCCCCCGCAACTGGAACTGTTACGTCTAGAATCGTTTTCTTCCTCTTGTTTGATGTGCCCCCTTGCGCGGCGTCGTTTTTTACGCCAGTGGTTATCGGTTAGCGAAATACTTACAAAGTGCAGTGCAGGTTATCGTAACCATGACACGCTTCACCCCCCCGCAACTAGAACTGTTGCGCCCAGAATGATCTCGAATCGCTATTTTCTTCATCTTGATTGATGTGCCCCCTCGTGCGGCGTCGTTTTTTACACCAGTGATTGTCGGTTAGCGAAATGCTTGCAAAATGTAGTGCAGGTTACCATAACTACGACACTCTACGCCCCCCGCAACTGGAACTGTTACGTCTAGAATCGTTTTCTTCCTCTTGTTTGATGTGCCCCCTTGCGCGGCGTCGTTTTTTACGCCAGTGGTTATCGGTTAGCGAAATACTTACAAAGTGCAGTGCAGGTTATCGTAACCATGACACGCTTCACCCCCCCGCAACTAGAACTGTTGCGCCCAGAATGATCTCGAATCGCTATTTTCTTCATCTTGATTGATGTGCCCCCTCGTGCGGCGTCGTTTTTTACACCAGTGATTGTCGGTTAGCGAAATGCTTGCAAAATGTAGTGCAGGTTACCATAACTACGACACTCTACGCCCCCCGCAACTGGAACTGTTACGTCTAGAATCGTTTTCTTCCTCTTGTTTGATGTGCCCCCTTGCGCGGCGTCGTTTTTTACGCCAGTGGTTATCGGTTAGCGAAATACTTACAAAGTGCAGTGCAGGTTATCGTAACCATGACACGCTTTACCCCCCGCAACTAGAACTGTTGCGCCCAGAATGATCTCGAATCGCTATTTTCTTCATCTTGATTGATGTGCCCCCTCATGCGGCGTCGTTTTTTCCACCAGTTATTGTCGGTTAGCGAAATGCTTGCAAAATGTAGTGCAGGTTACCATAACTACGACACTCTACGCCCCCCGCAACTGGAACTGTTACGTCTAGAATCGTTTTCTTCCTCTTGTTTGATGTGCCCCCTTGCGCGGCGTCGTTTTTTACGCCAGTGGTTATCGGTTAGCGAAATACTTACAAAGTGCAGTGCAGGTTATCGTAACCATGACACGCTTCACCCCCCGCAACTAGAACTGTTGCGCCCAGAATGATCTCGAATCGCTATTTTCTTCATCTTGATTGATGTGCCCCCTCATGCGGCGTCGTTTTTTACACCAGTGGTTGTCGGTTAGCGAAATGCTTGTAAGTGTAGTGCAGGTTATCGTAACCATGACACGCTTCGCCCTAATTTGTAGGTAATAGAAACGGCATGCGCTTCCCTCACTGCGCGTAATTCAGTACGCCTCTGACGTTAACCTTGAAAAATATAAAGTTTCCGCCCAATAATCATCACGCCACAACACGAACGCCGACTAAAAAGATGACTCATGATCTAAATACGTGCTTTAATAATATTTTTCTATTTTCTAGGAAATTTTGTTGCAAGTCGGTTTGGTTTTTAGGTAAAAATTCGGCGCCGCAAGATGTCCCACCTAAACTATAAAAGAAAATTCCGTAGAAAATCAAAACTAAAAGCAGCAATCATTTTTATTAATGAACAGTTCATAAATTAATGTCTCAATTAAATAGGCGCTCGTCTTCTTCACTTTTCATTAACTCCCCTTGCTCTCTTGCTGCTCAAATTTCGGGTATTTTCCTTCGACGTCACGCCAGGACACTTTGCTGTACGACAAATTATGAACAACCTCTCCGATTTCGTCCAACTGAAACAAAAACAATAATAATAATTCCGGATGGCGTTAAATAAAGAGGTCTCGGCCGGCGTACCGATATTCTAACTTGCGCCATGGAATCCCGTTCCCGTAAAGTTACGCTGTGGGGTTCCTTTAGCGTGTCGAAATCTATGGTGATACCGTACGGAATGGCAATTTCATCGGTGCGCGCGTACCTCCTTCCAATCGACCCGGAGCTGTCGTCGACCTTATGCGAAACGTTGACCTTTGTCAAGGCATTTGCTGCAGGGAGAAAACAGAAATTAGTTTCATGTTCATCACGACCTACTAGATTTCACGAGACGTTATCTACGTTAAGTATTTATCCGCATATTAACGACTAACTTTTACGACATCGCAGACATTGCACTTTGTGAACATTTCGCTAACCGACAACCTTGTAAAATAGAGTTTTCCCGCTCGTTAGTCATCATTCCGCAACGCAAGATGGATTCATGAAGACCTAAGTCCGTGCTTTAATTATGAGAAAGCCATTTATTTACTTACACAGCTGCTTGACGAAGGGTTGAAATTCGGGGTTGGAACTCAAAGGCAAGACGCTACATTTAAGCGGGGCGACAACAGCGGGTAACGACAGGTACGTCCTCTGCTCGTCGTTATCTCTCACCTTGAAATTATGCTCAAAAATGGCGTACATTATCCTTCCAATGCCTGCAACAAATCATTGCAGTAGAATTCTGAAACGTCGAGGGGGTTGGAAAAAGGGCGCACCAAACGAAGGCTCCACCACACTCGGAATGATTTCCTCGACGTGCAAGGTTTTCGCGTAGCGTTTCACTTCGATCATCTCCTTGGTTACAGCGTATTCCTTACCGTCTATAGCAAAATTGCTAACTCTGTAATCAATAGGTTAGTAGAGTAGGTAAGGAATTGGGGTACTGCAACTAACTCGCTTTCACATAGCTCTGCTTCCAGTTTCTCAATGTCGGGAGGACTAAGGGACGCAAGCTTCTCAGTGACGAGCCTCGCATCTTTTTTAAAGACTTTTCCAATCAGTGCCTTGTTGGGAACGGCGTCGATGACGTCTACAATACGAGGCTCGCTCAGTTTCTTTTCCGCCGCAAGACGAATGCCCGTGGCTTTCGTATGCTGGGTCAAGTCAAAGGCTGACCTATCCGCACAACCCACGCATTCCACCCAACCCTGTAAGTCGCTTGATATGTCAGAATCCTTGGCGTTTATTTAAATTTGCTTACGTAGCTGGTGAGACACTCGGCGTCCCAACAGTCCTGGGCGTAGTGAGCCATCTCGTTGGACATGTGCTGGCGGAACCTCAGTTTGCTGGGGTCGACTCCGGATTGTACCATGAAAGCATGGATCCTTGCCATGAAATAACCAAGCGTTTCGTTCGCCACTAATTTCTGTAATGATTTGTAAAGGCGAAGATCATCGAATAAGTCAGTCGCAGCCGCAAGCTTTGGATAAAATAAAATTGGGCTTACGTTATCGACGGCTTCGCCTATGGTGAGTTTATGCGCCGGCTTTCCGTCCATCTGATCGCACGCTGAGTAGAGCAACAACACCGTGTTCCTGGCGGACTCAAATTTTGGGTGCTGCTTCTCGTTTGGGTCGCAGAAATGTTCGATCTCGGCCATCGTGAATTCGCGCACGCGAATAAGGCCAGAGCGAGGTGATATCTCGTTGCGGAACGAATTCCCTGGAACAAAGTTATTGATCCTTTAAACGGAAACTGAATTATGGGTTCATCCTTGAATTGTGTGGTCAGCAAGCTTACGATTTCGGCCCACGCCTTATTTAAACGTGCGCTACTTCTATTGCCGACGGAATGAGGAAGGGATTCGGGTCGTCGCGGATGATTACCTAATTAGGAGTGGGATTAATCTGGATCACTCTCTGTTCTGGATTTATGAGAAATACTAGCAACCTGAAGGCTGCAAATTTTGGGAGGGTCAAAAACCAAATGCCAGCTAAAGTCAAAGGGATAGGTCGAGGTCATACGTAACCCCACAGTACATTAAAATAAACAAAAGTCACCAGTTATTGCACACTTGTCTTCATTTGTCCAGCATCCGGCTTATAAAGAAACAAATCCACCGCAGGTTTAAGTTAACCGAACGATAAACAACGAAAAACGTTGAGTAAAGTTAAACCACGAAGCACAGATCCGCTTTCAGGACTCCGCCCATTGGACCTGACAACGAAAAACGTTAAAGTTGAACCATGAAGCACGGATCCACTTCTAGGACTCCGCCCACTGGACCTGACAACGAAAATCGTTTTAAGAAATCCCAACGACAACAAGTAAACAAAAGACGATCGACATCGCATTCAATTTTGAGTTTGTTTCAAGAAAAGAGATGATAAATAAAAGCAAAAAAAAAAAAAAAACAATAATACAAGAAGAAAAAATAAATAAAAAAAGACGATCGATGATGTAGGAAATTGTGGAAAAAATTCCGTCTTTCGTTTCTTCATCGAAGCGATTGTTTTGCATTTGTTATTTTTTTTGTTTTTGAGCTGAACTTAAAAAAAAAACATTTTCTTATTGAAAAAACCAGAACTTATTGACTGTGATCAAATCAAGAATCAAAAATTAGAAAACAAACAAAAAAGAGCGCATGCGTATCGTTTTTCTTTTGTTTTTTTTTTTTTTAGTCTTGTTAACTATTTTGTGTTGAAAAAACAAAGGGCGAACGATTATGAAAAATCAACAATAAAAAATTGGAAAACGAAAATCGCATTTGTTTTTTTTTTTTTTGAGTCGAACGTAATGAAAACTTTTTGCGACTATTTCGTACAGAAAAAACAAAAGACGATTGATCGTGAAAATCAAGATCAAACTTAATTAAAATTTAAAAAAAATAAACTTAAAAAAGCAATCTCGATCGTTTTTCAATTTATTTTTTTTGTAGGACGCAAGTCGAACATAAAAGAAAACGTTTAGAACTATTTTGTATTGAAAAAAAAAAAAAAACAAAAGACGATTGATCGTAACAAATCGTTATCAAAATTAAATTTAAAAACAAAAAATGTAAAAGAGGGTCAAATTTGTCCGTCATTTGAGTCGAATGTAAAAAAAAAATTCAAAACAAAAAACGATTGATTGTGAAAAATCAAGACTCAAAAATTAGAAAAGGAACAGCAAATGAAAAGAGCAAACAAATGTTTTTGTTTTTTTTTTGCTTTGAATCGAAAATAAAAGAAAACTTTTGCAACTTGAAAAAATAAAAGACGAACGATTGTGAAAAATCAACAATAAAAAATTAGAAAACGAAATAAAACCGAAAAATAGCATTTGTTTTTTTTTTTCTTGGGTCGAACGTATTGAAAACTTTTTCGCGACTATTTTTTATTGAAAAAACAAAAGACGACTGATAGAAAACGAAAGAGGAACAAGTGTTGATCGTTTCTCATTTGTCTTCTTTCTTGTCCTGGTCGGACGTAAAACAACTTTTTGCGACTGTTTTAATTAAAAAAACAAAAGAAGATCGATTGTGAAAAAAACAAAAGAAAATTAATTGTGAAAAATCAAGAATCGATAACTTTTGCGGCGACTGTTTTGTATAAAAAAAGACAATTGATTGTGAGAAGTCAATGTCAAAATTAATTAAAACTTGAGAACATAGAACGCCGACCGTTTTTCATTTGTTGGTCTTTTGAAACGAATGTAAAAAAAAGCAAACAAAAGACGATTCAATGTGAAAAATCAAGAATCAAAAATTAGAAAATGAACGGCAAATAAAAAGAGCAAATGTCTATCGTTATTCATTCGTTTTCTTTTTTTGTTTTCAATCGAACATAAAAGAAAACTTTTGCAACTGTTTTATATTGAAAAGACAAAAGACGAACGATTGTGAAAAATCAACAGTAAAAAATCAGAAAAGGAGAAACGAAAAATGGCATTTTTGCGACTATTTTTTATCGAAGACACGAAAGTCGATTAATTGTGAAAAGCCAAGAATCGAAAATCAGAAAACGAAAATAAATCGAAAAATAGCATTTGTTTTTTTTTTTGAGACGAACGTAGTGAACATTTTTTTTGCAACTATTTTTTATCGAAAAACAAAAGACGATTGATAGAAAGAGGAACAAATGTTCATCGTTTCTCATTTGTTTTTTTTTTTTATTTAGTTCTGGTCAGACGTAAAACAACTTTTTGCGACTGTTTTAATTAAAAAAAAAAAAAACAAAAGAAGATTGGTTGTGAAAAATCAAAAACTTTTGCAACTGTTTTGTACAGAAAAAAACAAAAGACGATTGATTGCGAAAAATCAAGATCAAAGTTAAGTAAAATTTAAAAAACAAAAAAAAAAACCTAAAAAACAACGTCGATCGTTTTTCATTTTTTTTGTCGGGCGCAAGTCGAACATAAAAGTAAACGTTTGCAACTATTCTGTATTGGAAAAACAAAAGACGATTGATCGTGAGAAATTAATATCAAAATTAATTAAAACTTGAAAACAAAAAACGTAAAAAAGGATCAAATGTCGATCGTTTTTCATTTGTTCGTCTTTTGAGTTGAATGTAAAAAAAAATCCAAACAAAAGTCGATTGATTGTGAAAAATCAAAAATTAGAAAATGAAACCCAAATAAAAATAGCAAATGTCTATCGTTTTTCATTTGTTTCTGTTTTTTCTTTGAGTTGAACATAAAAAAAAAAACTTTTGCAACTACATGTTCTTGTTGAACCACGAAGCACGGATCTACTTTGGCCCTGACAACGAAAAACGTTAAGTAAAGTTGAACCACGAAGCACAGATTCACTTTTAGGACTCCGCCCACTTGACCTGACAACGAAAAACGTTAAAGTTGAACCACGAAGCACGGATCCACTTTTTAGGACTCCACCCACTGGACCTGACAAAGAAATAACGTTAAGTAAAGTTAAACCACGAAGCATAGATCCGCTTTTAGGACTCCCTCCCACTGAACCTGATAACGAAAAACGTTAAAGTTGAACCACGAAGCGCGGATCTACTTTAGGACTCCGCCCAGTGGAAATGACAACGAAAAATGTTAAGTAAAGTTAAACCACGAAGCACAGATTCACTTTTAGGACTCCGCTTACTGGACCTGACAACGAAAAACGTTAAAGTTGAACTTTTCTTCATTTATTTGTCGATTGTCTATTGTTTTATTTTACGTCAAGTGTTCTGGAATTATTTCATTTTCTTTCGTAAACATGATGATCGATGATCGTTATTTGCTGTTCTGTCTTTTTTTTCTTTCTTTGTAAAAAAATACGTTCGTCATTTGTTTTTCTTTCTATTTTTTCTTTTCCTCTTGAAATTATCGTTTTTTCTTTCTTCGTTTTCGATTACATTTTTCCAAGAGTCAAAAATGTCCTTTTTTGTTTTTATTTATTTCTTTTCGGTTTTCTGTGTTTTTCCTTTTTTGTTTCTTCGTGAATTTCAAATTACTATACGTCTTGAATATTTATTATTAATTATTTTTTTTTAAATAATGTCTCACATTGGCTTTCAAATTAATTATTTTTTTTTTCTTTTTTCTGAAATTATTTCATTTTCTTTCGCAAACATCATTTGTTTTACTGTCTTCTTTCTTTCGCAAAAATTACGATCGTCATTTGTTTTTATTTTCCTTCGTTTCGCTTGGAGTTTTTTTTTTGTTTTTGTGGTCAAGGTGCACCGTTTGAGTTGGCAGTGCTGAATTTCATTTTTATTAAATGCCAACTCACTAAAATTTCGAAATTTTTTGAAGAAAAAATTGTATCCCGATTTGACGTTTAACAATAAACGAAAATTAATTTGTTTGGGGACTTCAAAGTCTTTAAGTTTGAATTTCGCGTTCAAATATTTCCGTGCGTTTTGACTTTTTTTTTGCGATCATCATTTGTTTATCGACTGTTTTTGAGTTTGAAATTCGTCCTCGAAGGTATTCTGGTCGTTTTTTGAATTTCCTTTGTTGTGGTCGCTGTAATTGTTTGAAAGAAAGTCTCACAATAGTTTCAGATTAAACCATTTTTTGTTTATTTTATTTCTCTATCGTCTTTTGTTTTGCTTAACGTCAAAAATTGCACAATTGTCTTAAAATATATCTTAATTTTAGAAAGTCGGCCCAATTTAGTGTATTTATTGAGAAGTTTTGTTTTTATGTTATTTTTTTGAATTTTACAAATTTTCTTCATTTATTTGTCGATTGTCTTTTATTTTACGTCAAAAATTGCAGAATTGTCGAATATCATAAAATATATCTTAATTTTAGAAAGTCGAGCCACTTTTATTTATTTCGAGGGGATTTTTTTTTATATTTGTTACTTTTCAATTTTATAAGTTTTATTCATTTATTTGTCGATTGTCTGTTGTTTTATTTTACGTCGAGTTTTCATTTTCTTTCGTAAACATGATGATCGAGCGTCATTTGCTGTTCTGTCTTCTTTTTCTTTCTTTGTAAAAAAATACGTTCGTCATTTGTTTTTGTTTTCTTCTTGAAATTATCGTTTTTTTTTCTTCGTTTTCGATTACCTTTTTCCAAGAGTCAAAAATGTTTGTTTTTATTTATTTCTTTTCAGTTTTCTGCATTTTTCCTTTTTTTTTGTTTCTTCTTGAATTTCAAATTACTATATCTCTTGAATATTTATTAATAATTAATTTTTGTTTTAAATAATGTCTCACGCTAGCTTTTTCAAATAATTCTTTTTTTTTGCGTATAATTTCTGAAAAGTATTTCATTTCGCGCAAACATCATTTGTTTTACTGCCTTCTTTCTTTTCTTAAAAATTACGATCGTCATTTGTTTTTGTTTTTCTTCGTTTCCCTTGGAGTTATTCTTTTATTATTATTTTCCATTTCGATACGTTTTTCCAAGAGTTAAAAATATTTTTGTTTTTTGTTTTTATTTGTCATCTGCGCGCGCTCCTCGTTCTTTTGCGAATCATTTGTTTTTCTTACTTTTTTCAGAAATGCATTAAATTTTTTACTTGGACGCCCACTGGACCTGACAATGAAAACCGTTAAAGTTGAACCACGAAGCACAGATCCACTTTTAGGTCTCCACTCGCTGGTCCTGACCGTAATAGGACCGTGCTAAGGCCATAAGGATGTTTTTTTTTTGTATGGGTTGCCCCGATTACGGCCGATGGTTCCAACCTTAAAGGACTCCCCTCACTAGACCTGATCGTAACCGGCCCTACACTTGCAAAAAAACATTCTCTCTCCATAGCTTTATATGAGATAACGTCCATTATCCCGCATCGCGTCCATCAGACACCGGACTGTACCGTGCCGGGCGTTATCTCTTATGAAACTATTGGTGGGCCGAAGTCGTAACCCTACTAATCAACAACGATTGAATTTGCCGCTCTACAATAATTTTTTATTGTCCGAAAGTATAATTGATAGCTTTACAGGTAAATGCGAAATGAAAGATTGATGGTAATCTAGACGCGAGCCTTCTTCAATCATTGTCGATCACAGTGTATGTCAGCTTCTCTCGTTTTCAAAATTCTAGAAAACTGAATCAAACATGGCTGGCTTCCATGGCAAATTTAAAACAGCTTACCGATTTGTGCTGCTGCAAACGGAAGTTTTCCCTGGTTGAATTCCAGAAGGCGCTTGAAATTAACGAAAATCCCCTGGGCCGTCTCAGGCCTCAGAAATCTGCGAAAAGGAATCGCTCGTACGTGAAAAATTTAATTCGTTCAGAAAGGAACAAACCCTTTAACGAGTCCGGAAGGTCCGATTTGGGTGCCGAACATGAGGTTGAATTCGATTGGCTCCGAGAGTTCGTTTCCGGTCAGGGGGCTTTTCATGTTGAACTTCTTCATGATCGCAGACATTTCTTCCTTATTCATGCCGTCCAGCTGGAAGGGTTGTTGTTCAAACGAAGAAGGAAGAGGAGGGTGGGGTATACGTTACCTTAATAATTATGTCGGCGCATTCCGCTTTCAGGGCTTCGGGCGCCTTCTTATCTGCGGCGACTTTTTCTAGATGAGCTTTTATGAGGTGGTCCAAACGGAAACACTCTCCGGTGTTCACGTCTTTGGTCATCAAGTCGGCGAATCTATCGACATGTCCGGAAGCTCTGCAAGATTATAATTTATTATAATCGGACGGGCAGGTTCAAAGTCGTTTACTATACTTTGTCCACGACTAAAAAAACTAAGAATTTTTAATTACCTACAATTTAAATAACAGTGCTACTAAAACCAACTAGCCTAGTTACTGAGGCAAAACCGGTACTAATTCCGATAGATGGCGCTGTTATTTTCAAATATTGGCGATTGACAATGGCAAGTTCGTTGCAAAGCAAGTTCTGTACGTTTACTGGATGAGTCACTAATTTTCTTCTATTCGAGCTACGTGTTTCTCTTGTTCGTCAAGAGATGGCGCTACTCAAAGTACAACGTGTTTCGCTTGTTAGGCCAAGAGATGGCGCTGATCGGTACGATGAAAATATTGCTCGACAAACTTTTGGCGACGACTTTATTGAAAGCCTCTCAATTTCGATCAAGAAGTTGTACCCTTCGAAAGTTATCCTAAACAAAAATATTGCCGTTGACCAAAAGATGGCGCCACGAGGGGTTTTCACTAATTAACTGTTTTCATTAATAAAATATCGGGTGTTTATCGGATGAGTCACTAATTTTCTTTAATTCAAGCTACGTGTTTCTCTTCTTGATTAAGAGATGGCGCTATTGAAAGTACGACGTGTTTCTCTTATTGGCCAAGAGATGGCGTTGATTGGTATTGAAAAGCCTTTCTATTTCTATCAAGAAGCAGTGTTCTTCAAAAGCTATCCTAAGTAAAAATATTGCTGTTGATCAAAAGATGGCGCCACGAGGGTGTTCACTAATTAGTTGTTTTCATTAATAAAATATCGGGTGTTTACTGGATGAGTCACTAATTTTCTTTAATTCAAGCTACGTGCTTCTCGTGTTGGTCAAGAGATGGCGCTATTCAAAGTACAACTGTTTCACTCGTTGGTCAAGAGATGGCGCTATTCAAAGTACAACGTGTTTATCTTGTTGCCCAAGAGATGGTGCTGATTGTTACGATGGAAAATGTTACCCGACGACGACTTTATCGGAAACCTTTCTATTTCGATCAAGAACTTGTAACCTTCGAAAGTTATCCGTTATGCTGTTAACCAAAAGATGGCGCTTCGATAGGTGTTCATTAATTAATTGTTTTCATTAATTAAATGTCAGGTGATTACAGAATGAGTCACTAATTTGGTGTAATTCAAGCTGCGTGCCTCCCTTGTTGGTCAAGAGATGGCGCTATTCAAAGCACAACGCGTTTCTCTTGTTGGTCAAGAGATGGCGCAGATTGGTACGATGGACAATATTACTTGACAAGCTTCTGGCGACGACTTCATTGAAAACCTTTCTATTTCGATCAAGAAGTTGTACCCTTCGAAAGTTTCCCGAAATAAAAATATTGCTGTTGACCAAAAGATGGCGCCTCAATAGGTGTTCACTAATTAACCGTTTTCATTAATAAAATATCGGGTGTTTACTGGGTGAGTCACTAATTTTTTGTAATTTAAGCTACGTATTTCTCTTGTTGGTTAAGAGATGGCGCTATTCAAAGTACAACGTGTTTCTCTTGTTAGGCCAAGAGGTGGCGCTGATTGGTACGATGGAAAATATTACTCGACGAACTTTAGCGACGATTTTATTGAAAATCTTTCCATTTCGATCAAGAAGTTGCATCCTTCGATAGTTATCCTAAATAAAAATATTGCCGTTGACCAAAAGATGGCGCCATGAGGCGAGTTCGTTGCTCAACTGTTTCTATTGACAATTCTATTGACGAAATACCGAGTTTCACGTGTGAAAGGTGTGCCGCAAACATCCACTAACACTTCAAAAGGAAAGTTTTCAAAAATTTATACAGGGTGAGTCGCTAATATGTGCGTCCCTCATTTATAGAACGACACAGAATTGTTGTAGAAAATTTTTGAACACTACAAGTCGCATGCGGATTAGAAAAAAGAGACTCCAAATTATTATGCTTTAGAGTATTACAACCTAAAATTATTTCGACGTATACGGGGGGGGGGTATTTAAAACGTTGACAGCATGCAGCATGTTTTTTTTTAAAACGGAAACACTCGTGAACACCATAAACAATGATGGTTACCATGGCACCGAGAATAATGATTATTATCTGCTGGCAGTGAGTTGTGGATAGCATCATTCTTGACCAAACACTTGAATAATTGCCAGATTATTGAGTAGTCGTGGACAAAACTTAATTAATACCGTCCGCCTTGTGAGAATTACAAAAACCCACCTCTATTACCGCATACCGTGAACACCCTGTAGGTGCGAACCGAGTTTAAAATAATTTTTGGCCTACAACTTAGGGATCGTACTAAAATAAACGAAGAAAATAAACTTCATGGGCACAGCAGAAACACAAATTGCATTTTTTCTCCACCTTGCGATGCGCCATTGTTTTCTCTGTTAACTCTAAAACACGAAACGCATAAAACCCTACAATTTTTGTATTTGAACTTTTTCCCTGGCTCCTCAAATAAAGCCTCTAAGTGGGTTGTAAAATATATCAAAAAAAAACCTGTGTAATATTCCACTTAAAAAAAGTGTAAAACAATTGAACATCTTCAAAAGTTTGACAGTCGTTTGTTTTAAATACATACTATGGTGACGTAAAGTAATGTGACACACATAATTAAAACCACCAACCTTATGAGAATTCAAAATAAAAATGAGATATGTAACCGCATACCCTGAACACCCTGTATGAAACTAGTTTTGACTTAAAACTTAGGGATTTTACTAAAATAAAACAAGAAAAATTGGTAACGCGTGACGAATGTTGCAGCGTGGGGGCTCGTAAGTTGCCGAAAGTCTTTCGTGTAGTGTATTGTCGGAAGCACATCCGTGTAGCTTATTGTCGGAAACACACACACACGACCATTTCGTGCAGTTTATTGTCGGAAGCACACACTTAACCCTCCCGTGAAGCTTATTGTTGGAACACTTCCGTGCAGCCTATTGTCGGAAACATCCATCGCACACATCTTTTATTGAGAACAACGCTTACACTTCACACATACATTGGCGTCCTGTTACAATCAGGTTTAATGGGCGGAGTCCTTAAATTGTCTAAACGTACGTACAAGTCGAGTCTGTTAAAAGGCCGAAAAAGGGAGGTGGGTTGATTCCTCTTCGTCCAAATCTCCGTGCGAACTCGCCTTAACCACGCTGGCCCGTATCGCGTCCATCAGACACCGGACCGTACCGTGACAGGCGTTATCTCATATGACACCATGGAGAGAATGTTTTTTGCATGTGTCGGTCCCGTCATGGACGTAGCACGGTCCTCTTACGGTCAGGTCTAGTGGGCGGAGTCCTCAAGTTGTCTCAACGTACGTCAAAGTGCACTTCTTCGAGTCTGTTAAAAGTCCTGCGGTTATAATGGCCGAAAAAGGGACTTCGTCGAAGTCCCCGTGCAGTCATGCCTTACGTCCCCGTGTGAACTCGCCTTAACCATTAGCGTGATTATGGCACGCTACGCTTTCCCGCAACTGGAATTGTTCCGCCTAAAATCATCTCGAATCACTATTTATTGTCGAAAGCACATCCGTGCAGCTTATTGTCGGAAACACAAACACGACCATTTCGTGCAGTTTATTGTCGGAAGCACACATACGACCCTTCCGTGCAGCTTACTGTCGGAAGCACATCCATGCAGCTTATTGTCGGAAGCACACACACACACACAACTATTTCGTGCAGTTTATTGTCGGAAGCACATATACGACCCTTCCTAGGGGCCTATTGTCGGAAGCACATACTTAACGCTCCCGTGAAGCTTATTGTCGGAAGTACACACACAACCCTTCCGTGCAGTTACGTTAGCAGAGAGTTCGCCCTCCAGTGGCCCAAGCGATAACCGGTCAAGAGAGCAGAGTTTATTTCTATTTGTTGTTAAAGTTTGAAGTTGTGTTGATTAACATGTATATATGAGAACACCCCCGCAATATTCGAGTTTCTATGACAGTTAAGACCACTTCACAATAGAACAACTTGTCACTGACAAGAATGACAGTGACAAGTTCTTTTTGCTCGCGACTGTACTTTGGTAGAAAAGTGATAATGAATATGCTTTTATCAGTTTCAGTCGAAATGGAAAAGAAAAGAAAATCTATGCGAGTTCTTTGGTTGCGCAATACATTTTTCCGGCGCCATCTGTTAAGAATTCCTGTAATCACACGTTTTTAATGTTCTTAAAAAACAAAAGAATATTAAAATTACATATAGAGCAAAGTAAACGAAAAGCGATCGTGATCGTGTGCAGCGAATCTCGATTTGTTTTTCATCGAAAACACAACAACGACGTTTTCATAAAAATGAAAATGTCACAAAAAAAAGCAACTAACATTCAATTGGCCGGGGAAAAAAAAACAAATGACGATCGCAAAGAGTTTTCCCTTCATTCGAGATGCAAACCTTCAATCATCAATCAAAATCCAACTTAGAAAACCACATGCAAGCAACGCAGTAGGGTAGAGCACCATCTAGTGGCGAACTGAAATTCAATTGGCCGGGGAAAAAAAAAACAAATGACGATCGCTTTCGCAAAGAGTTTTCCCTTCATTCGAGACGCAAACCTTCAATCATCAATCAAAATCCAACTTAGAAAATCACGTGTAAGCAAAGCAGTAGGGTAGAGCGCCATCTATTGGCGAACTGAAATTCGATTGGCCAGGAAAAAAAGCAAACGACGATCGCTTTCGCAAAGAGTTTTTCCTTCATTCGAGACGCAAACCTTCAATCATCAATCAAAATCCAACTTAGAAAACCACGTGCAAGCAAAGCAGTAGGGTAGAGCGCCATCTATTGGCGAACTGAAATTCAATTGGCCAGGAAAAAAACAAATGACGATCGCTTTCGCGAAAGAGCTCTCCCTTCATTTGAGACGCAAACTTTCAATCATCATTCAAAATCCAACTTAGAAAACCACGTGCAAGCAAAACAGTAGGGTAGAGCGCCATCTATTGGCGAACTGAAATTCAATTGGCCAGGAAAAAAAAACAAATGACGATCGCTTTCGCAAAGAGCTCTCCCTTCATTTGAGACGCAAACCTCCAATCATCAATCAAAATCCAACTTAGAAAATCACGTGCAAGCAAAACAGTAGGGTAGAGCGCCATCTATTGGCGAACTGAAATTCAATTGGCCAGGAAAAAAAAAACAAATGACGATCGCTTTCGCAAAGAGTTTTCCCTTCATTCGAGACGCAAACCTTCAATCATCAATCAAAATCCAACTTAGAAAACCACATGCAATCAAAGCAATAGGGTAGAGCACCATCTACTGGCGAACTGAAATTCAATTGGCCAGGAAAAAAACAAATGACGATCGCTTTCGCAAAGAGTTTTCCCTTCATTCGAGATGCAAACCTTCAATCATCATTCAAAATCCAACTTAGAAAACCACGTGCAAGCAAAGCCAGTAGGGTAGAGCGCCATCTATTGGCGAACAGAAAGAACTTTTTAATTGAGCACTTTGAAAACTTAACGGTTTTTTTTTTAGATTTGTCGTCGAAGTTGGCGGTGACAAGGTGCTTATTGTGAACGCACCACAATTATGATCGTTTGTTGTAAATCTTATTTGATTACTGTCCTTTTTCGTTTGTTATTATTGTGTTGGCCTCTCGGTGCTGTTGAGTTCGAGACCTCGAAAGCAAGGTTAGGTATGGCAAGTTGGAACGTCAAATTGACAACTGTCATGATGATGATGATGGTTCACAATTAAATTTTCATGGCCAACTTCAACAACAGATTTAAAAAAAAACACTCTTTATATGTCCAGATGATAAAAGATGTGTCCACGAAGTCCAATTCGATCTGGAAAGGAAAACCTAACCTGAAAGAACCAGAGCGCCATCTTTCGGCCATGTTAGGAAATACTTAAGTGCATAATTGAGTTAAATTAAGGTTTTTGCTTCTAGTGACTTAGTGATTTTCTATTGAACTTCCAAGCACAAATTATTCAAAATTAATTCTCAACAGAAATTGAAGGTATAAATTTCATTAACGCCACCAGTGTAGGTTTCTATTACTAAGGTTTGGTGGCGCCATCTCTTAAATTTTTCTTCGATCATAACTTGTGAAAAATGAATACTTTTTAGAAAATCTGGGGGAGTCTGGAATTAAAAGTTAATATTTAAATTAATTTTAATTACGAAAGAAACAAGCGCACACGTCTTTTTGTTTTCTTTTGCTTCAACCACCGTGGCGTGGCGATCGCTGGCGCTAGCGAATTATCGATTATCATCGTATATGCCTTTTCTCGTATTTAAACTAAAAAATTAGTTGTTTTTTTCGTCCACTTTCATCTTATGCAAAGGAATCTCCATCCTCGAAAGAAATTTTCAGTAAAATCCGATAATTTTGACAGCAGCCTGTCATAATTTTATGCCGTATGAGTGGCAACACTGCTAGTGTGGTTCCCTCTTCAGAACCCAAAAAAATTGGCTCTGGCCGAAGAATGCGAGAACTTTGATGTTTAATTTCAGAAGCCAAGGTACACCGAGAGTCAAAAGTAAATAAATAAAAAATAAAATAAGCAGATTTGTGGACAAACAGGCAAACAGACATTACTTTTAAGGTTCAGTGTACATCGCCTAATTATCTAATATCTAAGTTACCCATCCCCAATTTGAAAAAAAATTAATTTACTTTAATACGGGCTCAGGTGTCAAAATGGAACAATCGACTTCCAGCATTTGTTCTTCCAAAACAAAAAACTGCCTCCAGGCCTGCAGTAAGTTGGCCTTGAAAGCACACCCCATTGGTCCGAAATCGAACTGCCCGGTGATGCCACCGTAAATCGCAAAGGACTGGTCATAAAAGAACCTTCGCTTTAACAAATCCTCCATCTTAGCGCGGTCGAAAGTTGTGACGCTCGGTGCAAGGCTCAACTCCTTTTCCTCCAGCAACTTCTTGCGCAGCTTCAGCTCGGCGACTGCTCTTTTAACGTCCAATTCAGGAGACTTGTCTTCCTTTAATTTCCTGACCAAATCACCCTAAAAGTCCAAAACGTGGAAGATTTAAGTATGGCACGTTGTGGTGAGGAGTTCAAAGCTTACTTGTTCTTTAACACTGGCCCTTAAGGGCGCTAGGATTTCTTCCGTTTTGGTATCTGCCATGTCTTCCAAATCCGTTTGTCGCAACTTGACGTTTCTGTGTTTCTTTTTTGTTCCCCACGCACCGGTAACACTGCTGATGTAAATGTGTTTTGTGGTTATGAAATTTATTGAAAGCGAGTTGCGGTTGTGCTTTTTTGACGAAACGCTTCTTAAACTGCACAGCTGATTAAATATACACAGGAGTTTCATTTACTTTCATTTAAAAATTGCCACGATGCAACTTCGCTGAGAGAAAGTCAGCCGGGTTTTTACCAAGTGTAGACGTGCAGACTTGCTCCTTGCGATGTTCGAGTGGTCAATTCATTCTCTTTTTTCTTTAAACTCGCAGGGAGCCATTCCAAGCGAACCTACGAATTCTTCTTCTCCTTCTTTAGAGTGTTAAGCTTAAGAGAGGTTAATGGTTGTAGTTGATAGTTTCCATACGAGCATGACTACGAACATGCTTGCGTATGTGCAACCGGCCTTAGACCCAAATCACACAAGAAAAACACGTGTATAAAATACAGATGTGTCATGGCGTCTTCGATTCATCGCACTAGTGTGCACTCATCTCGTATTATTACAAGAGGTTAAAAAAAGATGCAAATACTCTTGAATGCAACCAGTGCAGGTGAATCGAAAACGCCAGTGGCTTGCCCATGTGGAATCGGTCTTAGACCCAAATCACACAACTAAAACACGTGTCATGGCGTTTTCGATTGATCGCACTGGTGTGCACTCAAAATATCTTCCTCCCGTATTATTGCATGAGATTAAAACAAGATGCAAATACTCTTGAGTGCAACCAATGAGGGTGAATCGAAAACGCAATTGGCTTGGCATTGTGGAACAGGTGTTAGACCCAAATTACACAACTAAAGCACTTGCAGGATATAAATATAAATATAAATTGTAAGTTTTTTTTTAAACTGTAACAAATACTTAATAAATTCTTGAAAATACTTGAACATGTTTTTACAATTTTTATTGAAGGAAACGTCCACCCTTTTTTCTTCTTAATTTGATTGTCTTTTGTTTCGAATTTCGTTTTTTCTTTCTGTTTTGCTTCCTCATTTACGAATTCGCTTTTTTCCTGTCCTTAGGTTCCCATTGGCAGTCAATTTCATTCCATTTCACTATTGGTTCAACCTGTTTTGTTTTTGTAAATTTCTGTCGTGTTTTATCCAGGAGTCGACTTTTTTTCTCCGTAAGCTTTTAGGTTAGGTTTTATATAAGAAAGTATTTACGTATATCAATTTTCTATTTGACAGTCGACTGTCTTTTTCTTTCACTTTTGTTTTCCTGTTAGAATTTTCTTTAGAAATCGACTTATTTGTTTTCATTTTTGAAATTTATGTTGAACTTTATTTCGATTGGCTTTTGTTTTGCTTTGAAATACGATCAGTTTAATTCAGTCTTTTGTTTCAGTTTTTCATATATTTAATTTTGCTTGTAGTTGATTGCTGTTTCTTTTGTTTTACTCTTGTAAAATTTTAGTTAAAATTTGATTGACTTTTGTTTTGTCAACTTAAGTTCGTTTTATTTAAAAATCACAGCAGACCTTTGTTCCGGTTGTTTCGGACGATTTCGTTTCAAATCGACTGTCTTTTGTTTCGCTTTACAAATTTGTTTGCCTTTTGTCTTACTTTTTGCATTTGTTTTTGTTTACCATCAATTGTTTCTTTGTTTTGTTTCAGGTTGGTGTTTCCTTAGGTTTAGAGATTTTGTTTCAAAATCGTAGCAAACCTTTGTTCCGGTTGTTTCGGACGATTTTGTTTCAAATCGACCGTCTTTTGTTTTGCCTTAGCTACAAATTTGCTTTTCTCTTGTCTTCTTTTTTGTATTTGTTTTTGTTTACCGTCAATTGTTTCTTTGTTTTGTTTCAGGTTTGCGTTTCCTTAGGTTTAGAGATTTTGTTTGAAAATCGCAGCGGACTTTTGTTTGGGTTGTTTCGACGGTTTCGCTTCAAATCGACCGTCTTTTGTTTTGCTTTACAAATTTGTTCGTCTCTTGTTTTCATTTTGTTTCTTTCTTTTGTTTCAGATTTGTGTCTCCTCAGGTTTAGAAATTTTGTTTAAAAATCACAGCGGATCTTTGTTTCGGTTGTATCGGACGATTTCGTTTCAAATCGACCGTCTTTTGTTTTGTTTTACAAATTTTCTTTTCTCTTGTCTTCGTTTTTGTATTTGTTTTTGATTACCGTCAATTGTTTCTTTGTTATGTTTCAGGTTTGTGTTTCCTTAGGTTCCGGTTGTTTCGGACGATTTCATGTCAAATCGACTGTCTTTTGTTTTGCCTTACAAATTTGCTTGTCACTTGTCTTCGTTTTTGTATTTGCTTTTGTTTATCGTCAATTGTTTCTTTGTTTTGTTTTAAATTTAGAAATTTGGTTTCAAAATCGCAGCGGACCTTTGTTCCGCTTGTTTCGGACGATTTCATGTCAAAATCGACTGTCTTTTGTTTTGCCTTACAAATTTGCTTATCTCTTGTCTTCATTTTTGTATTTGCTTTTGTTTACCGTCAATTATTTCTTGTTTTGTTTCAGATTTGTGTTTAGAGATTTTGTTTGAAAATCGCAGCGGACTTTTGTTTCGGTTATTTCGGACGATTCCGTTTCAAATCGACCGTCTTTTGTTTTGCTTTACAAATTTGTTTCCCTTATGTCTTAATTTTTGCATTTGTTTTTGTTTATCGTCAATTGTTTCTTTGTTTTGCTTTTATTTTCTCTATTCGAATTTCAGTCTGAAAATTATATTTTCGTTTTTTGTTTTAGGTTTAGAGATTTTGTTCAAGAATCGCGGCAGACTTTCGTTCCGTTGTTTCGAAAATTTTCCTCAAAATCGACCGTCTTTTGTTTCTCTTCACGAACTTGTTTGTCTTTTGTTTGATGAATGTTTATATTTCCTTATAATTATTGTTTCTTCATTTTCTTTTTTTTTATATTTTTTTTCTCTTATAATTTTAAGGATTTTGTTTAAGAATCGCAGCAGATTTTTGTTTTAGATTGTTAAAATCGATCGTCTTTTGTTTTACATTACGGATTTGGTTGTTTCTTGTCTTAATTTTTGTTTGCTGTCGATTGTTTCTTTGCTTTATTTCCTGAAGTTTAGAGATTCCGTTCGAGAATCGACGATTTCATTTAAAATCGACCGTCTTTGTTTTGCTTCGAGAATTTGTTCGAACGATACTTTTAAATCAACTTTAATAATTGTTTTTAGTTTATTAATTGTAGTGCCTTAAGTGAAATCCAAGCGCTTTGATTTTCTTTTCCAAATTTCAAGGACTCAAAAACAAAAAACAAAAAAATGTAATTTGCATCTTTATTTCGTAAGTAACATTAGAGATACACAAAATTATTATTATAAATATGGTGTGTCACAATCTGCTTATTAATTAATTAATTATTAGTAATAAATTCACACAACCAATTCAAACAAACTTCTTCTTAATCTAGAGTTTGTTTTTGTTTAGATACCATCCAGTGATGTAAAATTACTCACATTATTGACTTTTCTCTAATAAACGTTTAACGTGTTCAAGAAAATCTCGGCATTCCTTCTGCTTGGAGAAAGAAGATTATTTTTTTTTATTTTTTCGAGGTCCATAGTTTAGTTGTGAAGTTTTACTTTTTATTTTACCTTACAACTTGAATGTTAATGAATTGCGTGGCCAAGTAAGTAAGATGCCGAGATTTTTGGTTGTGAAATACAGAGCGATCGAAAATAAAACGATTCAGAGTAGGCCGTGGATATTAAAACAAATTTGGTAATACTATCTGTCGAACTTAATAGTGACGAGTTGGACTACAAAGCGTCCATTGTTGAAAGTTATATTAGAAACGGCGAAAAACTGGAAAAGTGAAAGCGACAGGGAAACCTCTCCTTTTATAAAATGTCAAGTCGTAAGGCCTATTTTGAATAATTTTCTTTCCGATCGCACGGTATTACTGGGAGATTCTGAGCATGATAAAATACATTTACTAATCAATCGGATAAAATCCTCTAAAAATACAAACGTGTCTTCAACGTTCTTCATTTATTTCAACGACGTAACAGAAGCGGACACTGAGATTCTGATTAAAAATACGTGTTTCGAAAAAAAAGTTGCACAACTTGTGTTTTTTTTTTTTTTTTGGCTAAGCATGTACTGGTGTTTGACGGAACTACAAAGCGAGATGCTCTTTTGGACACAATTTATTTTCAGACGTGCGTTTCTTCGGATGCGCCGCTTCTCGACTCGTTGCTTTTCCAGTGACTTCGCTCTTTCATCGACTCACGCTGTAAGACAAAAACATTTCTTTGATTTGAATTAATCATAATTAATTTATATGTGAACAAAAACGGAAAAGATTAAGGCAAATGTCTGTACTCTTTACTTCAGTTTTCATGCGTTCGAAAACCCCCACGTGCGGCCACGACTCCGCGTAGCAAGAAAGTAACGCCAACTCCAAACGTGGGAGTGTTTAAACGCACGACAGTTTTAGTTACTTATGTGAACGTTTCTGGATCAATCGGGCTATGCAATCCGATTTAATTCTAAATCTGAGAGGAGAAATGGCAGAATAACTAAAGATGAGAAAGAGAAAAACAAAAACATTTTAATTTAAAAACAGTAGACGTCAAACGTCAAACAAAAAAAAATCATCTAGGAAAAAAAACCGATTCGAAGGAGAGAAAAAAAAGGAAAACAAAAGACAATCGAGAAGTGTGAGTTTAAGGGCGAAATAGAAAAGCAAACTGAAAACGAAGCAATTTGGAAAAGTAAATCGAATATTTTAAACTAAGAAGAAAAACAAAGGACGATCAGCAAATATGAGGGGAAAGGGGAAAAATTTACAGAGAGAGACAAAAGATGTGAGAAAATGTTGTAATTATGACGAAGTGAATAAAACAAAACATCTTGGAATTTCCCTGAATCAAAAAAGTTTTCGATAAAAGAAATTTAATAAAAAAAAAAATAAATGGCGATCAGTACTTATAAATTTGAAGAGAAATGGGGGGGATTCCCTGAGAAGAAAATTCCGAAATAGGAAATCCCAGAGATTATCATTTAACGAAAGGCGAAAAAGATCGAGTAAGTTGTTCGCAGCCGCAGCAGGCAATACAAACAAGAACTATCAGCCTTAATGCCTTCCCGGCAAGGTCATAGAGCTTGGGGCTTGAATGGTTAAAAACAAAATTAACAAAGAAAGAAAAAAAAGAGGCATAAACGCTTGAATTAAAGAATGAAAAAAAAAAAACAAAAGAGTATCGATGAAATTAGGTATGCAATTGAAAACTCAATTAACATAAGCATGGTGAACAAAATTCAACTCGCTTCAGAAAAGCAAGAAAAAATGAAAATAAATCATTTTTTCTTTATTAAAAAAGATTTAATATTAGAAAAGATTTAATATTAAAAAAAAACAATCGAAAGTGTCGTATTGGTTGATACAATAGTTGATGCAAAAGACAAATTTTCTCTGTTGGAGAGGCATCTAGTTACCTAATAGAAAAAAAGAACGGAGGTTTTCTTTAACAAAAGATGAACAAAAGTTTGGATTAGAGAAAAACAAATCAAAATAAAAGAGGATCGATCAAAAAATTAAATACACAATTGGAGAAAAGAAAAGAAACTTGTGGAGAAAACAAGAAATTGAAAAGAGATAATAAAAAATCGGACGTTTTCATTTTCAATTTGGGAACAACGAACGATCGACGGATTAAACAAAAGAACAGGGCAAAGACAGAAAGGAAAAAGTCACCGAAAACAAACATTTTAATTTAAAATAGGAAACAAATGAAAACAAAAAAGAATCAATAAACAAATGAACGTCAAAACCGGGGGAAAAAAAGATAAACATCAAAAAGAAAAGAAAACAAACGACGACCGACAGAGTAAATGTAAAGCGAGACGAAACAAGAAGAAAATTCGTTGATAAACATTTCAACAGGAAAGAAAAACAAAAGAGGTCAATCAAGAAATTAAATTAGCAATTGAAGAAAAGGCAAACTTGCGGAGAAAATGAGAGATTGAAAAAAGTTCGCGATGAGAAAAAACGGACGGTTTTACTTTCAATTTAGTAACAAAAGACGATCGACGAACTAAACAAAAGAACAGAGCAAAAAAATTGAGAAGAAAATGTCACCGAAAACAAACATTTTAATTTAAACGAGAAATCAGAAAAGAATCAATAAACAAATGAATGTCAAAACGGAAAAAAAGGTAAACATCAAAAATGAAAGAAAACAAACGACGTTTAGCTTTCGATTTAGTAACAAAAGACGATCGACGAATTAAACAAAAGAACAGAGCAAAAAACAGAAAGGAAAAAAGTCACCAAAAACAAACTTTTTCATTTAAAAGAGGAAACAAACGAAAACAAAAAGAATCAATAAACCAATGAACGTCAAAACGCGGATAAAAAAGTAAACATCAAGAACAAAAGAAAAGAAACGACGATCAACGGATTAAATGTAAAGCGAATCAAAACAAAAAGAAAATTCGTTGATAAACATTTTCACAAGAAGTGCCAAAAAAAACGAAAGAAAAAGAAAACTTGCGAAGAAAATAAAAGATTGAAAAATGCTCGTGATAAGAAAAAAACGGAGCTTTTACTTTCGATTTAGTAACAAAAGACGATCGACGAACTAAAGAAAAGAACAGAGCAAGAACAGAAAGGAAAAAGTCACCGAAAACAAACATTTTAATTTAAAAGAGGAAACAAACGAAAACAAAAAAAGAATCAATAAATTAATGAAGATTAAAACGAGGAAACAAAAGGTAAACATCAAGAACAAAAGAAATCAAACGACGACCATCAGATTAAATGTAAACAAAAAATAATTAATAAACCAATGAACGACAAAACGGGAGAAAAAGATAAACATGAAAAACAAAAGAAAACAAACGACGACCAACAGATTAAGTGCAAAGAGAGACAAAATAACGAAGAAAACGGACGCTTTTGCCTTCAATTTAGTAACAAAAGACGATCGACGAATTAAACAAAAGAACAGAGCAAAAAGAGAAAGGAAAAAGTCACCAAAAACAAACATTTTAATTTAAAAGAGGAAACAAACGAAAACAAGAAAGAATCAATAAACAAATAAACGTTAAAACGGAAAAAAAGGTAAACATCGAAAACAAAAGAAAACAAACGACGACCAACAGATTAAATGTAAAGCGAGACAAAACAAAAATAAAATTCGTTGATAAACATTTTAACAATGTCAAAAAAAAACAAAAGAGGACCAATCAGGAAATTAAATTAGCAATTGCAGAAAAGGAAAGCTTGCGGAGAAAATGAAAGATTGAAAAAAGTTCGCAAAGAGAAAAAAATGGACGCTTTTACTTTCAATTCAGTAACAAAAGACGATCGACGAATTAAACATACGAAAAGAGTAAAAGCGGAAAGGAAAAAGTCACTTACGCGCGATTAAAAACGAACATTCGAATTTGAAAGAGAAAACGAATAGGGATCGATAAACAAATGAATGTCAAAACAAGAAGAATGGAAAATTTCAGGCGAATCATTAATAAAAAAAACAAAAGATAAGCAACAAATTAAAAGTAAAGCGAAACAAAAACATCTACGATAAACATTTTAATAAAAGAGGACAAAAAAAAACAAAAGAGGATCAAACGAAAATCAAGTATGCAATCGAAGAAAAGGAAAACTTGCGGAGAAAACATAAGATTGAAAAACGTTCGTGATGATAAAAAAAGGACGCTTTTACTTTCGATTTAGTAACAAAAGGCTATCGACGAATTAAACAGAAAAACTGGGCGAAAACGGAAAGGAAAAGATCGCCCGAGAAAACAACTGAAAACAAAAAAGGAAAGGTAAACAAATAAACGCCAAAACAGGGAAAGAAAGAAAAACTTCAGGTGAAACACCGAAAACAAAAATGAAGAACAAAAGACAATCAGCAACCAATGTAAAGCTGAACAAAGCAAAAAATATTTTAACAAAAAAAAACAGAAGAGGATCAATAGAAAAATTAAGTGCGCAATTGAAGAAAAGGAAAACTTGCGGAGAAAATGAAAGATTGAAAAAAGTTTGCGATGAGAAAAAAACAGACGCTTTTACTTCCGATTTAGTAACAAAAGACGAATTAAACAAAAGAACAGAGCAAAAAACAGAAAGGAAAAAGTTACCGAAAACAAATATTTTAATGTAAAAGAAAAAATAGAAAAAAAATCAATAAACAAATGAACGTCAAAATGGGAGAAAAAAGGTAAACATCGAAAACAAAAGAAACAAACGACGACCAACAGATTAAATGTAAAGCGAGACAAAACAAGAAATGTCAATAGAAAAAACAAAAGAGGATCAATCAGGAAATTAAACTAGCGATTGAAAAAAAGGAAAACTTGCAGAGAAAATGAAAGATTAAAAAAAACTCGTGATGAGAAAAAAATGGACGCTTTTACTTTCAATTCAGTAACAAAAGACGATCGACGAATTAAATAGAAAAATTGAGCGAAAACGGAAAGGAAAAAGTAGCCCGAGAAAACAACTGAAAACAAAAAAGAGAAGGTAAACAAATGAACGCCAAAACGGGGAGGAAAAGAAAAACCTCAGGTTAAACATCAAAAACAAAAATGGAGAACAAAAGACAACCAACAAACCAGTGTAAAGCAGAACAAAGCAAAAAATATTTTAACAAGAAAGAAAACAAAAAAAAAACAAAAGAGGATCAATAGAAAAATTAAGTGCGCAATTAAAGAAAAGGAAAATAAAAGAAAAGGAAAATAAAAAATTGAAAAAAGTTCGTGATGAGAAAAAACGGACGGTTTTATTTTCAATTTAGTAACAAAAGACGATCGACCAATTAAACAGAAAAACTGGACGAAAACGGAAAGGAAAAAGTCGCCCGAGAAAACAACTGAAAACAAAAAAGGGAAGGTAAACAAATGAACGCCAAAACATAGAAAGAAAGAAAAACTTCAGGTGAAACATCGAAACCAAAAATGAAGAACAAAAGACAACTAGCAACCAATGTAAAGCAGAACAAAGCAAAAAATATTTTAACAAAAAAAAACAGAAGAGGAAAATTAAGCACGCAATTGAAGAAAAGGAAAACTTACGGAGAAAATGAAAGACTGAAAAAAGTTTGTGATGAGAAAAAAAAACAGACGCTTTTACTTCCGATTTAGTAACAAAAGACGATCGACGAATTAAACAAAAGAACAGAACAAAAAAACAGAAAGGAAAAGTCACTGAAAACAAGTATTTTAATGTAAAAGAAAAAACAGAAAAAAATCAATAAACAAATGAATGTCAAAACGGGAGAAAAAAGGTAAACATCGAAAACAAAAGAAATAAACGACGACCAACAGATTAAATGTAAAGCGAGACAAAACAAGAAATGTCAATAGAAAAAACAAAAGAGGACCAATCAGGAAATTAAACTAGCAATTGAAGAAAAGGAAACCTTGCGGAAAAAATGAAAGATTGAGAAAAGTTTGTGAAGAGAAAAAAAAATGGACGCTTTTACTTTCAATTTAGTAGCAAAAGACTATCGACAAACTAAAAAGAAAAACTGGGCGAAAACGGAAAGGAAAAAGTCGCCCGAAAAACAACTGAAAACAAAAAAGGGTCGGTAAACAAATGAACGCCAAAACAGGGAAAAAAAGAACAACTTCAGACGAAACATCAAAAACAAAAATGAAGAACAAAAAACAACCAACAAACCAATGTAAAGCGGAACAAAGCAAAAAATAAATTTGTTGATAAATATTTTAACAAGAAAAAACAAAAAAAACACAGAAGAGGATCAATCGAAAAATTAAGTACGTGTAATTGAAGAAAAAGAGAGTTTGAAAAAACGGACAATTTAGGAACAAAAAACGATCGATGAATTAAACACAATCGAAAAAAAAAGCAAGAAGCAAAAAGTCATCCACGCGTGCTTTTAATTTGAAAAAGAAAAACAAACGAAATTAAAAAACGAAAAGGATCGGTAAACAAATGAATGTCAAAAAAGTAAGGAAGATGAGCTTCGGGTGAAACATAAAAAGCAAGAAAGAAAAAAACAAAATACGACCAACAGATTAAACGTAAAGCGAGACAAGAGAAAACAATTTCGACGATAAACATTTTATCAAAAAGAAAAAAGACAAAAGCACAACAAATTGAATGAATACATAAGTAAAAATAGAAAACAATCACGAAAACAAAATCCAAATTGCAAGTTGAAAGCTTAGCAATAACAAACACAGGCATTTTTTAACGAACCAAGCCACGATTAACAAATATTGAAAGTGTGCGATCAGAAAAGCGAAACTGTACAAGAAACAATAGAAACACTAATGTTATTAAAAGAGAAGACTTTCAAATACAAATAAATACAATAAAAATAATCAAACGTTTCTTGTTATAAGTAATCATAAGCTCATTAACGATAAAAAAAACTAAAAACTGTTATAAAATGCTAACAAAATGACAAATGAAAAGAAAACTGAAGAAAAACAAAATAGAAGTACCAACAGATGACATTAAAAAAGAAGACGCACTTAAGAAAACAAAAGATGATCGCAGACAGAAAGTAGAATTCGAAAAAGAAATCCAGGAGACTAATGACAAATCAAGAACGTACCGCCTTGATCACATCGTTCCAACAATTAACCAGTGGGCGGTATTATTTGTTTTCTGTCATTGTCATCGACCTACATCTAACGATTCTGCTTTGCTAAAATTTGGCGCACTTTTGCACTCCCCGTTTGTACTCTTGTAAGAAAGAGTATTTTTCGAGGTCAACAACATACAATCTAATGCGACCCTACAAGATATACTATGCCGGATTAAGCCACTTTTTTATGGAGGATTAACATAACGTACCAAATGTGTATGTACGGTTGCTTATCGTCGCTCAGACAGGCGGAGATGGTAACACTTTTAATAAACAGGGACAGGGACGGTTCTTATTTAAACAAAGGCAGTTTTATCGAACTGATTGATCCTGCTTAACAACTAGATAGGCAACTATACAGACACACTTGGTACATAATGTTAATTCTCCATAAGAAAGTGGCTTAGAACCGGCATAGCGTATCTACTTGCCCTTGTTATAACAAGGCGGCAAATACATGGTATCACAGCATACTTGATCCAGAAATATTTGTAAACACCTGTACTTGTCTCGTTATTAGAGAGAAAAAAAAATATAGCATGCGTCCTGTACTTATTATCAACGGTGAAAGCTTTTTTCTCCAAATTCGGCAAGTTTGACACCAAATATTTTACAGATTTTCTATAATACGATTGATTTTAAGATGAAGAGAGTGGCCTTGGGAAACAAAACGTGAATTTCCGTTGAAAATAGAACAGGCCTAATTTAAAGCAAGCAGTAAATTCATAACGTGCATAAAAAAAAAGAGAGAGAATATCGCTTCTAGTAAAGAACTTTCTTAGCGTGCTATGCATATTTCTATAGGTATAAAATAGGTACCATGATCCTGCTTTGAAAGCTGAAAAATTATTGCATTTTGAGAAACGTGTAAGTCATGTTGTGTAGAGAAATAATTTCCTTTCTTTTACGTGCTGGTTTCATATTTGTTTCTATTTTGAATGAATGAGATGTAGAAGAAAATATTCAAATCAATAAAAAACAATCCGCCCAAATGTAACACACTATTATACAGAGTGACTCCTGAACCTTTTAGACTAGGCAACCCATCCAACAAATCGGAAATAACCTCGTGTTTTTCTAACGTATACGCAATTTAAAAGCGCGGGAGTAGAATGGGTTGCCTACTTTCAATTTTTAAGGCGTCACGACTTACTGCATAATACAAATTGAGCAATTGTTTCATTTTTTTTTAAAAATATTTACAATTAAATGCAGACACCTTTAAATTTTGAATCCGAATTTTTATTAACATGCCCCTAAAGAAGCGATTTGCGGGTGAAAAATATAAATCTGTTCTTCGGGCAACACTTACACGGGGGTTCGACAGCTGGCGGCGGGGGGGGAAGGGGGGTGCAACAGAATACTTACACGTAAATCTAGCGTGTGTTTTTGTGCAGTGTTACATGTGTTGAGTAGTGTCGGTCACCTTTATCATCGGCCCCTCTTCTTCGTCTTCCTCGGCCATCGTCGACAGCCGCTTTTCCAACTTGCTCCTCTCGTCGCGCTTTTCCTCCTTTTTCGGATGCTTTTTCTTTTTGAAGCGACTACAATTAATTATACCTCAAAATTTTATTCAGAGAAATAAAAGATTACCGACCTCGTGACCGTTGGGCTTTTCTTCTTCTCTTTGTCGCGCGCGTTTCCCTCGTTCACTTGCTTCCATATCCCCGACTTGTTCACCTCCTCCGAAATATTTATTGCCGACAGGGGGATGTTCATCACGTTTCCGTTCGCCAGGGGTATCTTCAGGTTTCCGGTATTCTCTAATTTGATCGGTTTTCCCGTCGTTGTCCCCTGCGAAAAGAAAGAAAGAAATCCGGAAACGTCATTACATCTTCCAAACAAACAGAAATACATCTTCGTAGTAATAACAAAGTTATCAAGGCTATGGAATGATTGCATAACGTAGGATAATGAGGAGCAAAGAGGCGCCCTCCTCCCCCCTAAACGGGGGCGGCTTTCTTTGCTTTTCATTTCATGGAAATTAAAAAAAAAGAAGCGAATAAGATGGGCAAAAAAGAATAAATGTACTTACATGCTGAATGCGAATGTTGGTCGAGTTGGCTTTTGTATGATCTATGATCAAACCTAAATTAAATTCGTAGACCATATAAAATCGAGGTAGCGGAATTGGTGGTCAAAATAAATTAAATTCACAATAAAAAAACTAACACTTACGTTACAATCTTGGTTTTCGGGTTGGGAACCGCGTCAATTCTTTCGTCCATCTCGCCGTGGACTTCTTCAGGGCTTCGTTGGAGGCTGTAGCTGCTTATGTAGTCGCTGCTGCTGCTGTGAAGACTGTCTTCTTCTTCTTCTTCTTCTTCTGTCAGAGTCTTCACAGCAGCAGCAGCGACTACATCAGCAGCTACAGCCTCCAACGAAGCCCTGAAGAAGTTCACGGCGAGATGGACGAAACGTCGGCAAGACGAAGAATTGACGCGGTTCCCAACTCGGAAATTTTTTTTATGGAAAATTATCTGCTGTAAAGTAGATATAAGTATGCTTATACACTACCTCCTAGTACTTAAGTAAAATGCAGCAGCAAAATGTAAAACGCAAAATTACATTACATACAGGGGAGGTCACAACAGCTTGTTCAATTTTTTCATTGAAGGAAAAGCTGATTTTGTTTTATTTTTTCTTTGCATGTCGCTTGGTGTTTTGCTCTAAGTTATAAAAAAATAATCGCAGAAGATATTAATTACAATTTCATTATAATTTTTTTCTCGGTGTACAGGGTGATTCACAATTAAGAGCAAAAATTCGGCAAGTACGAAAACTAATCCCTACTGCGCCTTCAATTTCCCATTTCTTCAGTTACTTTCGTGAAGAACTTCGAAACTCTTAATTTTTAACGGTTTTGGTTAATTTATTGCCATCTATTTTTTAAAATAACAAGTGAATTGCGCGGTTAATTACAAGAAAATTGTTGGTACAAGTTTGTTTAGGGGGAAAAAAAATAATTGAAACGCGTTTCTGTTAATAAACGTGACATGTTTGCACAGTTTTCAAAGAATAGAAAAACTGGAAAAAGTAAAAACTGTCAAAAAACGGATTATTTAAAACAAACTCTAACATACAAAACAATTGAGTTGAAAAATGGAAAACACCTAAAAATTCAAATGAAAACAATCGTAAAATCGTAAAGTACAAAGAAGTTATAAACAAAACGATCGACACAGCGTCAGTCCGTCTGACCTTCGAGTGACTGAAGCACACGTGCATCGGACAAATTTCTTTAAACTTGTAAAGTGCGTTCAATAAAAACTGTTATCAAGCAGGCTTATGTCAAATGCAAACTTTGCAAAGTCACGTCGTAACTATACGATTATTATAAACATAACCTAACTTTTTATATCCATATATTTAATTACGATTTTATACAAAATAGATAATAAAACACAATTAATCAAATAGAACATTTATTTTATTACAAATACCTCGAAGATGTAAATAAAATCTTTGATAGTTGAGGCTGTTGATAGCACGCAGTAATTCAAGGTTTCAGCATACGTACTAAGCTACGACGTGCCGTCATAAAATAAAAGCAAGTTCAGAGCCTCCTTGATAACGGATTTTCTTGAACGCACTTTAGAATTTAGATCGTAGTTAAAAGGAGCTCTTCGATTACAAAAACATAAAAGGCTGCAGATGCGGACAATTGTTATTACTACCCTCCGATACAACATGGTGAGTAAGATTTTATAAAAATCCTTTTAAAGAAGATCAAAGAAATCGGTATTCTACACAGAAATTAGTCTATTTTCAGTAGCAAAGAAATTATAAACAAAACGATGTCGCAAGCGTCAGTCCGTCTGACCTTCGAGCGACTGAAGGACACTTGTATCGTTCCATAAAATACGTAAGTGTTAAATTTGTTTAAACTTATGGAATTTTGATCGTTTTTAATCGGGGCCCTTCGGTTACAAAACCGTATAACAAACCACCTTGATATCATACTGGCGACTTGAATTATGCTGCCGTTGTTAGTAGGAAATTTCGATTGCACTTTGCAACATTCTTAATTCGTTATTGCCGGACCTTATCGACACTGCAAGCTAAGCGGCATTATATAAAATATATCTTTTAA
Source organism: Serrognathus titanus (assembly GCA_039766575.1). Classification (NCBI taxonomy): domain Eukaryota; kingdom Metazoa; phylum Arthropoda; class Insecta; order Coleoptera; family Lucanidae; genus Serrognathus; species Serrognathus titanus. Next base: position 61,808,126 of record CM077914.1, read on the forward strand.
GGGGACGTAAAAAAATAAAAATTAGATTTTCAATAGAAAAGAAAAATGGTGTCAGCCCGTCTGACCTTCGAGCGATCGAAGGACACCTGTATCCGTTTGTTCTTAGATCGTAATTAATCGAAACTCTTTGGTTATAAAACTTGCTCTACCTCACCAACATTGGACAAAGTTTTTTTTATTTAATGGGATGTCAAGAAACCGGTTTTCTGTACAGAAATTTGTTTACTTTACGAAGAAACTATAAAAAATACGTTGTTGTAAAGCGATCGATACAGCTTCAGGTCGCCATTCAAATGGAAAACAATTGTAAAATGCAAAATTATAAAAAGAACAAAAAGAAGCGGTTGTAAAACATAAACAAAATGATGAGAAATGCAAGTGAAATGAAGAATGCAATATGTGTTTGAAAGTAATTGAAAGAAGAAAGATGAGGGAAGTAAAGAAAAATTGAAAACTTAAAACAAACTATAGAATACAGAATACAGAACAATGGAAAAGTCGAAAATAAAATGGAAAATATTTCTAAAATACAAAAATACTTAAAAAAAGTTGTCCATGCTACTAACGAAAATGTAAAAAAATGATATTAAAAAAAGCAATTAAAAGAAACAATAATTGGAATGAAGGCAACGAGAAACATAACAAATCTAATTAAACTAAGAAAACAATCGAAAATTAGAAAACAATTGTAATAAATTAAAAAATAATAATAAAATACAAAAAAAGAACAGTTGTACAAGTAATGAAAGTAGACAGAATAACAAAAATAAAAAAAAAACAAAAAATAAATATAACAAACAATTGAAAGATTCAAAAAAGTAATCTGAAGGTTTAAAAAACAATTGACTGTTGTAAAAAAACAACTGGAATAAAGACACATAAAAAAATCTGATTAAATTTTAAAACCAATCGCAAATTAACAAACAAAATATAACAGCATGATTCGATAGTCTTTCGTTTCACCGAAACTTCAAATGTTTCTGCTGGTTTCTTTTCAATGATTCGCTTTTCGACGAATTTCATTGACGACATCTTTTGTTTCACAAAAAAAAAACATGAAAACAACGATCGTCTTTTGTTGTTCTGCTTCGTCTAAAAGGCGAACACGAAACAAGCTGATAAGTACGACACATAAAAAATGAAAAATATAAAAAACAATAACAAGAAAAAATATTAAGAAATTAATTAAAAAAATCATTTCGTATGGATGGAAGAATATTAAAAAATGCGGAAATAACAAAGAAAAGTTAATACAATGTAACAAAAATTAAAAAGAAAACAAATCATTGAAAGGTACAAGAAAGCAATCGAACAAATTATAGAAGTGAAGAGCCATTTATTATGTTTCTTCTGATAACACTAATTCATACCTCTAATTTTGACAGCTGAAGCTCATCTTTTAGTTTCCGCCACTATTTTTGCATTCTTCAAGACAATATATACATATACAGGCTGTTTTTTAACTTCATACAAAAAATGAAACCAATGAAAATTTACATTAAAAGTGATAGAATGAAGCAGAGTTTGTGTAACAATTGACTAATAAATATTAGAGATAATAATTGTTTCTGGCGAACGATGAAACAGTTTGATGGTTCCTGGCTTATTTTTAGTAGGCAATTACGTAATCGGAGAAATTTGCTGATGTCAGCATCGGCTGTTTAAGTGGGTCAGTTCTCAACTGCACTTCGTCGCAGATAACAACGTCGAAAACATGGCCGAATTTTCCAGTACTGTGGAGATGATTTTAATTTACGGCGAATGTGGTCAAAATGCGTTGGCTGCAAGATGTTTGTAAGCACATTGTAACCCAGATCGCCCTTTGCCAAATAGCAGATCCTTTGTGTCAGTTGTGCAGCGAGCAAGAAAAACGGGAAAATTGAGTGCGCGCGGAATGGTGTATTTACGTTTCTTGCAAACTAATTTGCCGGAACTCCTAGAGGATGTAAATTTAAATATTAGAAGTATGTGGTTCATGCATGACGGCGCTGCACTACATTTTCATCGACCCGTACGGTCACATCTAGATGAATCAACGCAGGCATTAATGCAGCAGTGGAAAATATCCGACAATTCCGTAACGCACGTAAATCCCTGCTTCGTCGAGCCCACCTATGTTTACGTCTCGCGCAGGGGGGAGGGAAAACTTCGAACACTTATTGTGAGTAAAGGTCACCGTCCGTTGCGTCTAGCGGTTCTAAACATTTCACAAGGAATTGCGGCATGTCGGTATGAATTTAAAAATTTTTTTTCCTTCTAATCTTGATGCATTCGTGAGAATATCTCTTACTACACACGCCATTAATTTTTTTGTATGAACTTGAAGAACAGCCTGTATACATATAAAAAATCAAAGTTTTTGCTTATATCTCAAATATAGAGCACTCTAGAAAAAAATAATTTGGAGCAATAAATTCTGCATGAAAAAGTGCCTTAAAGAAGCTTTCACGGAAATCGAAAATTTTCATAAATAAAAAAGGCTTTTAGAAATCGCAGAATTTTGAAAAATACCCTGTAGCTCCTAAGATATCCAAAAGCGGTCTTCACCATTAATTTTGTTTTAAAAATCGAGCTCCACGAGCCGAGGTCAGTTTTTGTCTGACTCTTCTAAAAATAGATGTTTCCTATTAAAAGTGTCGAATTTGGCCCACCCTGTACAGAAATTTGTTTATTTTAAGAAGGAATTATAAACAAAACGTCACGTTTCGTTTTGATTATGTTTTACAATAGTTTTTTTTGTTCTTTTTATAATTTTGCATTTCACAATTATAAAAAGAAAGCAGTCGACACAGCGTCAGTCCGTCATTAAAATGGAAAATAATTGTGAAATGCAAAATTATAAAAAGAACAAAAAAAGCGATTGTAAAACATAATCAAAACGAAACATGCGAGAAAATGCAATGAAAGTGAGTAAAAATAATATGTAATAAAATATTTCTCATCACAATCATCAATCATCAAAAAAAAAAAAAAATCAAACAGTTATGAAATGTGCAACCAAAATAAAAAATGCAAGTGAAATGTAAAGTATTCAATCAAAATGACATGCAATAAGTGATTGAAAGCAATTGAAAGATGAAGAAAATAAAGAAAATCTGAAAACTTAAATCAAACTATATTTGAAAACACAAAACAATTGAAAAATCGAAAAAACTTGAAAATTAAAATGGAAAATAATTGTAAAATATAAAAACACTAAATAAAAAGTTGTACCTACAGCTAACGACAATGTAAAAAAATTTAAAAATATAATAAACAGCTTGGTTTGAAGGCTTCCGCGGCCGTTGTCCATCACAATCTTGGTTTCCGGGTTGGGAACCGCGTCAATCCTTCGTCTTGCCGACGTTTCGTCCATCTCGTCGTGGACTCTGAGTCTTCACAGCAGCAGCAGCGACTACATCAGCAGCTACAGCCTCCAACGAAGCCCTGAAGAAGTCCACGGCGAGATGGACGAAACGTCGGCAAGACGAAGAATTGACGCGGTTCCCAACCCGGAAACCAAGATTGTGATATAATAAACAATTGAAAGATTCGATAAAGTAGTCGAATGTTCTAAGAAACAATTGAAAGAAAAATAATTGGAATAAAAAAATGAGAATCATAAAAGATCTGATGAAACTGAGGAAAAAAATCAAGCATTAGAAAGACATAAACGAAAATATATAAAACAAAAGACATAAAATAAAAAGACATAAAACAAAATATCTGAGAAATTAAAGTTTTAGGAAAATAAAGCGTGATGAGTGAGTACAATAAAAATTATATACGATCAGCGATTGAAAGCAATGAAAAGATAAATGAACGAAAGATGGAGAAAGAAAAAGTAAAAATTGTTAATAAACTGAAAATTTAAATCAACCTAGAGTTGAAAATGCAAAATACAAAATAATTGAAAAATGAAAATTGTAAATTAAAATGGAAGACAATTCAAAATACGAAATTACAAAGAAAAACACAAAAAATAAATAAAAATTGTATAAATAATTGAAAGATTCGGGAAAGTAATCGAAAGGTCTAAAAAACAATTGACATAATAATAAAAATAGTAATAAAGAAAAGGAAAAAATCTGATTAAATTGTCAAAACGATCGAAAATGATACTAGTGTCAATTTTTTGATAGTTTCCTTGTTCAGGCGGAACAATTGAAAAATGGAAAACACAAAAAAATTCAAATGAAAAACAATCGCAGAACAGGAAAATAGAAAGGAAAACAGTTGTACAAGTAACAAAAATAGACAGCGTAACAAAAATGAAAAACAAAAAACAATAAAAAGAAGAATAAAATAAAGAAATGAAATGATTAAATTATGAAAACAATCGAAAACGCAACAAACAAACAAAATAATACACAGATAAACTAAGTTTTTAGGAAGATACTTGAATCGAGCAGCAATTGTTCGACAGTCTTTTGTTTCATCGAAACAAATGGGTCACTTTTTCAATGGTTTGTTTTTCGACGAATCGCCTAATTCACAAACAAAGAAAACAACGACCTTCCTTTGTTTTGCTTCGTCTGAAAGGCGAACACACACGAAACGAGCGAATAAATAAGTTCGACGCATAAAGAAAACATAAAGAAATCTTATTAAATTACGGAAACAACAAAAAATATAAAGAAATTAATTGAAAAAAAATCATTTTGTGGGGATGGAAGACACAAGCATATTAAAAATTGTGGAAATAAAAAAGAAGACTTTAAACGATCTAGTAAAACAAACAAATCATTCAAAGATACAAGAAAACAATCGAAAGACACAAAAAGTAATGAAGAGAAATGGGAATAAAAAAGGAAAATATAAAAGCGGATTAAATTGACTAACGATCATGATGTAACAAACAGCAATTTTATTGCTATAATATGAAAATAAATTATAAAAGTGTTTTTCTGACAACACCTGTCATTTTGATAGCTAGAGCTCATTTTTCAGTTTCTTTCACCATGTTTGTATTCTTCAACGCAAAATATAGATTGTAGTGATTGCCCCACATTGGGGCGTCAAATATTGTTTTTTTGATATATGTGGGTATGTGGACTTTCTTTTTGTCTTAATCGAACTAAAAATGGAACAAACTTAACTCTAAACAACAGGTAAGTATCTAAAATATATTATTTCTAATTGTCTAACTTCTAAAGCCTTACTTATATCTAAAATAATTCACAACGTATTACTAATAAAATAAACTTAACCTATAATAACTCTTATTACCTACACTTTATCTTTTTTAGTTTTGGCACTTCCGTATAAGTGTTCGTCACACAATGTTTTTTAGTCTATTAGGAAGTCCGGAACCTGGTACCTACGAAGGCGCATTCGTCGGCCGTCTTCCAAATAGACCAGTCTCCTCTTATTCTTGCTTTGCTTCCCTCCGTCTACTGGATAATGTATGGCTGTTAGTGGTCCCTGGAATAAGCCAAACCTCCGCTGCATTCTTTCAATGAAATCAAAGTGTTTACACTAGTCTACCACCTTCGAGCTCCCCTCAGTGATTCGTTGAGCTGCAATTATGCTTTCTATAATTGCTGTGTTTTACATTCGTAAGTGTCCCTTTTCGCTTTGTATTTATCATCTAGTCTATTTGTTTTAGATGTACGTCGTTCTGTCGAAACGTCTCGTCACTCTTGCGTCTACCTCATCAAGTTGTTTCGAAAGCTGCTGTTGAACGTCTGCTGGACCGTGGCAATGTTGTACATGTTTTTAATTCTTCCCACGTAATGTAATTGTTTAATTAATTTTTTTCAAAAAGGTAATTAACACTGCACGAATTTTCAAAAAAAAGTTATTATTTTAATCACTGCTATCTTGTCCGACCAGTTCGAGAAATTTTGCTGTCTTAACGTGAATCACCCTGTATAAGCAAAAATTTTCTTTTTTGATTCCGAAGATGTTTTTCTTTTAAATTTATTATTAACTTGAGTTTAATCGACGTTATTAAATCAGTACGGACCGGATCTGCTGCCCGAATATTTTATATGATCCAGAAGTGATCAGAATTGTGTATAGTACATGAGAAAATAACATAATCGATTGCGTTATAGTTTTATTGGCTGGCTCGGTGCAAATACTATTAATAAAAAAAAAAAAACAAAACAAAATAAAAGGTGAACGACAAAAGAAAATAAAACCAAACGAAGCCTTGAATGTGTACAAAATGCATTTCTAGTTAATATTATTCTAACAGTATACAATCACAGAGTACGAATTTACAAAATGCCTCCTCTTCTGTCGCTCTGGCTTACAGGTGAACGATTTAAACCACAGAGAGAGCGATACCTCAAGCTCACCTTCATTACAAAATCAAATCTACAATTGCGGTAAAATGGGGCGAAAGTGGCCACCCATTTATTTTAATGTCTTAATACATTTGGAAGGTAGTGTACAATTTTATTTGAATTTGGACTTCGTCTACATTTTGCGTAAATAAAGGTGACTTTGAAGTAACCAGGCATAATTTGGAATGCTATATGGGTTCTATTTTATGAAGTAGTAATACAAGTATTTGTTTATTTATTGTTTCGTTAAATCTAAGCCCCCTTGATTTTAGTCTCTGCTTTTCGAAAGGAGAAAACAAAATTTATTACTAAAATTTCAGTTTCAATTTGATTTAATAAAAACGAATTTAATTTTTTTTATACGAGGGTTATATGAAACGTAGCGCACGCATCTGCTTGTAAATTGCTCATGCGCAGTACCCCCCGCCCCCAAATTTAATTACGTGTGGCACACGCTACATGTTAGAAATAAACTCGTAACCAATAGTTATTTTTTTTTTTAATGAAAGCAGGGCTAAATAAAGGAAGCTGTCAGTTACCCGTCCTACCGCCACACAGTCAAAAACGTATCCAAAAATGTATAAGGGGTGGTAACTAAGATAATATTCTCTAACATTAATTAATTGCCTACACTATTTAAAACAATAGAGGAATAAAATTGACTAGCTCAATTGCTTTAAAAAAAAAAAAAGAATCAACAATTTGTTTTAAACTCATCTCGATGAAATACGTATACCGACAACATTTCCTAAGCTAAAAACAATTCCTAAATTATTTCACTGCTTCCGAATTTAATTTCGGACCTAGAATACATTGAGCTAACTTTGCGCAGCATCCCACCTCAGCGTCCTCCATCAGCTCGTGCTGCTTCCTCTTCGTTATCTCCGGCATCACGTCGTCCAGTATTTTGAGCTCCCTCCGCGTGAAGAAGAAGTCCAGCGATTTCCGGATCCCTATCATCACCACCAGCATCAAAGGGAAGAGGATGGACGTCGAGCTGAACGACTTAATCATCCAAAGGCAGATCAAGCAAGTCAGTTGGATGACGGTGAAGACGTGGACTTTTTTAATCGGGACCTGCAATCAATCCAAATTGGGCTAAACGAACAAAGAAATGGTCGCCGACTATCATCACCTGTCTCAAGAACATGTAATCGGGCTGGTATTTGTTGGGCATGAACATGATTAATATCCTGTCGAAAAACTGCAGCCCTTTCAAGGATGCGGCCCCCATGTAGAGGAAAACTCCGTATAGGACGGGCATGGGGATGTGGCCCAGCATTGGGGTTAAAAACACCGACAAGCCGATAGTTAGGAAAATTAGAATGTGCGTGACCCTTTGTTCTCTCACCCCCAAGAACTGCGGCTTTTCCCCCGGAGCGGCGCATTCGGACTCCAGCTTAAGGGAGTTCACGTGGTTGATGGAGAGAACGGTGGCCGCCACGAACCACGGTAAACCCATCAACGAGCAAATCTGGATTAGTATGGCGAGCACGAACAGGTCCAGATGATAACCGCACCCTTTTTTCAGCTTGTGCTCTTTCCTGTTGATGATAACCGTCGTAATCTGTTGATCCATGAAAATCAAGATCGTCCCCAGCAGTGCGGGTAGGAGGGCCAAAAAAGGAGTGTAGACAGGATTTAGAAAGGGCGAAATCACCCATCCCCTATCGGCTAGGGTAGGCTTGAATTCGTGGGGGACTTCCAATTTTGGGGTTGGGATGTTGACCCTATAGTCCAATAGGGTCATCGATAGGATTGCTATGATTACAGCGAAATCGCTTACGAACTGTCGAACCTGGAAAGCGATTTGTTTCGCCTCGTGATTGCTCGTAGTAAAATCGTTTTTACCTTTGATGGAAAGAACAGCGCGTTCTTGAAGTCCTTCAACAGTACAGATATGGTGAACGTTCCTAGAAATAGGATTATTGACATCAGGAAGACGTCAGGGATGTACTCGGGCGAGAAACACCCGCTGCCCAATAACGTGCCGTTGTTTTCCTAGAACGAGAACGAACGTATGAGGAGGGGAGCTCTTTTTGAAGTCAATCAAGTGCTTACCAGACAAGCAGTTTTGTTCAAGTTCGTTTCGTAGCTGATGGTTAGGTGATCATCAAACTTGCTCGTGTCGTTTATGTAACAACCGCATTGGTGGGATATATTGGTCGTACCGGACGTGTTGATGGGGAATTTTTTACCTATTATGATTACGTTTTCTACGGCCTAAAATATAACAAAAGGAATTTGCACTTCTTTAGCTCGAAAGTTGCAATTTTATGATTCCCCATTTTTGCCCAAAAACATCTTTTCAAGGCTATCATTTGAGGTAACCAAGAGTTTTGCAATGAGAACCTCATGGACCATATGGCGGATGTTACAACTCGTCCCCACCAAGCTCCAGTAACCCTCAGAATTTGTAAGTCGTAAAGATTAACGACAATCTGGACCATAAACATCTTTGGTCACTCGTCAGAAATTATTGGAGCTTGGTCGGGATGCCTTACCACGTCAACCATGAGTCTTGACATTGCCCCATGAGGCTCTCGTTTGTTTGATTCATTGCGAAACTTCTTTTGTACATTTCTTCTTTGTCTTGCGTCGAACCGTTCGTATTTTACTTTTTATCTAACTTGCTTCTTTATTTTTTTCAAAACTCCGCGGATAATCTCACTATCCGCGGATAAAAAACAAAACACTATCGACTTTCGAGCAAAATCCAAAATAATTCTTCCATAATATATTCGGCGATTTATTTTCTTTTGGCAAAATTTAACGACTTAAAAAATAGGAATAAAAAACAAACGCGAAATTCCGTGTGAAATTACACTTCACACGGTGAAACAAAAGAAATAAGAACGCAAAATCCTCTGTAACGAAATCAGGACTATAAAAACAAAATAGGAACAGTTTTAGATGAATTAAAACAAAAGGTCCCCGATTCCCTAAACACGAAATTCCCAGCGAGATTAAACTTCACACGACGAAATGAAACAAATAGAATAACGCGAAACAAATCACTGTCGATCCACTGAAAGTAAAGAGGAGACTGCAGTAATGAAAGAACAAAACGCGAACAGTCTTCAAAGAATCATACGGAAGACGAAGTTAAACAAAAGAGCATTGATTCTCTAAACGCGAAATTTCGTGTGAAATTCAGCTTCACACGGCGATAAAAAAACACGAAACAAAAATCTGTCGATTCTCTGAAACGAAATCGAACCTTACAGGAATAAAAGTGTTTTAAAAGAATCAAAATGAACGACAAAGTCAAACAAAAGGCCTTCGATTCTCTAAATGCGAAATTCCGTGTGAAATTAAGCTTCACACGGCGAAACAAACAAATAGAAAAACACGAAACAAGAGGCTGTCGATTCTCCGAAACGAAATCGAACTTTGCAGGAATGAAAATGCAAAAGTAGAACAGTTTCAATTGAATCAAAACAAAAGATATTCGGGCCCCTAAACGTGAAATTCCGTGTGAGACTAAACTTCACACTGCGAAACGAAACAAAAGATTATCGATGCTCTGAAATGAAATCGAACCTTAACACGAGTGAAGAGATTTAAGGAATCTAAACAACAATTCTCCAACAACGATGCGAAATTCCGTGTGAAGTTAAACTTCACACGACGAAACGAAACGAATAAAAAAAAGACACGAAGCAAAAAACTCTCGACGCTCTGAAACGAAATCGAATCTTAAAGGAATGAAGAAACAAAATTAGAACAGATTTAAGTGAATCTAAACAAGAGGCTTTCAATTTTCTAGATGCGAAATTCCGTGTGAGTTTAAACTTCACACGGCGAAACAAAACACTGTCGATCCTTTGCGGCGAAATCGAACCTACAAGAGTGAAAATACAAAATAAGGACGGTTTTAATTTAATCAAAAATAAAAGGCCTTCGATTTTCTAAACGCGAAATTCCGTGTGAGATTAAACTTCACACGGCGAAACGAAACGAATAAAAAAACACACGAAACAAAAGACTCTCGATGCTCTGAAACAAAATCTAATCTTAGAGGAATGAAGAAACAAAATTAGAACAGATTTAAGTGAATTTAAACAAGAGACATTTAATTCTCTAGATGCGAAATTCCGTGTGAGCTTAAATTTCACACGGCGAAACAAAATACTGTCAATCTTTTGATGCGAAATCGAACCTACAAGAACTAAGATACAAAATAAGGACAGTTTTAATAGAATCAAAACAAAAGGCCATCGATTTCCTAAACGCGAAATTCCGTGTGAAGTTAAACTTCACACGGCGAAACGAATTAAATAAAAAGAACCGAAACAAAAGACGGTCGATCTGACACGAAATCGAATCTGACGGGAACGTAAATTAAAATTAAATTAATTAAAAACAAAAGTTGAAATTAGAAACGAAAAGTCATCGGTTCTCTAAACGCGAAATTCCGTGTGAGATTAAGGTTCACACGGCGAAACAAAAGACTGTCAATCCTCTGAGGCGAAATCGAGCCTTACAGGAATGAAAATGCAAAACTAGAACAGTTTTAATTGAATTAAAAGAAACAATTTTATTTAAACAAAATGCCATCGATTCTCTAAACGTGAAATTCCGTGTGAGATTAAACTTCACACGGCGAAACGAAACAAATAAGATAAAAACAGGAAACAAAAGACTCTCGATGCTCTGAAACGAAATCGAACCTTACAGGAGTGAAGAAACAAAATGAGAACGGATTTAAGTGAATCTAAACAAGAGGCCTTCAATTTTCTAGATGCGAAATTCCGTGTGAGATTAAACTTCACACGGCGAAACAAAACAATGTCAATCCTTTGAGGTGAAATCGAACCTACAAGAATGAAAATACAAAATAAAGACACTTTTAATTGAATCAAAAGCAAAAACTCATCGATTTAGTAAATGCGAAATTCCGTGTGAAGTTGAACTTCTCACTGCGAAACGAATTAAATACAAAGAACCGAAATAAGAGACAGTCGATCCACTGATACGAAATCGAACTTCACGGGAATGTAAAAAATTAGGAACGGTTTTAAATTAATTAAAACAAAAGTTGAAATTAGAAACGAAAGGTCTTCGGTTCTCTAAACGCGAAATTCCGTGTGAAATTAAACTTCACACGGCGAAACAAAAGACTGTCAATCCTCTGAGGCGAAATCGAGCCTACAGGAATGAAGATGTAAAACTAGAACAGTTTTAATTGAATTAAGAGAAACAATTTTATTTAAACAAGAGGCCATCGATTTTCTAAACGTGAAATTCCGTGTGAGATTAAACTTCACACGGAAATAAGAAAAAAACAGGAAATAAAAGACTCTCGATGCTCTGAAACGAAATCGAACCTTACAGGAGTGAAGAAACAAAATGAGAACGGATTTAAGTGAATCTAAACAAGAGGCCTTCAATTCTCTAGATGCGAAATTCCGTGTGAGATTAAACTTCACACGGCGAAACAAAACAATGTCAATCCTTTGAGGTGAAATCGAACCTACAAGAATGAAAATACAAAATAGGGACACTTTTAATTGAATCAAAACCAAAAGCTAGTAAAAAGTTTAGTAAACGCGAAATTCCGTGTGAAGTTGAACTTCTCACGGCGAAACGAATTAAATATAAAGAACCGAAACAAAAGACGGTCGATCCTATGATACGAAATCGAACTTCACGGGAATGTAAAAAATTAGGAACGGTTTTGAATTAATTAAAACAAAACTGGAAATTAAAAACGAAAGATCGTCGGTTCTTTAAACGCGAAATTCCGTGTGAGTTTAAATTTCACACGGCGAAACAAAAGACTAAACACGAACACGAAACAAAAGACTATCGATGTTCAGAAACGAAATCGAACCTTACAGGAATGAAGAAACAAAATTAGAACGGATTTAAGCGAATTCAATTCTCTAGATGCGTAATTCCGTGTGAAGTTAAACTTCAAAAAGTTAAAAGGAACCGAAACAAAAGACGGTCGATCATCTGATACGTAATCGAACCTAACAGGAACATAAAAAAAGTAGGAACGGTTTAAAATTAATTATGACAAAAGTTGAAATTAGAAACGAAAGGCCATCGATTCTTTAAACGCGAAATTCCGTGTGAAATTGAACTTCGCACGAAGGAAAAAGAACAAAAAGTACGAGACAAAAGTTCCTTTGATAAGAAATCGCACAGCTACCGAAGTTTTAAATTAAGAAAAACAGAAGATAAAGTTAAACAAAATGCATTCGATTCTCTAAATGCGAAATTCCGTGTGAAATTCAACTTCACACGGCGATACAAAACAAATAAAAAAACACGAAACAAAAGACTGTCGATTCTCTGGAACAAAATAGAACTTTACAGGAATTAAAGAAGTAATTTTTATAATATAATAATTATTGAAAAAAATGCAGAAAGTATTTTCTGTACAAAGCAAATAGTATGGTGCACAACTTAGCTGTTTCGGCTCTATTTAGGGCCTCCTCAGCAGAAGCGTAGCTCGAGACTTCCACTGCAAACCAAATCGACCTGTCCCAGGTTATATATTTGCGATGTAATAATAATTAAAAGTTTGAATCGCGACATCCTGCGATCACTTTTTGACACTACATTGCAATTCCTAATGCAATGTTGTGTCAAAAAGTGATCGCAGGATGTCGCGCTTCAAACTATTCATTAGTTTTATAATCAAATTCGTTGTGCAATTGGGAAATTCGTTTGTTCACGGAATAAATTAATGTCAGGACGCGTATAATAACAAAATTAGTTTTCGCTACGTGATCTCTGGTTTGCCCGAAATCTCCAGCGAGATCTGTTTGTGTCGGTCGCCCAAAATAAATTTCATTATGCATTATTAACGCTCGCTTCACATTGCGCAATTGAGCCATCATTTTCATACGAATAAACGCGATCAATATGTGGCCAGCCTGTAATTGTTGGCCGTCTGTCCCATTACGTATTATGACGTGATATACATATAAATAGAGTTCCTCTTTGAACACGTTCGTTTATTAACAAGAACGTATCATATGATTCGAACAGGAAAGGTCCTATTTTTCGTTGTACGAATCAAGTAGGTCATAACATGCACCCTTGGGGTACGCCTTGTTTTTTATTTTTAATAAATCATGCATGAATCAAACTTACCTTATAAATAAATATAAAAGCTATGAGGGTAGCAAAATTCTCCTCCGTGAACCTCGTAATGTAACAAACGAGCGCGCTGGCGTCGATGGCGACTAAAATGACCAAAATGATCGTTATCCAGGTCCCAATCCAAAATCTGAAAGACATATAGTCCCACCCGACCTTCGTGCAGAAGTCGAAAACGATCGTCTCAAACACTAGCACCGGTCCAGTGGACCCCAAAATCGTCAGCGGTTGTCCCGAAAAGAAGCCGTAGCCTATGCCGCAAACGAAACCCGACACCAGAGATTCCATGGCCGCCATGTTCTTCCCGGTTGCTTGCGACAGAAGACCCCCGAACGTAATAATCGGCGACAAACAGGCGAAATACAAGAAAATCCACGACGCCACGCAGTTAACGGCGAGGGCGTCCTTGAAGTCGGACCAATACCAAGGGGCCTTCCGTCTCAGATCGTTAATCAAACCACCGAATGGTATTCCGGATCTCGAGAGCCCGGATTCTTCTCGCTGCCTCTGTTCCTCCTCTTGCTCATCAATTTCCTCAACCGGCTTCTCCGGCGGACGCTTCCTAGCATCTTGGGGGGGCACAGCAGCCGGCGGTTCTATCCTAATCGACGGGTCCCACTCCCCCGGGGGAAGAACCGTCACGGCATCGAGGAACTCGTCGACCCCGGCCAGTAAGTGATCCCTATTGCGCGCTCGGTATGCAACTTCATGGAATACCTCATCGGACATGAGCGTAGCCATCGCCCTACCAATCTCGTGGTACCCCGAGTTAATACCGACCGGTCCGAGGAGCAGGAACAGGAAACGTGTTGGAACCGGAACCTCCGTTAGGTCGCCCACGATGGACGACTTGCTTAGGCGGATGAACGCCGAGATGCTCTTGTCGAGGAAGTCGACTTCTCCCACGAGGATGTTGCTGGCTTCCGCCCCCAGGGGTATCTTCTTCATGAACTGAAGGTTGTGCTGGGGGATGTCGCCGTTCATGGTGCCCAGGTCACCAGAGCTGTGGTTACGGCTCATCGACACGGAGCTGGCGCTCTTCTTTAATACTTCGGGTTTATCTGAACCTAAGGAAGGTTCCGAATCAAACAGGAGCACTGACATCTTTTGTTTACGTACCGTAAAGGAGGGGCGTGCGGTTTCAAGAAAAACAAAATTAGTTACTCAGGCCTGGGATTAGAAAGGGTATGGGCGCGGGCGGGTTAAAATTGCAACATTTTGTTTTGTGGCTTGTGAATGCTTCAAATATTGATGAGATGGTGTTTGGTGGCCTTGCAAAATTGTCTGCAGTGGAAAAGGAAATTGCTTTGCATTTTAAAGACTCTTGTAATCGTTTCTATAAATGTAAATGGTGCAATTTTTCTTCGCCCCCTGAACAGTCACAACTCAGCAGCAATAACACAAACGCAAATGATCATGGGCATGCAGATTTTATTACTGGATGTTAAACAAGAAGCGACAGTTCGCATGCAAAACGAACGACGCGGTAATAAAACGTAGCGCGTTATCAAACTTATTTATTACCGTGGCCGGGAATCGCGAGAAACTTTCCGTAATCGGGTGCTTTCCCCAAGTGATCGCCGAACGAAGGTTCCTCCACTGTAAAAAAAAACAACACAAATCGAATTACTAACGCGGCTCAAGTCGTCCTGTTCTTTCGACACTTAGATAGGGTACGTAATGCGCATTCAGTTGTATGTACAGCCGAAGCACAGGAGAATAGTGACTACATAGCAGCTAAAAGTAAATTACTTGCGAACTTCCTAAGTGGAACCGGAGATTGAAAAACAAACATTGTAGAAACATTGCCAACGTTTCGCAATTTAACGTGTCCAAAGCGAAATTTAAATGTCTCCTTTCGATTTGGACTGTCAGTCAGTAATGAATGCGGGACAGTTGCGGACCTGCACATTTTCGGAGGACCTGTACTCGACTCCCAAAAAATATCAAAATTGCAAAGGCTTCCAAAAATACCCTTTTCGTCAGTCCCTTAACGTCAGTGGCAATACCCTCACCGTCAGTGGTTACAGAGGATAGTTAAACATAGGTCCGCAAATGTGCAGGGGGGCGTAACTGTCCCGGCACCGCCGATAATACCTCGTGCGCCTCGAGTAAATATTTAGTGCTTCACAATATAAAGTAGAAAACACACTGATAGATAAACAAATACAGTAGAAAATGCGACGTTCCATAAAAAGTAAACAGAGTTAAGAAGAAACAAAAGAAAATCGTATGCAACATCCGGGCTAACCTTTGCCGCAGTGTCTGACTGCTAGCCACGTTGTGAATCCCATCACGTGGGTGGTAATTTCGGCTGGGAATACACAACTCATTTTAGATTATAAAAGCAAACTACATGGGGGTGTGTAATGCACAAAAATTATCGCACCACCCTGAAAAATCGGTGAATATGCATGAAGACAACATACTTGATCTATATCATGTAGAAATAGATTTTATTTACTTATCTGTAAGCACGAACATCGATAAAAAATTTTTTTGGCAACTTTTCTTTTAATGCAAGAAAAAGCTGCTTATACCCAATCGTTTCAGTTTATTTTTAATCGCGTTTGTTATTGGATGTTTCACTTGTTCAATATAAATTTGACTTAATGAATGTTCCTCAACGTGTTAGCTACCACCTGACCCACGAGGAAGCCGTCCGCGCGTTTGCTTTGCTACAGGATGGTCGTAGCCAGCGTTATGTGGCGAGGGTCCTCGGTGTTAACCACTCTACCATTGCGAGGCTGCCACGAAAACACCCAGAAACTGGAAACAGAAGGCTAGGACAGGGCCGTGGAAGGGTGATATCGGTCCGAGATGATCGCTTTCTGCGTTTAACAGCGCTCCGCACTAGGCATTGCACTGCTCGATTGCTTCAAAGGGAGATGTTAACTGCCAGAGATGTGGAAATTTCGGTAAAACCGTTTTCGTGAAGACAATATTCGGTCTCGTGTCCCTGCAAGATCACCTCTACTCACCAGACGACATCGGGTAGCTCGTTTAGCTTTTGCTAGGGAACATGTGAATTGGGATATTGGAGATTGGCAGAATGTGAGATTCTCTGACGAATCAAGATTCTATCTTTATGCAAATGACAGACGAATACAGGTGCATAGAAGACCTGGGGAACGATAATTTCAATGTAACTTTCTTCGCAAAGTGAATTTTGGTGGAGGTTCTGTAATCTCTTTGGAAGGTAGTACAAAATTAATGCCTTTGCATGGGGCTCGCATGACGGCTGTGCGTTACATTACTGACATTCCAGAGCCACATGTTATGCCGTACGGCCTATTTATTGGTCCAGATTTTGTGTATATGCATGATAACGCTCGACCGACCGCACATAGCTCGGGTAGTTCAAGAATACCTTAGAGAAACTGAAACTACTCACCAGACGACATTGGGTAGCTCGTTTAGCTTTTGCTAGGTAACATGTGAATTGAGGTATTGGAGATTGGCAGAATGTGAGATTCTCTGACGAATCAAGATTCTATCTTTATGCAAATGACAGACGAATGCCGGTGTATAGAAGACCTGGGGGACGATATTTTCAATGTAACTTTCTTCGCAAAGTGAATTTTGGTGGAGTTTCTGTAAAGGTTTGGGGTGCAATCTCTTTGGAAGGTAGTACAAAATTAATGCCTTTGCATGGGGCTCGCATTAAGGCTGTACGGCTGTACGTTACATTACTGACATTCTAGAGCCTCATTTTATGCCGTACGGCCTATTTATTGGTCCAGATTTTGTGTATATGCACATAGCTTGGGTAGTTCAAGAATATCTTAGAGAAACTGAAACTACTCACCAGACGACATCGGGTTTAGCTTTTGTGTGAATTGGGATATTGGAGAGTGGTAGAATATGAGATTCTCTGACGAATTAAGATTCTATCTTTAGGCAAATGACGGACGAATGCAGGTGTATAGAAGACCTGGGAACGATATCTTCAATGTAACTTTCTTCCCAAAGTGAATTTTGGTGGACGTTCTGTAATGGTTTGGGGTGCAATCTCTTTGGAAGGTAGTACAAAATTAATGCCTTTGCATGGGGCTCGCATGACGCATGTGCGTTACATTACAGCAATTCCAGAGCCACATGTTATACCGTACGGCCCATTTATTGGTCCAGATTTTGTTGTTTATACATGATAACGCTCGACCGACCGCACATAGCTCGGGTAGTTCAAGAATACCTTAGAGAAATTGAAACTACTCACCAGACGACATCGGGTAGCTCGTTTAGCTTTTGTTAGGGAACATGTGAATTGGGATATTGGAGATTGGCAGAATGTGATGCTCTCTGACGAATCAAGATTCTATCTTTATGCAAATGACAGACGAATGCCGGTGTATAGAAGACCTGGGAAACGATATCTTCAATATAACTTTGTTCCCAAAGTGAATTTTGGTGGAGGTTCTGTAATGGTTTGGGGTAGAATCCCTTTGGAAGGTCGTACAGAATTAATACCTTTGCATGGGGCTCGCATGACGGTTGTGCGTTACATTACTGACATTCTAGAACCGGTGTATAGAAGACCTGGAGAACGATATCTTCAATGTAACATTGTTCACAAAGTGAATTTTGGTGGAGATTCTGTAATGGTTTGAGGTCCAATCTCTTTGGAAGGTCGTACAAAATTAATACCTTTGCATGGGGCTAGCATGACGGCTGTGCGTTACGTTACTGACATTCTAGAGCCACACGTTATGCCGTACGGCCCATTTATTGGTCCAGATTTTGTTTATATGCACGATAACGCTCGAACGCACATAGCTCGGGTAGTTCAAGAATACCTTAGAGAAACTGAAACAATTGGTATTAAGTGGCCAGTCGAAACCCTGATTTGAATCCAATAGAGCATGTATGGGCCACCCTTCAACAGCGTGTTTCGGGGCGCAGAATGGTTTTTAGAACTCTTCAACAGTTGGAAGCAGTTCTTTTGTATAACATACCACAAGAATACATTGTAAACCTTTACGAAAGCATGCCGCATAGAATGGAAGCCGTCATTCAAGCCAGGGGTGGAACAACCCGTTATTAATTTAGTTACAGTGCACCATCATTTTATTACATTGTTTTAAATCCGCTCAAGAATGTCAAATCGTTATATTTTTTTGCTCTTTCAGATGATCTTACACCCTTTTATCACAACATAACGCTACGTAGCTTTGTTTGCCACAATTCTGGGCGGTGCGATAATTTTTTTGCGGAGTGTATAAACGCATATTAAAACATTCCGTATTTTCGAACATTAACTGATTTTTTTTGCGTGAAAAGCTTAAAGCTTATAGAGTAAGAGGTTTATTAGTTAATCGCATTAAACGTGTTTTCCTTCCAGATGAAGGTTTCAGGTAACGAGCGTCAAAAAAAATCGTTTCGTGCTTAAAGGTAGTTCAGCGAAAGCTTTTAACCTCGTAGATTCTCATTTGTTTCGAGGTTACGTCCCTTAGGCCGTCCTGGTCCTTTGGAAATTGCTGTTTTATTTAATCTTGTATGGATGCGTTTCGTTTTATTGGGTCATTAGGGGTCGCGATCAAAATAAATTGCCTGGTTAATTTGGGCCCTGTAGGTTTACAGCCCCAAGTCTATGGCTCTCGACGTCCTTTTTTGTTATTAAAGTACGTCTTTTTAATAGAAACGTTAAAAAATAAATGAACAAGAACATGCTTTGAGCTTGTTGGTATCCATCTTCACTTGTTTCTCGTCGCGAATTCTTCCACAAGTTCGTTAGATTTGTTTCAATTGTTTTAAACAAATCGTAAGCGTAGTCGCCGTCAAATTTAAAATTGAGATGCCCCAAACTTCGGAGAGTATAATTGAGCTCAACGTTTCAGAAATTCACAAATTCAGAAATTAACAAAAGCTCAAATATCGTACAGAATGCCGTTTGTTCTCTCTTCGAATTGAATTTAATTGTATTGATTTCTTTTTGATAGTATTTAGAATTACTAATATTACAAATTTTTCGTATTCTTCTTTATGTTGTTTGCAATTTGGGTGTTTGATGGTTTTGCCAAAATTTTGGTAAAAAGAGCGAGAGGCTAAGGAAACGGTTGTTTATTGAGTAAGAGTTTTTTATGATGTAAGACTCTTCTTGGACTCTCCTTGACCACTTTTTTTATACCCTTACCGCCAGTGGTAACAAAAGAGAGTACCCTACCGTCAGTGGTAACAAAAGTTAAAATCCTTTTCATCAGTGGCAATAACGGAGAATATTCTTACCCTCAATGGTAGTTTCTTTAAAACTTAACTACATAAGAGATCATAGATGAAGACTGACCTTGAAACTTTCGCATAATACATACAGAGTGGTCTTAATTTTCATTCACATACTTCAAAATTGATTTAAACAAAACTAATGTACTTTAGAACTGGCTTAAGTCAGGCGGTATAGTTTCTACTCGCTTGAACGCCTGTCCTTAGACTTAGTTAGGCAACCACATCTACGCAGCGCAGAAGACGTAGCTTAAAACCCTATAAAATGATAATAAAGGCGTAAACTAAACACGTTTATTAATAAATTTCTATTCTACACCGTTTACACCGTTGGCAATTAGTGTACCTGTGAGCTAATATGTACAACACAACCAGCTAGAGGGAGTATAACGAGCGGATTTCGCTAATTATGCTTGCTTGAAAGGAAATCACATGCTTATCGACTAATACGGATTTGATTATTTATGTCTCACAGGGATCGAAATAAAGCGCGAAGGGGGGTGGGGTGGAATTTGCCTCGATCTGACGCACGTCGCTTTGGCGATCTTCCAGTTTTGATACGACTTGAATCAGATTAAAAACGAGAGTGCGCTAAAAAACCGAGGACGAGAACCCGATGGGATGAATAGAATGAGATGAGGGCGGCGATAGCAAAAAAGGGTCCGCCAACTTACTTTTGCTTTATCGGGAAAGTTCGGGGTGACCTAAATATATTTAGCTTCGAGCATTCTACTCGTCGTTCATTCAATCGAAAGTAACTTTTGGTTTGTAATGAAGGGATTAAGTTGATGAAATGTAGAGGAACTTGATTTATGCGTCGCTGTCGGGAGCTAAATGAAGCTATGGAATATAATAAGACAACACAAAAGCCTTCGGCGCAAGGACAACCTGCCACCACCGCCACCACCGAAAATTCCGCTCTACCAAATGCACCCTAATCATCATCATCATCACCGTGCGCTAGCTGTTAGTTACGGTGATCAGAAGCTATCGCATAGCTGATAGTACTTGTTCTTGTCTAACCTGGAACGGAAACATAAGAACCGTTTCGCTTCTGCGTCGCCGACTTTCCCACGCTGGCGATGGAACCTCGCCTCGACCGCTGCGGACTTATACACACTAAAGTTATACATCCATCTGAAAGATTGCATCAGAACATCCAAGATTTACCCAAATGTTAGAAATTGGTGCAGAACTAGTTGGGTGCGGGCAGTGCTCTAAAGTTAACCTCACCAAGTTAATCGTAATAAAGACCTAAACTCGGCACCATAATTAAAGCAGTACCTACTTTTGGACGTGGAATGGTTCCTTCCTATCTCCGCGAACGACCTGATCATGGGCAGCACGTGCTTCTTCCTCTGGTGTTGATGCCTGTGCCTGCGGAGTAGCGCGTCTTTGACGCGTTCCTTCTTCTCGACTGGTAGCGTCCCGGCGTTGATCATATTTTCTATGACCATATCCGCAATTTGCTCGATCGAGTTGGCCTCCATGTCCAAGAAGACGGTTCCGTTGAGAATAAGGCTCCTCAATTCGAAAAGGGAATGCAGCGATAAGGTGGCGACGTGAGGTTTGGACCAGCGGTTGCCCCCTTCTTCTACGTCTTCCTCGAATTTAATCCATCTTGCGGTCTCTTTCCATTCCATGTCGTCACCGTCGCCCACCAGCTCTTCCATTTCGGAAAAGAGCGGGTGCGTCTCGTGCTTCCCATCGTCCACATCCTCACCGAGGATGAACTGCACCCTCTGAGAGGGAGGAGTAACTGAAATTTAAACCCAATGATTAAAGTTAAGTTTAAGAACATTGATTCAATTCAACATCGCCGCGATAAAAAGCACTGGGGCAAGCTTACATCTCCCTTCCACGCCTCATCTGAGATACTCAATCGTCTCCGACGCGACACGAGAGCACATAAGACAGAGGAAAAAGATGATGGTATGTAAATTTATGTCAGTACGTGTACGAAGAGGAGCTTTACTCTGTTACCTTCAAATAACTGAGCATATTTGCATGTAGTTAGAATAATGATGCCATAATGTGCAGTATATTCATGGCTGGAGGTAAGTTTGCCTTGCATTCAAGTGTTTACGGCAGTTAAATTTCAGGCGCGTTAAATTGTAAATGCGTGAGTTTCAAATAATCGGAGAACCTGAACGTGTTCCTTTTTTTTTGGACCAATTTTGCTGGACGAGGTTGAACGTACTTAATCCAATTTGAATTGTGTACAAGCAAAATTTAAATAATAGGTTACCATGGGGGTGCACAAAAAGGTACTAGAAAAATATAGATTCTGGGAAAGCTTACAAACACTTCTTGAAAAAGAAAAAGACGCAAAAAGATGGGAGGGAGTATTACCGAGAAGACCAAAGTGGTTTTAATGGTTGTAATTTTGTGCCAACAATAATAGCCGCTGATTGTTGCAAAAGGAGATAAGAGAGGAGTGATAAAAATCCCAAAGTAAAAGAGGATATGAAATTGGGAGTGGCCATTACCTAATGGAAGCTATGGCAAAATAAAAAGAAGAAATAATGAAGAGAAATAGAGGAATAAGGTTATACAGGTAACATTTTGGGTAAAACAATGACATAAATAGAAATTGGAGTAAAGCAAGGGGAACGTCAGTTCAAGCACCAAAAGCGTTTGCAGGTGTACTACTGCGGGGGTTGGCTTAGAGCAGCAGCAAGGTAGTCTGAGAGGCTGAAGAAGAAGAAAAAAGAGAAAGATGGTCAAATATACAGTTCGTGAAACCAAGCAAAAGTCATAGGAAAATTTGGAAGGTTCATGAAAAGGAACATCAAAAACAGATAGGTACAACCAGAATAGGGAAAGAGAAAGAGAGGAAAGTTGATCAAAAAGGAAATGAAGAACCAAAGTGAGAGAATAGTATCCAATTAGAGCGACTAACTAAACACGAAATGGTCTCAGAACTGCTAAAATACGTGTGACCGACCCACTCTTTGTTCTTATAAATTGGGAAAAATAATGGAACCACACTTAGAAGACGTACAGAGTGGATTTTGCTCACTACACAGCATACAAGACCACGCCTTTGCTCTAAATCACGTAATGGAAAAGAAATTAGCCAAGAACAAAGATGGATGTGATGCTTTCCTTGATATACCCAAAGAAGATATGGGAGACTTTAGGAAAGAACAACGCAAACTTATAGATAACACCACGAGATGGAAAATCAAGCAAAAATATGTAACAGATTTTCCGAAAAACTTTTCCCGGAAGAAGAAGTAAGACAGGGTAGTGCCACAAGCCAAATTTGATTTTTGTTTCACGTTGAGAAAATGGTTGAGAAAAGAAATGGCAAGAAGAAGATAGAATGAGATCGAAACGATTCACTCAAATGTAGACCAGAAGAAACTTCGACACTTCAAATCAATTGTTTCTGTTCGATCTTCCTTTCCCTGTTCAACTCGATTTTACGTTCTCTATTTTTTCTTCGTCTTTTTGGACGATTGTCTTTGTTTTTTGTTAATGTAAATCAATCTTTTCTTTTCAATATCCATTGTTGTTTCTAATCACTGTAAATAAACAGCTCGTGGATTTTCTTTTGTTTTTCTTTCGTGTTGTTCTCTGTTCTTTCGTGGTCGATTGTCAATTGTTTCTGATCACTGGAAACCCGATCGATTTTCTCCTGTTTCCATTTTTGGCCTGATTTATCGTTTTTTATTGTTTCCTCGCCCGCATTGACGAATGCGTCATTTGTTTTTTTTTGTCTTTGTCACTCAGTCTTCCGTTTTTCTTAGTATTGATTGTCAATTTCCTTTTTTTCACTGTAGATGTTATTTTTGATCATTACAGATAAACAATTTATCGATTATCTTTTGTTTTTCTTTCACGTTGTTCTCTGTTCTTTCGTGGACGATTGTCAATTGTTTGTGTTCGCTGGAAACTCGATCGATTTTCTCCTCTCCCCCTTGCCCTCTTCAATTCGCTTTTTCGTTCTCTATTTTTTCCTTGTCTTCACGGACGATTGCCATTTGTTTTTGACTTTGCAAATC
Source organism: Serrognathus titanus (assembly GCA_039766575.1). NCBI lineage: Eukaryota > Metazoa > Arthropoda > Insecta > Coleoptera > Lucanidae > Serrognathus > Serrognathus titanus. The sequence goes on from CM077914.1 coordinate 61,831,743, forward strand.
AATCTTTTGTTCTTCTTAATATCAATTGTCAGTTTATTTATTTTCTACTTTATTGTATTTTTTTTTAATTGTAAGTGTTTGTCACTTGTTTCTAATCACTGCGAAGAACACGCTAATTTAATCTTGTTTCCCTTTCATGTTGTTCTCTGTTCTTTAGTGATCGATTGTCAATTGTTTCTAATCACTGGAAACTCGATCGATTTTCAGCTGTCTCTTTTTCCCTTTTCAACCCGATTTCTCGCTTTTTTTATTTTTCCCTTACCTACGTGGACGATTGTCATTTGTTTTTTGTGAATGTGAATCAATTTTTTGTTCCTCTCAATATCAATTGTCAGTTTATTTATTTGTTTATTCACAGCAAATTGTCTCTTTAGTATTTTTTTTTAATGTAAGTGCAAGCGACAAGTCAATTTTCTTTTGTTTTCCTTTCACGTTGGTCTCTGTTTTTACTGGGCCGACTGTCAATTGTTTCTGATCACCGGAAACTAGATCGATTCTCTCCCGTTTCCATTTCCCATTTCAAATCCAGTTTTCGTTCTCAATTTTTTTGTGTGTCTTCATTTGTTTTTCGTCATTGTAAATCAAGCTTTTGTTCTTCTTACTAGGCCGATTGTCAATTGTTTCTGATCACCGCCTCCATTTCTCTTTCAGTTTATTTGTTTTGTTCCACCGTAAATTGTTTTTCTTAACGGAAGTTGTCAGTTGTTTCTAATTGCTACTACAAACAAACAACTCGTTGATTTTCTTTTGTTCTTTTTCACGTTTGTTCTTTGTTCTTTAGTGGTCGATTGTCAATTGTTTCTGATTACTGGAAACTTGATCGATTCTCTCCCGTTTCTATTTCCCATTTCGAATCGATTTTTCGTTCTTCATTTTTTTGTGTGTCTTCATTTGTTTTTTGTCATTGTAAATCAACCTTTTGTTCTTCTTAATAATAATTGTCGATTTATATTTTTATAATTGTAAAATGTTTCCTGTATAAACGTAAGTTGTCAGTTGTTTCTAAACACTGTAAAGATCTTTTGAATTTTCGTTTGTTCTCTTTCACGTTTGTTCTCTATTCTTTCGTGGTCGATTGTCAATTGTTTCTGATCATTGGAAACTTTTGTCTTTCTTTCACTTTCTAATCCGATTTTGGATTATCCATTATTTTTTCGCAGTCGATTGTCAATTGTTTCTGATTACAGTAAACCCGATTTTTCGTTCTTTAATTATTCTTCTTCGGCAATTGCCATTTATTTTTCTTCGTTATAAATTTTTCTTTCGTTTTTTTCTTTAAAATCAGTTGCCTGTTGTTTCTAATCATTACAGACTCGATCGATTTTCTTCTGTTTTCTTTACTTTCTGATATTTCGTTCTTTATTTTTTTTTAAATCTTCCTGGACGATTGCCATTTGTCTTATTGTCACTTATTTTTTATCGCCGTTAACAATTCTTCGGTTTTCTTTTACATTGTTCCCTATCTTTCCGTGGTCGATTGTCAATTGTTTCTAAAATATCAGTTGTCAATTATTTTCTACACACTCCGATTTTTCGCTCTATATTTTATTCCTTAGCTTCCTGAACGATTGCCATTTGTTTTTCGGTCATTGTAAATCAATCTTTTTTTCTAGCGTCATTTATTTCTGTCCACTGTAGCAATTTTTCAATTTTCTTCCTATTTTGTCTCCTATTTTTTCGTAGTCGATTGTCAATTGTTTCCAATCGCAGTAAACTCAATCTTTTTTTCTTTCGTTTTCCTTCTACACCCCGATTTTCGTTCTTTATTTGATTTTTTCTTGGGCGATTGTCATTTGTTTTTCTTCATTCTTTCATTCTTTTGTTTTTTTTTTTTTTAATACCAATTGTCAATTATATGTTAATCACTATCATAAACTCAAGCGGTTTTCTTCAGTTTTTCTTTCCCGCTCCGATTTATAGTCCTTTATTTTTTTCTCGTTTCTCCTCGCACGATCGTCCTTTGTTTTTCTTTAATCACAGTAAACTCAATCGACCTTCTTTTGTTTGTTTGAATATCTTCTACATCCCGATTACTTTTTTCTTGGACGATTGTCAATTGTTTGATTTGTTTTCTTGTTTCTTTTTTTATTTCACGACGAACGTCATGTGTTTTTTTCCTTAATAGTTTTGTTTTCTTTCTTGCTTTTCCTAATGAAGGATGAAGAAGTTACTCGTCACAATGACGACCCAGGAGACAATTTTTTGCAGTTCTTTTCGATTCTAATTTGTTTTACCAATTGTTTAAGTTCAATTCGCGGTAAGTTTTCTTACAAAATTTAATGTAGAGATGGAAATTATGTATTTGTAGAGGAGAAATAAAAGAAGAAGTAAGACAGAACAGTGTTCTTTGGTTCGTATTGTAACGATTGTTGTTTCCTTGCCCCGCGTTGGGCGCCAATTTAAGTAATGATAGCTTTCATGCCCCACCTCGGGCGCCAATTTTTTTTTTATGACCACATTCTTGCCCCACGTTGGAAAAATGGTATAGTACAAAGGAGATACATTAAGAGGGAATTGAAATCCAGACATTGGGCTGGATTATGTATGTAGGAAACTTGTTTTACAGAACGTAAATCCAATTTCAACTGTGTACGTCTTCCAAATTATAATCTCTCGTGCCACGTAACTTGACTTCTCCTCCGCTTTAAATACGAGCTGGAAACTTTTTGTGTGAATTCATCCTGACGTACTAAGAGCCCCCTCCCCAAGGCAACCCCAACAAGTTTGGCTGCTAATTTGATTTACGTACGATAATAGTTTGCAGGCAAGATTGATAATTGGGGCTGGCTGGAATAGCGACGGTTATATTTAGACTTGCGTTTGTCAAATAAATATTTGCCCCCATCCCATTAGTAGGAGCGTCTTCGTTGCAAAACAAAAACAAAAACAAAAAAAGCAGCTGGTTGCACAAGTGACAGGCGTCAAGTGTCACGTGCTAAATGATTGATTCGATGCGCCCTTTTTTGTTTTGAATTGTTGTCGACGATGCAGTGTTTATGAATAAAAGCTTTAAGCTCTGGGTGTTTCCATTTCAAAACAAGCGCAGAACTTGCTCCAAATTGTTGATTAGGTTGATTAGGGGTTCACCCCTGTCCACGTCGTTCTAAGTATTTATCGACAGGTAACCCTTTTCGCACTTTATAATTCATTCAACGAGGCGAACAGCGAATCGATAATCCCAAAGCTAAACTGGGACGAAGTTCACTTGAGTGACTGTAACTTCAACTTTAAATTCTCTACAAGACGATTGAATAATTAATTAATTAATTGCCCCACGTTGGGCGTCAATTTTGTTAAAGCGAAGCACTTTTGCTCGATATACATTTGTTTTTTTTCCAAATTATAATATCTAGGGCAAGACCTGCACCAAACCGATAAGTACCACATATTTTGAATTCTTTTGAAAGCATCACGAGACCGCACGTTGCGGTTTTGATAACCTCTTGTGCCCAGTCTAAGCGCGTGATAAACAAAAAATGCAAAACAATTTGGTTAACGAACTCACTGGGTCTGTCACTATCTGTGCTGTCTGAGTCCCTGTGGTGGTGTTTGTGCCTCCTGTGGGAGTGGCGACGTTCACCTGGTACGTGGACGCCGACGAACATTGAATGCGCCCGATGACCTACAACAGTAAAGTGCATTTCATTGTTGATTCGATTCAATTGGGGATGCATGCAATCAGTAGATTGGGGGAGAACAGTGTTTACCTTCGAAGTCCTTTTCGTCGAATGATTGTGCGGGTTTTTGTGCCCCGGGGTCCTTCGGCGCTTCATCGTCGTGTTGATCCATATCCACTCACAGATCTGTAATGATATTAAAGAAACGTAATTATTAAAGAAGATATGTGCTTAAAATTCTTATAATGGGTGCCACTCATTTTAAATTGTGACTCCTGAAGATTTTGGAATAGGCAACCCATCAATCAAGTCAGACGAAATGACTTAGTGTTTTCATTACGTACAGTTACGGTATTTAAAAAGCGTACACTCAAAATATCTCAGTGTGAACTTGGCTTTCCTTGAAATTATAAGTCAAAATAATCGTTAGACAGATCGACGTTTATGTTGCCGAAACACTGCAAATAATAAATACAGAAGGGATGGTCTTCTTGACTCATAAAAAGGATAGTAGAATTATGCATCGTGTCATTTTACATGATTTAATTGTCAGCGTTTATGTCAATCAAACAGACAGACTTGTATGCTTCTTTCAATTCCGCAACTGTACGTAATTTAAAAGCACGAAAGTACAATGTGTTGCCTATTTTCTAATTTTAAGGCGCCACGATTTAAAAATGAGCACCCTGTATATTAATTTATAATAAAAATATTTTTAAGTTAAATTAAAATTTATGTTTTTCTTAATGTAAGCTGTCAGTTGTTTTTGGTTACCGTAAACGATCAACTCGTTGTTTTTTTTTTGTTTTTCTTTCATGTTGTTTCCTGATTTTTCGTGGTCGATCGTCAATTGTTTCTGATCATTGGAAATTCGATCGATTTTCTCCAATCTCGTTTATGTCCCGGTTTTCGTTTTTCTTTTTTTCATTTGTCTTTTAATCATTGTAACTGAATCTTTCGTTCTTCTTCATATCGATTGCCATTTTATTTCTTTTTTTTTCACTGGAAATATTTGATTTTCAGTTATTTTTGATCTTTTGTTTTTCTTTCGTGGTCGATTGTCAATTGTTTCTGATCACTGGAAACTCGCTCGATTTTCTCCTGTCCCTCTTTTCCTGTTCAGGCCGATTTCTCGTCTTTTATTTTTCCTTTGTCTTCATCGACGATTGTCATTTGTTTTTTTTTGTGAATGTCAATCAATCTTTGTTCTTCTTAATATCAATTGTCAGTTTATTTATTTATTTTTTTTTTGTACTTTTTAATGTCAGTTCTCAATTGTTTCCTATCACTGCAAACGATAAGTCAGTTTTTTGTTTGTATTTTTTTCACGTTGTTGGTCTCGGTTCTTTCGTGGTCGATTGTCAATTGTTTCTGATCACCGGAAACTCGATCGCTTTTCTCTTGTGTCCATTTTCCTTTCCATAAGAAATTTTTCGTTCTTTATTTTTCCTTTTTCTTCACGGACGATTGCCATTTGTTTTTTTTTTTCTTTTGTAAATGTGAATCAATCTTTTGTTCTTCTTAAGAAAGAGATAGAATGAGGTCGAAACGATTCATTCATTCATTCATTCAATCACAGCGACATGTAGATCAGAAGAAACTTTAAATCGATTGTTTCTGTTCGATTTCCTCCTCGATCTTTCTTTCGCTATTCAACTCAATTCTACGTTCCCTGTTTTTTCCTTATCTTTCTGGACGATTGTCATTTGTTTTTTGTTATTGTAAATCAATCTTTTCTTTTTCTTAATGTCCACTGTTGTTTTTGATAACTGTAAATAAACAGCTCGTCGATTCTCTTTTGTTTTTCTATCATGTTGTTCTCTGTTCTGTCGTGGTCGTTTGTCAATTGTTTTTGTCTTTGTTCTTCTTGTCTTTCGTACTTCTTAGTATTGATTGTCAATTTACTTTTTTTCACTGTAGATGTCTTCTCGTGAGGTTGCCAGTTATTTTCGATCATTGCAAATAAATAATTTATCGATTTTCTTTTGTTTTTCTTTCACGTCGTTCTCTGTTCTGTCGTGGTCGATTGTCAATTGTTCCTGATCACTGGAAACTCGATCGATTTTCTCCTCTCCCCCTTGCCCTTTTCAATCCGCTTTTTCGTTCTCTACTTTTTCCTTGTCTTCATGGACGATTGCCATTTGTTTTCACATTGCAAATCAATCTTTTGTTCTTCTTAATATCAATTGTCAGTTTATTTATTATCTTCTTTATTGTATTTTTTTGTTTTTTTTTTTTAATTGTAAGTGTTTGTCAGTTGTTTCTAATCACTGTGAACAACACGTTAATTGACTCTTGTTTCCCTTTCATGTTGTTCTCTGTTCTTTAGTGACCGATTGTCAATTGTTTCTGATCACTCGAAACTCGATCGATTTTCTCCTGCCTCCATTTCCTTTCCATAAGAAATCGTTCTTTATTTGTCCTTTATCTTCACGGACGATTGCCATTTGTTTTTTTTTTTGTGAATGTGAATCAATCTCTTGTTCTTCTTAAGAAGAAATCTATACATATACATATCAATTGTCAGTTTATTTATTTTGTTCCACTGTAAATTGCTTTGTTTTTGATTTTCTCAATGGAAGATGTCAGTTGTTTCTAATTACTATAAATAAACAACTTGTTGATTTTCTTTTCTTCTTTTTCACGTTTGTTCTTTTTTTTTAAGGTTTTTTGTCATTTGTTTCCGATGACCTGATCATACCAATCGTATGGTTCTTTATTTTCTGTTCGTCTTCTGTTTTTTGTAATTGTAAATCAACTTTTTGTTCTTCTTAATATCAATTGTCGATTTATTATTTCAATTGTAAAATATTTTCTGTGCAAATGCAAGTTGTCAGTTGTTTCTAATCGCTGTAAAGATTTTTTGAATTTTCTTTTGTTTTTTTTTCGCGTTAGTTTTCTATTCTTTCGTGGTCGATTGGTTTTGATCATTGGAAACTTTTGTCTCTCTTTCACTTTTTAATCTGACTTTTCGTTTTTTTAATTTTTATTACATCATCCATTATCCATTCGTGGTCGATTGTCAATTGTTTTTTTTTTTTTTAATTTTCTTATATCTACCTGGACGATTCCCATTATTTTGTTTGTCATTGTAGAGCGATTTTTTTTCTATTATCACTTACTTCTGATTACTGTAAACAATTCTTCTGTTTTCTTTTACATTGTCTCCTACTTTTTCGTGGTCGATTGTCAATTGTTTCTAATCGCAGTAAACTCAATCGAATTTCGTTTTGTTTTCCTTCTACACGCTCATTTTTCGTCCTTTAATTATTTTTCTTCTTGGACGATTGCCATTTAATTTTCTTCATTGTAAATTGTTCTTTTGTTTTTGTTTTTAATATTAATTGTCAATTATTTCTAATCAATATAGACTCAATCGACTTTCTTCTGTTTTCTGTGCGATCAAATTTTTCGTTCTATATTTTATTCCTTAGCTTCCTGGACGCTTGCCATTTGTTTTTTTTTGTCGTTGTAAATCAATCTTTTTTTCTATTGTCATTTATTTCTGATCACTGTAAACAATTGTTTTATTTTTTTCCTATTTTGTCTCCTATTTTTTCGTAGTCGATTGTCAATTGTTTCTAATCCTAGTAAACTCAATTGATTTTCTTTCGTTTTCCTTCTACACCCCGATTTTTGTCCTCTATTTTATTTTTTTCTTGGGCGATTGTCATTTGTTTTTCTTCTTTCTCTAGTTCTTTTGTTTTTCTTAATATCAATTGCCAATTATATCTTAATCACTATTATAAACTCAAACGATTTTCTTCTTTTTTCCCACTCCGATTTATCGTCCTTTATTTTCTTCTCGTTTCTCCTGTAATTGTCCTTTTGTTTTTCTTGATGTCAGTTGTTTCTGATCACTCACCGATATTTCGTTCTTTATTTTCTTCGTTTCATCGCGGGCGATTGTCGTTTGTTTTTTTTTTGTTTATGGTTTTGTTTTTCCTAATGAAGGATAAAGAAATTTCTTCGATTCTGATTTTTTTAGGAATAATTGACTGTTGAAATTAAATTTTCAAAAGCGAATATAGAGATCGGAATCTCATATTTTGACTTCGTCGATAAGAGAACGAGTGATAAAGACATTTATGAAGAAGAAGCAATTTTAATTGCGCAATCCTTTCCGGAATAATCCGGGGAACACCCCGACTTCCAAACTACTTTACAGTGCGTCACGACAACATACACGGAGAGGGTGCGCCGCTCACATGATGACGTCGAAATATGTGATTCCGATCTTTGGCTATACTTAATTTGCAATTATATTGGACGAGGCCCAGCTAATTTAATTCTTTTAAAAGGGACAAATTAAGAAGGGCGGCTTTCATCAGTCCGCTTGGTATTCATTCAAATAACATCGGTTATTTCGTAATTACAGTGCCAATGGGAGACTGGGGAGCAGGAAACAATTACATAATTAATGCGAAAGAAGACTTAATGCGCCCAATTAACAGAGGACGTCGCAAACAGGAAAGGACGTTTTAAGGCATTTTTTTTCGCAGACGAGTGAACGAGGCGGACGGATGATTTAGATCGTTTAGAAAATTGTGAGAAAACACGCATTTTCTGGTTTATACGGTACGACGCGACAATTTGACCGATACAGGCACAATTTAAAATAATGTCATCATAACTAGCAGGCGGATGCGTTGTTCCGAAATTAAAATCAACGAGCGATTGTTTACTGTTGCTTGTCCGCCTGGTTGTAATAGGGGTCAGTTGGGGCGGCATTATTTTTAATTCTGATTGTACGTACACTAAGCAAAGCAGACGGAGAGATGATGGAAAGTTGGGAAAGGAATGTATTAGAAAGGATCAATCGGAAAATAAAAGCAGGAATGCGTAGTTAACGAATGATATTCAGGCCGTTAACTATTCATCAGCGGTACTAAATAAAGAAATTGCATTTTCAGCCGGAGGCTGTAATTGCTGGAATAATCTCCCATTACAAATCACGCTTAATTGCAGCGGTAAAGTCGCGTGATTACGGAAACAATGAAAATAAAACTTACGTCGCTTATACGACAAGCAATTTACTTAGCAGAACGTAAAAAGAAAATGTTGTGGGTGCAAATTTTAAAACTGCTTAATTTGTATTTCTTTGTCTTACGCTTAGATTATTGCTGAGATATTTGTTTTGGTGTTGGGCGAAATGTTTGTTTAGATGACGTGCAATAAAAAACACGACGTTCATTCGGGGGCAACAATAATTAAAAGATTTTTGGCATTAGTAAATGATCCTCATATTCCAGGAATTTTAGGCGTCGGAAAGATAAAGTTCATGACATTGCAATAAATTTTCGTACATCGAACGAGAGGTCACACAGCACTACAAATATTATAAACACATTTAAGACGCCCAAATTAAACGTTTCAGCAAATATGTACAGTGCATCCCAAATGTATTAAAGCACTAAAACAAAGCCGTAGTCTTACACGAGGCATTTCAATGAGGTTTATTTCTGCCCTGCTTTAGGAAGATAACAAAAATATTGTTTACGAAATAATAAGTTCGTTATTCATGGAAAACAAGACACAAATCACTTCATCGACACGAGCATTACAATAAAAACCTTTTTAGCTCTCTATGTCTCCAAAGTTAGTAATTTAAAATTTGTTTGTACAACCGCGAACAAAAAAAAAACTGGTCGTCAGTGTCATTTAAAAATTTGATGAAATCGTCACATTTCTATTTCTGGTTTCAGTTTTGAGTAGCCAGAAATTGCCCTCAAAGCCCTTTATCAAGACCCTATTAAGGTTGTCGTAGACCCCGAGGACTAGAGCTCCTATGCATTTGTAAAAACAAAATATCCTCTAAAAAGATTCAGCAAATAAACGAATTAAAAAAAAATCTTTTATGAGACAGCAAACTTGTTGCTACCTGTAGGTCAAAAATAAGCTGCTAGATGTCGCCACCTAATCTGTACTCGTTTCCAAGATAATTAGGGCAGGTCGATGAGATTGCAGTGGAATGCTCGAGCTATTCTTCTGTCGGGAGAACCAAAATAGGGCGGAAATTCCAGTACAGTGATTGCTCGACGAATCCTTTGCAATCAAAATAGACTTGCATCAAATTTGGCCTTTTGTATAGGATAACTTATTAAGCAGCAAATTGGTTTTGATTTGTCATTTCTTACACAATGACTGTTGGTTATAATTAACAATAATAAAAGCTAAAAGTTCAATCGGAAACAGATTTTAAAAAATGATGTCCTGAATCTTGAATATTTATATGAGGCAAAGGTATGAAGTCGTAATAGTTTAAATATGTGCGAAAAACTTTAAAGTCTTAAAGATTCTCACACCTATTTAGAATCACCCTGTATATTCAGTGGGGATACGTTTCGACGTGTTGGTGACTTTGATTAGGGCATTTTGAGTACCCGCGAATTTTAAATCTGCGACTATGAGTACTGAAAATCAGTCATTTTGAAAAAGTTTTTTAACGTTTTCTCTACAAATATACTGTCACTGGCAATACTGGATGAAAAAATGGGAAACTGCGATTAACTTCGAACAAAAATCTGAATGTTTTAAAGACATTGTTGCAAGTCGGTTTTGATTGTAATGGTTTCCTCGAAGATTCTCTGTAGATCTGTTTCGGCGCTATTCGGGGCCTCGTCAGCTCGAGAACTTCACTGCAATCAAACCGACCTATCCTAGTTATTCGCAATTGCGATATATTAGTGATGGTGTTAGGTCAAAAATTGGTATATTCATTAAAAATCTGAGAGTTCGATCAACTTATAACACGTTTACCATGCAGGTGTTCATGAATCTTCGCCACGCTCCTCAGATCATCATGTTTTGTTTACAATTGTATTCTATTTCAAATAAACAAACTTCTTTACAGAATACCGACTTCTTAGGTCGAATGGAGTCATCGCTGTAATAATGCAATGTTCTTTTCGGCTTTCTTCGTTGCAAGTTTAATCTCAGCACCATGATGCGAAGCAGTCTTCGAAGATGCAAGCGGCTGTTTAACATTTGTTTATATTAGCTCTAGGTAAGGGTGAAATCCAAAATCGTGTGCTGGCGACGTTTTGCCGAGCATATTGTAGAGTTATTTAAGAGCTCCAAGGTGCGGTGTAAATTGTAGAGTTTCTTTTATATATTTGTACGGCCATTGGATGCCAAAATTGTTATGTTCGTGGCCACTTTAGGTTGTCTTTATGTATGTGGGTACGTGTCTACTTTTTTTTTGTCTTTCAGGGTTTTCTTTGGGTTGCTCGTTTGGGTTGCACTTTTCGTTTTATGGCCCCACGGCGGACACATACAATGACGAACACAGAAAAAATGAAAGGGGAGGGTGTCAGTGTCAAATGTATATACGTTAGTGCGTGTTAGAAAAAGAAAAGAAGAAAAGGGTTTATAAAAAGGTTGCTGTCTGTCCAAACTGTACACCTGTTAGCACAAGTCGGCCAAAACACCTCGTCTTTCACAAAGTTTGGTGGGCCTCTTGTCCTATCAGATGTATACTGAAACGGTCGCGAATTTGATTTGAAAACCAATTGCGTTTGTTTATTTGATTGCTTGTTAACAAAGAGAAATTTACGAGTTGCAGCTTGTCGCAGGAAGACGACTCGGGTCAAATTTATGGTCTTTTTGAACATCGATTCGTAAATGGCACTTGAAGCATAGTTACTGTCATATTATAAATCAGGGCCGCTTTCTTGTCTTTGTGCGTTTTAGAGTCTTGGAAAGGAATTTGACGCAAACATTTAGGTTAATGAAAAATTTTAGAAAGTATCATGTTTCATCTCAGTTCGAAAGAGGTTGGCTTTTATTTCTGGAACCATGGACTGAAAAGACGGGAAACGATAAATATGTCAACCGACACTTATATTTTGAAGAATTTAGAAAGAAAAACATGTGCAGGCCACCGTGAAGTCAAGGGCCGGTCAGAAATTGATAAGTTATGTAAAATGAACGGGGGAGAAGCGTGTGCTTCTTTCCGAAATAAAAGCGTTTATTGGCCAACGGGTTTTCTTTTAGTTACTTCGAGGGATGGAGGAGGAGTCAAAAATTGTCACTCGCGGAAAGCCAAAAGGCAAAAACTTAGAGGGGAAAGCTTCTGCTCCGAACGGAGGGCTGCATTTTTAATTTAATTCGAGAGGTTTATTTTTGAGTGCAATCAAATAAATAACCGCGAGGGCGCGATCGCGACGCGAATAAAAAGCAAGTGCGCCTGTGAATTAGTGAAGTGGAACGTCGCGGAGCGGAATAGGTATAATTGCATGAATTTTTTCTATTTCTTTTCACATACTTGGTGGCATAAATTTGTGTAAGAATTATTTTAATTGGCTTATCAATCAGTGGCGTGGAATTTCTGTAAATTTCCATCTTTGCATTGTTTAGGCAATCTTTTGGTTTATTTTGGTACTTGCGGTTGCGTTAGAATCAAGTTAAAACTCAATAAATTCAGTAGTTTGCGCAGTCTGTGATTTAATCAATCAGAGTAAATTAACTACACCTAAAATCTTTTGTTCGATTTCAAATACAGTGTATTTTTTTTGTCAATTTACTTCTACTTTTTTTGCGATATCCTCGGCAATTCGGAGACACGTTATCAGGGTTATTCCGATTGTACAGTGGTATCTGCAAATAAAGCCTCTGGTCAGGCGAATTATATCCGCCAAAATGCACAGTGCGACCAGCACAGTCTAGCTCAGAAATCAAGGCAAATTTAGTACTCGTTACGAATTCCGTAGAATTACGAGGCCAACAATTGGAACCACCTACCAATAGACATCTTCTTCACAGAACTTTCTCACACTCTGCGCGTGTGTGTGCTGAAGTGTTGGCTTTGGTATAAGATTTGCACGTTAATTCAATTGGTCGAGCGACTCAACGGGCCAAAACCACACATAGTGGAGTGTCGAAAACAGTCAGTTGGGTCCTTGCACAAACAAATTAGGTTAGTCGACGTAAACAAAACGAGGGATCTGCGTACAGGATCTCGAAGGGCACGAGAACGTAGTTGACGAAAGATCCTAGTCCGTGACCCGCTAGGTTAGCTCTCCTATCGCCCGTGAAAAACTAACGGCTGTTGCTGTTGATTATCTTGCAAATTGATCGCCGGAGCGGCCTTTTATACCACATACATCTCCGAACATCGGATTGATCAATTAATAAGTTCCAGTAACAAAGTACACTGTATATACATTGTCACACAGTGCGCTGGTTGATTATTCATAGCATCTTCTAGTGGCAAACACGAGTACCAAGATCAAGCTATTTTAAATAGGGAAATAAATTAATTGTTGATCTAATTTAAGTTACAAAGTTGACACAGCCTAATTGCGTGTGCAACAAGCCACCAACTGTGAGAATCGAAATAAATTAGATCGCTGCGATATTCGGCGTTAAATACGTTAAGCAAAGTTTATTGTACTTCTTTGGAATCGTATATTTATTGTGAAAGATATCACTGTTTCGATCCAGGTTTTTACGCTCAAGTTGATCAGTCTTTCGCGGCGATCAACAGGAGTTTTTTACCTTTTTTTTTTTTTTACAATAAATAATTAATTAAATATCACACCTGGCATTTTATTGATACGCATTTAGTACCTTGCACCTCTCAAAATACTCATACACCGTCTCACCAGAATTAGAACACAATTACAACAACGTAGGGCCCGTTTTTGTTTAATTAGACGATCAAGAACGAACAATCGGAATTAAAGTTTACTTGCAGGAGTCCCAAAGAGCCGACAGTAGAGTAGGTCAGTAAAAGTATATAGCCTTAGCGCCGATAAACCATAACAGTAAACAGATAGCAACCCTTTTTAGAAAGCGAATGCTGTAAAAAAATAACATCGGCTCTTCCGGAAACTGGCCAAGACCCGCGGTAAAGACGCATTTATTGCGTCATTGAATTTAGTCAAATTCTTCGGTCCATTTAATAAATTAATTTGTCAATAAATTTTAGTTTGTTTTTGTTTGGACCGTGTTTATTAGATTATTTAGTTGTCCGTAAAGCCAACAAACAAGGTGGCACGTCCACGCGTGTTACAATACTTTGTCAAAAGGAGGACGCTCTGTACTGCCGATCACGCATTCTTTCACAAGAGAGAGGCGCCCTTCGACGATATAGGTTACTGTCCGTCCAAACTATACACCTGTTAGCACAAGTCAGCCAAGTCACCTCGCCTTTCACAAGGGTCGGTGGACCTCTTGCCCTACCAGATGTATATTCACAAGGTTCGGTGGACTTCTTGTCCTACTCGATGTATACTTGTCAAAAGGGGGACGCTCTGTACTGCCGATCGCACATGTGCCTCAACTCTTTCACAAGAGAGAGGCACTTACATAAACATTACAGTATGTGGTTCAACGTCAGTATCATCGGTTGGAGGAGCAAATTATTTTGTATCTTTTAAAGATGATTTTTCTGGTTATCGAGTTGTATCGTTTATTAAACATAAATCTGACTCTCTTAACTTGTTTGACGTATGTGAATATCATCAGAAACAAGTACAGAATGTATTAATTAAGAAGTTTTGGCTGACAATGGAATTTAAGTCGAAACTACTGCTCCATATACGCCCGAGCAAAATGGCAGAGCCGAACTTGATACAAGAACTATCGTATGTTTTATGGTGAGGACACGCCGAAGATGTTATGGACAACACTGCCGTGTATTTGTTAAATCGGACCACTACACCCTACGAATTATGCACCGGGAAGAAACCATTTAAAAACATTTGGTTGCACGGCTTACATGCATATCCCCGCCCAACACAGATCCAAACTTGATCGGAAACGTTCAAAGATGATTTTCGTTGGATACGATGGAAACTCTACAAACTATCGGCTATTTAATCCCATCACAAAGAAAATTAAGGTGTCACGGAATGTTTTATTTGATGAAAATGCAAAAGCGCCAATTATCCGAAGAAATACAACTTCAATTACACTTGGAGGTATGGATCGATCTCACGAATTAATGAATCAAGATGATTATATAAGTCACTCTGAAGTATTACAAGAAAATCTAGACAAAACAGAATGCGTTGCACAAGATGAAGAGCAAAATCAAAACTCGGAACCATCAGTAAACAAATATAATCTTCGTTCGAGGAATGACATGAAACATCCAGGTACCAGCGGTACCACAATCTTATCAGGAAGCCATGACGAGTCCAGAGGCAGAGAAATGGAGAGAAGCTATAAATGCAGAATTGTCGACCTTAAAGAAAAATGGACCTTACAAAAATTGCCACCAGACAAAAGGCCGATCGGTTCCAAATGGATCTTTAAAATTGGAAACAATAAAGGTGAACAAATTGTAAGGTACAAAGCAAGGTTTCAGCCAGAAGGCTGAAACCTATTCGCCTACGACGAGATTCGATTCCATCAGAATTCTTTTATCGACGGTAACTCAGTTAAATTATGACATCATGCAATTTGATGTAAAAACTGCGTTTCTATACGGTCGTCTTAAAGAAGATATTTACATGATACCTCCTGATGGATTTGATATAAAAGAAAATTTCGTGTGCAAGTTAAAATAATCACTGTATGGACTTAAGCAGTCACCTCGATGTTGGAGCACCTTCCATGCAGGTGTTCATGCTTCATGCTTCTCAGACAGACCGCTTCTCGACATGTTTTGTTTATAATTGTATTCTATTTAAACTAAACAAACTTATTTACAGAATACCGGCGGAATGCAGGTGTTCATGAGGCATCTCAGCGCCGGTTTGTTGATGTAATGTGTGCGGCACTCCTTGATACAACTTCGTTGCAAGGTTAATCTCAGCGCCATGATGGCGAAGCCGTCTACGAAGATTTAACATTTGTTTATGTTCTATCTAGGTAGGTTTGATATCTATATTTTGATGGCCGAGTGTTTGTTTAACTTAATTTGCGAAATGAACACAGCCGGCGTTGACATGGTTGTCTTTAATAACGATCACCAAATCCACAGCCCGCCAAATTCAAACAAGCGACGGTATTTCTGGTTCACCTGGTACTTAATTTCTAATTTTTGTTTTTACCGCCTATTTAAACTTGCGCAGATACATTCTAAGCCTGGATAGATTAAAGAAGGCTTCAGAAGTTTGATTAGGTACAAGAATTACTAATAAGTTTCTGTGCTTCGCCAAGCAATTTCAGTGTCAAAAAAATTACAATTATACGTGAAATGGAAACTTTCCCTTGTCGTCCTAAATTAGCCCCGAGTTTCTCGAAAAGTTTGCGTCGGAAGTGGAAATTAAATATCACCGTTCTACTTGTTTTGCAAACTTCGACGTCTTACACAATTCAGACTTTTACTTCTCACTCGCTACATTGATCGAAACAACACGAGATCGGTTTCTAAGGGCTCAAATCTTGCTGCTAGCATTCCTCAAACAATTTAATTTGTAGGAAAACTGTCTGGAAAAATAGAACGTGTTCCAAACCCGAAAAATTCATTGTTTGAAAATTTTGTTGAACAAAACCTTATACTTTATCCATTGCAATGTATTGTATTACACAATATAATTGTATTACAAAATCTAATTGTTTTAGAAAACGTGGTCGTTAAAAAAGAAATCAAAACTTACCAATTTCTACCTGGAGGGATCGAGCTTGTCTCATTCAAATGTTTACAAAAATAGCAACTGAAACAAATTATTTATTGAAGTTTAATCTGAAACGCGTTGATAACATTGTCAGATTAGAATATGCAAAAACAATTACCTTTCAAAGATAATTACGTAGATATTAAATTAAGATAAAGAAGGGCCTGCTTGACATGTGTGTGTCATGCGTATGTACATTATTTATTCACGTCTTCAATTCATTTATTCGCGTTACTTATTCGTATTATTATTAACTATGCTGATAGAGTCGCCGCAAATGTAAAACTAATTACGAAATAATTAGCATTTATTGCCACGATAAGATACAGGGGATTAACGATAAGTTATTCATTGTTTTCGATTTGAATGGCCAAAAAGAACGCGCCAAGTGCAATTACGCCAAAGTGTTTCCTTTTCGTAATCAATTTTAGTGGGAATTTTAGTGTTTGTTGTGAAATCAAATCAATTACTTTTTCATCTGAGATTTTTGAGCAAATAATCTGGAACATCACGTTCTGTTGTACCACAAGCTTTCAATAATCTTCTCGTTATCAGTTATGTTATTGTTAGATTAATCAAAAAATGTAAGTCTGTCTGTTAAACATCATATATATTATGACGAGTCGATAAACGGTCGCCCTTTTTGCTTTCGCTTGTTGTATTATAGAAGTAAATTATTACTCGTTTCCCTCTTGTCGAAATAAAAAAATGATTGAGTATCATAGAATTATCGGAAATCATTATTCCGTTCTTTGTTCGTTTGCTTGGCTTTGTTGGCACCCCTGAAGCAGAGGAGGTACTTCTAAATTTCCACGCTCAGCTCTTATTTAAAACGCTTCGTTTTAATTAAACCAGAAGTATTGTTTAAAGAGGAGCTTCATTACCTCAAGTTGATAATAATTTTATTATTTTGCTTGTTCCAGTTGAGTTAAGTTAAAAAAAATTGATATCTTATCACAATGAAATAATAATAACAATAAAAAAGGGAAAAAAGTGAGCAATTCTTGAGCCTTTACCATGTGTGCACGAGATTTACGTAGACAAATAGCAGATTGTTTAAATAACGTTGCAGGCAAAAACAAACATATAAATCAAGAGACACGAGCAAATACATACGAGTGCATGTGTAAAGCGATACTATAAGATCTATCATGTATTAAGCAGCTGAAGACCAAAGTCTCTTCTAAACACGAAAAGATTTTAAGAAAAATCGCTGGGAAAAGAATTATCGGTGTAAATTATAAATATCTATTAACTCAAATGATTAAAAACTTGACGAAATTAATAATGAACGACATTAGACTATTTGACAACCAATTGGTACAGTCATAAATTATACGACACTTGAGTGTTGCTAATTGGCACATAATTATCAGATTTTAACATATTTCACGTCAAATTATGATAGAAATAGAAAATAGAAATACAAATTTAAAGGGAAAACTGGAAAACGCAAAACGTAATTTTGAATCTATCGTTTCTTAAAAGTATTCAAATAATTTTGTTTGAAATCTCTCCAAATTTTAGTTACTGTACGAATAAAAATAGAAACAAGTTTTAAATAATGCACTTTCGTTGACTTAATCTTCAGTAAAACGTCAAGTTTGTGACACGCCCGGACGTGCCACCCTTTTTGTTGCCTTTGCGAACAACTAAATAACTAATAAACACGGTCCAAACAAAAACAAACTAAACTTATTGACAAAATGATTAAATGGATCGAAAAATTTATTGCCTGAACTCAGTGAAAACTAAACGCGTAATCACCGAATCTCCACTTCGGAGAAATTTCGGCAATAAACCATGCAAATCCTAAACATCTAGATACTGACTACCGGGCTACCTGCTGGCGTTACGTTTTTACAGCTGGCGCTAAGAACAATCCTTTCCAACAAATAATACCTGTCCGTTCCTTTCGAGATTCCCCCCCAATTAAACCTTTTAATGCCTTTTGTTCGTGATCGTCTAATTAAACTTGACCCTGCGTTGTCGTAACTGGATTCTACTTTTGGTGAGACGGTGGATAAAATTGAGAGATCAAAGGAATTAAATACGTAACAATAAAAATACGGGACGTTAAATTTAATTATTTATTGCAAAAAAAAGGTAAAAACTCCTTCTACCAGCCACTGAGGGATCTGGTAAAATGAGGGTAAAAATCTCGTTTAAAAAAAGATAAAAATCACAATACACGCTTATCAAAAAGTATAATAAAATTCGCTTAACGTATTTCACGTCGAATATTGTAGCGATCTAACTTACTTCAATTCACACAGCTGGTGGCTTGGTGCACACGCAATTAGTGGGTGTGGCAACTTTGTGACTTTAATTAGATCAACAATTAATTTTTCTTCAAGACAGCTTTGTCTTGGTACTCGTGTTTGCCGCCTTAGATAGTACTCGAAGACGCTATGAGTAATCGACCAGCGCACAATGTGACAGTGCGTCTCAGTGTACTTTATTAATGGGAATTATTAATTGATTAATCAGATGTTCGAAGAAGTATGTGATACAACTGCCGCTAGTTTTTCAGGGACTCTTTTCAGAGGTGATGGAATAACCCTAACTCTAGCTAATTAACCTAATTAATCAGGCTCCGTGGGTAGGATCCATTATTCTCCCTCGATCCTTTGAGCTTTAGGGTTTGTATTTCTTTTTGTCTACTACTTCCTCCGAGCAGTTAGAGGGTGGTACAATGTACGCCTTTTTTCAGATCCCTCTACGTCGTTTTTCGTCGGCTAAACCTATTATAAAACTAATTTGTTTGCGCAAAAGACCCAGTTGACTATTTTATCGGCACTCCGTTTTTGCGGTTATGGCACTTTCAGTCTCTCGACAAATTGCATTCAATTAACCTGCAAATCTTTCGTCAAAGACAACGCTTCAGTCCACACACAGGGTGTGAGAGAAATTCTATTAAGAAGATGTCTATTTATAGGTAGTTCAAATAGTTTGGCCTCGTAATTTTACGGGATTCGTAACGAGTATTAAATTCGCGTTGATTTCTGAGTTAGACTGTGCTGGCCCCACTGTGTTCGTCGACAGATATAAGTTTGCCTAGCTAGTGAGTTGAGCTGCAGATTTCCCTGAACAAATCGAAATAACATCGACAGCGTGTCTCCGAATTGCCAGAGAATATCGCAAAAAGAGGTAGAACTATATTTGAAATCGACCGATCGAAAGATTTTAGGGGCTGTTAATTTACTCTGGTCGATTAAATCACAGAACACGCAAACTACTGAATTTATTGAGTTTTAAATTTGCTTCAAAGCAAACGCAAGTACCAAAAATAAATTTAAAAAATGCCTAAGCAATGCAAAGATTGAACTTTACAGATTTTTCGAGTCACAGATTGTTGAGTCAATTAAAAATAATTCTTAAACAATTCATACCACCAATCATGTGAAAAGAAATATAAATAGTTGGTAGCTGAGTGGTTCAGTCCGCTGGCAACGAACTTGACGCTCGGCGGGCAATTATTTAGGCGTAGGTTCGATCCTCTCCTGGTGCGTGTGGATTCTATGTGGGAGATGGAATTCTCATGGCTTGGACCGTGTTCGGATTCATGCCGGCTCCTTCGAACTGGGTTTTCTGCGTTTCCCCAGTTTGTAAGGCGAATGCCGAAGGAGAAATTATAAGATCAAGTCGGTCGCAGCCGCCACCCCGCCCCCCTCCGCGACAAGCTCTAGGAGCTTAGGGAATTTATATGGGAAGAAACAAAATGCATGCAATTTTACCTATCCGCGTTCCGCGATGCGCACATCACACACACTCACGCACTGGGTTTTCATATAATCCACTCGCGACGTAGATCGCGGCGCGATTCGAGTTTTTTTGTTTGTTTTAATTGCCCTTTTCTTAACACACTGTATTTTTGACCGTTCCGAAATATTATGATCTAACTATAATTATGAAAAAGATATGAAACCCAACTGCAAAGCACTCGGAGTTAAATTAAAATTCGAGTGCCCGTTCGAACGATTAGAATTTTTCTGCCTTCCGTTTTTGATTTTCTCTTCGCGAGTCACAAATTAAACTCCCTATGCCCCCGAAGCAAATTTTAAAACCCCCTTGACCAATAACCGCTGCTTTAGTTCAGAAAAAAATCACGCCTCTCTCTCTCTCTCTCTCTCGTTCCCTTGGACAAGGACTTGGACTAATCACCGATCAGTAATTAGCCTAACAGATACTTGACCCCGGTGGTCCTGGACATGTTTGAAACTTTCCAACTTCTTCAAAATAACTCGACGCATTGACATATTTATTATTTCCCGTCCGTTCGTTTACATTTCTCAGACAAAAGACTAAATGGCAATCACTTTCTAAGGGCGATGTAATATGATCCTTTTTTCTAAAACTCACAAAATATCTCGAGCACTTGCGTGACGAATTCCTTCAAAGATTCTAAAGCGTACAACGACAAAATTTAAAAGCGGCCTGATTTATGATGACAGGAACAAGTGCAGTTTCTCTAGCTGGGTGTTGCAAAAGGACAAATCAAACAAACAAACCCGATTTGTTTTCAAAATCAAATTCGCGAGCGTTTCAAGTTATTTTTAAATTTGCCAATCTAGCGTCAAAATGCGCAGGAGCGAGTGTCGGCGGTGCTTTCGAAATTTCAACGTCAAAAGAAAACCGATTACTTTTAAAACAAATTAAAATTAGAAAAACACAGCAGACCAAAAGCAAATTAACTGAAATTACTGAAAAATTCTATTTCATAGAAATTAAAACGCGAAAATAGCTTGCACACGAATAGAATTTATTTTTACAAAAAAAAAACTCGTCCATTATTTGTCAGTGATTCTCCTTGGCCATAAAATGACAAATATCGGAAATTTTCCAAACGATGACAGTTCTCTAGAAAGAAGAAAGGAAACTTCTTTGCAAAGTTATAAACAAATGAAAAAAATTTATGGCATAAATAAAGAAAATTCGACAAGAAGAAACAAAAGAGCACCGACACCAAACACTTCCAAAATGCCAAATTGGATGAGCAGAAAATAAAAGAAGATCGTCGTTTCTCGTCATTCGTTTGGAAGCGATTTGGACGTTAAAAGAAGAAGAAGAAGCAAGAAAGAAAAACAATTGAAAACGACAACAAATTTGTCAGTGATTTTTCCTAAAATTAAAAAGTTTTGTTTTGCAAATTCATAAACAATTGAAAAAAATGTATCGCATAAACAGCCCTAATTCAACAAGAAAAAGCAAAAGAGCATCGAAACAAACGCCTGCGAAATGCAAAACTGGTTGGAACGAAAACAAAAGAAAATCGTCGATTCTCGTTCGGTTGGAAGCGACAGAAAATCGAAAGAAACAAAGAAAATGAGATAACAAGTGAAAGATTAAAGATTGACATTTTCGAGTGCAAGCTTTCATTTGTTTCTTCACGTTTTCGTTGTTTCTTCCTCGTTTCTTCTCGTAGAAATGATTTTTCATGTTACAATTGGGGCTTTATGCAGTTTTTCTTTTGTTTTGTAGATTTTTTTAAGCATAAGAAATCATGTCCACTATTTGTTGGCGTTTTTTTTTACAAAACCCTTACAAATTTATAAACAAATGAAAAACATTAAAGCATAAATAAAATGACAGAGATGATGCAAATCTTAATTCAACAAGAAGAAACAAAAGAGCATCGAAACAAACGCCTGCGAAATGCAAAACTGGATGGAACGAAAACAAAAGAAAATCGTCGATTCTCGTTCGGTTCGAAGCGACAAAAAATCGAAAGAAACAAAGAAAATGAGATAACAAATGAAAGATTAAAGATTGACATTTTCGAGTGCAAGCTTTCATTTGTTTCTTTACGTTTTCGTTGTTTCTTCCTCGTTTCTTCTCGTAGAAATGATTTTTCATGTTACAATTGGGACTTTATGCAGTTTTTCTTTTGTTTTGTAAATTTTTTAAGCATAAAAATCATGTCCACTATTTTTTTTACAAAACAAAACCCTTACAAATTTATAAACAAATGAAAAACGTTAAAGCATAAATAACAGAGAAGGTGCAAGTCTTAATTTGATAAGAAGAAACAAAAGAGCATCGATACAAACACCTGCTAAACACAAAATTGGACGAACAGAAAACAAAAGAATTTCTTCGATTTTCGTCATTCATTTGGAAGCGACTGTAAAATAAACAAAAAACAAATGAAAATGACAACAAATTAAAATCAAAAATTTACAGTGCGAAGTTGTTGATAATTTTAAAATCAAGTTTTCATTTGTTTCTTTACATTTTCGTTGTTTTTCTTTGTGTAGTATTAATTGTTCGTGTTACAGTTTGTTTTTTTGTTTATTGTTGGTGGTTTGGTTGTAGAAACATTGATATTATTTTTATTGTTTGCTTATGTTCTTTTTTTCTTTTGTTTTCTTATCAGTCTTAATTTTTAAACAATCCGCCTAACGTCAATCTCTTATTTTTTGACTAACAAAGACCAAAAACAAAAGAAAATCGACCGTTCTTATTCAGTTGGAAGCGATTGAAAACAAAATAAAAAATCAATATGCAAAAAAATCAAAGAAAAATGACAACAATTGAAGAATTAAAGATTTTGAAACCAAGCTGTTTGTAACATAAATTATTCGTGTTACAATTGATACAGTTTTTCTTTTGTTTTCCGCTGACGGTTTGATTTTCTTTTTAGTGAAGAAGTATCTACAGCTGTTTTACTGATAATTACATTATGCGTTGCACTTTATTTTAAATAAAAGAACTGTTTCTTCGTTCTCTTTTCAACGGTCATTTCCGCCACATCCAAAAACAGTTTTAGCATAATTTTTAGCAAAACAAAACACTACGTTAATGTATCTAATCGCTTCATCAAACGGGAATGACCTACGAGAATTACTCAAGCAAAGACGTACTGATGACGCTTATTTTGAATCACGTGCCATAATTATTCGCACGCCAATTTTTATTTCCGTATTCCAGAAATTATTTTTGGAACTTTTGGAGTTGGTCAACTGGATTATAAAAAAAATAAATACACATAACATCTAATTTCACATAAATATTCAAAAGACATAATGTGTTTTGCAATTAATGACTCTGTAATTGTTCGTTTCATAATTTTGCACGCACCATTGATATGATCGGGTCTTCATTATAGATGCTGGAATTTTGCAGTCACGTTGTGGTTTCATGTTACAACTTGAGATGAATAATTGCGAACACATTTTGCACTATTTACATAGCATGTGATCAACAATTGCATATCATCATTTATCAATTATCCTCGATTGTAATTTCATGCTTGTTTCCATTATATTCTCACTTGTTTTATTTTTTTGGTAAGGGCGTGCGATGACTCTTTTCATTGTGAAATCAACTACGTTTCGTCAATGGCAAATACGAACACATCTCTTTCCATCTTTCCGCTCAAACGATATAAAAAAAATAACCACAATGGTATTCAAAAACCCAAACCGCGGGTGGGTGACGTCGGAATCTATTAACCGTGCATCGCTTTTACGTGATATTTACAAAAGTACTAATGATGAATATCTGTATGAATGTTATAAATTAGTGAAAAGAGACATAAATCTAGTAATAAGTTGATTTTACTTCGATCTCGGTCCGTGTACTGAAGTAAACTCGTTCATTGGCTCTTAAAGCTGAGTAGCTTCAGACTGATGTGTTCAGACCTCGGTTCGAGTAGCTTCCATTGGTCCACTTATGAATTGGTTTCTTTTCGACCTCGGTCCGTGTAATGAAAAAAAAAGATGATAAAAGAAGTTCCATTATCAACCAAGAGACGTTACACGCTCGAATGCCTCTGATGGGGGAACGTTTTAATACGCTTGACAAATTGTGAAATAAAACAAAGGACGATCAGCAAATAAATCAAGTAAATTAAAAAAATAATAAAAAAAAGTCTTTAAACGAACAACATTTTTTTCGACTTTCTAAAACTGAGATACGTTTTAACGCATTTAAAAAGTTGTTGCAATTTTTGACGTAAAATAGAACAAAAGACGTTGTCGATCGTCTTTTCATTTCTGCTAAAATCTATCTTGATTTTAGAAAGTCGACTCGGTTTTGTTTACTTACCGAGAACTTTTATATTTTTGTTATTTTATTAAATTTTATAATTTTTTTAAATTTGCTTGTCGATCGTCTTTTGTTTTCTTTTACGTCGCATTGCACGTTTCACAAACGTCTTAAAATACAGAAAGTCGACTCATTTTGTTCACGAGAATCTTTAATTGCTGTTGTATTTTGGTTTTTGTAAATTTTCTCTATTTGTCTCTGATTGTTTTCTTTTACGTCGTCACATTGCACATCTTAAAACATATCTTCATTTTAGAAAGCCGGCTCACTTTCTCTGCTTAACGATCGTCTTTTGTTTTATTTTCATTCTCTCTTTGCTGCACTTCTTGCATTAAAAACGTCTCATACGCTATGGTCCTTAGTCTATGCAAGATTTAAGTTCGATTGGTTGTTTAGAATAATGAAAAAAAAACAAAAAAATTACCTACTACTAAAGATAATCATCTCTTACAGAAAACTGGTTATAGTCTGTCCAATTTGAAAGAAAATAAAAAAAGAAATTGTAAAAGAAGTGATTTAAGTGAGAGCCACTGGGTCCAACAAGTGGTGATTGATGAACCTCAAAACTTCAATCGCGGGCAGTTCTAAGTAAATTCGAGAAGAAAGGAGGAGGCTAAAGAACCTAAAGTTCGAAACGAGGAACTTTGCCTCCTCTGTTGCTCACTGAAAAGAATGTGAGGAGTCGCAATAACGAATATAGATTCGATCGTGTTTCACGTGAGAAGAAACTCGGAGTGATTGTCAATGGTCTAGTAATAAGTTGACTTTATTTCCACCTCGGTCCGTGTACCGAAGTAAACTCGTTCATTGGCTCTTAAAGCCGAGTAGCTTCAGACTTATGTGTTCAGACCTCGGTTCATTCGTCCTCTTATGAATTGGTTTCTTTTCGACCTCGGTCCGTGTAATCAATAAAAGGAAACAGATTGCTTTAAGCAAGTACGTTGATGGCTTGATGAAACTTCGGCTCTCTTACGAATTGGTCCTCGGTTCGTGTAATGAAAAAAAAAAGATAAAAGAGGTTCAGACTTAGGTGTTCAGACCTCGGTTCGAGTAGCTTTCATTGGTCCCCTTATGAATTGGTTTCTTTTCGACCTCGGTCCGTGTAAGCAATAAAAGGAAACAGATTCCTTTAAGCAAGTACGTTGACAGCTTGATGAAACTTCGGCTCTCTTATGAATTGGTCCTCGGTTCGTATAATGAAAAAAAAAATTATAAAAGAGGTTCCTTTGTCAACCAAGAGATGTTGCTTGCGCGAATGCCTCTGATGGGGGAATATTTTAACATGTTTGACAAATTGTTTTTTTTTTCTACTCGTCGATCGTCTTTTGTTTTATTTTACGTTGAACTGTCAGGTGTCTTAAAGTTAACCTTAATTTTAGAGAGTCGATCCAGTCTTGATTATTCGAAGAGAGTTTTCTTTTAATTTTTGTTATTTTTTTTAAACGTAACAATTTTTTTTTATTTAACCGATCGTCTTTTGTTCTAATTTATGTCAAAAATTGTCACACGTCTTAGAATTACGATTTTCTTTTTGATATTCTTAAATGAAAAGCTCATTTCTTGACTTTTCATGTACGCATGCATATTTGAAGTAAATAATAAAAAAATCTAATGGATTTGCTTGTGACAGAACGCGAATTGAATTTGAAAACTCATGCGACTTGTTTCTGCGAGTCGGAAACGTAACATTACTTGATGTAAACCAGTCTTTATTGCCATTTTGATTGACTGACGTTTCAAAATTAAATTTTGAAGTTTCAAATCTGACAGGCATTATTGATTTTGATACTGCGTCGGACGTCAAATATTGTAAGTCAAAATTACAGGTGCGAGTATGACGAAAGCTAAAAGTGAAGTTACTTGTACGTAAAGACCGTTTCACACTGTCATGTTGGTGGAATGGCGGTGCTGTCCGAAATTTTCTGTCCGTAACTGTATACGCCATTGATCGACGACATTAATTTTGAAATGTTCTTTATTTTTTTTTTAAATTTTTGAATCAATTTAAAAAATCACACTAGAATTCTTGCGCTCGTTTTCTTTTATTTTATTTTGTGAGACAATAATGCACTTCAACGATTAGTTAATCTCGTCCGTTTCGTCCTTACGAACGAAGTTTCTTTAAAACAAACATTGTGTTATTGATAACATTATTAATGAATGTGTAATGAGTAAGCAGAATCGGTAATGGAAAAACGATTACTAAAGCGACCACAAACAAATTCGCATTTACTCACGTCTGTTGCATTCAATAATTTTTAATTGCTTTCATTTTATTTTCGGGATGTTTTTTTTTTTTTTGCTGGATGGCGGGCGTACAAGCGCAAACAGCGGATTGTGAAAATGCACTCGCTTAGCCAAATTTATGGTGACGTCGCCGACGCGTCGGTTATTTATTTATTCATCACTGGACGGAGTTAATCAAGTAATTTATTTATTAAACAATTTTGTAGGTATTCCACGTGGGGGACAAGGAAAAAAAAAGTAAAGCGGAAATAATTTTGGACTTACCGCACTCGTTTGTTTCTTCTGAGATGGGCAATAAAAGCACAACGATTTATTTACAAGAATGAATTGTGCGAGACACCATCGCAAGTAGTGAAGAGGCAGACAGTGGCGGGCGTACGCGCGACTTCCGAACACCCACTGTTGCTGCTGATGTTGATGATGATGATGATGATGTCGGTGGCAGAGAATCGGAGATAAAACGGTGAACTTTGTGATATTAACGGCGCACGCGATCCTCGATTTGTTTACTCGCAAGACGATCGCGACAAGACCGTTTTGTACTTGATGGTGATGGATTGGACTCTTGTCCATGCGCTGAATCATAAACGATAATATAATTCAATGCCGTAGGTCAGTTGCACGTGACAAAAGTAAGACTAACACACCAAAATAATTGGCTATGACAGCGCAATGGGGGTTTTTTGGTAAAGACTTGGTAATACTCTTGAAAGAAGGAAGAGTTCCACTCTGTTATCGTCCAATCAAAAATAAGTGTACCCTTCGTATATTTTTAAAGAAAGGAAGAAAAAGGAAACGACTTAAATCATATTGATTGCGATGTCATTGAGGGTTGGACCTGGGGTAATAAACCTGGGGTAATAAACGGCAAAGCCCACAGGGAGTGCAGAGCATAGATAATGTCAACATTGCACCATTGGTGTTGGGTTGAATTAGTATGGTCAGGAGTGCGAATTCAGGAACTCCATGATCATGACTATGATCGCACATGGACCTCATTTTTCCCAAATCCAAATTGACATGGTTCCGTTTAATTAGGGCAAAGTCATCAATTATTTCTTGTGACTTGAAATAAAAACGATTTTCTTTGTTAAAGGACTCCGATCAGGGGAGAAAACTTCTTCCAATTTAAATCAATTTAAAAATGGACTCTGCGTTCATTCAATTTTCTGTCGTTTAATAACAAATAGGTCGACGTGAGATCTGGCACACACGTACATGGCTAATTTTTGCCGAATTACGCGCCTGCCAATTTGCTTTTTGTTCGTTAACAAAAGGTGTCAAGGTTAGAAATTAGTATAAGAAAAAAATTTTTCACCTAATTAATTTAAAATGGAACGAAAATAAACTCCAAGAATAGAAAGGATAAACAGAATTACCGGCTTATGGTAAATAGGAATGTTTTTGATGTTTGATCTCTGCACATTCATAAGAATTTTTTATGTCTACAAGGTTTTTGTATAAATAAATACTAATACGACAAATAACACTCAAATGTCATTTTTTTTTAAATATTGCGTGTTGTTTCTTTCCACAATGACGCAAGCTGCTGAATTTAGAAACACTCTGTACATCTTTCGGTGATGAAATCCACAGAAAAAATTAAATATCCAACTAATTTGATAAATAAATAGTGAATACGCGATGCACTCACATACCATATGTTTCATTTTAAATTGAAAGCGTGAAAAAATCGGGGGGAATTTTTCATTTTCGGACTCTGAGATATTTCGAGTCTGGATTGCGTTTTCTTTGCGTATAAATAAAATCAAGCCGGTCGCTAAATTTATTTCAAGATCACGCAGCAAAGCAAATATAATTGTGACGGTCACCTCCGGATGCATTTGCCCTGCATTTCGTCTAAATAGTTCGCTTTCGTTTGGCTGTGTTTACGTTTAGTTGAATAATTCTATAACTTTAACAATTCGGAAAGAACTTCATTGCATAAGCGCAATTTCTTTCAGAAGCATTCTCTCTTTGCTGCACTTCTCAAATCAAAAATTTCACACGTTCTGTGGTTCTTAGTTTATGCTTGGTTGCTTAGGATAATGGAAAAATCAAGAAAAAAAGAAGATGATCATCTCTTACAGACAACTGTTTATAGTCTGTCCAACTTAAAAGAAAATTAAAAAAAAAGAAATTAAAAGAAGTGATTCAAGTCAAGAAAAGTTCACTTCTTAGTCCAACAAGGGGACGCCTCAAGCCCACTCATGCAAATCAAAACTTCAAACGAGGGCAGTTTTAAGTAAATTCAAGAAGAAACCTGAGCTTGAGGAGGCCAAAGAACCTAAAATTCGCATGGGGAGCTCCTCTGTTGCTCACTGAAAAGAATGTGAGGAGTGACAATAACGAAATCGAGCGAGCAACTATAGCTTCACGTTAGGAGAAGCTCGGAGTGATTGTCATTGGTCTAGTAATAAGTTGATTTTATTTCGACCTCGGTCCGTGTACGGAGGTAAACTCATTCATTGGCACCTAACGCTGAGCAGCTTCAGGCTGATGTGTTCAGACCTCGGTTCGAGTAACTTTCATTGATCCACTTATGAATTGGTTTCTTTTCGACCTCGGTCCGTGTAATGAATAAAAGGAAACAGATTCCTTTAAGCAAGTACGTTAATGGCTTGATGAAACTTCGGACTTTGCTGAGGAATCCAAATCATTATAAAACCATAAAGGATTTCAATCAGAGAAGTAAAGCTAGGAAAATGCAAAAGTGGGCGAAGAAAAGTGATGATGGTGGTATGGGTGGAAACGCCCAAGATTTCTTGAGAAACAAACATTAAAATTAAAACATTTAATTGAGGAACAGGATCCAGAATGGCTCATGTAGATCTAATTTAATCTAAATCAAGAATAATCTTGAAGATAAGGGAAATATTAGCAAGTACGTACGTTAACAAAGATGGTGAATAGTTAGAGCATGAGGGTATCTATCAGAGACAGGAAGACACGCGATGGAAAGTGGACGAAAGACAATCGAAGTTCCGAAAAAAGGCTGAACGAAGTATTTTTAAAATTTATTGTTTTTTTTTTCTTTTAATTGAAAACACATAATCAATTGGATACGAGCGCTCATTAAAGTAAATTTGGATTTGACACGAATTCGATTAACTGTAAACAAACCACAATGAGGGACGACGCTTGCATATAAATTTTACTTAATTTTTTATTAGCTTCCTGGGTCCAAATTGGGAAGTAAGCAATGTCGATGGTAAACTCAGTTCATTGCGCACGCATATAACGTCCTTGCAGTGCAGTCTGAAAATATGCGCTGATTTTTACAAGTACACTTACTTCGAGAGACAACAAACAATTTATATATAACTTCAATGAAATTCTAAATTAATCAAAACGGTTTCGTTAAATTTCTATACAGGGTGTAACCAAAAAATATCTTTGAAGGAGTAATAGTATTATTATTATTATCTAGCAGGTCTTTATTATTACGTTAAACACAAATTTGACAGTCATAGTAACAGCGAATGTTTCCTAAAGTCCACTTACATTTTCTGCTTCACAGTTCAGCCACACCCTGTATAAGTATTTTCTATTCACTAAAATAAATTGGCGACGAATCGAACGTTAAATTACAAACAAGAAAAGCGACAGTGTAAATTAAAAATTTATGTATACGTATGCCGACGGCGTTGTAATTGTGCTAAAGAGTGACGAGTTTTAAAAGAATTCTAAAAAACATGAAGCACGTGCTCTCGATAATTAATATTCTAATTAATAAGAGCAGGAAATTATACAATTCACACGTTGTATTACGACGTCAAAAATTACGAAACCAGAATACTGACAAATATATAAATAAATAACAAAGTTCATTTGTAAAGTGAAGCTTTCTTTGCTTTTGTATTTGTTTTTCAAAAATAGAAAATATTTGTTTGTATTAAAACTGCTTTTAAAATATAATAAAATCGCGTTAAAAAAGAAAAATGTAACGCTGTTACGTAACATTGCAACATAGCTTCCGCGTTAGGAAGTCCTACATAGCACCTGACGTATTAGAATGTGATTAGAATATTTCCGTTTATGCGTCAAACAAACTTTTGAAAGCTTTCAAATTCATTCGACTTAACTAATTAACGTTTTGATAATGATATAATTATACACAAGAGCAAAGCAAATGCTACTACAATCAGGTTTGAAAAGTGACTATGATATTGTTACGTTACACGTTACAGGGAAGGAATTTCGTAAATTTGATTATTCCACAAATGTCTTACAGTTTATAATAATAGTTATTTGTTATACAAGACGGTAAAATTGATTTTTATCGATGAGAGAAAACGTTTAATTCACGAGCGACGAAGGAGCGACTAAATTAATTTTTACAAGTCGAGAATTAAATTTTATCGTCGTGTATATTTCTATTTTTTTTATAGCGAACGTTAAGACAAAATTTAAACAATTTCCCAGAAAAATAAAAAGAGCAATCATGTGTCAAAATCGCATTGTATGATCATGATCCCAGTAACTAGTGTGGGTTGTTGCTATGGTTAAGTTGTAATATTTATTAATTCAAGTAACAAAATTAAAGTACTTTATCTACCCTTGCTGTTAAGTATTACTTTATCTACCCTTGCTGTTAAAATTCCGTTTTATTCACTGTTTTGAGTTGGACAAAGCACACTTTAACGTTCGGTATAAAAAAATTAATTTAAAAGTCGACCTTTTTAAATACATTGAAGTGTACACATTAGCTTCGGTGATAAAATAAAATGTTTCTGTAAAGATCAAAAAGCAGATAATTAAATTCAATAAAATGCATATAAACTAATTAACGATGAAATCGGCAGAGATATAGAGACGGCTAATTACAAAAAAAGTTGCACTATTCTGGGGGATATAAAAATATTAAATCTTGAAAAAAAATTAAACAAAGTTACATATGAAAAATTACAATAACAATTCTAAATTCTTAAATGAAGAATTTTTTGTACAATATAAGTAAAGAATTGTCTCACTTCTATTGCACTTGACTGTACTTAATAGTATAATAATTAATAATTGAAGATTCATCTTCAAGGTTAATTTTTGTTTGTTTTGAAGTCAAAGAATTGAAAAATAATGTTGCTGGTGTGTTTTCAAGGTCAAAAGCAAAAAAATTGGAAAGTAATTTTAACAATTAATTGGGGATTTTACTTCTAAATTAATCATTTTTTCGCGAATGGAAAGTCCAAGACTTGTAGAACAATTTTAATAATTGGAAACCAGTCTTCAAGGTCAAACAATTTCTCAAACCAAAGAATTGTTAACCAATTGTGAAAATAGAGACCAGTTTCAAGGTCAAACATATACAATATATATTTTTTTTAACCAAAGTATTATAATGCATTTTTAATAATAATTGGAAACCAAAGAAAACAAAATAAACAAAATTACGAATAAGAAAAGAAAAACAGAAAACAAATGCCGGTCGATTACAAACAAAGAAGTTCACAAAACAGAAAATAATATTGCGATAGAAAAAACAAATGACAATCGACTTACTCGGCGAAATTTTATGTCTTACGAACAAACGATGATCGTAAAGTTTTTCTACTAATTTTGGAAAAACAAAAGCGAAGTGAAAGAAAAAGTGTGAAGTCGATTGTCTTTTGTTTTTCTTTTTTCACTCTGCTTACTGTTGTCAAACACGTGGTTGCGATTGCTTTTGTTTTGTTTTTTTTTTTTTTTTATAATAAAGAACTATTCAATTGTTTTTTTTTAAACCGCCATCAGAGCTTATTCAAATCGAACTTCGTAGTGCTTTTTTCTTTCTTTCTGCTTTTGTTTTTCGAAAACTGGCAAAAAAATCACCATCCTCTTGTGTTGTTACGTTTTTTTTTCCTTTTATTCGTTAGTCTTAGAATTTCATCGAACATTTAGAACAATAACTTGATCGACTTTTGTTTCTTTCTTTCTGCCTTACGAATAAGAGAAAAAACAAAAGGTAATCGCGAACTTTTTCTACTCATTTTGGAAAAACAAGAGCGAAGTGGCAGAAAAAAAAATATTCGATTTTAATAAATTTTGGGCGGCGGTTTTACAAAAAATTGGAGAAAGAAAACAGATGAGTTCAAAATATACAAGAGGTGGAGTAATTACGAATAAGAAAAGAAAAACAGGAAACAAATACCGGGCAATTACAACGCGATACAAAACAGTGCAAGATAAATTATCGAAATTTACAAAAAAAAAAATAATAACGCGATAGAATAAACAAAAGACGATCAAGTATTGGTGTAAATGTTCGATGAAATCCTAAGACTAACGAATAAAAGAGAAAAAAGCGTAAAAACAGAAGAGGATCGTGATTTTTCTGCTAATTTTCGAAAAACAAAAGCAGAAACAAAGAAAAAAGCACAACGATGTTCGATTTGAATAAACTCTGATGACGATTGAAAAAAAAACAACTGAATAGTTCTTTATTATAAAAAAAAAAAAAAACAAAACAAAAGCAATCGCAACCAAGCAAGCAGAGTAAAAAAAGAGAAACAAAAGACTGTCGACTTAACACTCTCAATGTTCAGCGAAATTTTATGTCTTACGAATAATCGTTTACCAAGATCTTATAATTTCTGTACGTATAAATAAATAATTATTGTCGTTCTTCTTCGTTAATAAATTGCCTTTGGTTTTCTTGATTAGACGAATGTGTTTTTTTAGTAAATTTTCTTTCCTTTTCTCCGCATCAATTGATCGTGTTTTGTTTATCTTTTTTAAATTAGTTTGAATCGTGGCATCCTGCGATCATCTTTTGACACAGCTTTGTACAGGAAATGACAAATTGCAGCTAGTTTGCTACCTAATAAGTCTTCCCTTACAAGGTGGCCAATCGTACTGTCAAATCATATTGAAACATTTCTACTGACGAGGCCCCAAATAGGGCTGAAACAGCTGTACAGAGGATGCTCGAGGGATTCACTGCAATCAAAACCGATTTGGAACATTTTTTAAAATCTTTTTTATTAGATTTCTTTTGTATTGCTTACAAATTCTTTTTTATTTAACTATTTCTTGATTGTTTGTCATTCTTCTTTGCAAGCGGACTGTTTTTTGTTTCTCGTGATTAGATAATTGCGTCTATCTTCTTTCTTGGCAATTCATTTTCTTTTTTTCCAGCATCAATCGAGTGTGTTTTGTTTGTCTTATTTATTAGATATGTATTGTTTTGCTTTTATTGTTTCTTGAAATTTCATTATTTCATGTTTTTTTAAATCCTATTATTCAATTTCCTTTGCTTTCTTTTATTAAAAAAATTCTTTAATTTATTAAATCGTGTCTTTTGTTTTTGTTTCGACAGTCAAATTGTTTCTTTCCTTAATTTCATGAATCTATTGAATTGCTCTTTAAAATCGATCGTCTTTTGTTTTCATCGTTTTTTAATTTCTATTATTCGTCCTTCAAAAAATGACTATTATTTCAGTTTTCTAGTTATTTAAACAAAATTTACTAATCGATTAAATCGTGTCGTGAAAGAGATTGTCTTTTGTCTTTAATGCTTTTTTTTAAACTTTATTATTTCGTATTTTTTCAAAACTCTTCGCTCTCTCATCGTTCATTTCATTTGTTTCGTTTTAAATTTGCCGATCTACTAAATTGCGTCGTAAAATCGATTGTCTTTTGTTTTTATTCTTGTTCTTTTTGATTTCATTGCATCTGAACTTTTGTTATTTTGTTTTGACATTGTCCTTTTCCAATTGTTTCATTTCAAAATTTCTCATTATTCTGCTGAATTGCGCTGTAAAATCGACGGTCGTTTGTTCCTGTTTTGTTTAACTTCGGGGTATTTATTTCACGTTGTTTTAAAATTTATTCCTGAATATAGTAACCTTAGGGATTTTCAAATTTTTTTGGTTACTCTTATAAGACATTCAACAGCGCCATCTGTTGAAACATGCCGGAAGAATCTTTGTTTCGTTTGATTAATTTGTGAATCTACTGAATTCTACTTGGTGTTTTTATTTAAATAAATAAAATAGTATTGTTATATATTTTTTAAAATTTTGTCACTTCCCTTGAAAATGGTTTTTTTAAAATTTTTTTTTATCTACACAACTGTGTTGTAAAATCGATTGTCTTTTGTTTCTATTGTTTTTCAAACTTTGTTATCTCGTAACTTTTAAGAGTTCTATCATTTAATTTTCTTTGCTTCCTTCTTATTTCCAAAAATTATATTAATCTATTAAATTACATTGCAAAATCGTTTTTATTATTATTCTTTAAATTTGAATTTCTATTATTTTGTTTTATTTATTTATTTTTGTTGTCTTTATAACAACATTCTTTTCAAATTGCTTTTTTTAAAAAATTATTATTAATCTAATTAATTGCTCTGTAAAATCGATTCTCTTTTGTTTTATTGTTTTTAAAATTCTACAATTTCACTTTCTTCGCTTTCTTTTCATTAAAAAAATTAATTTATTAAATTGTATTAATAATAATAATAATTTTAATAATAATATTACTTCCTTTATATGACTACAATAATTTTGTTATAAGGTTTTTCAAATTTTATTATCCTGTATTGGGAGGGGTGTTGGCGGCTGCGACCGACTTATTTATATTTATTTTTATTATTTATTTATTGTTATTGCATTTATTTAAAATTTATTATTGTATTAAATTGTGTTTCGTTTGTTTTTAAAGTAGAATAGTTTATTTTGTCGCAAATTATAATTGTCAAACACGGGGGTGGTTCACTAACTATTCTAGGCGATGCGAAAGATCGATAAGAAAACGTCGCATTCGTCAGCAAAGAAAGAAATTCGAACAGCGCCATCTATCGCTGTGTTTTTTTAATGATCTGTTGGTCATCTCTAAGGTAACACTTTGTTTGTTTGTTTCTCTTTTTAATTTGTGAACTGAACTTTGCAATCGATCGTCTTTTGTTTTAAATATCATTGTTATGTATTATATTTAAAAAAATCGTTCGTTTATTTTCGTTTGTTTTATCACCTTTCTTTCTTTTTAAGTTTATGAATTTACTGAACCGTGCCGTTGTAAAATCAATTGTCTTTTGTTTTTATTGTCCTTTAAATTTTACTATTTCGCGCTTTTTTAAAAAAAACTATTATTTCAAATTTTTTTGTTTTCTTTTCATTTTTTCAAAAGCTGTTATTATTTGCTGCAAGTCGGCCGGATTTCAATGGGGCCCCCGATATCCTCGGCCTTAATTCAGTCCTCATCAGCTGAAGAGTAGCTCGAGAACACCATCGCAATTCCGCTGGCCAACAAGACTTGTGCACAGCTTCAGGTCAAAGGCCAGTTGTGCGATGGCGCGCCTTAGATGTTATTATTATTTTTTTTTTAGTGGGGAAGGTATCGGATTGCGGAATACTCCTCGTACCTTTAGGCTCCATCTACTAAGCTGCTCTCATATGGTCCCAACCCTACTAGAATTTAGCCGAACCTAGGGGAATTCCACCCCCCAGTAGGTATTTTTAACGTACCAAACATGGGGCCTATGGTTTTACTTTACTTTACGCTTTTCATCCGCAATTGAAAAACCGACCGCCGGGTTGGGAATTGAACCCACGTCCTTCGGGTCCGAAGGCAAACGTTCAGACCTGTGGACCACCCAGGCGGCTGTTAGTGGTTATTATTAAGAGTATTATTAAATTGCGATTGTATTTTGTTCCTCTTATTATGTTTTCGTAATTCGATTACTTTTGAACTTTTATTATTTTTTTTCTTGATGTTGATGTCGGTCTTTCCAAATTGTTTTGCTTTAAAATTGATTACTACCGTCTTTTGTTTTTATTATCCTTGCCTTTTTTTACGTTTTCATTATTTATTATTATAAATCGACCGTCTTTTGTTTCTGTTTTGTTTACGTTTCTTCTCTTTAATTTATTGTTTATTATTATAAATCGGCTGTTTTTATTTTCTGTTTTGTTTAACTTGCTTA
This sequence comes from Serrognathus titanus, assembly GCA_039766575.1. NCBI lineage: Eukaryota > Metazoa > Arthropoda > Insecta > Coleoptera > Lucanidae > Serrognathus > Serrognathus titanus. Next base: position 61,868,126 of record CM077914.1, read on the forward strand.
TGTTTTGAGACTTTTTTTGGTTATTCTTGAGGCATTCCTGGTTTTTACACGTTGGTAACACTGCGTCTGTACAGACAAACGCTTCAATTTCAGTTCTCCACTCAACACCATCTCACCAGCGAATTAAGTAACGACTGTGCTCGTTGCACTAACAACAGATGCGGCAGTTACTTTAAACACAGATGAGAGGGCGTTGGATGGAGGACCTAATTGAAAAGACAGATTGGGAGTGGATTTTAATATAGTTGTGCATACTTTGAGTGTAAAGTCTTTAACAGTGTGCAAGCAATTTTTGGCATAACTAACTTACCGTCAAAATGCAGCAACACCCAACCGAATTGTTGAGTCCTTTTCAAGCAGGGATTCTACTTTTGTTCTAGCTCATCTGCCCCCGCCATAACGAAAATATCTCGTAGATAGTCTAAGAGTGTTGAGGGAGGCCCCCATTCTTCGAGATATGAAAATTTGATGGGTTCTCATTCCCGCCGGTTTAATCCCCTTTTTTTATACAGCGCGGATTTCCCTCGGGTATCTCGAAGCTACAACTGCGATTAAACTCTCGCATTCCTCAAGAGCAAAGTTGGATCCAGGAGGAGGCCTTCGAAAGGTTGGTTCTGGATGGTTGACGGCAAAGGGCGCACGGTGGGCGAGCTTTTAATTTTTTCGGGGACAGCATTTTTTGGTCGCTCCAATGAATTCGGATTTTTTTTTTGTTTTTGGAAACGGATCTTATGGGTGGAACGAACGCGGTCGGTTCGGATTTTGATCGCTTGCAATACTCGCGTTTCGAAGCACGCGATTGTCGCAGCACTGTCCGTTCAGGACCTTCTGTGTTTGTGCGAACGCGCCGGCGCTATATATTGATCAGCGTAGGCGGCGGCGGCGGAGGTCCTGTAATTCGTTTTGCGCTAGAAACTACTTTAATGTTTCTAGATACGGAAAGTGTTTCTTTTTCCGGATGAAAAAGACCCCCTCCCCCCCCCAAATTACGTGAAAATGGAAATTGCTTCGTCAACACTGAACTGTCAAAAATTGCGCCGCCAATTTAAATGTGTCGTTGCTTCTTCTGAATGCTTCTAATTCTTAAGAAAATAAACTTTTTTGGTTTATTTTCGGTCGTGAACCCCGGGATTTTCGTAAATGATGATTTTTGTCACGTCGGGCCTAATTGGTCTCGTGCGCTATCGGCCTTAAAGTCGACGAAAATGATGACTTATTAATGAAATCCATAAATAATGGAATTCTAATGGGGTCGACACTTTACAAACCTATTCTTCAATTTGTCCTGAAAAGTCTGACGTGAGTCCAAATTAATTTGTCTTTTGGGCGATCGATGGATTCATATTGTTACGACTTCGCGGTTCATTAATTATAATCGTCGGTTGTTCGTTTTAATCGCTTAACACAATGAGAGCACAATAATAACTAACTGCAACACTCGTTTAACAAATAACACTTCCATAACTTAACCGTTTTACTAATCGCTTACGAAATAACAACTGATTTAAAAAGCGCGCCATTTTTCACATATAGTAATTCACTCTTTCGAAAAGAGAGGCGGACAAATACCGAACGTTCCAGCAAATTCTACCACCATCTAGGGCGAGTCTTGGAAATACTGGAATCTTTGACTGACTCATAGACTACTTTAAAAATACAACGAAGGCGTACTCGTCGGCCGTCTTCCAAATAGACTAGCCTTCTCTTATTCTTGCTGGGCTTTTTCCCGTCCATCGGATAATGTGTGGCTGTGTGGCCTCCGGAACAAGCCAAATTAAAAACTTTATAAAAAGCGCTGTGTACTTTAAACATTTCTTAAACAAATCGTTTAATCAATTTTCCCCTGTATCGCGCATTGTAAAAAAAAATGTACCGACTTTTAAAAATAAGCTTTGCCGAGCGGGAAATTCAAATGCCTTTCAATCATTTGTGAACGCTCTGTATAAAAAAAACAATCTTGCGTCAATTGCAGGGCAATTTCTTACAATATAAACCGAATTGCAGTGTTGCAGAGGAAACAAGGAATCGTCCCTGGAATTACATAAAAAATTCGGAATTGCACTATGCTAAACACAAACAAACAAGCATGCTTGCGAAGATGAATTATCGTGTAGGCTTTTCATATAAACGCGAGCGTGTGAGGTCGGATAATATCAAAAACTAAATTATTTTAAAATAAGAAAACAATTAACGTAGGTGCGTCTACAGTTCAAATTAAAAATGTCTTTATTAATAAAATCTGTACCTCGAAATGTATCCGATTTTAAATTAACATTCAAGTGCATACATGGCTTTATTTATTTTATCTCTGTTAATAAATTTCGAAAAAAAGTTGATTATTTTTTTGTACAGCGTATTTTTCTCTCGATTTAATTTTTTTCTGTTAACTTTTAAATTCTTTTCGTTTTATAATTATCTGTTAATTGTTACAGTTTGTTTTTCTTTCGCTGTCAATTGTCAACTTTTCTTTCATTGTCAATTTCCAATTAAGTTTCGTTAATTTGATCGCGGTCGGATTTTTTTTTGCTTTCGCTTGTTTTTCGTCGTAGTAATCGATTGTCAATTATCTTTTGACTTGCATTATTTTGACAACGGACCGCATTCTTTTGTTTTTCTTTTTTACGAGTATAGATAACTCTCCACTATTCTATTGTTTTCCAATGCCAACGCAAAAAATACTTTTATTCTCTTTTTATTGAATTTCAATTATAATTACCTGTTAGTAGGTTTCATTTGTTTTTCTTCACTGTCAGTTGAAGTTCTTCTTAATTTCGTGTTTGTTTCTTGTTTCGCAGTAAATTTAATCGATATTTCTTTAATTACTTTTTAAATTATTAAGTACGTCCGATTTTAAACGAAAATGAAAATGTTGAAGTGGATACACGGCTTTATTATTTAATTTTTTAAAAAATTTTGTTTTTATAATTAATTTAATTTAAGTTTTTCACTTGTTTATTCCGGTCCATTTTTTTATTTTGCGCATTTTTTTGGCGACGATCAATCCTTTTCTTCTGTTTCAAAGCCTTTTTGTGTTGCTAAAACACTGAAAGATTCTGGAAGAACCTCTTCACAACTCGCAGTTACGAAGGAAGTTTACAGAATGTTTCGAAAACCTCCTTACCATCATTTTAATCACACTTAAAAATTGAAACTGGCCCCTGACGTACACAGCAACATTGATTCTGGATACTGGAAGAACCTCCTCACAGTTCTCAGTTGCGAATGAAGTTCATAAAATGTTTCAATAACCTTCTTACCATTGTTTTAATCACATTTAATAATTGAAACTGGCCCCTGACAAACATTGCAACATTGATTCTGGATACTGGACGATCCTGGAAAACCTTCCTCGGAATTAGCAAGATGACGCAAAAGTCTCGTTTTAATCAGATTGAAAATTTATGTCCTGAAAAACGTTGCAGTATTGATTCTGGATACTGAAAGATTCTGGAAAGACCATTGGCATCTGACATTGATTCTGGAACTGATTGATTCAGACTTTTCAGGACTATACTATCTGAAAACAGCTTTCTTGACTAATTGTAAGTCAAAACGTGACAATTGAAAACTACTGTTGATAAGAATTAATGCTGGAAAGTCTTTTTTGTTTCTTGTCGTCTTAAAGGAGACGTCAGATTTAAGAATTGAGAAGCGTTGCTGTGGTTATCGCCCTCGCTCTCTCATTTAAGATTTCCAGTGAATTGATTTCACTCTGGATAATGGAATCCAATGTAAATAATTTTTAAAATGGATTTCCCTCGGAACTATCAAGGATGATGCAAAAGCTTCGTTTTAATTAGATTGAAAATTAGCTCCTGTAAAGCGTTGCAATATTGATTCTGGATACTGGAAGATTCTGGAAAGACCATTGGCATCTGACAAACATTGAAACATTGATTCTGGATACTGGAATGCAACACTCATTTACGAAGGAAGTTCACAGAATGTTTCAAGAACTCCTTACCATCGTTTGAATGACATTTAAAAATTGAAACTGGCCCCTGATGAGCATTGCAACATTGATTCTGGAAAGTGGAAGATTCTAGAAAATCCGCTCGGAACTATTAAGGATGACGCAAAGGCCTCCTTTTAATTAGATTGAAACTTAGCTCCTGAAAAACGTTGTAATATTTATTCTGGATACTGGAAGATTCTGGCAAGACCATTGGCATCTGACAAACATTGAAACATTGATTCCGGATACTGGAATGCAACACTCAGTTACGAAGGAAGTCCACAGAATGTTTCAAGAACTCCTTACCATCGTTTGAATGACATTTAAAAATTGAAACTGGCCCCTGATGAGCATTGCAACATTGATTCTGGAAAGTGGAAGATTCTAGAAAATCCGCTCGGAACTATTAAGGATAACGTAAAGGCCTCCTTTTAATGAGATTGAAAATTAGCTCCTGAAAAGCGTTGCAATATTAATTCTGGATACTGGAAGATTCTGGAAAGACCATTGGCATCTGACAAACATTGAAACATTGATTCTGATACTGGAATGCAACACTCAGTTACGAAGGAAGTCCACAGAATGTTTCAAGAACTCCTTACCATCGTTTGAATGACACTTAAAAGTTGAAACTGGCCCCTGATGAGCATTGCAACATTGATTCTGGAAAGTGGAAGATTCTAGAAAATCCGCTCGGAACTATTAAGGATAACGCAAAGGCCTCCTTTTAATGAGATTGAAAATTAGCTCCTGAAAAGTGTTGCAATATTGATTCTGGATACTGGAAGATTCTGGAAAGACCTTTGGCGTCTGACAAACATTGAAACACTGATTCTGGATACTGGAATGCAACACTCAGTTACGAAGGAAGTTCACAGAATGTTTCAAGAGCTCCTTACCCTCGTTCTATTCACATTTAAAAATTGAAACTGGTCCCTGACAAACATTGCAACAATGAAACTCATTTTCACTTTGCAGATGCTCTTGGTCATTGGAATTTTCTTCTTTCTTTTAAATTTATTCGCGTATTTTTTTTTTTTAGTATTTACTTTCCAATTTTTTCTTGGATATACAAAATCTCTTCTTATTTCTTGAGTGCTTTCGTAGCACTAATTGAAACGCTCTGTATTAAAAAAAAATTAAATAAAACAAAAGGTATTAAAAGTTCTTTTATTCCTTTTAGCATGTAATAACAAAATTTAATTAATTTAATAATAAATTATTGATTCATTTACAATAGAAGACACTTTCGGTCACGTCGCAGGTGTCGTAGGTGACGTTGACGCAGCGCTCTTGACACCTGAGGTGACATCTCTTGCGCACGGTGGTCAGTCGTTCGGTGTAGCCCCGGGTGCAACAGAGGGTAGCACAATCGTGCACGTTTCTGCAGCGCCGCCCGACGGTTGTGTTGCAGAAGTTCATGTCCGCCAGGTAGAGGAGCCTGTTGTTGGAACGCGTTTTCTTCACAGGTGATTGTCGTCGCACCGAGTTGCTGGCGTTGACTCTGAGGGCGCTCTGGTAGCGCTCGCGAAGTTTCCTTGCGATGCCGTCGAATGGACGCCGAAGTCGTTTCCAGCAAACTTTCATTGCGCACGAAGCTGAAATTAAAAATAAGAACTAAAGACTTTTTTGTATTTATATACAATCTGTTAACCGATTTCTGTGACAGAGCAGTTGATAATAAATTAGACAGAGAAGGAAATAATGTATTAAGCGTGTTAATGACAAGGACTGCAATTGTTTAATCTGCTGTCACATAAATCTGTATACATATATAGTCAGCTGTAAACATTTTTTTGTTGTTCACTTTTTAGTTATTATTTGTTATCTTGTTATTAAATTTAAGTCAATTTTTTTATGTTTTGTAATGCGTTCTTCTTTTTACTTTAATCGCCTGTTGTTTTTCTTTTGTCGTTCTTGACAGAAATTGGCTGTCAGTTGTTTTTGATTCTCGGTTTCTTCTTCTTGCTTTGCAAGGGTTTTAATTCGAATTTAATTATTTTTAATATTTTTGTTATTAATTACGAGTGTAAGTCAACTTTTCCTCTTATTATTATTATTTTTTTTAATACGAAAAGATATTTTTTACCTTTTCCATTTTAATTGTTTTCTTTCTTTGGTTTTCACTGTCTTTTAAGTACCATATAGTCACGACATCTAACGGTTGGGTTTTGACTTGAATTGTCTTTCAAGTTTTGCTAATGAGCGGATTCTTTTGTTTGCTTTTGGTAGTAAAATTAATTGATGTTTCCTTAATTGTTTTTTATTGTCTTTTAACTTTCATCTTGTCTTAATTGTTTTCCATTTGTTTTTCTTCACTGTCAACTGTCTTTCGATTCTTCTCTTTAAATTGACTTTTCTCTTTTTCTTTTGTTTTTTGTTTTTAAATAGAATTGCAAAGATTTTTAATCATTCTTTTATTATTAATTGCGAAAATAAGTTAATCTCCTTCTTTTGTTTTTTTTTTTAACGCAGAAAGGACTTTAATTTTTTGCTTTATTTTAAAGTAACTCTCAGTTGTTTTCATTTGTTTCTCTTCACCGGCAATTGTCTTTAGATTTTCGTTAATTTGATCATGGAATGCAATTTTTTGTTTTCTTCTTTCTTTTGTCTCTTGAAAAGAATTTGACATATTTTAAATTATTCGTTAGCCAACCTCCTTCTCTTTACTTTTTTTTAACACAGAAAGGACTTTTGTTCTTTTGTTTGACTCTAATTAAGTATGCGTTGTTTTTTATTTGTTTTTCTCCACAGTTGTCGTTAGATTTTCGTTAATTTGACCATGGACGGGGACTTTTTTATTTTTCTTTTTTTTTCTTTAAGAGAATTGCAAATATTTTTAATTATTTATTAACCAATCTCTTTTTCTTTACTTTTCTTAACGCAGAAAGGACATTTATTTATTTATTTATTTTTTTTACTTTAATTAGGTATGTGTTAATTGTTTTACATTTGTTTTTCTTCACTGCCTATTTTGATTTTCATTAATTTTCGTTAATATGACCGCGGACGGGCACCTTTGTTTTTCTTTCCTTTTTTGTTTTTGAGGAGAATTGCAAACATTTTCAATCATTTTTTTATTTTTAATAGCGAAAATAAGTTTTCTTTTGTTTTTTTTTTAACGCAGAAGGGACTTTAATTTTTTGCTTTATTTTAAAGCAACTGCCAGTTGTTTTCATTTGTTTCTCTTCGCCGACAATTGTTTTCAGATTTTTGTTAATTTGACCACGGAATGCAATTTCTTGTTTCCTTTTTCTTTTGTCTCTTGAAGAGAATTTGACATATTTTAAATTATTTGTTAGCCAACCTCCTTCTCTTTGCTTTTTTTTAACGCAGAAAGGACTTTTATTCTTTTGTTTAGCTTTAATTAGGTGTGCATTGTTTTTCATTTGTTTTCCTTTGTCCATGGGCGGGGACTTTTTTATTTTTCTTTTCTTTTCTTTTAAGAGAATTGCAAATATTTTAAATTATTTATTAACCAATCTCTTTTTCTTAACGCAGAAAGGACTTTCATTATTATTATTGTTTTTGACTTTAATTAATTAGGTATGTGTTAATTGGTTTTCTTTTGTTTTTCTTCACTGTCTATTAGCTTTAGATTTTCGTTAATTTTTGTTAATATGATCACGGACGGGCACTTTTGTTTTTCTTTCGTTTTTTCATTATTGAAGAGAATCGCAAATATTTTTAATTATTTTTTTTATTATTAATTACGAGAACCTAGAAGTTAATAATAATAATCTCTTGCTTTTAACTTTTTAACGCGAAAAGGACTTTTAATCTTTTTTTTTACGTTAAGCTACCTGTCAATTGTTTTTCATTTGTTTTTCTTCACTGTCAATTGTCTTTAGATTTTCGTTAATTTGAGCGTAGACGGGCCATTTTAATTTTTCTTTTCTTTTATTTTTTTTAAGAGAATTGCAAATATTTTTAAATATTTTTTAAATACTAATTACGAGTATAAGTTAATAATAATCTGCTTTTTTTAATTCTTTTAAACGCAAAAGGACTTTCATGGTTTTTTTTTTACCTTAAACTAACTGTCAGCTGTTCTCATTTGTTTTTCCTCACCGTCAGTCAATTGTTAATTTGACCGTGGAATGCAATTTTTTTGTTTTCTTTTTTCTTTTGAAGAGAATTAGAAATATTTTAAATTATTTTTTTATTAAAAATTTTGTTGCAAATCGGTTTTGATTGCAGTGGATCTTTCGAGCATGCTCTGTACAGCTGTTTCGGCCCTATTTGGGGCCTCGTCAGCAGAAGCATAGCTCGAGATTTCCACTGCAAACCAAACCGACCTGTCCAAGGTTATTCGCAAATACAATGTAATAATAATCAATAGTTTGAATCACGACATCCTGCAATCACTTTTTGTTACAACTTTGTACAGGTCGATTTAGTTTGCAGTGGAAATCTCGAGCTACGCTTCTGCTGACGAGGCTCCAAATAGGCCCGAAACAGCTGTACTGAGGATGCTCGAGAGCAGTTGCTTTCTTTTGTTTTTTTTCACTGTCATTTGTCTTTAGATTTTCGCTAGTTTGATCATGGAAGGCACTATTTTGCTCTTCTTTCTTCTTTTGGAGAGAATTTGAAATATTTGTAATAATTTTTTTATTGTTAATTACGAGTATTATCCCAAACCATCTTCTCTTATTTTTTTTTTTTTAAACGCAAAAAGGACTTTTATTCTTTTTTTAACTTTAATTCTGTGTTAATCGTTTTTCATTTATTTTTCTTGACTATCAATTGTCTTGAGATTTTCGTTCATTTGACGATGGAAGGCACTTTTTTTTTCTCTTTCTTTTTGCAGAGAATTTGAAGTATTTTTAATAATTTTTTATTATAAAGCGACCTTCTATTGTTTTCATTTTAATTATCTGTTTTCATTTGTTTTTCTTTACTGACGACTGCCTTTCAAGTTTTGTTAATTTAATCGCGTGCGGATTTTTTGTTTGGTTTTCGCAGTGACTTTATTGACATTGTTTTATGTAATTGTTTTTGTTTGTGGCAAGCGATTGTCAATTGTTGTTTGATTTGCGTTAATTTGACAACGGACGGCATTCTATTGTTTTTATTTGTTACGGGTATAAACCATATAATAAATTATATGTTGATTGCTTTAATTTATTTTTGTTTGTTGGCAATTGTCTTTTAGGTTTCGTTGATTTCATCACCAACAGAATTTTTAATTGCATTTCGCAGCAAATTTAATTGAAATTTCTTTAATTAATATTTTTTTTTAATTATTATTAAATTACGAAAGTGTCGTCTTCCTTTTATTTATTTTTTGATGCATAAAATATCTTTTTTCATTTAATTACGTGTTAATTATTTTTTAATTATTTTGGTTTGTAGTGTCTTTTTTAGATTTTTAGTTACGAGGTGGGCCATCCTCCTTTTATTTACTTTTCTAATATTCTTTTTTTTTAACTTTTATTATGTGTCTGTTGTTTTTTTCTTAACTGTCAATTATCTTTTAAGTTTCGCTAATTATAGTAAATTATAGCTGCCTTATTTTTAATTGTTAAATAAAACGTTTACTTGATGTAGTAATATACAGGGTGAATCAAGTTAGGTGCTGCTACACTAGAGTTCACCTTTAGAAAAATGCAATTTCTTCGTCATTTCCTCCGTTTTACTCATGCATACCTGATATTCCGTGACAGCTACAAGTTTCTATCTCGCTCTCCATGACGGCCTTAATACCCATCTCGGTGTTGTAGTTCAGCAAGTCGTACATCCCATCCTTGGGTTGCTTCGCCAGCATGAATTTGCGCGCTATGTTCTTCGCCTTCTTGGTATTGTCGCCGCACCCGCCCCATTTCCAATCCTGCCTAGAGGGCGCCGTCTTCTCAGGTGCTGCGCAGTAACAGTTCTGCAGCTTACCATCGGAACAAGCCAAAGCAGTCGTGTACATGAGGGCAGCCGTCGCCAAAGACTGCATCAGCGCCGTCTCACGGTAGATGGTTTTGAAAAGGTCTTTTCTATAGGAACAGTTCCACATGGCATACCTAAGGAAGCAAATTTTGTTACTAAAAGGTTGGACAAAGCTTACCTTACACGGTACAATCCAATTCAAGTTTAAATTTATTTTTGGTTGGTGATACTGACTTAAATTGTTCCTCGCAATGGGTGATGGCCAGTTGTCTGGCCTTCGTCAGGATTTCGGCGAATCCTTTTCTTTTTTGACACTGATTCTTTTGGTGCTTGAATCCGCGCAGCCATCGACAAGCGCCGGTTTGATTGGACGTTGGATAGTCGATGTCGTAGTTAACGTGGGAATAGTCGGAGAAAATGGCTGACGCTGCTGTGCGTCGTCGGAGAGGTTTCCGATGAGTCGAGGGATTGGTTCTGAAACGAGAAATTTGTAATATTGAAATTAGATTCCATTATTGTTTCGAATCGGTCGAAACGAAGCAAATCTGAAGATATTAGTCCTTGGGGAAGAGCTCACGTTTCGTCTGTTTAAGACGACTTGCTTACATTTGAAGAAAGTTTTCAAATCAAAAGAGTATTAGTGAAAGGGTACCTCTGCTTATGGTGTTGATTTACTTAATCTCATCGAAGAGATGATCTACAGATCACATACCAGGAAAATAGCAACAAATGAGATACATAGTTAAAAACTAGAATCTAAGGTTCAAAACTCGAAGCTATATGAATGTGTGATTTGTGGTTAGAATATCGAAGGAGGACGACAGAAATGACGACAGAGATGGACAACGAAGGCATCAAGTAGTAAAAACGAGCAGGAACTTCATAATCAAGAATACCCAAGAAAAGATTTTAAAAAATGAAGAAGAAAGGCGCGCATGAAAGGTTTAAGAATGGAAGGGAACGAACGAGAACGATGGACAATAAAGCATTAAGTGAGAAGAAGAAGCAAGGCAAGGAAACCATGGCCAAGAACAGAGAAAGGAAGACTCACGAAACAAAAGAGTTTCGACGAAAGAATTAGAAGCAAGCGAACGAAAACGACGTTCAAAAAGCATCAAGACGAGCAGTATTAAAGAACAAGCAAGAAAACCGTAGTTAAGAAATATAAAAATTAAAGACTTGCACGAAAGAGTTGCGAACAGAAGAGAAGGAATAAGAACCGACGAATAAGAGCGCATCAGGTGAGAAGAAGAAAAGAAGGACGATTTTCTTCTTCGTCCAGAAAGACTTTAAAAAAGAAAAGTTAAAGACCCACACAAAAGGGCTAAGAATGGAAGGAAACGAAAGAGAACGACGGAAAACTGATAGACCAAATGCATCAAGTGAGAAGAAGGAAAGAAAAAGACCAGAAAAATCGAGACCAGGAAGACTTGGATAAAATTACAACTAAAGACCTGCACAAAAGAACTAGAAATAGAAGGAAACGAAGGGGAACTACAGAGAATTGACGGGCAAGAAAGCACCAAGTGAGAAAAAGGAAGGAACGAACAGGAAAACCATGGCTAAGAAATATAGAAATTAAAGACTTGCACGAAAGAGCTAAGAACAGAAGGGAAGGAATACGAACGATAGAGAACTGACGAACAAGAGTGCGTCAGGTGAGAAGAAGAAAAGAAGAAGCAGGAAAATCATGTCCAGAAGGACTTTAGAAAAGAAAGTTAAAGACCTACACAAAAGAGCTAAAATGGAAGGAAAAGAAAGAGAACGACGACAAATTGATTGACCAAAAGCATCAAGTGAGAAGAAGGAAACAAAAAGAGCAGGAAAATCGTGACCAGGAAAACTCGAATAAAATTAAAACTAAATACCTGCACAAAAGAACTGAAAATAGAAGGAAACAAAGGGGAACTACAGAGAATTGACGAACAAGAGAGCATCTGAGTGAGAAGAAGGAAACGAACAGGAAAACCATGGCTAAGAAATATAAAAATTAAAGACTTGCACGAAAGAGCTAAGAACAGAAGGGAAGGAATACGAACGATAGAGAACTAACGAACAAGAGCGCGTCAGACGAGAAGAAGACAAGAAAGAACATGAAAATCATGTCCAGAAAGACATTAAAAACGAAAAGTTAAAGACCCACACAAAAAAGCTAAGATTGGAAGGAAACGATTAAAGACTTGCACGAAAAAGCTCCGACCAGAAGGGAAGGAATAAGAACGATAGAGAACTGCCGAATAAGAGCGCGTCAGGTGAGAAGAAGAAAAGAAGAAGCAGGAAAAGCATGTCCAGAAAGACTTTAAAAAAGAAAAGTTAAAGACCTACACAAAAGAACTAAGAATGGCATACAACGAAAGAAAACGACGGCAAATTGATAGACCAGGTGCATCAAGTGAGAAGAAGAAAAGAAAAAGAGCAGGAAAATCATGACCAGGAAGACTCGAATAAAATTATAACTAAAGACCTGCACAAAAGAACTGTAAATAGAAGGAAACAAAGGGAAACTACAGAGAATTGACGGACAAGAAAGCATCTGCAAGAAAGAAGAAGGAAGGAACGAACAGGAAAATCATGGCCAAGTAGGCTGAAGAAAGAGCTAAGAGCAGAAAAAAATAGAGACGCTCAGAATGAAGCTATAACCCATATTTGCCGCTTGTTGAGGTTCGTATGCCTAGTCAGAGCTTCCATGAGCAATATTTTAGGTAGGCAAGAAGTAAACACAGTCACTTGCTTCACTTAGTACCAAATTCGATTTTAGGTTTTCCTCATTTTGCTTATCGCCCGCAAGGAAATATAGCCATCTCTTCAGTTTTGATCTATGGTGAACGAAACACCTGTCAAATGGAACTTGGGAGGTTATCCTTAACTTGCTTTCCATTCTTGCAGCAATATCCAATTGATTTCTCAGTCTATTGACAATTGTCTTGACCTCAAAAGTGTGCCATGACGTGCCAAATGTAAGAAAATCATTTGACTTACTCGTGCCAACAAGTCCAAAAGTGATCTACTGAAGAATGAAACAAAATGAGTGCCAAAACTGATCCCAATGAAGACCATATGACCTAAGAACTTGGGAGGTTATCCTTAATTTGCTTTCCATTCTTGCGACAATACCTAATTGATTTCTCAGTCTATTGACAATTGTCTTGATCTCAAAAGTGTGCCATGACGTGCCAAAAGTAAGAAAATCATTTGACTTACTCGTGCCAACAAGTCCAAAAGTGATACTACTGAGGAATGAAACAAAATGAGTGCCAAAACTGAATGAAGACCACATGACCTAAGACCAACAGAACGAAATGTATCCTTGTTAAATCTTAACCTTCTTAGGGAATACCATGTGCCATAAGGTTTCAGCCAAAAAGAACTGGGGAGGTTTTGTTCCAATAATTACAATAAATATTTCCATCGATTCTTCAGCAATATCTAACTGATTTTTCGGTCTATGACGTCAAAAGTAAGAAAGCCTCTTGACTTACTCGCGGCGACAAGTCCAAAAGTATTATTATCGAGGAACGAAACAAAAACCAATGCCAAGACTGATTACTACTGATCCCCATGAGAGTGAGGCCACACCATCTCTGGGCCAACAGGAAGAAAAGGGTCTTTGTTAAGGATTATGGTAAGAATCATAATTTATAAGATCTCGGTCGAAAATTTGGACAATTTGCAGTTTTTTTTTAATGACAGAAAGTGGTTGTTGGAAAAGGTATCCTCAGACATAATTTTTTGGGCCAATTGAGCCAGAGAATTGAAACTAGGAAACTAGGAAGGCCTAATTGAGCACAGCGTCAATTTTTTTAAAGATACCTCGACCAGCTCTTTGATAAATATTAAAATGTCAGTACGGCGTCATCTCCAGAGATGGCATTCCAGTGGTTCGAAAGTTATTGAGAGGGGGGGCGGGCATTTTGGATACGTTAAATTTTCCTTAGATTACTAGACGTAGGTAGCTTCAGAATGTCCTTGGACGCATTTTGAGGAAAGCTAAGGATTTCATTTAAAGCAACAAAAAATTAAGTTCTGGATTCTTTTGTTTCATTTAAGAAAAGATCTAGCACGCTCGACCGGGAATTGGCGGTCGTCGTCCGTGGACGAGCTTTTTCACACATTTCTCTTTTATTTGGTAGTTAATTCAAAGGGCCCGTGTTTGCGTTAGGAATTACGTTGGGGCAACAGAGTTTTGTGTCGACATCCGTTGGGATTCGGTAAAGCGGAAATGCATTCGTCGTGCATAGGTGGGTGCGGAGCTTTTTCCCCGACGTTTGTTTCAGAGAACGCAAGTTTTACGCAATATTTGCATTGTTTGTGATGATAACCAAGATTAAAGTGTTAATTACTCAAAAGCCCATGTTTGCGTTATGATGCACGCTGGGCTAATTGAGTTTTGTGTCGAAAGGAACCGGGAAAGCGGAAATGCATTCGTCGAGCATGGGTGTGGTGGGTATTTTTCGCGGAAATTGTTACGGAGAGCACAAGTTTTACGCAATATTTGCATTGTTTCTGATGATACCCAAGATTAAAGTCTTAATTACTCAAAAGCCCATGTTTGTGTTAGGATGCACGCTGGGCTAATCGAGTTTTGTGTGGACAGGAATCAGCAAAGCGGAAATTCATTCGTCGTCCATGGATGTGGGTATTTTTCACGACAACTGTTTCGGAAAATGTAAGTTTTTCGCAATATTTGCATTGTTTCTGATGATACCCAAGAGTAAAGTCTTAACTACTCAAAAGCCCATATATTTTCCATGGCAATTGTTTCAGAGAATGCAGGTATTACACAATATTTGCATTGTTGCTGATGATACCCAAGATTAAAGCCTTAATTACTCAAAAGCCCATGTTTGTGTTAGGATGGACGCTGGGCTAATCGAGTTTTGTGTCGACAGGAATTGGAAAAGCGGAAATGCATTCGTCGAGCATGGGTATGGGTATCTTTCGCGCCAATTGTTACAGAAAATGCAAGTATTACGCAATATTTGCTTTGTTTCTGATGATACCCAAGATTAAAGTGTTCATTATTCAAAAACCCATGTTTGTGTTAGGATGGACGCTGAGCTAATCGAGTTTTGTGTCGACAGGAATCGGTAAAGCGGAAATGCATTCGTCATGCATGGGTGTGAGTATTTTTTGCGGCAATTGTTTCAGAGAATGCAAGTATTACGCAATATTTCCATTCAGACGCGGCGTTTCTGATCATACCCAAAATTAAAGTAATAATTACTCTACATTAGCAGCGGGAAGTGTTATTATATAATATGTATATAAGTACATTCTGTAGGCCCATAAAAATTCATCAAATTTACATGACTTTTGTAATATGTTTACAGAAGGAATATTATTCTTTTAAAGCTTATAAACGCAGCACCTCCTTTACAATCTTTACAGTATTAATTAAATTAATTTATATTTAACAAGTTTGTTCTGGCTCTATAAGTTAATCAATTTGGTGTATATAAAAAAAATAAATCAGCGGTCCTAAA
Organism: Serrognathus titanus; assembly: GCA_039766575.1. NCBI lineage: Eukaryota > Metazoa > Arthropoda > Insecta > Coleoptera > Lucanidae > Serrognathus > Serrognathus titanus. The sequence continues at coordinate 61,883,441 of CM077914.1, forward strand.
CCAGTTCAACTTTAGTGAAACGAGCGGGTGTTTCAAGGCTCCGATGAGTTAAGTTAAGGAGAGATACTGCTGGATGTGGCGTTAGGTGGAAGCTGCTACGTACTAACGAATAAAAAAAAAGTTTTGGAACTTACTTATTTGCGATGCTGCTGTCCGAAACGTTGCAATTAAAAACGAGAACAAACAGGAGAATACTGATCATATTTAAATAATAGCATCTCTATTAATTAACATATAGCTGTCAAATAATTAGAAATAGACCTGGACACCTCCACACGCTAACTGAACGTTATTGTAAGGCAAATATTTGACGAAACGCAATGGTTTATCTTGAGGCGTACCTTAAGACAATGACGGCGACGTGACACATGGGACTTTATTTCATTTACACGTAAAATAAAGAGAACGTCTCTTGTTATACACACACACACACACATAGGCAGCGCACATTTACGGCCGGCCTGCACTGCTGTTTGCACAACGTGTGAGTGGACTGTTTGGTTCCACTTGTACATTTGTGCTGCATGTGATTAATTTGGGAACGAATTGGGTAATGGGCGGTTTTTCCTTCCTTGTCTAGCATTTTTTTTTTCGGGAACGAGTCAAATTTCTTTATCCGAACGCAAACAAATCAAAAGTTCCTTCCAACAAGCACCCGGACGTGTCAAACAATCGTAAACCAGATAATCCGTCATTTTTCGACTCTCCACTCATTGTCCAGCGGTTGGCACGCCATTACCTGACTTGTTAGCACAAGACATTCCCGAAGTGTCCAGACACACACGGGGATTTAGGAAAAAACAAAAAACCCATCCAGCTGGGGCCGTTCGTTGTCAATAAATATCATGGACAAATATGTGCTCTACGGATTGTCGCGTTTTGTTTTGGCTTGTTCGCCCGATGTCACTTCTTCGGGCCTGTTAAGAGGCCAAACAAACTATGTTTGAGTGACTGCTGCGACCGTTCTCCTCCTCGAGGCTAACAACGAGAACACAAACATTTAACATTAGCACTCGAGGCATTAATTTTTACCTGTTGCCAATTATTGGGAGAGTGGCAGGTTTGAAAATAAATAAACGGATGGGAACGGGGACGAAAAGTTAAACTAAAACTCCATAAGAAATGACAATCAATAGAAGTACAGGGAGTGTCCACACGTTTCGATCAAACCGTTCGCATTCTTCATTGATTAACATTTTACAAGATTCATATTGTAATATACATACCGATTGTTTCATTGTAACTTGAAAAAAAGGAGGCGGCAGGAACTCTATGGCGAACATTTTCTTAGAATTATTTACGTCGAATGCAAGGCCTTGATTGTTCCAAGATATTCCATTAATTGTTTTCATTTGTTTTCCTCGATTTTATTAAGTATTATTTATGAACTATATGTAATAAATAATTGGACGAAAAAGAACGTGAATGTCGACAATAAAGTGGACGGAAGAAACAAAAGAAGATCGACGATTCACCGGCGGAGCGTGAGATAATCAAATCGCCGACGCAATAAAATAAAAACAAAAGAACATTACACATGAAGTGTCTCAGTTGTAACATGAAAAATTGAGAAATCGAAGAAAACTCGTTTAGAGAACGACGAAATGCGAAGAAGAAAAAAAAACGAAGGAAGAAACTATTAGGCGCATTTTTAGAACGTTTCATGATTGATAAAGTAACAAAACAAAAGAAGTGGAAATACGCAGAACATAAAAAAAAGAATAACAAAAGAAGATCGATGTTTCTGCAGCAGCGGAATAGAAAAAAAAACGAAAACAAAATTGAACTGCCAATTGCAAATTGATTCCGTTTTAACAAATCGAATAGAAACGACGAAAAAAATGAACAAAAAACAAAAGAAGATCAACGAATTTTTCGAAAATTTCAACACTGATCAAAAACAAAAGAAGTTCGGTGTTTCTACAGGGGTCGAATAGGAGAAAAAAAAAACAAAACTGAACTGTCGACTGTTAAATCGAATAAAATCGACGTAATACGACAACAAAAACAAATTATTGGACAGATTTAAAAAACAATTCTACATTGATAAAAAAAACAAAAGAAGATCGATGTTTTGCAGCAGCGGAATAGAAAAAAAAAGAAAAAACAAAACGAAACCAAACAGTAACCACCTGCTTATCAATCGTGAGAGATTCTAAATTGAGGAAAACTCGAACAAAAACGACGAAATGCGATGAATAAACGAACAAAGAAACAAAAGAAGATCAGCGATTAATAGACGGATTTTTCGAAAATCTCTGAACTGATAGAAAATAAAAAGAGAAATCGCAATAACTCGACAGAGGCATAAAGACTAAAACAGACGAAACGTAGGGTGAACAAAAAAACAAATGAAGATTGACGTCTCGACAGAAAACAAAAGAATAATCTCGTTCGAAGCGCCAATTGGAATTGATTCGCGATTATACGAAACCGAAGGAAACTCGAATAGAAATCGATTAAATACGAAAAAAAAAAGAAATGTTAGAGAATTGCTGTCTTTTGTTATATTTAATTCTTTTTATTTTTTTTTTCATTTTTTCGAGAGCTTCTCTTGTGGAAGCGAGATGACGAAATTCGTTTCGAAATCGACCGTCTTTTGCTTTTGTTTTGTTTTGAAAGCTGGACAATAAAAAAAACAACAAACTCCGAAGCTGTTAGAAGATCGATTATCTTTTGTTTCATTGTTTTCATTTTTTTAACTAAAATGTCTGCTTGCAGAAGCAACATGACGAGAAACCGATCGTCTTTTGTTTCTGTTTTGTTTCAAAAGTCCAAGCTCGTTGGAAAATAAAAATACAACCAAAAGTTTAAAAATCGCTTGTCTTCGTTTGTTTTTTTTTTTTTATTTTTTGGTAATTATTAGTAAGGACGAATATCGATTTTGAAACCGACCGTGTTTTGTTTCGTTTTACAAGATCGAAGTTGTTGGGCACATCAAAAGAAAACAACAAAATCCAAAGAAAAATCTATTATCTTTTGATTTATTCTTTTTCTTTTCCATTTTTTATTAAAATGTGTCCTTTTGCAGAAACAAGATGAGTAAATCCATTTTGCAACCGATCGTCTTTTGTTTTTCTTTTGTTTTAAAACTCCAAGATTGTTGAACGATAACACAACGAAAAAAAAAATAAGAAATCGTTTGTCTCGTTTTCTCTTCTTTCTTTTTTTTATTAATTATATTATTTAGTAGAGCAACGACGAATGTTCGTCTTTTAAACCGACCGTCTTTTGTTTTTATTTTATCTTGAAAGTTTGAAAATTTGACAACAAAAACACAACAAAATCCAAAGCTGTTATCAAACCACCAAACTTTTGTTTTAATATTTTTTGCTTTTTTATTTTTTTATTGGAACGTCCTTTCGTAAAAAAAAGATGGATATGAAATAACAATCAAAAATAAAAAAAGTCGATTGCCTTCCTTTCGTTTTTTATTTTGCATTTTTTTATTAATTATTATCCTTTCGCTTTTCTAAATTTCTTCATCTTATTATTATTTAGTGGAGCAAAGACGAATTTCGCTTTGAAACCGACCGTCTTTTGTTTTCGTTTGTTTCAAAAGATCGTTTGCTTTAAAAGTTGAACAGTAAAAAAAAATAAAACAGAATTCAATGTTGTTAGAAAATCGATCGTCTTTTGTTTCTATTTTAATTGATTTGTTGAGATCTATTCGTAACGAAGCAAGATGATGAAATTCTCCAGTGAACGGAGTCTCAGAAAATAAAGCAAAAGAATGAATGCCAACGAAATACGAAACACTAATTCAACAGGAAAAAAAAAACTAAAACTGAAATAAAATCGAAACGCAGAGAAATGAAATTCGAGTAAAGAGCAAGAAAGAGATGAACAAGAAAGACGTTGCTCGAAAACCAAAAGAAGTGAAAAGAAAGCGGGAGAAGAAACTGGCGAACGAAAAACAAATGAAAATCGATCGTTTATTGTCCACGTTTTCTTTTGTCTTTGAGCAAATAAACGCAAAAAATAAGGAATGGCTTGAATCGTGACATCTTGCGATCACTTTTGACACAACAATGCATTAGGAATGACAAATTGCAGCCAGTTTGCTACTTAATAATAATCTCATGCAAATTTCGAGCTACGCTTTTGCTGACGAGGTTCCAAATAGGGCCGAAACAACTATACAGAAGATGCTTGAGGTATCCACTGTAATCAAAACCGATTTGTAATAAAATAAGGACTATAAAATACAAAAAAAAGAAAGTGGAATGCAAGAGACGCTGATAGCGTTACGTAAAAATGAAGAACAAATGAAAATCGACGATTCTCTAGCGACGGGTCGGGAAATAAAACAAAAAAGTGAATGTCATTGGAACACGAAAATTTACTTCAATTAAAAAAAAAGACAAAGGAAGAAACTGCAATAATTCAACAAGTAAAAAGCAGGAGGGAACTGAAACAAATAATTTGCAAATTTCGAAGAATAAGGAGGAAGTGAAAAACAAATGAAAATCGTAGAATCTCTTGTGGAAGGTCAAGAAACAAAGCAAAAGAAGGAACGCCAATGAAATACGAAAAATTAATGCAACAAAAGAAAACAGAGGAAGAAAAGGCAATGGCTCAACAAGTGAAAAGCAGGAGGGAACTGAAACAAATGATTTGCAAATTTCGGAGAATAAGGAGGAAATGAAAAACAAAAGAAAATCGTAGAATCTCTGTTGGAAGGTTAAGAAACAAAGCAAAAGGATGAAAGCCAATGAAACACAAAAAATTAATGGAACAAAAGAAAACAGAGGAAGAAACTGCAATAATTCAACAAATAAGAAGCAGGAGGGAACTGAAACAAATGATTAGCAAATTTCGAAGAATAAGAAGGAAGTGAAAAACAAAAGAAAATCGTAGAATCTCTGGTGGAAGGTCAAGAAACAAAGCAAAATGATGAATGCCAATGAAACACAAAAAATTAACGCAACCAAAAAAAAAAAACAAAAACTGAAATAAAGACCAACGAAATGCAAAGAATAGAAAACAAAGTGAAACTGAAATATAGAGCAGCGCAAGGACAATCGATTTTTATTAGTTGGATAATAAATCCAAAATTGTTAGAAATTCTATTGTTGTTTGTTTCTGTTTTAATTTTTATTTTATTGAGACCTTCTTTTAACCGAGCAAAACGACAAAATTCGTTTCGAAGACGCCCGTCTTTTGTTTCTCCTCTTTCTGGTGGAAAGAAGAATGAAAATTCATCACGACATTGTTTCCTGTTTTGTTCTTGTTTCTTAAACGAACAAGAGACAGAGGACAAGAAGAAGAACAAATAATCTTTTATTTGTTCGAATTGCATCTCACATCATGTTTTGTTTTTTTTTTAAGTCTGAAACGATCGAAAGTGGAGAGAAAGAAGAAATCGAAATTCTTTGAAGAGGAAGAAGAACAAATCGACGGTCTTTTGTTTGGTTCTATTGTTTTTAAGAGTTCGAAACTATCAAAAACAGAGAGGAGGGAGATGTACGAACCGAAATTCATTGTGAATCGATAGCCTTTTGTTTTTCCGATAAAAAGAAAAGTCAAAATTCGTCGTGACATTGACATTTCTTGGTTTCTTTCTGTTTTTGGAAGTTTTAAACGAACGTGATGCAGGGAAGCAGAAGAAGAGTAAACCGATTTGCTTTTGTTTTTAAAAGCTTGAAACGTCCAAATACAGATGATAATAAGAAGAAATCGAAATCCTTTCGTTTTTCTCCTCTTTCTGATGGAAAGAAAAGTGAAAATTCATCACGACATTGTTTCTTGTTTTGTTCTTGTTTCTTAAACGAACAAGAGGCAGAGGACAAGAAGAAGAATCGATAGTCTTTTGTTTGTTCGGATTGCATCTCATATCTTGTTTTGTTTTTTTTAAGTCTGAAACGATCGAAAGTGGAGAGAAAGAAAATAAATCGAAATTCTTTGAGGAGGAAGAAGAAGAACAAATCGATAGTCTTTTGTTTGGTTCTTAATTTTTATTTTATTGAGACCTTCTTTTAACCGAGCAAAACGACGTCCGTCTTTTGTTTTCGCTTTGTTTTAAGAGCTCAAAAATTTGTTTTGAACAATAAATGAACAGCGAAACTAGAAGCTGTTAATTTATTGAACAATAAATAACTATAGAATTATTTACGTCAATCAGAAGGCCTTGATGTTTTATTTGAACTTGAGCCCCCTTTTGTTTACGCTGATTTCATCATTGAAGCAACTTTTCTAACTTCTTTTTTGATCACTACGCTACGTCTACTTCGGTCGTATATTTTAAATACGAGGTGTATGTAAAAATCAAAGGAATATAACATAACTTAATAAGCACTATAACCAATCAAAATTTTTCGTAAATAAATCGTACGTGTAACAAAATAGAATGTGTTCAGAATTTACGGCTACAACCAAATCAGAAGAAGAGATTCTACATTTAGGCAACGCCCCAGGTATCATTGTAACAGTTTTGGAAAAATCCCAAACAAAATAATCCAGGTACTAAGTTCCCGAAGAGAATGGATTGAAATGTAGCTGTAAAAGTGTCAAAACTCTCTGAACAATTGCTGCTCAAAATCGCCCATTCATCGCCATAATACCTCGTTACGGCATCCATATCATCCCATTATACTTGCCTAATCACGCGTGTATCACAAAACTTAATGCATTTTAATCTTTCGTTTAGAAACTGCGTGCACAATGAGCTTACAATAAAAGATCAAGCAGGCGAGGAGGGTATTTCCTGCGCAGAAACGCGACGCACGACATGATGGTCCGTTCGAACTGATGTATGTATAAGCCGCCCTTCTAGAGGGTATCGGTAAGTAGCTTAGTTAGAGATGGAACTGCTACCTATGGATATAAGGGTGGTCCGGCCTGAACGCTAATCGTCTCTTATCTTCTTACTTTAAAACCCCCTCGGTCTTTGTGTCATGGCCTATCTGCTCTTAATTAGCGATAATAGAATTGGTAAATTAGGGAGATTAAGTGGATACCGGTGAATTATTAGGTACGTCCAAACAATGCAATTTATATACCGTGCGACCATAAAATAAGGGTCGCTTCGTACTTGGACGGGCATTAATTTTATGCTGACTATGTAAGTTTTCCACAAAGAAGTCGGCAACAAAGGAAATCGATAGATTATCTAAAAGGGCGAACAGAAACGCGTGAAAACATAATGATATTACATTAACAATAAGTCAACAGGTAAACTATTGACGGCCCCGGCAAATAAATAATTTTACCTTATAATTTCCTGATCGGCGAGCATTGTTTTGACGCTATTGTAGTCGGTAGGCAGGAGCAAAAGCAAGGCCAACCTAAATATTAATCAACGTCAGAAAACCCCTAGCCGGCTTCGGAATCCAGCCGTCCAGTGGCGCTGTTGCGCCCGTCCGCGCACTGCCCAAGCTCAAACGAGCCGGAAGACTGTAGCCGCGGGATTGAAGTATGAAAAAGTATATAAGTATTAATAACGACACAACTTTATTAATGTAATGGTGTAAAGGCGCGCGTGTGGTCCTGGAGGCGGCGCTCTCTCCAGCCCGATACAGATGTTCCTTCCTTGCTGAACACCCCCGGAAAAGGTACCAGCTCATTATGTACCGTCGTCCTTACAAATTGTCATTGCACCATTAGAATGGCACTTACCTGACTCGGGTTCCCCCTTAGTCACCTCGAATTCCTGATTTGATGCGCCGAAGTGTGTGGCAGCGAACAATTTCATTTTTGTCTATGCACCCTCTCTCCCTATTTTCTTCATACTAAGAAGAACACGCAAAATTTGGATATGCGTCATGCATATACCATGTGTAAACCGTTTTGCGTCTACCCGCCCAATTGTTAAGCAAATGACAGATTACATTTTATATGTCATATGTGTAAACAGTTCTGCGTAACATACATAACAATGCCTGTGCAATTTAAGCAAATAACAGATTAAATTTTATGTGTCATGCGTATATCATGTGGAAACCGTTTTACGTAACAAGCATAGCACTCCCCGCGCAACGACATGTCCTAACTAGCATTCTTTCTCATTAAAACGCTTAATACAATATGTTCTTCCGTTTGCCTGGATTGTAATGTATCACAAAATATTTTACATACGGTATATACTCAATTCCCATTTTTCTAAATCCAAGCAGTTCTTACTATTATTAATTAATTAATTCGATACTTACACTTATTAACAACGTCTCTCTTTGAGGGAGTCACAATTTGTTATGAAATCAACCCTCTTCTGTTTTGGCTTTTACAAAAAAGGACGAAAAAATACAAAAAAGAAAAAGAAATTCAACTTCCGACGAAGAAACGAAGACGGAGGAGAAACGACGCTGATCGTTTTGTTGTTTTCTTTTTCCCAGTCCTTTCTGACGACGAAAAAAAAATATGAAACACAAACAAGTGAAATACGAAAGACTATCAGCGGCCTAACATGTTTTCTTTTGCCTTTTTGAAAGACAAGAGAAACAAAAAAAAAAGTCAAATCCAAATTTAGATGAAAGCAGAGGAAGAAGGACAATCGATCGTCGTCTTTCGTTTTTTATTTAAGGAAGAAAGTAGAAGAAAGAAACGAAACATAAAATATAAAAAAGTGAAATATGACATGAAAACCAAGGAGAAAAGACAGTCGATCGTCTTTTGTTTCGTTGTCTTTCGTCTTTCGACGAATAACCGAAGAGAAGGCTATAAAACAAGAAAAAGTGGAACACAAGAGACGATCGACAGCGTAACAAGAACAAAAGTGAAGGAGATAAGACAGTCGATCGTCCTTTGTTTTCGTCTTCTTTTGTCTCTCGAAAATAAACGGAGAAACAAAATAACGATTGTAAAATACAAAAAATTTAATACAAAAGATAATCGATAGCGTAACATTAAAACGTAAAACAAATGACAATCGACGATTCTCTAATGAAGAGTCAAATAATAAAACTTCTGTCTCACGAAAATAAACGAAAAAACAAAGGAGGGACTATGAAATACAAAAAATTGAATACAAGAAACAATCGATAGCGTAACGAATGACAATCGACGATTCTCTAGTGAAGAGTCAGATAATGAAACAAAAGAATGAATGTCAATAAAATATAAAAGTTTATTCAACAGAAAAAAAAACGAACGGCAATAATTTAACAAGAGAAAACAGAAACAAATGACATGCAAATTCGTATGACAAGGTGAAAACGAAAAACAAATGAAAATCGACGACTGTCTGGTGAAGGGTCGGAAAATAAAACAAAAGAATGAACTGTTTCCCGTTTTCTTTTGTTTCGACGAATGAAAGTAGATATATACAAATAAAAAAAATGAAGGAGGTAAGAGAGTCGATTGGTTTTTGTTTTCGTCCACTTTTGTTTTTCGAAAATAAACGAAAAAACGAAATAGGGACTATGAAATTAAAAAAATTGAATACAAAAGACAATCGATTAAGTAACATCAAAATGTAAAACAAATTACAATTGACGATTTTCTAATGAAGAGTCAAATAATAAAACAAAAGAATGAATGCTAATAAAATACAAAAGTTAATGCAACAGAAAAAAAACAAAAGAGGAAACGCCATTAATTTAACGAGAGAAAATAGAAATAAATAATATTCAAATTTGTAGGATAGGTTAAAACGAAAAACAAATGACGATCGACGATTGTCTGGTGAAGGGTCGGAAAATAAAACAAAATGCCAATGGAATATGAAAAATTGATTCGTCAAAAAAAAAGAAAGAAACTGTTTCCCTTTTGTTTCGACGAACGAAAGAAGAAAATGAGAAATACAAAACAAAAAAAAAATAAGCAATAATTTAACAAGAGAAAATAGAAACAAACAACGTGCAAATTCGTAGGATAAGGTGAAAACGAAAAACAAATGACAATGGACGAGTGTCTGTTGAAGGGTCGGAAAATAAAACAAAAGAATGAATGCCAATGGAATACGAAAAAATGATTCATCAAAAAAAAAAAAAGGAAGAAACTATACAAATTCCGAAAATAAGGTGAATATGAGAAACGAAAGAAAATCGTAGAATCTCTATTGAAAGGCCAAGAAATAAAACAAAAGAATGAATGCCAATGGAATACAAAAAATTGATTCGTCAAAAAAAATGGAAGAACCTGTTTCCCGTTTTCTTTTTCTTTTATTTCGACGAACGAAAGAAGAAAATAAGAAATGCAAAACAAAAAAAAGTTAAGGAGATAAGATAGTCGATCGTTTTTTGTTATCGTTCACTATTGTTTTTCGAAAATAAACGAAAAAACAAAATAGGGACTTTAAAATACAAAAAATTGAATACAGAAGACAATCGATTGCGTAACATCAAAATGTAAAACAAATGACAAGCGACGAGCGAAGAGTCAGATAATAAAACAAAAGAATGATTGCCAATAAAATATAAAAGTTAACTTAACAGAAAAAAAAAACAAAAGAGGAAACAGCAATAATTTAACAAGAGAAAACAGAAACAAATAATATGCAAATTCGTAGGACGAGATGAGAATGAGAATTGATGATTGTCTGGTGAAGGGTCGGAAAATAAAACAAAAGAACGAATGCCAATTGAATACGAAAAATTGATTCATCGAAAAAAAAGAGGAAGAAACTGTTTCCCGTTTTCTTTTTCTTTTGTTTCGATGATCGAAAGATGAAAATAAAAAATAGAAAATAAAAAAAAAGTGAAGGAGATAAGACAGTCGATCGTCTTTTGTTTTCGTCTTCTTTTGTCTCTTGAAAATAAACGGAAAGACATAAAAACAAAGGAGAAAGACTCTTCTTGTCGTCCGACAAATAAAAGAAGAAAATAAGGAAATAAAAAAGACGATCGACAAAGTAATAATTCGATTTTGTTTTGTTATGTTTTTTGTCTTTCCCGCGAAATACTCGAATTAGAGTAGTTCAAACTCAAAGTGTAGGGAAAAATGAAGTAAAAGTTTAGAGGACAATTAAAAAAAAAAAATAGAAAAGCCAAAGTTAATAGAAAATCGTTGCCTTTTGTTTTATTTTTTTTTTCATTTTTTATTGAGAACTTCTTTCGTTGAAGCAACATGACGCAATTCATTTTGAAACCGTTCGTCTTTTGTTTTTGTTTTATTTTGAAAGTCTGAGAGTTGGACAAGGAAAAAAAAACAACAAAATCCAAAGCCGTTAGAACATCGATTATCTCTTTTGTTTTGTTCTTTTTCTCTTTTTCTTTTCATTTTTAAATTAAAACGTCCTTTGCAGAAGCAAGTTGACGAAATTCGTTTCGAAGCCAATCGTCTTTTGTTTTTGTTTTGCTTTAAGAGTCCGAATTTAAACAACAAAGAAAACACAACAAAATCCAAAGATGTTGGAAAATCGATTGTCTTTTTAATTCTTTTATTTTAACGAAGCAAGATGACGAAATTCTTTAGCGAATGAAGCGTCAGAAAATAAAACAAAAAATGACTGCTATTGACATAGAAAAAGAAAAAAAACACGAAAGTGAAAACAAACAATGCGCAAATTCGAAGAATAAGGCGAACGAAAAAACTAATGAAAATCGACGATTCTCGAGGCTTTGATCAATCAATTAATCGTATCACAAATCAAAAATCAAGACAGGTTTGGTGAAGTGTCCGAAAATTAAACAAAAGAATGCCGATGAAGTACGAACAATTAATTGAACGAAAAAAAAAAAACTGAAACAAAGAACAATGAAAACAAAGAATAAAAGCACACTTAAACTTAAACGTAGAACAATGAAAAAACAAACGTAAAATCGATTATTATTTTTTTTGTAAACAAAAGACTGGCAGAAAGGAAAGGAAAATAAACGTCAGTGGTACAGGATAAGTTAATTCAATAAAAAGAAACAAAAGAGAAACGACAATGATCAAATTAATCCTTTTCAATGTTTTTCACGATGCACTTCTTGGTTTTTCCTCATTCTTTACTGCGCTTGTATTTTTTCTACGCTTCACTAGAGAATCGTCGTTCTTTCTTTTTTTGTTTTTTTATTTCACTTAACTGATTTACATTATATTTTGTTTCCGTTTTCTTTCGTTAAATTACTTTTTCCGAAATTGATTTACGGTTTTCGTAGATGCAATCTCCTTTGCTTATTTCATTCTCTATCGGTGTTTTGACTTTCAAGCGATCTAAGGAAGTTATCTACTACAAAAGTTGTCGGATAACATAATTAAAATGTGCTGTAGGTTTATGGATTCAGGTTCCTGTGACCGTGCAAGTAAAATTAATCATTTTACAGTTTTCAAATTTGCTGTCGCGTGTATGTGTACCTATAGGTACTTGACACGAACACCAGTTGCTTCCATTACTCCGTAAATATGAACATTTCTTCCCTGCTTTATTTGATTTTGAAGAAAAGTTTGCTGTCGTGGTTATTTAAAAATGGCTTTACTTGTGGATGACTTAAGTCCGCTATTCTCGTTTCAACACCTTAATTGGACAAGACGGTATATCAAAATTGGGTTTGATCCGATGTAAATCAAATCGATTTTAATGACGTCTAAAGCCAAAGCATGCAAATACTATGTAAGGCCTTGGAACGTGAGTGGCAAGCTTTAACGAAACTTTATTTTATGATGTCACAGAATGATCTCGCCAATCACCATGAGATGCAATACTGTTTCCGTTAGTAGGAATTGCATATAAAGACAATCCGGAACGGGCCAGCCGAAGATGCCGCACAAGTAGAGGCCCGTTACTACCGAGTACAACGATCACGACCACAAACAATCGTCGGTATTGTAAACGGCTGTAATTATAAACGCCAATTATAGAACGACTGCCGATGTTATCACGGTGTAGATCTGATTCTCATCCTGCGGCGCACTGGAATGAGTAATGAATCCACATTTGCCGAAGAATCCACCTTCCTGTTCCCATAGATTACTTCTCGCTGCCTGCCTGTGAGAAACTCCAAATGCGTAACAATATTAATCGTAATCGTGAGGCGTTTTAATAAATTTTCGAAAACGGTCCTGTTTCGTACTGCGTGGTGTGCGGTGGTCGTCCTCGTCCTCGTTCTTCCTGCGCTTTCAGCTGCCGGTTATCTCCTCGGATTGAAATAAACCCTTCCTGTCACATTTTATACGCCCCAATTTATCTGCCGTAAGAAATCTTGAAATTCGGGACGTTTTTACGCTCGAAACGCGATTTGAATTATAATAAAGGAAAGGAGAGAGACAGTTGGGAGTTTTTATCAATCAAAAGTCGCCTCGACTACTCTTAAATATTTCAAGATTCACATTGAAGAATTTTTTTTTTTAAACAAAAAATGTACAGCGAAGTTTTCTTCTGTCTTCAATTTTGATCACAGGGGAAATTGTTTTTTATTCTTTAGTGTCTTGTATTATATCAATTGCCAAATGAAGTCAAATCTCTTCCTCAAGAAATTCCACAGTTAAAAAGAATCAATCCCGTACCGGGCAGTGATTGTTAAATTGCATCCATAGGCAAAAAAAAATAAATAAATAAGAAAGGATATACGTCTGCGATTTTCAATGTTTTGAATTTGCCGCCATAATTTTAAGCACGGCGTTAATTCAAATAATTGAAATCACACTGTATTTTTCATTTTGCTTCACTGCAAGAACATTTACAGCTAAGACGTAAATCTTGAACAGAGAAGGAACGAGACGAAATTTATCCATTTTTTAAAAACTTCGTGCTGCAATAGCAGTAGTCTCGATTATTCGATCAATGTTTATGTGTCTGTTGCATTTAATAAAACAAGGTTTGTTCAGAACGAAGAAAATATTAATTGACAGTTTGTCAAGACAATTGACTACAATCCACGTTCAAAGCCAGCCATAGTGGGTGCTTTTTTATTATTTTTTTAATGGAGATGTAAAAAAAATAACAAGATCTTGAAAGGTACATGTTTTCTCAACGCTTCCTTAAAATTGATGCTATTTGACTTTTTTGTAAATTAATTTTGATCAAAAGTCGACCATATTTGATAACGTCTATGTAAAATTCGCCTTCTCCTCTTCAAGATCTTTCAATTGATGGGTCACACGACATGTTTTCCTTTCCTGCAAACATTGCTACAAAATTGATTTCTCTTGACGTCCTTTCCCAATTAATTTTGAATATATGTCGGCCACACTTCATTGCAAGAAGACGTCGACGTGAAATTCGCGTTCTCCTGTTCGAGACCTTTCATTTGATGGGTCACTCGACGCGTCTTCCTTTCCCACGAACATTTTCGAACGCATCAGTCGACCTCCTTTGATTTCAAGATGGCGCCGCCACTGTACGACCTGTCATTTTTTTTGGAAATCCTTTCATTATTCAAAATACCTTCGTACGAGCAAAGTTGACACGCCTTGACGAGTTTTTTGTCCGAAAAGTAAAACGTTTGATCCATGGGCCATATAATTTCTGAACTGTCAGTTGTCAATGACTCAAAAACAATTGATTTCTGGTATAGGGTGGATGCCAGATGAACATCATTTAGATTTACACGGGTAAAGCGAAATCGTGAAAAAATGAACGTTGTGATTAAAAAAAAAGTAAGTTAGCTTTCTTGGAACACCTTGTATATAATAAAATGAACCCAGCAAAAAAAAAAAAAGAAAAATCTTCTTTTTCTTTTTAGATTAAGCCTAGTTTAAAACAATTGAACCCGATCCTTAGTAATCTCTTGTTTTTCTTCTCCCTTCCAATTCACATGAACTCCTTTCCATACGATTTCCTGCCTTTTCTTCCGTTTTAATTTCGAAGAAACAATTGAATCGATGCCGAGTGGTTTCTTGCGTCCTTATTTCTGGTTTTCGAATTTAGATGAGACGTGACTATTTCTTATTGTTTTGCTTTAATTTCGGTAAAACAAGTGAGGGGAATTTCGTGCGATTTGTTGTGTTTTTCTCTTGTTCCTTTCGAATTTAGATGAAACAGTTGAACTCGATTCTACCGTTACTCTTTTGTTTTTGAATTTAGATTAAACGAGCCACAATTAGATATGATTTTTTGTTCTTTTGTTTTAATTTAATTCAACTGAACTAGATTCCAAGTTATTTTATTTTGTTTTTGAACTTAGATGAAACAGTTGAACTCGATTTTTGAGTTTTTCTTTTGTTTTCGAATTTAGTTGAAACGAATTCCATTAAATATCATTTTTGTTGTTTTGTTTTAATTTAATTGTTTTTTTTTTTCGAATTTAGACGAAACAGTTGAACTCGATTCTTACGTTTTTCTTTTGTTTTCGAATTTAGATGAAACATGATTTTTTGTTTTTTGTTTCAGTTGAATTCGATTGAACTGGATTTTCAGTGACTTCTTGTGATTTTGATGTTGTTTTTGGATTTAGATGAAACGTTCGAATTAGATTTTCTTTTGTTTTCGAATTTACGCGTTTTAATTTCATTTCGTTGAACATTTCTTGTGTTTTTCTTTTGTTTTCTTCGAATTCATGCGAAACAGTTGAACTCGATTCTTGAGTTTTTGTTTTGTTTTCGAAGTCATACGAACCTAGCTCAATCAAACGTGATTTTTGTTGTTTTGTTTTAGGTAAAACAATTGAATCGGTTTTCTAAGTGATTGATTTTGTTTTGTTGAATTTAGATGAAACAATTGAACCCGATTTCTTGCGTTTTTTTTTTGTTTTGAATTTAGATTAACCCAGCATTAAACATTAAACACGATTAAATATTATTGTTTAATTTGATTTAATCGAACTAGATTCTAAGTGATTTTTGTGATTTTATTTTATTGCCGAATTTAGACGAAACTGTTGAACCCGATTCTCGCGGTTTTCTTTTGTTTTCGAATTTAGATGGAACGTTAAACACGATTTTTTGTTTCGATTTAATTCGATCGAACCGGATTCTTGATTTCTTGATTTTGCTTTTGAATTTAGATAAGACGATTGAGTTCGATTTTCTTTTGTTTTCGAATTTAGATGAAGCGAACTCCATTAAACGTTTAGACGAAACAGTTGAACTCGATTGTTGCGTTTTTTTTTCGTTTTCGAATTTAGGTGAAACGTTAAACACGCTTTTCTGGTTTTTGTTTCAATTTAATTCAATTGAATCGGATCCTAGGTGATTTCTTGATTTTGTTTCTGAATTTAGATGAAACAATTGAGTTCGATTTTCTTTTGTTTTCGAATTTAGACGAAGCGAACTCCATTAAATTGTTTCGTTTTAGTTTCATTTAATAGAACATTTCTTGTGTTTTCATTCTGTTTTCTTCGAATTTATACGAAACAATTGAACTCGATTCTTGAGTTTTTTTGTTTCGTTTTCGAATTTTCATGAACATGACCCCCCGACCCCCATCAAACATGATTTTTGTTGTTTTGTTTTAATTTAATTTAACTGGACATTTCTTGGGTCTTTCTTTTGTTTTTTTTTTAATTTAGACGAAACAGTTGAACTCGATTCTTGCGGTTTTCTTTTGTTTTCGAATTTAGATGAAACGTTAAACACGATTTTTTGTTTTTTGTTTCAATTTAATTCAATCGAACCGGATCCTTGATTTCTTGATTTTGTTTTTGAATTTAGATGAGGCAAGTGAGTTCGATTTTCTTTTGTTTTCGAATTTAGATGAAGCGAACTCCATTAAATTGTTTCGTTTTAGTTTCATTTAATTGAACATTTCTTGTGTTTTCATTCTGTTTTCTTCGAATTTATACGAAACAATCGAACTCGATTCTTGAGTTTTTTGTTTTGTTTTCGAATTTTGATGAACCTAATTCCCCCCCCCCCCTCAACCAAACAAGATTTTTGTTGTTCTGTTTTAATTTAATTGAACTAGATTCCAGGTGATTTCTTGTGATTTTAATTTATTGTCGAATTTGGATGAGACAGTTGTGTTTTTCTTTCGTTTTCTTCGAATTTAGATGAAATAATTGAAGTCGATTCCTGCGTTTTTCTTTTGTTTTCGAGTTTAGATGAAAAGAACTCCATATCAAACTTAGCTTCTTGTTGTTTTGTTTTTTGCGTAAACCAATCGTACTGGATTCTAAGCGATTGCTTTTGTTTTCTTCAATCTAGCTGAAACAATTGTACTTGATTTTTTGCGTTCTTCTCTTGTTTTCAAATTTCGATGAAACCAACTCCACTAAACACGATTTGTTTTAATTTAATTGAACTAAATTCTGAGCGACTTCTTGTTTTTTCGTTCGTCGTTTCAAAAACAATGTGATTTTTTTCTATTTTAAAAAGGGGGTACGTAGAAATTTAAATATTGCAGTTCCAGAGAAAGCATTAATTCGATTATGCGACTTCTAATTTCTTCTAATTCAGCGAAGAAATAAAATAAATAATTTCGGCTCCAAGAACATTCGGCGTTAGCTGATTAACAAGATTAAATAAACACATCCTTCTTAAGGGGTGCGGTGAAAGCGGTTCTGTTTAATTAGGGTTGCATTTTTCGACAGAATTTTAGAAGTCCTTTGCCAAGGATAATATTAGGTATTCGAAGTTTAAAATACTCCTATATATTTTTTTATAAAGCAGATGAATTAAAATAGTTCTTCTCAATCAGTTTAACAACTTTTAAATTAAATATTTGTAACCGATGCGTTAAGTAAATAGGGGTAAGTAATACTCGTCATGAATGGTCGAAAATAATTCCTTCTCGGAAGCAATTTTGCTGCTGCTTTCGTGGTAATACCCTTTTGAGGAATTGTATCGTAAACTGGCAAATGTTTAGACAGGTAAATATTAAACATCTTTGTTTTGGCCACCTATTCAATTTATTTATAGCGGGTGAGATAACTGCCTGCTGAGGCAGCTTATCTCAATTTTACAGTCGGACAGGTAAGCAGTGTCTACGGCGCAGAAAATTTGCATTTGCTGCTTAACTCACCATCACAATAAACCGAGCAATAAAAACCAGATGCTGTAAACGACGTATCCTGGTCTCAAATTATTTCAAATGCCACAAAAATTAATAAAAAAAAGGAAACAAAAAGTAGGCACGTACATAAACTTAAAAAGTCAAAAAGGAAAAGTAATTTGACTCCTTGGTGAAAAGTAAACAAGAAATAATTTGAGGAAGAAGTAGAGGAAACCAAAAAAAAATCAAGTGAAACAACTCAAGGGAACAAGAGGATGAAGTTCCCACATAAAAAGATGCTTGGGAGAGTCCTTTTTTGATTGCACATTGAAAAGCAAGCAAACAAACAACAAACGAAATTGAGGAAGTAGTAGAAGGAAAGGACAAAACTATCGATCAAGCGAAAAAACTCAAAGAAGCAAGTGGACGACTTTTTCACGTAAAAAGCTGATTTGCACTCTTAAGAGACCCCCTCTTTTGATTACTCAGTGAAAAGTAAAAAGAAATCGAAGAGGATAAAAAGCTGAAGCGAGGAAACTCCAAGAAGCAGCAGGATGAGGTTTTCACGAAAGAAACTGACCTCTCTTAAGGGACTCCCTCGTTTGATTGCTCAGTGAAAAGTAAAAAGAAAATCGAAGAAGGAGGGAAACCTCCAAAAAGCAGGAGGATGACATTCTCTCTTTTGATTGCTCAGTGAAAAGTAAAAAGAAATTGAAGAGGATAAAAATCTGAAGCGAGAAACCTCCAAGAAGCAGGAGGATGAGGTTTTTACGCAAGAAACTGGCCTCTCTTAAGAGACTCCCTCTTTTAATTGCTCAGTGAAAAGTAAAAAGAAATCGAAGAGAATAAAAATCTGAAGCGAGAAACCTCCAAGAAACAGGAGGATGAGATTTTCACGAAAGCTACCTCACTTAAGAGGGCCTTCTTTTGAGTGCTCGCTGAATGAGACGTAAGGATACAAGTGGACGAAATTTTCGCCTACTGAAGAGTCTTTCTTGAACTCTTAACAGAGCCCTTTCTTGACTGCTCAGTGAAACTAAACGAAAGACAATAAAAAAAAGAACATAGGGATGATGAGAGGGAACAGAAACAAAAATACAAAGTTAAAGAACCCAGGAAAGTTTTCACGTAAAAAGAACTGAGTAAAGAGTTTTCTTTGCATACTCTCAGGAGAACCGTATTTTGACTACTCAGTGAAAAGTAAACCAAGGAATACAAAAAATTGACGAAGCAGCAGAAGGTTGGGACAAAAATATCAAGTTTTGACTTAAGAAACTGAGCGAATTGAGCTAATTGGACCCTCTTTTGACTGCTCAGTGAAAAATGAACCAAAAACCATGCAAGAAAAAAGGATTCCAAGAAGAAGCGGAAGCAAGCTATGAAAATACATTAGAGAAGGAAGAAAATGAAATTTTCGCTGAGCGACTCTTAAGTGAGACTGCTCAGCAAAAAATAAACAACAGCACTAGAAAAACAGAGAATTTGAGGAATAAGCAAAAACAAAAATATCAAGCGAAAGAACTCAAGAAAGTAAGAGGAAGAAGGATCTTCACTTAAAAAAAAACTTAGTAGAGGGTCTTCTTTGTAGTCTTAAGAAGGTTCTTTTTTTGACCGCTCAGTGTGTGAAATGAACTAAAAAATTTGTGAAGTAAAACCAAAAATATTAAGCGAGTGAGTCATTTAAAAAACTGAGTTGAGAGTTATCTTTGGGAAGAATTGACACGTCAAATTTTCATGAGAGTTTTTCTGAGGACAAAGAAAATCTACATCTTTAAGGTATTGCAAAATAATTGCTTTGAGATAAGAAATGAGGGCGAGCTTCTCTCTCTCTCTCTGAAATCATTAGAAGAATTTACAAGTAATGATCAAAACGATTCAAACTTTCCTGAGAATTCATCTGGGGATTAACAAGTCCGTCTTTAAGAACTCGCGAAAGAAATTAGATTTGCTTTTGTCTTGAGGTAAAAAAATTAGAATGAGCTTGACTAATTAGAAGAATTGACAAGTCATGAATAAAATTCAAACTTTCCTGAGTGTTCTTCTGAGGAGGAAGAAAGTTTGTATTTTTAAGAACTTGCAAAAAAATAAAGGATAGAGGCGATGAGAATCAGTCCTTTTTTAAAGTGAGCTTTTTTGGACACGTTAGAAGAATTGAAAAGTCACGAAAGCGATTCAGACTTTCCTGAGAGTTCTTCTGAGCATGAAGATAGTCTGTATCTAAGTTCTTGCTGAAAAAAATTTGATTTGATTGTTTTGAGATAAAGAAAATGAGAGTGAGTTTATTTCTTTTTTGACACATTAGCACTGACAAGTCATGAAAGCGATTCAAACTCTCCTGAGAATTCATCTGAGGATGAAGAGAGTCTGTATCTTTAAGAACCCGAAGGACAAAAATATTGCCTATTATGAGATAAAAAATTAGAATGAGCTTCGTGATTGAAATCAATGAGATTCAAACTTTCCTGAGAGTTCTTCTGAGTCTGTATCTTTAAGAACTTGCAGGAAAAAAATTAGTTTGTCTGTTTTGCGATAAAGAATGAGAGCGAGCTTCTTCTTTTGGACTCATTGGAAAAACTGACAAGTCAGGAAAGCGATTCAAATTATCCTGAGAGTTCTCCTGAGGACGAAGAGAGTTTTTAATTTTTAAGAACTCGCAAGCAAATTTTATTTTAATTTTTATCTTAAAATTGACTGCTTTCTGATAAAAAATGATTGTGAGCTTCATTTTTGGGACTCAATGCGATTAAAACTTTCCTGAGAGTTCTTCTGAGGTGGAAGAGAGCCTGTATCATTAAGAACTTGCAGGAAAACATTAAATTTGTCTGTTTTGAGATAAAGAATGAGAGGGAGCTTCTTCTTTTGGTCTCATTGGAAAAATTGACAAGTCACGAAAGCGATTCAAATTATCCTGAGAGTTCTTCTGAGGACAGAGAAAATTTAATTTTAATTTTTATCTGAAAATTGATTGTTTTCAGATAAAAAATGAAAGTGAGCTTCATTTTTGGACTCAATGCGATTCAAACTTTCCTGAGAGTGAGTTCTTCGAGGAAGAGGAAAGCCTTTGTGTTTAAGAACTTGCAAAAAAATTCATGTTGACTGTTTTGAGAGAAAAAATTGAGAGTGAGGTTTTTCTTTTGGACTCACTAGAAAAACTGACGAGTTGTGAAAGCGATTCAAACTTTCCTGAGAGTTCTCGTGAGAACGAAGAAAGTCTGTACCTTTAAGAACTGCAAAAAAAACGAATTTGCCTGTTTTGAGATAAAAAATGAAAGAGAGCTTCATTTTTGGACTCAATGCGGTTCGAACTTTCCTGAGCATTCTTCTGAGGAGGAAGAAAGCCTGTATCTTCAAGAACTTGCACAAAAAATTAAATTTGCCTGTTTTGAAGTAAAAAAAAAGAGATTGACTGTTTTTTTTTAATTTTCCGTAACTAACAGCTCCAGTAACGCAGAAGAATTAAAAAATGCTGTTCTTCTCGAAATTATAAAAGAAGAAGTTCTTGAGTAAGAACCTTTGACATCTAATTGTTTTCCTGGAACCATCCGAAAGCAATAAGTCAGCAAATTGGAGGTAAAGCAGAAAGGAAACTGAAGAAAATAGAATAAGAACAAATTTGCAACAGTGCGAAGGAGATTAATTTAGAGGAGAAAGTTAAAAAACGCACATGCTTTGATAATTACACGAGGAGGGTAAAGTCAAAGTTTTGTACAGTGAATGGTGCAACTATTATAGTCGTAACGCGTAGCCGATCGCAAGCAAATCGTCGTGAAAAGTTACAACAGAAAATCTAATTCCGAACAAAGGGGGCGCGCAATCAGAAATCAAACAGTTTAAGAGGCATGAGAACAAATTACACCTAATCATCGCATCACACACTGGAATGGCCGCGTTGAATGCAGCGAGGGCACACAAAGGAATCAAGAGAGATACAAATAAAGTAACAAGCGAAAACGCTCTCAAAGATCCGTTCTCAAGCTTTGCGCCAGTAAACATCCGACAAAAGAGCAGCGACTAAGAGGCTATCCGTTACTGGACGAGGCGAGGACGAGGAGGACGAGGAACGAGAGCACATAATACTGCTGCTCGGATAGCCCTATCATGCCATCTTAATCCTGAGCTGTGAGCAGGGACTTAGAAAACTCGAACCGACACAACATTCAATTAGGTGCATTATAAAGAATTTGTAACACATACCGGGCAGGACCGGACTTTTTACATTTTTATTTCACTTCTTTAAATAGATACTTGTAAATGTATTATCATTTAATTCACATATTATGCGATGCGTTCAACAGTCTCTTCCCTTGCCTTTAGAGTTGTGATAAAATGTAAAACACCTTCACAATGAAAAGTCAAAAAAAATGAATAATGGAAACAAAAGACAATCGTGTAAGAAGCCGAAAATTAATAACAAATACAAAGGCAATTAGACATTTGAAAGAGATGATCATAAAATGGAACGGTAATTGGTGATTGGCGAGGCTAAAACAAAAGAATAGAAACAAAAAATAAATGGGATAATCGAATTGAACGCGTGAGAAAATAAAAGACGATCGATCGTCTAATGAAAATCAACGGAAAGTGTTTCATGAAAAGCACGCTTAAAATCGAATCGAAAAGTAAGAGTCACATCAATCACGAAAAGACGGCAATACCTCCCCCTTGCCCCCCCTCATCACCCAAGAAAGTCGAATCAAATTGAAGTACGATCATGAAGCTAAAAGAGAAGACGATCGCCTAAAAAAATTACGGCAATAAAAGGAAACAAATGACAAAATTAAGAAAATAAATGAAGTGCCAATATTGAGAGGATCTTCTCCCCTACAAAAGAAAATCGAAACAAATTGAAATCAATTAATTAATTAGAAAACAAAAAAATGGAAACGTCAAAAAAATGCCGATTCAAAAGATATAGTATGAACATCGATGATTGGCGAAGCTGAAACAAATGAAAATTTGCAGGCGAAAATCTAAAATTAATAAATAAATAAGAAGACAAAAAGAGAACTGACAAGACACGAAGATTAAAAAAAATATATTATACGAATGCTGGTATTTGGCGAGGCCAAATCAAATTAAACTTGTCGGCGTAGCAAAAAAATAAACGCGAAAACAAATGCCTGGGAAAATAAAAGACGATCAGCCAACGATAATCAACAGGAAGTAATTCATAATACAATCGAAAAGTGACAGTCACTGCAGGAAAAAACAAAAGACGGAAGTACCTCCTACTGCCTTCCAAAAAAAAAAAAAATCGAAACAAATCGAAACAAAAAACGATCGCCTAAGAAAATTAACGATGAAAGAAACAAATGACAAATAGAAACAAATGAACGACTGAGAAAATGAAGAAGATAGTGTCGTATTAAGACGATCCCCTCCTCTCTACCACAAAAAAAAATCGTAATAAATTGGCACACGATCAATGATTGTGAAATTGAAATAAAAGACGATCGCCAGAGCACAGTAACGATGAATGACGTTAACAAAAAAATGTACAGAAAATAGACAAATAATAAAAAAAGGCAAAAGATGGAAGTATTTTCAAAATTAAAAAAAAAAAAATCAAAAATCAAAACAAATTGGAATACGATGTATTGGGGCCAATTAAAACAAAAGGCGATCGGCTAAAACAAGGACGACAATGAGGAATAACGAAAACAGAAAATAGGAAACAAATGACATAGAGAAAAATAAACATTTAACTTGAAGGCTTCTGCGGCAATTGTCCATAATTGGATTGGCTTCCGGTTGGAACCGCGTCACAACTGTTTCTACTGCCGACGTTTCGTTCTTCATTGCAGAAGAACTTCCTCAGGGCTGCTGCTGCTGCTACTTCTCGTTAGTCGATGAGCAGCAGCAACACCGCTAGCAGCAGCAGCATCAGCCCCGAGGAAGTTCTTCTGCAATGGAGAACGAAACGTCGGCAGTAGAAACACTCGTGATGCGGTTCCAACCGGAAGCCAATTCGATTATGAGAAAGAAACAAATGATTAAGGAAAGGTATAAGGTGGAAGTTCCAGATTATTCAAAATTAAAAAAAAATCGAAACGAATTGGAATAAGTTACGTGTATTGGACAAGTTAAAACAAAAGACGATCGGCGGAATAACGAATGACGGAAACAGAAAATAAGAAACAAATGACATAGGAAATAAACAAATGACTAAGAAAAGACAGAAGACTAAAGCGTCGCATTAAAAAGACTTCAAACTTTCACAAAAAAAAAAAAAAACAAAATGAATTACTATATATTAGCCAAGATAAAACAAAAGACGATCAGTAAAAAAAAATACAACAACGAATAACGGAAATAAAAAATAAGAAGCAAATAAGGTATCGAAAACAAATGACTAAGAAAAGGCAAAAGATGGAAGCGCTTGATTAAAACGTTCACTAAAATTAAAAAAAAAATTGAAACTGAACCGATATATTGCCAAAGTAAAACAAAAGACGATAGGCTAAAAAGAAAATACTACGACGAATAACGGAAACAAATGATAAATAGGAAATAAAGAATAAGAAATGCGTATGAGAAATAAAAAAACACAAAAGATGAAAGTGCTCGATTAAAACGTTTTCAAAATTTCGACAAAAAATAAAAACAAAACACAAATTGGAACACGATATATTGGCGAAGTTAAAACAAAAGGCGATCGGCTAAGAAATTAAAAACAACAATGACGAACAACGGAAACAAATAATAGGAAACAAACGAACGAATGAGAAAATTAAAAAAGGGCGGAGTTGTAACGACTTACAAAAAAAAATAAAACAAAATAAAAACAACAGGTGATCAACAAATAAAAAAACAATTTACAATTATCATTGACTTTTACCCCCCTAGAAACCAGAACGTTTTCTCGGCTTTAAATGTTGCTAATTACGTCCTATCAGGATGAGAACGATCGTTTGCTGTTAATCACGTTTTCAAAAACGCTTCCAATTTTTTTTTCACACTTTTTGTTACTAAAACTCTCGCACGGAAACATGGAGAATTATTGACGAAAACATCGCGCAATCCATAACTTTTGCGTTTATTGAGTGGAGCTGACTTAATTTGACATTTCTCCGCGTCAAATGTCTTCGCTTTGTTGGAAAGTGCGTCATAATTCGTTCATCGTAGGCGGTGCCGTGACGTGAGTTGCAATTCGTCAGAGTTTTTGATAGAAAGAACTCATCCACGACTGTGTCGGAATCTTTTAAACTGGCATTAACAATTTCGCATTTCTCTTTTAATTCAGGCTTCTATTGACAGTGTACGTTATTTGTGCGTATTTCAAGTACATTTTCCTGTAGGTTTTGCTACTCCATCCATGAATTGCGCCTTTGGTTGATTATTCAACCCATGAAAGCAGTTACGAGGACCGGTCAACAGTCTCGTCAACTTCCCTCCAGTCGTCGTTTGGCGGACGCATCGGAACTGACAGCCCACTACGACCTCCTTGACATTTCAAAGACCGTGACACTTCGTTTTAAATTTTATTTTATCGCCACGACGACGCTAGCATTTTATTAAATAGCGAATTTCGACTTTACTCTCGTCTGAAAGTTAGGTAATGAGTATGATTAATCAAAGTGCATTCGACGTTCGTTGTTTTATTTAATATGGTTTTGATTAACTTGCATTAAAGTATTTGTTATCTAATTTAGTCGTTGTTTTGGTGAACGTATACCCTAAGCATGCGAGTGAGTAAGATTAAAACTTCCTGGTGTTTTGTCGATGACCTTCTGCAGAATAGAGACGGCTTGGGAACGCCGTCGAAACAACAGTTGGGTTCACCCCGGCGTCCTTTTTAATAACATCTAAATTACCCACTGTTGCTGGCCGAGCGGAAAGCTGGTGAAACAAACGGAGCAGACTTGTTATCAGGTCAAAAAAAGTAACAGGCCTATTTACTTGTTTGTAACGATCACGGTTGTAATATTTATGTGAAGTTATATGAAATTTCAAACTTAAAATTTATTTCCTTTTGTTTACTGGTGGTGGGTTTGTTTCAATATATAAAAAAAAACAGCTATTTAGTACATACGTTGTGTAATTAGAGCGACTTAAAATGATTCAAGGCTCAAGAATTTTTAGTCTAAACTTGTTAAAATTCCCAGTTACGTATGTGGCAAGAAAAAAAAATAAGGTTCCGAGAGTCAGAGTAGTGTTAATTTCGGTGGTGTGAACTTGTGTGGTGTGCCGGTCGAAGAATTAAAATTCAGGTTAGTACAGAGTCAATTATTCACCTACACTTTAATGATTCTGTATTAGTAATAATATCGCTAAATGAATAGTCTACCAATTAGATAGCTAAAAGTCAGTGCAGTTTTTGATTAGAATTAGTTAATTGTCTGATAACCCGTTATGTCCGGGCGGGTCGTTACGTGGCATTCCTGAAACCTACTGGGTGGTTATCCCCCAGTAGACTGTGAGGAAAGAACCTCGTGCGTTATCCCTTGGTTCTCATTGCACCACCTACAGCGGGCTATGGTTATCCTAGCCGGGGAATGCCAATCTATTAAATCTAGTGGTTAGTTAGTGGTTAGCATGATCATATATGCTACGTTCAAAAAAAAATAGCCACAAACTGTTTTGTTTTATGGCAGTTAAGGCACTCAGTTAATACAGAGGTATTACTCTCCTACTATTACGCCAACGTAAATTCGGTATTGTCTTATGGAATCATATGCTAGGGTAACTCATCTAAAATTAATGAGGTTCTCATAATGCAAAAAAGAACTATCATGAACAAACACCCACGTCATTCTTGTAGAGAACTTTTTAAAGAATTAAACATACTTACTATTGTATCACTATACATCCTCAACGCTGTTATTTATGTGAAGAAAAATTTGCGGGAACTTTCACCCCCACAGTTACAATACAAATTAAGAGCCTCGCGTAACATTAAGGTACGTCAACATAGACCTCCAAGAATTGTTCTGTTATGCCTATTAAATTGTACAATCATTTGCCTAACGAAGTTAAAGCAATCATCTCCCAATCAATATTTAAAACCACGGTTCGGGAGTACTTATTAAGAAACACACTATACTCAGTTGACGAATTTTTTTTGTGCTCTAAATTGCGTTAGTGTTTAATACTTAATCGTCATCTTGTATTGTAAATCTATGTATGTCGCTGTTTATGTAACACTTAGTATTAGTGACTAACGAATGTTGTGAAATTTTCTGTTTTTTCTTTAATTAGGGCAACTATTGTTGTATTTTAGGACCAATCCAATACATGTATAACCATGTCTTAAGGAATCAATAAATTATTATTATTATTATTATTACTATTATTATTAGATTCCTGAAACCTACTGAGTGGTTATCCCCCAGTACACTGTGAGGAGGGAATCTCGTGCGTTATCCCTTGGTTCTCATTGCACCACCTACAGCGGACCATAGTTATCCTAGCCGGGGAATGCCAATCTATTAAATCTAGTGGTTAGATTCCTGAAACCTATTGGGTGGTTATCCCCCCAGTAGACTGTGAGGAGGGATCCTCGTGCGTTATCCCTTGGTTCTCATTGCACCACCTCCAGCGGGCTATGGTTATCCTAGCCGGAGAATGCCAGTCTGTCAAATCTAGTGATTAGATTTCTGAAACCTTCTGGGTGGTTATCCCCGAGTAGGCTGTGACGAGGGAATGTCGTGCGTTATCCCTTGGTTCTCATTGCACCACCAACAGCGAGCTATGGTTATCCTAGCCGGGGAATGCTAATGATAGTTAATTTCTAAGTTGGCCCTGCAGGACGAGGAGCTTTGTGCGTTATCCCCGGCTCCTGTGACATTTGCCAGCGTCGGCAATGTAATGTCGGGGACTAATTGATTCACGGTTACCACCGTGGAAGCCTGTCTTTAATTACTGTTGAAAGTTGTTTAAACTACAAAGATTATCGAGATGGCGATTCTCTGCGTAAAAAGATAAACAGCCTAAGTGTGTGCAGTTATTCGAAGAGCAAAGTTCATTAGCAATATTAGGTACGTTTCTGTTAGCGACGGCCGAAACGTTACATAATGATAAACGTAATCGATTTATGGAATTCTGATATCTGGAAAATACTCAGTTGACGAATTTTTTTTTTGCTCTAAATTGCGTTAGTGTTTAATACTTAATCGTCATCTTGTTAAATATGTATTGTAAATCTATGTACGTCGCTATTTATGTAACACTTAGTATTAGTGACTAACGAATGTTGTGAAATTTTCTGTTTTTTCTTTAATTAGGGCAACTATTGTTGTATTTTAGGACCAATCTAATACATGTATAACCATGTCTTAAGGAATCAATAAATTATTATTATTATTAGATTCCTGAAACCTACTGAGTGGTTATCCCCCAGTACATTGTGAGGAGGGAATCTCGTGCGTTATCCCTTGGTTCTCATTGCACCACCTACAGCGGACCATGGTTATCCTAGCCGGGGAATGCCAATCCATTAAATCTAGTGGTTAGATTCCTGAAACCTCTCTATTGGGTGGTTATCCCTGAGTAGACTGTGAGGAGGGAACGTCGTGCGTTATCCCTTGGTTCTCATTGCTACGGTTATCCTAGCCGGGGAATGCTAATGATAGTTATTTTCTAAGTTGGCCCTGCAGGACAAGGAGTTTTGTTTGTTATCCCCGGCTCCTGTGACATTTGCCAGCGTCGGCAATGTAATGTCGGGGACTAATTGATTCACGGTTACCCCCGTGGAAGCCTGTCTTTAATTACTGTTGAAAGTTGTTTAAACTACAATGATTATCGAGATGGCGATTCTCTGCGTAAAAAGATAAACAGCCTAAGTGTGTGCAGTTATTCGAAGAGCAAAGTTCATTAGCGATATTAGGTACGTTTCTGTTATCGACGGCCGAAACGTTACATAATGATAAACGTAATCGATTAATGGAATTCTGATATCTGGAAAATGCTGCAGTCCTTGTTATATCTGAGTTTTTATTATTAAAGTTTGTTGATAGCATTTTCTTTTCTATTTCAGCTGTAACTGTGTGATTGAAAGGGAAACAGTTGTGAAAGTGTTGGATGACGAAACGTAAAAAGTAAAATGAAAACTTTACATCTTTTTCAATGCAGAGTACATAATTATTTCGGGGAATGCTAATATACAGCAGAAACGCTTCGCCGCGCTTCAGTTAAGTGTGCGGCTGGCTTTACGTTCAATCACTTCAAGATAGTGAAGTTTTAAGAAGTTTTTTGATGGAATTCTCATTGTCGTTGAAACTTAAACAATGAAAAAGAGGTGTCGTGTTTTGTTATCGTTAAGTATCGAAAGTGGAATAAGTTTAAGTCGGGGAAATAATTAACGTCGCCCGACGTTGAAAAGCAACCGGCCGTAATGCGGTGAGGCGTTATTCCGCAAGAAAACGTAGAGTAAAATAAATTATGATAACTATAACCTCTTTACGACACTTCATTAAAGGATATATGTGTCGGTAGCCCCGCGCATTAAGCATAATGATGATGCATCGGAGTGTCAGGTTACTCGTTACTCAAGTGCGCGGCCCGCTCCTTCATAAATAATTCAGTAATTTATTTAGGTGTTATCCGATGTATGACGCGCGCTCATAAATACTAATTACCGGAGGCTCGCGGCTTCGCTTTTATTTAATATAAATACCGGCCTAATTCGTCGGCGAATTTATCGCCGCCGTATTCCGACGAGTATTAGCGGAGAGGCTTTTTTTAAGACGATGCCCAAGAAGAAAGAAACTGCGCGCAGCACGCTGAGAAACGCAAGAACTGGAAAATCCGATTAATCGCAAGATCTTTCACGTGTGTACGTATGTAGAATCGGGTTTGATATTTTCACATGTTGGGAATTGCATCTGTTTGATTTAACCAGTGCTTCTCAAAAGTGATTTTTAAAGAAAAGATTCTGGGAGTCGAACAAAAGCTTCATGACCGAGCATGAAAGGATCATCTGAATATTTTCTAGCGAGCAGCAATAATAAACAGAGCTTCGGGGTAATGCGGTCACGAGGACGACCGGGTAGGTGAGATCTAAATTCAGTTTCCATTGACAGGGTAGAAATTGGTCACGGCTTGGAGCGCCACCCAAGCAGCGAGGAGACACCTCCGTCATAAGCGTGAATGGGCCCTTTTCGGCGCCAGAGATATTAGCCGGGCGGGTCGCTTTGATCGTCCGATTCGCACCCGCTCCCATGCACCCTCCCCCCCGTTTCCAGTAGAAGCAGCAGCAGCAACTTCGATACCTAAATAGGGGTAAACACGCTTTGTTATTTATGTACGACAAAACCGGCCCGATTATCTGATTGAGGAAGTTTATTTCGGCTACCTATTTGAAAATATTTTGGGCAATAAAAACAACGATCGACGTATATTCAAAACGGTCTTGCCAAAGGAATTTATTTGTTTTTTCCCTTTTGAGGGCGACCGGAAGGTCGTAAAAACCTGGCGTAGGTGCGCTTCGCGTTGGTAGTTCTATTGGCGGATGGCTTTATACAATTAACACATGTAATTATGTAGTTTCACCTCTTATCTCCGATCTCGAATTCTCACCTCGAAACAGGTACCCACTAATAGAGTCATAAGGCGGGCGGCGGACGCGACCGAACGCTCTCGGCCGAACATCTGCATACGAATGACCACCAATAGTGCTCGTAAACATGCCCTTTGTCAACACCTGAGATCTTAAACGGACAAAACACTTACCCCCTAGGAAATCCATCCCCATAAAACGTTTCTCCTTATTGTGTTTACACAATTTACTGTCTTTCAGTTTTTAGGTATTTTTATGGGGGGCCCCTTCTCTCTCTCTCTTTCTCTTCGCTTTTGTTCGAAGAATGTCGACACCACGTCTCAATGCGACCGCTGACGTTATTTATCTTCGCCACCTTCATTCATTACTTAGAAACGCACACACAAACGAAGAATAATCTTCCAGACGTTTGTCGGTGTTAATTAACGCAGTAATCCATACTTCCACACGGCGAATGATCGATTTTGTTTTC
Source organism: Serrognathus titanus (assembly GCA_039766575.1). Classification (NCBI taxonomy): domain Eukaryota; kingdom Metazoa; phylum Arthropoda; class Insecta; order Coleoptera; family Lucanidae; genus Serrognathus; species Serrognathus titanus. Next base: position 61,914,140 of record CM077914.1, read on the forward strand.
TTCTTGGAAAATATTCGTATCTAAAATTAACATAAACAAAGTATTCGACATGCCCACGAAGTCGTCTAGTCGCTATCTTTGGTTGTTACGGAAATTAATTTTCTCTTAAAGATTTTTGAAAAATTATATTGGATTCAAACAAAGACGCACTAGTTCGAATAATTAAAGAGAGAAAGGATCAGTAATTCTAACAATTATGGTAAGTAGGAAGCACTTCAAGTGATCATCATTCGAATGATAATAGAAAGAAGAAAGCACAAGTTTTAATGATTATAGAAAGAAGAGAGCACTGGTTCGAATGAGTGAGCACTAATTCGAAAGTTAATAATAGAAGAAAAGAAGGAAAGTTACAATAATTGTAGAAAGAAGAAAGCACTAGTGCGAATGATTAAACAAAGAAGAAAGCACTAGTTCGAGTAACTGCAGAAAGAAGAAAATACTAGTTCCATTGATTATAGAAAATAGAAAGCACTACTTTGAATGTTTATGGAAAGAAGAGAGAATTAGATCGAATGATTACAGACTGAAGAAAGGACTAGTTCAAATGACTGTAGAAAATAAGTGCACTAATTCGAAAGATAACAACAGAAAAAGAAGCACTAGTGCGAATGATTATAGAAACAAGAGAACATTAGTCCTAATGACCATAGTAAAAAGAAGCACTAATTCTAATCTAATGATTATGGAACGAAGAGAGAGTTAGTTCGAATTATTAAAAAAGGAAAAAACACTAGTTCGATTGATTATAGAAAAGAGAAGGCATTAATTCTAATGATTATGGGAAGAAGAGAAAATTAGATCGAATGAATATAATAAATAGGAATACTAATTCGTATGATAATAATAAAGAAAAAAAGGAAAGTTCTACTAATTGTAGAAAGAAGAAAGCACTAGTGCGAATGATTAAAGAAAGAAGAAAGCACTAGTGCGAATGATTAAAGAAAGAAGAAAGCACTAGTGCGAATGATTAAAGAAAGAAGAAAACACTAGTGCGGATGATTAAAAAAAGAAGAAAGCACTAACTAGTTCCATTGACTATAGAAAATAGAAAGCACTAATTCCATTGATTATGGAAAAAAGAGAGTATTAGATCGAATGATTATAGACAAAAGAAATAACTAGTTCGAATTATTGTAGAAAAAAGTGCATTAATTTGAAAGACAATAATAGAAGAAAAATGCGCTAGTGCGAATGATTATAGAAACAAGAGAGCATTAGTTCTAATGACTACAGAAAAAAGGAACACTAATTCTAATGATTATGGAACGAAGAGAGAGTTAGTTCGAATGATTATAAAAAAAGAAGAAAACACTAGTCCAAATGACTATAGAGAAAAAGTGCACTAACTCGAAAGATATTACTAGAAGAGAAAAGCACTAGTGCGAATGATTATAGAATAGATTACAGAGGAGAGCATTAATTCTAATGACTATAGAAAAAGGAGCACTAATTCTAATGATTATGGAACGAAGAAAGAGTCATTTCGAATGATTATAAAAAGAAGAAAGCACTAGTTCCAATGATTATAGAAACAAGAAAACACTAGTTCGATTGACTATAGAAAAGAAAAATTCGTATGGTAATAATAGAAGAAAAAAAGGAAGGTTCTAATAATTGTAGAAAGTGCGAGTGATTAAAGAAAGAAGAAAGCACTAACTAGTTCCATTGACTATAGAAAAAAGAAATTCCATTGATTATGGAAAGAAGAGAGTTTTAGGTCAAATGATTATAGATAGGAGAAAGGACTAGTTCAAGTTGTAGAAAAAAGTGCACTAATTCGAAAGATAATAATAGAAAAAAAAAGCACTAGCGCGAATGATTATAGAAATAAGAGAGCATTAGTCCTAATGACTATAGGAAAAAGGAGCACTAATTCGAATGATTATGGAACGAAGAGAGAGTTAATTGAAATGATTATAAAAAGAAGAAAGCACTAGTTCAAATGATTGTAGAAAAAAAGTGCACTGATTCGAAAGATAATAATAGAAAAAAAACGCACTAGTTGGAATGATTATAGAAAGAAATGAACACTACTTCTAATGAATTTAGAAGAGAGCACGAATGATTATAAAAAGTAGGAATACTAATTCGTATGATAATAATAGAAGAAAAAACGAAGGTTCTAATAATAGTAGAAAGAAGAAAGCACTAGTGCGAATGATTAAAGAAAGAAGAAAGCACTAATTAATTCTATTGACTATAGAAAATAGAAAGCACTAATTCTATTACAAAAGAAAGGACTAGTTCGAATTATTGCAGAAAAAAAGTCACTAATTCGAAAGACAATAATAGAAGAAAAAAGCATTAGCGCGAATGAATATAGAAACAAGAGAGCATTAGTTTTGATGACTATAGAAAAAAAAGTACTAATTCTAATTATTATGGAACGAAGAGAGAGTTAGTTCGAATGATTATAAAAAAGAAGAAAACACTAGTCCAAATGACTGTAGAAAAAAGTGCACTAATTCGAAAGATAATAATAGAAAATAGCACTAGTGCGAATGATTATAGAAACAAGAGAGCATTAGTCCTAATGACCATAGTAAAAAGGAGCACTAATTCGAATGATTATGGAACTAAGAGAGAGTTAGTTCGAATGATTATAAAAAGAAGAAAGCACTAGTTCTAGTGATTGTAGAAAAAAGTGCACTAATTCGAAAGATAATAATAGGAAAAAAAACGCACTAGTTCGAATGATTATAGAAAGAAACGAACACTACTTCGAATGAATTTAGAAGAGCACTAGTTTGAATGATTATAGAAACAAGAAAACACTAGTTCGATTGATTATAGAAAAAAGAAGGCACTAATTCAAATGATTATGGGAAGAAGAGAAAATTAGATCGAATGATTATAAAAAATAGGAACACTAATTCGTAAGATAATAGTAGAAAGAAAAAGAAACAATAGTTTCAATGATTGCAGGTAGTAAGCACCAGTACGAATGATTATAGAAAGAAGAAGTATAGAAAGAAGAGAACACTAGTTTCAATAATTATAGTAGAGAACATTAGCTCGAATTATTATAGAAAAAAAAAACACCGATTCGAAAGATAATAATAGAAGAAAAGGCACTAGTGCTGGTGATTATAGAAAAAGGAATGCACTTGTTCGAGTAAGTACACTAGTTCGAATTATTATAGAAGAGAGCATAGTTCGAATGACTATAGAAAAAAGAAAATACTAGTTCGATTGATTACAAAAAAAAGAAAGCACTAATTCGAGTGACTATGGAAAGAAGAAAGGATTAGATCGAATGATTATAGACAAAAGAAAGCACTAGTTCGAACGATTGTAGAAAAAAAAGAGCTCTAATTCTAAAGAAAATACTAGAAGAAAAAAGCACTAGTGCGAATAACTATAGAAAGAAGGCAACACTAGCACGAATGATTATAGAAGAAAGCATTAGTTCGAATGATTATAGAATGAAGAAAGCACTAGATCGAATGAATCTAAAATATAAGGCCACCAATTCCAATGTTTATGGAAAGAAGAACACATTAGTTGGTTCGATTGATTGTAGGAAAAAGAAAGCACTAATTCGAATGATTATGGAAAGAACAAAGAATTCGTTCGAATCATTAGAAAAAGAAGAAAGCACGAGTGATTCTAAAAAATAGGGGCACTACCTCGAAAGTCAATAATTGAAGAAGAAAAGCACTAGTTCGAGTGACTACGAAAAGAAGAGAAGCATTAATTCGAATGATTATAGAAAGAAGAAAACACTAGTTCGATTAATTACAGAAAAAAAGAGAGAAAATGACTTAATGCGGTAATAAGAGGAAAAAAGCATTAACACGAAGACATTCAATGCCTAAAAACGCATTCCTAGGAAAGAGAAAAACTGAAAACGTTTGGAAAAATTGGTTGCCTCAGTGTCACGAGTTGGTGCAAGAAATCGAAGAAGAAAAATCTAACATAAGGCAGAAGCAACCGAAGAAATAATAGCAGAGAATGAGCTGAGGTAGTTTGGACGTATGCTAAAGTGAAGAGACGAAGACAAGAAGAATAAAGCAAAGGTGATACAGGGCCAGGCCTCAGCTCTTTCTCAGGTTTATTTTATACCTCATGTTTCGTCCTTTGTTTTAAAGATTGCCATTGAAAATCAAAATCAAAAGTTGCTCTTGCGTCTGTTTCACGAGAATTATGACGCGCTGCATCTGGAAACCAGAAGAAGATGGCAGGAGGAAGTGAGAAAATCAGTGAAGATGGGGAAGGAAGTAACTAATAGACAAAGAGAGACGTCCATCTTCTTTTGGCCGTACAGTTTTTCCTTCTTATCAACGTTTTCGTTGTTTTTTACTCGATGACTTGATCAGGGCTGCTGGTGGTGTTATTTTTCTTGTAGCTGCTGATGCTGCTTCGTAAAAGGTGTGACGTGGTACATCCGGTAGCCGGAGGAAGTTGGCAAGAAGAATTGAGTGGAGTAGTGAAAATGAAGAAGGAAGTAACAGTGCCACTGTCCATCTTCTTCCTTTGTTGCAAGCGGAGTTTTCTCAAAATCCAGGGCTGCTGCTGTTGTTATTTCTGTGGCTGGTACAAAATGAGACGCGGAAACCAGAAGAAGATAGACAGAAGGAGGTGAAAGGGGTGGTGAAAACAATGGTAACATTTCGAGTGATATCTGGAAGTGTCCTGTCATGAAGCACAAACTCGTGCACAAATTGATACGTCACAACTAATCAGAAAGAAAAGATAATTTAGTTGAACCTGCTCCAAGGAGAACAGGAAATGCGATAACTTATCAAACGACCCCTGTAAATAAATGTTAATATATTCTGAAATTCTTTTGTATTTAAAACGACGCATTAATCCTTGAGCATCGCAACGGCAAACAAAATTAATCAAGGACGTTTTTTTTTTTTTTTTTTAAATTAGTTGTGTGCTATTGAAGAAAGTAAGATGATTCCGAAATTCCTGCGCTGGAAGAGGAATCCATTCCCAGGCACACTAAGCAGATCCTCTCCTCCGATAAGAATCGAACAACAAAGCGCTCGATGATTCTGAAATTAACTAATAGACAAGATAAATACGGCCGTTATCGATTACAGGCCCCGATAAAATCTTGATGCCTTGCTTTTAGCGAGTGAAAGAAGAAGAAGAAAACATGGGAACGAAATTAGAACGAGCAAAAGCGAGCGAGGAATTGGTCATCTCGTCGAGTACACGCTGTTTGTGAATGAACTGCGCGTCATTTAATGGAAGATAAATGAGTTACAACCGGTTGACAACTCCGGAGAAAGTAGCAGCGATCCATCATAATACGCCTTCGTCGATTTGTAACATCTTTAGGAGCAGTTGTACACACATACATCGGTCACGTATTTGTCAGGAGATCAAATTGTTATTGATGAAGGCCTTATTTGACTCGTATTAATATCACCGCGCGTGTATTTATGAATAAATTACAAATACTACACAACAGGCAATATAAATTAACTCCTTTGATTAAGATTGACGTGATTGAAACCAACCCCTTCAACACTAATACAATTTAATTAACTGAAGGCAATTTTCAATCTAGAAGCGAAGCTAAATACGAGGGTGCCTCAAAAAGTCATGTACCCCTCACATCCCCGTTGCTAACACCAAAAAGTTAGAAGATTTTCTCTCCTGATTAAAGAATTGTTTCAAGAATTAATTAAACGATTCGATTAAAATTGAAACGCGCATTAGATTTCTCGGCGGCCTCAAATTGTAATAATAATAATAATAATAAGCCGGGGCCACATTCTCAGGCAATTATAAACGGATTTGTTGTTAACACAATGCCCCAGCCACTCACTCGCTCGTCCGTTCGAGTGCTGCTGAAACGAACATTAATATATCATCAACAGTTTTATACAATTATTATCATAAAGTTGCCTGTCACGGCCTGACTCGATAAAAAGTTACACTTCACTTACCGAACGGAATTCGACGAAACAAACGCCGCGGAAAATTATATCCACCTCGAAAGGTAACTTCGTCCATTATGAAGCGCGGTGGCTCCTCTTTTCGACGACTGTGTGTGACTTGTTCAATCTACTGAATGAATACCTACGTAGAAAATCGACTTAAGATATTAAATTTAATTTTCTATTGTTCGATGAAAGTACAAAAAGTAGAAGAAAGAAACAGGGTTACATCCACTGACTTAAACTCTGAAGAAATTTGAATGTCCCTGAACGTCCCAGAAAAAAAAACTCCGTTTTGCAGGTAAATTCCATAGATGGCTGCACTAATTCATCGAGGAAAAAAATAATAGTAACTAAAACAATGAAAACGATGTCTTTAGAAACGATTTCAGGCGATAAATATTTTTATTTCTTGTATACATAATTTGAATTTCCCGCTGGAAAATTTAATAGCATTTACAACAAATTTCTAGAGATGGCAGCACTTGTTTTGCGTAAAAACAAAAAACTAATACCTAAACGTTTGGGGTTGACACAGAAAATAAAGCTGAATTGATTTTTTGTTATTTTTTACCAATTTCGCCGCAGAAATTGCAAAATTTACGAATAAATTTCATAGATGGCAGCACTAATTCACCGAGAAAAAAAAATAGTAGCTAAAATAATGAAAACGATGTCCTTAGGAACAATTTCATGCAATAAATATTTTTATTTCTTTTTTTAATAAGTACACATGATTTGAATTTCCCGCTGGAAAATTTAATACCATTTATAACGAGTTTCTACAGATGGCAGCACTCGCTTTGCGTAAAAACAGAAAATTTATGCATAAACGATAGGGGCTTCCACAGAAAATAATGATTAATTGATTTTTTGTTATTTTTTTCCAATTTTGTCGCAGAAATTTCAAAATTTACGAATAAATTTCATAGATGGCAGCATTGATTCTCTGAGGAAAGAAATAATAGTAGCTAAAATAATGAAAACGATGTCTTTAGTAACGATTTCATGCAATAAATATTTTTATTTCTTTTTTTAATAAGTACACATGATTTGAATTTCCCGCTGGAAAATTTAATACCATTTATAACGAGTTTCTACAGATGGCAGCACTCACTTTGCGTAAAAACAGAAAATTTATGCATAAACGATTGGGGGCTTCCACAGAAAATAAAGATTAATTGATTTTTTGTTTTTTCTTCCAATTTTGCTGCAAAAATTTCAAAATTTACGAGTAAATTCCATAGGTGGCAGCACTAATTCACCGAGAAAAAAAAATAGTAGCTAAAATAATGAAAACGATGTCTTTAGAAACGATTTCACGCAATAAATATTTTTATTTCTTTTTTTAATAAGTACACATGATTTGAATTTCCCGCTGGAAAATTTAGTACCATTTATAACGAGTTTCTACAGATGGCAGCACTCGCCTTGCGTAAAAACAGAAAATTTATGCATAAACGATTGGGGGCTTTCACGAAAATAAAGATGAATTGATTTTTTATTATTTTTTTCCAACTTTGCTGCAGAAATTTTAAAATTTACGAGTAAATTCCATAGATGGCAGCACTAATTCACCGAGGAAAAAAAATAGTAGCTAAAATAATGAAAACGATGTCTTTAGAAACGATTTCAAGCGATAAATATTTTTATTTCTTTTTTTTAATAAGTACACATGATTTGAATTTCCCGCTGGAGAATTTAATACCATTTATAACGAGTTTCTACAGATGGCAACACTCGCTTTGCGTAAAAACAGAAAACTAATGCGTAAACGATTGGAGGCTACCACAGAAAATAAAGATTAATTGATTTTTTGTTATTTTTTTCCAATTTTGTCGCAGAAATTTCAAAATTTACGAATAAATTTCATAGATGGCAGCACTAATTCACCGAGAAAAAAAAGAGTAGCTAAAATAATGAAAACGATGTCTTTAGAAACGATTTCAGGCGATAAATATTTTTATTTCTTGTATACATAATTTGAATTTCCCGCTGGAAAATTTAATAGCATTTACAACAAATTTCTAGAGATGGCAGCACTTGTTTTGCGTAAGAACAACAAACTAATGCCTAAACGTTTGGGGGCTGACACAGAAAATAAAGATTAATTGATTTTTTGTTATTTTTTTCCAATTTTGTCGCAGAAATTTCAAAATTTACGAATAAATTCCATAGATGGCAGCACTAATTCACCGAGAAAAAAAAATAGTAGCTAAAATAATGAAAACGATGTCTTTAGAAACGATTTCATGCAATAAATATTTTTATTTCTTTTTTTTAATAAGTACACATGATTTGAATTTCCCGCTGGAAAATTTAATACCATTTGTAACGAGTTTCTACAGATGGCAGCACTCGCTTTGCGTAAAAACAGACAATTAATGCATAAACGATTGGGGGCTTCCACAGAAAATAAAGATTAATTGATTTTTTGTTATTTGTTTCCAATTTTGTCGCAGAAATTGCAAAATTTACGAATAAATTCCATAGATGGCAGCACTAATTCACCGAGAAGAAAAAATAGTAGCTAAAATAATGAAAACGATGTCTTTAGAAACGATTTCATGCAATAAATATTTTTATTTCTTTTTTTTAATAAGTACACATGATTTGAATTTCCCGCTGGAAAATTTAATAGCATTTATAACGAGTTTCTACAGATGGCAGCACTCACTTTGCGTAAAAACAGAAAATTTATGCATAAACGATTGGGGGCTTCCACAGAAAATAAAGATTAATTGATTTTTGTTATTTTTTACCAATTTTGCTGCAGAAATTTCAAAATTTATGAATAAATTCTATAGATGGCAGCACTAATTCGCCGAGAAAAGAAAATAGTAGCTAAAACAATGAAAACGATGTCTTTAGAAACGATTTCATGCGATAAATATTTTTATTTCTTTTATTTAATAAGTACACATGATTTGAATTTCCCGCTGGAAAATTTAATACCATTTATAACGAGTTTCTACAGATGGCAGCACTTGCTTTGCGTAAAAAGAGAAAATTAATGCATAAACGATTGGGGGCTTCCACAGAAAATAAAGATGAATTGATTTTTTGTTATTTTTTTCCATTTTGCTGCAGAATTTTCAAAATTTACGAATAAATCCATAGGTGGCAGCACTGATTTTCCAAGGAAATAATATTTAATAACGATGTTTAAACAAAATAATAAAAACGATATTTTTAAAAGTACAGTAGATACAAAACTAATGCGCAAACGATAGTCGATTTTTTTAGAAAATAAAGAATAATAGATTTTTTTAATTTCGTTTTCAATTTTAGCAAATACTTCTGGCGAATGTCATCAATCGACAGTGAAACGTTGAGCGATTGTGTGAATTCTAAGTGTCCATTAGACAATTTTTTTCGAACACGAATCTACTTTAATTATGCACTCATTTACTTTAGATTTCTTTCTTTAATCACAACTAGAAAAAAATAGAGAAATTTTAACTTTTTCGAATAACACAACCTGTACAGGGTGATCCAAGCAATCCGCTCGTTAAAAGTATGCGAACTTCTCATTTGAATGGCAATTGTTTCATATTTTATATTCAACTGTCAGACGCTTCCGGTCGAACCGGATGTCGTCGTCAGCTTTCTTATTTCAAATGTGCGATACACTTTTTTAAAAAAGTTCTGGCTTGCAGCACTTTGTTTACGTTATTGGCGTTTTTACGAAATGCGTCCACTCGAATAATAACTCACTTGGAGGCTTTATAAGTAGAATTTCGTCGCAATCGCTCGACACGAATGCAATTAAGAGTGTTTAGTTTATCAATAAAAATATGCGCAGCGTTGACAGGCGTGAACTACATTAAACAATCATCCGAAAGTGCCCAGACAGATGTGTCTGGGCGTTTGAAAAAGTTTTTAAGTAGCAATGCGTGTTTCTCTCTCGTTGATGTGCTCCGTATGTTCTCGAAGCTGGATCCGGCCACTTAAAGTCACCGGAAAATGATGATTTTCGAACGCGCAAAATAAACCGTGTTCCTGAACTGCATTCGAAAAGAAGTATACATCATAATTCGTTACGGAGAGATGCTTCATGCTGGTCCATGAAAACGCATTTTGACAACCGACAGTTCGATAGACTACGCACAAAACAAACGAAAATTGATTTTAATTATCGTTCAGTTAAATTTATTAATCGAACTGGTCGTCGACAAAGACGATCGAAAGCTTCTGCTTTCATTTTAATGCAAAAATGCGTCGATCTCACATAAAACAAATGAAAGTCGAGTTTAATGATTTTTTATTTGAATTTCTTAGTCGACAAAGCCGATCATTAGGTGCCAAACAAACGAAAATCGACCTCGTCGACTTTAATTGTCGTTTATTCGACTTAGCAGTCGACGAAAACGATCGAAAGCTTCTGCTTTCGCTTTATTGGACTGATGCAATTTACGTCTACATCGTCCTAGGTATAAAACGAAAGAAAGTCTTTTTAAGCAGCCAACTTCACGCTAGTCAATGAAATCGTTACGAATTTTGACAACTGACAGTTCAAGCTTTTTTTCAAAGTTAATCTCTGACGATTTTCTGCCACCAGTATCTTTATTTGGCCATCATCAGTCTTAACTGGCCTTCCGGAACTTGGTGCATCTTTGAGATCGAAATTGTCAAAACGAAATTGACTTGGTTTCGTTTCCACACGTCGTCAAGGATTTGATTTGTTACACATTAAACAAATGACTCAATTTTATTACTACCCTCTATATTATTGTTTCATCTAATTTTTTGACAAAAACTGAAGAAGAAGAAGAAAAAAAAACAATCGACGATCACTCATCTCCAATTACCCGAAGATAAAGAAAATAGGGAACGAATTTGAAAAAGACTTGACGATTGACGAGTGAAAAGGAAACTCGAAAAAAAGCAAGAATTGACACGTTATTGGGACTATCATTTTTGAGAAGGGAAAACAAATCGAAACTAGAAGAAAAGAGAAGAAAAATGAAAAGAAATAGAGAACGGATAAATAAGCAATTAAAAAAAAGAATTGACAATCGATGATTGCAAAGGAAACTCAAAATAGGAGAATTGACAGGCCATTGGGAATACCATTTTCTTTGTGAAGATTTCTAACTAAACTAACTAAAAGAAACTGAGAAAAAAAGAAGAAAAACAATTGACGATCATCCACCTACGGACAAAGGAAAAGGTTAGAGAATGATTATTAAAAAAAAAAGATCATTAAAGTGGAAACTCAAAACGAAAAACATTGGCGAGTTATTAGGAATCAATTGTTTTCTGAAGATTGCTTAAAAGAAAACAAAAAAAATAAGGGAAAGAGAAATAATTGACGGTAGCCCGCCCGTCTATGTACGAAAAAAATAAAAATAGAGAACGAGAAATTAATGAATAAAAAAAAAGACGTCTATCATAACAATGAAGACAAAAGAATATATAAGAAGGAGAAGAAGAAAAAGGAAAAATCAATTGATGATCAACCACTCATTCATAAAGGAAAAATAATATCGATGAGGACGAGAAATCAAAGAACTAAAAAGAAATTGACGATCGATCATAAAAATGAAAACCAAAAATATGCATAAGAAGAAGAAGAAAACAATTGACGATCGACCATGAAGAGAACGAAAAATCGAAGAATTTTAAAAAGTTGCGCACTGTTTCATAGAATAGGAAACCAAAAAAAAAGAAGAACAAGTTGACGAGTTATTTGAAACGTGTTTTCTTGGAGATTTGCGAAGGAAAACAAAAAAAAAGACAATTAAAAAGAAGAGAAACAATTGGCGATCGCTCATCTGTGCAAGCACAAAAGAGAAAAAAATGGAGAACGTGACGGAGTACAATTTTGCAAAATTTGTATGAAACAAAATAAAAAGTAAAGAAGAAGAGGAAAAGGTGAGTTTAACGAAAAATCAGTGGAACAGAAGCAGCTTTATCTGTTGCCTAAAAGCTTTTCGTCCCGCACTATGGAAAAGAGAAGAAGAAAAAAGAAGCAAGGAAAACAAATGATGCTCGCCTATTAGTTAGAGTATTAAACAGCTAAGCGCCTCAAGTGCATTCATTTAAATTCTGAAGCAAAGGATAGATAGGTTTCATTCCACTTAAAAGAACTCAACCGCAGGTCCAATTTAAATAAGATAAACCACAAAGCAATCCTAAATTACTCTATAGGTGATGGTCATCATGTCCAAAAGCTTAAATGGTTTTGGCTGAAGTTCTTGGACTTCACCTTCAGATTTAAGCTAAAACCATTTAAGGTTTTGGGCTTACATCTGTTCAGAGCTATGTCAGCAACAAACTCTCTTGCTTATAGGGTACGGCAAGTTTAGGGTTATTGGAGTTCGCCCTTTTTCTCGCAACTAAACTGATACTAGTTTTCATAATCAATACTAGACTTTCGCTTGAATTTGAAATGGCCGACGTCGAAATTGGAGGACTCTTCAAAGTCCTGCTCCAAAGTACCAATAAAAGCGGTCACAAAGGTATTTAGGTGAAGTCCTAGAACTTCAGTCTCCTCCAGCTGGAAAAATTAAGCAAGTTGGTTTCATAAAGTCAAGCGAACTACCAAAAGTGAGGCCAACTTGGTATTTCAAAGTCTTGGAGATGACTGCCAAGTGCTGCTCCAAAACGTCAATAAAAGAGGTCGCAAAGGTATTTAGGTGAACTCCAAGAACTTCAGTCTCTTCCGGCTGGAAAGACTAAGCAAGTAGGCTTTATGAAGGCAAACGAACTACCCAGAAATGAGGCCAACTTGGTATTTCAAAGTCTTGAAGATGACTGCCAAGTGCTACTCCAAAATTCTAATAAAAGCGGTCACAAAGGTATTTTCGTGAAGTCCAAGAACTTCAGTCTCTTTCATTAGAGAAAATATTAGTTCCTTGATTTTAATTAATACTTCATCAATTGTGAACTTTCTTTGCAGGACGTTTTAACGCACGGAACTCACATTTTTCTATCCTCTCTGGAATTCCAAAGATAACTAATTAGTGAGTGCCAAATATTTTAAAATAAATTACCCTTGCAAAGGTTTCACAGATTATTTCCAGCCCATGCAAATTTCGCAATTGGCACAGCTTGCGGTCTTCTGCTCGTGCACGCGGCACTGACTACCTCAAGTCCGTTTGAAGACCAACATCTCAATCCTCTCGGCGTCCAACGAAGACGCAGGACGGCAAAAAAAGCGAGAAGGAGAAACCGTGGAAAAGATTTAATTTCGGACGGGCAGAATTGGCGATATTATTTGCTCCGGCCGTAAAAAAAAATCGCCCGGCCACCCAACGACTTGCGGTCAGCGCGATGGTGGGGGCCTTAATGACTCCCCAACAGGTTTCCCGGTGTGATATTCCTCACTTAAGGACCCTAATCATAGTGTTCACCCTGTCATTTGGTCTGTGTTCCTGCATAATTAAGTCGGACTTGCTTTTGATTCATGTGGAAGAACGGGAACGTTTCGTAAATGACATGATTTTCAGGCATTCCTTTCTAAAATTACCACGGCTCCATGCGTGCGCTCACTAAGAACTGAATTAAACCGACCATGCAAATTAAATTAAAAAAAAATACGACAAATAATTTTAATTGAAGTTATTTAAATAAATATAACATAGGTGTACTACATAGGTCGGTTCTAGGCCCCGTTCTCTTCGTAATACATTTTCATTCAAATTTTGTAAAGTGAACGGTGCAAATAAAGCGGAAATATTGAACCATGGTCTTCAATTTTCCTTAGTTTCCCCCCAACTTCGCACATCATAGTCTGGAGATGTCAATTTCCGTTTGCCTTTTTATACAAAGTTGAAAATAAATTCCTTGTTGGTTTTGGTCTTCACAGACTAGAGAAGCTAAAATGCCCCAAAAATTTTATTGGTATGGCCGTAGGTGTACATTGGGTGGACTTGCACGTTTTGGGATGGAATTTATAAGTTAATTGCGTAACCATTCTTCAGTGCAAAAGGTAAGGAAGCCAACTCCGGCAAAAGCACATAATTGGCAAACATTGGCCTCGAACACTAAAAGAGTGTCTAACTACCTTTATCAGAAATTGTCACCCATTGAGTACAAACTTTTCTTTTGATTGAAATTGTATAGAATCCATCATTTTCTGACAAGAAAAAAACTTTTGTGCAGTTGAAATTAGTTCGAATTGGCGTTACTTTTTAACTACCCTGTAAATATTAAATTTTTTTTTTGTAGGCGTCAACTGAGTATCTCGTTCGGTGTTGGCAGCGGCGGTGAAAGGAAGCAATCTCTCACAGTAAAGTTCTTGAAGTGCTGCAAGGGCACAGCTGTAAGCTCTTCACAAATTCCACAGGATTGCGTTAATAGCTTTATAATGTACAACGTCCCTTCATTGCTTCCTCTAAAAATTCACCTTTTTTTTATTGCCGCACGGCGGAAAGACCTTACACACGAATTAAAAGAAAAAAAAACGCATTCTGAAACAAAAACCATTTTCTTCCTCAAACGTTTCGTTACGTTCGAGTTTCAAGTTTCAAGCAAACGTATCGATTGATTGCGTAACAAAAAAAAATCAATTATTGTTAATTTGTAAATTTGTTGCCCAAGAGATAATATATTCCGATCTGTGTTTCTAGCAAGAAATTTATTATTATTGATAAGTGGCTGGCTTTAATCGAGTGTAATCGAGCGACCGAAATTGGCTAGGAAAATGCTAATTATTTATTTGAATAAATCTCGGCTTCGTGTGCGTGCCTTAATCGCCGTTAATGCACAATTAGATATACAACTTCCTCGATAATTTGCTTGCACGCTGGAGGCCTACCGGCGACGTTTCGTAACGTCGTCGTCATGCTCAGTCGCGAGTAATTTCTGCTCGTTATCGACCATGTTTTATTTTGTAATAGTAGATAGTAATGATGACGAGCGAATTGCTCTGCGTCTGCAACAGTAAGCCTCATTGTTCCTGATCAGTAGCATTTTGCAGAAAGAAATTGAAACGTTTTCCTTTTATAATTTAGGGATTTACTGATTTATTTCAATAAATGTATCATTGTAATAAATTTGTGATTAACGTTTTTTATACAGAACAATAAAAAAGCATTTAAGTATTAAAAGAAACTTTGTGGGGGGTTCATTCCCCCCGAAATTGAAAAAAAAAACAATTTCCAAACAAATTTGCAAAAGCAAAAAAGAAGGCGGTCGGTTTTGATTAAATCAAATTAGAATAAAAAGCAATCACAAAACTGATACGGTTTTTTTTTACTGATGAAACCAAAAACAAAAATTTACGAAGAAAGAGCGAACAGAATTCGACAAAAATCCTCCTCCCCACTCTAAAGCGCAAAACAAAAGACGATCGATTTCAAATTAAATCAGAACTAAAAACCAAAAAATAAAGAACAATCAAATGAATTGAAACAATAACCAATCGTTTCTCTTTCGTCAATAAAATCTTCGCGAAGAAGCAAACGCGATCAATTTTCGATCAAAAAAATCCCCCCTCCCCTCGCCTAAAAAGCAAAACAAAAGTCGATCGATTTAAAACAAAATCAGAAGTAACAACCAAGAAATAAGGGACAATCAAATGAATTGAAACAATAAACAATCGATTCTCGTTTCTGTAATAAAATCCCCGTGCAGAAGCTACGATCAATTTTCTATCAAAAGTCTTCCACACCTCCCCCACCACCCCCTCTCCGCCTAAAGGCCAAAACAAAAGACGATCGATTTCAAACAAAATCAAAAAATAAAGGACAATGAAATGAACTGAAACAATCGTTTCTCTAATAAAATCCCTGTGAAGAAGCAAATGCGATCAATTTTCGATAACCCCCCCCCTACGACAAGGGCAAAACAAAAGACGATCGATTTCAAACAAAATCACAACTGAAAACCAAAAAAATTAAGTGCAATCAAATGAATTGAAACAATAAGTAATCGTTTCTCGTTTCTCTAATAAAATCTCCGTGAAGAAGCATACCTGATCAATTTTCGATCAAAAATCCCCCCCTCCCAAGGGCAAAACAAAAGACGATCAATTTTATATTAAATCAGAACTAAAAATCAAAAAATAAACGACAATCAAACCAAATGAATCAATAAACAATCGGTTTCTCGTTTCTCTAATAAAATTCCTGTGAAGAAGCAAATACGATCAATTTTCGATCAAAAATCCCCTCCCCTCTAAAGGACAAAACAAATGACGATCGATTTCCAATAAAATCAGAACTAAAAACCAAAAAATACAGAACAATCAAATGAATTGAAACATTAAACAATCGATTCTCGTTTTTGTAATAAAATCCTCGTGAAGAAGCAAATACAATCAATTTTCTATTAAAAATCCACCCCCCCCCAAAGGGCAAAACATAAGACGATCGATTTCAAACAAATTCAGAATTAAAAACAAAAAAATTAAGAACCATCAAATGAATTCAAACCATAAGCAATCGATTCTCGTTTCATTAATAAAATTCCCGTGAAGAAGCAAATACGATCAATTTTCTATCAAAAATCTTCCACCCCCCCCCCTCCCGCCTAAAGGGCAAAACAAAAGACGATCGATTTCAAACAAAACCAAAAAGTAAAGGGTAACCAAATGGATTGAAACAATAGGCAATCGTTTCTCTAATAAAAGCCCCGTTAAGAAGCAAATGCGATCAATTTTCGATCAAAAATCTTCGCCCTCCTCCAAGGGCAAAACAAAAGACGATCAATTTCAAATTAAATCAGAATTAAAAACCGAAAAATAAAGAACAATCAGACGAATTGAATCAATAAGCAAACGTTTCTCGTTTCTCTAATAAAATCCCCGTGAAGAAGCAAATGCGATCAATTTTCGATCAAAAATTTCCCCCCTCCTCCAAGGGCAAAACAAAAGACGATCAATTTCAAATTAAAACACAACTAAAAACCGAAAAATAAAGAACAATGAGACGAATTGAATCAATAAGCAATCGTTTCTCGTTTCTCTAATAAAATCCCCGTGAAGAAGCAAAGGCGATCAATTTTCGATCAAAAATATCCCCCTCCCTCCCCCACCTAAAGGGCAAAACAAAAGACGATCGATTTCAAACGAAATCAGAACTAAAAACCAAAAAATAAAGCACAATGAAAGGAATTGAAACAATAATAATAATAAAAGCCCTGTGAAGAGCAAATACGATCAATTTCTATCAAAAATCCCCCCTCCCCTAAAGGACAAAACAAACGACGATCGATTTCAAACAAAATCAGAACTAAAAACCAAAAAATTAAAAGCAATCAAGGGAATTGAAACAATAGGTAATCGTTTCTCTAATAAAATCTCCTTGAAGAAGCAAATACGACCAATTTTTGGATCAAGTTTGTAAGAGTAAAAACAAAAGACGATCGATTTTCGATTGTATAATCGGTCATAAACCTAAAACGAAAGACCAGAACAAAAATCGACAGAACACGTGCCTACACAACAACAATTTACGAAGAAAGAGCGAAGAAAATTTAACAACGATCCACGAGGGCGAAACAAAAGGCGGTCGATGTCAAACAAATGACAGTCGAGTTTAAGCAAAATCGGGAATAAAACTGAAATGAAGAACAATGAAACAGCATGCAATATCTTTTTATTTTTGATAAAACCGCGAGACTAAGCAAATAAAATCAATTTTCAGTCAAGTTTGCGAAAGTAGAACGAAAGATGGTCGATTTTTAATTTTAAAACGGACGCAAAACTAAAACAAAAGAACAAAATAAAAGCCGATCGAACACAAACAAGACCGAAATCGTTTTTACTTGATTAAGGCAAACGAAAATTTAAAAAGAAAGAGCAATCAGAATCCGTATGGACAAGAGAAGAAAGACGGTCGATGTCAAACAAAAAGTCGGGAAAACAAAAGACGATCGCCTTCAAAACAAAGTCGGGAATTAAATCGAAAACAAAAGGCGATCAACTAAAATGAAACAATACGCGTTTTATTTTGGGGATGGAACCAAACAATTTTCTTTCTTTCTAACAAAATCACGTGAATATATTTTTAATCAAGTTTGTAAAAGCAAAACAAAGGACGGTCGATTTTAATTAAAATCAGACGTATTTAAAACTAAAACAATAGTCTTGAAAAAAAAAAAACCGATCGGATCGAACACACGAAACTGAAACCGTTTTCTGTTTTACTGATAAAAGCAAACAAACGACGAATGTTTAAAGCCGGAAGAGCAAAATCCGTAAAGGCGAAACAAAAGACGGTCGACGTCGAACAAAATCACGAAAACAAAAGGCAAGTCGACTTAAAACAAAAACAGTTATAAAACCGAAACAAAAGACAATCACCTGAACTGAAACAATGTAGGTGACCTTTTTTCTAATAAAACCGAACAAAAATCGCGAGAAGCAAAAAAAAGATCAGTTTTCAATCGAATTTGTAAAACGAAACAAAAGACGATCGACTTTAATTAAAATGAGACATAAAATCGAGTACAGAAAATAATCGAGCACACACAAAAGTGTTTTATTTTGTCGATAAAACCTAAAAAAAAAAGTTTACGAACGAGAAGGAAATGAAATTTAATAAAAATCTCCAAAGGCAAAACAAAAGACGGTCGATTTCAAGCAAAAGCAACTGAATTAAACCGAAGTGAATTTTTTTTTTAACGAAATCGAAAACGATATACGAAAAGAAGAAAACAAAATCGAAAAAGAAAAACGAGTTTCGATCAATTTATTGCGAACCGAAACAAAAGACGCTCGACGCAAAATCTAAACCTGCGAAAACAAAAATCTAAATTTCGAACGAAATTCGAAGTGAAAACGTAAAAACAATCAAGTAAACGTAAAGGCAAAACAAGAGACAGTCGATATTAATTAAAATCACGACACAAAACTGAACTAGAAAAAAAAAAAACAATCGAAAACATACAAAACTTAAACAATTGTTTTTTTTGCTGATAAAACCAAATAAAATTTACAAAGACAGGAAAAACAAAACTTCGCAGAGGCAAAACAAAAGACGGTCGATTTCAAGCAAAACCGGAATAAAAACAAAACGCAATCAACAGAATTGGTCGGAAATACAATATTTTTTTTTAACAAAATCGAAAAAGATTTACGAGGCGAAGTCTAAAAGAAATGAAATTTGTGAATCAAAACAAAAGACAGTCCGAAATCTAAGGAAACAAAAATCAGAATTTGAACGAAATTCGAATTGAGAACGTCAAAGCAATCAAGTTTGTAGAAGCAAAACAAAAGACAGTCAATGTTAATGAAAGTCGTGACCGAAACAAAAGATTAGTACAAAAAGACATTCGAAAACATGCAAAACTGAAACTACTGTATTTTTTTTTAACTGATAGAACCAAACAAAAGAAAAACTAAGAAAGAGAAAGCAACGTTTCACAAAGATTCGCAAAGGCAAAACAAAAGACAGTCGAAATCAAGCAAAATCGGGAATAAAACTGAAACAAAAGTGAACCGAAATAATTACGATCCTTCTTTTTTTTTAACAAAATCAAAAAGTGTTACGGAAGTAAGAAAATAAAAATAAATTTATTGTCTACCAAAACAAAACACGCTCGATTTTGAGCAAAATCTGAACCCAAGGGAACAAAAATTTAATTTTGAAATTCGAATAGAGAACGTGAAAGCAATCAAGTCTGTAGAGGCAAAACAAAAGAGAGTCGATCAAGGACAAGACGAAGCAAGTAAAAACAAAAGTTAGAAATAAACGAATACGTTTTTAAACAAAATTCAAATCGTACCTAAGCAACAGAAAACAAAAAAAAATGAATTTTTACAGAAACAGAACGAATTCGCAAATGAAAAAGCCAAAAAAAAAACAAATTAAAAGTGGAAGAAAAGGCAATGAAATAAAAAAAAAACGAAACAAAAGACTTCCTATCTTTAAACGAAATTCAACAAAATTCAAGAGAACATAAAAGTCGATTCTTCCTTGAATTTTTAATTGAAATTTTAGAAGCACAAAACAAAAAAGACAGGCAAACAAAATTAAATGTAAAACTGAAATAAAAGACTGTTAGGGCTGAAACAAAACGCGATCAAGTACGATCGTGCCTTCAAATAAAACCTAAGGAAGGCTTACGAACGAAACAAAGTAAAACAAAAGATAGTCGAAAAGCACAATTCAACTTGGATAAGTTTAGGAAATGAAAACAAAAATCGAGTTCTAAATAAAATCCGGACAAGTAACAGAGAAACACAAGTAAAATAAATGAAACAGAAAATTGAGACAAAAGACAACCAATTTTTTTTTTTAATGAACTCTAACCTAAGAAGGTTATGAAGAGAAAATGTCGATGTTTGAATAAAACACAACAAAATTTGCAAAAACAAAAAAAAACTTGCCGGTTTGAAACTCAAAAGGAATCCAAGCAAATGATGGTCGATTTCTTAACGAAATCTAACACGAGACCGAGGTTAGTGCAAAAACGGATTTTTGAAAGAAAAGCGAAACAAACGAAATCAAAATAAAATGCCAACGAAACAATCGTTTTAAATAAAAGCAGAAACAGACAAAATTCATCGCAAACTTAATTTTATCTCGACGACAATCCGTAAGCATAAAACAAAAGACAAATCTGCCCGTATTAAAATCATGAAACCCACAAAAACAAAACACTGTCTGTAATTTTAAACTTGAAAACGAAAAACAAAAGGCGACGATTATGTTTTAAAACGAATATCGGCGCGCGAATTAACAAAATCCAATACGAATCAAAGATCTAACAAAGATCTAAGCAAAACAAACGAATCAACATAAAATTAAACGGCGTCGAAATAAAATTAAAAAAAGAAATTAATAGTTTGATCGCGATTCAAACTATTGATTATTATTACATCGCATTTGCGAATAACCTTGGACAGGCAGTTTGGTTTGAAGTCTCGAGCTATGTTTCTGCTGACGAGGTGCCAAATAGGGCCTAAACAGCTGTACAGAGGATGCTCGAGGGATTCACAAAACCGATTTGCAACAAAATTAAAAAAAAAGAAAAATCTGTCAGTTTTGAAATGGATTGAAATGTAAACAAATGATGGTCGATTTCTTAACAAAATTCAACACGGTCAGTAAAAAGAAAGCGGATTCTTGAATGGAAACAAAACAACGAAAAAAAAAAAACAAACGAAATCAGAAAAAAATTAAATGACGACAAAATAAAACAAAACTGTCGGTTTTGAAATTGAATGAAACCTAAACAAAAGATGGTCGATTTTTCAACACGAATTCAAGGATTCTTGATGAAAAACAAAACAAAAAATGCAAATGCAAATGAACAAGCGAAATTCATCAGAAAATACTCGATTCTTAAGCTAAGGAATTTTGTTTTGATGAAAATTCGTAAAAAACAAAGAACAGAATCTGCGAAAACAAAACACCGTCGATTTTAATGTAGGTATGTACCTAATGTGAACCTGAAAACGAAAAACAAAAAGCGGCGTTGCCATTTTAAAACGACAACCGACGTGAATTGATGAAAAGCAAAAGTTGATCGTTTTAAATTAAATTTGAAGGGAAAGCGAAAAAGAAAAAGAATTTAAAAAGTTCCAAAGGATGCAAAGGAAGTAAAAAGTACCCTGTCAGGATCTGTAGCTTCTACATACATCTGGCCAGTCCGGCTCTGTCTTCATATTGTTACAACAAAACTATTTTTATAAATTGCCACGTCATCTAGTTTCCCGTGATTCGAGAAATCTCGACACGTGCTGCAGACTAACTCTGAAATTCTATATACGAGAAGGATAGTGATTGAGGGTGCCTCTATAAAAGCAGAGCCAGGCGCGAGTTTTCTAACCGCTAGCACATAACACCATACTGAGTGTTAGTTTTGTTGAATGTTTTGAGGTGGATTTAAACAATTAAATTATTTTAGGTTCCTTGAATTCCCCCAACTAACTCTCCCGTTAACTCTAGTCCGGAGGTGAGATAAGACGTCTCTTGTTTTGTTTTTATCGCCATCAAAACTCGGATTACCAGTTTTCACGTTGCTGAAACGCAGTCGTCGGGCCGTTTCCCATGAAAACCGGAGTTAATTACATAAAGCAAATGATTATTTCGCATTTCATCCTATAAGTACGAGGATAATAACATGATTAGTAACTACAGAATCCTCCGAAGAATGTGGTTTAATAGGAACAATAAGAGAGGAGAAATCTGAAAATTCCCGAGAGAAGCAGAGGAAGAAGAAGAAGAAGTCACCCATCGGAGGAGAGATTCTTCTCGGTCACCGGTCAACCTTGTACGCATTTTTATCGAGCAATGGCGGTCAATTTGATCCGGTGGGTTAGGCGGAGGGCGTTCCGGTCGGCGCGCATTGGAGGGCGCTCTTCTTTGAGGAGGAGCGCCGTTCCACGTGGACGAGACCACACGTGTGCCGGCTCTGCGCCGCTCAGTGCCTCAAGGAGCACTGCTGTGGGTGGTCAGAAACGGTAGGCTCCTCCTCAATGTAATTGCTCGGGCCTTGTCGTGAGCGCCCGATCACCGCCACCCCTACTACCCCAAGTTAAGTAAATAGTGTGATCCAGGTGATATTGTTTATTTTTTGCGTTTGTGGCGGTGTTAGTGCTGGGTGACGGTAAATGGACAGACCATGGAGTTTTCGGTGGTGCTTTTGTGCGTTCTGTATCTCGTTGCTAATTGTTTCGGGGAAGTCGACACGAGAAGCAAAGGTCGTGGTAAAGGGTCGATGTGGTGGTACGTACAAACCATACATACCTTAAAACTACAAACCATCAAGAAAACAACAATCGACAGTCTTTTATTTTTTTTTTCTTTAATTGCACAACCTATATACTTTGTGTCTTGGGTTTTATTTTTACAGACGTCTATAAATTGAAATTATTTTATTTAATTATTTGTTGCTTTTAAATGTGATCATCTTTCTTCACAAGTGGCTCATTTAGTTTTTCTTTATTTTCTATAAGTATTATTAATATTGCGATTAAGTATAGTTAATTAAAATCACTTAGCGATTAAGTGTGTCAATCGACGATGCGCTTAGCCTTTCGTGGATGTAGCAGTATAAAAACAGCCCCCCCTGGTTGCCCTACTTTTGCTACGACATTGAATTTTAATTTTTAGTTTAGCTTAAGTATAGTATTTTGGATGTAAGCATCCAAATAGTCGCCTGATCCTGATATTTCAGGATCAGGCGAAACACGTCGATATTTCGACGTGTTTTCTCATAAACACCAATCGTTAAATTTGTTTGTCACGCATTTTTTTAGATAAAACTTAATTTATTGTAAATAAAATTTATCGTATTTGGGATGAAATACGGGACAATTTAATTAAGAAATTGAAATGCTTGCATTTTATTATCCTGGTATTATCCTCCGCGCAATGAAATTAATAATTCTATTTTAATTCGAAAATCGCTTGATTTAACTTCACCAAGAGAATGTGTTTACAAATAAAACTGTTGTAGTACATACACCTACAATACAATTTCGTTGTTATTTCTCTCACAAGAGTTACAAATACAATAACTTTCATATAGTCGCTCGTAGTTTTTTTTTTTTTCGACTTTCAGGTTTCGCAAATTTTTAATCAACGTTGTAATTAATAAATAAGAAACTTGAGGCATTTCGAACAGTTTCCTACGTTAGAAATCTTCATTGCACATAAATTGAAGGAATAACAATAAAAAAAACTAACTGTAAGTTCAACACGTGCGGGCGGAAAATGTGCGTAGAATTTTACGTCGGCATTAAAATATTTAAAAAAAAATGCTCCCAGAGGTTGTAAATTAAGTTAAATTGGGTTCGTTTGGAATCAACACCAATCTAACGAAATGTAAGAAAAATCCGACCGCAAGAGATCTCAACGATGCGCCAGGAGAGTAACCCGTTTCGTATCCGCGTCGTTAATTTATTCCGGCTTGCTTCTTCTCGAAGAAAAATCTCAATTTTTACTTTGCTTAACTCCGTTAATGTAAATTAAGCGCACGCGTACATAATTCGTGTTTGGAATCGAAAGAAATACGGGAAAATAATGCCGACCTCAAGAGATTTCGACGATGCGTTAAGAGAGTAACCCTTTTCGTATCTGCATCTTTAATTTGTTCTTTTTGAGCAAGACATTGGAGAAATCTCAGTTTCCACTTCTCTTTAGTTCATTGTTGTAAATTAGCTGTATCTAGATGTATATAATTCGCGTTTGAAATCGAAAGAAATTGAACGAAATACAGGAAAAAAAAAAACTTTCGGCGATGCGTTAGTGGTATACCTACCCCTCTTCGTATCTGCGTCTTTAATTTTTGTTCCAGTTTGCTTTTTCGAATAAAAAAGCTCAAGTTTTAACTTCGCATACGGACGGACGTTGTTGTACTTAGGCAAACGTGCAGAGCTCGACGGCTTTAAGGCAAATCTAAGTTTCATTCTGTTTCGATTTCCGTTATGTTCGATTGATTTGAATTTGCCTCGCATGTTGTGATTCGTAAAAATTAGGAGCCTAGATAGCTCCCTTCACTCACGACTGTACGACTTAGGTAGGTTACATTTTGAGGAGCGGAAGTATTTCTTTTTGTTTCCCCCAAATCAATCAATTTGGCTTTAATAAAATCAGCGGAATTTATTTCTTTAGTAAAATAAATAAGTAAAAGAAGACTTGAAAGTAAAAATGAATATTCAAAATCCACTATTCAATCAAATTCTTCCACTTGTAATTTGAATTGACCGCTAGTTTTTTTTTTGTAATTGATAATAAATTCCATAGATGGCAGCACTTGGTTTTTCTTTTAATACAAATACAAATTCGTTAATTTTTCCAATTTTAAGCGTGCGCTTCGTTTTAGATCGCTCTTTGGATTATCGACCGAGCGGTGCAAGTTACAACAAGTTCGTTGGCAGAAGCAAGAATTGTATTTAGCTAAATTTTGTTTATTTTTTTTACAATACATACCTAACAACTCGCCTACATAGGAGAAACACAATAAAATTTGACGTATGTTTTTTAAAACAAATTATTTTCTATGTAATTTGAATTTCCCGCTGAAAATTAAGTAGTATTTATAATAATTTCTAATTCCCACAGATGGCAGCATTCGCTTGTTAATAAAAGAAGAGAAAATGTTTGCTAACCGATGCAGGAAATAAAGATTAATTCACTTTTTGCTAATTTTGTTTTCCAGTTCTAAATTTATCCAGTAAATCCATAGATGGCAGTGCTAATTTTACGAGGCGAAATGGTTGAATTTCCCGCTAAAAATATCATGGCTTTTATAATAAATTTCATAGATGGCAACACTAATTCTCCAAGGTAATAAATATTTAATAAAGACATCGTTTTTATTACTTTTATTTAATAAAACAAAATGGCCTGCATTCTCATCCTTTGTTTAAATTAATAAACGTGTTTATTTCTCGGGGCAATGTTCGTCCGTCTCTCTCTCACACATTAAGTCGATATGAAGCTGTGCCGTTTCTTATTTATTTTAATCACGATTTTAGTCAAGCACGACTGTACTCATAAGATCCGAGCACGACCCAATGTCTTTAAGAGTGATTTGTATTTTCATTTTGAATTTCCCGCTGAAAAAGTAAGTAAAGTCCATAGGTGGCAGCACTGAGTTTCCGAGAAAAGTATTTTGGTGATTTATTTTTTATTTTTATTACATATTTTGTTTATTAAAACAAAACAGTAAAGACGATGCGTTTCCCGCGAAGAATGTTTTCATTTTTTATTTCTGTACGATTTGAATTTCCCGCTGAAAAATTCAAAAGCATTCAAATCAAACTTCGCAGATAGTAGGCAGCGTTCGTTTCACAAAAAAAAGGTGTAAACAAAACTAATTGATTTTATACAGGTATGTACCGTTAAAAAAAGAAATTTAGCGATGTGCTTTTGTTTTTTGTGATAGCTCTAAGAGAAAACACCCTACTTCTTCTGTATTTATTTAAAAATTTGTCTCTAGCTCTTAAAATAAAACCTCTAGGTAGGGTGTACATAAAAAGAAATCCTGAGCGGTGTGATTTTTAACGCAAAGTGAGACTTTTCACACTGATTAAGTGTGAATTTTGATAGTGATTACTGAATTTATCGATAGTTTTTTGTTTTCTATGATAACTCTGAAAGATAATGCAGATAAAACCGTATAACTTTTGCATGTAGAGTTTTCCTCTACCTTCGAAAATAAAGCCTAGAGATAGAGAGAAAAATATCAAAATGTGCGTTAGTGTGATTTTTAACACAGAGTGTGTGAATTTTGGCACTGATTGAGTGTGAATTTCAACATAGATTAAGTGTGAATTTTAACACAGATTAAGTGTGAATTTTAACACAGATAAAGTCTAAGTTCCACAAAAATTAATCGTTTTTAAGCAGGCAACCTGTTGAATAACTGTCAAAACTAAACTCAATCGCCGAGTCCGTGTGAAAATTAACACTCATCTTTAGCGTGAGTAATTTACACGCGCATTGTGCGAAAAATTAATAAAATTGACGTTGAACTCTTACATACGTGTGTGTGAATCTTGGCACGGGTCAAGTGTGCATATTAACACATATTAAGTGTGCATATGAACACATATTAAGTGTGAATTTTAACACAGATAAGTGTGAATTTTAGCACAGATTAGGGTTAAGTTCCACAAAAATTAATCGTTTCTAAGTAGGCTACCTGTTGAATAAACTGTGTCAAAACTAACACAATCGCCGTGTTCGTGTGAAAATTAACACTGATCTTTAGGATAAGTAATTTACACGCGCATTGTGAGAAAAATTAATAAAATTGGCGTTGAACTTTTATATACGTGTGTGTGACTCTTGACACGGGTTAAGTGTGAATATTAACACAAATCAAGTGTGAATTTTAACACAGTTTAAGTGTGAATTTTAGCACAGATTAAGGCTTACTTCCACACAAATTAATCGTTTCTAAGTAGGCAATCTGTTGAATAAACTGTGTCAAAGCAAACACTATTGCCGTGTCCGTGTGAAAATTAACACTGATTTTTAGCATACGTAATTTACAAGCGCATTGTGCGAAAAATTAATAAAATTGGCGTTGAACTTTTACATACGTGTGTGTGAATCTTGGCACGGGTTAAGTGTACATATTAACACATATTAAGTGTGCATATGAACACATATTAAGTGTGAATTTTAACACAGATAAGTGTGAATTTTAGCACAGATTAGGGTTAAGTTCCACAAAAATTAATCGTTTCTAAGTAGGCTACCTGTTGAATAAACTGTGTTAAAACTAACACAATCGCCGTGTTCGTGTGAAAATTAACACTGATCTTTAGGATAAGTAATTTACGCGCGCATTGTGAGAAAAATTAATAAAATTGGCATTGAACTTTTATATACGTGTGTGTGACTCTTGACACGGGTTAAGTGTGAATATTAACACAAATCAAGTGTGAATTGTAACACAGTTTAAGTGTGAATTTTAGCACAGATTAAGGCTCACTTCCACACAAATTAATCGTTTCTAAGTAGGCAATCTGTTGAATAAACTGTGTCAAAGCAAACACTATTGCCGTGTCCGTGTGAAAATTAACACTGATTTTTAGCGTACGTAATTTACAAGCGCATTGTGCGAAAAATTAATAAAATTGGCGTTGAACTTTTACATACGTGTGTGTGAATCTTGGCACGGGTTAAGTGTGCATATTAACACATATTAAGTGTGAATTTTAACACAGTTTAAGTGTGAATTTTAGCACAGATTAAGGCCAAGTTCCACAAAAATTAAACGTTTCTAAGCAGGCAACCTGTTGAATAACTGTGCCAAAACTAACACAATCGCCGTGTCCGTGTGAAAATTAACACTGATCTTTAGGATAAGTAATTTACACGCGCATTGTGAGAAAAATTAATAAAATTGGCGTTGAACTTTTATATACGTGTGTGTGAATCTTGGCACGGATTCAGTGTGAATATTAACACATATCAAGTGTGAATTTTGGCACTGATTAAGTTTGAATTTCGGCATAGATCAAGGTTGAGTTGCACCAACGTCATCGTTCACTAACCTCAGATTATACACAGGACTTTGTTCTCTTTAATTCGAGATTAACTTTGGTTGTTATTGGCGCCATTGATGAAGTTGGTACGATTTTTAACACAGAATAAGTGTGCCTTTTGTCACTGATTAAGTTGAATTTGAACACAGATTTAGTGCGAATTTTATCACAGATAAGGCTGAGTTACACCATCGTTGTTGTTAACTAATCTTCACTAGCAGATTGAGGATAGTTGGGTCCCCAAAGCAAATTATATTTGAACTTTCTTTACGTAAAATTTGACATTAATTAAGTGTGAATTTTAACACAGATTAAGTGTGAAAATTTTCATAGATTAAGTGTGAAATTTGACATAGATTAAAGTGTGAATTTTAGCACAGATTAAGTGTGAAATTTGACTTAGATTAAAGTGTGAATTTTAACACAGATCATATGTGAAATTTAACATAGATTAAAGTGTAAATTTTAACACACATTAAATGTGAAATTTGATTTAGATTAAATGTGAATTTTAACACGGATTAAGTATGAATCTTGACATAGATTAAAGTGTGAATTTTAACACAGATTAAATTTGAAATTTAACATGGTTTAAAGTGTGATTTTTAACAGGAATTAAGTGTGAATTTTAATATTGATTGAGCGTGAATTTTCACACAGATTAAT
Source organism: Serrognathus titanus (assembly GCA_039766575.1). Classification (NCBI taxonomy): domain Eukaryota; kingdom Metazoa; phylum Arthropoda; class Insecta; order Coleoptera; family Lucanidae; genus Serrognathus; species Serrognathus titanus. The sequence continues at coordinate 61,942,607 of CM077914.1, forward strand.
TGTGATTCTTGTTACGTGTTTTATATTTATATGTTTAAATCAGTTGAGAATACGAACGTGGAAAAAGTAAATCAAATTTCTCACATGTCAAAAAATTATTGTTCGTGATCATTATGGTAATTACAGACTTGAACTAAGTTTTTAAAATAACGCAGCATCAATTTAATTAAATGCATGGTTGAAGGCTCTTTTTGATAAATGCGCTTTCATTCTACGACTTTTTGTTACGATTATGAAATGAATCTTATGCATTATTAAAGCAGTTTACACTTTATGTAATTTATACTTTGTATGATTAAACTTTCTTTGTTTCCTGGTAATTGTTTCTCCAGGACTTTACGACGGTAATTTCCGGTAAACGTTGCCGTAAATTTGCCATAATAAAATATAGTAATACACCTTTCGCCGGACCTGATTATTCAAACGTTAATAAAAACTATCCCACATTTGCATCGACTTCCATTGTCCGTAGCTGCGTAAATGTCATTTATTATTTATTTATTGAAGGCAAATTAATGCGCGCCAGCTTTCTCACGCTCGTTAGCAGTGGGTACCCGAACGATTCAAATTCCGGGCAGGAAACGAAATTCATTTTTAACATCAGCATCAGGAGTGGAAAAATCTCTTCGCCCCGATTAAGAGGCAGCTCGCATCGCGACCACTTGACACACCGGAGATTTACAAGTCCCCGGAGTGGTCGCGTTCAAGTCGTTTCGGCCTTTAATTCATCAAGAGTTGTCACAGAGCTGGTGACGGCCGACGGATCACGATTTGTAATTCCGTGAAATCGAATTGGTCACAAATTGATTCCTTCTCGAATCGAACCGAGGAGGAGGCGGCGGCGGTGGCGCGGTAATTAAACGATTTAATGAGCTTTTTTTTTGTTCATGGCGATTTGATGTCAGTCAGTCAGTTAGTCAGTCGGCAGCAAAAACACGACCTTCAGGAATCGCACGTCGACGTCAAAGAATTACCTTTTTGCAACGTGCTGGACCAACGAACGCGTATCTACCTTTCCAAATATGGACAACAACAATAAAATTTTGATTCTAAATTGCGTTTGCTTTCGCTACCTTGATACACAAGTACAAAGTAAGTAAGTAACTGCTCGAATTATCGCCGTCCATAAATCGTCGCATTACCGCACTTAAACAGGCCGCGCAAAAGTCGTTAGATTTCCATTTTCAAGCGGCGCGCATTTGCATCAGGCTCATACAATTTATCAGCGCGCATAAATCGCATCGCATTGTATACATACGAGCGCGTAAATCCAGTGAATGATTAGAATTGATCCGGGATTTGCATAAGCGTCGCTCGCCTAATCGCGCATTGAAATCTCCGGGACTTACTTATATGCTAATTGACGCGCTCGCATCGCGCGAACGTTTTGTTTATTACGTGTTTCAGGTGTTTCTCGGGGCTAATTATAGAGAATAAGTCGGCGGAAAACGGACGTCGCAGTGTCAATTCATCGTGTATACGTAAATGTAATCTGACTCTGTCATCTTGTGGGCGCTTCATTCATATCATGAAAGTCTACCAGACCTAACGCGTCTGACAAGACCAAAACAAGAAAACCTCGCCTGTCACTTCGCTCAGACACGAGGAGATATTATTATAATAATGTTTCAGTGAACGTTTGCGCTGGAGATACGAAGCTTACCTAATGGACAATGCGACACGCCGAGGATTATGTTTAATACGAAACGAAACTGTGCTCCACCAAATTATTAGATTTCCTTGATCGTTCTGAAACCAAATCAATTCTAACTAGGTACGTGTGAAAATTAACACTGGTATTTGATGTAAATAATTTACATGCGAGAAATTAACACAATCGGTGGTGAAACTTTACGTACGTTTGTGTGAATTTTAGCACGGGTTAAGTGTGAATTTTAACACGGGTTAAGTGTGAATTTTAACACAGATTAATGTGTGAATCTTAACACGGAATAAGTGCGAATTTTGACATTGATTGGCTGTGAATTTTAGCACAGATTAAGTGTGAATTGTAGCGCAGATCTTTGGTTTAATTAGAAATTAACTTCACTTGACGTCGGTGTAACTGTACATTGATTTGTGATTTTTTACACAAATCATGTGTGAATTTGAATAGCTACAGATTAAGTGTAAATTTTGACATTGAGTCAGCATGAATTTTCACACAAGTTAAGTGTGAATCTTGACACTGATTAGTGTGAAGTTTAACACGGATTATGTGTGAATTTGAATATAAATTAAGTGTGAATTTGAATCAGTATTCATTTTGATAGTGATTTAGTGTAAATTTTAACACAGATTAAGTGTGAATTTTGGTACAGGTCAAGCTTGAATTGCACCGACGTCGTTGTTAGCTAACCTTAGATTAAACATAGGATTTTCTCACTTCAATTCGAGATTAAATTTAATTAATGTCGATGTTGGTGTAATTGATGTTGGTGTGATTTTTAACACAGAATAAGTGTACATTTTCTCACTGATTATATGTGAATAGCAAGACAGATTAAGTGTGAATTTTAGCACAAATAAGGCTAAGTAGCACCAACGTCGCTGTTAACTAATTAATTCTGGATTAAGGATGAGTAATTGAGGCCCCTAGGCGAATTATATTTGGGAACCCCCCCCCCCAAACGTACGACAATTGGGAGCCACTGCTAATTAACCTTAAACTTAAATAGACGTCGGTAGAACTGTAAATTGGTGTGATTTTTAACTCGGCGTAAGTGTGCACTGATCAAGTGCGAATTTTAACATATAATAAATGGGAATTTTTAAATATTAATTTATTGACTATTTAAACTCAACATATTATATATTTTTTAATTCAGAAGGAAATGATCTTTCCTTCCCGCGAACAATGTACAGAAAACTCCATTTAAAATATCTCTCCACAAGATAATACGTCTAAAACTCTAAGACTTTTGCATTTAGAGTTTTCCTCTAGCTCCTAAAATGGAGTCTCTAGATAGAGTACAAAATATTTAACAAAAAAAAAAACACCTGTACATTAGTGTGATTTTTAACACAGATTATGTGTGAATTTTGATACTGATTAAGTGAGAATTTTGACAGTGATTAAGTGTAAATTTTAACACAGATTTAGAGTGAATTCTAGCACGGATTAAGGTTGAGCTGTACTAGAATTAATCGCTTCTAGGAAAGTATATTGTTGAAGAAACTGTGTTAAAACTAACACAATCGCCATGTCATTTGGGATCCGTGTGAAATCTTAGTGTAAATACATACGTAATGCATTTTGATTCTGGTTAAGTGTGAATGTTAACACAAGTTAAGTGGGAATCTTAACACAAGTTAAGTGTGAATGTTAACACAAGTTAAGTGTGAACAGATTGGGTATGAATTTTAACACAGCTACGTGTGAATTTTGGCACAGATCAAGATTCACTTGCACCAACGTCGTTGTTAACTAACCTTGGATTAAATATAAGACTTTCCTCGCTTTAATTTGAGATTAACTTTAATTGATTTTAGTGCAATTGATGTTGTGATTTTAACACCGAATAAGTGTGCATTTTGACATTGATTAATTGAGAATTTTGACAAAGATTAAGTGTGAACTTTAACGCACATTAAGTGTGAATTTTAACACAGATTAAGTGTGAATTTTAACACAAATTAAGTGTGGATTTTAACGCGGTTTAAAGCTGAGTTGCACCGACATCGTTGTTAACTAATTTTTATCGGCGGATTAAGGATAGTGGGGCCCCTTAGACGAAGTATATTTGGAGATCCCCAAAAAATGCAGTAATTTTTTTTCTTATTTTAAAACACTATAAAAAGCCCCCCTCCCGCAAAGCTTAATGGGTAATCCACCGCTGCTAATCTTAGATTAAACTTAAAACTTACTTCGCTTTAATTCGAGATTAACTAATTGATGTCGGCGCAATTGATAATTAGTGTGATTTTTAACACAGATTAAATGTGAATTTTGTTACTGATTATGAGTGAATTTTGGCACTGATTAATTGTAAATTTTAACACATATTAAGAGTGAATTCTAGCACAGATTGAGTGTGTGAATTATAATACAGATTAAGTGTGAATTATGGCACAGATTGAGTACGTGATTTTTAACACAGATTAAGTGTGAATTTTGTTACTGATTAAGAGTGAATTTTGGCACTGATTAATTGTAAATGCTAACACAGATAAAGTGTGAAATCTGGCACAGATTAGGTAAGTGAATTATAACACAGATTAAGTATGAATTCTGGCACAGATCGAGTAGGTGAATTATAACGCAGATTAAGTGTGAATTTTAACACTGATTGAGTGTGAATTTTGTCAGATTTTTAACACAGATTAAGTGTGAATTTTGTTATTGATTAAGAGTGAATTTTGGCACTGATTAATTTAAATGTTAACACAGATAAAGTGTGAATTCTGGCACAGATTAGTTCTGTGAATTATAACACAGATTAAGTGTGAATTCTGGCACAGATTGAGTATGTGAATTATAACACAGATTAAGTGTGAATTTTGACACTGATTCATTGTAAATTAACACAGATTAAGTGTGAATCTGGCACAGATTAAGTGTGTGAATTATAACACAGATTAAGTGTGTGAATTATAATACAGATTAAGTGTGAGTGGTGGCACAGATTGAGTATGTCAATTGTAACACTAATTAAGTGGTGAATTTGAACAGATTTTTAACACAGATTAAGTGTGACGTTTGGCGCTGATTGAGTATGAATTTCAACACAGAAAAGTTCTCACCGCCACGATGTTTTTAACACCACAGGAGTATGGCGATACTCGTGGTTTCGAGAGTGTTAAGTGTGAATTTAGATATTGTTTAAGTGTGAAGTTTATCACAGATTAAGTGTAAATTTTTGGCACAAATTAAGTTTCGCAAAAGTCACTAATGTAAGATTAAACATGAGAGTTTATTCGCTTTAAGTGAAGATTAACTTTAAGTGGACTTTAGTGTGATTTTTGAATCAGATTAATTGTGAATTTTGACACTGAAAAAGTGTGAATTTTGGCACAGATCACAGTGATTTCTGCCATAACACAGATTAAGTGTGAACCTTCACAATAATCGAGTGTGAATTTTAGTACAGATTAAGTAACAGTTTTCACACTGATTAAGTGTGTTTTTGGTGGAATTCTTTATGGGTACGGAAAATTGCACCCTTTTAATGCGCAACCCGAAAACTTTCTAAACGCAAAGCGGTCGTAGTATAAATAAAGAGCAGCTCGAAGCGAAGCGACGGTAATTAATCTCTTAGCCGGGCGTAACCTTAAAATAAAAGCAAACGGAACGAACGCAACTTTATGTTTGATAAAGACAAATATTTCCCGTCGATTTTGGATTTTACCGCGCCAGTAAAATAAATCGTCACCTCTTCGTCGTCGCAGGGCGTTCCCGTTCGAGTTCATTCATAGAAAGCGTTCCATGTTTGTCGAACGCAACGGCGTGTGAGAAAATAATTTAGTTGTTCGTGTGGTACTACGCTTTTCGACAGGTAAGCAAACAGGCGGTACTCCTCGCAGGTGCATAAAGCAGGAAGCATTTGTTTGAATTGCTGACATTTTGATCATAGTTGCCGTTGTGTGCGTTCTAGTCAACCGCATTGTGATGGAAATGTCGCCACTTCAAATGAACTAGCAGCTGACCATCCCTTTCTATAATCTGGAGCAGACGGGGGTATTAGTATCTTGTATTAGTTTCTTGGTCACATCATTTGTCTAACCGACTCCCGTAATATTTCATCTGTCCTCCTTGGGCACGATATGGCACGCACGAAAAGGGTTGATCGAGACTCGGGGATGACAACAACATTAGTTTCTTTCTCCGAAGATGATTTATTATCGTGCGCTGCTCGTTCTTTTCGTTTTTGTTTTCTTTTGCTTTATTTGTTTTCATTCGACGTATGAAACCCGCGTTCTCGTTTAAAGCGATTAGTTTCAGCGGACGACTTACGTTTAAAAAAAAAAAAACTTAATTTATTATCTATCGACGTGCACGCGTGGATGAAATCGATGAGAATTTCAGTTCTTGATCTATCATTGAAGTCTCTGATGTTACGCTGATATTTCATTAATTTTTTCTATTGTGAAACTTAAAAATCATTTAATGACTTTAGCAATTGACTCCAAAACCAAAGAAAAAAGTTGCTTCCGTGTTAGTGGTCAATTAAAATTTAAAATATTTACTTTCTCCATATCCTCAAGATAAAAAGCCAAAGAGAAAAGTCTTTTATATTCCTTAGAAATTTTGGAAGTTAACAGAGGGCCTAGAAATGGTGAAATGCTAAGATTAATAAACTTGACAACGAATGGATCGAAGGTTGCAATAAGAACGGAAGAGTTTGTCCTCAATAAGGGCCTCATACAAGGAGACGCACGTCGAGTTTCTGGATGCTGAAGTATCATGGAAAAACCTCCTCGCAGCTCTCAGAATTATGCAAACGGATAATTACCAAACACTGTTTAAATTGAAACTGGCCCCTGACATACATTGCTGCAACATCGAGTTTGATTACTGGAAGATCCTGGAAGTACCTCCTCATAACTCTCAGTTACGAAGGAAATTCAGAGATGACGCCGTCGTTTTAATCAGATTGAATATTGAAATTGGCCTCTGAAAAACATTGCATCGTTGATTCTGGATACTGGAAGATTCTGGAAAAACCTCGCAACTCTTAGAATCACGTAGGAGTTTCCTTACCATCGTTTGAATTCGTCGACTGAAAATTAAAACTGGCCCATGACAAGTATTGCAACATTAATTCTATTCTGGATGCTGGAAGATTCTGGAAGAGCCTTCATTCAACTCTTAGTTATGATGGAAATCACAGAATGACGCAAAAACCTTCTTATCATCGTTTTAATTAGATTGTATATTAAAACTGGCCCCTAACAAACCTGGAACATTGATTCTGGATACTGGAGGATTCTGGAAAAACCTCTCAACTCTTAGAATGACGCAAGAGTTTCATTGTCATCATTTAAATTCATTGACTGAAAATTAAAACTTGCCTAAGACAAGCATTGCAACATTAATTCTATTCTGGATACAGGAAGATTCTGGAAGAACCTCCTTTCAACTCTCACTTATGAAGGAAATTCACAGAATGACGCCAAAACCTTCTTACGGTTGTTTTAATCAGATTTAAAATTAAAACTTGCCCCTGACAAACGCTGCAACATTGATTCTGGATACTGGAAGATTCTGGAAAAACTGGCAGCTCATAGAATGAAGCAAGTGTTTCATTGTCATCGTTTAAATTCATTAATTGAAAATTAAAACTGGCCTAAGACAAGCATTGCAACATTAATTATATTCTGGATACTGGAAGATGCTGGAAGATGCTGGAAGAGTCTCCATTCAACTCTTAGTTATGAAGAAAATTCACAGAATGACGCAAAAACCTTCTTACGGTCGTTTTAATCAGATTTAAAATTAAAACTAGTCCCTGACAAACACTGCAACATTGATTCTGGATACTGGAAGATTCTGGAAAAACTGGCAGCTCATAAAATGAAGCAAGTGTTTCATTGTCATCGTTTAAATTCATTGATTGAAAATTAAAACTGGCCTAAGACAAGCATTGCAACATTAATTATATTCTGGATACTGGAAGATGCTGGAAGAGTCTCCATTCAACTCTTAGTTATGAAGAAAATTCACAGAATGACGCAAAAACCTTCTTACGATCGTTTTAATCAGATTTAAAATTGAAATTGGCCCCTGACAAACACTGCAACATTGATTCTGGATACTGGAGGATTCTGGAAAAACCTCGCAACTCTTAGAATGACGCAAGAGTTTCCTTACCATCGTTTGAATTCGTCGGCTGAAAACCAGAACTGCCCTATGCGAGACATTGCAACGTTGACTGTATTCTGGATACTGGAAGATTCTGGAAGAGTCTCCTTAAAACTCTCAGTTATGACAGTTAGAATGACGCAAAAACCTCCTTACCGTCGTTTAAATCAGATTTAAAATTGAAACTGGTCCCTGACAAGCATTGAAACGTTGATTCTGAAAAGTGGAAGTTCCTGGAGAAACCTCGAAACTATCAAGATGACGCAAAAGCCTCAGACTAAAATTGGGTCCTGAAAAATGTTGCAATATTGACTCCGGATACTGGAAGATTCTGGAAAGACTATTGACATCTGGCAAACATTGAACATTCTGGAACTAATTGATACTTTCTTGATTAAGTTAAACTATGACAATTGAAAGCTATTGTCGACAAGAATTAATTCTGGAAAGTCTCTTTAGTTTCTTGTCCCCTTGAACGAGACTTTCACTAAGGATAAATCAGACTCAACGATTGAGGAGCGTTGTTTTAGTTACCGTCCTCTCTCTCTCTCTCTCTCTCTCTCTCGCTTATTTAAGGTTTCCAGTGAATTGATTTCACTCTGGATGATAATGTAATCCAATGTAAATCATTGGTAAATTGCTTATTTTCATTGAATTTCCTTTGTGTTGTGTGCAGTTGTTTCAACTACCTATTCCAACCTCATTACCTCACTCAAAAAAATCCAGAGCGCTGATTAGATTCTGGATAATGTAATTTAATGTAAATCATTTTTAAATTGCCTTTTTTCATCGATTTTCCATTGTTTTGTGTGTAGTTGTTTCAACTACCTATTCCAGTCTCGCTGCCTCACTCAAGAAATCCAGAGCGCTGATTCGGCTCTGGATAATGTAATACAATGTAAGACATTTTTCAAGTTTTCGTTATCGGAATGTAATTTCCTCGTTTTTCTTTTGTTTCGCGTTTAGAAAGTTCAGTTTCAACCACCAATATTGTCATTAGTGTCTTACTTAGGTCATCCAGTCTGTTGATTTAATTTTGGACGATGTAATCTAATGTAACTCGCTTTTAAATTAAACTTTCTCGTTGTTTCTCTTTTGTTTTTTCCACGTAGAAAGGATCGCAGTTGCTTCGACTACCGATTCGGCCTCAAGAAATCCAGTGAATTAATTCGATTCGGGACAATGTAATCCAATGTAAGTCACTTGACAAGTTTTCGTTATTGGAATGTTGTTTCGTCGTTGTTCATTTGTTTCACACTTAGGAAGTTTAGTTTCAACCACCGATTATTGTCTTACTTAGAGCATCCAATCAGCTGATTTCATTTTGGATAATGTAATCTAATGTAACTCACTTTTAAATTCGAATTATTTATCGTTTTTCATAATGTTGCTTCGAGTATCAATTTCGGCATCACGATAACAAGAAATCCAGCGAGATGATTTGATTCAAGTCAATGTAATGCAATGTAAGTCAGTTTAAATTTGAATTTTTCTTTTTTGAAATATTTTGACCCTTCATCGTTTTTTGTTTGTTTTCATTTAGGAATAATTTCGACTATCGATTGCCGCCCTCACTCTCTTGCTTAAGGTCTTCAGTGGAAGCAGCAGCATTTCGGCAAATGTAATGTAACATAATGTAAACAATTGCGTCAATTGTGTTCGGGATGATGTAATACAATGTAAGTCAGTTTTAAATTTGAATTTTTCGGTCCAATTTCGTCCCTTTTCTTTTGCTTTACACTCACTGAATGTAACTCGTGAGATGATGGGATTCGGGGCAATGTAATACAATGTAAGTCACTTTAAAAAACTGAATTTTTCAAATTTGGAATGTTTCGGTGGTAAGACTCGTCGCTTTTCTTTTGTTTTACGTTTGCTTAAATGTAACAAGTGAGATGATTTGATTGTGGATGATGTAATGTATTTATATTCGAATACTTTCCTTCAGGAGACTCTTGGTGATACAGTCATCATTTTTGTTTTGTTTTCATTTAGGAATCTTTCGACTATCGATTGCCGCCCTCACTCTCTTACTTAAGGTATCTAGTGAGAATTTACTTCACTTCGGATGATGTAATGAAACGTAATGTGAACAATTGCGCCAATTGCAATCAAAACCGACTTGCAACAAAATTTCTGAGTACTTTAAAATTATTTTAGGAATACTTCAGTGATCTGCCCGTCGCATTTCCTCTTTTGTTTGAACATAGAAATGTATCCAGTAAATGTTTGATTTGATTTTGGTTAATGTAATGTAAGAGTGTAAGTATGAAAACTTCTTTTCGTTAGAAAAAGTGTTGAAGTTTTTTTACTATTTGGTAACCGTATTATTAAAAACAAAATGTAACTAAAACCAAATAGATTCTAGGTTCAAATTTCCTAAACCGAAAATCATCGTCACTTTTGAGGGTTTCTCTAAAATAATTAAAACATTTTTGCGATAGTGAGCTTTTGAATTACTTTATTAAAAAAAAAAGTTTGTGTCCTCACGTATCGTTGAAGTCTCTCGCAGTACGCTTAAATATTTCGCAGGAAAAAGCTAATAAATCTCGGCCACTGTTGTTGGATGTAGCAGGAAATTACGCATTTGTTAACATGTAGCACACAGACACTTATGTCAGAATATATTAATATTAAAATTAAATATTGCGCTTATTAATTAATACGTACGCTCGATTAACAAATCGCTCGGAGATAAATTTAGCGGCCGATTCCACGAACGCATACGTTCGTGCATACGTCGAGTGGTCGTGCGTGTATTGATTCTTTAAAGTTTTTAGCCCGGAGAAGATAATCTAAGCTGGTGGCAATAAAAACGGTCCGAATGCCGAAACGGACAGGGTAATGTAAAAATCATGCCACTTCATTACAAGGTTGGGGCCGCATCGGCTTCTTCATTTCCGCGTCCGCCGGCGGGCGGCGCTCGCAGCGTCCGCGCGAGAAGGACGGTCGCATTTGGACGTAGCACGGACCATAAGGATTCTGGATATTAGTCCACGGTAGTGCCGAGTTTTTTGTCGGCCGCGTGGTGACATACCTTCGGCGGTGGAATCCGCTAGATAAGGGGTTAACATATTGCCGAGACAGCGACCGAAGATAACAACTGAATGATCAAGCGTTCTCACGCTCTGACTTTCTTCTCCTCGTCGTTCGCGCTGCTCCGCTGCCTTATTCGTGTGTCGTTTTAAGCTTTTTGCAATTAAGATCCCGATACCGTCCTCATTTGTACCGCGGTCAGCGCCATCTAGGACACTATCTCATATTTTAAAGTACGCATAAAAATCACTCTCTCAAGAGCGAGAGAGAGTTACGACGTCTCGGAGATTTTCGTCTTGATACTATTTTGCCCGACATTTCCTTATTTTTAGTCCACGGAGACTTTTCCCTTTCATCTTATAAGCGATCTGATTCCAGGAACGCTTTACCAGAACTGATTCGATCAAAACGCGCCACAGCAAACATCAAAACTCAGAAATCTTTTTCATGTCTTGTCATAAGTGGCAAACATGTCTATTAACAGACTGAACGACTTTAGTTAAGTTAAATTATAAATTCTTGATTAAAACTCAAACGTCAATGGTCTAGCTTAAAAAATTAAAAATTGACCTACCACTAGAGAACATTATCTTTTCTTTGAAAACCTTCGTTCGTTCGTGAGAATGAAACTCCAGCGAAATGCGCGGTCACTCGGTCAATGTCGCCGCCCATGTGCAATTCGATAACGAAAGAACCTTCACTCGTGTTGATTAGTGTAGTAATTAATTATAACTCAATTTTTACGTATTGTTAATACAGTTTATCACTACTGCTCATAAAAGTGTGGACATTTATACCAATACACAGAATATTAGTCTTAGTTAACTTAGCCTTTTGTTTCTGTTTCGCTTCAACACAAAAAATTCACTGTTTATTAATTTTTTAATTTTTTTAACCTTATTTGTTTTAAGTCAGTATTTTGAATCGGATTTCTACACGAAATCGACCGTCTTTTGTTTTATTTAACTTTTTTTATTTTGTATGTTCCTCTTTTGAGCCAGATTTGTACACAAAATCGACCGTCTTTTGTTTGTTTTGTACTTTTTGATTGTTGTTCTGAATTTTCATTTTGAGATTGATCGTCATTTGTTTCTCTTTCAATTTTTGCATTTATTTTTCTCTTTCTAAATTATTTAGTTTTTTTTTTTTTTTAATTTTCGTTGTAATATTATTGTTATTACTTTTTTAATTTATTGTAAAATTTATTGATTTTCGTCGTCCTGAAATTGTTTCATTTTCAAAACCATATTTTTTTTTATCGAAATCGAAATCGACTGTTAGTCTTTTTTGTTTCTAACGTTTTTCTCTTTGCTTGTTTAGTTTTCATTTTGCAGTCGATTGTCATTTATTTTTATTTCTTTTTTTTTATTTCTTGTTTCCTGTTTCAAAATTCCTTTTTATTTTTTCCGTTTTTATTCCGAAACCGATCGTCATTTGTTTCTGTTTCGCTTTAATCACAAGAATTATTCAATTTTTTTTTTAATTTTCTTCTCTTAAAACTTTATTTGTTTTAAGTCAGTATTTTGAATCAGATTTCTACACGAAATCGACCGTCTATTGTTTGTTTTGGTTTTTATTCATTAAATTTTCATTTTGAAATCGATCGTCAATTTTTTCAATTATTTTTCTCTTTCTAAATTATTTAGTTTTTTTTTTTTCATTTTCGTTGTAATATTATCGTTACCACTTTTTTTAATTTATTAAAAAAATTATTATAAAATTATTTCATTTTTAAGACCATATTTTTTATCGATATCGAAATCGACTGTCAGTTTTTGTTGTTTCAAATTTTTTCTTTTTGCTTGTTTAGTTTTCATTTCGCAGTCGATTGTCATTTGTTTTTATTTCTTTTTTTTTTATTTCTTGTTTCCTATTTCAAATTCCTTTTTATTTGTTCCGTTTTTATTTCGAAACCGATCGTCATTTGTTTCTGTTTCGCTTCATCACAAGAAATTTTTTGTAATTTTTTAAAAAAATTTCTGCTCTTAAAACTTTATTTGCTTTAAATGAGTATTTTGAATTAGATTTCTACACGAAATCGACCGTCTTTTGTTTGCTTTGTGTTTTTTGGTTTTCATTCATGGAATTTTCATTTTGAAATCGATTGTCATTTGTTTTGTTTGTCCTCTTTCTCTTTCAATTATTTCAATTATTTTTCTCTTTCTAAGTTATTCAGCTTTTTTTTTAAATTTTCGTTGTAATATTATTATTATTACTTTTTTAAAATTTATTATAAAATTTATTGATTTTCGTCGTACTGAAATTGTTTCATTTTGAAGATCATATTTTTTTTATCGACGTCTAAATCGACTGTCAGTCTTTTTTGGTTTCTAACTTTTTTCCTTTTTGCTTGTTTAGTTTTCATTTCACAGTCGATTGTCATTTATTTCTATTTCTTTTCTTTATTTTTTGTTTCTTGTTTCAAATTCCTTTTTATTTGTTCCGTTTTCATTCCAAAACCGATCGTCATTTGTTTGTTTTTTTCTTTTTCGCTTCTTTTTTAATAATAATAATAATAACGTTTATTGGATGTAAATGATTTATTGATCTTAAGTCAAGTGTCCTGATCCTGAACTGAATTCTCTTTTGGTTCGTCGTTTATTTCTTTTACCTTTTTCTTCTTCTTCCTATAAATTTATTGCTTGATTGGGAAATCATTGTTTTCTTTTTTCTGTTTCGTTTCTGCTTTGTTATTCTAACGTCCAAACCAATCCCAATCCATTTCGTTTTGGTCTTCTTCTTCTTCTTCTCATTCTTCCTGTTCCTAATCTTTACTTCCTTTTTTCTGACTTGCTTCTGTTTTTTTTGCTTTAAAGTCAAACTAGTCCCAATTTCAAGTAGATTTCTCTTTTGGATTTGTAATTTTTTCTTTCACAACGTTCTGGTCTTCTTCTTTTTTATTGTTTGAGCCCCAGTTTATATTTTTATTCCATTTTTGTTTTGTCATTTTTCCAAGATTTTCCACTTTTGGTTTTGTCAATTTTTTTGTTTCACAGCGTTCTGTGTTCGTGTAAAAAAATTGTTACTTTCTTCACATTTTTCCTATCTTTTTAATTCTTATCTTATGTTTTATTTCTCCAAATGTTTGATTTTTGTTTTTCATTTTCATACGCTTGAGGTTCTATAAAATTCTTTTACGGTTTTTAAAAATTTTTGTCGAAGTCCCTTGATCGTGTTTTATTTTTTTAACGTTTTTTAAAACCATTTATTTGATTTTTTTAAATATTTTTTAATGTTTTTGAGTTGCCCATTCGTCACAATTTTTTATTCAAAGACTTTTGTTTTTTGTTTTCGAATTTGCTGAGGTCCTGCAACCAAACTCCTTTACGATTTTAATCAGTTTCTTTTTTCTGTTTAAACGTTGTTCAAAATTCTTGATCGTTTCTTATATTTTTAGATTTTTCAAAACTTTTTGAGTGAATTTTGAATCTCTTGCCTTTTCTATTCGTGCATGTTTAAGTCTTCAATGTGCGTTTTCTTTTTTCTTTTCGAATTTCTTGCTGAAATTGATCGTCCTTTGTTTTTTTAGGTTCTTTAAAACTTTTCGTGTAATTAACTTAGAATTACGTCTGCAAGAAAGTTGTTTTTCATATTTTTTAAGTATTTCAATTTTTTTAATAATTCATATAGTTTGAGGTTCTGTAATAAAATTCGTCCACGATTTGAATACGCATTTTTGAATTTTTTTGAGGTTTTCAAAAACTTCTATGTGAATTAAATCCCCAAGTTGGCAAAAACAAGACTTTTCTTCATGTTTTCTCCAATATTTAAAATTTTTCTTTTTGTTTCTATTCGTCACAATTTTTTATTTAGATTTGCTCGTCTTCTTTCTTTCGAACTTTGTAAACCATCCTCGGTTACAGAGAACGGCACCATCTGGTGCATAATGGAGAATAATTTAATTTTTTCACTACGTCACATTAAGAGATAAGCTTTTTCTTCTTTTTTTTTTTTATTATAGAAGCTGTGGTTTTATAAAAAATAAATCACAGTTATAGTTGGACTTGAAGAACTTTAGAATGAAGAATGAATTAGCAGCGCCATCTGTTACAGGGCGGAAGAAGCTTATCATCAAAATATATAATTTTCTTTTAATTTCTTACCAATTTCGAATTTCAATCGACTTCTTACGTTCGACTTTACTGCTAATTGAACTTTTGGTTGCAGAAGAAAGAGCAGATTAAGAAAGGTATTATATCACAACTGATTTTTGTTTCATTTTCTGCCATTTTTTTTTTTTAATTCGAATAACGCCAACAATTATTGTTTTGTTCCATTCATAGTTGATCACAAAAATAACAATGCGAAAGATGATTTCCAAATAAAGTGACCAGATTTGGCACTAAATCAGTTATGATGAAATCACTAACTCAACTTGCCTGAAATTTCAACAGAAAGTCACCGGATCTAGTGACAAAATCAAAATCACCCCCAATACCAACAGACGAAAATTGATTCGCAGTGCGAATTCCTGAACGCACCCCTCAAGCTTGTTATACAGTACCTTACCGAATTAAGAATGAATGACTAAACGTGACTAAAGCAAACGTAAATAGAAGAAAATTTATGACACTCTCGCGTAGCTACACCAATCCTTTATGTAAAAAAGGCACCTAATAATTGCGTTTCTTGAGGCAACGTGACTATCATAAAAATGCAATTAAAATGTCTCATACTTAGATCATCAGCTAATTGATTTTATGACCGTTCCCGCACAAACGTTAATTATTTTCCGCCTAATAACTGAAAGAAACACTTCGTACAGTGTTTATTGCATATTAGCACAGATTGTGAAATTTGTTTTGCAACAACCTCGTCGTATAATTTAGATTTCTCAGTTTAATCAGAGAACGGAACGTTATTAAGTTCTAAACTATCGAAACTTTTTTATTTTCAAAAGCACGTGTCCAAATTAGATTTACAAAAAAAAATACGCTTTTCATCATGTTTCCAAGCCTCTAGTAATTTCTTATTTATTTTATTTTTGCTTTTATTTTATAAATTAACTGGTAATAGCATAACTTATTAAAGAAATCTAATCAACATAAAATTGAAACATTTTGAAAATGTTTACTACTTGTTATGGCGTCATTCAAAGAGAAAGTCGCTCAGAATGTCGGGAAATCAAAATTATGTTGGCAGTATCATGCATCTCACGTCAAGTTGGACGGACAGTTTGAGGTTATGTTTCATAAACGTAAGAATTTACTGGCCACTTTAACGAGAATTCTTTTCAATTATGCTCTGATTGCAATGTAATTATAACTGGAAGTTGCTTACGACTTAAGAAAAAGTTGGATAATAGCGAATGGTTTATTTTAAACATAACCTGAAACTGACAGACGAGAAACGAGGTGTAGCCAACATAAAATAAATTTCTAAGCTTTCTAGTCGACTTTTTCCCTCGATCATGTGGTAGAAACTAATTTAAATGCTTTTCCGGGTATACAATAAAGAAAAAACATCAATTCGCATTTTCCGTTAGAAAATTTAAAGTGCACGTTTTGTTTTCCATGGAAAATAATTTGGTAAAATTTTTATTACATAAACACTGGCCGTTCACACCAGAAATGGGGCATTCGAATCATCCTCGAATTTGGAAGAGTTGCGTTAAGTTGGCAATAAGCGAATCAATGTTTTGGTAAATTAGCATTGAGCTCGGTTTCCTTATAATGCGGGAGATGGCGCTTTCGACTTTCACTGTAATTAGAAATCATTTCCCTGATGAATCAATGAAAATATAAACATTTCGGTTGCAATAAGTTAGTAGTAAGCAAGTGACGTTTCTGTGAATTAAATTAAGGACACTGTTCACTTATTATTATGCAAAAGATGGCGCTTTCGACTACTCATTGTAACTGAACGTCAAGTTGTGAAAGTCTAAATATTTCGGAGATAGAATTTGGAAGATGTGAAATAAGTTGAGGATCAATAAGCGAAGGAATGTTTTTGGTAATTAAAAAAAAGGGCGAAGACATGACAGAAACAGGTGAACTACGCCCTCTTCTACCCAAAGCGAAGTCCATTTATTTGTCACGATGACAGATGACAACAAACGACAAGATGACGGGCATCAAGAAACGTCAAAATGACAGTTGTAAGGAAGGTAAAATTGCTAGACGTCGACAAATGTCAAGTAATGTCATACAGACAGATACGGGCGAAATGTCACGTTGACATACACGTAATAAAACAACAGCGATTGTCGAAAAAAAAATTACGACCGCCTTTCGATGAATTAAAGCGAAACCGCATTCGTTCCTGATTGGCCAACAAATAGGATTTGGTCGCTAAGACAATCTACGGAGCAAACACAAAAAACTGAACCTTGACGATTGAGATACAGCTTTGCTCGTCGTTGATTCGAGTATGCATCCCCCCCCCCCCATATGAAAATGCCCTATAAATGCGAGATCGCAAGCTAATCCAATTTTGTGTCTTCTTGTGCAGAGAATACTTAATTCAGCTCTCGGGCAACACTCATATCACTGCTTGCGCAGCATTTTGTCGAGCAACCACACACAATATTACTGTTTGTGTAGTATTTTGTTGAGCAATCACCACAACAGTACTGCTTATACAGCATATTGTCGAGCAAACTCCCCTTGCCACTGCTTGCGTAGGATTTTGTCGAGCAATCCAGCTTAGTGTATCTTGTGCAGAGAATACTCAATTCTACACCAGCCCTCGTGCGATACACATGTGTCTTGGCGTTGACCGACCCTGAGCAGCACTCACACCACTGCTTGCGCAGCATTTTGTCGAGAAACCACACACAATATTACTGTTTGTGTAGCATTTTGTTGAGCAATTACGACAACATTACTGCTTATACAGCATATTGTCGAGCAAACCCCCCATACCACTGCTTGCGCAGGATTTTGTCGAGCCATCCAGCTTAGTGTATTTTGTGCAGAGAATACTCAATTCTACACCAGCCCTCGTGCGATACACATCTGCCTTGATGTTGACCGATCCTCGAACAGCACTCATACCACTGCTTGAGCAGCATTTTGTCAAGCAGCCACACATAATAAAACTGCTTGTGTGGCATTTTGATGAGTCATCACCACAGCACTACTGCTTGTGCAGCATATTGTCGAGCAAACCCCCTCCTCATACCACTGCTTGCGCAGGATTTTGTTGAGCAATCACCGACACTTCACACACTCCATCAACGTCGTCGAACCAAGTTGTTGGAGAGAATATGTAAGGAACGTCGCAGGTATCGAATCATCCTGTAGGACTCATCTTCCGCTCTCCGACATCCTAGACGATTACCGGCAAGGAAAGCAGACCGTCGAGCACATTGTTAAAGTAAGCGAGTGAACGTGAACATTTCGGTTAACAAATTAGAAAAATTGCAATAAAAATTCGGCGTTCTTTTTTGGTAAATTAAAATCAAACATGGTTCGCTTGTTTTTCAAGAGATGGCGCTTCACGGACGGTTCGC
The DNA here is from genome assembly GCA_039766575.1 of Serrognathus titanus. Lineage (NCBI taxonomy): Eukaryota > Metazoa > Arthropoda > Insecta > Coleoptera > Lucanidae > Serrognathus > Serrognathus titanus. The sequence goes on from CM077914.1 coordinate 61,960,897, forward strand.
TGTAACTGCAAATCGTTTATTGTGTGCCGTTATCGTAAGATTCGAATAAAATTTAAGCGGCTTATCGTTTTCTACAAAGTGGCGATTTTCATTTCTTCTTATGACGTCATAATCTCAGACTATGACGTCACAATCGTAGACTCTGACGTCACGACGATTTTTCTTAAAATAACAACGTTTTTTCTCACGAAATTGAAAGTGTACGATGGTGTCTTTCGTTGCAAATTAAAAGGAAGAAACAGTTCCCTAATTATTCGAGAGATGGCGCGACACGTTCGACCATTCATTGTTACTAAAAGTCGTTTCATTGATGAGTAAGCGCAGGTAAACATGTCGGTCAACAAATTCGGAAAAGTTGAAGTGGCTCGGCAACAAGCGAAAGATTTCCTTCTGTTCTTTTTTTTTTAATTAAAATGAAACGTAGTACTTTTATTTTGCAAGAGATGGCGCTGTCGACTGTTCCCTGTAACTGAAAATAGTTGATTATCGGCTGTATTTGTGAGTTTAACGAAAAAAGATTCAAGTAAAAATAAATTGGCGTGTTTCATTTTTTTCATCGACGACTTTTTAAAATTAAAATTGAAAGTGTACGGCACTGCACTATTATTCATCCTGTATAAGATTTGTAGCTGGGAAATTGTATTCTAACAGTTATTTAATTTTAATTTCCTTGGGCAGTTTTCTAATATAATTTGAAGAAACTCATTCCATTTAAATTATTCTAATCTCGAATTGTTCTAAGAAAAAACGATACGAAATACGTAGAGTTGTGAACAATTGTTTTATAGAAAATAGTGTAAAGTTGTGATTTTTATCTAGTACGTGAATAGCTTTCCTTTAATTCATTTAGAAAATTGAATGAATTGAATCAATTTGCTGTTTGTTTTCTAAAAGATAAAGTTTCCAATTGGCGGCGATGTCGTTCTGCGATCGTTACAAAATAAATAAATAAATTGGCTAGGAAAATAAAATTGTTAAAATAAAATTAATTGTATCATTTAATAAATAAAAAATTAATTTTATTGTAGAGTGATTTTTTTTTGGTTTAAAAATAGTATTCACGAACGAGCGTTGATTTTTAGTAATAAGGGATACTCTCAGGTATTCTCGGAGTTAAGTTAAGGAGAAGAGGATATGTTGCTAATGTCTGCACATTGTATACAAATCGGCATTCCACCGTGAACGAATCGTGTATCAATCTTGAAACGTCCGTCAGGAATTTAAATGAATATGTGTTTTTCGTTATAGCAGAAATCAATTGCGATAAAAATTTAATTGACGATTAAGGCATCGTTTTCAGGCGATAAATAAACGGCGCGCAATTTCTTCTGCTCAACAAAATATTAAAATTTAATAAATTTAACTCCGCAGGGTCATTAAAATCCCGCGAGATAATAATCGGAGCATGCCAGGAAATTTTATAGAGTCGTTTTGAGAGTCGCTCCGGACTATTTAATAAATTATAATTTATCGTGAGTTTCTTGATTGGAAATTAGTGCTCCGTTTCTTTCTGGTCGTCGAGGTTTCGTTTTTTTTTTTTGTTGTTCTTCGCCCGTTCGTTTCGGCCTTAATTTACGGACCTCCGCGGTTTCACGTTTAAATGTCGAACGCATTCTTAATATGTTTATTTATGTTTTATGCTAGCACACATAATATTTAAATTAGTATTTGTTGTACAATTAATAATCTTAATTAAAAATTAGCATATTAACAAGTTTCTTTTGGCGTTTCGTCGCGGACAATTTTTTATTTTTATTTTATTTTTTTTTTTTTGGCTTCGGAGAGCTCTTTGTTTGCACTGGATGTTATGGACCTCCGTCTCTATGAAATGCCTTTCGTCTGTTTGGTGAGCATTTTTCTGTGTTTATTTTTCTAATCCAAAAGTCAATAAAAAAAGATTTTATATTTACCGACAATTCTCACCCACTAAAACCAATATTTGCGTTTCACATTATTTCTTTTCATCTTTTTTAAACAAATCGAGCGATTATTACATTACGTGCCAGTGCTCTTTCGGGACGCTATCAAAAAAAAAAACTTACGTAAGCAAATATCGAAAAATATAAGAGAAAAAGCGCAAGCTCTCTCTGTTTGCGATTCGATTAATGCGTCGCAAATATTTACCCGCCCGCCCCGGGCGGGCGATGGGGGCGAGGGGGCGGAAAAGTAGTAGCGTGCGTCTGATTTAATTAAAACCGACGGAATTTTCTGTCGCGGAATTTATCGGCCCGTAAAACCTAAACGATAGGTAAATGTTTATTTATTTGCGATGCGCCTGCATATTTACATATCGATTAAGCGGATGAAAAACGATGATAAATCGCTGAATTCCCCGGTTTAATAAGCTCGGTGTTACAACCCTAGTAGCGAATTTATAGACGTATTAAAGTTAATTGCGGTTTAAGTATTAACTTTATACTCTCCGTTTAATACCTATCCAATCTCTAAATTAATTGCTTCATTTTGTGCTCGGATATTTATACGCGTTCGTAAAACTGTAACTCGCAGAAAAAATTTTCCCGCTTCGACTGGTTGCGTTCTGATTTGATGTGTTCGTTATTCACAAGTCACACAGCATTGTGAAATCGTTACTCAAACTGAACTAGAACATGCCAAGGGGCTTCAAATTATTAATAATAACTAATAGTAGAATACATACTAGTTCAAACGTCAATTACCATTTGCGCCGCCCTTTCTCATTCTTAGTTAACTTCTTGGGCTTCAATCTATGCCATATTTTTGGCTTTTGGTATTTTTTTTCGCTCCATCCCATAGATATTGGCTGAACAGCCTCTCCTTTAAAAGTTCCTTAAATCCTCGCCCGGGGCGAGCAGGTCCTCGTTATGCCTCCTAAAACCATCTGACTTACTTCTTTCTTATTTCGCATCATCTGCCATATCCACATCCACGCTCCACGCGTTTTTAGGCCTCTTCCCACTAGGTTCCTATGTCAGTAGTAATAATTTGGTTATCATTTCCCATACATGCTCAAGGCCCCGTTGTTTAATTTTTGTTGCTGTGTCTTCCGAATCCTGTACATATAATGACTAAACACTCCCTTTTTTGGGGGTTGTTTAAATCCTTGTCCGGGGCGGATCGGTCCTCATTATGCCTCCTCAAACCTTCTGACTCCATTCCTATTACACTTGCTGATGCTCGCCATATCCAGATCTTCTTCTAGTTCCTCCACCCATGCCGTTCTAGGTCTCTTCTCCTCTTCCCTCTAGCTTCTATGTCATTAATAATTTGGTTGTTGCTTCTCTTCCTGCTTTTCATACAATGCCCAAATCCTCTCTACTCCCTGTTGTTTAATTTTCGTTGCAATGTGGGTGATTCATTTGCTTCCAAACTCTGTTTCACTTTATCCTTCATATAATGGCTTAGCACTTCCTTCTTTAAAAGCTCTTTAAATCCTTGTTCGGGGCGCTTCGGTCCTCCTTGTGCCTCCTCAAACCATCTGACTCCATTCCTATCGTGAGTCTATTGTTTACACTTGCTGATGCTCGCCATATCCATATTTTCTTCTATTTCCTCCACCCACACTGTTCTATGTCTCCTCTCCTCTTCCCTATAGGTTCCTATGTCAGTGATAATTTGGTTGTTGCTTATCTTCCTGCTTTCCATACATGGTCGAGCCCTCTGTACTCACTGTTGATTAATTCTCGTTGCTATGTCTTCTTGCAGGTGATTAATTTGCTTCCAAACTCTGTTTCACTTCATCCTTTATATAATGGCTAAACACTTCCTTCTTTAAAAGGTCTTTAAATTCTTGTTCAGGGCGCAACGGTCCTCGTTTGCCTCCCCAAACCATCTGACTTTTTTTTTTTTTAATTTCGTATCGTGAATCTCTTGGTTGCCACTTGCTGATGCTCACCATATCAAAATCTTCTTCTATTTCCTCGTCCCATGACGTTCTAGGCCTATTTTCCTCTTTCCTCTAGATTCCTATCTCAGTGATAATTTTATTTATTTATTTGCTTCTCTTCCGGCTTTCCATACATACCCAAGCCCTCACTATTCACTGTTATTTAATTCTCGTTGCTATTTCTTCTTGTAGATGATTTATTTGCTGCCAAACTCTGTTTCACTTCATCCTTTATTTAATGGCTAAGCATTTCCTTCTTTAAAAGCTCTTTAAATCCTTATTCGGGACGGATCGGTCTTCATTGTGCCTCCTCAAACCATCTGAATTATTTTTTCCTTAATTTCGGATCGTGAATCTTTTGGTCGCCACTTGCTGATGCTTCCCCCACCCACACTGTTCTAAGCCTGTTCTCCTCTTCCCTCTAGGTTTCTATGTCAGTAATAATTTGGTTGTTGCTTCTCTTCCCGCTTTCCATACATGCCCAAACCCTCCCGACTCCCTGTTGTTTGATTTTTGTTACTACGTCTTCTTCTAGGTGATTCATTTGTTTCCAAACTCTGTTTCACTTCATCCTTCATATAATGACTGAATATTTCCTTCTTTAAAAGCTCTGTAAATCCTTATTTGGGGCAGATCATACCTCATTGTGCCTCCTTAAACCATCTGACTTATTTCTTTCGTAATTTCGTAACTCGAACCTTTTGGTCGCCACTTGCTTCTTTAAAAGCTCTTTAAATCCTTGTTCGGGGCGCATCGGTCCTCATTGTGCCTCCTCAAACTATCTGACTTATTTCTTTCTTAGTTTCGTATCGTGGATCTCTTGGTCGCCACTTGCTGTTGCCTGTCATTTCAAGATCTTCTTCTAACTTCCTCCACCCATGATATTCTGGGCCTCTTTTCTTCCACCCTTTAGGTTCGTATGTAAATAATAATTTAGTTGTTGCTTCTCTTCCTGTTTTCCATACATACCCAAACCCTCTCGACTCCCTGTTGTTTGATTTTTGTTGCTATGTCTTCTTCTAGGTGATTCATTTGTTTTCAAACTCTGTTTCACTTCATCCTTTATATAACGACTAAAGCATTTCCTTCTTTAAAAGGTCTTTAAATCCTTATTCGGGGCAGATCGCTCCTCATTCGGCTCCTCAAACCTTCTGACCTATTTTTTTCTTAATTTCGGATCGTGAATCACTTAGTCGCCACTTGTTGATGCATGCCATATCCAGATCTTCTTCTATATCCACCACCCACGAAATTCTGCGCCTCTTTTCCTGTTCCCTCGAGGTTTCTATGTCAGTTGTTGTTTCTCTTCCTGCTTTCCATACATGCCCAAGCCCTCTCTACTCCCTGTTGTTTGATTCTCGTTGCTATGTCTTCTGGTAGGTGATTCAATTACTTCCAAACTCATTCTTCATACAATGGCTAAACATTTTCTTCTTTAAAAGCTCTTTAAATTCTTATTCGGGGCCGATCCGTCCTCATTTGGCTCCACAAATCATCTAATCTACTTTTTTCTTAATTTTGTACCGTGATTCTTTAGGTCGCCACTTGCTGATGCCTGCCATATTCAGATTTTCTTCTATTGCTTCCACCCACTATGATCTTTTCTTCCTGCCTCTAGGTTCTTCCGCCACTAATTGTTGTTAGTTGTTGCTTCTGTTCCTGCTTTCCATACATGCCTAAGCCCTCTGTGCCCCCTGTAGTTAAATTTCTGCTGCTCTGTCTTCTTGTAGATGATTCATTTGATTCCAAATTCTGCTTCACTCCATCCTACATGTATTGGCTAAACATCCACTTCTTTAGAAACTCCTTTAAATCCTTATTCGGGGCAGATCGGTCCTCATTGTGTCTCCTCAAACCATCTGACTTATTTCTTTCTTAATATCTTAGTATCGTGAATATTTTGATCGTCACTTGTCTGCCACATCCAGATCATCTACTTTTTTCCAAATTTCATTATTTTCTTTCGCTTATTTTTAGGCCTTCTTTTATTGTTGCTTCCAATATTTTAACTTCTATTTCATTCTTTTTGCAATAATCACTATATCCTTCCTCCATTTGTTCTAAGTGTTCTCTTATTTATTTTCCTTGTCTTCCACTGTCTTTGGTGTTCTTCCCTGTTTACCCTTTCGTTGTTTTGGTACTCATCTTTGTAGATTTCATTGTCAGTACGGTGGTCTCAGAATTGCTTATGGCGTACCAACAGCGCTCAATCTGGAGAAGCACAAAGAGCCATCAAAAGACAGTTATTAAGAATTGTGCTTAAAGACTGAAAACTTAATGAATGGATAAAAAAAAAGCGAAAGCCATTGAACAAGTAGCTAAACAAAAAGAGAAATGGGGGAAAGAAACGTCCCCGTGGCAAGCAAATAGAAAAATCGTGCCTGTATGTAGGAAATAGTTCGAGATGATGGCCACAAGTGAGATGGAAAGATGACGCTCGGAAAAGAGACAACTGAAACTAAACAGAAATGGAAAATGAACTAAAGAAACAGTTTGGTCGTTTCAGACTTTGTCCACTTCAGTTCTTTTCGTCGAAAACCAAGATTCGCATCCTTTTGTCAGAGTTAGTCCCTTGTTCTGGATATTTTCTCTTTGCTATCAATTCCCATCGCCGTGCTATTTTCCAAACTTTCATGGCTTCTTAGCTTCTTCGGTGTTTACTGCTGGTTATTCTTTCTCTGAACCATCGAAAAATCGGTAGACTTGACAACCCCATCTCATGTTCTCCTCTCCTTCTTATAATGTCGAGTTAAGGGAGTTTAGCTGATTTAGAATCACATAAGAAGAGTTATTAGATAGACCATTGCCCACAACGTCGCTTGAACGCAGACGGATTTTTCACTACAAGTATCAACACGAGCATGTCTACGCGTCTATCTGCTGCTGACTCAACCTGTATCTCATGTTCTGCGAGTTTTATTGCATTTTAAACATAGATTTATCGATATTTACGAGTATTATTTGCTTATTAGTTTGTATCCGTTTATACAAGGACATGTGAACACTGAATTTTTTTATTTCTTTCTTTTTTCTTTAGGGGAATTGCAAAGGCTGGAGAACCCAACAACCTTTCTCCCCTTTCTCCCGGAGTTGCCTACATGGATCCGTCTGTGCACAGCACGCTCAGAAAAAAGCAGCGCAAACTGGCGCGGGACAACCCCGGCGTTTTGGTGGCGATAGCCAAGGGTGCCAACCAGGCTATACACGAGTGCCAATATCAGTTCCGAAACAGGCGATGGAACTGCTCGACTAAGAATTTCTTACGTGGCAAGAACCTCTTTGGTAAAATCGTCGATCGAGGTGAGTTTATGTTAATCTAAATGCGTACAACGTACAGGTGTTCCGAAACTTCGTTTCACATTTATAGAATTCTAACTCGGAAACTGCATGGATGTATTAGGTGCCCCCTCCCGCCACTAAAACACGAATAACTTAAAACTTTTAACATTTTTTTTTTCTCTGTGAAAAGAGAGCGTTATTACGTATGTACATACATACATACATACATAAATCACCCCTCGATCTCGACTGTTGCGCGCACTAACTGAACAACCCTTTTGTCCTCTGCTTGTTTTATTGTAATGTAAATGCCATTTTACGACCGACATGTGTATTCATTGTCGTCTCAATTTGCATGGCACTTATTAGTGGGGTTGAACGCTTTGTGCACGGTTTTATTGTGCGCAGAAAAAGTCCTGGGCTGTTCGAAATTTAATTTGGAAACAGATTTTGACTTCAGTGTAAGCCTAAAAATCACGTTCAGTGATTCTCAAACGTTTTTTTAATTAAAGTAACGTAGGTGCGTCATAAATTTAAAACTGATTCGATTACACACTGTATATAATAATTAATTTTTGAATCATATTTGCTTAGAACCAACACAAGTAGCAGTCTTATTTATAACGTTCAAATAAAACAGGCCCCCAGATTACGTAAATGGACAAATTGCGCATTGGATGTGCTCCAAAAAAAACGCCGATAGCGCCGCCGCCGCCTCCTCCTCCCGGGGTTGAAATAAATTAACCCGAAATCGCACGTGTATCTTAAAACCGCGCGTCTGTTCCTTGCGCTCTAAATTTAGAGAGCCGTTTGAATTTTCGTGCGACAATCTCAGCCCTTATCTACCGACTGCTAATAATATATGTACGTATGTGAAGGCGGCGGCGCTTTCAAATTATCGCAAAGCCTGCAAGCTTTCGATTTTTACGAGTGAGTCTTTCGATAGCCGGAAATTTACGGCTAGATTCTGCGCTTTAAACAAACTTACCACGTCGTTATCTTAGAATTCGAACTCATTAAGCAAAAGGGAAAGAATTATGTGTTTACAAAACTTGACTAAACGAAGACCTAAATCCAGAAGCTAGAACCAGGATAGAATAATATCAAAAGATGTTTCAATAAATTATAAAACGCTGATGGCGAAAGCACTCCATTTTACTGGAGCTTTGGGCCTTAAAACTACAACCCCTAACGAATTGGGAACAACAAAAACGTGATTAATCTGGAAGATGTTAAATATAAGTACTTTTCCACGTATGCAAATAAATCAGAAACTATTCAGTCGTACAAAATGAAGACAATGGGACTTGGGACAAGTGTAGGAAGAAGGCAAAGTGTAGGAGATCATACGTTTCGCAAGTGATTGAAGTGACCTATCAAAGTAATTTAAAGAAGTCCTTGTTACAAGGGTTGGTAAAAAATTGCAGTAAAATATTAGCCTCTGATAAACACCAAAAGGCATTTCATTTTTGCAAACAAATACGTCCCCTACACTTCCTTTTATATGCCCCTCAACAGAGTATTAAAAATCAACGTCTCCTTCCAAACCATTTGATAGTCTCTTAGGTCCATCCGGTATTAGCCTAAATGATTGTCTTTCGTGTTCATTGGCGAGTTAAGTTTAATGGAAATAAATCCTCTATCAGCAATTGTTTAATAATTCAAAATTATGACTATACCACAACCTTTCCTTCATCATCCATCAACCCTCACATTAGATTCTTGTCTGCATAGTTACAAATTTCTATGATTTTTCTGATTCTAGTCAAAACGACACAATAAGGGTAAATTAAATAAGTCGAACAAAAGTTGTATAACTCTCTTGTATAGGTAATTCTTCCAGTTCATTGCATAACTCGTTTGGGTATAATTCTTTCGGTTCGTAGTTCTCCTCCATCCTTCGTCAGCTCATAACCCTCTGGGCTTCATAATGTTATACACTGTAGCCATACGCTTTGATTACTATTTATGTTCATCACCTCCTTTCTATCAACTTCCTCCCTTTTTTTTATAGAGGTTTAGAGAATCTTCAAAAGACACCTCCGGGTACATCGATTCCGGAGGGGTCTTGGATTCACCCCTGCATTTCCTCAAGGGGCGCCTATCAACCAAACTCCTTTCCTCTTTCAACACTCTGCGCAGGGGGTATCGCCTCTCGGCATTTCGTCCCCTGCACATATCGTCTCTGCTTTCCTCTCTCCTCTTCCTGCCTTATTCCTCTTTTTTTCTCCTCTTCTTTCCTCCTCTCTTCCTCTTCTATCCTCCTCTTCTGCCTCTTTGTCAGTTCTCTCCCTTTCCTATCCTCTTTCCGCACACCTCTCTTCCTCTTTCCACTACGTCTTTATATTTGGTTCGCATTATAGACCGCAGCATGTTCGTTACCTATAGTCCGTGTTCTGTCATCCTTCACTATCAAATACCCAACATTTTCTTTTGTAATGGCGCATCCCGCCTCATTCTCCGCCATCAGCGTTCTTGCCTCCATCTGGGGCACGCAAAAATCGTGTGGTCTTGATCGTCCTCCTGTTCCTCGCAATACCGGCAGTTTGCAGTATCCCGTTTCCTGATTTCCTTCAGGTATTTCCCAAAGGAGCCATGTCCTGTCAGCGCCTGCGTGATGTTGTAGTCTACCTTCCCATCGTACCGCTGACGCCAGATCTCCACATTTCTTATGAATACCTTGGCCCTACCCTTCCCACCGGGCCTGTTACTCTCGGTAGAGTTGCTGTCTTGCCAAAGTCCTCGCCTGGTGCCCTTCACGGTACAATCTCGTGCGTTCCGCTACTTGTAACTTGCTGGGGGGGATTTCCGCAATTAGCTTCGGTCGACACCGTCCTATACGCTGCTAGCCTGATAAGGCTTTCTAGCATTAATTCGTGGTGTCTGTGTTTCATCGCCGCCTCCCAAATTGGGGCGGCATACAGTATGATTGAAGAGACTACCGCAGCCAGCATTTTCCTCTTCTTCGGTCCGGGTCCGCCTATGTTTGGCATTAATCTTGCCAGCGCCAGCCTTCACTGCTACTTCCTTGACAAGGGCAGTCATTTTCATTTCGCTATCCAGCTGTTTGTTTGTCACAATTTCGCTTCCTCCTACTCTAAGTACCAATCTCGTCAGATTTCTCCTGCCCGTTAAGATTGTGGATTCTGTGTTCTGGTCCGCCAGGGAAAGACCCATGGCTCACTTTCTCAATGGCTACATGGCCTTCTCCTCTAACAAGCCTGTCGTTAACCAGCCCGAGGTCGTCTGCGTAGACAATGATCATCGACCCGGAACCAGGACTTTGTTATAAAGAATATTCCATAGGACTGATCCCTGCGGGATCAAATTTCTCCCAGTTTACTGCGTAACACCCTTGCCTCTCCTCATGTCCCAGTCATCTTATTCTTTGCGCTTCCGCAAAAGCTATTGCATTTGGACTTTCGTTTAATTCTTCCAGTTCATGGTTTTCTCTTCTTCTCCATGCTTCCTCCATGAGCGTTACAGTTTAACTCTAGGTTTAGGCTATAAAGGTCACTTTGATTACTCTTCCGCGTTCTCCACATTTTTTGGAGTAACTCTCTGGATTATCCCTTGTCGTTTTTGCTTGCTAGTTTTCCACAGTTCTCATGTCTCCCTGCGTTTCATTACTTCATCTTTTTTTTTCTTGGCCTGACCTCTCCTTTTCCTGCCCATCGGTTTTCTGCATAGCACATGTTATTCTGTGCGCTTTCACAAATGCTGCTGCATTTGAACTCGTGCGTAATTCTTCTAGTTCACAGTTTATTCTTCTTCTTCTCCATCTTTCCTTAGTTTTACTTGCTCCATATGCGTATAGTTCATAACATTTTCCTTTCCATCACCTTCTGGGCGTTACCATTTTATACGTAATAGTTCTAGGTACGGGTCATAAAGGCCGTCTTGATTATTATCCGTGTTCATTACCTTCTTTGGAGCAAATTTCTGGACTTACCTCGCCTTTTAGTTCTGTTACCGTCTTCAACTCTTCTCATGTTTTCCTGCGTTTCATTATTCCATGTTTTTTCCTTCGCCTTCCCTCTCTGCCTGTCTCATGTCCCAGCCATCTTATTCTTTGCGGCTTCACAAATGGTATTGCATTTGGACTATTGTATAATTCTTCCAGTTCTTCTCTTCCATCCTTCTCCAATTTTTCTTCCATCATGTACAGTTCGTAACACTTTTTTCTCACTCTTTCAACTTTGCTTCCTCTGTTTGATTTAATATCTACGTCTCATAAGCGTAATTTGCTGCGAGTTTCATAATCATAGCGCCTTTTTGTCCTTTTAGGCATGTATTTTGGATACATCATTGCTTTCAGGTTTGCATACTGTTCTTTGTTCCCCTTCCCCTTCCCTAACTAAACAAAGAAATCCAAGACCAAATCTTCTTCCGGTTACTTTTGCATTTGTACTTTTATTTGCTTTTGAACTGGCTACCTAGTGTTGTGAGGTCGTCTGCGAAGGACATACAATGGTTACTTTACTATTTCTTATTACTTATGTACGGTTTTCGCCGAAGAAATTGGTACAGGGCCGAAAAGTTTAGGCTTAATGATATCAAATTCGTCAGCTATCGCTCTTATTGGCATTAATCTCATCAACCATTCCCGTCCTTTTCGAATTTATTTAAATCCTGTGGCACATCTTTCTTGCAAATTGTTTTAAAAAAAGTTAAAAATTACGAAAATGTCGAAATACGGTGATAGCTAAGTTGCTACGGTACATAATTTTAGTAGCATTTACAAAGAGAAAAAGTTGTGCGTTGAATTTGTACCTACGTTTCTGATTTCTTTTGTCCTACTCACTTTCTTGGTTTACTTTTTTTTTTCCTTGTTTTAACTTCCTTACTTAGGTCTTTCATCCTCATTGCTGGTCCATGCCCTCATGTTTGACCTTCTATTATTTTTTGGATTGGTTTGGTATTAACTTCTTCAGTTGCTTCTCCCTCAATTTTTCCTCGGTGTTTCGTTTCTGAGCATTTCGCTTTTTTCGTTCACCTTCTTCAACAACGGTGGAACCTTCTTTGGCAATGTGGTAAGAAACTGTAGTCTCTGAGTTTTTATTTCGTTCAAAAATCTGTAAAAAAAATTGTCAGAAACATAACTGTTTCCTCCTTCTTCTTCCTCCTTCTTCTTCCTCCTTCTTCTTCCTCCTTCTTCTTCCTCCTTCTTCTTCCTCCTTCTTCTTCCTCCTTCTTCTTCCTCCTTCTTCTTCCTCCTTCTTCTTCCTCCTTATTCTTCCTCCTTATTCTCTCACATCCTTTTTCTTCTTTCGTTTATTCAAAATTTGAAAAGTGGCACTGCTTTTTGTTCTTCTTTTTTTATTTTAAGTTTGAGAGCTGCTTCCTCCTGTTTTTTATTTCTTTCTTTACATATCCCTTTTCTTCCTTTCGTTATTTTATCTGAGATCTGTTGCTATTTTTTTTTTATTCTGTGTATGAGAACAACCTGTTACTTTCTTTGTTTTATTTTTTCGTCATATTCTTCTTTTCTTCATTTTTCGTTTGAGTACTGTTGATATTGTCTTCGTTATTTAATCTTGGCTTGGCAGTTCTTATTCCTTTCTCTCCCTCTTGTTTAGATTATTAAATTTTCAGTTGGTTCTTCTTCCTACTTTTGCAATTTCCCTTCAGAAAAACTTCAACTCAACAAAAATATTTGGTTGGAGAGTTTAAGACAATTGACGACTCTCTTCAATTTGTTTCCGAGAAATATTGTGGTATATTGAAAAAAACGATTTTTTTAATAGTCTTTGGTTATGATCTTTTTTGTTTAAAAGTCCTTATTCCCTTCTCTCGTCTTATCGTCACTCATTCTCTATTCTGTGAAAGTTATTGTTGTCTTCTTTATTTCATTCGTAATCTGATGATTCTCGCTCCAGCCCCTCTCTTCCTCATATTTTTGTTTTGAGTGTTTCAAGTGTTTTTTTCTTCTTTTCTTTGTGACATCTCTTCAGTAAAGCTTCTCTATTCTTTTTCCTCTTCTCTCTAAGTAAAATCTCAACTTATTAAGAATACTTGGATGTAGGGAGAGTTTAGACAATTGACTTTCCTCACCCTTTCTTTGAGGGCGTATTAAAAATTTTATAGTTTTTATTCTAGGAAGAGTCTTTGGTTTGATGACGAGGTAGGTACCAAGTGTACTCGGCGATAATCGTACTTCCAGCACCAAATTCAAATAGTTTTTTTTTTCGAAATTTTTGGTTGGTTCTTTCCTAGTTACATTTTCCTAGTCCTCCTTGTGGTGGATCTTTTATTCCTGAACTCCGCTTGGTATTCCCCGAAAATATTTTCAGCGTGGCACTCTTACCAATTGCGACCGTATCATAGACATTTACATTGTAGACGTACCCATGGACATAAGAATTACTCCTTGTCATAAGGAATTACAATCTTCAAATTTCTAACATTAATATTGAATTAATTAATTATACAGGTCGCAAAATATAGTGTAACACTTTGTTTAATTAATTAACACACCTGGCGATTTTCCTTGTGGGTATTAACGAAATGAATGCCATTCGTACAGAAATAACCAATCAAATCGCTATAAAACTGTTGCGAGCGAGCTCACCATAAAACCCAGTATCGGAAAGATTCCTTAAATACCCCCTCATATTTGTATCAATTAAAAGTCGAGAGCGGGCGATCGAATCGACGACTTTATGGCGCTGATGCTACCGATCCGATGGGAAAAATTCGTTTCGAAATCGATCCGGGGAATCGATAACACGCGACGAATGCCCGGCATGCGGGTGAAGGTGGAAGAGTTTTCGGTGAGAAACTTGTAAAATTTACACACGCTCGATGTGTTTCGAGAGCGGCCGACTTAAAGAAGAAGTCGCGATCGCCCTTGATTGAGGACTCAAATTACCTATCAATTGGGGGACTAATAGGTCGAGATTATTGATGCCCTATCTCCGAAAATAACAAATAGCTGCCGTACTTCGGACAGATGCGGTCGATAAATGCTACCCGAAATGCCACTTTAGTGGTCCCGTTTATCCCGTCTATCTAAATCGAACCGATTCTGGGCGCTGTCTTTTGGATTACTTTAATTAAACGGTTGACAAATTAAGGTCGTCAGACCTACTCGATTTTCGTATTAATGGACACTCGGCCAAATTAGAGTAACATGTTCTTTCACGCGTAACAATTTCTCCCGCCTGAAATGCTTCAGATAGTGATGCTGTCGAAGTAAATTTGATTTATTGGGGGAAGAAAGAATGCCCGAAATTTATTCCCCTAAAATTAAAGAGCTCTAATCGAAAACAGTCGATTTTGTTTCCTTGTTTTTTTTTTTTACTGCATTATCCTTGGCATGCCAGGAATAAGTTACGCAGCCAGCACTCGGCGATTAATTAAACCGTACGACACTTTTAGAGGATCACGTGCTATTTTTTTCAATTGAGTTGGTACAATGTAAAGTTGGCAGCAATAAATCAGCCTCTTACATTCAGGATACGAATAGAATGAGCAGCGATGAAAGCCTCAATAAAAGGTACCCACTTTTGAAAAGCGGCGGCAGCGTGACAGATCGTTGTCATTTGCATGGTTGGTAGTCATGTTAGTGCGACTACCGTACATCAGTACCTTCATAAATCTAATGATTGATGTGTTCGCACTTGTCTCTTGCGAGCGAGTGAAAATCTCAATGGAAGGTTAAACCGTGGAGCAATTTCTTCAGTACGACCGCAGGATCGAATAATCCCACCACGGCTCTTTCATAAATTAAAGACAAATTTTGCCAAAAGTTTAACGACGATTTATTTTAGACGTCGTCCCACCTGATTCTCGAAATAAGTCAAAATCTAAATCTAGGAAAAAAAAGCGAGATTCGAACCAAACGAGCACAACCTCCTGGTTCCTTGGTGGAAATGCAAAAATCTCAACTTCTATATAGTAAATAAGGTATTTACAAGCGACACTCCGTATCGATTCGGCGTGGGCCAAACTCAGCAGGTGTCCAACATTGTACGGGTGGCAGGTAGATGTTAGCAAGCGGGATACATCTTCATTTCTCATACTTGCGTGATTTACTGCGTCTGCATACGTTTTAAATGGCTTTAGGTAGTTGCGTTAATAAATAACGAACGGTTGGACGTGGGGGCGCAGGAGTCGCGTTCGTGCGCGCCCTCTCCTGCTTCGAAACGAAATGCCCGAAATGATTTAGGGCGCGTTTATTGTCGTTTTGTTAACTATTAGTTGCCCGTTCGGGGAATGGGAACCGCAAAGTGATTTATGTTAGTGACCGCCGATAATGAAATTAGTTTTCGTTTGGTGATACGTCGCAAATTGCATTCCTTTTGAGGTACACAATCAGAGTTAACGTTTTTCAATCTAATTGCACGAGGAAAGAGAGCAGCTTCCGTTTGCTGCAATAAAAATAAATTGTTCGGTCAGCTTCGCTGTTCGTCGTCGCATGTAAGTATGCGCCTGCCTTAACTCGACCAAAGTCAAAATAACAGCTAAATTTAGATCAATTAAATGAATCCCTTGAGACGTGAACCTTCTCTACTATGTACTAACTTCTTTGAGTGCCTCAACTCTTGATTACGTCAGCCTTCTATGCTAAGACTACATCTCAGATGTATAGAAACGATAAAAGCATGTCTGCACCGTGTTGAATCTCGGGTGTTAATGACTTGAAAATATTGCCAGTAAATTACGCAGGCCGCACATTTAAGTGAACGGTGGCGCGGCGAAAAATATTCTTTAACTGTGCATTTTTTTTCTCAACCTCGTCATTGTTACAATTTCAACGCCATCTAGTGGTTGTGGGGAAAAAGTTCAATATGTTCGGCGCCAAGATACTTTATTTCACACATCGCCATCTGTTGTGCGTGACTTGTGGTTCGGTTTTTTTTTTTTTTTTTTTGAGGAAGCAAGGTTGGAATGAAGTAAAACAAAACAAGCTGCTTTGGTGTAAACTTGTAAATATAACCCAAAACAGTTCCAGTTAGGATAAGCCCTTATACCATCTCTTTGCAAACCGCTGTGACAAACAGCAACTGTCAAAATAAGAATAAAATATAGTGGAGGAGATGAAGGCTGCAACTGTGGGGGTACGTCCCGCGCGAGCTGATTCCACTTTGTTGCTCTCGTTGTCGTCAATACGTTCTAATACTATACAGTGCTACAAGCAACTCTTTTAGAGTCTATAGAAATCTCTTCAGCCTTCACTCCTGAAATGAAATCTCTTCAAGAAACTGAAAATCTTCAGTTTGGCAATATTTTGTTTATTTATTAAAAAAGAGTCACTTTGTAATAAATTCGATCTAAGTGCAATCAAAAGAAATAGGTTAGAATTGATAGTTTCGTTTCAGAATACTTGAAACTCATCAAACCGTTTGTATTGAAGTTATTAAGATTCTTGAGTGCCAATTGTTTTTTTTTCTGTTACGGATTTTATTGTCCGCTACTGTACAACTGCGAGGGTACGTTCAGAAACTATATTAAACTGAAAATGAAAAATTATTCTTATTAATAACTGAAAGGGTTCGTTCAGAAATTAGACTATTATGAAAATGGAAAATTATTCTTATTTACATCTGCAAAGGCGTGTATAGAAACTACTATGTCATTCTTGGACAGTGTTGCCAATTTGTTAACGAACTATCCCCTGAAAATCCCCCTGGATTAGTACTAAATATTCCAACCTTTTTCTCTTCCTCAAACTATTTACTACTTTTATCCTTTCGATCTAGAACTCGAAAAATAATTGCAAAAAGCGCGATTTTCTTTTGTTTCTCCACGAAATCGGCAAAATCTTTTTGTTTTGTTACGTCATTCCCTTTGGGGTGTAAAGATAAAATTCAAGAAGCGATTATCTTTCGGCCGGTTTTATTAACTAAAGCACACCGAACAAGAGACGATCGATCGGTCGAGTTCATAAGGAAATTAATAAGAAACAAAGCAATAGAAATTATGACAACTTTAAGTTTATTAAAAAAAATCAAGTTTTCTTGCCAGATGAAAATTATGAAAATTAATTAAAATTGTGTAACTGGCAATATAGAAAGTGTTAGGAAAGAGTTTATACATGTATTTCGGCCTTATTGGGCCTCATCAGAACTCTGTACCTTAAAAAAAATTTGGTTTATTTATTAAGTTTATTAAAAGTTGTCAGAATTTCGATTTGTTTTTTTTTTTTTGTTTTAGCGAAATTCTCTATGAAATCGATCGTCTTTTGTTCCTTTTCATTTTTTTTCGCGCGTCAAGAATGAAACAAAGGCATTGGGAATAGAATAACAAAAATATAAAGAACAAAAGACGATCGCATGAATAATTTCGAAGTCAGACAAAAAGTAACAAAACAATCGAAATTATAGAAAACTTCACAATTTCGATTGTCTCGTTATTATTTTTTTGCTGATGAGATACTTTTTGAAAATGATCGTCTTTTGTTCGTTATGATTTTATTAATATCGTCCTTAATGCCTTTGTTTAATTCTTGACGAAGAAGAAATCCTGTTCAACGCTTACGAATAATTTATTATAAAGATGAAAAGAGAAATGAATTTACACAAACAAATTTTCTGTTGTTTTAAAATACATTACAAATAATTTTGCAAAATGTAAACAAACTTTTATATCAGCCATCTGCTTAGCTCATCAGCTGTCAAACACTCAGACTGAGGACCGGTAAGACGGGTAATCAACTAATCAGCCGCGCTTCATAAAATAATTAATTACAAATACTTAATTTAATTTGGAGGCTTCCGCGCCCATTTTCCATAATTGAATTGGCTTCAGGCTGGAACCGCTTCAATTCCCGACGTTTCGTTCTCCATTTCAGAAAAACGTTCTCAGGACTGCCGCTGCTGCTGGTGTTGTTGTTGTTACTTCTTGTTAGTCAATGAGACTGACAGTCTCCATTTCTCCATTGCAGAAGAACTTCCTCAGGGCTGTTGTTGCTTACTAGCGGTGTTGTTGCTACTTCTCGGCAGTCGATTAGAATGCCAGTCTCCATTTCACCATAGCAGAAGAAGTTTCTCAGGGCTGCTGCTGCTACTAGCAGTATTTCTGCTGCTGATGGTGTTGCTGCTACTTCTTGTTAGTCGATGAGACTGACGGTCTCCACTTCTCCATTGCAGAGGAACTTCCTCAGGGCTGCTGCTGCTACTGGCGGTGTTGCTGCTGCTGATGGTGTTGCTATTACTTTTCGTTAGTCGATTAGACTGACAATCTCCATTTCACCATTGCAGAAGAAGTTTCTCAGGTTTGCTGCTGCTACTGGCGGTGTTGCTGCTGCTGGTGGTGTTGCTACTACTTCTCGTTAGTCGATTAAATTGGCAGTCTCCACTTCTCCATTGCGGAAGAACTTCCTCAGGGCTGCTGCTCCTACTGGCGGTGTTGCTGCTGCTGATGGTGATGCTAATACTTCTCGTCTCCATCTCGACAGTCTCCATTTCACCATTGCAGAAGAAGTTTCTCAGGTTTGCTGCTGTTACTGGCGGTGTTGCTGCTGCTGGTGGTGTTGCTGCTGCTTCTCGTTGGTCGATGAGACTGATAGTCTCCACTTCTCCATTGCAGAAGAACTTTCTCGGAGCTGCTGTTGCTTACTAGCGGTGTTGCTGCTGCTGATGATGTTGCTACTACTTCTCGTCTGACAGTCTCCATTTCACCATTGCAGAAGAAGTTTCTCAGGGCTGCTGCTGCTACTGGCGGTGTTGCTGTTGCTGGTGGTGTTGCTGTTGCTGGTGGTGTTGCTGCTACTTCTCGTTAGTCGATGAGACTGACAATCTCCATTTCTCCATTGCAGAAGAACTTCTTCAGGGCTGCTGTTGCTTACTAGCGGTGTTGCTACTACTTCTCGTTAGTCAGTTAGACTGACAGTCTCCATTTCACCATTGCAGAAGAAGTTTCTCAGGGCTGTTACTGCTACTGGTGGTGTTGCTGCTACTTCTCGTTAGTCGATGAGACTATTAGTCTCCATATCTTCATTGCAGACGAACTTCCTCAGGGCTGCTGCTGCTACTGACGGTGTTGCTGCTACTTCTCGTTAGTCGATGAGACTCATTTTTATTTTGCAATAAAAATATGTAAGTATTTGTAACTGAATTGTCTTCCGATTGGAACCGCGTCACGACTGCTTCTACTGCCGACTCAGTCTCATCGATTAAGGAGAAGTAGTAGCAACATCACCAGCAGCAAGAATACTGCCGGCGGCAGTAGCCGCCCTGAGGAAGTTCTTCTGCAATGGAGAACGCAACATTGGCAGTAGAAGCAGTCGTGACGAGGTTCCAACTGGAAGCCAATTCAGTTACAAATACACATTTTTATTGCAAAATAAAAAATTATATAATACACAGTCCTTAATTGGGGGGGGGGAGGGGGAGAGGAAATCATTACTCTTGGATAGAATTTCAGAAAAATAAATAAATAAATTATGATTTTCATAACCAAAAAAACGTATTTCCCTCCGCTCCTTCTCCCCCTTGACCCGTTCCTTGTGAGGGAATGAAAATAGGGCGAAAACAATTGCCAACCGAAGCGCAACATCGTCGACATGATATTTTAGAATTCGGAATAAGAGATGGCGCAGATTGCCAACTAACATCTTGACGTATATCTGCGACAGCGTCGGCGTGATATTTTTAGAATTCTAACTAATAGATGGCACTAAATTAATTAGTTTGTCGATGTGTGGAAAAATTATGCGTAAAACAGATTACGTCTAGACGAAATTCTTATGTAGTTAAATGTAATTCTTCCTCGAAGTAGTTTACGTGAAATGTCAAATTTCTAACCTCAGAATTGATTTAACTTGAAGGCTTCCGCGGCCGTCGTCCATTGTTGAATTCTTGGCTTCCGGTTGGAACCGCGTGTCTCGGATTTCTTCAGAAGTTCTTCTGCAACGAAGAACGAAACGTCGGCAGTGAAGAAATTCGAGACACGCGGTTCCAACCGGAAGCCAAGAATTCATTCGTTTGACATTATTTCAAATGTTTTTTTGTTTTTTTGAAATAGTATTCCAGTCCTTGTACACAGCGATTTAATCCTTTTTACATCGAAATAAATATTAGACTGTGTGTGTACAGATGAATTAATCATAAGTTTAAAATGAAGCTTTCTCATCAAGTCTTTAGGAAACTTTGTTTTTAAATTACGTGCAAGACGTCTGGGCAAATCTGGACACTTTCAGTAAGTTTCTCTGGAGGGTGGACATTAATAGTTTATTCATTTGGTAACACTGATTGATTGTTTTGCTATCAATTGTTTCTCATCGACGAATGCAAACGACGATATTCTCCCTCGGCTAACGAAGGCAGCGCTCTATGTTAATGCTACTTTAGTCACAGAGATAAATAAATTCATAAAGTTGAAGAAAATAGGGACTATTAAAAAATCGTCGGTCAATTAAGGGGGGCGCACATTTAAGCGAAGGGCGACGCGGCGAAAAGCACAATTTTTTTTTTTCTGTCAGATTGTTTCACGAACAAATCTCATTTGATTACTATTAAATTGCCGTTGTCTGTATCAATCTGCAACGCAATAAATTATGCATGTCTCGTAGCATACGTAAAAATGACTTGTTACAGTTAGTTAATCACTTGTCTTGCAGAAAAAAAAGGGTAATTTGCATGTAACTGACCATTGAGTCACTCATTAACTCGCCAGACATTGCTTGCGTATTACGTATTTCGCAATGCACACCTGGCAACAATCGCCGCCGTTAATTTTTAGCGAAGAAATTGTTACGACGACGGCGAGGAAAATATTTTAATTAAAAACAAAAACAATGCAGCAGCGCTCGGACGTGAATGAATCGCGAAGATATTTCTCTACGCGGCCGGCTGAGCGATCACGTTAGGGACATTCCCCGCGGTAATTATTATTAATTATACAGGGGGGAGGTGAAAAGTTACGGCACAGGTGCTGCGGCCAACTTCCATCTTGATTGTATTTACAAGGTTTAATGTCACGTCTAATTTATTTTATGCTTCAGTTTTTTTTTTTTTGAGTCTCATTTCTAACTAAACATATTTTATGTTGTATATCAAACGTGAATGGATTAAATTAAGAAAAAAATAGGAATCAGAGCGAGTGTAGTAGTACACACGCTATCCGAATAAATTTGCATTATTATGGTAATTAAATGTGTATCATTTACATGTAACTTTTAACGTTTGGCGATAAATTTGTTCTTGCGTTGCGTCCGTAAATCAAACCGGATTTATGAAATTTATTATTCGCGCGCGCGCGCGCTCGGCTCGAAAACTTGGAAACGCACGGTACAAAGATTGATACGTAAAATAAATGGTACCTAAATCAAAGGCGATATTAAAAACTTGTTATGCCTTCGCGGCGCATAAAACATAATAAATATCGATAAAGAATCGATGCTTCGCATAGCTTGTAACACGACTTGGCATTCCATTCGTCATGTAATAAACAACTAGGATCATACATGGCCTGTCATATATGACATTTCACGTATTGAACGTCTGTATATGTTTATGTCTCTTTTATTTTTGCTTTTTGCGGTCGGTGCGCGAACGTGTTATTATTTTGTTATTCGAGCGCGCTCGTTTTTCTCTCAGCTCTTTTCTGCTTTTGTTTCTCTGTTAACTGAAGACATTTCGCAGTATATACACCACCGCAGCCGATTATTAATTACCTTTTTCTAATTAACTTGAAAAAAAAAAGATATACTTCTAAGATGCAAATATTGTTTCTATCTAATAACGCTCCCAATATTTGTATCCACCTGGATAGAAACTGGTTTAAATTCCTTGCCCGGTCCTGTTTTTATAGAGGTACTTAACGAATACCTGCCAAACATTATTATAAATATCTATTATTTATTATTTATGACGTAGCTATAACAAACTGAGAGTATAAACAGGCAGCTACTGGTTCGATTTTGATATAAACGTAGAAACTGTAGACTTTTAAATTATAAAAAAAGAACAAATTAAACAATGCTTAAATACGGGAAATTCCAATAGTGCGTTTTTGGTTTTCGTCATTTTGAAATTTCTGATATTTTGTCAACTACCATGACCATCCTGTAACGTCCAAAATACATTTCATAATGGCCTATTATGAGCTTAAGTATCAGGGAGATCTGTACCATTTTTTCCTTAGGATTAAAAATAAATAAAATAAGGATAGATAAAATGGTGGCTGCAAGTGGCATCCAAATTTAGCAACATGTAGAGGGTATGCCATTTTTATTTAAAAAAGTTGCATCCCGTTCTGATTCACTCTGTGTAGATGAAAATCATATTATGTCGTAGACCTCAAAATGAAAAAAAAATTCTTTGAAATTTTTTTATATCCACAGTAGTTATCGGGATATTGCTTGAGAAAACGCTGTTGGGACACTCTGTATAAATAAACCAATGTTTTTTTCCTTAAATTACTTTCTTTTGATTCCAAGCTCATCTAACCTAAAAAAATTTCGTTTTTTTTTTTTTTAATAACGCATGCGTACAGTGTGACTTTCTTATCTACAAGAAAATCTAAATCTGTGAACGCCATACAGGATGGATCGTTTAAATTGACACCTTGAAATATCTCACGAAGTGTTAGCCGAAGAGAGAAGTAGAAGAAGAAGAAAAGTTAATTGAATTTAAGCAGAAAAACGAAGTTTCCCTTTAAGTATGTTGTCAAGGTAATCTGAAGGTCAATCACATTCCTTGTAATAGCTTTTGAGTAAATCATTTTGCACCACCATCTAGAAACGTACGGAATGACAAAAATACATGACGTATCGAACTATGAAGATTTAGATTCTGAAAAAAAAAAACAAACGAATGAGGAATACAATATTAATTAATTATCGGACCTCTGTTTTCTATTTAAAAACCAAAATTCGCAGTAAAAGAGTTTGTAATAAGAAAAGCTCATCTTCTTTCTTTATTTCGAGAGTGGTCTAGAGCAGTGAATCGAAAACGCTGTAGGACGAATGAAAAACAATAGAAGACAGACGATTCTCCTTCAGGGAAGAACGTAAGTATATACGTCGTAAATAAATCAAGAGATAAATAGGAGACGAAAGAAACTGTAAATAAAAAGAAAACTAATTCGGCAGAAACAAGAAACAAAAGAAAACGTAAATACGCAAACAGTGAAAGGCAAGAAACAAAAGAGGATCGATTTGTTCGAAACAATTAAAAAAAAAATGAAATATTTATACAGAGTGTACCAAAAAGTTTTATACAAATGGAGAAAAAGGTTATTTTTTATTTTCCCTGTATTCAAGTCAACTTTTTTAAAAATTTTGTACCTCATTATGGATCTCCAAGTCATGCAGAGCTTTTTATCAAGAATCTTTTTTTTTGTGAAATGTAAGATAAACTTTTTCTCCATTTGTATAAAACTTTTTGGTACACACTGTATATACAGTCTGTTTAAACTTAAGTCGGCACTATTGCTAACTTTCTTATTGTCGAAGCTACAAAAACAAAGTTAGCAATAGCGCCATAAGCTTCAAATTCGGTTAAATTAGCAAACTAATGAGATAAAGGCAAGAAGACACTTTTTAAGTGGAACGACCTGTATGTTATTTTATCACTCGATTTTTAATTAAAATTGCCCCTCGTCCCTTTTTGTAAATTAATAAATAACAGACTGTAAAGAAAGTACAAACAAAGTAGGTACGAGAAATCAATTCGACAAATGAACGCGAATAATAAAAAGAACGAAAAACAAAAGATTTTATTTTTCTTCCATTTCTATTTCGGGGATTTATTACCACTCCTTCTAGTAATCGAGTTATTTTTTTTATCAGTTCTATGATTTCTTGTTTTGTTTTTCGTCTAATTCGTCGAATTTCGTCGTTATTTCTTTCAGTTTTCTTTAACGTTCACTTTTAACCTGAAGTGTATTAATGCTACGTTTCCTTTTGTTTCTTCTTTAATTAAAAAAAAAAAGACATTCGATCGAAACAAAAACAAAAGAAAAAACTTAAACAAGCAAGTACGAAAAACAAAGGAAGGTTGGCGATTATCGAATTGCTCGAAAATCAAAAGACTAACAGGAAACAAAAGAAAATTATTGGAGACGAACGTTATGAAATACGAAAATTAATTTGGGCAAGAAGAAACTGAAAAGACTTGAAACAAACCACAATGAAGTATTAGATGGACAGAAAACAAATGAACAACGATTCTCATTCGAAAGGGAGTCAAAAAAAAATCACTAAAACAAAAGAAAGTAGGTACAAGAAATCAACTCGACAAAAGAATAAATAAACGCGAACTATAAAATGAACGAAAAACAAAAGAAGATCGCTTAGCACTTTTTCTAGTTGTCGAGTTATTTTTTTATTTATTTTTCATCTAATTCGTCGAATTTCGTGTTATTTCTTTCAATTTTCTTTAAAATCGATTTTGAATTTTATTTACTAATGCTCTTTTGCACATTTTTCGTTAGTTTGGCTATTTTCAAATACCGATTATTTAAAATATAGTCGATCGTCTTTTATCTTTGGATCGCCTTATTCTGCCCATTCCATGGTATTTCATTTCATTTACCTTTTGTTTCTCTTTATCGAATTAATTCATTTACGGTTTCCTTTTTTGCCTTCTAACTGAGACTCATCGAGATCCTTCTATTTTCTTTTCATCGTCTTATTTTCTGTTTAAAGTAAATCAGTGATTTCACATCAGGCTTCCCGAAAAGCTGTGGACCTCACTCACCTCTGCTCAAGATAAATGAAAAACGACATTAAAAATCGACAAAGAACTGGTATAAATCAAGAGATGAATACAAGACAAAAGTGTAAATAAAAAAATCAATTTGATGGAAAAAAAATTGAACTACATATAAAGAAATACGAAAAATAAAAGAAGATTGGCGTGCATCAAAGGACTAGTGAAAAACAAAAGAAAATTTTAAACGTGAAAACTAATTCAGCAAAAGGACAACAGAAAATTAGATGACAGAAAACAAAAGAAGAACGATAGAAATAAGAAACGCAAGTAATAAAATGAACGAAAAACAAAAGAACCAATTAAATCTGTTCGTTTTGTTATTCTTTTTTGGGGCTAAAGAGTTTCCTCTATTTTCCTATGTTTTTTAGACGATTGGCGCTTCGCCAAGTTACTTTTTACATCAGTTTTATGATTCTCAGGCACAAGTATATTTGGAAAGCAGAAGTATTTTGTTTCTGTGATCGAAAATATTTCGGATACAAACTTCCATCTTTATTGATCATAGGGTATAATTTTTCTTATAAATTTTAGTTGGGGTCTTTATTAAAATTCAAATAAAAAATTTGACTTGCTCCTTCACGTAATTAAATTGTGTTCATTTCGAGATTTTTTTATCCCAATTTCCCACAACATCTTCAGAGTTACCAACGTAACTATTTTATTCTGCCTCTATATTTTATTTAATTAAAAAATATCCTAAATATCTCCACCTACAAATTAATTATTAGTTTTTAAAATAATATACCGGGTGTTTCAGACTGTTAGTCGCAGCCATTTTCCTTGAAATTACGACGTAGCTGGACATCGCGAATAAAATTTCGTAACAAAAGGTTACATGGCGTATTCGGAGGCGTCACGTTTATCTTTCAAGGTCAACCGCAAATAGGCGTCGCAGACAATAACCTTGAAATTGTAATTCCAAACATAGTCGAGTGGGGTATCGACGAATAGGATTTTTAAAAAGAAACAAGTTTTATTTGAACGATTTTTCACTACCTCAAACGGTTTTCGAGAAAAGACAAGTACATTGTTCTCGTAGGTTTGCAACATTGAGTGGCCCGAAGGTTCATTGAGAACGTATCTGCGGATGTAGAAACGGATCACCATTTTAATTAACTATCGTTTTTGCGTTTAGAAAGCCAAAGCGAGTCACCTATTCCTTTCATTATTTAAAGGAAATTAATAATTTTTTTTAACCACAGGGGATAAAGAAATTCGGGAAATTTGAGGATGACGCTGGCATCTTCTGGAACAGACAAGGTCGACATTGTTTAATTATTTTTGTTTTCAAATGACCTAACATTGTTGGGCTTTTTTAGTTTTTAATTTGGTAAACACCGAAGCACGAAGCGTTCCTAAACACGGAAGCATATCGCCATCAGCAGCAGCGGATTGTATGCATGTATGTGACTAGTACGTGAAAGTATACAAATAAATACCTAATGACACAAACACCGAGCGCTCTATCTTTGGTAAATAACAGAACAACGCTAATAAATTTAAAGCAGCCCATTATACGTTGGGCAATAACTCATGCAATACGCTCGTTTTCCCACATTCATTTACGTTCAATTTGCACATAATGTAGAATTCCTCGAGCGCTTTCGAACTGAGCTAATAAGTAATAAAAAGCGAGAGAAACACAGTTGTCAACAGATACATAAAATTAAAAATTTTATGCGCCCGAGCCGGGAGTGTCCACGATTCTTAAAATCTTAATAGATAATAAAAAGGTATATAAAACACGTAATAAAGACCGAACATAAAAGGCTATTATGGTTCCTTGACGTTGGAGGTTTCGGAGTTTACCATCGCAGCACACAAAGCCCTGAATGGGTGTCTCGGATAGGACGGAACGAATCTCTTTTTTATTTACTGGATACTGAAGGAATTAACTTGTGTGTGTGTGTGCGCGCACCAAGACACAATGGTTCTTTCAATAGATCGATTTTAATAAGAAGAAAAAAAAAAGAAAAGAAATAGGAGCCGCGACCGCGTCAAGGTTGGCAGAGAGGTGCGAATTTTGAAGACTGGGCGATGGGAAGGTTCATGGGATCACCTCTCTCAAGCTCAAACGTGTGCAGCCTCGTGTGAGTTCGGTCGAGTAAAAGATATGAGTTATAGTTATTTCGTTAATCTGTGGCCCCCTGTGAGGCGAGCGGGTAATTACGTCATCACGAGGTGCCCCGCTGTTCACTATGATATATTCTTGCCCGACCTGCGTGTACAGATATTGTTACAATGCCATGTATACATGGGGGCAAAAATGATCCAGATATCGGCTTATATTATATCTTCATGTATATCACGGGAACGTGAGCATAAATTCAATAAAGTACCATTGCCCTCGTATACCTATAATAAAGAAAAGATGCCACAGTCCTCGGGACAATTTCGTTTAGAATTTTTCATTAACAAAACATTCACTACTAGCATTTCAATGCTTAATTAAACTAAATCGTGAAAAATAGTGAAACATTTTAAGTGTGCAGACAAGAGGAGAATCATACGTCATTGTCCCAAATTTGAAGTTCAAAAGAATAGTTTTGTATCAAATAGAAACTGATTTAAATCTCGCGCTCGGTTCAGCTTCTATAGAGCATCCCTCTTTCAGGAATCTTACCTCTGTAAACTACTAATGTTCAATAATTAATTTTCATTTCATTTCATTTTATTCCTCTATTTCTCCTTGTTTTTTTTTTTTATAATTTTTTCGATTATTTCCATTTTAATTCAATTTTCAATATTTTAAAGTAGCTTTCTATTAGAATTCCTTTCCATTTGTTAGTTCCTTTTGTTTTCGAATTCATTTTTTCTATTTACTTCGTTTTCCTTTCGAAATCGATCGCCATTTGTTTCTATTTCTTTTTGTCAATCACTCAGTACATTCCCAACAGTTAAATAACGAATTGCAGGGAATAGTAGTGAATGATAAAACAAACTAAACCAATAATCTAATAAACAAAACAATAAAATAAACTTAATTAACTTGAGTTAGGAAAAAAAAAGGGCAAACGACAAACAAACTGTCGCTTGTTTTATTTTTTTTTAAATTTTTATTCCTTCACGAATCTTCGTTTTGAAATCGATGTGTTTTGTTTATTTACTTTTCTCTCTTTCTTTTGTTTTTTGGTTTTACAAATGTTTTTTGATTTTCCTCTCTTAGATTATTTTGTTAATAATTGCAATCTGTTTTTTGTTTCTTAATTTTATATTCGTTTCTCCTGACTATTCAATTTTCATAATAATAATTATCATTACGTCTACATTACAATAAATAATAATAATAATAATAATAACAGAAGTAATTAAAAGGAAATTAATAACAAAGAAAAACAAACAAACGACGATGGGGAGGTAAAATTAAAAATAAAAATTCAAAAAAGTAGAGAGAAATAAAAATATATTTAATTTATTTTTATATAAGCAAAGAAAATATAAACAAAAGATAAAAATATAAACAAATGACGATCGATTTCAAAATAAAAATGAGATAAATAGAAGGAAGGGAAATTAAGGACAAAGAAAAACTAACAAACGACAATCGACTTCGTAAGTAAGACTGGTAGAGTAAAATGTAAAAAAAATGAGAGATGAAAAGAGAAATAAAAATATATTTCACTTATTTTTTACGTAAGCAAACAAAATATAAACAAAAGATAAAAATGTAAACAAATGACGATCGATCTGAAAATAAAAATGAAATAACAGAAGAAAAGGAAATTGATAACAAAGAAAAACAATCAAATGACGATCGATTGATTGATTTTAAAATGAAAATAAAAATAAAAATGAAATAGTTAGAAGAAAAGGGAATTAATAACAAAAAACAAACAAACAAACAAACAAACGACGATCGATTTCGCACTAAAGACTGGCAGAGAGATTACATTGAAAAAAATTCAAAAAAATTGACAAATGAAAAGAGAAATGAAAATATATTTCACTTATTTTTATATAAACAAACAAAATATAAACAAAAGATAAAAACATAAACAAATGACGATCGATTTGAAAATAAAAATGAAATCGAAAGAAGAAAAGGAAATTAAAAACAAAGAAAAGCAAACAAACGACGATCGATTGATTGAATGATTGATTTGAAAATAAAAATAATTTGAGAATAAAAATGAAATAAACGAAACAAAAGGAAATTAATAACAAAAATAAAAACAAACAAACAAACGACGATCGATTTCGTAAGAAAAACTAACAGATTAAATTTAAAAAAAATTCTAAAAAATTTTTTTTTTCATTTTTATATAAGAAACATAACATAAACAAAAGATAAAAATATACACAAATGACGATCGAAATAAAAATGAAATAAATAAAAGAAGAGGAAATTAATAACAAAAACAAACCAAAAAAAAACAAACGACGATCGATTTCGTGAGAAAGTCTGGCGGAAAATGGAGAAATGAAAAGAGAAATAAAAATACATTTCAATTATTGTTGCTTCCCTTTTCGTTTCGCAGTTTTTTAGATTTTTGTTTGAATTTTTCCTCTCTATGATCTTTCTTACGTAATCGATCGTCGTTTGTTTGTTTTTCTTTGTTATTAGTTTCCTTTTCTTCTATTTGTTTCATTTTTTTATTTCCAAGTCGATCGTCATTTGTTTATAATTCACTTCTCCACAGGGCACCTATTCACTATCATCTACTTTTACTTTTCCGTTTCTCTTTCAGTTTTTCGAAGATCGTAGTTTGATTATTTCTTTGTTTCTTCTTTGTTTCACTTTTTTTGAAATGTATTTCCTTAAAATCGATCGTCATTTGTTTTTGTTTCTCTGTTTCTCTTTCAGTTTTTTTTTTTTTTTTAATAATTAAGTCGACATTTTAATTGACTGTCGTTTGTTGTCTTTTTTTTTGTTTTAGAATTATCTTTTTCTCTCTTTATTCCGTTTTCATCTCGAAGTCTATCGTCATTTGTTTGCGTTTCTCTTTACCACAAGAAATTCACCGATGTTTACTAATTTTCTCTCCTTAAATTTATTTTGTTTTTGGACTGCTAGATGTTTAGACTGTCGTTTGTTTTAGTTTGCTTTTTTTTTATTTATTGAATTTTTATTTTGAAATCGATACTTTATTTGTTTACTTTCATTCCTCCTCTCTTTCTTTCATTGTATTTAAAATTTTCAAATATTTTTTTCTCTCTTAAATTTTTTTTTAAATTTTATATTCCTTTCGAATGTTTATTCAGTTTTTTTTTTAAATTTCGAAATCAATATACTCTCTGTCTCTTTTCGTCTCTCAATTTGTTAGAAATCTTTTCAACTTTAGGTCAGTCCTTAGGAAATCGATTGTCGTTTGTTTGTCTTTCTTTTTTAATTGTAACATAATATTCTCTGATAATTTTGACTTTCAAAAGTTATTTCTACCGGTTTGTATACTTTTCTTTCTGTTCGTGGTTCATTTCGAAGACGACTGTCATTAGTTTCTTTCTCTTCCTCTCAATATTTTAAATCAGCTCGCCATTGGTCTTATTTGTTTGTTTTGTCTTTGTTTTGGAATTTCTTTTTTTCCTATTTATTTCGAAATCGTTTGTCATTTGCTTTTGTTTCTCTTTATCACTGGGATGTATTATTTTCAGAATTTCTTTATTAATAATCGAAAAACTAGATGACGTGGCAATTATGAATCAAATTATTTTGTCGGTGCGTAAATTTGAACCCTGTATACGTACATACAAGGTGTCCCAGGAGAAAAGGCCAATATTTCGGGGAAGTGGGGGATACGGAATGAGTTATTGTGTAAGTTAAAAGGTTTTCAAATAATTTAAATTTGGCGCTTCATGTTGATTTCATTCTTGACCGCCGTAATGTGGCGCTGCGTGATGTGTGTAATTGTCGTCATCATTGGTACTGCAGTTTTTGTCAAATTTGAAAAATGCCGCATTAACAAAAGACTACGATATTATATAAACTTTTTGACTTACAACAACTCATTCTATACCCCCGCGAAATATTAACTTTTCCTTCAGGAACAGCCTGTATATAGAAGCACGCTAAAGATGGAACTGGAAACCCAAACAAAATATTTTTTTGTTCAATTTATTAATGTCTTCTTTTATTCTTTAATCTGCGGACAGGGATATGTTTTTTTTTAATTTATTGTCATCTTTTCTTGTTCTTTGTTTATTCATCGTAGCTATTTCTAGAGTAATTTGGTCGAGAACGAAGAATTTGATGAACCCAAACCCAAACGATATCAAATTATCTTTTTTTGGTCTCTTGATGATGTCTTGACTAGTTTGGTCGAGCTCGAAGGAAGGATTGGATAACTTCAAACCCAAGCAAAATAAAATGCCTTACTTTAAACTCAAGCGAAATAAAATGAGGATTGGGTTACCCCAAACCCCAGCGGGCAAAACTTTTTTGAATCATCCCTTTTTGCTCTTAAATTAATTAAGCACGCTCTTTGACATCTAAATTGAGTGATATTATACAAAACCATATTTGTAATGATGAATTAAAAGAGGCAAGACATTTTTAACCAAAACGTATAGGTACGTCTTCCCCCTTTTGTAAGAACCGATGACAACAAAATAAATTATCCCGTACATCCTATACTACTTCATCGTGAATTTATTTTCTTTTTGTTCTATCACGCGCACAATAGTACTGTGTTGTAGTTTCTTTTTGACGGTCAATGAATGACTGTCATCCCTCATCCCTAGTTCACCATCGCTTCGAATAAACATCCGGAACTCGATGGTACATTAAAGAAGAGACGAGTTTTTAATAAGCCGGTAGGGCAGGAAAGGGGGTCCCCAGATAGCAATTTATCAGTAGGGGTGCATCCGTTCACTTTCGGTTTTATATGACCAATCAATGGTCCTAATTGAATACCGGGCTACTCGACCTGGAATAATATTTTCCTCTCCACTCCTTCCTCATTCAGGATTTGTCAAAGGGAGTCGGGCGCGCCGTACGTACGTAACACAATACGTAAATTAGTAGATGTCCAGATGTTTACGTTTCGACCCTTTGTAGTTTAAAAGCCCTTTTTATCCCCTTTTTTTTGAGTTGTTTCGTATTGTTTCCAGGATGTCGGGAGACTGCATTCATATATGCCATTACCAGTGCGGCGGTGACACACGCGATAGCCAGGGCTTGCAGCGAGGGTACGATAGAGACGTGCAACTGCGATTATAGCCAGCATAAGGGCAAGCCACAATCAGTGGATTCGGCCGTGGCTGGCGTCAATGATTGGGCTTGGGGAGGTTGCTCGGATAATATTGGGTTCGGCTTCAAGTTCAGCAGGGAGTTTGTCGATACGGGAGAACGAGGACGCAGTCTCAGGGAGAAAATGAACCTACACAACAACGAAGCTGGTCGAATGGTAAGTTCATACGAATTAACCCCAAGAAAAAAAAAAAACGATCGCCTGAATCACCTAAAATGGTTATATCGGTTCTTCATTTAATCTTGTATCCCACGTGATCTATGACGTTGGCTAAACTCGATACTGGGCATGTGTGGGAGGGTACAATCAATCATGAAGACCTTTGTACTATTTAATCTATACACGTTTGTTGAACAAATCGCGAGGTACGGTCATTTCTCAAAGTGACAGACGACGTTTTACGATTCACGTGTTCTCACGTGCTCTGATTGCAGTGTGTGTGTGTGCGGAGAGTCTGATATAATAACTCTCTCTCCCTCTCCTTAGTCTGGAGATAAATAGCGCTAATTAGACGCTGGCCTCGTTTTATGATGCCGTTTCAATTAATCTGGCGGATATTAAAAATTCGACCGGCGTTAATTATTACGGCAGATATTTATATTTATGGCGAAATTTTTCGCGTTCTTTTTTCCCTTCCCTTCCCCCCTTTCGCCTCTCGCAGCTCCTCCGGAGGTTAATTCTGTTTAATATGGTCGGAGCGAACGAGTAATTATACACTTTGTATGTGGACTGCTTGACCTATAGGCTCTTTAGTGTATATCGACGGAGAATTCCAAATTATTACGAATAAAATCAGTTTAATAAAGAAACTGTGCATCAATTGTTTATACGTTACGTTGGCTTGCTCTTTTTGTTCAGTTTCGTAAAAGTAATTCTAATTTTTTCACGTTTCATCTTTTGTACACTTTTATCTGTCACTTTTTTTTTCGATGTATTTAATTACTTTACCTTTTATAAATAAAAAGGAAGAAAACGTCAAAAAAGAGAAAAACAAAGAAGCAGCAGAAGACAAAAAAGGCGCAGACGTAATAATACGAACCGTTAATTCGTGAAAAGAAACAATGGAATGCGAAGAAATAGGAAAATTGGTTTGATAAATAGAAACAAAAGAAAACCAAAAGAAAATTGGCCAGACCTTAGTCTAGACAATCTTTTGTTATTTTTCTAAAATTTGTGAATTTAACTGAATAAGGGAGGAAGTCAAAAAGAAAAGGGAAAAATTAATTACCAACGAAACACGTAGCACGAATTAATTCGAGAAAAGTAAAACAAAAGATAACCTTAAATAAGCAACAACGAAATGCAAAATTACGAAAGTCGGAAGAACAAGGTGAGCAGAAACAAAAGAAGATTGACTAATCAATCTTCTTTTGTTTTTAATTTTAGTTAATACGAACCAATTAGTTCGACTAAAGAGACAAAGAAAAAGAAAAACAAAAACAAAAGACTTACTCAAAGAAGCAACAATGAAATGCAAAGGAACTGGAAACAAAACTAAAACAAATGACTGCAACTAAGTATGAAGAATAAAATAAGCGAAAACAAAAGAAGATCGATCAGACCAGTTTTTGTGAACTGAACAAATATAATAATAAAATAGAATAAAATAAATAAATAAACAAAAATGAAAAGAAGTCAAAAGAAAGGTAAAAACAAACGACCAACGGAAGATATAACAAAAGAAACTTTACGGAACGCGACCAATGTAATACGAACAAATTAGTTGGACATAAAAAAAAAGAAAAACAAAAGACGAACTCAAATAAGCAAAAATGAAATGCGAAGGAAATGAAAACAAAACACTACAATGGAGTATGAAGAATAAAATGAGCGAAAACAAAAGAAGAGTTAAGTCAATCTTCTTTTGTTTAGTTTCTTCCTTGAATTTGTGAACTGAAATAAACAACAATGAAAAGAAAGATAAAAACAAATGATCAACAGAAAAGGAAACTTTACGAAACGCTGCCGATGTAATGGAACAAAATAGTTCAATTACAAAAAAAAAAAAAAAAACAAAAGACGAACTGAGATAAGCAACAGTGAAATGCAAAAAATGATTTGATAAAAAAGCAAAAGAAAATAAAATAAACTGCAACGAAGTATGAAGAATAAGATGAACAAAAACAAAAGAAATTTGACTAGACTAGAGTTTATAGTCAATTTTATTTTTTTTAATTTGTCAACTAAAGTAAAGTAAATAAAAAAAAAATAAAAACAAGAGACCAACAGCGTTCGTCTAAAAAAATAGAAAAACAAAAGACAAACTCAAATAAGCAACAACGAAATGCGAAGAAAATGGAAACAAGAGTAAAACAAAACACTGGAACGAAGTACAAAGAATAAAATGAGCGAAAACAAAAGAAGATTGACTAGACCCGGGGTCTAGTCAATCTTCTGTTGTTTGCTTTTTTCTTCTTTAATTTGTGAACAAAAAAGAAGAGAAACTCAAGAGAAAGATAAAAAGAACGACCAACAGAAGATAAAAAAAAGGAAACTTTTCGAAACAAATTAGTTCGACCTAAAAAAAAAAAAGAAAAACAAAAGACAAACTCAAATAAGCAGCAATGAAATGCAAAGAAAATGAAAACAAAAGAAAAACAAAACACTGCAACGAAGCGTGAAGAATAAAATGAGCGAAAACAAAAGAAGATTGACTCGACCAGAGTTTAGTCAATCTTCTGTTGTTTGGTTTTTTC
The DNA here is from genome assembly GCA_039766575.1 of Serrognathus titanus. NCBI lineage: Eukaryota > Metazoa > Arthropoda > Insecta > Coleoptera > Lucanidae > Serrognathus > Serrognathus titanus. Next base: position 61,995,587 of record CM077914.1, read on the forward strand.
TTCTCTTCTTTAATTTGTGAACAAAAAAGAAGAGAAACTCAAGAGAAAGATAAAAAGAACGACCAACAGAAGATAAAAAAAAGAAACTTTACGAAACAAATTAGTTCGATCTAAAAAAAAAAAAGAAAAACAAAAGACAAACTCAAAGAAGCAACAATGAAATGCAAAGAAAATGAAAACAAAAGAGAAACAAAACACTGCAACGAAGTATGAAGAATAAAATGAGCGAAAACAAAAGAAGATTGACTCGACCAGAGTTTAGTCAATCTTCTGTTGTTTGGTTTTTTCTTCTCTTCTTTAATTTGTGAACGAAAAAGAAGAGAAACTCAAGAGAAAGTTAAATAGAACGACCAACAGAAGATAAAAAAAAGAAACTTTACGAAACAAATTAGTTCGACCTAAAAAAAAAAAAAAGAAAAACAAAAGACAAACTCAAATAAGCAACAATGAAATGCAAAAAAATGAAAACAAAAGAAAGACAAAACACTGCAACGAAGTGTGAAGAATAAAATGAGCGAAAACAAAAGAAGATTGACATAACCAGAGTTTAGTCAATCTTCTGTTGTTTGGTTTTTTTCTTCTCTTCTTTAATTTGTGAACGAAAAAGAAGAGAAACTCAAGAGAAAGATAAAAAGATCGACCAACATAAGATAAAAAAAGAAACTTTACGAAACAAATTAGTTCGACCTAAAAAAGAAAAACAAAAGACAAACTCAAATAAGCAACAATGAATTGCAAAAAAAATGAAAACAAAAGAAAAACAAAACACTGCAACGAAGTGTGAAGAATAAAATGAGCGAAAACAAAAGAAGATTGACTTAACCAGAGTTTAGTCAATCTCCTTTTGTTTAGTTTTAATTTTTTCCTTGAATTTGTGAACTAAAATAAACAAAAAAGAAAAGAAGTCAAAAGAAAGATAAAAACAAAACGATCAACAGAAGATAAAGAAGGAAACGAAACGCTGCCGATGTAATAGGAACAAAATAGTTCAACTACAAGAAAACAAAAAAAAAACAAAAGACGAACTGAGATAAGCAACAGTGAAATGCAAAAAATGATTTGATAAAAAGAAACAAAATAACAATAAAATAAACTGCAACTAAGTATGAAGAATAAGATGAGCAAAAACAAAAGAAACTTGTTTTTGTTTTTAATTTGTGAACTAAAGTAAAGTAAACAAAAGAAAAATAAAAACAAAGAGACCAACAGAGTTTGTCAAAAAAAAAAATAGAAAAACAAAAGACAAACTCAAATAAGCAACAAAATTATGTTTTTTTTTAAGCAACAAAATTATGATTCGATACAAAGAAACGAAAGAAAAATAAAAAGACTGAAATAAGCAAGAAAAAAGAACGATTTAATAAAAAGAAACAAAAAGAAAAAAGATAAACCGCGAAATATGAAAAATAAAGCAAGTGGAAAACAAAAGAAGTCTGATATTCAATTCGTCGTCCGATGGAAAGTTTGAGTCTGAAAAAAGAAGACAAAAAATTTGATTTGATGGAGAAACAAAGAAAAAAACAAAAGAAAACTGCCATAAATAAAAACGCTGCACCTCAAGTTATGTTCAAAAAATTACGTTCCTCTTGATTTCTTTCTCGTTTCATAAGAAAACAAAAAAAAAGGAGAAACTTGAATAAGCATCGACTTTATTTTAAAAGAAAAGGAAGAGAGTTAAAGGAAACAACAGAATCGCCGATGTTCTTTTGTTTGTTTTGTTCGAAATTTTCACATTTTGTATTTCACACTTCATTTTTTTTTGTTTCGACCAAAAAATGACCAATCAAATTTCGTTTCAATGAAACCTCAAGGGTCACAACCGCTTTCGCTTTCTCCCTTTTTTCTCTTCGTTGTTGCCGTTCGTCATTTGTTTTCCTTCTTCTTCTTTTTGTTGATCGATCGTCACTTGTTTTTTTTTCCTGTATACTTAACATTTCTTTTTACGTTATTCGACTGCTTTTGAGAATTAAGTTTCGATTGAATTAAGGAACTGCAAACGATTGTCATTTTCGAAAATTACTGAAAATTCAAAATTGAGTCGAAATTGTAAGAAAACAAAAAAAAATTTCAAAAGACAAAAGGCCTGGGCAAGAATATGCAACAAAATTCGAAAGCAAGAAAGAAGTGGTTGAAAAAATGGTGTCATTGCCAAAATAATTTAAAAAAATGACAAGAAAGCTTCAAAATGCACAAAAAAAAAACTAAACCAATAGATTAACAAAAGAATGTGAATTAAAACAATTTCACAAAAGAAAATTCATATTTCTCCTATACAACAAATATTAATTACAAAAGTTGTTGCAAGTCAGCTGAATTGCATCCTCTGCCTAGCTATTTCGGTCCTAATTGGGGCCTCATCAGCAAAAGAGAGCTCCAACGCAGTTGCGCTATTAATAACAAACTTTTATTGATTTTAACCGGTTGGATAAAAAATGTTTAGTTTATAAAAAAAGACGAAGCTACTGAATGTAGCAATGATTAAAAAAAAAAATAAACAAGTGCTAACCAAACGTATGGACGTGTATGATGACTTGTACGCAATGGTGTTAGCATAGTGTAATAAATGAAATAGAAATCTAATGCCTTATTATTTTATTATCATTGCTGCAAGCCGCAATTCACAGAGTTCCACTCACCGTCTAGTAATATCTACAGCTTGTTTCAAAATAAGTCGGCAGCATTGTTAATTTTCTTATTTTAAAAAGTTAGTTAGCAATCGTATCGACTAACTTTGAATTAGGCTGTATACACCGATTCCACGAACACAAGCCTGTCTACGTGCATGCATGGCTCCGTAGCTGATCGCGTTCAGTAACTAAAAAGAATTCGAAGTCACCATAAGCACACCAAATATTTTGTTGCTTTTTATTGTGTATATATCAAACCAGTTTGGTTATATTTGCATCTACACAATGAACCACCCTTTTATATTACTTTAAATGTCACATACAAATCCATTTGCACCTCCTCGTTCGGTGAGTGTATAGTATATGTATAACAGAGTAAAATTCGAATGACATTGCATTTGTTCCAGTGGCAATTTCAGTTTCAGTCGTTTTACTTTTCCCTTTTCCCTACTATATCAGCTTGTTTGCTACAAGAACAGGAAGAAAGGTTTTACTGTGTGTCTCCACGTGCATGTCCTCGAACTTGTCACTGCGTTTGGCGAGGCCTTTTTTTTTAGAATTTCGTTTTTCTGAATCAATACATCCGTCTTCTTTTCCAATAGCGATTTTCCTTCAAACGATCTAATTACAAATTCTTTATTTATTTATTTGCTGGCAATTCGAGAAAGGAACTTTCTCGCCGGTACTTTTTCCGCCTCATCGTTTCGTATTATTCGCTTTTGTTTTCACGGACGCTCGTGTATTTTTGTTTCCAGCACGGAATTAAATTAACCGTACAGTAAACCATTTCACGGTTCTCCGACGCGAAAATGAAGTCGTCACGTCGGAGGCGCGCCCCGCGTCTCTCCCTCCGGCCGTTCGTTCCCATCGTCTTCTCACGAGGAGAAGAATATTATCGGTCCACTACACACGCAAACGGTTCATTTTATTCCGTCCGTCCGTCCGTCCGTCCGCGTCCGTTTAATCCGGACATTGCTGCTGCTGCTGCTATATCGTTATTGGCGCTAATGAAATCTGGTATCCGAGGAGTCGCGCCTCGAGCGAATGTCACTAGATGATGGGCGGTCGGTAACAAGTTAATATGCATTTTAATTCGATAAGACCACCCGGTAGTAATGACTGCATTCTGCATAAATCAAACCTTTTTCTCACACCACGCCGCGGCGGACCATTTTAATCGTAGTTTAACGCAGGGACGGCATCTTCGTTACGGATTTTATTGCCGTGGCGTTATCGGACACCGTTATTCGGGAGGGATGGAATGGAATTCCCTATTTCTGGCCACCATAGTGTATGCATCCCTGTGGAGTACAAAAAAAGCCCTAACATTCTGCGATTCTTCAAAAACTGTAGCTTTCACAAATCCATTATTGGTATAGTAACTTATAATAATACTGTAAATGGTATATTAATTACAGACTGTTGGAGTGGAATGCTATAAGTTTTGCAAATTTTTACTGGATCTCTAAGAATTTCGAAAAAAAACTTCTATTTTAAACGCCTATAGGCCTATAGCTTTCTGTAATAACATACGCATTGGTATAAATTGAATGCTACAGTTTCTACAAGCTAGATTAATCTACGAGACCATACAAGAAGAAATTATAAGAATTTGGAAGGCCTGACTGTAGCATTCTGTAATGGAAGTAAAAAATAAGCATTTGTGTTCAAGAATGCTGTAGTTCTTTCAAGTTCTACAATAGTACTATACAGTGATGCTGAATTTGAGTGCTATAGTTTTTGCAAACAGTGCTGAATTCGTCTAGTTGACAAAAGTAGGAAATGTCAATGACTATAGCATTCTACGTCTAAAAGTCTGTAGCATTCTGTAATTCTGTAGGAATAAGCATTGCAAGAACTATAGCATTGGCATTATGTATCCTTTTTGTGGTGATTTAAAATTAACACTGTAAATGCTATATATCAATTACAATTGCTACAATTTTTTGCACATTTCTACTGAATCTATAAAAATATTTAAAGAAAAGTAAGAATTTTGCGTTGTCTTGAACGCCTGATAAAAATAAAAATACACGTTTGAATAAATTAAATGCTATAGTTTTTACAAACTATATAAATCTACGACACAAAAAGAACTAGAATTTTTTAAGGCCTATAGCATTCTATATTAAAAGTAAAAATAAGCATTTGTATTCAAGAATGCTGTAGTTCTTTCAAATGCTACAACAGTACTATAATACAGAACGCACGTGATGCTGAATTTGAATGCTATAGTTCTTGCAAACAGTGCTGAATTCGTCTAGTTGACAAAAGTAGGAAATGTCATCTGCATTCAATGACTATAGCATAGCATTCTACATCTAAACGTTTGTAGCATTCTGTAATTTTGTAGGAATAAGCATATGCAAGAACTATAGCTTTGGCATTACGTATCCCTTTTGTAGTGATTTAAAATAAGACTGTAAAAGCTATATATCATTTACAATTGCTATAATTTTTGCACATTTCTAGTGAATTTATAAAAACATTTAAAAAAAAGTAAGAATTTTGCGTTGTCTTGAACGCCTGATAAAAATAAAAATACAAGTTTGAATAAATTGAATGCTATAGTTTTTACAAACGATATAAATCTACGAGACTCTACAACAAAAAGAACTAGAATTTTTGAAGACCTATAGCATTCTATAATAAAAATAAAACATAAGCATTTGTGTTCAAAGATGCTGTAGTTCTTCCAATGCTACAACAGTTTGAATGCTGTAGTATTTGCATAAAAAGTTTCTTCTTGTTGAAATTGTACATGTAAACGCCTATAGTATTCCATAATTCTGTAGAAATGAGCATTTGTATAAACTGTAGCTGTAACTATAGAAAAGCCATAGTTTTCACATTTCACATTAACTGTAGAATTACTTTATTACTGAGATAGAATGCTATCATTTCTGAAAACTCGCTTTTTTCTGTTGGATCTGCAAGAAAAAAAATAGCAATAAGAATTCCTTTCTATAAGGAATCGCCTATAACAATCTGCAATAAATTAAATGCTATAGTTCTAAGCAAAATATATAACTTCGCTTTTTTTTATTGAATCTATAAGATTTTACAAGAAAAAGAACAAGAATTTTGAACGCAGGTAGCATTCTGTAAAATAAGCGTCTGTTGCTACAATTCAAATGCTATAACAGTTCTATTACAGAATGCATGGTGCTAAAATCGAATGCTGTAATTTTTTCAAACAGTACTGAATTCGTCTATAAAGGTCGACCAAAAATTAGAAATTTCTTCTGTTTTGAATGCCTACAGTATTCTGTAATTCTATACCTACACGTCTATAGCATTCCGTCATTTTACACCTAAACGTCTGTAGCATTCTGTAATTCTACACCTAGACGTCTACAACATTCTATAATTCCATATTCATGAGCATTTGCAAAAACTTTTAGCTTTTAAAATGCGATAGTTTTAACAAATTGATTCTTTTTATAGTAATTAAAATGCTACAGTGTTCGTAAACACATCAAATGCTATTTTAATTCTATGCGTTTGCTACTTCTATTTTGATCATCTATGGAATTCTGTAATAAGAATAAAAATAAGCGTTTGAATAAGTTAAATGCTGTGGTTTTTACAAACGATATGAATCTACGAAACTCTACAAAAAAAAACAAGGATTTGAGGGCCTGTAGCATTTTGTGATGAGAGTGAAATTATATTCAAAAATGCTATTGTTCTTTCGAATGTCATTACAGAATGCTGAATTCGTCTATAAGAGCTTGTGAAAAATAAGAATTGCGTATAGAATTCTTTAATTCGAAAACTATAATTTCTAAAATGCTATAGTTTTCACAAATTGATTAATTTTATTGTAATTTATAATAGCACTATGAATGCTATGTTAATTATAGAATGCGTTTGCTGCTGAAATGGAATGCTATAGTTTTTGCAAACTTATTAATTCGTTTACTGTTTCTTTGAATCTACAAGACTTTGCAAAAAAGGAAAGCAAGAATTTTTAACGTCTGTAGCATTCTGTAAATAAAAGTAAAAATAAGCATTTGTATTCAAAGACGCTATAGCTGCTTCAAATGCTATAAGAATTCCATTACAGAATGCAAATTGTGCTGAAATTTAATGCTATAGTTTTCGAAACAGCACGGAAAGTAAAAAATAAGAATTTATTTCTATTTTCAGTGTATATAACATTTTAGAATTCTACATCCAATCGTCTGTAACATTCCGTAGTTCTGTAGAAATAAACATTTGGATCAATTATAGTCTCGAACATGCCATAGTTTTCACAAATTGATTATTTTTAGAGTAATTTAAAACGTTATAGTTTTTTAACCCTACAAATGCTATACTAATTACAGAATGTATGTGTTGCTGCAACGGAATGCTATATTTTTTTTTCTGGATCAACAAGAATGGCCAAAAAAGACAAAACTCTTGCTTGCATTTTGATCACCTGTAGCATTCTGAAACGAAAATACAAATATACATTTGAATGCTATAGATTTTATATGAATTTGTTTTTCTCCTATTGAATTTAGAGGACTGTACAAAGAAAAACAAATACCTCTATTGCATTCTGCAATGAAAGTAATAATAAGCATTTGTGTTCATTGATGCTACAGTTCTATAATAAAAACTATTCTAAGTAAAACGCGTGTGGTATTGAAATTGAATGCTATAGTTTTTGCAAACCGTACTGAAATAGTTTTGAGTATATAGCATTATGGCATTCTTTAATTCTACATCTAAACAACTATAGCATTCTGTATTTTTTTTAAATAAGTATTCGCAAAAAGTGTAGCTTTGAAAGTACCATGGCTTTAACAAGTTGATTATTTTACAGTAATTTAAATGCTATAGTTTTTTTTACCCTGCAAATGCTATATTAATTATAGAATGTCTAGGCTGCTGAAATGGAACCTATAATTGTTTCAAATTAGTTTTTTCTACTATTTTCAAAAAAAGAAGAATTTTGTTTGTTCAAACGCCTATAGCATTATGTGATTGTACATCTAAACGTCTGTAGCATTCTGTAATTTTCTTCTAAAGCTGAAAGCTATATATTTGTTTTATTGAATCATAAGAATTCTTCTTCTCTTGGGAAGAAAAGTCTATAGCATTCTGTGCTTAGGAAAATTAATTTTTTAATAAAAATAAAATGCCCAAAACCCAATTCTATCGATGCCTATCAATGCCTATGGCATTTCGAAGCGAAAATACAAATGTGCATTTGAATGAATTGAATACTATAGGTTTTCTATGAATTTGTTTTTTCCTATTGAATCTATAGGACTGTAGACTACTAGAAAAACAAAAACGTCCATTGCATTCTGTAATGAAAATAATAATAAGCGCTTGTGTTCATCGATGCTACAGTTCTTTCAAATGCTATAATAAAAACTATTGCAGGTAAAATGCGTGTGATATTGAAATTGAATGCTATAGTTTTTGCAAACCGTACTGAAATAGTTTTTTCATTGAATCTATAGCATTATGGCATTCTTTAATTCTACATCTAAACAACTATAGCATTCTGTATTTTTTTTAAATAAGCATTCGCAAAAATTGTAGTTTTGAAAGTGTCATGGCTTTAACAAGTTGGTTATTTTACAGTAATTTAAAATGCTATAGTTTTTTTACCCTGTAAATGCTATATTAATTATAGAATGCCTAGGCTGTTGAAATGGAACGCTATAATTGTTTCAAATTAGTTTTTTCTACTATTTCCAAAAAGAAAGAAGAATTTTGCTGTTCGAACGCCTATAGCATTATGTGATTGTACATCTAAACGTCTGTAGCATTCTGTAATTTTCTTCTAAAGCTAAAAGCTATATATCTTTTCTATTGAATCATAAGAATTTATAAATAAAGTAGAAGTATAGGAGAAATAAAAACATAGCATTTTTTAACTCTACAGAGAATTTGCTAGGCTTCTATTTAAAAGAAAAGTCTATAGCATTCTATTAGGAAAATTTAATTATTTAATAAAAACCCAGTTCTATCAATTGACGAACAATTGTCTAACCTTGTGACAACAGGTAGCTGTTTGTATGAAAGAAGTAGTAATAAAAATAATAAATAGCAGGCAGGCAATAGTTTTTTTGAAAGAGATAACAGCTTTTATTAAACAGATAACAGGCAGATGGCAGTTTGTATCAAACAAGTGCCACGTCGAGCGCCTGAGCTCGCAATTAGTTAGGCAACCGGGCCTACATATATCTGACGTCCCTGTAGGGAAATTGATCTAGAATTCCTACTCCACTCTTTTTTTATTGTATTCTACTTTTATTATTTATTATAATCCGTTAGGCAACTGCAACTGAAATAGCTTTTCTTGATGACTCTGTCGTATTTGCATTAATAGGTGAAACCATTAGGGAGGCGAATGCCTATGGAAATAAAAAGAGATTAAAATGTCTAAATAAGGACCTCGTTTCCTTTAATAACCGATGTGTAAGCATCGGCCGTCTTTCCTTAGCAGCCACGAACACGTGTATTATCTAGTGTAACACGGTGTCTCTCTGCGGGTCGCCGCTGGAACATCTAAGGGACATCTGCGCCCCGCAGGGGGGCATATTACATGGGTATCGCACAGTTCTTACATTCTACACTCATCGAATTTTAATTTTATCACTCGTAGCCCGAGTACGGCCGTCTGTCGCCTCTCGGCGCGCAGCCTCAATAAAAATGCGATTTTTGCGAGCGAAACCGTTTTTAACGACCCAGCGGGCCTGTAGCATGTCCTTTAAGGCGATGCGATAATTTGCCATTGTTCTTTCCGCTGTTATTCCGGCGATCGTTCCCCGCCCGAGCGAACAATCAAGAACTAACAAAGTACGTTTTGTTTTTTGTCCCGTAGCACGTCCAGTCCCAAATGCGCCAGGAATGTAAGTGTCACGGTATGTCAGGTTCTTGCACGGTCAAGACTTGCTGGATGAGGCTTCCACCGTTCCGCGTGATCGGCGATCGCCTGAAGGACCGCTTCGATGGTGCGTCCAGGGTCATGGTGAGCAATTCGGGAAGCGCGCGCAAGGGCAACAGCGTTCGAAGCAGTAACCGGGCGAAGAAGGACAAAGGAAACGGTGCCCTCGCCAACAGCATACACACGAAGAGGGAAGGACGCGGCCGCAAGTACAAGTACGGGTTTCAGCTGAAGCCCTACAATCCGGAGCACAAACCCCCCGGATCGGAAGATCTGGTGTACCTGGAACCTTCCCCGGGGTTCTGCGAGAAGAACCCCAAGCTGGGTATACAGGGGACGCATGGAAGGCAGTGCAACGATACTTCGATGGGCGTGGACGGCTGCGATCTCATGTGCTGCGGTCGAGGTTATCGCACACAAGAAATCGTTATCGTCGAACGGTGTAATTGTACTTTTCACTGGTGCTGTGAGGTTACATGCGATGTCTGCCGAACGAAAAAAACCATACACACTTGTTTATAGAGCCTCCTAAATTCATTATTTTACAGGAATTTCGGAAGTCCGTCTGAAAACACCGTAAGTTACTCTCAAAGGAAAAAACGACACACACACAAAATAAATCTGCAAGAAACACCTTCAACGTCTCATTCTTAAGCGAATTTTTGTTTTCATTTGAAGTATATTTCTCCAATTCCTATTTTTCTAAACTATAAAGTCGCGACGAATCGAGCCAAGTGGGAGTGTAACAGGGCTGGTGCCCCGCACTCTGTCGCTGTACCAAACAGGCCGTGCATTTAATTAATAACTCTAAGCTAAGGCAAATCAAATCTTAAAAAAGACAGATACTTGAATTTCAAAGTCACGAGGGCCGCTCACTCTTCCGGACCGACCGATACCTAAAAGGGTCAGAGTCACGCTACAGACCCACCGTCAGTTTTTTTTTAGGAAATCAGTTGGACCGGAAGAATAACCGCCATTTTTTACCCAAAAGGAGAAAGACTTTCAGAATAAATATGCATCAAGATGCGAATAAATTAATTATTGCGGTGGGGGAGGGCGGGGGCGGACAAGAAATTTGCAAGCAATCGAAAGAAACTTCCACTTTTATGTTATGAAGGCAAGAGATAGGACGACTTACAAAAAAAAAAGATCAATAGAGCGGCACATTTAGATTGACGTTATGTGCCGCTCTTATTTAATTACATTTCTAAATCACCCGAGGCTATCAACACCGTTCTATCATTTGAAAAATGTGTAATAGTACAAGAAGACGCGCCAAACAACCTAATCAAATAATTAAAAACAAAATAAATCGTTGGCCGCATTTATATTCAACAGTTTCTTTTTGGGATTTTGGGAAGGGGGAGGGGGGACAAACTTGATATATCACCCGAGGCTATCAATACCGTTCTATCATTTGAAAAACGTTTAATAGTACAAGAAGATGCGCCAAACAACCTAATCGATTAATTTAAAAAAAAACAAATCGATGGCCGTATTTATATTCAACAGTTTTTTTTGGGATTTTGGGAAGGGGGGGGGGGCAAACTTGATATATCACCCGAGGCTATCAACATCGTTCTATCATTTGATAATGATGTAATAGTACAAGAAGACGCGCCAAACAACGTAATCGATTAATTAAAAAAAAAATTCGATGGTCGTATTTATATCCAACAGTTTTTTTTTGGGGGGATTTTGGGAGAGGGGGGGAGAAACTTGATATGTCACCCGAGGCTATCAATACCGTTCTATCATTAGAAAAAAGGGTAATAGTACAAGAAGACATGCCAAACAACCTAATCGATTAATTAAAAAAAAAACAAATCGATGGCCGTATTTATAATAAACAGTTTTTTTTGAGATTTTGGGAGGGGGGAGGGAGGAACTTGATATATCACCCGAGGCTATCAACACCGTTCTATCATTTGAAAAACGTTTAATAGTACAAGAAGATGCGCCAAACAACTTAATCGATTAATTAAAAAAAAAATCGATGGCCGTATTTGTATTCAACAGTATTTTTGGGATTTTGGGAGGGGGGGGAACTTGATATATAACCCGAGGCTATCAACACCGTTCTATCATTTGAAAAACGTTTAATAGTACAAGAAGACGCGCCAAACAACCTAATCGATTAATTAAATTAAAAAAAATCGATGGCCGTATTTATATTCAACAGTTTTTTTTTTAGGGGATTTTAGGAGGGGGGGAGAAATTTGATAAATCACCCGAGGCTATCAACACCGGTCTATCATTTGAAAAACGTTTAATAGTACAAGAAGATGCGCCAAACAACTTAATCGATTAATTAAAAAAAAAAATCGATGGCCGTATTTGTATTCAACAGTTTTTTTTGAGATTTTGGGAGGGGGGGAGGGAGAAACTTGCTGTATCACCTGAGGCTATCAACAACGTTCTATTATTTGATAAACGTGTAATAGTACAAGAAGGCGCGCCAAACAACCTAATCGATTAATTAAAAAAAAATCGATGGCCGTATTTATATTCAACAGTTTTTTTTTGGGATTTTGGGAGGGGGGGAGGGAGAAACTTGCTGTATCACCTGAGGCTATCAACAACGTTCTATTATTTGATAAACGTGTAATAGTACAAGAAGGCGCGCCAAACAACCTAATCGATTAATTAAAAAAAAAACAAATCGATGGCCGCATTTATATTTAACTGTTTTTTTAGGGGATTTTGGGCGGGGGGGGGGAACTTGATATATCACACTCGAGGCTATCAACATCGTTCTATCATTTGATAAACGTGTAATAGTACAAGAAGGCGCGCCAAACAACCTAATCGATTAATTAAAAAAAAACAAATCGATGGCCGCATTTATATTCAACTGTTTTTTTTAGGGGATTTTGGGCGGGGGGGGGGGAAACTTGATATATCACCCGAGGCTATCAACACCGATCTATCATTTGAAAGACGTGTAATAGTACAAGAAGACGCACCAAACAACCTAATCGATTAATAAAAAAAAAATCGATGGCCGTATTTATATTCAACAGTTTTTTTAGGGGATTTTGGGAGAGGGGGGGGAGGAACTTGATAAATCACCCGAGGCTATCAACACCGATCTATCATTTGAAAGACGTGTAATAGTACAAGAAGACGCACCAAACAATCTAATCGATTAATTAAAAAAAAAAATCGATGGCAGTCAACGATTTTTTTTTGGAGATTTTGGGAGGGGGGGGAGAAACTTGCTATATCACCCAAGGCTATCAACACCGTTCTATCATTTGATAAACGTGTAATAGTACAAGAAGACGCGCCAAACAACCTAATCGATTAATTTAAAAAAAAACAAATCGATGGCCGCATTTATATTCAACTGTTTTTTTAGGGGATTTTGGGCGGGGGGGGGGAAACTTGATATATCACACTCGAGGCTATCAACATCGTTCTATCATTTGATAAACGTGTAATAGTACAAGAAGACGCGACAAACAACCTAATCGATTAATTAAAAAAAAAAAACAAATTGATGGCCGCATTTATATGCAACAGTTTTTTAGGTGTTTTTGGGAGGGGGGAGGAAACTTGATGGCTTGTAGCTGCAAGCAATTGAAAAAGACTTTTAGTTTTGTGTTATAAAGACAAGGGTTGGGGCGACTTATAAAAGAAAAAAAAACAATTAATAGAGCGGCACATTTAGATTGACGTATGTGCCGCACTTATTTACTTACATTTTTATATCTCGTGAGCCTGCCAACATCCTTTTGCCGTTGCAAAACCTACAATAGTTCAAGGAACGACCCCAAACAACCTAATCTATTAATTAATTTTTTTTTTTCGATGACCGCGTCGAAATTCAATTGTTCTTTTGCAGGGGTCGGGAGGAGGAGAAGTAATGGGATCGCCTTAAGTGCGATTAATGATTTTGGACTCGTTACTTTATAAGTGACTTAAATGTACTGAGTGTACCGCAGTAAGTAATTAAACGATTCAACAATTCATTGTATTCTTTGGAAACAAGACGCGATTGTAATAGAGGCGATGATGGTCTCTCTGATGAGTTTATTTCCCATGGCAACGCTCTTGCACATTAAATTGACATAAAACTGTGTCGTTCCTTGTTTATTTTAATCGCGACTTTAATTATAAGAATGAGATGAGAATACGGGACGACGATGTTTAAATTGCTGGCGATATTTGGAACGCGACGATCACATTTATACAAGACAACGTGTCGATTTCTTCCGAAAACGTGAAACGCTTCATTTTACTTGCAATCCGTCGCTGAGAGTTTTTTTTTAAATTTTGGTTAAAGTACTGGAGGTTGGGGCGAACTGATCAAATGAAGAACGCATTCCAAGACATAAACAAAAAAAAATATTAGATGCAGATGTGCAATGCATGAATTTTCACTCAACTTAACCGCCAGTGCGTTCAGACTTGTTACCATAAGAATAAACTAAAAGTTAAGTTAGATCTGATTTTAGAATAAAACCAGATTCATTTAAAAATTGTGGAATACTTTTATTCGACGCAGAATTTTATGCTAGTTTCGGGTAACATAGAGAGAGTTTTCGAAAATCAAGTATAAACCCCCCCCTCCACCCTTCGTTTGTAATTGTTTTAATTCTGTACAAATTTCTTCTTTATTGGACGCTACGCGCATTTTGTTTCTGAATCTTACACTGACGTAAACGAATTACTAAATGAATTGTCAATCAGTTTGACAGCTGTCAAGTTGTCAAAAGTAAGTATTAAGTAATTTGTCAGTTTGACACCCCTTGAGTTCTATATTTGCGTAAACTAATTACTTATTAAATAATTGCAGTCAAAATAGAGATGTCGTAATTGCAACAACGTTATGGTGACATTTCAAATTACAAAAGTAACCTCCAAACTGACATTTGTTTGACGTTATTTCCACTTGTTGGCATTCGAAATTGTAAATATAACCTCCAAATTGGCATTCGTTATAAACGTCAACCAATGTCACCAATAGCCATTTTATCTTGTCCATTTACTTCCGTTTTCTGCGCACTATCTTTTACGTTAAAGTTGTTACACTGACAATCATTTGTGGCCAATTAAATTTTATGCTTATACTGGGAATTGGAGAACTATTCTATTACAATGACTTCCGAGGCTTTAAAATGGAAAAAAATTGTAGAATTTTCAGTTTTACAAAAAAAAAGTCAGGGTCGTTGATAATTTTACATAAAACTACAATAAATATTTTGTTTAAACAAAAAAATAAGTACAGATGCAATGAGACTATTGAAGCACGTATTATACCGGGTGATTGGTTTTTTTTTGCAAACGAAACCATCACCGCAGTTAAAATATTCAAAAACAAGACAGGTTTTAATTTTTATTAATTAATATGAGCTTTCACGAATATAAAATCTTTTATGAGTAATTTGTTGCCCTTCTAGCTCAAGCTCAAGCTCACCCTGAACACAATTAATTAACTTTTTCTTTGAGAGTCCGCGCCTGAGGATCTGTAAATTAAATTTAGTCTCTCTCTCTCTCTCTGAAAATGAAGACGTAATATTTTTCTAGCACCATAGTGACGATACGTGACGCAGTTGTTGGATTCACTAATTCATTGTGTCCACGACGACGTTGCGGTGCTGACGACCGGAACACCTGTAAAATAAAGTGACGGATCATATCAGTATTACAAGCATTACGATGACAAATTAGTGGGAATCATCATCTCGAAGACTGAAAACGAATTTAAGACGTATAAATTAAGTATTTTCTAGGCGAGCGAGATTTGTTTTTCGAAAGAACTGAGTCAAGTAAATAATAAACTAACTGTACATAGCGCACTTCTGTCCCCGTTGTTAATTTAACGATTCCTCCCCCCTCCCCCCCCCTTTCCGTCGCGCTCGAAGAGGGCTAATTTAATCTACTAATTTATTACTATTATTATTATTTTATGTGTATATATATCTTTCATATTATGTATGTCAGCGTCTGGAGTATCTCATTCGTGTAACTATAGTAATTATTTTTTAAACCTGTTTTCCGATTACTAATTTATTTTATTGTCTATACGTATTGTATATTAGATATTGTACATACTAATTTGCAAGCGCATCCCGCGCACCGCCCCTGTAGATACTTATTATTTTTATAATTTATATTGTAAACGTACTGTATATTGATTATTACTGTGAAAATATAATTATGCAACGACTTTTTTTTTTATTTTCAATTCCCTTTAGCATTTCGGGAGGGTAAGTATACGCATACATATATATATATACCGGGTGTTTCAGAAAAACTGCAGGTTAATAACTGCATACTTTAATTCTTTCATGGACCTCTAGTATGTTCGAGTAGATGAAACAGCCTGTATGTTTTTGTATGCTTGTCGTATTCCATTTGAAAAGAAGAAGAGAGATAAGCAAAATAGTAAGAATTACGCTAAGCAGATGCGTAATTGCTTTCATTACATACACAGTTTCTGTCTGGTGATGTAAATATGGCTTATTGTGGTGCGTAATTTATTGGCCGGTTAGTTGCCAGAGCCCGCTGCTCATTAGTGACGACATTTTTTTTTTCCTCTTCGGTGTCACCATTTGTGCAGTGACATTCCCGGGCCTGGATTTATGGCAGCGAGTCGCTTTCTTCTCGAACGGACGCATTTTCCGGGTCATAAATTGCGCTTATTATTTGTTTTAATATTTGTGTATCAGCTGAGAGACGTTTGCATTAATTCGACTTAATTAATTCCAGCGTAATTAAAATTTTATTTATTGCGCTCGAAATACCCCGTAAATTGGACGCTGGTATGTCCGGTGAACACACACATACACACACACACACACCTGAATATTCCTGTTATGTAACGTTGTTGAAGTCTTACAGGTACGCTGTTGCTTAAATTCTTAGTTTTAATGTCGCGTTTATTAAATGCAAAATAATTTTGAGGAAAGAAAACTATGTAATACACAATCACTCTTTATTATTTATGTTAATAATAATATATACAGAATGTGTGTTTCTAACACGTTCAAGTTGCCTACCGCCATAACGCATCATACGTAATGGCATCATCTCCCCACGCTCACACGATACAATCGCCCAGTTAAATACTTCGTAATTTGATGTTTGATGTCTAAAAAATTTATAAAAGAAGAAACTGAGCCTGTGTTAAAAAATAAAATGATAATAATAATTCGACAAGATAAAGATAGAAGGAAACTCAATTAAAAAACAAAAAAAACAAAGATTTAAATACCAGTAGAAAGAAAAGTTGAAGAAGTTTCAATAACACAAAGGATCAAAGAACGAACGCCCAAGAAATAGTTGCTAGCCTTTTGTTACTTAATACTTCTCCGGAGAATAGTCAGCAATCATTTGTTTCTCGTTCATTGTATTTAATTTCTATTAAAACACATAATGTTGTTCGTTTTTTTTTCTGTTTTCATTTTTATTCGTTCTCCAACATGCCTTTGTTTTTTGCTCGTGTGATTCTATATTATTGATCTTAGTTCT
The DNA here is from genome assembly GCA_039766575.1 of Serrognathus titanus. Classification (NCBI taxonomy): domain Eukaryota; kingdom Metazoa; phylum Arthropoda; class Insecta; order Coleoptera; family Lucanidae; genus Serrognathus; species Serrognathus titanus. Next base: position 62,012,588 of record CM077914.1, read on the forward strand.
CGTTTGTTTGTTTTGTTTTGGTGTTTTTAAGTTTGTTTTTGTCGTAAACAAAATAAATCATTCTCTGTCGGTATCAAGAAACGAGACAGAACCGTTGTTAGTGTTTTCGTTTTTTGGCGGTCCCTCAGAAAATAGTCGACTTTCATTTGTTTCATCTTCGCCCGTTTTCTTTTTCTTTTCAATTTTATTTATTTGCGATAGTTTGCTTTCTTTCTTTTGTTTTCTGTTCCTGTAATTCTCTGCAGTTTCATATTTTGTCATCGTTATTTTTTTTTTTTTTATTTCTTTAATCAGTTTCGAGTATGCTTTTAATTTTTATACGTTCGTAGTTTTTTTAATTAATTAATTAATTTTCTTTCTGAAAAGAAAGACGAACAGGTTAAACAGAATCGTTGTTGGCCTGCGGAAAATAGTCGACGTTCATTTGTTTTTCGTTATCCTGTTGCCTTTTCTTTCTTTTCTTTTTTTGATTATTTTCTTTGTTATTTGCATTTATTTTCGATCTTTTGTTTTTCCTCGTGTAATTCTATATTTTAACGTTTGTTTCAGTTCTCTTTTACAATTGTTATTTCGGTAGATCGTGTATGATTTTATTTTTGTTCATTCGACGTTCATTTGTTTTTCATTCATTCTATTTTCTTTTTTGTTTTAGTCTTTTGACTTTTTAACACATCCCCGAAAATAGGCGATGTTGATTTGTTTCTCGCTCATTCTATTTCCTTTTGTGTTTCGTTTTTAGTTTCTTTTTTATTTTTAGCGTTCCACGTAAAATAATCGACATTCATTCGTTTTGCGTTATTCTGTTGCCTTTTGTTTTTTTTTATTATTCTTTGTGATCATTTTCTTTTATTATTTGCTTTATTTCTCATCTTTTTTTCTTTTATGATTCTTTGTTTTGTTGTTAGTTTCAGTTCTGTTTTATTTTTGTTATTTTTCGCAAGTCTGTTACGTGTACGATTTAATTTTTGTTCTTTCGACATTCATTTGTTTTTTGTTCATTCTATTTCCTTTCGCATTTCCTTTTTTGTTTTTTTTTTGTTTCTTTTTTTTTAGTGCTTGACGGAAAATAATCGACGTTCATTTGTTTTCCGTTATCCTATTCCCTTTTATTTTATTATAATTTTTTTAAATTATTCTCTGTGATAGTTTTCTTTTACTCTTTGCATTTGTTTTCGACTTTTTGTTTTTTTTTCTCACGTAATTATATGTTTCAGTTGTTTGTTGATTTTCAACCATTCTCTCTCTCTCGCTCTCTCTATCTCTCTCTGTTTGGAAAGAAAGACGAAGAAATGAAATCGACGTTAATCTTTTGATTTTTTAACACTTCCCCGGAAAATATTCGACGTTCATTTGTTTTTCGTTCATTCTATTTCCTTTTGCCTGTATTTTTTTTTTAGTCCTTTAGTATTTAGCGGAAAATAGTCGACGTTCGTTTGTTTCTCGTTAATCTATTTTTTTTAGTCTTTTAGTACTCTCTTAGAAAATTCTTTTGTTTTTCATTCTTCCCGTTTCCTTTCGCTTTTTTCACGTCTTTGACTTTTTAGTACCTCCCCGGAAAATAGTTGACATTCATTTGTTTCTGGTTTATTCTATTTCTTTTTTCTTTTAGTCTTTCGGTCTTTTAGTACTTCCCTAGAAAATAGTCCACATTCATTTGTTTTTTGTTTTTCATTCTTCCCGTTTCCTTTCGCCTTTTTACGCATTTGACTTTTTAGCACTTCCCCGGAAAATAGTCGACGTTCATTTGTTTCTTATTTATTCTATTTCCTTTTTTTCTTCTTTTAGTCTTTTGGTCTTTCAGTACTTCCTTAGAAAATGTTCGACATTCATTTGTTTTCCATTCTTCCCGTTTCCCTTTGCTTTGTTCCTTCTTTTGACTTTTCAGCACCTCCCCGGAAAATAGTCGACATTCATTTGTTTCTCGTTCATTCTATTTCCCTTTGGGTGTCTTTTTTAAGTCTTGTAGTATTTAGCACTTCCCCAGAAAATAATCGACGTTCATTTGTTTCTCGTTTATTCTATTTCCTTTTTTTTAGTCTTTTGGTCTTTTACTACTTCCTAGGAAAATGGTCTACATTCGTTTTTCATTCTTCCCGTTTCCCTTTGCTTTATTCATGCTTTTGATTTTTTAGCACCTCGCCGGAAAATAGTCGACTTTCATTTGTTTTTCGTCCATTCAATTTCGCTTTGTGCGTCTTTTTAAGTCTTTTAGTATTTAGCGCTTCCCCGGAAAATAGTCGACGTTCATTTGTTTTTCGTTTATTGTATTTCCTTTCTTTTTTTTAGTCTTTGGTCTTTTTGTACTTCCTTGGAATATGGTCCACATTCATTTGTTTTTCATTCTTGCCGTTTCCTTTCACGCCTTTTGCTTTTCAGCACCTCCCGGAAAATAATCGACATTCATTTGTTTCTCGGTCATTTGCTTTTTTACCACTAGCTGCCTAGTGGGCAGTCAAGAAATTGCTGAATTTGCTTTTTTTTTTCTTGACTTCAAATGAAATTTTGTAGTAATCAGTTCATGACCTACTGTAAGACCAACTTCAATAGAGAAATTAGCTTTCTCAAAAATAACTCTCAAGAACATAACCAAAAACAAAAAAATATGACGTCACATTTGATGTAGTTAACCGAAATTCAGTTACATTTATAGTGGTAGCCAATGCAGAAAAATATAAAAAATCAACAACACCTAAGGTCACGTGACTCTCGGCTATTTCTGAAGGCACTGTAGTCTCTAGTGAATCAAATAATTCAAAAACTGATCAATCCCCTAAACAGACACCTGAGAATGGAACGTGACGATTAAGAAATAAATTTTGAACCTAGGTTTGTAATCACAGTATTGCATCATTACGTCAAACATTAAAAAAAGAATTAATTTAATGTGCCCTGTTACAGAAGTTACCATCTTTTCTATCCGATAAGTTAATTTCAGTAACTAAAGAAGTAATTTCAGGATATCCTTAAGAAAAAATAAATAAATAAAGGCCAAGAATTTTCGATGTATTTAATATTTGCGATTCTGGTAGCTGCCAGCTGCTTCGACGTCGCGTCGATCGGTCGGGGGAAGTCCCCTTCGCTCCACGAATTTTATTATTAAATCTGCAGCATGCCTGCATGTAAGGCATATATTAAAATCGCTATGAAATTACATTACGCGACCGCGTCCAATCGCGAATTGAAGTTTCATTGATATGTCGTAAAATGAAATTTCGGAACGTTTTCACATAATAATATTTTATCGGCCGTGTTCGCGGCTCGTAAACATTTATATGCACCGACGAAAATAAAAATATTATTAGTACGGTAGAGCCAAAACAATCGAATGAGCTTTCGCGCAAGGAGATTGCGCTCCGCACAAATTTTTTACTTACATTTTCAGCAATGATATCTCCAACATTTTGAAGTAGTAAATCATTTTTTGTACATACATGTACATATACAGTGTGTATCCTAAATATGTTCACTGGCCTGTCTTCGATGGAGGATATGTGGGTGCTCGACAATTCTGCACAGGCGGTGACGTGAGTTTACGTTCAACAATTCTGCACAAGCGCTGGTTTGAGTGTTGCTCGACAATTCTGCGTCCTTAAAATGACGTTTCTTGATGTTTGTCATCTTCACGTTTGTTGTCATCTGTCATCGTGACTTGATTCGTTCGTGGCTAACCAACGTGTGAACCAGCACAAAAGCATGTAATCTAGCGTTCTCAATTCGTTGCTCTAGAGCACTGTCTGGCTTTAATACTGCTTCTGCGAAAGTGTGTCAAAATTCCAATACATTTAAAGAAGATGAATGCCAAATGCAGCAAATACTGTTTAAAATAATCCGTGCTATGTCAAATAAACACACGATATTTAAAAGTTTCGGCGAAGTATATTAAAAAGTCATTCAAAAAGTAGTGTGTGAGTAGTGCCAGAGGTTCAAGGTCTTACTCAAATGGAAGGCCAACGAAAATATTGCTCAAAACTACTCTCAAGATCTGTGTATCTACATCATATATGTACTTACATTCATGAAAACATAAATTAATAAATGCCAAGAGCAAATACTTTTCTATAAGTACTGCAAATACAATCAAGTTGACCTTACTCGTGAAAGCAAGTGAGAAATTTGAGTCTATGGCTTGGCGGAGGTATTGCAAATACTTTACTCAGAGAAAAAAAAAACTTTAATACTTGTGTCCGAATGCAAATACTTTTATGAGATATCCACACTTCTAAATAGATTACTCAAAACGCACTTCTGTAAAGTATTTCAAATATTTGGAATACTACGTCCAATATTACAGTATTGGAAACGTTTCAGACAATATCTCAAAAAATTTATTTGTAGAAAAAAAAACGGCTTCAAGAATGTATTTATTTCAAACAATATTTGACGTTCCAAGAAATGTTTCAAAGACTCATTAGTAAAAACGAACGTCTAATGCAAATACTTTGGTAAAACGTCTGGAAAGACTTGATCAAGTATTAAGGAACTCTTACTGATGAACAGTAAAGAGCAAATTTGAATCTGTGAATGATATTTGAAATGTTTTACCTTTACATCAAGGACGTTTGGTGGAAGTATTTCAAATACTTTACTCAAAAGTTTTAAATGCCCAAATTCAAATGCTTCATTGGCTATTGAATTAACCTACGCGTGAAATCAAGTAAGAAATTTGAGTCCATGGCATCCGTGCTTGGCGGAAGTATTGCAAATACTTTACTCAAAGGAAAAAACTTTAAGTACTTGTGTCCGAATGCAAATACCTTTATGAGATATCCACAGTTCTAAATAGATTACTCAAAACGCGCTTCTGTAAAGTATTTCAAATATTTGGAATACTACGTCCAATATCACAGTATTCGAAACATTTCAGACAATATCTCAAAAAATTCATTTGTAAAAAAAAAACGCCTTCAAGAATGTATTTATTTCAAACAATATTTGACGTTCCAAGAAATGTTTCAAAGACTCATTAGTAAAAACGAACGTCTAATGCAAATACTTTGGTAAAACGTCTCGAAAGACTTGATCAAGTATTAAGCAACTCTTATTGATGCACAATAAGGAGCAAATTTGAATCTGCGAACAGTATTTGATATGTTTTACATCAAAGACATTGGCGTTTGGCGGAAGTATTTCAAATACTTTACTAAAAAGTTTTAAATGCCCAAATTCAACTGCTTCATTGGCTATTAAATTAATCTTACTCATGAAAGCAAGTAAGAAACTTGAGTCTTTGACGGAAATATTGCAAATACTTTACTCAAAGAAAACAAACCTTTAAGTACTTGTGTCCGAATGCAAATACTTTCATAAGATATCCACAGTGCCAAATAGATTTAAAATAAGATAAATACTCAAAATGCGCTTCTGTAAAGTATTTCAAATACTTGGAATACAATGTCCAATATCACAGTATTTGAAACGTTTCAGACAATATATCGAAAAATTTATTTGTAGAAAAAAAAACGGCTTCAAGAAAGTACTTATTTTGACGTTCCAAGAAATATTTCAAAGACTCATTAGTAAAAAGTAACGTCAAATGCAAATACTTTTGTAAAATGTCTCGAAAGACTTGATCAAGTATTAAGCCTCTTACTGATGAACAATAAGGTACGAATTTGAATCTGTGAACAGTATTTGATATATTTTACATCAAAGACATTGGCGTTTGGAGGAAATATTTCAAATACTTTACTAAAAAGTTTTAAATACCCAAATTCAAATGCTTCATTGGCTGTTGAATTGACCTTGCTCGTGAAAGCAAGTAAGAAATTTGAGTCTTTGACGGAAATATTGCAAATACTTTACTCAAAGAAAAAATCCTTTAAGTACTTATGTCCGAATGCAAATACTTACATAAGATATCCACAGTGCGAAATAGATTTAAAATAAGATAAATACTCAAAATGCGCTTCTGTAAAGTATTTCAAATACTTGGAATACAATGTCCAATATCACAGTATTTGAAACGTTTCAGACAACATATCGAAAAATTTATTTGTAGAAAAAAAACGGCTACAAGAAGGTACTTATTTCAAACAATATTTGATATTTAAAGACTCATTACTAAAAAGAAACGTCAAATGCAAATACTTTGGCAAAACGTCTCGAAAGACATGATCAAGTATTAAGCAACTCTTACTGATGAACAATAAGGAACAAATTTGAATCTGTGAACAGTATTTGAAATGTTTTACATCGGCGCTTGACAGAAGCATTTCAAATACTTTACTAAAATGCTTTAAATGCCCAAATCTATATAAATCAATACTTCATTGAATATTCAATTATCCTTATTCGTTAAATCAAGTAAGAAACTTGAGTCTATGAAGTGCTTTACAGCAAAGACATGCGGGTTTGGTGGCAGTATTGCAAATACTTTACTCAACAGAAAACTTTAAATACTTGCGTCCGAATGCCAATACTTTCATAAGATATTCACAGTTTTAACCACATCATACGTCATTGCAATCCTCTCTTATTTGGTGTGTATTGCTTGTCAGGTAGGTGGAGCGGTGAATTACGTCAGGGGACATCCTGTATATCTTTAATATAACTAGAATGGTCACGTATTCTTCGCATTTGCAAATATTTAATAAATGAAATGCATATTGTAATGTTAAGAAGGAATGTGGTATTCTAGCCTCACACATTAGAAGTCAACTTATGTAAGGGTATGTGTGGTTCTTGCACCACGTTGGGCGCCAAATTTATGTAATATTATAAAAAGGTAATGTAGTCTTCGAGCCTCACACGTTGGGAGCCAATTTATGTGTAGTTTTTGCCTCACGTTGGGCACCAAATCTAAGTAATGTTAGAACGTGGTATTCGAGCTTCACGCGTTAGAAGTCAGTTTATATAATGTGAGGTTATAGGCCACGTTGGGCGCCATATTTATGTAATGTTATAAAAAGGAAATGTAAGATTGAAGCCTCATACGTTTGGGCGCCAAATCTATGTAATGTTGGAATAAATAATGACTGTGCTATTCGAGCCTCACACATATGTGTGGTTTTTCCCTACGTTAGGCGCCAACTTTATGTAATGTTATGAGTGGTTCTTTCCACTCGTTACGATTATTGGAAATTTTTAGCTTCATATTGATAACATCACAGTAAATGATGCAAATAATTGTTGATGGTTGCTGGCTGAAAGATCTTTGCCTTTTCTTCTCGAAGAGCAAAATCGAGCTGTTGGGGTATCTGCGGCGATACCTATCAATATTTTTGGCCAAACTTAATATGATCCTTTGTGGTGGGGCCGCCCAGGCGTTTGACTCCAACAAATGCTTCCCTCAGAGCGTGGATATTCTGAACTCCCTATACCGTCAAATTTCTAAAGTGACTCAAATTTCAATACCCGATATTTACCGATGTAATTTTTTTTTTGGAAAACCGGGTATATGATAAAAAAATGGTTTCTTTTTTCATTGGAAGCTTCAATTTCGTCGGAACCAAAAAAAAAAAAACGCAAGAGCTCCCTATATGCGTGTGCGTGTGCGTGCCGGGAATCGAGACGAACCCACTCACTTGTTATGGTCAGGGGAATCTCGTGTCATACATATCGAGTCTCGCCTGTCAATCAAAGCAGGCTCCGCTGTACATCGTCCCCGTCCTGCGCAGCCGGCCGAGCGGTAAATTTAAAACGACAAAAACGCGCCCCGCATTTGTTTCGCTAATATTCGCCGTTTTTCTGCCCGTTCGATTATGCTTCGATCTTGATTCGCGTCTTCGACGGGCCCGTTCTTGCCCCCGTCGATAATTGCATTTGAGCGCCGTTATTTATTATTTATTTGGGAACGCCGGATCGTGAATTGGGAGCGCATTTTTCTCGCAGCCAAACTTGATAAATGTGTGATTAAACTGTGCGCGGTTTTTATCGGGGTCTCGTCTCGATTGCACTTCTTTTATGATTGAATTTACTCAATATGTCAATCAGGATCGTACACAATCACTTCCGTTAGATTCTTTTCTAACGTATCCTTAATGTAAAGCTTCAAAGAATTCGCCTACTTGTTACAGAGCTTACGTGGTTAGGTCGCAATTTGACTTTGTATTGGGGAGACATTTATATTAGCTCTGACTGTACATATTAACATTCATTAATTATATTGTTTTTTTTTACAACTAAACTAATTGGACTCAAAATAGTGGATCGAAACTGACTTTAGTAAATAAGTGGATCATATAAATTATCTATGTACAGACAGGTAATAAAGAGACGTTTACCTAATGTAAATTTAGCTTAGGCAGATATGCTCATACCTACTATCAAATTTTTTGGGCGGGCGTCTCTTTAATACCGCACTGTACATAGAAGCGAAGGGCTCGCAATAAAATTTCAAATCGCGCGACATATTTACTGCCGCCGTATTCCATAAAATCGAATTAAAATTTCAAATAAAAACGTCACGCATCAATAAAACGGAGGTCGATCTTTTTTCCGAGCGCAGATTTATACCGTGCGAACGCCAAAGAACGGAGAGTTTCTTTTTCTTCCAGCACACCACGCAATTTCGATGGTAATTCGGCGGCAAAAACCCGAATTGTTCTGAATTTTAAAACGCCCGCGACCGACCTCGATTGCCCCTGGACGGGTCCAGTGCGTACCAGTTGTATAAAAATGTTCAACGAGCACCAAACCAATGTTTACGAGTTTGTTTCGCGAACGCCATTCCTTTTTGCTATTGTTTGTTTTTATTTATTACCTAATAAACAAATCCACTATCAGAATCCTCTTGGAAATCATCCCTGCGCATATTTTGCTCGCCCTTGTCTTAAATTCTTTGATTTTTTATGTGAACCCTGTGTCTATAGAATATACAGTAAAGTAGACGTCATCAAACGAAGATCTTTTATTTATTGTTATGGTATTTATTGAATAGATTATTAATATGACAATAAAATACTTAACATGGTTTCACACCACACGAGGTTACAAAAGAAGGAAACTCCCTTGAATACCTTACAAATAAAGTCGACTATACATTTATTTATAGGTTTGAGCCCAGACAAGGTCGAACAGGATTGATGTGCAGATGATGCAATGGTCAGATGTTCTTTCCGGCGTCCTTAATTTCGGCACCATGATGGCAATGGCATCTTTGAAGACACAAGCCGCTGTGTAATATTTGGCAGGCAGTCCTTACCACGTATAATTTCCTTGTTTACAATATATAGACTGTTCCATTTTTGTCGTTTCACTCAGGTATGGCAAAAGATTCGATTGAGATTTCCAATTACTTACTATTTGGCCATCCAAATGGAAGTTTTGACCGTACCCCCAAATACCTGAAGGTTGAGAAAAGTCTGTCCATACAAGGCGGTCCAAAAGTAATGGGGACGCAGAGCAATATTTTGAAGTCGGAAATCCACTATTGCTGTGCCTCATTACTTCTGGACCACCTTGTATAAGAAGCAAGCAAGTGTTTAGGCCTTGTAATTTCTGGAAAAGTACCAATCTAGCCAATTTTAAATCCAATTAAATAATTGAAGCTTTGACCAAAAGTACGCTGTCCTCAAATACTTAAAGCCCGAGTCTTCTCGTTTTCTCTTCACGAGGACCAATCAGGTCTTCTGATCTCTCGAAAATAATTGGATATACCAAAAAGGTAAAAGTTCCGAACCCTACTGATCATAACCTAGCCGAAATTGTCTGTGCAGTCGTGGACTGTTTTTAAATATTTAAAGGCAGAGAAAATGAGAACCTTTCGTTCTCTATTTACGAGAATCTTCAAGCAGTCAAATCTTCTTAGTGCTTAGATATGCCAAAAAGCTTTGGCTTTGATTAATGCAACTTGGCCGTTCACGGTGTAAGCTTGACCAAACACTTAGGCCCAGATCTACAATTTCAGCTTAACTTTAAGCCCTTATCTCCGTATTCATAATGCTTCCTTGAGGCTTCCTTCAATAAGGGACTCCTTAGAATAGGTACTGTCATAATGCATCTGGCTTACTACAATCCCATTCTAAGGGTTCCCACATTGAAGGAAACCTCAAGGAAGCACCATGAATACGGACATTAGCAACCATGATTTCATCAATGGTTGCCAAGGGTTTAAGCTTTACCTTAAAGTTAAGCTGGAATTGTACAACTGGGGCCTTAAAGTCTAAGGCTCGTTTTCTGTTTACGAACGAGACTCGAGCAGACAAGCTTTCTTATTTCCGGAAAAGTGCTTAGGGTTGCCAAAAGGGTTCCAGTTAATTACAAGCCAGGCAGTTTTCAATCCATTTAATTAAAACTTGGCTAAAATATCCATCCACAGTGGTAATTTGACCAAATATTTTCTATTTACGTTCAAGCACCTACTCAGACTTTCCAATTTCTGGAAAAGTACGTAGTATGCTCAAGTTTTGAGTCCAATTAATTACTACCTACAGTAGATAGTTTGGATCCGGTTAATTGTGAGGGACGGGTGGTTAAAAATGATTAAAAAAGAGCAGACGATTACACTAAGGACTTACGACCAAACATCTTCTGACTGTCTGATCACGTCCTCGGACTCTGGATAAGTGGACGACCACACGACTACTTGGTGTGTGATACTTAATCCCGGTGCTAGACGCCTTTTTGTATGGTTCACACCGGAATTTCCGATTATGAATAAAACGCTGTGCATGCGGGATAAGGTTTCGCAATTGTCGTATGAGTTTTCCCAGCTTTCTCTGGATCGACTGCTCTATTTGATTTAAAATCTTTTTACATCACGGCGGCATTCCCTATGAGTCACCTCGGCGATTGTTCGATAATGCAATATGCAGCTGATATTCTCCGAATATATTTATTGCAGAGGTCAGTCATGACTGATGATGGCGTTGTAACATTTTATTCAAATTACTTGTTAAAATACATAAGGTTAAAAAAAAACAGAAACAAAAGACGGCCGATTTTACAGTGCAACGAAAAAATTTTAAGAGAATTTTTTAACAATATGTGTGAAATAATGAAATTTTAAAAATAATGAAAACGAAACACAATCGATTTTCAGATACAATTCAAAGGATTTAAAAAATTTTAAAAGTAATTCAAAAGAACGACGAGCAAGCAAAGAAAAGGAAATAATAAAATATATAATAAAAACAATTTACAGCACAATTCAAGAGTTTCATGAATAATAAAAAAAAAAAACTGGTGAAGAAAGGTGACAAGAAAGGAGAACAAATGAATAAAATTTTCAGAAATGTCGAGCATAATTTAAAAAATTAAAACAAAAGACGTGCAAACTCAGTAGATTCGTAAGTAAAAAGAAGAAACAATTTGAAAAAACAATGACAAAACAAAGAACATTAGATTATTTAAAAAGAAAGAGCTACAAATATAAATAAAGCAAAAAAAAAAACAAAAGACGATCAATTTTACAGCTCAAACGAAGATATGAAAATAAAAATTGAATAAAACAAAAAAAAAAAACAAAAGACAATCTAACATGTGTCCAACAAAATGTTTGATTCCACAGCCACCCAGGACTACAAAATTGTTGGACACTCGAGAAAGCAGGAAAAAAAAACGAAATGCGTAATAGAATTTTTAATAAATACGAAATAAAAAAATTTTAATAATAATAAAAACAAGACACAATCGACTTTATTACAGCACAATTCAGCAGATTAAGAAAATCGTTTGCGAGGAAACGTGACAAACAAATTTTTAAAAATACGTACACGTTCAAAAACAAAAGACGATCGATGTGAACAATTTGATAATTTGAAACAAACTGATTTGTAAAAAAAAAGAAAGATTTAAAAAATGCACCATCTACAACTCTGTCGCCTTTTCGGACAGCAAAATAAAATCGATACATTGTCCTCTTTTGTCTTGGAAAGCCAGAAATTCCTGGATTATGAAATTTCTCTCCAGTTTCTTTCTTTTGCGAAAAACCTTGCAGTCCAGGCAAATATGGAATTAGCTCTAACGTATTTCCTGTTGTGCCTCATACCTCTTTGAACTCTCTATTCGTCATGACTATTATGGGGGAAAACCGTTTTTGGTCTCGGGTCTTGTAGGACTCTGTGGACCAGAGCGGCTGGGTCTTCCCTCCTGAAAAACCAGGAATTTCTACTGTTTCTTTTTTTCCTGGGAAAGGCCTACGTTTTCTTTTTTGGTCTTTCTCTTTGTCACGAACAGAGAAACCATCGAAACCTATCTGCTCTCCTGGATATTCACGTAGACCAACGAATCCTGTAGTTTCTCCTGCTTCTTGAAAAAGTCCAGTCTCCTTAAGTCAGATGATGACTTTCAAAGATTCTCCAAGCCTCTATAAAAAAACAAAAAAAGGTCACTCTTTAGACCCAGTTGTCTTATAAGACCATTAAGATTGGTGCTCGTAACTGTGTTAAAGACGCTGGAGTTTAATTAACTCGCCTAGTGGCGGCTCGCCGCAGTGTCTGGACTCGTTCGAGATAATTCCACCGTCGGAATACTCTAGGGGAGAAGCTTCTGGAAAGCCTCTCCGGTTTTAAACACGCGCAGATTTCTTTAGTTCGTCGTAGAGTTTAGTTACTGTTTAATCGCTCGGCTTGTAAAAATAAATTATTCATAGTCTCTTCTAAATAAAATCACTGTTAAGTTTTGTTAATAAATTAGTTATTAGTCTCATCGAGTATTTTACTTCAAAATAAATCAAAACGAACCCTAAACTCACTCTCAATACATTTCTTTCTATTGCTACGTAACTCAATGGTCTCAGTGACACAAGTCTTTACGTATCGAACAAAAGAGATTGTTTCCAAGCAAAACCGTTTATGCGACGACAACGGTTTACCTCACACGATCTAATTGGTGCATCATCGAAGGCGAAAGCACTGCTGTTAAGTTTCAATTTCATGATGAACGATGCGGTTTGGACACAACAAAAGCGTGAAATCCGAAGTCATTCGATGATTACGTTCGGGCAACCGCCGCCGCCACCACGCATGGTAATTGCCTTTGCGGCCGCACAATGTCACGGTTAAAGCGTTTCGTGACGCTTAAACCTCTTCTTTCCCCGGCCACATTGTCACAAACTAACGCAATTTGAGCGGAAAGCGTGCATTCACAGAATAAACACACGACCGTCGTTTTCGAAGTTTTGGGCCGCGAACGCTATGTCAACCGTAATGATCAATGTATTGGGTATATTGGGTAGTTGAACATTTTTTCCACTCAGCTTCTTCAACATGATTTGAATTTCTGAAATGCAAAAGTATTTGAGAATGTCTTCTCCTTCTCCATCAATGTATCCAGGCCGTCCATGGGTAACTTGCCAATTACGTGAACGTAACAAATGTCCGACTGTAAAATCGAGTTTTTCTGTCCCGTTGAAAAGTTGTGGTGTTTTATTTGAGTGAGAAATTTAATATCAGGCGATTATACGTTGGGCCTGTCGTTTCGTAAGAGCGTCACTCGTTTTTGCCGCGCCGAGTGCGGAGCAAGAATGTGTATCCCCGAGACGTAAAAAGCGGAGGAAGGTTGAAGGCACGGCCTCCCTGTACGCGGCCGAACGAATCTCCGTTAATGACAAGTGAGTAAATGGAATTCGATGGTTCCTGCTCCGGTCCGGGAATATTTGTGACAATATTGAGCGTTCCCACGCTCGCGTTCGGCCAAGATGGATGCCGGCAAGACGTGCATCCGAAATTCTCCAACGGTAGCGATATATATCACACGCCCGACGATATTTTCAACATTTCTCGGAAATTTCGTACATCAATCAGCCTGTCAGCTTAACGTGGAAATATTACGGGCGCACATTTTTCAGCGGCCGCCGTAAATTCGCCTCGGAACGAAGTGATTGTCATGCGATCGTCTCTCCTCTTGATAACTGGAAATGCAATGACTCCTGCGTTATTTACGCCAATTGTTCCGCGGTTAAAAAACTATGTAAGTTGTTTAATTCGGAAATTCGATTTGGAACTTTCGGACCTGTCATGTTTTCTCGAAACACTCGCGTCCTCTTTCCATTACATAAGCTAGGCCCCACCATCTCTGTCACAATTACAAAAGTAATATTAAATCAATATTTACTATAAACTCTGAACCCATCACGATCGTCAGTCATTCTTACATTTATATTTTTAGGTTTGGTTTGGGTAAGATTAAATTAGCAATAGTTGACTGGTGGTGACCTGGACACTCGTTGAATACACTCGTGGCGTATAACCAGTAGATTATGATTTTCTACGTTTTCATGTATAAAACGTGTATATATTGTCAATATGTCAAAACAAAAGACGATTGGGTTGTCAGGAAGAAAATATTGACATGTATTCGAAGAGAGACAGAAAATGAAACACAATAACACGTATAATGGAAAATTTCGCTAATGAAAACAAAAAAGTCTAAAAAAAGACGATCGTATTCTTTAAGAAACAAGAAAACGTGGAAAGTTTTATTTGAGCCGAAGAAAATTATGAAAAACTCGAAAAAGAGAGAGAAAGAAGACGAACAAAAAGCAATCGAATCGTTCAACAAAAAGATCAATAAAATTCGAAACGATGTCGAAAAAGAAAACTTAATGCAACATTGAAGCATTCAATAAAAAGAGAAAAAAATCGATATTTACCAGAAACAAAAGACGAACGGAGACGTAGAAAAATTAACTCGAAACTTTAAAACGAATTGATGTAAAAATAGAAAAGAAGTAAACGAAAGACGATCGCACATACATAAACGTAAAAAACAGAAAAAAAATCAAAAAACAATTGCATTTCCTAAAAAAAGATCGATTCATAAAAATAAACTCAAACATTTTGTAAGAACAGAAGAAAACAAAACAAAAGACGAACGCATTTCGAAAAAAAAAGCGATCGCATCACATGAAAATAATCTCAAAACTTTATCATAAAATGATAAACTATTATATAGAAGAAAAAAATTTTTTGAATAACTATTGAAAATTACCTAAAAAAAAAAAAAACTCTCTTATAAAAACAAAAAGCGGTCGCATTTCCTGAAAAAAAAAAAAGGACAATCGCGTCATACGAAAGTAAAAAAAGAAGACGATCGCATTTCCTAAAAGACAATCGAATCAAAATACGAACGAAGTCATATAAGTATAAACTTAAAAATGCTGTGAAAACAGAAGAAAACAAAACAAAAGACGATCGTTTTTGTTTTCGAAATGCGATCGTCTTTTGTTTTCAAACATAAACTTTAACATAAAGTGATGTGAAAAGAAAAGAAAACAAAAGGCGATCGCGTCGTACGAACATAAATTTTAACGTAAAACGACGTGAAAAGGAAAGAAAACAAAAGGCGATCGCATTTTCTAAAAAAAAAGACGATCGCGCCATATAAGAATTAATAAAAGTCGATGGCATCATAAAAAAAATTAAAAAAGACGATCGTATTTCCTAAAAGACAATTGAATCTTGAAATAATCAACTTAAAACTTAAACTGAAAATGATGTGAAAGTAGTAAGAAGTATAAACTTAAAAATCCTGTGAAAACAAAAGAAAAAAGAAAACAAAGGGCGATCGCATTTCGAAAACAAAAAACGAATGCGTCATACGAACGTAAACTTTAACATAAAACGACGTGAAAAGAAAAGAAAACAAAAGACGATCGTATTTCCTAAACGAAAAAGACGATCGCGTCGTATAAAAATTTAAAAAAAAATCGTATCTTCTAAAAGAGATCGAGTCATATAAAAATAAACATAAAAATGCTGTAAAAACTGAAGAAAAGGAAACAAAAAGCGATCGCGTTTCGAAAACAAAAGCGATCGCGTTTCTAAAGCAAAAGCGATCGCGTCATACAAACATAAACTTTAATATAAAATGATGTGAAAACAAAAGAAAACGATAGCATTTTCCTAAAAAAAAGACGATCGTATCACATAAAACAAAAGGCGATCGCATTTCGATAAAAAAAGACGATCGTGTCTTAGGAGAAAGAAACAAAAGGCGATCGTATTTCGAAAACAAAAACGACCGCGTCATACGAACATAAACTTTAACATAAAATGACGTGAAAAGAAAAGAAAACAAAAGGCGATTGTATTTCCTAAAAAAAAAAGACGATCGCGTCATATAAAAATTTAAAAAAATCGTATTTTCTAAAACAGATCGAGTCATGTAAAAATAAACATAAAAGTGCTGTAAAAACTGAAAAAAAGAAAACAAAAAGCGAGCGCGTTTCGAAAACAAAAGCGATCGCGTTTTTAAAACAAAAGCGATCGCGTCATACGAAAATAAACTTTAACATAAAATGATGTGAAAACAAAAGATAACGATAGCATTTTCCTAAAGAAAAGACGATCGTGTCACATAAAACAAACAAAAGGCGATCGTATTTCGAAAACAAAAACGACCTCGTCATACGAACATAAACTTTAACATAAAGTGATACGAAAAAAAAAAAAAAAGAAAACAAAAGGCTATCACATTTCCTAAAAAAAAAAAGACGATCGTATCGCATAAAACAAAATGCGATCGCATTTAGAAAACAAAAACGACCGCGTCATACGAACATAAACTTTAACACACAAAATGATGCGAAAAAAAAAAGAAAATCGAGTCATATAAGTATAAACTTAAAAATGCTGTAAAAACAGAAGAAAATGCTGTAAAAACAGAAGAAAACAAAAGGCGATCGCGTTTCGAAAACAAAAACGATCTCGTCATACGAAGATAAACCTTCAAGAAAACGATGTAAAAACAAAAGAAAACAAAAGGCGATCGTATTTCCTAAAGAAAAGACGTTCGCGTCATATAAAAATAAAAAAAAAGACGATTGCATTTCCAAAAAAGAGATCGAGTCATATAAAAATAAACTTAGAAATTATGTCAAAACAAAAAAAAAAGGAAAACAAAACAAAAGGCGAACGCATTTCCTAAAAAGACGATCGCATCGTACGAAAATAAACTTTAACATAAAACGATGTACAAACAGAAAAGAAAAAAGACAAAAGACGGTCGCACTTCCTAAACGACGATCGAATCGTGCAACAATAAACTTAAAACTTTAAAATAAGATGATGTAAAAGCAGAAAGAAAGAAAGGAACAAAAGGCGATCGTATTTCCTGAAAGAAGTTTTCTCGAAAAGAAAAAAGGAAAGATTTTGCGGCGCGAGAACTCCACCACCGAGAAACGAAAACGAACTAGGAAGAAAATAAAACTGAAATGTAAGAAATTCGAAATCGCTTTAAACAAGTGAAGAAAGAATTAAAGAAAAAGTAGAGATTCGAAGAAAGAAAAATGAAAACTTCACTTGTGAGGACCTAAAGATAAAAATCGAAACTTTGAGACAAAAACTGAAATGAAAAGACGATCGCATTATTTTGATTCCGCTCTGTTCAATTCTTTTTTGTTTTTCGCGAGTGGAATGTTTGTAGTTCGAAATCTTTTCTTTTCGATAAAAAAGTCACTTGTTTTTTCTGAGTGAATTTATCAAGATTTTTTGCTAAACCTTTAACTATTTGTCACGTAAATTTCCCTTCCCAAATAATTCGACCGTCAATTGTTCCACTTTCAAAATACGACATCCAACTTTTGTTTCCCAATGATTTTAAAAATTGACATTCTTGGTTAGACGATTCGATTGTCCTTTGTTTTTATTTCACTTTTTTGAGACGATTAAAATTTTTTTAAATATTTTATTTCAATTCATTCAATTGCCTTTTTTCCTTTTCTCGCTGGCAAGTCCTTCGTAAATTCGTAAAAATTCGAGCACCTTATGTTTTAGAAAGTTTCAAGTTGTGAAAATTCATGTTTTTTTGTATTATTCGTTTTTCTAGTTTTGATCTAATTGTAGTATTCAATCAACACAAAAAAAGCGGCAGAATATTTTTCCACAATTAAGTCCATTGCGTATTTGGGCGATTGGAATAGAAGACTTAAACAATGACACCAGTTACAAGGGAGTATTTCAAAGAACAAACGGCAGGTGGTGACCCGGGCACTCGTTGATCATACACACTAATATATGCAGTGCTATGCAATTACATTTTCAAGTATCAAAAGCGTATATAATGGATCTCATGTAGAGTACGCATATACAGTGTCTTCCAAAAAGTATGCAAGTAATGGAATTTCTTTTTATGAAGTTTTATTGATGCAGAACGTTTATGTATTGCTTCAAATCAACTTGGGGAATTCCACTTGAAACTTATCTTTTACGATATACCACGTGGACAGCGAGGCCCTCATTTGTGAGGTATTTAAGAATTAACTAACCAATCACGGCCTTAATGACAAACTGACAGAAGTTCGGGGCCTCTAATAAGGTTAGAAAAGAAACCAAATTGATTGCATCTAAGGACGTTCCTTTGGCGAAGTTAAGGACGGCGGCTAGCGGTGACCCGGGCACTCGTTGAAACCGGCAATGTACCAGCACACAAGCATATGCGATGTAGCTCTTAACTTATAATAATTATTACAAATATGTTTCAGCTCCGGTCTACTGCAACCAATTACCTTCGTGTATTTAACTTATATAAATCGATCGCAAAGAACTGGAAGCAATTAGCGAACGAGTACGTGAATGATGATTCCATTACGTGGAGGCCGTTTGTCATATCAAACGATACGGCCTAATAAATTAAGCGCGATTACGTAAAAGAAGGTGAGAAAGAGGGTCGCGATACACGCACTAATACGATAACGCGCACGTAAAAGTCCTTTGCGTCCTTGCCGCTGACGAATTAATTTTCCGACGGCGAACGTGAAAGCCGAGAAATGATTTTGTCGTGTTCGAAGCGATAGAGAGATTTTCAAACAATAGGGCCCCATCGGGCGAGAAAGAGGGAGAGAGAGAGAGAGTGGAACGTGACACGACGAAGATTTGGCACTTGACTAATTGCCGTCGATGTTCAGTGAGTGGTTGGTAATTAACTCGTCACCGAAGCGTTTTAATGAAATCATCAATCAGTTGTTGCCTAATCCGCGCGCCACTGATACCTCTCTGCCCTCATATAAGTACTTCTCAAGTTTCATCTTACAGGTCCGTACTCATCGACTAATTCAATTTAAGGAGATTTGCTCAAAGTAACAAGCTAACCGCTGGCTGTATTTATTCCGTTTTACCACGAAACACGGATTCTACAGGGTGAACCATCACCTGCCAGTACAAACTCAGTATGCCATTTCAAGATTTCCAGGCGTAGACTTTGTTTAAATTCGCAGCTTGGCGAAGTTAGCCGGCAGTGACCTGGACACTCGTTGAAATCTATGTTCTATTGACACACCAGCAATTAGAGGTCTTAGAATCAATCTCAGGTGACAGTGTACTTGATTTAAAATTGAGAATTTTCCGAATTCTCAAACGAAACTAGCGTTTGTTTCTACCGGGCGGCGATAAATGAAGGCGTAAGCCCGTGGAGGCCGACGACATGTCCGACTTCTATTCACCGGCTGGCTCGAGCATGTTCTTTCCGATCTGAGGACACTCTTAAGCACATGAGAATGTTTTGCAGCGTGTAACAGCGTTCACACGGTCAAACAAATTTGTGTTTTGTGAGGTTCGAATCGGCGAGATCAACATTCCTGGGCAGGCAGGAATTCGCTCAGAAGGACGAGCGAGCACTCTCGGCCAACGTCGCCGATGATAATTTGAAGCAAGAAAAATGCACCAATTCTCTCTTTCATTTATCACTAACTGTGAGCACTAAAAGCTGAGCTTCTTCTTCTTCTGTTCATCGTCAGGACCTACGTTTTAAAATTAGCACCATTCGTGATGAACTCACTTAAGAGAGTGAATGAAACACGTTTAATTTATTTAAAAAAAAAAGAATTTTTCTTCATTTCTCGAGGCCTTTCCGAATGAAATCCGATCCTTTGAGGCATCGCGCGTAAAAATTCCTTATTTTCATCACGTCGACGTGCTAAAAGCCGTCGTCCTGCGCACAGCTCTTTCTTCGGCGATTAATTAGCTGCCATTAGAAGGCCTCGAAGAGACTCGTATATGATGCGAATTCACATTGTCTGCTTGAAGTGAAATGACACCTTAGCGAGCAAACAATACCATCCGACCTGACTGCACGCTGCAGAAATAATTTGTTTTTATTTAAGAAACTCAAAAAAAAAATACAACGTTGTAAAATAGTTGCTACTGCTTAAATAACTGAAATAAAATAAACAAGTTTCAGCAAGCTGAGTCATAGGAATATGCGCGAGAGTAATCATAAACTTCAACGAGTGCCCAGGTAACCACCAGTCGGCAAACCCTACACTTCGTCAAGCCGAGCTAAAGCTATCTTTGCTAATCAACAAGATAACTGAAAGAATGACGAGACGCTTTAGAAAATTACACAAATAATTCACAGACAATAAACGAATGCAGGCGAGTGTCAATTAAAATTGAAGGACGACGTAGTATTTATGGAGAAGAAGCAGCAAATAAAACCTTGCGAATAGTAAGTAGCAATAAAAGACGAAAGGAAAGGGCTAAACACTAACGAAGTTGATAGAAATCGGAAGAAAACAAATCCTATAAAAGCGGGAGGGGAAAGAATCTCATCTACTAGTAGTAGCAACGCCATGCAGTAACAGCAGCCCTGATGAAGTTCTTCTGCAATGGAGAACGAAACGCTATGACGCAGTTACAATCGGAAGCCAATTCAGTTATGGACGACGGCCGCGAAACCCGCAAAGTTAAATAAAAAAAAAAAAAGAGGAAGGTCATTAAGTGAGGTGAGAGAATTGGTGGACGATCAAAAGAAGAAAATAAACAGAAAAACAAGACGTAAGTTAAATCGCATTAAAAAACTGGTAAACACATACCTCGACGAGTGACCACCAAACGTCAGGCCTTACATTTCGCCAAGCCAAAGTTGAAGCTAACTCTCGTCATCTCAAGGACAATATCATCTCTTCCAAAGGATGACCAAAAGGAAGCAGAAATGAAGAAAGCGAAAATAGAGATGGAGAAGAAAATACGCTATGGTTGCCTTATTTGTTACATAATGCTTCTTTATGAAGCTTGAAGGCAGTGATGCTATTGCGCGAATCAATATAGTCCTCCGTCCTCCACGAGTACCCAGGTCACCAGCCGCTAACCCATACATTTCGCCAGGCCAAGGTACAAGCTATCTCTGTCGAAATATAGTGATTTCAAGGTCACTTCAATTAAGAGCAAAGGGAAGCAGAAAATGAAGCGAAGAAAAACATACAAAAGTAAATACATTAAATAATAACGGGTGATTTTTTTGCTATTTGGTTTTTCAGTGTAAATTTTGGCAGTATACAAAAAAGATTCGTGACATGTGGCAATGCCAAAACTGCTCAGTAAGGTTTGCCATTTCACCATGAATAGACTTGTAAGAACAACGCTTGCAAATCATTGAATTTTATTATCAAAATTCCTGCAGTGTGAGAAATGTGTTTCGTAAATTACGTCCTTTTTATGGTCGTCATAATCGACCCACCGATCAGGCTATTCAAGCTGTTGTGGCCAAATTTCGCACCAGTTTCACTTTATTGGACATTAATTCACCAAACCGAATGCGAAGAGTGCGTACCGAGGAAGATATTGCTGCTGTATCGGCCAGTGTCAATGAAGATCGCGATATGTCAATTCGTCGCCGTTGTCAACAATTGGGCTTGGGTTATTCGACCACCTGGAAGATTTTACGTAAGGACCTCGGTATGAAACCATACAAAATATAGCTGCTGCAAGAACTGAAGCCAGGTGACGTACTACAACGTCGTTTGTTTGGTGAATGGGCCATACGAAATTTGGATGAAGATCCATTTTTCTATCGAAAAATTTTCTTCAGCGACGAAGCTCATTTTTGGCTCAATGGGTACGTCAACAAACATAATTACCGAATTTGGTGTGAAGAGCAGCCAGAGGCAGTTCAAGAGCTGCCAATGCACCCTGAAAGATGCACTGTTTGGTACGGTTTGTGGGCCGGCGGCATCATTGGACCGTACTTCTTCAAGAACGATGAAAATCGCAACGTTACAGTCAATGGAGCAAGGTACCGTGCGATGATTACCGATTTTTTTTGCCCAAAATGGAAGAATTGGACTTGGTTGACATGTGGTTTCAACAAGACGGTGCCACATGCCACACGGCACGCGATACCATGAACCTATTGAGAGGCGAGTTTGGTGAGCAATTAATCTCACGTTTTGGAGAGTCCATTGGCCGCCAAGATCAAGCGATTTAACCCCACTAGACTATTTTTTGTGGGGATACGTGAAGTCTCTCGTGTACAGGGACAAGCCAGCCACAATTCCAGCCCTGGAAGACAACATTACAGCTGCCATTGGTGAGATACCGGCCGAAATGCTGGGAAAAGTGTGCCAAAATTGGAGCTCACGCATGGACCACCTACAGCGTAGCCGCGTGCAACATTTACATGAAATAATCTTTAAAAAGTAAATGGCAGGCATTCATTTATCGGTCCAAATAAATATTTCATTCACGTTTGCAAATTATATGTGTTTTTTTCAATTTTCAAAACCCAAACGGTTAAAAAATCACCCGTTAGTAACAATTTGCAATATACTACAACTTACCCATTTCTGGCACATATTTTAATTTAGCACACTTGAAGCTTCAATAGCAAATAAAAACCAACGAATGAACAATATAAAATCAATAAGTAGCATTCTGTACGACGCTCTACTCTCCCAGCCGGGTATCACCTGGGTTACTGAAGTCTCTGCTAACGGATGTTGAACACGGAATAGACATAGAAACTATCTCAGGGCATCTTGCTTTTGCTTGAGTTCCACTTCTTCTCTTGTTCAACGGCTGGCTTTGATAACACCAATGCTTGTATGGAGTACAAATGTTGTTTTCAATAAAAGACTCGTACATTTGATGTTTCCGACAATAGGCTGCATGGAAAGGTTGAGTATGCTTCCAACAATGGGCTACACGGAAGGGTTGTATGTGCTTCCGACAATAGGCTGCACGGAAGGCTTTGGACGTACTTCCTACAATAAGCTGCACGGAAAGCTTTTTGAGTTGCTCCTCCCAATTGTACTGGGAGGCTTTTGGTGCGTGTTCTCGACAATAGGCTGCAGAGGACGCACTAGAGCTAAAGCTGTCAGCGTTTTTATAGGATTTTCTCGTAGCGTGGCTGAATTAACTCTGCTTCATTGGTTAAAATGAGTAATCGAATCACCTTTGATCAGAGCTGTATCTCATTCGTCCTTTCGTGTTTACTCCTGGGGCTGTCTTAGCCGGTTATCGTCTGGGTTACTGAAGTCTTTGCCAACGTAATAACGGATGTTGAACACGGGGTAGGCATAGAAACTATCTCAGGGCATCTTGCTTCTGCTTGAGTTTCACTTGTTCTCTTGTTCAACGGCTGCTGCGAGAGATTTAGCGCCGGATGTAAAACGCAAAAGCTCAGGATATCAGAAGAAACGAAGTGCACGGCGGTAAAGCTCAGTAAGATTGATTTGGTAAAAGTATATAATCCAAAATATATATATATAAAGCCAAGTTCTTGTATAAATCAATTTCTAAAAACGAAAAAATTTATAAGTAATTAATAATTTACAACATAAGACGAGGACCAAAAGTTTACATCTTTCAAAAGCGTTCTAAAATTCAAGCCTCTTGGTTTTTGTAAATGTTCGAAAATCGTACCCAAAAAAAAAAAACACGGTACGGCACTGGTTGGTTGCAGGTAAAATGAAGCGTTTTACGTTTTCGAGAGAAATCGATATGTCTAAGCGATTCCCTGTGAACGAGATCCTGTGGCGATTTCCAAATATACCCAGCAATTTAAACCCTAGTATTACATGATGCTGAATAAATTATTATTGTTACATAATTGATCATCCTTTGATTTTTTCTGTCATCAACCAATTGATGTTGTTTTGTTTTCATTCTTGAAACTCGTACTTGTTTTCTTCTTTTTATTGTTCATATCGCAGCTGTTTCTCTCTTTATTTTCTATTCGACGGTCGTCTTCTGTTTCTCTTTTTTTTTTGTAATTGCGTTTTAATCGGCGCTCGTTTTCGCTTTTATTTCTCTTTGTATTTTTTCGAACGATCATCTTTTGTTTCTTCTGTTTTCTTGTCCTTTCGATTCTGCGCGATTTTTTGACGCTTCTCTCGTAATCGTTCTCTTTTTATTTTCTTTGGAATGATCGTCTTTTGTTTTTTTTTTTTTAAACCGCATTTTAATTGACGTTCGTTTCGTATTCGTTTGGTCTTTCTTTTTATTTCCGAACGGATCGCCTTTTGTTTCCTTTCTTTTCGACCGCATCTTAATCGTCGTTTGTTTTTCACTCTTTCGATTCTGGGATTTTCTAATATTCGTCGCAGTATTTTTTTTTCTCCACCAATTGTCGTTTTTTTTTTTTTTTTTGATTGTTCGTATCGCAGCTGTTTCTTTTATTTTCTATTCGAAGGTCGTCTTCTGTTTCTCTCTTTTTTTTTTTAATTGCGTTTTAATTGGCGTTCGTTTATTTTATTTTTTTGAAAGATCGTCTTTTGTTTTTCATTGTTTTCTTATCCGTTGGCTTGCGCGCGATTTTATTGACGTTTTTATCGCAATTGTTTCTCTCTTTATTTTCTTTAGCAACGATCATCTTCTGTTTCTTTTTTCTTCGATCGCATTTTATTAATTGACATTCGTTTTATTTTCTCGTAATCGTTTCTCTCTTTATTTTCTTTGGAATGATCGTCTTTTGTTTTTGTTTTTTTTTTTTTTCAAACCGTATTTTAATTGACATTCGTTTTGTATTTGTTTGGTCTTTCATTTTATTTCCGAACGATCGCCTATTGTTTCCTTTCTTTTCAATCTTAATCGTCGTTTGTTTTTCACTAGTTGTTTATTCTTTTGATTCTGCGATTTTCTAATTTTCGCCGCAGTATTTTTTTTCTTGGCCAATCGTCGTTTTTTTTTTTTTTTTGGTTGGTCGTATCTCAGCTGTTTCTTTTATTTTCTATTCGAAGGTCTTCTCTTTTTTTTAATTGCGTTTTAATTGGCGTTCGTTTATTTTATTTTCTTGAAAGATCGACTTTTGTTTTTCATTGTTTTCTTATACGTTAGCTTGCGCGCGATTTTATTGACGTTTTTATCGCAATTGTTTCTCTCTTTATTTGCTTTAGCGACGTTTCGGTTTCTTTTTTTTTTCGATCGCATTTTATTAATTGTCATTCGTTTAATTTTCTTTTCGGACGATCGATCGGCTTTTGTTTCGTCTTTTTTTTCGACCGCATTTTAATTGACATTCGTTTCTCTTTTGTGTTCTTTTTGAACGGTCGCCTTTTGTTTCGTTTTTGTTTTTCCGACCGCATCTCACTTAAACGACGTTTGTTTTTCATTAGTTGCTTATCGTTTCGTTTCTCGATTTTTTTACTTTTCGTCGCAATAGCTTTTTTTTCGACCAGTCGTCTTTTGTTTCTCTTTTTCAACGGCTAGCTTTGATAACACCAAGGCTTGTACGGAGTATAAATGTTGCTCTCAATAACTCGTACGTTGGATGTTTCCGACCATAAGCTGCACGGAAAAGTTGAGTGTGTTTCCGACAAGAGGCTGCACGCAATGATTATGTGTGGTTCCGACATTAAGCTCTACAGAAGGCTTTGGATGTACCTCCGACAATAAGCTGTACGGAACGATTTTTGAGTTGCTCCTGCCAATTGCATTGGTGAGTGTTCCCGACAATAGACTGCACAGGACACACTGGAGCTAAAGCTGTCAGCGCTTCTATAGGGCCTTCTCGTAGCGTGGATGAATTAACTGTGCTTCATTGGTTAAAATGAGTAGGCAATCGAATCACATTTCACCAGAGCTGTATCTCATTCGTCCTTTTGTTTTTACTCCGGGGGCTGTCTTAGCGACCAAATTCGAAAGTGCGATCTTAGTTGCGGGTCAATCACGATCGATGCTTTAATTCGTCAAGGGGCGGCCTAAATTTTGTTTGCGCAAACGTCACGTGACGCTTCGCCCGTTATTGTCAATCTGACGTTTCATGGTCATCTGTCGTGTTTCGTCGGTCGCTGGGAAAACAAGCCCCCCCACACCTTCTTTGTTATATTATATTTTTTATACGCATCTTTGAACGAGAAAGTCGCCGCGCACCAGAATTGTATGGAACCCGGAAACTGATGATGAAAATTTTTGTGCAATTTTGATCCGTTTCGAAAATTCGCCGTTCCTTTACTTGTGAGGGAGACGAAAGTGGGTTCCTCATGAAGGACGGCCGCGCGTTTTCCGGAAAAATTTCTTTTCCGGCGAGTCCGGTAAGCGCGTCGTCGACGAACGTCCAAATTAAAAAAAATCGCAGCACCTCCGTTTGAAGGATGAGGCGGACGGGACGACTTGCATCGTGAAGGGAAAAGACGGGGGTTTAATCGCCGCAAAAATATCGCTTCCGGTTTGGAAGAGGGAACACTTTTTTCGTCATCTACTGACCTAGAGCCAACTTTGAGGTGCTCCTGAGCGCACTCGTGAGACGGCAAAAGACGCGCCACGACGCCTACGATTTACTGCGAGACCGCTTTCGCCTAGCTCCAGTACCTTGGCGTCCAAACCTGTCTTTTTGGGACATTTTTACCATTTCCATGAGCGCATCGCTCGGGGTGGCGAGTTGCTATGGGATGAAGGTCGAAGAAAGCGATGAGGATAGCCAGAGGAAGGACGGATTTAAGCAATTTTGTGTTTGACAATTGATCATCACTTCTTCGCCATTTTGGGACAATTTACAGCGACATCTAGAGGAGACCGAAAACGCGACTTGGCTACATTGACACTGGCAATTTTTTTTCTGAAAATTGGTAATACGTAATACCTTCTGATTTGTTTGAAGATTATTTGAAAATACTTTAGTGAAACTGATCTGAAGAGATTGGGCCGCTTTTTCTACCCCACGCGAAGTATTTCAAACTCGTTCGGGTCCAATTATTTCTCGGGCATGAAAACGTCAAAACAAACGACGGCATGGAATCCAGGAAGAATTTTTATTAGGCCGAATATCTGGGCATAAAACATATTAATCTGGAAATCTAGCCGGGCCTACCGATACGGTTTTTGTGGCCACAGATCCTCCGCCGATAAACTGCATTGCAGCAGGCATCCTAATTTCTTTTTTTTACTTTTTATAAACCACCATCGCTCCTAGCTCGGTTGAATCCTGCATACGCATTTTGCCGAATTGCTAATTCAATTTACTTGACGTGCTTTTGGGCATAAAAAAGCTCGGGAAGATATGGAGTGACGTTATTGCGTTGGCGTGGTGATACATTTCACCGCGATATCCATCAAGCGAGCCGTGAAAGAGGCCGCTGAAAAGTCGCGCACTGGTACATGGGAACGCCGCGGCGCGCTGCTATCGCACACACCATCGCGCCACTTACGACAAAGTAGCGAATTAATATTCACGCGGCGAACGCGGCTTTAGTGCGCTTCGCGTTTAGATTTTTTTGACACGACCGGCGGATCCGTGCACATGGTCTGACGTTTTTATGGCGGAATTATAAAAGTGTAAAAAAAAAGTTAACGAAATCAATCAACCTTTTGGGATTGCATTTCGTTAAATAAAATTTGACAAAGAAATTCACGCCAGCATTCACTGTACCGTAAATGGCCCTGAGGTGATCATAGTTTAGCAGAAATAGTTTTGACTTTGCGTGGGCGAAGTGACCTGGGCACTCGTTGAAGTCGATATTGTATTACCGCACCGCGTACAGTCAAGATAAAAAAAAATCATCGTGTTTTCCGTCCATCCGTCCCAAATTACAAAATTTATCTAAATTCAGTATTTGGTTTCTATGCATAGTGAATCTTAATTATAAAAATTTGACAGCTTATTTACCACGAGGCAAAGCAATAAACACGTCTCGATCCCGAGAGCCACAACAACTTTGTAAAGATTAATACCAACACGACTTCTTAATTATAAAATAAACCAAACCGCGCGTAATAAATTCTTAACGACAGGCTTAATAATTTCGAGAGGTCAGGCGGTGAAAAAAATCTGGCCGAGATATCTGCGGTTTCATTCTGTACAGGTGTCCTGTCTCTCTGAGCGTATGCTATCGCGAACACCTCCGTGCACCTTTTGCTTTTACGAAATGTGGGAACACCAACGTCGATAATTGGGGCCGTCCGACAGCGCATGCAGCAGTACCTGCACGACCTTCGCGTGTTTACCGAGGCGTCTAGGATTTCCGAATTATCCTAATTACTTAAATGACGTCGTTTGCCGAACCACAAAATTAAGAAGCTGGCCGTCGATGATCGGAGCTGGAATTGTTGGAACCAACATAAGTCATCGTAATTACCCATGCGAGATAGAACAACGGTATCCGAGTAAGACATCAAAATAAATTCCTTCATTTTTACAAAAACCTAAAACATGCATATAACGCGAAGGTCTACACAGTCCCATCTCTTTTCTTTCCATCTTCTTCAGATGCTGCATCCGGAAGTCCAATGGATTATAGAACCTTCATTTTTCATCTTTGAGTTACAAACTAATTTTTTCAAATTTTTATGTAACACATATACAAGTGCTGGTGGGTGAGTTAACACTGACTTCAACGAGTGCCCAGGTCACCATCGAGCATCGCCAAGTCTAACTCTGCCAGAACATCGCCATCTCAAGCGAATCCAAAGTTAGCTCATTTCTTTTATCAGGCAAGAAATTCGAGTTGAGAAAGCGATTCAGATGATTTATACGTGCAAGTGGCGAAAAGTTATGATCGTCTCTTGGTGTTTTTGGTGAAAGCGGAGATCGTCCCTACCTTCAGCAAATCTCTCCAGTTTTCAGTTAGTTCATTTCTTATTTTTAGAAACAATTTCGAGGCGAGGAAGCTATGGAGACGATTTTATGCGTACAAGTAGCGAAATGTAATGATCATCCCTTGGTGTTATTGGTGCTGGCGAAGCTCATCCCTGTCTTCAGCAAATATCTCCAATTTCCGAAAGCGAATTCAAAGTTAGCTCATTTCTTATTTTTAGGCAACAATTTCGAGCCGAGAGAGCTATGAAGAAGATTTATATGTACAAACAGCGAAACGTAATGTTCCTCGCTTGGTGCTATTGGTGCTGGCCAAGCAAATATCTCCAATTTCCAAATGTGAATGCCAAGTTAGCTCATTTCTCAATTTTAGACAACAATTTCCAGTCGAGAAAGCTATTATTTTAGAGCTACAAGTAGCGAAATGTAATGATCCTCGCTAAGTCTTATTGATGCCGGCGAAGCTCGCCATTGTCTTCAGCAAATGTCTCCAATTTCCGAAAGTGAATCCAAAATTAGCTCATTTCATATTTTTAGGCAACAATTTCGAATCTAGAAAGCTTGTTTTATACGTACAAGTAGCGAAACGTAATGATCCTCGCTAGGTGGTGGAGCTCATCCTTGTCTTCAGCAAATAAATATCATTTATCCTTGTCTTCAGCAAATATTTCCAATTTCCCAAAGTGAACCCAAACTTTTAGGCAACAATTTCGAGCTGAGAAAGCTATGGAGGCGATTTGATACGTACAAGTAACAAAACGTAATGATTCTCGCTTGATGCCGACAGAGCTTGTCCTTGTCTTTACCAAATATCTCCAATTTCCGAAAGTGAATCCAAAGTTAGCTCATTTCTTATATTTAGGCAACAATTTCGAGTCGAGAAAGCTATTGTTTTACACCTACAAGTAGCGAAACGTAATGATCCTCGCTAGGTGTTATTGGTCCTGGCGGAGCTCATCCTTGTCTTCAGCAAATAAATGTCACTTATCCTTGTCTTTAGCAAATATCTCCAATTTCCGAAAGTGAATCCAAAGTTAGCTCTTTTCTTATATTTAGGCAATAATTTGGAGCTGAGAAAGCTATGGAGTGGAGACGATTTTATACGTACAAATAGCAAAACGTAATGATCCTCGCTTGATGCTGGCGGAGCTCGTCCTTGTCTTCAGCAAATATCTCCAATTTCCAAAGTGAATCCAAAGTTAGGCTCTTTTAGGCAACAATTCCGAGCTGAAGAAGCTATGGAGACGATTTGATACGTACAAGTAGCGAAACGTAATGATTCTCGCTTGATGCCGACGGAGCTTGTCCTTGTCTTCGCCAGATATCTCCAATTTCCGAAAGTGAATCCAAAGTTAGCTCATATTTTATATTTAGGCAACAATTTCGAGTCGAGAAAGCTATTGTTTTATACGTACAAACAGCGAAACGTAATGATCGTCGTTTGGTGTTATTGGTGCTGGTGGAACTCATCCTTGCCTTCAGCATATATCTTCATTTTCCAAAAATGAATCCAAAGTTAGCTCATCTCCGTTTTTAGGCAACAAATTCGAGTCAAGAAAGTTATGAAGACAATTTATACGTCCCAGTAACGAATAATAATCATTAAATGGTGTTATTGGTACTCGTGGAAGTCATGCTTGTCTTCAGCAAATATCTCCAATTTCCAAATAATCCAAGGTTATCTCATTTCTGTTTTTTTTGGGAACAAATTCGAGTCGAGAAATCTATGAAGACGATTTAAACGAATTATAATCATCGCTTGGTATTGTTGGTCCTTGTGGAGCTCATCCTTGTCTTCAGCAAATATCTCCAATTTCCAAAAGTGAATCCAAAGTTAGTTCACCTCTGTTCTAAGGTAATAAATTAGAATCGAGGAAGTTATGAACACGTTTTATACGTCCCAGTAACGAATAATAATCATCGCTTGGTATTATTGGTGCTGGTGGAGAGCATCCTTGTCTTCAGCATATATTTCTTTAACTCATTTATGTTTTTAGTCGAGAAAACTATGAAGACGATTTCTACGTGCAAGTAACGAAAAGTAATCATCTCTTTGTGTTGCTGCTATTAGTGGAGAGCTTATCCTTGTCTTTAGCAAACATCTCCAATTTCCAAAGAATCCAAAGTTTTCTGTTTTTAGGCAACAAATTCGAAAGCTATGAAGACGATTTACACGTGCAAGTAAAGAAAAATAATTATCGTCTTTTGGTGTTGTCGGTGCTAGTGGAACCCATTCATGGTCCGCAGCAAATATCTCCAATTTCCAAAAGTGAATCCAAAATTAGCTAATTACAAATTCGAGTCGAGTAAGCTATGGAAACGATTTGCATGTGCAAGTAACGAAAACGTCTCTTGGTGTTGTTGGTGCTGGTGGAGCTCACCCTTGTCTTCAGCGAATATCTCCAATTTCTGAAAGTGAATCCAAACTTAGCTCTTGGCCAACAAATTCAAGGTAAGATAAAAAGGACTGATACTAGCAAGGGCGAGAAAAAAAATCATCTCTTGGTGTTGAAGAACCAAGAAGCAAAAATTAGAAACCGCGTTAATTGGAAAATACCGGTGTTGTACGGACGTTTTTTTTTTTTTAGTAAGTTACGTGTTGATTAGGCTAAGCTGCTTTTGTCCGACGAAGCGTTCTATTTCTTCTGCGGATGCAACATATTGAATAATCACTGCCGCAAACAAGTATTTTGTTGTCGAGCAAGCGTTACGTCGCGTAATCGCCGGCGACAAAAACACCGCCTTATTAAATTCCGTAATTAAAGCGGCGATTTAATAAAACGTCGCAACCACCGTGCATGCAGTTTTCCTTCGTTGTTTTTTTTTTTTATGGTTGCCGATTATCGTGCGGCGTTTTCTGCTTGTGCGGAGAAATCGATCGCGTTACGTGGCCGACACCTCCCAGAAGACGTTTTAATCATGATCCGGGACGGGAAAGTGTAAAATCATTCTACGTAATGCAATCGGTGCAACCGTGACAGGTCCACAATGGCCGGCGAACAAGAACAATAACTTGGTGACTAGCATTATGTGTAGCACCGACCCTGCTCGCCTCATAACATGCATATTTGTCTAATTAACTTGGACCCTTTTGTGTGGGGGAGATTCACCTCTGTGCGTGAGAAAAAGACGGAAAGAAAGGAAGGTAGAAGAATGCGCGTAAAACTCAGACAATACGCACTAATGGCCCTTCTAATGCACTTAATTCGAGATTTATTGGACAATCTAATCAAACATAGTCTCTTATAATGAAATTGATCGACTGCCAATAAGAGTATTAAAAGGAATGGAAATTATCAGAATTTTAGAGGTACGCTAGTGTAACGGACGGCAGCTATCAATTTCAAAAGGACTCATCGAGTCTCCAGGATGCACGTCGAAAGCCAAGAAGAAACTCAATTTTTCATGAACAAAACCACCATCTTTAATTTCTCACTTTAGAAGTATTTGTATATACCAAATAAATCCTTTTCTTCTATTTTTCGCCCTTTTGCCAAAACCGTTTAGTCCAAATTCACTTGATTCTAGGTTTCCGATTTGAGTTTTGGATAGCCTGGTGTGCAAACTTGAAACGTGCAAATTAGGATCATCTCCTTGTCCGGCCAAGTCGAGGAGAAGGGTCAGGTCGTTACGTAACTCCAAAACAAAAGTTGGATTTGATATAGAAATGAAAATGAAAGCCACCAGCCCTGCACTCTTGTCTTTATTTATGCCAAAGATAAATCAAAATAAAACCCAAGTAGGATTATAATTTAAATAAATGAAAAGTGTCAATAATTACACGTTAACGAAAACCCGAAGCACAGATCCATCTTTCGTTTACAAAAAAAACTAATCGTTAACTAAGATTAACTTCGTGTAACCCAAATTGCTTGTTTTAAACACACGTAAACATTGCGTTAAAAACTTTCTTTATAGAGGTTTAGAGAGTCTTCAAAAGACACCGCCGGATATCTCAACTCCGGAGGCGTGTTGGATTCACCCCTGCATTTCTACTCCTTTCCTCTTTATCCGCTCCGGGGGGAACCGCCTCATGCCATTTTTTCCCCTGCGCGGGGGGAACCGCCTCACGCCATTTCTTCCCCTGCGCGTGGCCGTCTACCTCTTCATCCTCTTCCCTTCCATCCGCTTCATCCTCTTCGTCCTCTTCTTTCCCAACTTCCTCGTCCTCCTTTTCTCTTCGCCCTTTCCTCTTCTATCCCTACTTCCTCTTCGCTCTCACTCTCCTATTTTTTCCTCTCTTGGTTATTCTCAGTCCTTTTATTACTTTCTCTACCGTCTATGTTCTTCCGCGCATTTCTCTTTCATGATTTACCTTAGCATTATGGCCTCCCGCCAGTTCCTCTACTACGTTTTCTTCCGTTATCTCCTTACCCAGTAATAGCTGAATGCCTGTTCTTAATGCGTGCCATCGTGGGCATTTGAACAAGTGTGTTCCGGCGAATAATTCTCTTCTCCGCAGTACCAGCATTCGGCTGATGCCCTCTTTTATATTCTTTCGGGTATTTCCCGAAAGCCCCGTGCCCGGTCAGCGCCTGCGTCAAGCAATAATCTACATCTAGGTTTCCACGTCCTTAATGAAGACCTTGGCCCATCCGTTCTCGTTCCATCTGGCCTGCCATTTCTGGTACAGCTCTTTTCTTGCCAAGGTCTTCACGTGGTGCCCCTCCTCGTATATCCTCTTCCGTTCCTATATTTGGAACCTAATGGGAGATATTCCTGCTAGAACTAGTGCGGCCTCGTCCTGTACGCAGACGCCACCCTCAGGGCTGCCAGCCTGTTGACCTTTTCCAGCATCTTTGGATAGTGCGCATACTTCATCGCGTTTGCCCAGATTGGACCGGCATACAAAATAATCGAAGAGACCACCGCTGCCAGCAGCTCTTGGGCCTCTTACATTTGGCATCAGCCTGGCCGGTGCCGTATATACTTTCTGTGCCTTCATGGCGACCTCTCGAACGTGGCTGGTCATCCTCCAGTCCCCGTCGACCGTCACTCCTAGGTTTTTTATCTGTTTGTTTATCACGCCATCAACTCTCGCACTCATTCTCGTCATATTTCTTTTCCCCGCTAGTATTATAACTTCCGTTTTGTGTCCTGCAAGAGTCAGACCTATCCTCCTTAATTCTTCCTAGACTTCTCTGATGGCGTAACGCGTTAAAAAAACTTTTTTTTTATTGAGGTTTGGAGAAATCTTCAAAAGACATTCCTGTCCCGAGTATCCATGCTCAGGAAGTGTTGGATTCGCTGGGTTGATGCCTTTCTGAAGGTCTACAGCTGAGTGCCTACCTCTTTCGTCACTCTGTGCAGGGGCTACCGCCTCTCGGCATTTCATCACCTGCACATGTTGTCTCCCTCTTTCCTCTCCTCACGTCCTCCTCTTTTTCCTCTTCATCCTCTTCGCCTCTTCATCCTCTTCATCCTCTCCATCCTCTCAATCCTCTTCTTCCTCTTCTTCCTCCTCTTCATCCCTCTTCCTTCTACCCTTCCCCTGCTATTTCCGCCTCTCTCTTCCTTGCATTTATGGACCATTATCGATCGTAACATACCGATAACGGTCCTCCACGTTCTAGCGTCCTTTGTTAATAGATCTGACGCGTTTTCTTTGTTAATTTCGCAGCCTGCGTCCGTTTCTACCGCGAAGCGGACCGCGTCTCGCCTAGGGCATTCGAAAATTGTATGTTCAGGGGTGTCTTCAACTTCTCCGCAGTACCGGCAGTCTGCTGTTTGCCTCCTCCTAATCTCCTTTAGATACGTCCCGAAGGAGCGCCTACCAACGAAAACTCCTTATCCTCATGTCAGCTGCTAACTTCTGGAAATCTACCTTTCGGCATGGCGTTAGAAGCTTCGCACTGTCTTAAGTCTTTCTCCAGCCGCTGGTTTCTGGAAATCGCGTTAAAGAACTAAATTAAGTGGAGCTGACCTGATTTTTCACTAAAGGTGTGTCCACACCGGCTGTGCCAGTGAAGTCAACGTACTCCCGCAAGAGCTGACTTGGATGTCGTCACCTGCCCGTCGTTAAGTAACTCCATCAGAATCAGAAATAGCCCACAGGATACACCCAAACATACCTTGAGTACAATAAAAGAAAGCCCAAGAATAAAACCTAAAGGGAAGAATGAAAGCTGCGTCGCGTACGACATTAGCTCTTAAGTGTTGGGGGTCAGGCTTTGGAACGCTTAATAGATTTAAAACCACGTGAGGGCGTCTTCAAAACAACAGGCAAAACCTTCCTCCGTTCAGTTTTCTTCACAAACCATCACATTTTGAAGAAAAATTCTATGGCAGCCTTGAGGCTGCCGCGCTTAAACGTGGATATCGAAAGTCGCTTACGACTGTGTGCGGTATGAGGTTTACGCACCAATAACAAGATCTCTGGAAAAATCGATAATCTCACGGGGCAGATTCATTTTGGAAAGAAGGGGTGAAACGCGCTCACTGGCCGTCTATAGGCGACCATGACTCTAAAGGTCATCTCGAATTTAACGGCTTGTTGATTCTCACGCAATACAGAGTGACCCAAAATACAAGAAAAGGTGTTGTCCTTGCCCACCAAAAAGAGATCTGCAGTGTACAATCGCCTCAGGAATTCGCCTCGATGAACCAAGAATTGATTCGCCATCACCATCGAGCTTCTCAACCCTTTCCACCCATGATTATGGAGAAATTCGGGCGTTTCGACGGCTTTTTGATTCTCACGCAGTACAGGGTGACTCGAAATACAAGAGAAGGTATTGTCGTTACCCACCAAAAAGAGGTCTGCAATGTACAATGTGTTCGCCTCGTTAAATCAAGAATTGATTCGCAATCACCATCGGATTCCTCAACCCTTACTACCTATGATTTCGAGCATTTCGACGGCTTTTTGTTTCTCACGCAGTACAGGGTGACTCGAAATACAAAAGGAGGTGTTGTCCTTGCCCACCAAAAA
Source organism: Serrognathus titanus (assembly GCA_039766575.1). NCBI lineage: Eukaryota > Metazoa > Arthropoda > Insecta > Coleoptera > Lucanidae > Serrognathus > Serrognathus titanus. The sequence goes on from CM077914.1 coordinate 62,048,145, forward strand.
GAGGTCTGCAATGTACAATCGCCTCAGGAATTCGCTTTGATAAATCAAGATTTGATTTGCAATCACCATCGAGTTTCTCAACCCTTTCCACCCATGATTTCGGAGAAATTCGGGCGTTTCGATGGTTTTTCCTCACGCAATACAGGGTGACCCGAAATATAAGAAATAAATGTTATGAATTTTAGAACCGTAACAAGCCAGGAATAGCCAGGACTCAATGTTGGTAAGCCTAAAATACCTTGTTGGCACAAAATTGACCTAATGAAAGAAAGAAAAAAAAAGGATATGTTCTCGGTACTTCAACATCTAATAAGATATCTGTGTTATTAATATCCGGCAACTATCAAATACGATTGACAACATCATTGACAGATTCTTGAGTTTCATTTTGTCGATGGCTACCCGAGGTTGCTTGCGTGTTTTAACAGTGGAAGTTCTAATGATCTCTTTTGCATTTCAACATATTGGAAATTCAACTCGTGGACGTGGACGTCGTACTCGTGTCGCCATCGATCACAACAAAAAGAAATATCTCATTTCGAGAAGTAATCAAATGGCAAGCAAACCATCGATGGAACACATGCGATGATAAATGATGCCCGACGACACGACAACCAATACATCTGCAAGTCAGCGGCCCAACTCCAGGTGGTTGATACGGAATCGAGCCATCAATGATATCTGTATAATAACATAATAAAGAAAGTGCTCCTCGCATCGGCACGGGGGCAGGTCCAACGTGGCGGGCCTGGGTGGTCCGCGAGGGCCTCGGGCTGACCGCGTGACCCATCATTAGGCTCTTGCAAAAGGCGTTCTAATTGCCCGCTCGGACACCCAACCACTCTATCTCTCACACCTTCTCATCTCGCTTTTGTGTGTGTGCGCGCACACACAAAGAACGCGAAACACAGGTGAGCGTCTGCCTTGGTCTTTACACGTGTAATCGGTTTCGGTTATGAGATAACATTCAAGCGCGGCCAACTCGATGATGCATCACTGTTGCTAGTTTTATTACTGGCGGAGGAACGAGGGATAGTGTGCCGCAAAAAAATCTGGAGATTTAATTAAGTCGACCACAGCCGCACCACTTTTTTTTTTCATTATACACAAATTACAATCATAGAGTACGTAGGGATTATCATCAACCAGTTATTGATCCACCAAAATTGGAGACCAAAATGAATGGAGGATCAATAAATGAAGAGGACTGCTTCCGAAATAAAAAGTTCTGATCTAAGAGTCACGGTATTTTATGTCTTGGTTTAATTTTCTCAATGAACAAAAAATAACAGTCTAAGCGTTGATCCAATGGAATATTTGCGTCGAAGCTACTTAAATTGTGAAGCATTTAAAAATACATACATATTTATTAAATTTTTACAACATTGCCTATGTTTTCACTTTTCAACAACGACCGGTATGTATCTATATATATAGAAGACATCTAATTATTTTTCTATGCTTCTCATTGCTTTTCTATCCTAGTCATTGACTTTTCTGTCCTAATCATTGACTTTTCTGTCCTAGTCATTGACTTTTCTATTAGAGAGAAACATGTCGAACCACCTGCACTGTACGATTCATAAAATAATTACTTGTCAGTATACGTTTTTGAAAACAAATCTTGCTATTTTGTAGGTACATTGTAGCAGTTGCTATCAGAAGGAATTCGTTTTCTTTTTTAATTGCAACAATTCGGGCCCCTCGATTAGTCGCAAATCAATTAGCGGTTAAACAAAGAATCCCCGGGGATATCGAACGCCGGAATGCCGCATGTTTTGCTCGGATTATTGTCGAATTAGTCGATTAAATTTATCGGAATCTTTACCTGAGCCTAATTAGAGAACTATTAGTCGCGTCGCTATCGAGGAATTCGGCTGTACCCCGAGAGTGGGCCCTTCTTTTGTATTATTTTTCTCCTCTGGCTTTCATTTAATTCGATCGCACTTCTTACGGAGCACATTATATTTTAATGGACCTACGCATGTAATCGTTACAATTCAAATCAACACTACATGAAAACCATATATCTAGATTAATTAAAATCAAGTGGTTAGATGTGGAGGGCAAACGTTTAAACGAAAGTGGCACGCGGTTATAAATGAAATCTTGTTTTTCTCGGGGCGGTTAATGCGGACTTGATTTATCCGCACCAACAATATATAATTGCGCTAATTAGAAGCGAATCATTATTCCAGCTGCGATCCGTTTTTTTCCCCCGGCTCGGCGCACCGCCAATGAAACGCTCCTTACTCCCGAAGCCCGAACGCGGCGGCGGCGGCGAGGCGAAATTGCATTAATTACGAAAGAATTATTATCGATGTTAATTAAATAGTTATTTACAACTTGTTTTATAAAGTGTGTAGGCTTTTTTCTGGCGTAAATAATGTTCGAGTATTAATACTGGAAGGTATCGTGACCGCGAGATTGTCTCTCGCACGCAACGCCGCGCCGCCGACCCGTTCCTTAATAACTTATTTTAGTTGTTGTTTGTAATATGATCGTATGGTAAGGACGATGATGAAATATTTTCGATCACGACACAGCTCGCGGTTTTGCTGCCGATGAGGCCGTTTTACATTTAATGATGTAATTTTGCAACGCTTTCAAGGAATACGCTTATCCTTGACTTCATGCACCGACACGGAGGTACAATAAATTAATACCGCACACACTGCTTATACTTGACGATAGATGAAGGCTAACTATTTATTATGCCACAACACCGTTTCATTCTTTCAATAAGTGCAATAGAAATTAGCATAAGTGATTAACAAAGTAAAATAATGAACAAATGATAATAGAATCCTGCAGATTGAATTTTTTCGAAAACGGATCTGCACTCGCTTTCGCGGTCACCGCAGACAAAAGTGGCCAACATCGACCTTTTCTACCTATAAAATTCGTGCAAAGTGCCATCCCCATGGGTATTTGCCTCACCGCCTCTGTACGACGGATGTCGCTTCGCGACTGCCACCAAAAATCTTCCCCAGAAAGGTTTTTATAGATTTTAGATTTCCATAATTTCCAGAAAACCTTTTTTGCCGAGGGGAAACCGTCCCAAGCAATCGAATTTCTCCACAGCTTGTTCGGAGTGGAATCTCGGAAAGTCAAGGATTCACAACGGCACTTAAACAACAACAACAACAACAAATAAGAAATCTGCGCCGCTTTTCATCAGCTGTCACCCTAGGTAGCTCAACGAAGATAGGCGTGGTATAAAGATGTTTAAAGGCGCCAGGGTGAACACTGCACCCAGCTGAAGATGTTAATGTGTAGCTGCTACACGCTCGCAACATTCAGGAGATTTTATCTTAACTCACTTGTACGCTGAAGGTGTAGCAATAAATACACAATAATGATACAATAAACAAATGCTTAGGTATTCGCCTGCCCCTCAGCCGCGTGACAGACGATCGCACTGCGACTGCCACCAAAAATCGTCCGGAAAGACTTACCCAGAAAGCGTTTCTACGGATTTTCGATAAACCTCCCACAATATAACAGCGCTTTTCCGGGTACCGCCCTATCTACCTACAATGTCGGGGCAATTCGGGCGCTCCAATGAAGTTCAGGTGTAAAGTGCAACCCTCTTAGGTATTCGCCTCCGCCTCAGCCGCGTGACAGACGATCGCACCGCGACTGACACCAAAAATCGTCCGGAAAGACTTACCCAGAAAGTGTTTCTACGGATTTTCGATAAACTTCCCACAATATAACAGCGCTTTTCCGGGTACCGCCCTATCTACCTACAATGTCGGGGCAATTCGGGCGCTCCAATGAAGTACAGGCGTAAAGTGCAACTCCCTTAGGTATTCGTCTCCGCCTCAGCCACGTGACAGACGATCGCACCGCGACTGACACCAAAAATCGTCCGGAAAGACTTACCCAGAAAGCGTTTCTACGGATTTTCGATAAACCTCCCACAATATAACAGCGCTTTTCCGGGTACCGCCCTATCTACCTATCTACAATGTCGGGGCAATTCGGGCGCTCCAATGAAGTTCAGATGTAAAGTGCAACCCTCTTAGGTATTCGCCTCCGCCTCAGCCGCGTGACAGACGATCGCACCGCGACTGACACCAAAAATCGTCCGGAAAGACTTACCCAGAAAGCGTTTCTACGGATTTTCGATAAACCTCCCACAATATAACAGCGCTTTTCCGGGTACCGCCCTATCTACCTACAATGTCGGGGCAATTCGGGCGCTCCAATGAAGTACAGGCGTAAAGTGCAACTCCCTTAGGTATTCGTCTCCGCCTCAGCCACGTGACAGACGATCGCACCGCGACTGACACCAAAAATCGTCCGGAAAGACTTACCCAGAAAGCGTTTCTACGGATTTTCGATAAACCTCCCACAATATAACAGCGCTTTTCCGGGTACCGCCCTATCTACCTATCTACAATGTCGGGGCAATTCGGGCGCTCCAATGAAGTTCAGATGTAAAGTGCAACCCTCTTAGGTATTCGCCTCCGCCTCAGCCGCGTGACAGACGATCGCACTGCGACTGCCACCAAAAATCGTCCGGAAAGACTTACCCAGAAAGTGTTTCTACGGATTTTCGATAAACCTCCCACAATATAACAGCGCTTTTCCGGGTACCGCCCTATCTACCTACAATGTCGGAGCAATTCGGGCGCTCCAATGAAGTTCAGGTGTAAAGTGCAACCCTCTTAGGTATTCGCCTCCGCCTCAGCCGCGTGACAGACGATCGCACTGCGACTGCCACCAAAAATCGTCCGGAAAGACTTACCCAGAAAGTGTTTCTACGGATTTTCGATAAACCTCCCACAATATAACAGCGCTTTTCCGGGTACCGCCCTATCTACCTACAATGTTGGAGCAATTCGGGCGCTCCAATGAATTCAGGTGTAAAGTGCAACCCTCTTAGGTATTCGCCTCCGCCTCAGCCGCGTGACAGACGATCGCACTGCGACTGCCACCAAAAATCGTCCGAGGACTTACGCAGAAAGCGTTTCTATGGGTTTTCGATAAACCTCCCACAATGTTGAGATGTCGTTTTCGGAAGTTTTTCAGAAGAGAAACCGGCCCCGAGCAAAAATCTGTCAAGCGGAAATCGTTCGCGACAAATTTCCTCGTCGCTCGCCGGAAACGGAATCTCGTTGAATCGAGATTTCAACACCGCAGCCAAAAACGGCTATCACCGTACCAATGATTCATTCGGAAGCAATTGCTCTTAACCAAAACAACGGATTTTTTTCTAAATCGAATCTACGCGCGCTAGACAATTCGAGCGCCTCGACGTAGTACAGATGCTAGAAAAGTATCGCGAGAAGGGTCCAAGCTCTTTACATGTCCTCCTCTGTCAGCACCGCGCGACGGGAAATCGCACCGCGACTGCCACCAAAATTCGTCCGAAGGACTCCACAGTTTTTACGGATTATCGATGAACATACTCCTGTTTCCTCGATATCATGAAAATCTCAAAAAATGCGAATTTCAAGGATTTCTCAGGGATTTCTCTCATTTTCGATGAACCTCTTCCGGTTTCCACAATTTCGGAAAACCTCAAAAATTCCCATTTTCGGGGGGTTTTCAGTGGCAAAACCACCCCCGAGTAAAATGTCAAAATTTTGTCTAGCAAAGATCGTGTACAACGAATTTCTACACAGCATACGCGAGGCGAATTAACGACGGCACTTAAACAAAACAACAAATAAGAAAACAGCGCTGCTTTTCATCAAGCTGCTGCCAAGGTAGCTCAATGAGAATGGGTGTTATATTAAAAGGCGCCAGGATGAGCATTGTACCCAGCTGAAGATGTTAATGTGAAGCTAACGGTTTCCAAAGTTGCTACACGTTCGCAACAGTTCAAACAGTAAACAAATGCTTTAATTTAAAAGATGCACGGTTAAATTACATCAACTTGGTCAAATATATGCGACGAAAAGTTCGCCTAACATGTGACGACTAGTACAATTCAACAATGTTGCACCCGAGTGAACAATGCGACAACTTCAAATCGACGTCATTTCACACATATTGCAGACGAAATTAATTGAAACGAAAGGTAGGTCGAAAATTTGCCCTTTCAATGGAATGCAGAATGTCGAAGCAGTCAAATAAAATAAAACGATACAGACTTACGCCATCCAAAATGTGTACAGAATGTCAAGGTCGCTGATAAGTGTCCGGTATGCTTGTGTGGAGCAAACTCGACGAAACTGCAGTCGGTCTTCGTAACTGCTGATTAATTAACGGAGGTTAGACACGAAAGTAGCAGATCGTACAAGAGGACGATCGCACCGCCACTGCCACCAAAAATCTACGAATTTTCGATAAACCTCCCACAATATTGAGAAAGCCTCAAAAAATGCCGTTTTTAGATGTTTTTTTCAGAGGGGAAGCCGGCCGCGAGCAAAAATTTAAAAAATCGCATCAAATTTCCTCATCGCTTGCCGCATCCTCAGACCTTTGTACTCATGAAGCAGAGACAATTAGGGCGTTACCGAAAAAATAAGAAACGCGCAATTAGTTAAACAAGATGGCGTCAGACATTAACGTACATTACCCGGATTTTAATAAAACCCAAGTTTGGCAGGATAGTGAGAAATATCCAAACTTACCACTGGACGAGTTTGGATAAAGATAATTCTGAGAACGTCGAAGATGAGTTCTTCCAAAGCAAAAACCCTGATAAAATGGAACACACGACCCAGATATCACCAATGTTGAAACGGAAACGGAAAGACGGAATCAATTGCAACCAATCAGAAGCCGTGGATCTTTAGATGCGCATAAAAGGAAACCAAACTTTGACGCATGGGGTTTTGGAGCTTAAATTTGGAGCGTTGCCAACTCATTCCGTGCGATAGTTTTGAAATGTAACAGCGGATACTGCAGTCGAAAACGACTATCACTGTCGGATTCTTCAGCCCTTTCTACCTACAATGTCGAGGGAATTCGGGCGCTCCATTGAAGTTCAGGTGTAGAAAGCAAATCGCGAAAAGACATCTGCGAAGTGCAACCGCCGCGAGTATTCATCTCCGCTTCACCTGCCAGACGGACGATCGCGCCGCAACTGCCACCAAAAATCTACGAATTTTCGATCAACCTCCTCCGGTTCCCACAATATTGAGAAAACCTCGAGAAATACCGTTTTTCAGAGGGGAAGCCGACCTCGAGCAAAAATTTAAAAAAATCTGTCAAGCGGAAACCTCATCACTCGCCGGAAACGGAATCTCTACAAATAAAGAATTAATTCGAAAACAATGGCACTTGAATAAGACAATCGAATACGCGCTTTCTCGGATACCGTAGTCTAAAGTGGTTACCACCGTCGGATTCCTCAGCCCTTTGTACTCATGAAGCAGGGGGGTTACCGAAAAAATATCCTGAAAAGAGGTCAGCAGGGTGTAAGCAAACTCCTCACATATTCGCCACCACGAGATGGGCCATCGCACCGTGACTGCCACCAAAAAATTATTCGAAGGAATTCCCCAGAAAGCGTTTCTTCAATAAACCTGTCCACAATATCAGTGAAACCTCCGATTTCAGAGGATTTTTGGGGCAGAAACCGCCCCCGAGCAAAAATTCAAAATTTTATCAAGCGGAAATCGTACGCGTAAAATTTCGCAATAGTGAGTCGGAAACCGAATCTCAAATAATTGTAAAGACTGACACTGCCTTTGATTTGATTTGAATTTAATTATGTTGTAATTTTTTTTTAATTAATTCATTTCTGCAAAGACATACCGGGTGAATAACAATTATTCCGCTAAAGAAACGGCTTTGTCCGAGAGTATGGGAAGAATGTAAGAAAGGAAGGAAATATCTATGTATTTTAGTTTTCGAGAAATAATCTAAAATCAGCCCGAAAATGACAATACGCCCCTGGTTAAAAAATAGAAGAGTAGATGAATGATATAAGTACCCTCATAAAAGTTTTATGCTAAGTACGGAGACGTGGCAGTGTGGGCTTGATCTTTCAACAGATATGGATGTAAAAGATTACGTCCACACTGAGTACCGACGGCATTCGGATCGAGCTGAGGCCCTAAATCCCGAGACATGCTGTCTACACGTAGCTTAACACGTCTATTATGCTAGGTCAAGTTTTACAAGCTTCTCTGAATAATTATCATAAGAGGTTTATGACAGACGTACGCTGAGAATTTGGCGTTTTAATCTAAACATACCTAATTTTTTGGGGAAATATATAATTAACTACAAACTGTTTTTTCTCGTAATCTGTGATACTTATCCGCGTAGGCGATTTGATTAAAAATCGTACGACGTTTAAGACTTTATTAAATGAATTTTTTTGTCTCCGTGCGGCGTCGATCGACGCGAATGCTTTAACAATCAGCTGCCCGATTGTCAGATTGGTTAAATACCTGTTCCATTACATGGATCTTGATTATTTTCACAGTTACTTGCGAATTTGTTACTCTTTAGTCCTTACTTCACGAGCAACGCCAATTATTTTAGAAATTACTAATAATTACGTCGCGCAGCTGTTCTCAGCTGTTAAACTAAGCAAGAAGTCAATAAAGTAATAATCATAAAATTGTATAGTCTTATTATACTGCAGCATTTATAAAACGGAGCGACGTATTTCGTGCCACAGTTTGGTTTTTTGGTAATTTTTTAATTAATTATAAACTGTTTGAAACGTAATCTGTGACATCCATTCTCTTATGCGTTTTTGTTTGTCAATCAACATTGTATGGTACTTAAGTCTTTTTTTGGAAGATTGTTGTCTGGAATACCTTTCTTTTGGAATGCTATATACAGTTCGGATTGAAACTAGGTACTTTGTTCGCGAATGAAAATCGAACCATCTGCGTGCGGCGGTATTTAACTAGCGTCGAAGATGAGTTGCGACCGCAAGGAAACCCGAGAACCCTAATAGCCATTAATAATACGCCGCCAACGCGATGCCGTGCTAGACCTCTTAATAACCGATCTGTCTTGTAGCCTTGCCCATGAACTAGAACTTGTTGCATAGCACACCGCGATTTATAACATAACACTAACATACATTCTCTCTTTGTGGCCACTAAAAGAACGACGTGTAATTTATACACGTAGACTAAGCGTTCGCTCTTTGCAAAACAGGATGGAAACGACCGCGGAAGAGATTCGCGACTTGAGTGTAACTAATGGTTTCTAAACCAGAAAAAAGCGTTTTGTAATGATTAATAAGAATTTCAATTCTTGCCTTTAAATAATGCTTTATTTATTTTTTTTTTTTGGTGAAATAGAAAAAAATCACATAACTAAACATAAAACAAATTAAGTCACATACACACGCAATAATTATCACTATCAGTCGTGGATTGTGTTCAGTGATTAATGTTTTGTAATGTATTATGATGAGTTTTAAATTGAATTTGAAATGTTCTGTGGCCCCCCAACACTGGCCACAGCAGATGCAGAAAAACTGTAAATAAACACATAACGCATGAACGTTATGAGCGAAGAGTTGACAAACTCAGTGATAATTATGAAATGAGTTGTCAGCGAGCAGTCGAGCGCTGTTGATAAGGTTTGCACCGGTTCAAGCGACCACACAGGCTGCCTCCTGGGGGGGCACTTAAACCATCTTCATGGGTCCGGGATATAAATTTGCCGCGGACGTGGCCTGATCACGCAACCTGAATGGACCGATTGATTAAAAGTTCTAAATTTTGAAGTCGTGATTATATTCGGAACAGGCGGACTGATGCGATTAATGTCCGCATCGACTTTTTTTTTATTATTAAAAATTCATTAAACTTCTACTTCATCATTTATTTACTTAGTATTTTTTTTAATTCAATTGTTATACTGCTCTCCTTTGAAAATATGAAATTCGATGTAAGTAGAACGAATTTCGTTAATTACTAATTACTAGTTTTCAATGGGAGACATCTTATAAGGCAATAAATCTGGTATGATAATGTCCGGTGCGTTTCGAGCTTCGCGAAGCTCATCATCCGTCGCAGAAAATTCCGGATTATAAATAGTGATCGATTTATTTCCCCTTGCGCGTGACCTAGAGACTTAAAAATACGGACGATTACTAATTGGAAGTACATTTATTTATATACTCAGGAGAAGTAAATGGTAAACACGTTGGGCTGCAATTTCGTCTATGAAACATTTGAAAACTTAACCAAAATAAAGTGTCTTTCACACTCGCGTGTTTACGCCCGAGTGACGGACATCTGACTATTTCAATCTGGAAACATAAAACAGACATAAATTGATTGTTACGTCTGCGCACGTTTATTTATTTTAATCCCGTATTTTTATACACCTTACGAATCCGTCTATTCGTAACGGATTATTCAATTCTGAGAGGAAAACATCATAATTACTTAACGAATAATCTATTTCATTGGAACTAGTATAATATAATACTGAGGAGTAATACTTAACTCTTTCTTGGAAGACTTTTAAAATTTGCTTCATATATTGCCCAGAGAAATCGAAAATATTACAGGAGGAAAGCCACGTATGCCCAAAAACAATTTGAAACAGGCTGTATATGTGAGTACGTCTCTCTTAAATTTCCTGTTTCTTTATTTGGATTGGCAATTTAGTACCTTTCAAATTTGAATCGGGGAAATAGAACCCACGCGGCCTCGAGATTCCCGGAAACCCGCCATCAGCAAGAAAATTCGTTAACGCGTGTGTACACTTTCTCTCCCGACAGTTTACATCGCCATCCAAAATTAGCGGCGGGCGAATTTTTCATTTCAACTCGTTAGCACGGCCTCTGGTTTATCGTCCGGGCATTAATAAGGTTTCGACGCTGTTTATGGCGAGGTTGGAAAAAAATCGGGCTTTCGGTAAACGGTAATTTGTCGAATGTGTCTGGGGGTTTGAAAGATTAATTGGCGCAACGCTTATATACTTGCGAGGATAAAGTCCTTGGTTGCGCAGAACACAATTTTGAGTTCCCCTTCGGAACCTTATGGAATTCATTTGGAAAGTTGGTTCAAAACGACAACGTGAAGAAGAAGTGATTAGAAGTCAACGAGAAAAGAAGCAAATTTAAGCAGAGGAGAGTATAATTTGAAGAAGAAGAAAGATATATGCACTCAGAAACCCTAACAAACTTATTGCTGTGATAATACCAATGTGAGGGTAAAAAGGGGCCACTCACAGCCACACATTATCCGGTGGACGGAAGAAAGCCCAGCAAAAATAAGAGGAGGCTAGTCTACTTGAAAGACGGCCGACGAGTACACCTTCGTTGGGATCAGGTTCCGGACTTCTTAATAGACTATGAAGCACTGTGTAACGAACACTTGTATGGAAGTATCAAAACTAAAAAAGACAAAGTGTAGGACGCTATTATAGGTTAAGTTTGACAATTAGTTAATGTTATGCATTTTTAGGATAAGTAAGGCGTTAGAGGTTAGATTAATTAGAAAATAATGTATTTAAGATGTTATTTAGAATTAAGTAGTTCAATTTAGATCGATTTTTGATTTGATTTCTATGATTTATTTTAATCATATTTAAGGTAGTGACGCTAATTGTCAAAACGTGAAGTTTAGTTACTAACTCAAATCTAGTATGTAACTATATCAGAACGCAGATGTTCCGGTAACTATGACAACGAAAAATAAACAGTACGAAGTCCTATAAAGGCGAGCGTTCCGCGATTTACGGATTCATTCCTCGACCTCTGCAGGTAACACTTCGGTAAAAGCAAGAAAATAAGAAAATTTTTATTTAAAAAGTTATTAAAATACAACGAGGTCTTTTTATTAATAAGAACCGAAGAAAATATTCACTGGATCCTGAATACCCTGTATCCTTGACCACCAACACCATGGAGGACGCTTCCAGGTAGGGCACATGTGATGGCACAAACAAATTTTTGTTATTTAAACGCCTGACGACGGGAGGTATCGTCGAAAGATGTCTCTTTCTTGTGAAAAAATGGAGGCACATGCGTGATCGGCGGTACAGAGCGTCCCCCTTTGACAAAGTGTACATCTGGTAGGGCAAGAGGTCCACCGAACCTTGTGAAAGGCGAGGTGAATTGACTAACTTGTGATACCTGGTGTTCGCTTTGGACAGCAACCTGTATCGTCGAAGGGCGCCTCTTTCTTGTAAAAGAATGGAGGCACATGCCATACTGACAAAGTATACATCTGGTAGGGTAAGAGACCCACCGAACCTTGTGAAAGGTCAATTTGTGGTACCAGGTGTCCGGTTTAGACAGACAACAACCTTTTTGGATAAACCCTTTTCTTTATTTTTTTTTCTTACACGCACTGACTCATACGCATTTGACACTGACACCCACCCCTCTTATTTTTCTGTGTTCTGTCCGCCGTGGGGCCAAAATACGAAACGTGGGTAATTCCTAGCGACCCAAGAAATCCCTGAGAGATAGACAAAAATCAAAGTAGTACAGTACCCACATACATAAAGACAATAATTGACAAAAACAAGAAAAAGCGGCTCACGGACACATATAAAAAGCACAACACAATATGGAGCTCTTACTCAACATTACAATTTATGACACCGCAACGTAGGGCTATCATTACAATATGTCTATGGTATTCATCGTGGACCTTTCCTGCATTAACCGATTCAATTATTTACATACAGAAGGTACAGCAAATATTCCTATCATTCAACAAGTTTGCGTTCCTGTAGGATTGTGAAGATCGACAGGAACAAGATAATAAAAATTGACGTTGTTTGACAATTTAATATGTCACAGATTTAAAATTTTAATTAGGCTGGGTTGCATAAAAGTTTCAAGCAAAGATTACATTTAGAATGTGACAGACACTATGGCGTGCAGCATATTGTGTGTCACATCTAACTTAGGCTTCAATTTAATCCTCGCTTAAAACTTGACCTAATAGGTTAATCTCAGTTATAAAGAATAGATGAAAAAGACACCAATCTTGTGAAGCTCTTAGATCAATTTAAAATCAAAATGCTCACCCTCGACTTACATAATTGGAAGATGTACAAAACAAAGGACAACAACAACACAACCTTGTAATAAAACCAATTTGAAGCGGATTAAGACACAAAGTACAGTTTTAAAATCAACAACTACCTTTGCAGATTTTCTCTACTACCTTTCCCCTCTAGTTGACCATATATCTCTCTTTCAGGTTTTGCACAACTGCATCTGTACTTCTGTACACTTTCATCTTTGACGCTATTCTTTTCTTTCCTTCTAGCATTTTATAAGCTGTCGATTTGATCCATCTTCTTTAGATAATCTCAATCATTCTAGTCGTTGCTTACTCTCGATTTGTCCTCCTTTCTCGGCCTTCTTCCACTTCAAGATCAAGACACACAAAGTGTAAAACAGCTTTGAAACCAACGTCTGCTTTATACTGCTATATACTATGCTATCTTCAGGCCTTTGGGTCCATAGCTTTACATTTTCTCTCTCCTGCCTCCTGTATTTAACCTTTTCTTTCCAATTGGACACATTGGCGCACTTTCATTTTTTCCCTCTCTGGTATCTTATGAGCTATCATGAGTTGATCCTCTCGTTTTCTGTCTTTTCTAGATGTCCCAACCGCTGTAGTCGCGGCTTATTGATGATGGTCTGCTAAACAGTTCGCATAATTGTAGATTCATCCTTCTTTCCCCGTCTTCCTCCATTTTTCTCCTCCCAAAACCCTGGTGATACCTTTCTTTCCAACATGACTAGTTGGTTTCGGATTATCTTCTTCATCTCGCTTCCGTAAAGAAATTAACTTTATTATGGAATTTAAAGATGTCTTTCTTAGATCAAAGAAACATTAAAATCATCAACAGAGTGTTGATCACTTAAAAGAAGAACAAAAAAATTAAAAATTACTTTGCAGTGTCTCGGCAAAGAAAAAAAAAACAAAGAGAGGCAGTTATGTTCTGATTTGAAAACGATCGTTTTTTTTAATTTTAATTAAATTTTAATGGTTTGATAATGGTAGATGTGGTAAGTTTAAAATCTGCCGCCTAAATTTAGAGCAAAAAAGGCTTTAGTTCGTGGCAATATGAATACTATGGTTTCTTTTTTAATTCTTCGGAGAGAAAAATAACTAAAGGAAAGCAAACGATACATTGATACTTAGTGCAGTGGCAAAATAAATGAACATTGGTGGATGGTCTATTTTCCAAGTTTTGGACCGATCAAAAAATATTCTTTCTTTTTTAATAAAAATCATTTAATTCTACCATTTCCTGCGGCATCATAATGTGATATTTTCTAATAACCTTATTTCCTTGGGCTTCTACATTACTTTTTATATTGCCTTTTTAGCCATTTTCTTCAACAGCTATCCAAGTTCACATGTACATATTTTTTAATGAGTTCTTGACTGTTATCCAGATTTTTATTTTAGTAAAATATTACACAATTTGACGCTAAATTTTCAAAAAACAAAAGAGTATGAAAGACTTTCCACATCGAGTGATAGTTGCCATTAATTTTTAATCTAGAATTGTTTCTTACTTCCTTTCCAGACCATTTTTCTCCAATTACTATCTTGAACACCGAAACTTTATTGTCCATCCTCGTGTACTCAACCCTTTTATGTTAATAAGAAAGAAATTCGAAAAGTTAAAGTGATTGTGAAGACTTGCCACGTCCAGTAGGTAACAAACGTCCATATAATTTCTGAACGCAACCAACGTCATTAAAATTCCGACAGCTCTCAAGTTTTATTTCATGGGTCTCCAGCAGAAAATTGAACAGAAACAATTCAGTTTGGTAGGCCACGCACTATGTTAAATGTACGGTAACTTCGAAATACGGTAAACTGAAAAGTAAACACCAAGTGATTTTTAAAAATTGTTTACTAACTCTCGATTACAGTAAATCTACGACGTGCCGTTCAAATTTCGAGACGAGAGTTGATCAAAAATTAAAAAAAAAACAATCGGTAGAATTATCGTACTTTCCGTGAGTTTATTTTGCTTGTTATACTGCAAAATTCACAATTTATGTGACGGTATTGGAATAACGGAGATAACGTGGCTCCACGCTAAGGAATTAACGCTGTAAACTACTTTAAGTACTGTGAGAAGTAAGTAAATGAAGTTATCGGGACTTTCCGTAAAGTACGAGCGCCCCCCACCCTTCCTTTGAAGGGGGGGGCGCTATTTGCATCTGAATAGCCGGGCAAATACTGTTACATTAAATCTTAAGGTCGACTGATTCAAATCTAGGCAAATAGCGTGCCCTCTTAAATATTTAACGTCACGCTAAATTGGCTTACGTACTGAGGGAAGTAAATGGAGTTATCGCACTTTTCGTAATCCACCAACTTTGTTTTCTTTGAATTACGCAGGCGCGCGAAAATTTAACGGGCGATCTGAATAGCGGGGAAAATGTAGTTACATTAAATCGTAACGTTGATTGACGGTATTTGAAATTCAATCGTGGCCCCTTAAATATTTAACGTCACGCTAAGGAAATAACGCAGAAACTTGATTGCACATTAGAGTTATCGCATTTTCCGTAAAGCAGTGTAGCAGTGTGTTCATTGAAGTACGCAAGCGCGCGAAAACGTGACGCTAAATATTTAACGGGAGGCGCTATTTGCATCTGAAAAGCGGGGCAAATTCAGTTACGCTAAACCTTAACGTTGACTGGCGCTATTTCAAATTCAAATGTAAGCAAATAGCGTGCCCCCTTAAATATTTAACGTCACGCTAAGCTGGTTTACGTACTGAGGGAAGTAAATGGAGTTATCGCACTTTTCGTAATCCACCAGCTTTGTTTTCTTTGAATTACGCAGGCGCGCGAAAATTTAACGGGCGATCTGAATAGCGGGGCAAATGTAGTTACATTAAATCGTAACGTTGATTGACGGTATTTGAAATTCAATCGTGGCCCCTTAAATATTTAACGTCACGCTAAGGAAATAACGCAGAAACTTGATCGCACATTAGAGTTATCGCATTTTCCGTAAAGTAGTGTAGGAGTGTGTTCATTGAAGTACGCAGGCGCGCGAAAACGTGACGCTAAATATTTAACGGGACGCGCTATTTGCATTTGAATAACGGAGGCAAATTCAGTTACGCTAAATCTTAACGTTGATTGGCGTTATTTGAAATTCAAATGTAGCAAACGTAGCGTGTCTCATTAAATGAAGGGGCCGGTTCATCTCGTGCGCCTGCGCCTTTTGCAGAAAATAACGTTACCGTATAATGTAAAGCGTGCACTAACTCTCTCGCCATTAACTTAAATCAAATTTTAATCAAGAATCTTATCTTTTTCTTTCTGAATTGCGAAGAGATACCTGTTCTTTTAATTCAGTATGATGAGTTCCCTAACTTTATCGTTCACTTTGGTATACTCAACTATTTTTATGTTAATAAAAAGAAATTTCAGAGCATGTTGTAAATTCTCTACCATGTTTATTCCGATTAACTTTTTTTAATTGCGTCATAAAATATTTTTTGCGTATACCGGGTGTGTCAATAAGGCGTTACTTAAATTGAAAGTAACATACAGATATTGGCTAGGCCTTCGTTTGGTTGCAAAATTTCAATCAAGCAAGGTGTCTAATTTATATAAAACCTACTGTATATTAGGTAAACTGCTTTTAAATAGTTATTAAAAACTCAACGATTCTCTGATAAGTAATGGAAAATTCTGGTTCGAACTTGATTTCGAAAATAAATCAAAATTTGCTACTGTGCTCAACGCTTTTCGCTGAGTTTATTCCTCGGGTTATAAATATTTTATGGCCGCGGACATATTTTACATTCTTGTGCTAATACATGTTTCGCCGTCTTGCGAAACGCCTTGACAAAGTGCCCGGCGATGGAACTTTTCTCCGATTGATACTCACCTCGTATGTATACATGGTGTTTCCCTTCCGTCAGCGTGCAGGCGCAGAGCTCTATCCAGGAGGGTAATAAAAACGAAAATTCATTACACCCAGTGTATTAACTGTACAACATTTTATTAGTATACAAATAATTATTTTGACAAGTTTATTTCCAGCTATAAATAAACAAGTTACGCTCTCGTATTCTTTTAAAAATATATATTTATACTTGTTAACAACTATATACAAGTTTATAATACAGTTTATGCACTAAAGCTTCCTATTTATTAATATATCACAAACACGTGCTTATATTCCTATCGACTTTACACGTTTCACACCGAACATCACAACACCATTTAAATTTACAGTTGCAGTTTATCTCCTCCACTACCTTCTTGGTTTTGTAGCCCCTGCCGCAGCACAGGATGTCGCAGCCTTCTTCGCCCTGCGAGGTCGCGTTGCAGGTCCGACCCTGCGTGCCGAAGGATCCGAGGGTGTTATTTGGGGTGCAGTACTTGGGAGATTCTTCCGAGTACACCAGGTCCTCTTTGCTGGGTGGTTTGATCGTTTCGCCCTCGGGGATGAAACTGTGGCCGTCATTGCCGGCGATCACTTTGGCTGCACCGTCGAAGTGCTCCTTGAGGCGGTTGCCCACCTCTCTGAAGGGCGGCATCCTTCGCCAGCAAGTTTTCAACGTGCAAGAACCTGATAGGCCGTGACACTTGCATTCTGTTTTCATATGATTCCTAATCGCCTGAAATTAAAGAGAAAACCATTTCACTAAAATACATATAATAAATTCAGAAGTGAAAGACTTTAACATTAAGCAAGTCCTCATTCGCTGTCTTTTTTTATAGAGTAAGAGCGAAATCGCTTTGAATTTCCCGCGCTTCTAGTGATCTAGTGATTTCTATTTTTTGTGCGTGGCCTTTCTGAAAAGTCAATGATAACCAAAATGTTTTCAATTAAAATAATTAACATTACATTAATTACATCTTATCATTCACTCTTGAATTAACCATAATCAGACTTCGGACATTTCGGAACGTTGTCGTGGATACGCAATACGAGGACAGCCATGTGTAGCCATGGCAACGAAATGTGCGAGTGTATTCATAAATCAGTTACCCACGTCTCAACTTTACTCAAGTTTATATATAAAAAAAATCAAAGGCGGAAAATTTAAACTTCAATAAAAAATAATTCAGTTGATTAAAGTGACTTCTTCAAAAATTTCAAGGACGTTCTGAATAAAGGCTTCAAAGCTAATTCGGTTTCCGTTTGGCAGGCTAAGAAAGTAGCGACATCTATCAACGAATACTGAAGTCGCTTAAAAATACTTTTCTTTTAAGATCTTTTTACTAATTCAGATTGTTTTTTGGGGAGGAAATTCAACAGATCGTACCGGAACCTCCTACAAAATAAAACTGTCTTTTATCATTTTCAAAGAAATTTTACATAAAGGTATCAAACTAACTCGGATTACGTTTGACAGGATAAGCAAGTAGCGACATCTACTTTTCGTTTTAATTTTTCTAATAATTTTGGATTTTTCTTTGGGAAAATTCCACAGATTTGAATGCGCTTGGAAGTATTTTTAATATTTTCGGCGGCAAATTAATTATTTTAAAATAATTAAAGATCATTAGGACTTAATTGATAAAATTCAATTTTGTTCAAAAATTATAAAAATTTCAAGGACGTTCTCCATAAAGAGTCGAACCTAGTTCAGTTCCCGTTTCACAGGGTAAGAAAGTAGCGACATCTATTAACGTTTACTACAGTCGCTTAAAAATACGTTTCTTTTTTAATTTTGCTACTAATTTTGAATTTTCTTTCTCGAAGGGAAAATTCCACGGATTTGACAGGACCCGCAATCTGCGCATGGACTTGAAAATTTTTGGCGGCAAATTTAAACCGTCCTCAATAATTTTAGGATTCTTAAACATCACTAAAATACAAGCAAATTGATGAAATTCAATTTCTCCAACGATTATAAAAATGTCAAGGACTTTTACATGCAGTCGCCAAAACTCAGTTTCAGTTTCAGTTTGACAGGCTAAGAAAGCAGCGACAGCGACAGCTGTCAACGAATCCTAAAATCGCTTAAAAATACGTCCCTTTTTTGTTTTTTTTTTCTACTAGATTTGAATTTTATTTTATTTCTTAGTAACTCACAAGAAAAAACAAAAGAATAATCTTGTTTGAGACGTCAATTTAATAGTTGGATTATAAGAAAAGTCTCCAATTAAAGAGAAAATACTAAATGAAAAGATGAAAAAAAAAAAAACTAAACAAAAGAAGATCGATGTTTCTACAACAGCGGATTGTAAGACAATCAAATCGCCGATAGAAAACAAAAACAAAGCAAACCAAAGCAAGAGATGATCGACGTTACTACAACAGCGGATTGTAAGACAATCAAATCGCTGATAGAAAACAAAAAACAAAACAAAAGAAGATCGACGTTTCTCCATCAGCGGAGGTAAGAGAATCAAATCTCTGATAGAAAAAAACAAAAAAAAAGTCTTCTTTGAAGTGTCAAGTGTAACAAGAAAAATTGATTCGGTAAGAAATCGAACAAAACTCGAATGAAGAAGGATGAATGCGAATAAAAATACGAACGAGAAACAAAAGAAGATCAATGATTTTTCGAAGATCTCAAGGTTGATTAGAAAACGAAAACAAACGATTCGACAAAAAGGAATTGAAACAAACGAAGAACGAAGAGAATTGTAATAGGAAAGATGGATTCGATTGAAAAAAATCGAAGAAAACTCTCCAATTAAAGAAAAAAAATCAAAAGTTGGAAAAAAACAAAAGAAGATCGACGTTTCTACATCAGCGCAGCGCAAGCGAATCAAATCGCTGATAGAAAAAACAAAAGAAAAATCTTCTTTGAAGAGTTAATTGTAATAAGAAAAATCGATTCGATAAGAAACCTAAAATATTCGATTGAAGAAAAAGACGGACGAGAAACAAAAGATCATTGATTTTTCGAAGATCTTAAGGCCCATTAGAAAAAAAAACGAAAGAAGAAAAACCACAATAATTCGACAAAAAAGAACTAAAACAAACGAAGAACGAAGAGAATTGTAATACGAAAAATTGATTCGATTAAAAGAAGCCGAAGAAAACTCTACAATTAAAGAAAACATACGAAATAAAAAGTTGGAAAGAAAACAAAAGAAGATCGACGTTCCTACAGCAACGCCGTGCAAGCGAATCAAATCGCAGATAGAAAAAACAAAAGAAAAATCTTCTTTGAAGTGTCAATTGTAATAAAAAAAAAATTGATTCGATGAGAAACCTAACAAAACTCGATTGAAGAAAAATATGAACGAGAAACAAAAGAAGATCAATGATTTTTCGAAGATCTCAAGGCTTATTAGAAAACAAAAACAAAAGATTCGAGAAAAAAATTGGAACAAACGAAGAACGAAGAGAATTTTATTGTAATAGGGAAAATTGTTTCGATTAAAAGAAGCCGAAGAAAACTCTCCAATTAAAGAAAACATACGAAATAAAACGTTGAAAAGAAAACAAATGAAGATCGACGTTTCTACAGCAACGCAGTGCAAGCAAATCAAATCGCTGATAGAAAAAACAAACGAAAAATCTTCTTTGAAGTGTCAATTGTAATAAGAAACCTAACAAAACTCGATTGAAAAAAAAGACGAACGAGAAAGAAAAGAAGATTTTTCGAAGATCTCAAGGCTCATTAGAAAACAAAAATAAAAGAAGAAAAACCGCAATAATTCGACAAAGAAGAACTAAAACAAATGAAGAACGAAGAGAATTATAATAGGAAAAATTATTTCGATTAAAAAAAAACCGAAGAAAACTCTCCAATTAAAGAAAACATACGAAATAAAAAGTTGGAAAAAAAAACAAAAGCAGATCGACGTTTCTCCAGCAGCGCAGTGTAAGCGAATCAAATCGCAGACAGAAAAAAAAAGAAAAATCTTATTTGAAGCGTCAATTATAAATAAGAAAACTTGATTCGGTTAGAAACCTAACAAAACTCAAATAATTAAAAAAAAAAAAACGAAGAAAAAGAAAGAACGAAAAACAAAAGATCAGTGATTATTGAGCGGAATTCTCGAAGATCTCAAGACCAATTAAAAACAAAAACAAAAAGTGGACGAAAAAAACAAAAGAAGATCGACAATTTTCTGGCGGAGTGCGTGCAAAAAGTCGCCATTGAAAGAGAAACAAAACAAAAGAATGACGACGGATTGCAAGAGAATCAAATCGCTGATGAAAAAAACAAAAGCGTTTGAAGTGTTATAAGGAAAACTGATTCGAATGAAGAGCGACGAATACGACAAACAAAAGAAGGTCAACGAATTTGGGCGGATTTTTCGAAAACCGTCAAGACCAATTGAGAAAAAAAAAACAAACGAAGAAACCATAATAATTCGACAAAAAAGAACTGAAACAAATGAAGAACGAGGAGGACAAAAAACATCGACGTTCCTACAGCGACGAATAAAAAAAACAAATCGACGACGCAGAACAAAAGAGGACGTGTAAGAAGTGTCGATTGCAACACAACGAAATAATGCGACAAAGAGAAATAAAAAATAATAACGAAATAAAAAGAAAGAAACGATTTTTCTTTTGTTATCAACTCCCTTTTGCTTTATTTTCAGCCGAATAACTAATGACGATCTTCTCTTGTTTTCTGTTCACTCAAATCCGCGTTTCCTTGCCTTTTTTTTCAGCTCTCTTTTGTTTTGTCCATGTAGAATTAATTGCATTCCATTGACGTCTCTGTTTGCGCAACGTTTTTGTTTGTTGTTGAATCTTTAGGAAACACCTTCGTAAAATTCTTATTTTTTAGAAACTGTAGTTGATTATTTATATGAGAAATTTCACAACTGTCACATGTCACTTGACAGTTGCGTGCGTTTTAGATATTTGCACGCCTATATCTCCGTAACCTTTGACCATTGAACGTACGTTTATATGAACTTTATTGTTCAAAAAGGTCTATACTATCACCTGTCAAAATATTAAAACTAGATCTTGAAACACCCTGTATAATTTTTTTTGTTTTACTCACCAATCTTCCGGCGTTATAATTGTGCAATTTAACTAGCGTCTTCATGTCACTCTTCCTCTTGTATCGAGTGTCCATGAAGTCTTTTGATTTCCTAAATCCATAATTAATATTATCTCCACAGCCGCCCCACTGCCACTCGCCCTCCGGCAGCGTCATACCTTTCAGCCTTCCGTCCCTCTTCCCGCCCTTCCTGTAGTTCTTCGCCACCTTGTCGCACGAACAATCCACCAAGTCGCCCATGGTGCACGCCCTCGTTATGGCGAACGTCACCCCAGCCGCCGTGATCGCATTCACGAAGCCAGTTTCGCGAGTATCTGAAACAAAAAATATAAACAAAAATTAATTGCGAATCAAATGTTAAACTTGCAGGTATGCGATCAGATTCGGGGTGAGCGTGGGTAGACGTATGATAGGGTATGAGAGACGTCTCCCCACGCTCACACTGTTTAAATATTATGCAAGTTATGACCGAGGTTTAATTGAAAGTATACTTTTCTGTAATAGATTTAAACGTGAGGGCGTTTGTTTATTGTTGTTGCGATTGTTTGAAACGAAGGTGTTTCTACCGTGAATCAGAGTTTGCTGTTGAATCGTAAAAAATAATATAAAACAAATTTCGCGCGATGTAAATCAGATTTTAAACAGGGAAATAAAATCAGCGAAAATAAATTTCCTCGAAGGTAACATAAGCAGAGGATATGTTAATGCTGTCAATATTTTGAGTTGGGAAACAATCAAGTTATACATTTGTTTTCCTCTATGAGACGTTTATGTGCTCACTTCATTCCAATGCTATTCTAGTTTTCCATGAAAAATAAACTCGCGCGCGTAAATATTGAAGAAAATCGCGTGCATACGCGAACAATATTAATTTTATGGCGGGCGGCGTGTGTGTTTACGGTGCGAGAGCCAGGGGCTTTCGATTAAAAATAGTTTCGTAGTGAAATGTGTAGCGTTGGGACATAAAATTAGAGGTGTAAATTAATAGGCGGCTGTGAGGAAAGATGCGATCTAAGATAAGCCAGCGACAGGTAGCGGAGAGCTTGAAGACTTCTGTCAGGGGGGCTTTTAAATCTCTTAGTTCCAACAACTGCCTGCCACTTTAGATGCAGATAAAGATTCGACGACACAAAGACTCAACTTATTATTGCCTATTATTCTTCAAGAGTGACCTCCTCGATTTTCAAAAAGAAAAAAAAAAGAACACGTTCTAAATTCTTACACCACTTGAAAATAAATCATTCGTTTTACGCGTACGTAAGCCAAAATTTTTCCAAGTCTTGGCCTCAGCTTGTCATTTATAAAACAAATTACTTCAAATTTCCACTGCCACAATTGTTTTGAGTGTCCAAGCAATTAGTTTGGTGTAAAAATAGATGCACTTGCTTTTAAAAAATTATTATTTCTGTACTTGTGACACAAACACTACTTCATCCAATTTTTTTAGTGCGTACTTCACCTCACGAATGTAATAACCTAATAATATTTATAAAATAAAAATAGAACTAACTAACTAACTAGAAACAAACGGAAATTAAGAGAAACTAACAAAAAATTAAACGAAACTATAAACACTAAGAGAAACAGACATAAACTAAGAGAAGAATCACAAACAAACTAACATAAACTGAGAAAAACTAACATAATCTAAGACAAATTAACAGAATCTGAGAAAAGCTAACAGAAACTAAGAGAAACTATTAACAGAAATGACGAGAAGCAAACAGAACCTAAGAAAAAGTAACGGGAACTAAAAGAAAATAACAGAAAACTAAAAGAAACTAACAAAAACTAAGAAAAAACTAAAAGAACTAAGTGAAATTGACTTAAGCTAACAGAAAAGTTAAGAGAAGCCAACAGAATCTAAGATAAATTAACATAATCTAACAAAACTAAAAGAAATTTAAGAAAAACTAACAAATACTAAGAGAAACAGACATAAACTTACAGAAGCTGGCAGAATCTAAGACAAATTAACAGAATCCAAGATAAACTAACATAAGCTAAGAGAATTTAGGAGAAATTAACAGGATCTAAGACTTATTAATTAAATCTAAGAAAAAAGTAAGAGAAACTATTAACAGCAAATACAAGAAGCAAACTGAAACTCAGAGAAATTAATAGAAAACTAAGAGAAATTAACAAAAATAAGAGATTCTAGGACAAACGAACACTAACTAAGAGAAACTAACTTAAACTAACATAATTTAAGAGAAATTAACAAGAACTAAGAACTAAACTGCGATAAACTAACAGAATAAAAGACATATTAATAAAACCTTGGAAATACTAACGGAAATTATTAATAGAAATTACGAGATGAAAACTTAATCTAAGAAAAATTAACATAAAACTAAAAGAAACCAACAGAATTAAAGAAAAATTAACAAAAACTAAGAGAAATTAACAGAAAACTAAGAGAGATTAACAAAACTAAGTGAATCTAAGAAAATCTGAGACAAACTAACAGCAACAAGAGAAAATAACATAAATTAATGGAATTTAAGAGAAACTGACGGATTTTAAGAAAAACCAACAAAAACTCAGAGAAACTAACAGAATCAAAAACTACCAACCAATAACTAAAAGCAAAATTAGACAAATAATTAGAAGATCAAAAAAAATTCTCTTGATTCTCTTTGATTTGAAATCAAAAGACGATTAGCAAACAAAAATAAAACTATACGTGAAATAGATCTGAAAATAAAACAAAAACAACAGAGAATTGAAAACAAATAACGAAATTCAGAATTGCGTTAACAATTCTCATCCGACGGATAACGATTAAAACCAACGGAAAAAATAATCCGACAAGAACAAAAAAAAAACAAAAGAAAACAAACAATATCGAAATATTGACAATAGAATGAACGAAAAACAAGTGAACGTCGACTATTGCCCGGAACAGTGTTAAGAAACCAAAATCTTCGCCTTCATTCTTTGCCTTTGACTTTTCTTCGTTCGAGTTTTCTTTTGTTTTCGTTTCACATTTTATTGTTTTCTAAATTTTATTACACACGGTTGTAGAATTGTCGTTCTTCTTTTGTTTTCCGATTACATTATTCTTTATATTGTTCCGTGTTGTTCGTTTCGCTTTTCTTTTGGTTCTTTTCGTCGAATTTTTTATTATTTTTTTGGGAGCATAGGCGAGTTTCCTTTTAATTTCTTTTAATTTTTTAATTTAATCACAATCGGAGTATCGTCTATCTTCGTTTGTTTTTAGTTCTTCATTTTACCAGGCTGTTCGTTTAATTTATCTTTTGATTCTTTTGTCGATTTTTCTTGATATAACTTGGGCGTTTCTTTTTTTTTAGTTTCTTTTCCTTCATCTTATTACACCAGGTTGGAAAATCGTTGAACTTCTTTTGTTTTTGAATTTTTCATATTTTATGTTTTTCCTCAATTTTCTTTTGTTTCTTTCTGTCGATCTTTTTTCTTAGGCATAACATATGCGTTGCGTACAGTTTCTTCTTTTGGTTTCTGTTGACTTTTAAATTTTATTACACTCGGCGAATCGTCGATCTTCTTTTGTTTTTGAATCTCATTATTCGATCGCATTAGCATGTTGTTAGTTTTGCTTTTCTTTTGTTTCTTTTCATCGAATTTATTTCTGCTTTCTTTTTAATGACCGCAGTTTGCAGTTTCTTCTTTTACGAGCAGTTTTTGTTACACTCCATCGGAGAATCGTCGATATTCTTTTGTTTTCTCTGATCACATAATTCTTCATATTTCTAGGTCGTTTGTTTCGCGCTTCTTTTGTTTCTTTATGTCGAATAGTTTTTAGAACAAGATAGGGATTTCGTGCAGTTTCCTTTTTTTTAATTTTCTTGCACTCCGTTGGAGAATCGTCGATCTTTTTTTTGTTTTTGGATCCCATCATTCTTCACATTGGTATGTTGTTAGTTTCGCTTTTGTTTTGTTTCTTTTCATCGAATTTATTTCTAATTTTTTTTTAATTATTGCAGTTTGCGGTTTCTTCTTTTACGAATAGTTTTCGTCGGTTTCTTAATTTTCTGACACTCCGTTGACGGATTGTCGAACTTCTTTTGTTTTTGGATCACACATTGCTTCATATTTCTATGTCGTTTGTTTCTCGCTTCTTTTGTTTTTTTTTATGTCGATTGGTTTTTAGAACAACATAGGGATTTCGTACAATTTCCTTTTTCTTAATTTTCTTGCACTCCGTTTGAGGATGGTCGATCTTCTTTTGTTTTTGGATCGCGTAATGCTTCATATTTCTATGTTGTTTGTTTCGCGCTTCTTTTGTTGCTTTACATCAATTATTTTTTGGAACAACATAGGCATTACGTGCAGTTTCTTTTTTCATTTCTTGTATTTTTTTTTATTTTCTTCCACTCCTTTAAAGAATCGTCGTTGTTCTTTTGTTTTGAATCCCATTATTCTTCTTGTTAGTTTCGTTTTTCTTTTGTTTCTCTCACATTGAATTTATTTCTATTTTTTTTTTAATTATCGCAATTTACAGCTTCTTCTTTTACGAGTAGTTTTTGTCGGTTTCTTATTTTTTTTGCACTCCGTTGGAGGATCGTCGGTGTTCTTTTGTTTTCGGATCGCGTAATGCTTCATATTTCTATGTCGTTTGTTTCTCGCCTCTTTTGTTTCTTTATGTCGATCAGTTTTTAGAACAACATAGGGATTTCGTGCAGTTTCCTTTTTTTTAAATTTTCTTGCGTTCCGTTGGAGAATCGTCGATCTTCTTCTGTTTTTTGATGTCATTATTCTTCACACTAGCATGTTGCTAGTTTCGCCTTTCTTTTTTTCTTTTCATCGAATTTATTTCTAATTTTGGTATTTTTTTTTTAATTTTCTTCCACTCTGTTGGAGAATCGTCGATTTTCTTTTGTTTTTGGATCTCATTATTCTTCACAATAGTTTCGCTTTTGTTTTGTTTCTTTTCATCGAATTTATTTCTAATTTCGTCATTTTTTTTAAATTTTCTTCCACTCTGTTGGAGAATCGTCGATTTTCTTTTGTTTTTGGATCTCATTATTCTTCACATTAGTTTCGCTTTTGTTTTGTTTCTTTTCATCGAATTTATTTCTAATTTTTTTTTAATGACCGTAGTTGGCAGTTTCTTCTTTTACGAGTAGTTTTTGTCGGTTTCTTAATTTTCTTACGCTCCGTTGAAGCATCGTCGATCTTTTTTTGTTTTTGGATCACATAATGCTTCATATTTCTATGTCGTTTCTTTCGAGCTACTTTTGTTTCTTTATGTCGATTAGTTTTTAGGACATGGGAGTTTCGCGCAGTTTCCTTTTTTGCTAATTTTCTTGCGCTCCGTTGGAGAATCGTCGATATTCTTTTGTTTTTTGATGCCATTATTCTTCACACTAGCATGTTGTTAGTTTGGCCTTTCTTTTGTCTCTTTTCATCGAATTTATTTCTAATTTCGGCATTTTTTTTTTTAATTTTCTTGCACTCCGTTGTAGAATCGTCGATCTTCTTTTATTTTTGGATCCCATTATTCTTCACATTGGTACGTTGTTAGTTTCGTTTTTGTTTTATTTCTTTTCATCGAATTTATTTCTAATTTTTTTTTTAATTATCGCAGTTTGCAGTTTCTTCTTTTACGAGCAGTTTTCGTCGGTTTCTTAATTTTCTTACATTGCGTTGGAGGATGGTCGATCTTCTTTTGTTTTCGGAATACCCAATTCTTCATATTTCTATGTCGTTTGTTTCGCGCTTCTTTTGTTTCGTTATGTCGATTATTTTTTGGAATAAAATAGGCATTTTGTCCAGTTTCTGTTTTCATTTTTCGTTTTTTTTTTTAAATTTCTTGCACTCCGTTGGAGAATCGTCGATGTTCTTTTGTTCTTGAATCCCATTATTCTTCTTATTAGTTTCGTTTTTCTTTTGTTTCTTTTCATCGAATTTATTTCTATTTTTTTTTAATTATCGCAGTTTGCAGTTTTTTTCTTTTACGAGTAGTTTTCATCGGTTTCTTAATTTTCTTACACTCCGTTGGAGGATCGTCGATCTTCTTTTGTTTTCTGATCACATAATTCTTCATATTTCTATGGCGCTTCTTTTGTTTCTTTATGTCGATTAGTTTTTGAAACAATATAGGCATTTCGTGCAGTTTTTTTTTTCCTTTCTTGTTTTTTTCAAAAATTTTCTTGCTCTGGATCGTAAAATCGCCGATCTTCTTTTATTTTTGGATTCCATCACATTAACATGTTGTCAGTTTCGCTTTTCTTTTGTTTATTTTCATCGAATTTATTTCTAATTTCGTTTTTTCTTAAATTTTCTTCCAGCCCGTTGGAGAATCGTCGATGTTCTTTTGTTTTGAATCCTATCATTCTTTACATTAGTACGTTGTTAGTTTCGCTTTTCTTTTGTTTCTTTTCATCGAATTTCTTTCTATTTTTTTTTTTAATTATCGCAGCTTGCAGTTTCGTCTTTTACGAATAGTTTTTGTCGGTTTCTTAATTTTCTTACACTCCGTTAGAGGATCGTCGATCTTTTTTTGTTTTCGGAATACATATTTCTATGTCGTTTGTTTCGCAATTCTTTTGTTTCTTTATGTCGATCAGCTTTTGGAACAACATAGGCATTTCGTGCAGTTTCTTTTTTCATTTTTGCTGCTTTTTTTTAATTTTCTTGCTCTCCATTGGAGAATCGCCGATCTTCTTTTATTTTTGGATTCCATCACATTAACATGTCGCTAGTTTCGCCTTTCTTTAGTTCCTTTTCGTCGAATTTATTTTCATCTTTTTGTATAACTCGCAGTTTGATCTTTTACGCGTAGTTCTTGTCGGTTTCTTAATTTTCTTACGTTCCATTAGAGAATCGTCGATCTTCTTTTGTTTGTGGATCAAATCGCTCGCGATATTTTCGTGTTGCTCGTTTCACTTTTCTCTTGTCTTGCATCATCTGACATATTTCATTTTTTATTGATCTTTTTTCACGTCGTAACGCAATATACTAAGAAGTAACGGATATAAACTCTGTGGCCCGTATTCTCATCTTATGATTAAAGTCGAGTTTAACTAAAGTCGTGATTAAAATAAGCAAGAAACGATATAGCTTTATCTCGATTTAATGTGTAAGAGAGTGACGGACGAGCGTTGCCATGGAAATTAAACATGTTGTCAAGTTAATCATAGGACGAGAATACGGGGCCATAAGTCATAAAGCCACATGAAATTTTGCACGAAACTGTCAGTCAAACATATAGAGGGGGGTTGCTATTGTAAATGAATACTTAACCCTCCCTTTCCTGTGGTTTTGTTTTGAAAATTCTATGGGCATTTAAAAATATTTTTGCGCCATTTTACTTCCTACTAAGAGAATCTGCACATGAAAATTTTAGGAAAATTATTAACCTGCATTATGGTATGGTAGGTAGATAACATCGAATATGTAGGTAGATATACGGGGGCAGTTCGTGAAGTTTTTTTTTTTTCGTTTTTGTTTTAGATTATGTGCGGGTATTATTGAGTGTTGTATGAGCGGGCACGCAAAAGAACCCCGCGTAATTCCCCAATTAAATGCGAACCGGCGCTGTAGCGTAATGCCCGTGCATTCGTCGAATTGTGCGTGCGTGGGCCTCGGCTGGCATGAGAAACGCGCGTGTCGTGCGAGCGAGACGCAGCGGCCTCGGTTTATTAGTACAAATATGCACTCGAGCGGGTTCCTATCTAAATGAGCGATCTAACCGGATTTATTAGCGGTGCGCTTGATATATCGAGCGCCCCGAGAGTCATCAATCGCTCTTATCGGATCACATCTGCAGTGTCTCAATCAGATTCCCGGTGAGATACCTCCGGCTAAGGATAATTGTCATTCGCCGTCACCTCCTCCCGATAGAGATCTGCAAGCGTAATGATGATGCCCTCTCGGCCTCCACCTCTTCTCGTGCGCTGCCTGCGTGCGTTCAATAAAAAAAAAACATAAATAAAATTCCTCAGATTATCTTATCGGAATTGATTGCCTTTTCGATTCTTTTCTTTTTCGTTCTTTCGAAATTTGTTGGTGTCGATGGTATTAAAAAAAAAATAAAACTTCCGCCGAATATCGAAAAATCCCCCGAAGGACGGCGTGGTTGTCGAAAGAGCTCACTTTGGTCTCTGTTCTGTTTTTTTTTTTTTTTGTTGACCCTGTATATGTTGCTGTAGTATGTCTAAAGCTTAATATTTGATAATCTCCAAGTAATGCCACAGTTTTGAAAATTGAAAGTGTACTGCTCGCTTCCCCCCTCCCCCGCCCGTAAAAGTAATTTAAAACATGTTGGTTTCTTGATCACGTGATTTTAATTCCACAGATCTTTTGTTTACGCAAAGGAACAATCGCAAGAGTTATCTCAGCCATTGCAAATAAAACAAGTAGGTCAGGAAAACCGTGAGGAATTTGGCACCTCCATCATAAACACAATAAATTTCTTTGTGACCTTGAAGTTACATTTGCGTGCGATTTTCGCAAGCACCTGAAATCATTGGGTTTAAAGAAATCGACACGAAGATATGATTTCGCATCGGATCGAATGAGACGTGCAAAAATTTAGGTGAAAATAAGACAATCACCAAATATAATATGACCTTGAAGTTGTTGCACTTACGTCTGATTTCGCAGCGTCTGAAACAATTGGGGATGTAAAAGAGATGTTTTCTCAAATAGGGGCCAAATGAGATATGCAAAAATTTAGGTAAAAATGAGACACACGCAAAAATCACATTTTTTCACTAAACACAATATGACCTTGAACTTTCGTTTGCTTGAGATTTCCTATGAAGTCCTTGTAAATTAAGAAATCGGGTTCAAGTAAAAAGGAGGCTCAAAAAATTTGCCAGAGATGTTGGAGTAAGTGGTGCTAAATATAACGTGACCTTGAACTTAAATCTATGTGAATTCCGTGTGAAGTCATTGTAAATTAAGAAATAGAGTTAAAAAAAACAGAGCGTTTAAAAATTTGACAGTCAGATGTTATTTTAAATCGGGGCAGATGGTGCAAAAATAAAATGAAATAATTTTCCTAAAATTTTTCAGTTTATTGATCATCAAATTCAATGTGAAACGATTTTTTGTTGGTAGCTTTGGATAGCTGATCAGTGAACAATAAGAAACACTCTCGATTGAGTTTGCGTCTCAAATTACATTTGTCATTCTGCCCGTGTTGTTGTTGTCGAGTTCTTCGTCGAATTCATTACGAAATTTCGTTAAAAAAATGTTTTTGTTGTCTCTTCAATGAACAATCACAAACTGTTCAGAATATACAACCGTTTGATTTTTCGTCTTGGTTTATATTCTTTGTTCATTGCTATCAAATTTAATGCGAGAACTCGCTTACAATAAGTACACATGTGATTGAATTTTTTCTTCGAATTGTATTTATTCGTTGTTCATCAAATTCAATGCGAAAATTCGACTAAAAAAAGTGAACGGGAAAACGTTGCCCTCAGCCTCTTTAATTAAAAGTAACAAATAGTTTACGTTACAATCAATATACATATATATTTCGTCTTGATTTTCACGTTGTTCATTGTTCATAAAATTCAAGGCAGAAACTCGAGTACGAAAACAAAATCGTTCGTTCGTTCAAAACAATCGACCGAACTTTTCTCTTGAATTGTATTCGTACATGTTCATGCGAAAATTCGATTTGAAAAAGTGAACGGGCAAGTGTTCTTGCTGCCCCTTGATTTACATTTTGTTCATTGTTCATCAAATTCAAGGCGGACGTTCCAATAAGAAAACGAACGATTTTCTTGATGTTTGATGTCGTTTCTTTGATGAACACTATCAAACCACTCAGTCGTTTTAAACTTTTCATGAGTTGTATTAGTTCACTGTTCATCAAATTCAATGTACAAATAAATTCGCAGACGTCGACGAACTTATTGACTC
The DNA here is from genome assembly GCA_039766575.1 of Serrognathus titanus. Taxonomy (NCBI): domain Eukaryota; kingdom Metazoa; phylum Arthropoda; class Insecta; order Coleoptera; family Lucanidae; genus Serrognathus; species Serrognathus titanus. Next base: position 62,079,843 of record CM077914.1, read on the forward strand.
TCTTCAATCAATACAAACAATAACAACCAAATATACAATTTACAACAATCAAATGAATTTTCGTCTTGAATTGGATTTTGTTCAGTGAATTCAATACGAAAATTCGAAAACGTCTTCAATGAACAGTGATAATCGACGACGACAATTAATTAAATATTTGTCTTGAATTGTGTTTTGTTCAGCGAGTTCAATGCTGAACAGAATTCGATTAAACATGAATATTTTTGATTTATTGGCTCTTCAATTAATGTTTGATCATTGGCTCTTTGTCAATCTTGTCAATTTAACCTTTGGCTGCTCGTCAATGAACAAAATCGAACCGTTCACGACGCATTCGAGCGAATTTTCGTGTTGAATTATATTTGTTCATTGTTCATCAAATTCAATACGAAAATTCGTAGATGCCGTCGAACTTTTTGGCTCTTCAATCAACAAATAATTGTCAGCGACAATCAATTGAGTTTCCGTCTTTTGTGTTTTGTTCAGCGAGTTCAGTGCTGAACAGAATTCATTTAAACACGAATATTTTTAATTCATCGCGTGTTCAATTAACATTTAACCTTTGGCTGCTCGTTAATCAACAAAATCGAACACTTCACGACGCAATCGAGTGAATTTTCGTGTTGAATTGTATTTGTTCATTGTTCATCAGATTCAATACAAAAATTTGAAGATGTCGTCAAAGTTATTGGCACTTCAATCAACAATAATAACGGACAGCAACAATTAATTGAGTTTTCGTCTTGAATTGTTGGATTTTGTTCAGCAAGTGCATTGCTTAACAGAATTCGATTAAACACGAATATTTTGAATTCATCGGCTATTCAATTAACATTTAACCTTTGGCGGTTCAATTAACATTTAACCTTTGGCTGTTCAATAAACATTTAACCTTTGGCTGCTCATCAATCAACAAAATCGAACACTTCACGACTCAATTGAGCGAATTTTCGTGTTGAATTGTTCATTGCTGAACAGATTCAATACGAAAATTTGAAGATGTCGTCAAAGTTATTGGCACTTCAATCAACAATAATAATAAACAGCAACAATTAATTGAGTTTTCGTCTTGAATTGTTGTGTTTTGTTCAGCGAGTTCAATGCTGAACAGACCTTGATTAAACAGGAATATTTTTGACTTACTGGCTCTTCAATTAACGTTTGATTATTGGCTATTTGTCAATCAACAAAATCGAACATATCACGATGCATTCGAGCAAATTTTCGTGTTGAATTGTATTTGTTCATCGTTCATCGAATTCAAAACGAAAATTCGAAGACGTCGTCGAACTTCTTGACTCTTCAATTAACAATAATAATAGACAACGACAATCAATTGACTTTTCGTCTTGAATTGTTGTGTTTTGTTCAGCGAGTTCAATGCTGAACAGAGTTCGATTAAGCACGAATATTTTTGACTTACTGGATCTTCAATTAACGTTTGATCGTTGGCTGTTTGTCTATCAACAAAATCAAACACTTCACGACTCAATCGAGTGAATTTTCGTGTTGAATTGTATTTGTTCATTGTTCATCAAATTCAACGCGGATATTTGAACACATCGTCGAACTTATTAGCTCTTCAATCAACAATTATAATTGTCAACGACAATCAATTGAGCTTTCGTCTTGAATTGTTGTGTTTTGTTCAGCGAGTGCAATGCTGAACAGAATTCGATTAAACACGAATATTTTTAATTCATCGGCTGTTCAATTAACATTCAACCTTTGGCTGTTCAATTAACGTTTAACCTTTGGCTGTTCAATTAACATTTAACCTTTGGCTGCTCATCAATCAACAAAATCGAACACTTCACGACTCAATCGAGTGAATTTTCGTGTTGAATTGTATTTGTTCATTGTTCATCAAATTCAATGCGAATATTTGAACACATCGTCGAACTTATTGGCTCTTCAATCAACAATTATAATTTTCAACGACAATCAATTGAGCTTTCGTCTTGAACTGTTGCGTTTTGTTCAGCGAGTTCAATGCTGAACAGAATTCGATTAAACACGAATATTTTTAATTCATCGGCTGTTCAATTAACATTCAACCTTTGGCTGTTCAATTAACGTTTAACCTTTGGCTGTTCAATTAACATTTAACCTTTGGCTGCTCATCAATCAACAAAATCGAACACTTCACGACTCAATCGAGTGAATTTTCGTGTTGAATTGTATTTGTTCATTGTTCATCAAATTCAATGCGAATATTTGAACACATCGTCGAACTTATTGGCTCTTCAATCAACAATTATAATTTTCAACGACAATCAATTGAGCTTTCGTCTTGAACTGTTGCGTTTTGTTCAGCGAGTTCAATGCTGAACAGAATTCGATTAAACACGAATATTTTTAATTTATCGGCCGTTCAATTAACATTTAACCTTTGGCTGTTCAATTAACATTCAACCTTTGGCTGTTCAATTAACATTTAATCTTTGGCTACTCATCAATCAACAAAATCGAACACTTCACGACTCAATCGAGTGAATTTTCGTGTTGAATTGTATTTGTTCATTGCTCATCAAATTCAACGCGGATATTTGAACACATCGTCGAACTTATTGGCTCTTCAATCAACAATTATAATTTTCAACGACAATCAATTGAGTTTTCGTCTTGAATTGTTGCGTTTTGTTCAGCGAGTGCAATGCTGAACAGAATTCGATTAAACACGAATATTTTTAATTCATCGGCTGTTCAATTAACATTTAACCTTTGGCTGTTCAATTAACGTTTAACCTTTGGTTGTTCAATTAACATTTAACCTTTGGCTGCTCATCTATCAACAAAATCGAACACTTCACGACTCAATTGAGCGAATTTTCGTGTTGAATTGTATTTGTTCATTGCTGAACAGATTCAATACGAAAATTTGAAGATGTCGTCAAAGTTATTGGCTCTTCAGTCAACAATAATAATTGTCAACGACAATCAATTGATTTTTCGAATTGTTGTGTTTTGTTCAGCGAGTTCAATGCTGGAATTCGATTAACATTTAACCTTTAGCTGTTCAATTAACATTTACCCTTTGGCTGTTCAGTTAACATTTAACCTTTGGCTGCTCATTCAACAACAAATTCGAACACTTCACGACTCAATTGAGCGAATTTTCGTGTTGAATTGTACTTGTTCATTGTTCATCAAATTCAACGCGGATATTTGAACACATCGTCGAACTTATTGGCTCTTCAATCAACAATTATAATTGTCAACGACAATCAATTGAGCTTTCGTCTTGAATTGTTGTGTTTTGTTCAGCGAGTTCAGTGCTGAACAGGATTCGATTAAACACAGAAATTTAATGAAAAACAAATGATTATGTAAGTACCGTGAAAGATTATTCCTGCATCAATATTAGTTATTTGTATTCAATTGTTTATAAATCCGAAACGTGCTCAATGTAATTTTACGCTCTTGTTTGTATTCTGGCAAGCAGTTAACATGTAACAAATAGAAATGGTCCCAGCACCGAGCCTTGAGGAACCTTTGCAGTGTGATGATTTTATTTATGTTTGTGTTCAAAATCAGTGATAATCGACACATCCCCCCCTCCCCACCCATTTGGTATACTACTATTTATTATTTTCACTTGTTTACTTACAGATTGCGACGAGTTTTCTTTATATTTTCATTCAATTCTAAGAATAACATTCCACAAGAAAAGAGTTTGTCTTTATAATATAACAATGCAGCACAAATCTCAATCAATCTTAAATAAATAAATTCAGAGGCGAAACGGTATACTCTGAGCTGTCAATATAAGTTATGCAATAGCGGCCGAAACATCTTCTTGGCAACGAGTCAAACGGTTCGGTTTTAAAGCAATAATCAAACGTAAGGGACAACAAAATGCAGATTCGCTTTCCTCAGAAGTTACCATCAATTAAGGTCGAGACGTGGGCGCTGACATTTTTTATTCGAGGTATTATATAGCACGCGGGATGCTTTGATGTAATCAAGGAGAGTCTTGGCCCATTGCCCCCGTAAGAAAACTTAATGGAATTAGTTCTTTCTCATCGAACAATCCGATCCAATCACCACTTGTTTGTTATTGTGGTCGAATGGGGGGAGACGTTGCTTTAGATTGTGAATATTAAATTAAGGGGGTGGTCGCAAAGATATCGAAGACTTTGACGTAAGTAAATGGGAATAGAATCTGTTTATTGAAATTATTGTATGTGACATTGACAACTGGGTCGGTGGTAACTGGCAGAAGTCGAAGACGAAGAAGGCGATGACTTCACGTATACACAATGATAGAGATGAATTCGAGATTGATAAAAAGTCGAATCCCAGCGTAAGGGCCAATGTTTACAGATTTGGAAATGGCCTGATATAGGTATGTGACTGCCGGCCATAAATCTACCAGGTCCATTGTCCTCGGCGAACTCTGATCGTCCGTCACCAGTTTCGTACGGTCGTCGTCTACTCGACGAAATAGTGATCCCAGATAATGAGGATTACCACCGGTCTTTATGGTATCCTCAACGTTTTTACGGTAGCCTGAAAGCAATTAAAATAAATTTCGGAAGAACGCGCTTTCGATTCGTTTCGCCATTCGCGCCGATTTATTTTCGGATGATCGATAAAATGAATTATTAGGACCGTCGTAAATAAAGAGCGATCCGTGTTTTATGTAACACGCCGACGTTTTGACGCGTAACGCGCCTAATAGAAGGAGCGTTCCGACGTGGAAACATATCTATCAATCTTGCGTATTTTTAGAAACTTACTGCAAACATCTGCGCTTCTTTCTTGCGCGATATTTCGCCGTTAATGGGCGACGCTAAGTTAAAAACTATTTTAATTGCCAAAACAAACGCGTAACGATCTCGTGCGTATCAAACAATGTGGAATTAATACCGAGTTTCGAGTGCGCACGAGTTTTTCCAAAATTCACTTTAAAATCGCCACTCAAAAACGTAAATAATTAAATTAGTTAGAGCAGCAGTAAAGCAAGAAATATTTTAATAGTACACAAGACGGTCAGTAGGCTCTATGAAATCTACGAGGGGAGTTTCGTATGTAAAGTACGTAACAATTGTGTTTAATGAAAATAGATACCGTGACTTCAAATGTGTTCTGTTTTTTTTTTTAACTTTAAGCTGGCGACAAGCAATGCCCAGAGTGAGAGAACAGTGTTCAGTGTTGCCAGTTTTAGGCTATTTTTATATGACATGTGCCACAGGAAAAATCGATTTGGCGATTGGCGTTTGGGCTACTCTTCCTTAGTTAATTTTCTTTTCAAAATCTTTAAATACGTCACATGAGCCCTTGCTTAACAAAAATCTTTTATTTTTTTGGTGAACCTGACTAAAGGACTAGGGATCTTACTTTGAACGAAACGAACAAACACCGTCGACTACTTAGATTGAAAACATATCGTTCAGTTGAAAGACTTTGTCATTTTTAAAAAGATGCAGAAATCTAAAAATGATACATACAGGGTGACACTTTAATGTGGTGAAGATGAATAACTACACTTTGATAAAACTACATCAAAAAGTTACATATAAAAGAAGTAGAGCAGTAAAGGCCTATGTATAATCAAAGTCGCACATTTTTTAAATTGACATTTGACATGTCCATTTAAAGGATTAAGACGAGGATGAAGAAGAAAAAGGAACTACTGTTTGTATGACAATGAAGCTTTTAAATTGGAAGTATCAAATGTTCAAAACTGTGATTAAATCAACTGATTAATTTTGACCCCCCTTTTTACCTGTATATGTTAATAATGTAACCTTAATACAATATAACCGAAAAGATTATCCTGTAAACGTTGAATAACAATAATCGCTAATTGACATATTTTGACCAATCAGTACATAGAAATGCGTTGTAACTAAGCACTGATTGGCCAATATATGTCACTTAACGATTAACGTTATTTAACGTTAACGTTATGAGTGATGCAGTTACAGAATAATGTAACCTTGATACAACATAACCGAAAAGTTTTATGGTGAGATTCTCAATCGTTGAATGACGATAATCGTTAAGTAACATATTTTGACCAATAAGTACATAGAAATGCGCAGTAACTAAGCACTGATTGGCCAATATATGTCACTTAACGATGAACGTTATTTAACGTTAACGTTATGAGTGATGCAGTTACAGAATAAAGGATAAGCGTGATTCATAAACTCGTAATTAATTTTGACAGTGGTCAAAGAGAACTATAGGAAAACAGGATTCTTAATATTAACTCAAATTGACAGTACCAGAGTTCACGACTGGTGCCTCCAATTTAAGGTTATGTTTGTATTGTATAAGTTGTATTCTATCATTATTACCATTGTTAACATAGCAGTTGGTGGTAACCATAATTTACTAAAGATGTTTTTACCGCCAATAGTGTGAGTTCTGTTGATATTTAAGAATTGCTTGGAAAAAATTGCAAGCAAGAAATTGCATCAGTGTGAACTCGGCTTTAAACTATGTATCTCGCGTTTATACATAACAATTTCCCCCGCAAATGTCACTCAATATTATAACGTACAAATAATTAAACAAACGCTAACTATTAATAAAAATTGATATTGAAATTTCTATTCAAAATAAATTCATGAATTAAAAGTATTTTAAGAAGCAGTTTGAAATTGAAATTTGATGCAGTGGATGCAGTGAAAGTAAATTTGGCTTCCAGCCACTTCCGTTCATACCGGAAGTAGCTGGCGGCTCACTCAATTTTGATGGCGTGCCCAATTTAAAATTTAAAAGAAATAGAGAAATTGGACCACTTTTTGAGATATTTCGAGTCGAATTAAAACATGCCGTTTAGGTTTCAACTGTCGCTTCTATTTTTTTTAATTGATTTTTACAAATTTTTACATTTGATAGTTTCAGCGGACAAGAAAGTGCTTCAATTGTTTACACAAATGCTGCTTTTTTGTTTTCTGGAAATGGAAAGTCATTGTGGATTATTGGATTTTTCACAGTTTCGTATATAAAGTGCCAATTAAACTGAAAAACCATTTTGGACCATCAATTCTTTTTTTAGTAATTTTGGTGGAATTTAAGCCTTTTTTTATATAGCTTTCAAAGTGTCCTAGTCCAAATATTAGGAACTGGAATTAGGAATTGATGAAGTTTTTAATAATTTTGGACCTGATTTTTAACCATTTTTTCACGTTCTCGATTGGTCCAGAAATGTGAAAATATTTTAGAGTCTCTAATTAGTAGAATTGTCGACCCTGTCTCGCCGTTCGCTTCAATATTTCCTCATGTTCTTAATTTTTTATGATCTTAAAGATGTCTGAAATTCAGCAATTCTATAGAATTGCAATGATTGCTCTGGTCCAAAATAACAATTTATTATTTTATCAAAAACAATTCGTCTTAAAACATTCAGGACTCTAAATGAGTTTTCAGCATTTTTCATTCTCACAGTCATGTTTTTTGAAAACCTTAGGAAGTTGGCACAAGAATTTGGTGAATTTTTGTAGGATTTTAGATATTTATTAGGTCGGGAAGTTAGTAGCCATATTGGATACCATGTTTAGTTTTTTTTTAAGAAATATTTAAGGAGGAATTTTAAATCTTTTTTTTTTTTGTATTTTTTCAATGAGTTTTTCATATGTCCAATTGCCATGGTCCAAAAATGAAAAAGCATTTTTGGGCGTCTAAACATAGGAAATTTAACAGAGCTTAAAGAGAAAGCTACTACATCTCTACAAATTTTTTAATTTTAATCGAAGCGAACGCGATGTAATTTTTAGGAACCGCAACTTAACAATTGTTTCGCCCTCTTTTTGGACACTGTTGAACGGTTCTTTTACGTGCCTTATTTTTGGTGGACTCTATACGGTGTCTTAGGGACGTCTAATAATGGGGGAATTTTACATGAATTTACGCATTTCTCGATTTCTTAATTACCCTGATTATGTTATCATATAATATGGCCAAATTTTGGTGATTTGAGGTATTTTAATCGGATGTCTAGAAAATGAGAGAATTGAAATAATGATAATAAACCTCTTTTGGAGATTTTCAATTTTTTTCATGTTACATTGCTCTGGTCCAAAAGTAACAATTTCATATTTTATCACAACTCACAACAATTTAGGACTCCAGATGTGGGCATTTTGAATAAAATATATTCTTAATCCCCTTAAAAATTTTTCAGGATTTCTCACTCTCCCTCCCTATTGTGATGGTTTTCGGAATTTTGCACAAAAATTTGGGAAAATCACGATATTGATGATTTTTAAGCGATGTCTGCAAATTTTTAGCTATTTTTTAAAAGATCTTCAACGATCAATTTTTTTTAATTTAAAGAATTTTTGTTGTTTTAAGGATTTTTATGTAGTTTTTAAAAGCACTCGATCACTCACGTTTAGAAATTCAAAGCTGGTTTGGGGCGTTCAAAATTTTCTAAAATTTTGGGTGGCTTCTTAAACATTTTTTCCCATTTACCAATTTTGGTTCTCCAGAAATGAGGAAACTTAAACGACCTTTCTCGATGATTTCTTCGAGTCGGCGAAGAGGTGTTTTGAGGTGTGTAGAAATTAGGGCCTTTGATTGAATTTTTGGCTCTATTTTGATGATTTCTCAAAAATTTCTTCACGTGCCCAGTTTTTGGCAGTCTTGAAATGTCCAAAATGGAGGAATTTTACAGGATTTTAGCACTTTGTGGATAATTTTCTCTACTATTTTTTTCTAAAAGCAATTTATTAATTTATTAAAAACAATTTGTCTTAAAATATTTAGGATTCCAACGGCGGCCATTTTGCATTATTAATGAGAAACATCACTAATCTGCTCAAAATGTTTTGCATTTCAGCATTTTTCACATTACCAAACGTGTCCGTGATGACTTTGGCAATTTGGCGCAAAACTTTGTGAAAATCAAGGTTTTGGTGATTTTAAGCGATTTTAGGCATTTTTTTTTTTTAATAATTGAGGGCCCCAAGCGGACTACTTGGTAAAGAGGAATTTGCAAGAGATTATAAAATGTTTTCCCGAAACCAAACGAATGTTATGGAATTTTCATTCCACATCTAACTGAGATATCCACCGAGCCAAAACAAAGTTTGATAAAAAAATAACCCCAATTTCTGGGGTCAACATTTTGAATATACCTAATTTTCATTCAAAATTCTTTTTACCGAATTGTCTGACTAGGGTCTTCAATTTTTAAGCGTTTTTTCATTGGATTTTCATAGTGCTCAACCAATACTCTAGGCCCAGACATGAAAAGCTATTTTGGGCCATCGATTTCTTGATTATTTAAATGCTGAAAAAACCACTGCTAGGAAAGTGATTCCAATAATAATGAGAATTTCATAAAATCCTGGTGCTATATATAATTTGAAGCAATTTTTGGTGAAGTTTTCAGGATTATTTAGTTTTTAAAGCTCTTGTTCAGGAATGAAACGCTGCTTTGGAGACTCTTAAAATAAGAGAACTTTATAAGTCTTTTTGGTGATTTTTTCCCAATGCCTTCTTTAGTTGTCTAGAAATACGGAAATTTTCGTATACCAAATGAACTTGGACCAGCAATGAAGAGTCATTTGGAAATGTCAGCAAATGGGGGAATTTTGTAAGATTCGGTGATTTTCAATGATTTTTTTTCGTGTGCCTTTGGTATAGAGATGGGGAGAAGTATTGAGGTGTCCAGACAAGAAAAAATTGAATGCAATTCTTGGCGCAGTTTGGCGGTCTTTAAAGTATTTTTGGAAATATTTTAAAGAATTTTATGCCTTTTTCGAGTTTTTATTTTTTACTATTTTTACATGTTACAAATTGGCGTGGTCCAAGAAAGTTCGTTTTGGACTCCAATGGTGAGCGGGCAATTTGAACTATTAATTAAAAAAAAAGTCTCTAATCAACATCATCAAATTTTCTTCAATCACAGAACTGCAGGATATCAAATCATGTTTCTTATTATATTACCTACTAATTTTTTTTTTTGTAATTGAAAACACTGCAGAAGCTTTCAGTATTTTTTTTTTTTTTTTGGAAATTTATGGAAATCATATTAAGCATGAAGTGAAGACGCATTTCGCAATCGCAAAATGACAGAATCACAGAAATTAATAAAATAAATTTGGAAAAAAGGAAAAAAATTCTTTTTCTTTACCTCTGAGTAATACTTTCCGCATGCTTCGCCTCGAAGACGTGCAGTTCCATCTCCTGTGCCTGAACTGGTACTGGCACTCCCGCTGGCCGAGGTTTACGCCGTTCGTGATTTGCTGAAGGAGTTTGGTTTCGTTCCTGCACATTTCGGCCATTTTCCCCTTCAGTCTGCGCGATTTCTTGCACATCTGGACGGGGTCTAAAACTACCTGACTACCAGCAGCCCTGAAAAAAATCAACCAAATTAGAAAAAAAAAATTATAATACGATCCAAATTATAATACAGGCGAATCGATTCTTTTATAATTCTTTTTTTCCTGTCTCCAAGTTGTGAGGTCGCCCGCGCGTCGCGTCCTCAGCATCAGATATTGCACCGGATTGTCGAACAATAAGCGGCCAATGGTTACATAGGGGACGGGCCCGTTGTGCCCGATTGGAGAAACTTATCGGATATCAATTTCTCGCACCTCGTTCTTCGGCACGCTATCGATAAGGCATCTTGTTTACTTATTGGCTATGGTCGCGTTCAATGGACGCGCTCCCACGGAACGTCGTCGTTTATCACCTCTCCGATTTGTCTACGGCCGCGCTCTATTTATACTTATGCATTTACCGGTCCTGTTTTATTTCTCTCCGAACAAAGCACAAATAAATACGCGTCCGAAGGAATGCCTCCCCCCCCCCGGCCCGCCCGCGAAAGACGAATGCGCGCAATTAAAGCCGCGCTGAAAGAAAGGATCCGTCTCCAATCTAGCACTCGACACTACGCGACTTCTGTTCGATGCTTCACCGTCGCGTCCCGTCGTTTGCGTTGAAATGTCATATGCTGACGCACCCTAAAAGACAACCCTTTGCTTACACTGAAAGAAAATTGAGTGATGCTATCAGTAGTAAGAAATAAACCCAAAAGAATTCTACAAAAAAAAAGGACGATGTAGGTTGGATATACAGGGTGTAATCGAATATATTTTATTTACAGTAACCGTTATTAATTCATAAGAAAAGAAGCGATGTACGTGTGGGGGGGCGAAGGTAGGTATCTAAGTATATTTTGAGTAAATGAGTACGAAAAGTAAATGATTACAAGTATGAGTAAAATATACTCAATTACAAGTATACTCATAATGAGTGAGTACGGACGTAATCAAGTACTACAAATTTGATCGCAAATCGGTTTTGATTGCAGTCTCGAGCTACGCTTCTGCTGATGAGGTCCCTAATAAGGCCGAAGCAGCTGTGCTTGAGGTATCCACCGATTTGCGATAAAATTTTGAAAACTTTCAAGACGCTTTGACAGCACGTTTGGCCGCTTTGCATGGGATGACTTATTAAGTAGCAAATTGGCTGCAATGTGTCATTCCTAATGCAAGGTTGTGTCAAAAAGTGATCGCAGGATGTCGCTATTTAATAACTAAGTACAATTATGATTGAGTATAGATGTAATCGAATAGAAACTGAAATAAGTCAAGCACGTCTAATTTCTAATGACGGAGGTCAGGGTTGTTTCGTTGGGGCTAATATTTGATTGTTTTTATAAAATATCCATCAATTAAAGGCAACGCAACGTTACGTTGTTTGGGTTTCTTATGGATCAAGTCTGTTTATATCTGTTAAGTCCGCTAATAATAGACAATCATAACTTTCGTGTAATTTACTTGATTTTTAGTTAAAAATCAAGGAAAATATACACCAACTAAGAAAAAAATAACTACTTAGTTAAAAATCACTGGAAACATACAGATTACATTTAAAAATATTGATGATGATGTCATAGTTTCGAAACAAATGACTACTAGAAGATAAATTTGAAATGAGAACGTGGATTTCGAAACTAGAAATTAGTATTTTTCAATATATTTGTTAATATTAATATTGTTCTATGCATAATTCACACTCTCACTGTTTTCTGTAGTGTGTGGCACACATACTCATCCGCTTGAGGACTTAATAATCATACAATTAATGATTACTGATTAAGATACTACTCGCGCTCATTTCATTTGATTACTAATTACATGTACTCCATTTATACTGTGGAGCATGATTACATTGTAATCGTAATCAGTCTCATACACATGAGTGTAATTTGCCCCTGCAATATTAGTAGGTTAAACTTATTCGATTACGCCCTGTATATCTACACGAAAGCACTGAAAGTTATTCGATTACGCCCTGTATACCTACACGAAAGCACTGAAACTTATTCGATTACACCCTGTATATCTACACGAAAGCACTGGAGAAGATAAACCAAAGTTGTAGAATAGTAAACTCAGCAAGGGGAACATTGAATACCAAAACAGAATCGCAGTTTTGAGGGGGAAGGAAGTTCCAAAAGAGAGGACGCAAGTTTCTTTAAACGTGAATAACTCCTACACCCCATGGGGGCCTAAACAAAATAACACAAAAAAAAAACGATGACTTGATGGTGATGAGGTATTTAAGGAGCGAAAGTTAAATGCATTCATAATGTAACAAAACTGAACCATCCGAAGTTAGAAGAATGGTTGGTTGAAGGGTAAAAGAAGTATCTTCGAAGAAGCACCAGGAAAAATAATCAATGGAATAAAAAGAAAGAATGAAGGGATGGAGATGAGGTTTTTGAGAAAATTCGAAGGGCAGGGTTAGAAGCTTGAAGCTAAAGAATAGAACTGAACCAACCGAAGTTACAAGAAATGATTGGGGAAGAGTCAAAGAAGTATTTTCGAAGAAGTACCAGGGAAAGAAGAGACTGAAATGTTGGAGATGAGGCATTTAAAAAATTCCAGGGCAAGAGAACCATGCAGAGGATAAAAGAGCTTGCAACTAAAAGAGCTGCATTATTAAAAGAATGAGGACAGGAAGAGTGCCAAAGTATTTTCGGAAAATGATTAGGGAAGAATAATACAGGGGCGTACTGAAAAGAATATGTCGCAAAGAGAGCGAGAGAGTGCGAAGAAGTAACAGTAATAATTCCAGATTAAGAAAAGATAGAAAAAGATTTCTTCTTTTGATGAGCTTTTTAAATTAACGAACAACAAAAACAACAAAGGTTCGGATGAGAAGAGAGAGGTTTCTCTTTTACTTCTTCTTCTTCTTCTTCTTCTTCTTCCTCTTCGTCTTATAATAGGGCCATTTATTTCGTCTCAACGTTCTTACACCACCAAAGGTGGTGTAAGAAACCGAAATCTCTATAAATTCAATTGTTTCCTTTTCTTATTAAAAAGTACAATTACAATTCCCAGGCAAAGAATTGAAACGCAATCCAAACAAAGCAGATTTTTTATAATTAAGACGAGAGAAAAAATTCAAAACGTGACATTGTAACCATGTAAGGCCTGTTGGACGCGAGCGACGCCGACATGAAACCGCTAATTCAGTAATTGAGTAAAAATGTTGCTTATTCTGGAACTGGAGGCGAAATTTGCATGCCAGTACCGGAGACAAATAAAAAATCTTTCTGCCAAGTTTCGGTGGCTTCGCGCGGGACGGAAATATTCAAATTTGATTGGCTCACGTCCCCACAGCCACCTCTTACAAGATTGTTAAGAAATGTTTTGAATATCGCCGCGTGAGACAAAAAAAAAACAGGAGTTCCGTCCGATAAGAGGTTTTGCTAATTTGACTTTGCGTCCGGTTTTTTTTTTTAACAAATTAATTCACCCCCTACAGTTTGCTCTCCGTTTTCGGCAGTAACGCAAAGAAATTCTTTCCGCGAGCGTTTTTCAGTGGTTTTAACAAATTTATAAGTCAATCGCAAGCGAAACCGTTAACGTTTTTTTTTTTTTTAATTCAAATGCCCCTTTAACTTTCGACATTTCTTCTGTTATTGCGCCGACGCCGGTAGGAAACCGCTAATTCAATAATTGAGTAATTTTTTTGTTTATTCTGGAACTGGAAGCCAAATTGGCTTGCTTAGTTTGCATGCCAGCACCGGAAAAGAAAAAATTTTAATTGCTTTTATCTTCACCTCTCGGTGGCTTCGCGCGGAACGAAAATATTCAAATTTGATTGGCCCACACGACGCATTTACAAATGAGGTTTGCTAACAATAAGTAATCAAAATAATTGAACTTAATTCACGTAATTAAAATTCATTCACAACTTAAGCGAGTACGAGTAAATAAGACGTTGGGAATGGAAGAAGACGAAAGGGGAAAGAGGGCCGATTACGTCAGCTTGCCTATCCCAACAGTAACAACAACGGGAGCAGTAGCTGCAGTTAAGTGCGTTCTAAATCCGACCTTAATGAGACCATTAACTAATCACTGCGGTCGGGCATTAAAACCGTTGTTTATAAACGCGGCGTCAAGAAGGTCTGGATATGTTGATCTCGCGCCATCTCCTAAGCCCCAACACAAATAAACTCCGGGGGCATTCCAGCTTTTATGTAAAACATTCTCCGGTCCATCAAAAACGGGACCTAATTGTCGCCCTACGCAACTTTCTTTTCAATGAAATTTAGACGTACGAAGAGGGAATCTCCAGGTAGTATTGAAAGAACATGCGAAAAATGTTTTGATATACCAGACAAAATCTCCACCATTCAGATCGTCTAGTGACCTTAATTCGTTTGTTTAGTTTAAGATCCCGACAATCTTACAATAGTTCTGCCTTTCCTGCATTGGCCCCCCAAAGCAGTTGACCTGCCTGAAGACTAATTTTGAAGTCATTACAAGCTTTAAATAAAAAAAAAAAATTGTAATGAACTAGCAACGAAGCAAAAGCGTAACAAAACATGAAAGGTTAAAACGGTGTGATCCGACACAGCAATTACGCTCTAACTATGTCGCATAATAAGGAGGGTGTGAAAAGGATATTAATAACGAGCTGTCGACGAACGTCTTCTATAGATAACCAACCCCGTTTCGCCTTGCTCGTTTCACGCCTTCACTTTTTTCGTCTGGGGTTGAAATTTGCACGCAGTAAAAACGTAAACACACGCACGTACATGCCACTTAGCAGATGTTACGCCTGCACACAAAGTCTAAACGATTGTTTACGCAATAAATTAGAAAGGCCGCGTCTTTCTCTTTCTACCTTTTCCGTTCCAAATCGCCTCAGTTGGCACCTGGAGCGGGCATAATTCCGCGAGCTGTCTGAATTCTCTGGAAATGACCCAATAGCATCCGTTGGCTCGCGCGCCGCGAACGCTCGAGAGTCGATGACACATGGTTTTAATTGAGCAAATCTTCATTAATTAAGAAGACGGTTGATGTAATCGAGTTAGGGTACTGCACAGAAAACTAGGGATTGCTAAACTACAGAGATCAGACAGGACAATTTCGTGCATAACGCAGCTTATACAGGATGTTTCAATCCTTGGGGCACTCATATTTTATGAAGAAGTGAAGACTCTACTTAATATAGCTCATTTGTCTCTCTATCTGAGATGAAACTTAAATTTCAATACTTTTTGAATCTTCACTGTTTTTATTTAGAACCCGACTGCGACCGACTTATTAGATGTTGCTTCCCTTCTCTTTTTCAAATGTTGTCAGTTTAAAGAGTGAAGTCTGTGGTTTGATTTAAAATCACTTGTCGAGTGACACCTATCCGCCTGAGATAAAAATTAATTTCAACACAACAGGGATTGCTAAACTACAGAGATTAGACAGGACAATTTCGTGCATAACACAGCTTATACAGGTTGTTTCGACCCTTGAGGCACTCATATTTTATGAAAAAAGTGAAGACTGTGATTAGTATGGCCCATTTGTCTCTCAAGAGACATCTATCTCTCTGAGATGAAACTTAAATTTCAATACTTTTCGAATCTTCACTCTATTTATTTAGAGCCCGACTGCGATCGACTTACTAGCTGTTGCTTCAAATGTTGTCAGTTTAAAGAGTGAAGTCTGTGGTTCGATTTAAAATCACTTGTCGCCTGAGATAATGGTTTAATTTCAACACGTTCTGCCATCTCATGGTGATGAATCAAAGCTTACCAGTCCAATTTTGTCGATTTTCCGTTTGACGCGCAATTGAAGTACCTACGCACTTCATTAGTACGGTTGTTCAAAGTGGGCTTTAGTATTCCTTCTTTTAAAAATGCATTTGCAACGCCATCTTTTGAAATTTTCTTTAATTTGCTGCTGACATCTCTTTTCTTTTTTCAAGTGTTATCAGTTTAAAGAGCGAAGTTTGCAATTCGAATTAAAATCACATGTTTATCTGATGTTGAAAGACATCTATCGACGTGAGATGGAAGTTAAATTTCGACGCGTTCCGCCATCTCTTGGTCGTGAATCCAAGCTTTTCCAGAACAGTTTTATTGATTTTCCTTGAGCTTGTTTGACGTATCAACAATCGAAGTTCGTACTTCATTCGTACGAACGAACACGACATCTGTTGGCCTTTAGTTGTTTTTTTTCTAATGTATTTGAAACGGCATCTCTTGAGTCTTTCTTCATTTTGCTAACTTGTTTCTCTTTTCTTCTCACAGGTGTTATCAGTTTCAAGAGTTTGCGATTTGAATTAAAATCACATGTTTAATTGAGGTTAAGGAACATCGATTGGCCTGAGATGAAAGTTAAATTTCAACACGTTCCGCCATCTCTTGGTCGACAGTCGAAACTTCCTAGAATGATTTTATTGATTTTCCGTTCCGTTCCGTTTGTTCCATTCGATCTCTTGGTCATTAGTTGTCCTTTTTTAATAAAAAAATCTTCATTTTTCTATACAATGTCCAGGCAATGCAACTGTGACCGACTTACTAGCTGCCTTTTAAATTTAAAGAGTGATTTATTTATCGAGAGCCATCTGTCGGCTCGAAGGAAAATTAAATTTCCGCACATTCTCGTGGTGAATTTTATAAGCTTCTACTGCCAGGACTGAACGCAAATATCATTTGGCCTTGGCGATCAATTGTTCGCCTTCTTTATTCATTATAATATTAAAGCGTCATGCAACTATGACCTACTTACTAGTTGTCTTTTGTTTCTTTTTTTTGCAAAGAATGAATGCCTGTTATTCACAGACATTCATTCTTTGCAAAAAAATAATATTTTGTTATGGAGAGCCATCTACAGGCCTGAAGTGAAAATTAAATTTGAGTACATTCTGCCATCTCTTGGTCGATAGTCGAAGCTTACAGGGAACAATTTTATTGACCTTCCGCAAGCTTGGTATTGCCAAGGTTGAAACCGTTAATAGTCGATTTTTCTATCTACACAATTAAAGCGCCATCTCTTGGGAAGCATTTTATTTTTCTTGTAGTGCCTGTGCGCTGCAACTACGACAGACTTTTTTAAAAATATTGTCACTTTGAAGAGTGTTTCAAATTAAAGAAAAGAAACGATTGTTTGTTTGTCACGAGCCATCTATCGGTACGAGGTTAAAATTAAATTTTAAAACATTCTGCCATCTCTTGGCCGATAGTCTAAGCATTTTGGTAAAGTTGATCTCCCACGAGCTTTTAATGCCACGGTTGAAAGTAAATATCAAGCTCAGTTCGATTAGTAATTCGACTTAAAATAATTTAATTGTTCATCAAGAGCCATCTATCGATTGAAGACGAAAGTTAAATTTCCGCCATCTTTTGGCCGACAGTGAAAACTTTTTGGAATAATTTTCTTGGTCTCGCCTAACCTCTTATTGCCACGTTTGAAAGTAAACTTCCTTTTTGCAAGTAATTGTTTGCTTCTTCACGTAGAGTTAAAATGCCATCTCTTGGAAAGTACATTTACTTTTTGCGCACCGCAATTGCGACCGACTTACTAGTTGTTTTTCTTTAATTATCATCGGTTTAAAGAGTAAGTGTTTGATTCGAATTAGAGGAACCGGATTATTTAACTGTCAAGGGCCATCTATCGGCCTGAGATGGAAGTTCATTATCAAGTCACATTCTGCCATCTCTTGATTGATAGTCAGAGTCTTTTAGAATTATTCTAACAGTTTTTCGCTAGTTTCTTACTGAAGTTGAAGGATTTCATTCGCAGGATTGAAAGTAAGAAGTAAGTGACGTTTCTTATCAGTCGGTTCAGTGTTTTTTTTTAATACAGTTAGAGCGCCATCTTCATTTTTCGACGAGAAACAGAAAAACATTTGCTTGCAATACACAATTGAAGATGTCGCCTTGGTTTTTGCGTCTTTCAGGAATCAATTGCAAAGAGCACCGGACCTATACTATCATTTTTCCCTTTTTTTTTCGACATACAATTGAAGATGTCAAAAATTCTAATAGAAATCATACTTTTTTTAATTCATTCATTCAATCATTAATTGAAACGTGGACGGATCAAGAGCATTTCTGATTTACAATCGAATACTCCTTCGAGTTGAAACACAAACGAAATGTTTATAAAAGCGCACACTTTTAAATGTGTTTATAGCACTCAGTATCAATAAAGGTTTATGTATTATAAGTAGATTAAGTGCACATTATTATTGATTACTTAAGCAGCTAGCTTAGTGTTTACGTTCACAAAAAAAAAAAGAGTGAGAGTGAGTGGTCATGGTTCAATCAACTCAACTTCCTTTCTTCCACTTGAAAGAACTTGATTAATTTCTTTTTCCTCAGCGTGCACTATTTTTCTCTCTTTTAATTTTTTCTTGTATTTTGTTTATACTTTATCATAATTTGGGATTGACATTCCGTGCCGTCATGAACAAATTTGCAGGGGCTCCGCATAAAATCTAATCTGTACGTTCATTTGGACGTTAAATTAAAACGCGCGACGCGTAAATATGTTAACGAGGAAATTTTTCGGAGCCCCGGCGGAAGCTGCCAGATTTACTGCACGCTTCGACTTAATAATCCAATAAATAAAAATAAACGGCGTCCATTAAAAACAATCGTAAAACTTAAGTGAGACCTAATTTATTGTAATACGCTCGGGGTATTTTACCAACCGGTGAATTATCGGTGACCTTAGGAAAAATTTCGTATGGGACGTTAATGTGTCGAGAGCAAATTATTATAAAAATATTTGGGACCCCTCAAATATGCACATAAATAAAATATCCTTGGATAAATACATCATCACTCTACTATTTGCAAGCTCTGTTACATACATTGTGAGCACTCACTCTTTACGATATAACTTAAGAAGTACAATAAAAAAAGTACTCTGCTTTTGACACCCTGTATAACCTCAGGCAATTTCAAACAAATGACAGTTTGGAGGTTTTATGTCAGGTGACGTCAAACAAATATCATTTTGGAGGTTATGATTTTAATTGGAAGTGTTTGCCGACCTAATCAAAAATATTATTTCCGATGCTATAATGAGCTGCTTTATGAAACCCCAAATGAGTTTCATAACGTAGTCGTTAAGGCATCAAAACAGAAAAATAAAATTAATTATTCGACGACTAACCGACGAATACCTACTCAAAAGGAAAAAGCAATGAGATGCGATGACAAACATGAACGAATAGAGCTAACGATAATACGATTTCACCGAGAAGAAACAAAAGAAAGCGCAACGAACGACCTAAAAACAAGGTGGTCCAAAACAAAAGAAGTTCGACGATTCTCTGACGACGGTGTACAACGAAATTAACAAACCCAACAAAGAATGCAAGAAGAAATTGTACGAAACGCTTAAGTTATCCCAAAAAATTAAAATGAAACAAAATAAAAACAAAAGATTAAAAAAAATTATGAAAGGTGAGCTTTTCGTTAAAAGGCGAAGGCCAACGAGAAGCTCATGAAAATAAAAGGCTGGTGGAAAGAAAACTTGAAGAACTTGACGGGGCGAGACTAGTGAATAGTCGTCTTTTGTTTTTTTTTTAATACTTTTCTGGAGAATAGTCGACATTTACTTGTTCTCGTGCAATTCTATTCTATTCATTCTATTCTATTCATTCTGTTCATTCTATTCTATTCATTCTGTTCATTCTATTCTATTCATTCTATTCTATTCAATCTATTATATTCATTCTATTCTATTTTTAGTTTTCCGCCGAATGAAATTGTCAGTCTTTTGTTTTTCTTTTGTTCATATAATTCTGGAGAATTCGTTTATTTTTCGTCCATCCTTCATCTTTTTTTTTGTTTTAATTTTCTTTTATTTTATTTTTCTAATGAATTATTCATTCTGATAGTTTGTTTACTTTATTATTATTCATTTTCCGGCGAATGAAATCGTCGATCTTTTGTTTTCGTTCATTTGTTTTTCGTCCATCCTTCCTCTAAGTATTTCGCTGGTATTACTTGTTTTTTCTCTTTTGTGGAATTATTCTTTCCAACGGTTCCTCTTTTTTATTCACTTTTCGGCGAGTGAAATCGTCATCTTTTGTTTTCTGTCCATATAGTCCAATGTCCAATAGTCGACGTTCACTTGTTTTCGTTGAAGTTGTATTCGTGGTGCTTCGACGTTCCTATGTTTCAATTTATCGAATTGTTCTATTCATTTGTTTTGTTCAGTTGTTTTCACGTCGAATCTTTCGTTTTCTGTTCAGGTAATTCTGGAGAATTAGTCTGCATTCTTTTGTTTCTCGTCCATTCTTCATCTAAGTACTTCGGCGGCACTTGTTTCAATTTTCTTTTGTTTTCTTTCCTTATCGAACCATTCTTCTTGATAGTTTCGTTTTTTTTTTAAATTTTTATTCGTCTTGCGGCGAGTGTTGTTTTCTGTCCGTATAATTATGGATAATAATCGACATTCACTTGTTTTGTCTCAATTCTATTCTTAGTGCTTCGACGTTATATGTTTCAATTTTCTTTTGTTTGTTTTTATTGAATTATTCTCTCGGATAGTTATGTTTTCATTCATTTGTTTTATTCAGTTGTTTTGTTCGGTTATTTTTATTCATTTTTCGTCGGATGAAACGTCATTCTTTTATTTTCTGTTCATGTAATTCTGGAGAATTTTCTTTTGTTTTTTTTTCTTATCGAATCGATCTTTCTGATAGTTTCCTTTTATTAATTTCTAATCGTCTTGCGGCGAGTAAAGTCGGCTTTTGTTTTCTGTCCGTATAATTCTGGAGAATAATCGACTTTCACTTGTTTCCTTTCAACTCTATTCTTAGTGCTTCGACGTCATATGTTTCAATTTTCTTTAGTTTTTTTTATTGAATTATTCTCTCGGACAGTTATGTTTTTATTGATTTGTTTTATTCAGTTGTTTTGTTCGGTTGTTTTTATTCATTTTTCGCAGGATGAAACGTCGTTCTTTTGTTTTCTGTTTATGTAATTCTAGAGAATTAGTCTAGATTCGTTTGTTTTTCATCCAGTATTTCGGAAGTACTTGTTTCCTTTTGTTTTTTTTTTATTATTGAATTATTCTTCCTTTGTTTTTTTTGTCTTTTTATTCATTTCCCGGAGAGTGAAATCGTCAGTCTTTTGTCTTCTGTCCATACAATTCTGGAGAATATTCGACATTCGAATTAGCCTACACTCATTTGTTTTTCGTCTAAGATTTCGGCGGTATTTATTTTAATTTTCTTTTATTTTCTTTTTCTGTTGAAAGATGTATGCTTTATTTTTTTGTTTTTATTAATTTACCCGACAGTGAAATCGTTTTATTTTTTGTTCACATAATTCTTTAAAGTTAGTCTGCGTTCATTTGTTTTTCTTCCGTCCTTCGTCATTTCGTTTTTTTATTTGTTTCAATTTTTTTTTATTTCTTTTTCTATCGAAGTATTCTTTCCGATAGTTTTCTTTTTTTTATTTTCTGACGAGTGAAATCGTCGACCTTTTGTTCTCTGTACATATAATCCTGGACAATTTGTCTACATTCATTTGTTTCTAGTCTCTCCTATCTTAGTATTTCGATGGAAGGTATTCGTTTCACTTTTCTTTTGTTTTCTTTCTGCACTTCTTTCTGATGATTTCCTTTTTTTATTTTCCGGCGACTGAAATCGTCGATCTTTTGTTTCCTGTATATATAATTCATTTGTTTGTCATACATCCTTCACTTCAGTATTTCAGCGGTAGGTATTTGTTTCAGTTTTCTTTTCTATCGAATTATTCTTTCAAATTCTATCAAATTATTATTGTTTTGTGAATAGATGAAATCGTCTAATTTTTTTTGTTTGTTATATTCATATAATCCTCAAGAATTCGTTTGTTTTTCATCCATCCTTCACCTCTTAGTAATTCGACGGTATTTGTTTCAATTTTCCTTTGTTCTATTTTTCTACTGAATTATTCATTCCGATAGTTTTCTTTTTTATTGTTATTAATTTTCTGGCAAATGAAATCGTCATTCTTTTGTTTTCATTCATTTGTTTCTGATAGTTTTCTTTTTCAGTTCATCTTTCGGCGAGTAAGTAAATCTTTTGTTTTTTGTTCCTATAATTCTGGAAAATGGTCGGCGTTCACCTGTTTTCGTTGAATTTGTATTCGTAGGGCTTCGACGTTCCAATGTTTCAATTTTCTTTCGTTTTTTTTTATTGAATATTTTCTCGGATAGTTATTTTTTTATTCATTTGTTTTGTTCAGTTGTTTTTATTCATTTTTTGCCCGATGAAACGTCGTTCTTTTGTTTTCTGTTGATGTAATTCTGGTGAATTAGTCTGCATTCAATTATTTCGTCTTAGTACTTCGGCGGTATTTGTTTCAATTTTCTTTTGTTTTCTTTTCTTATCGAATCATTCTTTCTGATAGTTTCTATTATATTTTTATTCATTTTCAGGCGAGCGAAATCGTCAGTCTTTTGTTTTCTGAGCATATTTATTTTGGAGAACATTCGACTTTCACTTGTTTTCGTTCGATTCTATTCTTGGTGCTTTGACGTTATTTGTTACAATTTTCTTTTGTTTCCTTTTCTATCGAATTTTTCTCTCTGATAGTTTCGATTTTATTTTGATTCATTTTCAGGCGAGCGAAATCGTCAGTCTTTTGTTTTCTGAGCATAATTATTCTGAAGAACATTCGACTTTCACTTGTTTTCGTTCGATTCTATTCTTGGTGCTTCAACGTTATATGTTTCAATTCAATTTCGGATAGTTATGTTTTTATTCTTTTGTTTTGTTCAGTTGTTTTTATTCATTTTCCGTCCGATGAAACGTCGTTCTCTTGTTTTCTCTTCATGTAATTCTGGAGAATTAGTCTGCATTCAATTATTTCATCTTAGTACTTCAGCGGTATTTGTTTCAATTTTCTTTTGTTTTCTTTTCTTATCGTTTCTTATCATTCTTTCTGGTAGTTTTCTTTTTTTAATTTTTATTCATCTTGCGACGAGCGAGCTGTTTGTTCAGTTGTTTTTATTCATTTTCCGGCCGATGGAACGACGATCTTTTGTTTTCTTTTTTCATGTAATTGTTTTTCCGTCCAGTATTTCGGAGATATTTGTTTCAATTTTCTTTTGTTTTTTTTTTATCGAATTATTCTTCTTTTTTCTTCTATTTTTATTCATTTTTCCGAGAGTAAGATCGTCAGTTTTTTGTTATAATCCTGAAGAATTAGTCTACATTCATTTGTTTCTCGCTCATGCTTCACCTTAGTATTTCAGCAGTGGGCATTTGTTTCACTTTTCTTTTGTTTTTTTTTCTATCAAATTATTCGTTCAGGCAATTTCTTTAGTTTTATTTTCCAGCGAGTGAAATCGTAGATCTTTTGTTTTGTGTCCAAACATAAGATTTTGTAGAGTAGTCTGCTTTCATTTGTTCTTCGTCCATCATCTTAATAGTTTTATTTCAGTTTTCTTTTGTTATTGATGATAGTTTCTTTTTTTTTATTCATTTTCCGGCGAGTGAAATCGTTAATTTTTTGTTTTGTGTAGAATAGTCAGCATTCGTTTGTTCTACGTCCACCCTTAATCTTAGTGTTCGTTTTAATTTTCTTTTTGTTTCTTTTTTTCTATTGAATTATTCTTTACACTAAAATTATTTTCATTTAATGTTAAGTGAAGTTCTTTTTTTTTAATCTTCTCTTCACGGCTACATTTCGATTCTGATGTTAAAAAACTGATCAAAATTACTTTTTGATCTTATAAAACTCTCTTCCAACTTTTGTTACCCAATTTAAAACAAACACGGTCTTTTTGTTTTGTTTTATAATTAACCGACTATATTAGCAAAGTAAGAACGAAGAAATTAAAAATAGCGACTCTTAGGCGCGCTTCACGAAACTCATTGGAGGTTCATTTTATGGCGTACTGTCTTTCGTAAACGACATGAACCTTTCGTCTTTGTTACGAACATCAAATAAGTTTGAGATGGTGAAATAAGTCCAACTCTTCGGGAACACGCTAGCACCACGACGCATCACGAAAGAGGAAAAAAAATCAAATATTTGCGTTTCTCCACGTGAAGTTAACATAATGTTAACGGTTGTTGGTTCAATGCAAACAGCACATTCTCGCTCAAGAAACGTCAAAACGCACTTTGATTTATTGTATTTGCTGTTGACGTAACACCGCCGCGACTGAGATGAACTTTATCAAAGCTCCGAGATAACGGAGCTTACGAAACGACGCGACGACGTCTCTTTTTCTTCGTTTCGCGGGTGGATAATTTTTTTGAAATGCGACAAATTTTCGAAATTATCAGCAGAGAAAAGAAAGCGTGTAATTGAGATGAACTTCAACGAGCTCGTAATATTAACACGGCCCACGTAACTTCACACGAAACAAAACGTGGCGAGCGTTTCTGTTTACTTAGCTTTCTGTGTACAGATTCCTCCTGTCATCATCTAATTTATCGCCAGAAATTATCCATCACCTCCGTACACTGTCGCTGCACACTGTCATTTTTATTATTTATGTATTAAAAAAAAAAGTAGGAACGTAAACAACTGGAACGCCCGATTGTCTCTGTGTTTATTTGGATTTTGTTATATGTATACTAAATCTCACGCACTTGACGTAATTGGACATTTCATTCAGTGTCTAGACACTTCATGATGTGCTAACACCTTCCAGAATTTATACACATATATATTTCTTTAATAAACCCAGAGGTGTACAATTAACCTCATAATTAAATTCTCTTTTATATTTTTTTTTCTCTTCTCTGTTATCTATATTACCTTTTGTACTTGTTGAAAAATATTGATTATTTCTTCAAATTTTTCTTTAATAACTATTTTTCATCTCTCTCTCTCTTTCTCTGATGTCTTTTCTTTCCAATTTTGATTTTTTTTAATCTTATTTCACTTTTCTTTTTCGCTTTTAGCCTTCTTGTCAGCTTGCTCCCACTCCTTTTCGGTAAAAAGTATTTATTTCTTGATTTCTTTCTTTAATCACAAGTTTCTCCTCTTTCTCTTTTTTTATTTTTTGAAATCTACTATCACTTTTTTGTCTATCCGTAATACTGCTCCTTTTGCTTGTAGGCAAAAAGTGTTCGTTTTTCCATTTCCTTTTTCTTTAATCATCTTTTTGCATCCCTTTCCGTTTCTCGTCTTTTCAATTTGTTAATTTACTTCGATCTTCTTTTCTTCGCTTCTCTTTTACTTTCACTTAGCGATAAAATAAAATTTATTTTTCTTGTTATTTTCTTAATGTTCCTTCACTTTTCTTTAAGTGACTTTCTTGCCTCCTCGTATTTTTTTAACGTGTTAGTAAAAAAATGTTCATTTCTCTTTAATTACGTATTTCTTCATCCCTTCTTGTCTCTCGTCTTGATTTTTATTACGCTTTATGGTTTCTACCTTTTTTCCTGGTGCTGTTTTTATTTATTTATTTGTTTTCTTTCGATAAAAACGCTCATTTCTTTGATTTCTTTCTTTATTTACAAGTTCCTTTGTCATGTTTAAAAGTAATTGTTTCCTCAAACTTGTTTTCTTTAGTTAGTATTTCTTCAATCCTTTCCGTTTGTTACCTTTTCTTTCCAGTTTCTATTTCTTCCGTTATTTTTCTGCCTTTCTGTCATTTTGCTTTCACTACTTTTTGGAGAAATATACTTATTTCTTCATTTCGGAAGTTTCTTCTATTTCTTTTTTCTTTCTAAGTTTTTATTTTTCTACACCTCCCATCACTTTTTCTTTACTTTCTTGCTTGTTGCCAAAAGTGCTTGTGTTTTAGTTTTCTCAATTTTCTTTCCACGTATTTTTCCTTTCATGAACGATTATCATTTGTTTCCTCTCCTTTTGCTTTTTAATTTGCTTTTTCTTAGTTTTGCTTTGTTGTAACTTCCGTAACTCCGCCGATCCTTTTTTGTTCTTATTTTTCTTCAACGTCAATTTCTGACTCTTCATTCTTCACTCTTTCCTACATTAAATAGAGTTCGTCGATATCTGACAAGACCTTTGCAATTTTCTTTTGTTTTTCCTCAAGACGAGACTTTCTCATTTCTCATTTCACACAATTTTTTCCCCCTTGACAGGCGATCGTTAGTTGTTTTCGCTCCTTTTCATTTATTTTTTCTAATCTTTAAAAAAAAGATTATCAGAGACGATAAGTAAACAGTTTCGAAAAGCATTTCGGAGGCAGAAACACATTCAAACAAATGACAATCGACTTAAGCAAAAAAACAGAGTCCAGCTAAACAAAAGACAATCGATTTAGAAGGAAACAGATTCAAGCAAAACAAAGGCGGCCGGTTTAAGAAGATGTAACAATTTTTACGGATAGAGAAATGCAAAAATCACTTAACTGACGAAGCAAAACAAAAAACAGTTAACTAAAAAGAAAAAGAAAAACAAAAGGGAATCAAGTAAAAAAAAAAAACAAATTCGAGAAGATATTACAGTTTTGAATAGACAGATGCAAAAAAAAACTGTTAACTGACGAATAAACAAAACAAAAAAACAAAAGAAACAGAAAAGACAGCTAACTACAAAGCAAAACAAAAAACAATCGATTTAGGAAGAAACCGATTCAAGCAAAGTATAGACAATCGATTTTAGAAGATTTTTGATTGTTGAGTAAGCAAAGGAATGCAAAAGGAAACAATTAACTGACGAAACCAAATAAGAAAGTCAAAAAGAACCAGGGTAACAACAAAGCAAAACAAAAGCTAATCGATTTAGGAAGAAACGAATTCAAGCAAAGTATAGACAATCGATTTTAGAAGATTTTTGATCGTCGAATAAACAAAGGAATGCAAAAAGAAACAGCTAACTGACGAAACCAAATAAAAAAGCCGAAAAGAAGAAGCTAACTACAAAGCAAAACAAAAGACAATCGATTTAGGAAGAAACGGATTCAAGCAAAGTATAGACAATCGATTTTAGAAGATTTTTGATTGTCGAATAAACAAAGGAATGTAAAAAGAAACAGTTAACTGTCGAAACCAAATAAAAAAGCCAAAAAGAATCAGGCTAACTACAAAGCAAAACAAAAGACAATCGGTTTAGGAAGAAACCGATTCAAGCACAGCATAGACAATCGACTTTAGAAGATTTTTGATTGGAGAATAAACAAAGGAATGCAAAAAGAAACAGTTAACTGACGAAACCAAACAGAAAAACCCAAAAATAAACAAACAAAACAAACAAAAGACAATCGATTCAAGAACGAGCAGATTCAAATAAAATAAAAGAAAATCGATTTCAGAAAATATTAGATTTTTGTATTGATAGAGAAATGCAAAAAAAAAAACAGTTAACTGACGAAACCAAAAAAGAACCAGCCAACTACAGGCAAAACAAAAGACGAACGATTCCATTCAGCTTTTTGCTGTCCCGGACACCCTGTAGCATAAGAAATATTTCGTGAATGAGGCAAAAAATAAAGTAAAATTGACGGGTCCAAGCGTTTTTTTGGAAAAGTTTGCCTTGTAGCAATAAAATGTTCTTCATTCTCCATTACAAACGAACAGTGTTGCCAATTTAGGATTTTTTTCTCTAAATTTCCTGCAACGAACAAAAAAAACAATTTTAGAGAGAAAAACACTAAGTTGGTAACTCTGTTCGTTTGTAATGGAAGAAGAAGAGAAGATGAAAATTTAAGAAGACATTTTTTTCTATACAACCAACTCTTCCAAAAAACACTCAAACCCATGAATTTTGTTGTATTTTTTGCCTTTTTCGGGAAACACTTTTTATACTAAAGGGTGTCTGCGAAAAGTTGGGCAACTGTAACTTTGTTTTTCCAAATTTGCACATTTAGATTATTTTTCTTTAATCTGATTTTTAGCTAAGAACATTCATTTGCAATTCAGCTAACGAACGCCATCGAGCTCAATTCGCCTAATACAAAGCATTTTTTTTTGTCGCAAATCATCGACAAGTTTTATAAAATGTTAATAACTACAA
Source organism: Serrognathus titanus (assembly GCA_039766575.1). Classification (NCBI taxonomy): domain Eukaryota; kingdom Metazoa; phylum Arthropoda; class Insecta; order Coleoptera; family Lucanidae; genus Serrognathus; species Serrognathus titanus. The sequence continues at coordinate 62,108,002 of CM077914.1, forward strand.
ACGTCATTAAAGTAGGAACAATGACACTTTAGTGCGACAGATCAATGTGCCACAAACCTACTGCGACATTTTAAAGAAAAATTTCAGCACAGCGAATGTTAATGAATAAAGCTAGTGTTTAAACAAATGCAGAAATAAAAACTTTTTCAAATTTTCATAGAAAAAATTGCGGGGTAAGTAATATATCCGATGAACTGATTTTTCCTTTTTGGAATTTGGATTTTCGGAAACATTTACTCGGTAGATGGCGCTGATGGCGAGACTGGTGCGTTAAGAAATGAAATCGATTGAAAAAAGAAATTCTTGATTGCCTTGATTCTATTTACTTCTTCATATAAAGTTGTTAATTCTTCTTTTTCGCAGATTTTTAATTTCTTCAAACCATCCTCCTGCCTTCCTTTTCTCTTTTTGTCTTTCTGTCATCTTGCTCTTCACAGCTGTCGATAGAAAAGTAACTATATCTTCATTTTTTCTTCTTTAATCGCCAATTTCTCCATCTTTCTCTTGTTTCCTTCCGAATTTTCACTTCTCTTCACTCTATTACCTCTCTGTGATCCTGATCTTTTTATTTGTCTCTTTTTTAATTACATTTTTCTCCAACGCTTCCAGTTTCTTGCCCTTTCTTTCTGGATTTTTAATTTCTACAAACCTCCGGCACTTTCTTTTTTATCTTTTCGTCCTGCTTCTCTTTTTATTTATTTCGATAAAAAAAAGTTTCTTCATTATTTTAAAAGCGATTTTTTTCCTTTATTTAGTATTTTCTTCCACCCTTTCTGTTCGTTGCCTTTTCTTTCCAGTCCGTTTTCAAAGTTTTTTTTAAACTCGCGCCTTGTCGTCTTCCTCTTTTCACTTTTCGGCGAGGAATGTTCTATTGGCCAATTGGAGATAAGAAGAGGACGTTGTGGATGACGGAAAAAGCCCATCGCCATCTTTGCAATCACACCATCGATACTGGTTCAACGAGAACCCTCTTTTAATTTGACGAAAGGCCCCTTCAATCTGCAAAAGCAAGTTGGGGCCCAAAATATTGAAGATTCGTACCTTTTCGAAAATGGAAAAGGGCAAACGGCAAAAGTCATCTACCAGAGCATGGCTTTAGCACTATAAAAAAAATTGAGAAGGTAAGGGCGGCTGTGGAGAGAAGTCCTTGGTAGCCAATTGGACGTCATCTCTTCTTCTTGGATTTTTCAACAGAAAACCCCAAATAATTTGTAACTTACATTCATTCCACAGAAGCTTAGAGGCCAAAATTTAGCTTCTAGCCTTGTAGGTCCTTAGTTTTACGAAAATGGAACCGCACAAGGAAGTAAAGTCATCTCTGAAGAGTAAGTGCAAACAAAGCTTGATTTTTCTACTGCAAAAAAAATTGAGAGAGTAAGAATGGCCGTGGAGAGAACTCCTTAGTGGACATGTAGACGCCCACCTCTTCTTCTTGGATTTATGAACAGGAAACTCTAATGAATTTGTAAGTTACAGATTACAAGCATTGACAAAGGCGAAGTACTGGTTGGATAAGACCTGAATATCCCGATCAATACCTTCAGGGCAGAAGAAGGAAGCCCTTTTTCAACTTCGCAATTACACCATTGATTTTGGTTTAACAAACGTTGCTTTAGCCCATCAAAGGTCCTTTCATTCTGCAAAAGCAAGTATTTGGGGCCTAGAACATTAGCTTCCGGTGTTTACGTTTCCCAAAATGGAAGTCCACGATCAAAAACGTTCATCACCCAAGCAAGTTTCTGAGTCCCCATTTAATTCGACTTTGCAAGAGAAGGTGGAAGAGTTTCCTATAAAGTTCAAGCAGTAATATAGAGAGTGTTCTGGATGATTAATTTCTGGATTAAACGAGAAATGCAAAGAACAGAATATCTGAAGAAATTACGTATTCCAGAAGATACGTTGAGACATGTTATGAATGCAGCGTGTCCTCGAGCACAAGAATGTATCGAACACGACATTTAAACGACGATATAAAAAAATAACTCTCGTTTTTAATTTATAATTTGAAACGCTGCAACAAGAATTCAAAAGTGATTCAACTTTGCTTGAATTAAACTTTGCTCGTTAATTTGAGTTTCCCATTTTGTTCTAGCTCACTGATTTTGTTCATTGATCCGCACTCGAAGGAGGAGGAGGCATGTTTAATCCTAAACTCGTTTTCAAGGTTGCAAAAAGCCCTGTTCAGGCAAAACCTCTTTGTTCCCTCAATAATAATTAATAAATCACACTCACACACACACTCATGCAAGTCCAATTCTTTCCTTCGCCGTCTAAAAACAAAAACTAATTAATAATGCACAACTAAACAAATTGAGCCGAAGGTTACCGCAGCGCTTTTTCCCCCCTTTTTTTCCTTCGGCCACGTTTTTGATATAAGACAGTTTTAAATAAAGTTCACCTTGAGATTTATAATTATAATTACACGTAAAGGTACGTATTTATAATTAGTTTACGACGTGCGTGTTGATAACGAGCCGCTCGAAATAAATCTCTAAAATAGCGCATAAATAGGAAACGTATTAATCTCGCAGAGGATTTATTAAGTTGGTTAACACACACGTCCGAATTGCATCTGCTAACGCTTGCGTCTACTAAAATTATAAACAACAAATATTTTCCGGGCTTATTAGCGCCCCCTTGCAAATCCCCGCGTCCTTATTGAGCGCAAACAAAAACTACAAGTAAGTATTCGAAGGAGAAGAAGAAGAAGAAGAAGAAATTTTCAGCGCGCGTACCTTCCTTGAAACACATACATGCAGGTGTGCAACTTCGTGTTATGGTAAATAAATAGACTCCGCCATGAATTATTCATCTTATAATAAACGCTGTAATTTGCGTACGATTAATGGGGCGATTAACGTAATTTGTCGTTATTTAAAATCAGACTCTAAAACCGTTTTAATTATGTTTATATTCATTTATCATTACGTCCGCGCGTTGTAAATTTCATGGCCCCGTGAAAATTCCTGCTACCATCCTGCGTTCGTTAGGCTCCAATTATACACCTGGACGGTATAACTCGAACGGCAAACAAATTCATTAGAATTAAAAAAGAAAAAAATCGGTGTTGCTATACGACACGGTTTGCTTGTAAGTGCGAACTAATAAAATGTAGGTCTTTTATTTATTATGTACTTGTTCCATGAAAATGCTTTCTCCACGTCCTACAAACCTTTGTGTGTACATACACATAAATGTGTTTTGGTATCAAATTTATGTTGTGGTCGGTTCGGGACAGTTGCGCTCCTGCACAGTTTTTCGCTTTTCGCCCTTCTCTTTCTTCATTAGGTTTTCAAATATCTCTATTTGACGTCTTCTTCTTTTGGTTCCTCTTTCTTAATTTCTTCTTAAATTTCCTTTTAGGACTTTTGCTTTTTTAATTCTTCTTCTCTTTCGTAACCTGACATTCTGGTTTCAGTACTCTTCTTCTCTTGGATTTCCTCTTTTGATTTAACTTCACTTTCAAAAGTGGGTTCTAGATCTACGGACGTGTGTTCTAGTATATATTTATATTCAACACTACTTGAAACTTTAATAACAACTGAAAATGAACGGATGAACAATATAAAATCAATAAATAATAAGGCTTTGGATGTGTTTCCGACAATAAGCTACACGGAAGGATTGTGTGTGTGCTTCCGACAATAAGCTGCACAGAAGGCTTTGGATGTGTTTTAGATTGATTTGTTTTTATTTTTACTCAGTAAATCTCAATTTTGCTATAAAATTGCTGTAACTTTAATCCGATTCAAGTATCATTATATTTTTAACCAAATCAATATTGTACAAAGCGTTCATAAATGACTGAAAGGCGTTTGTATTTAGCGCGCAAATGTTTGTCATTTTTTACCCCACACCGTTGGAACAAAAGACGATAGGTTGTGTAATAAATTTCAGCCATTTGAGAAAGTCAATCGTATTTTTTATTGGTTGTTTTTTTTTCGTCCAAAATAAAACAGAAGAAAAACAAAAACAAAAAACCGTCAATCGTAAAACGTAATCGTAATTTTTTTTAAGGAAACATTCGTGTTTTATTTCTTTTTTCTTTAACCGAAATCAAAATAATAAAAGACTTGTCGACTTCAAAGCTAACTTAGAGAAAGTCGATCGTGTTTTGTATTTCTGCATTTTTTGTCAAAAGTGAACGAGATAAAAAAAATTTAATAAAAGACGATCGATTGTATAACGAACGTCAATTTTTGGAAGAAAGTTGCACACGTTTTGTTCCTCGCTTCAAAAAATAAACAAAATAGATATAAAACGGTCGATTTCTTTTCTTTTCTTTTTTGGAAAAGTCGATCGTGCATTTGTGCCTTTTACGTCCAAGCTAGAACAAAAGACGATCGTTTGTAAAACATAAGAAAATCGTGTTTTATTTCCTTCGATTCAAAGCGAATCAACGATCGATTTTAAATCAAACTTCAACTTTTTTTAGAAAAAGTCGATCTTTCTGCCTTTTTCGTCAAAAGTAAAGGAGAGAGAGAAATAAAACAAAAGACCATCGATTATATAACGACCATCAATTTTTTTTTTTTAAAGAACGTTAAACGCATTTTGTTTCCTTATCGTTCGAGGTAAAACAAAAGACGATCGATCGTAAAACAAACGTATTTTTTTTTTTTTTTTAGAAAAAGTCGATCGTGTTCTTTCTGCCTTTTTCGTCAAAAGTAAAAGAGAAAGAGAGAAATAAAACAAAATACCATCGATTATACAACGAACGTCAATTTTTTTTTGAAGAACGTTGTACGCGTTTTGTTTCTTTATCGTTCGAGGTAAAACAAAAGACGATCGATCGTAAAACAAACGTATTTTTTTTTTTTAGAAAAAGTCGATCGTGTTTTGACTTTCTGCCTTTTTCGTCAAAAGTAAAGGAGAAAGAAAAATAAAACAAAAGACCATCGATTATATAACGAAGGTCAATTTTTTTTTTAAGAACGTTGTACGCGTTTTGTTTCTTTATCGTTCGAGGTAAAACAAAAGACGATCGATCGTAAAACCAATGTATTTTTTTTTTTTTTTTTAGAAAAAATCGATCGTGTTCTGACTTTCTGCCTTTTTCGTCAAAAGTAAAGGAGAAAGAGAAAAATAAAACAAAAGACCATCGGTTATGTAACGAACGTCAATTTTTTTGAACGCGTTTTGTTTCTTTCTCGTTCGAGGTGAAACAAAAGACGATCGATTGTAAAACTGATTCAGTTTTCTTTTAAAGAAAATCGTGTTTTGTTTCCTTTCGGCTTCTTCTTCGATTTTCTATTTCGAAATCTACATTCTCATTTTAAATTTATCTTCTAGCCAGTCATTTGTTTCGAACCTATGACGCCATCATCATTTTTCTGTCAAATCGTAACCTATATTTCTCCCCTTGCGTTATCTTTAAATGGCGGATATTTAATAAAAGTTACCAAATATTAATCCCGACCTCCATTATTAGACATAGACGTGCTCGATTTATTTCTATTTGACTTCGATTACATCTGTAGGTACTCGATTTTATTTGTATTCAATTATATTTGTACTCGATTGCATTAACTTTTTGAGTACATTTGTAATCACTTCACTACTTCCGTACTCATTAGCTCAAAATACGTCCAACACAGACGGAAGGCTTTAGTTGTACTTCCGACAATAGGCTGCACGGAAGGATTGTGCGAGTTGCTCCTGACAATTGGGTGCACAGGAGGCTCTAGTAAGAGTTTCCGACTATAGGCTGCATAGGACGCACTGAAGCTAAAACGGTCAACTTGTTCCTTTCGTAGGACTTTTTCGTAGTGGAAGTGAACTGACTCTGACTCTGATTGGTTGAAATACGTAATCGAATCACCGATGATCAGAGCTGTATCTCATTCGTCAAGGGGTTTACTCTGGCAGTTGTCTTAGCGACCAAATTTGAAAGTGCGATCTTATTTGCGGACCAATCATGGTCGAATGCAGTTTCACTTTAAATTGTCAAGGGGCGGCCTAAATTTTGTTTATTTGTGACTATCGTCAACGTTGCTTTGTTACACAAATATTAGTTAACGCTTCGCCCGTATTTGTTTCTTTGACATTGTCTGACGTTATCCATCTTACGTTTCTCGACGACTGTCAATTTGTTGTTTCAGCTTTGTGGTCTGTCACTTTCTGCTTTGTGATCTTCAATTTTTTCACCGATGTCTTAATTTCTGAATCCTCATTTCGTGTATTATACTTGACTTTTCAACCTTTTTCTTCATCAGTCTGCTTCAGTCTTTAAGTTTCAAAGCATCTTCTTTTTTTTGGTTCCTCTTGCTTAATTTCTTCTTGAATTTCCTCAAACTCTTCGTCTTCTAGGACTTCTGCTTTTTAGAAATTGTTTCTCTATTTCGTTAGCTGACATTCCGGTTTAAGTATTCTTCTTCTACTTTGTGTGTCTTCTCTTGGATCTACTCTCTTTCTTTAACTTCAATATCAATAGCTTCTTTTGGCTTCGGTGGCCCTCCAATTGCTCATTTTCTATTTTGTGATCTTCAATTTCTTCACAGATATTTTAACTTCTGAATCCTCATCTACTATAATTACTATAATTTCGTCTTTTATACTTGGCTTCTCATCATTTTCTTCATTAGTCTATTTCAGGTTTTATTTTGTCTTTAGGTTTCAGTGCGTCTTCTTCCTTTGGTTCCTGTTTTTTAATTTCTTCTTGAATTTCTTGAGGCTCTTCGTCTTTGACGATTTCAGCGTCTTTTAATTCTTCTTCTTTTTCACAAGCTGGAATTCTTTTTCTTTACGTGTCTTCTCTTGGATTTGCTCTTTTCGTTTAGCTTTAGCTTCAATATTTGGTTCTAAATCTTTGAGTTTCTCGTTTGCGAAGACTTTTTGAGCACTGGAACTTTATCTATTATAACTTCGTCTCTTACACTTGGCTTTCTTTTCTCTAGATAACTAGAGAAGTCCTAAATGCGAAACACGCTGAGGACATTCAAGAAGAAAACCTGAATAATCAGAAACCAAAAGAAGAAAACCTGAATAATCAGGTTTTCTTCTTTTGGTTTTTCTTTCTTAATTTCTTCTTGAATATCCTCTGCCTGATTCGCATTTAGGACTTCCGAGTTTTTTTAATTCTCCACATCTTTCTTTCTTTTCAGCTGGAATTTAGGATTCAGGATTTCGTCCCTCGCCTCGTCGTTTATTTTGCACATATGCCTCTCCTACCTCTAACTCTTTTTTTTTCTTTTGTAATTTTACTCTGAATAGTTTGCTTGTATCTTTTGTAAGTTTCTCAGATATTTCCTTTTCTTTTGGGCTGTCTTTAAGCACAGTTTGTTTGTTTGTTTCTTTATCTTTTTGGCTTCCTGTGGTTTTACTTTTGCATCGTTGTGGCCTTCTGGTTTTATTTTCTCAACTCTTGCATCCTCTTGGCTTTCTTTGTTTTTCCAACTTCCATTTTAGTGCTTAGTTTCTAGCCTGTTTTCTCTGCAGACTTTTCAGGAACTACCTCAATTTTTAGTTTCTCTTTCTATCGTTGCAGTTTCTTCGAGGTATTGTTTTTCTTCTTCAAGAGTTTCTGGAGCTGCTCGTTTCTTTTTCAGGTTTTGTTTTTTTTATTTTTTGACAACTTCATCTTCGATCGTAATGGGTTTTCAGCCTTTATTTCTTTTTAATCTTTGACATATTTAATTTCTTTTTCGCTTTCTTCCAGAAATTGTTTTAGATCGACTTTTTCAATAAGTTTCTGCGGGTTCTCATCTTTTTTCTTCACTAAGTCTTTTTCTTTCGTGACTTTTTCATCTTCAACATCTTATTTTTGATTTTGGTCGCCTATAGGTTTCACTTTCTCTTTGTTACCTTTATAATTTCTTTGACTTAGGTTGGTTTCTGATCTATGTCGTCCCTAACTTCCACATCTTGTTCTTGTTCCAGCTTTTTGATTCCATACCTATTGGTTTTTGATCTTTATCGTCTGTGGATTTCACTTTCTTTTCTATATCTTCTTGTTCTTCCACCTTTTTTAATTTCTTTGTCTACTGCTGGTCGATTTTTGTTTTTCGTTACTGTCTTCCTCTACGTCTTTTTTTCTTCCACCTTTTAAATTGCTTTGCCTCCTATGTTGGTTTCTCTTTGTTATGCGTAATTACGTTTATTTTCTATCGTTCAAACTTCTTTAAGTCCGATTCTCTTAGCAGGGGCAAAAAAACGACGTGAATAAGTCTTTTGATGGGTAGATGGCGCTGCGGTATCTGAAGTTAAATAGCTGTTGCTGACAGTTCCGTGAAGATTTTAAAATAATTTCAATGTTTATACAGAAAAGTTCGTTTTTAAAAACAGCACAAACTCTGAGATAAATTACAATTTTTAATAAAGATTTAAAAGCTAAAAATACTCACGTCTCCGTGACTGTTAGAAACGTATCCAATTTCGCAGACTGATTTTAACACAAAATGGAAAATTAACTGGGGCGCAACAGGCACACAGTCGTAACCGGATTTTTTCCCCGCCAGTTCCCAACACCTGGCCAACCAAGTGGTAATTGTTTAAAAACCGCTTAATGTCAATGAAACTGTAAACTACAAATGCAATTAAATAGTTTTTGCCGCCGCGTTAGCGTGGATTACAATTTAAATAACAATGACATTAATCACTCATTAATTGTACATAATTTACTGCGTTCGTTGCGAATGATTACAGTGTTACGACATGCTCGTATTTGCTGGTTTCGCGAACAATCACTACTTAGAAGTTATGTTGTACACGCGATAGGAAAACTAATTCGACTAATTATACCGGGAATACGGCGATTAAAATATTCGGCAAACAGGATGTTCCAGTGATATGACGACTTTCCCATTCGTTAGATTTCATTGAAAGAAATCGAAATCTCTGTTGTATTTCAATTAATTTCATTAATTTCTTGTCCTAATTGCTGACTGATTCTTTTTCGTTGCACTGGTTATAAGGAGAAAAGGACAAAGTGTACGTTTCCAGGAATTATCCAAAGGATAATGAATCCATTTAAAATTTAAAAACGATCTCCAATCTGTCTTCAAATCATATACACATTCGCTTCAGTCATATTGCGATCACTAAACGTAATTCAAACCAATTTTTTAAATCATTAAAAAGAATGACTCTGCCTCTGATGTATAACATACGTCACATGATTCACACGATTCATATGATTCATTAAACATAGATTTTCTGTAAATATTCCCCTAGTGGTATTCCAGTCTTTAGGCTATAAAATTAATAACAATAATTACAACAATTTAATAATTGATCAATTCAGAGGAAGAGGAATTAAGTATTCATATATGCATAGCTCTTGGAAGTAATAAAAGTAAGGAATTTTCTAAATCGGAAAAATATAAATCATGTTGAATAATACAAACGCTAAGAGGAATCCCAGTGTTTATGATTGATACTTAGAAAGTTAGAATTCTCGTAAATTGGCTCATACTAAATAAAATTGAAGCTCTGCGATGGCGTTCCGTGTTTTTCTCCCGATTGAAATCATCACTGCGAGTAAAAGAAAATAATTTTTCGAAGCTCAGAAAAATTGGGCACCTTTGACTTTTGTAAATTTGCTTTAATTTCAACAATCAAAATCAATTTTATCACCTAACGAATCCTTTCATCCAGTTGGCTTTGGATTGCGTTCACCTGTAAATGATCGTGTGCCGCTTTATTCTTTTTCTTCAACCGAAGTAGTCCAATGTCAAATTTTTGACAAGCAACTTCATATTAATTAAAAATAGATGATAGGCAACAAAACACTTTTTTTATTGGGGCATAGTTTCGATCGAGGAGGCAAAGGAAATTAGCAATATTTCACTAGAGCGGCATTTCCTTTTTATATGAGAAATTCGTAGCCTACTAGATGAATATCATTTATGCTCATCCGATACTGCAGGTTTAAGAATAATTCACTTAAACTACTTAATTAAAATTGTTGTTAATGTAATGTAAATAATTTAATAAAGAAGGTCGAAGAGAGGAGGGGGATGAAGGGGTAAAACTGCTGTGGCCCGAAACTCACAATTCGCTTTTTTCGCTTAAGTAAGAAAAAATTGCCCCAAGCTTGTGACTTCGAAAGGTGCAAAGAACTGAAAAAACGAAAAGACGATCGAAGATCAATTTTTTTTTAATATATTCATCTACAAAAAGCGTTTGACATTTGCAAATAATTTTATTTACTTAAGGCCCCCACCCCAATACCCAGCGACATCTCTCGACGCTCCTCTTAATAAATATTTTTCGATGGCCACCGCTTTTCAACTGTTTCGAGGGCCATTTATATGTAGATATCGTAAAGTGATAATTACCTAAACGCTTAAATGAAAGTCGACCGGTTTCATTCGTTTTCTTTTATTTCTTAAGGGCGTAACGGAAATCAAAGAAATTCTCCAAATTTGTTGATTGCCTCTCGTTATTTATTTTTTTTATTGGAGGAATTAATTAGTATATTTTTTCTTATTCTCTTATTCTTATTGTTTCTGTGATTGCGACGAAGAAAAATGCGCAGAATTTAAGTTAAGCGAACAGGCGAACGAAACACGTTTCCTTTTTTCGTTTTTGTGTTCCTTTTTGGGAATAAAAGTGCCAAAATCGATCGCCTCTTGAAACAACGAACGAATAGAATTCCTTAAAAAATTATACTTCACGCTTTTTTTGACATTTTTCGTAAATAAAAGACGTTCGATCCATATTCGTTTTTTTCTTTGTTAAATTCTCCTAAGAAAGTCACGATAATAGAAAATTCCCTTCTCTTTCACGCGCATACAGTCGATCATCTTTTGTTTGTGTCCTTTTTTTCTTTTCGTTTTCCTTTCGGCAACGAGAAAAGTCGAAATTCGCTGTGAAATCGATCGTCTTTTGTTTTCGTTTTTGAGACAACAAACGAATAGAATAACAATAAAAATTTTTATTCGTTTTTTTTTTTTCGTTAAGTTTTCAAACGTCCCCTTCTTTCTCATTTTCATACAGTCGATCGTCTTTTGTTTCTTTTCTTTTCGTTCAATTTTTGCATTTTTCGGAAAAATAATTCCGGGAAATGAAAGACGATCGTTTTTCTTTTGTCAACTTTTCAAACGTTCCTTTCTTTTTCATGTTCATACAATCGATTGTCTTTTGTTTCTGTTGTTAAACGATCTACTTTAGGAGAAAAGTCGCAATTCGCCGCGAAATCGACCGTCTTTTGTTTTCATTTCTGAGGCAATCAACGAATAGAACAACGATAAAAAATTTGATTCGTTTTTTTTTCGTTCAATTTTCAAATGTCCTTTTCTTTTTCGTGTCCATACACTTGATCGTCTTTTGTTTCTATTGTTTTCGTTCTAGGCAAAGAGGAAAGTCGAAATTCGCCGTGAAATCGATCGTCTTTTGTTTTCGTTTCTGAGGCAATCAACGAATAGAATAATAAATATGAATAGAATAACAATAAAAAACTTTCTCTTTCTTTCTCACGTTCATAGAGTCGATCGTCTTTTGTTTCTATAGTGTCTTCGTTCTACTTCGTTTTAGGCAAAGAAGAAAGTCGAAATTCGGCGTGAAAGCGATCGTTTTTGTTTTCGTTCCGTACAATCGAGCGTCTTTTGTTTCTATTGTTTTTGTTCAACTTTGTTTCAGGCAAAGAAGAAAGTCGAAATTCGCCGTGAAATCGATTCTTTTGTTTTCGTTTTCGAGGCAATGAACGAATAGAATAACAAAAAAAAAAATATGACGCTTTACGAAGAATTTTTCGGAAAAATAATTGCAGAGAATAAAAGACGATCGATTTCTTGTTCGTCCTCGAATCGAAAATTATCTAAATCTAGTCGACCGTCTTTTGTTTCTAAGTTGTTTGTCTTCCCCCTCCTGGGCGATGGGAGAAATCAAAATTTGTTGTAAAATCGATCGCATCTTGTTTTTGTTTTTGAGGCAATCCAAGAATAAAACCATTTATGGCATTTTTCGGAAAAACTTATTCAACAGAAAATAAAAGACGATCGATTTTCGTTCGTTTGTTGATGTTCTTTGAAGGAACAAACGAATAGAAATTCATTAAAAAGAATATTTTTCATTTTTCTTGTTTTTCGATCGATTTTTCGTTGAGTTCTTCGGGAAGTAATGAGCGCCGAAAGTTCTCTTGTGTTTCACTTGCGCACAGCCGATCGATCGTCTTTTGTTTTTATGTTTTTTCTTGTCCTCCTTGCGGGCGATGAGAGAGTTTGAATTCGTTCGTATTTTGTTATTGTTTTCAAGGCAATAAAAGAATGGAAGCATTTTTCAGAGAAATTCTAACAGAAAATAAAAGGCGATCGAATTTTCTTCGTCTTTTGTTAACTTCTCTTGAGGAAATGACGCAAGTCGAACGTTCTCTTCTCTTTCGTGCACGTGCATACCGTCGATCGTCTTTTGTTTCTTCCTTCTTTTTTCTTTTTTTTTTGATCTGCTTTCAGCAATGAGAAAAGTCGAAACTCGCTGTAAAATTGATCGTCTTTTTATCTTTTTTCTTGTCCTCCTTGCAGGCGATTAGAGAGTCTGAATTCGTTGTAAAATCGTTCGCATTTTGTTTTCGTTTACGAGGCAATAAAAGAATAGAAGCGTTTTTCAGAGAAATTCTAACAGAAAATAAAAGGCGATCGATTTTTATTCGTCTTTTGTTAAGTTCTCTTGAGTAAATAACGCAAAACGAACGTTCTCTTCTCTTTCGTGCATGTGCATATAGTCAATCATCTTTTGTTTGTTCCTTTTTTTTTGTTTTTACCTTTCGGCAATGAGAAAAGTCGAAATTAGCTGTGAAATTGATCTGATCGTCTTTTGTTTTCGTTATTGAGGTCAACAAACGAATGAAAACAATTTTCCGGGGAAAATAACCAGAGAAAACAAAAGATGATCGATTTTCATACGTTCTTTGTCGTTCTGTCGAAGAACTTACGAAGATCGAACGTTCTCTTCTCTTACGATCGCCGTTTGTTTCTGCCTCTTTCTTTTTTGTCCTCCTTTCGGCAATGAGAAAAATCGAAATTTGTTGTGAAATCGATCGCCTCTTGTTTTCGTTTCTGTGACAATAAATGAACAATTGAATTTCTTTTAAGAAAAAGTCTACTTTTTGGCATTTTTCCGAAAGATAATTGCGGAAAATAAAAGACGATCGATTTTATTCGTCCTTTGTTGCTATCTCCAAGAAGTTACGAGAATCGAACATTCTCTTCTCTTATGATCGTCGCTTGTTTCTGCCTCTCTTTTTTTGTCCTCGTTTCGACGATGAGAAAAATCGAAATTTGTTGTGAAATCGACCGCCATTTGTTTCTGAGGCAATGAATGAATAAATAGAATCCCTTAAGAAATATTCAACTTTTCGGCATTTTCCGGAAATTTTAATTACGGAAAACAAAAGACGATCGATTTTTATTGTAACGAGAGTTTTGTTTTTTTTTAATTTTTAACAACTCTCGCCGTGAAATTTGGACGACACGTCTTAGCTTTACCATAAAACAGTTGATGAACAAATTTGAAAATCACCAAGAAGCAACGAGAATCGAAAATTCCCTTTTGTTTATTTTTCGTTCGTTGTCGAAAAGGGCCTTGCTTTTTTTATGGAAACAATTGCTACAACAAACATTCGAGATATTTTTGCTTTTTCTTTCGTTTGAGGAAGAAATAAGAAGAATGCTGCGAAAGCTGACGGTTTTCTACAGTACGATCGAGAATCCTTAGAAAAAAATTAATAAACGACAAAATTGAATTAAATCGTGCTAAAAGCCAATTTTGCTAAAAGCCAATTTTGATCGATCGATCGTCTTTTGTTTCCGTCTTTATTCTTTTTGTTTCGACGAAGAAAAGGCTCTTGTTTTCGTCGAAACGATTGCCAGAAGGATTTGTGACTTTTTGCATTTTCGTTTGGCGAAGGAAGAAGAAACAATGCGCGAGAGATGGCGAACTTTCTACAGAACGATCGATAAATCAACTACATAATAAAAGGTGGGGCCCGCTCGTCTAATGGTCGTATTGCATGTTGACAAATTTGTTAACGATTTTGTTACAATGAATGTTGATTGGCTGAATTGACAGTTCTCGCTCACTTCGTAACAAATTCGCTACGAGAAATGTGACCGTCTAAACCGGGCTTTAGAAGCAAAAACTAAATAAATAGCAAAATTAAAATTAAATTAAAATTCAAAGCTGCGCAACGTCATTTTTGTATGAGGCAGTAAAGTCAACGAGAATTAAATTTAAAATGTTATAATTCACTTTGCAAGTGCAAATTTTTTAGGCCCATTTCTTTTTCACATGCCTGTACAACAAACGATCGTCTTTTATTTCTGCTTTCTTTTTTTTTTTCGGTCTTTCGGCGAAGAGAATGCTTTTGTTTTTATAGTAGCAATTGCTAGAAAATTTAGTGATTTCTTGATTCTTGTTTTTCTTTTTCGTTTGGCGAAGAAAAAAGAAAAATGCTATACTACAATACGTTTGAAATTTTAACTAATAAAGGGTGGTTCTAAAAACAAACCGGCTCGTCTCGCTAACATTAGAATAAATCACGTTGAAAGCTGCAGCTTCATTTTTGAGTAAGCGATATTCACTTTACTAATAATTTTAAGCTAAACGATAATTCAATCTTCAACAATAAAAAGTGAAACGATTTTAAGATGGTACACTTTTGCTTCTGAATTTACAACGCGCATAAATAAACATACCTTATTTAATAGGAGTAATTCACTTTTCATTTAAGACGTATTTACACCGACTAGAATAATTACACCGACGAAAGCGAAATTTATATTTCCTTTTAAATAGAACAGGATCAATCTAGAGTAAGGACGGTTTTAATAACTTCATTCAGGATCGGGTTTTATTACAACTAAATTTATAATCACGACTTCATATACATCTTCGTGTTACATTATGTTGAACATGTAATTATTTCTGTTATCATCATCATTTAGCATTCATTAAAACCTGAATTCCCCACACAAGAAACCATAATTGAAGTCAATTTTTTTCTTCAAATCTAGCAAAAGTAATAATTTTTACGTACGTTTAGTTAACAAATACGAATCGTTTCGATGGTAAATTGAGCCGACCGACGGATGGACCCACCGAATTGTAACGCCGGCAACAATACTAAAGATAACGACGTAAATAAATAATATTTGCGAAATTTCTCGTCAGTGATAATGATAAGAGTCTGTTACTGCGTTTCGCCATAATAACAATTAAAAAAAAAAAAAAAACGAAAATAGCGCCCCGAACTCACTCAAAAATTGCGACCTCAAAACAATACAAACCAACTATTAAATTCTGACTAAATTAAGCCGACCCTTTCGGCTCACACTTCCCTGTTCAAAATTTTGAATTCGTACCTTCACTTATTTTTTTTTTTTATTGAATAGAAATTTTCTTCTTGTTTTTCGATTGAGTTGGGTTTGATTTTAAGGGAAGTGTTTGAGGGGGGGAAACGTCGGTATTAGAAAAGTGAATTGTACTCACCACCAAGACGACGTGATGGGGGTGACGAGCAGTAGGTAGACGGGCACGAGCACGGCGTGCATGTCCGCGCACTCACTGCACCCAGGCGAGCCCCATGACTGGCGGAGCCGCGTGAGGCGTCCGCTCACCGGCTCACCTGGCCAGCGTCGCATGCGCAAGCTTCGGCCCGACCCTACCTGACCCGCTTTGACCCCCTGGGTACGACCCATAACCCCCTCGAAACGTTTCCCAAATTTCGTTTGCGCGCTGTCCTAATTTTGCTTCCTCTTTGATTACAAGCTGGAATTATTTTCAAATTCTTTTTTGCAAGGAAATCCAGTTGGTAATCAATTTAATAGATACAATTTAATAATCGGTCTTGAAGAAGGCGTTAATATAACCGAAACATCGAAAAATAATATCCAGTATCAAGTTGTCCTGTTTCGACGAGTTACACATCGTCTTCTTTTTTTTTCTGACGAATATGTCCCGACTAGTTTCAGCTTCACCATCTTCAGGGAATTTTTAGACTCTTGAAAGTGGAGAAAGCCGAGCCCACCCTAAATTTACGTTCGTCAGAAGAAAAAAGAAAATAACAAATGAACAATCAGAAATTTGTTTCACTGTCACTTTTTTTTAATTGACCGTGAAAATTGTGAACAAGAAAGACAGTTAAGTTTCATTATTAATTTTGTTTCCTCTACTCGGCGATCAGAAAAGTCGAAGTTCGCCGTGAAATCGATCGCCTTTTGTTTTCGACGAAGACGTCATTTTTTGGAAAAATAATTGCAATAAACAGAAGAAGAATCGAGAATTCTCCTTCGCTTGTATACAGTCGATCGTCTTTTGTTTCTGTGTTTTTTTTTTGGTCTCTTTTAGGCAACGAAGAAACTCGAAATTCACCATGAAATCGAGTGTCTTTTGTTTCAGATTTTGGAACAATAAAGAATCGATTTCCAAAAGACAATAATTCTTTACGAAGACGTCATTTTTTGAAAAAATAATTGAAATAAACAAAAGAAGAATCGAGAATTCTCTTCACTACTTCTGTTCCTGACTTTTTTCTATGCCTCTTTTGGACGACGAGGCAAAGCGAAATTCGTTTTAAAATCGTTCGAATTTTGTTTTTATTTATGAAACGATGAAAGAAAAGAAAAAACTCTTTCGGAAAAACTATTACAGAAAACAAAAGACGATCGATTCTTTATTGTTTTCTTAAGAAAGTATCGAGAATCGAAAACTCTCTTCCGTTTCCCATATATACGGTTGACCGTCTTTTGTTTTTATTTTTTGTCCTCCTTTCGGACGACGAGAAAACTTCAAATTCGCTATGAAATCGATCATCTTTTGTTTTCGATTTTGAAACAATAATGAATAGAATTCCAAAAAATAATATTTCTTTTGCAATTGCAATTAACAAAAGAAGAATCGATATTTCTCTTTTCTTTTGTTCCTATCTTTCTTCTATCCCCTTTTTAGGAGTCGAAAGAAGTCGAAATTCGTTGTAAAATCAATCGAATTTTGCTTTTGTTTTTGAGACAATAAAAGATTAGAAAGAAGCACTTTTCCGAAAAATTACAGAAGAAAATAAAAGACGATCGATTTTTATTCGTTTCTTGCATAAGGAAATGACCAAAATCGAATGTTCCCTTCTTCTTGACTTGTATACCGTCGATCGTCTTTTGTTCCTGTCCTTTTTTTGTCTCTTTTCGGTAACGAGGAAAGTCGAAATTCGCCATGAAATCGATCGTCTTTTGTTTTCGTTTTTGAAATAATAAAGATTGGAATTGCAAGAAAACAATATTTCTTTACGAAGACGTTATTTTTTGGAAAAATAATTGCAATAAACAAAAGAAGAATCGAGAGTTCTCCTTCACTTGTATACAATCGATCGTCTTTTGTTTCTGTCTTTTTTTTTGGTCTCTTTTAGGCAACGAGGAAACTCGAAATTCGGGAAAAATAATTGGGATAAACAGAAGAAGAATCGAGAATTCTCTTCATTTCTGCTCCTAACTTTTTTCTATCCCCCTTTTGGACGGCGAGGGAAGTCGAAATTCGTTGTAAAATCGAACGAATTTTGTTTTTATTTCTGAAACAATAAAATAATAGAAAGAACACTTCACGAAAAAAAAAAAACTGTTCGAAAAATTATTACAGAAAACAAAAGACGATCGATTTTTCATTGTTTTCTTAAGAAAGTATCGAGAATCGAAAACTCTCTTCCGTTTCCCATGTTTATGGTTGACCGCCTTTTGTTTCTATTTTTTGTCCTCCTTTCGGACGATGAGAAAACTTCAAATTCGCTATGAGATTGATCGTCTTTTGTTTTCGTAACGAGAATCGAAAACTCCCATCTCTTCAACATGCACGCAGTCTTTTGTCGAAATTCGTTGTAAAATCGATCGAATTTTGTTTTCGTTTCTGAAACAATGAAAGAATAGAGAGAACTCTTTACGAAAAAAAAACACTTTCGAAAAAATTATTACGGAAAACAAAAGACGATCGATTCTTTATTGTTTTCTTAAGAAAGTGTCGAGATTTGAAAACTTTCTTCCGTTTCCCATGTATACTGTTGACCGTCTTTTGTTTCTATTTTTTGGTTCTACTTTCGGGCGACGAGAAAACTTCAAATTCGATATGAAATCGATCGTCTTTCGTTTTCGTTTTGGAGGCAAGAGACGAATACAGAATTTCTTTAAAAATAATAGTTTACGAAGACGTCATTTTTGGCAATTCTCGAAAAAATAGTAATAAGTCGAAATTCATCATAAAATCGATCGCCTTTTGTTTTCGACTTTGGAACAATAATGAATAGAATTCCGAGAAACAATATTTCTTTTGCAATCGCAATAAACAAAAGAAGAATCGAGAATTCTCTTCTCTTTTGTTCCTATCTTTTTTCTATCCCCCTTTTGGACGACGAAAGAATTGTTGTAAAATCGATCGAAGTTTGTTTTTGTTTTCGAGACAATAAAAGACTAGAAAGAAGTATATTTCCAAAAATAAAGGACGATCGATTTTTATTCGTTTCTTGCTTAAAGAAGTGACGAAAATCGAATGTTCCCTTCTACTTCACTTGCG
This sequence comes from Serrognathus titanus, assembly GCA_039766575.1. Taxonomy (NCBI): domain Eukaryota; kingdom Metazoa; phylum Arthropoda; class Insecta; order Coleoptera; family Lucanidae; genus Serrognathus; species Serrognathus titanus. The sequence continues at coordinate 62,126,488 of CM077914.1, forward strand.
TACCGTCGATCGTCTTTTGTTTCTGTCTTTTTTTTTGGTCTCTTTTAGGTAACGAGGAAAGTCGAAATTCGCCGTAAAATCGATCGACTTCTGTTTTCGTTTTTGGAACAATAAAGAATAGAATTCCAAAAAAACAATGTTTCGTTACGAAGACGTCATTTTTTGGAAAAATAATTGCAGTAAACAAAAGAAGAATCGAGGATTCTCTTCTCTTTTGTCACTGTCTTTTTTGTATCCCCGTTTTGGACGACGAAAGAACTCTAAATTCGTTTTAAAATTGATCGAATTTTGTTTTTGTTTTTGAAGCAATAAAAGATTAGAAAGAAGCACTTTTCCGAAAAATTACAGCAGAAAATAAAAGACGATCGATTTTTATTCGCTTCTTGCATAAGGGAGTGACGAAAATCGAATGCTCCCTTCTCCTTCACTTGCATACAGTCGATCGTCTTTTGTTCCTGTTTTTCTTGTTGGTTTATTTTCGGCAACGAGGAAAGTCCAAATTCGCCGCAAAATCGATCGACTTTTGTTTTCGATTTTGAGACCCAATAAACGAACAGAATTCCCACTTTACGAAAAAACACTTTGGAAAGATTATTACGGAAAACAAAAGACGATCGATTTTTTGTCGTTTTTTCTTAAGAAAATGTCGAGAATCGAATATCCTCTTCCGTTTCCCAAGTATACAATCGACCGTCTTTTGTTTTCATTTTTTGGTCTGCCTTTCGGGCGACGAGAAAACTTCAAGTTCGCTATGAGATCGATCGCCTTTTGTTTTCGTTTTTGAGGCAAGAGACGAATAGAGAATTTCTTTAGAGATACTAATTTACGAACACGTGATTTTTGGCAACTTCACGAGAAAATAATTACAGAAAATAAAAGACGGTTGATTTTTGTTCGTCTTTTGTTGTTCCCTTAAAAAAGTAATAACAGTCGAAAACTTTCTTGCCTTAAGACGGTCGATCGTGTTTTGTTTCTGTCTCTGCTTTTTCTACTACTGTCGCCGATGTGAAAACTCGAAATTTGCTGTTAAGTCGATCGTCTTTTGTTTTCAGTTTCGGGACAAAAGAAGAATAGAATTTCTTTAGACATAATTATTTGCGAAGACGTCATTTTTTGGTCATTTTTCGGAAAAACAATTACAGAAAATAAAAGACTATCGATTTCTGTTCGTTTCTTGTTGTTCTCTTGGAGAAGTAACGAGAATCCAAAATTCTCCCCTCTTAAGATAATCGATCGTCCTTTGTTTTCTGTATATTTCTTTTGTCCTCCTTTCGGCGATGAGAAAAATCGAAATTCGCTATGAAATCGATCGTCTTTTGTTTTCATTTGGGACAATGAATGAATACAATTCCTTAAGAATGAGAATTTTTTTCTTAAGACGTCACTTTGACATTTTGGTCTTTTGTTTTTTCTACTACTGTCGACCGACTTTTGTTTTCGATTTTGGGGCCCAATAAATGAATAGAATTCCCAAAAAAAAAGAACACTTTACGAAAAAAAAAAAAATTATTACAGATTATTACAGAAAACAAAAGACGATCAATTTCTTTTCTTAAGAAAGTCTCGAGAATCGAAAATCCTCTTTCGTTTGCCATGTACACGGTCGACCGTCTTTTGTTTTCATTTTTTGTTCCGCGACGGGCGACGAGAAAACTTCAAATTGTTTTTTCTACTATTGTCGCCCATGAGAAAAACCGAAATTCGCTGTGAAATCGATCGTCCTTTGTTTTCGTTCTTGATAACATACGAATAGAATTCTTTTGGAAATAATTCTCTACGAAGACATCATTTTTGGCATTTTTCGGAAAAATAATTGCAAAAAATAAAAGACGATCGATTTCTGTTCGTTTCTTGTTGTTCTCTCGGAGAAGTAACGAGAATCGAAAACTCCCATCTCTATAACATGGGCGCAGTCTCTTGTTTCTATCTTTTTTTTCGTCGCCCTCCCTTCGGCGACGAGAAAAGTCGTAATTCGTTATGAAATTGATCGTCTTTTGTTTTCGTTTTTGGAACAACGAATGGAATAGAATTAAAACCTTTTTTTTGTATTTTGTAATAAAAAATAAAAACAAAAGACGATCGATTTTTCGTTGTTTTCTTAAGGTACCAACGAGAAACGAAATTTTCGTTCTCTTTCGCACGCACACAGTCGATTGTCTTTTGTTTATCTTGTCCTATTCTTATCCTCCAATAACGATTTTTATTCGTTTTTTTTTACGGAAGTAACGAACATTCTCTTTTCTTTCATACGTATCGAATCGATCGTCTTTTGTTTTGTTTTTTTCTTTTGGTTAAAAAAGGACGCTTGTTTTCGCGAAAATAATTGAAACAAAAATTTGTGATTTCTTGTTTTTTTTTTTCGTTCGGCGAAGAAAGAAGGAAAAATGCGAAAGATGACGACTTTCTACAAAACGATCGAAAATTCAACAAATAAAGGATGGTCCTGTATTATAAACATTTGACGTTGATGGATCAAACAAGTGAAAACCGCTACATGTTACCTAGCTGTCATTCGTAAACTGCTACCGGTTTTGAATTTGGCGCGCGGTTTTGATCGAATCCTATGCACTTAGCCAACTTCGTTCGCCGCCACTGATCTTGCCCCATTCCTAAGACCGGCTACCACCAACGCCTAGTCAAAGTGACGTTAGGCAACCAGACATGCGAGATTGATACATAAATGTAAAATCTCGTGGCGCAAATAGTTCCATTTTATTTTTTAATTTATGAATTGGATTCAAAAAAACTGTCGCCCACTTGTTGGTTGGCATCTGCGTTACCTCTTGGCAATGTTGGCAATGCCGTTGTTCGCTGTTCTCTGACCGTCAAAGAACTTTCTTTAGTAATTTCACTTTCCTTCGCTTTTCATTTATTACCTTGACTTTTTATTTTATGCATTAGCTTTTATTGAATTAAATTCAATGAGTGGTTTATTTAAAAAAAATAGTTTTTGAACTGCCACGGAATAAATGTTATATGTATTGTCACCAGATCTCGTGGCACCACCATCGAATTTGCGGGAAATTCAAAAATGGGCGACGATATTTCTGGCTCACCCGTTAGATTCGAATGTTACATAATTGTTTATGTTTTGAAAGACACATATTTGTGGATGTCATCCACAAATGCTTAAGAAATTATTTATTTCAAAGGGTTCTCTAGATGTTCCTCTGGAAGTGATTTATATACAGGGTGAATATAGATTCGTAGTAGAGTCACAAGCGTTTCTTTCTTTTGCTGTCGTAACCTCGAGCTGTGATAAATCAGCTCGTATATGTATACGCCGTTTTGTTTTGCCGACGGGGGGGGGGGGGGCAAATTGCGAAGGACGACGCTTCTCGAAACATATTCTTGAGAAAATATAATTATGATCCGTGTTAACAAGCCGAGCAGAAAAAGAAGAGCAAAACTTTGCGTGACATTAATTAAAGGTGGTGCGAGGATTTCGGTGACGCGATGTTCATTAAAACAATTTAGTGCCATTAAATTATTTATAGAATGGCAATCGCATGCGTTAAATTAAGCGAGTCGAGTTCTACGTCGAACCTTACCTTTGCCTTTTTTAAATATATTTTGGATGTTATGTAACATTGCGTAAATTGAAAGTGGGAACAAATTATAAAATTGATCAAATTGATTGTATCCATAGGAAACGCCTGTAACCTAAACAAACGAACGAGGAAAAATTAAATCCGAAAAAATCTATACGTGAACGTGTTTGACAAAGCTTATGTCATGCTTGCTACTTTGATTCCCCGAAATAGATGCAAATTATACAACGCCGTTCCAGTTTTAAGACTTTAAAAGCTCGAATTAACTAAATGTTACACAACACTGTTTGTTTCGTTATTAGAGTGACACATCTGAAATCTCCTAAATTATTTACAACTTACTTTCTTATCTGACAATGTGATTATAACTTGGCACAAATAATAAACGTCTGGCAACACCAAAATCCCCACATGGCCGAAAGTTGACTTCTTATAATTATTGTGCGTGTATAGACAATGAATTTGTTTAATGTTTGGTTATGAACCCAATACCCCAATTCAGTCTCGTACGTTTTTCCATTTCTTAAAACTCAATCCTTGCGTATAACTCCACTATTTTTCTCAATAAATAATTCAGTGTTGCTTTATATGACTATGTTTTCCACTTTTCCAATTTTAATTTCGATGAAATTAAGTTCCAAACAGGCAGTTCCATCTAAAGCACAGATTTTAACTGACGTTGCTGATTTACCTTCGCGTCTGTACTTCGCGAAACAGAAGTGAGAAGTACCCAGTGTTTTATAAATTGTGTTTTTGTGCCAACTAACAATGAGAGGATGCGCAGCGCATTTAAATCAAGCAAATATTCCATGAAGTTTGGGTTTCCTGGGAATTCTAAGTTTAGGAAATCAATACGCACTCTATTCTTCAACTGTACATCCAATAATATTAAAAGTTATTGCAAGTCGTTCTGCTTCACTGCAGCAATCGCTTTTGTCCTTGAAACTTTTACATCACGACGAGTTCTTGTGGTCTGTCACATCCGCAGCTGATTTAAAAACGTACTTAAATATTTACTGTTACTTAAAGCAAGTAAAATCATTATGTTTTGTGTATATTAATCTGCGGGTTCAAGAAAGACAAAGAAAGACATTCTCTGCCTTCTCATAAGTCACTTAATATCGTTACCTACTAATTTAGGGTTTAAAATTCACACTCAGTGCTGCTTTTATACGTTGTTTCCTCATTTACTGGAATGTGCTTAACTTTGCTTTGGTGTCACTTGCTTTCTTCGCAGACTTTGTCACAACCTCATCATTGGTTATAAAAGAGGCATGGGAAATGGTTACGTCTCTTAAAGAGTTTGGGAGATCGCCTTTCAGCTCCAAAGTCGTACTTTCACGTCTGAAGCTCGTTGAATAAATCTGTGTTGAAGGTAAAATCTACGATTGGCCCTTGAACACCAGCTCGGCGACCTCATCGAACGATTGAAAGTTCATCTTCTTTGGTTTGAAAGCCAAGAGAACCCTATTTCTTGCTCTCTTCGGAGACCTTGAAACAAACCCATCGTTGGTTAAAAAAACGAGGCTGAAGTGGGGCCTGCGCAATATTCACATTTCCCAAAGTGTACGGGGCTTTCCCCATCCAGCTCCAAGGTCGTGCGCCCTCATTGAACGATTAGAAGGTCTTCTCCATTTGATCTGGGGGCCCTGCTTGGTTTGAAAGAGGATCACCAACGATCTTATTTCTTGCTCTCTTCGCAAGACCTTGAAACAAATCCATCATTGGTTAAACAAAAGAGGCTGAAATGGGGCCTGCGCGATTTCCACATCTCCTAAAGTGAACGGGGCTTTCTCCATCCAGCTCCGAGGTCGTGCGTCGTCATTGAACGATTAGAAGGTCTTCTCCATTTGATCTGGGGGCCCTGCTTGGTTTGAAAGAGGATCACCGACGATCTTATTTCTTGCTCTCTTCGCAGACCTTGAAACAAACCCATCGTTGGTTAAAATAAGAGGCCGAAATGGGGCCTGAGCAACATCCACATCTCCCTAAGTATTTGGGGCTTTCCCCTCCCAGCCCCATGGTCGTGCTTTCAAGTTGTCTACGCATGTAGGCCTTTGGATAAATTTATGCTTCATAAAAATGTACGATTGGCCCCAAGAGATCTCTTTGGCATCTTCTTTGATCGCTTGGAGGATCTTCTCCAGACGATCTGGGGACCTTGCTCGGTTGTAATGCAAAAAGATCTCCCTATAACTCGCTCTCTTCGTAGACCTCAAAAGAATGGTTTAAAAAAACAGGCCAAAATGAGACCTGCACGGTATCCATAACCCCAAAGTGTTTGAGGTTTTCTCCATCCAGGTCCAAGGTCGCGCTTTCAAGTTGTCTATGCACGTAGCTTGTTTGATAAATTTGTGCTTAATACGATTAGCCGCAGAATATCTGTTAGGCATCTTCTTTGATCGCTTGGAAGATCTTCTCTATTCGATCTGGGGACCTTGCTCGGTTTTAAAATCCAAAAGGATCTCCCTATTGATAATGATAATGAGGCTGGCGCAATATCCACATCTCTCCAAGTGTTTGGGGCTTTCCCCATCCAGTCCCAAGGTCGTGCTTTCAAGTTGTCTACTCATGTCGGTCGTTGGATAAATTTGTACTTAATAAAAATGTACGATTGGCCCCAAGAGATCTGTTTGGCATCTTCTTTGATCGCTTGGAAGATCTTCTCCATTCGATCTGGGGACCTTGCTTGGTTTGCAGTCCAAGAGGATCTCTCTATTTCCCGCTCTCTTCGCAGATCTCGAAAGAATCCCATCTTTGGTTAAAAAAACAGGCCGAAATGAGGCCTGCGCACTAACCACATTCCCAAAAGTGTTGAGGTTTGCCCCATCCAGCCTCAAACTCGTGCTTTCAAGTTATCTATACATGTAGCTCGTTTAATAAATTTGTACTTAGTACAATTAGCCCCAAAATATCTGTTAGGCATCTTCTTTGATCGCTTGGAAGATCTTCTCTATTCGATCTGGGGACCTTGCTCGGTTTGGAAATCTAAGAGGATCTCCCTATTTCTCGCTCTCTTCGCAGATCTCGACAGAATCCCATCGTTAGTTAAAAAAACAAGCCGAAATGAGGCCTGCGCAATAACCACATCCCCAAAAGTGTTTGAGGCTTTCCCCATCCAGACCCAAGGTCGTGCCTTTAAGTTGTCTACGCATGTAGGTCGTTAGATAAATTTGTGCTTAATAAAATCTACGATTAGCCCCAAAATATCTGTTTGGCATCTACTTTGATTGATTGGAAGATCTTCTCCATTCAATCTGAGGACCTTGCTCGGTTTGTAATCCAAAAGGATCACCCTATATCTCGATCTCTTCGCAGACCTCGAAAGAATCCCATCGTTGGTTAACAAAAGAGGCCAAAATGGGGCTTACGCAATACCCACATCTCCCAAAGTGTTTGGTGCTTTCTCGATCTAGCTCCAAGGTCGTGCTTTCAAGTTGTCTACACATTTAGATCGTTAGATAAATTTGTGCTTGATGCAAACCTATGATTGACCCCTAAACATCAGCTTATCATCCTCTTTGATTGATTGGAAGACCTTCTCCTTTCGATCTGGGGATTTTGCTCGGTTTGCAATAGAAAAGGACCACCCTCTTCGTAGATCTTGTAACAAACTCATCGTTAGTCAAAAAAATAGACCTAAATGGAACCTTGGACACGTCTCCTAAAATTATGCGCGTCTTTTTTTCTGCCCAGCTCCCAGCTCACACTTTAAAGTCGTCCACCCACGCCTGAAGCTCGTTGGATTCATTTGTGCTGAACAAAAAATCTACGATTGCCCCCAATACATCAGCTCGACGCCCTTTTTGATTTCGATTTGATTTGGGGGCTCTGCAAATTGGTCCTCTTTCTCCTCCTCTCCACAGACGCCATCATAGATGAAAGCTTTGATGAATACCTGTATAGCACAATTGTCCTTGGTTAAACAAGAGGGCGAAATGGGACCTAGGCAATATCTACGTCTCCCAAAGATTTAGGGTTTTTCCCATTCAACGCCAAGGTCGTACTTTCAAGTTGTCCATGCCTGAAGCTCGTTTGATCACCCCCACAACATCACCCTGGCGCCCTCTTCGACATTCCAAGACTAATCAACTGCAAGGTCTTCTAAATTTGACCTAGAGTCCAAAATAATAGTCAAGATAGTCGGGGGATGTTTACGGAATGTCAAAAAATGGACTTGTACGGATGAGGTGGCGGAGGAGGAAAGAAAACGCTATCGAAGAAGATGTCAGATTGGAACGCTTTAGCAATCGATAGTGATAGTGACTTATCAGGAAACTGTAAGGCATAAGTCTTTAAGGCTTGTAGTTGCTGACGGCTTCCACTAATTTATTCTTAATTTTTCATGTACTCGGCAGATTGACAGAAATGTTTAGAAATGGACAGAGAGCCTCCGACGAGAAATACGAACTGGAATTCGTCACTAATGAGTGTCGGCTGTCAATAAGCATTCATCTCAGGTCCGCACTCCGACAAATTTGCGAGACATATTGCGACAGATACATCAATATGTGTGCGCCGTATTTACATATCGCAGTGGCCACGATAATCTATCAGTATATCGGCATCCTAATGGGCAGGCCTCGGACTGATTTGTGGCGCTCGCGGGAGACAGCGTCGTCCATTAACCGTGCGCCTCTTTACGGGAAACTTGAAAGAAATACTTCGTCTCTCCTCATGGCTGGCCGAACTAGACAGCATTTCAATCGGGCAGACTATAACATGATCATGCACTATAATCTGATCATGAAGATGGTTTCTTGTCAAAATTAAATAAGCTCATAATTTTCTGATGTGGATGTTTGATCTTTAGTTACAGAACTTCTTTGATCTTCTCATTGGCGTTTGCACAAAATGAACGTTATCAGATAAAGCCAAACTCATCCGATTCAAAATTATTCGCCATGTTTTCCCCACGTTGGGCGCCAATTTATAATTGCGTGGTATTCGAGAGACCTTATGTTGGGAGCTACGATATGGTTTGGTAAGGGATTTACCTAACAAAGATAAAAAGGAAACTTTTTAATTACTCCCTCAATAAGAGAGAAAGGGTGCGTTTCAAGGAAAACCCAAACAAAAAGTGAAAATGCCCTAATTGTGTAAGCACGCCGCTAATTCTTCTTTAGTTGTCTTTAAAATGAAGAAAACGCAGCAAGAGAAATGAACGAGAAAAGAAAAAATTGCGTTTTGTCTCTTTACCGAAAGATGGCTACGTTTCTTTTAAAACGAAGGGGATGTAGTGAGGCAGATCATCTTCAGAATTGAAAATATCCACAAGAATTACAGAAGAATCAAAATTATCTGTGTTTCGCGCTTTCTTTTTTATTGAAGCAATTCCTCATATCCATGACCTAGGCTTTTCTTAAGGTGAAGAAATAAACCAACTTAAAACAATTGAAGAAATCAAGGAAGAATATTTAAAAAATCATTTATTGTTATCAGTAGGAACTTCCCATGTGCGTTTTCTTTTGAATGAAGCAGACGTCCTGGTAGAACTGAAGAAAGGCAAAATTTCTCTCCTTCTTGTTGAGATACGTCTCGAGAAGTTAGTTTTCCTTAATCCAGTCTTAAAAAAATTAAAGAAGCCAAAAGGAATTATCAAAAAAGCAAGATTTCCTTCCGTGTTGGTCCATCGTCCATCGTGGTCGTCGTCCTCCTCCTCCTCCTCTTCCTTAGAATGAAGAGAGCGTCGTTTCTCTTCCTAAAAAGAATTAAGGAAGTCAGAATTCTCTTTCTCTTTTAATTAGACCACGTCTCCAACAAGGCGAGAATATTTAATGAGACAAACAATCGAGCAATCATAAAGAAATCGAAGAAGCCAAAAGGAATTATAAGAAAGAACGAGAATTCTCTCTCTTTGCTGAAACTATTAACAGAAACAGTATAAAGCGTCAATCATCCTTTTCTCTTTCACTTTTAGTTAAAATATATCTCTCCCTACAGAGCTTATTGATCCAAGTAATCGAAGAAGCCAAAAAGAATTGTTTAAAAAAAAAAAACGAAGTTCTTTTTCTGTTGCTCTTCTCTTTCTCTTCGTCAATGGGAAAAATTGTCGAAGACGATCGAGCTCTTCCTAACAATAAAGGAAACGTCGTGGACCTTCCTTAATCAAGTGCATTGAGGACGTCAAAGGCAACGAAAAAATAATCAAAATTCTCTGTCCATCTCAAAGAAGAACATGAACTGAAAAAAAAACACATTGACCCAAACACTCTTGAGAGAATTGAAAAAAAAAACAAGAAGAAGAAATTCGTTGAATTCAACATGGACGTCGTTACTGTAGAAATTTGGGGGAACCTATAAAGATCTACAAATCCTTTGTTTGACCTTCGTTTTTACTGATCCTCGTCTCTTTTCCTCCACAAATTCGTCTCAGAATTTTTTTTCCCAAGTTTCTACTGTTTTGTTTATTTTGCCAATTTCTTTTTTGTTTTTCTTTTGCTCCCCAGTTACGGACTTCATTCTTCTCAGGTCATTTTGAACTTCCTCGATCCATCTGTTCCATGACGTCGTCTTCTATTCTTAATACCAATTCAGAATTTTTATTAGCATCAGCTTGGCGCCCTCTTTACTCTCGATTTGATCTCTTTCTCGCCCTCTCCACAAACGCCATCATAGATGAAAGCTTTGATGAATTCCTGTATAGCATACCTGCCCTTGGTTAAACAAGAGTGCGAAATGGGACCTGGGCACTGTCTACGTCTCCCAAAGTATTCCTGATCCATGACGTCCTCTTCTACTCTAAATACCAATTAAGAATTTTCTTTAGCATCAGCTTGGCGCCCTCTTTAATCTCGTTTTGATGTGGAGGCTTGCAAATTGACCCTCTCTCTCGCCCTCTCCACAAACCCCATCATAGATGAGATGAAAGCTTTGATGAATGCCTGCATAGCATAACTGCCCTGGTTAAATGAGAGTACGAAATGGGATCTGGGCAATGTTTAAGTCTCCCAAATTATTCCTGTTCCGTGACGTCCTCTTCTATCCTTAATACCAATTAAGTATTTTCTTTAGCAACAGCTTAGCGCCCTCTTTGATCTCGATTTGATCTGGAGGCTTCGCAAATTGACCCTCTTTCTCGCCCTTTCCACAAACCTCATCTTAGATAAAACCTTTGATGAATGCTTTTAAAACAAAACTGCACTTGGTTAAACAAGAGCCCGAAATGTGGGACTTCGTCTTCCATGATGTCCTCTTCTATTCTTAATACCAATTCAGAATTTTCTTTAGCATCAGCTTGGCGCCTTCTTTGATTTCGATTTGATCTGGAGCCTTTGCAAATTGACCCTCTTTCTCGCCCTCTCCACAAACCCCATTATAGATGAGATGAAAGCTTTGATGAATGTCTGTATAGCATAACTGCCCTTGGTTAAACAAGAGTGCGAAATGGGACCTGGGCAATGTCTACGTCTCCCAAAGTATTCATGTTCCATGACGTCCTCTTCTATTCTTAATGTCAATTAAGAATTTTCTTTAGCATCCTATTGTCAGGTGATGTGCAATTCGTTGTGGTCTTGTTACTGTCGAGATTGGAAGTTTATGGTGTAGATAACTCTGAGTTTTCTTTTCCTTTTTTCTTCTTCTATAAATTCACCTCAAAATTTGATTCCCCAAATTTGCAATTGCTTTTCGTCTTTCTTGTTCACAAATCCACAAGTCTGGAGCAATCTAATGTATTTTCCTTCCTTTGCTCTAAGTCCATCAGCATAGCCGTTTTTGTTTTCCTGGATCACTAACGTTTCTTCTACCTTCTTTTCTGATGTTTTCAATTTTGCTATATTTTCGTTCCAATTCCATTTTTCTCTATTTATAATTGCTCTCTCATTTTACCTCCATTTTCTTTTCTTCAAATCTTTATCTGGATTTCTCTTTGTTCCCTGTTCTCTTTGACATTTCCTCGTTAATTAATATTTTTCCATTTCCCAGTTTTTCTTTCTTTTTATTCTTCACCACCAATCAGTTCCGTTCTTTAATTCCATGGGCAGATTTTGCTTCCCAATTTTCTTCCATTTTTTGCTTCATTAATCACCAAAATGGATTACCATAGTTGTTAGCATAGCATGACTATCCCGGATCCTTAATTTTTGTTTGCTCGACGCGTTTGGCTTTAAAATAAATTACTTGCTCGTTCATAAATCGCTTAGTTCCGCGATTTCACGAACTAATTCCAATCAAGCAACGCAGAAATTTGTTGACACTTGAAATTGAAAACGAAAACGCCGAGCCAACAGTAATTGGAATCTACGAATCTATTTGCCGCGTGTTTGTTAACTATAAATTCAGCAAATGTGAAGCTGGTTCTTTGACGCATAATAATAAAATCAGAGTTAATTAATGGCCTTTGAAACTCGCAGATTCCTTCCTTCGAGTTTTCATTGGGGGGCCCACCCGGAACGCCGCCGGACGACAGTTTTAATATCGAACGAAACCGAGAACACTTACGCACACTGGAAGGCATAATAAACAAGTTATAACCGGCGTAAAGTACACGGGTGGCTTTTGATCTTGCTGCAAACAGCTGACAGAGAAGTTTATACACGATGAAAAAAAAAAAAGAAGAAGCGAAAAAAGATGATCCTTTCCGTTGTTAAGAAGTTGTCACTGTTGCAAACAACCTTAAGCCCCCCTTTCTTCTTCGTTCTTCCACTCATAATCCGGTCAATAATGCGCGCATTATGTTTAAGCACTTAGTTTCAATCGTCGTGCCGAAAACTCTTCCAACAGAGCCGGATTAAGTTATTGTAATCCATTAGCGGAGAAGTTTAACGTGATTGAAGTAAACATCTGCCTTAAATCCAGGTGATACTCTTGTATCAGGAGGATGCATCCCCCCTCGGGCGCTTTCACGTATCACAGTTAGACGACAACGCAAGCAGAATGAATTCTATTTATTGAATCGATTGATATAATTTCGACTTAACTAAATTTAAAACGCGATTTGCAGAGCTTTTCCAAGAACCAACTCCAATATTAATTTAAGTCTCCTCGTTTCGAATTTCCCTTCTGGATTCTCTCTAGATCCGGCTGGCGTGTGTACATCGAAGCCGGAAAATAAAACTCGCATTTTAGAATGCAATATATAAGGCAGTGCTTATACGTGAGACTTCTCATATTTTACGTATCCGGATCGACTTCAAAAGCGAACGGCCGCTCGCTGCTTATTGGAACTCTTCGCTTAGTCAATTCGATGGGGAATGCGCCTAAAAATAAATTTGAAATATTTCAGGATGCCGGAAATCGAACTGCTCGCACATTTTGCAACGACTCCCTCTCCGAGCCGGCTTGCAATAGCGAGCGCGGATTAAATTTAGTACGCCGGGTAATTTATGGCCAGCCCTAATTGGACTCATCTTGCAGTGTCGCATGCTGTCTTGGAATTTCGTAATTTGTTGCTTTTAAACCGTTTGAAACATTACATTTTGGTTTTGGGAAAAAAAATTAAGTCTAAAGTATGGATGGAGGAAAAAAAAAGGAATAACCCAGTGATCCAAGGACTAACTGGAAAGGATGAAAATTAGGAAATGAAAACTACCCATGGAATTAGAAAATGGAAACGATTGATGACGAAGAATCCAAGAAAACTAAGAAAATTGCACGAATGAGAGACTGTCATGGAACAAAGAGAAATCCAGGAACAGATAAGGATTCGGGCAAAAGAAGCAGGGGGTAAAATAGAAGTTCAAAATTTAACAAAAAAAAATGGAATTGGAACAATGATATTGCAAAATTGAAAAAAATCTGAAGCGAAGGAAGAGGAAGGAAGAAGAAAATTTAATGATCTAGTTATCAGAACGGCTATGACAATAAACTTAAAGCAAAAAAAGGAAAATGTAGTAGATAATGAAAGCGCCACCTGCGACCCATCTCTATATCACTGTCACGCACCAAGCTTTAACACCCTTCCACACCACACTCAGGTCTCTGTAAGATGGCTGCCAGGGCTACATAAATTCGTGCGAAGCAGCGAGAAAGGCATTCTGTCCCAGCTAGCTGAAAGGTCGGACACTCCTCGCTGGCTGAAAGGTCGGAAACTCCTCGCCAGCCGAAAGGTCGGAAACTCCTCGTCAGCCGAAAGGTCGGAGAGTCCTAACCAAAGTCAGCCTAAAAGTCAGTATAACCTCTCCGAATGGTTAAACTTCTCAGTCCACCCAGGAGACCCCCGGTTGCAGCTAGTGCGACGCGCATACGAGACTTTGAGGGAACACAACAAATTCCCTGAACCAGAAAAGTTGGACAACCTCTTCATAGACGAATAACCACCCACCGAACGAGACAGTCCACCATCTACATAATCACCAGACGTTCCGACATAATAACGCCTTTGTATTATTGTTATTAATAATAAAGACATTCTCGTTGTGTTTGCGACAATCAGTTGTTTGGCTCAAGAATACGATCAACCCCCAAAAAAGTAAAAGTCCTATACAGTTCAGAATTGTGCGTTATGAACAAGAAAGCAATTTGGGTTAAAAAATGTCGAAGGAAAGGTAAACAAATAAAGAATTGATCGATCTATGGGACCCCCCAAAAATTTGGAAATAATAAAATCCACAACGAATACCATGAAAATAGGGTACGAAGGAAAGTTTTTAAAGGAGGAAGTGGTAATAAACACAGAAGAGGACAATTTTTAAAAGAAGGATTGGTAATAAAAGCAGAAGACAACATCCGAAAAAGAAATGGATCGAGCAGGTCGAAACTGACCTGAGAAGAATGAAGTCTGCAACTGGGAAACAGAGTAGAGATGACAACGCAAAAGGCAATAATGGAAAATAAACAAAAGTTGCTTGGGACAAACACTTACATCGAGAACAACATGAAAATGGAAGAGAGAAATTGAAGAACGCCTAAGAATTACTGGAAAACAGGAAAAAAGAGAAGCAAGTAAAGCGAAAATAGGACAAGACGTACAGATCAATTAAACAGAAACAACACGGACACAAGAGAGTTCTAGAAGATAACTAAATGGGTTCCCATAACGAGAACCAAGCAACCAACAACGAGACCGAATCACATCGAGGACGACCTTGCCAATGAATCTAAACAAAACCGACTAAAACGACCCACGGAATAAAAATACAAGAAACTTGAGGTATTTAGGAAAAGGGACCAACAAAATATCCGACCATAGAGATACAATAGAATGCTAGAATAGAATGGCAAAATAAAAATATATCAGGAAAGAGAAAATTTGGGAAAAGAAATTCTAAGAATTTATGGATAAAAGGGGCAAACGAGGAATTGTATCAGGAGTACCCAATTTGCCCAGCTGGAAGACGTGGCACACCAATCTAAAAAAGGGCTGCCAAATTAACGGAGAAATTCGTAGTAGAAATACAAGAGGACGTCCGTGAAAGAGCTGAAACGAAGAGGTCGCAAATGACCTAAGAACAAGTCTGCAAGTGGGAAGCCAAAGCAAAAAAAAAACAGAAAGGATTGGAGGAAGCTAGCCAACCAAATCTTAAGCCTTTGAGGCCCGTTGCGCTCATGCACATTTGTCAAAATAAACATAACATAACGGGAAAGACGTAGACGATTAGAAATTTGGAGGAAAAAATTCTGAGATAAATTTATGTTGGAAAAAAGGACGAAGCTTATTGGGAAAGAGGATTTTATGGACACCCCCAATTTCGAAAGAGGGTTTGGTAGTAAGAGGAGGAAAGTGACGGAAGGAAGGAAGTCGAAAATGACCGGAGAAAAGTCCTGGCAAGCAGAAACAAAAAAATAGAAATGATTTGAAGAAGACAGTCAGTCAAGACTTAGGCCCTTAGACGCTCATACATATCTAACAAAATGAAAATATAACAGGAAAGACGAAAAGCTATCGAAAAGTTGGGAATTAAAAATCCTAAGGCGACTTGGTGGATGAAAAGAAGAGGCGATGACCAACGAAAAAAAAAGACACATAAAGAATTGATGAAACGGAATCCCCGCCCCCATTTCGACAAGTAATAAAATCCGCAACGAATACGCTGACTGGGATACGTGGCAAAGCAATTGTTAAAAGAGGAACTGATTATTAAAAAGAGGAAAGGACGTCCGTGAAATGAAAGAAATGACCTGAGAAGAATGAAGTCCACATATGGGAAATAAATGCAGGAAATAGAAAGTGATGGAGGAAGATAGTGAATCAAGTTTTCGACCTCCAGGGCCCGTTGTGCTAATATACGTTGGGCAAAATAAAAATGTAACAGGAAAGACGAGAAACAATTTTGGGAAAAAATGTGAGACGAATTTGTGGAGGAGGAAAGACGAATATCAACGAAAAAGAAAGACAAAGTAATGGATTTGTGTATCCCAGTCAAACTCGTCAGTAATAAAATTCGCAAGGAATATGCTGGCTGAGACACGTGGTAGTAATAACAGAAGAAGACGTCCTTGGTAGAAAAAAAACATTTAAAGAAAGTAATAAAATTAGAAGAGGACGAATAAGAAATGTCCGCAACTGGAAAACGAAAGCAAAATATAGAAAGCTCCATCTTGTCCAGTTGCGGACATTTCTTGGACGTCCTCTTCTATTTTTACTACCAATTCCTTCTTTCAATGTTTAAAGGAATGGAGGATGATAGTTAACCAAACCTTAAACCTTCAAGTCCTGTTGCGTTGCACATTTAACGAAACAAAAACTTAACAAAAAAAAAAGACAAGAGAACCATTAGAAATTTGGGGGGGAAAAATTCAGAGACGAGTTTATGGTGGAAAGAAGGGCGTTAGGATCAATCGGAAGGTGGGCCAAATTGATGGGTCTGTGTATCCTAGGAATTTCGACACTAATAAAATCCATGGATAGGGACACATGTCAAACAAACCAGACAATAGGGCGGCAAAGAAAATTCTTAAAGGAGGAATTGGTAGTGAAAATAGGAGAGGACGTTCAAGAAATAGGTGGATCGAGGAAGTCTATAACTGAGGAGCAAAAACAAGAAAATAGAAAGGAATAGAGGACGACGGCCAATAGAACTTTAAGCCTCCAGCGCTGACACTCAAGTGGCAAAATAAAAACGTTAACCATAAAGACGAGAAACGATTAGAAATTTGGGGAGAGAGGTGAATATCAGTGGGAAAAAAGGGCAAAATAACTCCCAATTTTGGCAGCAATGAAATCTACTAGCTAGCTGGAGCTTTGAAGTTAAAAAATTGATCAAAACACTTTCCACCGTTTTCTTTTTATTGTAGCCAAAAATCATTTCGTTCATAATCAACCCAATTTTAAGTAGGATTGCTTCAAGAACGACTTTCCATTAATATGAGAGCCCAGGCAATCTTCCAACCATGTTGCTATGGCAATCATCTTCCATAAACTAAGAAGTTGAAACTGTGCACTTAAATAACTTGATGGAAATACCTTCTCTGGCTTTCTCTCTTTTAGTTACAGCGAAGCTCCATTTCTCCTTTACACTCAACGATAATCCAATCTTCCAATTTGATGAGTTCTTGTTGCAGTTGGCAATCCTTCAAAAATGCCAGTAAGGCAAATTTGAAGAAAAACATAATCCACATGTCGCTGGTGTTGTGGACTTAAGAAACTCACTTTCACTTCTTCAATTACTTACAGCCAACATCATACTCGATAGCAACCCAATCTTCAAATTTCAGGTCATCTAAAGATGGTGCCTTTTGAAATGAAAAAACGTCACCAGGTGACTTTTTTGATTGTCAGTAGAGGTAGATAGTTCATTGGAGTCAGACGGACCTTAACAGCAGTGACCTTCTTCGAAGTCGTCAACTGTAATACTTTTTCCTGGTTCTATGTTAGTTACTTTCAGGTTGGACGCTTTTGTTTCTCACCGAAATGCAGATCTTCGCATCTTTTTTATGAGCTTTATAACCTTGAACCTTTTTTTTTCGTAATTGTAGGTGGTTAAAAAAATGAATGCCCGCGTTTCGAAACTACAACTTCCATTTCCTTCACCTCAGATGACAGATGGTCAAACAAACGAAGTGATATTTTTATTATTATTGTAAGAAGTCGGCCTTTTGCATATCCTTAAGAGCATTACGTTGTTAACCAAACTAAAAGCCTCCACCTAAAAATAATGTAACCAAATGTTAACTGACCTTTGCAATAAAACTGCATTTAAAGAATACCGGAAATCGGCTGGTCAAACAGTCGCCGAAGTGACTCATCAAAGAAGCCGGGATTAAGTAGGCATGAACAAACATGACTAAGAGCGAACGAATCTAGGAAAACCACGATTACTCATAGGGAAAGTGTACACGTTCTGTTCATAATCGAATTTTCGGTTTGGGCCATATAAAAAGACTGCTCCTTTTATGAAAAGATCATTAGATAGTGAGAAGGCGTTAGGTCGCCCTGAGAATTACAAATTAAACAACAAAGTAAAAACAAACAAAGTGCAGCACGAGGAAGACGATAAGCCCCAGACCAAAAAATATCTCGAAAAGGGGCAAGACGCGATATCACCACATAATTGGTTTTCCAACGTGCCGAGCAATTAAAAGAAATTACTAATTTTAATTTTTCTTTGCTCGCCCCCTTTAAAAGTCATAGGCGCTCCAAACGTCTCCGCATTAGTAAGCCCATGTCAAGGCGTACGTGTGTGTGTGTGTGAGTGCAGGCCATGCCATCGAATAAAAGGCTATACGCATGGGAACAAGACAAGTATTCTGCGATTGTGAATTCTTTGGTAGCGACTACTGCTGACGGTTCAGACGGTCGCATTTTGCTGTCACCGCTCGGGCAAAAAGACGACCCGCGTGTTTTATTTTCTTGCCAAGGTTAATTCAGACCATCTCCGAGTGAAATAATAGTGTATCTTGTACGTACTATCTCTGCTCGCCATGCAGATTTCCGAGAGATTTAATGGTGGCGTACAATTGACGTGCTGAATATACTACACTCGAGGGCGAATAAAATCCACGCTCCCCGACGACGCAGAGACTTCTTCATTCCCGTCCCGTCTGGTATTTCCTTTGTCACCTGCTGGTATTTTGTATCATTAGCGAGGGAAAATAACGATCTGCTTGGAAAAATTACAGCCAGAAGTAAACAACTGAATGAACGACGCATTTTCATAAGGAATCCAATCTCCCGTCTGCTGTTAAAAGATATAACTTAAAAAACGTAACGGGAATCAAAATATTCAAAGTCAAAGCTGATTTCGATTCGGATGAGTGCAAATACAGTTGTTGAAACTAAATTGGGAACCCCCTGTATAGCAATTACCGACAGTTTACTGAAAATTGCAAACAGGAAAGCATGTGTTTAATATTTCGTCAAATAAGGGGCCTTCATAGGACCCCAGGCAAATTTCAGTTTGGGGATCCCGTGCAAAAAGAACCCAAAGAACATGTTTCACATTTTCCTCTACGTCTACGCCATACCGACAAATATGGATCTACAGGCAAATTTGTATTTGGGGGCCCCTTGTACAGTGTTGATTTCAAACATTTTCCTTTCGGGAAATCCCTCAATAGCCAATATTGGGCGTCAAATTTAATTTTCAATTTTGAGAGATTGCGCTTGCCCCTTTTCTCTGTAAGAAAGCGCATCACTGATAAGATTGCGTAGCACACGAACCAGAACAAGAGTCGAATGGTAGAGCTAAAGAAAGAGGAAAGTGTCGTCCAATATTTTCTAACTCACGTTTTGTAAATTCGAATTAAAATGTACAAAACGAATCCAAAATGATTTTATAAAAAGAAGAAACGTCATTCTGTACATCGATTAAAGCAGTTGTTAGTTTCTAATAGCGCAAAGCCCGATACTGGATAGAGATAGAGAAAAAGGATTTTCGGAACTTGAGAGCACGCTATGACATTATTCGAATGCCAATAACGCGTTAAATGTTTCAAAAACCAACAAACTCTGACTAACCACGAACAAAAATCTGCAGGTTGTGTTCGATGCACACGTGTTTCAGGACAGATGCAGGTGTTCATGAGTTATCGCGACGCACGCTTTTCGTCACGTTTTGCTTATAATTGCATTTTATTTAAAATAAACAAACTAGAAAATGCATTTCAGACCTGCAAAGAATCGCTCGTCGAAGCTGCACTCCTTGCACACCCGAATTCGACATTACCGTTAGCTATATTCAGAGATGCATTGGATTTTGTCATCAAAGCTTCGCTGTAACAAAGAGTCTCAACCGCTAGGACTTTTTTCAAAAGTCTGAGTCCAATCCAAGTTCAGCGCATTTGATCGTGAGGCAATTTATAAGTCTATAAAACATTTCAAATACATGATAAAAGGGCGCAAAGTGACCATTTTTACAGATCATAAGCCTCTCACGTTCACTTTTCAATAAAGATTGGAAAAATGCTCGCCTCAACAATTTCGCTACCTAGATTTCATTGGTCAGTTTACGACTATATGTGGCACATCGCTGGAAAGGACAAAATAGTCGCAGAAACTTTGTCGCTTGTGGAAACGAACTTCGCCAAGGAGAAACACTTTTACAGCTCCATTACGTGACGGTACCTGATTCACGAGGACCACTTTTATGTGACGTTTCAATATATAGTGCCCGTCCGTTCGTTACACAGCATTTCCGTCGCCAAGTGTTTGAATCAGCGGAGTCGGTCCAAAAGCACCTCACAATCCCTTGAAAGTAGGCAACTTAAGTCACTCCTGTGATCTAAATTAGTATAAATTACGAAAGAAGCTGCTCGGGTTTTCAAAATGTAAATAATACGGTTCCGCAGGGAAAGAAGATTCGAGAAATTTATTTTCGTGGCGTTTCCGAGTTTCACATTCTTGTAATTTTTATCGAATATTCGCTGATTGGAATAAAAACGGAATTCCAATCACACTGAGGACTTATCACTCCTGTCAATGACATTGCGACCAAATATCTTCTGACTGTCTGATCCATACGACCACACGACTATTCGTGCCGGTGCCGGTAGCCTTTTTACATTGTTCGAAACGGAAATTCCGATTACGTACAGCTGCAGAATCATACAGCGGAGCAGTATAACGTTAGTTTAATTATTACTTCTTAATTCTGGTAAAATATAAAATGATAAAATCTTGGTTTGAAGGCTTCCGCGGCCGTTGTCCATCACAATCTTGGTTTCCGGATTGGGAACCGCGTCAATTCTTCGTCTTGCCGGCGTTTCGTCCATCTCGTCCATCTTCTTCAGGGCTTCGTTGGAGGCTGTAGCTGCTGCTGCTGTGACGTGGTTCCCAACCCGGAAATCAAAATTGTAATAAAATCTTATCGTATATAATAAATACAATCCAAATAATACAGAATTCTGCTATAAGACTTATATATTTTATTCTAATCAGCAAACATTTTATAAAAATTACAAAAGTGCTGCGAAAATAAATTTCTTGAATCTGCTTTCCCTGCGGAATCGTATTATTTACGTTTTGAAAACCCGAGCAGCTCCTTTCGTAATTTATGCTAATTTAGCTCACAGGAGTGAGTCAAGTTGCCTACTTTCAAGGGATTGTGAGGTGCGTTTGGACCGATTCCGCTACCTAGCGTGAGTGCGGTTCTCACGCGCTCAGGGTCTTCATCATTACTTTCTCGTATCTTAGTGGCCACTTCCCTACGTTTTTTCTTAAATAAAATTTTAGAAAATTGCGTAAAGATTAGGGCGTTATTGATCACGAACGCCGAGTTCGATCGAAGATCGACAGCAACATGTGAAATGGAGGAGTTGAAGGCCAAAATTTAAATAAGTCTGAATGAAACTGCAATAAAGGGTGAAACGAAATTCTATCCCAAAAAAAAAAAAAAAATTAAAGAAAATCACATCACCATCACATGACGCCAATCTTCAATCATTTCGAAAAAACCTTTTGTTTCTTGGTGAGCGACTGTTGAAAATTGACAAACAGTTGAAAATTGACTTCATACGAAGACACTGTATCATCCAAATTGCAAAAACAGAAGAGATAAAACATGTGGCATCAATATTCAGTTGTTTTGAAATTACTTTGTCGTTTTAGTTTTTTTTTGGTGAACGTGTAAATGTATTGAAACAATTGAAGATCTTCATCGCATGAGGATAGTGAATCATGATGTCAATCTTCAGTTGTTTTGAAAGACAATCGGCCTAAGAAGTCGGTATTCTGTACAGTAGTTTGTTTATTTTAAATAAAATGCAATTATAAGCAAAACGTGACGAAAAGCGTGCGCCGCGATAACTCATCAAACACTACCTGCAGATTTTTGTTCGTGGATAATCAGAGTTTCTGCATTCGGGATATTGTATCACACGTGAGCTAGGGTACGAACGCGTATTTGGCATTCGAATAATGTCATAGTGTGCTCTCAAGTTCCGGAAATCCTGTCTCTCGATCTCCATCCAGTGCCGTGCTTTGCTCATTAGTTATACTATTAGAAACTAACAACTGCTTTAATCGATGTACAGAATGCCGTTTCTTCTCTTTATAAAATCACTTAAGATTCGTTTTGTATATTTTAATTCGAATTTGCAAAACGTGAGTTAAAAAATATTGAACGACGCTTGCCTTGCTTTATGGTTCCGCAGCTGTACAAATGAGTCATCGTGATTTTCCTAGAATCCACTGCTCTCCTTGATTTAAAATAAACGATTCTTTTCAAATAACGGCGGCATTTTCTCCGCGACTGTTTCATAACGCAGAGAACAGCTACTATACGTATGCAATTTTATTCCAAAGCTCAGTCATGACTCATAAAGGCAAACAAGTCACTTGTTTATTTAATTTTTTTAGGTGAGTGAATTTTCCGCGATCGCGTAGGCGACAATGTCTTGAATTTAATTTGCGCGATGCTCTTAATTACTTGTAAAATGCCGTTTTCTTACATCTTTGTTAAAATTTAAAAGTTACGTATCTTGGGTATCCCAATTTAAATGTTGCTGTTGTAAGTGATGTCATAATGTACGAAAAGAAAATGTACCTCATAGAGCAGTGGGAAAGCCTCGAAGGGAAAACTGTAAAGAAGTCCTCTGGTGCTGAACCCTCGGCCTGTCCTTTTAGGTAGGAAACCAGACTGGATTTTTTAATATAAACGCAGATTTATGGCTTAAACTTTTAGGCCACATAAAAAGTGTGTCTGTTTCTTAGATATCACAACAGCCAACTTGCCTGCCCAATTCAGCCTTTTTAATAAGCCTAAAAATCCTGGCTTTAACAATAAGTCACGTGAACGACTGTTTTGTTAATAATTGCATTAAAAAAATAAACAAATTTTTGTACAGAATTCCGCTTCTTGGGCCGAACGCAGATGTTCATGCGCCAGTCGTCAGCGACTGTTTTGTTCATAACTGCATTCTATTTAAAATAAATAAACTTCTGCACAAAATACCGGCTTCTTACAACAGCAAAATATAATGAAAAATTACAATGTATGCTACATTGACCTGGAGAAGATAAATTGAAAGAAGAAGAAACTTTAAGGAATTAAATTTGTTTAGAATGTGACAACCTGAGAAATTTGGAACATGGGAGGCGGTGGGTCCAACCTCATCCCATTACCGTTTGACCGGTATTAGGAACGTTTAAAGTCCAAAGAAACCTACAAAATTTTCTTGGTCCGCCTGATAGTTGATAATTAACATCAACAATGTTGGTCAAAGAAAAAAAAAAACTCGTCCAGTTTCTTGGCCCAAAGTTAACGATTTTAGAAAGCGTCGGGGTTAACAAAAACATCCGAATTCCTGCGCGACAGGCAAGAAAAAGAAACTGCAGGTCTCGAATTCAAATCGAAGGCGAAATGGAGAGGCGATATTTCACTGCCGCCGTCAACCTGTTGTCATATAGTAGGCATCGAAAACAACGCCAAATACAGGATGATGCTGTTTATGAGCGCATCGGATGCGCGGACCGAGACGCACGGCACGGTTAGTAATTACCTATTCAGAGAGGAGTTACGAGACAAGCCGCCTGAATTGTGCAATTATGCATTCGCAGAATACGAATATCAACGCTATAGTTTCAGGACGAGACAGCCAAGACGACATAAATATCTGAACGTGATTTAGTGCCTTCGGAACGGTGCGTATCCGTCCTTCTTCTTTTGCACACAAATCTCCTCCTGTCGCGCAAGCCTTTCGCGATTTATTTTCATAAACCAGTGGCGTAACCTTTCGCTTTCTCTTTTCACCCCCTTCGCTAAAATCATCATCACTTACCCGAAAATTCATAAACTAGAATAACGTACATACAATCGATCCCGAAATAGAACCGCCCAGAGAGAAAATAAAGCCGGGGTTTATTTGATCAGTCAATTTAAATATACAAAAAATACGGTAGTACGTAATAAATTCGCTTTATTAGACAGAATTATGTTAGGATCTCGGGCATCGATAAATAAATGTTGTACAATGATAATGTTATAAAGTCCGCATTTTATTGGCCATCTTTTGACTGGTGCTCGCTATGTTATTGTTAAGAGAGTTTCTTTTAAGGTGCGCGCATTGCATTGTCAGCGAATCTCTACATCAACCGAACTATCTAAATAATCTGTTCCGATTCTGTACGCATTCGATTGCGATTGTTGAAATACGAGGATGAAAAAAGCTGAAGAATTTTTAAAGCGAATCCGAAACTGTTTCTGTATTCATATCTTCTGCAGACGCACGACACGTCTGTACTGCATGAATGCATCGCTAAGAGGGATTCTTGATACTTGATTTCCAAAAGTTATTTTTTGTTGAGATGAATATAGTCACATTTGCGGCGAAAAATAAAAAAAAAAAAACCACAGAGGCATTTCTTGGTTATTACTAAAGCACGGATTTAAATGCTCTTAAATCCTTGCTTTAGTTTTACAAATAAAGTAAAACGTAGGATCAGCTGTTACTGTTGGTCGTTTGGTGACATTCAATTGCATCCAATTGTATTTTGTTTCCTCACACGAATTTGCTTCATTTGTTTTTATTGTTGTGTCATCTTTCCTTTCTAACATTCTTTTTTTAATTTACTAATGCTGTAAAGTCTTTTTGTTTTTTAAATTTTACCATTTCGTATTTTTTAAAAATTCTATTATTTTATTTTTTTTTTTTAATTTGTTGATCTATTATAAATTGTGCTGAAAAATCAATTGTCTTTCGTTTTCGTTTGTTTTTACGTCGCGGTAAATCAAAAAAAAAAATTTAACTAGTCGCTGAAGGTTCAAATTAATTATATTTGTGTGAGAGATTGGACAGCGCCATCTATTGCAGTTCTGTTCATAATCTGTTGACCGTTTAGAAGGCAAGTAATTCCTTATGTCCTCTAATATCGATTTTTTTATTTTTATTTTTTTTTTATATATTATCGATATGTATTTCTGTCTTTTGTTTTACCTTTCCTTCGAAACGGTGTTTTCTTTCTTAATTTATTAATCTACAGGAACGTGCTGTAAAATCGATTGTCTTTTGTTTTTATCGTTTTTTAAATTTTATTATTTCGTACTTTTTTTAAAAATTGTTTCACGTTTTCATTTGTTGGAACATTAAGTTGTCTTTGTTTCTCATTTGTTTTTATGGGGTGGTTCACTAACTATTCTACGCGACGCAGAAAATCAATAGAAAATGTCGTCAGTAAAGGAAGAAATTAATTGTATTTGTGTGAGATATTGTGCAGCGCCATCTGTTGCAGTTTTTTTCTTTTATATTAACTGTTGACCATTTGAAAGGCAAATAGTAATTCATTATTTGTCGCCGTTTGTTTCAATTTCTCAAACGAATTGTGCTCCAACACCGACTGTTTTTTGTTTGTCTTTTTAATATTTAAAAAAATTATCGCAAATTGGTTTTGATTGCAGTGGACACCTCAAGCATCTTTTATACAACTGTTTCGGTTGTATTTGGGACCTCGTCAGCAGAAGCATAGCTCGAGACTTCTACAGGTCGGTTTGGTTTGCAGTGGAACTCTCGAGCTATGCTTCTGCTGACGAGGCCCCAAATACAACCGAAACAGTTGTACAAAAGATGCTTGAGGTATCCGCTGTAATCAAAAGCGATTTGCGATAAATTTTTTAAAACTTTCAATATGTTTTGAAAGCACGCTTGCCC
The DNA here is from genome assembly GCA_039766575.1 of Serrognathus titanus. Taxonomy (NCBI): domain Eukaryota; kingdom Metazoa; phylum Arthropoda; class Insecta; order Coleoptera; family Lucanidae; genus Serrognathus; species Serrognathus titanus. The sequence continues at coordinate 62,152,002 of CM077914.1, forward strand.
GTCCTGCGTGGGACGATTTATTAAGTAGCAAACTGGTTACAATTTGTCATTTCTATTGCAATGTTGTGTCAAAAAGTGATCTCAAATTGTCGTGATTCATAATGTTTATAGTTAGAATTATTGTAATTATTACCAATATGCGGCCAGGCCCATCTTGACAAAATTCCAGTGTTTACTGCCAGAGTTAGGGAAAATCTGGTAGAACCTAACTAGAGTATGTAATGTAATTGTTGTAATTATAATTTAATTATAATTAAGTTATTGTTGTAATTATAATTGAAGCAATTACAACAATTCTAACAATATAATATTCATTTTATCACAACTTTCAATGTGCTTTGACTGCACACTTGGCTGTCTTGCATGGGATGCAATGTAGTGTCGAAAGTGATCGCAGGATGTCGCAATTTATAATGTTTATTGTTAGAATTGTTGTAATTATTACCAAATGTGGCCAGGCCCGCACTGGAACAGAGTTCCAGTGTTTACTGCAAGAGTTAGGGAAATCCTAGTAGAACCTATGCAATGTTGTGTCAAAAAGTGATCGCAGGATGTCGCGATTTAAGCTTTTCTTTAATAATATTGTTATATATTTCTTAAAATTGTATTCATTTGTTTTCTTTGTTTTGTCACCTTTCCTTGGAGCAGCACCAAAATCGGCTGTCTTTTTTTTAAATTTTTAAATTGTATTGTTTCGTATTAAAAAAGAAATTATTTTGGCTGCTTTCTTTTTATTTTCTAAAAGAAAATATTAATCTATTAAATTGTGTAGTAAAATCGATTGCCTTTTATTTGTTGTTTTTTTCCTTGTTAATCACCACCGAATTGTTTTGTTTTAAAATTTATTATTATTATTATTCGGTCGCATTTCAGTAAATCGACCGAATAATAATAATAGTAATAATAAATTTTAAAACAAAACAATTCGGTGGTGATTAAACAAGGAAAAAACAACAAATAAAAACAAAAGACAATCGATTTTACTACACAATTTAACAGATTAATATTTTTTTTTTTAATAAAAAGAAAGCAGCCAAAATAATTTCTTTTTTAATACGAAACAATACAATTTAAAAAATTTTGTCTTTGTTTTCTTTAATTTCAATTAAATTGTGTCGTAAAATCGATCGTCTTTTGTTTTTATTTTATGTTTGTTTTATGTTTAATCACCGTCACTCTTTTCGAATTGTTTATTTATTTATTTTGTTTATTATTGATCTACTAAAACGCGACCGTCGTCGTTTGTTTCTGTTTTCTTTATAAATTTCTAAAGATTTGTTTTACGTTCAGCGATAGTTGAAATGAAACCAGGCCTTGTTCTCTTCGTCACCTGAGCGCTTCTAAGCCTCCGGCAGATGACACTTGGTTACTAAGACTTTCTGCTAATCTCATTCTTCAAAAAAAAAAAAAAATCGAAAAGCTATCTGGGATGTGCAGGAGAAGTTGGATGTACGTAGTTCTAACACAACTTATTTCTTAGGAATGCGCAACGTAAATTAGGTTTTAAAGTCGTCTGCTCAAATTATTTTTTTATGATGGTAGCTTCTATGTAAGCTAAAAGCTATGTAAGAAACCGGTATTTTGTACAGAAATTTGTTTATTTCAGATAGATAAGAAATTATGGCAAGTCGTAAGGCGATCGACACGGCATCAGCGCGCCTGGCCTTCAAGCACCTGAAGACACCTGCAACCGTTTCATAAAAAAAATTGCATTTGAAAACTTTTTCGTAGTTAATTAGATTAATAAGGCTGATGTTGGCAATTGAGGTCTCATACTGGCAGCACTGACACGCGAGTAAAGCACGCATAGTCTTGGCGCTACTATTTGCCAATCAATTAGTATGATCTACCAATTTTGTTGTTACAATATTTATCCATTGCTGTTCAGTACGGTGGAAGTTCTGGAGGTTCGAACATGAGCAGATTAAATTCGCAGTTAGGAAGGGGCTGCTAGGAGGCAAGTCGGTTGTTTAATGAAGCCATCAGGTGGCCTGTAATCAAGACGCCGACCTTCGGCATCCCCGATGCCGAAAGTGCCAAAACACGGCAGAGCCTACCCTGTTATTAGGCCAGTTTCAACTTAATCGACTGGAAAATATGGGGTTATGTTTTCGTCAGCTTCGTAAAACCGCACTGTGAGAAACAAAAATGCACGGACGCATTTTTCAAACATTCCCGACTTCTGCTGCACCTGAAACAATTTATTTTTATGATTTAGAGTTCTTTTATATTTCAACCGAAAGAAACTACATATATGGGATGTAATGGAAAAGCTCTGCGAATTCATTCGCTTCCGCTGGCAATCAAAATTGTTTCGATGAGGTACGGTTTGGCCCTCTCGCAACAACAAACCTTTAAGTGGAAATATTTTGGAGTTTATTGAAACGTGCATAGAAAAAAAGAAAAATTCAAATTTCAACGACGTGGAATAAATAGGGAAGAAAAAAGGATAAAACTGTAATAAAGGAGGTGAGGTTCTGCATTATTTTTTCTCAATTAAAAGCCAAAATAAAAATAAAACAAAGGAGGATCGATTGTGTAACATATATTTACATTAAGACCTTCTTGGTACCCTATTTTCAACATACTGGGATTTCCTGGTGTAGATCCATAAGTTCTTTTGTTTTCCCATATTTCTAATTGCTTTCTCTCTCTCTCTCTCTCTCGCCATTCTTATTTAAAGCTCAAAATTTTGAACCTTTTGCTCGAAAACGAAAGAAAGAATGCGAGAAAGAAAGAAGAATGCAAGTCAAAGTTGAAAAATCAAGAAAAAAGAAGCAGAAACAAATTATAGGACAGTAAAGAACAGTAATTTCACCTGAAAGAAGAAACAAAAGACGATCGATTGCGTAGAGCAAATTTGACCTTTTTGTTTTCGACGAAAGAAGAAAGACAAACAAAATCGAAAATGCGATAAGTTTTGATGAAGAAAAAAGCTAACGAACGTCGAAGTCTTTTTGCATAAAGTACAAACAAAAACTAAACAAAAGACGAGCAAATTTGGACTTCTGTCTAAGACGAAAGAAGAAAGAAAAACGAAAATCATCGAAAATGCGATAAGTTTTAATGAAGAAAAAAGCTAACGAACTTCGAAGTCCTCCTGCATTGACTTTCTTCTGCATTAAAAGTACAAACAAAAGACGAGCAAATTTGAACTTTTGTCTTCGACGAAAGAAGAAAGAAAAACAAAAATTATCAATGCGTTAAGTTTTGATGAAGAAAAGAGCTAACTAACGTCGTAGTCTTTTTGCATAAAGTTTCTTCTGCATTAGAAGAACAAACAAAAAAAACAAAAGACGATCGATTCCGTGACGCAAGTTTATAAAATGATCTTTTGCTCAAAGAAGAAAGAAAGAAGACCGGAAATCAAAGCTGAAAAATCAAGCAAAAAGAAAACAGAAACAAAATGGAGGACAATGAAGGAAGAAGGAGGAAGAAAAGAGCTAACGAACGTTGTAGTCTTTTTGCATAAAGTTTCTTCATCATTAGAAGAACAAACAAAAGCAAAACAAAAGACGATCGATTGCATGACGCACGTTTATAAAATAATATTTTGCTCAAAGAAGAAAGAAAGAAGAACGGAAATCAAAGCTGAAAAATCAAGCAAAAAGAAAACAGAAACAAAATGGAGAACAATGAAGAACCTGCGAAAAGAAATAAAAGACGATCGATTGTGTAGAGCAAATTTGAACTTTTGTCTTCGACGAAAGAAGGAAGAAAAACAGAAATCATTGAAAATGCGATAAGTTTTGATTAAGAAAAGCGCTATCGAACGTCGTATAGTCATTTTGCATAAAGTTTCTTCTTCATTGAAAGTAGAAACGAAAGCAAAACAAAAGACGATCGATTTCGTGACGCACGTTTATAAAAGAATCTCTTGATTAAAGAAGAAAGAAAGTAGAGCGGAAATCAAGGCTGAAAAATAGAGCAAAAAAAACAACAGAAATAAAATGTAGGACAATGAAAAACAGTAAATTTCACCTAAGAGAAGAAACAAAAGACGATCGATTGTGTAGAGCAAACTTGAACTTTGGTCTTCGTCGAAAGAAGAAAGAAAAACAAAAATCATCGAAAATGCGACAAGTTTTATGAAGAAAAGAGCTAACGAAGGTCGAAATCTTTTTGCATTGACTTTCTTCTGCATCAAAAGCACAAAGAAAAGCAAAATAAAAGACGAGCAAATGTGAACTTTTGTCTTCGACGAAAGAAGAAGGACAGAAAAACAAAAATCATCGAAACTGCGATAAGTTTTGATGAAGAAAAGAGCTAGCTAACGTCTAAGTCTTCTTGCATTGACTTTCCTCTCCATTAAAAGTACAAATAAAAGCAAAACAAAAGACGAAGAAATTTGAACATTTGTCTTCGACGAAAAAAGAGAGAAAAACGAAAATCATCGATGATGCGATAAGTTTTGATGAAGAAAAGAGCTAAGTGACGTCGAAGACTTCGTGCATCGACTTTCTTCTGCATTAAAAGTACAAACAAGAGCAAAACAAAAGACGATCGATTGCGTGACGCACGTTTATAAAAGGCCCTTTTGATCAAAGAAGAAAGAAAGTAGAGCGTAAATCAGAGCTGAAAAATCAAGCAGAAATAAAATGTCAGTAATTTCACCTGAGAGAAGAAACAAGAGACGGTCGATTGTGTAGAGCAAATTTGGGCTTTTGACTTCAACGAAAAAAGAAAGAAAAGCAAAAATCATCGAAAATGCGTTAAGTTTTAACGAAGAACAGAGCTAACGAACTTCGTAGCCTTTTTACATAAAGTTTCTTCTTCATTAAAAGCACAAACAAAAGCAAAACAAAAGACGAGCAAATTTCAACTTTTGTCTTCGACGAAAGAAGAAAGAAAAACAAAAATCATCGAAAACGCGATAAGTTTTGATGAAGAAAAGAGCTAACGTACGGCGAGGTCTTTTTGCAGTGACTTTCTTCTGCATTAAAAGTACAAACAAAAGCAAAACAAAAGGCAATCGATTGCGTTACGTGCGTTTATAAAATGATCTTTTGTTCAAAGAAGAAAGAAAGAAAGAAGAACGGAAATCAAAGCTGAAAAATCAAACAAACGAGGAAACAGAAACAAAATGGAGAACAATGAAGAACGATAATTTCACCTCAGAAAAGAGACAAAAGACGATCGATTCTGAGGAGCGAATATTAGCTTTCTTCTCCGTCGCAGAAGGCAGAAGAACAGAAGATTACCGAAAATTAAGTAAACAAGAGAACCAGCGAACGTCGAGGTCTTCCTGTTATTAATTTATTTTTTTTTCTTATTGAAGAAAGCTAAAGAAAACTAGAAAGAAACAGAAAAACAAAATGGAGGGACCAAAAATGAAGAAATTTCACCTGACGAGAGAAATAACACAGGACGAACGATCGTGTGGAGCAAATTGAAACTTTCTTCTTCGTCGAAAGGAGGAAGAAACCTCTACTTTGGTTTCAATTAAAAATGTTTGCGAAATAAGCTGGGCAACACCCTGTAGATTTTAAGAAAAGAAACGAATAAATCAGAGATCTCCGAATGTCAATCCGATTTGTTGCGTTCGTTTTTTCTTTTTAATGTAATGTTGAAAAACAAAAGACGATCGTCAATTTTTACGCGCCCAGAGTTTCTCGCCTTCAAAAATTCAACACCAGGAATTCACGGTAAACGATATTTACGTTTCGCTCTACGTTAACAGCTTCCTAACGATGAATTGTTTATTTTGAGGAAGCCGTCAACGCAGAGCGAAACGTAGATTCTTTTATTATAATCGATAGCAGAATAGCTGTAGGAGGTTGTCTGCAATTTCAAATGTGTATATGTGGTTGCCTAAATAACTGGCATGAAGGAAAGAGCGAGCGGTTTCCACAAATTGAACAGAAACTGTTATCTTCTTTGCGTTTAATAGAACCTGTTATCTATTCAATAAAAACTGGATAACTGATAACAGTAATTGAACGTCCTCCGTGCCAGGCAATCAAATTGACACGTTTAGATTTCCCCCAGGTTAAATTAAATGAGAAATTGAACCAGTACGTCCCGATCCATTCTACTTTGGTTCTGGTGGAAAAAATTGCAGAATTTCAGGACACCGCCCACTATAATCCTGAAACGTATTAAAAACGAATTGCTTTTCAGAATCGAATCCCTGCGACCAACTGGTAATCCCGTTTCCACTTTTTTCTCGCTCCCGACTCTGATGCGCACGGCGAAAACAAGTGAACGGCTGCGAACGCGACCGTAAATATCTCAGGCGGCCGCGGATCTGTCCCAGAACCCGTTCCGCTTATTTGAAAAATGCTGCTTTATCAGAAATTACGGCAGGAAGATATTGGCCGGGCGCAATTATAATTCCTGGCGATTGTGCGTCCCGGTTCGACGGTGATTATATTGTAAGTAATTGACAGGCCGATCGAATTCTTTATCTCTTTTGTTCGAAACACTCTAAATGGTTAATTATTTTTATTCATTTATTTTCTTCTTCTGTACACAATATAATAGGCAAAAAGTTTGATTGTAAATATAATGTTCTTAGATCTTCGTTTCCTTTTTAGGCCCATTTATCATGAATAGAATGAAATCTGCGTTTAATTCCTTCAATCCCTTCTGTATGCAAGGACGTGCTTATTTTCGGCCTCCGTCTATTAGACAGCCTTCGGAGTTATTCCTCGAGGATTCCGTGAAAACCGTCGGATGAATTGGATTCGCTGTGCGTCCAGCCTTGACCTTGACTCTGCGTATTTCATGAAACGCCCTCGACGAGAATGCGAATTGGCGTTCGAACAGAATAAAAAAAAAAAAACGCCGGCATTCTTCGGCTATTAATAATAAATTCGTTCAACGCACTCATTAGGCGAGCGAGCCAGGTATCTCTCCCCCTTTAAATACCCCGTCGCACGTAAATCACGGGAACCACCGAAATTAAAACAACTTTCGCCTCTTGTACCTATACAGTGTGTAATCGAATAAGTTTAACCGCTAGACTTGCGTCAATAATAAAATCAACGTTTACTTTTTATAAAAAAAAAAAAAACGTTTGAGCAGCACAGGATGAGATTTAAATGCCCCCACCCCACTCCAACTGAACGAAGTTTACTATTACGTGCAATAAATGAGTAAACCCGCAGATGTGAAACAAGAAGCGTCGAGGCAGGTCATTTATGACTTTGGTGATACACACGCAACAAAAAAATAATGATGAAACACTTAAAATCGAAAAAAAAAAAGAAAAAAATTGATCTTAATATGCCTACAGGTGCCCTTTCGTCGATCGAAACAAGGACAAAGCTTCAAAACAAAACGAAACATAACACAATCGATTGAATAATTAAAAAAAAAAACGATGATTAGCATAAAATCAAAGATTGTCAAAGAACGTAGAAAAGAGAAGAAGAAAAATAAATCTGACGACAATCTTTGATTTTATACTATTTATCGTTCTCTTTTGTTTTTTTTTTTTTTATTATTCAATCGATAGTGTTACGTTTCGTTTTACTCGATCGAAACAAGGACAAATCAACAAAACGAAACGCTAACGCTACGAAGAAAATTTAGAAAAGAAGAGGAAGAAAGAAATCTGAATACAACTGCAGGTGAAAAACAAAAGGTTGCTGATTCATCGGTCGAAATAAGGACAAAGTGACAAAACAAAACACTATCGGCAATGAAGAAAATTGATATAAATGCGCAAAACAACAGTAATCGTTAAAAAGTTACATAAATCAAAGATTGTCAAGAAACGTTGAAAAGAAAAAGAAAAAATAAATCGAGGACAAAACCTCCAAACAATATGAGGACAAAACCTCCAAACAATATGAAACAAAACACTATCGATCGATGAAGAAAATCCGAAGAAACTGGACACAAATCATTAGCTAACACAAATAATTAAAAAATATATATATAAACGATAGAAAATAACATAAAATCAAAGATTCTAAAAAAAAAAGAATCGTTGAAAAGAAGAAGAAAAGATCGGAAGACATCCACAGATGTCGGTCCGTCGATCCAAACAAAGACAAAGCGACAAAAGAGAGCGAAACAAAACACGAACGATCAATCAATGAAAAAAAATTAGAAAACAAGAAGGAGAAATAAATCTGAAGCCATCTACAGGTGAAAAACAAAAGATTGCCGTTTCATCGGTGAAGGCAAAGCGACGAAACAAAACACTATCGCCCAATGAAGAAAATCGAAACAATTGCGCACAAATCACAACACGAATATACAAAAGACAGACAATAGTAGGCAATAAAAGAGACATAAAATCAAGGATTGTCAAAAACGTTAAAAAAGTAAATAAATCGAAGGCAAAGCGACCAAACAATCTGAAACAAATGACTGACGATCGATGAAGAATATCGAAAACAAAAGACCGAGCACAAATCATTACGTAACGCGAATAATCAAAAAGAGAACAAAAAATAAAGTCGATAAAAATAACATAAAATCAAGGACTGTCAAAAAAAAACAAAAGATTGCTGGATCGATCGGTCAAGATGAAGTGATGAAACAAAACACCGTCGTGCAATGAAGATTTTTTTTTTAAATACATATAAATCATTACCTAACATCAAAGTATGACAAACCAAAACAATAGTAACCGATAAAAGGAAAATGACATGAAATCAGAGTTTGTTAAAAAAGTTGGAAAGAAAATTAAATCGAGGACAATGCGACCGAACAATGTCAAATGAAACACTAACGTTCGACGAAGAAAATCGAAAAAGAAAAACAAGGCATAAATCACTATGCAAAACGAATGATTAAAAAAAAAACAAAAAAAAAGTAATCTAAAAGTAAATTGTTCGTTAAAAAATTAAAAAAAAGAAAAAGAAGAAATAAATCTGAAGGGACCTGCAGGTAAAAAAACAAAAGATTCGTCGGTCAAAACAAGGGCAAAGCCTCAAAACAAAACACTGTCGATCAACGAAGAAAATCGAAATAAATGCCTACAAATCATTACCTTACATGGATAATAATAATAATAATAATGAAAAGTGTCGATAAAGAAATGTTAAAAAGAAGAAAAAATATAAAGACAACTGCACGTGCTGGTTCGTCGATCGAAGCAAGGACAAAGCGACGAATGAAAGTGACACAAAACACTATCGATCGATGAAGAAAATCTAAACAAAAAAAAAATAGCACAAATCATTGCGTAAAACAAATAATAAAAATAATCGGTAATGAAATCAAAGATTGTTAAAAAAATGACGTAAATTGTTCGTCAAAAAATTTAAAAAAGAAAAAGAAGAAATAAATCTTAAGGAGCCTGCACGTAAAAAACAAAAGATTGGTGGGTTCATCGGTGGAAACAAGGACAAAGTCTCAAAACAAAACACTATCGCCAATGAAGAAAATCGAAATATGTGCGTATAAATCATTACCTTACAGGAATAATAATAATAATAAAATGTTAAAAAGAAGAAAAAAGTATAAAGACAACTGCATGTGTCGGTTGTCGATCGAAGCAAGGTCAAAGCGACGAAACAAAGTGAAACAAAACACTATCGATCGATGAAGAAAATCGACAAAGAAAACAGCACAAATCGTTACGTAAAACGAATAATAAAAAAAAACAAAAAGAATAATCGACGTTGAAAACGAAGATTGTAAAAAAAGCGACGTAAATCAAAGATTGTTAAAAAAGTTTAGAAAAGAACAAGAAGAAGAAATAAATCTGATGGCAATTGCAGGTGAAAAACAAAGATTCCTGGTTCATCGGTCAAAACAAGGACAAAACGACAAAACAAAACACTATCGACCAATGAAGAAAATCGAAGAAATATGAATCGAATGTATCTTTTTCGAACTAGCGCATTAATTAACGATTAATTAATTTTAAACGCAATAAAAATAAATAGATCATGACCTAAATTAAAAGAGAAGACAACAAAGTATGTTAATAAAAAATAAATAAACGTAGAGGAGAAAAAAAATTGAAAAGAAAAATTGTGTTCAAAAAAATGTAAAAAAATAGAAAAAAATAAAGTAAAGCGAGAAGAGAAAAGACAAAAGACTGTCGCCTCATCGATCGAAATAAGGCCAAAGTGACGAGAACATTGATCAACGCGAAAAACAAAATACAAAAAAAATCCATTTTCTTCATCGATCGACAGTATTTTGTTTTTCGCGTTGATTATGAAACAAATTAGGTACACCCATCGCGAATATGAATATTAAACAAAAAGTGGTCAATAAAAATGCTAAAAAATAGAAAACAAACAAAAAGAAGAAGAAATAAGCGAAAGTTAAAAGTTCGTCGAAAAGAAGAACAATAGACAATCGAATAAAAACGAAACACGATCGATTAACTAAGAAATTAAAAAACAAAAAATTCTTATATCCTTAATAAACAAATTTCCCTTCTCGGGGCAACAATCCTGAAGAAGCCAGCTCGAAAAAATCCGAAAAATTGTAGTAATTCTATCATGCGTTAAAAAAACCCCCACGTTTGGAATTGGCGTTGACGTATGTTAGTGATCCTAACCAACTAATCTCACTTACTTTATCTGACGTTTCAGTACAAGAAAAAACATACCGTGTTTCTTGCAAGTCATAGAGCCAACTCCAAACGTGAGAGTTTTTGAACGCATGTTATTAATTTTTTGCTTGATTTTATTAAATTGCTTTTAGTTTTATATTATCTCTTCTCTTCTCATTTCTTGTTAATTTTATGCAACAGATCAAATTGCATATGGGCGACCTTGACCTGGCAACCATGAATTTTGTTGGAACTTTATTATTTTGCAACGGTCTTATAAAAGAAAACGCATAAACGAGCAGAGGTTTTCAAAGCACTCATGTGGTGAGTCAGTTTTTTTTATTTTTAAACTAGACCATCGATATTTGCAGAATTAATTTTCTTAGAATATGAATGTGTGAAACTTAATCGATTACACCCTGTATATAAGGAAATAAATACCAAAATAAAGAAAGACATACTTTGTACAACGTAATAATTACTGCAACAATCACTAACATGATGGGGTTATCCATGATGTTGATTTTAGAAATCTGTATACAGGTGTTCACAAATTTCCTGTTTTCTGCTTCTGATCGTAGCTGGAATTGCAACACGCATCGTTTCGTAAGACTACGGTAGAAATAACAAATAGGTTGTCAGCGTCGATATAAAAAGCGTAAACAATAAAGTGGAGGTTTTGTTTTCTTTTAAATAAGCGTTCAGTGTGTGCGTGTCATGAGGCGCACGTTGACGTGCCCGATCACTGGCAGAATAATAAATCGAAAGCGCGAACTGATCGCGTCAGTCATCGATCCGGCTTACTGCGAGACTAAAATAATATACAAGAGATTATTATACGATTCCTGGTGGGCGTAATGATCGAGCTTCGGGCGATTTCCATTGCGCAAATTTCCAGGACGCGCGGGAATTGAGAAGGGAAAAAAAAAAACTAAGCGGCAATAAAGAGAGATTTTGTTTAAGTTCCTCCGAAAGTGAGAAGTTTATACTACGCTTGAAATAAAACCAATAAATAATTAAACGAAAAAAAAGCAGCATTGGGTTTGTAAAATATTTATGGAAAGCATTGCTTGGGGCAATGATATTTACAGTCTTTCGAAGTACGGCGAAAATATTAAATGCGTCTTGTATTTGGTGGAAACAATTCAAAGAAAATTGGGAAAGAAGTTATCGTTACGCAGGTAAATTTAAACCGTCTTGGGGGTCTTGTATTTAGGCGTAAACAATTCTAAGAAAATCGTCCTTCGAGACTGGCATCATAAGAAAATGCCTTACTTGGGCAAACTAAGTGAAAAGTTGTTTGCAAGTTGGAAGTGCCATCTAGGGGGAGCCCAGGAGCTAGGCACGGAAAAAATTCTTCAAATTTGATTGGTTCAAACAATGTCATATTGTCATTTCGAAATGCCCATCCGATAAGATTTCTTAAATACTAAGGGTCAAGGGAGAAAGTTAGTTCCCGTCAAGGAGTTCCTGTATCAAATTTCGAACACAGAACACTCTTGTATGGTTTGATTAGAAGAAGATCTGGACCTCTATTTCGACCCTATTTGGGGTCTCTTCTACTCTGTTGCAAAATTCGAATTTCTTCCTCAGTCTCGTCGCGACGTCCGGAAGAAACATAAAGAACTGGTTTCTTTAATCCATTTTCTTCTGTCATCGATGGGGTGGTTAGGAACACACCAAGCAGCATTGCAAAGCTTAAACCTCGCGCCAAACTTATATCCCATAAGGCCAAATGGACTTCAATGTAGATTTCTATGTCAGTACTTCGTTTTTCTTGCATGATTGCGAGTTTCGACATATTTTTCTGAAGGATTGGGCCAATTGGGGGCGCCTGTGAGAGATACCTAAGCACTTGGTTTTTTTTTTTTGAAGTAGTGGAACACTGTTGAGGGCAACAGACGAACATATAATTCCAAGTATTCCACTGAACATGAAATTTCATGCCTGACCGCTCGATGAGAACCTCTGAAAAGAGCATGAGATCTCCTGGGGTCTACCTCAATCATTCCAGTGATTCCAAAGCAGGCCACCCAAAGTTCCCTCGACGTACCATCCAATAAATCAAGGGAGAAATCACTTCCTCATTGGCCAAAATCGTGTTCGAGTTGAAACTCATCTGAGTTACTTATGCATCGAGTTGTAATCACGTCACCATTTGCCCAATCTGCCATTCCAGGCGTGAACATTTGATAGTCTGACGTTTCTTCAGAATTTCCCTCGAAATTTCGTTAACTACTAACTCTGAGAGAGACTCCAATATCTTGAGGTATTCAGTGCTTTTTTCTTCTTCGTCACCAAAATTCGAATTTCTACTTCAGTCTCGTCGCGACGTCCAAAAGTAAAGAGAAAGAGCTGGTTTCTTTAAACCATTTTCTTCTGTCATCGATGGGTTGGTTAGGAACACACCAAACAGTGTTACAAAGCTTAAACCTCGCCCCAAACTTATACCCCATAAGACCAAATGGACTTCAAAATAGATTTCTATATCATTACTTCAATTCATTTCCTTCTGTCATCGATGGGTTGGTTAGGAACACACCAAACAGCATTGCAAAGTTTAAACCTCGCCCCAAAAATTATATCCCATAAGACCAAATGGACTTCAATGTAGATTTCTATGTCAGCACTTCGTTTTCTTTGCATGATTACGAGTTTCGACATATTTTTCTGGAGGGTTGGGCCAATTGGGGACGCCTGTAAGAGATATCTACGCCAAAGGCTTTAAATCTACCAACTTCCCAAATTTTTCGTCCCATTTTTGAAGCAACCGATGAATACTACAAAAGAAGTCCCTTTGGGAAAGAATTATCTGATGCTTTCAAATCGAAATTTGTATACTTATGGAAGGTGTCTATGGAGTACAGACCGAAGGTTTCTTCGTCCCAATGGTTTGGTACTGTTTTCCTTTATGCGCCAATATTTGGATCGTACCTCAAATTTATCGAGGTACTACAAGGAAAGTCATAGAAACCATCGCAATAGTGTCGTCATAAAATATAGGCAGCGACTTCAGTTTTGTTGGTCGATCAGTAGAACTAATCTGTGCTGACATTACCTCCATTACACTCTTTTTCCGTTTAAGATTCAAGCTTTTACGTCGACAGTTCTATTTCCATCAAAATCATCCCCTGGAGGAAACCGCTTTTCTTCCTCCCGAAGAAAACGTCCGTTTTTTTCAACGTTTTCTACTTCGTCGATCGATCGAAGCTTCGTCCTCCATCCACGCCCATTCTTTGCTATAACTTCAAACTTGGTGTTCCCAGAGTCTTCTTCGTCTAATTCTAATCCCACATTGGAAGGGAAACCCGTTTAACTATCAACGATGGGAAGTAGTGTGTGGATTACCAGTACATTCGTATTTTCTCGTTTAAGATTGAAGCTTTTTCGTTGACAGTTCTATTTTCATCAAAATCATCCCCTGCAGGAAATCGCTTTTCTTCCTTCCGAAGGAAACGTCCGCCTTTACATTTTTTCAACGTTTCTACATCGTCGATTGATCGAAGCTGTCAATGATTTGGACGAGTTTAGCTTCGTCCTCCATCCATGCCCATTCTTTGCTATAACTTCAAACTTGGTGTTCCCAGAGTCTTCTTCGTCTAATTCTGAAGTCCCACATGGAAAGGGAAATCCCTTTAACTGTCAACGATGGGAATAGGGTGTGGAAAAAGTGAGAGATTTCTTTTTAAAAGTTTTTACTAGTCTTTTCTTATTCTTTTTTGATGATGAAGATTGTTTGAGCAAATCATAGTTCCTCCTCTTTCCATCTTCATCCTCAAAACACCAAGTTAACAGTTTTCAATGCTGCTTCCTGGTTTTGATCTTCATATTTCATTTCAATTTCTTCTTTTTATTTTTGATCGGTGCTGCATATCATTTGGACGAGCGTTTTCCTTGTTCTGGTGTTAGCTTCGTCTAGCTTCTACATTCATCTCATCATCATTAAATGTTTGTTTGCCTTTCTACTTCTTTTTCTTCATCAAAACTACCTGTAGCTCGTTTGAACCACTGTTGCCAAGCGACAAATACCCGAGAGTTTCAGTGTGTGTCAAGATAGTGTCTATTTCTAAAAAAGAAAATTCGTTTTTAGATTTATTTTCCTTCTTCCTCATTGAGGCTTCTTGAAACTTATTTGAACCACGATCTAGAAAATTAGCTTCAAGACATTGTGGTGTCGTCATTTTATTACGCCAGTTAGTTAGGCAATCATACATACTCGTTTGGAACGTCCGTATGGGGAAGAAACGGTACTGACGTCGACTTTCTTATGCTTCTGGCATTCAAGGGAATGTGACTCAAATATTAAGGAGCATTCCAAAAGACAAGTTCCAGAAAATCAAAGTTTTGATTCGCCTAAGTAAACGCAACGCATCACAAAGGAAACATCCTTTGCAAATCAAAAGCGATTCACTAAATTTCCATTCTAGGCAAGCTATGGGATTTTAACGTACGCGGTGAATTGATTAATCCGCTGACTGCCATTTTACATTTATTTATCATCGAAGGCTTTGCAGGCATGATGATGACAGAACTGCATTCAAAGAGTGCCGGAAAACACAACAGTTGCACGCACACGCATCATCAAATAATCGGCGAAGTGACTCATCAAAGAAGCTGGCATTATGCAAACATGAACAAAAATGACTAAGAGCGGACGAATCCAGGAAAACCGCGATGACTCATAGCGCAAGTGTGCGCCTTGATCTCACATCCCAGAGGCCTTGTATATTCGAAAGTTTTCGTTGTTTTCTAATCATTTTTAACCACCCATCCCTCACAGTATAATTTAGGTATAATCGAAGATATGTTTGTCTACAGCCGACCTAGAATGGAAATCTATTTCAATATGAACGAAGCAGTTTTAATATTTCTTTGAATGACAACCCCCAACAAATAAACGAAGATTCCAAAACATTTTTTAGTTGTTTTGAGGAAAATGAACCCAAATTTTTAAAAAAATTGTTTGGAAGTTAAATATTGCTTAAAGTCTATAGCTTGCAGGACTTTAGAGAAACCTGCAAATATCACAGATAGATGGCGTAGGTTTTGGCACACCATCCTAGGCACGTTTGTGAAGCTTCTTTATGACTTACCAGAAAATGCCTTCGTCTATGATGGAGGCAATTGTCTTGATTTTGTAGGTTAGCCAGACTTGGGAAAGCAAACACAAAGTATTAGCCGAAGATGTTCTCAATTAATGAGTGAACTTAAACAAAAATGGGACAAATAAAGTGGTCATGGTTTTAGATAATAACTAAATTTGTAATCGAATGTCGACCATTAGGTCCTATTAAAGCCGTCGGGAAAAATAGCGCAGCTAATACGCGCGAGATAATAAAGGTATTCGGGTGTCGTGATGATTCCCATGTTGGGCAAGAGGTGTCCGAGGGCGGTACCAGCGCATCTGGAATTCGGACCTCACACGGAGGCCCGTAAATTAACTTTTTTAAACCCCCCCGAGGCAGTCGTATAAAAATTATCATTTATTGAAAATTTCGATATTGTCATTAAGCCCGAACGATCACCGTCCGACCCGAATCCCCGGCCCTCTATCTCGAGAATCGAGAGCTCGTAAACGTTAATTACGCGAAATTAATTCGTTTGGGTTTTTCGGACGAAATTAACGACGACCAGAGATAAGCCTATCAGAAAAATGACTTGCACTTTTGAAGATAAATCAAATAGGCAACGCAATGTTATATAATTCTTCGTTCTTCGCTGTAACATTCGTGGGCAAATGAACGAAGGATTTAGTGCCCAAAAAAAAAATATTTATACGTCTCTTGAACGTCGGGGAACATTCTCAGGCAATTATCCGAGCAAAATTGCAAGTAATTTATTAACAGTTGGGAATCAGACGCGCGATCGGCTAATGGAGAATGGAGAATTTCGGGCGTGGACTTGTCAAAAGTGCCATTGTTCGGGCCCTTTTGCTTTTAAAGCGCACGGACGTGCGTGAGAACTGCCTTCTTCTCCCGCGATGACTAATTTATTAATAATAAACCGTGATAAAGAGCGGGGTTCTCATGCCGAGCGGAATTTCACATGCTTGGATAAGTGTTAAATACGAATCATATTAGAACGTTTTCTGTTTTCTCTTTTTTCTTTCGGTCCGCTTCATGACTTGGAATCAATTTTGTCGTTCAATTTCGGATTTAATTGGTCTTGACAACGTTACATCTTACTATTTCAAGCCGGTTATGAAACACGAAGATACCTCGAAACGATTGTTACAAATACAATTTATGGATAATTCTTAACAAAATCGCAAGTACTTTGCAGTCACGAACGCCTCAACTTCTTTTGCAACGCTTAAAAAACTGAGCTTGAGTCTCACTCAACTAAAGAGGTCAGACTCTGTTGTCTGTGGTCACCTCCGAAGCGCGTTCGACTAATTAGATTTTAGTGCAGAGCTGAAAGCGATTGTGCGGTCTGGTAATTCGTTTTTTGCCGCAGTCATAAAGCCATCTAAAAGCGTGTAAAAAATCGCTGACGTCAGTTACAAAACGAATTACAAATTGTTGGATGTAACTTAGTGACACCAGGACGTGGTTAATTTAACAGACAACTTGAAACAAAGTCTAATTTTCTTTTAATATCGAACCGTTTCCGGACAAATTGCTCGTTGCACTTCCCTCAAGTGTGCGACAAAAGCTTTACAGGATCGTGGTGACTCACACGTTACTTAGCGACCAGCAAAATCATGTCACGACGACCGACGATAAGAAACGTCACAACGACACACCTTAAGCAAAGTCACGATGACAACTACGGGCGAAACGTCACATTGATATTTATGTAATAGGATCACGATGACGACCATCAAAATAAACCAAATTAAGAACGCCCCTTAACGAATTAGAGTTTGCTTTTGTTTGGCCAACAAATAGGATCGCAATCCTCAACCACCAATCAACGACAAAAATAATGCTCACTGATTTGAGCAAACAGACCAATGATGCAGAGTTACCTAATCCCCGCCATACAAAATGGGGAGGATGAGTATCAACACAAGCCAGAATTCGCTTGTGCTGAATAGTCTGGCGGTACTCAAACGCTGGTGCTTGCAAAACAAACATCTCACCCGCTAGTGCTGCTATAGTCTGGCCAAGCACACATCTCAACGGCTGATGCTGTAATAGTCTGGCAAATATCTTGCACCAACGATACCTACATCGTCGGAGTCAGCTCATTACACTCGTGGGTGGAAGAGATAAGGAAAAATTAAGACTGAGAGTTTTCAGTAAATAGTTATAGTCTGGCAGAACACACATCTCACCGGCTGTTGCTGTTATAGTCCGGCAGATATCCTGCACCAGCGACACCTTCTTCGTCGGCGTCAGCTCTTTACACTCATGGGTGGAAGGAAAAGTTAAGACTAAGAGTTTTCAGTAAACCTTCAAGGCAAACTAACCCTCATCGAGCTTGGCTCGCAACAACTCTACCAAGGAACGGACTCCTGTGCAGCGATACTAAAGGGCCCAGACGCTTCTCGATCAAAAGAACACATTTCCTACCAATGAAGTTTTATGTTAACCCTCATTAAATATAGCTTATATTTTTGTTGAACCAAGTCTACAAACGCGTTCAATATTTCATTTGTGGGAATTCATCACTTTCCTAGCAGATTCGACATTTGAAGAATTACCTCCTCTATTCACCAATATGGGATATTTTTCTAAAATTTCCGATGTACCAGCTGACAATCCAGTTATATGTGTTGTTTTATAACCGAAAGTGTTCTTCAAACTAAAGAAACAAAGAGTGCTAAAGAAGTGACAGGCGTACGAAGCCGGAGAGGTGCCCACTCAAACAGATTATAGCAAAAACAAAGACTTGCGAAGAGAACGAACAAAAGTAGGAAGACCTGGAAAAGCTGAGGGTAATGGTCCCAGCAAACTAGGTCTACAGGTTCAGAAACGGGGCGAAAAAGGAATTTATGGTTGAGCCTTCTGGAGGAAAGAGGCAGAAAATGGAAGGGAAAAGAGAAAAGCAAAACAAATATATAGAAAGAAGAAACTCTATTGCAGTGTTTGAAAAAATTTATTACGTAGGAAGAATTAAAAACATGTACAACAGTGCCACGGTTCAGCAGACGTTCAACAACAGCTCTCGAAACAACTTTACGAGGTAGACGCAAGAGTGACGAGACGTTTCGACAGAACGACATGCACCTAAAACAAACAAGCAAACAAACAGACTCTATGACAAATACAAAACGAAAAGGGACACTCACAAATGTAAACGCAGCAGTTACAGAAAGCATAATTGCAGCTCAACGAATCAAATTAGTATCCCAGAGGGGAGCTCCAAGGTGGTAGACCAATTTGAATGGGCGACCAAACACTGGGATTACGTAGCAACAATGCAGCAGAGGTTTGGCTCATTCCAGGGGCCACTAATAGCCTTACGTTACCCAGTGAACGGAAGGAAGCCGGCCAAGAACAAGAGAAGGCTGGTATATTTAGAAGACGGCCGAAAAATGCGTCTTCGATGGGACCAAGTGCCAGACTTCTTGATAGACTATCAAGGATTGTGTGATGAACACTTATATGGAAGTGCTGAAAAGGACAAAGTGTAGGTAATAAGAGAATAGGACATTATTATAGATTAAGTTTATTTTGCTAGTGATACGTTGGGAATTATTTTAGATAAGTAAGGTTTTAGAGGTTAGATAATTAGGAAATAATGTATTTTAGATACTTGCCTGTTGTTTAGAGTTAAGTTTGTTCCATTTTTAGTTCAATTGTTAGTTTAATTTCCGTGAAATGTAATCATATTTAAGGTAAAACGCTAATTGTCAAACGTGACGTTTTGGTTACCAACTTAAATCTAGTATGTAACTAGATCAGAACGCGAATGTTGCAACGGGAAAATAAACAACGAAAAGCGCTATAAAAGGCAAGCACTCCGCGATTTGGAACATTTCTGCTTCGACCTCCATGGGTAACGGATTCCTGCTTCGACCTCCGTGAGTAACAGAATTCCTGCTTCGACCTCCGCAACAATTCGAGAAAACAAGCAGAGAAACAAACATTAAGAAAGGAAACATTTTTATTGGATCCTGACCTGTATCCTTTTTCCTTAACCAACGACATGGGCGACGCTTCCAGGTAATACATACATGACAACACAAACAAAATTTTTTATTTAAACACCGGAGAGCAGGAGACGTTTAGGTATTGACGAAGGGCACCTCTCTCTTGTGAAAGAATTGAGGCGTAATCGGCAGTACACAGCGTCCCCCTTTTGACAAGTATACATCGGGTAGGGCAAGAGGTCCACCGACCCTTGTGCAAGGCGAGGTAATATGACCGACTTGTCATACCTGGTGTTCGCTTTGTATGGATCTGCATCGTCGAAGGGCGCCTCTCTCTCTTGTGAAAGAGTAGAGGCACATGCGTGATCGGAGGTACAGAGCGTCCACTTTTAACAAAATATGCATCTGATAGGGCAAGGGGCCCGCCGACCCTTGTGAAAGGCGAGGTGACATGACCGACTTGTGCTAACCAGTGTACATTTTAGGACAGGAAGCAACCTTTTCGATAAATTTTTTTTATTTCTTTTTCTGACACCTACGGACGCATATACATTTAACACTGACACTCCCTTCCCCTCCCTCTGACATTTCTGTGTTTGTCATTGTATGTGCCCACCATGGGGTCATAAAACGAGAAGTGGGTAATTCCGAGCGACTCAAAGAGAAACCCTGAGAGGAAGATAAAAAGAAAGTAGACAAGCACCCACAAACAACATAATACAAAAACTCTGCAAATTGGCATCGCAATTTGGAGAACAGAACGTTACTACAATTGACACCCCAACATGGGGCAAATACCAAGAAAAATATTATAATATTGGCACCCCAACGTGGGGCACACTTACAACATGATAACACTATGTTAGGATTAGGATTTACTGAAAATAGAAGACTAAAGGCAGGCAACCAAAAAAAAAAGCAAAAGAACAACATCCAAAGAAAATTGCAGATCTGAAGACGAAAGAAGGGACAAGGTGGCCAAAATACACATGCTTGCGAATTATTCTGAAGAGTTTCTAAACCCAATGGAAAAAGAAGAAGATAATGCAGAAGACCAGCACAATGGATATGACGAAATAGCAGAAAAACAAAACACCAATGGAAGATGGAGACGTAGAGATAGATTCAGTAAAGGAGTAACAGAAGCAAATTAAGGAAAGAAGAAGAAGACCGGCGCAATGGCGATGTAAAAATAGAAAGATAAAATGGAATAACAATGAAACCAACAAATTAAGGAATGTATAAAGGGATTAAGGAAGAATAAGGATGTAGGAGAATTTTTGGCGTTACGGTTAACGAAACATTAATTAGAACCATATGGGAAGAAGAGAAGATGCCAAGCAACTAGGCAAGGGCCATGCATAAAAAAGGAATAACAAAAAAGGATTGCCCACCTAAAGATGACGTGTAACGCGCTAGCGAAGGTTCTTCAGAATACCCAGCTGAATACCTAGCGAAAAGGAGTGTCGGGAAAATCCCAGGGAGGCTTTAAAAGAGGATAGTTTAATAGAGACATCGATTACAAACAAACCTGCGACCCCATCGAAAGAAAAATGCTGCACAAGGCAACGAAAGACAAGGAGCGTTGGTACAGATGACAATGAATCACACCCACTACAAAATTGCGTTGGAAGGCGAAGAATTAAAACACCTTAGAGTTGAAACTGGAGTAGGACGTGGCTTTGCGCGACTGGAAGTAGTTTTGGGGGAAAGCGGATTAAGAAAGATAGGACTAATTTATAACGACCAACATTAATATGTTTAGTGTTTAGTTCTGATGGAAAGGTCAAGATAGTATTTAGATCATGATGAAACCGTGCCTGCGAAACATGGATCACAAATAAGAAGGAAGAAGAGGAGCTCGAAAGGTGGGAAAAGGAAAATCTCTGATGTTTGAGTTCGGTATACAGAATGGGAAATAGAAAAGGGCCTTATTGGGAAGTGAAGGAGTAAGGAAGATCTTTACACAGAAACGGAAATTGGAAAGAGGCTCATTAAGAAGGACGAAGGAAGATCAGCTTAGAGAATTGGAGATTGGAAAGAGTCCTTATTATACCCAGAAAAGGCGAAGAGAGATCTAAATGAAATCGGTATACAGAATTGAAAATTGGAAAGAGCCTTATTGGAGGTGAAGGTATGAAACAAAGAGGACGCCCCAGAAAAAAAAAGGGATTGGGAAAAGTTGCTGCCCAAAATTGGTAATTTTAAGTTAGGCTCGGAATTATGGTAGAAAATCGTTAGTAAACCATAAGCCACTAAGACCACTACTGTAAGTAATCAACATTGAACAAAAATAAATTCAACTAAACAAAGAGAGGGAGATTGGCAGTGAGGAATTTTGAGTCAACGTTCTTCGGGACGGCAGCATTACACCGTTAATTAACTTTTCTGACCGCCGCGGTGATTTTTATAGTAATATGCGGTTTCTCACACTCCGACACCGCCTCCTATGATGTGTCCGAACGGACGGACGGGCGGGCGGGCGGGCGGCTCCGCTCTCCGAGTTCTGGACGGCTTAATTATTTCAATCAACAACTGACGAACGCCTTATTTAGATCAATTAGTTATGTACCTTGTACGTTTAACTTGGTTATTAGTCCGACTTAATTACCTATCGGCCGGTGCTGTTAGATTAAATTCTGCAGCGTAAAGCGTCTAATTAAGGTAACTTGATTAATGGAATCGGATGCGGCAGGCTTGCTTGCGTGTAATTACATTGTGAAATATTTTCAATTTATTGAAATAAGAATGCGACGAGCGCAACTCAATTTTAAAATCGCTCGGTTTTTCGTAAACTCACTTCGTTAAGTCACTGCTAGCCATTTTAGTCTCGTAATTCTATGTGGAAACCTTCCGTATAGAAATTTGTTTATTTTAATTAGAAACGAAATTGTCGCAAAGTGATCGACACGGTGCCAGCGCGCCTGACCTTCAAGTACCTGAAGACACCCGCAACCGCTTCGTGAAAAACGTGTGTATCTTAAGATCGTAACTAATTTACTCTTTCTTAATTAGTTTGGTGGAAACATCAATGTCTTTCATTGTACTTCACAACTTCCGAAGTCTAACGAAACCATAAGCCTTTATGGTTGGCATTTTAAGGTATATTCGAAACGAGTTATCAATATTTCTTTCGCTGGGGAAAAATATCTGTCGTTGCTCTTACCTTCACAAATCCTGCTTGGTAGGTAATTTTCGTGTGTTCTGGTACTCCGCACAGAAATTTGTTTATTTGAAATAGATAAGAACTTATGGTATGTCGTAAGATGATAGACAAGGCACAGCCCGTCTGACCTTCAAGCACGGGAAGACACTTGCAACGTCCGGCAACAACAAACACAGGTAGTTCCTCGCTGTTCCCTCAGTACAGACACGGCTTTAGTTTTATTAAAGCAGTGCCAATACTTATCTTGCTTTAACTCTTTCATTTTTTTTTCGTAATTCCTTTCAGCTCAACTTACGATTTAAGGTTCAAAGACAGAAAATGTTTAGCTTTATTATATTAGAGTATGTGATGCTGTTCTATATGCAAGCAACAGAACAGTTGTCGACATGTGGTTGCATCCTCCGCAGAACTGAGAACCCAACGGCTTACTTACTTACACTATTAATTAAGTATTTATTGTTGTTCCAATTTTAATTTCGGCAAGGACGGCAACGTCGCCCGAAGAGGGAAAAAAAAACTGCAGCGCTGATAGAAAGGCCTTTAATACTTCGAAAGTATTTTAATAATATCTCGCTGGCCGAGCACAAAAAGCTTAATTACATTTTCCTCTCGATATTACATTCCACGTTCTGGTCTGCGCGTCGTCGTTTTGCATTGCTTATTTCGCCGGAATTTATAATCTTGCATAACAGGCATTGTTTGTGTTTTCCCTCCGGAGCTTAATTAAAACTCGGAGTATGTGTGTTTAAGCAAATCGAAGCCCGACTCGGCCGGGAGGACGTCGAAGAAACGCGTATTATTTGGAAGTTTGAAGAAGTAAACGCTGAAACGCAATTATTTACAAGACGTTAATGTGTTATTCTGAAACGAAAAAGAAAAAATTCCTAAATTAAAAAAAAAATGCCTTTGAAATACAGTGCGTAATCGAATAAGTTTGACTTACAATAACAGCTATTAATACGTAAGAAAAGGAGTGAAGTTCTGATGTATGTATGAGGGGATGGGACGAGGGCAAATGTTTTTAATAACTTCGGAAAAACCTGCGGTCACTTTTTCCAAAAAAAAAAAAAAGTTTGAGGAACACTGGATGTGATTTAAAAGCTGGAGCAGGACGCACCTATACCTCACGAAGGAGCGCATTGTGGTCTTTTATTTTGGAGCTTGACCATTGTTACTTGCAGAACTTACAATATGAATAAGTGAAACTTAATCGATTACACCCTGTATATAAAAAAATCAAAATAAAGAAAATCGTCCGTAAATGTTTACTTTGTACGACAACAATAAAGCGATTTTAATTGTCGATGTTTAATGCAAAGTGTTCAGACAGTTTTAAAATAACTGTCATCGATCCAACGTATGTACAGTCATCGGCAGCTAAAAAAGAAGAACCCTAGGGAATTTGCTTAGTTCTGTTGTAGGTCACAGTTTTAATGATTTCCGTTCTCTTTAAGCTGTGCATGACTACACACTGCGTATATTAAATATCCGCAGTTTGCCTTTTCTCTTTTTTTTTGAGAAAAAAGACTGAATTTGGAGTATTTTCGGGGAAGATTCTGTAGGTACAGAGTGTTTCATTTAAATAAACACGCAGACTAAAACGAAAACAATCAAAGTTGTCAAAATAATTAAAAAAAAAAAAAGAAACGACTGACAGCCATTTTTGGGCAGACATCCTGTACATAGGTGCCTTCAAATAATTGTTTTGTGCAATTTTACGACTGTTTTCTATAATTGCCTTTTTAATTTATTGTTTTGAAGTCATTCGAGTGTAAAATGGGCGCGTGAATCGAATATGAAAGTCGACAAGACATTTCTTTTAAGTTCGCTTTCTTTTCGGTCAGTTCTATGCGCCTTTATAGCTTTTTAAACCAGCTTTAAGCAGTCTGAATTGGTCGTCAAGGAAACTAGAATTAAAAAAAAAAGATCTCGAATCTTAATCGAATGACATGGATTTCAATCAAATCGAATATTGAAATCGACGAGGTTTGAATTTCGAATTCGCTTTCTTTTCGCTCGTTTTACAGCTTTTTAAACAATCTTTAGGCAGTCTGAGATGGTCCTCAAGGAGTATATTGCTCAGAAAAAAGTTAATCTTTATCGAATGGATATGGATTTCCATCAAATCGAATATTGAAATCGACGAGGATGGAATCTCAAATTCGCAATCTTTTCGCTCAATTTTATGAATCATCGTAGCTTTTTAAACAATCATAAATTAATCTGAGATGGTCCTCAAGAAAACTACAATTAAAAAAAAATCGAATCTCAATTGAATGGATGCGGACTTCAAACAAATCGATTATTAAAATCGACGAGGACTTCATCTCAAGTTCGGTTCCTTTCGCTCAGTTCTGTGCACCTTTATAGCTTCTTAAATCGCCTTTAATCAGTCTGAGTTGGTCCTCTAGGAAACTATAGTTTACAAAAAGAATCGAATCTTAATCGAATGGAGGTAAATTTCAATCAAATCGAACATTGACATCAATGAGGAGTGTATCTCAGATTCGCTTTCTTGTCGCTCAGTTTTATGCACCTTTTTAAACTATCTTTAATCAGTCTGAGATGTCCTCAAGGAAACTATAGTTTGAAGAAAATCGAATCTTAGTCGAATGGATGTGGATTTAAATCAAATCGAGTATTGAAATCGTCGAGGACGAAATCTCAAATTCGCTTTCTTTTCGCCCAGTTTTATAACTTTGTTAAAAAATCTTTAGTCAATTTGAGATTCTACAGTTTACAAAGGAAATCGAATTTCAATGTAATTCGATTAAAACCGATTTAATCACAAATTATGTGATGTAGATAAAAAAGAATTAAAATGTGCGCGTTTTTCCTTTTACAAATTCGAGCCTTGCATTGGTCAATCCTCAAATTTAGCTGTGAAACGTCTACAAAAAGAAAAACTCTTTTTTGTTTATATATTCGTACTCAGACACGCAGATGTTAGAGGAAAAGAAAAATCGAACGGAGTTGGCGTGGCAACCGTAATTTCGGCGCCAAATTTGAATCCACCAATTCCTTCGTAGTTCATAAACGACCGTTTCTCTTTTGTTTCTTCGCTTTTCACAACCAACCAAAATTTATGGGCGAATCTTTATATCATTCGAAGAAATAAAAACAAGTTGCCATATAAGCCCGAATTCGGCCAACATGGTTTAACTCTTAGTTTTTGACTATGGCGGGATCGTCTTTTGTTTCCATAGATATTCAGAGGTGATTTTCGTCTGTCTTGGCTTTGCCAATTAACCAATCTCAGTTTCTCCTCTAATTTCTCATTTTTTTTTGTTTTTTTGATTGATTTCTATTCTTAACTTTTGTTTCATTTCGTTTTTGCGCAATGTCTGTTGCATCTTCTCTTTTCATAGTCGATTGTCTTCTGTTTTATTTGGTTTGAATTGCCTTTTGTTTTCATATACTTTCTTTCTTTCTTTCGATTTATTTTCACCATTGTTTGTATTTGTATTTTGTTTCGTTTTGTTGTCTTTTCGACCTTGTTTTTGTTTTGCGTTGTAGTTCTATTTTTTATTTGTTATTTTCCTTTGTTGAACTTTTGTTTCGTAAATAATTTGTTTCACGGTGATTTATTTCGTCGATTTTCGTCGTCTCGCCCAGATCTCTCGAGAATTATTTTGTAAATGTTTTATTTTTATTGTATTATTCCTCTGTTAATATTAATTCATTTATGCTTTAAAGAAAATCTAATATTACAATATAATATATATTTTTGAAGTCTTTCATTTAATACATGAAAAACCTTACATTTTTATCGCAAATTTAAAGTTCAGTGTAAGCAGCTGACGTTAGAAGTTGTCAATTTCACTTGACTCTGACAATTCAAATTGAAGCGACTCGGTCGATTCAAATTCGAGCAAGAATTCCGATGGTGAGGCTTCGAACGTGACGAAACGTGTTCATTTCGTCGCGAACTCCACCCAGACGTCGATTACGATAATCGATTTTAA
The DNA here is from genome assembly GCA_039766575.1 of Serrognathus titanus. Lineage (NCBI taxonomy): Eukaryota > Metazoa > Arthropoda > Insecta > Coleoptera > Lucanidae > Serrognathus > Serrognathus titanus. The sequence goes on from CM077914.1 coordinate 62,178,641, forward strand.
AACAAAAGTTTGCTTGCAACCATCTTGACTTTGTCCTTGGAGACTTGTGAAATTGGATCGAAATCCACCATTGTTAAAATAATTTTTAGATTAAGGAAATTACCAGTTCGTCTTCGTAAAGAAATGCATCAGATTATCACTGTTTGGATAATGTGAAATATTTTTTTTTAATTAAAAATTTCAATTTTGGACCATTTTCGCGATTTACGAACGAACTATACCTAATAACTTGACAAAAGAGAATGGCGACAAGCGTCGTGACAAATAAAACAAAAATAGATCGACTATAAATTTAAACTTGGAGTCATGACGCAGTTGGAACTGCGTCATGACTGCTTCTACTGCCGATGTTTCGTTCTCCACTGCAGAAGAACTTCCTCAGGGGTGCAGGCGGTGTTGCTGCTACTGGTGGTATTGCTGCTGCTGGTGATGCTGCAGCAATCTCATCGACTAACGAGAAGTAGCAGCAACACCACCAGCAGCAGCAGCAGCCCTAAGGAAGTTCTTCTGCAATGGAGAACGAAACGTCGACAATAGAAGCAGTTGTGATGTGTTTCCAACCGGAACCCAATTCAATTGTGAAGATCGACAATTTTCTGACAAATAGATAATCAACACTAGCAGCGGCAACACCGCCAGCAACAGCAGCAGCCCTAAAGAAGTTCTTCTGCAATGGAGTACGAAACGTCGGCAATAGAAGCAGTCGTGATGCGGTTCCAACCGGAAACCAATTCAATTGTGAAGATCGACAATTTTCTGACAAAGACATAAACAAATCGTTAACGGTAGAAAAAAAAACAAAAGATGCATCAAATATGAAATATGAAAAGTTAATTCGACTACAATAAACTCGAATAAAAGAACAGCAAAGAACCAAGAAACAATTGAACAGGAAAAAAACAAAAAAAAATTGTTGATTAATGGGCGTTTCGTGCGAAAATCAACAAATTCGCCAAAAAAAAAAAATTGAAACCAAGTACCATAGTAAAACAGAGAATAAAATAAACAAAAGAAAATCGATGATTTACTAGACGTTTCGCTTTTCATTGCAGAAGAACTTCCTCAGGGCTGCTAAGCTGACGGTGGTGGTGTTGCTGGTATTTATCGTTAGTCGTTGAGAAATTGAAACTCTGACAAAGTGTGATTTAATTAAACCGCCAAGAGAAAACAAAAATGATAATAAATTAATTCGATCATTAAAATAAAAAACAAAAACAAAACGAAAATCTATTAAGAAACGCGAAGTACGAAGAAAGAATTGAAAAAATAGGTGACCGTTGATTACGAGGTGAAAACGTTGAAATACGAAGAAAAAAATGAAGAAAAAACAAAAGAAGATCGACGATTATTAGCTGGTTTATTGCAAAATACATGCCCATAAGAAAAAAAAAACAAAAGAAAAAACAGAGTGCAAAGAAACAAACAAAATCTTGATTTCAAAATTTTCAAAAGTTTCGCGCCAGAAATCATCGATCTTTCTTTTGTTCTGAGTTCGTTTTTCGCTTACTGAGAGTCTTTTGATTTTTAGTCGCCCATTATCGCTTCCAATGAAAAATCGACGATCTTCTTTTGGTGCTTCTTGTTAGTCGTTGAAAAACTTAAATTCTGGCGGAGTGTGATTTAATAAACCGCCAAGAGAGAAAAAAAAAAAACAAAAGACTACTCTGCATGAAATGATGGTAAATTAATTATCACTAACAAAAAAAAAACAAAAACAAAACGAAAATCTAATATGGAACCCCGAAGTACGAAGAAAGAATTGAAAAAACCCTTGATTACAAGGCGAATCGACTTGAGAACGTTGAAATATGAAGAAAAAAATGAAGAAAAAACAAAAGAAGATCGACGATTATTAGCTGGTTTATTCCAAAATACATGTCCATAAGAAAAAAACAAAAGAAAAAACAGAATGCAAAGAAGCAAACAAAATCTTGATTTCAAAATTTTTAAGTTTCGCGCCAGAAATCATCGATACCTTTCTTTTGTTCTGACTTCTGAGCCTTTCGCTTACTCAGAGTCTTTTGATTTTTAGTCACCCATCATCGCTTCCAATGAAAAATCGACGATCTTCTTTTGGTGCTTCTCGTTAGTCGTTGAGAAACTGAAACCCTGGCGGAGTGTGATTTAATTAAATCGCCAAGAGAAAAACAAAAACAAAAGACTACTCTGCGTGAAATGATGGTAAATTAATTCGATCATAAAAAAAAAAAAAAACAAAAACAAAACGAAAATCTAATAAGGAAACGCGAAGTACGGATCAAAAAATTGAAAAAATAGACGACCGTTGATACGAGGTAAATCGACTTGAGAACGTTGAAATAAGAAGAAGAGAAAAGGAACAAAAAACAAAAGAAGATCGACGATTATTAGGCGGTTTGTTCGAAAATACAAAACCATAAGAAAAAACAAAAGAAAAAATCGCGACAATTCGACAAAAAAAAAACAGAAACAGAGTTGCAATACGTAGAAGAAGATGATGAGAGAAATAGAAGATGATCGACAGTTAGTTGTCTAGCGTAGCGTGAAAACAACGTTGAAATACGAAGAAAAAACAAAAGAAGACCGATGATTATTAGGCGGTTTATTACATACAAATCCACAAGAAGAAACAAAAGAATGAACCAACTTGAGAACGATGAAATACGAAGAAAAGAAAAAGTACAAAAAACAAAAGAAGATCAACGATTATTAGGCAGTTTGTTCGAAAGTACACACCCATAAGAAAAAACAAAAGAAAAACCGCGACAATTCGACAAAAAAAAACAGAAACAGAGTTTCAATACGTAGAAAAAGGTGACGAGAGAAACAAAAGAAGATCGACAGTTAGTTGTCTGGCGTAGCGTGGAAACAACGTTGAAATACGAAGAAAAAACAAAAGAAGATCGACGATTATTAGTGGGTTTATTCCAAAATACAAACCCATAAAAAAAACCAATGAATGAACCAACTTGAGAACGTTGAAATACGAAGAAAAGAAAAAGAACAAGAAAACAAAAGAAGATCGACGATTATTAGGCGGTTTATTCCAAAATACAAACCCATGAGAAAAGACAAAAGAATGAAGCAGGATAAATCGACAAGAAACAACCGAAACAGAGTGGCAATACGTAGAAGAAGGTGACGAAAGAAACAAAAGAAGATCGAGTTCATTTGTCTAGCGAAGTGTGAAATAATCAAAACAAAAAAAAAGACGACTACAACAAAGTAATGCATACGAAGTCTCAATTGTATCTGTTATTATGAAAAGGTAATTCGGTGAAGAAAAAAAACAAAAATCGAATAAGAAACGACGAAATACGAAGAAAAAAATTGAAGAAGAAACACGAAAAGAACAAAAAAGCAAAAAAAGATTGGCGGATTGTTTGAAAATCAAGAGCAAACGAGAGAAAAAACATAAGAATTCGTCACGAACGAACGAAACAAACAACGTGAATGTTGATGACAAAAAAAAAACAAAAGAAGATCGATGTTTCTACAACGAAATGTGAGGAAATCAAATCGCCAAAAGGAAATAGTAGAAAGTCAAGTGTAAAACAAGAAAATAATACGACGAAAAAAAAAAACAAAATGCAAAGAAACTAAAAAAAATCTTCATTTCAAAATTTTTAAGTTTCGCGCCAGAAATCGTCGATTTTTCTTTCGTTCCGAGTTCGTTTTTCGCTTACTGAGAATGTTTTGGGCTTTAATCGCTCATCATCAGACGAATAAAAAAAAAGATCAACTTAAAACAAAAGTAGATCGACGATTACAGAAACAAACAACGAAATACGAAACAAAAGACGAACACGAAACAAACAAAAGAAGATCGATGATTAGAGAAACAAACAACGCGGAAGTAACGTGCACGAACGGAACAAAAGAAGATTGCTGAAAATAGGAAAAAAATTGAACGTAAAACGAAAAAAAAATCGATGGTTACAGAAACAAAACGGGGAAACGCGAAGGAAAACACGCAGACGAAAGAAACAAAAGAATCGAGTAAAGAATAACGTAATGCGTAAAAAGGAAGATCGAGAATTGTTCGACAATTAAAGCAGATGAAACAAAAGAAGATCGATGATTACCTGCAGAAACAAAACGCGGAAAGAAACAAAAGAAGACAAGAATCGAGTAGAGAACAATGTAATGCGAAAAAAAGACGTACGTAAAATAAAAGAGGATCGAGAATTGTTCGAAAATTAAGCAGATAGGAAAACAAACGAAAAAATCTTAATAATTGGATGAGAAAACGATAAGACCAACAAAAAAAAGAAAACAAAAGAAGATCGACGTTTCTAGATCGGAGTATAAGAAAGTCGAAACGCCAACTGAAAACAAAAATCGAAACTGCATGTAGTAATACGAAAATCAGAAAAAAAAAGATTCGCACAGCTAATCGCCGATTTCTCATTTGTTTTAATTTTTTTCTTTTCATTTGATTTCGATCGCTTCTAGCCGACGATCTTCTTTTGTTTTCTGTGCATCCAATTGTGCATTTCGTTGTTGCTTGTTTCAGCTCTATTTTGTTTCTTGTCGAATTAATTCATGCATCGTGGCGGCATCTGCATTTGTGCGTTGAGTTATTTTTTTTTTAACTTTTGTTGGATAGTTTCTGATGTTTTTGTTTCGTTTTTTTTTTTTTTTGAGGAATTAGCTGCCTGTCACTATTTCAAAACTGTCCAGTGTTCATTCCGTGTGCAATTTTACTTTCTCTTTAGACACACGTTAAATTCGATTTCTTATTAATTTTGGTTAATTTGTTTCGAGGCGACTCGATTCAAATTCGATCAAGAACTTCCGATGATGAGGTCTCGAACATGGACGAAACTTTCTTCCATTTGGACGTCGATTATGGTAATCGATTGTAAAACGAAGTTGATTTAAAGAGTGTGCTTGGGACCCTCTTGACCCTGTCCTTGAAGACTTGCGAAGGTGGGTCGAAATCCATCACCGAGACGAAATTTTTTTTATAGAAGAGATCAGGTCTTTAACAAGACTTACAGATTAAGAATGAATGACCCGACGATGCAGCTGAACGAAGCGAAGGATAAGTCCAAAATTTAGAATCTGAAAGAGTCCGTTTGCCACATATCACTGAGAAAATTGGCGACGATATGGTTTCCAAAAGGGGGGATCCAATGGCATTCAATAAATTCAAAAGAGCGAAGCTCTTTGTCACAAATCCTGTACTAATCAAATTTATTACTTCACAGCTTTCGTGTGTGTATAAATAAGATGGTTAATGAAATAATGTTGCAGTAGGTGCATTATATAACAAGGAGTACAACTTTTGAAGCTTTCATCAATGTAATATGAACATGAGAAAAAAATTTAATTGAAAATGACTCTACTTATTACTAGGATTTTTTTGTGCAGGAGAGGCAATTACCACCATAACTCTAGGAGACTTTTTTCCTCTTACGTTACAATTATCATCGAAATGCTGACAATGATACGCCAAACATTTTGGGTCCCGCCACGCCGGTCAGGATCCGTGGGCGGACCCAATGTTCGAGGCGGAGCGACTTTATATAAACCTCCCAACACGTATATAATAATCACATAGAGACAGAGTATCACATTACTTGGGTGTCCCGTTGGCTTTTACGATTGGATTTCTTTTACTATCCACAATAAAGTTTATCGATAAAGTCGTGCTACCGCTCGTAAATTAGATACGACTTCACTTAATAAAGATAATTAGTAGAAAATTACAAACAAACAAAAAACACACACACACACACAAAACAAAACCTGCCTCCTGAAGATTCTCCTTTTATTTCTCAGGCGTACTAAAATGTTCATATTATACTATCGGATCGGCAACATAAAATCAAGGCTTTATCTTCAAACATGAGCCAAAGGCTCTGAGATTCTGATTCAGAATACAAATGTTGTCGTTTGTTTGGTGTACTATAAACAAATCACTGTGACCCACACTCGAATCATCCAAAAAATCAGCACGACCTATAATAGAATCAGAAAAAAAAACAAGTGACTACTTGCTGATTAGTCTTAACCTCTGATAAGAAGGAAAGGAAAGGAAGATTGTATTTCTTTTGCTTTGTCAAATCAGCAAACAGGAAAAAGTTAACGACGACTCGTTCTTCGAGCGCACAACGAAAGAAAGTGACGTTCTCTCAGCAAACAGAGTTGCTTAACTTTTTTGTTGCGCAATGAGCGCACACATACTGTCATAAAACAGGATGCATGCTGCCATCACCGTTAGGTAATCTTTCCGATAAACAAAAAAAAAACACCAAAACAAACACGACCAACCACTTATCTATGTAAGACTCTCTCGTTAGGTGCGGAAAAATTGCGAAAATAACATTAACGTAGTTATAATTAAGTCATATGCATTAGCGCGCAAGAAAGAAGAAAAACCAAAGCTTATTATTATTACTATTAAGAAGTGTCAAAGCTCGAAGCTCAGAGAAGCCTGAAACGAGCAAGTCAATGGCCTACGTCCTTGCTGACGTATTTCAAAATCAAGAATGAAAAAATTGTAACTGTAAAAAAATCAGAAGTATTGTCACGAAGGTTGTTATTAAGGGGACAACTATATATAATTTATTGTAATTATTGCGCGGGACACTTTGCTGAGTTGACAGAATCGATGGTCGATCGACAGCTAGTCGATTGACGGAAGTTTAATCGGTGACGTGGGGTCAACGAAGAAAGGTGTCCCTGGGCGGTTCCCCGAGGTGTGCCGAATAAATGTGTATTAAAGGACGGTAAGTTCAATTCTTTTTCCTTTTCTCCTTTTGTCTCGTTTCTTTGGTCCTGTTAATGTAAACGGCGCCCATACCGCTGAGCTACCCCTAACCTTTTTAAAGGCATCGCTGCTACCGTCAGGAGCGAGCGTTACAGTATGTAATAAAACGTAAAAATAATTCGAAGAAAGAGAAGTGATACAAACAACATAAAAGCAATAAGAATAAAATTAATGAAAAACCAAACAAGTTCGACGATAAGAAACAAACAGACCAATTAATACAAAGCGAAAGAAAAATTGTATGTACCAGTGTAAAACGGGAAAATAATTCAATGCAAAAAAAATAATAAAAGAAAAACAAATAAAAACGAAGATAAGGTGGATAAAAAAAAACAAGTGGAGAATTCTGCGTTGGAAAGCTTTTAGAAACCAAAAGTCGGCGAAAACAAAAAACAAAAAGGAACTGCAGAAATCGCCAAAGATGTGCGCAAAAAATTATTCGATAAACAGAAACAAAAGAATTAAATAAACAACAACGAAATTAAAAGACAAGAATAAAAGGAGATTGACGATGATCCTATAACGAAGTGCTTGAAAATCAAGGGGCTAACAAAATTAAAGAAAACGTAAATTAATTCGACAAAAAGAAAACTAAAATAAGAAGAAATGCAAATAGTAAGGTAAATAACAAAAAAAAAAACAAATGAAGAACTGAGGCTTCATCGGCGGAAAGCTTTTCATTAAAATCAAAGGATTTTAAAAAATACAAAAGGAAATGTCGATGATATACGAAGAATTTGACATAAATTGTAATTGTAATTATAACCGTAACCATAGATGAATCTGCATCTGTCACTGTATCTGCAACTGTAACTGTATGTCCAACTATAACCGTATCTACAATTGTAACTGCATCTGCAACTGTAATTGTAATTGTAATCATAACCGCAACTGTAGCTGTACTTGGAACTGCCATTGTATCCGCTACAGTGTCTGGAACTGTAACTGTATCTGCAATTGTAACTGTAACTGCAACTGTAAAAGGTAATTGAAATTATAACCGTAATTGTAGCTGTAGCTGTAGCTGTAACTGTATCTGTAACCCTATCTGTCACTGTATCTGTAACTGTCATTGTATCTACAATCATAACTGTATCTGCCACTGTAACCGTATGTAATTGTAATTATAATCGTAAATGTAGCTGTAACTGTGTATGTAACTGTATCTGCAACTGTAACTGTAATTGTAATTGTATTCATAACCGTAACTGTAGCTGTATTTGGAACTGCCATTGTATCCGCTACAGTGTCTGGAACTGTAACTGTATCTACAATTGTAACTATATCAGCAACTGTAAAGGTAATTGAAATTATAACCGTAATTGTAGCTGCAACTGTAACTGTTTCTATAATTATAACTGTGTCTGCCACTATAACCGTAAATGTAGCTGCAGCTGTACTTGTAACTGTATCTGTCACTATATCTGCAACTGTCATTGCATCTACAATTATAACTGTGTCTGCCACTGTAACCGTATGTAATTGTAATTATAATCGTAAATGTAGCTGTAACTGTATCTGCAAATGTAACTGTAATTGTAATTGTAATCATAACCGTAACTGTAGCTGTATTTGAAACTGCCATTGTGTTCGCAACTGTGTCTGGAACTATAACTGTATCTAAAATTGTAACTGTATCTGCAATTGTAAAGGTAATTGTAACTGCAACTGTAACTGTATCTACAATTATAACTGTGTCTGCCACTGTAATCGTATGTAATTGTAATTATAACCATAAATGTAGCGTAGCTGTATCTGTAACTGTATCTGTCACTGTAGCTGCACCTGTCATTGTGTCTACAATTATAACTGTGTCTGCTACTGTAACCGTATGTAATTGTAATTATAACCGTAAATGTAGCTGTAACTGTATATGTAACTGTATCTGCAACTGTAACTGTAACTGTAACCGTAACTGTAGCTGTATTTGGAACTGCCATTGTATCCGCTACAGTGTCTGGAACTGTAACTGTATCTACAATTGTATCTGTATCTGCAACTGTAAAGGTAATTGTAATTATAACCGTAATTGTAGCTGCAGCTGTAACTGTATCTACAATTATAACTATGTCTGCCACTGTAACCGTATGTAATTGTAATTATAATCGTAAATGTAGCTGTATCTGTAACTGTATCTGTCACTGTATCTGCAACTGTCATTGTATGTACAATTATAACTGTATCTGCCACTGTAATTGTATGTAATTGTAATTACAACCGTAAATGTAGCTGTAGCTGTATATAGAGCTGTATCTATAAGTGTAACTGCAATTGTATCTGTAACTGTATCTGCAACTGTAACCGTAATTGTAATCATAATCGTAACTGTAGCTATATCTGCAACTGCAATTGTATCTGCAACTGTGTCTGCACTGTAATTGTGCCTGCAATTGTTACCGTATTTGCAACTGTAATTGTAATCATAATTATAACCGTAACTATAGCTGTATATGCAACTGTAACTGTATCTACAATAGTAACACTATCTGCAACTGTAATTGTAGGTAATCATAACCGTAATTACAGTTGTGTCTGCAGCTGTCACTATATATGCAACTGTAACTGTATCTACAATTGTAACTGTATATGTAACTGCAACTATAATTGTAATTTTTATTACCACAAAATTGAATAAAAACAAAATCCAAAGAAGAAGATAAGCTAATTTTGTGTATATTAGGGCAGGAAACCTAAAGTTGGTAGCAATGTAAGACAACAAAACATTAAAACAAATGCTACACGTTTTTAAAGCAAATTCTTTGAAATAACTGATGTGTTGTCATCCATCATTAAAAGTTCGCAGCAAACATAAAAGACTAACGAAAGAATATCAACGATACTGCTCCAGTGAAGTTAACAACTGACGACTAACAGAAACAAAAGAGAACTGTAAAAAGTGCCGACGCTACGATGAAAATTAATTTGACAAAAAAAAAAACAAAGGAAAACAAAGAAATAATAGCGAAATACTATGAATTAATAGAAAGGTTTGTCAAGAAATTCTCTGACGAAGTTTTTTTTTTGAAAATCAATCAATTCGACAAAAAGAAACAAAAGAAAACTCAGAAAAAGACAACAACAACAACAAAAAAAAACAAATGAAGAACCGAGGATTCTTCGATTTTTGATGAAAATCAAAGACTTACAAAGAAAACGTCGACAATATACGAAAAACTTGAAATAAATAAAATAAAGTGAAACAAATCAAAACGAAATGCAAAGAAGAAGATGAACTGATTAGTCATGTGTATATAAAGGCGGGAAACCTTAAGTTGGTAGCAATGTAAGGCGGCACAACATTAAAACAAATGCAACACGTTTTTTGAAGAAAATTCTCATTGATAACTTGCGTGTTTTCATTTATCATTAAAAGTAAATAAAAGACAAACAAAAGAATCTCAACTCAACTGTTCCAGTGGATTATTTAAAAATTAACTGGCGATTAGTAGAAACAAAAGAAAATTGTAAAAAGTGCCGACGTTATCATGAAAATTAATTGGACAATAAATGACAAAGGAAAACAGATACCAGCAATTAATAAAACGACTTGAATTAAAATTTAAAATTTCCGGAAAATTAAAAAAACATCTGACTAAGTATTCGAAAATCAAGAGCCTAACAAGTTAAAAAAGAACGTCAAATCAATTCGACAGAAAGAAACAAACAAAGATATGCAAATAGCAAGACAAACAACTACAAAAAAAAACAGATGAAGAATCGAGGAATTTTCGGCTTTTGTGCAAATCAAAGCCTTAAGAAAGCAAAGACAAAAGAAATAAATAAAAACGAAGTGCAAAGAAAAGTTGAACGAATGTTAAAAGGCTTAAATTGGTAGCAGTGTAAGGTGGCGAGAAATGCAACACGTTTTTTAAATAAAATTCTTGTAGATAACTATTGTGTTATCATACTTTTCATTTATTATTAGCAACATAAAATACAAACAAAAGAATATCAACGATACTGCTCCTGTGGAGTATTTGAAGGTTAACTGAGTAATTGAAACAAAAGAAAATTAATTTTGTTACAAATAAGACAATATAAAACAAATAAAAAATACTATGAATTAATCAAAGGACTTGAATTGAAGCTTGAAATTGCCGGAAAACAAAAGAAAACTTGATCAATAATCAAGAAAAAAAAATGGTTGTTCTTAGTCTTTTGTTTTTTTTTAGCGTTCACCGATATTCTTTTGTTTTTCGTTCATTTTCGATGTTCATTTTTTACTCAAATTAATTTTTCATTTTGCTCAATTTTTATTTCAACTGCCTTGGCTAGATCACAACGTTGCCAAGTTTTCTGTTCGATTACGTCCGTGCCTCGCTGTATATCTTGAAGAAACGTTAACTACGAAAACAAAAGAGAGAACAACAGTCTTCAAAAGTGTTCAAACGATACGCGAAGAAGACCGATCGATTAATTAAATTCGTTTTGAAATTTTATTTTGAGTCCCGGCTTACAAAACAGAGTGTTCAGTTCGAACGGTTCACCATTGCCAATATTTTTATTTTCAGAGATGGGAATTCGGTTAAATTAGCTAAAATTCTTGCTTATTCTGAATTTCTAATTAAAACAAATGCATTATCACTTGTGCATTAAATTAATTAAAGAGAACGTGGCGTTTAATAAAGTAACAAAAGCGGGCAATATTTTAAAACCATTAATTAACTGTAAATTTCTGAAGTGAAAAAATGCACGAGCGTGCAGCATGGGGGTTCTAACGACAAACAAATAAACACGAGAGGTGCCATAAATATACACCTCTGAAATTGGGAAAAGTAATTTTGTTAAGGTATAGAGTGTGAAGCTATGGTTTAGAGCGGCAATATTAGTTATGGTGGCGACTTTTCGTAACCGAACTATCAACGAGACCCCACACAGGGGCTATTATTAGAGGTAAACTGTTGAATTTCGCAACGGTCCGGTGATTTCTCCTCCCGTTCCCTCTTTTTTTTGCCGAGCGCTCATATGAATTGGTTTCTTGGTCGTGAAAAATAAAATTTCACAATACATGCAAAACTTATCTAGATATATACAGTGTGTAATCGAATAAGTTTCACTTACTGTAACTACTGTCAGTGCACAAGGAAAGAAGCAAAGTTATGACATAAGTATGGGAGGCAAAGATCAATAATAACTCGTTTACTTTTTACAAAAAAAAAAAACTTTGAAAAGCAATAGATGTGATTTAAATGTCCGCACTCTCAGCTGGACGAAGTTTATTTTCAGATGTAATACAATAAACGTTGAGGAAGGGGTTATTTGTGACGTACGTACGAAAGAATACGGAGATTGGCGGTTAATGATACGTAACCAATAAAGAAATATTGAAGAAATATTTTCATAGTAATTTTTTATTAGTATTTAAAAAGTAATACGTGTAATAATTTAGTCAAACTATTGAAGAGCATAATTTAGACAAACGTAGAATTTAAATAGAATTAAAAATGTCTTCAGAAGAATGCAAAACTATTTCAAAACAATTTTACAAAAAGAAGAAATGGCATTCTGCACATCAAACTACTTAATGGGCAAATAAATTAATGTTCGCTCTCCAAACCATAGAATTGGATGCAGAGAAGCAGACGAAACTTCTGACTGGACTCGATGACACTGCCAGCGACATTTCAACCATACACTTTCTGATTGTATGATATCCAATCCCAGTATCAGCCATTTTTATATGGTTCATACCGGAAATCCAATTACTAACAAATCGCAGTTTTCCTAGATTCATCCACAACTAGTCATGTTTGTTTATACTTTGTTTACAATGCCTGCTCCTTTGATGAGTCACCTTGGTGACTGTTTGTTGATGCAATATGAAGCTGGCGTGTTTCGAATGCAGTTTTATTGCAAAGGTTAATTCCATTGTCATAAGTGCAAAGCTTTTGACAAAGCAATATTTGTTTACATTATTTTAAGGTGGCCGTTTTTACCCGAGGTACCGCTGATGACGTTCTAACAAATGTTTGTTACGTAATGCTCTTAATGATTTGCAAAATGCTACTTAGAAATTTCTTCCGTTATCAAGTTGCATATGGGCGGCGACCTTGACCGATCGACTGTGAAATTTGCCAGGGCTCAATTCTCTTAGGACTTAGCAGACGCACATGTATCTCACGAACGAGCAGACGCTTTCAAACAAAAGACGATGTCGGATATTTTTGTGCATGCACGCTGTGCATGAGATAAAAGTGCACAATTGCCCCACGAGTTATCGTTGTTTTCGTAGATTCATCCACTATTAGTCATGTTTGTTTATACTTTGTTTACAATGCCTGCTCCTTTGATGAGTCACCTTGGTGACTGTTTGATGATGCAATACGAAGCTGGCGATGTCGGGTCTTTTTGATTTAGAATTAGACCATCGATATTTGCAGAATTAATATTGTGACGAACTAAGAGTGAGTCATGCACTCCGCCGACGGCCGACGTGACGAGCGCCTTGAAGTCTGGCCGACTCCCGAAGATTCTGCAGACTACGGGAGAAGTTCCGTCGCATTCCAGAATACGCTAGGAGTTGCTGGAAAAGCCGCTCCTCTAGTATAAATACACGAACACGATGAGTCTTAGCAGTTCGACGCAGAGTTTAGTTACTGATTAATCGCTCGGCTTATAAAAATAAATTAGTCTTAGTCCGTTATAAATAAATTAGTGTTAAGTCTTGTGTAAATAAATTAGTTATTAGTTTCATCAAGTGTTTCATTTAAAAACAAATCAAAATAAATCTAAAAACATTACAATATTAATAAACGAAACTTATTCGATTACACCCTATATAGTCAAGTCCTGGCGAATTCGATACGAACATGAAACTAAAGAAATAAACAGATTTCATTTTTAATAACTTCCTTCCTGCAAATCAAGACGCATTGTTGTGTCGGTATGTCGGAAATCAATTAATTACGTTTTTCAGGGAATCAAAGGCCGACGATATCAACGATAACAAAGGAGATGGCATAAGCAGTTTAAAAACGCATTAAGGACCGTACGTGTTCCTGCAGCAAGTCCTTTTAACGACATCAATCATTCGCTGTCACGCGTAGCGCTAATTTCTCCCCGGTTTGTTTTGACATTGCCCGTCCAACTTCTTCTGACGCGAATCACGCAATTGCAACCGTAAATTAAACGTGACGATGTAGTACAGATGGCAAAGATATTTGCGATTTGAATAACTTTGAAACGATTACAGTTGCGAAATCTAGAGGTGAGTAGGCTGTATCATATCATAGTGGGCTGTCAAAACAAAACAAAAATTATGAAATTTAATGAAGAAACATAAGACCTTTGTAACTCTTAGATCGTTACGATTTAGAAACTGACTCAAGTATAGCAACACCCTATATACTGAAAGTGCCATCTTTATTTAAAACAATTTTTTTCTTTTTGTTTGTTATGATATGATTCAGTATCTCAGGAAAATACTTCATGTTTCCTTAAATCGCACGTCCAATAGAAGTCGTTGAAAGTTCTTGAAAGTGTGCTGCGCCCGATTAAGACGTGGTGAAGAAGTGAATCGACGATTCACTAATTAGCTATCAGCGAGCGTGAATCGGCCGTGATTAGAATCAACATCGATGATCTCGCTGGCTACCGCTGTGTTCACATAATTTAATTCATTTTGTGGACCGCCTCGGTTATTTAGAGCAAGACAGGTCGCTTAAGGATCCCATTTCTACTACATAGTTCGATTTGTATCGAAATAAGTTTGAAACGAGACATTTTTGGGCTACGGATATGCTTTCGCCTTGCACAGAATATCGAGTCAATAGAAAACTGGAAATAGTATCAAACCTATACATTTTAAAACGTGACCCCTGAAAGCATCAGAATAGGCAGTCCATCAAACAAATCAGAAATAACTTGGTGACTTCGTTCAAAGAATCGGTTTATTGCTTTATTGCCCCATAAAATGTCGCGCTTCAGATGATATGATGAAATACATTTAGTCCGTTCTTCTTAACGTTGTAGTAAAGAGCGAAGCATAATTTCCGTTAATTTGGTATAGTTTACACTTTTCATTTTTAAGTTTATTGGTGTAGGTAAGTGTGTTTGTGTATGTGTTGGTGTGTTTGCGATGAGCGATTTCACGTTTCGAAAATACGCAGATATGCATTTGTTATACGGGGAAACGCGCGATTGGCAGCACGTCTGTACGCGAAACGGTTTCCTAATCGTGAACGACATCCGCATTATCATACGTTTATCAGGCTAGCCGTTTTCGTAATTCGCTCGCTTTCGAATCTGTTTCTACCTCACGTGACCAAGTTCAGTCTGATAGTTAGGCAAATAATTTGACAGACCGACGGAAGCACTAATTCTAGTTACTAATTGTCCCAATTTATTAATTGTACCGACTTTAGTCAACTGTTCAATTACTTACAATTAGTTCTGTAGATTATATGATGTACACATTGGATACAGGAATAAATAAAAACCCGTTAATTATCGTACATTATTAAGACTCGGCAAATTTGATGTGATTACGGTTTGCATAAATGTCAGTGCGATGAAAACGCACTCTAATAAATGCACATTCTTTCAAAGTTTTCACCTTTAACACGTCTTGCGGTCAAGGGCAGAATTAAAAGCCTCTCATAAATACTTTCGTTTACGATAGATTTATTGCCTTCTTGCAGCCGTGTGCCATTCATAAATAAATTTAAATCGCTCGTTTTGTTTCACGGACACAGAGATTTAAATCGCTATAGTATATCTAAAAACATCGACTCCAATTAATGCAAATTTCAAGTTGCTCCGATTGCAAAATCGTATTAAAGTATTTTGTTCCAAATAATATCGGAAACGTTTCCCCGAAGTTTGGTGCATCATCACCGAAACACCCTGTATACATAAATATATGTTTTAATTATACTGAGCAGCATTTTTAATTTAGAATAAAAAAATCTGATAAGAAAACTATAGGAAGTAATTAACAACAATTAAGAAACTAAAGAGAATTCATGTTAAGAACAAAGGAAAGGTGAATAGAAAAGAGACGACCGATGTTCTCCGTCGTTCTGCTTGAAAATCAAAAGATCAATGAGAAAACAAAAAAAGGAACTACGAAAATCGTCGATCAAATTAGAAAACTATAATTTAATAAAATGCAAAAAATAATTTCAGTGCATTATAAACAAAAATGAAAACGTGGATGATTCTTCACTGAAGTGTGGAAAAATTAAAGGAAAATAAACTAACATGAAACAAAAGAAGAAACGCAAGGAAATACGAAAAATTAATTCGATAAAAGAATACTGTTGAAGTAAGGAATAATGAAATGCAAAGTGCAACGTGAAGAAAATCGAAAAGGAGTAATTTGATCGCTCTTTTGTTTCTTTTTATCGAATTAATTTTTCCTGCTTCACTAACATTTTCTTTCGTGTAGGTTCCTTTTCTTTCAGCCAGTCTTTCGTTTTCAAGAATAATCGTTCTTTCATTGCTCTATATACATTCAGGTTTCACTTTGATTTTTATTCTTTGCGTTTCATTTTATTTATTTATTTGTTTCATTCACTAAAGAATCGTCGATCTTCATTTGTTTTTCATTTGCCTTATAAACACCTCGAATTTGCGGTATCGTTTGTTTTAGTATCCTCTTGTTTTCTTTTGTCAAATATTTTATTTCGTTTCTCAGTTTCTTTCTTCGTTTTCTTGTCAGTCTTTTGACTCTCAAGCAATCCCGGGAATAGATTTTTCATCTTTTTTTTTTGTTCTTACTTGATTTTTCCTTGTTTTTTTTCTTTCGTTTTCAAGACTAATCATCCTTTCATTGGTCTATACATATTTGAGTTTCACTTTGGTTTTTAGTCTTTGCGTTTCATCGTTCTATATTTCAGTTTTGTTTTTTTTTTCGTATTTCATTGGCAGTCATTCTTTTGTTTTATTTTCTGACGGCTTTATTCACTAAAGCCTCGTCGATCTTCATTTGTTTTTCAATAGCCTTATACACACCTCGAATTTCCTTTCAGCATCCTCTTGTTTTTTTTGTTTTTGTTTTAATAATTTTTTCGTGTTTTCAGTTTCTTCCTTCATTTTCTCGTCAGTCTTTTGATTCTCAAGCAATTCTAGGGATTGTCTTTTTTTTTTTCATCTTTTTCTTGTTCTTTACATGATTTTTACTTGGTTTGTTAATATACAATTATTTTTTGGGTTTCACTCGTGTTCTCGCTATCTTTCTTTACTTGTCGGTGTTTTTTGTTTTGTTTTTGTCTTTTCGACTGTTTATGTGATATTTTATTGTCTATTTATTTTTTATTTATTCGGCAAAAAATAAAAACAGTAATAGAAGATAATTAAATTGGCTTCCGGTTGGTACCGCGTCACGACTACTTCTACTGCCGACGTTTCGTTCTTCATTGTAGAAGAACTTCTTCAGGGCTGCTGCTGCTGCCAGCGGTGTTGCTACTTCTCATTAGTCGATAAGACTAACACTACCAGCAGCACAGCCAGCAGCAGCAGTAGCAGCAGCCCTGAGGAAATTCTTCTGCAATAAAGAAGAATGGAAAATGGCCGCGGAAGCCTTCAAGTTATATTAATAAAAGAAAATCTTATTTAAAAAAATTAAAAATAAAATAAAACAAATGATAATCGGTTTTTAAATAACTCTTAACTTTGCAAAACGAATTTTGTGATCTTGAAGATCTTGACAAAAAAAAATGAAAAAGAAACGAAAAAAATCGGGTTTCTAACAACTTTTCCAACAACTTCGGATTTTGTTGTTTTTAAAATTAAATGCGTCCTTGGTCTACTAAATTATAGCAGTAATTAATAAAAAATGAGAAGAAAAAAAAGAAAAACGATCGATTTGGATTTTCAAAACAATAATAAATAACAAAAAATAAGAAAGAAAGAAATAAAACAGAGACGAAAAAATACAGCAAAACGAAATCGAATTTTATTACTTCGTCGATTGCCTTTTGTATTCCTCTTTTTTGTCCTTTATTTTTTTTCTTTAATTTATTAGAAGACAAATAAAGTCGAAAACAAAAGACGATCGACTGCTTTTTCTCCTCTATTTTTATGTTGCGCTATAGATTGTGTTTTGTACTTGCATATTTCACTTTTTTTGGGTTTTTTTTTCGTCAAAGGACAAAAAACGACAAAACATAAGACGATCAATTGCCTTTTCTCCTCTAATTTCATATTACGCGATCGATCGTCTTTTGTATTCCATTTTTTTTTCTCTCCTTTATTTTCATACAACGCCACCGATCACCTTTTGTAAACATTAAACTTTTTTTTTATTTCGCCAAAAGACAAAAGACGATCGACCGTCTTTTCTCCTCCTCCTTTTCGTCTTTTGTATTTCACTTTTTTTGACACAAAAGAAAAAGAAAACAAGAATTAGTTTCTTCCTTTGTTTTTTTTTTTGTTGAATTACTTTCTCGTATTTCATTGGCATTCGTTCTTTTGCTTTATTTTCTAATCCTAACCCAATCGTCGATTTTCATTTGTTTTTTATTTTCATGTTGCGCTATCGATTGTCTTTTGTATTCCACTTTTTTCACGTCTCATAGAGTCCTCATTCTTTTTTGTTTATTTTTTCTCTCATTTTCGTGTTATACTTCAGTACGTACTTCGCTTTTTTGTATTTTATATTTCCTTTTCTTTTTCGTCGAGTAACAAAAGACGATCGACTGTCTTCCCGCCTCTAGACGTGCATCTCCGTTTACATAAACACATCGTAAAACAATAAAACTCCAGCGAAATTCACGGTCACTCGGTCAATGTCTCCGCCCATATATGCAATTCGATAACGAAAGAAGCTTCTAAATATCCACTCTCGTTAATTGCAGAATTAATTACGTATTGTTTATAATTGCAGCCCACGAGAGTGTAGCAGTTTACATCAATTAAACAAAGTATTGTAATCATCGACCATCTGCTTCGTTAGATATAATCGACAATAATAACAATGACATCCATATTTTGTAAATAAGAAACACACTATGTTATTTAAACTTAGATTATTTCGTGGCTATTGTTGTCCTTTACCCCATACGTATATCATAACTTCGTTTCTTCCCTTGTTTGTTAATGTTGGTTACAGTAAGTGAAACTTATTCGACAGCACACTGTATATGTATGTAGAACGAAATCTTTAACATAATATTAATTAATGTAAAAGAAAATGCAAACGACGTGTTTAAGTAAGTTAGTTCTGAAAGAGTTATAAATGTAGTTAATAAAAAAATTCTTAAATCAAATCCATTTTTCTTTTTTGAATATTGAAAGTATTTTCCTATATTATTTTATGCATTTAGAAAAAAAATATGTTGTAATGTGTATAATAAAATACGCTGGCTGTATAAGGGCCTCCAACATACAGGGTGGGGCATAAACATGGAACAAGGTTTGACATTATTGTCACTCACATCTTCCACTGTTAGGACTACATACCGCAGTCGCTTAAATTATAAAAATATTCATTTCTGCTTGAATCTATTATATCCAGTAAATTTCCGCGCTTTAAGGAATGTGGGACTAGAAACTCGCCATCACACAGTTTTTAACTCGTTGAGTCGACGGCGGCTGTCTATCATAACAGTAGTTTCAGCTTAAATTATAAACACCAACTCCTGACAGACGTAATTTCTATAATCAGATGAAATTCGAACAAAATCGACGTGGATTTAATTAATTGACCGACGGCCGCTGAACACTCGCTTCCTTTCTCGGGGCTTTTAGAAATCGCTTCGAAACCTCAATATCGTAATTTGCACTTCCTTCTAAGAAGAAGGGGCCAATTAACTGCAGTGATTAAAAAAAAAAAAAGAAAACAGAAATTAGAACGCTAGAGTACGAGTAAACTGTGCACAAATCAAGTTCGCCACGCCCATGTGAACAGTTTCCATCTAGCGCTGACGATGTCCACTTGGCGGACGAAACGCTTGTACGCCCTTCTGAAAAAAACGTTCACGTAGACCTGAAAAAAAAATATTGAAAAATCAAATTTATTTTTCACTTTTTTAAAATGAAAGGAAGAGAAAACGAGAATCGATGCCTCGCGACGTTTTTCTTCTTTTTTTTTTAATAATATCGAAAACGTAACAAACAAAAGACGATCGTAACAAATGCAGGGTACGTCAAGAAATAAACAAAAGACTTTTGAATTCGCAACGGATTTGACTATGACAACGCCAACGGGTGTGATTTGCCAGACTATGCAGCATCAGCAGTGACTATTGCGAGACTATTCAGCACAGGCAGTACCAACTTGCTTGTCTTAGCGATCAAAATGAGGATGCGATCCTATTTATTAGTGAATCAGAAACGAATATTGTTGTTAATTTGTTAAGGGGCGGCCTTAGTTTTGTTAATTTTGACGGTTGTCACCACGACCCTGTTACGTAGATATCAACATGACATTTCGCCCGTTTCTATCAACGTGACGTTTCGCCCGTCTCTGCCAACGTGACGTTTCGCCCGTCTCTGCCAACGTGACGTTATGGCCGTGTCTGTCAACGTAGAAACGCTTGACGTTTGTCATTCTGACGTTTCTTAACGTCTATTATTATGATATTCCTTGTCATCTGTCAACGTGACATGATTTGGTTGGTCGCTAAGCAACGAGTGAGCCCCCACATAGACCACCCCCTTGCTAGTCACGATGGTATTGCTTGACTTTTGTCATTCTAACGTTTGCAGTTATGACGTTTCTTGACGTTTGTCACTGTAACGTTTCCTGTCGTCTGTCATAGTGAAGTGATTTTGTTGGGTGCTGAGCAACAACTTCACCAAGAAGGTGTTGCTCAGCAGCCAACAAAATCACTTCACTATGACAGACGACAGGAAACGTTACAGTAACAAACGTCAAGAAACGTCATAGCAACACCTTCACCAAGAAGGTGTTGCTCAGGTGTTCATTGACAGATGATTTTATTTTTTATTAATTTTTGACGACGAAGATCATAAAAAATCTAAGCCGGAAGTATTTAATTTCAATTCATAAATATATACAGTGTGATTTTTTTAATGAAACGAGTTTGATTTGAATTTACCGCCATATAAAAATTGTTATTACGTTGGCAACGTCCGCTTCTGTCAGTCACCTTTGTCATTTCTCTTCTGATATAAGAATAGTGCTAGTAAAATTAATAGAATCAAGAGTAGTTTTCAAAATGTAACCGCAAAATTCGAAATGAACGTCAACCAAAGTATGTTTTTACGTGAAACCAACAGAAATGTCACCCTGGCAGGCCTGCCAGACTGTACAAAAATCTTGAATGGATTATAAGTGTCAACTTGTCGATCAACCTTCAAAAAAAAATAATAATAATGTCCTAAATATTTAAACATTCCTTTACAACGTATTATTCTACAGAGAGATCAGAATTGATTGTCGCATACTTTTCACGAGCTTCAAATCAATACTGGCATCCACCAAACAAGGATTCTGTCTTTATTTAGAGTAAATAAAGCTTATGTACTCAAGGGATAATAAAAAAATGAACGGAATTGAAACGTCAACTAGAGACGATGTCAAATTTGACAGATTGTCATCTCGGTACATATATCTAGGCAAAGGTTCCGATGCCACTAGCTTCAGTCAAATCAAATTTGACAGAATGATATCTCGAGACAACTAGACAAAGTTTTCTATGCTAGTAACTTCAATCAAATCAAATTTGACACAGTATCGCGTGACATCTAAACGAAGTTTCCTATGCTACTAGCTTCAATCAAATGAAATTTGACAGAATGGCATCTCAGGACATCTAGATAGAATATCCTATGCTAGTAGCTTCAATTTAATCAAATTTGATAGAATGATATCTCGAGACATCTAAACAAAGCTTCCTATATTACTAACTTCAATCAAATCCAATTTGACACAGTATCGCGTGACATCTAAACAAAGTTTCCTATGCCAATAGCTTTAATTAAATCAAATTTGTCACAATAAGATTTCGGGTCATCTAGGCATTGTTTCCTATGCTAATAACTTTGACAGAATGACATATCCGGACATTCAAATAAACTTTCCTTTGGATGTAGCATACGCAATGACATTTCAAGACGTCTAGGCAAAGTGTCCTATGTTATTAGCTTCAGTTTAATAATTGGCTATAAATAATATTGATATCAAGCTCGTGGAAAGTAGTGTAAGATCATGACAATCCATTCTTCTATCTCTTCAGAAAGTATGCATTTCGCAAGTACTTTGAGTTCTTCTACTTATTGCATCAGGGGTAAGCCAGCATGTTGGCCCTTGTATTTTAATCACCCTATATAGTATACGTGCTTGATTCTTGCAATTCGGATTTGTTAAAGTTATAGCTTTTTCCTTGCTGCAGATGTGGACAGTTAAAAAAAAAACGAAAACCTTATATTTAAAAAAAAATGAAAAAGTGCGAAACGTAGTTCTGAATATAATAATTAATTATTGGTGTTTGCTATTGCTAAATGCAAACCCCCAATGTATTTCCTCGCCCCCGGCATTAATAAGGACATAAAAAGCGCTCTAAGTAGCTTCGGTATGTCAGTGAGGTCCTCCACGCTCTCTACAGGATGAGTACGATTGTCGGCGGCGTAATCAATGAGGCCTGGTAATTAGTAGCCCCCACTCGCTTTGACGGTGTCTCCTCCCCCAGGTGAACGCACCCCTCTCCCAGGCACCCCACGGTCTACACTGGTCCACCCCATATACATCTTCATTCCCATTCCTGCAGTGATTACTCTTCCGACAAAGTAGTTCCGCTGTCTCATCGAGTTGCTTTTATTATCGTACCGACGCTGCTGCCGACTACTCCACTTCCGGTTGCCGCTGCTAATTTGACACCGCCCGGAAAGCACGATGCCTTTCGTTTTCGGCGTTTAATCCGGGCTATAGGTACGGCGAGGTCAGAAACGCGGAAAAACGGGAAAACGTGCGAAAATGTAGTGGAGTGCGCGCAAGGATTTTCAGAGGATAACGGACGGCCCGAGTGCGATGCGTGAAGAATGCTGTTGTATCCTTTTCCGTGTTTGCTGTTAATCATAACGAGAATATCCTGGTGAGTAAATCGAAAGTGTTTTGAAAGGGTGTGGGAGCGTGGGTCTTTGTTGACTTTCGATGTTTGGCTATGTGGTAATTCATCGGCGCGCACTCGTTCCATTAATTGGCGTTGAAGCTAACGCGTAAGGCCTACGGATGTGTTAAAAAAAAATTAAAATCACTTAAGCAGGATTTCGAAACAAAAGAAACACAAATATCCCACAAAGAAAGAAACATAAAAGAAATTCCGGATTCACTTCAAAAAGAAATCTTGCAACTTAACGGATGTATAGAGACAATTTTATTTAGCGTTAATTTATTTAATAGTTTTTCCTCCATCCTTTTTGAGAATCGATATTTTTCCCTCCATCCTTCCACCCTTCCGAATTTGAGTTAGAACAAATTTGTGTTGAGCTTTTAAAATAAGCCAATCAGCGTTTCCCAAACTTTATCCTGGGGAACTTCGGCGTACCACGAGACTTCAGTAATCACAATCATTCAAATTAGTTTTCGTTTGTTTTGTAAAACTTGAGAATTAATACTTTTTCCTCCTCCGTTCCGGATTTAATTTGAACTTATTTGTATTGATCTTCTGAAAAAAGTCAATCAGCGTTTCCCAAGCTTTATTCATCGATAATTAATTTTGAAAAACTTGGAACCCTCGAGGATCAGTGCTTTTTATAAACAAAAATAACCACAAATTTACTGAGAACGTCCAATATACGTGTATATGTTATTTAAAAAAACTTTGAGATGCGCTGCCATATTGTACTATTTTATTTATACAGAGTCTTTCATAGAATCCATAACATATAGAAATTCATAATATTTCTGAAAGACTAAGATAGTATATGGGAGTGATCACATGAAAAGGTGCCTTATCTTTTTGTTAAACAAAAAATAAACGGCAGTAAATGTTGTTTATTTATTAAAAACGTGTTGTAACAACAACCTGCTTTTGAAAACAGGATTTTTTCCGTAAAGAACCTCGCAATAAATAATTGATATTGGCTGTGCTTTTCTTAATAAATGAAACTCAAAAAAAAAAAGATTTTCGGCCGTAGTTTTCATAAAATATTGTTTAACTTAACTTTGTTTGATTGTGTAATCAATGACAAATAAATTTCTTTTTAGTTACTTTTATGTGTAAGTCTGTTTATTGTGTTATAAACAGGCTTAGGGAAATTCCGGACATTCTTACAAAGTACATGCTTTTTTCGAGACTATAATAATATTAATTTTGAAAGTTTTGCACATGATCTACAATGTATTCCTTTTCAACACTTTGCGAACGTAAATGATAAATTGGATTTCTTTAATACCCAAATATTAAATCTTTTTAACTCTCACGCACCTCTAATCACTCGTCGCTTTATGAAACGTCCCATCCAATGACTTACAGATAATCTAGAACTTCTAATGAAGCTAAGAGACAAAGCTAAAGCCAAGGTTCGTAAACCAAAGCTAGTTGGAGACTGGGACTATTGTAAGACTCTACGGAATTTGACCACTACAACATTTAGGCTAGAAAAAAAGCCTAATTTCAATACATCTCTTCTACTCGCGATTCTAAAGCTCTTTGGAAAAATATGAACGTTTTGGGGATTACTAAACAACGGTTAGAAACCATTCCAGAGCATTTAGCTGATGTGGATAAAGTAAATCAATTCCGTTACAAATCCTTATTGTTAAAAGATCTTCGTCCTATAAGACTACTTCCTGCCATTTCTAAGATCTTTGAAAAAATTATTTTTTGTCAACTTTCCGAATATGTTTATTCAGAGAATATTCTTCCCAAAGTGTAGTGTGGGTTTAGGCAAGGTCATAGTTGCACGACTGCATAGCTTAAAGTAATGGACGATATTTTACATGGACTAATTACTGTTCTAACATTGCTGGATTTTTAGTAAGGCCTTTGATATGGTGCTGTATTCCATATTAAAGTATATTGGACTTAATAATCATGCAACCGACCTGATTAAGGAGTACCTGCATCAAAGGAAACAAACTGTCGCCTTTGGTGAACGTCGATCAAAGGTATTATCACTAAAACAAGGTATCCCCCAAGGGTCATTAACAGGTCCACTTCTCTTTTCCATCTATACTTCCAACTTTGTATTCTTTTTATCTTATCTTTTTATCCTTCCAGATGGCAGGAAGCAGTTAATAGCATCAACGAACACCTAAATTCTCTATCTGACATTTCCACATCTCATTCACTTCTATTAATCCTGATAAACCCCAGATACTTCTTTTTGGTTATTCTAAATGTTGTTTAAACTTATCGAGAATATTAAATATTACCATCAATAATGTTAGAATTCCTTTAGTAGACAAGGCCACAGAAATTTAGGATCTTTGTAGATAATAGTTTTCGCTATAGAAATCAAATATCCAATGCATTCTTCTATTTAAGAAAACTTTATCCATTGAGATCCACTCTGAACATCGAAACTAAAAAAAACGTTTGTGTGAGGCACTAATTCTTTCGAATTTTACATACTGCGCACCTATATATCACACAGCTGTAGATTATAACTCGACGACCAGAATCCAAAAACTACAAAATGCATGTCTGAGGTATATTTATGGTATCAGAAAATTTAGCCACATATCGCATAAATTACAGGATGCCAATTGGCTTAATATGTCAAATCGTTGGAAACTCCAAACGTTATGTCATGATTTTTAAAACCCCGGCCTATTTGTAAAATAAAATACGTTTCCGCTCAGATATACACAATGTTACTACTAGGTTCAGAAGTCTAATTTCTCCACGCCACACAAAACTGCTCGTTACGAGAGATCATTTTCTTTTGCCATTTACAGTCAGTATAATACTCTTCCCAATGAGCTTAAAGGCCAAAGCATTAGTGCTTTTAAAAAATGCTAAAGTCCCTTCTTTTTCTCAAACAAATTTAGTCTCTGTCAAGCTTTACGTGAATTTAGAGCTACTTAAACATCAATGACTTCTCTGCTAAATTTTGGATAATAATTTTTCTTTTCTTTTTTCATTCTTTCATTCTTCCTCCCTACGGGTGCACAATTATTATTTTCTATTATACTTTTAGTGATATCAATTATTAATATTAGTTGTATAAGTATTAATTTTTATTAGTATTAGTAAATTAGGTTAGTTTATTTAGTATTTTTTGGATATTTTTTAATTCTCTTTTAGTATATTGTATTTTTACTAGTTTGCTTACATGTTTCTTCTCTCCATTCTTTCCATTTAGTATACGTTTCATTTCATTTACTTTTTTCCTAAGTTGAATTTCGCCTTGCGTTTGCCTAGCATTAGAATTTTTTTATATTGCATTGCTTTTCTTGTTTATATTCTTTTCTTTTGTTTTGGGCAATAAAGACATTTATTATTATTATTATTATGTAAGATGCGGCAATTGGGTGCACACGTTAATTCTAATTGCAATTGCATTTTCGCCGACTTTTCTGAATACTGGCATCAATCACTAAGTAACGCTTGCCAGAAAAAAATGAAATATACGTGACATATTGCTGAGCGATAGTCTTAATCCGGTCGTAAAAGTAAAAAAAAAATTAAATTCACTTCACAGAAGATTTCATGAGCATCACACAGCGTATTAAGTCGGTTTATGCATTTAAACACTTTAGGATAGATTAATTCATTGGTTATCGTCGCATCCTTTGTATTCAAACTTATAATAAAAGAGAGCTATTATGGGAAAGCAATCATATTAAAGCTATGTATGCGTTAAATAGAAAATGGCCAAGCCCGTCCGGAATTTCCCAAGCTCTAGTTATAAATAAATCACTACAACTGCATAGTGCAGTGAAGAAGGCGGTGGTTTTAGAAAAATAAACTTACATCCGTAGATACGTATTTCAGCAGCTACTCTGCCAACTTCAGTATACGCTCACAAATTACAAATATAGGTCATTTTTTTTAAAGCGGATCCCCCTTTGGCGAGAATTTCGTAGCCTTACTGAGCTTGTAATGATACTCCCTACCGTTAATACATCTTTTTAAGCCCGATTTTCTTAGCAGGGCCAAATTAACGACGTGAGTTTCAGGGTATCTCCATCTCGTCTCATTACATGAGGTTGAAACAAGATGAGAATACTCAGTGCACAGTTTAATCCAGCCCTACGCTGTTTGCTTAAATAATAATAGTTCTTTATTTTCCATTCTTTCATTAACAATTATAAATGTGCAGACGTACAAAATCGATCAATAAAGAAAAAGATAGAAGGAAAAAAATGGAAAAATCAAAAGACGAAGTTAAGATTGACAACGGTAAGCTGCTGTCGCTTGCTCTTCTTCTTCTAACTCAAACCCTTAATTCAAGAAAGAAAAAACAAAACAACTGTGAAGAAAAAAGAAGTAATAAAAATATTAATTAAAGAGAAAACGAAAATAAACAAGACCAGCCTGTGTTAAGTAAATCTGGGCACAGACTACATATGTTGCCCCAAAGAAACAAAAATTGGACACGCTATCATATTATACTTTTTTTTTATTTATGGCGGATGACCCAATAAGGAAGGCGACCGGCAACGTAGTACCAACAGCTTCGAGAAAAAAATTACATCCCTAGTGACTATTAGAAATTAAAAAAAAAAATTAAAAATGCCAGAACGTGTTTGTTTGTTGTCTTGTTATTGTTTTTAATCTCTACTCCCAAAAAAAAATATTAATGCAATTCCAGTTTGCATTCTTTAAACTTTTAATGAAATATTACTGGGGTTGCGTTCGAGAACTGCACCCCCAGTACATCTAGGGCGCGATTTTTAACTCATTTTGCATCTCGCCCAACTATTTCAAGAAGTATTGCGTTTACGTTATTACCGTGGTGTTTTTCGGGTTCGCTTTGATTTATTTTTAAATAAAATACTCGACGAGACTAATAACTAGTTTATTAATAAAACATAACACTGATTTTATTTAGAACAGACTATGAATAATTTATTTTCACAAGCCAGTAAATAAACTCTACGTCAAACTAAAGAAGTCTGTCCGTGTTCCTACGTGCGCGTGTATCTACACCGGAGCGGCTTTTCCAGCAGCTTCTCCTCTAGAGTATTTCGACGACGGAATTATCTCGAACGGGTCCATACTTCGGCGAGTCGCCGCCGGCTAGGCGAGTGTATGACTCATTTGTCGCCTTTAGTTCGTCACATTACTATGACAACGGACGCGCTTTTCACATCCCACTTTCAAGTTGGGTATGAGAAGTGCGTCCGTTGTCATCGAGCGAGATGCAAGATAAGTCGAAGAACGTGAGTGAGAAAGATGCGATACACGCCCAAGGTGCTCTGGAGGGTATAACACAGTTCCAATAACAATTGCTAATAATATCATCACCTCGAATACTAGTTTTCACCAAAATGTTCGCTTTTTTGAAGGCTTTAAGCTGTGAAAGAAAGAAGCCGGCATTATGCAAGCATAAACAAAAGTTACTAAGAGCAGACGAATCTAGCAAAAACAGACTCACAATCGTAGCTGTGAATTTTTAAAAAAATTCAAACGCGTCTCACAGTACTTTTCGCAAGCTTTTAAACGCCGCTCGCCAAGAAACAATTGACGAACGCGTTCTTGAGCTACACATCGAATTTGCAGTTTTGTTTTAACTGAATGCCTCACCCTTCTCCCAGGACTGTACTTTTATACTTCTAAAAAAGTTCAAGTGTGTGCCCTGTAGTGCTTTTTACGAGCTTTTTAACGCCGTCAACCAAAAAACAATTGAAGCACGCGCTCTTGAGCTACAGACAAAATTTTTAGTACGCAATTTTCTTAAATGAATGTCACTCCCTTCCCTCACTGTCGTAAGTGTGAAAGTTCAAACACGCGCCTTGCAGTACTTTTCGCGAGCTTTTAAATGCCGCTTACCAAAAAACAATCGACGAACGCGTTCTTGAGCTACACATCGAATTTGCATTTTTGTTTCACCCGAACGTCTCTCCTTTCCCCCAGGACTCTACTTTTATATTTCTAAAAAAGTTCAAACGTGTACCCTGTAATGCTTTCTACGAGCTTTCTAATGCCGGCAACCAAAAAACAATTGAAGGATGCGCTCTTGAACTACAGACAAAATTTGCAATACTCAATTTCTTAAATGAACGTCTCTCCCTCCCCTCACGATCGTAGATGTGAATTTTTAAAAAAGTTCAAACATGCATCTTACAGTACTTTTCGCGAGCTTTCAAACGCCGCTTACCAAAAAACAATCGACGAACGCGTTCTTGAGCTACACATCGAATTTATACTTTTGTTTCAACCGAATGTCTCTCCCTTCCTCTGGGACTGTACTTTTATATTTCCAAAAAAGTTCAAATGTGTGCCCCGTAGTGCTTTCCACGAGCTTTTTAACGCCGTCAACCAAAAAATAATTGAAGTACGCGCTCTTGAGCTACACACAAATTTGCAATACGCAATTTTTTTAAACAAACATCTCTCCCTCCCTTCACGGTCGTACCTGTGAACTGTTAAAAATGTTCAAACATGCGTCTTAGAGTACTTTTGGCGAGCTTTTAAATGCCACTACCAAAAAACAATCGACGTACGCGTTCTTGAGCTACACAGCGAATTTTCCTAGTTCTTCATTGAACGTCTCTCCCTCCCCTCAAGTCTGCACTTTTAAATTTTCTAAAAAGTTCAAGTATGTGTCTTGTAGTGCTTTTCGCGTGCTTTTTAATGTCGCTTACCAAAAAACAATCGACGAACGTGTTCTTTAGTTACGCACCGATTTTGCGTTGTTCTTTGCTTAGCGCGTCTCCCTCCCCTCATGGCAGTACTTTTAAATTAAAAGAAAAAGTCCAAATATGTATATTGTAGTGCTTTTCATGAACTTTTTAAACCTGTTTACTAAAGAAACAATTGAAGAACGTACCCTTGACCTACGGACAAAATTTGCCATACGCAATTTCCTTCAATGAACGTACCCCTCTCCCCTCACGATCCCGTATTCGTGAACTTTAGGAAAAAGTTCAAACTTGCGCCCTACAATACTTGCTCGTGCTTTTGAACGCCATCTATCCAAAAAAAGCAGAAACAATGCTGAAGAAGCTACGCAACAAGTGCATGTTATTTCGAAACCGAAACGTCTCTTCCTCACTTTGGGATCGTGCCTTTAATTTTTTAACAAAAGTTTAAAGAGAGTCTCATAGTACTTTCCCTCAGGTATCTAAAGCCGTCTGCCAAAAGACGATCGAAGAAGAAACAAATGAGGAACCACGAACTTGAACCACGAGAATTTTTTTTTGTGTTATTCTTAATGGAACGTCTCTCCCTGCCTTCGCCATCTTACCTCTGAATTTTCAAAAAAGAACAAACGCGTGACTGGCAGTGCTTTTCGCAAGCTTTTTAACGCCCTCTACCAAAAAAAACAATTGAATGACGCGTTCTCGACTTATTGTTTTAAATTGGATGGATTTCGTAATAAATCGGCTTGAAACGATTTTGAAACGTTTCCGGAGGCCCTCGGCCTTAATTCGAAAAAAAAAAGAAAAAGTTCAAAGTCCAGACTGTCCATTTCGAAAGTGCTCACGTGATCCGCATTTACAGATAGTAAATTATCGTAATGGACGACAAATAATAAACAATTTTCCCCGGCTTTATATAGCGTGGTTAGATTAGTAACCGGTATTAAGGTCATATTAATCAAGGATCCCACGCACAGCGTCTTGTTCGTAATCAGAATTTCCGGTATGAATCATTTAAAAGACTGCTGCTTTCATGAAACGATCATCAGATAGTCAGACGACGTTCGGTCGTAAAGCCATCGGCAAAAGTGACAAGTTCTTAGTGTGATCGAAGTTCCGTCGGTTCCTCTGGATCCAGTTCCATGGCTTGGTGCGCGAGTATTAATTTATTTGTCAATTAATTATTGTATTAAAGACTAACAACTGCTTTGTTTGATGTGCAGAATGCCGTTTCTTCTTTTTGTAAAATGATTTTGCATTTGTTTTGAATTGTCTCGTCCTGAACAAATCTTCTATTTTACATTTGTCTAAGTTATGCTTATTACTATATGTATTTATTTTCGTTTCTATCTTACAATTGCCTTAATTGCTATTTGTTATTAATAAATTCGAAAGTAAAGGACAATTCAACCCCTTCCTTTACCTTTTATCATTTTTAACCACTCCTCCCTCACATTACTTACCAATTTGTTTCAGTGCGAGCTGTTTGGTATGCTTGCATATGTGTCTCTTTTTTTTAATTGTTTGACACCTCTCAGAGGGGTCACGACCCCCCTGTCCCAGGTCATATTTACGCTCTATTGAGTCGTGTCATTTACAAAGAGGGTCTCTAAATTTGACAGACGTAAAACAGTGCTGGTCAACTTGCCCCCTTGCGGTACACCGTTTTTTTTAATCTCAATTGTACCTGTTTTCTTCTTACAACTTATTAATTGTATTCTTCCATGGCTTCTTAGGCAAAACTAATTAATATACTCAATAGAAATCGAATCAGCTTATTTTTCTCATTTGAAAAATGTAATTCACGTAGTTTTGATTGGTTAAACCCCAAGGGGTACGATATGAGCATATCAAGAATTCAATCAAACCCACCGACATACCTTCTAATTTAATACCCGTACAGAATTTGTCACACGTCAGGCTCGGTTGTCCTTCTTAATTTCCCCCCGAAATAAATTCACGACAAGGCCGATGCGACCGATAACGTCAGTTTCGATGAGGACGCTCTTTCTGCTGCTGGTCCTGCTGCTGCTGCTACTTTTGATGGTTAAGAATGAGAGGGGTTAATTGGTGGAACAAAGAGCCAGCGGGTGATTTGTGTTTTTTTATTTTATTTAATTTTTTGAAATGTTGGGACCGTTTTCCCACGCGCGTCCACATACTTTAAATTTCAGCGTCGGAATTCCGGCGAGCTGCCGATTGCTGCTGGATAACGAACGTAAATTCGTTAGGATCGTAGAAATTTAATTCAATAACGAGCGTGCCAAAAGTTCTATTAATTTTCAGGGCAACGGGGAAGATCTCCTCTGGCAATCAGAAACAGATTTACTCGTTCACTTCGCTGCTAGACAGAACAGTATGCAAGACAACGCCAGGTCTAACCAAAAAACAAATGGACGTGTGCCTGAAGAAGCCGAACGTTACCAAGGAAGCACTTGCCGGCATCGCCGAAGCGATTAAGGAATGTCAGTATCAATTCTTAGGCCATCGTTGGAACTGCTCGTCCTTGACTACGAAATCTGGCAATCCTTACACTAGCATGATGTTCAAAAAAGGTAAATCTTACATATCGATGCGTAGACAATAATTGCCTTTGACTTTATGGACAATATTTTAAACCGTTGCTCAGTGGTGGGTCATTAAAGCGGACTCCAAAGATTTATGCAAAATTATTCGGTGTTAAAAGCATCGGGCGATGCTTTCAGCTTGTTTATTCAATCATTAATTAGTGCGTTTAGCATATGAGCTACGACCGTTGCGTCTTAAAACGTTTTTAATAGCTTCGCCACTTTATACTTATAAGATTCACATTACGCTCTAATAATGGCCGGTCCGGGCTTTACGACGCAATAGCCGATGTCTCCGCATATAATTTACTTCACTTAAATGCCGCGGCGACCAATTTACACATTGTGTTAAAATGTTTCCAGTACTTTCGGTTTTCACTCGTCGTCAAGTCCTGCCTGCTCGCTGCATCTGTTGCCTTCGAGCGGTGCACCGAAGATCAAGACAATTCGATTTACAAGTACTTAACGGAAATGTATTAAGCAAACACACGTAACAGTTGATTTCACATCCAGTCGGCTGTGACTTTTCTTAACAAAATTAATTCACGCAAAGACGGTGGGAAAATTCTTTACATTTATTACTAATATTTTGGGTCACCCTGTATTCTGCGAGAATTCAAACTGCCGTGCGTATGTATCGTCAGGCTTCAACATATTTCATTTAGCTCCAGGCGTAATTCGACTGTCTTCTTTTAATAAACCCGCCAATACTTTGTTTGATAGCATGGGGTGAAGATCGTTTAGTTGTTAGATCTTCTCCCCGATCGTTCGGATTTGAACTCGTCCATCAGTTATGGTCAACGCTAACGAGAGTGGCGGACATATTGGCTTCACACCCCCTCCGTCGAATTTCGACCTCGTTGGTTACCCACTTGGTCTTGACAGCTGACGTGAAATCAAAGTGGACGTTTTAAAGTCGGCTTTGCTTTGTTTCTCCCTGATTCAGGCAGTAACGCATGTCACTCTTCCACTACATAGGCTTAATCTTACCTGCCTTGCCTATTCTACCTTTTTGTGTAATACCTGGGAGCAACCATTGTTTGGAGAAACCGTCAGATCGCATTAATAGACGAAAGTCACAAAAACCGCCAACTTCTCCCCAATCGTTCGAATTTCCACCAGTAGTGGACAATGCTAAGGGGAGTGGCCGCTTTGAACAGTGACGTACATATTGGCATCACACCCCCTCCGTCGAATTTCGACTTCGTTGGTTACCCACTTAGTCTTGACAGCTGACGTGAGCTCAAAGTGGACGTTTTAAGGTCGACTTTGCTTTGTTTCTCCGTGATTCAGGCATTAACACATGTGTCTGTCCTGCTACATAGGCTTAATCTTACCCCCCTTGCCTATTCTACCTTTTTGTGGTGATACCTGGGAGCAATCATTGCTTGGAGAAACCGTCAGATCGCATTAATACACGAAAGTCACAAAAACCGCCATCTTCTCCCCGATCGTTCGGATTTGAACTCGTCCACCACTAGTGGATAACGCTAACGGGAGTGGCCGCTTTGAACAGTGACGGACATATTGGCTTCACACCCCCTCCGTCGAATTTCGACTTCGTTGGTTACCCACTTAGTCTTGACAGCTGACGTGAGCTCAAAGTGGACGTTTTAAGGTCGACTTTGCTT
This sequence comes from Serrognathus titanus, assembly GCA_039766575.1. NCBI lineage: Eukaryota > Metazoa > Arthropoda > Insecta > Coleoptera > Lucanidae > Serrognathus > Serrognathus titanus. Next base: position 62,212,256 of record CM077914.1, read on the forward strand.
TGTTTCTCCGTGATTCAGGCATTAACACATGTGTCTGTCCTGCTACATAGGCTTAATCTTACCCCCCTTGCCTATTCTACCTTTTTGTGGTGATACCTGGGAGCAATCATTGCTTGGAGAAACCGTCAGATCCCATTAATACACGAAAGTCACAAAAACCGCCATCTTCTCCCCGATCGTTCGGATTTGAGCTCGTCCATCAGTAGTGGACAACGCTAACGGGAGTGGCCGCTTTGAACACTGACGGACATATTGGCATCACCTCCCCTCCGTCGAATTCGACCTCGTTGGTTACCCACTTAGTCTTGACAGCTGACGTGAAATCAAAGCGGACGTTTTAAAGTCGGTTTTGCTTTGTTTCTCCCTGATTCAGGCAGTAACGCATGTCTCTCTTCCACTACATAGGCTTAATCTTACCTGCCTTGCCTATTCTACCTTTTTGTGTAATACCTGGGAGCAACCATTGTTTAGAGAAACCGTCAGATCGCATTAATAGACGAAATTCACAAAAACCGCCATTTTCTCCTCGATCGCTCGTCTTTTGAACTCGTCCATCAGTAGTGGACAACGCTAACGGAAGTGGCCGCTTTGAACAGTGACGTACATATTGGCATCACACCCCCTCCGTCGAATTTCGACTTTCGTTGGTTACCCACTTATTGTTAGTCGTGAGAGCTGACGTGAGATCAAAGTGGACATTTTAAGGTCGGCTTTGTTTTGTTTATTGCTGTTTTAAAATGCTATGATTGTGTTAACTTAATTTAACTGATTAATTGAACTTTGAGAATTATACTTGTCTTCGTAAACGAAAGACGGATCCATGCTTCGTAAGTCTTGTTGTTAATCACTCGTTGACCTAGCTGAACATTTGGTTTAATTTATTACTGCTTTTACATTGTTTAAGACAAGTGTGCAATACAGATTGATTAAATTGCGAGCGAACGTACTTTTAGCCTCCTCCGATCATAGTAAATCACAGCGATTAACAAGTGTTCAAAGAGATGTCCATCAGGCGAGCACGGCGAAGAAGTACTCGGATTAGCATGTCGCGATTAGCACGGCGGCGTAGTGAATACTCACTGTTAAGTCATTTAATTTCTTAATAATAATTTATGGGAACGACGTACACTACTTGCTTCATCTGGCCACCGCTTGGCCAATTCATTTTCCTGGAGAAAAATCGTCAAGGAAAACAGGAAACCGCACGAAATGCCGACGTTAAAAATCAAACTAACAAAATAAACAAATTTAATTCAATATCGAACGAACTAAAGAGAACCAGCTCGTTTAAAACAAGAAACAGCGAAACGTGAAGTAAAAATTGAAGGAAAAACAAAATACAATCGATGATTCTCCGGAGGGTTGTTCGAAATCAAAAGACTGACAACGAAACCCTAAAAAAAAAAAATTCAACGAAGCACGACCAAAAGAAACAAAATCAAATGAACGAAAGACAGAAGAAGATCGACGATCCTTCAGCGGAGAGGGAGAAAATCGAAAAGCCAAAAGAAAAGAAAATAAAAAACTGACTCTGTTATTCCAAACAAAAAATAGAAAGAAAACTCAAACGCGGAATCAAAAGATGCGAGGAATGAGAGGGACAAAAAAAAACAATTGAAAACTAAACCAACTCTTAGTTGGAAACTATTGAAAATCTAAGACTGACAAAAAGAAGATCTTAAAAAGGCGTAAAAATAAAAAAAATATTTGATTCTTTTTTTCGTATCTATATCTTGCAAAACTTTTTTTTTGTTTACTGTAAGTCTTTTGCATTCATTCGCTCTTCGCCGGTGGAAAATCGTCGAGCGTCTTTTTATTTTTTGTTCACGTAATCCTGTATCCCGTTGTCTTTTGTTAGGTTCGGTTGACTTTTGTTCTTTCAGTCAAAAGAATAGGATGAGCTTCTTTTGTTTCCTGTTCACGTACTTCAGCATTCCGTTGTCTTTTATTTCGGGTGACTTTTGTTTCTTCCGTCAAATGAATACGTACTTTTACTGATGATGTTTTTCTTTTATTTTCGATCATTCCCTTCGATATAAAAAGATTCGTCGACCTTCTTTTGTTTGTTGCTCACTTAATTCTGCATTTAATTGGTCGTTAACTCGATTAAGGATAACGAAACAAAGTAAATAAAATCCACGGGCTTCGTTTGTTTTCCGTTCACGTAATCTCGTATTTCGTTATTTTTTGTTAGGTTCACCTGACTTTTGTTTTTTTTTCGGTCAAGAGAGTAGCATAAAAATCGTCGAGCTTCTTTTGTTTTCTGTATTCAGTTGTGTTTTGTTAGGTTCGGTTGACTTTTGTTTTTTCTATCAAAAGAATCTTCTTTTGTTTTTTCTATCAAAAGAATCTTCTTTTGTTTTCTGTTCACATAATCCTGTATTCCGTTGTCTTTTGTTAGCTTAGATTGACTTTTGTTTTTTCGTTCAAAAAAATAGGATGAAGATCGTCAAGCTTCTTTTGTTTTCTGTTCACGTAATCCTGCATTCGGTTGTCTTTTATTATGTTCGGTTGACATTTGTTTTTTTCGATAAAAAGAATAAGATAAAAATCGTTGAGCTTTTTTTGTTTTCTGTTCACGTAATCCTGTATTCAGTTGTCTTTTGTTAGCTTCAGGTGACTTTTGTTCTTTCTATCAAAAGAATAAGATCAAAATCGTCAAACTTCTTTTGTTTTCTGTTCACATAATCCTGTATTCGGTTGTCTTTTGTTAGGTTCGCCTGATTTTGTTTATTCGGTCAACAGAATAGGATAATAATCGTTTTCTGTTCACGTAATCCTGCATTCCGTTGTTTATTTTGTTAGGTTCGGGTGACTTTTGTTCTTTCTATCAAAAAAATTGTATCAAAATCGTCGAGCTTCTTTTGTTTTCTGTTCACGTAAGCCTGTATTCCGTTGTCTTTTGTTAGCTTCGGGTGACTTTTGTTCTTTCTATCAAAAAAATAGGAGTTTCTTTTATTTTCTATTCACGTAATTCTGCACTACGTTGTCTTTTGTTAGGTGCGGTTGACTTTTGTTTTTCTATCAAAAGAATAGGATGAAAATTGACGAGCTTCTTTTGTTTTCTGTTCACGTAATCCTGTATGCCGTTGTCTTTTGTTAACTTCAATTAACTTTTGTTTTTTTCTATGAAAAGAATAGGGTAAAAAATCGTCGAGCTTCTTTTGTTTTCTGTTTACGTAATCTTGTATTTTGTTAGGTTCGGGTGACTTTTGTTTTTCTATAAAACGAATAGGACAATAATCGTAGAACTTGTTTTATTTATTTTGTTAGCTTAGATTGACTTTTGTTTTTTCTATCAAAAGAACAGGATGAAAATCGTCGAGCTTCTTTTGTTTTCTGCTCACGCAATCCTGCATTCCGTTGTCTTTTTTAGGTTCGCCTGAGTTTGGTTTTTTCTATTAAAAGAATAGGATGAAAATCGTCGAGCTTCTTTTGTTTCCTGTTCACGTAATCCTGTATTTTGTTAGGTTCGGTTGACTTTTGTTTTTTTATAAAACGAATAGGGCAATAATCGTAGAACTTCTTTTGTTTCCTGTTCACATAATACTGTATTCCGTTGTCTTTCTTTATTATGTTCGCCTGAATTTTATTGTTTCGGTCAAAAGAATAGGATAAAAATCGTCGAGCGTCTTTTGTTGTCTGTTCACGTAGTTCTGTATTCCGTTGTGTTGCGTTGGTTTCGGTTGACTTTTGTTTTTTTCGGTCAAAAGAATGGGATGACCTTCTTTTGTTTCCTGTTCACGTACTTCAGTATTCCGTTGTCTTTTATTTCGGTGGATTTATGTTTCTTCTATCAAAAGAATAATGTTTTTTTTTTTAATTTTCGATCATTGCCTTCTATATAAAAAGATTCGTCGACCTTCTTTTGTTTGTTGTTCACTTACTTCCGCATTTAACTGGCCGTTAACTCAATCAAAGATAACAAAACAAAATGAATAAAATCCGCAGGCTGTTTGATATCAAAAGACTCACAGCGAAGCTGTAAAGAAATTCTATGAAAAACAAACGACCATACGATTCCTCTGCAGAGTGAGACGAAATCAAAAGGCCAAAAGCGAATTAAGTACTGTTATTAAAAAAAAAAGAAACGTGAAATTAAAACTCAAATGGACGATAGTCTTTTTACACTCCGCTGTAGAATCGATGTCATTTTTTCAGAGTCGATTCTAACAGCTCAACCCATTCCTTTTTGTTACGCCACTGTATTTTATAGTTACAAATAACGACTACATTATAAATTAATGAATAGATTCCTTAATAAAAGGATTCTTTATTACAAACAGAATAACGCTTCCGAAATTTGAAACGTGAAAGCTGATAGAACAATGAATTCTTTCAAAAAAAGAAAAAAGTGTTTCCGTTAATTGGAAACGCCAACAACTGAGCGCGAATCCATTCGATTTTTCACGTTGCACGCAGTGTCACCTGCGTTTCTTTCAGAGGAGCTTCGTCTGGGGGAAGATTGAACAGCAAAACCGATCGATTTCAGCGTGGACGTTTCAATTTGCGACAAAACCCGCACCGTTCACAAAAGCATTGGTCACGTGCGCGATTGTTCCGAGAAAGAGCGCTTTTCATCCTTAAAAACCGCAAACCAATTTTCAACTTGAAAGGGTGAAACCGTGGTGTTGTTGTGATTTTCGTTAGGCGTAGTTCTCTTAACGAAATTTAAGCCGCGTATACACTTTGCATCCGTTGAAATCAAGTCTAATACATCTTGATATCATGTCAATTGAAATTTCACAAAATATTGACGGATTGACTAAGAATATCTGAGTTGTTGTAATTAAAGACGTCATTGCACTTGTTACATGTTTACAATATGTTATTGTAGTTTTGACTTAATTAATTATTAATCGTATTGATAAAATCCACGTGAGAAAGAGAGAGGGACACGAAGAACAAACAATTTATCTTCGTTTGGCATACGTAATAGTCAGATGCCTCTGCCCGCGACTACTCGAGATTTACAACCTCCTGCCGTCCTCGGCGGCGTGCTGAATTATAAAACGGTAGGAATACCCTATATAGTACTCGTCCTCAAAATTTTTATCTCTCCCTCATACCTTGTTTGTAGTTAGTAGCTGCCTTCCGTGCGTCCCCCCGAAATTTATGGATCTTGTACGTCCACCTTATTTGCGACCGGTGCGTATCATCGCGCGCTCTCTCCATTGTCGAATTTACATGAAACTGGCAGACGACCGTGGCCATGCCACTGTGGAAACGTTCAAAGTCTTTTCCAGGGCCGTCACTCATCGTGGCGAGCGGTATTTTAAAGGGGGCCGTAAGTTGCCATGAATTTTCCGGAAGCAGTTCGAATTTACAGCTGAGAAATTTTTTTTTAGCGCACTCTTTAAGCTGACCACGATTATACATGTTGCTAAGTATTTTTTTAGTGCAATTGTACCTGGTTTTTATTGTAACATGCTTCGTTTTCAATATACAAGGGGTGGTATAGTTCCCCGGAGCTTTTGCTTTTAAGGCGGGGAAAAGCTTTTCCTTCTCAGTCGCGTCCCTCTGGTTCAAAGGGATTTTCATTAATTTTGGTTAAATAAAAGTATTTGAGTTTTTTTTTTAATGCGTTACTTAAGTCGATTTGAGAAAATTGATTTGGGAATTAAGAATTAAGTAAAATAGTTGGCATCTATATATATAGGGTGTAGGATTTTGCTGTGGTAAAGTAAATACTCTACAACGAAACTCAAAGCTTTCATAATCAATCGAAGCTTATTATATAACTCGTAATAATTAGCGATGGTTTAAAAATTACATAAAACCGTAAATTGCTCACTAATTAGTTAATCGGGAAGTCCTGACGCTGTGCAATTACCTCTCACTTTTGACGAAGAAATAAACCAAATCTGGATTACATTAATTAATCGAAAACTTAAGACATGTGCGCGTGAAAGGCTCGTTCCCGAGGGCAGGGGAAAAAAAATTAAAAACGAAATCATCGAAATTACACGCTGTATACTTCGAGGAAATTTTAATGGCCCACGCGGGCATCAAATTTACTCGCAGCTGGAGTGGAGGACTTGCTAACAAAGCTGAGAATTTTTTAAGCGTTGAAAATTTAACGCAATAAAGAAATATTACGTGGACTTAAAATTTTAATTTTATGTCCTGTGTAAACTCCGGCGCTCAAAAGCGAAATGGAGAGAGAGAGAGAGGTCGTCGGACTTTGTTGCGCGATGGCGTTACTAATCGCTCGTGTAAAAGCGTTTCGAGAAGAGCTTTAGGTGCTCTGCTGAAGATATGGATTTATGTGACGCACGGTAAAAACTTGAAAAGGAAAATTCTGTAACAATCTGATAGAATGCACCATCTATTGGCACCGAAAGAAACACAGCGCTTTAGTTTAGAATGCTATAAGAACAGTCGCCGCAGTGGTTATTTTAATTTCTAAAACAAAAGTAGATCGATAATTCTCCGGCAAAGTTAGAGATAACGAAACCGCCGACAGAGAGAGAAAAATTAGAAAAAAACAAAAGAATTGTCTGTATGTACAGTGTCTAATGTAATAAAAAAAATTGGATTATATGAAACCAAAGGAGACGCGATTGACGGTCGATGAAATACGAAGAAAAATATATATTGTTTGGAAATGAAGACTGACAGCAAGAAAAACTGAATAACTGAAACAAATAACGTAGAAATACAAAGAAGAACAAGAAGAAAACAAGAGAAGATCGATTTTCCCAGAGCTGAGTGTAAGAAGATCGAATCTCGAACAGAAAACAAAAAAGAAACTGCGTGAAATGGCAAAAAAAAAATAATGACGAAAAGCGAAAAAAAAAAAACAAATGAAAACTTGATTTAGGCTTTTGATTTTGGGGATTTCCGTTGGAAAGCGGCGTTAATGAAACGATAATGAAAAGCGAAGAAACAAATGAAAGTTCGATTTTCGAAAGCTTCCCGTCAGAAATCGTCGATCTTCTTGCTTACAGAAAGAAACAAAAATAATTAAATTCAAAAAAAAAACAAACGAAAGTTCGATTTTAAAAAGCTTCGCGCCTGATATTGTCGATTTTTCTTTTGTTCTCAAATTTTTTACTCAAAAGAAAAAGAAAAAATGAAATATAAAGCTACAAATGAAAGCTCACTTGATTATCAAAAGCTTCCCGCTGGAAATCGTCGATTTTTTCGCTAACACAGAAAAAAAACATAACGAAATGTAAAGCAACAAGTGAAAGCTCGATTTTCTTCGCGCCGGATATTGTCGATTTTTCTTTCGTTCTCAGATTTTTTACTTAATAGAAAAAGAAAAAATGAAATAAAAAGCTACAAGTGAAAGCTCACTTGATTCTCAAAAGCTTCCCGCTGGAAATCGTCGATTTTTTCGGTCACACAGAAAAAAAATGAAACGAAATGCAAAGAAACAAGTGAAAGCTCGATTTTCAAAAGCTTTCCGCCGATTTTTCATTTATCTTTCGCTTATCTCACAAAAAGAAACAAAAAATAATAAATGCGAAAGAAAAAAAGTTAAAGCTTAATATTTTTTAAACAAATGAAAATTCTATTTTCAAAAATTTCGCGCCGGAAATCGTCCATTTTATTTTTTGTTCGACCTTACCAAATGCCACGAAAAAAATTAAATACAAAAGAAAAACAAATGAAAGCTTGATGTGTTTGTTTTTTCAAAGGCTTCGCTTAATGGAGATTTCTTTTGTTTAAAAGAAGAAACAAAATATAGTGAAATGCAGGGAAACAAAAGAAAACTTCATTTTCTAAAGCTTCGCCTCCGGAAATCATCAATTTTTGTTTTATTCTCAGCTTTCTTTGCTTAGAAAAGAAATACGTAAAATACAAAGAAAACAAATGAAAGCTTGATTTGGGTTTCAAAAGCTTCCCGTCGATTTTTCATTTGTAATTTTTTGCTCGCCTTACAAAACGAAACAAATGTTTTCCGTCGCATAAATTACTTGGAAACAAAAAAAAATCATGAAATGCAAAGAGACAAATGAAAGCTCGATTTTCAAAAGCTTCGCGTCAATAATCGTCGATTTTTGTTTTGTTCTCAGCAATAATAAAATGCAAGAACGAAACAAATGAAAGCGCTTAACAGAATTGATTTTCCAACAGTTTCCCGTCGCTTGGCGATTGCTTTTTTTTGCATGAAGAAACAAAAACCAATGAAACACCAAGAAACAAATGAAATCTTGATTTGATTTGCAAAACTATTCTTTGGAAATCGTCGACTTTTTTGCATACAGAAAAAAGAACAAAAAAATAATAATGAAATGCAAAGAAACAAATGAAAGTTCGATTTTCAAAAGCTTCGCACCGGAAATCGTCGATTTCTATTGTGTTCTCAGTAATAATGAAATGAAACATACGAAGGCTCAGTGTGTTTGATTTTTTTTGTTTACAAAAAGAAATGCAAAGAAATAAATGAAAACTTCATTTTCTTTCCACAGCTTTTACTTACTTGCAAAAACAAGAAGAAGAAGAAAACGAAATACAGAGAAACAAATGAAAGCTTGATTTGATTATCGTCGATGAGATAAAAAATAATAAAAAAATGCAAAAAGAAAAACAAAAGAAAGCTTAGTACATTTGATTTTTCAAAGGCTTCCCGTCGCTTGGTGGAGATTTTCTTTTCTTCACAAAAAGAAACAAAAAAAAATGAAACCTTGATTTGATTTTCGAAACGTCCTTTTCGAAATAGTCGACTTTCTTGCTTACAGAAAGAAACAAGAGATAATAATGCAAGCAAAGAAACAAAAGAAAACTTCCTTTTACTCTCAAGAAAAGAAGGAAACAAATGAAACACAAAGAATCAACTGATTTTCAAATGTTTCATTTTCTCATTTGCTTTTTTCTTTAATCTTTTGATTTTCAGTCGCTCCTCCTATAACCAGAAAAGAGTAAACGATCCTCTTTTGTTTTAATCAAGTAAAAAGTTTGTCTCTAAACAAGAAAAAAGAAACAAGAAAAATCATGAAATGCAAAGAAACAAATGAAAGCGCTTAATGTATTTGATTTGGTTTTCCAAAAGCTTCCCGTTGCTTAGCGGAGATTTTCTTTTGTTTACAAAAACAAACGAAAGAAAATATCGAAATACGAAGAAACAAATGAAATCTTGATTTGATTTCTGGAACGTCCCTTGAGAAATCGTCGACTTTCTTGCTTTCAGGAAGAAACAACTGAAGACTTCCTTTTTACTGTCAAGAAAAAAAGAAAACAAATGAAACACAAAGCAACGACTGAAAAATTGATTCGATTTTCAAATGCTTCATGACGAAAATCGTCGACTTTTAATTTTCTCGTTTGTTTTTTTTTTTAATCTTTGAATTTTCAGTCGCTCCTCCTACCCAATTGCAAATCGACGATCCTCTTTTGTTTACATCCAATTCTGAATTTCGTAGTCTTTTGTTTCTTGTCAAATAAATTTCCACGTCTCTATTTGATTGATTGATTGATTTGAATTAATTTTTAAATTAATGCCTAAAAGAGAATCAAAAAAAAAACAATGAAATGAAGCAAAAAAGAATCAACGATTCTCTTTTGTTTTAATCCTATTCTGGAAATCCTTGTCTTTTGTTTCTTCTTGCCAAGTAAAGAGTTTGTCTCTAATATTTGTTTTTTTCGATTAATTTTTTTTATTAATTCGTCGAAAAGGAACAAGAAAGCACCGGAATTCGTCTTCAAGGGCCGATTTTCTTTTGTTTGTTTTTATCCAATTCCACTTTACGTAGCAGTTTTCTCTTGTTTATTCTTCAGTCAAATAAATTCTTTCCGTCTCTGTCCATACGTTCATTGTTTTTTTTTCTTTTTTTTTTTGGTTGAAGAATTAATTTTTAAATTCTTCTCATTTTCATCTGCTATATTTTTTTTGTTTTTTTTTCCAACACTGAAATTTGGAAGAAACGCAACACAACATCATTTGCACAGCTTTTAGCCGCTCGTCAATATTTCTTGTTTGAACATACTTATAAAGGTGTCCAATAAAGAATCAATCAATCAATTATATTATTTCTTCATTTATCATCATCGATATTTTGAAATGAAAACAAAAGATAATTAATCGATGATAAAACTAAAGAGGAGCACAAAAACTTGCCGAATTATTTCTGTGGAATAATCGCGAGGTGTTTGTTATAGATGCGTTCAGCCAATCTGGAGCAATCCAATTAAAATATCTGCGCATTGGGATCGCGAGAAATGGCACTCCAAATAAGCGCAGCTCCGAAAAAGTGCGAAATACTTATAACGCAACATATAAATAAGACGAGGCGGACGCAAAAACGGGGTATGATTGAATTCCTTAAATCACTCGGCCGTAATGCGCAATTCGTAAGCACCTGAAAGGATTCGATGCGATCCATATGCGGCCTGCGCTTTTTTTGCGACAATCTTCGAGCGCTCGTGACGTGGCAGCAAATCGAAACTAAATTGCGAGCCAACATATCGAATATTACAGTGCTGCCATATAAGCAGGCGCGGCGAGAGAAACCGTTCGACGTTTCTGCTATCGCGACCACCAGGACTGATTATCTAATTTCACCCGCTAAAGGAAACGCCGAGGTCCGCCACCGCCTACTTAACATTTCTAAAGAAATTCAATCACAAGTCCATCCACATTACTATTCGATTGGAGATCTACACGCTTTTAACTTATACGTATCAGGCCTGATGTTGACTGACATTCATCAACTAGTAACACACCTCAAGAACGGACGATCTTCTTATAAAACAAAACAAGGCAAAGACAATGCCTAATCGAATAAGCTTCACTTACTGTAACTAAATACTATTAATACACAATAATAATATGCACGTTTACTTTTTACAAAACGCATTTGAGAAGTACTGGATGTGATTTAAATGCCCCTCTCCCAGGTTGAGCGAAGTTTTCTATTACACGCAATAAATTAGTAAATCCGCAGATGTAATACAATAAACGTTGAGGTAGGTCATTTCTAACTTTCGTACGAAAGAATACGGAGATTAGCGGTTAGTGATACGTAAGCAATGACGAAAAATGATGAAATATTTACTTTTAGTAATAGAGGTGCAAGAAGTAATCCTTGCATAACAATATTAATTTATTTTCTTAATTAATTAACTTAAGGAATTAAATTTTCTTGACGGTTTTTTTTATCTTCGTCTTGTTTTTCCCTAATATTATTTTTTCTTATTCTTCATTGATTACTTCTTTCCTAATTCGCTTAATTTATTAATTTCTTCTCGATACAGTTTCTTCTTCTTCTTCTATAAAGACTGTTTCTTCGAAAATTCGTGTTTTTTTCCTCCGATTGTTTGTTCTTCATTGACACACCCTCCCCCTTGAAAATCGTCAGTTTTTTTTTGCTTGCGAAAAGAAACAAGAAAAAAATAGCGGAATGTTCGAAAGTTCGATTTTCAAAAGCTTCCCGTCGCACATCTTCATTTTTGTTTTGTTCTCAGCAATAACGAAAAACAAATGAAAGCTCATTGCATAGCGAAATGCAAAGAACCAAATGAAAACTTCATGTTCAAAAGCTTTGCCTTCGTAAATCGTCGATTTTTGTTTTGTTTTCGGCTTTTCTTTCACTTACAAGAAGAAAAACAAACAAAGAAACAATTGAAAACTTGATTAGATTTTCGAAAGCTCCCTGTTGGAGATCGTCGATGAAACAAAAAATAATGAAATCCAAAAAACAAATGAAATTTCGATTTTCAAAACCTTCCCAACGGAAATCGTCGATTTTTGTTTTGTTCTCAGCAATAATGAAATGCAACAAAAAAAACAAATGAAAGCTTCATATATTTCTTCTTCTTACCTAATGAAATCCAAAAAACAAATGAAAACTTCATATTCAAAAGCTTTGCCTTCGTAAATCGTCGATTTTTGTTTTGTTTTCGTCTTTTCTTTTACTTACAAAGAGAAAAAAAAAACTAAATACAAAGAAACAAATGAAAGCTTGATTGGATTTTCGAAAGCTCCCCGTTGGAGATCGTCGATGAAACAAAACATAATCAAATTCAAAAAACAAATGAAATTTCGATTTTCAAAATCTTCCCAACGGAAATCGTCGATTTTTGTTTTGTTCTCGGCGATAATGAAATATAACAAAAAAAAACAAATGAAAGCTTCATATATTTCTTCTTATTACCTAATGAAATCCAAAAAACAAATGAAAACTTCATATTCAAAAGCTTTGCCTTCGTAAATCGTCGATTTTTGTTTTGTTTTCGGCTTTTCTTTTACTTACAAGGAGAAAAAAAAACTAAATACAAAGAAACAAATGAAAGCTTGATTGGATTTTCGAAAGCTCCCCGTAGGAGATCGTCGATGAAACAAAACATAATCAAATTCAACAAACAAATGAAATTTCGATTTTCAAAATCTTCCCAACGGAAATCGTCGATTTTTGTTTTGTTCTCGGCAATAATGAAATGCAACAAAAAAAAAACAAATGAAAGCTTAATATATTTCTTCTTATTACCTAATGAAATCCAAAAAACAAATGAAAACTTCATATTCAAGAGCTTTGCCTTCGTAAATCGTCGATTTTTGTTTTGTTTTCGTCTTTTCTCTTACTTACAAAGAGAAAAAAAAACTAAATACAAAGAAACAAATGAAGCTTGATTGGATTTTCGAAAGTTCCCCGTAGGAGATGAAACAAAACATAATCAAATCCAAAAAACAAATGAAATTTCGATTTTCAAAATCTTCCCAACGGAAATTTGTTTTGTTCTCAGCAATAATGAAATGCAACAAAAAAAACAAATGAAAGCTTCATATATTTCTTCTTCTTACCTAATGAAATCCAAAAAACAAATGAAAACTTCATATTCCAAAGCTTTGCCTTCGTAAATCGTCGATTTTTGTTTTGTTTTCGGTTTTTCTTTCACTTACAAGGAGAAAAAAAACTAAATACAAAGAAACAAATGAACGCTTGATTGGATTTTCGAAAGCTCCCCGTTGGAGATCGTCGATGAAACAAAACATAATAAAATCCAAAAAACAAATGAAATTTCGATTTTCAAAATCTTCCCAACGGAAATCGTCGACTTTTGTTTTGTTCTCGGCAATAATGAAATGCAACAAAAAAAAACAAATGAAAGCTTCATATATTTCTTCTTCTTACCTAATGAGAAAGCACTCTTAAATTCATCCGTTTCTTCGGAAATTCGTTAATTTTTTTCGGATTCTTTTGGTTTGATGCGTCGTTCCCTGTTCCTTTTCTTTTTTTTATTACTTTTTCTGTTTTTTTTCTTTTACTCAATTGTTTTGTTTCCTCGATTCATATTTTTCTTTGCAAATTCGTTTATTTCTTTTCCGTTTTTCCTTCTCGAAACGTTTATCTTCTTCATTTCATTTGTTTTTTCTTCGATTATTTTTTCTAATCCTTCATCATTCATTTCTTTCCTGATTCACTTAATTTATTAATTTCTTCTCGATTCGTTTGATTTTTCACCTCCAATGGCACTTAATTCTTTTGTTTTTTTTTTTTTTCTGAAATTCGTTAATTCTCTGATTATTTGTTTTTCATTGACGCGTCTTCCTTTTCCTTTCTTTTCTTCAAAAAAAAAACAGTGTTCAAGAAAGAATAGATTTCATTCTCGACCACTCTTTTTTGTTTTTGTTTGTCAATTATATTGCTTCCTGGATTCATATTTTTCTTCGTAAATTCATTTATTTCTTCTCCGCTTCTTCTTCTTCTTCAGTTCGTTTGTTTTTTTTCTTCGACTATTTTCTCTTATACTTCATTGTTTATTTCCTTCCTAATTCACTTAATTTATTAATTTCCTCTCGATTCATTCTTTTCTTCTTCTTCTCTTATTCATCCGTTTCTTCGAAAATTGTTTTTTTTCGTCAATTTTTTTGCGTACGAAAAGAAACAAAAAAAAATAGTGTAATACAAAGAAACAAACGAAAGTTCGATTGTCGTCGATTTTTTTTTTTGTTTAAAAAAAGAACAAAAAATTAGCGAAATACAAAGAAACAAATGAAAATTTCATTTTCAAAAGCTTTGCCTTCTTAAATCGTCGATTTCAAGCTTCCTTTTACTTACAAAAAAAAAACAAAATACAAAGAAACAAATGAAAGCTTGATTTGTGTTTCGAAAGCTCCCCGTTGGAAATCGTCAATGAAACAAAACAATGAAATCCCAAAAACAAATGAAAGTTCGATTTTGAAAAGCTTTCCGGGAGGAAATCGTCGATTTTTGTTTTGCTCTCAGCAATAATGAAATGCAACAAAAAAAACAAATGAAAGCGTAATATATTTGATTTTTAAAACTCTTAACAGAAACCAAAAGTAATAATTTTTTAATTTCTTCTCGATTCATTTTGTTCTTCTTCTTCTATAATGACTAATGACTCTTAATTCATCCGTTTCTTCGCAAATCGTTAATTTTTTCCTCAGATTCTTTTGGTTTTCATTGACGCGTCATTCCGCGTTTCTTTTCTTTTTTTGTGTCACTTTTTCTATCTTTCTCTTGCACTCAATTGTTTTGCTTCCTTGATTCATATTTTTTTTCGCAAATTCGTTTATTTCTTTTCCGTTTACTCTTCCGGAGACGTTCATCTTCATCAATTCATTTGTTTTTTCTTCGATTATTTTTTTCTTATCCTTCATAGTTTCTTTCCTAATGCACATAATTTATTAATTTCTTCTCGATTCTTTACTTCTAATGGTACTCAATTCTTCTGTTTTTTCGGAAAGTCGTTATTCTCTGATTATTTGTTTTGCGTTGATGCGTCCTTGCTTCTTTTCTCCATCGATATTCTTTCTTGATCATTATTTTTTCTTGTTTTTGTTTGTCAAATTCATTTTTTTCTTTTCTGTTTTTTCTTCTCGAGGCATTCATCTTCTTCAATTCATTTGTTTTTTTCTTCGATTACATCCTTTTATCCTTCATAGTTTATTTCTTTCCTAATTCACTTAATTCAGCAACGTGAATGGACATTTAGAAACTTTTTCCGTTATCGAATTGCTCATAGGCAACATTGACCGAGTGGATCTGGAGCTTTATTGTATTACGATGTGTTTATAAGACTCGCAAACACACGTATACCTCATGAATGAGCACAAAACGTTTGCGTAAACACACAATATTTACAATATTCTTAGTCTATTTAATATATCAAGCAATTTTCTCTAATTCTTTCTCCAATTCCCGATTTAATCCTATTAGTTTTTATCTTTCTCTAATTCAGTTAGTTTATGGTGTCCCCATGCCATAGTGTGAATTTTATCGTCTAAAATATAACGTTTGTCATCTTTCGAAGATAATCCAGTGTTGTATTAATAAGTGAAACTTATCGATTACACACTGTATAATTGCGTACGGATCGAAAAATAACGCTATACTTTTTTTTGCTTCTTAATGTATGTTATTCAAATGGCTTCAAATTGATCAATTGCAGGTTACAAGGAAACTGCATTCGCTTACGCGATTTCATCGGCAGGAGTTGCAATCGCGGTGGCGAAAGCTTGCAGTCAGGGCAAGCTCGTCAACTGCAATTGCGCCCCAAAGACAAACAGGAAGGGTGCCGCTGCCC
Organism: Serrognathus titanus; assembly: GCA_039766575.1. Classification (NCBI taxonomy): domain Eukaryota; kingdom Metazoa; phylum Arthropoda; class Insecta; order Coleoptera; family Lucanidae; genus Serrognathus; species Serrognathus titanus. The sequence continues at coordinate 62,227,754 of CM077914.1, forward strand.
AGGCGACGTGGAAATGGAGCGGATGCTCGCACAACATTCGCTACGGCCTCAGATTTTCAGAGAAGTTCTTGGACGCGAGGGAAACTGCGAACGACATCCATTCCAAAATCAACCTGCGCAACAATCACGTCGGACGATCGGTAATTTTCAGGAAATTCACAAAAACCGTTTGAGCGTCACTCATATTTCAATTTATGTTTTTTTGTGGTAGTAAAAAAACAAAATAATTCTTAATTCTCACATGTTTGAAAGATCGTAAGTAAAAAAAGAGCTTTTGTTTTCCCTAGGTTGTAAAGAACAATGTCCAGGTGGCGTGTAAATGCCACGGCGTTTCTGGCAGCTGCGAGATCAAGACCTGCTGGAAAACCGTTCCCAGTTTTCGCAAGGTCGGCCTCGAACTAAAGCAGAAATTCGCCACAGCGATCCTCATCGATCAGTCCAACGTTGGCAATGGAAAACGACGGAAACAAAACCGGTAATTTTTTTCCACTGCTAGTTTCATTATTGAATTTGTTCACTTATTAAAGAGATTAGTGACTGTTGGGTCACTATCTTTGTAAACCTAAACGAACTTCTTCTGATTTCTGGTTGTACAGCGTTTTTATGAAACAACTTCCTCAGGGGTGCCGGAGTTCTTCTTGTCGCTGCTGCTGCTGCTGCTGCCGAACTATTGAGTTCGCATGGAGCAGCAACAGCAGTGATAAGAAGAACATCAGTAGTCTTGATTAAGTTGTAAGAACGGGGTACAACTGTTCAGTTCTCATGGAGCAGTAGCAGCAGCGACGGGAAGAAAACCCCAGCGCTGCTGATGTACTTCTTGTCGATGCTGCTTCATGGCAACTAAACGATTGACTATCAGCAGCGACAAGAATAATGTTCTTAATGTCGCTGCTGCTGCTAAACTGTTCAGTTCCCACGGAGCAGGAACAATTGCAACAAAAAGGGCACCATCAGTTCTTTTGAAGCAGCAGCAACGCGACAAGAAGAACACTGGCTGCTGTTGCTCCTTAGGGCGTTTCTTGTCGTTACTTTTTCTGCCCCATTTCAGTTGGACAGTTCAGATCCCATAGATCAGCAACAACTGCTGGTGTTTTTCTTGTCGCTGCTGCTGCTCTTCCATAAGAACTGAACTGTTAAGTTTCCACAGAGCAGGAACAGCAGCAACAAGGAGAATACCAGCTAAAGAACTGTTGGCGTTCTTCTTGTCACTGCTGCTCCGTGGCAACTAAACGGTTGCAGCAACAGGAACATCATTCTTGTCGCTGCTGTTCCTACTCTGTGGGAACTGAACAGTTCAGTTCTTATGGAAGAGCAGCAGCAGCACCGACAGGAAGAACGCCAGTCGTTGTTGCTGATCCATGGGATCCGAACATCATTTTTGTCGTTGCTACTGCATGGAGCAACGACAGCAGCGACAAGAAGAACATCAGTAGACCTAATTAAGTTAATGTGTAAGAACGCGGTGCAACCAGAAATCTACTGGTCAATTATTCAGTTCCGATGGAGCAGTAGTAGCAATGACAAGAAGAAAACCAGGTAGAGAACTTCCCCAGGACTGGTGATGTTCTTCTTGTCGCTGCTATTCCGTGGCAACTAAACAGTTCACTAGCAGCAGTGACAAGAATGATGTTCTTGGTGTCGCTGCTGCTGCTAAACTGTTCAGTTCACACGGAGCAGCAACAGTTGTGACAGAAAGAGCACCATCAGCCCTGAGTATGTTCTTTTGGAGCAGCAGCGATGCGACAAGAAGAACACTAGCTGCTGCTGTTTCTGCTCCATTTCAGTTGGGCAGTTCAGATCCCATGAATCAGCAACAATTGCTGGCGTACTTCTTGTCGCCGCCGCTGCTCTTCCTTAAAAACTGAACTGTTCGGTTCCCGCAGAGCAAGAACAGCAGCGACAAGGAGAATATCAGCTAAAGAACTGCTAATGTTCTTCTTGTCGCTGCTGCTCCGTGGCAACTAAACGATTGCACCGATAAGAACGTCATTCTTGTCGCTGCTGTTGCTGCTCCATGCAGCAGCAACGAAAGCTTCTTGTCGTTGCTGTTTCTGCTCCATTTCAGTTGGACAGTTCAGATCCCATGGATCAGCAACAACTGCTGACGTTCTTCTTGTCGCTGCTGCTGCATGGAGCAGCAACAGCAGCGACGAGAAGAATATCATGATCCTGATTAAGTTGATATGTAAAAACGGGATACAATCAGAAATCTACTGGTCAATTATACAGTTCCGATGGAGTAGTAGTAGCAATGACAAGAAGAAAACCAGGTAAAGAACTTCCCCAGGACTGCTGATGTTCTTCTTGTCGCCGCTGCTCCGTGGCAACTAAACAGTTCACTAGCAGCAGCGACAAGAATGATGTTCTTGATGTCGTTGCTGCTGCTAAACTGTTCAGTTCCCATGGAGCAGCAATAGTTGCGACAAGAAGAACACCATCAGCCCTGAGTAAGTTGTTGTGAAGCATAACACCAGCTGCTGCTACTCCAAAAGATCATTCTCAGAGCTGTAGGTGTTCTTGACGCTGCTGCTGTTACTACTCCAAGGCAACTGATCAGCCCTGGAGCAGCAGAAGCGGCGAGAAGATGAACACCAGCTGCTGCTGTTTCAAGGGCTGCTGGTGTTCTTCTTGTCGCTGCTATTCCTGCTCCATATCAACTGAACAGTACAGTTCTCATGGTGTTCTTCTTGTCTCTGCTCCATGAGAACTGAACCGTTCAGTTGATATGGAGCAGGAACAGCAGCGACAAGAAGAACACAGTAGTTGCGGCCGCTCCAAGGTGAACTGAACCGTTCAGTTGATATGGAGCAGCAACAGCAGTAAAACAGTACCTACATTATATGCCAAATATTGTTTTTTTTATTTCAGATTACGATCTGAAAGGAAACGTCGTAGAATGAAATACGCCGACCTGTTCGCCAAAGGCAAGAAGCGAAAGGAACTGTCCCAAAACCTCCTGTACTACCAAAGATCACCAAATTTCTGCGAGTCGGACCAGAGTTTGAACATCGCCGGCACCGCCGGCAGGAGATGCAACCTCACCAGTCCCGGCCCTGATAATTGCGGCACCCTTTGCTGCGGCAGGGGGTACGACAAGACCTTCGTGAAGCGAACCGACAAGATCTGCAAATTCGACTGGTGCTGCAGGGTTAACTGCGTAGACTACGTCATCGACGAAGAAATAACAGTATGCAAATAGGCAACAAGAAACTAACTAAGTACATTAATTTATTATTGTTATACTGACCACGAGATGATGAAAGCAACTTGTTAATTGTGACTATCGGATGTGTTGAGGTCTTAATTTATTAAATTCTACATTCCTATGTTGTACTTCTTGAAATATTTATTTATTTATTAGCTTTATGTTTATACGAAAGAAAACTGACTGAAGACTATTTATAATATACGTTTGTATGTATGTAATGCAGAACTATACATGATCAGTATTATATTTATATTATTAAATTATTATTACATTGTGAAGTGCGTTTGTGTCAGTTCCTTCTCTATTGATGAACGAAACTAGGCCATCTTTTAGGCGCACTCTGGTCTTTAAAAATTAATTAATAAAAAGTAAAATATATTTAAAAACTTCCTAGTGACGTAAGAGAAGTATACACCGCAAAGAGACAAGAAAAAATAGTTTCAAATAAAATAGTTTTGTAACTAAATCGAACGCGCTCCTAAAATTGCGCCTTAGACTCAAATTTGGACTCAGCGTCCTCGATTCCTTAAGCCAACACTATTCATATTTGTCGCTCCACTCTCCGAATAAGGAATAAACGATGGAAAGGTAAAGATAGGATCTACGTTTACGTCCTAATATCATTTGCGCACATTTTTACTTTTAAATTAACTTTGAGCTTTTGAGTCCAAGGACATGGCTCTCCGACAATGAAATTCTAAACAAAGAATATGAGGTTAATCTTTACCAAATCTATAGGGTCCTTGTTTCCTTTAAAATTTCGATAGTGGCAGCATAATTGTAAAGAATTTAATTGCTACGAAACAATAAAAATCCTCATTTAAAAAACGGCCCCGCTACTTGAAACGGTGACTGCGAATTTATTTCACTTGATAATAAATGAAAAACGATTCGCCGGCATTTTCCTGCAGTTCCTGAATGTAAATCGCTCGTTACATACAAGCCGGTCCATTATTTATTGCCGCAATTATAAACAAAGTGAACCGGTTCCGCTTTTTCTCGTGTTCCTCGTGATGTTTACAAACTAAGGAAGCGCGACGTTTCCGAGATTCCGCAGCGCGAAACGTACGTCCCCCGGTTTGTTTATAGGTATTCATATGTTTTTTTCTAAATCGTACCGATCGCCTTTTGTCGGCCTCGACCGTCGATAATTTTCCGATTTGTTGGCTAAGAGCTCTCCGATGGACGATTTTCAATAAATCGCGACGCTTCTTCTTCTTCTTGCGCGCGGCGGCGATTTTCTTCTGTGTGTTTTATGCCGTTTAAATGTCGTGACGTTTAAGGCGATAATGGTGTTGTTCGCTTTAGCTTCTACAAGGGAAATTTACTTCGTTTCAACAAAATCAATAATCAAAGCTAATAACAAGAGACTTCCAGAAATAATTCAGTAGCGAATGGCGGCTAATGACTTGGACTCATAACTTTTACTCCCTACGGAGTAAATATGTTATTTCTGTCACGCTTTTCGCGTCGCTTTCTTCCCCTAAACGTCTTGTGTTTTACTCGCTCGTAAGTGATTTCCAGTTAAACCACGGCGCGCGTGTCACGTGAAAAGGAAAACAATCGTAAATCGATCCGTTCAGAATTTCAGGTCGAGGGCGAATTAAAGGAATCCTTACGGCCGTCGCTAATTACATTTTTTCAAGCCGAATAGGACTCGTCAGTCGGCGTTCGGCTCTGAATAAGGGGTAAGGACGTTGTTGAAATCTCCGAAGAAAAAAATCGCGACGGCCGTTAAGCGCATAAGGTAAGATTGGTTTCCATTCCGGTCGGCGATGCGAAAGCGCAGGATTTTTAATCGCTTTTAAGGCGCTACACATATAGATCAACATTTTAATCCGGCGATTAAAAAGTGTTCGATTTTTTTCCAGCGCGCGCGGCCGTATCTGGAGAAAAGCAATTTGTTCGGCATGTCGATACTTGACGCGTTTATTAAAGCGGCATTCGACATCGTTTAATATTTCTTAATTAATTCATTCATTCATTCATCGAGAATTTATTTCAGCGATGGCGAAATTAGTTTACGACGAACTGACAGACGCAGGAGAACGGTTCGTCCTGGGAGAATGCGTCGGGGCGGGGGTGTTCGCTCAAGTCCACGGGGCTAAAGATACGGCAAACAGGGGCAAGAAAGTCGCCGTGAAAATCCAGAAGTTTCTAGAAGAAAACGAGCACTTCGTTCAGGAGGAATACAGAGTGTTGCACGACTATTGCAACCATCTCAACCTTCCCGATTTCATCGGCGTATTCAAAAATGTCACCGACGGAAAAAGGGAGGTTTGGTTCGTGATGGAGGTAAGTTTTAAGTCTTCATCTTCAAAGTCCATGTAGTTTCGAACGTATTTAAAGTATGCAATACTTTCCTCTATGTAATTGTAACTTTTAGTTTTTCAAATTCTTTTACCAGGATTGGTTATACCCAGGTGATAACGGGCATGAAGGAAAGCGCCTAGTCAAAACACTTGACCCTCTTAAAGTCAAAGATATGTCAAAATAAATATTCGCATGGTAAAACCCAGTTTTGAAGCGTGTGGCATCTTGATACTTTTCTGGAGGAAAGTATCGAAAGTGATCGAAATTTATGTACACAGATGGCACCACTTGTCGGGAAAATTGCAAGAGTGGGAATAATTTTAATATAAATTCATCGAATCCTCTCAAGCTTCGGTTGTACTGTAAACTTTCCCAGATGGTTAACGGGCGTCTAGTCAAAACCATTTTTATTTTAGTCAAGCGATTTTCTTTTCATTATTGTTTTTAATTTAACTATTATCTTTTGTCAAGTCGAATATTCGAGACGTTTTGCACACCGCTTTCGTTCTAAATTCTAAATGATTTCCAGTTTTGATTTCTTTTGGTTAAATTTGAGTGAAACATCAAAAATCGATTGTGTTTTACGTTTTCCAGAAAAGTCGAATCGCTTTCCAGATGTCGACATTCATGAAAAAGAAAAAACAAACAAGCGCTTGAGTGATCGTTTTTCGATCGTCTTTTGTTTTATCCAAGGTCGGATCCCTTCACAAGCGTTCCCATTAAACATTGTTCAAATTGTCTTTTGTTCAGCTGAAAATTCGTGACGTTTTGCGCTTGTTTGATCAAAAATTCTAATTTCTTTTTTGTTAAATTTTTCTAAAAAGTCAAAAATCGATTGAAAGAAACGTTAGAATGACAGACGTCAAAATAACAGACGTAAGAAACGTCAGGATGACAGACGACGACAAACGTGGGGGCTCACACGTCGTTTAATGACAAACAAATCATGTCACGATGACTAATAACAGAAACGTCAACGTGACAGACGTCAAGACATGTCAAAATGATGTACGTCAAAATAATAAACGTAAGAAACGTCAGAATGACAGACGACGAGAAACGTTGGGGCTCACACGTTGTTTGGTGACCAACAAATCATGCCACGATGACTAGTAACAGCAAACCTCACTGTGACAGGTGTCAAGACATGTCAAAATGACAGACGTCAAAGAAAACAAATGTAAGAAACGTCAGAATGACAGGCGACGAGAAACTCGGAGGTTCACACATTGTTTAGTGACCAACAAATCATGTCGCGATGACTAGTAACAGCAAACGTCACTGTGACAGGTGTCAAGACATGTCAAAATGACAGACGTCAAAAAAAAACAAACATAAGAAACGTCAGAATGACAGACGACGAGAAACGTAGAGGTTCACACATTGTTTAGTGACCAACAAATCATGTCACGATGACTAATAACAGCAAACGTCAAGGTGATAGACGTTAAGGTGACGGACGTCAAGTAACATCAAAATGACCGATGTCAAGAAATATCAAAATAACACAAGTCAAGAAACGTCGAAATGACAAATGTCAAAATAACAGATGTAAAAACGTAAGAATGACAGACGTCGAGAAATGTCAAAATAATAGACGTAAGAAACGACAAGAAACGTCAGAATGATAGACGATGTGAAACGTGGATGCTTGCACGTTCCTTAATGACTAACAAGTCATGTCAGTATGACAAATAACAGCATACGTCAAGGTGACAGAAGTCAACGTGACACACGTCAAGAAATGTCAAAATGGCAGACGTCAAAATAGCAGACGTTAAAATAATAGACTTAAGAAACGTCGTAATAACCGACGACGAGAAACGTCGGGGCTCACACTTTAGTTAGTGACCAACAAATCATGTCACTGTGACAAATAACGGCAAACTTCAAGGTGATAGAAGTTAACGTAACGGACGTCAAGAAATGACAGACGTCAAAATAACAGACGTAAGAAACGACAAGAAACGTCAGAATGATGCTTCAACGTTGCTTAATGGCTAACAAATCATGTCACGATGACAAATAACAGACACATGTCAATAACAGACGTCAAAAATAACAGACGTCAAAATAACAGACTTAAGAAGCCTCATAATAACAGACGACGAGAAACGTGGGAGCTCACACGTTGCTTAGTGACCAACAAATCATGTCACGATGACTAATACCGTCAAGGTGACAGAAGTCAAGGTGATAGATGTCAAGGTAATAGACGTCAAGGTGACAGACGTCAAGTAACGTTAAAATGACAGACGTCAAGAAACGTCGAAATAACAGACTTCAAGAAATGTCGAAATGACGGATGTCAAAATAACAGATGCAAGAAACATAAGAATGACAGACATCAAGAAACGTCAAAGTAACATACGTAAGAGACGACAAGAAACGTCAGAATGATAGACGACGAGAAACGTGGCTGCTGACTAATAAATCATTTCACGATGATAAATAATAGCATACGTCAAGGTGACAGAAGTCATCGTGACACGTCAAAAAATATCAAAATGCCAGACATCAAAAGTAACAGACGTCAAAAGTAACAGACGTCAAAGTAACAGACTTAAGAAACGTCGTAATAACAGACGACATAAAACGTGGGGGCTCACACATGGCTTAGTAACCAACAAATCATGTCACTGTAACAACTAACAGCAAAGTCCAAGGTGATAGAAATCAACGTGACAGACGTCAAAATATCAGACTTAAGAAACGTCGTAATAACAGACGACGAGAAACGTGGGGGCTTACAAGTTGCTTAGTGACCAAGAAATCATGTCACTATGACAAATAGCAGCAGAAGGTTAAGGTGACAGACGTCAAGTAACGTCACAATGAGAGACGCCAAGAAAAATGTTAAAATAACAGACGTCAAGAAACGTCAAAATCACAAACGTCAAATGATAGACGTCAAAGTAACCTCAGAATGTCAGACGAAAAAACGTCAGCATGACAGACGACGAGAAATGTTGCTTAATGACCAATAAAGCAGGTCACTGTGACAAATATCAGTAAACTTCAAGGTGATAGAGGTTAACGTCAAAATGTCAAAATAACAAGAAATGTCAAAATAACAGGCGTAAAAAACGGCAGAATGAAAGACGACGAGAAACGTGGGGGCTCACACGTTGTTTAGTGACCAACAAATCATGTCACGATGACTAATAACAGCAAACGCCAAGGTGACAGAAGTCAAAGGTGATTAAACGTCAAGTAACGTCACAATGACAGACGTCAAGAAATGTCAAAATAACAGAAGTCAAGAATCTTCAAAATGAGAGACGTTAAGAAACGTCGAAACACGTCAAAATGATAGGCGTCAAAATATCAGACTTAAGTAATGTCAGAATGTCAGACGACGAAAAACGTTAGAATGACATACGACGAGAAACGTGGGGGCTCGCATGTTGTTTAGCGACCAACAAATTATGTCACGATGATTAGTAACAGCAAACGTCAAAATGACAGACATCAAAATAACAGACTAAGAAACGTTCCAATGACAGACGACAAGAAATGTCAGATTGACAGACGACGATGCTCACACGTTGCTTATGCCCGCTTGCACCAATATTTTAAACAGAACTTAAATTTAAGTGATGTTTAGACCATGACATTATTTATGGGTTTAACATAACGTTAGTCACATTCTAATTGATATTTAAGTTGAAGTTTAAATGTCAATCAGATTGTGTTTGACATCATACTGATTATACGTAAATGTCATATTCTAAACACTACTTAAATGTAAGCTCTGCTTAAAAAGTTGGTGCAACCGGGCATTAATGACCAACAAATCACGTCACGATGACGAATAACAGCAAACCTCAAGGTGACAAACGTCAACATGGCAGACGTCAAAATAACAGACATCAGAAACGTCATTATAACAGACGACGAGAAACGTGGGGGCTCACAGGTTGCTTCGTGACCAACAAATCATGTCACTATGACAAATAACGGCAAATATCAAGGTGACAGAAGTCAACGTGACAGACGTCAAAATAACAAACGTAAGAAACGTTAGAATGACAGACGACAAGAAACGTCAAAATGACAGACGTCAAGAAACGACTTAAAGGGGTTTGGTGTTTTGATCAGGCGATTTCCTTCTCCCCCATTATCACCTGGGAATGTTTACAAAAAAAAATTACCTTTCATCCTCCACCCTCCCTACACTAAGAGGAACGAAGATAAGCTAAGGGTGGAAGGTCCCGAAAAGGATTTTTGGAGAAACGAGGATGTGAAATGAAGCAACATAGTACTTTTATATTTTTTTTCATTTATCACTTGTGGAACTTATGCAAAAGTCATCTTCCAAGTGTAATTTTTTTTTAATAACAATTGTGTTTGTAGTTATGCGAAGGAGGGCCGATTATTGATTTAGTAAGCAAGCTCCTTCAGAAAAACCGCCGTATGGCTGAGGAACACATCGGTTTCGTCATAAAGGAAGTCGTCAAGGTATGTAAGAGGCACACCACATATTGATTTCCTTCCAATTAACCAAATCGTTATTGACGATTTGAAACAGCCTGTATAACAATCCAAAAAATGTCTTTCCACCTCCACCAACGTACGAAGCGATTTGTTCTAATAGGATCCCTTAGAAACACCATTACCTGGCAGTAATTTTAATTACGGTAATAAAGACGAGCGCTCGTTAACCAGTTAGGAAATCCTCACTAAATAAATCCAAACAATGCATTATTGAAAAGTCAGGCGGCGTCTTGGAGCACCGTGGCCCCAGCGTTCACATTATTACCGTAATTATGAGCAATTTATAGAAATAAATCACAATGAAGCGGCTCGGACATAAAATGCGCTCGAGAAAACATGTTAATAAGGTCGCCGCTTGCTTTCTACGCAATGCCAGGCATTTTTCGAAAGAAAAGACAATAACGGGTCGTCGAAATCTGGCAAAAAAAGCAAAACTTATGGACACATAATATGATGTTAATTGCAGGCTCTGACGTATCTCCATAAGAATCATATTATACACCGTGACGTTCGCGGTAGCAACATCCTAATGACCTCCGAAGGAGAAATCAAACTGGTCGACTTTGGATTATCCCATCGCCTAAACAGCACGCTCAGCAAAACGGACACCAGCCTCGGCTCGCCGTTTTGGATGGCACCGGAAGTTGTGACATCAACCGGAAGTCAGAAAGAAGACAAATACGGCAACCGCGCCGACGTTTGGGCCATCGGTATTACCGCAATCGAGCTCGGCGATGGCAAAACCCCATTTCGTAACATGCACCCCACGAGAGCCCTATTCCAGATAGTCAGAAACCCACCACCCACCTTATACAGACCAGCGAACTGGTCGGAAGTATACAACGACTTTATATCAGAGTGTCTCGTGAAGAACCCAGAGCACCGTCCTTTTATGGAAGAACTCCTGCAACACCCTTTTCTGACAATCATCCCGGAAAACAACTACCACGTGGGTACTTCAAAGGAAAAAACCTACACCAAGAGGTTTTTTTATTTAACGTTGTAGTTTGCGCAAGAACTGAAGAGTCTAAGGGAAAACCTCGCTGGTGATACCCAACCTGTGAACGCTCACGATGAAGGCGTCATCTACCGAAATTACCTTAAGACATCGATCGATGGCAAACCCGAAAGAACAGTACTTGAAGACCTGGCTGCTTTAGACGACCTAAACGAGGATACCTTATTACGTGAGTTGGAGGCGCGCATGAATTTGGGACTGTTCCAGACCTTCATCGGCGACGTCCTCTTGATACTGAATCCAAACGAGCAGCAAAACGCCTACGGGTCTGAGGTATTGTGCAAAATCCCTCTTTCTGGATCGAATTATCTTGAATCTTCCAGGTTCATAAGAAGTACAACTATAGATCACGTTCTGACAATTCCCCTCATATCTACGCAGTGGCGGATAGCGCCTATCAACATGCCATCCACCACGTCCTACCCCAAAACATCTTGCTCATGGGGGAATCCGGTTCGGGGAAAACCACCAATTTCCTGCATTTGATGTCGCATCTGTTGTACTTGGGGGAAAACGACAACATCAACGGCGACCGTATTATGAATGGCGTGAAACTCCTGCAGGCGTTCACCAATTCGGCCATGCCCGTTAATAATAATTCCTCCAGGAGTATCCTCAAGGCGGAAGTGGTGTATGGCAGAAGCGGTAAAGTCACCGGGGCCGTATTCAACGTCCTCCAGCTGGAGAAAATTAGGGTTTCTTCAACGGACACGTTAGTAAACCTGCTTGGTAGTGGCGGGGCTTGATAATTGATAAAGAGTAATAAAGAAACCGATACTATCTAAATTATCATCGTTACAAGGACTCGTCGAGTATGACCTTCATTTCTCTATATAGAAGGCTCGACGAGAGTGAGAAAGATAAAATAGTTTTCTTTTTACTCTTACCCAAGTTTTTGCTTGTTACTAATAGCATTTCATCATTTACAAGTAATTTTTTTATATTATTTCTTCTTTATGTCGATAGATGGTGCGCTTTTCTTTCGAGATGTTCACTAAATTGGGACACGTTTATGCAATTAATAAAAAAGTGAATAATGTTAAAAAAAAATAACTTGCAAATCTCGGGGTCTTACTGATGCAAGAAAAGAAAGCTCATAAAATTCAACGGTGCTCAACCCGGCTCTTAGTTTCGTTTATTGCCGACAGATGGCGCTAATACTGCCACAAAAGGAAGCATGAAACTATGAATTTTGTTTTAGAAATTGCGTTTATTTTCTAAAAACAATTAACTTAAATGAAAATTTCGTAGACTTGCTGATTCGAGGAAAGAAAGCTTATAAAATTCAACGGTTCTCATCCCGGCTTTTAGTTCCGTTTATTGCCGACAGATGGCGCCAATGAGCGCTGCCACAAAAAAAAATTTGAAACTACGAATTTTGTTTTAGAAATTGCTTTTATTTTTTAAAAGCAATTAACTTAAATGAAAATTTCGTAGACTTGCTGATTCAAGGAAAGAAAGGTCATTAAATTCAACGGTTCTCAACTCGGCTCTAAGTTTCGTTTACCACCGACAGATGGCGCTGATCAATGTTGACACATGGGAATTTAATGCCAAAGAAATAAAACATGAAATCGTGAATTTGATTTTAGAAATTGTGTTTACTTTATAAAACAAACTGAAAAATTAACTTTAGAATATTAGTTCTTTTTTATGTCGATAGATGGTGATCTTTTTTCTCGCGATGTCCATTGAATTGCGACACGTTTATGCATTTAACAAGATAAAAGTGAGTTAATAATAAAAAGAATTTAATTAAATGAATATTTCTTGATCTTATTGTTAGGTTATGAAATTCAAATGTGCTCAACCCGGCCCTCAGTTTCATTCGCTGCTAAGAGATGGCGCTATTCAGTATTACCAAAAGAAAAACATAAACCATGATGTTTGCTTTCGGAACCTGTATTTATTTTATATAAAAAAAAATAAAATTCAAAGGTTCTCAATCCAGCTTTTAGTTTCATTGACTACCGACAGATGGTGCTGCTTATTTATTTAAAATGAATAGCGATCAAACGGCGACTTTCGCTTAGAAATGGAGTTAGTTTACTTAAATGGGAGAGAAACTGAAAAAACAATTTTGAACGTTATTTCTTTTTTATGTCGATAGATGGCGCGCATTTTCTTGACACACCCAATAAATTGCGAGACGTTTGAACAATTAATAAAACCCTGTAGTTAACAAATAGAATTGAATTAAAATTTGTTGGTACGCGTAATTAAGAAATATGAAAAAATACAAACAAAAAATTTAAAAATACTATCGATCGACCGTCTTTTGTTTGCCTTTGTCGTCGTTCTTCAATGTAACTTTCTTTTCCTGCTTGTTTCATTTTGAATTCGAAACACTTTGTTTCTAATTAATTATTTTATCAATTTCGCGATTATTATTTCTTTGTTTTTGTAGCGACTCGATCGTCATTTGTCTTCTTCCTCTTAACCAACAAATGAACAAGAAACAAACGACGAAAGAAATTTTTTAAAAGATACAAAACAGTTGAAATAAAAAATAATATCGTTCAACACAGTGCTCGTTCTCGACTACTTCTGCCTTTCTGCAATAATCGATCGTGTTTTATTTTTTTTTCCATTTGACGTAGTTTTATTAATTTCTCGATTGAGTATCGCTTTCTTTTTTGTTTTCATAGCTATTTGCTCGTCATTTGTTTTCATATGGTAATTAATTAATTAATTAAGAAAGCGGCGGGAAAGGAAAAACAAAAGAAAACATGTAGGAACACAGAACAATTGAAATAAAAAATAATATTAGTCGACCGTCTTTTGTTTGTTTGCTTTCGACGGCGACATTGTTAACTATTCCGCTTTTCTAGAATAATCGATAGTGTTTTATTTTATTATTATTTCTTTCTTTCATCTGTTTGTTGTTGTTTTATTTTGTATTTGAAATTTCCTTTCATTAATTATTATTTATTAATTTCTCGATTGCGTTTGTTTTTTATTATTATTATTTATTATTATTTTTGTAGTAAATCGATCGTCTTTTGTCTTCACAGCCGTAGTCCTCACATGTCCTTTTTCTTCGACCGATTGTCGCAAGTTCTTCCTATTCGAGTTTTTGTTGACTTCGTTTTGCAGTTGTTTTTCTTTCATCAATCAATCTCCATTCTTTCTTGAGTTTGTCGTCTTTTGTTTTTCTTTTCCTTTGTTTTCTTTCTCTGTGCACAGTCGTGGGAAACGTTTCGTAATTAAACTATCTTTTGTTTTCCGAAGTCAGTCATCTTTTGTTTTTTTATTTTCTCTGGGTAATCGCCTTTTCGTGTTTTTGTGAACTTCGTCTTGCATTTGTTCTCCTTTAACCAATCAGTTTCTACTTTTTCTTGGTGTTTCGTCTTTTGCTTTTTTTCTGCGCACTCGTGGAAAACGTTCGTAATTAAACCATCTTTTGTTTTCCGAAATCAGTCATCTTTTTTTTTTATTTTCTCTGGGTAACCACCTTTTCGCGTTTTTGTCGACCTCGTCTTGCATTTGTTCTTCTTTGACCAAAGAGTTTCTCTTTTTCTTGGGTCTGTCGTCTTTTGTTTTCCTTTTCCTTCGTTTTCTTTTTCTGTACACTCGTGGAAAACGTTTCGTAATTCAATCGTCTTTTGTTTTCTAAAATCAGTCATCTTTTGTTTTTTATTTTCTCTGGGTAACCGCCTTTTTGTGTTTTTGTCAACTTCGTCTTGCATTTGTTCTACTTTGACCAATCAGTTTCAAATTATTCTTGGGTCTGTCGTCTTTTATTTTTCTTTTCCTTTATTTTCTTTGTCTATACACTTGTGGAAAACGTTTCGTAATTCCATCAACTTTTGTTTTCCGAAATCAGTCATCTTTTGTTTTTTATTTTCTCTGGGTAACCGCCTTTCCGTGTTTTTGTCGACCTCGTCTTGAATTTGTTCTCCTTTAACCAATTTGACCCAATTTCTTGGGTCTGTCGTCTTTTGTTTTGCTTTTCCTTTGTTTTCTCTTTCTGTGCATTCGTGGAAAACGTTTCGTAATTCAATCGTCTTTTGTTTTCTGAAATCATCTTTTGTTTTTTATTTTCTCTGGGTCTGTCGTCTTTTGTTTTTCTTTTCCTTTGTTTTCTTTTTCTGTGCACTCGTGGAAAACGTTTCGTAATTCAATCGTCTTTTGTTTTTCGAAATCAGTCATCTTTTGTTTTTTATTTTCTCTGGGTAAGCGTGTTTTCATGTTTTTGTCAATTTCGACTTTCTTTAGTTCTTTCTCTTGGTCGGTCGTCTTTTGTTTTCCCTCGTTTAATCTTTGTGCGCCGTCGCGGAAGGCATTTCGTAGTTCAATCCCCATTTGGTTTTTTGGTTTTTTGGGTAACGGCCGCCTTTTGTTTTCTACTATTGCCGTATTTTTATCGGACACGTTTCGTATTTAAATTATCTTTTGTTTTTGCTTTTTCTTATTACTTACAGGGATCACTTTCTTCCAAAAAAAAATCCTTGCAACATCTGTCTTTTATTTTATTTTTTGTTTCGCAATTTAATTTTTTCTTAATTATTTTAATTGTCTTCGACCGAATGTCCTTGGTTACGCATTCTTTTCAATTATCCACATCGTCTGATTGTCTGAATTCTTATTCTTCGTTTGGGGGGTTAATGATGAAATACAAAAAATAGAAAGTTGTAAAAGTTTCGCCTTTGCCTTCTAATCGTAAATTAACTAAATTGAACGATACATTCCGGGCGTTTAATTCATCTTTGCGACAAGTACTTAATTACTTTTCCAAATTAAAAACGCAAACCCAGCATAATATAATTACAATTAATTATAATTGCGTCATTTATTTATTTAGAACTTGATTGTCGGAGAGCGTTGTCCTTGAACTCCGAAGCTATTGATAGTGAATTAAAATTTAAAAATACCAACTTTTAATTAATTTTTTTCAAATTAATTCATCTTTGCAACAAATATTTAAACTGAAAAGGCAAATAATAATTACAGGGACCAATCAAACTTTCACATCCTGCGGTTTATGTACGACGGCCTCTCTCTTTCGAAGACCTTACAACAGTACCACCTAGAAGAAGGAAGGAAGTATCGTTATTTGCGTGAGCCGCCGGGGGAGACCCAAGATTTCGAAAGAGTTGAGGCCACGCTTAAGGAGTACGAATTCACGGCCGACCAGATTGAAACCATACGTCGCATCCTGGCCTCGGTGCTTTTGATCGGCGAAATTGAGTACATCCCTTCGGAAAACGAAACCGCCGCGATCGAAAACGAAGGGCAGGTCCTAAACGCAGCGAAACTGCTTAAAGTCGATGGGAAGAAATTAAGTTGTGCCTTGACCAACTTCTGCGTGCTAAGTAAAGGAAAAAATGCTACCTGCGACGATGCCAAAAACGCCAGAAATGAATTGGCCAACAACTTATACGCGCGACTGGTCGATTACATCGTCAACGTCATCAACTACAAATTGTCTTTCGGCAGAGCAATCTTGTAAGTATACATCGCACTTTCATTGGAGAGTATTGGATCGCCTCACTCGGGCGGTCACTCGAGGATCACTTGGGCGGTCACTCGAGGATCACTTGGGCGGTCACTCGAGGATCGTTTTCAATGATTCTCCGTACGCGACAAATTTATTAAGAATTTCTGTACGTCATCCTTGTGTTACAGTGGCGAGCACTATTCTATAAGAATCCTCGACATGTTTGGCTTCGAGTGCTTGCCCAAGAACCAACTTCAACAGCTACTCGTAAACACCTTCAATGAGCAGATGCACTATCTCTACTCTCAGCGAATTTTCGCCTGGGAGGCTCTAGAAACGAACGAGGAGAATCTCCCCTTCACCCCCATTTATTTCTACGATAACAAATCGACGATTGACGAAATTCTGGGTAGGCAAGGTGGAATCTTCACCTGCATAGACGACGCCACCAGAAACTACTGTGAAGGGAAACACGTAATAGGTAAGTTCGAAGACAGTTCCGAAGACGTGACCTGACGTTCTTTTACCCCCTCCCCCCGCAGAAAATCTCAAAAACAAAGGCGCCAATAGGGTTGGAATCGTGGGCGAGTCGGAATTTACCATCGCCCATTACACCGGCAGGGTGACTTACGATGTTGAGGAGATGCCCGGTCGAAACAGAGATTTTCTTCCGCCAGAGGTGATCGAGGTGCTCGGCCAATCGGATGATCCCATCGTCAAACTGCTTTTCACGGAGAAATTAAACAGAACGGGTAACCTCGTCGTGAAATTCGACGACCAGGTGATCAGAGGTCAAAAGAGTTCGGTGAGACGCTTCCTCCTTCCTTTTCGATTTTTGGATAACCGTTAACTGCTTTCAGCCTGAGGTTCTGTATTCTCAAACGAAACAAGTCCAAACCGTATCAGCAACGTACAGGGGCGTTTGCTTGGAATTACTGAAGGACCTGTCGGTGGGGGGTGGGACAGGTGGAACGCATTTCGTACTCTGCGTCAGATCCGACGTGGAGGGTAAGCCCAGAGGTTTCCACAAAGATATAGTGGCCCAGCAGCTTCGCGCTTTAGCCGTGCTCGAAACTGCCAAAGCGAGGCAGAAAGGTTACCCCCACCGGATAATGTGCCCGGAATTTCTGCGCAGGTGAAAATATACTACCTTCTCCCGAAAAAGTAAAAAAAAGACACATTTCAGGTACAAATCACTTGCGTTCGGTTTCGATGAGACCGTCGAAATTACGAGGGATAACTGCAGGCTGCTTCTGGTGCGCCTGAAAATGGAAGGATGGATGATAGGGAAGACCAAGGTATTCCTCAAGTATTACAATGAGGAATACCTGACCAGGTAAGGCTGGCGCAAAGAAGACGGGGGGTTACCCTTTAATCATCTTTGATTTCCACTTGGCAGACTACATGAAACGCAAGTGCGCAAGGTCGTGAAAATACAGTGCATGATGAGGAGTTTCCTGGCCAGGAGGAGGCTTGCGAAGAGACTCGAGCGAGAGAAAGAAAGAGCGAGTACGTGAGTTCGACCGAGTTACCTTCCTCCTCCTCTCATCCCTTTTTTCTTTCTATAGTTTCCCAACTGCGCAGGGGATCACAGATAGAAATGACAGCCGAGGAAGCCGCCATAATTTTGCAAAAAGGTACACGTTGACTGCATAGTTTATCGTCCTTGGCCCTCAATCATTTCAGTTCTTTAGCTTACCGCGGCATCACCGCTAGAAAAATATACGGCCCTTTAGTGTCCAAAACGGGGAAACTGGATGAGGAAACCCGCGACTTTATTAAGCGCTATTCGAATAAGTGGAAGTCCAAGTCGCTGTTTCAGGTTATATTGCAGTATCGGGCGGCGAAATGTCACGACTTCTTCAACCTATCACAGCAAGTAAGTACCAAATGTTTTCTTGTCACGTCCGCGGTATGCTTTAGCTTTCAATCTACGTAACAGTATTATGGTTTTGGGTGTACTCAAGAGACATCGTGTACTCGTTTTATTTTCGGAGCTTTATTTTTTTCTTGTAGGTCCACTTCTTCAATCAAAAAATCGTTCACAACCTCCATCTCATCAACAAGAACGTAGACTTAAACTGCATCGAATCGAACGCCCAAGCCGGCGTCTGGCTGGATGATATGAGGCCGCCGGTACTCAAGTTGCCTTTCCGTTTGGACGAAGTACCTTACTTCGACACGTCTTACATGTGTGATCCCGGGTCAAGCACCAGGTACGTAATATTATACTATTATGGTGGGTAGGGACGTTGGGGTTTGCCATATTTCCTCGGTGAGGTTGCGTTTTCCCCTGGTGCTCTGTCCAAATAGGTGATGGGGGTGGATTAAGTTGCCTCCTCTTACATGTGTGATCCCGGGTCAAGCACCAGGTGAGTAACATTTCTATTGTGGTAGGTAGGGACGTTGGGGATTGCCATACTTCCTCGGTGAGGTGGCGTTTTCCCCTGGTGCTCTGTCCAAATAGGTGATGGGGGTGGATTAAGTCGCCTCCCTCTACCTCGATACGTCTTACATGTGTGATCCCGGGTCAAGCACCAGGTGAGTAACATTTCTATTGTGGTAGGTAGGGACGTCGGGGATTGCCATACTTCCTCGGTGAGGTGGCGTTTTCCCCTGGTGCTCTGTCCAAATAGGTGATGGGGGTGGATTAAGTCGCCTCCTCTACCTCGACACGTCTTACATGTGTGATCCCAGGTCAAGCACCAAGTGAATAATATTTCTATTATGGTAGGTAGGGACGTTGGGGATTGCCAAACTTCCTCGGTGAGGTGGCGTTTTCCCCTGGTGCTCTGTCTAAATAGGTGATGGGGATGGATTAAGTCGCCTCCTCTACCTCGACACGTCTTACATGTGTGATCCTGGGTTAAGCACCAGGCACGTAATATTTCTATTATGGTAGGTAGGGACGTTGGGGATTGCCATACTTCCTCGGTGAGGTGGCGTTTTCCCCTGGTGCTCTGTCCAAATAGGTGATGGGGGTGGATTAAGTCGCCTCCTCTATAGGATAGTATTGGTCAATTTTTTGACCGATTGTTTCACGCTGCGTGTGGGCGCCAGTTCTCACGCGTTAAGGGTTCTTCATTAATGGTCTGAAGGGGAGTCAGTATTTTGGCTAGTTACTTTCCGCTTCAGCCCCTCATCGCCTGAGATTATTTACGTTAAGAATTAAAAAATTCTTAGCGCCCTGCAACAGCAGGATTGCCAACTGCCAAAAACAAACGCATACGAAAGGTAATGTACTTGGAAGGTAGGTGGGTGAGTCAGACTCAAGCTTCCTCGTCGAGTTACTCAAAAAGAGTCTAAAAGTGGTATGCTTATGCCTCAAAAGCAATAATTGAATATAAGGGAAGAATCCAAAGGGACTTTTAGAATTATCACATCGCTAATTGAGGGAATTTGGAAAATGATTCGAGCAAATGCCTTCTCCGTCACCGATTTTTCCATTTTGCCCCAGGGGAAGAACCAACCACGAAAAACAACATTTTTCGACGTTCTTAGAGATTTTTTCGATTCCAAAACAATCGGTCATCACTGCCGAGAGCTAAGGAAGGAAAAGTGAAGGGGTGACGACTTGCAGACCATTTTTCTCGAATTCTTTCGACCTCTAAACGACGTCGGAGCGCGAATTTTACGTACGCAATCGATAAACAAGGACCAAGGAATCCGATAGGACTGTCCGTTTTTCGATCCGGACCCCCGGAGCACCGAAATATCTTCGAAATCGCCCCTAAAAAATCTGACTCCCTTGTCACGTTGCTGCTTTGCTCCGGTGACGTCATCCGTCTGGCTCGGCCACGCTCGGAACGGTGTCCAGGTATAAGCTCGCCGGTGTCCAGGTTCACAGAAATTAAAAACATGATGAAACTCAAGTAAACTTTATTTATAAATCTGTCTAAAATATTTACACTTCAGTACACAGGTATTTGTGGTAAAAACTCGCGACGGAAAACGGTTTATACAACTACACGTTAGACCAAAAATTGAACGAAACGCTCGTGTCAGGCGAGGGTCGGACGGGGTACACGAGTCATTCGTATCGGGCTGGGAAGGGTGGTACACTCATTCAAAGGACGGAGGACACGAGACACTCGTGTCGGGCGGGTGAGAGTGAGACGCTCACTCGAGGGACGGAATACACGAGATGCTCGTGTCAGGCTGGTAAGAGTAAGACGCTCACTTGAAGAACGGAATGCACAAGGCGCTCGTGTCAGGCCGGTAAGAGTGAGACGCTCACTCAAAGGACGGAGTACACGAGACTCTCGTGTCGATCAGGTGGGATATCTGCTAACGATTAAAGATAAGGACAGGAGACGGGCACTGCACTGGTCACGAACGCGCTTGAACCACGAACTGCCTGAACTCGGCTTGTGGCTCTCTTATAAAGCCAAAGGAGTGGAAGCGATCCCTTCCAAATCTACACGCGCTTGCGATCTCTAAACGAACTTAAACATTTCATCCTTAATATATACATATTTACATATTTACAAAAATAAATCAAAGAAACTTAAAAAATTGAAAAACTAAATTATAACAAAGTTACTCTGTTACACCCTTATTTACCGCCCAAATCGGACCGAACTCGGAACACCCATGCTTTTGACCTACGGACGCTGGAACCGAGTCCGGCCCTGGATCCGAACGGGGCTCCGAAAACTGCATTTTTCGCACTTTTTCCAACTTTTCTCGGATTTTTCTTAAACTCTGAGATACGAGGCAAGAACACTCCTTTGAGTACCTACCCCACCCGATCACTTCCCAAGGAAAACGCATTCGGGAAAAATGTTTTCTCTCTTTTTATTTCACGCACAGCAACACACATGCACGAGAGAAAGGAAAAAAATGGAGAAAATAAGGAGGAAAGTAAAAAGGGCCCTGAAAAATCAAAATCAAAAACAATTATATACAAAATATACGTTACAACATATAATTGGCTTCCCAAAGAGAGTGGCACAAGCACAAATAGCTTCCTCACAACATAACTTGACAACCCAACTAGAATCCTTAATTCTATACGCCAAGCATTATAAAATTGGCGCCCAACGTGGGGCAGACAAGCTCATCATCGTCACATAAAATTGGCAGGCCAACGTGAGGTAACAACTCAACACACCATGACATAAATTGAAGGCCAACAAAAAGGGGCAATGCCCTACAGTATGAATATATATGAATAAATAATAATAAATATGAATAAATTTGATACGTGCATCGTGAAAACTCGAAGTTATTTCTCATTTTATTGCTGAGTGCCTTTTCTAAAATCTTCGGGAGCCACAGTTTAAAAATGGGTAGAGATTTGGATATTCTAAACAGAATAAAGAAGTCAAGGCCATTGCTTTCACAACTGGTACATCAATATTGTAATGTTGTATCGATTTGTGCTTGAGAAATCCTTATTGGCTCCACGTTGGGCACCAATTTATGTTATATTTTATTTAAAATTGAGTTGTAGTTCCTTATGCAAATTTGGATTACGTAAGGACACAAGAATAAATTAGTAAAATATTGTTGAATCCAGGCGCGACATCCTGTATATAACCATTGCCAAAAGAAGTCTTCAAACTTGAATGTAACAGCACAATTTTGATTTTGTTTTTAAAGAAAGGCGTTCGTGTAGATTATGAATGACAAATTATTATTGTTCATTTCTAGATCTGCAATTAACGAAGACGTTTGGGATTCCCCCTTTCAATGGCGTGAGAATCTTTCATCGCGAATTACGTCTTCCTTGCTTGGACAGTACGAACGAGGAAACGAGGCACTGTTCAACTCGGACTCGCAAAAATTGATCAACATTCCGTACAACAGAGATCCACAACCGTTAGTGCAAGATTCAGACGAAACGGAAACTGCGACTGAAACGAAAGCGAAAGTGGAAGACATGCCCGATATGAAAACGAAGATGGAAGACGTGCCAAAAATGGAAGAGGTGAAAGACATTGAAGTTAAAGTTGAAGACCAGCCGAAGATGGAGGCGAAGCTTCCGGTTGTTGAGGTTCCACACAAGGATTCCGAAATCAAAGATAAACCCGCTGAGTTGAGTCTTCCCCCTGCAAATCCCATCGCCGAGCTGCAACACTTGGCCAGAAGACTGAGCAGGTCTGAGGATGATTCCCCTTTCGACTTCCAGAGTATGTTGAGGAAGACCAATTTCCAGCGCGAGTCGTTGAAGCGAGCCTTGCAGACCATCTCCCGAAGACAAAGCAGGTCGGAAAACGATACCGTCTCCTTGGAAATACGCCAACGCGGATCTTTAAAGAAACATGGCTCCGTGGATACGTTGAAGGCGCGCGCCATTTCGGCGGAAATTGCGCCCGGAATTTTCCTGGAGGGTTTACTAACGGACTTATGAAGCCCTTCCCTCCCCCGAGCTTTCAATTTACACGTCCAAACAAATCATTTATTTAATCTTCAAATTGCATCCACTCATAAAAATGTGCTATGCAAATCGCAAATATATGTGAATTAATTACAACTATTTTTTTATTTTTCAAATGCTTTTGTAGAACGATTAAAATCGACGTTTCGCTAATATATTGACCGTTTACCCCATAGTCTAGTGCGTTAATTAAACTGAAAAGTTCCTCGGCGATAGATCGCAGGTAAAATGAAGCGTTTTACTTACGGAAGAAACCGATTTGTTAAGCGATACCTTGTCAATTTGATCGGCGATTTCCACATATCCTCAGTAATTTAAACTCCATCTCAATTCTTGTTTACAAATATATAGTTCGTTATCGCATCATTACTTACTGCATGCATAAAATTTAAGTTCACTAATAAAATAACAAACGCAGAACAATTAATCGCACTTTAGGCGATCATATTTTTATTCATTTTCCACTTCTCATTTGCTTAAAAAATTGTTTTGTTCTTCCAGGCAAGGTCATCATGACATGATGTTAGAGTAAAGTCATTCGATCTCTTAACTTTTCCTTTTTTTAATTTAGGCGATTGTGTTTTATTTCTTTCTTTAGGCAGGTATTTATTTTTTATAATTCTTTTGTTTTATTTATTAACATCGTTGAATCGTCTTTTGTTTCTTATTAATATTTTTTTTTACTTTTTTGTTCCACTTTTCGTTTCTGACGATCTTTTGTTTTTTTTTTGTTTCTCGAAGGGGAAAAAATCTCTTGCCGTTTTCTCTGTGACGATCGTCTTCTGTTTCTGAAATTTACTGTTTCGTCTCCGAATTTACTTCGATTTGACGTTGCTTTTTTCGTTTTGGTCGTCGTCTTTTGTTTTCGTTTCTCTCGGTGGTGATCATCTTTTCTTACGTTCCTTTCTTTCGTTTTGATCGCCTTTTGTTTTCGTTTTTCTGAAATTTATTGTTTCGCCTCCGAATTTGCTTCGTTCCTTTTTTCGTTTTGATCGTCATCATTTGTTTTTGTGTTTCTCGGTGATGATCACGTTTTCTTAAGTTTATGATTCTTTTGTTTTATTTATTAACATCATTGAATCGTCTTTTGTTTCTTATTAATAATTTTTTAACTTTTTTGTTCCACTTTACGTTTTTGACGATCTTTTTTTGCATCTTCGAGAAAAAAAATTCTCTCTGCCATTTTCTCTGTGGCGATTGTTCCTTTCTGTCGTTTTGATCGCCTTTTGTTTTTGTTTTTCTCTGTGGCGATCGTCTTTTGTCTTCGAATTTAGTTCGATTTTACTTCGTTTTGATCGTCATCTTTTGTTTTCGTTTCTCTCGGTGGTGATCATCTTTTCTTACGTTCCTTTTTTTTTCGTTTTGATCGCCTTTTGTTTTTGTTTTTCTTTGTGGCGATCGTTGTTTGTTTCTGTAGTTTATTGTTTCGTCTCCGAATTTACTTCGATTTTACGTTCCTTTTTTCGTTTTGATCGTCGTCTTTTATTTTCGTTTCTCTCGGTGGTGATCTTTCGTTTTGATCGCCTTTTGTTTTTGTTTTTCTCTGTGGCGATCGTCTTTTGTTTCTGAAATTTACTGTTTCGTCTCCGAATTTTTCCTTTTTCCTTTTTTCGTTTTGATCGTCGTCTTTTGTTTCCGTTTCTCTCGGTGATGATCACGTTTTCTTACGTTCCTTTCTTTCGTTTTGATCGCCTTTTGTCTTTGTTTTTCTCTGTGGCAGCGGTCGTCTTTTGTTTCCGAAATTTATTGTTTCGCCTCCGAATTTACTTAGATTTTACAAACCCTTTTTCGTTTTGACCGTCGTCTTTTGTTTTCGTTTTTCTCGGTGGTGATAACCTTTTCTTACATTCCTTTCTTTCGTTTTGATCGCCTTTTGTTTTCGCTTTTCTCTGTGGCGATCGTCTTTTGTTTCTGAAATTTATTATTTCGTCTCCGAATTTACTTCGTTTCGATTGTCATCTTTTGTTTTTGTTTTTCTCAGTGATGACCATGTTTTCTTACGTTCCTTTCTTTCCTTTTGATCGCCTTTTGTTTTTGTTTTTCTCTGTAGCGATCGTCTTTTGTTTATGAAATTTATTGTTTCCTCTCCTTTTCTTACGTTCCTTTCTTTCGTTTTGATCGCCTTTTGTTTTCGTTTTTCTCTGTGGCGATCGTCTTTTGTTTCTGAAATTTATTGTTTTTTCTCCGAATTTACTTCGATTTTTCTTTCGATTTTACCTTACTTTTTTCCGTTTTGATCGTCTTTTGTTTTTGTTTGTTACGCATTGTTGTTATTTTGTTATCTTCGAAAGAGAAACGAAATATGTCGTCTTTTTTTTTTTTTTTAATCAACAACAGATTTCGAGAAAAAAATGGTTTTTTTGTTCTTAATTCCTGCCATCGTCCGAACGCACACGAAACATGTTTTGTTCCTTTTTTGGCTCATTTATCAACAGTACACGATCGTCTTTTGTTTTTCTTTTTCCTTTCGAGAAAACGATTTTCTCTGCGGCGATCGTCTTTTGTTTCTGAAATGTATTGTTTTTCGCCGAGTTTACTTCAATTCTTCTTTCGAGTTTACGAAGAGAACATGTTCCTTCTCTGTTTCGATCACCTTTTGTTTTCGTTTCTCTTCATTGCGTTTCGCTGTCATTTCGAAAGAGCAACAAAATACAATTTTTTAATCAATATCGTGCGATCGTCTTTTTTTTATTTACGTTTTAATTTTTTTTTTTTAATGTTGAAAAAAGAATTCTTAAGGTTTTCGTTGTTAATACGAGCTATCATCTTTTGTTTTCGAATTACCATAAATCATGTTTGTTTATTTTCATGATAAACTAAATTTATTTCATTTTTTTGTGAATGTCTATGAAGAACTCGATTTTTATGTTTGGCGAACGTTTTCGTGACAAAAATTACCACAAAAATAAAAAGAAAATAACCAAATTAGTTATTATTAAAAGAGAAAGTCACTAGAACTATCACTAAACCGGCCACAAAATCACTAAATTCTAGAAATGTGTGCATTTACTAAAAATATGCCTGAAATTTCAACAGAAAATCACCAAAAGTAGTATCATTGGTAACACTGGATATAAGTTGGTAAAGAAGTACTCGATTTTTAATTGGTGAATTACTTTTTGGCAGAAGTTGCCACAAAATCCAAAAAAAAAAATTACTAAATTAAGGTTTATCAAAAGAGAAAGTCACTAGAACTGTCACTAAACCAATCGTAAAATCACTAAATATCAGACTAGCCTAGACTAGGAAAATTTCCAGATCTAGCGACAAAATCACTAAGTTGGCAACAATGTGCAGTTAGCAAATTGTACATACGTACTTTAAGTACAAAGTCATTTAAAAAAAAATAGTTGGAGTAAGAACCTAATGACTTTTTAATTTAGTTGGCAGCGTTGAACAAATCTTGACAAAAGTTGATTGAAATCGCATTTGAGGAATTGGGAATGGGAATTTTTGTCCTAATGTGAGGAAAAAATTGCCGCGAATAGTTGGCAACACTGCTTGGAAGTTATAAATTTTGCTCGAAAAAGAATTCGAGAATTAAAAAAATTAAACACTACAGGGATTCTGACAGGAATAACTCACAGTTTGCAATCAAATTGCAAGCATCCACAATAATTGCTCAGACAAAATTCAATTGTCTATTCAGGATTGCCAACCTTCGTAAAATAATTTTTTTTCTATGCCTGTCAAATGTTTCTGATGTTGGTACCTGTTATCTGAATAACAGGTATCAACCAATATGCACCAACCAATAGGTAAACTCTAACTTTCAGTTTGTTCCCATAGTAACGACCATAAAGACAGTTGTTGCCATGGCCATGGCAATTAACTGAAGGTTAGAGTTAACTTAAAATTAACTTGTGATTGATAAACCCACCCTTAGTAATAAAAGCAGGGTTCCAACAGAAACCCTAGAATTTTGATATTGACAGGTATTATAAAAAAAAACCAAATACACGGTGTGATTCAAAGGGGTCGCACCAGTATATACATCTTTCATTAATAAAAATATAAAATTACATATCTGATTCATACAAAATCGACATCAAATTCATAATTTACAATGTCAACTTTATTTTGTCAGGATTTACATTAATAATTGATCATTTGTTATAACTAAAGTCTCGGGGATTTTTTGACACACCCTCTGAACGCAAACTTCTCGACTGTCACTGCATACGTTTCAGGTCTACCAACTTAGTTTTTTGTTTTAATATTCGGGCTTCCAACAACAAGATCTGTATTTACGTAAAGAAAACGAATGTATGGTTCTGAACATCACCCAAGATGGTACACTCTTTATGAATCATACTGTATATATATATATTAACGTAAGTGTGAGTTTGGTTGCCTAATTTGGATGATCTGGAATTATTAATACCCAAAATGTTTTTGCATTTTTTAATTATTTACACATTTAATAATAAATTCGTTTATTTTTTGTGCTAAAAAATAAAACCTGCTTTTTTTTAAATAAATTTTCTACATTTTTAAGTAAGTTCTCACTGAAGCAAAATTAATTAATCTTCCTTCACTTGCTGCTCCCTCTCTTTGAGCAGCTGTTCCAGCTGCTTCTTTATCTCGTCGATCTCTTCCTGCTGCACGGTAACGGGCACACCGCACTCCCGCTGTTCGTCCCGAATGAACTCAAGACTGCGAATTTTCTCCTGCAAGAACGCAGGCTGTTCCTCTTGAAGCTTCACCTTGTATTCGTTCAATCTCTCGGCGACCAAGTTGTCACAATACAGCGTCGTTAACTTGCGCATGGAACCTTTCCTCGTCACCCTGCAGTACTCGAGCGGTGGCGGCTTGTACACGATATTAAGCTTCTCGATGAGCCACTCGAATTTCTTGTAGTCTTTCCTGCGTAACTGCTTGAGGTTCTTCCTGCGTTTGTCGATTAGTTCTTGCAGTCTCACTTTGAGACGTATCCTTCCGGGGTACCTCTCCATAACCTCCTGCATGCCCCTGATGGCCCCCGTCCACTTGGCCAGCCTCGCCTCGAGCGAACCGAAATCGTAGGGGTGCCTTTGGACGCACTTGATGATGTCGGTCCTGTACACGAAGGTCACTTTTGCACGTGGGGCGAACTCCAACGTGAATAGTCGTTTAACTGAGTCGTCCGCGGTTTCCAGTTCTTTACAGTTTTGAAAATCGGGATTACATCGACTCAAGTCGATGTTCGCCATGGGTTCTAGGTCTCCGCTCTTCTGCGGTTTGTACGACGGTATTTTTTCCGGTGGCGTCCATTTTATTTTTAAATCCGACTTGGTAGAGGAGTTCCTTATTGTTATTGGCTTCGGTAAGGCATTGCACAGCACGAATCTGTGCAAGTTTGTAAAAATCTTGCTGGTGGTGCTCATTCCGTCACTAAATTTTAAGGTTATGTAGTGATCGCCAGTAATGCCAACTGTTGAAAACAGAATCGTAGTTTGGAAGAGAGGAATTAAAATCATTTACGCATCCGGCATAACATAACTGAAATTAGTTTATACCAGCAAGGCTATTTATTAAAGTTGATTTAATTTAGAGAAGGAACAGCAGGGTTGCCAAGTTAATGACTTTGTCTTGGTGACTTCCATCATTGAAATTTTAGTAACAAAGTCAAGTGGCTTAATTAGAAAACAATTTTTAATAGTAACTTCTAATAGTTCTTATAAAATAATCATTCTGTCATAAAATAATTGGCTAAGTCAGCCAAAAAGAGAAATCGAGTTCTTCTTTACCAACAGTACTCGCGCGCAGTGTTACCAACGTATAAAAAGCAGTTTGCAGAAAATCCCTAAATTACAACTTTCGGGAATAAATAGAAACATGTAAAGATTTCTTTAAAATACATGAAGTTAAAAGAAACAGAAACAAGAGACGGTCGATTTTACAGTGCAATTCAGAAAATAAATTAAAAAATAATAATAATTCGAAAAGAATGGCGATGAACAAAGAAAATGAAACAATGAAAATTCGAAAAATAAATAGTAAAATCGAAACAAAAGACAATCGATTTTACAACACAATTTAACAGATTAGTAATGTGATTAAAAAATAAATAAAAGATAAAAAATCAAGGCAAAGGAAATGAAACTTCCTAAAATTTTTAAAAATACGAAATTTAAGAAACAAAAGACAATCACGATTCAGTAAGTTAAAATTTAAAAAAAAAAAATAGCTTGAAAAATAGAAACAAAAACAAAAGACACTCGATTTCTTAGCACAATTTAGTAGATTAACAAATTTCAAATAACAAATCGTGAAAAATACATAGAAAAGTTAAAGAAGACTTAAACAAAAGACGGTCGACTTTGCAGCGCAATTAAATAGATTAATAATATTAAAGAAATAAAAATAAAAACAAATAAATATGAACAAAAGACACTCGATTTTCAAGAAATTAAAAATAAAATTTTAATATTTTTTTTTAAATCGTTAAAAATATATACAGTTAAACAAAAGAGAACTGAAAGAAAAAAAACGGTCGATTTAAGAGCGCAATTCAGTAGATTTAATAACAAATTTAAAAAAAATTATTTGACAAGAATACTGACAAAACAATGAAGACAAAATAATAAAAAAATTTAAATAATCAGATGAAAAAAATAATTTATTAAAATCGGTTGTCTTTTATTTTTATTATTTTTTTTTAAATTTATAGTTTTCTTTTGTTTTTTTTTCGTTTCGTCACCATTATTTTCAATTTTTTTTTTTAATTTTATTATTAATCTATTCAATTGCACTGTAAAATCGACCGTCTTTTGTTTATTTACTTTAAGTATTCTTAACAAACAAACAATTTAAAAAGAATAATGTGTGAAAAGAAAACAAAACAATAAAAATTCGTAAGTAATAAAATTAAAAAAAAAAATAATAAAAACAAAATTCGCAAGTAATCTTTTTTAATTGAAAGAAACAAAAGAAAAAACAATCAAAAAAGAAGATAATCGATTTTACCACACAATTTAATAGACTAATAATTAAAAAAAAAATGAAAAGAAACAAAAGACGATCGATTTTACGTGAAGTAATAATAAATTTTTAAAAACAATGGCGATGACAAAACAAAGAAAACAAATCACATAATAAAAATTCCAAAATTAAATAACAAAAGAAAACAAATCACATAATAAAAATTCCAAAATTAAATAACAAAAGAAAAACGTAATCAATAATGAAAACAAAAGACAATCGACCTTGCAACACAATTTAATAGATTAATAATTTTTCTTTTTAATAAAAGAAACAAACTTCTTGAACAGATTGGTGGTGACAAAACAAAGAAAACAAAATAATAAAAATTCAAAAGATCATAAAATAAAAAAGTAATAATAAAAATAAAAACAAAAGACAAACAATAGACGAAAAAATTCGAAAAGAAAACGAACAGAACGATGAGAAAACAACGGAAACGAAATAATATCCGCAATTTAAAACGAAAAATACGAAATTTAAAAAATAATTGAAACAAAAGACAATTGGCAACACAATTCGGTAGAGTAATAAAAACAAAAGACAATCGATTTTAGAGCAGAATTCGACAGTATCATAAATTAAAAAAAAAAAAAAAAAGAAACTCTTTGAAACAAATAGTGGTGAAATGAAGAATAATTATTTGACTTCAACATGGACAACAGATTATTAAAAAAAAAATACTGCAACAGATGGCGTTGTTCGGACTCTCACACAAACAAAATCCATTTCTTCTTTTACTGACGACAAGTGACAAGATCTTCCGTATCGCGGGGAATACCTAGTGAGCCAGCCTGTGAAAACAAACGAAAGGATGCTTTCGGCTTTTTCAAGAGATGGCGTCGTTGAATGTCTTACAACAGCGCAAGTCATTTTCTTGTTATCATCCAGAAATGACTGGCAGTTGAAACTTTGCTCAACGGATGGCGGTTTTTTCAACATAACACGTCGATAACTAGTGAATCACCCTCGTAAAACAAATGAAACGAGGACTATTTATTGGCTTTGTTGAACGTCCTATGTCTTATAGCGTTTTCGACTGATTGTTCTAGAGCAATCTCAAATTATCTCCATCTTGTTTTAACCTCATGTAACAACATAGAACAGAGATACCCTCAGAGTGCTCTGGAGCAGTCAGTCGGAAACGCTATTAGATTAATGCAATAAATATGTTTATAAACATAAATAGTGGTGGTTTTAATCGACACCTTTAAGTGTAATACAAAGGGTGACCCCTGAAAGTTTCACAATAGGCAACCCATCAATCAAATCAGAAACACATACAATAGCTTCGTGTTTCGTAATGTACGTGGAAGTAGAATGGGTTGCCTACTTTCAGTTTTCGAGCTGTTACGATTCAAAATGGGAGCACCGTCATTCTCAAGATGAATACGAAAGGAATTGCAATAAAAGACAGATCATATATTATTCATATATTATACTGAATCTATTAGTATAATAATGCACACTAAAGCAGCATACTAGGCCATCACAGCAGCAGCCGCTCTCTAATTTCTGGTTTTAACGTCGTTGTGTTCATCTTACAACTAAAATCAAATGCCTTTGGGTTTACGACCACCCCTCTCACTCGAAGTAGATACCTCTACCAGGCAATTATTAAAAATATCTGTACAGTTTAATACTACTTCATGATATAAAACTTTATCAAAAGTGGGCGAAAATTAAACAAATTAATGAAGACGAGCGACAGGCGCAGGGTCTGGTACCTAAATCTAATCCAAAAACGAAGTCGAAGTTCACCGAAGGTTTTCGAGTTGGCCGTCCATATTCGACGCCGAAAACATTATGAATAAACATTTTTTCCACCATCAAGGTGTGCTAAATAAACTCAGTTAAAAAGCAAACTAAAATCGATTGCAAGAAAGCAAGGATTCAAAAACTATTCCAAATACAGAAATTCTAATAAACGTATAACTTTTAACCCGAGTCAGTCAATTAGACGTGCCGCTCTGTATTACAAAGTATCCAACTAAACGTGCGAGTGTGAGTCTGGTAGACTAACTTGAGCGACCACGTGGTCCTCAGAAATCGCTGAAAACAAATTAGTCACACTTAAATACGTATTCACTTTTCTTGTGCAGTACGCGTGTGTTTCTAAATTTAAAAGGCAAAACGTCTTTTGAAGGAAACTAGATGCTTTTGGTGCAATAAAAAGAAAATAAATTAACAAAGGGCAGCGGCACTGCGCTTAAAATTGCAGCATAGTTACTTTTTGATCTGGCAAGAAAGACTGCGAGTGAAAGCAAAGTTAAATAACTAACGTTAAATAATAATTGTGTTGAAACGTTTGTTTCTAAAGCGCGAAAAAATTATTACAAGTCACTTTAATTAAATAAAAATTGCCGGTGAACAGACGGTACATACAGGATGGCTGTTAATTAACCGCTAAACGAAGCGATGTCCGAGAGTTTGGGAAAAATGTTTAAAAAAAAATTCCTGAAATAATTAATCAAAAATTAGTCGACGATGCGCCCCTAGTTAAAAAATAGAGAGGCAGATTTACGAAATAAATAAGTGAAATTAAGTTTTTTTTTTATGGATTTATGATACGGCGGCATGACATCGCGTGCTTGACCTTTAAGTGGAACTTTACGTCAACGACCAATGCTTTCATGACATCGCTCGTCGAGTAGTGTTTCAGAGTTTAGTCCTAAATGTAAATTAATTTTTGTGCAAGTGATTTTTTAAACAAGTGATTGATAACTTCATAGGTATACAAAGTCTTACTTAAAAATGTTAAGTCTAAAGCTAGATTTACATGGAGTGTTGAGGGCGTCAAAACGTCGGGCGTACTGTACTCTCACTGGTTGCTGCGTAACGCATAACAAACACCAACTAATGAGAGCACAGAACGTCCGACGTTTTGACGCGCTCAACGCTCCATGTAAATCCAGCTTAACGCCTACAAGATGCACGGGGTGATCATTAATTAACCCGACATCATTAAAAGAAGCGATATCCGAGAGTGTGGGGAAAATTGTACTTTAGTTTTCGGGAAATAATTAACCAAAAGTTAGTCCTAAAACGACGATGCGCCCCTGGTTAAAAAATAGAGGAGCAGATGAACGATATAGATGCTCTCGTAGTTTTTTTTATGGTTTTATGATACGGCGGCGCCATGATACCACGAAGCTCTTGCGCATCGACTACGTCATCCAGTGACAAAAGCGCTGCAAATTCGTCCAGAAATGACAAAATAAGAAAAACATTCGCACATTTAATTAGATCAGAGACGTAACTAAAGCAATAAAATCTATGGAAATAACCATAAATTAACGTTTATTAATTTTGTTTCCTTGAATTATAGTAAGGGCAATGCTATGCGCAAATGAAACGTGTGTTTATGTATCACAGCTTTAAGGTCGTAGTATCATGAGGCGGCGTGGCATCGTGACCTTGACCTTTAAGCGAAATTTGACGTCAACTTTGCTTTTTGGCCAACGACCGATGTCATGTAATACGAATATTTACTTGACAAATGTAGGCAAATCACCTGACGTAGATTATTCCATACAAAGGATAACAGCGTCCCCGCTTTTAACACCTGTACTGACAGGTAAACAAATAAATCACTAAAACGAATTGCGCTCCTGCTGCGAACGTCGTCCATACTTGCGCGCAATATTCCTTTGCGTTCGTCGAAAAACCGAGTCTCCTTGGTTCGCGGCGAATGACTCGCGCGCTGCTCTAGAACAGCTCGTGAATGCCGTATGCACGCGACGAATTATCGCATTTCATATTGAATTACGTGTTCGGCGCGGAGATGTGTTTAAAACAGCTGTAGATAATAAGTTTCATTGCTTGGTTTCCGTGTGAAATGTAGGCCAAAGATTTTGCAGCTGCAAGTTTGCATGAATCGTGAGTTATTGTCTAGCCTGATAAACAAAAAAAAAAACTTGTCGGCTCGAATTTGAGGTCTAATAAGTCATTTCTCATTTTCGGAGAGAACCGGTTTGTTCAAGCGTTTCCTTGGAAATGTCGCGATGATTATTTATTAATAATTTTACCTGCAATCATTCTTAGTAATCCTGACGGAGCTTATGAGATTTCCAAACAACCTCAGCAATTTACGTTTTCTCGTAATCTGTGGCATTCACGCACGCGATTTGATGAAAAATGTGTGCGTAGCAAACAACGATTTGCGAATTTGTTAATCTTATTTCATACGCAAATTCAGTTATTTTAGAAATTACTAATAATTACGTCTCGTAAAAGAAACAACTCGGATTTCCGTTCCCAGCTGTCAAACGCGCCATAGACTTTTATAATACTGATTTTAGAATATTTTTTAATTAATTATAAACTATTTAACATTTTTTCTATACTCTCGGTCATTACTTCTTTCGGTGGTTCCATTTTGTCGGATTAATTAACAGTCACCCTATATAAAGCAGCGATTAAAAAATATTCATCCCATCCTTTCTTGATCATCCAAACATCTGTTGTTTTGTTTACTTGTTTGTTTGTTTACTCTCAATCTTAAACAAAAACAATAATTCGTAGTGCCGCCCCATTACCGCTGACGTTTCCAATGCAAAGCGCCCACGATAACTGAGTTTTCAAAGTAAAAATGTAAATTGCTGCAAAAAAAAACTTTTTCGTGCCTAATCAATAAAAAAAAAATTAAATCACTAAAATAAAGTCACTAGTTTGAAACACTAACTCTATTAGCATAATATTATCTCCTACATTAAAAAAATTGATCTATTTTTTTTATATATATATAAATATACATGCACTGGTGCGTTAAAAGTGTTCTGCGGCCGGAAGGTAACTGGCAAAGTTTCCAATTGCGTTTAGTATAATGAAACCAATAAGACGAGACTAAAGGAAAAGTGTGCTTGGGAAATTTGATTTAATTCTCGCGCAGATTTGGATAATCGGAAGTTACCTCCCACCTACACACTAACAATGCCCCCTGTATATAACAAAAATAATATCTAAGTAAGCAATTACCGATGTTACAATATGACATAATTAATATACAATTATTATTCTTATTATAATTCTTAATACAATAATATACATAAATAAATAAAGCACATGATGAGTAAGAGAAGCGAATTGTTTCTTTTAGCGATTATCAAGTCGACCCTACATACAGTCTTTGGTATTGTTATTATTTATTGTAAACTTAACTATTATTAAGTACAAAAAGGTAAAACTTAGAAAACTCTATCCGTGAACAGAAAAGGCCGCGCCCCCGCGAGCGCATTCTTAAGTAAAGAGTTAAAAGAAACAATTTCGCTCAGCTTGAAGACCCGCATCTCGAGGAGAATCACTGCCGCGTCGTCGACGATCACTCACCGCCGGATACTGTCACTTCACGGAAAATCGGGTTTTCGCTCGACAGGGACGTTTTCTCCAGAATTGGGGAGCCGTGAAGGCTGTCGGAATCGCCCTCGTTTCTGTTGCTGTCTCTGCTCTCGAGGGTGGTGTTGCGATTCTCATCCGCGCCCGTCTGCTCCGCGTGCTCTTCTTCTTCCATTATGGTCTGAGCAACTTCATCCGCTGAACTCAAACCAGACTGGGAGCTGCTTTCGTGAAGTTTATTATCCTACGCACAAGAATTTTTGTTTGATTGAAAAAAATTATAATTTTGGCGCCCAACGTGGGGCCGATTGATTTTAAACTATTTTGGATTTCTTTTTGTATCGCTTAAAGGAAGGTTGAATTGAAATTGAACGAAAAAAAGAGAGAAAGAACAAAACAAAAGAAAGATAATTGTTTTATCGTCCGACTTTCGGACTTTTAAAACAAAAAACAAAGACAAAAGACGATCGATTTCGAGACGAATTTCGTCGTCTTGCTTCTGCAAGTGGGCGCTTTAATAAAAATTGAAGAAAAAAAAAGAGAAAAAGAATAAAACAAAAGAAAGATAATCGATTTTCTAACAGGTTTGGATTTCGTTGATTTTTTATCGTCCGACTTTCGGACTTTTAAAACAAAACAAAGACAAAAGACGATCGATTTCGAGACGAATTTCGTCGTCTTGCTTCTGCAAGTGGGCGCTTTAATAAAAATTGAAGAAAAAAAAAAGAGAAAAAGAATAAAACAAAAGAAAGATAATCGATTTTCTAACAGCTTTGGATTTCGTTGATTTTTTATCGTCCGACTTTCGGACTTTTAAAACAAAACAAAGACAAAAGACGATCGATTTCGAGACGAATTTCGTCGTCTTGCTTCTGCAAGTGGGCGCTTTAATAAAAATTGAAGAAAAAAAAAAGAGAAAAAGAATAAAACAAAAGAAAGATAATCGATTTTCTAACAGCTTTGGATTTCGTTGATTTTTTATCGTCCGACTTTCGGACTTTTAAAACAAAACAAAGACAAAAGACGATCGATTTCGAGACGAATTTCGTCGTCTTGCTTCCGCAAGTGGACGCTTTAATAAAAATTGAAGAAAAAAAAGAGAAAAAGAATAAAACAAAAGAAAGATAATCGATTTTCTAACAGCTTTGGATTTCGTTGATTTTTTTATCGTCCGACTTTCGGACTTTTAAAACAAAACAAAGACAAAAGACGATCGATTTCGAGACGAATTTCGTCGTCTTGCTTCCGCAAGTGGACGCTTTAATAAAAATTGAAGAAAAAAAAGAGAAAAAGAATAAAACAAAAGAAAGATAATCGATTTTCTAACAGCTTTGGATTTCGTTGATTTTTTTATCGTCCGACTTTCGGACTTTTAAAACAAAACAAAGACAAAAGACGATCGATTTCGAGACGAATTTCGTCGTCTTGCTTCTGCAAGTGGGCGCTTTAATAAAAATTGAAGAAAAAAAAAAGAGAAAAAGAATAAAACAAAAGAAAGATAATCGATTTTCTAACAGTTTTGGATTTCGTTGATTTTTTATCGTCCGACTTTCGGACTTTTAAAACAAAACAAAGACAAAAGACGATCGATTTCGAGACGAATTTCGTCGTCTTGCTTCTGCAGGTGGGCGCTTTAATAAAAATTGAAGAAAAAAAAAGAGAAAAAGAATAAAACAAAAGAAAGATAATCGATTTTCTAACAGCTTTGGATTTCGTTGATTTTTTATCGTCCGACTTTCGGACTTTTAAAACAAAACAAAGACAAAAGACGATCGATTTCGAGACGAATTTCGTCGTCCTGCTTCTGCAAGTGGGCGCTTTAATAAAAATTGAAGAAAAAAAAGAGAGAAAGAATAAAACAAAAGAAAGATAATCGATTTTCTAACAGCTTTGGATTTCGTTGATTTTTTATCGTCCGACTTTCGGACTTTTAAAACAAAACAAAGACAAAAGACGATCGATTTCGAGACGAATCTCGCCGTCCTGCTTCTGCAGGTGGGCGCTTTAATAAAAATTGAAGAAAAAAAAGAGAGAAAGAATAAAACAAAAGAAAGATAATCGATTTTCTAACAGCTTTGGATTTCGTTGATTTTTTATCGTCCGACTTTCGGACTTTTAAAACAAAACAAAGACAAAAGACGATCGATTTCGAGACGAATCTCGCCGTCCTGCTTCTGCAGGTGGGCGCTTTAATAAAAATTGAAGAAAAAAAAGAGAGAAAGAATAAAACAAAAGAAAGATAATCGATTTTCTAACAGCTTTGGATTTCGTTGATTTTTTATCGTCCGACTTTCGGACTTTTAAAACAAAACAAAGACAAAAGACGATCGATTTCGAGACGAATTTCGTCGTCCTGCTTCTGCAAGTGGGCGCTTTAATAAAAATTGAAGAAAAAAAAGAGAAAAATAAAACAAAAGAAAGATAATCGATTTTCTAACAGCTTAGATTTCGTTGATTTTTTATCGTCCGACTTTCGGACTTTTAAAACAAAACAAAGACAAAAGACGATCGATTTCGAGACGAATTTCGTCGTCTTGCTTCTGCAAGTGGGCGCTTTAATAAAAATTGAAGAAAAAAAAAGAGAAAAAGAATAAAACAAAAGAAAGATAATCGATTTTCTAACAGCTTTGGATTTCGTTGATTTTTTATCGTCCGACTTTCGGACTTTTAAAACAAAACAAAGACAAAAGACGATCGATTTCGAGACGAATTTCGTCGTCCTGCTTCTGCAAGTGGGCGCTTTAATAAAAATTGAAGAAAAAAAAGAGAAAAATAATAAAACAAAAGAAAGATAATCGATTTTCTAACAGCTTTGGATTTCGTTGATTTTTTATCGTCCGACTTTCGGACTTTTAAAACAAAACAAAGACAAAAGACGATCGATTTCGAGACGAATTTCGTCGTCTTGCTTCTGCAAGTGGGCACTTTAATAAAAATTGAAGAAAAAAAAGAGAAAAGAAGAAAAAAAAAGAGAAAAAGAATAAAACAAAAGAAAGATAATCGATTTTCTAACAGTTTTGGATTTCGTTGATTTTTTATCGTCCGACTTTCGGACTTTTAAAACAAAACAAAGACAAAAGACGATCGATTTCGAGACGAATTTCGTCGTCTTGCTTCTGCAAGTGGGCGCTTTAATAAAAATTGAAGAAAAAAAAAGAGAAAAAGAATAAAACAAAAGAAAGATAATCGATTTTCTAACAGCTTTGGATTTCGTTGATTTTTTATCGTCCGACTTTCGGACTTTTAAAACAAAACAAAGACAAAAGACGATCGATTTCGAGACGAATTTCGTCGTCTTGCTTCTGCAAGTGGGCGCTTTAATAAAAATTGAAGAAAAAAAAAGAGAAAAAGAATAAAACAAAAGAAAGATAATCGATTTTCTAACAGCTTTGGATTTCGTTGATTTTTTATCGTCCGACTTTCGGACTTTTAAAACAAAACAAAGACAAAAGACGATCGATTTCGAGACGAATTTCGTCGTCCTGCTTCTGCAAGTGGGCGCTTTAATAAAAATTGAAGAAAAAAAAGAGAAAAATAATAAAACAAAAGAAAGATAATCGATTTTCTAACAGCTTTGGATTTCGTTGATTTTTTATCGTCCGACTTTCGGACTTTTAAAACAAAACAAAGACAAAAGACGATCGATTTCGAGACGAATTTCGTCGTCTTGCTTCTGCAAGTGGGCACTTTAATAAAAATTGAAGAAAAAAAAGAGAAAAGAAAAAAAAAAGAAAAAGAATAAAACAAAAGAAAGATAATCGATTTTCTAACAGCTTTGGATTTCGTTGATTTTTTATCGTCCGACTTTCGGACTTTTAAAACAAAACAAAGACAAAAGACGATCGATTTCGAGACGAATTTCGTCGTCTTGCTTCTGCAAGTGGGCACTTTAATAAAAATTGAAGAAAAAAAAGAGAAAAGAAGAAAAAAAAAGAGAAAAAGAATAAAGCAAAAGAAAGATAATCGATTTTCTAACAGCTTTGGATTTCGTTGATTTTTTATCGTCCGACTTTCGGACTTTTAAAACAAAACAAAGACAAAAGACGATCGATTTCGAGACGAATTTCGTCGTCTTGCTTCTGCAAGTGGGCACTTTAATAAAAATTGAAGAAAAAAAAGAGAAAAGAAGAAAAAAAAAGAGAAAAAGAATAAAACAAAAGAAAGATAATCGATTTTCTAACAGTTTTGGATTTCGTTGATTTTTTATCGTCCGACTTTCGGACTTTTAAAACAAAACAAAGACAAAAGACGATCGATTTCGAGACGAATTTCGTCGTCTTGCTTCTGCAAGTGGGCACTTTAATAAAAATTGAAGAAAAAAAAGAGAAAAGAAAAAAAAAGAAAAAGAATAAAACAAAAGAAAGATAATCGATTTTCTAACAGCTTTGGATTTCGTTGATTTTTTATCGTCCGACTTTCGGACTTTTAAAACAAAACAAAGACAAAAGACGATCGATTTCGAGACGAATTTCGTCGTCTTGCTTCTGCAAGTGGGCACTTTAATAAAAATTGAAGAAAAAAAAGAGAAAAGAAGAAAAAAAAAGAGAAAAAGAATAAAGCAAAAGAAAGATAATCGATTTTCTAACAGCTTTGGATTTCGTTGATTTTTTATCGTCCGACTTTCGGACTTTTAAAACAAAACAAAGACAAAAGACGATCGATTTCGACACGAATTTCGTCGTCTTGCTTCTGCAAGTGGGCGCTTTAATAAAAATTGAAGAAAAAAAAAAGAGAAAAAGAATAAAACAAAAGAAAGATAATCGATTTTCTAACAGCTTTGGATTTCGTTGATTTTTTATCGTCCGACTTTCGGACTTTTAAAACAAAACAAAGACAAACGACGATCGATTTCGAGACGAATCTCGTCGTCCTGCTTCTGCAGGTGGGCGCTTTAATAAAAATTGAACAAAAAAAAGAGAAAAAGAATAAAACAAAAGAAAGATAATCGATTTTCTAACAGCTTTGGATTTCGTTGATTTTTTATCGTCAGACTTTCGGACTTTTAAAACAAAACAAAGACAAAAGACGATCGATTTCGAGACGAATCTCGTCGTCCTGCTTCTGCAGGTGGGCGCTTTAATAAAAATTGAAAAAAAAAAGAGAAAAAGAATAAAACAAAAGAAAGATAATCGATTTTCTAACAGCTTTGGATTTCGTTGATTTTTTTATCGTCCGACTTTCGGACTTTTAAAACAAAACAAAGACAAAAGACGATCGATTTCGAGACGAATTTCGTCGTCCTGCTTCAGCACAAAAGAAGCTCTTAATAAAAATAGAAAAAAGTGAAAAAAAAAGAAAGAAATTGATTAAAACAAAACAATCGACAACTATTTTCTAATAACTTTGGATTATCCTTGTTTTTTATTTTTCTTTTGTTTCTCTCTTTGCTTAGAGTTTTGCGGGAAAGGCAAAAAATGTAAAAAAGACAAAATCGAATTCTATTGCTTTACTTGATCGTCTTTTGTATTTAACTTTTTTTAAAAGACAAAAGACGACCGACTTTATGCTTATTTTTATGTTACGCTACCGGCCTTGCCTTTTGCATATATTTCGCTTTTTTGGATTTTATATTCCTTTTTTTTTTTTTCAAAAGACAAAACACGATCGATTGTCTTTTCTTCTCGAATTTCATGCTACGTTGCCGATCATCTTTTGTATTTCACTTTTTTGTATTTTGTAGTCCCCCTATTTTTTTTTTTCGTTTATTCGTCGAAAGACAAAAACAAAAGACGATTGCCTGTCTTTTCTTCGCTACCAACCGATCTTAGTACGTATTTCACTTTTTGTATTTGAAATTTCTTTCCGTCTTCTCTTCTGTTTTCCGTCAAAAGACAAAAGACGATCGACTGTCTTTTGTCCTCTATTTTCGTGTTACGCTATCGATCGTCTTTTGTATTCGACATTTTTTGTATTTTATAGTCCTCATATTTTTCTTTTATTTGTCGAAAGGCAGAAAGGATATAAAAACAAAAGACGATGGACGGTCTTTTCTCCTTTGCACATATTTTAGTTTTTTTTGTATTTTATAGTTTTTTAGAAAACATAAGACGATCGATTGTCTTTTGTATTCTAATTTCGCGTCTTTTGTATTGTGCTTTTGTAGTTTTTTTTTTCGTTTATTTGTCGAAAGACAAAGGAAGATCGACTGATTGTGTTTTTTCCTTTATTGCGCTGCCGATTGTCTTTTGTACATGTTTCACCTTTTCGTATTTTATATTTCCTTTTTGATCTTTTTTCGTCAAAAGACAAAAGGTGGTGATCGATTGTCTTTTCTTTTCTACTCTCGCGTTTAGCTATCGATCGTCTTTTGTATTATACTTCTGTAGTTCTTATTTTTCTTCCTCGTTTATTTGTCGAAAGACAAAAGAAGACGAAAACAAAAGACTATCGACTGACCGCATTTTCTCCTTTATTGCGCTACCGATTGTATTTTATATTTCTTTATTTGTTCCTCCTTTTTTTCGTCAGAAGGCCATCGATTGCCTCTTGTTTTCTAGTTTTGCGTTACGTTATCGATCGTCTTTTGTATTTTGCTTTTGTGGTTCTAATTTTTTTCTTTGTTTATTTGTCGAAAAACGAAAACAAAAATTTCGCGTTTCGCTATCGATCGCCTTTTCTATTCTGCTTTTGCAGTTCTTATTTCTTTTTTCGTTTATATTTGTCGAAAGACAAAAGAAAACGAAAACAGAAGACGATCGACTGATTGTGTTTTCTTCCTTATTGCGTCACCGATTACCTTCTCTGCATATTACACCTTTTTGTATTTTAATTTCCTTTTTTTGTTCTTCTGTTTTATAATTTTATAATCTAATGCGTCGTACTCACATCATGAGCCGCCCCACGTTGGGCACCAAATTTTTATTTGCCATGATCTTAATTTTTTCTTTGGTACTTAATACTCACATCACATCTCGATCAAAACTGAACTAATATAACGATTCCTTATCCAAATTTT
Source organism: Serrognathus titanus (assembly GCA_039766575.1). Taxonomy (NCBI): domain Eukaryota; kingdom Metazoa; phylum Arthropoda; class Insecta; order Coleoptera; family Lucanidae; genus Serrognathus; species Serrognathus titanus. The sequence goes on from CM077914.1 coordinate 62,269,864, forward strand.
CCTAATTTCTCAAATTTTTAACGACTTCTTACACAGGGTGTCCCAACAGTGAGTTCTCGGGCAATATCTCGATAAAATCACATGCGTCAGAAAAGTATAGACTGGTCCAAGCTCACAATTTTAAAACGACACATCTTAGTGCAAACTCATTTTTCGATCGGCATTTGTTTTTCCGTCGTGACATTATTTTATTTTATTTCTTTAAGGGCAACCCAAACTTTTTCATTCAGATTTGGATCGTCCTTCTTGTCGGGTGCCTCAAAACGCCCTCTGTGTACAGTTTTGGCGTGTTATACTCCTAGTATTTCTAGGTACTAAATTATTGCCAGTATTGCTCAACAGAGGGAACCAAAAGCGTTTAATGATTTTTTTTTAAATTCAAAGCAAAAATTTATTTCTTTTTTAATTATACAATCTCCCTCTGCCTGTCTGTCTCTCTGTCCACGTTTCTCTGTCTGCCTCTTTTTTTTCGCTCTTAAATTTAGAAATTCAATGGAGAAAAATCAGTTGCAATGTTGTCCAATAGAGGGCGCCTCCCAACGCTTCTAATTAAAGTCTCCAAATCTAGTGTCGCTTAATAAAATAAAATAAAATAAAATGTCGGCGCTTTGATCACTTGTTTTGTGTTATGTTTGAATACGGAATTTATAATAATAATAACAATACTCCCTATTGTTCAAACGTCTTTAAGTCCGATTCTCTTAGGAGGGACACAGTAGCGACATAATTGATTTGAAATAAGAATAGCTTTTCAAGTAACTACCCAACTTGGAATATGATTTCGATAATAAATGGCAAGTAGATAATTGCTTGAAATTGTTAGTTTTTGACACCTACCTGTGCTCTTACTGAAGCGACACCATCCAGGGAGCCATCTTCCCCGCAAGGTCGCAAAACAAGGTACAATAGTAAGTCAGAAAGCGAAATCATGCCTATAACCTTATCCTCCTCATCGACTATCACCAATCTGTGAACCTGCAATCAATCGAATTCATGATCTCAGTATTCCCTCGGGGGAACAAGAACCTCCTCGTACCTCTGCCCGAACGATCCTCTCCATGACGGCGAACAGGGTCTCGTCCAACTTGCACTTATGTACACCCTCGAACCACTCGTTCCTGTGCTCGTTGGCCTTCTTCAAGGACACATCCAAATCATTGTAGGTCTTTTCGGCGGCTAAATTCTGAAAGGAGCTGGATTTTTAAAGGACGTTCTAACTAAACACCAACGGTGCACTTACGATCACGTCGAATTTGGCGTAAATATCGCGCAAGCGTCCCTCGGGGTCTACGATGGGCAAAGCTGACACTCGCCTTTCTACGAATTTCTTTAAAGCTACTATAATTGAGGTGTCTTCAGAAGCGGTCTCTATATCTTCGTAGGTGCCTATATTAAGTTCCCTTAACGTCTTATTCATATAATTAGGTTTAGGTAATTCATTAATCTAGAAAATAAGATTGAAGGGCGTGATTTACTTTGGGGGGCAGGGGTGGCTACTTACGTATAGGAACAGAAATCTAAGAATCCTTTTATGGGTGAGAATGTACAGGACGTTCCCCGTTTCTGGGTCGATCACGGGTAATCTGTGGATCCTGTTGTGGATGAGGGTCCGTATGGCGTCGTAGAGCGAAGCGTCCGGACTGATGCTGGTAAGTGGATGCAGGTCCTTGAGGACTTGCCTCCAGGTGTCCAGCTTGTGTTCCTCCAGCTCTTCCATTGTTACACTCGGAGATCTGTAGTACATCCTCAGTATTTTGATGAAGTCCGTTATGGTCAGCATACCAACGAATCTCTGTCGTGAGCTGTCCCATAGCGGAGCTGCTCTCACGCCTTAATCCCAAGAGACAACCATCAATATTAGCCAAGATTTTCGAATTTATGAGGAAAAAAATGCTTATCCTTATAAGGAGGTTTCATTTTTCTAATTTAATTGAACTTGAAGGCCATAATTGGCCATTATTGACTTAGCTTCCGGTTGGGACTGCTTTTACTGCCGACGTTTTGTTTTCCATTGCAGAAGAACTTCCTCAGGGCTGGTGCTGTTGGTGGTGTTGCTGCTACTTTCCTCAGGGGTGCTTGCTGGTGCTGATGATGATGTTGCTGCTAGCTCTCGTTAGTCTCGATGAGACTGGATCGAGTCCCATCGACTAACGAGAACTAGCAGCACTAACTAGTCAGAACTAGTCTCGATGAGACTGGATCGAGTCCCTGCTGCTAGTCAGAACTAGTCTCGATGAGACTGGATCGAGTCCCTGCTGCTAGTTCTCGTTAGTCGATGGGACTCGATCCAGTCTCATCGAGACTAACGAGAACTAGCACCAACAACACCACCAGCACCAGCAAGCAGCCCTGAGGAAATTTTTCAACAATAGAGAACGAAACGTCGGCAGTAGAAGCAGTGGTAGCAGTGGTGGCGCGGTTCCATTTGGAAGCCCAGGTTTCCTTTTTTTTTTAACCAATTGAAAGGAGATCGCTTGTTTTCGAAAAGTATATTAAATCTCCAAATTGAATTCGCTTTAGATAAGCGTAAGTGAAATTAAAAAGTACAAAATATGAATATAACACTCACCGTTATACACCAACGCGAAGAATGCCTTTTTAACGAGCAGCTGCGTGTCGAAGACCACCAGCTTCGCCGATGTTGGAATAAGATCGTAGCACTTGTGGAATTTGAAGAACTTAACGTATATTTGAGACTCGTCCTCTTCTGGAAAAAAATAACGCATGTCTCCGGTAGAGTTTGAACGTGAAAGGTATTATGGGTGTACGTAGAAGCCACGTTGCAGCAACCGCCCGACGTTTAATTCAATAAACTGAGGCGAGTCCTGCACGGCAATGGTTCGCCGATTAGGCGAGATAGGTCATCGTAAACCGCAAAAAGAAACAACGTATAAATATCCTTTTTTTTTTTACCAGCAACAAGTTTCAATTAGTGTTTGAAACGTTCTATTTTTAGAGTGAGGTCGAGGGTGAGGTACTGGCATCTAAAATTTCACTTCGTTCATTTATTCACGTACTAATCTTTAATTGCAACGATAAACTTGGATATAGTAAGTGATTAACCCTTTGAAAGTTGTTTTCTCGGTGCAAAACATAACGTTAATATACAGGGTGCCAGTAAATGTTTGCGCAAAAATTCAAGAGGCGATTCCTGAGCTGATTTTAAGTGAAAAAGTTCCTATAAACCTACAGCCTAAAGTGCTTCGTTTTCAATGTACAGGCAGTTAAAGTACATTTTTGCAACTCCTAGGTAACAAACGACGTTCATCTCTTTGAATATTATTGAACAACACGGATCATGTTTCTAAAACAAGCAATTCTAAAAAATAAAAATAAATGATAATCGAAAACAAAATAAATTCAAATTATTTCAAAAAAAATTCTAAATGGACTCCGACCCTTAAACAACAAAATGACTTTTTGAACTTGGTTGAATTGTGCTTAAAACAAAAGCCCGTTGATCTACGGAACAGGCAAATAACGATCGAAAACAAGAATAACAAAACAAAATAAATTCGAAAGAAAATATGGCGTATGACGTTCACGCTGAACACTCGTGAACAAAAGACAATCAACTTTTTTGATCACGTTTGAACTATGCACAACGTTGTTGAACAAGCGTGAAACAAAACACCGTCGACTTTTGGAGAGTATGAACAAACAGCTATTGAAAACAAAATAAATTTGAAAAAGAAATGAATTTTAAACGGCGACTTTTTCAAAACATTCCGAGTTCATAAATAACAAATGACAATCTTCTTTTTCAACATCGTTGAACTACGCCCGACCAAGTTTTTAAACGTACCAAATCTATAAAAAAAAAAACAAATGACCATCGACAATAAAATAAATTTGAAAAAGAAATGACTTTTAAACGGCGACTTTTTGAAAACATTATGAATTCTTGAATAACAAGCGACGATCTTTTTTTTTGAACATTGTTGAACAACGACAGATCAAGTTTTTAAACATACCAATTCTCAAAAAAAAAAACAAATCACAAATTATAATTGGACTCTTCCTTCCATAACAAATGACGGTCAACTTTTTGAACGTGCGTGAAACAAAAGATCGTCAATTTTTGAAAAGAATGAACGACGATCGAAAACAAAAATAACAAAAAATAAATGTTTAAATAAAAATTAAGTGTGACGTCCATTGAATTCTTGCATCAACTTTCTGATATGTACAACGTTGTTGAACAAACGTGAAACGAAAGACCGTCGACAAATGACAATCTTCTTTTTCAACATTGTTGAACAACGCCAGATCAAATTTTTAAACGTCTACAAAAAAATTCTATAGAAAAAAAAAACAAATGACCATCGACAATAAAATAAATTTGAAACAATTTAGAAAAACAATTACAAATTATAATTGGACTCTTCGATAACAAATGAAGATCAACTTTTTTAATGTCGTTGAACAGTGCGTGACACAAAAGATCGTCGATTTTTGAAAAGCGCGAACGACGATCGAAAACAAAAATTAAGTGTGGCATTCACTGAATTCTTGAACAAAAGACGGTCAACTTTTTGATCAAGGTTGAGAAAAGCGTTTGCGTTTGAACATCTTTTAAAAATAAAAGCGCTATTCAATAATGTTCGAAGAGATGACCGTCGTTTGTTTTTCGGAGGTCTCTTAAATAACAAACGACGATCATTGAACATTTGAACGTTGTTGAACAACGCCACCGATCGTGTTTTTGAAATTACCAATTCTTAAAAGAACAAACGATCATCGAAAACAAAATAAATTTGAAATAATAATTTAGAAAAAAAAACTTACACGTTCTAATTGGATACTTAAACAAATGACGATCAACTTTTTGAACAGTAGGTGGAACAAAAGATCGTCGATTTTTGGAAAACTTGAGAACAAAGTAAATTTGAAAAAGAAAACAAACGACGGTCAAAATTCTAACCTTCTCCAGACAAATGCTAACATTTTTTTAAATAAAGTCAATTTTCAAGTAAAAAGCGACAGTCGAAAACGAAATAAGTCTTGAAACAAGATGTCAAATAAGATGAATTTTTGTTCAAAAGAAGTTCTTGGAAACAAACAACTAATTGGACTTTTAAATAAAATTGTAGATGGATTAAACGAGGTGTTATCTAAGCACAATCAAGATAACACACCTCAATGTTATCTTAACACATATGATAGTCATTGTAGGTTTGAATATACAGCATATATAACACGTACTACAAGCTATATCATAAATTATCAACCATACAGGCACCTACCGACATGATTCTGTTGCCCCCAATGATATTTAACACGAGCGATTTTTGTCAATCTTGCGACGCACACGTTTTATTGTATTAATCCTCGCTCTGTAAGTTTGATATAATGTATTGAGTGAATAATTAACTTCCTGAGAAATTCCTGGAAGGTTTCACAGCTGTAAGAAACTTTAACAACCTGTATATCGAAAACGAAGCGTCTTAGGTCACATGTTCAGAGGAACATTTTTGCTTGAAATCACCCCAGAAATCACCACGTCAATTTTTTTGCAATCATCAGTTTGCACCCTGTACATGTAGGTCGAAATTCGGCCGCGAGATGTCGCGACTAAACCTGTACCTTGTATACGATCCTTTAACTTTATGAAAACAAATACAAAATAATAACAAATTTGGAAAATAGACAAAAACAAACAAGCTGTCGAATAAAAAACTGCGCAATTTTCGGTAAATGTGTTTTATTTTCCGTGGCCCACTCTGATCAATGATTAATTCGTGACAAACGGTGCTTTCCTACGACGTCGATCGTGACTGACGTAAACAACCATTAAAATATGTATACAACGAATTTTACGCCGCCGTTTTGATTCAGCCTCGAAAGTAGGTTACGTCGACTGGTTCATTTAACTCCCCCCCCCCCTCCTCCCGGGTGCTTGAAACCATTGCGTACGTGCAGCGAGCGTTGTAGCTCTTCTGGTATCGATTGGCGTGGGCTGAAAACATGACCTTTTCAGGAATTCCCATTCAAACCGGCGACAAGATCATCTCGCTTTGAATTTGTCGAGCTGCGATGCACCCTTGCACTTGCAGTTCTATTTTAGAGCAAGTTCATTCAGCTATAGATCGCGAAAGACCTTGCCTAACCTTCTCCGTTAGAGTAGCAAACGTTTCATTTGTTACAAATTATAAATTCACGTCAATTGGCGCCCAACGTGGGGCAAACGGAGCGGTTTTAAACTATTTTAGATTTTCTTTATGAAATCACTTGTATCGGAAAAACATATTAAATCAACAACTCTCTTTTTTCTCTTGGTTTTAACGCTTCTGGCTGTATCAAGCTCGGAATCGTGTGTCTTCAAACAACAACATGAAAGGGATTTTTAATTGTTATATGAAAAATTGCAAAAGTCAGCTAGTATTAAAATAATTACGTGTAAGAAGATACCTGCACACTCCGAAATATGTTAAGACACCGAACGTGCGTTATATGCTTGTCATAAAACAATAAACCATCTGGGAATTTATGGCAAGGGATCGCCCGCCCGGATGGCGTTCGGCACATGGATAGTAGATAAGACAATCAGTGGTTTCGAAACAATGTTTATCGATTTTTGTTTGAATTTTTTCCGGGAAAACGAAAGCCGGAACACCCTCGAATGTAAAGGCTTTTTTACTGTACAGAGTGTTCTCCATACGTGGTTTGCAGGTGTCCAGTCAATTACCTAACACCCTGGTGTGTTCGATTTAGAATTTATTCAGAAGTACTTTTTATAAATGGAAACTTCTTTGAATTTCTAATGTTTAAAATTCGATACCTCTGGGATGGACAGTGACAGCGAAGGAAATTTTAAGTTTGCGGAGGGATTTTCAATAGCTTGAACCGGATGCAAGTGTCTTCGGTAGCTTGAAGGTCAGAGTAGATCGTTTTGCGACGACGTTATAATTTTAAACAAAATACCGGTTTCTTACATCCCCTCTTTATCCTCGAATAAATTAATTTGAGTTTTCTCGCCCCCCCAGATTAACGAGTGAAGCAATAAAACGGGCTAGTTCATAAAGGGAGAATTCTAGAGACATTTCTAAACTCTGGCGATGTATAATACTCCTCATTCAAGCTTCTTTAAGCCCGATTCTCTTAGCAGGGGCAAAATAACGAAGGAGTAAGTCTTTTGGCAGATATGCGGCGCTGCGGTACCTGACGTTCTAAACTTCAGACATGTGGCAGCACTGGTTTCATGAACCAGACGCAAATGTCTTCGCACGCTGGTGCGGTTTTAAATTAATACACACACTTCTGTACAGAAAATCGGTTTCTTACATCACCTCTTTATCCTACAATAAATTAATTTGGATTTTGTCGCCCCACGTTAACGAGTGAAACAATAAAGCGGGCTAGTTCATAAGAGGGAATTCAAGGGTGGATTCAAGAGACACTTCTAAACTGTCACGGTGCAGAATTTCACTAAATTCATTTTTAGTTTTTGGGTCAAAAACGTGGTCGCATCACCATTTGATCTATTGGAGCTTTGATCGCCAAATGAGTCGCCTCCGTACACCCCTTCTTTGTTGTAATGAGTTTGGCCCAGGTAGACACTCTTTTTGAATTCTAGGTCGGCTATTCGCTTATCCGAAACATGTGATTCTTCTTCCCACCCCAAACCTTGCGCGTTGTAAGCTGCACGACTAAAAATTCGTGGCAGTCTTTTTGTTGCTCGCTTGGCAAACAGACCGCATGGAGAATTGTTCTCGCTTTTAGTTAAATTTTTATTTTAAAACTCTACCCCTTTGCTTCGGGGTTCCGCATGATCTCGACCCTTCTTCTCCCAGAGTTAGCCGGCGGTGATTGGAGCATTTCATTTGCCCTCCCATCAAATTTGCTGACCACCAGGACAGGTAGGTAGCAGAACTCTGGCGTTTCCTCCTCGTTCAAACTTCTTTAAGCCCGATTCTCTTAGCAGGGGCAAAATAACGACGTCAGTAAATCTTTTGGCATATATACGGCGCTGAGGCACCTAAAGTTATAAACTTCAGACATCTGGCAGCACTGGTTTCATGAACCGGACGCAAGTGACTTCGTTTGTTTGATGGTCAGGTGTGCTGGTGCGGAGTAGATCGCTTTGCGGTTTTAAATTGCTTCTCACTAATTAAAATAAACACTTTTCTGTACAAAATGCCGGTTTCTTACATCACCTCTTTACCCTGGATTAATTAATTTGGATTTTGTCGCCTCACCTTAACGAGTGAAACAATAAAGCTGGCTAGTTCATAAGGGGGAATTCAAGAGACACTTCTGAACTCTAGCGATGTACAATACTCCTCGTTCAAACTTCTTTAAGCCCGATTCTCTTAGCAGGGGCTAAACAACGACGTCAGTAAGTCTTTTGGCATATATGCGGCGTTCGGTACCTGAAACTCTAATCTTCATTCATCTGGCAGCACTGGTTTCATGAACCGGACGCAAGTGTCTTCGTTTTTTGATGGTCAGGCGCGCTGGTGCGGAATAGATCGCTTTGAGGCTTTAAATTGATTTTCATTAATTAAAATAAACACTTTTCTGTACAAAATGCCGGTTTCTTACATCACCTCTTTACCCTACAATAAAATACTTTGGATTTTGTCGCCCCACATTAACGAGTGAAACAATAAAGCGGGCCGGTTCATAAGGGGGAATCCAAGAGACACTTCTGAACTCTGGCGATGTACAATACTCTTCGTTCAAACTTCTTTAAGCCCGATTCTCTTAGCAGGGGCAAAATAACGACGTCAGTAAGTCTTTTGGCGCATATACGTCGCTGCGGTACCTGAGGTTCTAAACTTCGGACATCTGGCAGCACTGCTTTCATGAACCGGACGAAAGTGACTTCGCTTGCTTGATGGTCAGGCACGCTGGCGCGGACTAGATCGCTTTGGGGTTTTAAATTGCTTTTCACTAACACATTTCTGTATAAAATATCGGTTTCTTACATCACCTCTTTACCCTGGATTAATTAATTTCGATTTTGTCGCCCCACATTAACGAGTGAAGTAATAAAGTTGATTAAGAGGGAATTCAAAAGACTCTGCAGATTTCTATTGGTACTCTCCATCGTTCAAACTTCTTTAAGCCAGATTCTCTTAGCAGGGGCGACGTGAGTAAACCTTTTGGCGTACAGGCGGCGATGTGGTTATCTAAATAAATTCTGCATAGATTACACAATCCCTTTTAACGTGCAATAAATTAATTTAAATTTTGACGCCCCTCACATTAACTAGCTAGTTCATAAGGAGGAAATCAAGAGACTTCTGCCAGTTTCTATTAATACTCCTTTGCGTTCAAACTACTTTAAGCCCGATTTTTTTTAGCAGGGACAAAATAACGACGTGGGCAATCTTCTGGAGTACAGGCGGCGCTGCGACATTTGAACTAATTTCTTCAATCTTGCACAAATTAATTTGGATTTTGTCCCCCCCCCCCCCCTTGAGGGCGCTTTGAATCTCATGGGCATAACACGCATGCACTTTTGGTAGTTTGATAGAGAATTGCAGTTCTACTTTTGACCATGTTTGCCCCATACCTATCGCGATTGACCTTGAATGAAACAACAAGCGCAACTTCAGATAATTCACAAGAAGTAGCTTGACTACCTTTTTTTTACATCGTGAATTTCCGAAAAGTAAAAAAAAACGCGCGGTTCCCACAACCGAATGTGATTGCAGAGTGCCCCCGGCTGGCGGTGACCTGGGCACTCGTCGAAGTCGGTATTTTATACTCTCGCCGAGGTTTAAAATGCTATAGAGAAAAAAAAGCAAGCTTATACCTTGGTCGAGGATCTCGAACAACCACTCTTTGTACGTTTGGGACACCTCCTCAAACTCCTTGATCTGATCTATGCGATACACCTCTTCGTCTTCCTCTGGGATGGTAGTTAACTTCAACCCAGCATGATTGGAGTAGTAGTGCAGGTAAAACATACCCCCTCATCTCAACGAGGGTGGCAATTCCGCCCGAACAATTATATTCTCAGCGACACATCCCGATTTTAACCGTTCGATTGCAAACAACGGACTTCGTCAGCATCCAAACAACAATCACATAATACTCTGCTGCCAAGCGAGTAATTATTTGAAAGGATCTTTACCGGCGGCTGTAACTTTTTACAACTTTTAATTTGGGCCCGTAATGCGCCAGGTTTTAGCTTGAGTGGCCTCCAATCAACCACGTTTTACGACTTTAGCGCCGTAGCTATACGATGGAGATTAAGCCGCGTGTAAAAATATTTTCTCGTTCGCAAAAGATGAAGGGGATTCGAAAGAATATGGCAGGGCCGAAAGGAGATTTTTAGATGCGACGATAAAACACGATTGTCGTACGCAATAAAAAAAAGGATCGTTCGAGTGACGCATTTCGGATATCACAATGAAACAATCAAAATTATTAGGTATTTAAAAAGTACTAAATGCGATTGCAGAGCGAAAATACATGTAAATAAAAGGGCGTCGGCCAGCGGTGACCTGGGCACTCGTTGTTATCATCACAACTTCGATACTACACTCTATTTTTCTTTAATAAACAACTAAGAATGTGACATCTTTACTTTCCTCGAGGCTAAATTTGAAAACGGTGCTAAAAATTTGAAAACGGTGCAAACTGAACTTGATACTTGTTGGTTTTTAATCGTATTTTGTATTTCATTTAGTTTTTATTTTTTCATTGTCTGCTTTAAAAGCGATTCAATCGATGTTGTGACGCTGATGCGCTAGTACAATAGCGGCTTCAACGAGTGCCCAGGCTACCACCAGCCGATGTCACCCTTAGAAAATTGTGCATGGCAACATTCCTGTGTTGCCTATTATGAAGAATTTGTGAGGAATTTTCCCGCCGGAGCATTCAATCACCTTTAGGCGTCAGTGCAGCCAATCAGCGTCAGGTGTCAATATCACTTTTCAAATTCAAAGAACAAAGAAACGACAAGCGACCACTTTTTAACGACTCTAATATTTGGGGGTGCACTGTACTTTGAAGGAGAGGTCAAATTTGAAACGTCGGTGTTACAAGGGGTCTCTAATTAAAATTAATTGATATATATATTCGAAACAAAACCAAAAACATATGACATTTTCTTTACTCTTAAAAATGCACCCGTTCATTGAAGAACGCATGCTTTAAATAAATCATTCCGTTCCTTCCTGAGGAACCACGTCCCAGGTCTATTTGATTTAGTCACGTGGGTTGGTTGGAAGACTTCATTTTGTTAGGATGTATTCGAAAATCCCTACAGATTCCAGAACATACTAACCGGAATAGTAACCAGAAATAATATTTTATTTACTAATTCCAACAACTAATTGTGGTTATTGAGCGAAAATTGTAAGTGGTGGTGACCCGGGCGTTCGTTGAAGTCAGTGTTGTACCGGCGCACCAGCAACTTTGATATTGTCTCTATTTTTTTTAGTAAAAAAATCGAGGAAGTGGCGTCATTACCCCCCCCCCTCCCAAAAAGCTAAAAACTAAACTTGATATTAACTTGAGTTAAAATTAGTTTTTGGTTGCGGCTATTTTTTCTCCGTTTTTTCTTTGCGTTTGCATTTGCGTTTTGTTTTTCACATTTAAACACTTGATTGTTTCTGTTTTGTTCACGTTCGATTAATGAAAAGTCATTAATCGATCGACAGTCTTTTATTTTTCTTTCATGAATCAGTTGGTCGTCTTTTCCTTTCCTTTACGTTAAATTAATTTCGATTTCTTTCATTAGTCGATTGTCATTTGTTTAATTTTTAATATTCTGTCTTCTTTTTCATAAATCGTTTGCTGTTTTCATTACCTACTTTAATTTTTTTTTTTATTAGTCGATCGTCTTTTATTAATCCATTGTGTTTTTGTTTCTTTTCTTCCTTTACGTTGAATGAGTTGGATTCTTTTTAATTTCAGATGATCGTCATATCTTTAGTTTCCAATATTTGCTTTGTTTTAATAAATCGATTGTTTTTTTTTTACGATTTGAATTTTTTATTAGTCGATTGTCATTTGTTAATCCATCCTTGACAGCACATCTTTTTCTATCCTTCGTCTTTTTTCTTTTTTTAAGTGACGACCAAATCGCGTTAGTTTTGCAAGAAAGTTTTTGTTGTACTATTGAATTTAACATTAAATTCTTCTTTATTATTATTTTATTTTATTTTTTTCACAGATCGACAGTTTCTTCATCATCTTTCATCCATCGAAACTCTTTCTTTCCTTTGAAAGATTGTTTCGTTTTATTTTATTTTTTACTTAAAAACATCGTGAAAACAAAAGACGATCGATTAATGAAATAAAACAAAAAAAGAACGATCAGCTAGTTGAAGAAAAAACAAACAACGGGACAATCGCGAATTTTAGAAATCGTAAGGAAAGAGAAAAGGTGACCCGGTGGAGGGCTTTGAGCAAAATAAAAGATAATCGAAGAAATGAACAAAAGAAAATCGCGAATTTTCGAAATCGAAAGGAGAGAAATAACGAAGGAAAACAAAAGACGATCGATTAATGAAATAAAACAAAAAAAGAATGATCAGCTAATTGATAACAAACAAACAAAAGACAATCGCGAATTTTAGAAATCGTAAGGAAAGAGAAAAGGTGACCCGGTGGAGGGCTTTGAGCAAAATAAAAGATAATCGAAGAAATAAACAAAAGAAAATCGCCAATTTTCGGAATCGAAAGGAAAGAAATAACGAAGGAAAACAAAAGACGATCGATTAATGAAATAAAACAAAAAAAAGAATGATCAGCTAATTGATAACAAACAAACAAAAGACAATCGCGAATTTTAGAAATCGTAAGGAAAGAGAAAAGGTGATCCGTTGGAGGGCATTGAGCAAAACAAAAGAAAATCGAAGAAATAAACAAAAGATAATCGCGAATCTCCGGAATCGAAAGGAAAGACGAAAGGTAGGGCGTTGAATCAAATAAAAGAAAATCGACTAATAAAAGAAGCAAAAACAAGAATAATCGAATGTTAAGAACAAGGTAGAAAATAATTATTTCATATAAGGAAGTACCGAAAACTGAAAGAAAGGTAATGAAGAAAATAAAAGAAAATCGACAAGCGAAAGAAGAGAAAACAAAAGACGATCGATTAATGACGTAAAATAGAATAGAAAATATGTTGAAGTGGTTTCGGAATTTTTTTCTGGTGCACATTTGTCACTTTTTCTCGACTTCTATACATAGTCATTAATCGTTTTCGTTTTCCAAAAGTTTGGAAACATCCCCAACTTGACTCACCCTGTACATCGACTTAATCATCAATTTACCTAATACCTAACAATTTTATATTTTCGAGAAAACAAAAACAAAATTATTTAAAGAAATAAACAGCAGTGAGGACGTTTAATTTACGTCAAAAAGAAAAAGTCGCCTGTGCATCTAACGAGTGATCCAAAAAAGAAAAAAAAAAACGTCTAACTTAATTCGTTTCTTTTCCTAATTTCAATCGACTGTTGAGAATAAGCCAGGAAATAATCCTTTCGTTTAAGGAAGTAGGTAAACGCAAGGGAGAAAATGTGGTAAACTGAAAGAAAGGTAGCGAAGCAAATAAAGCAAAATCAAAACAAAACAAAAGACGATCGATTAACGAAGTAAAATGAAATTAAAAAAAAAAAACATAATATGCTGAGTGGTCCAGAATTTTTCTGGAACACTTTTGGCAAACCGAAAGAAAGGTATTGAAGAAAATCAAAGAACATCGACAAGCGAAAGGAAAGAAAACAAAAGACGATCGATCAATGAAGTAAAATAGAATAAAAAAATAGGTATAGGATGCTGAAGTGGTTCGGAATTTTTTCCACCTTTGTCAATTTTTTTTCTTGATTTTTCTTCATAATCATGAACCGTCTTCGTTCTCCGAAACTTTGGAAATGTCCCCCAACTTGACTCACCCTGTACATCTATACCAATACTTGAAGACCTCATGCTACTCTGTATTCTTAATGGAATAAAGATTTTTTATTTATTATTATTATTATTGTTTGTTTTATGTGCTCGGTTTTTCGAACACTTTTTTTGTTTCTCTTCTCACTTGCATTTTTTTATTTATTTATTTTTTTGCAAAATATCAATTGGCTTTTCTTTTTTGTGACGCACATTCGATTCGAGGTTTCTTACTTTTGTTTTCTATTTTTTTTTCATCAAGACTCCTTCTCCGATCGTCTTGTATTTCCTTCATTGTTTTTTGCACAACTAAAATGTCGATCGTCTTTTGTTTGTCATCGTCGTTTTGAACACCTTCAATTTTCTTATTTTTCTTAATTTTCCTGCGTAAATAAATTGTATTTTTTAGTTTTCTTCCTGTTTCTTCTTGATTTGTCTTTTTTTCTTCTTCAATTTTCCGACAACCGATTGTCTTTTTTCTTTCTCTTTGTATTCGTTAATTTTTTTTATTTTTTCTTCAATTTTCTATTTTCGTTCGTCTTTTGTTTTCTTTCGCTTTTTCGTAGTGCCAAAAGTTGATCGCCTTTTGTTTGTCATCGTCCCTTTTTTGAATACATTTAGTTTTTTAATTTGACGTTTTTTGTTCATTTTGTGGAAATGAATCTTTTCTTTATCGTTATTTAAATTTCTTTTGTTTTGTCATTCATCACAGTTTTCTCGAAATCGCTTTTTTTCTGTTTTTGTTCTTGATTTTTCTTTTTCTTTTTTCTGTTTTACAGCGTCAGTCGTCTTTTGTTTTGTATGGAAATACGAAGGCAATGGAATCTTCAACCGAGAGAAGAAATATAATAGAAGAATTCGCAAAAAGTGCAAGAAAGAAGAAAAACAAAAAATAAAATAGAAGACAATCGCGTTTTGGACCGATGGTCGCCTTGGGTTTTCTTACTTTTCCTTGATTAAAAAGAAAATCGATTGGCTTTTGTTTTCTGTGCTGGCTTTTTCGAACATTTTTGCATTTTTTTATTTTTTTATTTTTTTTGGCTTTTGTTTTTCGTGATATACAGTCGATTATGTATTTTTTTTTCTTCAATTTTCTTTCTCTGATCGTCTTTTGTTTCCTTCAATTTTTTTCATAAAGTTAAAACGTCGTTCGCCTTTTGTTTTTCATTGTCACTTTTCGAACATCTTTATTTTTGTTCCCTTTACTACTTTCCTTAATATTCCTGCGGAAATAAATAATTTTTTTTATTTTTCATCCTGGCTTCTTCAAATACCTTTTGTTTCTTGTTTTTTTTCCTTCAATTTTCCTTTTTTTACACAGTTAAAATATCGATCGCTTTTTGTTTTTTTATCGTCGCTTTTTCGAAAATCTTTTGTTTTTGTTCTTTTTGCTATTGTTCTTAGTTTTGCCAGCGAAATGAATTTTTTGTTTTTCGTCGTAGTTTCTTCGAAAACTGGACTGTCGATTTTTTTCTATTAGTTTATCTTTCTTAATTTATTTTTTTCTTCAATTTTTTATTTTCGATCGTCTACTATTTCTTTCGTTTTTTTCACACAGCTAAAAGTTGATCGCCTTTTGCTTTTCCATCATCGCGTTTTCGAGAACCTTCAGTTTTTCGCTCTGATATATTTTTTTCAATTTTAATGAAATGAACCTTTTTTTTTTAATTTTTCGTCGTTTCTATTGACATTCATCACAGTTTAATCATCAATTCGCGATTTCTTGCTTACTTTGCCCTGTTCGCCTTGCGCAGCACCTGTACATTTTGCCTTTTGGAATTAACCATTCCAAGTACTTATTAAATGTGACAGCTGTGTCTTAAGTGCGCAAACATCCATGGCCCAGATGGGATTCGAACCCATACCGTCGAGAGACACGGCTTCAACAAAGTCGGCTATGCTGATCGCCACTCATCAGCCTAATATTTTTATATTTTGGGGGGGGACAAAGCTATTTAAGGAAATAAACAAAATTCAAAACGTCCACTGTATATCAAAAGAAAGTCACTTCTACAGGGTTTCTTTTTGTAATATTTTGCGCCCCATCTAGGTTTCATTTTAAGAGCTTCAGAAAAACTTTAAACGCAAAAGCTGTGGGATTTTGCATGTATTATCTTTTAGAGTTGTCACAAAAAACAAAAGCACATCGCAAAGTGGAGAAAAAAATACATTTTTTTTTATTGGAACGCCCTATATATGCTTCCTGATTTCAAACGCTTATAACGTGTTACTAAAGTAACGTTACTCGATAGGGTGGAAAATATTAAGAAAACAAAACCCTGTACATCTAGCGAGCGATCAAAAAAAAAACGGTTTCTGTTTTAATTCTTTTGTTTTTCTTTTGGAATAATAATTAGAGGGACTAAAGGTAGCCTAAAAATGATGTTGGGCTTGAATGACGTTTTAAAGCAATGAGCCCTACTTTTTTTGAACACATTAAAAAGGGGGCTAAGGAAAAATTTGGGGAAGACTACTATCCATCATCTATAATAACGAATTCTCAAATCCTTCCAAAAATAACTTCCGCAGACAGGTTGTGTTACGAAAGCGTTTCCAAAAATATATTTTTTTTTACTTGTTGCATAAATGCAAAACTCCAATAAAAAATTACATCAACTGACGTACGAGGTCTAAAAATACGGAGCCCAGCGGCGTCCGTGCGTTACGCTTAAAATTTTGCACTAATGCATCGGTGCACACTTGTGATTAACAAACGTTGAGGATAACAATAGTCTTGTAAACAATAACAGAAATGTCATCGTCGGACAATTGGGCCCGCACTCGTTTTTATCGGACAGCGCTCGCGAACACGGCGGCGAAGACTGCGATGTGCGCGGCTAAAATTAGACGGTGCTGTGGTACCGGTGCCAAAAAATCGTGCCCACAGAGAAGTACGTCACCAAGCACCGTCTGGATACGTTTTTAACGTTGCATATTGGAATTTTGCTAGCGGAACTGAGGTGGGTTCCGGACGGCTATATTTAGGTGACCCGAAGGCAAGAACTAAAATTGCACCTTACTAACTTATATAACACGTCAAGCTGTTGTTGTGCGACTTAGAATTTAAGAAAGTTCTTCGACCCTACACTGGCGAGGTGTAAGGGCGTTGGCTGGCGGTGACCCGGACACTCGTTGTAAAGCGCATCAGCATTACGACAACGTGATGGTAAAACGGATTGCACCGTATTTTCTTCAACCCCGTAGGGATCAGTAAACAAACAAAACCATTTTTATAACAAAGCTAATTTACAAACGAAAAATCGACGTCGTTACCACAGGGCTAACTCGCACCTTGGCACGCTCCCAACGATCATACCAAACATGTTTACATATTTAAATTCTCGATGATCTAATTTAAAAATATGACCTTGCATATGAACGGTGGAATTGTTTTATTTTCGACGTGGCCGAATGCATAAATTAGTCGCGTTATAAATAGAGCAAAACGATCTGGTATGTACAACGCTGTTTATGTAATTGCAAGAATGATGGTAGGTATTTGATGAGCTGATGTTAGCAACAAAGTCGAATTAATTTCGTTCGAAACGAAACACCTACCACGGGATTAATGAGTTTGACCTCATCGTTTGAGTGTGAATTAAAAACAATTAAAAAAAAACGTAGCAGTTCAAATTAAACACGCTAATATAAAAGCAGTCGTTGAAGAATACGTTTTAGAAAAATTCTACTTACTCAAATCCGAAATACAGACTTTTTCTAGGAAAGGATCCACGACGGGGAGCTGCAAAAAAAAACATATAATTAATAATAATAATTGTACATAATTTCATTCAAATGGTTTGGAGTAATTTTTTTGATACATCAACGTTGTCGTTCATTTACTTTTTTATTGTACATTAAAACTATTTAAAAGTAAATTTGAGGTTGAGATTGTTTTAAAAAATTGCTAACCTAAACGTGGTCCTTCTACACAAAAAAGAAACTAATTAAACTTAAGCCTTTGAGGCCCAGTTGTACAATTCCAGCTTAACTTTAAGCTAAAGCTTAAGCTAAGCTAAGGGTTTAAGCTTTAGCTTAAAGTTAAGCTGGTATTGTACAAGTGGGCCTAAGTCTGAAACAAAAAAAAAGAAACCATCAAACAAGGTCCTCTGCCAGCAGCAAGGTATCATAAATTCCACGAGTTTTTTTTTAATCCACCCCTTTATGAGCAAAACCTTTGAAGTAAGGTACCCAAGGACATAAAAAAAATTGGAAAAAGTGCAAATCAGAGAGTCTCTACGAAAAGAGAAACAAGAGACTACCTTAAACGCCCACTTAGAATCTAAAAAAAAACTTCAAAAACCCAGTGAATCAAAAAAACAAAGTACCACGAAGAAAATCCTGGGCCCTGTACCCGTTTACGAACAAGTTAAGCCCAAAGTCTCAAACGCAGAAAGGAAGACCGTCTACCAACAGCAAGGTATCAAGAAAGTCCACGAAAAAGAAGTTTCTAATCCACCCCTTTATACACAAAATATTGAAGAAACGTTGCAAAAAAAATTTGAAAAAAATGCAACTAAAATAACCAGTGCAAAGTCTCGACGAAAGGAGAAACAAAACACTAACTTTCACGCCCCCTTTTTTTTGTTTTTAGATATTGCTGAGGATCTCCATGTTGTAGTAACTTCGATCAAGAAAATTTAAAAAAAAAAGAAGGGGGATGCTTCGATGTCTAGTTTTTCAAATAATTATTTATTAGATTGTGAATTTGTTTTAATTTTTTTTTTTTATAAATTGCAATGATCAGACCTGCCGCCATTGAAATGTAAGAATTTTTTTTTGAAAGGAACTTTTTTGTTAAATTTTTATTTCTTTGTTTCGTCTTAGATTTTGGTTTGATTTTGATTCTTGTTTGCAATTCATTTCGATTTTTTTGTTTTTTTTTTTATGATACGTAATCGATAGTCAATTGTTTTAAATAAAGAGCAAGATGAATCCGAAACGACTCTGCTTTTTAATTTTTTTTTTTTTTACTGACGCGAATAGACCGCCCTAATATTGTTGCGGCTCATGTTGACACGAGGGTCGCGAATGGACCGGCGGAAAACTAGAAACAAAAGAGAACTGGAATAAAGTCAAAAGCTTTAAAATAAAAGAAGTTCGACAAAATTAATTTAACAAAAAAAAAACAAATAAAAACTGACAGATGTAAATTGTGAGTTATGACAAATTAAATGTAAAAGAAAAAAAGACAGAAATTCGATGATTCTCTCGCGTTTAAAAGCGTTTGAAATTTATGAAGCTGACAGAAAACCAAACGAAAAAAGAAAACTTGAAGGAGCGATAATAATAAACAAAGGAATGCGAATGGACCGGCGGAAAACTAGAAACAAAAGAGAAGTGGAATAAAGTCAAAGGCTTTCAAGAAAAAGAAGCTTTAAAAGTGTCAAAAAAAAGAAAGAAGTTCGACAAATAAATGAATAAATAAATCCCCGTCGATAACAAAGAGAAGAAAATTGTAAAAACATTTGAAAATTAATTCAACACAAAAAAAAAAACAAAAGAAGACCGACATATTGTAATTTTGTTTGTGGGTACGTGTCTACTTTCTTTTTGTCTTTCTCTCAGGGTTTCTCTTTGGGTCGCTCGGAATTACCCACTTCTCGTATTATGGCCTCATGGCGGACATATACAATGACAAACACAAAAATGTGAGGGAGAGGGGAAGGGAGTGTCAGGAAAAAGAAATGAAGAAAAGGATTTATCGAAAAGGTTGTTGTCTGTCCAAATTGTACACCTGTTAGCACAAGTCGGCCAAAACACCTCGCCTTTCACAAGGTTCGGTGGGCCTTTTGCCCTACCCGATGTATACTTGTCAAAAGGGGGACGCTCTATACCTTTGTTTGTGTTATCACGTATCCCCTACCTGGAAGCGTCTTCCATGTTGTTGGACAAGGAAAAAAGATACAGGTATTCAAGATCCAGTAAAATGTTCTCTTTCTTAATAAAAATACCTCGTTGTATTTAATAACCTTTTATTTTTAATAAAAATTTCTTATCTGCTTGCTTCATAGGAGTTTTACCTACGGAGGTCGAAGAAGAAATTCTCCAAATTGCGTTTCTCGTTGTTTACTTTCACGTTGCCTTAGTTACCGGAACATCCGCGTTCTGATCTAGTTACATACTAAATTTGAGTTGGTAACCAAACGTCACGTTTTGACCATTAGCGTTTAGCTTAGATATGACTACATTTTATGGAAATCAAACTAAAAATCGAACTAAAAATGGAACAAACTTAACTCTAAACAACAGGTAAGTATCTAAAATACATTATTTTCTAATTATCTAACCTCTCAAACCTTACTTATTTAAAATAATTCACAACGTATCACCAACAAAACAAACTTAACTTATAATAATGTCCTACTCTCTTATTACCTACACTTTGTCCTTTTTAGCACTTCCATATAAGCGTTCGTCACACAATCCTTGATAGTCTATTAAGAAGTCTGGCACTTGGTCCGATCGAAGACCATTCTTCGGCCGTCTTCTAAATATACTAGCCTTCTCTTGTTCTTGGGCGGGTTCCTCCCGTCCACTAGGTAATGTAAGGCTGTTAGTGGCCCCCGGAATGAGCCAAACCTCTGCTGCATTCTTGCTACGAAATTCCAGTGTTTGGACACCCACTTAATCTGGTCTACCAACTTGGAGCTCCCCTCTGGGATGCTAATTTGATTCGTTGAGCTGCAATTATGCTTTCTATAACTGCTGCGTGTCCCTTTTCGTTTTGTATTTGTCATATAGTGTTTGTTTGTTTTAGATACATGTCGTTCTGTCGAAACGTCTCGTCATTCTTGCGTCTACCTCGTCAAGTTGTTTCGAAAGCTGTTGTTGAACGTCTGCTGGACCGTGGCACTGTTGTATATGTTTCTAATTCTTCCCACGTAACGTAATTGTTTAATTAATTTTTTTCAAAAAGGTAATTAACACTGCAATATGTAAATTACGATTTATGACAAATTAAATTTAAAAGAGAAAAGGACAGAATTTCGACGATTCTCTCGCGAAGTGTTTAATAATAAACAAAGGAGACTACGCGAGAACGACGTTATTAGTTGCGTCTAACGAATAAGATGAATAAAGAGCAAAAGAAGATCAACGCCAGAAAACTAGAAACAAAAGAGTACTGAAATACCATCTAAGGCTTTCAAAAAGAAATAGAAACTTCAAAAACGTCAAAAACAAAAGAAAATCGACAATATTCACTAAAAAGAAAAGACAATTATAAAAATTTATGAGGATTATTTCCACCAAAAAAAAAAAAAAAACTAAAAACAAAAGAAGACTGACATAAATAATAGTGTATAACAAAAGATATCTAAAAGAAAAAGAACGGAAATTCGACGATTCTCCCGCGAAGTATTTAGAAATTATGAAACTGACAAAAAACAAAAAAAAAACAAACAAAAGAAAGAAAACTGACGTAAATAACGGTGTATAACAAAAGAAATCTAAAAGAAAAAGAACAGAAATTCTACGATTCTCTCGCGAAATGTTTATAAATCATCGAACTGACAGAAAACAAAAAAAAAAACTTGAAGGAACGTCAATAAAAAAGTAGGAAACTACGTGAAAAGTTGTATTTGACGAATAAGATGAATAAAAAACAAAAGTAGATCAAAATTGGACACTTAGCAACAAAAGAGAACTGGAAAAATCAAAGGTTTTTTTTTTAAAGAAGCTTTGAAAACGTCAAAAACAAAAGAAGATCGACAATAATCCCCATTCATGAAACGAAAGGATAATTTATGAAAATTTATTTATTTTGAAAAACAAACAAAAGAAGAATAATAACAAATTAAATCTAAAAAAAAGACAAAATTCGACGATTTTACTTGATTATAAGGTTAAGCAAGTGTTGGGAGAATTTAATTTTTTTTTTTTTTTAATTATTTGTCAGATTTTGATTTCTGAACTCGTTTTTAATTTTGGTGTTTGTGAATTTCTTTTCCATTCACATTTGCGACCCTCACTTCAAAAATAGGCGTAACAATATTAAGGCGGCCCATTCGGGTCAGTGAAATTTCTGGACACAAATGAAATGTTACTTTTCCAATTAATTTACTTCATCTGGAATAATTTGTAACAGAGGGAAAATGAATTTAAAGCATTTAGAAGAGTACATACATTTGAAAAGAAAAACAAAAAGCAGAAAGTCGTTTTGGATTTATGTTACTCTTTGTTTAAAAAGAACTAAAAAAAAATCTGAACGAATAGGGAATGAATATAACAATTGACTAACGATTACGAATCATAAAAAAAAACAAAAATTCGAAATGAATTGCAAACAAAAATAAAAATCAAACCAAAATCTAAAACGAAACAAAGAAATAAAAATTTAACAAATAAGTCCCTTTCAAAAAAAAATTCTTACATTTGAATGACTGCAGGTTTGATCATTGCAATTTATAAAAAAAAATAATTATTGAACATCTAAGCATCCCCCTTCTTTATTTAATTTTTTTGATCGAAGTTACTACAATATCCTCATCAATCCTAAAAACGCATACGAAATATGACAAAAGACATCGATTAGAATTTAATTTCTAAATAATTTTTTTTTTAAATCAAAACGAATAGTAAACAAAAAATTAAAAGTAAAACAAACTTTAAAACGAAGCAAAAAATGAAAAACTTAACACTCAATAAGAAAATTTTGGAGAAACTTAAACTTTTTTTTGTTTTTGAATTTCGTTTTCAATTTTTTGATTGCTGTTCGTTTCGAAATTGTTTTTTTTTTATTATTTTTATTTTCAAGCTAAATTTTAATCGATAGTCTTTTGCTGAATTTTTTTTTCTGATTTGTTGGGATTTTATTTGATTATAAGAGGCAAGTATCTCCATATTATAACTTTAGATAAGGAAGTTAAAAAAAAAACAAAAAAAAGAGAAGGTGTTTAGTGCTCAAACTCCTAAATATCTCTCTTTTCTTCCTCTCTCTTTTTTTTAATTTACTTATGTATGTACTTACATATGTCTGATCACTGGAATTCGTTTTTAAAAGAATTTGAAACGATTTTAGAAATAATCAATATCTAACAAATAATTTAAACAAATTAATCACTTAAGCAACCATCTTCCTTTCTCCTTTCTTTGTTTTTTCGTTGTTTATTCGAAATTGTCACGAATGTCGATCCTCAGCAATACTTGAACGCTCTTTATAATTAAGTAAAACCTCAACAAATCAGAGGAAAAACAAAAGACTGTCGATTAAAATTAAAGTTGAAGTTTTCAAAAAACGAAATGAAACGAATAGAAAACGAAAAGAAAAACAAATAAAATAGAAATTATAATATAGACGAGTTTTGCATCTCGACAATAAAATAAATATGCGGCAAGCAGAAATAAGTGATAAGAAAAAGTGGAATAAATAAAAACACGCGAAAAATATAAAAAGTCGTCGAATTCTAAGGGCTCAAAGACCACAATGGCCAATCAAAAAAAAAAAAAACATTTGAAAACAATATCAAACATTTCAGAAAGTAAGAGTGACAGAAAAAAAAAGAAAAATGAGTTTCACAGGAAAAAACAAACAAAAAAAATTTGGATTAAAATTAAATTTGTCGGTCGGTCACAACTCTCATCGGAAGTTAATAGAAAATTAAACTTTAGAAAGCCTTCGGAAAGAAAATAGTTAAAATTTCGTAAGGATTGCGTAAACAAAAAGAAATTAAAAACAAAAACAAGTGTAAGTGCGAAATGAACGTGCGTACCACAAAGAAAAAAAGACAAATAGATACAAAAAGACAAATAGATACAAAAAGAAAAAAACGTAGTCATAAATGGCATCACGATAAGTTAGAGAAAAAGAGAAAAGCTTCACCATTTAGCGACTATCTACGATTTTCTGTTCAAAATATACCTTTAAAACCATGCCCAAAAATAATTGGGCATAAGATTTCGTCAACAAGACTAAAGATCTGACTTGATTTACGTATGAACCGTGCCAAAAATACAATGCGTCTTCTTAATTGCTCAAATAAATAAAATCAAACAGCTGCCGGCCGCCGTGTATTTTGGACAAACAACACGCCAAGAGCCAGAAATACATTACCGATTACATTTCAGCTGCTGCTGCTTCACGGTGTTGACGAGATGTAAAGAAGAGAAAACGAAAACAAACGCGTTCATTTCTCTAATAAAATAATACATTACGTGCACATCGAGGGGGAGAAATGCGTCGTTTTTCCCGGGGTGGAATCCATACAGGAAATCACTTTTACTCCCTAGGGAGTAAGTATATTATTTCTGTCACGATTTTCGTGTCACACTCCCGGTTGTTTTAATACTTAATTTGCTGTTTGGCATTAAGTAATCAAAGCCGGAATTATCTGTATAATAAAAGCAATTATGAAGATAATTCAATCTGGGGTTTTATATTATATCAACGATTCGCAAATGTGTTTCGTATCCAAAAGGATTTGAATGTATCGGATCTTCATTTAATCTTGTATCTCACGTGACCTATGTCGTACGTAACAATCTATTATGAAGGCCCCGTATTTACCAGTGCTCTCTTCAGGAACGCCTTCGGTGATAAACACAGGCTTCTCCTTCTGACGCTGAACGAGAATCGGGAATACCAACTGCCGGCCGATGCAGGTGGCGTTGTCGGCGGTGAAGGTGAAGGCGATGGGGTCCCTCTTAAAGAAGAGTCCACCGAAAAGCGCCGAAACATCGCGCCGCGTCACTTAATAAATCGAACTGAGCGTCCGAAAAAAGCTGATCACATCTGCGCGGTTTACATGCCGAGTAAATTCAGCCTAATCTTATTTAAAGATAAACAACGTTTTCGCCGATTAAATAAAACGTTGTATGTTCGCGATGATACCGAGTTGCGAACGAAATGAATACTTCACGTCTAACTTGGCGGCGGAGGCGTAAATGTTTATTAACGCTCGCAGATTTATGATTGCTGAAAAACAACGAAATTGCTCGCTCAGGGCTTGGCTTGCTTATTTATTGATTGCAATTGGCTTGACGTCAAATGAAACTCGAAAACTTGAAACAAAATAAATAACGGGACTGTTGAAAATTGAAAGCAGCAAAAAAAATTGTATGTACAGTAAGCGGCTGGTATCGTACGACGCCTTTTGACAGTTTCTGAAATTCTGTTTTGTTGTTGCTGTTACTATTGAAAAGAATGTCCCGTATTCTCATCATATGATTAATTTAATAACGTATTTAATTCCCATGGCAACGCCCATCCGTCGCCCTCTCACACATTAAATCGACATAAAGCTATATCGTTTCTTGTTTATTTTATTCGCAAAGTGGGGCTCCCAGGGCTATATAAACGCAGCGACCAAGAGAGTCATCCGTGCTACGTTTGCATTACCCGCTACTGCTCCTCCTTTCTGTTAACTCGTCCTTGAGTGGGTGTCTCACTCATACCGACCTGACACGGGCGTCTCGTGTACCGGTACCTGCGACGGGTGTTTCGTGTACCTGTTCTTGAGTGGGTGTCTCACTCATACCGACCTGACACGGGCGTCTCGTGTACCCGTCCTGAGTAGGTGTTTCACTCATACTTACCTGACACGGGTGTTTCGTGTACCTCGTTCTTGAGTGGGTGTCTCACTCATACTTACCTGACACGGGCGTCTCGTGTATTCGGTCTTTGAGTGGGTATGGTATAGGCACAGTTAATGTCGTCAAAAATCTTTGTTGTCGAAATCACTATTCCCCAGTGTAATTTGAAGTGCGAATCTACGGTTTTTTTCCCTACTTTTTAAACCCCCTACCGAAAGTGCGTGTTTCTTAGAAAATTAATTAACCTGACAGGAAAATATTTACAGCTTTGTAAGCTTTAATACCGTTGCGGGTTCAATTTTCAATTTCGCAAAGTTTTAATAGAGATCAGCGATTGCGTTTATACTGAAAACAATAAACGATGCAGGGAGGGTGGTGGGAAGTTTAATTTCCAAAGTTTCGCCTTCGTCTTTATTATTATAAACTGGCGCGCCCACGCGATAAATAATAGCACGTAAAGTCACCCCCTCGTTTGTTTATTTATTTTATTTATCAACCTGCACCGTTCACGTTGCGTCTTTAACGAGCACGGATGATTTACGGATTTGGGAAATGCAGCAAGCCTTGCCAATGGCAGAAATTAAATCAAATGTAGTCTCACTCATGAATGATCGAACCACGAGTGTAATTTAAGGAGAAAGTTTCCAGCCATTGCACGACCATCAACAATCGAAGTAGAGGTATGCACATTTCAAATCAACTTTTTAGAAACGCACCCCTTCTCAGTTCCAAATTTGGAATGACAGAATTAAGAAAGGCCCTCTATAAATTCTCAGAGATTGTACCCCACGTTGGGCGCCAAAATTCGTAGAGGAAAAGAACTTTAAACCTATTAGAATTGGTACTGAGGATGTCACGTTTGGTACACAGAGGTAGGTGGTTTGGTGGGGGAAAAAAACCTCATTACTCCACGCCACTCGCTCTTGTTTGTTAACTGACTATATTTAGCACAGCTGAAAGTGTTTAAATTTTAACTTGGATTAAATATAACTTCGTTTTTGTACAGGTGAAGGAGTATTTTTTAAACCAGTGATAATTCATCAATTACTTTAAGTTATAGAGTAGATAGTGTCACATATAATAATATTCTGCTACAAATTTTGGCGCCCAACGTGGGGCCTAGTCCGTGAAACCTGTAGTAACGCAGTCTTTGGCTGCATACGCTTGTGCACGAGTAAAGTGGATAAAATATAGAAACTGTTTGTAGCTTCTTTCAATCGTAAAAGATGTCTACCCATAACAAACATGAAGTTGCATGCGTTACTAAGAACAGCAAGTGATTTGTTATTTCATCGGCTATTGGGAAAAACACGATAGGAGCTACGCTGATAAATATTTATATATCTGCGGTTGATTGATTATCACATGCAAAAGTCATCACTTTCAAGGACAAACAAGCCAGCGCAACCAAGTATTCGGAGCGGCAATTGTTGTTGTTATTAATCTTTCCATGTTTGAGGAAGTGTAAGTAAGTTTATACCGACTTGGTTTCTCGTGTATTTCGTGTCTGAAGGAAGGCGCCTCGTCATAACAAACACAAAGCTGAACACAAAGACGCGTCCGCCTGTGGCTCCGTCCGTCCGCACACTAGGTCAATTCAGCTTAGAGTGAGCGACACTATCAAAAAAAAACACACACTTCGTAATCATAACACCGATAATAAGTCGTCCGAAAAATGCAAATTACCGGAGCCGTCCGCCGGGGATCGCCGATACGTATTACAAAAATAATGTAGTTAGATGGCACATGCGCTCGACGAAATTCCACCGGCCCCACGGAAATGTGTCAAACGTCACTGCACAACATCCTTGTCTCTATCACACACTCCTTTATTTATATGGGCCGCTGCGAGAAAATTTTGCCCGGGTGATGATATCTGGCGAATCAAGGTCGGTTGGTTTACTACTACGATCGTTCGTCGATTGAGACAAAAATGAAACCCTTTCCCAACCTAATCCGATACTTTTGATATAATTATAAATTATGCGTGCACAACAAATCTATACCACTCTAAAATTCGTGACCCTTCTTAAAACATACAAATCTACAGTGGTATCGATTTAGTTGAACGTGAATGTATTTTCTTTTTTTTGTTTCAAATAGCCAAGGCCTTCAAGGAAAGTGACAATTTTGTTATTGATGGTCGTAGCGCAACGGCGATAACTAATGAGCGGGAGAATTATATTTTTCAAGTTTTCGGTCAGGATTGCGCGCGGTGGGAGAAGCGCTTACGTTCTCCATTATCTACAAATTAGTTGCGCTTTTTACTCGCATGCTAACGATTAATTTTTATGGCGCCGATTCGATACATTACACTTAGCAAGCATTTCTCTAACCGATAACCTCGGAAAATATATTTCTTCCGCTCATTAGCGATAATTATCCTTAAGGCCATTTTAGACGAAACCTTTAATTCACATGTTGTCATTGTTTCATTAAGAAGTTTAGAATTTAAGGAAGCTCAGTATATCCGTAAATCACGAGCACGTTTGTTTACTTTGTCTATGGTTTCGTAATATGATACGGGAATGCGTTTCAGGCAGAGGGAGGTAAAAAAAAAAGAAGAGAGAAGAGAGAGCAGGCAGTCTCCTGGTGGGCATTGAGTGGTAAACGTGCAGGAAATGTACGAAAAATACTGTTTTCTGTGGAATATTGGCCATGAGAAGGCGATAACTTGCCAGATATAATATCGGTAATATTGGTAAAGATAGTTTCGCAATACTTCGACCTAGACTTGGCGAAGTTAAGGGACCGTCGGGCGTGACGGAGTCCTGGGCATTCGTCGAGGATGGTGTTGTGTTGTCACCAGCAGTACAACATCGCCGGGGAACAACACAGTGTGGCAACTCTGTTAGGAGACCAATGATGTCGGAAAACAGGCTGACCTCGTGGTTGGATTGTGCCTCCTAAGAACGGTATTGACTTGGTGATTAGGCCTGTGTGGTTAACACAGTTGCACCAATCATTCTGAGAACGTGCGCTCAGAAGGCCAGGTATGCTAATATTCACCTGGGGCTCGTCTTTATGCATGCAAAGTATGAAGATGGACATTCAAGGACACCTTCTCCGTGAGTTTCTACATCTACAGAAAGCTGCTGCGTCTAGATTCGCCGCTGGACTAGGCGGGGCCGGTAAAGAGCCCCAGTAAGTAAAATGTTCCACGATGTTTATAATTTTGCAGACACCCTCATCAAATCGAAAAGCGACGCCCGGATGTTAAGACGTTTACCCTCAGCTCTGCAAATGGTCGAAAAATAGAGAAAGAAAGCAGGGAAAGAGAGATCTAACCAAAAGGTGAGTGAAAGTTTATTGTAACTCCGTTCTCTAACGGTAATACTTGCCAATAATATTTTAACAAAAAAAAAAATTAGCCAACTCACATCACTTTACTAAAAATACCTTCCATATTTAATAATAGGAAAGACTAAGTCAAAATGGAATTATTTCATAAAAATATTTATTTTAATAAAAAAAAAAGGGCGTTATGATTATGATATGAAGAGGCAAAAGAAAAGAAAGGCAGGAACAGTTATAGATAAATAAACTTGAAACTCTGACGCAAAAACAATGGTCTCAAAACATCTTAATTTTGGAAAGTCGTCCTCAGTTTTGTTTATTTGAGGAGAAGTTTTTTGCTTTTGTTATTTTTCTTAAGTTTATACGTTTTCCTGTTTCATTTAACGATCGTCTTTTGTTTCATTTCACGTCAAAAATTGCACGATTGTGTCAAATGTCTTAAAATATATCCTAGGATTAGAAAGTCGACGTAGTTTCGTTTATTTGAAGAGAATCTTTTTATTTTCATAAACGTTCTTGATTTCTTGTCGGTCGCCTTTTGTTTTATTTTAGGTCGAAAAATGCTCGATTGTCAGTTGTTTTAAAATATATTTTAATTTTAGAAAGTCGTCCTCAATTTTGTTTATTTTTGAAGAATTTTTTTTTACTTTTGTTATTTTTCTTAAGTTTATACCTTTTCTAGTTTCATTTAAAGATCGCCTTTTGTTTGATTTTACGTCAAAAATTGGGCGAATGTCAAACGTCTTAAAATATATCTTAATTTTAGAAAGTCGATACAGTTTTGTTTACTTGAAGAAATTTCTTTTAATTTTGTTGTTTTTCTTTGATTTTATACATTTTCTTGTTTCATTTAACGATCGTCTTTTGTTTCATTTTGAGTTGAAAAATGTACGATTGTCAAATGTTTTAAAATATATCTTAATCATAGAAAGTCGAAGCAGTTTTGTCTATTTGAAGAGATTTGTTTTAATTTTGTTTTTTTTTTTTAATTTTATACATTTTTTTGTTTCATTTAACGATCGCCTTTTGTTTTGTTTTACCTCAAAAATTACACGATTGTCGAATATCTTAAAATATATCTTCATTTGAGAAAGTCGAACCGGTTTCGTTTATTTAACGGGAATCTTTGCATTTTTGTTATTTTTTCTTTTCTCTAAATTTTGTAAATTTTCTTGACTTATTTTTCGGTCGCCTTTTGTTTTATTTTACGCCAAAAATTGCACGACTGTCAAATGTCTTAAAATACGCTTTAATTTTAGAAAGTCGGCTCAGTTTTGTTTATTTGAAGAAGAGAATTCTTTCATTATTTATTTTTTTAACGTTATGCATTTTCTTTGTTTATTCATCGATCGTCTTTTGTTTTGTTTTACGTCAATTGTCAAACGCCTTAAAATATACGGTTTAGAAAGTGGACCCAGTTTTGTTTATTCGAAAAACAAAAATCGCTCGATTAAACTCCATAATTTTAAATTCGATTTTAATTAATTAATTAATTTGAATCTCAACCCTGTATATAATCCATTTTTATAAGTGTATTTACAGCGAAACTTGCTAGTGACGAGCACTGGCTATTGCGAGAGCTCGGATGTAGCGAGGAAATTTAAAAGATTCGTTCCTCGTACCCTAAATACTCATTGTTGCCAATTTAGTGATTTCATCACTAAATCTGTAGATTTTCCGTTAAAATTATGTACTGATATTTAGTTATTTTATGATTGGTTTAGTGACAGTTCTAGTGACTTTTTCTTTTAATAAAATTTAATTTAGTTATTTTTTAAAATTTTGTGGTCATAAAATAATTCACCAAATAAAAATTCGAGTTCTTCTTTACCACTTACACTCAATGTTATCAATGCAGTAATTTTTTTTTTAATGAAATTGTAATTTTTCGTGGCTTTTTAATGCGAAATAAGACTTTCCAACTTCATTTCTGCGAAAGACTTCTAGATATGCCACAAGGCAGTCGTTCTTTTCGTTTCCGTTTATATTTAATTACATAACAAGAAGAGGCAAGGAGTGGAAGGAGGAAGAAAACTTATTTTGCCTCACGTTAATCAACTCCTAGTCCAGATATAAACGTGATCATGGTCAACGAGTTTCCGAGGCAGCTTCACGCAGCCCCTGTCGTTTTTCGTTTGGTGTCATGTGCAAACGAGGATAAGAAAGGGTCGAAGTTAAGGCCGGAATGACCTTGAAAATGAGATCGGAATTACGGTCAACGCACAGGGGACCGGAAGTGGGGTTTTTATTGATTTTGGAAACTTCACAAGGCTTATTTATTCGTCAGGTTTTATCGGGCGAAGTTTGTTATGCTAAACTGGGCCACCGTTTCGTCGCTGGGTAGCTTAGCGTTTTATATGAGGAAATTAAAATTTAGCAAAGATACAGGGTCAATCATTTACTATGTATACAGGGTTATTCAGAATAGGTATAGGGCAGAGATGTTTCGGCGTGTATATCAATAAGGTCTTAAGTAGATGTGAGTATTGACAATAACCCATCGTTCAAGGTCATTCTTCTTTAAAAGGATTCTTATGCTCCCTTTTAAATACTTGCATCTGAAGTGTCGATTACGCTACACTAGTACATACATTTCAATGACCGCCCATTGGTGAGGGTCAGTTTTTTCAGTTCTTCTGTTTGAAAGAGTATCGGAGGAGTAGGACACTTCAATGTTCAATATCAATTTTTCTTTAATTTTTGCATCTGAAGAAGTCAAGGTCTTTTCCTTTAATTCTTCCATTCGAAAAAGAGTGGGCAATGCAACTTTAAGTGCATTTCAATGACCTTCATCTTACCACTGGAAGGAAAGCGTCGACAACGCTACAAAAGGACACTTGCGTGACCAATCATCGTTCACGGTCAATTGAGAAGAAGAAAATGAGAAAATCAAATGATGAT
Source organism: Serrognathus titanus (assembly GCA_039766575.1). NCBI lineage: Eukaryota > Metazoa > Arthropoda > Insecta > Coleoptera > Lucanidae > Serrognathus > Serrognathus titanus. The sequence continues at coordinate 62,301,448 of CM077914.1, forward strand.
CGTAATAAAAAATTAAAATCAATTAATAATAAACATTAGAATATTTTCAAAACGTAAAAAAATTCTTAAAATTGGTTGAGGTAATTAAAAGCAAAAAAAAATTAAGAACGTTTTTGGCGTCCGGAAACCCAAGCGAAATAAAAAAGAAATTCCTGAAGAACAGTCAAGGCAATAATAATTCGAAATTCACAAAAAAGAGGAAAACAAATGACAGTCACAATATTTACGCGAAGAAAACAAACAAACAGAAATCTGAAATATAGTTTCTTAATTTTTGAAAAAATGGTAAACAATCAAAAACAAGAGAAAAATGAAGAATGTTTTCGGCGACTCGAAAATCCCAATCGAAATAAAAAATAATAAAATGATTGAAGAAAATAAGAAAAAATCGTATAAAAAATAAATAGAACTTCAAAACGAATAGTGGTTTTAAAACTTAAATTAATTAACAATAAACATTCAAATAATAATTCAAAATTCACAATAAGAAAGAAAAATAACAATCATAATATTTAGGAAAAAAAATACAGAAATCTGAAGTAAAATTTCTTAATTATTGAAAAAATGGCAATCAATCAAAAACCAGACAAAAATCAAGAGTGTTTTCGACAACTCGAAAAACCCAATCGAAATTAAAAGAAAAATAAAAATTCAAAACGAATTGTAGATTTAAAATTTCTTTAAAAAATAATTAACAACAATAAACATTCAAATAATAATTCAAAATTCAAAAAAAGAAAGAAGACAAATGACAATCATATTATTTGCGAAAGGGAAAGAAACTCAGAAATCTGAAATTTCTTGATTTCTAAAAAAAATGGCAAACAATCGAAAAATTTTTCGACGGTTCGAAAATCCCAATGGAAACGAAAATTTCTGAAGCCAGTGAAAGGGAAAAAAAAACAAAACAAATGACGATCGCAACATTCACGAAACAACGACGAGCGCAGAAAATATTCGCTCGTTTAATATCGGCAAACGTAGATGACAAACAAAAACAAAAAATAATAACATTTTTGACTTTTGGAAAACGCAATCGGAATAGAAAGGAAACAAAAACTATGTATGATAATTTCGAAAGGATAGAAGAAAAAAGAAAAACAAATGACGATCGTAAATATTGCGAAAGAAAGAGAAATAATTTGGTTTATTTCGTCCAGTTGAGAAGATTTTTTTTTTTACAAATTTTGTTGCAAATCGTTTTGGATTCTTCGAGCATCCTCTGTACAGCTGTACTACATTTGACAGTTGTGCAATTTTAGGCGCAAAACACAAACAAAAGGCGACCGAAAAATAAGTCAAGAAAATTTATAAAATTTAGAGAAAAGAAAAAATAACAAAAATGCTAAGATTCCAGTTAAATAAACAAAACCGGTTCGATTTTCTCAAATGAAGATATATTTTAAGACATTTGACAATCGTGTAATTTTTGAGGTAAAACAAAACAAAAGACGATCGTTAAATGAAGCAAGAAAAATGTATAAAATAAAAAAAAAACAAAATTAAACAAATCTCTTCAAATAAACAAAATAGTGTCGACTTTTAAGATATTTTTGATAATCGCGCAATTTTTGACGTAAAATCAAACAAAAGACGATCGTTAAGTGAAGCCAAAAAAATGTATAAAATAAAAAAAAACACAAAATTAAAGCAAATCTCTTCAAATAAACAAGACTGTGTCGACTTTCTACAATTAAGATATATTTTAAAACATTTGACAATCGTACATTTTTCGACTCAAAATAAAACAAAAGATAATCGTTAAATAAAGCAAGAAAATGTATAAAATCAAAGAAAAACGACAAAATTAAAAGAAATTTCTTTAAGTAAACGAAACTTTGTCGATTTTCTAAAATTAACATATATTTTAAAACAATTGACAATAGTGCAATTTTTCGACTTAAAATAAAACAAAAGGCGATCGAGAATATATAAAGAAAATTTATAAAATTTAAAAAAAAATCATAAAATTTAAAAAAAAATCTCTTCAAGTAAACAAAACTGGGTCGACTTTCTAAAATTAAGTTATATTTTAAGATATTTGACAATCGTGCATTTTCGACCTAAAATAAAACAAAAGGCGATCGACGAGAAATCAAGAACGTTTATGAAATTTACAAGAAAACGAAAGTAAAAAAAAAACCTCCTCAAATAAGCGGAACTGCGTCGACTTTCTAATCCTAAGATATATTTTAAGTCACTCGACACAATCGTGCAATTTTTGACGTAAAATGAAACAAAAGACGATCGTTAAATGAAACAAGAAAACGTATAAAATTAAGAAAAATAACAAAAGCAAAAAACTTCTCTTCAAATAAACACGAAACTTCGTCGACTTTCTAATACTAAGATATATTTTTTAAGACATTCGACAATCGTGCAGTTTTTGACGTAAAATCAAACAAAAAACGATAAACAAATAAATCAATTTATAGAATTAAAAAAAAAAACAAAATTAAAAGAAAATTTCTTCAAGTAAACGAAATACGAATACAATTACCGTCCTTTGTTTTTTAATCAAATACACTAGTCACTTCGTCTAAAAGGTCAAACAAAAAACGAACGAATGAGTAAATTTGATTTAAGAGATGATGTTTCGATCACCTTTTGTTTGATGAAAAATACGAAAAGGCAACTTTCAGTTCTCTTTGTTTTTTTTTTCTTCGAGACAAACAAAGACGAGCTGTTTTTCGATCGTATTTTGTTTCATCGACACTTCTTTTACCATTTTTACTAGTCACTAGGTGTCTTTTGCTTGTTTTTTTTTTTTTGTAACACGAAAATAGTGAGAGTCGCTTTGTATCAAACGTTCTACATCGAAGTTCGACGAACAATTTTTCGATCGCATTTTACTTCATCGAAATCTAGAATATGTCTTTAGGTTATTTTACAATTTCTTTTTAATTTCTTTGTTTCGCAAAAACTACGATCGTCTTTTCTTTTCAGCGAATGCTTCAGTCACTTCTCGTAAGAGAAATTTTTGATTAATGTGATCGTCACGTTTTTTCGGGTATTTTGTTGAAAAATTCTTTTGTTTCATCGAAATGTAATAAAAAATTTGAAAGAAGAACACGAAATTTCTTGCACGATCGATAGATGGCCAACGATCGTCTTTTGTTTTTAACGAAAAAAATTTTTTTTTGTACAAAAAAGAAACAACGGAACGATTTAAGTGGCGGAGATGCTTGATCGTCTTTTGTTTAATTGAAGTTATTTGCACTTTTTTTTCCGGAATTTTCTTGAAAACTGTCTTTTGTTTTATCGAAATTCGAATCACTTCGCGAATATTCGCCTTAAGAAAAAAAAAAGAAAAGAAAAGAAATAATATTAAACGCGATTTGAGTGATAATTTGTTTTTGTGTTTCTTTTTTATGATTTTATTTCGTTTTCATCGAAACTTCTTTTGGTTATCTTACACTTTTTCGACCAACTTGTAGCTGCTTGTTTGTTTTGCAAAAAAAAAAAAAACACGAAACAACGATCGTCTTTTGTTTTTAACGAACACTTCGCCTAAAAAGAAAAAACTAAGAAGCGAATGAAGTTATTTCTTCCGGAATTTTATTGCGTCGACTTTCTAACCCTAAGATATATTTTAAGACGTTTAACGCAATCGTGTAATTTTTGATGTAAAATGAAACAAAAGATGATCGTTAAATGAAACAAGAAAACGTATAAACTCAAGGAAAATAACAAAAGCAAAAAACTTCTCTTCTAATAAACAAAACTGAGGGCGACTTTCTAAAATTAAGCAATGTTTTAAGACAATTGACAATCGTGCATCGTTCCACCTAAAATTAAAAAAAAAAAAAAAAACAAAAGGCGATCGAGAATGTAGGAAATTTATAAGAAAACGAAAATAAAAAAAATCTCCTCAAATAAACGAAACTGCGTCGACTTTCTAATACTAAGACGTCTTTTTTAAGACATTTCACAATTGAGCAATTTTTGACGTAGAATAAAACAAAAGACCATCGACAAATGAATGAGGCAAATTTATAAAATTAAAAAACAAAACAAAAATAAATAAACCGGAGCTTACTTAGGAAATTTACTTAGTTTAAGATCCCGACATTCTTACAATAGTTCTGCGCTCCCTACGTTGGCCTCCGCGATCGTCAGACTTAAATCCCTGAGTTTTTTGTTTTTTTTTTTTTTTTTTTCTGGGGATGGCTGTAGCAGCTTGTTTATTCCACCCCAGTGGACACTCTACAGGAGTTACATGGCCGAATCTAGAAATGTCTGGCGATAATCCCCGTGTTTTCGCAACGCTTGCACTCAAAATAAACAAGTATCAAATAAATTGTGTTGAAAATCAGCGAAACTTCTGAATAATTACAATTTTCGACATTTTATTTTATCTCCGCTAAAGGGGGTATTTGCCAAAACGTAATTTACCGACCGACTTGAACACTTTTCACTGAATTATTACGTTCCTCAAATTAAACGCCTTACTATATCCCATGTTTGCCGGTGAATAGCAATTTCGGTAAGGGCGATTCGCCCCCCACCGCTCCTCACCCCGCAGCGAGACTATTCCAATTTTAATGGGTCTCGAAACTGCTTTTGACACAACCAAATTAAGCGCCCACTGTATTTGGATAATCACTTAAAATTGGAATCATAATTATAATAGATGAGGGTCCGGCGGGAAGGGGGGGGGGAGTTTCGTGTAAAACGCGTCAATTTCGGCGGCACGTTAAAATGTATACTGTGCGTGGAACACTCACCCCTCTGGAATCTCTAAACAATATGGCGGCGTGGTGAGGGTCTAAGAAAGCGTCGGACGCCCGATGTGATATCACAGGCCCTAGAGACTGTCTTCTGCGTTCAGTGTCTAAGGAACGTCGGTGAGCACCTAGAATCAAGAATAATTATCAATTAATTAAATTAACAGGCGAGAAAATAAGTTTTGATCGTTTGTAGATAATTAAAACAAACGACGCCACAGTGTTGATGCAGGAGGAGCCCCACATAGGGCGCCAATTACGACATTTCATGAGCTGGCCCCACGTTAGGCGCCAATTAATGTCTCAATGTGTACATACCCTTTGCCCCTGAGGGCCTCCTGACATGCATCCAAATTCAAAAATGTCTCTATGATACGACGCGGAAAAAATAATGATAAACAGAGTTGGTCACGCGCATATAGAAAATGAACAACAAAAAATCGTAAAATAGAATTCACATTGAGGGTTTATCTTATCTATGCGTAGATTAATGGGGATTCGAGTGAACAGGAATGGAAAGCCTGTGTATTTGTTTGCACGCGCAGACAAAGTCGGAAAGTGCTTAAACATTACGCAAAGTATTTGTTCAAAAAAATAAATAAATAAATTCATAGCACTTGAAAACAGATAACCGATTAAGTTGTGCCATAAATTTAAAATTTAACCGAATTTAATACAGCCCCTCATCAGAAACCAACAAATTATAAATTGAGTTTATTAATTAAAAGTGAGGTTAACTGATATTTTCGAACGACTGTAACGATTAAGTGTCAAGTTGACGTTTTATAAGCTTTTACACCGTGCATATTTGATGCAAAAGCAAATTGATTTAACATCCGGAGTTTAAGGTAATTACAGGTCCCGGAAGGCTCATGTTCCCCTGAACAAGTTCGGGTTCGAAATAAAATTAACAAAGACAGGCTTACAAGAGACTGCACAGTGTTGCGATAATTAAATCCCGTTAATTAAGTGCAGAGTTTTTCAAATTAACTCAACGAACGAGTGAATCACTATAATAAAACTAACGATCCGGTTGATCTGTGCCCTATTCACATTTGGAGCTTCAATTTCCGCCTTTTTGTTCTATTTTGGTTATTTAACGACTACGTTTGGTTCTATATTATTATTAATTACATTATGCTAGCCCCATGTTGGGCGCCAAATCTATGCCACCTACGTGGTGAAGTGAACTAGCCCCACGTTGGGCGCCAAATTTATGCAGTGATATTTAAAGGTGTTTTTTACCAACGTGGGAAGTTGGAAGCCAAAAATATGCAAAGTTCTGAATCAACCCTTAAAACGTTGGGTGCCCAAATTATGCTAGACTCTTTGCTTTTCCTTCACCTTGCCTTTTTATTTTTGTTTTGTTTTTTCTCTCAGGGTTGCTGCTCTCAAGGTTGATGCTCGCAGAGTTGCTGCTCTCAAAGTTACAAGTCCGCAGTCAAATCACTTATCAAAGTAATAGGAAGTAGTACAGAGAGCGGGATACTGTGACAGTTTGACCTTGAAAAGAATTGCAGATGGCATACGCCGCTTTAACATCATTACCCTTCTAGAAGGATTGTTCCTTGTACTGAAGAAGTAAATTTTAGTTTCTTTTATAATTGAAGAAGTAAATTTTAGTTTCTTTTATAATTTAAGAAGTGGTCTTAAGCAGAGGTGTACGCGTCGTTCAAGGTCATCCCCTTTAGTTCTTGCATCTGAAGATTTGTCGACAATGACGTCATCGTACCAGAGGAGATCGTTGGTAGAATTTTTTGATTAAACGCCTTTACATATTTGTTGGCACATCGAATTATAACAATTATAACATATTTGAAATTGTGTTAAACGCCAATAGATGTCACCAACCGCTTCAAATAAGCAAAACTTTAGACAGTTTTACAATTTTTGACGTAATATAAAACAAAAGACGATCCACAAATAAATCAAGATCATTTATAGGTAGTGTAGCAAGCGGGATACTGTGACACTTTGGCCTTAGAAGAAAAAATGCGAATGGCATGCATCTTTATCTAAAGTAACCATCGTTCAAGGTTATTCCCCTTCTCAAGAGGGGTTGTTTCTTGTGCTGAAGAAGTAATCCTTCGGTTTTCTTTTTTGTAGCTTAGGAAGTGTCGTTGGTCTTAAGCAGAGGTGTATGCGTCGTTCAAGGTCATCCCCTTTAGTTCCTGTATTGAAACAATTGTCGACAATGAAGTCTTCGTAAAACAGAGGGTCGTTGAAGGATTTTTTTTTTTGTTAAATACCTATACATATTCGTTGACACCTCGAATTACAACATCACCTCAAAATTGACATTTCTTTGAAATTGTTTTAAACGCCAACAGATGTCGCCAACCATTACAAATAAGCAAAACTTCGGACAATTTTACAATTTTTGACGTGATATAAAACAAAAGACGATCTACAAATAAATCAAGATAATTTATAAGTAGTGTAGCAAGCGGGATACTGTGACACTTTGGCCTTAGAAGAAAAAATGCGGATGGCATGCATCACCATCTATTAGTTACCATCGTTCAAGGTCATTCCCTTTCTAGAGGGGTTGTTTCTTGTGCTGAAGAAGCAACCCTTTAATTTTCTTTTTTTGTAACTTAATAAGTGACGATAATGTCGTTGGTCTTGGGCAGAGGTGTACGCGTCGTTCAAGGCCATCCCCTTTAGTTCCCGTATCTGTAGAATTGTCGACAAAGACGTCATCTTACCAGAGGGTGGTGGTTGATGGAATTTCTTGGTTAGACGCCTATACATATCCGTTAACACCTCAAATTATAACATCACCACAAAATTGGCATTTCTTTGAAAATGTCTTAAACGCCAACAGATGTCGCCAACCGCTTCGAATACACAAAACAATTTTACAATTTTTGTCGTAATATAAAACAAAAGACAATCTACAAATAAATCGCGATAATTTATAAGTAGTATACCGAGCGGGATACTGTGACACTTTGGCCTTGAAAAGAATTGCAGATGGCATACGTCCATCTGAAGTTATCGCCGCTTTAACGTCATTACCGTTCCTTGTGCTGAACAAGTAACCTTTTGGTTTATTTCTAACTTAAGAAGTGTCGGCAATGTCGTTGGTCTTAAGGAGAGGTATATGCGTCATTCAAGGTCATCTTCTTTAGGTCTTGCATCTGAAGTATTGTCGACAATGACGTCATCGTACCAGAGGCTGGTCTTCGATGGAATTTTTTGCTTAAACATCTCATCACAAATCATACCATAACCTCAACGCTGACATTTGTTTGAAATTGTTTTAAGCGCCCACAGATGTCGTCAACAGCTTCAAATAAACGAAACATTCGACAGTTTTACGATTTTTGACGTAATACAAAACAAAAGACGATCGACAAATAAATCACGATAATCCATAAGTGATTTAACAAGCGGGATACTGTGACACTTTGACCTTGGAGGAAAAAAAATGCGGATGGCATGCGTCCATCCCCTTCGAGAGGGGTAGTTTCTAGTGCTGAAGAAGTAACCCTTTAGTTTTTCTTTGTTTTTGTAATATAACCTCAAAATTGACATTTGCTTGAAATTGTTTTAACCGCCAAACAGATGTCGCTAACCATTTCAAATTAGCAAAACATTCGATAGTTTTACAATTTTTGACGTAATGCAAAACAAAAGACGATCGACAAATAAATCACGATAAAACATAAGTGATGTAACAAGCGGGATACTGTGACGCTTTGACCTTGGAAGAAAAAATGCGGATGGCATGCGTCTATCTGAAGTGACCATCGCTTAAGGTCATTCCCCTTCTAGAGGGGTCGTTTCTTGTGCTGAAGAAGTAACGCTTTTTTGTTTTTGTAATATAACCTCAAAATTGACATTTGTTTGAAATTGTTTTAAGCGCCGACAGATGTCGCCAACCGCTTCAAATAAACGAAATATTCGACAATTTTACGATTTTTGACGTAATAGAAAACAAAAGACGATCGACAAATAAATCAGAATAATACGCAAGTGGTGTATCAAGCGGGATACTGTGACGCTTTGACCTTGGAAGAAAAACGTGGATTTTTTCCATCTGAAGTAACCATCGTTTAAGGTCATTCCCTTCTAGAGGGCTTGCTTCTTGTATTGAACAAGTAACCCTTTAGTTTTTTTTTTGTTTTTGTAATGTAACCTCAAAATTGACATTTGTTTGAAATTGTTTTAAGCGCCAAACCGATGTCGCTAATCGCTTCAAATTACAAAACATTGACAATTTTACAATATTTGACACAAAATAAAACAAAAGACGATCGACAAATAATTCAAGATAATTTATATAAATGGTATAGCAAGCGGGATACTGTGACGCTTTGGCCTTGAAAAAAACAATGCGGATGGTATGCGTTCAACTGAAGTGGCCATCGCTTAAGGTCATTCCCCTTCTAGAGGAATTGTTTCTTGTGACATAACCTCAAAATTGACATTTGTTTGAACTTGTTTTAAACGCCAACAGTTGTCACCAACCGCTTCAAATAAGCAAAACATATGAGTTTTACGATTTTTGACGTAAAATAAAACAAAAGAAGAACGACAAGATAATTTATAAGTGGTATAGGCAAGCGGGATATTGTGACACTTTGACTTTGAAAAAAAAAATGCGGATGGCATGCGTTCATCTGAAGTGACCTTCGTTTGAGGTCATTCCTCTTGTAGAGCGGTTGTTTCTTGTGTTGAAGAAGTAATCCCCTCCAGTTTCTTTTTGTAACTTAATAAGTGTCGATAATGTCGTTGATCTTAAGCAGGGCTGTGTGTCGTTCAAGGTCATCCCCAATCCCCATTAGTTTTTGTATCGGAAGAATTGTCGACAATGACGTCATCTTACCAGAGGGTGGTCGTTGATGGAATTTTTTTGGTTAAATACGTATACATATTCGTTGGCATCTCAAATTACAACATAACCTCAAAATTGACAAATCGACGTTCGTTTGAACTTGTTTTAAGCGCCAACAGATGTCGCCAACCGCTTCAAATAAACGAAACATTTGACAATTTTATAGTTTTTGTCGTAATATAAAACAAAAGACGATCTACAAATAAATCACGATAATTTATAAGTAGTATACCGAGCGGGATACTGTGACACTTTGGCCTTGAAAAGAATTGCAGATGGCATACGTCCATTTGAAGTGACCATCGTTTCAGGTCATAAGTGACCATCGTTTCAGGTCATTCCCTTTCTACAGGGTATTTTTCTTGTGGTGAAGAAATAACCCTTTAGTTTTCTTTTCTGTAACTTAAGAAGTGTCGATAATGTCGTGGGTCTTAAGCAGAGGTGTACGCGTCGTTCAAGGTCATCCCCTTTAGTTCCTGTATCTGAAGAATTGTCGACAATGACGTCATCTTACCAGAGGGTGGTCGTTGATGGAATTTTTTGGTCATTAGCGCGTCAGGTCATTAGCTCTTAAAACATGATAGTAGTACATGTCTGAACAAAACAAAGAAATTGTATTTGCCATTATTGCTTTGTTTTAAGCACGAATTTAAAAAAAAAAAAAACAAGACAAAAATAATAACAAGAATTAAAAAAATTCTCTTCAAATAAACAAAATTGGCCCGACAGGTAAAATAAAACAAAAGACGATCGAGAAATAATACAAGAAAATTTGTGAAATGAATTAAAAATAACATGAAAATAAGAAACTTCTCATTAAGTGAGCACGACACATTTGACGACTGCGCAAATAATAAAATAAAAGTGAAATTTCGATGCGTTTAAAGAGATTTGACAATTTAACAATTTTTAAACAAAATAAACAAAAGACGATCGACAAATAAATCAAGAAAATTCATAAAATTTAAAAAGGAACGAAGTTTATGATCTCGACAATCTTACAACAGTTCGGTTTTCCTTACATTGGCCCCTGCGATCGCCAGACTAAAATCCTTGTGATTTTTTTTTTTGGGGGGGACTGAAGCAGCTTGTTTGTTTCGCCCCAGTGAATACTCTGCAAGAGTTACATGGCCAAATCTAGCAATGATTCGCGACAACCCTCGTGTTTCCGCGCGTTATTTTAAGCCCCAACAGATGTCGCCAAGTCACATGACAGAATTTTCCGATGTTTAAATCACAAACTAACGTACACTTAGGTAACAAAAAGACGTCTCCTCTATGAAGCATGATGGGACTATGCCAAGCAAGGGGACAATCGGGTTGAAGAAGCATATTTTATGGGGTAGCCATCTTTTTATTATCTGAGTGTGCATCTGAAAATCAAAATAGTATAAAATACAAGTTTCGCGCACGCGTCAAAGTTTAGAAAACGAGCCTTAATGGCTACATTACGAAACTCACTTGGGTTCCGCAAAGTAACTCATCAAAGCACTCGAAATTATCTTGTTTCGTTAGGTTGATAACATCATACTTCACTTTGCCCTCACGTCGGGCGCCAAATTTATGCTACGTAATGTAGTGAGCTAGTCCCTTGTTGGGCGCCAAATTTTGGCAATGGTGAAACGAGATAGTTCCTTTAGTTGGGCGCCAAATTTATGCAGTGACATTGAAAGATAGTGTTGGAAAGTTCTTTTTACTTCCAACGCCCAAATCTGCGTTTAGAAAACGAGCCGTCCCTTCGTTATAAGAAATTTTTTTTTTAACGAAGTCATATATAGATAAGTTGGGTCCAAGAATCCACACGCGTTTAGGCGACGCCCTATACGTGTAGTTGAAAGTAAAGAAATTTCTGCTGACCTGTCGTGTTTGTGAGTGATCGTGGACGAAACGACGAGCTCGTCCTGTTCAGTATCATCGCGTCCAAATTTGTCAGTCCAAGCGCCACTTCATTATTCTCTAATTAACCAAAAACCGCACGCACACGCGACTACGTACACCGTCGAACCTGTTTCGAAGACGATTAGAAACACAATTGGTAGTGAATTACGCGCGTCGCAGTGTTTATATTGGGGGACTGTAATAAAGATAACCTTGTTTGCGTTGATAATTAACCGCCTTAGTTTAATTATCTGTTGTACGCTGTTTGATTTGGATCGATTTTTAATCTACTTCGAGCATATTTATCTCGTATTTATTTATTTATATGATAACAAGCACGATGACCATACGAAACGAAGATGCTATTGACCAGTGCGTTTATTTGCATGCAACAATCAAACATACTTAGCGTAGTGTTAATTGAGGAGAAGCCCCACGTTGGGCGCCACCCAAATCTGCTTCGACAAAGCAAATAACTTTTTTTAAATCGTGCAATGCATGCATGCAAAAGCAGCAAAGTTTTGCGCACAGTGCTAATGCGTTTCTCGTGTTGTTTTAAAACTGAAGCAACCTTTGTAATCCGCTGCCGTGTTCTCGTTAGAATTTAATGATGCTGAAAAACCCATATTTTTTTAATTAAATTTAATTTGAAAACAATGTTTTTATCTACGTTTGAAAAATGAGTCGAGAAAAATTGCCTGTCATTTTTATTTTAATTGGTTTTTTATGAAATTTGTTTCCTTTTATTATCGTTGACTCATTTGTTTTGATTTTCTCGTACCCTGTGGAGAAGTGTCGCTGCTCTTCTTTTATTTCTCATTCGCTTCATTTTTTGTATTTTCAGACTCGTGCTCGTTTAACTTCTCTTTTGTCCCTTCTTGATGAATTCTTTTACCGTGTTTTTAAGTATTTCCTTTTAGTCTGCCTGAAAAACAGTCTTCTTTTGTTTTTGTTCTTTGTAACACCACTACGGTCCATCCACTCGATTAGGGTGGCTTGGATCCGTTTTGTGGTGGATTATTCATCAAAGTTTTTTGCCAATTTAGGCCTTCGAGTGGCAACCTGGAACTGAAACCGTGTGCGTCAAAGTATTGATCGGTTTCCTTTTATGTATAGGCAAAGCTGCCGCGACTTCTGATTGGTTACAAGGAGACATCATACACTCGTTCGCATTCCTTCTCACCTCGTTTGGTTTGGGTCCGTTTTGTGGTGGATTATTCACCTTCTTCTATTTCGTTGTCGAACTAAAATAAGTTGGCACGACTCCACATATTTTGTCAATTTAGACTTTCGAGTGGCAACCTGGCACTGAAATCGTGTGCGTCAAAGCATTGATCTTTCTTAATTCAAGTTTAAATAAGTCATTGTTACTGTTTTAAGTTGTCGAACGAAATTAAGTTGGCAACACTCCACATTTTTAACCAATTTAGGCTTTCGAGTGGCAACTTACCACTGAAACCGTGTACGTCAAATATTGATCGGTTGCCTTTTATAGGCATGTAAAGCTGCTACGGCTTCTGATTGGTTGCAAGAGGACACCATACAATCGTTCGTGTTCCTTTTCAACCCGTTTGGTTTGGATCCGTTCTGTGGTGGGTTATTCACCTTCTTCCATTTCGTTGTCTCTTTTAATTCAAGTTCAAATAAATAATTGTTAGAATTTCGAGTTGTCGAACGAAAATAAGTTGGCAACACTACACATTTTTAGCCAATTTAGGCTTTCGAGTGGCAACCCGCGTGCGTCAAAGTATTAATCCGTTTGTTTTTATGGGCATTTAAAGCTACTACGGCTTCTGATTAGTTTCTAGAGGACACCATACAATCGTTCGCGTTCATTCTCACTCACACTTTTAATAATTTTTAGCCAATTTAGGCTTTCGAGTAGCAACCCTAACACTGAAACCGTGTGCGTCAAAATATTGATCGGTTTCCTTTTATGGGCTTCTGATTGGATGCAAGGGGACAACATACAATCGTTTGCGTTCGTTTTCACCCGTTTGATTTGGATCCGTTTTGTGATGGGTATTCACTTATTCTTCTTCTTCTATTTCGTTGTCATCTTTAATTCAAGTTTAAGTAAATAATTGTTATAGTTTCAAGTTGCCGAACTAAATTAAGTTGGCAACACTCCACAATTTTAGTCAATTTAGGCTTTCGAGTGGCAACCCGCGTGCGTCAAAGTATTAATCGGTTTCCTTCTATGGGCATGTAAAGCTGTTACGGCTTCTGATTAGTTTCTAGGGGACACCACACAATCGTTCGCGTTCGTTCTCACACACATTTCAAATTTTTAGCCAATTTAGGCTTTCGAGTGGCAACCCTGACATTGAAACCGTGTGCGTCGAAGTATTGATCGGTTCCTTTTATGGGCATGTAAAGCCTCTACAGCTTCTGACTAGTTGCAAGGAAACGTCATACAATCGTTCGCGTTCCTTCTCATCCCGTTTGGTTTGCGTGCGTTCTATGGTGGATTATTCACCTTCTTCTTCTTCTTCTATTTCGTTGTTTTGTTTAATTCAAGTCTAAATAAATAATTGTTATAATTTCAAGTTGCCGAACTAAATTAAGTTGGCAACATTCCACAATTTTAGTCAATTTAGGCTTTCGAGTGGCAACCCGCGTGCGTCAAAGTATTAATCTGTTTCCTTTTATGGGCATGCAAAGACTGCGGCTTCTGATTAGTTTCTAGGGGACAACACACAATCGTTCGCGTTCATTCTCACTCACATTTCAAATTTTTAGCCAAATTAGGCTTTCGAGTGGCAACCCTGACGCTGAAACCATGTGCGTCAAAGTATTGATCGGATGCTATGACTTCTGACTGGTTGTAAAAGGACATCATACAATCGTTCGCATCCCTTCTCACCCCATTTGGCTTGGGTTCGTTTTGTGGTGGATTATTCACCTTCCTCTATTTCGTTGTCTTTTTTAATTCAAGTTTAATTAAATAACTGTTACAGTTTCAAGTTATCGAACGAAAATAAGTTGGCAACACTCCAAATGTTTTGCAATTTAGGCTTTCGAGTGACAACCTGGCATTGAAACCGCATGCGTCAAAGCTACTACGGCTTCTGATTGGTTGCAAGGGGGCTCTTGTTGGTTTTGATTCATCTTTTTTTTCATATTTCGTAGTTTCTTTTTATTTAAGTAGTTTTCGTTGATTTCTTACTCCCCTATTAATTTTTTATATAAAGTATAAGCATTGACTATACGCGAAATATAAAATAAGTTTAAAACCAATAGAAAACATAGCAATTTTTTTTTCAGGAATTTGAAAATGTCGCGACGTTTTTGATGACGTTTTCAAAGCATCCTGGGTTAAGTTGGCCGAACTCGCAACTGTTGATTCTCTTTTGTTTTTCATTCACTTCATTTCTCGTGTTTGCAGACTTAAGTTTGTTTAAGTTCTCTTTGTTTTTCTATTCGAATCATTTCATCATATTTCATTGACTCTTTTCACAGCTCCTTTTCGCTTTTCTCCCTTGTTCTGTTTTTTTTTTTTTCCGTATTTCGTTATATTATTTTTTTTTAATTTGAACTCCCTTTGGTTGCCTACCCGTCCAATTTTTTTTTTTTTTGTATGAAGAATTAACAAGTAAAAGTAAAATGAAGCAAAAACAAAAGAGCATCGACGTCTTTTCCAAATTGCAAATCAAAATACGACAATGTGAGGTCTTTTTAAATCGCGCATTATCTCTTTACAATTACATTTTTTTGTTTTCAAATGTAACATACCTTCTAGTAGAATTCTATTGTAAATTCTGTACGTAGCTTCGCAATCACCGACAATCGGCCTCTTGATCGCGCCGTCTAAAGATTTGCTTCTCCCTCGAAATTCGTCATCGTTCTTTCCAGCAGCAGCAGCACCTCCACCATCCTCACTGCAAGAAGCCCTTCTATTTCCCCCCCTCTCGGACGACATCCAGTGATTCACTTTCTTCCCAAAGTAACGCTTCAGCTCCGAGATCGAATGGTGGTGGTGGTTGTGCTGGCGCTGAAAGAAACCGAACTTGGGGGAACACGAGGCCCCATTTTCGACCTTCGGCGAGGAACTGCACGGGGTATCGATCGGTTCGGAGGAACTCCTGGACGACGACGATTCGGGGCAGCTTTCGGTGCTCTGGTTGGAAAGCTGCGTCATCAGGTTTGGATGGTGCATGTAATGCCGGCCATGGTGGGCGAGGTATTGGTGATGGTACGGCAAAGAGTACTGGTTGTTTAGGCCTTGCATCATCACATCACAATTTAAGCGCGCACTTAAATTTATTTACGCGGTCGGATTCTACGAGATTTAAAACGTGTCATACAAGCCAACAACTGGGACTAGGAGAGAGAGAGCGTTTTCTAATTTAAGTCGAAAACAAATTCGTTCGTGACCGAAAGCACATTCACTTCCCGCCGCTTCTGATAACTTGTTATTTAACTATAAGTAGAGGCCTCGTTCTACATCATAATTTTGCCTAATCTAAGCGTAGCATACTTGTTTACAACTTTCATTTAATGTCGATGCGTTCAATTTACTGCGTGTCCAACTTCAAATCAATAAGTTTTAAAGTTTAATTATAATGAGCGTAACGTACGTGGTGTAGTTAATTAGTTTTCTGCGACCGCTAACTTTGAGCTTAACAGAGCGCCTAAATGAACAGAATTTCGTCATAATTAGAGGTCGCCATTTTGTACGATTTTTTATCTTATGGTTCAATCGACGCCTACTCTATACAGGCCCGCTGAGATGAGACAACGCACAAACTGCGTCGGGCGCCAAATTTTCGCCACCTACCTAGTGTAGTGAGCTACTCCCAAGTTGGGCGCCAAATGTATGAGTGGTGAAATGGGGTGGTCCTTTAGTTAGGCATCAAATTATGCGGTGATTTTAAAGGTAGTATCAGAAGGTCTTTTCACTTCCCACTTCTCAAACTCTATCTGAATGTTCCCCACCCAATAAATCAGGTCTAAATAGAATAAACTTTGGTTCATAATAATAACAGTTTTAGCAATGATTGGACTAAAGCACAGCTATGAGCTTCTTTTTATTTACTTTCACAGTTACATTGGGTAGTTTGAAAAACAAACAAGGACGAGATCTTGTGCTACAATACAATTAAGAAAACCGTCAACTTAATGTTACGCCGATGGCTTCTCGAACAAAAAAAGAACGCCGCTTTGATTTCCCGCTTTTATCCGCAAATCCGACACGACGCAGTTTCCGGCGCGGAACTCGCAAATAAACCGAACCGTAATAAAGAGCGGGACAATTTCCCTTCCTTTCATATTTTCGCATAAAGAAGAACAATTTGCGACTTCGAATAGGCACACGAAGCTTTCGATTGAATTCGGGGCGGAATGAAATGAAAAAAAAAACATCAAAACTGATTTCGTCCTGTCTTTGAACGCATTAAATCACAAAAAGGAAAAAAAATCCGTAATTGGAACGCGGAATGCTTACTTTGCAAGCAATTATATATAGGTAGGTAGGTATACGTAAATACACAAAAGTTTTCTCTGCTCCTCCAATCCATAAGCACATAATGTATTATTAATGGATGAGGAGCCCCACGTCGGGCGCCAATTTACTGTGGTATTTCGTTAGCTGGACCCACGTTACGTGCCAATTAATGTAAAGCTGATTTCGTCCTGTCTTAGAACACAATAATCACAAAAAAGAAAAAAAAACTGTAATTTGAACGCAGATTTTGTAGACAATTATATACAGAGGTAGGTGTGTTAGTTTCGCATCGAAGATAATTGCTGCGAAAATCGTTTCCGCCATCTATTGACTTTTTCAAGTAGCTTTAAGGTTTGGATCAGAGAATCATGTGTAGAGGGCGTGCAATTAGTAACAACAACTTTTATTTTGATTGGCGCCACAGCGCAATCCAAGTTGGTTAGTTTCTATTTTCGTCAGCATGTTGCTACGAAAATCGTTCCAGTCATCTCTTGTGGAGTCTTTCAATCCAAGAATCGTGCAGCACCATCTGCTGAGCATTATAAACAGTGACTGGCAGAATGTTGGGCACATTTATTAACAAAAAAAGATTATTATTTGTGAAAGTTCCTGCATCTTCCCAAACTCAAAATGCACATGTCAAAATTTGAGCACCTCTTGTCATATGTATATCGAAGAAATCAAACTATTTGAAATCGACCTTTATTTTTCAAAATACGCGGAAATATTATTTGAAAAGTTATTCAGAGTTGTTATGAGATCTGCAGAAACTTTCATAAAGAATGCATTTTTCTGAGAAATTAATAATAAACAAAACAGTTTCCATATGTGTCAATTGGACATGTGTCCGAAATCTCTGATATAGTTCAAAAATATCCTTTTATATACCCACACGGAAATATGGCAACACCGGAGTATTTTTCATCAATTTCCGACAATCTTTTGTTTTTTTTTAATTTGAAATCTTATGTCGTTTTCATCAATTTCCGATTGTCTTGTGTTTTTTTTTTCGAAATCTCATGTTCTCATCAATTTCCGATCGTCTTTTGTTTTGTTTTTTTTTTTTTTGAATTCCAAATCTTATGACGTTTTCATCAATTTCCGATCGTCTTTTGTTTTTTTTTTTTTTTTAATTGCAAATCTTATGACGTTCTCATCAATTTCCGATCGTCTTTTGTTTTCTTTTTCGTTCGAAATTTTTTGAGATATTCATCAAGTTTTATTCATCAATTTCCGATCGTCTTTTTTTTTTAATTTGAGCGTAGGCTTGAAATTATCGATCGACGAAAACCTTACGTTTATTGGGTGGAGCTGATTTCATTTGTCATTTCTCCGCGTTCGTCAGAGTATTGTTCGGTTACCTTATACGGTCATGTAATGTCTGATTGGCTGTTCCGCACTTGTCTCTCTTGCACCTTCGTATTTCGCTCGGCTCGACCGCGTCATTTTTAGTTTGCCCGTAGTGGTGTGTGAATCTCGAGTGTTTGTGGTACCGTAGTCTTCGCTGATAAAAATCAGGGAAACTTATATCGACGTCGTCGGAAATTATATAACGACGCAGCCAACGCCCAGGGAAAGTCTTCTACCCTGTCCAAGGCTTAGATTTTATTAGAATGACGATCGCCAATTTGATTTCTAAGTGCCTTGTTTTTTCTTCCACTCAGGCTTTTAGTTCAGACTAGACTTTTAGTACAGCTTCATGTAAGATATCTTGGTATTTACTAAAGTGAATCAAAGAAAGCCTGAGTGATCAATGAATGACCTTTGCGTTTATTGGGTGGAGCTGACTTTATTTACAATTTTTCCACGTCCGTCAGAGTATTGTTCGTTTACCTTATACGGTCATATAATGTCTGATTGACTGTTCCGCACGTCTCTCTTGCACTTTGTATTTCGCTCGGCTCGACCGCGACATTTCTAATTTGCCCGTGATGGTGTGTGAATCTCGCAAGTTTGTGCTACCGTACTTTACGCCGATAAAAATCAGGGAAACTTGTATCGACGTCGCCGGAAATTAATATAACGGCGTCGCCAACGCCCAAGGAAAGTCTTTTACCCTGTCTAAGCCTTGGATTTTATTAGAATGACGATCGCCAATTTGATTTCTAAGTGCTTCGTTTCTTCTTCGATTCAGGCTTTTAGCTTGGATTGCGTTTCACTTGGAATACGTTTTAGTTCAGAGTAGGCTTTTACTTTCGAGTACAGCTTCGTGTAATATATCTTGCTATTTCCTTATGTGAATGAACGAAAACCCCGAGTGTTCAATGACCTTTGCGTTTATTGGGTGGAGCTGACTTCATTTGCAATTTCTCCGCGTCCGCCAAAGTAAATTGGGTTTCCTTATAAGGTCATATAGTGTCTGATTGACTATTCCGCACTTGTCTCTCTTGCACCTTCGTATTTCGTTCGGTTCGACCGCGTCATTTCTAGTTTGCCCGTGGTGATGCGTGAATCTCGCGAGTTTGTACTTTTCGCTGATAAAAATCAGGGAAACATATATCGACGTCACCGGAAATTAGATAAGGCATCGCCAACGCCGAGGGATAATCTTCTACCCGGTCCAAGACTTGGATTTTATTAAGATCGCCTTTTTAATTTCTAAGTGCTTTGTTTCTTCTTCCATTCAGGCTTTTAGCTTGGAGTACGTTTCACTTAGAATACGTTTCAATTTGCAGTAGAAAGAGAAAGTCTTCTACCCTGTCCAAGGCTTGGATTTTATTAAGATGTCGATCGCCATTTTGATTTCCAAGTGCTTCGTTTCATCTTCCATTCAGGCTTTTAGCTTGGAGTGCGTTTCACTAGGAATATGTTTTAGTTCAGAGTAGACTTTTACTTTCGAGTAATTAATCAACGAAAACCCTGAAGGATCAATGACGTTTGCGTTTATTGGGTGGAGTTGATTTCATTTGCCATTTCTCCGCGCCCGTCAAAGTATTGTTAGGTTTCCTTATGTGGTCCTATAATGTCCGATTCGTTGTTCCGCACTTGTCTCTCTTGCATCATCGTATTTCGCTCGACTCGGCCGCGTCATTTCTAGTTTACTCGTGGTGGTGTGTGAATCTCGCGTGTTTGTGCTACCGTAGTCTTTGCTGATAAAAATTAGGGAAACTTGTATCGACGTCGCCAAAAATTATACAGGGTGTTAGGTAATTGACTGGACATCTGCAAACCACGTATGGAGAACACTCTGTACAGTAAAAAAGCCTTTATATTCGAGGGTGTTCCGGCTTTCGTTTTCCCGGAAAAAATTCAAACAGAAATCGATAAAAATTGTTTCGAAACCACTGATTGTCTTATCTACTGTTACACCCATGTGCCGAACGCCATCCGGGCGGGCGATCCCCTTGCCATAAATTCCCAGATGGTTTATTATTTTATGACAAGCAAATAACGCACGTTCAGTGTCTTAACATATTTCGGAGTGTGCAGGTCGGGGACAAAATGAATGCATACACAAATTACGAACTTGTTGATATTATTCTGACGTATGGCGAATGTAGGTGCAATGCACGTGCTGCAGAACGTAGATATCGCCGGCGCTCTTTTTCCGTGTGCGGGCAGTTTTACAGCGTCGTGCTGATGCATGCATTCGAGCTGACGGCATGAATTTCGAACATCTTCTTTAATCGGCGCTGGCTCCGTAAGTACTATCAGCGGTTCTCAATAGTTCGCTTTTTTTGGATTTTTTCAAAATGTACCGAAAATCCGGCATGTTTGAATACTTTCTGATCCCATACGACACCCTTCATTTACAGTTTTAATTTGTCCAAGCAATAACCTAACACCCTGTATAACGGCACCACCAACGCACAGGGAAAGTCTTTTACCTTGTCCAAAGCTTAAATTTTATTGGAACGACGATCGCCTATTTGATTTCTAAGTGCTTCGTTTCTACTTCCATTCAGGCTTTTAGCTTGGAGTATGTTTCACTTGGAATACGTTTCAGTTTGGACTAGTATAGCTTCGTGTAAGATATCTTGGTATTTCTTTAACTGAATCAACGAAAACCCTGAGTGATCAACGATCTTTGCGTTAATTGGGTGGAGCTGACTTCATTTGCAATTACTCCGCGTCCGTCAGAGTATTGTTCGGTTTCCTTATAAGGTCATATAGTGTTTGACTGGCTTGGCTCGACCGCGTCGTTTCTAGTTTGCCCGTGGTGGTGTGTAAATCTCGCGAGTTTGTGCTACCGTAGTTTTCGCTGATAAAAATCGAGGAAACTTATATCCACGTCGCCGGAAATTATATAACGACGCCGCCACCGCCCAGCGAAAGTCTTTTAGCCCCTCCAAGGCTTCAATTTTATTAGAATGACGATAGTCAAGTTGATTTCTAAGTGCTTTCTTTCTTCTTCGATTCAACCTCTTAGCTTCACTTGCTGTACGTTTTAGTTTTGAGCAGGCTTTTACCTTCGAGTATAGCTTCATAAGATATCTGGTATTTCCTTAAGTGAATCAACGAAAACCCCGAGTGATCAATGACCTTTGCGTTTATTAGGTGGAGCTAACTTCATTTGCATTTCTCCGCGTCCGGCAGAGTATTGTTCAGTTTCCTCATATGGTTGTATAATGTCCAACTGATTGTTGTTCCGCACTTGTCTTTCTTGCACCTTCGTATTTCCTTCGGTCCTTCCATTCAGGCTGTTAACTTGGAGTACGTTTCTCTTGGAATACGTTTTGATTCAGAGTAGGGCTTACTTTCGAGTACAGCTTCGTGTAAGATATCTTGGTATTTCCTTATGTGAATGATCCTTTTCGACTACTCCGGATAATTATGCAGCCTTTTTGAAAGCAGCCATAGAGGCTAAGCAAGAGGTGGTGCCATTTCGTCGTTCGTTATGATTGATAACTTCTGAGCCCATAAAATGTGATATCAATAGGAAGCTTGTAGAAAGGCCTACCCGAACATGTTATAATATACGGGGTGTTCCATTTGAAAACATTGACTAATTTTGCGAAACGCGAACTGAACCGGACTGTAGTTGATAGTCGCTCGATTTTCAAAAAATGTTGAATATGTTAAAAGAGTACAGATATGAAAATGGTCCAAAATTGAGCGTTATATCACTAGAAAATTGGCAACCGATTGAATATAATCCATTTTTTGCATGAAACTAAAAATAACTCGGTACCTAAATACTCAAAATAAGCAATATGTTGTTGAATTCTTCGCTTCCGGTTGGAACCGCGTGTGTCGGATTTCTTCACTGCCGACGTTTCGTTCTTCGTTGGAGAATAACTTCATCAGGGCTGCTGTTGGTGGTCAACGACTAACGCGAAGCAACAGCAAGACCAACAGCAGCAGCAGTAGCAGCATCACCACCAACAGCAGCCCTGAAGAAGTTCTTCTGCAACGAAGAACGAAACGTCGGCAGTGAAGAAATCCGAGACACGCGGTTCCAACCGGAAGCCAGGAATTCAACAAGGCCGCGGAAGCCTTCAAGTTAAATTAAGTAATATGTTGTTACATCGTTTCCATTTGCTTTTCAAAGACTAATCAACTGCAATGCAATATATATAGTGTCCCATTTAAAAAAAACATAAGTTAGGTTTGTAACATTTAAATGAACCAGCCTGTATAGTTGGAAATAATTTGAAATTATGCGGAATGGAAACTTACGCAACTTTATGAAGCATTTTTTTGGATAAAATGTGTAAGTATACAGGGACATCCCGTATAAGTCGTTGATTTAATAATGGCTCTTGTTTTGGTTAGTTTCGCTTTTCATATAATTACAGGTGATCACTTAAGTCCGATTTTCTTAGCAGGGGCAAAATAACGACGTGAGTCTTTTAGCGTATAGATGGTGCTGTGGTAGCTGAAGTTCAGGAGTTCTACATGCAAGGTTTCGGGTGTTAAAGCGAGAAATTACTTACATAATACTAATAATTTCGCTTTAATTTCAAGTTTAACCAAAGTAGAACTTATCATTTACTTTCTTAATAAGAGATAACAATAGCAATAGAATGCAAAATGAACGTCAAACTTTCCCTCTTTCAGGAAACACTACACAACAAAATACAATAGAACCCGTCGCTATTATCACAGGTCGCTTTTATTTACTACCTGACGAATAGAAATGTTTCTTACATTTAATTTGGTTCTCGTTTGCTTACAATTAGCAGCAGCAGCAACCCGAAGCGATACACAATTATGAAATTCCAACTTCTCCATTCACCATTAATTAGCGAGCGCAGAAGTTATACAAATTCCGTATCGAAATGGGGCGCAAAATAAACCGGAAATTGTTTCATGGATGAGCAAACACACTTCGGCAAGCAAATTTGCAAATTTTGTATTTGCAAAGAAACTTTTTAACGATTTCAAAAAGTGAAGAACAACTCCTCCGGCTTTGCTGTTCATGTCGAGGAAGAGTAATCGATTTGGCGAACTTGAATGTGTACTACAGTCTGTGACCAATTTTTCAAATATTAAGGTTGCTATGAAAACGGATTGTCCCGGTTCCCAAAAAATTCGAAACGTACGTGCAATCCGAGGATTCTCAAGAATTTCCACGTACGGTATTCGGCTTATTTTTTTCCTCACCAGAAAATTATGTCACCAATGCCACGTGCTTCGTCCGGCCCGTCATACCTTATCCACCTTCAAGGTCGACGATTAAAGGCGGCGGCAAGTTTATTTACTTCTGGCCAGAAACATTAACCTTTCGCAGTGATTAATATGGTTGTTTGTTATTGTGCAAACGAGAAAGTCATAAGAACGAGTCATTCAATGCAAAAAAAAAAATGGCACGTGTGGTACAGTGCAAGAAAAAAAAAATAAACAACAAGGCGATTAATTGATTAATTTATCTCTATCCGAGCAAGTACGACGTTACTGGAGCGTGTAAAATAGTGCACGTAGTGAATTTTTTTTTTAAGTAAATAACACTTGACGTGTCAGGTTGATAACTGAGGGGAGGCAGAGGGGGCAAAGCAACGCAAAGCAAAGCCATGAATTTAATTATTTTTAGGGTATCGATTTCCTTTTTTGACATTCGACTCTATCTAGCTAAATAAATTCAGTGAATAAAGGTACAACCAGAATCTCTTTTCTAGGTCTCACAATCTACTGACTTATTTATTTATTAATTTATCGAGTTTGACATACTTAAGAGGTTTATTGTTCACAGCAGCTCTTGCTTTCACTTATTTACACGTGGCTGTTCAAACACATCATTGTTTTAGGAATTAGCAGCAATTATTATTAGAGTATATGTGGACGAATAGAATTTGCTGGGGTCTCTTACTTCCTGAAGGCATTATTTTTGGTTGCGGCTGTACATTGGACTGTTGAAATGAGTAGCCAAAGGGATTTGTTTACATTCATTGGCGTTTTATCCGGCTGCGGTAATCACAGAGCTTTCGTACGGTGTAAACAGAATTTCCATACCGTACAAAAATAGAATATTTTATGGGTTCCATTCGTTCTTAAATGAAACGAGGTAAATACGATTTTTTGGACACATGAAAACTACCCTACCTAATCATTAAAAAAAGAAAATAAAACAGGTCGACAGCAGCCTGACTTTGAAGACAATTTCCAAAAAAAAAAATCGAAACTAAGCCTGCTTTTAGCATTTTTTTGGAATCTTCTCATTTAATTTTCTTGTTTATTAAAATTAATCCGTGAATAATGGAGTTATGACTTGAAGCGACACCCTGTATTTACAGAAACAAAAAATTACAATCACTATAAACCCCATCGTATAATGGATGGAACATAAAATCGATACTGCCGCATTGGGAAAGTTTCTTTCAAGAATCAGACGATTTTTTCGATGTCTGATTAAAAAAGTCCCATCGATTCCTAATTGTAGACGTAAGGTCGTGGATTTCAAGTCTTATAAAAGTGACACAAGTTGCCGACGTAGAAAAACCCTCACCTTAGAAATAGAAAATAAATTTCAACGCGCCATGACGTCATGTGACGAAAAGTGACACCATGAAAAGTATTGCTCCTAAATGTGATCACGGCCGACTTGCTTACCTCTAATCTTCTCTGCCACTTAGTATGACTCACCTCCTGGATAATTTATTTTCATTATTTCAAATCATTCGTATGAAAAAGTCACGATTTTCAATTTAAAGCGAAACGAAAAGTCGAAATTTAAAGCAAGAAAAGGAGGCGGACTTAAACGTGATCCTTGGGGAACGCCAAATTAATTTTTTTTTTATCAAACATGTACAATATGGAGTGATCAATGACCTTTGCGTTTATTGGGCGGAGCTAACTTCATTTGCATTTCTCCGCGTCCGGCAGAGTATTGTTCTCCAAGTTAACAGCCTGAATGGTTCTTCCATTCAGGCTGTTAACTTGGAGTACGTTTCTCTTGGAATACGTTTTAATTCAGAGTAGGACTTTACTTTCGAGTACGATATCTTGGTATTTCCTTATGTGAATGATCCTTTTCGACTACTCCGGATAATTATGCAGCCTTTATGAAAGCAGCCATAGAGGCTAAGCAAGAGGTGGCGCCATTTCGTTCATTATGATTGATAACTTCTGAGCTATTACGTAAGCCCATAAAATGTGGTATCAATAGGAAGGATAATTTATTTTAATAATTTCAAATCATTCGTATGAAAAAGTCACGATTTTCAATTTAAAACGAAACGAAAAGTCGACATTTAAAGCAAGAAAAGAAGGCGGACCTAAACGTGATCCTTGGGGAACGCCAAATTAATTTTCTTTTTATCAAACATGTACAATATGGACGGACATCTCACACGGTAGTAGCCTCCTGTCGTCATGTATGAAAGTGTTTTAAATCTTGTGCCCCCGTCTGCTTTTATAGAGGTTTCCTCCGGCAAAGAATTTGTTTAGTAAAAATTCCGCAGCACAAAATAAATATTAAAATTGTCTGTCATTGTTCCTCAACGTTTAAAAAAAAACTTTCGATTTGCGCTTTTGAATTGCAACATAAACGTTAATACCCTGCTGAGTAGTAGGTTCGGTGACACTTGTAATCCGCAATCATATTTCGCAAGTACCAGCATAATATGTCACGTACCCACTTTGTTATTACAATAATTACAACAACAGAAAAGTATTTACACGCTTCAAATTAAACATACAAGAAAAAAAAAAACGTAATCTATCATCTATCATCAATTAGCAGGTTCTTCAGTCGATCTATTTTTAATTGTTTTACTTAATGGAAGGAATATTTTAAATTTTAGTTTTTTTTAAATTGATCTTTATGGCCTGTCCATTGTTCTCTTATACAAAATTAGGTCGCAAGGTAAATTGTATCAGAAATTGTCCTGCCGATAAAAAAAAGAACGTGTTCTATTTCCAAGCAATTTTCTCAGTTTACTCCAAAAATTATATTATACAAATAAATAAAAATTTTGTATGTACAGGGTGTTATAGAAAAGTTTTTATCCAATAGATATTTGCGTGAGTAAAAAATTTCTTCGAAAATTTATTAAAACTTTTCAATCTTAACTTTCTACTGATATTAGGTTACATAGCTTTATTTCCAACGTTTCTTTCATTTTTCGAATGGTGGCGCCATTTATCTCCAAACACTAAACTTAGGGCCAAACTCAGAAACATCACTCACACTCAAAAACATCATTCACATTCAAACTGACAGTTTGATGTTAATTTAAAATTCAGAAAAGTTTTCGATGATTTCTATCGTAAATCACTGAACGAAGTAGCTATAGTGACCATAACCTTGATTATGCGAGTAAACATAAAAGCGAATCTCAATTTCAAGCATGAGTGTGAGTTGAGCGCGCGATTCACCAAGCGGCGCTCCTGAATTTGGGCCTCAATTTTCAAGCGCCAAACTTTTGGAAAAAAGTAATCTTTTCGACAAATTTAAATTTAAATAATAACTGAAAATAGAAAAAAAAGTAGATAGTTTCTTTAACAGAAAGAAAGCAGTAGATAATCTACTTCCGAATTTCGATCACACTTTAAAAGCGCCAAATTGTTCGACAGCGTGCATAATTCCCACAAAAAATCAGCACCATCTACCGCTCAGTCTGTGAATGAACTTTTACGCGCCAAATTTAAAATAATTAGTACGAAATTAATTTCTTACCTAACAAATGACCAATTTACCTAAAGTGGCGCGTTCTATCTCAAAACCTTATAATTAAACTTGTAGGCAAATATTTTACAAAAGGAATTACAATACCAGCTACCTAAAGTAGCGCCATCTAGTACCAAATACTAGAGTTCATTTTTAAGCGTCAAACTTAGAATTATTCGAATGGTAGCGCCATCTATCTCCAAACGCTAGACTTGAATTTTTAAGCGAATTACCAAAAAAAAAAACGCTTCAAAGTAATATTTAACTATCGATCTTCTTTTGTTTGCTTCAATTGTCATTCTTAACAAATTTCGAGTCGCACTTTCTTCTTCTTATTCTTCTCAATCAGTTTTTTTAAAGACCGAGATATAAATGTCGTCGCCAATCGATCTTCTTTTGTCACTGTCAGCATCAATTGATCTTTTGTTTTTCACAGCATCGATCGACCTTCTGTTGTTTCTGTCATTCTTAACAAATTTCGAATCGCACTTTCCTCTCATTTTCTTCTTTTTTTTTTTTAGCATCGTCAATCGATCTTCTTTTGTTTTCCTCAGTTGTCATTCTTAACAAGTTTCGAGACGCACTTTTTTCTTCTTTTCTTCTTTTATTTTTAAGACGTCGTTAATCGATCTTCATTTGTCACTGTCAGCATTAATTGATCTTCATTACAGCATCGATCGGCCTTCTCTTGTTTCTGTCATTCTTAACAAATTTCGAATCGCACTTTCCTCTCATTTTCTTTTTCTTTTTCTAACATAGTCAATCGATCTTCTTTTGTTGTTGTCTTTGTTCAAAAATTTCGAGTCTCATTTTCCTCTTCTCTATCAGCTTTTTAAACGCTAGAAATAAATGTCATCCACGATCGATCTTCTTTTGTCATTGTTAACATCAAGCGATCATCTTTTGTTTTTCACAGCAGCGATCGACCTTCTTTTGTTTCTGTCATCCTTAACAATTTGGTGTCGCACTTTCCTCTCATTTTCTTTGTTTTTCTAACATCGTCAATCGATCTTCTTTTGTTTTCCTCAGTTGTTATTCTTAACAAATTTCAAGTCGCACTTTTTTTCTTCTTCTCCTTCTCCATCAGCACTCTTAAAGGTAAGAAATAAGTGTCGTTGTCAATCGATCTTCATTTGTCACTGCCAGCATCAATTGATCTTTTGTTTTTCTCAGCATCGATTCAATTCAATTCAATTCAATTCGGTCTTCTCTTGTTTCTGTTATGCTTAACAAATTTCGAGTCGCACTTTCTTCTTATTTTCTCTATTTTTCTAGCATCGTTAATCGATCTTCTTTTGTTTTCAACAGCATCATTTTTCTGTCATTCTTAACAAATCGCACTTTCCTCTCATTTTCTTTGTTTTTCTAGCAAAGTCAATCGATCTTCTTTTGTTTTCCTCAGTTGTCTTTCTTAACAAGTCACATTTTCTTCTTCTTCTCCATCAGCTTTCTTAAAGACCAGAAATAAATGTCGTCGTCAATCGATCTTCTTTTGTTACTGTCAGCATCAATTGATCTTACTTTTTTCAATTGATCGTCTTTTGTTTTCACCAGCAACGTGTTTCTGTCATTCTTAACAAATTTCGGGTCGCACTTTCCTCTTATTTTCTTTCTTTCTCTATCATCATCGTCCATCGATCTTCTTTTGTTTTTCTCACTTGTCATTCTTAACAAATTTCGAGTTGCACTTACTTCCTCTCCATCAGCCTTTTTAAAGGCCAGAAATAAATGTCGTCAATCGATCTTCTTTTGTTTTCAACAGTATCATGTTTCTGTCGTTCTCAACATATTCCGAGACGCACTTATTTTCTTTCTTTTTCTATCATCTTCTTTTGTTCTTGTCTTTATTAAAAAATATCGAGTTTCACTTTCTTCTTCTCTATCAGCTCTTTGAAGACCACAAGTAGATATCGTCGTCGATCGATTTTCTTTTATCACTGTTAACATCAATCGATCTTCTTTTGTTTTTCACAGTAGCGATCGACCTTCTGTTGTTTTCAGAAGTTTATTAAAACCTTTCAAACTTAGCTTTCTACTGATATTAGGTTACATACCTTTATTTCTAACGTTTCTTTTGATCGCAGAATTTTTTTATGAACAATAAGCAAATTTTTCTCAGTTTTCCTTTTCCGAATTATCAAAGTTATCAAAGTAATATTTAACTATAATTTTGCTTTACGACTATCACTTTTAGTTAGTGACCAACCGTTTACATAAACGTAACGGCATTTTCGCTGCGCGTTACGACAATTTGCATGTCATTAACATGTAAAAATGAGATAATTTCTTTTACTACCATAAAAGCGATTGTCCTTTGTGAGAAGAAGACTTGAATAAACCCATTGTGAATTCTAATTGTACTTTGCTTTGCCTTCTGAACATTTCATCTAAGTCACGTTGATACCTATTTTTATCATTGTATCTTTCATATCTGATGTGACGTATTTGATACGTTTCGGATTGAAGTCAGCGGTTCCAAGAATTTCCATAAAACAATATGTTTAGTATTATTATTAAATGGTCGATTGAATGGTCTTGTCATATTTTCGTCTTTCATCGTATTTTTTTGAAAGCGTCGATAAAATTATTAGCGATTTGTTATTATTTATTAAACGAAAAAAAATGTGATTACTGATGCACCCTGTTATAAATCAGATGCAGAGGCGATCGTCCAGACCCGGCTTTGAAATATTTTAAAATTATGTTCAAAGGAAGTGAACACCAGACGACTGTTAATAACTGGGCCACACTTCATTAAACGGTCCTTTTTGCACCAATTTGATTTGGGTCTTAAGAGATCAATTCAACTCCATTTTGCTAATCTCAAAGCGGTCTGTTGTAATATGTAATGCGAGCGCAGATGGCAAGCAAAAATAAATCAACAAAACCCCCGCAGATGGGGAGAATGCGTCTAGTCTTTCGCAGTTTGACCTTGAAATCAACTTCGCAAGTACAGCGTTTCCTAAAATGTTGTGCCCAAGAAAGCAGAGGGGGCTACCTGGTTCAAATTCAAAATCTGCATCGTCTTCATTTAATCCCAAGGGCTTGCAATTCACCAAAAACGTAAAAAAAAATAACAGGAATTCCCTGCGCATCTTCGATCTGCCTGTATTAATTCCACTGTTCCAGTTATGAACTTTGATGAATCAAATTCCCCCAATGAAGCGGTGGTATAAACTCAAGGTTATAGCATCGAACGACCGACCGTCTTTTATTAATGCATGTAGTAATTGGACCGGTTTTGCTACAGGACCGGGTTTGTGTAGGCCGAACCTGAACACGATAGGAAGACAATACATTACGTTCTTATTTATCTGCTTCAATAATTGTTTACTTATTTTTTAGCTCCAATTTCAGAACTTGTTTGTTCATAATCTACTAGACTTTTGCCTTTTCCTGAAAACTTTGGGAACGACACAGGATTATATGTATAACTGGAAAAATGGAACATGTTCTATCTGCAGGCTAAAAATGTCTAGTTTAAAATTGAATCTAATCCCATACAAGAAAAAGGTTAGTCTAAAATGGCCCTTAAACTTTTTCGCTTATCTACCGAAAACATATTCCAACTTTTGCCAAACTTCGCACATCTAAAATGAAACTACATCTTCCAATGTTGGTAGAACGAATGAGACTACTGAGAGGTTCAACTTGCAAACATTAAAATAGAAAATTATGATTTTTTTTTATTTATTGGAGAGATATTTTTAAAACCGTTTACGCAATTTCCTGCAACATCGTAAAGCTCGGACGAGCGAAGAAACTAACGAGATTTACAAAACTAACAGACACACGTCAGCTGTGATAATTATAATATTAATCAAATATCAGCCGAAATTTATCCACATTACATTTGCATAATCGATTTAAATAGATGCGCGAGCGTAAGCAGAATTTATGTTCGTAAAATTGGAGGCACACATTGAAAAATAACGACATGAGATTTAGTTTTAAATAAATCAATAGGCGCAAGTTAAATCCCATTATTTTTTCTTTAAAGTACATGCGTAAAGCAATTATTTATTCATCAGACTACCGCGAAATTTAGTAACACATTGCTTGTTTGTGGATTTAATAAGTGCCTACCTAATTAGTATCTTCCCGAACTTGCGACATTTCGGTCGAAAAAGGTGAAACATTGAAAATTAAACAAAGAAACACTAACATATCAAATTCGTTGCGGAAAAGTTTTAATACCCTTCTATTTCTTCCTCCTTTAAACAATTCAATCGTTCTAATTTGGGCGGTGCAGGTACAGAAAAAAAAAGGAAAGAAAACCAGGAAACATTAAATGAAAAACAAGTGAAGATCAGAAAAGAAAAGAAGAAAGAAAAGCGACGATTTTGAAAGCAAAAGTGGAAAAAATTCAATTGTCCAAACGAGGGGCGAGGGGACAGACAGAAAAAAAACAGAAAACGAAAGGCAACAAAAAAATGACGATCAGGCAAAGAAAACGGCGATTTTGAAAAATAAAAGTCACTGAAAGCTTCATTTGTTCTAAACGGGGGAGGCGGGGGGAGTTAAAAGAAAAGGAAAGAAAATAAGTGCCAATCAGACAAAGAAAAAGCGACAATTTTGAAAAATAAAAGTCTCTGAAAAACTCAATTGTTCAAAATGGGGTACGGGCAATGAAGTTAAAAGAAAATCAGAAGACGAAAAAGAAGGGGCGATGAGACATAGAAAAGCGACGATGTTGAAAAATTAAAATCACTTAAAAAATTGTTCTAAATAAAAGTCACTGAAAAATTCAATTGCTCAAAAGGGGGACCGACAGACGGTGAAATTAAAAGAAAACAAAAGGCGCAAAACAAGTGACGATCGGACAAAGAAAATCAAAAGACGAAAAACAAGGGACGATGAGACAAAGAAGAGCGACGATTTTGAAAAACAAAAGCCTCTGAAAAAAGTCAACAGTTATTCAAATGGGGGAGCGGCCAATCAAATTAAAAGGAAAAGACAAAAAAAATTAGAAAACAATAAACGAAAAACAAGTGACGATCTGACGAAGAAGAGGCGATTTTGACAAATAAAACTGAAAAATTCAATTGTTTAACTGAGGGACACAGCACATTAGGAGAAAACAAAAGGCGTAAAGCAAGTGACGATCCCACAAAGAAAAACAGCGATTTTGAAAAATAAGTCTGTGAAAAATTCAATTGTGTAAAGTGGAGGACGGGCGATGAAATTAAAAGAAAATCAAAAGAAAACAAAAGGCGCAGAACAAGTGACGAACAGACAAAGAAAACAACAATCGAGAAACAAATGACGATCGAACAAAGAAAAACGACGATTTTGGAAAAGAAAAGTCTCTGGAAAAAGAGTCAAAAGTTGTTCAAATGGGGAGCGGCCAGCCAAATTAAAAAAAAAGAAAAGAAAACTAGGAAATAATAAGCGAAAAACAAGTGACGATCTGACAAAGAAAAGAAACGATTTTGAAGAATAAAACTGAAAAATTCAATTGTTCAAATAGGGGACTGTGGGTGAAATTGAAAGCACATCAGAATAAAACTGAAGGCGCAAAACAAGTGACGATCAGACAAAGAAAACGATAAACGAGAAACAAATGACGATCAAACAATGAAGAGCGACGATTTTGGAACATAAAAGTCTCTGAAAAAAATCAATAGTTGTTCAAAAAGAAAAGGAAAGAAAACTGGAAACCAATAAACGAAAAACAAGTGACGATCTGACAAAGAACAGAGACGATTTTGAAGAATGAAAGTCAAATCAAAAGAAAAGGAAAGAAAACAAGTGACGATCAGACGAAAAAAAAGCGTCAAATTTTGAAAAATAGAAGTCTCTGAAAAATTCAATTGTTCAAAATGAGGGAAGAGCGGTGAAATTAAAAGAAAATCAAAAGCAAACTGAAGGCGCAAAAACAAGTGACGATCAGACAAAGAAAACAACAAACGAGAAACAAATGACGATCAAACAAAGAAGAGCGACGATTTTGGAAAAGAAAAGTCTCTGGAAAAAAGTCAATAGTTGTTCAAATGGGGAGCGACCAGCCAAATTAAAAGAAAAAGGAAAGAAAACTAGAAAACACTAAACGAAAAACAAGTGACGATCTGACAGAAAAAAGAGACGATTTTGAAAAGTAAAACTGAAAAAATCAATTGTTTAAGTTGGGGACTGGCGGTGAAATTAAAAGCACATCAGAAGAAAACTGAAGGCGTTAAACAAGTGACGATCAGACAAAGAAAACAATAAACGAGAAACAAATGACGATCAAACAAAGAAGAGCGACGATTTTGAAAAATAAAAGTCTCTGAAAAATTCAATTGTTCACGTGGGAAGGGATGAAGTCAAATTAAAATAAAAAATAA
This sequence comes from Serrognathus titanus, assembly GCA_039766575.1. Taxonomy (NCBI): domain Eukaryota; kingdom Metazoa; phylum Arthropoda; class Insecta; order Coleoptera; family Lucanidae; genus Serrognathus; species Serrognathus titanus. Next base: position 62,334,716 of record CM077914.1, read on the forward strand.
AGGAAATCGGAGAAAAGCAAAAGACGAAAAACAAGTAACGATCGGGCAAATAAATTAGAAACAAGAGACGAAAAACAAAAGACGATTAGACAAAGAAAAGCGACGGATTTTTTGAAGAATAAGTCTCTGAAAAATTCAATTGTTCAAAATGGAAGAACGGACGGTGAAATTAAAAGAAAATTAGAAGAAAGCAAAAGGCGAAAACAAGTGACGATCAGACAAAGAAAACAATAAACGCCTCTTTACTCAAATTAAAAGAAAATTAGAAAACAAAAGGCGAAAACAAGCGACGATCTGACAAAGAAAAGCGACCATTTTGAAAAATAAAAGTCTCTGAAAAATTCAATTGCTCACGTGTGGGGAGGCGGGAAGTCAAATTAAAAGAAAAAATAAAGGAAATCGGTCCGAAGCAAAAGAAAGACGAAAAACAAACGGCGATCAGGCAAAGAAGAGCAACGATTTTGAAAAATAAAAGTCGAAAAATTCAATTGTTCAAACGAGGGGCGAGTGGGCAGACTAAAAAAAAAAAAAAATCAGAAAACAAAAGACGACAAAAAAGTGACGATAAGGCATTTTGAAAAGTGAGTCTTTGTTCCAAAGGGGGGAGAGGGAGGCAGTCAAATTAAAAAAAAAAAAGGGGAAAGAAAACAAGTGAAGATCAGGCAAAGAAAAAGCGACGACTTTGATACGTAAAAAGCCTCTGAAAAATCCATTTGTTGAAAATGGGAGACGGGCGGGGAAATTAAAAGAAAACAAAAGGCGCGAAACAAGTGACGATCGGACAAAGAAAATCAAAAGGCGGAAAACAAGGGACGATGAGACAAAGAAAGGCGACGATTTTGAAAAAGAAAAATCACTTTAAAAAGTTGCTCTTAATAAAAGTCCCTGAAAAATTCAATTGTTCAAGTGGGGGACGGATTTTGATAAATAAAAGTCATTTGTTCAAATGACAGGCCGGCGGTCAGCTAACGAAACAAAAGACGACAAAAAAGTGAATAATTAGGGGCGAAATCAGCAAATAAAAAAACAAATGAAAATCAGACAAGGAGAAGCAACAAATCCTTTAAAAATTCAATTGTTTAAATGGGGGGGGGGGGCGGGCTATGACATGAAAAATAAAAATCCCGGAAAAATTCCACTGTTCCAACAGATGAACGGGAGGGGAAGGGGGGATAAATCATGAAAGAAATAAAGAAACGAAACGAAAAACAGTCGACTCTGCAAGAAATAAAAATTAACAATTGGATTAGTTTTCTAAACAGCACCAAAACAAGGTGAAGAGAGACGAAGCTATCAATCAATAGCGAAACGTAGAAAAAATTTATTAAACAATAATGTTCTGGGACATCCTGTACAGTAGCTAATGCTAAGGTTTTTTTATCTAATTTTTCTTTTCAATTCTAAATACTTTTTTTTTATTTAATTAACAACTTCGCAGTTATCGACTTGATACTTATTAAAAAAAACGTGAGTGTAAGTCTCTAACTTAATTTTAAATAAAAAACTGATTTTATTTCCCAAAGTTTAAATTTTCTGAGAGCGTAGGAAACAGAATTCTCTTCTGATTCCCTTTTTCCAACTGGTTTCAAAAAGTAATGAAGCGGAACATCATCCATTATTTTCTGCGCTACGAAATAACCTGGAGACTTCTAAATTATGTGCTTTGACGTCATTTGGTAAATCAAATAACTTTACGCAGTTTACGGACAAGTGATTCCAGAGAATCCACGCGAACATGAAATGGAACGCAAGCAATTTCTCCTTAGGTATTTTGTCACGGCAGCCAACGGCGGGACGCCATTTGTCGCGTTCCGGGAACAAAATGGCCCTAAATTAATTCGTTCCGCAAGCAGTAAGTCCTCTCCCAATATCGTTTCCTATGCTGACCTACAAAGTGTAGCAGAACGCAATCGATTTTCGTGTACACTTGCCAGCACCCTGATTTATTTTAATCTGGTACCGTAAACGCCAAAAACACAAAATCAAAATCGCCCCTGCACTTTTGGCAACGCTCTTTAAAACAAAACAAAAGAATCAAGACGAAGTGAATATGTGACTACAATTTAATCAAAACTATGAAAAAATTCTCCTATTTTCATGCACGCTTTGAATTCTCAATTTGTTGCTTTTTGCGTTAAAAAAGTGTTCATATTTATGAAGTTACGTCATTCCATGAATTCAAAAGCAAAAATGCTAAACAGGCGTTTGAATTATTCTGCATATATTTATTTATTCGGACTGTGAAAGATATTAAAGTTACGTTTAGCTTGGCTTGGTGATAGGTCAGTAGAAGACGCAGTTTTTGTTTTAATTTATTGAGTAACGTCATTCATTTCATCAGTGGCGGCATAGTTGGTAGAAAAAAAAAACTAAAGAGCGGTTTTAAATTTGAAGTAATTCAGCGTTGAAAACGACAATGGCTTGCCTGGGCCCAGTACACATGAAAACGAGCCCTAATTGAATTGGCTTCCGGTTGGAACCGCGTCACGAGAAACAAATGACGATCAAACAAAGAAGAGTCTCTGGAAAAAAGTCAATAGTTGTTCAAATGGGGAGAGGCCAGCCAAATTAAAAGAAAAAGGAAAGAAAATTAGAAAACAATAGACGAAAAACAAGTGACGATCTGACAAAGAGACGATTTTGAAAAATAAAACTGAAAAATTTAATTGTTCAAATAGGGGACTGGCGGTGAAATTAAAAGCACATGAGAATAAAACTGAAGGCGCAAAACAAGTGACGATCAGACAAAGAAAACGATAAACGAGAAACAAATGACGATCAAACAAAGAAGAACGACGATTTTGGAAAAGAAACGTTTCTGGGAAAAAGTCAATAGTTGTTCAAATAGGGAGCGGTCAGTCAAATTAAAAGAAAAAGGAAAGAAAACTAGGAAACAATAAAGGAAAAACAAGTGATAGGTCAGTAGATGAAGCAGTTTTTGTTTTAATTTAATGAGTTACGTCATTCATTTCATCAGTGGCGGCATAGTTGGTAGAAAAAAAACTAAAGAGCGGTTTTAAATTTGAAGTAATTCAGCCTTGAGAACGATAAGGGCCTGCCTGGGCCCAGCACATATGAAAGCGAACCATAATTGAGTTGGTTTCCGGTTGGAACCGCGTCACGACTGTTTCCTTCTCCATTGCAGAAGAACTTCCTCAGGGCTACTGCTGCTACTGGCGGTGTTGCTGCTGCTGGTGGTGTTGCTGCTACTTCTCGTTAATCAATGAGACTGGAATACGACCAGTAACAGCAGCCCTGAGGAAGTTCTTCTGCAATGGAGAACGAAACATCGGCAGTAGAAACAGTCATGACGCGGTTCCAACCGAAAGCCAATTCAATTGTGGACAACGGCCGCGGAAGTATCCAAAAGTTAAAACGAACCCTTTTCGTTCAAAACTACAAAAAAAGAAAACATTTGTTGATTTCGATGTTTTTTTTTTATTATTATGTCCATGACTAGTGGTGTGCATACAGGAAGAAGTTTTGTATTTCAGTTAAGGCCTAGGCCCAGCACTTATTAAAAGTTTGACATCATATGTAATCTCTGCTGTCTGCGCAGAACAAAGGTACATCACATTATAGGTTTCTTTTAAAGAATGCTGCGCATAGTGATGTCGCTATGAAAAGCAGTCAGTGCTCATTACATATACAGGTCGGTTCAAATTTTTGTAGCGTGATTTATACTCTTTCTAAACAAATAATGAACATCTTTCATTTAAAAGAAAATTGACGTTTGGTCAACAAAATTCAAGAAGAAAACAGCTTCTGGACTTTCTTTTGTCGTTTACATATTTTCGAATTTTTTTTAATCACGCAGTTTTTTTTAATAAATTTTCTCGCGCTCTGTCTTCTTTTCTTCGTGGATCTTCTCATCGTTCACGTTTCTCTGTTGTTTGTTTCGCTTTTCGTCAAATTTCCGTTCTTTTCGCGGATGGCGAAGAAAGCGTTCGAAAATGAAAAGAAACTTCAAGATAAATCGAAATAACCGGAGAAGACTGAACGTAACAGAATGGCCGTCGCGTCTTTTGTTTTTTCAAAACTCCTCCGGGGGGACAGTCGATATTCATTTGTCCTTCATTCATTTCGTTATTGGTAATTCGAATTCGATGTGGTTCTTTTCAATTTTCTGTTTTCTCTTTGAGGAAGAAAAGACAAAAAACGGAATCATCGTTAGTGTTTTGTTTTGTTTCTTCAAAATTCCTCCGGAGAATAATCGATGTTCATTTCTTTTTCGCTCATTCTATTCTATTCGATGTCGTCTTTGTTTTTTTCCTTAAGAGATAGCAAAATAGTAGTTAGTATTTTGTTTTATCAAATTTAATACTAAGAATGGTCGACGTTCATTTGTTTTTCACCCTCTCACTCTCTTTTGTTATTGTTTCGATGTCGACTGTTTCAATTGTCTGCTTTTTTTTTTTTTTTGATAGTTGGAGAGAATAATCGACGTTCATTTGTTTTTCGCTCATTCTATTCTTAGCGTTATGAAGTCGTCTGTTCCAATTGTTTCTATTTTTCGAAGAGAATACTCGACGTTGATTTGTTTTTAGGTAATTGATTCTATTTATTAATATTTCGATGTCGTCTGTTTCAATTTTATTTTATTTTTTTTGAGAAAGAGAGAATAGTCGACATTCGCTTGTTTTTATTGGTATTTCGATGTAATTTATTCAAATTCTTTTGTGTCATTCAACAGTCGACGTTCATTTTTTGAAGAGAGAATAGTCGACGTTTATTTTTTAAAGCGAGAATTGTCGACGTTCATTTTTTTAAGAGGGAATAGTCGACGTTCATTCGTTTTTCATTCGTCCTAACGTTACCCACCTAATATTTCGATGTCGTTTGTTCCAATTTTTTTTTGTTTCTTCTTTTTTTTTGAGAGACGAAACAAAATAGTCGTTTTGTTTTTCGAAATTTTTCGACGCTGTCCAAATTCTTTTTGGTTCTTTTATTCTTTTCTTTTTGAGAGAAAACAGTCGACTTTCGTTTTTTTTATTCGCCCTTTTCTTAATATTCCAATGTCGTTTGTTCAAATTCTTTTGTTTTTTTTTTTTGTTTTTTGAGAGATAATCGACGTTCCTCTTTTTTTTCATTCATCAGCTTCAACTTTGTTTCTTCTCTTGTTCATCGAAAGAGAATGATCGACCTTCTTTTGTTTTTAATGCATTCTATTATTAGTATTTCGAGGTCGTTTTCCAACTTTCTTTGCTCTTGTTTTTCTTCGAGAGAGATTAGAGAAATAGAGAGAGAGAGAGAGAGAAATATCGTTGGTATAGTCCACGTTCATTTGTTTTTCGCTCACTCTATGATACTGAATTAGTATTTCATTGCGTTTGTTCAAATTCTTTTGTTTTGTTTTTTTTTTTTGTTTCCGAAAGAGAATAGGCGATGTTCATTGGTTTATCGTTCATCTTGTTATTAGTGCTTCGTTGTCGTCCGTTTCAATTTCACTTCATTTTTTTCTTATTTTCGAATAATCAACGTTCATTTGTTTATCGTTCGTCCAGTTTCGAATATTTACAAAACGGCGATTTTTCTTTACTTTCGAGCATTCTGCGGTCGACACTTGTTTTTCTTGTATCTTTTTTCTTTCTCGCTTCTTCCTTATTCCAAATAAAAGTTCACATTTTCGATTTTCATTTTTCAAAACGGGTTTTTTTTTTCTCTAGTTACGAGTAATTTGCGGTCGCCATTTGTTTTTCTTGTTTCTTTTCTTTGTTGTCTTGCCTCTTCTTTGTTGTGATTGAAATTTCACATTTTCGATTCATTCTTCAAAACGGGGGGAATTTCTCTGGTTTCAAGTAATTTGCGGTCGTCATTGGTTTTTCTCGTTTCTTTTTCTTTCTCCCTTCTTCTTTATTCTAGTTAAAATTTCAAAACGGAGATTTTCTTTAGTTTCAAGCATTTTGCGATCGTCATTTGTTTTTCTCGTTTCTTTTTTCATGCTTGCTTCTGCTCTTGCGTTTCACATTTTGCAGTCGTCATTTGTTTACTTGTTCCTTTTGTTTCTCGTTTCTGCTTTATTCTAAATAAAATTTTCGATTTTCATTTTTCAAAACGGTTTTTTTTTTCTAGTTTCAAGTAATTTGCGGTCGTCATTGGTTTTTCTCGTTTCTTTTTCTTTCTCCCTTCTTCTTTATTCTGATTAAAGTTTCACGTTTTTCAAAACGGAGATTTTCTTTAATTTCAAGCATTTTGCGATCGTCATTTGTTTTTCTCGTTTCTTTTTTCGTGCTTGTTTCTGCTTTTGCGTTTCACATTTTGCAGTCGTCATTTATTTTCTTGTTTCTCTTTTCTTTCTCGTTTCTTCTTCACTCTAATTAAAATTTCGCGCTTAAATTTCGATTTTCAAAACGGGAATTTTTTTTTTTGCGGTTGACATTTGTTTTTCTTGTTACTTTTTTCTTTCTCGCTTCTTTGCTCAAATTAGAAGAAAATTAGAAGAAAACAAAAGGCGAAAACAAGTGACGATCAGACAAAGAAAACAATAAACGAGAAACAAGTGACGATCTGACGAAAAAAAGCGACCATTTTGAAAAATAAAAGTCAAATTAAAAGAAAAAATAAAGGAAATCGGAGTAAAGCAAAAGAAAGACGGAAAAACAAGCAACGATCGGACAAATAAATTAGAAGAAAACAAGAGACGAAAAACAAAGGACGATTAGACAAAGAAGAGCGACGATTTTGAAAAATAAAAGTCGAAAAAATTCAATTGTTCAAACGAGGGGCGATTTTTCTTTAATTTCAAGCATTTTGCGATTGTCATTTGTTTTTCTCGTTTCTTTTTTCATGCTTGCTTCTGCTTTTGCATTTCACATTTTGCAGTCGTCATTTGTTCACTTGTTTCTTTTGTCTTTCTCGTTTCTTCTTTATTCTAAATAAAATTTCGCGCTTAAATTTCGATTTTCAAAACGGGGATTTTTCATTTGTTTTTCTTGTTACTTTTTTCTTTCTCGTTTCTTCTTCATTCCAATTAAAATTTCACATTTGTGTTTTATTTTTCAAAACGTGTGTTTTTCTTTAGTTTCAAGCATCTTGCGGTCGTCATTTGTTTCTCATGTTTCTTTCTCTTTTGCACTTCTTCTTTATTCCAATTAAAATTTCACATTTTAGATTTGTTTTTCAAAACAGGTTTTTTTTTTTTTGGAGAGAGAATATAGGAAAAAAGGAGAGTCGTTAATCTTTTGTTTTTGTTTTTTTTTAATTCCCACGGAGAATAGACCACGTTTTTCATTAATTCTTTTATGTAACGGTTTTTCGTTGCGTTCGTTCAAATTCTTATTTTCTTTTTCTTTTTGTTTTCTAAAGAGAATAGTCGACATTCATTTGTTTATCACTCGTCTTATTTCGATTCCGTCTTGTTTCCATTCTCATGTTTTTTTTTCTTTCACTGAATCCTTTGGTTTTTTATTCGATCCTTGCCGAATGAAATCGTCGATCTTTCTCTCTTCGTTGTTGTTTTTTCAGTTCTCTTTTGTTTTAATTTTTGTTTTCTTTTCATATCTGATTCTGTTTTATTTTTGATCGTTCGCAAGCCTTTTGATTTTTGTCTTGTATTTAGTTGTCGTTTGTTTCAATTATTTTCTTTTTTGTTTCTTCCTCGTATTACGTCAATTTTCTTTTTGTTTCTTCCTCGTATACTACGTCCACTCTTTTTTGATACTTTGCTCGCCCCAGTTCTCTTTCGTAATATTTATTTTCGAATTTCTTTTCTCTTTTCTGTTCACACACTTTTCTTTATTTTCATAGATCAACTACGTTGCTTTGCTTGCGTTCATTTCATTGTTTTTTCTTTTGTATATTTTTGTCGAATCAACACAAATCGTATTAAATTACAATTTTCTCAATTTTTTTTCGATGATATAATCGCGCGTCTTCTATTTTCCGTTCGTCGTTCTTTTGTTTTGATTATCTAGTAGTGTCTTTTTAATATTTTGATTACGTAAGATAGGAGCGTCAATGATTAAAAGAAAAAAACAATTGTTGTAATTCTTATGATATACAGGCCGGTTACAAATTGAGACCCTAAAAGGTGCGGCTTCTCAGTTATAGTTTAACTTTAATCCTCAGTTTATTCCTATATGAACAATTGTTTTTATAAATGTTACTATGGGAATAAACAGGAGATTAAAGTTAAACTACTGTTGAGAAACCAAGCCTAAGTGAATCGCGTTTATTATAAAAAAATACGATGTTAGTCAAGACAGAACAGTACATATACTAAACCCCCTGTACATACAATAGAAATGTGCTGCGCTTGGACGTGGGTGCAACACCGGTAAATTACGAGCCAAAATCAATGCATTTCTCTACGAAACAATTGCAATTTAAATTTCCCTGATTTCATTTAATGATTTTAACAAAATTCGTCGACACAATTGTTGGCTTGTATGGGAGCATGCAACACGCTACACTGTTTGTAAATAAAACTCACTTCGGAACAAAGGGGTTAAAAATCAGATCTTTTCGCCGCCGATCACTAACGCAAACACTTCAGCACTTCACTATTTAGCTTTCGTCACTCATCACTTCCGGCGTGAGCCACGTGAAACCGCAATTCGGACACTACGGCAACATTCCAACGCCAACTACAGCACCACAATGCAACAAACTCTGGACCTACGCGCGATAGTGAACGTAGCAACACCTCGATTATGCGCGGAAAGGCCAAAAATGAGGGCGTCTTGTAGCAGAGGCACAAGCGTATGCGACACCGAACGCCGAGCAGGATGTCTGTTGTATTACGTGAAAAACTACAGAGCGAGACTAGCACTTTTACGCACCACTACACGATTTCACTTGAACCTTGCGCGACGTAAAATGCGCGCTTAATTACGAGATTGATGGGTTTTTAACTTTATCTGCCGTGTTTCGATAGATTGCGACATTAATCGCCCTGTATCGTCAACGGATTTACTAGAAAACCGCGTGATTCTAATTAACTAATTAAAGAAAAAAAACTACGTAACGTTCCCGTTGGGAGTAAACGGATCTACAATGTCATTTATTAATTTTTTACATCAGTTTCGCGAAAAAAAAATGTTTTCGGTTGAGTTAAAATGAGAAACAAACGAAGAAATGAACGTTTGATAAAACCGCAGCAAAGCCCTTTATTACTGTAATTTATAGTTTATCAGGAGAGGGGAGGGGAGTGAAGATCAATGTCGCCGTTATAAAAAAAAAACGTGTTTTATGTTCGTTCGTAAACATTTCGTGACGTTCCAATAACGATTATTTATTTATTCGGTTGTAAAGGGGCGAAAATGAAAAAACGTCAAAAATAACAACAACCTGAAAAGGGCGACTGAAACAGGATAGACTTTTGTTTTTTCAAAAATCCCCCCCCCCCCCCCCGGAAGACAGTCGATGTTCGTTTGTCCTTCATTCGTTCCATTATTAGCAGTTCGATGTCACTTGTTTCGATTTTCTTTGTTTTCTTCTTTCTAATCGTTAGTGTTTTGTGCTTTCGAAATTCCTCCGGAGAATAGTCGACGTTCTTTTGTTTTTCACACATTATATTATCTTTCGGTTTTCTTTGATTCAGTTTTTTTTTTTTTTTGAGATAGTAACCGACGCTCTTTTTATTCACCCTCGTAGAAGTACTTCGATATCTGTTTCAGTTTTCGTTGTTTTTTCTTTCTAATCGTTAGTGTTTTGTTTCTTCGAAATTCTTCCGGAAAATAGTCGACGTTCTTTTGTTTTTCACTCATTCTATTATTATGTCATGTTTCAGTTTTCTTTGATTTAGTTTTTTTTTTTTTTTTTTGAGAGAGTAATCGACGTTCATTTTTTTTTGTTCGAAGTTTTTCGATGTCGTCTGTTTCAATTTTCTTTGTTTTTCTTTCTAATCGTTAGTGTTTCGTTTCTTCGAAATTCCTCCGGATAATAGTCGACGTTTTTTTGTTTTTCACTCACTTTATGCCATTATTATGTCATGTTTCAGTTTTCTTTGATTTAGTTTTTCTTTTCTTTTTGAGGAAGTAATCGTCGTTCATTTTTTTTTGTTCGCCTTAGTAGAAGTATTTCGATGTCGTCTGTTTAAATTTTCTTTGTTCTTTCTTTCTAATCGTTAATGTTTTCTTTTTCTTTCTAATCGTTAATGTTTTGTTTTTCCATAATTCCTCCAGAGAATAATCGACGTTCTTTTGTTTTTCACCCATTCTATTTATTATTATGTCAGGTTTCAGTTTTCTTTGATTTTTTTTTTTTTTTTGAGAGAATAATCGACGTTCATTTTTTTATTCGCCCTCGTAGAAGTATTTTAATGTCGTTTGTTTCAATTATCAATCGTTATTGTTTTGTTTTTTCATAATTCCTCCAGAGAATAATCGACGTTCTTTTGTTTTTCACTTATTCCATTATTATGTTTTCTTTGATTTAGTTTTTTCTTTTTGAGAGAGTAATCGTCGTTCATTTTTTTTTGTTCGCCTTAGTAGAAGTATTTCGATGTCTGTTTCAATTTTCTTTGTTCTTTCTTTCTAATCGTTAATGTTTTGTTTTTCCATAATTCCTCCAGAGAATAATCGACGTTCTTTTGTTTTTCACTCATTCTATTATTTTTGCATGTTACAGTTTTCTTTCATTTAGTTTTTTTTTTTTTTTTTTTGAAAGAGAATAATCGCCGTTCATTTTTTTATTCACCCTCGTAGAAGTATTTTAATGTAGTTTGTTTCAATTAACTTTGTTTTTTCCTTTCTAATCGTTAGTGTTTTGTTTTTTCGAAATTCCTCCAGAGAATAATCGACATTCTTTTATTTTTTTACTCATTCTATTATTATGTCAGGTTTCAGTTTTCTTTGATTTTTTTTTGAGAGAGTAAACATTTTTATTCGCCCTCGTAAAAATGTTTTAATGTCGTTTGTTTCAATTATCTTTGTTTTTGCTTTCTAATCATTATAGTTTTGTTTTTTTCGAAATTCCTCCGGAAAATAATCGACGTTCTTTTGTTTTTTAGTCATTCTATTATTATGTCATGTTTCAGTTTTCTTTGATTTAGGTTTTTTTTTTTTGAGAGAGTAATCCACGTTCATTTTTTTTGTTCACCTTGGTAGAAGAATTTCGATGTCGTCTGTTTCAATTGTCTTCGTTTTTTTTCTAATCGTTAGTGTTTTGTTTGTTTCGAAATTCCTCCAAAGAATAATATCGACGTTCTTATGTTTTTCACTCGTTTTATAATTATGTCATGTTTCATTTTTCTTTCATTTAGTTTTTTTTTTTTTTTGAGAGAATAATCGACGTTCATTTTTTTATTCGCCCTCGTAGAAGTATTTCAATGTCGTTTGTTTCAATAATCTTTCTTTTTTTCCTCTCTAATCATTATTGTTTTATTTTTTGGAAATTCCTCCGGAGAATAATCGACGTTCTTTTGTTTTTCACCCATTCTATTTATTATTATGTCAGGTTTCAGTTTTCTTTGATTTTTTTTTTTGAGAGAATAATCGACGTTCATTTCTTTATTCGCCCTCGTAAAAGTATTTTAATGTCGTTTGTTTCAATTATCTTTGTTTTTTTCTTTCTAATCGTTATTGTTTTGTTTTTTCATAATTCCTCCAGAGAATAATCGACGTTCTTTTGTTTTTCACTTATTCCATTATTATGTTTTCTTTGATTTAGTTTTTTTTTTGAGAGAGTAATCGACGTTCATTTTTTTTTTATTCACCTTAGTAGAAGTATTTCGGTGTCGTCTGTTTCAATTTTCTTTGGTTTTTCTTTGTAATCGTTAGTGTTTTGTTTTTTCTTTCTAATCGTTAGTGTTTTGTTTTTTCTTTCTAATCGTTAGTGTTTTATTTTTTCATAATTCCTCCCGAGAATAATCGACGTTCTTTTGTTTTTCACTCATTTTATTATTATGTCATGTTTCAGTTTTCTTAATTTTTTTTATTCACCCTCGTAGAAGTACTTTAATGTCGTCTGTTTCAATTTTCTGTTTTTTTCTTTTTCGATTTTAGAAAGAGAATAGTCGACGTTCATTCGTTTTTCATTCTCACTATTACTACAAATAGACAAAACAAAATAGTCGTTGGTATGTTTGTTTGTATGGTATAATAAAAGTTATTATTATTATTATTATTTCGTTTTTTTTTTTAATTCTTAATAATAGTCGACGTTCATTTGTTTTTCATTACTTCTAACAACAGGAGAATCTCTCAACTTTCGTTTTTTTTCGAGAGGGAATGTCGTCGTTCTTTTGTTCTTCACTCATTCTATTATTACGTTTCAGTTTTCTTTGCTTTAGTTTTTTTTTTTTTTTTTGAGAGAGAATAATTCTACGTTCATTTTTTTTTCATTCACTCTTGTAGAAGTTTTTCGATGTCGTCTGTTTCAATTTTCTTGGTTTTTTTTTGTTTTTGTTTTTAGAAAGAGAATAGTCGACGTTCGTTCGTTCGTTTTTCATTCTTCCTGATTCTAACAATTCGATGTCGTTGTTCGTTTGAATTTTCTCTGTTGCTTTTAATTTACAGAAAATAGACAAAACAAAATAGTCGTTAGTATTTTGTTTTCTTTTCTCAATCCCAAAAAATAATGGTCGACGTTCATTTGTTTTTCATTAATTCTAACAATGGAATTATTTCGATGTCATTTGTTCAAATTATGTTGTACCTTTCTTCCTTGAGAGAGAACAGTGTACGTTCATTTTTTTTTTTCAGAGAGAATATCGACATTATTTTTTTTTTTTTCGTGAAAATGGCGACGTTCTTCTGTTTTTCATTCATTCTATTATTATTCGTGTTTCAGTTTTCTTTGATTTAGCTTTTTTTTTATAGTAATCGATGTTCATTTTTTAGTAAACTTTCTTAATTTTTTTTTTATATATTATTTATTATTAGTCTGTTTCAATTTTCTTTATTTTTTTTTTCGTTTTTAGAAAGAGAATATTCGTTTTTCATTCTTTCTATTATTCCCCGATTCTAATAATTCGACGTCGTACATTTGAATTTTCTCTGCAAACAAAACAAAATAGTCGTTAGTATTTTGTTTAATTTTTTTATACTTAAGAATGTTCGACGTTCATTTGTTTTGCATTAATTCGAACAATAGAATTAATTCAATATCATATTGTATATTTTTTCCTTGAGAAAGAACAGTCGATGTTCATTTTTTTTTGAGAACATGTCGATATTAATTTTTTTTTTCGAGAGAGAATGTCGACGTTCATTCGTTTTCCTTCATCCTAATATTTCGACGTCGTTTGTTTCAATTTTCTCAATTTTCTTTCTTTGAGAAGGATAGACGAAATAAAATTTTGTTTTATTTCTTTTATTTTTCTATGTCGTTCGTTCAATTCTTTTGTTTCCCTTTTTTTTTGTTTTTTATTAGATAATTCATTCTGATAAGTATTTCGATGTCGTCTGTTTCACTTTTCTTTGGCTCTTTTGTTTTTTTTTTTTATTATTACCTAATATTTCGATGACCCTCGTTTCAATTTTTTCTGTTGCTTTTTCTTTTGTTTTTTGAGAGAGAATAGACGAAACAAAATAGTCGTTAATCTTCTGTGTTTTAATTCGTACGGACAATAGTCGAGGTATGTTTGTTTTTCATTAATTCTATTACTAGTATTTCGATGTCATTTATTTAAAATCTTTTGTTTCTTCTTTTAGAGAGAGAGAAAGAGAGAACATTTCCATTCGTTCTTTTATTAATATTCTGATGTCGTTTTTTTAAATTCTTTCTTGTTTTGTTTTTATTTCTTTTTTGGCAGACAATCGTCGTTCATTTCTTTTTTCTATTTTTGCTGTTGTAAGTATTTTGATGTTGTCTGTTTCAATCTTCTTGGTTTTTGTTTTTTTTTTTTTCAAAAGAGAATAGACGTTCATTCATTCTATCATTAGTTTTTTTTTTCAGTTTTGACAAGAGCCAAAGTAGTAATTAGCAGACTTCGGAGTGTTACCATGGTTACGTAATGTGAGGACCAATGAAAAATGCCCATTCATTTCGACTTACTTAAATTTATCAAAGTCAAACCAAAATCATTCGCTGAAGGAAGCAATTTTAATTTTTCCGCCGAATATAAGCTAATCGATTCATCAAGGAGCCGAACTGTAGAAAAATCGCGCTCACAGTATATAAATAACCTGTACGACATCTCCAAGAGGGGTAAAATGACATCACCCGTGACAGTCAAATCCAAAATGTATATTTCCTTCCCAATTCAAGTCGATGCAGGGTGTGCACACGTTTGAGTCAGAAGTTACAACATTTAATCTCACTTACTTCAATAGATTTAAAAAAATATATTAGATTTAAAGCTTATTTAGCGGATTTTAAGATAATTTAACCACCGCTTGTTTACAAAGTGGCCTTGTGCCAGCCTTACTGTGTTTACGGTTTAAAAATAGCGCAGTTAGTTGATTGATGATTAATTAATTTGTTGTTACGGAATGTAGAGGGAGTTGTTTTTCCTTTGCTCCTAAAAAATACGCTGCAATTTCACTTTTAAATGCGTAACAGCAACTTCGTCCCGCTGGCCTCCAGGGACGTTTCGCGTCCAGCGATCGACTGCAAGGTTTTTGAAAAGTCGAAGACTTCGCCCAGCCATCATCACTCTCACGATTCACTTCACATTCTTAGAACAACAGAGAAAGTAATTGATTTATCAAAAAACAGAATCGCAGGCGAACTCGCCTTACAGGAACCAACTCTTTTTTTTGGAGGTAAATAGTCAATCCGGCGTCTCTAAGAGGGGTAAAATGACATCACCCGTAACAGTCAAATTTTTAATAATTCAAATACTAAAGCTGGGAGGGGGATAATAAAACTAACGCGTAGGTACATCGTTCAATTTAGATCTAGCAAGCTAAAGGTCAAGGCCACATCATAATCTTGTTTGACCAAATTGATATTCGCTTCCCTTCATTACCCTAATGGATGGATGACATTGCCAGCAGCGTAAATCGTGAAATGAAAGGATATGCAACAATAAACGTATTTGTAATAAATGAGTTTCTCTAGAACGATTGCTACTGAACACGAGGGAATATACGAGAAGTCAAAGAAATAAGAAAAGTACGAGTCAGCACAGAAACTAAATTTGAAATGTGTTTCAAAAAAGCATAAACTAATTAGTGAAAAAAAAACACAAATACAGGGTGACTGACAATTGTTCCGTGAAAAAGAGACGCGTAAGAAAATGCATGTCGCGGATTAAATGTTTCAAAAATTCTTTCCAAACAGTTAATTAAATTAAAAAATTAAACTCCGAGTTCGAGGAATAATGACGTAGCAGTACAAGCGGCGCGACGAGGAGAAAAAATCCGGATGGCTTCGCGATTTGAATTCAACGTGTTTGTTGTTTGCTTGTTTTTCGAGAAGCTCATAAATATTCATAGGAAAAAACTTTGCATGTTGACAAGCTTCGCATTGACAATACATAACTGAAATGAATGTGCATTTGAAGCTCGGCATACTTTAACGTCATCTGTTGTCTTTTCCAACATTTACATACTGCTTACATCTTGTTATTTTCTCGAGCGCAATTTTAATAACATCTCAGAGCCAGGTCTGAGCGTATTGCTTGTCTGAGAGTAATAATAAACTGATTTTATTTATATATGTAACAGTGCGCTTCAATAGTTAAAAATAGAATGTAACGCCAAGTAAATAAATCTCCAAACAAGGATAAGTCGGAAGACAACAACACTTCCGAGTAGATTAATTTGATTTGAAATTCGAGTATAACGAGGCGCTTGCCGCAAGGAAATCAGAAATAGCCAGAAACCCGCCGGATTACGCAACAACACTCGGAAGAAAATATAACTGCGGATTTGACCCAGTAACGGAGGACGCAGGCGCGTAGGGGCTCGTCTTTTTATTTGCACATACTGCAGCAAAAACACACACAAGTACATACATACGACGTATTCATAATAGATTAATAAATAAACAAAGTGACGCAATGTTTGATAGGTGGGTAGGTCTCACGAGTAGGTGTGTCTTATCACACCGACAGAAAATAAAAAAAAAAATTTGAATAGATCAAATGTCAAACGCAAAGCGCAAACAAATATTATTATTAATAGAATTCTAAATGAATCATGCAAAACCAAACTAAGAGTGGCGCTCGCTTTTGTTCGAGCTTTAATATTTTTTAAACGAGCGCAAGAATAAACAGAAGAGCAATTTCGTAAACAAATTCCTATTGTGCATTTGATTTGCGAACACTGTACGTTTTCAAAATCGCTCAGAATTGAATACATTTAATTCCGAGGCTTTCGCTTGGAATTAACAATTGCGTAAACTAATTGTTTACGTTGTAAATAATCATCTGTTCTTTTTACATCAAAAATAAAGGCAGAGATGTAGATTAAAACCAAATTACAAATTACGGGCCCGCTGGCGCCATCTAACGCCAGACGTAAACACTTCTAGGGCTTTAAAGTCACAGCCGGATCGATGATAACAGGAAACTGTAACTTCAAACGCATTTTTCTTTACGTTTCAGTCCAATCTTGCCAATCTAGCAGAAGTAAATTCACTACCCAAGTTCTAATTGGTGAATTTCGAGTAATAAATTAGCAGAAAATCCGTCGATTCAATTAAAAAAAAAGAAAAAAGAACATCTTTAACATAAATAACGTCTTAATGCAGTGAGTACAACTGAAGGCGATTAAAAGCATCCCCGGGCAGTGTTGCCAACTACTAAAACGGTGTAGCACCAGATCGTTGTTTCAAGTCCTCCAGAAAACGCGAGATTCCTTAAATAATAAACAATAAAAATCTTTACTTATAAACAGCAAGGAAGTCTAGAACTTTCTGGTGCCTTTCCAATTTACAATGCAAATACAAATGTAAGGTTAATTTGGCAACACTGCCGTGTGAATTTTATAGCATTATCGACTCACCTGCACTCAGTGTATTTGGGCCATGTTTTAATCTCATGTAACAGTATGAGATAAAGATACTGTTAATGGTTATTCCGAAATTTTTCTCTTACCAACCAATTGAGCAGGCAATGTTGCCAACTGACACATAAATTATAAGATTTTTAATATATCGTGTTGTTCGATATTCGCATTGCGCGGCGCTTTTTTCCTCTCGTCAAAAAAATTCATTTTTAGAAAAGCTAGGCCCCATCTTTCCACCTCCTAAATAAAGTTCACGATGACTTTAGTTGGCAAATAATCTGATTCTTGTGAATGTGATTCGTAAGGTTATTCGTCGAATAAATTTATCAGGAGGTGGAAAGATTGGGCCTTAGGATAGCGACATGGCGTGACAATCGATGATTGCAGGAAACTGTAATTTTAAACGCAACTTTTTCTATATTACAGACCAATGTTGCCAATCTGGCAGAAGTAAATCCGCTATCTCGGGTTTAATTGGCATATTTCGAGTCATAAATTGGCAGAAAATCCAGTGGATTCAATCAAAAAAAAAGGAAAAAAGTACAACTTTAACATAAATGACGTCTTAATGCTGTGAACGCAAATGAAGACGATTCAATCCATCCCCGGGCAGTGTTGCCAACTACTAAAACGATGTAGCACCAGATCGTTGTTGCAAATCCTCCAGAAACCGCGAGATTGCTTAAATAATAAACAATAAAAATCTTTACCTATAAATAGCAAGGAAGTCTAGAATTTTCTGGTGCCTTTACAACTAACAATGTAAATACAAATGTAAAGTAATTTGGCAACACTGCTCCGTGAATTTTATAGCATTATCGATTCACCTGCACTGATTGCACTCAGAGTATTTGCATCTTGTTTTAATCTCATTTAACAGCACGAGATAAAGATACTATTAATTATTATTCCGAAACGTTTCTCCTACCAACCCATTGAGCAGGCAATGTTGCCAACTGACACATAATTATAAAATTTTTAATATATTCGCATTGCGTCTTGTCAAGAAAATTCATTTTCAGGAATGCTTTATAAAAAGCTAGGCCTCATCTTTCCACCTCCTAAATAAAGTTCAGGATGACTTTAGTTGGCAATTAATTTGATTCTTGTGAATGTGATTCGTAAGATTATTCCTCGAATAAATTTATCAGGAGGTGGAAAGATTGGGCCTTAGGAGTAGAGACATGACGTTACAATGTGGAGGAGTAATGGCGGAATAAGCAGCTGACCAATCAAAAGCGCATCGCTCCTCTCTTTATAAATGGATTTAGTTTCTGTTTATTCCGCCATTAATCTTCCAACTGCCGCACCATGTTTTTAGTCTCTCTTTCTCTATTAAAGGACTCTATTAAATGTAGTAGATATGGTACCGCATTTCCCGCCAGTTTGAGTCAAACTAAACACGCAGATTTAAAACTGAACAGATAATCAGATTTCAAATTTGGCGCGTTTACTTGGACTCAAGATGGCTGTAATTGCGGTACTTTATCCATCTAGGGACTTTATTAGATGCTTGACAACAGCGCCCTCTCTGTCTTAGTGGCGTGACGAAATGAACTTTTTTCAAATTCGAGGAAAAATAAGTAAAAATGTGTACCGTCGGAAATTTCATCATTTACGCTCGTCCATTGTTACTTAAAAGGTTTAAAGAACGTCATTAGATTAAGAGAAACGGAAAAAATTATGAATTTAAAAGAAGAAATGATTTTTCTCGAGAATCCACCAGATTACCTACGTTATAACATTTCATTTGTTCTAACCCTAAACTTTCTAAATATGATGTTTGTTTTCAACTACAGTCATAATTACCCCCCCCCCTCACTTTAGGAAAAATTTGTGACATAACTTTCGACTAATTTGATCATTTTGGCAACAATGCATCTCAATTTGGTGTCATTACACAGGTGGCAATAGTGAGCAAGTACCTGTAGGGTAGTGTTGCCAACTTAAAGAAAAAACCTCTTTTAGGGATTATTTTCAAATCATTAGAGATTAAGAGATTTTTTTTTCTAAAACGAGGCGCAAGATCACCTGTCATTTGTATTTGTGTGAAATATAGAACAGCGCCATCTATCGCAGTTATTTTTTCTTTCTGTATAATCTGTTGACCATGTAGAAGACAAAAGATTCTTTGTTTCGTCACTGTTACTTTCAAATTGTTTGCTTTCAATTTATTAATCTACAGAATCGTGCTCTAAAATCGATCGTCTTTTGTTTTTATTGCTTTAAATCTTACCAACTGTTACATACTTTAAAAATCTTGCCCTTTGTTTTCATTATTTTGTCACATTTCCTCCCAAACGGCTTTTTTTTCTGTTTTTTATTAATTGTGCTGTAAAGCCGATTGTCTTTTGTTTTCATTACTTAGTATTTTTTTAGAAATTCGATTATTTCTTTTGTTAGGTCATCGTTCTTTTCATTTATTTTTTTTTTAATTATTAATTTATCAAATTGCGTCGTATTTTTGTATTTTGTTTTCGTTTTCATTATTATTTTTTGAATTTTATTATTAATTTTTAAAATTTTTATTTTGTTTGTTTTAATTTTTTGTTTTTGTTTGACTTTCCTATTAATCAACCGCATTGCGCTGTAAAATCGTCTTTTGTTTGTTTTCTTTAACTTCATGCATCTTAATCCATTTTCTACGTCATTTTTTTAAATTTATTTCTGAATCTAGTAACAAATTCTATGTTGAAAAGGAGTTTCGTGACAACTCTTCACTTGAAGAATTTCTGCTTTCTTTTGTGCGTTGGCAACACTGATGTAAGGTAGAAGTTGGAACTGTCAGAGATGACAGTTTGTCGGGAGGTGCTTCAAACCGATTTTGCGTCGGCTTTGTTTGTTTGAAGTTGTCTTTTGTTTCGACGCATTAATTAGGACAACAAATTTACGAGAAACGCGAACTTAATTGCCGCCATCTATCTCTGCGGCGCGAAATTTGAAATAATTTTTTTCGTCCCTGCAATTTCACGAAGAAAAAAAAAAGAACATTCGACGCTCTTTTGTTTTTTCATTCGTCTCATTCTTCGCATTTCGAACGAACAAAAAATAGCAAAACAAAAATTACGTGGCGACATCTCTCTAAATCTTGTCCGACTGGAATTTTCTCGGCGCGAAATTCGAAATAAATTGTTCGATTTTACTGAGCTCGCACTTTAAGGAAAAGAAGGACGATCGATGCTCTTTTGTTTTTTTTTCATTTTCGGATTTCGAAACAATCTCCGACGTGTGAAAACTGCCAATCGGTCTTTGTTTATCTATTACGTGATCGTTTGTTTGGAGTATAGTTTCGAATTGATTCCGTCATTAAAAAAAAAATTATTAAATCAAGTAGCGCCATCTGTGTAAATCTTGTCGCACTAGATTTTCTCGGCGCGAAATTTGAACTGAATTTTGCGTTCCAGCTGCGTTTATAGTCGAAAGTCTTTTGTTTTTCGTTCGTTTCGTTCTTCGCATTTGGATAGCAATTTAAAATTCTCTTTTGTTTTTTTATCGAATTAATTCTGCAGCTTAATCTCTTCATGTGTGTTTTAGAAATTCGTTGAGAATCAGCCACGGTTGCGTCAAGTTGTCTTTTGTTTTTTCTGAACGTATCAATTATAAAAATTTAAAAAAAAAACACGAAATTAACTGGCGCCATCTGTGCGAATCTTGTCGGATTATAATTTTTTTTCAGCGCGAAATTTGAAATTAATTTTGCGTTCTTGTTGCGTTTGTATGAAAAAAAAAGAAGAATGCAAATACTCTTTTGTTTCTGATGGGCTTTATTCTCCGCAGTTCGGTTATCTTTTGTTTTCCAATCGATTCGTTTTACGTGTGTTTTAAACAATCGTCTGTTACGTCATTGTTTGTTTAAAATTGTCTTTTGATTCAACTTAACGTCATTAATTCCGTCATAAGTAAGGCACGAAATGAAGTGGCGCCATCTATGTGAATCTTGTCAGATTATAACTTTTTCGGCGCGAAATTTGAAATTAATTTTAACGTTTTTGTTGTGTTTATACATATCTTAAAAAAAAGATTATAAATATTCTTTTTTTTTCGTTCATTTCATTCTTCCCATTTCGATACTGACGTAAAATTCTCCTTTATTTTTTCTATCAAATTAATTCTGCAATTTAATCTCTTTATGTGTTTCAGAAATTCGCTCAGAATCAGCAATCGGTTACGTCAAGTTGTCTTTCGTTTTTTTCTGAATGTATCAACTATGTTTCAAAAGTTTTAAAAAAACACGAAAATTAAGTGGCGCCATCTATGCGAATCTTGTCGGATTATAATTTTTTCAGCACGAAATTTGAAATTAATTTTGCGTTTTTGTTGCGTTCGTATCAAAAAAAAAAAAGAAGAATGCAGATACTCTTTTGTTTTTGATGTGCTTTATTCTCCGCAGTTCGATTATCTTTTGTTTTCTAATCGATTCGTTTTACGTGTCTTTTAAACGTTCGTCTGTTACGTCATTGTTTGTTTAAAATTGTCTTCTGTTTCAACTTAACGTCATTAATTCCGTCATAAGTAAAACACGAAATGAAGTGGCGCCATCTATGTGAATCTTGTCAGATTATAACTTTTTCGGCGCGAAATTTGAAATTAATTTGGACGTTTTTGCTGTGTTTATAGGTATCTCAAAAAAAAAAACAAGATTATAAATAAACTTTTGTTTTTCGTTCATTTCATTCTTCGATATCGATTGTGCTTTGTTTTTCGTTCGTTTCACTCTTCGAATTTCGATAGTAATTTCAATTATCTTTTGTTTTTTCTATCAAATTAATTTTTCATTCTATTT
Organism: Serrognathus titanus; assembly: GCA_039766575.1. Lineage (NCBI taxonomy): Eukaryota > Metazoa > Arthropoda > Insecta > Coleoptera > Lucanidae > Serrognathus > Serrognathus titanus. Next base: position 62,356,337 of record CM077914.1, read on the forward strand.
GCTATTTTATTTTATGCGTTTTAAACATTCGCCCGTCACGTCATTGTTTGTTAAAGTTCTCTTTTGTTCCAACTTAACGAATTAATTGCGTAATTAAAACACAATTAATGACAAGTAAAACACGAAATTAAGTGGCGCCATCTATGTAAATCACGTAGGATTAGAATTTTTTCGGCGCGAAATTTCAAATTAATTGTTCGATTTTATTGCGTCCGTGCTTTAAGAAAAAAGAAGAACGATCGATACTCATTTGCTTTTCATTTTCGTATATATTTTAGTCTTGCCCTTTCCCTTTAGTTTTTTTATTCTTCGCATAAAGAGCTTCTAAAACGTCGAAACCGGTAGCTACAAACATTTTTAATTAAAAACAGAAAATTAGGAAGCATTACTTAAACAAATGAAGATACAAATGTAGAGACTTGCGATTGCTGTAGAGATACATTAAAAAAAAGGTAATAAAAAGGTCTTACCTTGATTCTGCTGAGTAGTTCTCTGTAAAAAAAGCAAAAATAAAATAATTAAAACAAAAATTCAATGGTTTTCGACAATTTCAATTATTATAATAATTAATTTATATAGAGCATCAATTAATACTGCAATTACCATACAGATGTACAGCCTGAGTTGAAAGTAATGTCTATAACATACTTTGAAACAATCAAAACGGTATTTTCGGAATATTTACAAAATAATCACAATCTTATGTTTAGTATAAAACAACATAAATCTCAATTACTCTAAAAGATTTATAAAAATATTAGGCAAAAGATAAAGTCAATTTAACCATCGCTTGTTTACTGGCTTGCTTCAAAGTGGCCTTGTGCCAATCTTACTGTGTCGTTAAAACGGGTTAAAAATAGAGTACTTAGTTGGTTGATTATTAATTAATTTGTTGTTACGGAATGTAGGGGGAGTCGTTTTTCCTTTGCTCTCAAAAACAAATTGCAATTTCGCTTTCAAATACGTACGTTCTGTAACAGCAACTTTATCCCGCTGGCTTCCAGACTTTTCGCGTCCAGCGAACGACTCCTGGGTTTCTGAAAATCCTCTCTGCGCGAAGACTTCACCCAATTAAAATACTGAGCCATCGTCAGTCACTCTCTCACAGTTCGATTCGCATTCTTACAACAACTGGCTATCGGACGTCAGTTTCTAACGAGGCAAGAATAGGCCGTCACAAGATTCTTAAGGCGATGATAAATGCCAAAACAAACACCTGACTCTTGCAGTTACGCAATTTAATTCGTGCTTTCGTACACAATTATGCTAAGATGAAGTTGATTTATTAATTATTTATGAGGCGCTTGTTCAGTGAGGAGGTACCTATGTAATATGTACAAATCGTTGACGTTAATCTGATTCAGGTTTTTATCATTAGTTAAACAAAGGAAAACCTGTTTGAAAAGAAACGAAATGTAGCAACATTTTTGAGTGATAAACGCACATAAATAAATTAAATTAGTCTAGCTCGTGAATATTATTAATAAAATACGGTGGATGTTTCATAACACCCTGTATGTTGTTGCATTTTTGGATTCCACGTCGAATTCTAGTTCGAAATGATGGGTCGCAACATGGGGCTGAAGTGAACCGTTTTCGAGTTATTTGAAGTTTCTCAACTAACGTAAGCGATTTTCAAAAATAGAAAAAATCTTCCGTTTTTTGAAAAAACGAGAAAATATTAATGAAGTTGCAAGGGTACCCCCGATGCTAGAAATACGATTTACAAAAAAACAAACGAACATCGCGTTATCGTGGTACAACTCAAAAATACGTTTTTCTTTGTGGAACACCCTGTATGTTATTACATTTTTGGATTCTACGTCAAATTCTAGTCCGAAATGATGGGTCGCAACATGGGGCTGAAGTGAACCGTTTTCGAGTTATTTGAAGTTTCTCAACTAACGTAAGCGATTTTCAAAAATGGAAGAAATCTTCCACTTTTTGAAAATACGAGGAAGTATGAAAGACGTAAGTTGAAAGGGTACCTCCGAAGGCAGAAATGCGATTTACGAAAAAACAAACGAACATCGCGTTATCGTGGTACAACTCAAAAATACGTTTTTCTTTGTGGAACACCCTGTATGTTATTACATTTTTGGATTCTACGTCAAATTCTAGTCCGAAATGATGGGTCGCTACATGGGGCTGAAGTGAACCGTTTTCGAGTTATTTGAAATTTCTCAACTAACGTAAGCAATTTTCAAAAATGGAAAAAATCTTCCGTTTTTTTGAAAATACGAGGAAATATTAAAGACGCAAGTTGAAAGGGTACCTCCAAAGGCAGAAATGCGATTTACAAAAAAAACAAACGAACATTGCGTTATCGTGATATAACTCAAAAGTACGTTATTCTTTGTGGAACACCCTGTATGTTATTGTATTTTTGGGTTCTACGTCGAATTCTAGTCCGAAATGATGGGTCGCAACATGGGGCTGAAGTGAACCGTTTTCGAGTTATTTGAAGTTTCTCAACTAACGTAAGCGATTTTCAAAAATGGGAAAAATCTTCCACTTTTTGAAAATACGAGGAAGTATGAAAGACGTAAGTTGAAAGGGTACCCCCGAAGGCAGAAATGCGATTTACGAAAAAACAAACGAACATCGCGTTATCGTGGTACAACTCAAAAATACGTTATTCTTTATGGAACACCCTGTATGTTATTACATTTTTGGGTTCTACGTCGAATTCTAGTCCGAAATGATGGGTCGCAACATGGGGCTGAAGTGAACCGTTTTCGAGTTATTTGAAGTTTCTCAACTAACGTAAGCGATTTTCAAAAATAGAAAAAATCTTCCGTTTTTTGAAAAAAACGAGAAAATATTAATGACGTAAGTTGCAAGGGTACCCCCGATGATAGAAATGCGATTTTCGAAAAAAACAAATGAACATCGCTTTATCGTGGTATAACTCAAAAGTACGTTATTCTTTGTGGAACACCCTGTATGTTATTACATTTTTGGATTCTACGCCAAATTCTAGTCCGAATTGATGGGTCGCAACATAGGTCTAATGTGAATAGTTTACGAGTTATTTAAGGTCTTTCAAGCGATTTCCCGGCTGGCGGTAACCTGGACACTCGTCGGGGATGGTGTTGTGTTATTACATTTTTGGATTCTACGTCGAATTCTAGCCCGAACTGATGGGTCGCAACATAGGTCTAACGTGAATAGTTTACGAATTATTTGAGGTCTTTCAAGCGGCTTCCCGGCTGGCGGTAACCTGGACACTCGTCGGGGATGGTGTTGTACCGTGCACCAGCAGTAAAAGACATCGCCGGGGAACAGAACAAGCGACCTTGAGCATAAGCAAAACCACACCATACTTCTCAAGCCATAGTTTAGAGATCTTTAAATATTTAAAATCGGGGATGTTTGAAAACCGTATTGATTTATGTAATTCGAAACGTATTTCGTAGCCTATTCTTGTTGTGTTATTATTAGATTAACATTAGTCACAAGGTAAGTGAGCCGAAAAGAGCGTGCACTGTCAGACGACGACATAATGATCGATTCAAATGCGCCGGGTGCATAACTATAACAAACAAACAAATGTTTATTTAATCTCAAGGATAACAGTTTATAGATCGCATCGTACATAATTCACGTTCGTCCGTCGTTAATTGCACGCCCGTTTTTTATTTAATCCGCAGCTGTGCGCTACTTCTTTTCATTAGTTAATTGGATCCGAGGATTATGGAGAAATTTCCAGACGGCCGCAATTACATACGTTGAAGAATAAGTCACCACTTGTACTGCTGTTAATAATTCAATACTTTTGGATTTTTTTTTTTCTCTTTTGTTCGCGTAGAAGTATGTAATGACGTAACCAATAAAATCGATGCGAGCAATACGCTACAGAGAGGTCATCGTGTTTAACAAAATATTGCCTTGCATTCAGCGATTTATCATCAGACGCCCACTCATATCATTCGATTTAGAGAGACAGATAAAACTGGGGAAAATGTTTTTTTTTAATGCCAAAATTAAAATTTTTGAGGATTTTTTCGAATATGCCATCAAAATAAACGCATATAATTAATAATCGCGTAAATATTGTGTAATAATACTGCGTAATACTGTGAAATAAGGTGTAATATTGCGTAATATTCGGTAACAAGATGAGATGACTGCCCATATTGCGAAAGAAATTTCAACAAAAATATTGTTTTTCTGAACAAATAATTGTCAGTCTTGGTATCGTGACTTTTGGGCCATCTGAATGTACAGTGTGAATTCAATAGTTGTGCAAAGCTTGAAGCCTGTAATATTTGAGCGCAAATAGTGACGATTGAGCTAATAAGTCCTTAACAAAAAATGAATGCTTTTCGAGAAACTTGCAGTTGAAAACTATACCCTTTATCATGAGACGGTATTGACGGTAGCGTTAAATATATTCCACATGCTTTTGTTTTGCGCCTCAGACTGTGATCTTCAGGTCGGTCGGCGCGATCGCCCCTTAATTAAAATAAAAAAATTCTCTGCGATGGATTGCAGGTAAAATGAAGCGTTTTACGTTTTCGGAAGAAACTGACATGTTCAAGCGATTCCTTGTAAATGTGATCAGCGATTTTCAAAAATCCCCACCAATTTAAACACCAACATAAAAAAAATGTTACGTGACAACACTTTTTTTTTCTTTTTTTTTTTATATGTAATTTCGAAAACGATAACTGGAGGCACCAGACATCGGAAATAAACCTCGCCCCCCCCCCCTCCCCGCCTTTTCATTTTCTTTTTCACAGTGGCAATATTATCAACAATAAGATGCGGCGTCGTAGCAATGCAACAGTGTTGCCAACTCACAAATTTTCAAACTTCGTATCTTTTTAGATCGTTTGTCACGATTTGACTTTTTTAATAACAACAATAATAAATAAGTAAATTGTTTGCATTTTTGTTTTGTAAACATTTCGATCGTCACTTGTTTTCCTTTCTCTCCGTCTTCTTCTCTTTTTGAAGTTATTGTTTTGTTTTTGTTCATTTCGATTCCGATGACATTTCTTCCAAGCGTCAAAAGTGTTCTCCTTTTTTGTTTTTATTTATATTTTCCGAAATGATCGTTCTCTTTACGATCGCCATTTGTTCTTTTTTTTTACTAAATCGTTCAGATATTTTCTTTTCGATTGGGTTTCTCGATCTTCACACTTTTTTGTTTTTTTTTGTCACTTTTCAGCTATTAAATATGTAATCAAATTTTTCTGCGTTTCTTTGTCTTTCGTTAAATCCGATTGTGATTTGTTTCTTCTCACTATTTCTCTTCTTGGTGAATTTGGAATTTTTGAGCTTTTGAATCTTTATTCAAGATCGTCATTTGTTTTTCTTACTTTCTTCGGGAATTTTATTTTTATTTTTTTTCCATTTCGATTGGGTTTCTCGATCGTCAAAAATATTATCCTTTTTTTTTAATGTTTTGGTTTCAATCGTTTCCACTTTTTCTTGTTTCTTTCTTTTTTCCGTAAATGTTGCGATTTTCATTTACTTTCCTTCTTCCTTTCCTTCACTTATGAATTTTTTTTTTTTTAGTGTTTATTGTTGATTTTTAATCTACAAGTTGTTCAGAGCCTTTGTTTGTGATCGTCACTTGTTTTTCTTACTTTCTTTACTTCTTACTTACTTGAATGTGAAACCTAACGAGCGACAAATCAAATAAAATGCCTTAAACAGACGAACACGACTGTCATTCAAGTCTCTATTTTGAAATTGATGATGGTCGACCTATAATAGAAATTGTTTGCTGCGAAGAAAGAGGGAAGCACATCGTGTGACACATCAAATGAAACGTCTCAAACGGACGAACGCGATTGTCACCGATTCCGCCATCTTGCGATCCAAGATGACCGATTTAAAATCGAAAATCCTTATCGTGAATATGAAACTTATCAAGCAACATATCAAATGGAACGTCTTAAGCAAACGAACAAGACTGTCATTCAAGTCTCCATTTTTAACTTGATGATGGTCGACTTATAATCGAAATTGTTTGCTGCGAAGAAAGGGGGAAGCACATCGTGTGACACATCAAATGAAACGTCTCAAATGGACGAATGCGATTGTCACCGATTTAAAATCGAAAATCCTTATCATGAATATAAAACTTATCATGCAACATATCAAATGAAACGTCTTAAACAAACGAACGCGATTGTCATTCAAGACTCCATTTTTAACTTGATGAAGGTCGACTTATAATCGAAATTGTTTGCTGCGAAGAAAGAGGGAAGCACATCGTGTGACACATCAAATGAAAGGTCTCAAACGGACGAATGTGGTCGTCACCGATTCCAAGATGGCCGATCTCAGATCGAAAATCTTTACCCTGAATATGAAGCCTTTCATGCGACATATCAAAAGAAACGCCTTAAACAGAGGAACGCGACTGTCAAGAGTGCATCCTAAAATTGATGATGGTTCACGTGATATGTGAAGAAAATGAAAAGATTCTTTCTGAAACTGTAGAGTTTTATCTTTACGTCAGGTTTCTCGATCGTCCAAAAATATTTTCCGTTTTTCTGTTGTTTTGCTTTCAATCGTTTCCATTTTCTTTCATTGTTTATTTCTTTTTTCCGTAAACGTTGCGATTGTCATTTGTTTTCCTTCCTCCTTTTCTTCATTTATGAATTTCATTTTGGTTGTTCATTATTACTCAATTATTTTTTTAAGAAATTTTTAATCTACAATTTGTTCGGAGCCTTTTTTTTACGATCGTCACTTGTTTTTCTTGTACTTCCTTCGGAAAGTTTTATTTTATTTTTTTCATTTCGATTGTGGGTTTTTCTCAATCGTCGAAAATGTTTTTTTTTTTGTTTTGTTTTCGATCGTTTTTTTTTAGTTCATTGAAAGCAACAAACAAAAAACGAAACGATAAAAGATGGAAACAAAAAATTGCCGACGATTTGTACGTAAAAAGAACTTTCGTTTTCACTTTCGCGTCAAAAAATAAATGAGAGCGATAACTATGTTTGTATGTTTCTTTCTTTTTTCCGTAAATGTTGCGTTTGTCTTTTGTTTTCCTTCTTCCTTCTCTTTATTTATGTATTTCACTTTGAAGGTTTATTATTAATTATTTTTTTAATACGATTAATAATAAAGTAATGAACTCAAAATAATTAATCGCACTTAAGGCGATTACGCTGCTCTAATTTTAGTTTATTGGTTCGTACATCTTGACGCACATCTACCGGTTATAGGTTCTGATATCACAGTTCTCGTTGATTTCTTGGCGAGTACTAATGCGCGTAAAAAATATCGCTTCTATTCTTCCGGACCAGCTGATACCTAAGTCACGTAATAAGAATTGGACAAGAGTAACAATTATCGCTTTATTTATAAAATATCGCGTGGTAATTTATTAATAAGGTTTATTTTAATAAAACAATACTTCTTAAGAAATATTGCATAACAAACTAATAAGTGTAAATTTCGCAATTAGCGACGTCTCGATTTTAAATTAAGCCGGATGCGTCAATTGCCCTAACAGAAAATTTGCATACGATCTTTTCCTCACTTGAACGAGGAAATTAGACGTGATGCTGGGAATCCAGCAAATGGCCTAAATTACGAGGCGAGAAATTAGATGATCTCATGTGTTTCTAAACGAGCAAATTACAATTACCTCGTTCTGCTAATCCTGGGAGGTCTGGACTTATTATTGCCGACCGACGTTTTCTTTAATTCCTACTTAGAAAACGTCTCATCCAGTTTTTTTTAGACTTCAAATTCTATTTCTTTTTTTTTCTTTGTTCAAGGTCGTAACCCAAAGATTAAATCGCTTGTAATTTACCTCCACCGTCATTTTATATTTAAAAAAAATGCGCGCCATCTATTGGAAATGATCGTACTTGCGGTTTCAATTCATTGGAGTACCAAGAGATGTCGCGTTTCACTTTTAATCGGCACGTGAAATTAAATTCCAATTAAATTCAATAACAGAAACGTCCCTTATTTATTCTAAATGACAAAACTAATAATTCATTAGGAAATTATTGAAGTGAGAGTTCAACATGACGTTTCTAGCGTCATCTGGTGGAAGTTTACTTAACTATTGTTTTGGTTCAGTTAAACACCAATAGATGTCGCTCGTTTTATTACAATTCACGTCACCAAAAAAAAAATCAAATCAGTTCGACTGTTTCCGAGCGGTCATCTTAAAAATTAACATGGCCGACTTAAAATCGGAAATCATCAAATAAAAAGTCTTAGACTCCATCTTGATATTGATGATGGTAGACTTATAATCGAAATTGTTTGCGAAGAAACAGGGAAGCACATCGTATGACGTATCAAATGAAATGTCTTCAATGGGCGAACGCGATTGTCATTCCAGAATCCATTTTGATGTTGATGATGGTCGACTTATAATCGAAATTGTTGGAGAAGAAAAAGGGAAACACTTCGTATGACGTATTAAATGAAATGTCTTCGTGCGACATATCAAATGAAACGTCTTAAATAGAAGAACGCGACTGTCATTCCAGAATCCATTTTGATGTTGATGATGGTCGACTTATAATCGAAAATGTTAGCGAAGAAAGAGGGATACACATCGTATGACGTATCAAACGAAATGTCTTCATGCGACGTATCAAATTAAACGTCTTAAACAGACGAACGCGACTGTCATTCGAGGATTCCATTTTGAACTTGCTGATGGTCGACTTATGATCGCAATTGTTTGCTGCGAATAAAGGGACAAGACGTGTGACACATCAAATGAAAGGTCTTAAACGAGCGAACACGATTGTCATTCCAGAATCCATTTTGATGTTGATGATGGTCAACTTATAATCGAAATTGTTGGAGAAGAAAAAGGGAAACACAACGTATGACGTATCAAATGAAATGTCTTCGTACGACATATCGAATGAAACGTCTTAAACAGACGAACGCGACTGTCATTCCAGAATCCATCTTGATATTGATGATGGTGGACTTATAATCGAAATTGTTTGCGAAGAAAGAGGGAAACGCATCGTATGACGTATCAAATGAAATGTCATCAGAATCCTTCTTGATATTGATGATGGTGGACTTATAATCGAAATTGTTTTTGCGAAGAAAAAGGGAAACGCCTCGTATGACGTATCAAATCAAATGTCTTCGTGCGATATATCAAATGAAACGTCTTAAACAGATGAACGCGACTGTCATTCCAGAAGCCATTTTGATGTTGATGATAGTCGACTTATAATCGCAATTGTTTTTGCGAAGAAAGAGGGAAACGCATCGTATGACGTATCAAATGAAATGCCTTAAACAGACGAGCGCGACTGTCATTTCAGAATCCATTTAATTGTTGATGATGGTCGACTTATAATCGAAATTGATTGCGAAGAAAAAGGGAAGCACATCGTATGACGTATCAAACGAAATGTCTTCAATGGACGAACGCGATTGTCAATCCAGAATCCATTTTGATGTTAATGATGGTCGACTTATAATCGAAATTGTTGGCGAAGAAAGAAGGAAGCACATCGTATAACGTATCAAATGAAATGTCTTCGTGCGACATATCAAATGAAACGTCTTAAACAGACGAACGCGATTATCATTCCAGAATCCATTTTGATGTTGATGATGGTCGACCTATAATAGAAATTGTTTGCTGCGAAGAAAGAGGGAAGCACATCGTGTGACACATCAAATGAAACGTCTCAAACGGACGAACGCGATTGTCACCGATTCCGCCATCTTGCGATCCAAGATGACCGATTTAAAATCGAAAATCCTTATCGTGAATATGAAACTTATCAAGCAACATATCAAATGGAACGTCTTAAGCAAACGAACAAGACTGTCATTCAAGTTTCCATTTTGAAATTGATGATGGTCGACTTGTAATAGAAATTGTTCGTGAAGGCATGTCGTGTGACATATCAAATGAAAAGTCTTCGAGAGACGAACACGATTGTCACCGATCCATGCGACGTATGAAATGAAATGTTTGAAAGAGACGAAACAGAGTGTCAAGACTACATCCTGAAATTGATATGTGAAGAAAACGATAAATCTGTCCATCTGAATCTGGAGAGCTTTATCTTTGCGTCGGGCAAAAAAAAGACAAAGCATTAAAGGTGAGACCAACACAAAACACAATAACTTCGTAAATTTTTTACAGGCAGAACGAACAATGGCCGGTTTATCTGCGAACAATGGCGATCATTTAAATCGTTTAAACTAAACCAGTAAATACGCAACTATCTTATCTGGAGAAACAACAAGGAGTCGTTAAATCCCGAATTAAGACGTCGTGGCCTTGCTCTAATCAAATCGAACATTTTTAAAGCGGATTTTAGATACCGAGATTAAAATTACTGGATTTTTCTCGCAGATTCCAAAAAACTCGTTTGATTTTTTTTTTTAATGGCTGATAAAAAGCCAAGAGCCTGATTTTATTGTAAACTTCGAGCAACCACGAGCAAACAAACTACACACCGGAGTTTATTTCTGGACAAAAGTATCGATAAAGTGTTTAACGAGAATAGAGTAGCTGTATGTTTTCCCAGCAGTGAATAAGGTTTTTAATTATAGACGCTACACCAAATTTAATGATTTCGACCTTCAACCACCATTTACAAGTAGCACTCTATTATCTACGTTTGTCGAAAAAAGCGCGCTCGTTACTGACTTCGCGATTTTCTTTTGAAAACACTTGAAAAGTAGATAATTTAATTTTTTTTAATTTAAGGTAAAAACAACTGCTAAAGCAAAACAAGATAAAATTTTTAATCGAAATGCACATTAAACCAAACCAATTTACGCGCTGCCTAAATTCTGCTCGCCCCTCAAGTGATCTTTGAGAAATGTTGAGAGAAAATACGTAGCGAATGTTTCTAAAGCCTGAAAGAGTTCAAAAAATCGATCTAACAAAATACATTTTGTTTAGGTTTGATAAAGAATTGATGAGATTTGCTGAAAAGTTCAGTAAAAAAAAAGCACAGCGCAACATTAAAATACGAACGAAGGCGAAAATTATGAAATTGAAGCAACTGGAGCCCACATCTGATAATTATGTGTGACCAGACGATTTAATTTGTTTAATGTTTAGTTACGTGCGTTTTTACGAAGCTCACGCTTCATTTCAACCTCGTAAGTTCGTTTCAAGTCGGACAAAAAGAAGAGTAGGGCTAAGAGTCAAAGCTAATTCCAAACAAATTAGTTATAAAGCAAACGTTCATAGGAAAAAGAAAGAATATTTTACAGGGTGTCAGGGACACGAGTGCAACTTTTCCGTGTGGTGGTAGCTTGGCTGAAACGCAACCGTTCATGTTATTTGTCAGTTTCGCGCAAATCATTTTTTCTGTGCAATTAAAATTCAAATAAACGTCTAACGACCTGCGCTAACTTTTTCAATGGTGTAAATTGCCGCGCATGCAACTTGTCAAGGTCGGGGTCAAATCAAGGTCAATGTCCCGAATAGTCTGAGAGCTTATTTACAACAAAAATTATTTCATAATGATCTGCACTTTATTTTTAATTCAGTCAGAGGGCACTCCTTTATCTGCGTGAAATTAGCAATTGTTGTATTAGAAATTTGTTAAATATATTTACTGAGATTTTGAGCGCCCTCTGTTGGAAGTTCTCTGTACTACGACTTTTTTCCTCGTGGAAAATAAGTGAACGTCGTTTTCTACATATCGCAAGAAGCTCTCTCTTTTTCTTTCTCTTTTAAAAGAATTTTTGCGCGTCGCCAACTTTGTAAACACAATCGCAGCTCAGGAATTAATTTGGACGCACGGTATAACTTTCTCGAAGGTTAAACAACGTAACCCTCGATAGATGGCGCCACATCGCCTCCAAGGAACGTGAACATTTCGTAACAATCAAGTTTTGGTCGCGTGGTCTCGAAACAGTTAGCCACTGAAGGCGACAGTCGACGTCTGATGACTGTTGCGCGTGCGCAGACAATTTAATTTGTTTAAGGTTTAGTTAGGACACTCGAACTCAAACAGTGATTATTTTGCAATGCAGGTGTAAAATCAGTATCTAATAAAATTAAAAAGAGAATACAGTTGAAGCCTTTCCGAAACAAATTAGATCGTATTGTCATTACGTGATGGATAACCAGAGACACGAATTCAGACCACGCACTCCTAACTTAACTGTACTCGACTATCCCACCATGTCTAACAAGCAGCGCGATCGGCGATCGTAAGTTACGGCAACAGATAACCAGAGACACGAATTCAGACCACGCACTTCTAACTTAACTGTACGCGACTATCCCACCTTGTCTAACAAGCAACACAATCGGCGATCGTATGTTACGGCCATTTAGATCATGACGTTTAGACATTTGGATTTAGTGCGATTTTTCAATTACGCATTTATATCTACGTGACCTTACTTAATACAAAACTATTAAAAATTATTATCGTTGTATCTGTTGCTAAAGCAGCATTGTAATAACGTGCCTTTTGAAAAAATGTTCCTCGTAAGTTGGCCGTGGATTGTCAGTTAGTGGTGAACCAGCCTCAATGGACCTGACGTATGAAATAGGTAGAATAAAACCACAATCGTGTCTAAAGTAGATACCTTAAAGGTTAATTTCAGGTTGTAAAGTGACATTTTTTAAAAACCAGTGCATAAAAAGTAAAGTGGATTTCATTAGAGCATTTTTATAACGCAAATGTGGAATAAAGTAAAGTAAAAAACATGCGCACTCGGGTAAGTAATTTTCGGAGTCAATTAAACACTTACTTTACAACACACTAGTTGCATAATTATCTATTTTTGAGCTTTATGACATTTCCTTCAACAAGAAGATTACACGTCAAGTTGTTAAGTTTCAAGCGAGGCTGGTTCACAACTAACATTTCACGGCCAACTACGAAGAGAAATTAAGAAAACAGGCTAACAAGCCTTTTATCACCACCGACGATTATGTGAGTATATTCTGAATAGTAAGTTGTCGTATTTTGTTCGCAAGCAGTGGTCTGAATTCGCATCTCCGGTGATAACTATTTTAAAAAAATTAATTTTCTTGTTAAAAATGTTATAGGTCCGCCAAAGAGGTATTGTTAGAACACTGCCCCAAACGATGTAACGTCGACGTGTATTACGTATGGCGGGTTTGCTGCCAAGTTTCCAAGAAACGTTTTTCTTCGTAACTTGAAGACGGTTGCATTTAAGCCAACAAATTTATAACATTTTTAGGTTGTTTTAAACGTAGCTATCACCATGTGAAATTGTTGCACTCGAGTCCCTGACACCCTGTATATGTATATGATAAAATAGAGCTCGTTTAGTCGGAATTTTTTGCTGCGATGGGGGGCGTTTTCAAGCCGAAAATAACCAAGTAAAAATGTGCAATAAAATAAACTGTGAAAAACAAATAACTAGGCAATAAAAAAGATTAAAAAAAAAAACAGATACCTCATCCGTACAAATTCACTGAAATCAATGTTGATAATAAGCAAAATTTACAATTAGAAACTTTTACGTTACAGTCACAGTCAACAAAATCATCTTCATCTAACAACACGATCAAATAGAGCTTAAACCAGCTCGAAATATTTTGGCATGTGAATTTATTTATTTGTGTATCAAAGCACGCAATCGCCGGTTCAAAAAAAGGCAACACAAAAACAAATTTAAGCGCCGACAAAAAAGTTACACAACCTGATCGTAAACACTTAAAAACTCGAAACCAAATTAACTACACCGACACTTCTCTCAACGGCGTTCGCGACAAAACTGGGAATGCGATTGGGAATGGGAATGTGAATGTGAATGGGATGCCAAAACACCACACACGCACACACACGATGATAACAACTACATTAGTTCGCGACTGGAGACTTAACTAACTCCCTACTCCCTACTCCCTGAAATTGGTGTCCCTGCGCGTGTTTACCATTACTATAAAGTGGTGCACGTGAAGAGCAAACTTTTTGAGCAAAGGATGAGAAAAACACCTTCACAACCGCAAACGGAACTTCTATGCCACGAGCAAATCGAATAAGAGGTACCAGATAACCTATCACTTGATGACGTAAAAAGGCAAGCCCGTAATCAGTGCCTTTAATCCCCCCTGTGTAATAACATAATCGAGTCTTAAAATGATCAGCATTCAATATTAAAAGGTGCCCCGAAATTGGACATACGAGTACATTATTTGGGGATGGAGGTGAATCCCCATAAATCGCTGAGTGCAAAGTCAAGTGAGTGTAACGAAAACACTTTTGAAGATTGGATACTCGATGAGGGACAACGCAACATCAAAACGACTGATTACTTCCATTCCCAAAAAAATAATAATAACCCTAAATCCACCCCGTATTTATATACAGTATGTTCAGGCCGAGGTAAAGCTTCAAATACTGTTATGGCCGGACGTGTCACAAGCACATCTTAACCCTTTTTTCTTTTCTAAAAATTAAATAAACTAACCGCATTCAACTGCCATCAATTTAATGTTTTTCGTGGTAGAGCTTTTTCACATTCAGTGAATCGAAAACACGTAAAAGGACTTCCCCATTTAGCTTTATATGGACGTTCCAAATGTGTAAGCTTGGTTGCCTAACTAACTGACTTGTCTTTTTTTATCTGCTTAATAACAGAAGGCGGCGGATTCTATTAAACAGGAAGCAGGTTCTATTAAATAGTAGCAAATTCTATTAAATAATTAAACGCTTTAGACACTATTAGTCAAATAACGTAGAGCAGATACGAGGGAGGGACTTATTTAAAGAGAAATGTGAATTAAAGCAAACACTTTGTGCCTTAAAACGAATTAGTTGTGCGTTTAAATAATAAAAATTTAGCAATAAACAAATATAGATATAAATAATTATTATCTCCAGCTTCCTTTGCATTAATTTTTTGTGCGCCAAAGTTATTAAATAAATTATTAAACTTTCAATAAGAAATCATACTAATGCGTCTCTTCTTCTTATTATTCTTTATCGATGTCGAAATTTATTTGGGCAAGTATTGACTTCTACCAGTGCATTTCAATACCCATTCCAACACTGGCTACTACTTACTAACTTGTCACAATCTAACGTAGGCTACAACTCATTCCTGAGTAACTTCCTTTTTCAAAATGTTCTTCTTTACATTTCTCTCCTTCTTCTTATACTTTATTGATGCTGCAACTCTTTTGGGCAAGTCTTGGCCTCTCCTAGCTCTTTCCCCCATCCCTCGCTATTACTTTGTTTTCCTAACAGTTTCCTCTTTAAAAAGATCTCTTCACATTTCTTTCCTTCTTAATATTCTTCATTGATGATGCAACTCCTTTGGCCAAGTCCCAGCCCTTTCCTCTATCCATTTTCATTCCTTGCTACTATTTGATGCCTTCGCATTTTTCCGTTTAAAATCGTTCACAGTTCTATTTTTATCCAAATTTTTTTCTTAATTGAGTTTGCCCTTAGAATCTCTTTAATTGTGAACGATTAGAAGGGAAACCTGCTTTATTTATGATGATGAATCGTTTGGGAAAAACGTAGCTTCTCCCTCTTCACTTTCAAAAAGTAAAAACTTCCTTTTTAAAAAGATCCCTTTATATTTTTTTCCTTCTTAATATTCTTAATTGACGCTGCAACTCCTTAGGCCAAGTCTTTGCCTCTCCCATCCCTTTCCTCTATCTATTTTCATCCCTTACTACTATTTGATGGCTTCGCATTTTCTCGTCTAAAATCGAGGCCTTCACGTTCACAGTTCTATTTTTATCCAAGTCGTTCGCTGAAGGAAATCGCTTTAATATAATTCCTGCATTTACTTCTTATTCTTCTTAGTTTTGATTAGCTTGATTAGCTTCTTCTTCCATCCATGTCCATCCTTAGCTATAATTTGAAACTTGGTATTCCCAGCGACTCCTCAGAATTTTTCACATTACTTCGGAATTTCCACGTTGATGTTCTCAATTGAGTTTGCCTTTAGAAGGGAAATTTCTTTGATTGTGAACGATTTGAAGGGAAACCCGCGAAAGACTTCTTTGTTTCTTCTTCTTTATTTACGATAATGAATCGTTTGGGAAAAAGCTGGCTTCTCCCTCTTCACTTTCCAAAAGTAAAAACTTCCTCTTTAAAAAGATCTCTTTGCATTTCTTTCCTTCTTAATATTCTTAATTGATCCTGCAACTCCTTTGGCCAAGTCCCATCCCTTTGCTCTATCCATTTTCATCCCTTACTTACTTCGCATTTTACTATTTGATGACTTCGCATTTTCCCGTTTAAAATCGCGGCCTTCGTCTGAAGGAAATCGCTTTAATATAATTTCTGCATTTACTTCTTATTCTTCTTAGTTTTGATTGATGATTGATTAGTTTCTTCTTCCATCCATGTCCATCCTTAGCTATAATTTGAAACTTGGTATTCCCAGCGACTCCTCAGAACCTTTCACATTAGTTCGGAATTTCCACGTTGATTTTCTTAATTGAGTTTGCCTTTAAAAGGGAAATTCTTTGATTGTGAACGATTGGAAGGGAAACCTGCGAAAGACTTCTTTGTTTCTTCTTCTTTTTTATTTATGATGATTAATCGCTTGGGAAAAACGTAACTTCTCCTGTTGGCTTTTTCCTCTTTCCTTCTCCATCCCTCTTCACTATTTACTAAATTCGAATTCCCAGCAATTTCAACTTTACAACTTGAGTCGCTTTGTATTATAACCAATCAGCAGTAAAACCTGTGGAGCTTCTTCCCGAGCCCGACCTTGATATTTCTTTTCGAGTTTTTCTTCTTTTTCTTGTTTTTGATCGGGTGTTCGCTTCGCCTAGCTTCTCCCTCTCTCCGTATCCATCATGTCATCTTTTAATGGACATTGTCTTTCTAGGAAAACCTTGGGATTTATTTTCTTCTTGTTCTTCATTAATAGTGTCTGGAGCTCATTTGAACCACAGGTTGCCAAGCGGGGAACACCCGAAAATTTCAGCGAGTGTCAAAATCCTCTTTCTATTTCCTTTTGCCTTTGGATTTCTTTTCTTGTCTTCATGTAGTTTAATTGAACCACCGTTGCTCAACGATTGAGAAATTTGCGAAAAGTTTAGGGCATGTTTTCGTCGACGAAAATAAAAAGTGAATAAGAAGAGGAAGAACTAAATTCGACACGAGCCCGACAAATTAGGGCAGTCAGTTACATACCCTTACCATCAATGGTAACAACGGTGAGTACCCCTGCCACGTCAGTGGTACCAAAGGAGGATACCCTTATCGTCAGTGGTACTTAAATACTTTGTAAACAGAAAAACAAAACCATCGTCTTTTGTTTCTTTTCTTAGTTTCTTGATTGTTTTTCTTCTCTTCGCCTGCGACGAAGGAACAGTTCGAAGGACTTGAATTAAATTAGTTTTAAGGCAGTGTTTTACTATTTTATTCTGTGCACTGCTCGTTTAAAACGTCCTCATTTTATTAAAAACAGACATGCCAGTTAGTCAGGCAACCAAACATACACATTTGGAAGGTCCACATAAAACTGCATGGGGTAGAACCGGCACCAAATCATTTTTTTAAATATTTCTGATACTCAAAGGTTTCTAACCAAAATATTACAGAGCATTCCAAAAGATAAGTTCCAGAAATGTTTTGATTCGTCATCGCCTTCCAGGCAGTGAGGTGACAGATCATTTTTTTTATTATTAATGTGAACTTGTTCTTGGTCGTACTCACATGCGCCCATGAACTCGATTAATAAGAACGATGCGCACATGTGAGTACGAGCAAGACGAAAATCACTTTAATAAGAAATATAAACACAATCACGAACAAAAAATAAACAAAACCCATAACGTAATGCTGACTTTACTACTGACGAATTCATAGCCCCGATGCTAACGAAGTAAACAACAAAATACAAAAAATTGGTGTCCGACGCGAAGGACACGAAAAGCACAAGAATCACTAATGGCACCAAACAATTTAAGTTCAACTTAACTTAAGAGTCACTTAGAATATGATTCACATAATGCTATATAACCTAAAAATGCCACGTTATAAACACTATAAATTTAAGCTCAGCTTAGGTGTTTGGTGCAAATGGCCATAAATCATTTGCCTCCAACGTAAGGGGCAAGAACATCACGTTACTACATAAATTGGCGCCAAGAACACCACGTCACTACATAAATTGGCGCCCAACGTGGGGCATGTTTGCGTTTGCTTATTGTTTTCAGCTTGCTTTCAATCGCACGATGAATTTACTAGAAAGAGCATTAAATTAACTTAAGTATCACCTAATTTTAGAACAACTAAACTCAAATTTCGATGAAGTTATGTCGAAGTTAAATAAGGAATAACGTGTTTTCTTTACAAAATTGAACACGAGCAGTTAATTTCGTGCTATTATTAAAGTTGTCGTGCCAGTTGAAATAATAACGGGGTAAATAAATTTCCTCAGGCGAGAGGTCAAAGTGCAACAAGGCCTCGTGTTGCATCTACATTACATTCAATTGCAGAAAATAAAGTTTTCTATTACATTTAAGGTTTCGTTAAATTTAATTCTTTTCACAGCTCCAGGTTTTAATATTCGATTAACCCATCTGGAAGTGGGTTAACCAAGATCGATGGTGGAGACAATTTTTTCAAGGCCTAAGAAGTGTCCGTTTTATTTCATAAAGCCTGAAAATAATAGAAATAAGTAAAGTGAACTCACCTTCTTTCTGTCTTCCGGTGGCACGCTGAGGTGAGATCGATTCTTGAATAAATCCATGACTTTAGTCATCGGGCTTCTGTTTGTCGAAGGTGCCATCCAAGTGTGGTAATACTGCGTATCCGATCCATCCCTGTACGGGTGGGCCGAACCATCCCTTGGGGCTTTCGGTTTTGCGTGAATCAATCCGGTGTGCTGAAATCAAATCAATAAATGAATACCCTCTGTAACTCTCCCAACCCAAAACTCTTTCTACCAGTGGGTGTAAGGGTGCGGGTCACGAAATAACTTACCACCATAGCATTTTTCATAGTCGCCATAATCGCTAGTCCCTTCTTCTTGCCCGCGTCCGAATGCGATCTCGATCTAATAGCATCGAGCATACCGGGTTTCTTGGGGCTTTGGACGTCCTCGACGGATTTTCGTCTTTCGGCGGAGCTCGACCTGGAGGCCGAGCCGCTTCGGCTGCCGTGCTTATCTTTCTTCTTGTCTTTCTGCTTCGACTCGGACTTGGATTCATGTTTGGACTTGGAGTCGTGCTTCGACTTGTCTTTGTTCTTGTGCTTCTCCTTCTCTTTCGCGTGTTTCGAGTCCGATTTCGAGCCCCAGGTACCAGAGCGCGGCCGAGATAGGCTCGGTTCGATGTCATCGGATGTTATTGTCGGCAAAGGTTGAGATCCCAATTCCTGCAACAAAACAACTTCATAAAGCCTTTTTTTTTAATCAACGGCTTTAATTGATTTAATCAATCCATTAATTGATTGATTAATTTTCGTAATTGATTTATTGCTACGGTGATTGCCAGGACATCTGGTAGATGGCCTTTCAAAAGCTTATTCGCACCTTGAACTGTTCCGTGCTGTTCTGAAGGGAATTATACAAGTTCTTTTCGTTCAATGGTCAATCGCTACTTTGAATTGGGTGAAGACCAAACTGCTCCAACACCTCGTAAAAGGAACCGGACGATTGCCTAAAGCGTTTTGCTCCAGTCGGCAAAATTTGTCACTTGTGACATCTGTCAAATTGACAGAAGAAATTTAAATTTTGAAATCTTCATTTGGTGTAACCCACTTTACCTTCCTCTTCACCGACCTTAGCATGAAAGCGAAGCTAATCGGCAACCGCAGCCTTTACTTGGCCATCCAGCGATAAGGGATTGTTCAACATCATAAACATTTGTTTAAAACAAAAAAAAACAAATAAGCAATGCAATTCATCGGAAGTAAGATTGAATGTAGAAAAAAATAAACAATAAAAAAATAATTCAATAACTTCCGGTTGGAACCGCGTCATGACTGCTTCTACTGCCGACGTTTCGTTCTCTATTGCAGAAGAACTTCCTCAGGGCTGCTGCTGGCGATGTTGCTCATGCTTCTCGTTAATCGATGAGAAGTCTCATTAACTACTGCTTCTCGTTAGTCGATGAGACTGTGTCATCAACTAATGAGAAGCAGCAGCAACGCCACCAGCAACAGCAATACCACCAGCAGCAGCAACACCACCAGCAGCAGTTAACACCGCCTGCCAGTAGTCCTGAGAAAGTTCTTCTGCAATGAAGAACGAAACGTCGGCAGAAGAGGCAGTCGTGGCGCAGTTCCAACCGGAAGCCTCTTCAATCATAGACAACGGCCGCGGGAGCCTTCAAATTATAATAAAAAAATAATAAAATGAATCGAAAAGATGAGGGTCATTGAAGTGATTTTCTCTTCGACTTTCATTTGCTACCTTTATAGCATCGATTCTCTCAATTTTCTTTTGTTTTGTTCGTCTTCCGTTAATGTGTACCTATTTGCTTTTCCTTTTTTTTTTAATGTTAACATTAAATTCCTGCCTTTTCTAGCAAACGTCTGGAACCTTCTAGAGTTCGACTTGAAAGTCACTGGAATAGTCGAGAATGTAGATGACGTGGCCGTTTCTGACATAACTTTTTTTATCGTACAGTTGATGCTCATTTTTTGTTGGACAACACACATTCCTTTGTTAAAAAAAAAAACAAAAACAAAACAAAATCAAATTCAAGTGCCTTTCGTGTCGATCTTCATTTGTACTTTCTGCCACTTTTATGTCAATTGACTCCCAATTGTCTTTCGTTTTTATTGCTTTCTCCATTTTTGTTTTGTTTTGTTTTTTTACTTTCGGTTTTTAAATATATCCTTTTTAATTATTTTCGCACTTCTTTAATTTTTGTTTGTTTCTCGTCTCGAAGTTTTCATTTTGAGAACAAATTCGTGATTGAAACGAAAATCGAATAATCGTGATTATACCGCCGTAGTTATACAGGGTGACTGAAATAATACCCGACAAAATAAAACCAGTAAAAAAATTAATGTGAATGAATTAAGAATTTGCTCGAAAATCATGCTGTGACAACTCCTTTTGTGATAACCCGAATCCACTGCCAGTTCTTATTGCGTGACGTAGGTATCAACTGGTCCCGAAGAGTAAAATCGATATTTTTAGGCAAATCAGTAGGTATTCTCTAGAAAGTGGAGTTAATTATTTTGTGAAAAAAAAAATTTGAAATCGCCAACACAATAACCGGTACTTTGAAGCAGGAAGTCTAAAAAGTTGGACGTTTTTATTTTTGATGCGAATCCAGTCCTGCCAGCACTGAAAAATCACTAAAATTTGATTTCGTCGTGAAACTATCGTCTTTCGTTGTTGTTTTCCTCCAACTTATGAAAAAAGTCGTCTTCTTATTTTTAATCTTACTACGAGATAAGAGGTTGAAATTGTCGTCTTTTGTTTTTCGTCTTTTTGCAGAAAAAGTCGAAGTTGTGAAAACGATCGCTTCTGTTTTTATCTTTTGATAAAGAAAATCGTCTTACTTTTGATTTTTTTTGTCTCGCTATGAAATAAAACGATCGTCTTTTATTTTGCTTGCTTATGATTTTTTTGTTATTTTTTATTTTTTACTTTTGCTTTCGATGAAGAAATGCGAAAGTCGAAAGTTTTCTTATAAACATTCGATGATAGTCTTTTCATTTTCTTCTCCTTTCGGATGAACTGACGAAATGTTCGTCAGTTACACACTCGATCGTCTTTTGTTTTCATTTTTTTTTCTCCTTTTTGATCGACTTTCGCCGGATCTTCTGCAAAAAGAAGAATAATAATTATGCGAACTAAATTCCTCGTAATTGCTTCGTTTTTCTTCTTACGAAGTAAATTATTGGATTGAGTTGTGAGACCGATCGTCTTTTTGTTTTAGAAAGTCGTCTTTTTGTTTTGGAAAGTCGTCTTCTTTTTGTTTGTCATCGTCTCATTATGTGTTGTGCAGTAAATGATTGAAATTCATCCTGAAACGATCGTCTTTCGTTTTCGTCGGTTTGTTTGGTGAAGAAAAGAGCAGAAATTTTTTTGTGTTTCCGTCGTGTTTGTTTTGTGAAGAATAGAGTTCGAAATTGTCGCGAAACCGATTGTCTTTTGTTTCAGTCCTGTTTGTTTCATGAAGTAAACAATCGAAATTGTCGTGAAGCCGATCGTCATTTTTTTAAATTTATTTTTGTTTTCGATGAAGAAATGAAAGTCAACAGTTTGTCCAATATAAAATCGGTCGTCTTTTGTTTTCATTTCTTTTTTCTTTGTGATCTTCTGCAAAAAGAAGAATAATAATTGTGCGCACCAAATTCGTCGTAATTTGATTGTTTTTCTTTTTCGAAGTAAAATATTGGATTGAGTTGTGAGATCGATCGTCTTTTTGTTTTAGAAAGCCGTCTTGTTTTTGTTTGTCATCGTCCTTTTATGTGTTGTGCAGTAAATGGTTGAAATTCATCCTGAAACGATCTTTTGTTTTCGTCGGTTTGTTTGGT
This sequence comes from Serrognathus titanus, assembly GCA_039766575.1. Lineage (NCBI taxonomy): Eukaryota > Metazoa > Arthropoda > Insecta > Coleoptera > Lucanidae > Serrognathus > Serrognathus titanus. The sequence goes on from CM077914.1 coordinate 62,378,731, forward strand.
GAAGAGCCGAAATTTTTTTTTGTTTCCGTTGTGTTTGTTTTGTGAAGGAAAAAGTTCGAAATTGTCGCGAAACCGATTGTCTTTTGTTTCAATCGCGTTTGTTTCATAAAGAAAACAGTCGAAGTTGTCGTGAAGCCGATCGTCATTTTCTTAATTTTATTTTTGTTTTCGATGAAGAAATAAAAGTCAACAGTTTGTCAGTATAAAATCGATCGTCTTTTGTTTTCATTTCTTTTTTCTTTGCAATCGACTTTCGCCAGTTCTTCTGCAAAAAGATAATAATAATTATGCGAACCAAATTCGTCGTAGTTTCTTTGTTTTTCTTTTAATGAAGAAAAATATTGGATTGAGTTGGGAGTCCGATCGTCTTTTTGTTTTAGAAAGTCACTTTGTTTTTGTTTATCGTCTCACTAGGTGTACCAAACGAGTGAAATTCATCTTGAAACGTTCGTCTTTTGTTTTCGTCGTGTTTGCTTTGCGAAGAAAAGAGTCGAAATTGTCGTGAAGCCGATCGTCATTTTCTTAATTTTATTTTTGTTTTCGGCGAAAGAACGAAAGTCAACAGTTTGTCAGTATAAAATCGGTCGTCTTTTGTTTTCTTTTCTGTTTTCTTTGTGATCGATTTTCGCTAGTTCTTCTGCAAAAAGAAAATATAATTATGCGAACCATATTCGTTGTAATTTCTTTGCTTTTGTTTTTATGAAAAAAAAATATTGGATTGAGTTGGGAGTCCGATCGTCTTTTTGTTTTAGAAAATTGTCTTGTTTTTGTTTATCGTCTCACTAGATGTAGTAAACAAGTGAAAGTCATCTCGTCTTTTATTTTCGTCGTGTTTGCTTTACGAAGAAAAGAGTCGAAATTGTCGTGAAACCGAACGTCATTTTTTTAATTTTAATTTTGTTTTCGATAAAGGAACGAAAGTCAACAGTTTGTCAATATAAAATCGGCCGTCTTTTGTTTTCATTTTTTTTTCGCTAGTTCTACAAAATGAAAATAGTATATAAATATGCGGACCAAACCAAATTCGTCGTTATTTCTTTGTTTTTCTTTTTATGAAGAAAATACTATAGAATTGAGCTGCGAGACCGATCGTCTTTTTGTTTTAGAAAGTCGTCTTGTTTCTGTTCGTCGTCACGCTGTGCACTGTAAACAGTTGCTATTCATCTTGAAACGATCGCCTTTTGTTTTCGTCATGTTTGTTTTATGAAGAAAAGAGAGATAGTAATGATAATTATCATTTTTATTTTTTGTTTTGGATTGACTTTCGCCGTAATTTTGATTAGCCTGTTTTCCGATCATCTTTCGGTTATGTTTTTCTTTTTCTTTTGCTTTCGACGGAGAAATTAAAATCAAAACTTCTCAATTGTCGCTTGTTTCCTACGTTTTCTTTTCTTTTCGTCAGAAGCGATCGAAAGAAGAAATAAAAAGGAGACAGTTCAATAATCGATGTATTTTATTCACCTTAGTTTAAGAAAGAAAAAAAAACACAAGATAGTTTCTTGTTTTCTTTTGAATCTGAGACATAAACCTCAGCACAGGTTCAAACCCGGCACGTGAGGCTACATTTAGCCGTTCCTATATTTTGACGTGTGTATGCGTCTCAATAAACACGTGTGCATACAAAGTTGCCTAACTAGCCGCAAAACTGATTAAGTTCGACATTCCAGAAGTCTTGTGACGGTTTTAATTAGTTGATAACATTCGCAAAAGCGGAATTTCATAAATAGCCACAGATGGCTGGCCGACCGCAAACACCGTGCAATTACGTTAATTTCCATCAATTTCGAACGCAGAGGCTATTAAATTCAAGGATGTCATTATCAATGTTTTTCAATGTACTCATTTTTGCAGAATAAATGCAATCATCACATGTTCTCTGTGCAGGTTTCATTTAACGTCACACAGCAACGATTAGAACGAAAGCAATTTTAGCTAAGGCTTTCGATTGGAATTACTATTAAAGGGGGTCCTACATATAAGAGATAAATTACAAAAAAATAATGTATTTTGGTAAATAATTAATGACGGAGCAATGAATAATGAATAGTTATAATCGCACTATAAAAACGAGTGGATTCACATTCTCGTTTTCATGTCGTTTATAAGTTTTATGATATTACCAGGCACAATCTCCACTCTTCAGATCGTCTGAGGGCCTTACTCTTTGCAGGGCTTAATGATTAGTTAAAAATTTACGTAGGGAATCGCGTTACTGTTCAGAACACTGCGAATGCATACAGGTTTTAAGGATTCAATTCAAACTGAAGCTTACGTTAGGGAATTTATTTGTTCAGAATAAGTTCGCGACAATTTTACTTCGGTCTGCCCTACATTGACCCTCCCTATCGCCAGACTTAAATCCTGTAAGTAGAAGAAGACTTTTAAGCAAGAATTTCGTAAGCTCAACTTTTATATGGGGGCCATTTTAAACAACGAAGTTTGAGGTGCATCAAATTCACGTTCCACGTCCGTTTCGTCTGTTTTGGAATACCTTTTGGCATTAATCTAATAATTCGTAATTAATACTAAACTGTTGTTACAAATAGTTTTAAATACCTTCGTGTTGCGGTGCGCGGAGAAAAACGAGCCCTCCTGCACGCAGTCGTCCAAATTTTTCAGAAAATTAACAGCGTTGAACATTTTCGTTGTTTTAATTGAGGAAAGGGCACTAAACACATCTACTAACGAATTACGTTTGCACTACAATGCATGCAGTTTTTTTTTTCGGGTAAGGGACGGCATGTCCCTTTGAAGAGTTTACCCCTCGGAAGGGGTGCGTTGTACGCGAAGTACGTGTACACACTGACATCATATAGCGTCAGGGCGCCTAGGAGACGCTGTTTGTACTAGCATGGGTGAAAACGTTTGGCTTCCCTTGCCCATCAATGACTTCCTGGGATGAAGAATCTTTACCTGCTAGTCTACCCTATACGGAACCGATAGAGTTTTCTAGAAATTTTGCACGTAACTATGCAGGTCCATTTTGCTATTGATTTATCATAAAATCATTATCCTGGCGCCTGGAGTACGTGGAATGGTTGTTTCAAAATTAACGCCTGGTATTTCCCCCAAAAGAAAAAAAAATGAACATAAAATATTGCTAAAATATATAATAGTTTTGATGGACTTAATAAATAGTTGATTTCTAAAGGATTTGGACCACTAGAAATAAGGAATAGATTTTATGGTGTCAAAAATTGCTTTTTATTATTTTTCACTTTTATCGTTTCATAGTAATGCTGGTCTAAGTACAACTAAGAGTAACTATTGTAAAGTATTGAGGGCAAATGAAGTACGAAAGCAATTTACCAAAAAAAGAAACATAATAAATGCTCAGCGCATAGACAAGTATCTAGGTCAAGAAAACTACAATGCATTGACCTTTTGAAATCTATCTAACGTTTCATTTTGGTTGTTGTCATCGTATCGTACTCACAATGAATATTCGCCCTTGCTTGATTTGCATTACAATGCACAAATAGTTGTTTTAAAAATAAACCACATAACATTAACAACTGTAAAGTAAACCACATGACAGTAAAAACTGTAAAATAAACCACATGACAGTGAAAACTGTACTTCTTATTAAGATAAAATTGAAAAAATACGAACTGTTTAAATTAGATTTCTTAATTAATCTAATTCAATCTTGTGCAAAGGAAGAAAGTAGTTTGTAAAAAAAGAAACGAAATCAAAGACGATGAAACGCAAAGAGAGACGATAAAACAAATGCAACGTCGACTATTGAAAATCAACAGACAATAGAACGAAGAATATTGCCATGACGAACAAGAAAAGCCCAAAGACGAAAAAAACAACAAAAAGAAGTCGTCAAGGACATATGAAAAGAAAGAGATACAAGAGAAACTAAAAATGAAGTGAATACGAAACAAAAGAAGGTCGACAATTCTCTCTGGCAGTGATGAACGAAAGAAATAAATGAAAAATCCACGATTGAACAAAAGAAGAAATACAACAAATCGAAATGGAAGAAACAAATGAAACGCAAAGAGGTACAAAAGAAAAACAAATGCAATATCAAAGATTGAAAATTAACAAACAGCAGAACGAAAGAACAAGAAAAACGCAAAGATGGAAAAAACGCGATCAACAGGAAGTGGAAATACGAAAAATTAAATCTAAACGGAAGAAACAGAAGAGAGCAAAAATAAACGACTAACGAGAATTGAGGTGAATAAAAAACAAAAGAGGATCGATAGTGAATGCGACGCATAGATGAAAAAAAAAAAGAAACCGAAGAAAGAAATTGAAAAAAAGTCGAAATGATAGAAGCAAAAAATTAAAGACGATGAAACGCACAGAGGAACAAGAAACAACAAAAGATACTAATCTTGTTCTTTGTTTTTTTATTGTTTGTTTTCTTTGTCAGTTGATAGTCTTTTGATTTTCATCGCGGAGGAAATCTTCTTTTATTGTTGTTTTCGTCTCAATTCTTGGCATTTTGTTGCAATTCTTTTTCAATGAATACACGGTTTTCTTTTGTTTTCTATTTCTCCAAACACTCTCGTCGATCTTCTTTTGTTTGTCCTATCGTTTTCTTTTTCTCATACACTCTCGTCCATATTCTTTCGTTTGTTTCATCATTTTCTATTTCTCTTTCATAGATCTTCTTTTGTTTGTTTTATCGTTTTATCGTTCTATTTCTCAAACACTCCCGTCGATCTTCCTTGTTTGTTTTATCGTTTTCTATTTCGCAAACACTCTCATCCATCTTCTTTTGTTTTTTTATTGTTTTCTGTTTCTCTCTCGTCGATTTTCTGTTGTTTGTTTTGTCGGTTTCTAATTCTCAAATATTTTCGTCGACCTTCTTTTGTTTTATCGACGGGAGTGTTTGAGATATATCTCAAACACTTTTCTTTTGTTTCTATTTCGCTCTCGTCTTTTGTTTGATTTATGGTTTTCTATTTCGCTCTCGTCGGTCTTCTTTTGTTTCTTTTATAGTTTTCCATTTCTCAAACACTCTCGTCGATCTTCTTTTGTTTTTTTATTGTTTTCTGTTTCTCTCTCGTCGATTTTCTATTGTTTGTTTTATCGGTTTCTAATTCTCAAATATTTTCGTCGATCTTCTTTTGTTTTATCGACGGGAGTGTTTGAGATATATCTCAAATGCTCCCGTCGATTTTCATTTGTTTCTATTTCGCTCTAGTCTTTTGTTTGTTTTATGGTTTTCTATTTCGCTCTCGTCGATCTTCTTTTGTTTATTGTATGGTTTTCTATTTCGCTCTCGTCGGTCTTCTTTTGTTTGTTTTATAGTTACCTATTTCACAAACACTCTCATCGATCTTTTTTTGTTTTATATTTCTCTCTCGTCGATTTTCTTTTGTTTGTTTTGTTTCGTTTTCTATTTCTCAAACGTTTCCGTCAACCTTCTCTTGTTTGTTTTAACGTTTTCTATTTCTCTCTCGTTGATCTTCTTTTGTTCGTTTTCTCGTCTTCTATTTCGCTCTCGTCTTTTGTTTGTTTTATGGTTTTCTATTTCGCTCGCTTCGATGTTCTTTTGTTTGTTTTATGGTTTCCTACTTCACTCTCGTCGATTTTCTTTAGTTTGTTTTTATCTTTTTCTGTTTCGTTCTCGTCTTTTGTTTGTTTTATGGTTTTCTATTTCGCTTTCGACGATCTTTTTTTATTTGTTTTATCGTTTTCTATTTCTCAAACACTCTTTTGTTTGTTTTATCATTTTCTATTTCTTAAACGCTTCCGTTAACCTTCTTTTGTTTGTTTTATCATTGGCTATTTCTCTGTCGTCGATCTTCTTTTGTTTGTTTTATGGTATTCTACTTTGCTCGCGTCGATCTTCTTGTCTTTGTTTTATAGTTTTCTATTTGTCAAACACTCCCGTCGATCTCCTTTTGTTTGTTTTGTCGTTTTGTATTACGCTCTCGTCTTTTGTTTGTTTTATGGTTTTCTATTTCGCTCTCGACGATCTTCTTTTGTCTGTTTTATCGTTTTCCATTTCACTCTCGTCCTTTGTTTGTTTTATGGTTTTCTATTTCGGACACTCGATCTTCTTTTGTTTGCTTTATCGTTTTCTATTTCTCTCTTGTCGATCTTCTATTATTTGTTTTATAGTTTTCTATGTATTTCTCAAACATCTCTTGTTTGTTTCATCGTTTTCTATTTTTCAAACAGCTTTTTGATTCTTTTATCATTTTCTATTTTTCGAACACTCTTTTGTTTTACAGTTTCCTATTTCTGAAACACTTCACTCTCGTCGATCTCCTTTTGTTTTATCGTTTTCTACTTCTCGTCAATCTTCTTTGGTTTGTTTTATCGTTTTTTATTTCTCAAACTCGTCGATCTTCTTTTGTTTGTTTTGTCGTTTCCTATTTCACAAACAGTCTCGCCGATCTTCTTTTGTTTGTTTTATCGTTTTCTATTTATTGAACACCCTCGTCGATGTTTCCTCCATTTTTTTTTCTTTTACAGGAATTTACCAAACACTTGCTTTTTTTAGACAAATAACAAAGGTTAATCTCCTTCAAATCAGTTTGTATCTTGACAAGTTTGAAATGTCTTAACCCCACTTCCTAATGACCTTCAAAATCAACGCCTCCTCTCATCTTACATCAGTGACAATTTAATGGTTTTTTTTTAATCACTTGTAGTAGTTTTATAATTAGCACATCTCTTATCATAGTTCTTGTTTTTCTCTCAAGTTTTTTTTTACTCATCTTATCATCTGAGCTCATCATGGTCTTCGTCTTCTTCTTGCCAGTAGGAAAAAGCTTTCTGCTTAAAAATTGCTTGCTTTCTAATAAATCCTTTCAACTATTTTGCACTTTCAAAACTTGAGGAAAGAAAAAAAAACAACTGACGTAGTAATATCAACGAAGCATTCATGTTTTACTTGGATAACAGTGTTTTTACACTGCGATTGGAATGTCTTCGACCAATCGGTTGTAACTTAGCGAAACCGATCACTCCTATTAATAACTTTTCAAACCACGATAAAGATTAGTATTACTGAATTACAACATAATACACGCAACACCAACAAGATTATATTCACTTTTTAAAATCGCCAGGACTTTGTTTGTTTAAAAAACAAAGGCACTTTTCTCATTTATCGATCACGCTCTGCAAATCCGGTTCTCTTTCGCGCATTGTTTTTCTCTCTTGGCTAAACGGTTCCCATAAAAACAACGACCTCTCAATCAACGAAAGAAGAAGAAAAACAAAACAAAAGACGATCGACTGGCTGTATATGAAAGGAAGGAGAATTTTGGATTTTCGTTGCTTTCTCAAAAGAACGACAGAGAACGTTGCCTCAAGAACCGAAACGAAAGGCGATCGATTTTAAAACGAATTTCCATTTTTCTCACTTCCGAAAGGAAAACGCAAAAAGACAGAAACAAAAGACGATCGACTGCGTGCATATTAAAAAGGAGGAAGTTTTCGGTTCTCGTCACTTCTTTAAGGGAACTTAAAAGTCGATCGTCTTTTATTTTCTGTTATAACTTTGCGGAAAAACTATTCTACTCTTTTATGGTTTCAAAAATCAAAAACAAAACACCATCATCGAATTTACAACAACCGCTGTCGACTTCCCTTATCGCCCAAAAGGACGACAAAAAAGACAGAAACAAAAGACGAATTCTATTCGTTCGTTGGCTCAAGGACAAAAGGCGGTCGATTTTAAAACGAATTTCCGTTTTTCTCATTGCCCCCCCCCAAAAAAAAAAAAACACAAACAAAAGACTGTGCTGTGCGCATGTCAAAGGGAAGAGAATTTTCGATTCTCTTTACTTCCTAGTGGGAACAACAGGAAGTAAATAAAAAGCGATCGTCTTTTGTTTTCTGTTCAAATTTTTTAGAAAAATGCTTCATTGCCTCAAAAACAAAATACGATCAATTTGGACTTCTCTCCTCGCCAAAGGGAAGGACAAAAAAGAAACCAAAGACAGTCGACTGACTATATACGAATGAAATACAAGAGAATTTTGGATTCTCCCGATCGTCTTTTATTATCCGCAATTATTTTCCCAAAAATTGTCAAAAAAACGACGTGTTCGTAAGATATTATTATTTTTTTTAAGAATTCTCTTCGCTTATAGTTTCAAAAACGAAAACAAATGACTTCACGGCGAATTTCGATTTTTCTCGTTGCCGAAAGGAGGACAACAAAGAAAAAAGACCAAAAACAAAAGACGATCGACGATATGCACGCGAAAGAGAAGGGAACGAGAAGAAGAAAAAGAAAACAAAAGACGATCGATTGGATGCATATGAAAGGAAAGAGAATTTTCGATTTTCGTTGCTTAAGAGAACAAAAGACGAATAGAAATCGATCGCCTTTTATTTTCGCTAATTTATTTTTGCCAAAAATTACGCCCTCGTAAAAGATTGTTATTTTTTTAAGGAGTTTTGTTGATTCGTTGTTTTAAAAACGAAAACAAACGACGATCGATTTCACGGTGAATTTCGATTTTTCTCGTCGCCCAAAGGAGGACAACAAAGAAAAAGACCAAAAAACAAAAGACGATCGACGATATGCACGCGAAACAGAAGAGAACGAGAAGAAGAAAAAGAAAACAAAAGACGATCGACTGGATGCGTACGAAAGGAAAGAGAATTTTCGATTTTCGTCACTTAAGAGAACAAAAGACGAATAAAAATCGATCGTCTTTTATTTTCGCTAGTTTTATTTTTGCCAAAAATGACGTCCTCGTAAAATATTTTTTAAGGAGTTCTGTTGATTCGTTGAAAACAAAAGACGATCGATTTCACGGTGAATTTCGATTTTTCTCGTTGCCGAATCCAAGAGTGTCGATCGCCTTTTGAAAAACAACAAACGAAGTAGAATTCCTTAAAAAGTAACACTTTACATTTTTTTGGGCACATTTCCGAAGATAGTTGTTACAGAAAACAAAAGTCGATCGTCTTTTGTTTTCTGTAACAACTATCTTCGGAAATGTGCCCAAAAAAATGTAAAGTGTTACTTTTTAAGGAATTCTACTTCGTTTGTTGTTTTTCAAAAGGCGATCGACACTCTTGGATTCCGAAATACGTTGTTTGACGTCGTGAAGTTCATGGCATTGAATTTATTTTAAAAACGGATTTAAGTAACAATACTTCAAATATTTCACAGTTCTGCTCTATCATTTAGCGTCGAAGTTTCTGGATATGTGGATGGTATGGGGATGGTCTACCCACTTGTAACACAACAGAGACAGAGTTTTTGAAACAGAAATGAGAAATGAGCATTAGACCTAAGATGACGCGATGTTGTGATATCACAGAGTGTTTTTTAATCACATCAGCTTTTCAGCACTTTAATTGATTAAAACGAACGTGTCCACAACAATGACATAACTACGTACCAACAATGCAAAATTGATCCGAACGTAATTAATTTCTCTCGTCATGAATTTTTATGCGCAGATAAGAGAGTGTTTTGATAAAATAACGGGGCGATTTATTTTTATCCACTACTTTTTATTTTCAAGTTCATGCTCCCCCCCACAATACGTAGTCGTAAAAAATTCGGAGCTCTTAGTTTAAAAGGATGTCGAAGGTAGTTACATTTTTTATTTAATAAATAATTACATGTTACGTATTTATGTAAAACGGCTCGAGAATATAACAGTGGCCTTGGGACAAGAAAGTTTACCAAAAAAATCGTAGGAGGAACGGGAAGGAAAAGTCGCCTTAGGCCCGAGAGTCATCGGACTTAAGAGTCCCGATTAATCATCGTAATCGGGGCTAAGATGACTTAAAGTGTTTAGATAAAAACGTGTCGTTTTCTTGTGGTAAGGGTCCGTACCGCCACTGGGGGGGGGTGGCGTTAGTATCACTAATAAGAGGCAATTACCTACCTTTTTCAACTCCTCTGTGTTTCTCCTAATCCAAATGTCTTCATCGCTGCCGACGTCCAAAGTAGACGAACTAGAAGTCTGACTCCTCATCTCAATCAAAGAGGAATCAAAAAATTTACTATCATAATGTGGGGTCCTGTTAAAAATGGAATGCACGTGCGGCTTTCTCGGATCCGAAGGCGGAAAATTCACCGTATTAGACTGCACGTATTTCCTTCGATTCGCAAACGTCCTGGCCGCCTCCGAGGGCTGCTTCTTCTTTTCCTCCTCCTCCACCTCAGGCTGCGGTTTCGTTTTCGTAATAATAAACTTATGCGTGGGTCCTGTGACCGTATCGATTACCGAAGTCTTGGAACCGCTGGACGATTCCGAAAGGCTCTTATCGCTACCGGAAATGGTCGCTAGTTCGCTTGAGTGCCCTTTTTCCTCTTCCTCGTCCTCTTCGCGGCACTGCGACAGCCTGCGCGAGTTAATCGCCGTCCTCGAGGGCAAACTGGTGAGGTGGTTTTGAAAGTAGTGCTGGAAGAAGCTGCCGTTCTCGTCCATGTCGTCGCCCTGCGACTGCAGCATGTCTTTCAGCGCGGCCAGCGAGGAGGAAGTGCTTTGCTTTATGTTAGTGACGAGGTCGGGTTCGATGTCGCTATCGTCGGATACCTCCACGGAAGCCGCCGACTTTTTCTCTCTGGAAGAAGTATCTTTAACGTCGTCAAGCCTTTTTGTCTTAACGGAAACTTTCGTGTCCATCTGCAGAAACGCATTTAAAAACAACACAGGTGATGGGGGGTGATTCGGGTAACGCAGACCATTTGTCTAATGCAGTAATTGAGGTTATTTTCACGAGCGTTTGGAAACAAACATTGATGAGATGATGACGCAGGAAACGAAGCGAATTACCTACACGCAGAGGCATTGGTATGGTAATGCTCGAAAAGATATAAAGCAATCGCTCTACTTTTGCAAAGGCGAACATAAACGAACGCCTTTTTACTTTAGAGTCTTTGGACTTCGGAGGAAAAGAAGGACGAGGGGGTTTTATGATATTGTGAGTGTTACCTTGAGCCTGCCTGTGCGTATGGGCTGCCCATTGGCATTCGCTAATTACGTAAGAGACGGGCTTGGCTTTTAATAACTAACAACCTTGAACTTGGGAACATAATACACAGTTACATGCAACGTATGCACATTAAAAACAATTGATTAATGTGCGGGTGTACATCAAGTGCTTACCAACTAAACGACGTGTCAGCGTGAGTCAAATAACAAGGAGTGCCGCTTAAATTTATTGTGACATCACACATTGAAAGTAATTAGATATTAAATATTAAAAAACCTCGAGTGTTGAGAGGATTATTGCTACAATCTCATACAATGTAATTTATTGTAGTGGATATATACCGAATGTTTCAAAATAAAAAAAATTACTGTGAAAGCTTACGTTGATTCGCTATGCCTCGTTTTACTTTGTAGATTGAAAGGAGTGACAGATTAGCGCGTACAAATCCAAAAGAATTTGAAACAGGCTGTATATGAAAAGCGTACATCAAAATCCGGCGATTAATAAACCCGAATTAATAAGTATTATATGATAAATGAAGGAATGCATTTTCTGCGGTTTTGAAATCGCCGTGTGTTTGTTTAAACAAATTTATCATGCGCCAGGCGCAAAACTAAGATCAAACACGTGCGGTATCACTGGCGGAGGTCGTCGAAATTTTCCACGAATCCGTTTTTCACAAGTGCATACAATGCAGTTGTTTATTTGTATGGTCTTTGTGACATACAACAGAGTAAGTCATCTCGTGCACACGTAGTAACTTAGCAACCGTACGAAGTTGATTAAATACCAGGCCAATTACACTTTGGCCGTTGCGTTGGTTGGTTTAAAAAATTCTTTAGATAAATTTATCATCGCTTTTGCTTTCGCAAGCAATATTAAAAAGTATATAACACAAATTCCTATCCGTATCAGACTAAGAAAATGAAGCAACATCATGTGCACATACCGCCTGTTTCGTTGAAACTTGAAAAACAGTTGTATTATGATAAAACGAAATACGATCACTATGTCTATTTCGCTGTATATTTTATAAGGTTCATGTAAAAAGCAAGCAAAATATTTTGTTTATTTTAACAATCGTCACCGCTACTCTGTTACGTAGATATCAACGTGACATTGCATGACGTTTGTCAATCTGACGCGTCTTAATATCCGTCATTTTGACGTTTGTCACTGTGACGTGACATTGTTTATCGCTAAGCAACGTGTGAGCCCTCTTACAATAAACGATGCTAATTGTTTGCATTTCGATAGCATTCCTGTTATTCTTCTTCTGAAGATGGATTAAACAATAAATAGTAATAATATTTGAAACTCGAAGTAAAAAAAAGATACATAAATCAAAGGAAAGGAAACTGTAAGGTACATCGATGTATTAAAATAAAAAATAAAAATATATATACAGGTTTACGTAAATGAACGAACAAAAACGAACCACAGAATTAAATGAACGCAAAACATTCACCTTGCGGAGAATGTCTGAAGTAGGAACGAAGGAAAGAGGAAAAGTTCATTTCAAATTTGGCGCCGCAGAACTCGTAGTTCGACAATATTTACATAGATGGCGTTGGCGATCACGATTATTTCCAAACTCCTTAGTAAACAGAGTAGAGAGATATTTGAAACTGAAAATTGAATCTAGCCGTACTTGAGGTTATGAAAACTGAAAAAAAAAAAACTCAACTTCAAGCATTTCTGAAATTTCGAATTTCGTCTTCAAAAATTTTTTATTACATTTATAGCCCGACAAGGTTTTCGTAGATGGCGCCACACGTCCATAGTTCATTTCAAAATTAGCGCCGAAGAAATCGCAGTTCGACAAAATTTACCTAGAAGGCGCTGTTTTTGTATTTTTGAACGCTTTGCTCCCAAAAATTTTTGTTTACATTCGTAGTCTGACAAGGTTTACCTAGATGGCGCTGTCTTTGTATTTTTGAACGCTTTGCTCCCAAAAATCTTTGTTTACATTCGTAGCCTGACAAGGCTTACCTAGATGGCGCTCCACGACTTCGATGTTGCTTTTTTCTTCCCGCCCAAGATACAGAACGAAAACCAAGAGAAGGTCCCCGATTTTCACCGGACTCAGAATTATTGAAGTAGGTACGAATGAAGTAAAGAAAAAAGCTCAAAATTAGCGCCGAAAATTCGTGGTTCGATAAAACGTACATAGATGGCGCTGATTTCATATTTGAAACTTTGCCCCCCAAAAATATATGTTTGCATAGTCCGACAAGATTTACATAGATGGCGCCTAACGACTTCGATGTTGCTTCTTTTTTCTTCCCAAAATATAGAACGAAAACAAGAAATCATCGGCCCTCACCTGACGGAGAATTATTGAAGTACGAATGAAAATTAGCGCCGAAAAAAATTGCAGTTCCACAAAATGTGCTTAGATGCCGTTGTTTTCGTATTTCTGAACGCTTTTCAATACTTTTGACATTTCAAACTTTACTCCAAGATTTATATTTATGTTCGTAGTCCGACAAGGTTTACATAGAGGGCGCCAAACGATTTCGATATTGTTTTTTTCCCCCGTCTCAGAAGACAGGCGAAGATCCCCGATTTTCACCAGACGCAGAATTATTGAATTGCGAATGAAGTAAAGAGGAGAAGTTCATTTCAAAATTAGCGCCGAAAAAGATCGTGATTCGACCAAATTTACCTAGACGGCGCTGTCTTCGTATTTCAATATTTTTTTACTTTTGGAATTTTACCTCCAAAAATGTACGTTTACGTTCATAGTCCGACAAGATTTGTATAGATGGCGCCACACGTCTTCGATGTTGCTTTTCTTTCGTCCCAAAATACAGAACGTAAACGAAAGAAGATTCCCGATTCGCACCTGACGAAGAACTACGAACGAAGTAACGAGGAAAAATTTCTTTTCAAAATTAACGCCGAAAGGAATCGTGGATCGACAAAGATGGCGCTGTTTTCTATTTCTGAACTCTTTTTTTTTCAGAATTTTTGACATTTCAAACTTTGCCCCCAATAATTTTTGTTTTGGTTTGTAATCCGACAAGACTTTCGTAAATAAAAAATGAATCTAGCTGTACTTGAGATTTTGAAAACTTAAAAAAAAAGAAATCGACTTTACAGTAACTTCAAGTATTTTTGACATTTCAAATTTTATCCCCAAAAATTTTTGCTTACATTTGTGGTCCGACAAGATTTACATAGATGGCGCCATATGATCACAGTTCATTTCAAAATTAGCGCCGAAAAATATCGTAGTTTGACAGAATTTACACCTATTTTCGTATTTCTGAACGCTTTGTTTACGTTTGTAGTCTGACAAGATTTACATAGATGGCGCCACACGACTTCGATTTGCTTCTTTTTCTCCTTCCCAAAATACAAAACCAAAAAACAAGAGAAGATCCCCGATTCTCACCTGACGGAGAATTATTGAAGTGCGAATGAAGTAAAGATCGAAAAGGTCATTTCAAAATTTGCAGCGAAAATAATTCGACAAAATTTACATAGATGGCGCCATTCCTATCCGCAAGTCAATCTTGACTCCCCTGACTGAGAATCATTGAAGTACGAATGAACGCTTTTCAGTATTTTTGACGCTTCATACGTTGCCCCCAACAATTTTTGTTAACGTTATTGGTCCGACAAAATGTACATAGATGGCGCCACACAACTTCGACGTTGTCTTTTCTTCTCTCCCAAAACGCAGAACGAAAACAAGAGAAGATCCCCGATTCTCACCTGACGGAGAATTAGTGAAGTACGAACGTAGTGAAGTCCATGTCAAAATTAACACCGAAAAGTGTGCATAGATGGAGCTGTTTCTATCGTCAATCTTGTTTTGTTTTTGTTTTTTTCTTAATCTTGTTTCAAACAGCGACGTTTAAGAAAAAATACAAATGAATGGAGCCATTTTTTTTGTTTCTCTTTTTAACATACTTATTTCAAATAACTATAGGTTAAATAATGCATTATTGTATGGCGCCATCTATGTTAAACTTGACGAATTTCATTTTTTAGGCGCGAAATTTCAAATTTCACCATTTCTTCTTTTATTTTTTTTCTACGGATGCTTTTATTGCCGAGGTACGGACTTTATTGTTTCGTGCTTTTAAAGTAAACAATTAATCGACCTTGAAGGAAACAAAATACGGCAGACGGAATATATGATTGGAAGATTAAAAAATTAATTTCGATATTTTACAGACTGTAGATGCATACAGTACTTGTTTCATAGGGAATTAATTATTGAATTAATTAATTGAAATGCAGAAGTATTTTCTGCGGCAAGGGTATCAGCAGTTCGACATGCCCCAATGACTCTAACGTACACAAGTAAAAGGAGGTCATGGAAATGAAAACGTATGTCGTAATCTAAACAACATTAGATGCGTTCAAGGTCGGGGGAATTTTTTTCGAAGTTCTTCCGTACAAGTGCAGATTTATTGAAGATTTACTTCATTTGCATTGCCGGCGATTTTCTTTTTGTTTGGGGGCGTAAACCGTTGGATAATTAAAAAAAAAAACTTGAAAACGCCTTTTCTTGTGTGGACATACTGTATATAATCCACACGTTAAAGTATCAATTTCCTTACAAGGTCACTGCTTGACACGTTTCCAATTTCTTTTTTTTTACATCAATGTTTGCTGCGATGCAAAGGAGGAGACGTTTTTATTTAATAAATTCAAACACGTGCTGGCAGAAAATATAAATTAAATTTACTTGACACAAGGAAGTGTGCTGTTTGACGTCAATGTTTTACACGAACAAAGGTTTACGCAAATGCCGGTTTTATGTTTTAAACTTAACTCTATACATACTTACATACATATAAAAGGAGAACGTCAGTGAAGGAAATAAAATAAACATTCGCGTTTCCGTATTTTATTCTTCAGTTATTATTATTATTTTTTTTTAATTTTAATTGAAGTTGCTTTTCGAGAAAGTTACTTACACAAGGTCTCTGTAAATCAAATAGATTTTATACATTTTCCGGTTCACATCTATAGGGTGACTGACAACTGTTTCGACAAAAAAAAAAAAAAAACAGACGAAAAGTCGCAACGTCCGAGAGTATGGAAAATTGATTAAAAAAAAGTTATGTACTTTAGTTTTCGAAAATTAAATAATCAAAAATTATCCTCAAAATGATGTTACGTCCTTGCGCGCGTTTAAAAATGAGCACTTTCTTGTTTCGGTTAAAAAGCGACTGATTGTTATGTTTTCTTTTTATGTGGTTTAAAGTATTCAAATCGTTGCTGCATATACTCCACTCGTTAAGTCGCTGCAGTGACGTCACAACCCTCATCGTACACGTCACAGTCAACAAAAAGATTATTGACAAAAAAAGCGACGAGTACTTCATTGGTATCTTTGAACAAATTTTAAAAGATCATGATTTCTAAAAATCTGTTATTTTATTTATCTTAATTTTGTTTTCTTTGCTTCTCGATCGTCTTTTGTTTTCTTTCACGTCAAAGAATGCATAATTAATTATCAAATGTCTTAAAATACACACACCTTAATTGCAGAAAGTCGATCAAGTTTTGTTTATTCAGTGAGAATTTTTTTATTTTTTATTTATTTACGTACATATTTTTTTTAAATTTATAAATTTCTTTTTGATTCATTTAGTCGATCGTCTTTTGTTTTATTCTACGTCAAAAAACTGTCAAATGTCTTAAAGTATATCTTGATTTTAGAAAGTGGACTCAGCCTCGCTTATTTAAGGACATTTTTTTTATCTTTATGTTATTTTTTTAAATTTTATAATTTTTTTTTATTTTATAATTTCTTTAAATTTATTTGATCGTTCGTCTTTTGTTTTACTTTCCGTCAAAAATTGCACAACTGTCAAATCTCTTCAAATGTATCTTAATTATGGAAAGCCTACTCGCTTTTGTTTATTTAATGAGAATTTGTTTATTTTTATTTATTCGATTTTTTTCTTTTCGTTTTACAATTTTGTTGATTTATTTAATCGATCGTCTTTTGTTTTACTTTACGTCAAAAACTGCACAATTTCAATTGTTTTAAAATGCATCTTAATTATAGAAAGTTTATTTAATGACAATTTTTTTATCTTGATGGTCTTTTTTTTCGATTTTATAAATTTTGTTGATTTATTTAATCGATCGTCTTTTGTTTTAGTTCACGTCTCAAGTTGCATAGTTGTCAAATGTCTTAAAAATCTCTTATATCTTAAACATATGTAGAAAGTCGACCGAGTTTTATTTATTTAATGCGCGTTTTCTTATTTTTATGTGATTTTTTCAGAAAAATTGATAAATTTCCTTTATTTCACGATCGACTTTTGTTTTATTTTACGTCAAATGTCAAAAATATATCTTAATTATAGAAAGTTGTGCCAGTTTTGTTCGTTTTTTTTATTTTAGAAGCTTTCTTTATTTATTTATCTGTCGATCGTCTTTTGTTTTATTTTAGGTCAAAAACTGCACAACTGTCAAATGTCTTAAAATACATTTTAGTTTTAAAAAGAAAGTGGGCCCAGCTTTGATTATTTAATGAGATCTTTTTTAATTTTTTTTTAAATAGAAATCGCTTGTTCAAAATCAGTGATTTTAATCAAGTTATTGTATATATGTATACTCCATTCGTTAAATCGATGCAATGACGTCACATCCTACACGTCATAGTCAATAAAATTAACCGTTAATGACAAAAACAAAGGACAATCATACATCTCCTCGTTAAGCAATTATTTGTGTACGTAACGAGTCTTCTTTTAAATTCGGCGTCGGAGTTGGCGGTGACAAGGTATTTATTGTAATTTTTGAAACATCTGTCATCTGTCAAGTCAGTTTCTTTGAGTTTCGAAATTGAAATCGGTTCCGTTTCGAATAAAACGTTTTCTTCATCTCGGAAGTTGATGACGAGCGGCAGTGTCCAAATGAAAGTTGTTTGGAAATAATCCCTCCAGTGTTGACAATAATTAACAACTGTCATTTTGATGATGATTCATGAATCAATTTTCATGGCCAACTTTGCGGCGAGATTTAAAAAAAATATGTTTTAATCGATGCTGCATATACTCCACTCGTTAAGTCGCTGCGGTGACGTCACAACTTGCATCGTACACGTCATGCTCATTCGTTAATGATGAAAACAAGTGACGTCTGCCATTTTTTGTCCGTCTTATGCATAGAGTGCCTAAATTTTACTTTCAATTTCCATTGTTTTCATTCAGTTCGTTACTAAATTTGTCACTTTTCGTCAAGTCACTCGTTAAGTCGCTGCGGTGACGTCACAACTTGCATCGTACACATCATGCTCAATCGTTAATGATGAAAACAAATAACGACTGCAATTTTTTGTCCATCTTATGCATAGAGTGCCTAAATTTTACTTTCAATTTCCATTGCTTTCATTCAGTTCGTTACTAAATCTGTCACTTTATAAAAGAAACCCAGATGTTTTTTCTTTTGTTTCGACCAGCATCATCTACTGAATTTATTCTTGATGTTGAAAGTAATTCGTCAAGAATCATCCTGTATAATAAAAAAGTTTAAATACGGATCTCGTAATAATCTCAGTAGAGTCCCACTTGAAAAAATTCTAAATGCTGAATATTTTTGCACTTATCAGTGTCCCGTGGAGGTCCGTAAGAGTTTTGGGAAGTAAACAACAATTACGTGTGTCACGGGATATATTTAAATATTAACTATTACGACGATTTAGCACGCGTGATAAACAACAACGCCAACTGAGAATAAGAGAACGTGTGTTATTTCGTCATCGCCTCCATCGATGTGACATCATCACCAGAGAATAGGAATCGCCAGGTGCGAAAAACACGGATTATTATCTTTGGCAAACAACGCAACAACCTATTTATTTCGAAGCAGCAAAGTATCATCTACATACAGTACATAATAGCGCACGTGTAACGCAGAAATTATTTCTGGGGTTTCTAACGAATTCGTGGAACATTATTTACAGAGCCAATGAGCGAATTCACAAAAATACGTTCGTATACATAACACTTAATAAACGTAATGGCCCGTATTCTCAACCCATGATTAAATTAATAACGTGTTTAATTCCCATGGCAACAACACTCGTCTATCACTCTCTTACACGTTAAATCGACGTAAAGCTATATCGTTTCTTGCTTATTTTAATCACGTCTTTAATCATAAGGTGAGAATACGGGCTATTGACTTTATCATCGGTTTCAAATTATTTGAAACGCGCTACATCTGAGAAATACAAAGAGACAATCAGACTCTCCGGCGCCGAGTCCATACGCAGTGGTGTCTCGTGAATTCACTTGAACTTTGCTCGCTAAAAACGAATAATTAGTTACGCCACGCAATGACGAAGCATTACGTTATTAACTCCTGACGAAACGTTGCGAAAATAAACAGGGTACAAACTAACACACAGTGCCATCCATGAATGGATCTTTTTTTTTAAGTTCCTCTTTCAACGCAGAACCCTCACATACGTGTTACGTGCGATCCAATTTTTTCGAAATCGTATAGACGGTGATTATTTTTTTTTATCTACACATACATATTTGGTTTGGTTATCAAATAAGCTATATATGACAGCGTGAGTCGCCAAAGGAAGTTATTCTAAAGGAATTATTCATTACAGGCACGTAAAGACGAGTGTTTAACGAAATTTCCAGAACGTTAAAGCAATAAGATAAAAAAAAAGTTTTTTCAAGTATTCCATTAACCTAAGATGGTTATACACAGGGTGTATTATCGTTATCGATAAATATATCACAGCTAAGTTATCTTGATACATGTCTACTTAAAAACTCTCAACATCCTTTCAAATTATTGCTAATAAATCGAGAAAAAAGGCGATTTGTTTGTATTTAAGTCAAAACAGAGCCAAATATTTTTTTAAAAGTCATTGGCTGAATAATTGAGATAATATAGTCGAATAAATAAGAAAATAGCCGAATAATTAAGAAATATAGCCGAATAATTAAGAAATATAGTCGCATAATTAAGAAATATAGCCGAATAATTAAAAATTAACCGAATAATCAAGAAAATATAACCGAATAATTAAGAGAACATAGCGAAACGAATAAGAATAATAGCTGGATAATAAAAAAAAACATAGCCGAATGATTACAATCATTTGTTTTTATTGTTGATAACATCAAACCCCAAGATTATCAGACCCTTTCGATTTTAAGAGCTGCTCCTAGCCAAAAATCAACGAATCCATTCGAATTATTGTGAATAAATCGAGAAAGAAAGACTGAAAACATTTTTGGGGTACTACAGTGAGCATCAATTTCATTGCTTGTCGGTCGAATACATTTGGAAAGCAGTGTACCTTCGTACAAATTTGTACGCGCCTACTTAAAACTTTCAAGGTGAAAAACAAGAAAGTCGTTCGAATTTGAACCTTATTGAAACAGATTTTAATGTCTGATTAATTCAGGCTAAGTAGCCTTTAGTATTAAGAACCATTCGAAGCTCCTTATTTTATTAATCAAAGTTTCGTGTCTACACTCAAGGCAACTCGCCTTTATATCCGAATAATTTAGGCTATATTAAAGCTAACTCAACAACTTATATCCTTACGTTGGTTTTAACCGCAGATAGTTCTGATATTTATATCGAAAAAGTTGTTGTCCTATTATTAAGCGAATAATAATAATAAGTCAAAACATAGCCAAATATTTTTTAAAAAATCATTAAAAGAATATAGCTGAATAATTGTAAAAATATACCTGAATAACTAAGGAAAATAGCCGAATAATTAAGGAAATATAGCCGAATAATTAAGAAAATATAGCCGAATAATTAAGAAAATATAGCCGAATGATTACAATCTCATTTGTTTTTATTGTTGATAACATCAAACCTCAGGACTATCAAATCCTTTTGATTTTAAGAGCCGCTCCTAGCCAAGAATCTGTATACACATAAAAACAAACACATTCGGGGTACATTCGGCTAAATCAGTGATTTTTTGAAAAATATAAATCTGGCACTAAAAATTCTAGACGTTCAAATGTCTCACGCTTAAGACGCAAGCCGAATTAATTTGAGTCGTCCTGCTTTTTGTAGTGTCGTTAGTATGAAACACTTTTTGAGCCACCATTACTGTTTACACACAAACTGCTGATCCAGGATAACTCAGACTTAGGCTATGATTACAATCTCGTTTATTTTTGTTGTTATTTACATCAAGCCCCAACGATTTTCTTGATTTTATAAGCGAGTTTACCCGAGACTCAACACAAAAATTGACACATTTGGATCATTCAGGCTAAGTCAGTAAGTAATCGGACCAAAGTATACAATTCTTATGCCCGCCCTTTGGTATTTAAAGAGCTGTCGTTACAATAATAACCAAATAGCGAGCGTTTAAATCAAGATATAGCCGAGTAATTAGTTTAAATTTTTTGTTGCTTTTTACATCAAGCTCCGACGGCTTTCTTGTTCTTAAGAGCGAGATTTAACCGCGACTCTATATGAAAATTAAAAAAGCCGACGTACTTGGATAATTCAGGCTGTATTTGGCTAAAGTATAATCATTCCGCTATGTTCTCTTAATTACTCGGCTATATTTTCTTGACTATTCGGTTAATTTTAATTATTCGGCTATATTTCTTAATTATGCGGCTATGTTTCTTAATAATTCGGCTATATTTCTTAATTATTCGGCTATTTTCTTAATTATTCGGCTATTTTCTTATTTATTCGGCTAAATTATAATCCTTAGGCAATGAAATGGTTCAAGACTTTTTTTTTAATAAATTATTCGCACGTGACAGTGTCGTGTGTGAATCTTGGACAGCTTGTATTCATTATATTCGGATAATTCAGGCTAAGTCAACGGACCGGATCAAATTTCTTATGTCTGTGATGATACATCTGCCTGAGCTATGTAAACATAGGATCCTTGATGCCTAGAGCTTGTCACTGAAATATTCGCCTAATTCAGGCTAAGTGGTTCCCCCGCTTCGCCTTTGCAATTGCATTAAATATCAATCGAAGCTAGAGCACGATTCTTAGCCGAGAAAAATAAAAAAAGAAAAAAGATAATCAATTGTTGAGAAAAGAAAACAAAAGTAAAAGGCAAGCTATTTATTAAACGAAAAAAAGACGTTCTATTAGTGCAGAGAAAAGTTGACAAGTGATGTGAAAACGAAAGATGATGACAAAAAAAAATATAAGACAATTTATTTACGGGATGAAACCTAACAGATCAATCAATAGATTGAATTATGTTTGGATTATAGCGAAGAAAACAAAAGACGATCTACTTTCTAGAAAAACAAAAAAGTCAACCGAGGAAAGAAAACAAAAGAAAGAACAATCCCGACGAAAAAACGATCCGCTGTTGATAAAAACAAATCAAATGGAACGCAATGGTCCTTCACGATATTATGTAAATAAAACAAAACGATGCATGTAAAGAATAAGGTATTTACGAAACGAAACAAAAGACAGTCTATTACCAACAAATCAAAAAAAAAACACTGAATAAATAATTAACAAACAGATTAAAAAAAAAAAGATAATCAGTGACGATGAAAAGGTAAAGAATTTTTTTTACAAGAAGAAACAAAATTCAATCAATTAACGACAAAAACAAAAGACAATCTACTTTGGAGAAAAACCTAAAAAGGCAACTGAGAAAAGAAAACGAACCAAAAAAAAAATAAAACAAGACAATTTACTTAGCAAATGAAACGTGGGTGTCAAACTACTAACGCCAAAAATAAAAACATTATTATTATTATTTGAAAAAGAAAAAGAAAACAAAAGACAATCATTGGCAATAAAAAAAAAGCATAAGGCAATTATTTATGTGACGAAACGCAGGTCAAACAAGAGAGAAACTATTGTCGAGAAAGAGACGAAGAAAAACGAAAAACAATCTATTGTCGAGAAGAACAAAAGACAATAACCTGTCAGAACAAAAACAAAAGATAATAACTTTTTTGAAGGCGTAAAGAAAAATCATAAAAATAATTTAATTCAATATCTCGTCAAGAACAAAATTAAGAGGATGCAATTTCGTTGAACAAAAAACAGAAAAAACGCCACTACTTTTTCTCTAAGACACAAAAAGCACACAAAAGATAATTCTTTTGTTTTTTTTTCCCTTAAAATTTAATTGATTTTAATGTCCTGGAAGAATGAAATTATTTTCTACCAATTTTTCTAATACGCAATTAAAATGTATCCCATTTATCGTGACTGTGGCTGGCTTACTGGATGTTTTCTCTAAAAAGCAGAAGATTTAATAATAATATTATTTAGTTTTCTTATCAAGTATACTTAGTAGTAAAGGTCGTAAGGTTCATAATTGCATGGTAGTCTCTAAATTAAATCTCACCACTGTACAACTTGGTTAAGAGCACCTATTGCTTTATCGTCCTCACAGATGTATTTACGTTTGTTTGCTTGAGAAAACAAGTGCAATAATAGCACTTACATGTAACTGTGTACTGTACGAATGCACTTACGTGTGTTAATTGTTCCTTGTGTGAAGTGGTATTCCTTGTAAAATAATCGATGTTATCGTTAACTTGATAAACGAGAGTAAACTTAAACTAGATACAGTCGCGCACAAAAAAAAAATGATCGTGGTGACGTAAGTTTTCTATCGTGAAGTAATCGTAATTGTCAGCAAGTGACACGTGTCATGAATGTTCCATTTGTCAAATTGAGGCGACTCAACAAGAAGATGTTTAGGATTTGTGGCGCGCTTTCATCAAAATTTGATTGAAGGACATTATCGAGCAATATTTTTTGCTAGCGACTGTACATATTAAGTTGGTTTAACTAGACCAACTTAACTTTAATCTTCAGCTTATTTCCATAGTTACAATTATCAAAACAATTGTTTCTATGGGAGTAAATCCAAGATGAAAGTTAAACTGTGACTGAAATAGTGACAAAGTCATACAGGGACTGGAGTTTGTTTGATGTTATCTTGCAGCCCAAAGCAATTAATGTAAAAACTGACTGTACCATGTTTCTATGCAGGCGATGGTACAACTTCTATGATGCAGCCCTTGAAGTAATTCGAAGTGAGAAAGTCATTATGTTAATTTTTCATAATTATAATTGTTGGAAAGTGAGAACATAGGCATTGTAACAAGAGGAAAGCAGTGTGGGCACGTAAAAGAAATGGAAGAAGCGTTTGTACGTTCTAACCCCTTGCAATGGCGTGACGTTTCTTTACTTGAAACTTAATGCAATCTCAAACGCACTTCATACATTTAATCTTGAATTTTCTGCATTATCCGTTGTCATTTAATTACTATGATCTCAGTTTCGGTCAATAACCAGTATACGCCAATAGATGTAAATAACTTTAATGGCAGGTAGATTGTCCTCAATATAAATGTAAATTTGAAAATTCTAGCTTTTTCATTATCCATAATTACTATGGAAAGTACTACTAAATATACCCAAGTGTAGAATCTTCAAAAAGATAGTTCAGCTATTCATGTTCTAAAACAGCTGCCGGTTTAGAAATAAGCTCGTTAAATTCAATCGAAATATAATCGTCAATGTCCACACCGCTTAAGTATTATTTATTGCTGATAATGCCACTAAAACGAACAAGCCCAAGCTGACAGAAATATGTGAATCAGATTTTGTAAAATCTCTAACTATTACGTCAAACTTGATTGGAAACTTATTGCCTCCAAAATTTACTTCAGAACCTTTTCAAAAGGCCAAATTTTTCTAGAATTAATATTCCTGCCTCTTGAATGTCGCTCATAAGTCGCTAATCTTCTAAGTGTGTCGTAAAAATGTTTCAATCCTAGACTAGATTGTAGAACGTGCATACCGATCGTTTTATGGAAAGTTGAAAAAAGGCGGAGAAAGGCTGAATTGCATAGTAAAGCTTCGCTAAGCCACGCCTTTTTCACAACGCTTTGTGGGCGGGCAATCAAGAATTAAGGCAAAGTGCGCGCTGGAACACGCCTTCGGTTCCAGTTCAAAATGAAACATACAATATATTTATGCCATCTTTTAAAAAGATGTAAACAGGTTTTACGTTCAAAAAAATCATAACTTATATTAATTAATGTCAAGCGAAAGCAATTACTAAACGAAATGTTTTAATTCGTTCCAATTTCCATGAATTTAGACAGGACTAGAATCAGGATTTTTTTCTGGGGCACTCGGCTTCAGCATGAAGTTTGCTGCAGCTGGTGCTGACAGATTAAACTGGCCTTTGACGACATAAAAAGCACACGTAACCAAAAACGTTCCGAAAACAGAGCGTTTTAATTGAAACCGATTTTGATTTTGTTTCAAAAAACTATTTAGATAGGACTCAAATCAAGGTGCGCTTGCAATAGCCATTCAGCACGTTTGGGCTCTCGACTTCAGCGTGAAGTTTGCCGCGGCTCGTGCATTTTTGACAACTGACAGATTGAAAGTCACTTTTGACGTATAAGCAACACAACATAACAACATTGCCATTCATTATTTCTTCACACATATACCTTGTTTTCTCAAAGCTCATTCAGTATTAAATTGTAAATATAACCATATTCGCTTTTCTAATCATAAGCTCTTTCGAATTTATGTTGGCAGTGATTTTTTGTCTACCAAATTCCCATGCTTGTAACCTCAATTATGACACTTGGTATTTCCAAATAATTTTTTGATAAAAGTAGGTCATAGAAATGAAAACGTATTTCGTAACTTACAACATGAATCTAAAGTCAATCTTGAAATCCCTTTTTTTTTTAATAAAGAATAAAATCAAAATGGTGTTTTATTTATTTAAAGAAAATGCTGAAAACGTTGCCCACTTTTTTATTTTCAAATTGTTTTACTGTTTTACTCTTTGAAACTCATTTGGATTCCATAAAGTAAGTAATCCATTAATGCTCGATTTCCAAGTAAACGTTGCTATGGTTACACATATTAGAATTACAGGAATGTATCCAGTGATTTTTTTATCAACTCTTGCCATGAAATCTGGACGGCATGTCTTAGATTAATTAAAAAGTACGTCATTGCACGCCTTGATGCTGTTTTACAGTAAAGCTAAGACATGTCGTCTAATTTCCACGGCAAGAGTTGATTAAAAATTTTAAAAATCACTCGGTATAATTTATTTAATGATAAATGTTCTAGAAACGAGGCATAAGACGTTCGAATTTTATTTTGTTAGATTGGCGCCAACGTATATATTCAAATTACTAAAATAACCTCCAAACTGACATTTGTTTGACACCACCCACATTTGTTGGCAACTCGAATTTCAAACATAACCTCCAATCTGATATTTGTTTGATATTTCTTAGCACACGATTTTTACTCAACATTTTTCCCAAAAACCACATACATTTTTGATGTGATTTGGACAGAGAATTCAATGAACTATCGGAGCAAAAAAAGAAAAAAATTGGGTGTCCATGACGTCCATGCGCGTCATTACTCGAAAACAAATGACTATCGACAATTGATTTTTACAAGAAAAAAGACTACCCGAGCGTGTTTTTTATTCGATCGCACTGTATTTATTGCTCTTAACAAATAAGCAGGGGAACTTTTAATTTAAAAAACAATGGAACGCTTACAGAACACAGATGTTTGGTAAAGTAGTTCATTAAAGCATCCGAAATTTTATTTTATTAGGTTGGCGACAACGCATGTTGACACTTCAAAATACAAAAATAACCTCCAAACAGACATTTGTTTGACATTACGTATGTTTGTTGGAGACTCGAATTTCAAACATAACCTCCAAATTGATATTTGTTTGTTATTTACAATCGATACGTGATTTTTTCCTCAACATTTCTGCCAAAAACATAAATTTTTGATGTGGTTGGATGGAAAACTGAAAAAAATTGGGGGCCGATGACGTCTTTACTCGAAAACAAATGACTATCAAGATCCTTTTTTGTACTTTTTCGAAACAAAACTTCTCTGTTCGGGCGTTTTTCTTTTCGAAATGTGAAAAGTCAAGAAACTTTCGAGACTCACTGCATTGCACTACGCTTTTGTATTCTGAGTGACGTTTCGGTTTTGACACACGTCAAATCATTTTTTAGACGTGACGTGCGCGGATTTATGTTCAAGGCCAACTTTAACTCTTTTTTTATTCGATCGCACTGTATTCGTTACCCTGAATAGTAAGCACGGAAACTATTAATTTAACGGATGCAAAACACATGTATTTCATAAAGTAGTTCATTAAAGCATGTTGACACTTCAAAATACAAACATAACCTCCAAACTGACATTTGTCTGACATTACGCATATTTGTTGGCACTCGAATGTCAAACATAACCTCCAAATTGATATTTGTTTGTTATTTACAATCGATACGTGATTTTTTTCTCAACATTTTTGCCAAAAAAAACCATAAATTTTTGACGTGGCTGGATGGAGAATTCAAAAAATTGGGGGCCGATGACGTCATTACTCGAAAACAAATGACTGTTTTTCCATAAGGACTTGTACTTTTTGGAAACAAAACTTCTCTGTCCGAACATTTTTCTTGCGAAATGTGACAGGTAAAGAAACTATCGCTTTTGACACATGTCAAATCATTTTTTTGATGTGACGTGCGAGAGTTTAGGTTCATGGCCAACTTTAACTGTTTTTTTTTATTCGATCGCACTGTATTTATTACTCTCAACAGTAAGCGCGAGAATTATTAATTAGAAAAAAATGGGACGCAAGCAAAACACATGTGTTTCATGAGGTAGCTCGTTAAAGCATCCGAAGTTTTATTTGATTAGGTTGGCAACAACGAATGTTGACACATCAAATTACAAAAATAACCTCCAAACTGACATTTGTTTGACATTACGTATATTTGTTGGCGACTCAAATCTCGAACATAACCTCCAAATTGATATTTGTTTGTTATTTACAATCGATACGTGATTTTTTCTCAACATTTTTGCCATAAAAAAACATAAATTTTTGATGTGGTTGGATGGAAAACTCAAAAAAATTGGGGGCCGATGACGTCTTTACTCGAAAACAAGTGACTGTCAAGATAAGAATTCCATTTTCCATAAAAACTTGTACTTTTTCGAAACAAAACTTTTCTGTTCGGGCGTTTTTCTTTTCGAAATGTTGATATTTGTTTGTTATTTACAATCGATACGTGATTTTTTTCTCAACATTTTTGCCAAAAAAAACATAAATTTTTGATGTGGCTGGATGAAAAATTAAAAAAATTGGGGGCCGATGACGTCATTACTCGAAAACAAATGACTGTTTTTCCATAAGGACTTGTACTTTTTGGAAACAAAACTTCTCTGTCCGAGCATTTTTCTTGCGAAATGTGACAAGTAAAGAAACTATCGATTTTGACACATGTCAAATCATTTTTTTGACGTGACGTGCGAGAGTTTAGGTTCATGACCAACTTTGACTGTTTTTTTTTCTTTTTCGATCGCACTGTATTTATTACTTTCAATAGTAAGCGCGAGAACTATTAATTAGAAAAAATGGGACGCAACACATGTGTTTCATAAAGTAGCTCGTTAAAGCATCCGAAGTTTTATTTGATTAGGTTGGCAACAACGCATGTTGACACATCAAATTACGAAAATAACCTCCAAACTGACATTTGTTTGACATTAGCTATGGCATTTCGAATTATAAACATAACCTCCAAAATGGTTTTTGCTTGATGTTTTTTGGCCCATTTACAATCGGCATGCGATTTTTCCCAAAAAACATCATAATTTTTTGATGTGGCTGTAATTTTCGAAATTTCAAAAGTAAGGAAAGTTTTGAGGTTCACTGACTTACACCACGCTTTCGTATTTTGCGCCTGACGTTTCAGTTTTGACACACGTCAAATAATTTTTGAGACGTGACATGCGCGGATTTAGGTTCATTGCCAACTTTGGCCGTTTCTTTTTTATTATCGGTCGCACTGTATTTATTACTTTTAATGATAAGAAACAACGCGAACTATTAATTAATTTAATTAAAAAAATGGGTCGCATGGAAAACATATGTGTATCTAAAACAGGAAGTGCGAACCGCAATGGCGGTTATTTCCTGGAAACTATCTCCTACGTGATTACAGAAACTACTAAAACAATTCTAAGAATAAAAATGAGCAATGGATTGATAAGTGAAACACCGTGGAAGTAAAGCAAGCGACTGACATGATTGCAGTGCACTTGCTACAGCGCGCCTATCAATCTCCGATCCCTTTCACTTTTTAATTAATTATTACCATACGCCATTTTAAGCATTTATAAAACCATATTTCGTTTTTGTTTTTTTTTTTTCTCTCTTTTGTTTTAATGACGCGAACGACTGCTCCTTGACAAATGGTCTGCCCTGAATTTGCTGCCTCTATAAATGAAAACTGCATGAGATTTACCTTCAACTCAAACCGATATTTTTTCGATGACATTCAAAACGCGCAAAAAAAATCCATATCTTGTGTTTGCGACCGACGAGATAAGCACCACCGGGACGCAATTTCTCACAAACACAAACTTCCACCGAAGCTAAACACTGAGAGGATATTTTAAATGGACGCACACACACTCAAAAACTCTTTCGATAAAACAGTTTTCCGAGTTGAGCCCGGATGGTAAACGCCGTCGTCGCGAATTTCCCGAAGAACACGTGGCCAGGGATTCCAACGAAAAACGCACTCAACCCACCACCACGTAGCGCAAATCGGTGACTGGATTTCGCATTGTGTATTGGAAAACGAGGATGAATGCACGGAGAGCGTAGTTCCGCGAGGTGACGGCAGGCGCGCTATCTGCACATCAGCTGATCGTTGCCAACTTAAAATCGTTAAGTTTCAAACTGTTTGAAATACAGTTTCCTGTAAAGGCGATTCTAAATAGACTTTACTAATTCTTTTGTGATTTCAGCATTTCCTGATGCGTAGAATACTTAACTTCACATCGACCAATTGTTTGATAAGTTACATAAAATTAATATCGCGCATAAAAAATATCGATTTATTCCTCCGGACTGGCTAATACCTACGTCATGGGTTTGTTTTGTTTTAGTGACTCACAGTATCGCTCTCGTTGGTGAAATCCCAAGCTGGAGATTCGGATCTGCTTCCAACGGCATGGTGGATATGGACGGGCTCCTCCAGCACGTGGTCCTCTGGAATACTGGCGAACTGTTCCCCACGGTGCCTTGGCCCAGGCGATATGGGAGGTACAAACCCATCGTCGGAGGGCCCGCTTGCCACTACCGTCACATTGAAACGTCGGCTGCTCGAAGTCGCAGACGAATCTGAAAATGTTAAATCAATATTGAAATACTAAAAATAATCCTAATCGATTAGCGACAGGTCAAGTCGAGAAAGATCCGCAGGTATTAGACCTAAAATCGTCAACCGCATTAAAAGCTTTAGGCTCTAAATGAAATATTTAATAAATAAAACGTATGCGTAAATTTAAAGACGAATAAAGAACGACGAAATACGAAGAATTAAAAAAAAAAACAAAAGACAGATTATTCGAAAATCAACGCTCACAAGAAAATTAAAAAGGAAACCGTAACAGTTCGACAAAGAAAGAACTGAAACAAATGACATAGAAATACGGTAAACAAGAAAAAGAAAAACAAAAGAAGATCGACGTTTCTACAGCAGAAGGACAAAGGAAGCACCAAATAAAAAGGAAACAATTTTTTGTTGTTCGAAAATGAAGACTAATAACAAAATAAATGAAGAAGTTTGACAAAAAGGAACAAATAAACAAAAACGTGAAAATACGAAAAACACGACGAACAAAAGAAAAACAAAAGAAAATCGACGTTTGTAAAGACTTGTGTAAGAGAATCAAGTCGTCAATGATAAACAAAGGAAAGGTAAAGTTTCAACTAATGTGAAAAAGTAATGCGACGAAGAAAAAAACAAAAAGAAGTGAAATATGAAGAAACGAAAACATTAAATACAAATGATCAAATCAAAAAGTTCGATTTTCAAAACCTTGGCGCCGGAAATCACCAAATACGAAGAAACAAATGAAAGCTCTCTTTCATTTTGAAAAGCTTCACACCGGAATTCCTCGATTTTTCATTTTTTTCGACTTCCTTCTCTTTTCTTAAACAATAATTAAATAATAAAATACAAAAGAAAACAAATGAAAGCTTGAGTTAATTTCTAAAACCTTCACGCCGAAATTTTTCGATTTTCAATTGTTCACTCGGCTTCTTTCTGGTTTACAAAAGAAACAAAAACAAATATAATGAAATACAAAGAAACAAAAGAAAGCTTGATTTCGTTTGTAAAACCTTCACGCCGAAATTTTTCGATTTTCATTTGTTTTCTGCTTCTTTCTCGAGTACAAAAAAAATAATGAAATCAGAGAAACAACTGAAAGCTTGATTTGATTCTCAAAAGCTTCGCGCCATAATCCTTCGATTTTTCATTTGTTCTCAACTTCTTTCCCAATAAATAAGTAATGAAATACAAAAAAAAAAAACAAATGAAAGCTTGAATTCGTTTTTAAAAGCTTTGCGGTGAAGGTCCTTCGATTTTTTATTTGCTCTGAGCTTCTTTCTGGTTTACAAAAAAAATAAAAACAAATAATGAAATACAAAGAAACAAAAGAAAGTTGATTCCATTTGTAAAACCTTCGGCTTCTTCCTCTTTTCTTAAATAATAATTAAACAATTAAATAATGAAATACAAAAGAAAACAAATGAAAGCTTGAGTTAATTTCTAAAACCTTCACGCCGAAATTTTTCGATTTTCATTTGTTCTCTCAGCTTCTTTCTGGTTTACAAAAGAAACAAAAACAAATATAATGAAATACAAAGAAACAAAAGAAAGCTTGATTTCGTTTGTAAAACCTTCACGCCGAAATTTTACGATTTTCATTTGTTTTCTACTTCTTTCTCGATTACAAAACAAAATAATGAAATCAAAGAAACAAATGAAAGCTTGATTCGATTCTCAAAAGCTTCGCGTCATGAGTCTTCGATTTTTCATTTGTTCTCAACTTCTTTCCCAATAAATAAGTAATGAAATACAAAAAAAAAAAACAAATGAAAGCTTGAATTCGTTTTTAAAAGCTTTGCGGTGAAGATTCTTCGATTTTTTATTTGTTTTTAGCTTCTTTCTAGTTTACAAAAAAAATAAAAACAAATAATGAAATACAAAGAAACAAAAGAAAGCTTGATTTAATTTGTAAAACCTTCACGCCCAAATATTTCGATTTTCATTTGTTCTCGGCTTCTTTCTCGATTACAAAACAAAACAATGAAATCAAAGAAACAAATGAAAGCTTGATTTCATTCTCAAAAGCTTCGCGCCAAAATTCTTCGATTTTTTATTTGTTCTCAACCTTTTTCTTAATAAATAAATAAATAATGAAATACAAAAGAAAACAAATGAAAGCTTGAGTTCATTTTTAAAAGCTTTGCGGTGAACATTTTTCGATTTTTTATTTGTTTTTTTATTTGTTGTTGTTTTATTTGTTGTTTTGTTTGTTTTTTCTGGTTTACAAAAGAAATAAAAATAAATAATGAAACACAAAGAAACAAAAGAAACCTTCACGCCGAAATTTTTCGATTTTCATTTGTTCTCGTCTTCTTTCTCGATTACAAAACAAAATAATGAAATTAAAGAAACAAATGAAAGCTTGATTCGATTCTCAAAATCTTCGTGCAATCAGTGTTCGATTTTTCATTTGTTCTCAGCTTCTTTCTCAATAAATAAATAAATAAATAATGAAATACAAAAAAAGAAACAAATGAAAGCTCGGTTTCATTTTTAAAAGTTTTTGCGTCGCCGAAATTTTTCATTTGTTTTCAGCTCTCTCTGGTTTACAAAAGATATAAAAAGAAATAATGAAGCACAAAGAAACAAACGAAAGCTTGATTTCATTTTCAAAAGGTTCACGCCGAATTTTTTAGATTTTCGATTGTCCTCGGCTTCTTTCTCATAAAAGTACAAATGAAATACAAATAAAGTACAAAAAAGAAAACAAATGAAAGCTTGAAGTACAAAAAAAGAACAAGTGAAAGTTTGATTTCATTTTTAAAAGTTCGCGCCGGAATTCTTCGATATTGCTTTTGTTCTCAGGTTCTTTTTCGTGAACAAAAAAACAGTAATAATGAAATTTATTAAAAAAAAAATAAATAAATAAACGAACAAATGAACACCTGACTTAATTTTTTTTAAAAACTTCGTGCCGGAATTTTTCGAATTTTCTCTTGCCCTCAGCTTTTTTCTTTAACAAGAATAAATAATTAACGAAATACAAAAAGAGAAAAAAAAACAAGTGAAAGCTTGATTTCATTTTTAAAAGCGTGGCGCCGGAATTCTTCGATTTTTCATTTGTTTTCAACTTCAGTCTGATTTACAAGAAAATAATAATGAAATACAAAAAAACAAGTGAACGCTTGATTTCATTTTTAAAAGCTTGGCGTCGGAATTCTTCGACTTTTCATTTGTTTTCAGCTTCAGTCTGGTTTACAAGAAAAAGATAATGAAAAGCAAAGAAACAAATGAAAGTCTCATTTCATTTTAAAAGCTTGGCGCCGGAATTCTTCGATTTTTCATTTGTTTTCAGCTTCAGTCTGGTTTAGAAGAAAAAGATAATGAAAAGCAAAGAAACAAATGAAAGTTTGATTTCATTTTTAAAAGCTTCGCGCCGGAATGCCTCGATTATCTTGTTTACAAAAAAGAAATAACGAAGGAAAAAAACAAACGAAAACCTGATTTTATTCTGGAAAACCTCAATTTTTCATTTGTTCTTAGTTTTCTTTGTGCCCGCTGATAGTCTTTTGTTTTTCGGTAGCTTCCAGATGATAAAAATCGACGATCTTCTTTTGTTTTCTGTGCATCCAATTCTACATTTCGCTCTCACATGTTTGTTTGTTTAATTAATTTTTGGGTTGCATTGGCGTTCACGTTTTTCTTTGTTTTCTTTTTGCATACAAAAAAAAAAAGAAAACGAAAAGAATAAGAAATAAGTTCAATTGTTTGTTTGTTTTTAATAGTTTCGCACCGGAAATCCTCGATTTCTCATTTGTTCTCAGCGACTTTCTCGTTCGCAAAAAATAACAAATAAAATGAAATACCAAAAAAAAATAAATAAATAAATAAAAGCGCTGAAATTCTTCAACGTCTCATTTGTTCTCAGCTTCTTTCTCGTTTTCAAAACAAAAACAGACAGACGGAACTTATGACTGTCAAGCCATGGACACTTCTGACGATGGCTTTACGACCAAACGTAATATCTAATCCCGGTAGCAGCCTCTAGTGCTTGAACAAAACACTGTTTTCCTGAAGTTCGACCGCTCTTAGTCATGTTTGTTTATGCTTGCATAATGACGCCCTCTTTGATGAGTCACCTCGGCGACTGTTGTTGATGGTGATGCAATATGCAGCTCATGTGTTTTCCGGCATTCTTTGAATGCAGTTTCATTGCCATGACGGTAAAGCCGTTGGTAAAGCAAATCGCAGTAACATTTGTTTTTAGTATTTTTAGCAAGGCGATGTCCTTTTCAACTTGATTAATGATTTGCAAAATGCAGATTTCTTACACTATTTGACAAGACAAGAGAATATCTTAAGGAATTCTTTGATGTTTCATTTGTTCTCAGCTTCTTTCTCGTCTACAAAACAAAAAAACAATAATAAACAGTGAGATACAAAAAGAAAACAAATGAAAGCTTGATTTCATTTTGAAAAGCTTCGCGGTGGATTTTTTTCGATTTTTCATTCGTTCTCAGCTTATTTCTCGCTTAATAATAATAATGAAATTAGAAAAATTGAATTTGGATTGTATTTTCGAAAATCGTCGATTTTTCATTTGTTCATCTCAGTTTCCTTTGTGCTTACTGAGAGTCTTTTGTTTTTCAGTCGCTTCCAACCGAATAATAATCGACGATCTTCTTCAGTTTTCTGACGATCCAATTCTGCGTCTCTTTTGTTTCTTCTTGTCTAATTAATTCTTGTGTTGCACTAGCGTTGACGTTTGCGTGGCAAATGCTTCTCTGTTGAATTAATTTTTTTTATAAAAGAAATTCTTCTATTTTCGCTGTCAAATTTACTTCACACAAATTGAATTTTTTTTTTTAAATTCAGTTAATTTCATTTATTTTTTCGTTCTTAATTTTTGTTTTTAAAACAATAGCTTTTCTTTCAATGCCAAAATCTGAAGGAACCGCCAACACTCGCGCCTGCGCATTGTTCGCAGCCGTCGGGAAGTTTTAGCAATGACACTGTATATGTTCGATAAAGTGTGCAGTCAAAGTAAAATAAATATTTTCTCAAAATTGACGTGCTTCAAGAGCAACAAAACGAAGAAAAATTATTATCTTCGTTTCCGTGATATAAAATATTAATAACAAATAAATTTCGCAAGCGCCAGGCACGAATTGTTGATTTAAAAACAGCTCGCTCGTGTGTGTGCACATCTAGAGCGAAAATGTTTTTATGTGATGAAGATATGACGACGACAAAAATCGATTGGAAAAACAACTTTATTAGAGTCGTAAAGCGCGAATCACTCGACCATCTAAATTTACGTACTTGGCACCGGTACATTCCACATTTCCATGATAATCCAATTTGGAAAATTACATTTCTAAAGTTTGCCTGCTTTTTTTTTCTTAACGTGAAACAATGTGGTCAAAAAAGTATTGTCAGAGAGTCGCAATTCTACTATATAGCATGCCCAAGTGTTGGCTGGCGGCTGTGACTTCGAGACAAATCACCTGCTAAATATAAACGGGGAATATGCAGGTGCTTCAAAATGGATTTGTTTTTGTCAAAATTGCCAAGTAACAGGTTAATTTTAAGCGGCAACGTTGATTACCATATGTGCGATTCCGAAATAAACCGGATTATGTCAAACGACTCAATCATGAAAGCCGAAGTGAATATTTTTTGCATCAAAAATTATATACAGGGTGACTACTACGGTTAGATGAAAGCGACACCACCAAATCCCACCACGAAATAAAATTGTTAGAAAAAATACAGTTTTCCCTCTTTAATATGTTCATAGTCACAGTAAGCCACTGAAATTTTTAACTTATGACCAAACGTCTTCTTACTGTTTGATATCTAATCCCGATACCAGCCGAAAATTCCGATTACGAACTAAATTCAGTGTGTGGTGCACACTTTCCCTATGAGTCATCGCTGTTTTCCTAGATTCGTCCGCTTAGTCATGTTTGTTTATGCTTGCGTAATGCCGGCTTCTTTGATGAGTCACCTCGGCGACTGTTTACAATATGCAGCTAGTGCATTTTCCGGCATTCTTCGAATGCAGTTTTATTACAAAGGTCAGTTTTATTATCATAGCGGCAAGGCCTTTGATTAAGCAAGTCGCTGCAATATTTCTTTGCATTATCATGAGTGTCCAGAGTGGACGTTTTTATCCGCGTTCGCGTTGGCGACGTTCTATGGAATGTTTGTTTAACTTACGTGCCGATTTCTTACATTGTTTGCGGTGAAAGTAATCGAATTTCCTAACACTAGAGAATATCTTAAGGAGACTATTATACATTACTAAATGAACAAGAAGAAAAGGGATATAAAAAAATAATTTAATTTCACCACAGATGGCGCTGCTCTTCCTTACCACAGCCTAAAATTGAACAAAATAAATCGTTGAGTGATAAAATCTAACTGAAAAGACTTATCGTAAACGTGAACTTAATTTGAACTTCGAAAACAACTAAACACTTGAAAGAAAATTAATTCATCCGCCTCTCGATAGGTGGCGCTGTTAATTCATTCTTTAGAACCTGAACTTGTGGCGAAAAAACTTCTTTTTTCATTCGAAAATTAGCAGGGCCTTTGATGACAAGGGAAATAAATAATATTACGCAAACTATACGGTAGGTGGCACTGCTATTTTTTTTTTACTGTAACAACCAAAAAACAACTGCGAATTTCTAAACTTTAAAAACGAATTACTAAATGGAGAAGAAGGAGAAGAAAAGGGACATCAAAATGAGTATGCTTTTACGTTCAACTTGAATCGTTGGGCGAAGGAAGAGAAGAAGAAGAAAATTAAACACAAATGAATCGCAATGGGTCGTTCCCTTGCTTCACCACAGATGGCGCTGCTTTTCCATACCGCAACCGGACAACCTAACAAAATAAATCGTTCCGTTGCTTCATCACAGATGGCGCTGCTTTTCCTTACAGCAACCGGAGAACATAACAAAATAAAACGCTGAGTAATGAAATGTAATTAAAAAAAGAAACGAATGAAAACTTGATATCATTTTTAAAAGCTTCGAGCCAGAATTCTTCGATTTTTCATTAATTTCTTCACAACAGATGGCGCCGCTTTTCCTTACCCCCAACCGGAAGACTTAACAAAATAAATCGTTCCGTTATTTCACCACAGATGGCACTGCTTTTCCTCATCGCAATCGGAAAACTTAACAAAACAAATCGCTGAGTAATAAAATGTAATTGAAAGAAAAAACAAATGAATCTTTCGATTTTTCATTAGTTCTCAACTTCTTTCTCGTTTACAAAAAAAAAATAGTAATAATAATGATGAAATCAAAAAAACAAGTGAAACAAAATTAAGCACAAACGAATTGTAATGGAATCGTTCCGTTACTTCACCACAGATGGCGCTGCATTTCCTTTCCGCAACCGGGAAACTTAACAAAATAATTCGTTCCGTTCCTTCACCACAGATGGCGCTGCTTTCCTTACCACAACCGGAAAACCTAACAAAATAAAACGCTGGGTGATGAAATGTGATTAAAAGAAGAAACAAATGAAAGATTGATTTCATTTTTAAAACTTGGAACCGGAATTCCTCGATTTTTCATTAGTTTTCATTTCATTTTTCATTAATTCTGAACTTCTTTCTCGTTTACAAATAATGATAATGAAATCTGAGAAACAAGTGAAATAAAATTAAACGCAAACGAACTGCAATGTAATCGTTCGTTACTTCACCACAGATGGCGCTGCTTTTCCTTATCGCAACCGGGAAACTTAACAAAAGAAATCGTTCCGTTACTTCTCAACAGATGGCGCTGCTTTTCCTTACCGCAACCGGAAAACTTAACAACTTAACAACTTAAAAAAAAAATTAAATTCAATGATCGTAAGCGCAAACTTAAAGAGTCGGCTTGAAATTCGAAAAAGATTAAAGAATTAGAGGAAAATTAATTATTCTGATAAAGTATAAACACATGAATTTCCTCCGCCTCATAATAGGTGGCGCTATTAATTTATTCTTGGTATCAACTGGTAATTTGACGTTTTTAAAGTTGGATCGTAACTGCGGATTTATAAAATCTTAAAGAAATAAAATCTAAAACTAACGTGACCAAGATTTATTTAACTCTTGTTAACAAAGTAAACAAACATCATTGCGCACGTAAATCCTTTGCAAATTGGACAGTAGATGGCGCTGCTAGTTCCTTACTACAACGAAAGGACAAGTGCTAAATTCGAAACTTTTAGAATCAATTATTAAATGAAGATGAGACGACAAAAGGACGTCATCAAGCGAGGGAGAAGAAGAAAATCGAACGAAAATTAATTGTAAAACGTAAACGGTGCCGCTACTGCACCACAGATGGTGCTGCTTTTCCTTTCTGGTACAACTCTAATAAATTCAATTTGCTTAATGCGTCAGTCGGACTTTATTGTCATATTTAATGCTTGTATTTGTTTTGCGTGCGGCGTTCTTCAAATGAAACGCGAATTTATTATTGTAAGAACAAAATTATTTGTACAAAGTCTAACGAAATTCAGCACGTGCGTTCGGAGTGTTATTTTCCGGCTAAAACCCGTAACCCGTGACTGTTTTGTGTGCCCCAATTATGTGGGCCACCAATTTTGTTTATTTTAACGATCGCTATCGTTGTTTTGTTACGTAGATGTCCATGCCCATGTCGCCATCTATCTTTATGACAATGCTTGACGTCTGTCAATCTGACGTTTCTCGATGTCTGTGATTCTGATGCTTTTCACGTCAGTCATCTTGACGTTTGTTGTTATCTGTCATCGTGACGTCACATGATTTGTTGATCGCTAAGCCCCTATAGCAGTGACATCCATTCAGTTACTTCTTTTTTGGCGGAACTAGTTTCAGTCACCCTGTATTTTGATTTGAATCAGCAAAGAAGTTATTAAATTCCGTCCCCTTTTAAACAGTATGACGCGAAGTGCATCGCAAGTGCGCATCTGCATTACTTTATTTATAAATAACGTGTACGAATTCGCGCACGTCAAATTTTTAGTTATTTATAAACAGGGTGAATCACTTTCATTCACTTTTAAAATTTCGCCTCCCAGAAAACCGCCTGAATTACACAAGTTCTCCGCATAACATTTTTTTACAAATTTAGATCGATAGGGCCTTTGCACGCAATTAACAAGTTTGCTGCTCGTTGTAAGGTTTCGTTATGCAACAAACAAAAATATACACCTACAGGAACTGTTTGGTTACAATTTGGATGAGATTTAGGTTTATTGCAATAACAACATTGAATGAATTTAATAGATTTTAAGCAACTTACTTGATCGTGGCTGTTTACGCCACGATGACTTATGGGACGACGTTTTGGAAGTTTTCAGACCATCATCTCGAAACCATCACCGCAAACTTCAACAATAAACAAAAACTAGGGTTCGTTCGAAAGAATCATCTCCGCTGAAATGAGAAATCGAAAGCTCGGTGCAAGCGACTTTCCGTGTTTACTCGAAAGCAATTTTTAGTCGACTATCAATATGGTTGACCTTGACTTTAAAATCCGCGTTCCCCAAAACTGATTCTCAGACTTATTATGATTATGACGCAGCCAGGCGATTTCAACATGATTCCTGACGCGTCATAAAATGTGCTGATGATGTAATGGATATTACATAATTAAAAATACACTGCGGTAAATTTAACTGGACGCTCTGGGAGGGGGGTCGAGAAAAAGTTAGGCGCAGAAAAATCGCTTGCAAATTTAATCGCGCGCACCCCCGCACTCGTTCACCCCTCACACTAACGCGTTCGTGATTAAATATTAAACGTTAATCGACCAACAATAACCTTGTTTTCAGTATTCAGTTAATGAAAACGCGACTACAGTCGGCTGAAGCTAGAACCAACTGGAAGTTTACGAGCGCCGCGACGACTAGGTCACGAATTTCAGCAGCGTCGCCGCCGCGTCTGCCTGAAATTTCCCTGGTGCCGCAATTGATTTTGCAAGTTTCAGATTTTCACGCTATTGCGGTGACTAGTCAGATGAAATTCATTTTTTCAAACAACTTGCTCCTTACGTGCCGTTTTTAGTGCAAAGAAAAAATCTGACGTAGCGATGGTTTCATTGAAACTTGAAAGAAGGCGGAGTCAAGTCGGCAAATGTCAAATGCAAGTGTTCATTCACACATAATTGCGTAAAACAAACACGTTTGACATTTTTGAAAAGCGAAATGTTTCTTGTTTGACGCTTTTACTACAAAGAAAAATAATCTGACGTGGCGATTGTTTCATTGAACTTGAAAGAAGGCGGAGCTTTATTGCACTTTCTGAAACGAAAAAAAAAATATACATCTTCGATTTGCGCGCAATAACGAAATGCGAAGAACAAGATGGACGAAAGAAACAAGAGAAGATCGACATTTTTCTTGCGCGAAGTGTGACATAACCAGATTGCCAACCAACGTGAGGCGAAGTGCCTCAATTGTAATATGAAAGATTAACAGAATCATGAAGAAACTAAAGAAAAGTGAAATAAAAAGCGACGAAATACCTGCAGAGAAAAAGGCGAATTGTTAGAAGAACAAAACAAAAGAGCAACGACTCATATTAGACGCCGCTTATAATCAGACTTCGGAATTTCTGAATATTGTCATGGCTACGCACTTCTCATTGGTCTTCGCTTTGCGTAACCATGGCAACGCTCCGAACTGTCCAAAGTCTGGTTATACTGGTTGTTGATAAGTGTTGCCAGTGATCCGCTAAGGAATTATGGGAAATTATCGAATTTTCTTAAAAAATAGAAGAAAAAGTATTCAAGTAAAAATAATAGATAAGTTTATTATTTTTAGTAACGGAATTTGCTAAAACAAATCAATAACAAAAACAAAACAAGAAACTGGGGCGAACACGTGAAAATATAAACGAAAAAAAAGACAAAAGAAAACCAACGTTTCCAGAACGGAAGGACAGAGAAACCTCAAATAAGAAACGATGAAATACGAAGAAGTAGATAAGCAAAAAGCGGATTGTTCGAAAATCGAGGCTGCTTATAAGAAAACAAAAGAATAAACCATCGTATTTAATTCGACAGAAAAAAAAAACTGAAACAAACAAACGTGGAAATGGGAAGAAAACGACGAACAACAAGAAACAAAAGAAGATTGCAAGAACAAAGGAAGCTCAAATAAAAGTACGACGAAATACGAAGAAACAAACGAATAAAGAAAACAAAAGAATAAGCTACAGTTCGATGAAAAAAAAAACTGAAACAAACACACGTAGAAATACGAAGAAAATGACGATCAAAAAGAAACAAATGAAAATTGCAATGACGAAGAAAGCTCAAATAAAAATACGACGAAATACGAAGAAACAGATAAATAAAGAAAACAAAAGAATAAGCTATAGCTCGATGAAAAAAAAACTAAAAAAACAAACGTGGAAATACGAAGAAAACAACGAACAAAAAGAAACAAAAGAAGACTGTAATAACGAAGAAGCTCAAATAAAAATGTGACGAAATACGAAGAAACAGATAAATAAAGAAAACAAAAGAATAAGCTATAGTTCGACAAAAAGAAAAACTGAAACAAACAAACGTGGAAATACGAAGAAAACGACAAACAAGACGAAACAAAAGAAGATTGCAAGAACCAAGAAAACTCTAATAAAAAAAAACGACGAAATACGAAGAAAAACGTAAACGAAACACAAAAGCGAATTGTTCGAAAATCGAGCCTGATAAGGAAACAAAAGAAGAAACCATAAATTCAACAAGAAAATTACTTGAAACAAACAGGCAACGAAATAGGAAGGACGAAAGAAACAAGTGAAGATCGACAATTTTTTGGCTATGTGTGAGACAACCCAGCTTCAAGTGACACTTCTGTAACAACGTCACCAAAAATTTCTCAGTGTTGCCAACCCTTTCTTTTTCTTCCTAGAAATTCCGTACTTTTTCCCTCACTATTAACGTGTTGATGTTAATAAATTATGTTCACGTTGTTGGTGACACTGAAACAATGTTGCCAACTCTTACGAAATTTCCCGTTTCGTGGGCGAAAAAAAATTAGAAAATTTGCACAAAAGGGCAGAGAAGAGGAAACAAGTGGAAAAATGTTGTTTTGCAGGGAAAATGTTAAACAATTAAACCTCCAACCTCAAAAATAATTTAAAAAAATAAGACAAAAGACGATCGATTGTGCAATTCTCTTTTTTT
Organism: Serrognathus titanus; assembly: GCA_039766575.1. Taxonomy (NCBI): domain Eukaryota; kingdom Metazoa; phylum Arthropoda; class Insecta; order Coleoptera; family Lucanidae; genus Serrognathus; species Serrognathus titanus. The sequence goes on from CM077914.1 coordinate 62,420,957, forward strand.
CCATCGATCATCTTTTGAATTTTTCTTCTTAAAAAAAACAACAATTTTCTATTTTCCGTCATTTTCGTACTAGTTTTCATTTGATTTTTTGACAAATTCTATTCCACTGATTGCATTGCGATGATTGCCTTTTATTTTCTTTCATTTTTGAATCGGTTTTCATTTGTTCTTCTTCGCTTTTTATGAATTCTATTAGGTCGCGATTGTCTTTTGTTTTCCTTTTATTTACCTTCATTCTTAAACTAGTTTTCTTTTGTTTTATTTTTTTATTTTTAAAATATTAAACTAGGATGGTTGTCGTTTGTTTTCCGTCATTGATCAATTTGCTTTTGGTTTTGCTTTGGTCCTTTTTTGAATTTTTTAAAATTTGATTAGACCACGATTGTCTTTTATCTTCCTTCTTTCTTGAACTAGTTTTCTTTTGTTTATCTCTTGTTTTGTTTATAAATATTTTAAGATTCTATTGGACCAAGACGATTGTCTTTTGTTTTCCTTTCATTTTTCTTTGATTTTTTTTAAATTTAGGTGCGCCACGATTCTTTCATTTTTCTTCATTTTTGAACTGGTTCTGTTTTGTTTTCTCTTAATTTTTAAACTAGAATTAGTTTTCTTTTGTTTTTTTTTTTTTCATATTTTATTTAATATTTTAAAATTCTATTGAGTCAAGACGATACTGTCTCTTGTTTTCCTTTAATTTTTCATTGATTTTTTTGATTTCTACAGTTTTCTTTTTTTGTTTCTTGCTTTCTTTTTAAATATTTTAAAATTCTATTAGGCCAAGACGATTGTCTTTTGTTTCCTTTTACTTTTTCTTTGATTTCTTTTTTCAATTTGAGTACGCCACGATTCTTTCGTTTTTCTTAATTTTTGAACTGGTTCATTTTTTTCTCTAATTTTTATTATTTTGTTTACTTCGTCATCATTCCTTTAAAATTGTTTTTTTTTTTTAAATTTATTAATCTATTAAAAGTTGTGTCATAAAAGCGATTGTCTTTTGTTTCGTTATTTTCTTTTGATTTGATTATTTTTCACTTTTTATTGTTTTGTTTTCTCTGTTTTGTCAATTTTAAATTTATTAATCTATTAAAAGTTGTGTCATAAAAGCGATTGTCTTTTGTTTTTGTTATTTTTCTTTTGATTTGATTATTTTTCGCTTTTTATTGTTTTGTTTTCTCTGTTTTGTCACCATTCTTTTTAAATGGCTTCTCTTTTTTAATTTATTAATGTTAAATTGTGTTATAAAATCGATTGTCTTTTGTTTTCAATATTATATTTTCGATTTGATTATTTTTCAATTGTTGTTATGTTTTCGTTCTTTAGTCACCATTCCTTTTTGAAAAGTTTTTCTTTTTACATGTTATTAATCTACTGAAATGTACTGAGAATTAAAATTTGTACTTAAATTTTAATATAATTTTAAAAGTTTTAATGAAAATGTTAAAAATTAAAATAAATCACGGTGAGGAAAAAAGTGGTGCTTGATTACCTGGCAACACTGATGAAAGTGTCAATAGTTGGCAACGCTGATGAAAGTGTCAATGGTTGGCAACACTGGTAATACTGGAGAGGTTACGTTGATTTAACCTCGCACAAATTAGAAAGTGTTCGAGTATTAAAAAATACTTAATAGCCAATATGGTTTCAATAAATAAATCATTCTTGTACGGCATCGGTTTTGCGTCCATCACGTGGATAATTTCGCTGTACTTATACTCACAATTGACCAAGAAAGACTACTCGGTGTATTCCACCGTGTTCCCATCAGCAAACCAAATCACCAGCAAGAGTGAGCCGAAGAAAATACACAACTTCAAGGACGAAATCAAAGAGCAGAAGCAGGCATTCAAGAATTACATCGTCAGCAAGAACTTGCTTAAGGAATTACAACCGGTGCGCCACAAATCCCTAACCGAGGAAGAACAAGGTTTGCTTGCTTGCTTGCTGCACACAAGTATGTGAAATACATTTGCAATTTTCAGCATTAAACGAATTGGGTATGGTGAGAACGTCCGAGGACAAGAAAGTGAAAGAAGAAGGTCAAAGACTGCACGCCTTCAATGTCTTGATCAGCAATCGCTTGAGCTATCACAGGAGTATACCGGATACCAGGCACAAATTGTATGGCAACAAGAAATCCCTGAAGAAACCTTCAAGTCCCAAAAATTCTGTTTTAGATGTAAAAGTGCGGCTTACCCGGACGAACTGCCCGACGCCAGCATCATAATATGCTTTTACAACGAACACAATCACACGCTGTTGAGGACGGTGCATTCGATTATAGATCGCACTCAGCCTTCCATTTTGAAAGAGATCATCCTGGTGGATGATTTTAGTGATCTTCCAAATTTAAACAGCGATCTACAGCGATACATTCGCAAGAACTTCGATGGAAATGTGCGCCTATACAAAACTGAAAGGCGGGAAGGTCTAATAAGGGCAAGGATTTTCGGTGCACGGAAGGCCACAGGAAAGGTTTGCATGTACCTAATGGTGGGTGAGCCAGAAGTGTCGTTCCTTGTTTGAGTTTCCCACAGTTTCACTATCATGTTGGCACCACTGTTCACTGGTGTGAAAAGTCAGAAAATAGGAATTTATATTCAAACTGTTGTTATTAACACAACATACAGGGTGACTGACAATTGTTCCGCCAAAGAAAAGTCACGATAAGAAGCGATGTCCGAGAGTATGGGAAGAATGTTTAAAAAATTCTGTGCACTTTAGTTTTCCAGAAATAATTAATCAAAATTTAACCCAAAGACGACCATGCGCGTTTGCTTAAAAAGCAGATGAGCAATGAACGAAATGAATGCCCTCATAAAAGTTTTATGGTAGGCGCGGCGGGGTGCACTTGACCTTTAAGTGGAATTTCACGTCAATGAACGTTTTTAGGTCGCCGAAATACAAACGACAAAATATTTATTTGACAATTGCGTGCAAATCACCTGAAGCAGATTATTCCATAGATAAACATTTTTTGGCAGCCCCAATTTGAAACATAATCAGTAAATGCCTTAATTATTACAACTTCGTTTAGTGTGTGACGAATTATTATTAAATGTATTAAAAGTTTAACAAATTCAAAACGTTTTTGGCGCGCTCGTTGTAAATCGCTCCTCGTTTTCTTTAACTTTGAATTATTTGTTCCACTTTCTTAATTAATTATAAACTGTTCCATAGATTAATTTAACTTGAAGGCTTCCGAGGCCGTCGTCCATTGTTGAATTCTTGGCTTCCGGTTGGAACCGCGTGTCTCGGATTTCTTTACTGCCGACGTTTCGTTCTTCGTTGCAGAAGAACTTTCTCAGGGCTGCTGCTGGTGGTGATGCTGCTACTGCTGCTGCTGTTGGTCTTGCTGCTGCTTCGCGTTAGTCGTTGAGACTATTCCATAGATTTTTTTTAAACAATCTCGTAATCTGCTCATTCACTCACGTACGCGATTTGATTAAAAACTACGCATATCACCGTTTAAACAGCTGCACTTACATAATAAAGTTTTTACAGCCTAATAAACAAAACAACTTGTTGGCAATGGATTTCAAGGTCTCATAAATCACATGCAATTTACAATTTTTCGTAATCTGTGACATGGTTTAACCTACGCGATTTGATCAAAAATTGTACGTTAATTTTGTCTCGTACACTTAATCTAAGATTAAACAATACATTTACCACTGCGATCACCAGATTTAAATCCTTGCAATTTTTTTGTGTTGATGAAGCAGCTGGTACATTCCGCTCCAGTAAATAATCCGCAAGAATTAACAAACAATTATATATTACCCTTATTTTATATATTAGGAATAACTAATAATTACATCGCATAAAATTTCTATAAAGTTTTTTTTTTGACTACACGCTTGAACTCCATACGACCTTGATCCACATTTCAACTTCTATTACACATTTAACAGCTGGGAACGGAAGTCTCGATGTCATCATTAATTATTTCTAGTATAACCTAATCGCCTATGAAGTAAGGGTCATAAGGTCGCAAATAATTGTTTGTTAATTCTTGTGGATTATTTACTAGAGCGGAATGTACCATCTGCTTCATCACAAAAAAATCGTTAGGATTTAAATCTGGTGATCGTGGGAGTCAATAAACGGCCCGTAACGTTCGAGCCATTTATTGGTGGTGTAATTAGTATTTATATAAAGTTTTTTTTATTGACTACACGCTTGAATGCAATGCGACCTTGACACACATCTCAACGTCTACACGTTTGACAGAAACGGAAGTCTGAGTGGTTCCTTTTACGCGATATAATTATTATTAGTTATTTCTAATATAACTGAATTGCGTATGAAATAAGGGTAACAAGTTCGCAAATAATTATTTGTTAATTCTTGCGGATTATTTACTAGAGCGGAATGTACCATCTGCTTCATCACAAAAAAAAATCGTAAGGATTTAAATCTGTGATCACGGGCGTCAATGAACAGCCCGTAACGTCCGAGTCATTTATTGGAGTAATTAGTATTTATATAAAGTTTTTTATTGACAGGAACGGAAGTCCAAGTGGTTTCTTTTACGCGACATATTTATTATTAGTTATTTCTAATATAACTGAATTGCGTATGAAATAAGGGTAATAAGTTCGCAAATAATTATTTGTTAATTCTTGCGGATTATTTACTAGAGCGGAATATACCATCTGCTTCATCACAAAAAAATCGTAAGGATTTAAATCTGGTGATTGCGGGAGTCAAGGAACGGCCCGTAACGTCCGAGCTATTTATTGGAGTAATTAGTATTTATATAAAGTTTTTTATTGACAGGAACGGAAGTCCGAGTGGATTCTTTTACGCGATATAATTATTATTAGTTATTTCTAATGTAACTGAATTGCGTATGAAATATAGGCAATAAGTTCGCAAATAATTGTGTGTTAATACTTGCGGATTATTCACTAGAGCGGAATGTACCATCTGCTTCATGACAAAAAAATCGTAAGGATTTAAATCTGTTGATCGCGGGAGATAATGAACGACCCGTAACGTGTAATTAGTATTTATATATAAAGTTCTTTATTGACTAGATGTTTGAACGCAATGCGACCTTGACACACATCTCAACGTCTACACGTTTGACAGGAACGGAAGTCTGAGTGGTCTCTTTTACGCGATCTAATTAGTTGTTTCTAATATAACTGAATTGCGTATGAAATAAGGGCAATAAGTTCGGAAATAATTGTGTGTTAATACTTGCGGATTATTTACTAGAGCGGAATGTACCATCTGCTTCATTACAAAAAAAATCGTAAGGATTTAAATCTGGTGATCGCGGGGGTCAATGAACGGCCTGTAACGTTCGAGCCATTTATTGGTGAAATTAGTCTTTACGTATAAAGTTTTTTTATTGTCCACACGTTTGAACGCAATGCGACCTTGACACACATCTCAACGTCTACACGTTTGACAGGAATAATAATAAGTTCGGCAGTAATTGTTTGTTAATTCTTGCGGATTATTTACTGGAGCGGAATGTACAATTATTTGCGCATTTGTTGTCCTTGTTTCATACGCAATTCCAAACTATTTTAGAAATTACCAATAATTACGTCGCGCAATAGAAACAACTTAGACTTCCATTGCCAGCTGCTAAACGTGTAAGAAAATTAATTGACATTTGTGATTGTTATGCAGTGCCATCCATTCTCTTCCGCGTTTTTTTTTTTTGTTGCGGAACTATTGTCACTCGCCCTGTATAAAACGAAAAATTTCTTGGTAAAAAAAAACAATTCAACGGTTCTCAACCCAGCTTTTAGTTTCGTTTACTGCCAATAGGTGATGCTATTTAGTGTAGCCAGAAAAAAATACGTAAGAAACAAAAAGGAACTGAAATATTAGTTCTTTTTTGTGTCGATAGATGGCGTATTTCTTTCAGCCAAAATATTGATATCGTGGTTACGCAATACGAGGACCAATGAATAGTGAATATTTTTTTTATTAGTCTACTGACAGAACTTCTCTCACACCCTGTGTGTGGACTGAAATGTTGTCTTTGCCGAGAGATTTGCAGGTTAATTGAAAGCTATTTGTCGAGAGACTGAAAGTGCCATAACTGCAAAAGCGGAGTCCTTTGTGCAAACAAATTAGTTCGATAATAGGTTTAGCCGACGAAAAACTACGTAGAGGGATCTGAAAAAAGGCGTACATTGTACCACCCTCTAAGGCATGTGGACGTAGTAGACAAAGATCCTACCCCGTGGCCTCAATTAATTAGGTTAATTATAGAGTTAGCAAAGACTTTGAATAATAGAGGGCGCTAAATCAACCAAACTTGTCGATATAGGATTAAAAGTTATCATGCGGGCATAAGATAAACAAAAAAAAATCAGAACGTAATTGATTCTAACAATTTCGTAACGGCGTAATTTAGTAATTACGCTACCAACTATCTGTTAGCGCGCGCCAAATTCAAAAACAGGCGACAGTGTTTGTGTCTCACCCGGTGTTATATATCTTTTTGTTTTTTTCAAAATGTTTATCACATCGTTATTCATATTTTATAGGTCATAGTTTTCCTCGACAGCCATGTAGAAGTCAACGTCGATTGGTTGAGACCGTTACTCTCGAGGATCAAAGAGAAACGCACGAACGTAGTGACACCTATCATCGACATTATTAACGCCGACACTTTTTCGTACACGTCCAGTCCGCTGGTGAGGGGGGGATTTAATTGGGGCTTACATTTCAAGTGGGAAAATTTACCAACAGGTGATTGTAAATTTCTTTTGTTTTTTAACAGCTGTCGCTCTGTACTGCCGCGTCACACAAATCGGTTTCCACTCTGTATATTTCACGTTAATAATCGCAGGTACTCTAAGTCAAGATGAGGACTTTGTGAGGCCGATTAAATCTCCGACGATGGCTGGGGGCCTGTTTGCCATAGACAGGCAGTATTTTATTGAATTGGGGGAATACGACGCCGGTATGAATATATGGGGTGGAGAAAATCTTGAAATATCATTCAGGGTTTGTTGAAAACACTTCAGTGTTACTCCCATGTATATAAAAAAAAAATTGTTTAAAGATATGGATGTGCGGTGGCCAATTGGAGCTCATTCCCTGCAGTCGAGTCGGACATGTCTTTCGACATAGAAGGCCTTACGGTTCACCCGATGGACAAGACACCATGCTTCATAATTCTTTGAGGGTCGCTCACGTTTGGATGGATGATTATAAGGTTAATCCTTTTTTTGCTGTTGGAAGACGAATTTCACACTTAATTCCAGGAATACTTCTTCAAGCAAAATCCAGGCGCCAAGAAAATCAATTACAACGACATCTCATCTCGCATTCAGCTAAGAAAGGAACTGAAATGTCACGACTTCGGTTGGTACTTGAAGTACGTGTACCCCGAGATGGTTCTGCCGTCCGATGATGAGCAGAGGCAGAAAGAGAAATGGTCCGCTCTGGAACAGGGGAATTTCCAACCGTGGCACTCAAGACAGCGCAACTACGTCGCCCATTACCAGATAAGACTTAGCAATACGACTTTGTGCATTCAAAGCAGCACCGACGTCAAGACGAAAGGGAGCGCTTTGGTCTTGAAGACGTGTCTGCGTTCCAAAAATCAGGTAGAACCTTTAAAGCTACTTCAAATTATTATTTATCCTGAAGACACTGTGAATAGACCGACAAAGAAAAAATATTGTTTACCCTTTGCAGAAACGACTTCTTTTGTCTTCAAGCCAAAACTCGCCGAAACAAATTCGAATCGATTTGCTCACTCGAAGTCATCTTTCTTTTTTTTTAAGATTTTGATGCTTTATTCTCTCGGAAAATTTTACGATCGTCTTCTGTTTTTGTCCTGCACTTGTGTTTCTACAGCGTATTTTCTTTCACATTGCGTTTACTTTTCACTTCCTCGACGAAACCAATCCCAGAAATCGGCCATTTTTTGGGAAATTACTTTGGCGATCTAGTTTTCGATTGCCTTTTGTTTTTCTCGTTGTAGAAACCATTTGTTATTTGCCAATCATGTTATCATTTTCACACACGTGATTCTGCCTGTTTCATTCTGTCCAAGCCAAAACTCGACGTTACAAATTCGAAACGACTGCTCACTTTGTACGATCGTCTTTTGTTTTTTTTTCTTTTTATGGAATCGATTGCTCACTTGCGTCGTACTGTGTTCCGGAGAGGACCTGTTTTATTTCTTCAACGTAAGCCACACGTCTGTTTTTAGTTGCAGTGAAGGGATCAGGGACAACGGGGGTGGGAGGGAGAATATTTTTGGTCTAAGTGACAACGCAACCATACGTGGTCTAAGTGACAACGCAACCATACGTGGTCTAAGTGACAACGCAACCATACGTGGTCTAAGTGACAACGCAACCATACGTGGTCTAAGTGACAACGCAACCATACGTGGTCTAAGTGACAACGCAACCGTATATAGGCTAAGTGACAATGCAACCGTACATGGGCTAAATGACAACGTAAACGTGCATGGGCATTTCGGGTAGGCAACTGTTTAATTATAAATTGTTTTTTAACTTTTTTTTCCATGTACCTAGTGGGAAGTCTCTTCTTTCGTCAGTATTTTCTTGTCGGTCTATTCAAGAATCATCTGCATACTGTGAATTTTTAAACTGAATTTTACAACTGTCATTATTAGTTACCACTTTATTATTATTGTATAATTACATAATTCAGTATTAAAGTTGGTCGTTGTAATTGTTGTAAGTTCTTAGCTAAACAAGTCTGGTAATAATAAAGTCATATGAAAGGGGCTTGTTTTTAGATATGGTACCAAACTGACAGAAATGAATTGGTGCTGGCCCAGTTACTTTGTCTACAATCGGCCCAACCAAATCCTTACTTATATAAATGTCACGAAATGGGAGGAGATCAAGAATGGAAACACAAAGGAGAGGTGTGTATATATAATTATAATCACGATTTCAGTACGTTTGTGCCACAAGCAGTGTTGCTGGGAATATTATATGCTTTATAATAGATGGCGCTGTCATAATTGCACAATGTCTTGCCCTTATTATCAAACACACGATCTACTCGATTTCACTAGACAGAGCCTTCATCCGGCCTGAGTTAACTCAAAGTCAATCAAATCACAATTAGGGCACTTTTAAGAAAGAAACAAAAATAAATACATCCAATAATTTAGTCAAGTCATTAAACAGCATAGTTTAGACAAATATGAAATTCAAATGTAATTGAAGATTACTTCAGAGCCATACCATACTAGACAGTGCAAAACAAATTCATAATAATTTTACAAAAAGAAGAAATGGCGTTCTGCACATCAAACAAAGCAGATGTTAGTTTGTAATAACATAACAAATTGGCAAATAAGTTAATGTTCGCTCGGAAATTCCGATTACGAACAGAATTCCTTGTGCACACAAAAAATGGGAAGATTTTAAATCCAGTGATCGTTCCGATCAATTTATTGGTATAATTAGTATTTAATCGGGCAGCTGATTTTAAAATCTTTCGCCCCCGATGTCACATGAAGACCTAAAGTAATAAAACCTTATTAGATGCATCTATAGAATGTAGGAGTTTTAAACATCGCCAGTGCTGTGGCCTATGAGTCACGGTGATTTTCCTAGATTCGTCCGCTCTGAGTCATGTTTGTTTATGCTTGCATAATGCCGGGTTCTTTGATGAGGCACCTCGGCGACTGTAGATGATGATGCAACATGCAGTTGGTGTTTTTTTCCGGCTTTCTTTGAATGCAGTTCTATGCAAAGATCAGTTTCATTATCATGACGGCAAAACTTTTGATAAAACAAGTCGCTGTAGCATTTGTTTATATTACTTTTAGGTGGGCGTTTTATCTGCGGTCGCGCTGGCGACGTTCTGTCGAATGTTTCTTCAACTTGCGTAATGCTCTTAATGATCGGCTAGGTAAATTCTATTATACTTAAAAATAGGTATAAACTCACTTTGTACGATCGTCTTTCGTCTTTTGTTTTTTTTTCTTTTTATGGAATCGATTGCTCACTTGCGTCGTACTGTGTTCCGGAGAGGACCTGTTTTGTTTCTTCATTGTAAGCCACACGTCTGTTTTTAGTTGCAGTGAAGGGATCAGGGACAGCGGGGGTGGGGGGGAGAATATTTTTGGTCTAAGTGACAACGCAACCATACGTGGTCTAAGTGACAACGCAACCATACACGGTCTAAATGACAACGCAACCATACACGGTCTAAATGACAACGCAACCATATATGGCCTAAGTGACAACGCAAACGTACATGGGCATTTCGGGTAGGCAACTGTTTTTGTTTTTTTTTATTGTTTCTACAGAAAATAAACTAAATTACCTTCGTCTTATACGATAGTAACCAGAGAAACAGACGGAACTTATGACTGTCGCAAACACACTAAGCCATGGACACGTCTGTCGATGACTTTACGACCAAACGTAATATCTAATCTCGGTACCAGCCTCTTGTGCGTGAACAAAACACTACGTGTAGGATCAAGGTGCACACTTACCCGTTACCCGACCGTTCTTAGTCATGTTTGTTTACGCTTGCACAATGTTGGCTTTGTACGAGACAATGCAAAACAAATTCGTAATAATTTTGCAAAAAAAAAAGAAGTGGCAATCTGCACATCAACCAAAGCAGATGTTAGTCTCTAATAACATAACTAATTGGCAAATAAGTTAATATTCCCTGACTCAAATCATAGTCTATCTGATGTCTAATCCCTGCACCAGCCCCCTTTTGAATGGTTCATACCGGAAATTCCGGAACGGAACGCCGTGTGTAGGATCAAGGTGCACACAAAGAATGGGAAGAATTTAAATCGAGTGATTGCAAAGACCAATCCGACAATTGGGCTGCTGATTTTAAAATCTTTCGCCACGATGTCACACGAAGACATAAAGTAATAAAACTTTATTAGAAGCTTCTATAGAAAGTAGGAATTTTAAACATCGCTAGTGCTCTGTGCCCTATGAGTCATGGTGATTGTCCTAAATTCGTCCGCTCTGAGTCATGTTTGTTTATGCTCGCATTATGCCGGTTTCTTTGATGAGTCACCTCGGCGACTGTTGACGATGATGCAACATGCAGCTGGTGTGTTTTCCAGCATTCTTTGAAAGCAGTTTCATTGCAGTCGTCAGTGTCATTTTCACCATAGCAAAGCCTTTGATAAAGCAAGTATTTTTAGCAGGGCGTTTTATCCGATGTTTCTTTAACTTGCACAATGCTCTTAATGATTTGCAAAATGCCTATTTCTTACACTGTCTGACAAGGCAAGAGAATATCACAAGGAGAATATTAATCCTTACTTTGTTGGCTCAAAATTTATGGTGAATTCTTTAGTCACAAAGAGAGTAAAATCTACATATGATTAAACCAGCACCGACAGCGCCTCTTGTGAGTGTATGATCGTTGTGGTGCGCTATTCGTCGAGGTGTCATTTTTTGAAACTACTGGCTTCGTTTCATCAAGCGCGTCAGCGCCATCTTACGACGACCCTACAGAAATAATCTAATAATAATAATAATAACCTCTGCTTAAAAACGCGTCACCTTACGATCAACCCTACAAGTCGTATTTGATTAAATTTTAATGCTGCCACCTCACGGCCACTCGTTGTCAGAAAGTAACTGTAACTTCTGTGAGGTTGCCGACAGATGGCGCCACTACAAGCTCTTCACTTAACTGTCCTGGCCCTGATGTGATGTTAAGGCGTTGGCAGCGCTAATAAGTTTTGCCAATTAGGTTTAATGCGATTTTCATTTCAGAACAAAACACCAATTTACAATCTGGCGGCCGGGACCTGCCTGGGAGTAAACAGCAAAGACATCGGCGCCACCGTCACGATGAAGTTATGCGCCGCCCCATCATCGACGGTGTGGGATTTGGTGAGGTGATATTCGATGCTGTACACAAATCGTACCTTAAAAAATCTGACGTCATAGACGAACCAAAAGACTGATCGAGTTCGAGCCATTTTTAACGTGTGAAATTTTATTTATTTATATGTGCTGTTGAGTTTCAAATTTGCTTTAGAGTGTTGCGTTGTGTTTCCTCGAAACTAAGAGTTTATAATAGTGTTTGCGCCTTGAATAAATAAATCGATGTTTGTGTATTCGAAGCGAAGAAATAATTTTTCGTGTAGTCGAGGAGGGGGAAGGGGATGATTAACCCAAATGTACATAGCTACCAGGCAGTATTTAATTGACACATTATAAGGTGAATAATAAATACATGTATGCAGGTTGGATATTTGGAAATCGCCGTCACATTTACAGGAAGTCGGTTAAAATATCGTTTTCTTCCGAACTTCCGATAAATCACAGTTTTCAACTCAAGTGCAATGAAAAGGGGAGTTAGGATTCTTTCAGAATCACAATATAACAAAATAAATTACACCTGTATTTGTAAAAAAAATGTACATTTGTAAAGTGTTAAAATAATATTAAAAATAGCACAGGAGATCATGGCTGCATCTTCTTCACCGAATCGACAATGTCCGCCCTGTTGACGATATTTTGGTAGAGACTATTGAAGTCCTAAAATTAACGGGATTTATAAATCGATCGATAATAAAACTGCGGAAATTACCATGACGTGATCAAGCGCGTCTACACCATCGTCGTCATAATCATCATCTTCATTGTCACTCTCATTTTGATATACACACTCGAAATTACCTCCTGCAAAGATATTTCCTAAAGACAATAACAAGTGGGAAATTGTTTCATTTGTTTTAAATTGTTCAAGCACTTCAGTGAATTGAAAGAAATAAAAAATTGGCCCGTATTCTCATCCTATAATTAAAGCTGTGCTTCACTTGAGACGTGATTGAAATAAACAAGAAACGATATAGCTTTACGTCATTTTAATGTGTAAGAGAGCGACGGACGAGCCATTAAATTAATCATAGGATGAGAATACGGACCGTTATCTCTTACCATCTAAATCGCCATTAATTTCTTCTTCTTCCTCCTCCTCATAAACTGGTTCATCTTTTATGGTAGTTGTACTTGATTCACTGTTAGAGTTTTTGATAGTCGTGTTCTCACGTTTCACTTCCTTTTTATCCTCACATTTAACTTCCGCCTTAATTATCGGCTTATGTCTTGCCCAAGCGGCCTCGATGGAGCCGGGGGCAAACTGAGATTGAGGTCGGCTCTCGCTCTCGTCGTCCGATTTCGGTTCGCTCTTGACACGATTTAAATCCAAATCATCACTTGCCCCCAAACGGTCGCCGTCTTTCTTCGGAGGACTATCACCAATAGGCGCGGTGGTACGCAATACTGAAGCGTTTGCTTCGTCTGTGCTGGATTCACTCACGGACCTCTTCGGATTTTGCACTTTCGATTCCGCAGGCAAACCATTGGGGCCGTTTATCCTTCGGAATCGCACGATCAAGCTCTTGGAATGCATTTCCGTGCCGTGCGACCTCTTGAACGCCATCACGCAGTCGGTGACGTCTTTGAACGAGACGAAAGCGTACCTGGTGAACTTCATTTTTTTTGCGTAACCTATATCGATTCGTCGGCTTTCCGGGTACGTCCGCACCATATCTTCCTTGGTTACTTCCTGAGTGAGATTCCCTACGTACAAGGTTAAAGGATCTATGTCCATCGGATTCAACACGTGGTCTTCTTCGCGGTCTTTCTTGTACTCCACGGTGAGGAAACCGTATCCATACTTGTGTTCGTTTAGTTCTTTTATAACACGGTCAGCGTCTGCCGAAGGCTGCAAACCACACGGAAATTACGGAGAAGGTAACGAAAGTTAAGCACATAGCAACTCTACCCGTAGCGAGAGGAAACAAAATCTGGCAGTGGAGGGTTGTTGGAAGTGAACACTTTCAATGGCATCGTGAAAACCGGCAACGATTTCCTTGTTCAGTTCAAGGTCGGGGAACTTGACGATGAGCGAGTGATTCTTGGATCTCTTGTTGTATTCCTTTTCCACGGACAGGGCCCTCTGCGCTTCTTCGATCGTCCAAGATCGTTTCGACGGCATCGTTTGTGAAAGTGGCTTTTTCTTCTTGCCCATTTTCAACCTGGGCTCCGGAATTTCTATTGATAGGCGTGGCTTTTTAAAACCGGGGCTCCTGTACCAAGGGGGTTGCGAAGTATTGGAGTGATGTGACGGACTGCCATACTGATTGCTACTGTTATATCTGAATAACATAAATAAACCTACGTATTATTAATCGATGTGCATAATGATTATAATATGATCGTTTTCTTAAGCCCCACGTTGGGCGCCAATTTATATAAGTTTGATGATGTATGGGCCCACGTTTCTATCTCCAAAATTGAGCGCAAACTGTAAGATCAAGGTCCTTCGAATCCCAAACGGATGGTGTCGTATTACATTGGAGAGACGAAAATTCCAATTCCATTTATGATTATGAATCTCACAGCTGCGTTTTTACTGGCCCATATTTGTAAATAAACTTAAGGGCGTCATCGACCTTGCAAGTTATTTTTTCATACATTCTAGCGCTCCAAATAAATACGAGCAGATCGAGACAGGGTGACTCCAATTTGAGGAAAAACTGTTGCCAAGGTCATACCCACACTTCGTGCTGTAGTTTGGAAGGAGAACGGCTTAGATGACGCTCTCACATCATTTACGGAAAAGTGATTCTATATACAGCTTGCGAACTGCTGCCAAGGTCATACACGTACTTCGTGCTGTAGTTTGAAATGAGAACGGTCTCATATCATCTGGCAACACTGTGCTCCTCAATACTAACGTTCAATATCTGTACTGACATACATACTCTTATAATTATTTTCAGTACAAATAAAACACTTGCTAGTTTCTAGCTTGTTGGACTGGCCAATGTTGCCAATTTAGTGATTTCATCACTAGTTATGTTAAAAATTGGGGACGATGAAAAACAAAAGACGATCACTTTCAAGAAAAAGGTAGTAAGAACAAACAACTGACGCCAACAAAATCGAAAAATGTTTTTTTTTTTCGTTAATCAACAGCAAGAACAAAAGACAGCCGACTTTCATAATCACTTAATTTAATTAGCAATCCGGAAAATTAAACAAAAAACGATCGACACTCATGCGTAAAGCAGCAACAAATTGTCACCAATAAAATCAGTTTTTTGTTTGTGAATCGGAAGAATAGAAACGAATGGAAAACAAAAGAAGGTCCAATTTCATAAGAAATGAGAAAATAAAAACCAACAAAAAACAAAAGAAAATAAGGAATTAGAGAAAAACGAACGGTAACAAGAGTGGGTCTATTTTAAAAACAAATTTTTAAACAAAAACAAAATAAATCTCTTTCAAGAATAAGGTAGTAACAAACAACTGTCGCCAACAAAATGAGAAAAAAAAATTTCGTTAATCAATAGAAGTTAATGGAAAACGAGAACAAAAGACAGCCGATTTTCATAACAATTGATTTAATTAGGAATCCGGAAAATAAAAAAAAAAGACGATCGACACTCGTGCGTAAAGTAGCAACAAATTGTCACCAATAAAATCTATTTTTTGTTTGTGAATCAGAAGAATAGAAATTAATGGCAAACAAAAACAAAAGAAATTAAAGAAAACCGAACGTTAACAAAAGTGGGTCGCTTTTCAAGACAAATTTTTGAAAAATAGTTGGCGACGAAAATCAAAAGACAACAAACTGTTTTCAACAAAATCGAAAAATGTTGTTGTTTTTTTTCTTTGTTAATCGGAAGAAGAAAAATCAACAGAAAACAAAAACAAAAGACGATCGAACTTCACAACTTTAGTTTAGTTTGGTTCAGTTGGTAATCCGGAAAATGAAACAAAAGACGATCGACCCTCGAACATACACAAGTACTAACAAATTGTCGTTAACCAAATGAATTCTTTATTTCTTCCGTCAGTCAGAAGAATGGAAAACAAAAGACGGTCGAACTTCATAAGAAACGATTTAGTTAACGATCGATAAAATAGAAAAAAAAAAAAATAATAAGGAATTAAAATCCGCGCTTTAGTAATAATTCCGCGTTTATTATTAATTTACATTTGGCTCCATAATCGAATATGCGCATTGGAGTACTGCGTCCTACTCAGTTTAATGATCAAAGCACGGATTTAGGTGTCTTTTTTTTGTTATGAGTCATTAACCCCCAAAAACGGTGACTCATAATCTAAAAATGCACCTAAATCCGCGCTTTCGTAATGATTCCGCGTTTATTATTAATTTATGTTTGGCTCCGTACTCGAATATGCATTGGACTACTACGTCCTACTCTGTTTAATAATCAAAGCACGGATTTAGGTGTCTTTTTTTGTTATGAGTCATCAACGCCCTAAAAACGGTGACTCATAACCTAAAAATGCACCTAAATCCGCGCTTTCGTAATGATTCCGCGTTTATTATTAATTTATGTTTGGCTCCGTAATCGAATATGCATTGGACTACTTCGTCCTACTCTGTTTAATAATCAAAGCACGGATTTAGGTGTCTTTTTTTGTTATGAGTCATCAACGCCCTAAAAACGGTGACTCATAACCTAAAAGTGCACCTAAATCCGCGCTTTAGTAATGATTCCGCGTTTATTATTAATTTACATTTGGCTCCATAATCGAATATGCATTGGACTACTGTATCCTGCTCTGTTTAATGATCAAAACACGGATTTAGGTGTAATTCTTTTGTTATGAGTCATCAAAGCTCTAAAAACGGTGAGTCATAACCTAAAAATTCGCGCTTTAGCAATGACTTCGCGTTTATTATTAATTTATGTTGAACTGCGTTGATTGAAGGTAAGAGAAAGAGTCGACATAAATTAGTTTGTTCAGTTTTGATGAAAATGTCATATTTCTGGAAGATGTAAGAATATTTATAAACAAAACAAAAACAACACCGAAACAAATCTGTCGATGTTGTTGATGAACCGAAAGAGTCAATAGGGCAGTGTTGCCAAACGTTGGAAGTTAAATGTCGCACTAGAACTGAACAGAAATCCTCCGTAATCGCAAATATTTCCAAAGTTGTCCAAAATCCGAAACCTTTCCAGAAATGTGATTTTTTTTTTTTCATTTTTAATTTCAAATCTTTTGCTTTTCAGTCTTCGATTTTTTATTCACACTTATTTATTTATTGAAAAAGTTGATTGCTTTTTGAACTGCTTAGCAAAATCAACCGTCTTTTGTTTTTTGTTCGATAGTTTTTTTTTTTTCTTTATAAGACAGTATTTTTTTTTTTAATCTAACGTCGAAGTTGGCCATGAAAGTTTAATTGTGAACCATCATCATCATGACGGCTGTCAATTTGACATTCCCAACCTTGCTTTCGAGGTTTCGAATTCAACAGTACGACCACAAATAAATTAATAAACGAAAAAAGAAACTAAAAACGAGATCTGTTGTAACAAACGAAAAAAGATAATAAGAAAATAAGATTTACAACAAATAATTAAAATTGTGGTATGTTCACGGTAAGCACCTTGCCGCGGCCAACTTCGACCCCCAAATTTAAAAGAACATTGTTATTTCGGTGTGATTTTTTCTTTATATTTTTAATCGTTTCAAATTGGTTCGCGAAATGATTAACGGTCGTTTGTTTTTCCTTTCACTTCTCTCGATGACGTTTATGAACTGTCCTGCGAAATCAATCGTCTTTTGTTTTTTTTACGAGACTATAGAAACAGAAGAGCTTTCGATTCTTGTTATTTCGGTGATTTTTTTCTTCAACTTTTAATAATTTCAAATCCATTCGCGAATTTAATCAATCGTCTTTTGTTTCTTATTTTTTTTTTTATGAGACTGTAGAAGCAGAAGCCGTCTATTCTTTTTATTTCAGTGATTTTTTTTAATCGTTTCAAAATCCGTTGGTTTTGGTTTGGTTTTCCTTCTCGATTCTAGTTTTTAGTTTGAAATTCAATAAAAAAAAAAGGTAACGAATTAAAAACTGGGTGTCTCTTTGCATCCTCACCTTTAATGACGTTTATTATCGATAGACTTTTGTTTCTAAGAAATTTGTTTAGTTCTAAGCTCGGTTCTTGTCAAATTCTCCCCGAAAATACTTGAGTTTTAGGTTAAATTCATTATTTAAAACAACAAAAAGCAGCGCAGCTTAATACAATACGAAAGAGAAGGTCCGCAGTTCGATGATCGCAATTCAAATTCGGAGGTAGCAAAAAGTTGACGCCCATCGCAAATAAAAAATTTGAGATAAATGGCGATATCTGGCAACCCCGCATTGGGGGGGCGCCTTAAAATGAGGAAACTATTTTTTTTTTAAGTTCGGTACACTGCAACCACCATAAAAACTTTACACACTGTGATGGCAGAAAAATATCAAAATATCACTTCTTTTTAAGACCGCCAGTGTTGCCAGGCATGCGGGAAATTCCCGTTTTATCGGGAAATTTCAAGGTGTGTGGCAAATTATTTCTAAGTTGAGGGAAAAGTTTCGTGCCTGAGAAATTGAAGTAAAAACGGAAAATTTAAAGAGAAATTTTTATATAATGACCTGGCAACACTGAAAACAACTCGAAATTCATTTGACCTGAGCACGAGATGCTCTATAATTTAATAAACAACAAAATAATACCTTGATCTATATGTATACCGATGTGAACTGCTTTGAGCAACGTTTTGATTGTAACCGTGTCCTGATCTGGGTGCATCGTAACCGTCGTTATAGTCACGATATTTTCCTGGTAAAGGGGGCGGGGGTCTAGAAAAATCCGGGAACTGCATTAAACCATTTGCATTCGAGGGTGGCAGCAGTCTTGGCTTAGGTTGGGGAGAGTGCCTGCTTGACCATTGCTCCTAGCAAACAAAAACAAAAGAACGAGTTTAAATAAACAACGCGGTTGCTATCGTACCACATATCCATTTGCGTACGAGGGTGAAGGTGGCCTAGATTTAAATTGTGGATGTTGCCTGCTTGACCACTGCTCCTAGCAAATAAAAACAAAAATAGTAAGGACAAAAAAGTGTGGTCTCAATCATACCGGGAATCCGTTTATGTTAGAAGGTGGAGGTGGCCTAGGTTTAGGTGGTGGAAGTTGCCTGCTTGTTGGCCATTGCTCCTACAAAATAAAAGCAAATAACAAATATAAGCAATGCGGTTTCATCATACTATGTATCCGTTTACATTCGAAGGTGATGGTGGCCTAGGTTTAGGTGGTGGAGGTTGCCTGCTTGATGGCCATTGCTCCTACAAACAAACAAAAACAAATGACATACACAAACAAAGCGGTTTCTATCATACCATGTATCCGTTTACATTCGAGGGTGGCGGTGGCCTGGGTTTAGGTTGTGAAGATGGCTTGCTTGTTGGCCAAGGCTCCTACCAAATAAAAACAAATGACATATATCAGAACAATGCGGTTACTATCATACCATGTATCCGTTTGCATTCGAGGGTGGGGGTGGCCTAAATTTAGGTTGTGAAGATGGCTTGCTCGTTGGCCATTGTTCCTACAAAATTAAAACAAATAACAAATGAAACAATGCGATCTCAATCATACCATAAATCCGTTTACATTTGAAGGTAGAGGTGGCCTAGATCTAGGTGGTGGAGGTGTACGTGGGGGAGATGTTGGTGGAGGAGGTGGTGGCGACGGCGGTGGTGGCGGCGGTGGAGGTGATGGCGCCTCTGTCGGCAACGGTGGGGGTGGAAAAGAGTAGTTATAATTGTATCCCATCATTTTTAAATGACGAAGTTCTTAGATCGCAGGGCAAGACATGTTTATTTGCTCATTTAGATGAAGGCGAGAGACAGACGGCTTGATATCTCGTTACAATTACATCATTAAAGCGATCGTCAATATTAAAGAAACACTAACACAACACCGCATTCGATTATAATTGGCCAATCACGTCTGCAAGACAGAAATAAAATTTCTCAGACAGCTGATAATATCATGACAACTTTCCTACTATTCATTCGGTTGGTAGCATTGAAATCTGCGCACAGCCAACCGTTCACAGCTTTCAACTTTCTATTAATAAATAATCGAACCTTTTAGAAAGATAATTGGTAATAAGTGTGTGATCAATAAAACGTTCTGAAAAAGAAGCAACTACTTTCCAAGGGGTTTGCATCAGGGATGTTAAATTCCTCGCAGACAATGTTGCCAACTTGTTCACGACGTGTCGCCAATTTTTTTCTGACAATGAACGGTCTTTTCCAAATTAATTCAATCGATTCGCAATAAAACAGGGCGAAAATGAATCTTCTTAAGGCCATTGCTCTGTTTTAACGTTTTTGGAAGGTAGTTACAATCCATTAATTGTGAAAATATAGAAGAGAAGAAAGCAATTTTCAAAAACAAAAAATGATTTTGTGTACTTTAAAACACGAACATGAAAATTAAAAGAAAAAACAAACGAAAAACTACAACAAAAAAAATTCAAAGAGACAAATACGAAACTAAAAAGAAATAACTAAAAATGGAAGCAAATTAAAAAAAATTGAAGACAAACCAGAAAGCAAATAAGAAACGAAACAAGTGAAAAACAAATTACAAGAAAAAGACAAAAACAAAAAATTAAATCAAAAACAAAAAGCGAATATTGAATGAAAAACGAGGAGAAAATTGGAAAATCAAATAAAAGAGAGCAAAGGCAAATCAAAAACACAACGGTAAGGAAAAATTTGAAAAAAAAAAAAACAGGAAATGAAATGAAATAACGAAAAATAAAAGGCAAACTAAATTGAAAACAAAAATTAAAACAAATGAAAAATGCAAGTAAATAATGAGTATAAAAAGAAAAGATAAGGAATCGAAAAGAAACAAAAAGAAAACAAATAAAAAATGATAAGACAAGCGAGTCTCTCAAATTCTAACAATGATGTGTCACTATTTTTTTTTATGATTAATAACTATCCTTCTAACAGAAGTTTCTTGTCCAAAGTGGTAACTAAATATCTAGTTTCTTGTCCAACTAAGTAATAGTAATAGTAACTAAGTATGTAGTTTCTTGCCCAAAGTGGTAACTAAATATATAGTTTTTTGTCCGAAGTAGTAACTAATTTCTTGTCGAAAGTGGTAACTAAATGTGTAGTTTTCAATCGAAAGTGGTAACTAAGCGTGTAGTTTCTTGTCCAAAGTGGTAATATGAGCTTCCTGTCAAAAGTGGTAACTAAGTATGTAGTTTCTCGTCCAAAGTGGTAACTAAATATGTAGTTTCTTGTCGAAAGTGGTAAATAAATATATAGTTTTTTGTCCGAAGTAGTAACTAATTTCTTGTCGAAAGTGGTAACTAAATATGTAGTTTTCTATCGAAAGTGGTAACTAAACATGTAGTTTCTTGTCCAAAGTGGTAATATGTAGTTTCCTGTCAAAAGTGGTAACTCAGTATGTAGTTTCTTGTCCAAAGTGGTAACTAAATATGTAGTTTCTTGCCAAAGTGGTAACTAAATTTGTAGCTTCTTGCCCAAAGTGGTAACTAAATATATATAGTAGCGCACAATAAAATCCTGGGAAGTTATTTCTTCAATGTGAACCTAACTATAATATTATGTGATATTTAAAAAAAAATGTCACTAGTAGTTCTGATGTTTAATAAAAATGCTAACAAAAATATAACCTCGACAAAAACCTGATTTACCAAATTTGTCTAATTCTACGTGACAAATCCAATTCTTGCCTAGATATAACTTATTCAAGGTGATAACTAAGTATGTAGTACAAAGTGTTAACTAAATATAAAGATTTTTGTCCGAAGTAGTAACTAAGTATATAGTTTCTTGTCTAAAGTGGTAACTAAATATCTAATTTCTTGTCCAAAGTGGTAACTAAATATGTAATTTCTTGCCGAAAGTGGTAACTAGATACGTAGTTTCTTGTCAAAAGTGGTAACTAGATATGCAGTTTCTGGTTAAAAATGGTAAATTTGTAGTTTCTTGTCAAAAGTGGTAACTAAATATGTAGTTCATTGTCAAAAGTGGTAACTAAATATGTAGTTTCTTGTCAAAAGTGGTAGCTAAGTATGTAGATTCTTGCCAAAAATGGTGACTAGACGAGTTTCTTGTCAAAGATAGTAACTAAATATGTAGTTCATTGCCAAAAGTGGTAACTAGATATGTAGTTTCTTGTCAAAGTGGTAACTAGATATGCAGTTTCTGGTTAAAAATGGTAAATTTGTAGTTTCCTGTCAAAAGTGGTAACTAAATATGTAGTTTTCTATCGAAAGTGGTAACTAAACGTGCAGTTTTTTGTCCAAAGTGCTAATATGTAGTTTCCTGTCAAAATTAATAACTAAGTATGTAGTTTCTTGTCCAAAGTGGTAACTAAATATGTAGTTTCTTGACCAAAGTGGTAACTAAATATATATAGTAGCGCACAATAAAATTCTGGCAAGCAATTTCTTCAGTGTGAACCTAACTTTAATATTATGTGATATGTAAAAAAATGTCACTATTAATTCTGATGTTTAATACGAATGCTAAGAAAAATATAATCTCGACAAAAGCCTGATTTACCAAATTTGTCTAATTCTGCGTGACAAGTCAAATTCTTGCCAGAATGTAACTAAATATGTAGTTGCTTGTTGAAAGTGATAACTAAGTATGTAGTACAAAGTGATAACTAAATATATAGGTGTTTGTCCGAAGTAGTAATTAAGTGTCCAAAGTGGTAACCAAATATGTAATTTCTTGTCCAAAGTGGTAACTAAATATACAATTTCTTGTCCAAAGTGGTAACTAAATATATAGTTTCCTTGTCCAAAGTGGTAACTAAATATGTAGTTTCTTGTCCAAAATGGTAACTAAATATGTAGTTTCTTATTCCAAATTGTAATTAAATTTGTTGTCTTGTCCAAAGTGGTAACTAAATATGTATTTTCATTTCCAAAGTGGTAACTAAATATGGTCGCTGCGTGTCGTAGGCGTACACAGACCATTTACAAAATTCTGCAAAATTTACAAACCACCACAGTTCGTCATTGTTTATAAAGCACTTGATCCTTCAAAAAGTGTGCCAACTAAAGGAAAATTACCACTGTTATTTATAATGTATGATTCACTTAACCTAACTATAGCACAAATAATAAAACTAGACAGATGGCTAATCAAATGCTTTACATTTGACGCCCCAATTTGGAGACAAACTCTGTGTTAGTTTGGAGACAGCTCACCAAATATGTGGCGGCGCTAGTGTTACAATAGCAGAGTGGAAAACCGATACCTGTAAATATAACTAACATTTGTACAAATCCATCACTAAGTGGTGTGATATAAAGTTTATAAAGAGAATTATAAGCATATTACAACCGTACGTCACATTATCGCGTCCTGGTTCCACTTTAAACTTATTTTTCTGTTAGTTAAATGAGACATCTGGCGGTATATGAGCTAATTGAATTTCGAATTTAGCAAATGGTTTGTGACAAATGTCCAGTTTTCGAATTTGTGCAGACGTGTGACATCTATTGAGTATTTAGAAAACTATTTTTAGAGCGTCCATTCGTTCCTATCTCGGCTATCTGTGACTATAGGGAAATTTCCCTCTTTTAAGGACTCTTAAGTTCCTTTAAGGGCAAGGAGAATTTTGATAAAATCTAGGGAAATTTAAATAAAAAAATAGTAAATAAAGTAATAAGTTCTAGAGAAACCAACAATAGCCAAAAGATGAACAGTGCCATCTATCGGAGAAAATCAACACCAATATTAAAAGCGTTAGGCAGTGTTGCCATCCTGAGAGAGTTCTTTATATTTATATATATCTTTAATTTTTTAAAAATAAATGCGTTAATTATACATAACTTCTATTTTATATTACGTATTTGTTTTTTGTAGTTGTTACCACATGAAGCGATCTGCAAATTTAAGTCTATAAACTATTAAGTTTGAACCTTTGTGAGTTGGTCACACTGACGCAAAATCAAAAGCGTTGGCAGCGCTGCATGCCATAATCCAATTCTAACCTCAAAGTTGTCTCCCATTCATTCCGACTATTATAATAGAAAATCATGTTAAAATTGAGCAGAAAATTCGTCAAATACTCGAATTTAAGAATCCATTTAAACAAGGTAAGCCCCAATTTGCGTAAGCCAATTTAAATTTAAATCAAAGAAAACTATCGCCGTAGAATTTCACGAAATGCATGCAATCCTCGTACACCAAATACGCGGAGCACAAACCGATCGAAAAAATCAGGAACATAGGAATTTCGGCGCACATCGACTCAGGCAAGACAACGCTGACCGAACGAATCCTCTTCTACACGGGTCGAATAGAGGAGATGCACGAAGTGAAAGGCAAAGACAACGTTGGGGCTGTCATGGATTCCATGGAGCTCGAGAGGCAACGAGGGATCACCATACAAAGCGCCGCGACGTACACGTTATGGAAGGAACATAACATCAATATAATCGATACGCCGGGTCACGTCGATTTCACGGTTGAAGTGGAGCGAGCGCTTCGTGTCCTAGACGGGGCGATTCTAGTATTATGCGCAGTCGGGGGCGTTCAGAGTCAATCCCTGACTGTCAACCGACAAATGAAGCGCTACAACGTCCCCTGCTTGGCCTTCATAAATAAATTAGACAGATTAGGGGCGGATCCAAAAAGAGTCCTGTCAATGATGCGCTCGAAGCTACACCACAACGCCGCCTTCATACAACTCCCGATCGGTTTGGAGGGTGACAACCGGGGGCTGGTTGATTTGATCGAGCAGAAGGCCTTGTACTTCGAGGGTGACTTCGGAGAGACCGTGCGTTATGATGAAATCCCCAAGGAAATGCGGGCGGAATCCTCAGAGCGCAGGCGTGAGTTAATCGAGCACTTATCAAATGTCGACGACGTCTTGGGCGAGTTATACCTGGAAGAGAAAGCGATCGGTGAGGACGTCATAAAGCAAGCGATTAGGCGGAGCTGCTTGAAACGCACCTTCACGCCCGTCTTAGTTGGGACGGCCTTAAAGAACCGTGGGGTGCAACCCCTGCTCGATGCGGTCCTCGATTACCTGCCAAACCCCGGGGAAGTCACCAATCTCGCCCTCAAAGAATCTAAAGAGGGCGAGGAACCTGTGAAGGTCCTCTTGGACTCGGCTAGGAGTGATGCGAAACCCTTCGTTGCCTTGGCCTTTAAGTTAGAGGCAGGCCGTTTTGGACAACTAACATATATGCGTTGCTACCAGGGTATGCTCAAGAAAGGCGACAGTATCATCAATGTAAGGACAAACCGCAAGGTCCGCATCGCACGGTTAGTTCGGCTACATTCAAACACCATGGAGGACGTCAGTGAAGTGTACGCGGGTGATATCTTCGCCCTATTCGGGGTGGACTGTGCGAGTGGTGACACTTTCGTAACCGACAACACCCTCGGGATATCACTGGAGTCGATTTTCGTTCCGGAACCCGTGGTTTCCATGTCGATTAACCCGGCGAATAACAAAGACCGTGATAACTTCTCGAAAGCGATCGCGAGGTTCACGAAGGAGGACCCCACCTTTCATTTCTTCTTCGACTCTGACAATAAAGAGACGATTGTGTCGGGCATGGGCGAGCTACACCTCGAAATCTACGCCCAGAGAATGGAGCGCGAGTACAACTGCCCAGTCGTGATGGGCAAGCCGAAAGTGGCCTTCAGGGAGACGTTGGTGGGGCCTTGCGAGTTCGATTACTTACACAAGAAACAATCGGGTGGGCAGGGGCAGTACGCCCGGGTCACCGGGGTTTTAGAGCCCCTACCGCCTACAAAGAATACTTACTTAGAATTTGTCGATGAGACGGTGGGGACGAACATCCCGAAGCAATTCGTGCCGGGGGTTAGGAGGGGGTACCTTACGATGGCCGAGAAGGGTTTGCTGACGGGCAATAAATTATCCGGGTTGAAATTCAGATTGATAGATGGTGCGCACCACATCGTTGATTCCAGCGAGTTGGCTTTCTTCCTCGCCGCCCAGGGGGCCATCCGAGAAGGTATGTATTTAAATAATCAATGAATGACCCCAAAGGAAAACCGCGATTTCTGAGAGTATGGGAAAAATGTTAATAATTAATAATAATAATTAATCAATGCGCCTCTAGTTAAACAATTGAAGAGCAGATGAACGAAACAAATACCCTCATACAGTTTTTTATAGTTTTATGATACGGCGGCGTGGCATCGTGCACTTGACCTTTCAGCAGAATTTCACGTCAGTTAAGTCAACGCCCGGGTCCGTGAAATACGGGCTTTAAAGTATTTAGTTGACAATGCGCCTCTAGTTAAACAATTGAAGAGCAGATGAACGAAACAAATACCCTCATACAGTTTTTTATAGTTTTATGATACGGCGGCATTGTGCACTTGACCTTTTAACAGAATTTCACGTCAATTAGGTCAACGCCCGGGTCCGTGAAATACGGGCTCTAAAGTATTTAGTTGACAATGCGCCTCTAGTTAAACAATTGAAGAGCAGATGAACGAAACAAATACCCTCTTACCAGTTTTTTATAGTTTTATGATACGGCGGCGTGGCATCGTGCACTTGACCTTTCAGCAGAATTTCACGTCAGTTAAGTCAACGCCCGGGTCCGTGAAATACGGGCTCTATTTAAATATTTACTTGACAATTACAGTAGATTACTCCATATAAAGGACATGGATAGGAATTATTTACACAATTAAATACGAATTTGTTACTCTTGAGCGCTTATTTCATACGCAATTCCAGTTATTTTAGAAATTACTAATAATTACGTCACGTAAAAGAAACAATCATACTTCCGTTCCCAGATGTTAAACGTGTAATAAAACGAGATCCGTCTCAAGGTCACATTGAGAATTTAACAAAATTAATCATAAAACTATTTCGTCTACTGTGCCGTAGCTCGATTTCGATGATAATTTTTAAATTAATTACATTCTTTGTTTTGTCACGATTCTTTTCAAATTGTTTTTTGTTTTTCTGTATTTATTTATTTATTCGATTATTTTTGAATCTTTATTACTTTGTTTGTCGTTGTCTTTTGTTTTTATTATTATTATTTTACTACTTGTTTATTCTTTTTGTTTTGTCACCATTATTGAAAATTTTTTTAAAATTTACTAATCTGTTAAATTGTGTCGTAAAATTTGTTGTCTTTGTTTTTATTTATTTATTTTTATTTGATTATTCTTGAATCTTTATTATTTTGTTTTGTTGTAAAATCGATTGGCTTTTGTTTTTATGTATTTATTTTTCTTCTTTTGAAATTGTTTTTTCTTTATTTATTAATTTGCTAAATTGTGCTGTAAAATCGATTTTCTTTTGTTTTTTTTTTTTTTTAATTACTACTCTTTAATCACTACTCTTTTCAAATAGTCCTTGTTTTTTCTTTTAATTTGTTAAATTGAGTTGTAAAGTTGATTGTCCTTTTTTAATTGCCATTATTATTTTTGAATTTTTGAACTTCTATTGTTTTATCTTCTTTGCTTAACTACTATTCTTTTCAAATTCTTTTTTAAAATTTGTTAATCTGTTAAATTCG
This sequence comes from Serrognathus titanus, assembly GCA_039766575.1. Classification (NCBI taxonomy): domain Eukaryota; kingdom Metazoa; phylum Arthropoda; class Insecta; order Coleoptera; family Lucanidae; genus Serrognathus; species Serrognathus titanus. The sequence continues at coordinate 62,448,334 of CM077914.1, forward strand.
GCTATTTCCTTCAATAAGAAAAGTGAGGTTATGATGTATGTCGATTTGTTTAATGGCGTTTTCCACTAGAGCGCACTCGCTATATTTTCATCTCACTTCAACCTCATGTAATAAAAAGAGATGAAGATACACTGAATGTGCACCAGTGGAAAACGCTCTAAGTTTGAGGCAAGGCTGGTTCACAACCAATAATAATTCTACAAAGAAACCAAAGGCAATCGAAACAAACAACATGAAAATGTTGAATATGAAAAACAAAAGAAGATCGACGATTCTTTAACAAACCACAAAATACGAAAATCAAGAAATTACGGGTAAAAATAAAAAACAAAAGAAGACTCCGATGAACTGTTTAAAAATTCAAAACAAAATAAAAACTAAAGAAAAAACGTCTATGAGAGAACTAATTCGACAAACCGAAACAAAAGATAACTCAAACAAACGCTGACATAAAAGTGAATGAAAACAAAGAGATCAACGTGAAACAAAAGAAGAAAGTGTATGAAGTGTCAATATAGGTACATACATATACTACAAAAAAAAGCGAATAATGCGATAAGGAGAAACAAAAAATTCTAGCTTTCGAAAATCAACGACTAAATACGGAGATTAAGATAAACGCAAAACAAACGAAAAACGACAACGCTCCTCCAATGGAGTATATCATGAAAATCACAAGGCTAAGAAAAAAAAAAGAAAACTGTAAAGAGGGCAAGCGTTATATTAAAAAAATTGATAATTGAAAAATACAATTAGAAGAATGCCATTCCACTAAAAAAAAAGAGAAAGGCGAACGAAAAACAAAAGAAGAACTAAGAAGAATATTAGGCGGATTGTTCGAAAATTAACGTTATAAGAAAACAAAAGAAAAAATAGTAATTCGACAAGGACAGATAGAAACAAATCATTAAAATAAACCAAAAAAATTTCGAAAAATCAACTCGCCAACAGAAAACAAAAGTAAATACTGTATAAAGTGTCTGTTTCATCAGATGATAACAAATCACGACAAAACGAAACAAAAAAAAAACATAGTTGGATGTAATTAAACAAACGAATGCTTGACTTAAAAATTTTCAAAACATTCGCGTCGAAATCGAATATCATAACAAAAATGAAATGAATAAAGAAGAGAAAGACCAACGAAAAACAAAAAAAGATCTAAGAATATTGGGCGCATCGTTCGAAAATCAAGATTGATAAAGAAAAAAAAAAACAAACATTATTTTCTTTGTTTCGCCCCATATTTATTTATTTTTTATTTATTAATCTGTTAAATTGCGCTCTAAAATTGATTATTTTTATTTACAATTATTTCTTTTTAATTTTATTACTTTGTTTTCTTTTCAATATCTTTTTTTAAAACTTGTTAGTCTGTTAAATTGTGTTGTAATATCGATTTTCATTTGTTTTTTTTTTTTTCTATTATTTTTGAATTTTTGTTTTTTTTTTTTAGTTACTAAAATTTGTTAATCTGTTAAATTTGTGTTGTAATATCGATTTTCATTTGTTTTGTTTCATTTTTATTTGTTTCGTCGCCATTCTTTTCAAATTGTTCTTTTTCTTTAAGTTGTTAAATTGATAGTCTTTTGTTTTTTATTATTTTTCATCGCATGAGAATCGCTAAATTTTTTTTTGTTCGACTAAATAATGTATTTCGTTATTTGTTTAAGTTTTCTTTTTATTGGAATAATTTTCTAAATTGAAATTAAATTAAATTTTGTGGTGCCATCTGTGTGAACGTTGTCAGATTACTTATATTTTAGGCGCGAAATTTGAAATAGCTAAAAATTATTAAAGAACGACTGTAATTACAAAAAAAAATGTTTCAATCGTTCTTTGTCGTATGGCCGATCGTTTTTTTGCTCATGTGCATCAGTATTTCGTGTTTCTTTTGTTTTTTTTTATTGAATTAATTTTTTAAATGCAATTGTCATTAAAAAAAAAATGGAAATTTTGTGTCGCTATCTATTAGAATCTTATCGTATTACATGTTTTTTAGGCGCGAAATTTGAAATACTTAAATATTTAACTGTTTAGGAGAATTTTTTCGACATTTTTCCCATAGTCTATGACGTTCGTTCTTTTACGCGTTGTTTTTCTTTTTTGGCGAAACAATTGTCAGTCACCTTGTATTATAAATGACAAAATAAAATTTAAATATGTTGCAGTATTTGAGAAGGGCATGTGGCAGTTACTGGAGCCGATTATGTTCGTCGAAATCACAGCACCCGATGAATTTCAAGGCTCGGTGATGTCCCAGCTGAACAAGCGGCACGGGATCATAACCGGCACCGAAGGCAAAGAAGGCTGGTTCACGTTGTACGCTGAGGTGCCCCTAAATGAAATGTTTGGGTACGCCGGTGAGCTGAGATCGAGCACGCAGGGAAAGGGTGAATTCAGCATGGAGTACAGTCGGTACTCTCCTTGCTTGCCGGAGCTCCAAGAAAAATTGATCGCGGAGTATCAAAGGGCGATGGGTTTGGTGCCGCCGGAAAAAATGCAAAAGAAGAAGAAAAATTAACGGCGTAGCGAACTAGTGTAATTTTTTTATATGCGCTTATTTATTTTAAGGATATTTTTATAGTTATTGAGAATAAGTAGTTCCATTGCATTGTTTACAAAATAAATAAATTGTACATAATGTTTAATTTTTGTTTTATTTTATACGAAATTCACTAGTACTTGACTTTAACTTAGTTACAAAATGGGGTAGAGTCAAATTCTGGCGAAATTTCGTGTAGTTAAATTGCAAAACTTTTTTTTGTTACTAATACATAGACCTAAAATTGTAGAAATTTTCAATTTTTAGTAGACATAGAATAATTTTAGGTATTTCGCAGTTCTTAAGTTGTCTCTCGCACGTCAAATTCAATTGTTTAAAACAAGGAGTCAGTCGTGCCAACCTTATAAAACAAAGAAATCGCAACACTCTCATCGATGCACCAATCACGAGATGAGCTAAAAATTAGCATAGAGACTGTATTTTTTTTTAAACTTATCTGATACTTCCCCTGAAAATAAAACCAGAATAGAATGTACTTTCTTCTTAAGTATTACATCAATAGATATCTATTTCGTGGTAATTATGCAGCTGTACTTTTTGTCCAGTAGATGGCGCCATAAATGACAGATTAATGTTAAAATAGAGCTTCTTTTAAATACAATAGCATACGGTAACCCCAGTGGGATTGTATACTGTATTTTGGTTGAAACTACCGTATATACACGATAATTAACGTACAGTTGGTAACACTGCTTTGATGTAATCAGTGCTGGTGAATCGAAAACGCCTGCTGTAATGACAATGTTGCCAAACGTACAATTGTAATCGTCTTCGTATAATTAATTATTTAACAGTTGGCATCATGTGCAATCACTGTCACTATATACGATTTATGAAAGACAATAAAGTTTTTCAAATTTCGCGCAAATTGCTTTTGTGTTGTGGATTTAAAATTTCTCAAAAGAAAAGAAAACGAAAAAGGTAAACAAATGACAATCGCAATTTTTACGGAAAAAAAAAGAAATTAAGATGGAAACAATAAAAAACCGCAATCGAAGAGGATAAAACATTAAATTCTCTAATGAAAATAAGAAAAGCGAACGTTGATCATAAAGAAAAATTAAAACAAAAAAAAAGTGTTAAATATTTGAAACCTAATAGAGATTTGAAATTCACAAAGAGTGAAAAAAAAAGAAAGGAATGAAAACAGAGCAGGATTTATGAGAGGAAAGAATCGCAAAACATCGAAAATTAATTTTTGAGCAATTAAAAACAAAGGAAAATTAAATTAAAAACAATTTTCGACTTTTTTTAAAGATACAACTTACGATTATAATAAAAAAAAATAAAAATTAAAACTCAAAACGAAACAATTAAAAACAAATGAAAACTCAAAACGAAACAATTAAAAACAAAAGAAAACTCAAAACGAAACAATTAAAAACGAATGTAAACTCAAATTCTTTACATTTAAAAATAAATTTAAAAAGAAATGAACAATTAAAAATAAAAAAAAAACAAGGAATAAAGATTCGAGAAGGAAGTAAGAAAAACAAATGACGATCATGATAAAAAAAATAAATAAAAACTCAAATCGAATTGTAGATTTAAAATTTTTAAAGAAAAGTATGAAATTCACAAATATGAAAACAAATGACAATCGCAAATTTGCGAAAAAAGAGAAACAAAGAAAAAAATAGAAATTCAAAAAACGAAAACAAATGGAAAACCTTGTCGACGAAACAAAAATTAAAAGGCGGAAAAGCAATGACGATCAATGTTTATGAAACAAAAAGAAATAATTTGGAGAAGAAACAAATGAAATACTAAAACCAAAAAGACGAAAAGTAGCGAACAAATAAAAAATTAAAAGAAAGAAGTGAGAAAAACAAAATTGAAGAGAAGAAATCAAAAACCGAAACAGAAAGCAAATAAAGAATGAAACAAGACAAGCGATAAACAAGGAAAAAATTAAAATGAAAGACCAAAGGGAATGAAAAGCAAAAATCCGAGAAAAAAATGAAAAATCAAAACTGAAATCGAAAACAAAAAGCAAATATTAAGTGAAAACAGAGACAAGTGAGAGAAAAAAAGGGAAAAATTGAAAAAACCAAAGGAAAGGCCAAAGGCAAATCAAGAACTCAATGGAAAGGAAAAATTAAAAAAAAAACAAAAGAAGAAGCAAAACCAAAAATGAAATTAAAAAAATTAAAAACTAAAGGCTTTAAAAAATGGAAATCAACTGGAAAAGAAACAAAGAAGAAGCAAATAAAAAATGAAAAAAGAGAAACAAGTGAGTTAAAAACAAGTGACTAAATATGTAGTAGTTTTTTCTCCAAAGTAGTAACTAAATATGTAGTGCCTTGTCCAAAGTGGTAACTAAATAAGTAATTTCCTGTCCAAGTGGTAACTAAGTATGTAGTTTCCTGTCAAAAGTGGTAACCAAATATATAGTTTCTTGTTCAAAGTGGTAACTAAATATGCAATTTATTGTCCAAAGTGGTAACTAAATATGAAGTTTTGCCGTCAAAAGAGGTAACTAAGTATGCCGTTTATTGTCAAAAGTGGTAACTGAATATGTAATTTTTTTGTCCAAAGTGGTAACTAAATATGTACAGTAGTGCACAATAAAATCCGGACACATTATTTCGACAATGTAAAGCTTTAATATTATTGGCATCTAGCAAAATGTCACCAGTAATTCTGACGTTTAATATCAATATTATTTATTTATTTACTTCGATAGAAATATAACCTCAATGAAAGCCTAACTTACCAAATTTGTTTAAATATGCGTGACATGTCAAATTCTTGTCCGCTATTTTAGTTTATTCGTTTTTCTTTTATTGAAAATAAATACTATTATTATTACTTCGTATGACAAGGAGAAAACGAAAGATCAAAGGTAAATGAAAACAGAAAAAAAAATAGGGAAAAAACAAGCAAAAATAAAAAAATAAAAAGCCAATTTTTAAATCTCGAAAATAAAATGTTCACAAACAATAAATAATTAAGAATGTCAAAAACAAACAAAAGAAAACAAATAAGCAATTGTCATTTTTCTAAAAATACAAAAATTACAGCGGTGCGAATATCACACTGAATCACCTGGTATACAGTTAAGAAACCCGAAAATAAAAAGTGGTAAAAAATCACTGTTTGAGTTGGCAGCACTGAATTTTATTTTTAAATGGAACAACTGGAGTAACTTCCGGATGTTGGCGGCTTGACACTAACAGCCGTCACTTTACAAGCGTCACTTGACATTTAGAATTCAAATTAAAACGCCAATTTTGATTCACATAACCTACAATCTTGTCGCCATTCAGGTTACGTCAAATAAACCAACAAAACACATATCAGGTTGCAGCGTTGCAAACAGCCGAATAAAGAAAATACTCATAATTGTATTTCCAACTTAAACAATTATTTTTGATTACTTTGTAGAAAATCGTTCGACCAAAAACACAACCGTACAAAGCAAAGATAAGTTTTTAATACTGACGCGAAGCTGTCCAATATTTCACATTTAATTTAAAATTCGTCCATTATGAATAAGTATAATTTTTGATTGTAATAGATGGCGCCACTACGCAGCGCAATTCATTTTGTCAACGGATTGCACAGTGCTGCTATCTGTCCTAAGTGTCGTTTTCGCGACGATGGAAACAGTTGTTGAAGTCAGTCAGTGAGTGATGGTGTAGTGGAGCCATGCAATATGGCAGTGTTAGCGACTAACATTAGTGGACATTTACAGAATCAGTTGACAAGGTCATTGGAAAGAATCCTCGAGGAGGCCAACCAAAGCGGCGAGCTGAAATTAAGCAACAGAAAGCTGAAGGATTTTCCGCAAGCGAGCTCCAAGTACAACCTCAGCGACACTGTCATTGCAGGTTGGTACAATTATCTTTATTCCTTCGTCAAACTTGAACGCACCACACCAATCCACGCACAGTCAAAATGATAAATTGTGCGGTTTCTGCACAGGATGCCGTTTATCATTTGTTTAACGCGTTTTGTTTTGATAAATGGCAACGTGCAGTAGCTATCTATAGAACACGAATCAATTAATAAGTACGTATTATGAAACTTCGATCGCTGAATGAGTTTTGTTTATTTATGTTATCGGTTACGTTTCTTGCTCCGTCGGAGGTGCAACATAATCTGTTTGTTTAAAAGCCACAGGTCTATCGAATATCCGTCCTTTACGCGTGCAAGGACTTGCGGTCTGTCAAAGCATTTCTATTTTCATGTAATAAAAAGAACCTAAGTACTCTCTAGCATAAAACAAAATCAAACTTGCAATTGTTCATACGGAAATGGCCAGTGGTGTAGAGGCGAGGGAATTAACATGGCCAGGCTCCACCCAAAACGCACATGTCATTTACAAGAAGTAGTAGTCGTTTGTTTTATGGCCAAACAAAAAAAGATACTGCCTCGGGTCATTGTGTCATATGTAAATATGACAAATCATTAAAAATAATTAACCTAAACTGAATAGGTAAGGGCTTACTTATTGACGTAAAACTCTTCGTATAAGTTTCAAGGTCGAAGGAAGCGTTTGTGTATGTAAATATGAACTCCATATAAACCCCCATAGGTACAAATTCGATTGAATATTTATTAATTACAAGCGATAAATGCTTTGGCCCGTATTCTCATCGTATAATTAAAGTCGTGATTAAAATAAACAAGAAACGATATAGCTTTATGACGATTTAATGTGTAAGAGAGTGACGCATGAGCATTGCCATGGGAAATGAACAAGTTATTAAGTTAATCATAAGATGAGAATACGGTCCATTACCGGCAAGGAATGTAACAACCGTTGGTGTATAATATAGTATGATGATGAACTTACTTTGCTCCTCAATAGTTACATATACAGTGTGGTTTTCACGTATTTCAGAATGGCGGGAAATTCAGTCATTAAAAATCAAACTGTTTTCAATAATATTTCGAAAAAAATGACCACTGTGTAGGTACAATAGCGGACAGTAAAATCCGAGCAAGAATTTGACATATCACGCAAATTTAGACAAATTTGATAATTATTGAGGTTATGTTTCTGTCAAAACGTAAAAACAAACAATGTCAAACTGAATAAACTGTCCAAACTTCATCTGACAAGGTTAGTACTCTTACTTTTTGAGCGTTGTAAGCGAACATCATGTGTATTCAGGTTACAAACAGTGAAAAATCAAATACCAACCTGGCTGAATGAAATTTACTTTACCGGCAATGATTATTACTTGTCAAGTTTGTGTAGAGATATCTTGTTTGACAGTTGATTATCATGCAGCAGTTGTCACTTTTTCTCTAACCTCACTTTTAACTTTCTCTTTCTTGATTGACGCAGGAAAATGATTTTTTTTCAGGACCGTCGCGTTTACAAATATGCGAATGTATATATATTTGAGGTTACATCAGCACTTTATGTTTTAATTACGATCATCGATTGTTTTTGTTTAATGATTTTCTTTCTTTTCTCTTTCCTAAGAGTCAAAAATGTTTTTCTTTTTCGTTTTCACCCTCACCGTCATTTGTTTTTCTTGTTTTACTTCAGGTGTTTTCATTTTTTTAACTACGTCATTTGTTTTTTTTTTTTTTTCAATTTCAGAAATTTTACTTTTTTTTTAAATACGATCGTCATTTGTTTTTCATATTTTATTCAGAAATTTTAATTTGGAATTTAAATTCGATCATTTTGTATTTGCTTTTTTTTTAAATTTTACTTCAAGGGTTTTTATTTTTAAATACGATCGTCATTTGTTCTTCTTATTTTATTCGGGAAATTTAATTCGTTAAATACGATTGGCGTTTGTTTTTTTTTTTAATTTCTATTCGGGAATTTTAATTTTTTAAATACGATCGTTATGTATTTGTTTTCTTTTTTTTTTAATTTTACTTGAGGAGTTTTTATTTTTTAAATACAATCGTCATTTGTTTTTTTTTTAATTTTACTTCAGGAATTTTGTTTTTTTTTAAACACGATCGTCACTTGTTTTTCATATTTTATTCAGAAATTTTAATTTGGAATTTACATTTTTTTTTAATTCGATCATTTTGTATTTGTTTTTTTTTTTAAATACGATCGTAATTTGTTCTTATTTTATTCGGGAATTTTAATTTGTTAAATACGCTTGGCGTTTGTTTTTTTTTTAATTTTTATTCGGGAATTTAATTTTTTAAATACAATCGTTGTATATTTGCTTTTTTTTTAAACTTTACTTCAGAAGTTTTTATTTTTAAATACGATCGTCATTTGTTTATTATTATTATTCTACTTGAGGAATGTTAATTTTTGCAATACGATCGTCATTTGTTTTTCTTATTTCACTTCAGGGATTTTAATTTTTTAAATTCGATCGTTATGTATTTGTTTTTTTTTTTAATTTTACTTCAGGAGTTTTTATTTTTAAATACGATCGTCATTTGTTTTTTTATTTTATTCAGAAATTTAAATTTGTTAAGTACGACCATTTTTTTTCATCTGTTTTTCTTACTTCACTTCAGGAATTTAAATTTTTTTCGATCATTATGTATTTGTTTTTTTTTTTTTAATTTTCAGGAGTTTTCATTTTTTAAATACGATCGTCATTTGTTTTTCTTATTTTATTCGGGAATTTTAATTTGTTAAACACGATCGTCATTTGTTTCTCTTATTTCCCTTCAGGAATTTTAATTTTTTAAATTCGATCGCTACGTTTTCTTTTTAAATTTTATTTCAGAAGTTTTTATTTTCAAATACGATCGTCATTTGTTCATTATTATTCTACTTCAGGAATTTCGAATTTTTTCAACACGATCGTCATTTGTTTTTCTTATTTTTCACTTCAGGAATTTTTACTTTTTTTTCCAATTCGTTCGGGTATCTCGACCGTCAAAGACGACGTTCTTAATTTTTCAATTGTTTACCATTTTTCAGAAATTAAATAATTGTTTGCGTTTGTGTTTTGTTTGTAAGCGTTGCTTGCGATTGTGATTCTTTTTCCTTTCTCTTTTTTTTTATTTGTGAATTTCTAAATTACCATTACGTTTTGAATGTTTATTTGGAGTGTAATTTTTTTTTTGAGTTTTAATATTATACTCATGACGATCGTCAATTCATTGTTATTCTTAGTTTTTGTTTTTTCAATTTCGATTGTTTTCCTCGACGATCAAAAACGTTTTTCATTCTTTTTTGTTTCCATTTTCTTAATGCAGTTAGGACAGACAGTCTTTCCGTATATGTTGTGATTGTCATTTGTTTCTCTTTTTTCTTTATTTGCGATTTTCAAAAACAAAATCGCGTACGTACGGTTTAATGTTCGGTACGTTCCGAATAAGAAGAAGTAGCAAAGAATTAATAATGAATTTTTTTTAAGCCCCCTTAGCTTTTTTCCGAATTGGCTGACGGATTGGTTGATTGAATTCATTGAAGACACAGACTATTTAATTCGTTCAATGTTTAGATGTGTGCGTTATATGTTTAATGTTTAGTTGTGCGAGAAGCTCGTGCCTATTTTTCTGCAAAGTCGTAAGTTTCTTACATTTCAGGAAATCCAATCAGTGACAATGTCAGTGTTTCTTTTGTTTGGGTGTAGTGACACCCTGTATATAAAGAACAAGAAGAACAAGTGACAATAAATTGATTTAAATCACCCTTGTTTTCTTTTTGGCATTTACTCAAGGTTATAAATAATTACTAGTGCCACTTAATCCATTTAGGGTGGGTTTCTCAATCACAGGTTAACTGTAACTTTCAGTTTGTTCCCATAGTAACGTTCACGAAGACAATTGTTGCCATGGCAATTAACTGCAGGTTAGAGTTAACTTAAAGTTAACTTGTAGTTTAAAAACCCACGCTTAGAGCCGGTTTCTCAATCACAAGTTAACTTTAACCTTTAGTTTATCATTGTGGAAACAATTGTCTCCGTACCTGTTACCATGGAAATAAACTGAAAGTTAAGGTTAACTTATGATTGAAAAACCGAGCCTTAGAGTTCGCCAAGATTTCTGCTAAACTGGGACTTTGAACTAGACACACGATCGACGATCTACGGGGTGTTCTATTAAAGGTAACAAAAATTTCAATCACAATCGCCCTTAGTTGAATTTATATTCAAACAAACTCCGAACCTTATAGTTCGTTTGAAGGTAACTATTCGGTCGTAAAGGCCGTTTTTGACTACCCCCACTTCTCGTATATACAAGTTGTGGTTCAATTATTATTTGGGCTGTAGATAGAACACGTTCTATTTTTTCAGATAGTTCATGAAACGGTCCCATATCTTAAAGAGCTTATGTAGATAGTCTTTCCTCCAATACACTTTTGGGGTCCTGACTCCTGACTTACATCTGTTTCGTTTGTGCACGGAATTGTGTCGTTTAAATCAAAGCGGCCTTACACATTAATTTATTAACGACCTCAAGTCTTCTGGCTGCTTTAATTTGGATTACGTCATAATTAACAGCACCATCAGCAGAATTGTGTCTCGGAAATAGCTACAGATTAACTCATCTCCATGCAATTACTCATCCAGATGAACTCCGTCCAATCCATTCCTTCTGTTTTGTTAACAGTCAACAAATAGGGCCGCTTTGTTTCGATTAAACGAATGAGATGGCGTCCGGTGGGCAACTCAAACGAAGACGTCCGTCACGCTCCACACGAAAGAAAGAAGCGATGCCGAGATAGACGGACGTACTTCCTCCGTTTGTGTGCGTAAACAAAAGAAAGTATGGGAACGAGCAACCCCCTCGGAAGAACCGAGCCTAACTCCCACAGGAAATTCAAAACACTTCTGTTAATTGCGTGACATAACGCCGTGTGTGCTATAATTAGCCTCCGCTTTAATCCAGATTACTCTGTGACAAAAAAAAATTATTCATCGTTGCTTATGTTCAATCATCAATTTAAACCAGAACTTTTCTTGGAATGTTTTAAAAATTTTAAACAAACTAACAAACGAAGTATTGCTATCGCAAATCGCGATGTTCAGCCTCCTGCCCCACCAAATTGATTATTGGTTCTCGAAGTGATCCATTGCAAGTATCAAACTGCATCTGGTTTTGTGGGTCAACTCCGAGAGGACTGTCTTTAATAAAATCTAATAATACCAGAAGTTGCGCAAGTCCGAAGTTATTAATCATCTCATGAATAATACACTCGGAGCAATTATAATTGCGACCAGGGGTTACATGTTTTTGCGCGCGAAGTAATAATTACAGGCTTTGAAAGTTTTCGTGCTCGTTTAAGCGAACAAATGAACGTTGATTACATTACCAACTAAGCGCTTTAAATAAATAAATTTATTATGTACATACATATAAGAATTGCGTACTATTTACAACCTTCATTTAGATAATCACTTTCAAAATGTTTTCTTATTAAGCTTCATTTAGATAATCAGTATCAGAAACTTGTTGCGTTTCATACAATTCGATACAAAATGACAATTGATATATGATATGTATTGCTCGGTCCAGTTCCGTGAATTTATTGTAACGTTGTACAATTGCGTCGACTTTAAAGACTTTAATCTCAGTATTTAGTTGACTTTTTGTATCTTCAACGATGCAGACAACGTGGGGAATAAGAACTGGAAAAGGCAGAGCATAGAATCGTGGGGGTGCAAAAGCATGTCACGTTGACATCCACGTAACAGGGTCATGATGACGACCTGCCATCACAAAACTTTAAAAATGAACTACTCTCGTTTACTTACCCCGAACGGTAACAAGTTTGCGTTGGTTTTCATTGGCTGTAGCTCTGTGAAGATGGGCATGGTATAATAATGTTAAAAGAAGGGCGCCAGGGTGAATCTATCCAGCTGAAGATGTTGATGAGAAATAAATTTCCTACCCGCAATAGTTCTACGTACCAACCAAAAGATTCGTTGTTGTTCAAGTTGACGAAATGATAACATAGATGCGACATAAGTTCGTCGAATAAACTATCAATGAAACTATAAAACATATCAAACGTGATGCACTCTAGTGTTTAACAAAATAACGTGATCAAACTCGCAAATAGGGGTCGAAAATTCGCTTTCTGAATGAAATGTAGCGTGTCAAGGCAATAGAAAGTTAAAGACCCATGACTTCCAACTTGTATTCGGTAGGTTGGACACTGCTTGCAAAGGTCCGATGTAACTGTCAGATGTTGGCCAGTGAACGAAATGGAGGCTGCACTAGTGCCACCTCATGGTCGACCTCTATGGCTGCTTTTGAAAAGGGCTGCAGAATTAACCGGACTCAAAAAGGGTCATTCACATAAGGAAGTACCAAGATATTGTACATGAAATTGTACTCGTAAGTAAAAGCGTACTCGAAACTAGAAGTCCGAATGGAAGAAGAAACAAAGCACTTAGGAAATCAAAATGGCGATCGTCACTGACGTACATACCTGGATTCTAATAAAATTCAAGCCTTGGATGTTAGCACAAGCACGGACAAACTAAAAATGACGCGGTCGAGCCGAGCGAAATACGAAGGCGCAAGAGAGACGGTGATTATACCATGCGGGACCAAGGCTTCTGGAAAGGGAAATTGTCTGGTAACCATTAACAACGAGCATGGGAGTCTCGAACGTAACTAAAGTGAGAATACCGTGACATTTGGACGAAACAAATTAACTAATTAGCAGTTTGTGAAGTGGTCTGGTGGTTTAGGGCAACTGGTTTGCCAATCAGACATTGCATAACCATCAAAAGGAGATCGATCAATACTTTGACGGACGCGGAGGAATTGCAAATGAAGCTAACGCCACCCAATAAACGCAAAGGTCATCGACCACACGAAGTTTTCGTCGATCGATAATTTCAAGCCTGCGTCGGAGTGTTTAGGGCAACTGGTTTGCCAATCAGACATTGGATAACCATCAAAAGGAGATCGATCAATACTTTGACGGACGCGGAGGAATTGCAAATGAAGCTAACTCCACCCAATAAACGCAAAGGCCATCGACCACACGACGTTTTCGTCGATCGATAATTTCAAGCCTACGTCGGAGTGTTTAGGGCCACGATGGTCTCTAAATTGGCGAAAGTACTCCGGTATTGCCAACTTAATCTCGTTAGACTAATTCTAAAACGTAACAGACCGTTAAATAAACAAAATTAAGGCCGTCCCTTAACGAATTAGAGCGCAACCGCATTCGTTTCTGATTGGCCAAATAGAAATAGGATTGCAAACCTCGTTTTGATCGTTAAGAAGCCAACACAGAATAGGATGCAACTTTGCTGATCACTGATTCGAACAGACCGATGATGCAGGGTTACCTAACCCTCTCTACAAAATGAGATTATAAAGGTAGAATGGTAGTGCTGCATAGTCTGGCAAAACTCATCCGCTGGCGCTGTTATAGTGCGACTAACCGTACACCTCACCGCTGGCGCTGTATAGTCCGACAACTTCCATACATCTTACCCGTTCGTGCTGTATAGTCCGGCAAGCGCATATCAACTAAACCTACTTCGTCACCAGAGAGATACTTAAAAGGGATTCTTTGATCAAGCTCGGCTACCTACTCCCGTCTCATTTCTACCTTCCATACCTGCTCCAACCAGCTTCACCAACGTTCCCAGTAGACCTGCGATTCGAACTTACCCTCGTCGAGATTGGCCCGCAACAGTTATGCCTACGCTTTACTGTATTGCTAAGGGATTCCATAAGCTTCTCCATTAGAAGAGCGTATCGTATTGTTTTTTATATTAACTTTCAAACGCTACGTTGATGTTTTGCTAAATAACCACTACAAACGTCCTATTACGTAGATGTCAAAGTAACATGTCGTTCGTATCTGTCATTGTGACATTGCTCTGACGTTTCTTGTCATCTGTAGTCGTGACATGCTTTTGCTGGCCTCTAAACAACGTGTGAGGGCCCACAGAATCGACTTCGGAATGGGACTTACAGCCAGAGCCAAAAGTGATGTCGTGGGAAGGAAGTTTGTTGACCGACCATTTTTAAAACGATATTTACTTTCCTCACTTTATTGCTTTTATCGCTTCTTGCCGATTTGCTAAAGCTTTCCGCCGAAAAATTGCCTAAGTTGCCTAATTTTTTGTACTTGTTGTTTCTGACTTTTACTTTTTTCTGGCATTTCGATTTTCCTCGGAAAACTGTCGATCCTCTTTTGTTGTTCAGTTTTTTACGTTGTGTTTGTTTCAGGTCTCGCTTGTTTCGAATTATTTTTCGCATTTTATTGACGTTTTTCAATGCTTTCGTTAATTTTTCTTTTAATATTCCGCCGAAGATTTGTTGATCTTCTTTTTTTCGCAATCGTCTTAACGCTTTTTTGATTTTTAATTCGTTCTTACGATTTCACGTACTTTATGGAGTTTTCTTTCGTTTTTGCTGCCTATTTTCAAAAAGTTTACCCTCTGAAAATTGTAATTTTTGAAAAACTCAGCCTGTTTTGAGAATGACTGCATTCATCAACAATCCCAAAGGGGGGAAATCACAAATGGCAACAAACGTTGAAATGGCTGCAAACGTTGTAGCCGTGAATATGAAGGTTTTTGCCATTAGTGTGTCATTGGAAATATCAGCAGCCAACACGAAGCAGACGACCAAATGTTGAAATGACTGCCATTCATCAGCAAACCCAAAAGGAAGAGAGCAGAAATGGCAACAACTGACGAATTGACTGCAAAAGTTGACGCTCGAGGATGTCGTATGGGGGTTTTCGTCATTAATATGACATCCGAACCTAACGTGAAACGGAAGAGCAAATGTTGAAATGACTGCACCCATCGACGATCCTAACAGGGAAGACCCGAAAATGACAACAAATGTTGAATTGGCTGCAGAAGTTAAAGCCTGGTCCTCAAACTCCAACATGAAGCAGAGGACCAAATGATTGGATTCTAAAAGGAAGGAAACTATAAACGTCAACAACTGATGAAATGATCGCGAAAGTTCAAGCCCTTACCCTCAAGGTTCGTCCAGCATCAGCATAAACATCTGGTCTGACAATTCGAACATAGATTGGGTTGCACAAATATCGACTAGAAAAAAAAATTGCATAAGCTGGACGTTGTGCCAAGTCATCTGTAAATTTGGATAAGGATTCTGGCTTTTTTGGCGTAAATTGCGGCGGGAGGAACGAGTTGTGGGTACCCCACCGAAATCACGCAACAAAATTGGGGGTCATAATTGATCTTCGCAATCAGGAAACCTAGAAAGCTGTCAGCAACGGTTTTAGGGCATGCTCCTCGTCGGGTATATACCGAAAGAGACCGCGACAACCACAAGCAATTGAGATGAAGAGCAACAACATAATCAAGCCAATTCTGCATCCAAATTTAGCTCCATCTGGATTTTAGGAGGAGTCTGAGGCATCAGAGTAAAATTATTATTACATCTGACAAGAGATGGCCAAAATTGAATTTCAATAAAGTCCCTAGTAATCTAGGGACTTTAGAATTTCAAGTACGATTTTGACAGCTCTCGAAAGATATGGCGTTTGGACAATGTGTAAATAACGGAAGCAACTGTTTTTTTTTTTGAAAGGAAAAGGATAAACTTTTGGGTGGGCGAATCTTCTTTTTCATATTCAATGGTCAGAAGTGGATGGCGACCAATTTCGTCGAACTAGATTGGTACCTGCCAGGCACTAAAAACGAAACCCTGTTCCAAGGCTGTAGCGCTCGTAGTCAAGCGAAAGTCAACCTTCTTTGCGCTGTTCGTTTTCAAATGGGGTTGTGGCTTCTTTATAGCTGGTGACGGACTCGATGGAAGTCACCACTACAGAGATCAAACCACAAAATGTTAATGGCCGACCATTCATAGATTGCTGAGTTTTTAGGCATCTCCCAGAGAATATCATCGTAATCATTTGGTTATGAGCAAGGCCATCTTTTGCTCACAGCCAACCAAAAACAGAAACTTGTTGACATTCCTGGTGAGTATTTGGCATGCTTCCAGCACAATCCTTACGACTTCTTGCGACGATTTATGACCGTCGTTGAATTATGGATCCGTCATTACACACCAGAGATGAAAGAGCAATTGAAAGAGGGGATTAAAAAATGAGGCAAAGAAGGCTAAGACCGACCCCTCAGCTAATAAGGTGATGGCTACCATCTTTTGGAGTTACCTCGAAAAAGGAAGAATATTCATTTCCTCTTTCCCAATCCGAAGAACTAGTTCGGCGGCTATATTGCAGAGCTTCGGAAGAATGTCTAAAAATATGTCGATGGAGTTCCGGCAAAAAAAAGGGAACACATTTCAGAAAAACCCGAAAAGTTGTTGTTTTCTTCTTTAGGGCTCATCATCATCGAATATCACTCGAACCTCTTCCAATTATTAAAGAAACATGTTCTGTTTGTTTACAAAAATATAAGTCCATTAAAAAATGGTTCATTGCATTGAAAGTAAAATTGTAAAAAGAAGGCTATTGTTCTTCATTCCTCATACGTTGGTATGTTGCACCGATGGTCGTACTTGAAACTAATATTGGAAAGTCGAATGAAAACCTCAAGAATTTACAAGAAAATAATCGTTTCCGTTAAGAAGATGAATGGAGCCATTCCGAGTAACGTCAAATACATTGCATGTCTATTCGATGGCATTACCAGATAACGAAAGAGTTTTCCACTGATGCATTGCAACGCGTACGTACGACTATGAATCAAGCTCTTTGTTAATCGAAACAAGTCCCGTCATTGATTTTATCAATAAATGCGTTACAGGATTTCTCGTGAAGCGGATGAAAATGAGAGTGTTCCGCTTTAGCTCGTAACAACAGCGTTCAAGGACGGCGATGTTCGATTCTAAATTTGGTTTTTAGTTTTCTTTAATTATTATAATAATCCATTTATTAAGAAATGTTAAAGAAATTGTTATCAGCACGTTAGTAACATTTCTTCACGTGTTACTTGCAAATGTCATCAACAAAAACAATTTTTGTTCATGTTTTTGGGATTTGCTACCAACATTACTATTAACAATGTTTATTAATAATACAATTAATGTTTATTAATGTATCGTTATTTGCATATTTATTTTTACAAAAACAATTTTTGTTCATGTTTTTAGGATTTGCTACCAACATTACTATTAACAATGTTTATTAATAATACAATTAATGTTTATTAATGTATCGTTATTTGCATATTTATTTTTACAAAAACAATTTTTGTTCATGTTTTTGGGATTTGCTACCAACATTACTATTAACAATGTTTATTAATAATACAATTAATGTTATTAATGTATCGTTATTTGCATTTTTATGAATCCTAATGGAAATGTCTCTTATTTTCTGTTGCAAACCGCTTTGTTAATTAAGTCGCGATTGCAAACGTTTCGCAAACGAAAACAAGTTAAAAGCATTCGAATTAAAAGTGAATATTTGCGCTTCTTATTTTCATACATTACAGAGCACACAGGGAAACGCTAACTTGTTTCTTCTGGGCAAATATTTGCAAATTAGCGTCGAACTAATCGCTTCATCAACGCAAATCTGTAGAATTACCTTAAAAAAAAAATAAAAGAAAAAATATTGACACAGTCAATTGTTTATTTACACAGTGTGCGACAGTAATTGAAGCAATAATAGTAAATAATTAAAGTGTGAAGTATTTTACATGTGATAACATGCAGAATTATTTACTTATTCATTTAAATAACATATAACGATAAATGAATTAAATGTCACTGTCTAGTTACTTTTGTTTAACTTAACACGCAAGGTAAAAAAAAATATTGAAACAAACTGGTTAATACCGGGTGACTTTTTAAATTTTAATTTCATCAACTCTTGCAACGAAATTTGGGCGACGTATCATAGTTTAACTTAATTTTCATTTTATGTTGGCAATACTGATGATTTTAACATTTTTGTTAATACTTTCCTTTTCGGACGTTCCGCTGCAGGATAATCGTTGATCTTTTATTGTTTTTGTTTTGTGAAAATCAAACTGTTTTGACGTTTTCATTTGTTTTTCCTGTCAAATTAATTTTTCTTCTTCTTTTGTTCATGTAATTTAGTACTTCGATGTTGTTTGTTTCGGTTGTCGTTTGTTTATTTGTTTACATTGGTGATTTTTTAAAAATTTTGCTTATCATTTGTTTTTCAGTCCCTTCGCTGACGGAGAATCGTCGATCTTCTATTGTTTTCCGCTTATTTTGTTCTTTGTATTTTGCTTCTTTCTTGTTTTTTCTTTGAAAATAAAGCGTTTTGACGTTTCAGTTGTTTTTTTTTTCTGTCAAAACAGTTTGATGCGTCATGCGCTCTTCTTTTGTTCAAGAAATTCATGTTGGCAATACTGGTAATTGTAACATTTTTGTTAATACTTTACGTTTCGCTGCCGGATAATCGTCGATCTTCTATTGTTTTCTTTTTTATTGTGAAAATCAGAGTTCTGACTTTTTCAATTGTTTTTTTCTCTCAAGTCAATTTTTCTTCTTTTGTTCATGTAGTTTAGTATTTCGATGTTGTTTGTTTCCGTTGTCGTTTGTTTATTTGTTTACATCGGTAATGTAATATTGGTGATTTTTATTTATTTCTTTTTACTTTTGTGTACCATTTGTTTTTCAGACACTTCGCTGCCTATTGTTTTCCGTTCATTTTGTTCTTCGTGTTTTGCATTTCGCTCTTTTCTTGGTTTTTCTTTGAAAATAGAGCGTTCTGACGTTTCAGTTGTTTTTTTTTTTTGTTTTTTCTGTTAAATCAATTTGATGCATGATGCGGTCTTCATCGCTCTTCTTTTGTTCAAGTAATTTATGTTGGCAATACCGGTGATTTTAAAATTTTTATTAATATTTTGCTTTGCGGACGTTTTGCTGCGGAATAATCGTCGATCTTCTGTTGTTTTTCTGTGAGGCTCAAAGAGTTTTGACGTTTTCAATTGTTTTTTCTGTCAAACCAATTTTTCTTCTTCTTTTGCACTTCTTTGTGTATTTGTTTACATTGGTAATGAATACTGGTGATTTTTATTTTTCTTTTTTTTTAATTTTCCGTTCACTTTGTTCTTCGTATCTTGCACTTCGCTTCTTTCTTGTTTTTTTTTCCTTTGGAAATAAAGCATTTTGACGTTTCAGTTGTTTTTGTTTTGTTTTTTTTCTTCTGTCAAATCAATTTGATATATCACGCGCTGTCTTCGTCGCTCTTCTTTTGTTCATGTAATTTAGTGTTTTGATGTTTGTTTTGTTTGTTTCTGTTGTCTTTTGTTTGTTTCTGTTGTCTTTTGTTTGTTTGTTTGTTTATTTGTTTAAATTGGTCATTCTTACACTTTTTTATTTTGCGAAACATTTGTTTTTCGGATATTTCGCCGCCAGATGAACGTCGATCTTCTACTGTTTTTCGTATTTTGCAATTCTTTCATTTCGGTCCTTTCTTGTTTTTTTTTTCCGTGAAAATCAAAGTCTCGATGTTTCTATTGTTTTTGTTTTGTATTTTTTTTCTGTTACATGCATTTTGTTACATCACGCACTCTTCGTTGCTTGACAATATTATCGATCTTATTTTGTTTTTGTAATCTGGTATGTTGACGTTGTTTGCTTCGTTTGTCGTTTGTTTGTTTATTTACATTGGTGATGTAATACTGGTGATTTTTAAATTTTGCTCATTTGTTTTCCGGACTCTTCGCTGCCTAAGAGTCGGCAATCTTCTATTGTTTTTCGTTCTTCGTATTTGGCAGTTCCTTCTTGTTTTTTTTCTGTAAAAATAAAGAGTTTTGGATGTTTCAATTGTTTTTTTTTTCTGCCAAATTAATTTGATACGTCAAGTGCTCTTCATCGCTCTTTTGTTCAACCAATTTAGTATTTCGATGTCGCTTGTTTCGGTTGTCGTTTGTTTTGTTTGTTTCGATTGCCGTATGTTTTGCTTGTTTCGGTTGTCGTATGTTTTGCTTGTTTCGGTTGTCGTTTGCTTTGCTTGTTTCGATTGTCGTATGTTTTTCTTGTTTCGCTTGTCGTATGTTTTGCTCGTTTCGGTTGTCGTTTGTTTTGCTTGTTTCGGTTGTTGTTTGTTTGTTTCTGCTGTCGTTTGATTGTTTGTTTCCGTTATCGTTTGATTGTTTATATTGCAAACGAGTTTTTTACATTTTTTAAAAATTTTGCGAATCATTTGCTTTTCGGGCTCTCCACTGCCGGAAAAACGTCGATCTTCTATTGTTCTTCGTATTTTGCAATTCTTGCATTTCGGTTCTTTCTTTCTTGTCTTCTTTTTCTGTGAAAATAAGAGTTTTGACGTGTCAATTGTTTTTCTTTTGTTTTTTCTGTTAAGTCCATTTGATACATCACGCACTCTCTTCGTCACCCTTCTTTTGTTCAAGTAGTTTAGTATTTCGATGTTGTTTGTTTTGTTTGTTTCGTTGTCGTTTGTTTGTTTCACTGTCGTTTGTTTCTTTTGTTTATTTCGTTGTGGTTTGTTTTTTTTTACTTCTGTTGTCGTTTGTTTGTTTATTTCTGTTGTCGTTGTTTGTTTATTTCTGTTGTCGTTTGTTTATTTGTCTGTTTGTTTGTTTATTTGTCTGTTTGTTTGTTTATTTGTCTGTCTGTTTGTTTATTTGTCTGTTTGTTTGTTTGTTTGTTTAAATTGTTAAATGTGATTTTTAATTTTTTTTTTAATTTTGCGAATCATTGTTTTTCGGTTACTTCGCAGTCGAAAAAACGTCGACCTTCTATCGTTCTTCGTATTTTGTAATGCTTGCATTTCGATTCTTTTTTGTTTTTTTTTCTTCTTTGAAAATAAGCCAGTCTTGATGTATCAATTGTTTTTCTTTTGTTTTTTTTTCGGTCGAGTCAATTTGATGCTTCGTGTGCTCTTCATCGCTCTTCTTTTGTTCAACTAATTTAGCATTTCGATGTTGCTTGTTTCGGTTGCCGTTTGTTTGTTTATGTTTGTTTGTTTGTTTATGTTTGTTTGTTTGTTTATTTATCTTGACAATGTAATACTGGTGATTCTTATGTATACATATATTTTTTTAATTTTAATCATTTGGATTTCGGACACTTCGCTGCCGGAGAATTGTCGATCGTCTATTGTTTATCCGTTCATTTTATTCTTGATATTTCGTAGTTCTTTGAATTTTGATTTTTGTGAAAATCAAAGAGTTTTGACGTTTCAACTGTTCTTGTTTTGTTTTTTTTTTTCTGTCACATAAATTTTGATATGTCATGCGACGTTGTTTGTTTCGATTGTCCTTTGTTTTTGTTTACATTCGTAATACTAGTGATGTTAATATTTTGTTTTTAACACTTTTTTAAAATTTAGTTAATATATACTTGGTGTTTCGAACACTGCTGCCGGAGAATCGTCAGTCTTCTATTGTTTTCCATTCATTTTGTTCTTCGTTTTGGTTCTTTCTCGTTTTTCCCCCTGTTAAAAAAAATCGAATAGTTTTAACGTTCAATTGTTTATTTTTTTTGTTTTTTCTTTGATACGTCATGCGTTCGTCGTCGCATCATCGATCATCTTTTGTTCATGCTATTTCGATATTGTTCGTTTCGGTTGTCGTTCGTTAAAGTAAGTCATTGCACTCTTTCGAGTAATTTTTCAATCCAAATTTCACGGCATAACATAGATACAAATTGGGAAAAACGTAATGCCGAGTTTGCTTTTTCTATTTAGAAAGGACGCATTTTTAGCTCATCGTATGAAATTTTTTCCGGGTGTTACATAAACCGCCGTCAGTTCATTCAATGACATTAGCTCCGTTATTATAATATAACTGCATGGGATCGGCACTTTCTCTTACACACACACATACACACACGGTCGCGTGCACATCTGTATACACTTACTTCATCATGACGAGGTATTTACTACGTCAGTGTGTACACGGCCTTAATTATGAATTTTATCATTTGAAGCGCTATACCCCGTGGGTAGACGTTTAATAAATGATAACTTACGTAACGCCATCGATCGCGGTTGTTATTTATAAAAACCAATTACGTTGAGTGTGTCTACGTGCTTTTAATGTAATAAAATAAAATCGTACGGAATGTTCTCGGGGCTTGTTTATTTTAGAAATCGTGTAAACAATATAAAAAGCCATATTGTTTATGGGTTCCGTTTACGTCGATACTTTATAGTTGTTTAGGCTGATTTTTCTTTTATCGTTTCCTGAATTCGCTTTTCGTGTAGATAGAATATAGTCGATTGGGTCGGGCCGTCACACGATGGTACAGTTCCGAAATCAACATCAACATCGCTTGAGCAAGGTTAGGGGTGTAAAGGAATATCGATCTCGGGTCCCCCCCGATTTTGGGGTTCCCTAAACGAAAATAATTAGTTGTCACGAATAATGGGCCCTCATGGACGTGTAGGGATTGGAATTGCATTTGCTGCTGTAGCTTAACGTTAGTTTTATTGAGTTTCACCATCATTTCTTGAGGTATAATTAGAGAACGGATACGAGAGAACCATGACTGATTGACCATCGCTTCAAATCGTCAACATATTTGGACACTGTGTCATAAATGTAAAGAGTTTTGAATCATGCGCAGACAGATCGACAGCGTAACATTATAGACATAGACCCTCGACTTTTCGCTCGCTTTCAGCCTCGCTTTAGTTATAATTAATGTTTCAGTTTTAAAACTATTTATTTACTTATACTTATTTCTTAGTTTTTACAACAGTATCAGGAAGATGTCATTGAAATTTGCTTTAAAAAATGTGGTAAATACTAAAAATTCAGCCAGGGGGAGGGTGTCACATAAAATATAACTTACATGTCCCGTTAACGTAACTTTGACTTCTTTTAAAAATAGTGACGTGACCATGACTTCGCCAAAAACCTTTCGCTTGCCACAGATTTCGTGCTGGGTTCATTCATCTCGGATTGTTCGCCGCGACGCGCGCCGTCGTCTAGCCCAAATAACAGCCCCTCTCGGCCAAGCCCCCATCCTATTACCAGCTCAGAAATGGCCGGCGTATGTTTGCGTTTCAGTCCCGGACCTTATGCGCTTGTCTATCTCCGGAGTGTTACCCACCCCTGTGCAAACAAGGAACTTCTCTCCCTTATCGACGTCACGTCGTTGACGACTTAATTTAATAACACATCGGAGCCATTTAAACTTTTGATATCTATTATAAATGAACGTTTTGAAATTCAATGGATTGAAGAAAGATGATGAAACACAATTACACTAATAATAAAATATGGCCACACAGAAAAAGGGAGATCGATAGTAAAAGGAAAATAACTACAGCCACATGTGGAGTTGACATCTGCTCGCCCCAATTTTTTGAAGCACTTCGAAACCTTCCTTGTCACCCAAGTAGTTCATCGAGGGAGGAAGAGAAAAGAAGGCGTTTTCAGTATGGACTGGTTATTTGTTGACCACCTGACGAAATTCCAAAATCAACCCCATTGAAATTCATTTGAAAAGATTAGGGTTGTCCTAAGTATTGGACTTCTATCCGAAACTGTGATTTTTCTATGCAAGTCGACATCAGTATAGTCGTAAAGTCCAAAGAGTTTCGTCCATTATCAATCGACCAGAAAGGATTCACGTGGTCTAAAACAAGAGACATCCACAGAGTTTCCGACTTTCGTCACCAGCTTTGAAACTTTCCAAAGACCCAAATCGAGGTCACTAGAATCGTAAAGTCCAAAGGGATACTACTCACTGCCCAACCATTACCAATCGACCGAAAGGGACACTTAAACAAACAAAAGGCGTTCTCAGACTTTCCCACTTTCGTTTCCTGGTTTTAAGTTTTCGAAGGGCTCCAATCAAGAGCAGTTGAGTGGCAAAGTCCAAAGGCATTATAAGAGAAGGGATGCACGTAGTCTAAAATAAGAGACACCTTCAGACTTTCGCCTCCGGGTTGTAAGTTTTCGAAGAGCCCCAATCGAGAGTAGTTGAGTAACAAAATCCAAAGGCATCATAAGGGAAAGGACGTAGACACGTGGTCTAAAATCAAACTTTCCGACTCGTCTCCAGGTTTTAAGTTTTCGAAAGGCCCCAATCGAAAGCAGTTAAGTAGCAAAGTCCAAGGGCATCATAAAGAAAGCGATGGCCTAAAATAAGATACATCCTCACACTTTCCGGCTTTCGTCTGCAGGTTTTAAGTTTTTCAAAGACCCAGTCGAGAGCAGGAGAGTCGTAAAGTCCAATGGGATCCTATTCATTGTCCAATTATTACCAATCAGGCCGAAAGGGATGCACGTGGTCTGAAATAAGAGACACCCTCAGACTTTCCGACTTTCGTCTCCAGGTTGTAAGTCTTCCAAAAGCCCCCAGTCGAGAGTAGGAGAGTCGTTAAGTCCAAAGGGATCCTACTCACTGCCCAACCATTACCAATCGACCGGAAGTGATACACGTGGTTTAAGACAAAGGGCGTCCTCAGACTTTCCGACTTTCGTCTCCAGGTTTTAAGTTTTCGAAAGGCCCCAATTGAGAGCATTTGAGTGGTAAAGCCTAAGGGGATCCTATTCACTGTCCAACTATTACCAACCGATCGGAAGGGATGCACGTGGTCTAAAATAAGAGACATCCTCACACTTTCCAACTTTCGTCTGCAGGTTTTAAGTTTTTCCAAAAGTTCCAGTCGAGAGCAGGAGAGTCGTTAAGTCCAAAGGGATCCTATTCACTGTCCAACTATTACCAATCGGCCGGAAGGGATGCACGTGGTCTAAAATAAGAGACAGCCTCAGACTTTCCGACTTTCGTCTGCAGGTTTTCAGTTTTTCCAAAGGCCCTAGTCGAGAGCAGGAGAGTCGTGAAGTCCAAAGGGATCCTATTCACTGCTCAATCATTACCAATCGACCTGAATGGGTACACCTGGTTCCAAAGGCTCCAGTCGTGAGCAGAAGAGTCGTTAAGTCCAAAGGGGTCCTATTCATTGTCCAACCATTACCATTCGACCGAAAGGGATGCACGTGATCCGAAATAAAAGATATCCTCAGACTTTCCAACTGTCGTCTCTAGGTTTTAAGTTTTCCAAAGGCCCCAGTCGAGAGCAGGAGAGTCGTAAAGTCGAAAGGGGTTTTAGTCACTGCTCAATCATTACCAATCGACCTCAATGGATGCACGTGGTTTAAAATAAGAGACAGCCTCAGACATTTCGGCTTTCGTCTGCAGGTTTTAAGTTTTCCAAAGGCCCCAGTCGAGAGTAGGAGAGTCGTAAAGTCCAAAGTGATCTTACACACTGCTCAATCATTACCAATCGACCTGTATGGATAAACGTGGTTTAAAACAAGAGACATCTTGAAACTTTCCGACTTTCATCACCAAAGGCCCGACTCGAGGTCAGTAAAGTCCAAAGGGATCCTACTCACTACTCAACCATTACTAATCGACCGGAAAGAATACACAAGAGACATCCTAAGACTTTCCGACTTTCATCTCCAGGCTTTAAGTTTTCGAAAGTTCCAAATCGAAGTCAACAGAGTCGTGAAGTCCAAATGAATCCTACTCACTACCCAACTATGACCAATTGACCGGAAGGGCTACATGTGGTTTAAAACTTAGACTTTCTGACTTTTGTTTTTAGGTTTAAGTTTTCTAAAGGCCCCAGTCGAAAGCACTAGAGTCGTAACGTCCAAAGGGAACGTACTCGCTTCCTAAACGTTACCAATCGTCCAGAAGGGATACAGTTGGTCTAAAACAAGAGACATGACTATTGTCGCTTCCGTACCGACTTTCGTCACCAGGTTATAAAATTTCCAAACGCTAAAGTCCAAAGGAATCCTATCAGCTCTTCAAGAGACTGCAAGCGATTCCTTAGGAGTTTCTCCTTTCATATGGAGTAATGAGGCATAGGGAATATAAACCCCCACCTCAAATGCCAAACGATCTATGAACGAGTCAGTCGATTTTAGGAACTCTTTGAGGGAACGTAATGGCGTCATAGACAACTGTTTATAGCAAATCTGTAGGCGATTGGTCAGCTGTATGGGTGTCACAATTACTTTCGAGCGGCACTGGTGTAACGTAACAAGTGCCGCTTCGTTGAAATGCCAACCATAAAAATGCATGTACAATTTCAAACCCTTGCAGGTTTTTGCCGTTGATGATTCAACTTGTATGGCTATTCATCGTTGATGATTTAATCACCACCTGGGGGCATACCGTTTTGCTCTCGATCAGTTGATTTTTCACAGTATCTCTTTGACTAGACGTCAGTTTAATGGTAGGTATGTTCTAGCACCAGTTTCTGAACCGTTGCCCACCAAAATAATGATTAAAGGGCGGAAAGATGATATTTTTTAAGGTTATCGGTCAGAGGCTTACTGAATGACTTTAAGTAACGAGTTTTTACGACGTCGCTGTACGATCATTGCATTTCGCTAACCAATAACCTCGGAAAATATAATTCTCCCGCTTATTAGTAATGATCGTGAAACTATAATTCTTCCGCTCACTAGTAATGACCGGGAAAATTATATATTTCTTCCGCTCTTTAGTAATGACCGATTTTAACAGCTGAGGGTACGTTTTTGACGGTTCCCAACTAGTTAGAAGTTGCTGATTGGAACAAAGCTAACCTAATCAAAATGATAAGAGTTTCCAATGTGTTTTCATCCTCTGCGTGCGTATCTCGTTTTTTTTTTTTTTTTTATAATATCCTATCGCTCGAACTAATTCGCCAGATGTAAAAGATTGCGTCACACAAAATAAACACTTATGTATTTCGGTGGCGCGAGCAATTAATTCTCGATTCATTAAATACGAGCGCGTTGTGAAGAATCTGAGGCACTGGATTTTTTTTTCTTTTCTTTTCGATTGGACACTGTAGTTCCGCTTTCCACCTCGGCTTCCTTCGGACGTTTAATTTTAGCGCGGCAAAATAAACGCAGCCGACACGTTTGTTTTGTTTTGGGTGCCGGTTTCGTGATATTAACAAATTCGTACTAGTTTTGTATGTTGGCCGATTTTCAAATAGCTTTCGCCTTCGTCGCCGGCTTATAAATACCACTTTTGAGTTTAATGTTGTTCAGATGTTGTTTGTCATTAAGCTGGTCGCGTGCCGCTTCATTCGAACGAGGAATTTATAAATTAAATGTACAACTGTACGACTTTATAACGATACAGGAACTAAGCACGGAACAAAAATGTGCTTCGAACCCTTTTTCTTGCGGTTTCGTGCAGATGTGCGCGTATTTTTAGACGGTAGATTTCGTCTGCAAATGTTATTTTTACCGGGCGCAGCGAATGAACAGGTATTTTATTTTTAATTGTGATCTACGGCGGCGTTTAAATAAAACAAACGGAGCTTTATGTTTTCTGATTCCGATACGCAAATGAGGGTAATTTTAGCAGAGCTGTACGAGATCGATATTAGGGGGTAATAGTCCGACCGCCTCGCATTGGATGATATATTATTTTTTTTGGCTGTTGCCCATTAAAAAAAAGTATAGCGCCCTATACGTAGGGAAGGATGATTATCTTTATTTCAGTGCAACGAATAGAATCCGAATATGCAGCTATAGAATTCCATTTATATATAAATGTGAGCTACTTCCTGAATAACCGGAAGTAATTTAGTTTTCAGAGAAGCAACTTAGGCAATAATTGATAATTGCATTCAATTAAAACGTTTGAAAACATGTTGCGCAGGGTACGTTTGTGCGCATTCAAGTTCAGCCATTTTAAATTGGAGTGCTGTTTTGAAGTGAAGTGTGTCTCTGAATTTTGCGTTTACTTTGCAATTTTTTATGCGACGTGGTGATCGGATAATACGACCAATGTTACCAACATGTAAAAAGCAAACATTCCTCAAGAGTTGCCAAAAAATCCCCTTTCGACTTAGGGAATTCGTCAATTCCTCAAACTTTCCGACTTTCGTTTCCAGGATTTAAGTTTTCCAAACAATCTAGTCGAATTCTTTAATTTGTTACATCCCCAGACTTTCGTTTCCAGGCTTTAAGTTTTCCAAAGGCCACAATGGAGTCGTAAAGCCCAAAAGGTTCCCACATTCCTCAAGAGTTGCCAAAAAATCCCTTTCCGACATAGGGAATTCCTCAATTTGTTACATCCTCGGACTTTCCGACTTTCGTCTCCAGGCTCCAGTCAATTCGATAAAGATCTCTAAGACCTTATAGAGACGAACCAAACGTGTGAGTGATGCCTTCGCCTCTTCATCCCTTCTGTTACAAAGAAGCCCTCTCAAATCTCCAGTGGTTTTGCAGGTTAGCTCGAGCTATTAAATTCCGTGGAGCTCGCCATAGGCATGAGTCTGCACCACATACTAAGCACAACCCAACCGTTACCAATCGACCGGAAGGGATACACGTGGTCTAAACCAAACCAGAAACATCCTCGATCCGTATCGACTTTCGTCGCTAGGTTTTAAACTTTCTAAAGTCGACATCAGTATAATCGTAAAGTCCTACTTATTACCCAACCATTATCATTCGACCGGAAGGGATACGTGGTTCTAAAACAAGAGATATTCACAGAGTTTCCGACTTTCGTTATCAGATTTGAAACTTTCCAAAGGCCCAAGTCAAGGTCAGTAGAGTCGGGACATTCAAAGGGATCCTACTCACTGCTCAAGTACTACCAATTGATTGGAAAGTATACACGTGGTTTAAGACAAGAGATGTCCTCGAATTTTCCGTGCGCGTGGTCTAAATCGAGTATTCCTCAGACTTTCCAAACTTTCATTACTAGATTTCAAAGTCCCAAATCGAAGTCGGTAGAGTCGTAATGATCCTACTCACTGCTCAATCAATCGGAAGGGATGTACGTGGTCGAAAACAAAAGACACCATCAGACTTTCCGACTTTCGTCTCCAGGCTTTAAGTTTACCAGTCGAAAGCAGTAGAGTCGTAAAGTCCAAAGGGTTCCCACATTCCTCAAGAGTTGCTAAAAAATCCCCTTTTGACACAGAGAATTCCTCAATTTGTTACATCCTCACACTTTCCGACTTTCGTCTCCAGATTTTAGGCTTTCCAAAGGCCCCAGTCCAGAGCAGTGGAGTCGTAAAGTCCAAAGGGTTGCCACATTCCTCAAGAGTTGCCAAAAAATCCCCTTTCGACACAGGGAATTCCTCAATTTGTTACATCTTCACACTTTCCGACTTTCGTCTCCAGACTTTAAGCTTTCCAAATGCCTCAGTCGAGAGCAGTAGAGTCATAAAGTCCAAAGGGTTCCCACTTTCTTCAAGAGTTGCCAAAAAATCCCCTTTCGACTCATGGAATTCCTCAATTTGTTACATCCTTACACTTTCCGACTTTCGTCTCCAGGTTTTAAGTTTTCTAAAGGTCCTAGTCGAGAGCAGTAGAGTCGTAAAGTCCAAAGGATTCCCACATTCCTCAAGAGTTGCCAAAAAATCCCCTTTCGACACAGGGAATTCTCAATTTGTTACGTCCTCACACTTTCCGACTTTCGCCTCCAGGCTTTAAGTTTTCCAAAGGCCCCAGTCGAGAGCAGTAGAGTCATAAAGTCCAAAGGGTTCCCACATTCCTCAAGAGTTGCCAAAAAATCCCCTTTCGACACAGGGAATTCCTCAATTTGTTACATCTTCACACTTTCCGACTTTCGTCTCCAGACTTTAAGCTTTCCAAATGCCTCAGTCGAGAGCAGTAGAGTCATAAAGTCCAAAGGGTTCCCACTTTCTTCAAGAGTTGCCAAAAAATCCCCTTTCGACTCATGGAATTCCTCAATTTGTTACATCCTTACACTTTCCGACTTTCGTCTCCAGGTTTTAAGTTTTCTAAAGGTCCTAGTCGAGAGCAGTAGAGTCGTAAAGTCCAAAGGATTCCCACATTCCTCAAGAGTTGCCAAAAAATCCCCTTTCGACACAGGGAATTCTCAATTTGTTACGTCCTCACACTTTCCGACTTTCGCCTCCAGGCTTTAAGTTTTCCAAAGGCCCCAGTCGAGAGCAGTAGAGTCATAAAGTCCAAAGGGTTCCCACATTCCTCAAGAGTTGCCAAAAAATCCTCTTTCGACACAGGGAATTCCTCAATTTGTTACATCTTCACACTTTCCGACTTTCGTCTCCAGACTTTAAGCTTTCCAAATGCCTCAGTCGAGAGCAGTAGAGTCATAAAGTCCAAAGGGTTCCCACTTTCTTCAAGAGTTGCCAAAAATCCCCTTTCGACTCATGGAATTCCTCAATTTGTTACATCCTCACACTTTCCGACTTTCGTCTCCAGACTTTAAGCTTTCCAAAGGCCCCAGTCGAGAGCAGTAGTCATAAAGTCCAAAGGGTTCCCACATTCCTCAAGATTTGTCAAAAAAATCTCCTTTTGATACAGTTCCTCAATTCGTTACTAGATTCAAGAGTAAATAAAAAAAAACATTAAAAATTAAATTAATTAATCAATTCATGAAGTTAAAGAAAAGAGAAACAAAAATGGCGACAACAATTGAAAGAAATAATAATAATAATAATAACAAAACAAAAGACAATCGATTTTACAGCATAATTTAGTAGTTAATTAAGCTTTTTTTTTTTTTCGAAAAATGAAAAGAACAACGAGAAAGAAAGAAAGTGAAATAGTAGAGTTTTTAAAAAGTACGATATAATAAATTATTGAAATAATATAACAAATGAAGATAGATTTTACAGCGCAATTCAGTAGATCAATAATAAATTTAAAAAAAAAGAACAATTTGAAGAGAATGGTGACAAAAATAATTAATAAAAAGCAAAAAACAACCGATTTTGCAACACAGTTTAATTGATTAACAATTTTTTTCAAAAAAAAAAAAAAAAATGTAAAGAACGTTGAAAAAACAAAGAAAATAATAATAGAATTTTTGAAAAGTACGAACTAATCAAATTTCAAAAATAACAAAACAAAAGACAGTAGATTTTACAGCACAATTCGGTAGATTAATAATCAATTTAAAAAGGAGAACAATTTGAAAAGAATGGTGACAAAAATAGAATTAAAAAAAAAATAGTAATACAAACAAAAGACAACCGATTTTACAAACAAAATTTAATGGGTTAATAACTTTTTTCCAAAAAAAAAGTAAAGAAATTGTAATAACAGAATTAAAAAAAAATACGAACTAATCAAATAAAAAAATAATAATAAAACAGTAGATTAATAAAATTAAAAAAAAAGGCTGTTTGGAAGGAAAGATTATAAAACAAAGAAAACAAATGAACGATATTTTAAAAAACGCATAACAATGATATAAAAAAAAATAAATAAAAAAAGAATCGATTTTAGAGAAGATTAATAAATTAAAAAAACAAATAGTGACGAAACAAAGAATTATTTGGTTTTCATATGGCCAACAGATTATTAAAAAAAAAGATGCAATAGATGGCGCTGTTCAATGTCTCACACAAATACAATTAATTTCTCGCTTTACTGACCACAAGTGACACTTTCTTATGGATTTTGCACAGCGCGGGGAATAGTTAGTGAACCACCCCCGCAAAAACAAACAAAATAGAAACTTTCGACGTTTTCCAACAGATGGCGTATGTTGACTGCCTTACAGCAACGCAAGTCATTTTTTTTTTTTGGTTGTTTTTGCCCAGAAATGATTGTCACTTAGAACTTTGCTCGATTTGATGGCGGTCTTTCCGAATATAATCGCGCTTGTAGAAACAAACGAAAAGACGACTGTCGGCAAGTTTCAACAGATGGCGCGCAATAACCTAAATTTTAAAAACGTGTATACAGGGGTCATTTCAATAAACTACGGAGCGTATTCGTATTATATGGGGTGCTCATGAACCCTGAAAGGTTTTAGAGAATAAATCAAATCAGAAATAAGTTCGTGTTTTCATAATGTACTGAAAGCAGGGAAGTTGAACGGGTTGCCTACTTTCTAATTGTAAGGGGTCGCGATTTATATTATTTAACACACAATTTATGCGAATTGTTACATAATAAGGATTTACTTGTACGTAGAAGAGCAATTTTCAGTCTCTGACACTGACAGTTATTGACTTTTGTATTGTGTATGGCCAAATTTATAAAGCTTACTGTAATCACTAATTCATTTGAATCATCGCAATTGTTCTCTGATAAGGTAAATTGCAGGCTTTAGGGATTAACGTTCTTATTTGCGATTGAAAGAATGAAATGGCCGTGGCGGCGGCGCCACCACCACATGTTACCATTTATAAATCCGCAGCGGAAACGAGGGAGAGAGTTTCGCGTACATTCTGGCACGTGGCCCAGAATACCTGCCACATGTTTTTGACAGCAGCCGACAATCAATAATGCTAGGGGCGATGCGTTGAGCCCCTCGCAGGTGCCCACACGTCTTTGTGGCTAAGGACACGGAATAATAAAGACGAGTTATGAATGCTAATGTGCAAGGTAATCCAATTGAGGTGGTCGGAAGGCCGTTTTTGAATTTGTTGGCCTGCTGACGCAAGCGTTTCGTCGGTGATTCAACAATACAATCGGGCAGGTAAAGTGACTAACTGAACTGTTATTGGAAATGCGTGTTTGTGTTGTACTTAGATAAGATAGCACGGAAAGGTATTTTTTCAGGAAAAATAATAACGAAATTCCGGAATACATCAAAGATAAAAGGCGATAAAACATTTGAATTTATTTTTTAATTCTTCAGAATACCTTTGAAATTATTCGATCTTCAACAGGTCTTGTTTTTTTATTGTAATTTAAAAAATGTTTCTGAGCCGCGTCTGGATAGGTTGCTCGTTTGATTAGTGATAAACTGTGGTTTATAACAAGGGGGGACATTCACTATTGACGTTTTAAAAATGACTTTCCTAAAGATGTTCAGGTGTATTTTGTTGTATTTCCGTTGGAGCAAAATAGAGGCGACTCCGCTGCACTTGTTAAAATTTCTCGTCCGCATTACATGCGAATTATGTGCTTCTGTTCTATAAATAGGTCGTAGCTGAGAGGTTTCGGATATACATACATATTGTAACGAACCGACGAGTCCAACGAGAAACAGAATTGTAATACAAAATTGTCGGGGCTCTCGAAAGCCGATAAAAGTCGGAGTAATTGTAAATTAATGTCGCTGGCAGGCGTCGTTACAAGGTCCTTGACCTTCGAATCCTACTCAGTGCCTTCATTCATTCATAATGTTCCGATAAGTTAGTTAATTTAATATCGAACGCTTGCGTAACTTGAACTTCTATGATGGGACCACCAGGAACTTTATTGTTTGTAAACTTCACAGTATTTCGTTTATTTCCTTTCTATATTCATCTAAGTTTGTTTTCGAACAAATATTCAAAAGTATGTTCCGTTTAAAATGAGAAAGGCGAAACCGGAAGTCCCACCGTGCTCTATAGCTATAGCATGTCGGAAAAATCATTTTCTTTTTTTTGGTTTAATTTATCCTTTCCAAATTTTACGTGAATCGTTTAAAAAATAAAAATTCTAGAGGGGTGCACACATGGCGTTGGACACCCGGTATATAAATACTGCATTCAAAATAAATTAAAACGATTACAAATTGAAATAAGAAATTTGGCACAAAGCGAAATTCAAAACAATTGCTCAGAACCACGTATTATTAAATAACAATTAAGAAAAATTTATATAATCAGAAAGCGTTAAATAAAAAAAACACTTTCCGACCAACCGCGCCTTTAAAAAGGGGAATTTTCGGGTCAAGGACTACCCAAAAAAGGGGCGAAGACATCTTTCAAAAAATGAGGATTTCCAGAGCGAAGGTTCGGAATGGTCAAGGGTCAAGGTCAACCCAAGGCAAGGCAATTAAAAATTGAAAATTTTTTAAAATTACAGAGTTAAAGGTCAAGGTCAAAAGAAATTTCAAGCTCAATCCAAGGAAGAAGATAAAAAAAAAACATTTTTCCTCCAAATTTACAAGTCAATAAATAAATACCCTTCAACTCACTACCTGCTGCGAACCCCCTCACGACGAAGGGCCCCTATCTCCACGTCACTCAAAACGATGGTCGTTGTCTGTGACAATTACATGTAACCATTAAAATTTTCACTCAATAAGTGATGAAGGGCCTTCATCATTTGTAAGAAGCCCATCATCACTTGCAAGAGGCCCTTCATTACTTGTGTAAGGACCTGATCAGTACGGGAAAAAGGGTGGTTTATATTTTGTCGAAACGGTTCTTAACCAGAACACGTGATTTCTAAAATAGATATCTTTTACAGTGAAAATTAAGAGATTGGAAGTCGTCTCAAATTCTGACTTCTCTGAACTCCCTTTTTAAACTTTATCACCCTTTCCAAACCAAATCGAGACGCAAGAAGCGACTCCTTTCTTAGTGGCGTTTCTAGTTTTAGCCAAAAATTAGCCAGCAATCGTTCTTCCCGCTCTCTTGGGACTTGGTTTGAATTTTGGCCCTTTTTACTCTCAGACTTACTTATTTTGGGTTTGTTGGATCTTTCTCCTCTCCTTGTTCGACTTTTTAAAGATTATCAAAAAACTACTTTGAGATCTTAAATAAAATTCGACAAAATATCTATTAAAATAAAATTTTACAGAACAAATTTTAAATTAACAAATCGTAACGAAATTTTCCATTAAAACACATGAAACTACAACAAGAACAAATATCAAGAAAATTACAGAATCAATGATGAGTTAATTTTAGGTAATACAAAATATCTGAAAAGATTCATGACAACAAAAAAAATATATAATTCGACAAGAAGGAGAGAGGTATAATTCGCATAGAAAAATACTTTTAGATAATGAACTTTTCTGACAACAATTACATTGAGCTTATCAGCGACGAATCAAAAGATTTTTCTCGTATCCGAAATAATAAAGTTAGATTTTCGAGACTTGTTTCGATTAGGACGAATTTTTAATTTAGATAAAACACTAAAACTGCGCGGGAAAAGCTTCTGCTTTTCCTGACCGAAACCGATGACAAACTCTTGGAAAATTTATAACAAAAAAAATCAAAACTGGAACTTAGAAAAAATAAATTAAATTAAAATTTCGACAAGAGATTTAACGCGAACCAAACATAAGGAAACCGGGAACTGCAATTTCGACGAGAGATTTAACGCGAACCAAACATAAGGAAACCGGGAACTGCAATTTCGACAAGAGATTTAACGCGGACCAAACATAAGGAAACCGGGAACTGGCTTATCTCCCTCGCTTAAGCTACTTAAAGACTCGTCACCTCCTGGAAAAGTGAGGAGAGAAATTCTGCGAAATCAGCAAGAATTTGAATTTAGACGGCCAAACGGTAACTTCCAAGCGGAACTTTTCTCGTTACGAGAGGGCGTAAACGTCTCGCTTTTACCAACGACGGTCGTTCAAGGGCAGAGACGCACTGTGGCGTGATTTCCTTTTGCTGAATCAATGAGAAAATTTTTTTTCTCGTAACCTGAGCGTATTCATTTGAAAACGCATCCGAAGCTCAAAAGCGATAAGAACATCCGGCTTCTTTCTAAGAACAAGCAGAGCTGATAATCATATGATTAAAATAAAATAAAAATAAATTCTCTAAAGCATTTTCCGGGTCCTTACACTTGCATCACCTCATGTTAAGAAAATAAAAAAATAAATAAACGTAATACAGTCCAGACAAATATTTAATGAGAATGATTTAGACAAGTAAAAATTCAAACGAAAGATTAATTGAAAATCACATCATACAAAGCAGATTTTAAAATAATCTAACGATGAGAGGAATCGGCATTCTGTACAACAGTTAAAGTTAATAAGACCTAATTGGCGACTAAATTGGATTTTGCTCATCAAACCAGAAACAGAGCTTGGAACTTGTCACTAAGACATTTTTTTTTAATGTCAATTCTGCCGATAGTCGCACGTCTTCTAACTGTGTGATTATGATTTTAAACATCAGCCGCAGTGTTGCCGACAACTTCGAGTGAAAAATTGCTACAATCAGAAACAAAAGTCGCTGATTTCGCTAGCAAAACTTAAAAAAGTCGCTGAATTGTCGCAACTTAACGAATCAATCCTTATAATAACAATTTACTTTGACCGGTGTCAAATATAAAAATAAAAGCGCCATAAATAGCGACGTACTTTGAGATAGCTGTCAAAAGACAGTGTCATAATCATTTGTACGTAGATGGCGTTAGTAAATTAAATTGCTAAGTGTTGACAACGTCTACTAGTTGACAATTAAGACTGCGTAACTGAGTTAACGGTCAACTAGTCCAAAATCGCAAGCCAATGAAAATATTGTACGGTTCTTTAAATTTGGCGCTTAAAATATTATTTGATGTATTTGTACATAGATGGCGCTAGTAAATTAAACAGCTACATGTTGACTATATCTAGTGATTGAGAATTAAGACTACGTGACGGTCAACTTGTTCAAAATCGCAAGCCATCGGAAATTCACTACGGTTCTTTAAATTTGGCGCTTAAAATATTATTTGAATCATTCGTACGTAGATGGCGTTAGTAAATTAAACTGCTAAGTGTTTTGACAACGTCTACTAGTTGACAATTAAAACTGCGTGACTGAATGAACGATCAACTAGTTCACAATCGCAAACCGATGGAAATATTGTACGGTTCTTTAAATTTGACGCTTAAAATATAGTTTGAAGTATTTGTCATAGATGGCGCTAGTAAATTAAATTGCTACGTGTTGACTAACTATATCCACTGATTTAAAATTAAGACTGCATGACAGAGTGAACGATCAACTAGTTCAAAATCGTAAGCCATTTGAAATTCACTGCGGTTCTTTAAATATGGCGCTTAAAATATTATTTGAATCATTCGTACGTAGATGGCGTTAGTAAATTAAACTACTACGTGTTGACAACATCTACTAGTTGACAATTAAGACTGCGTGACTGAATGAACGATCAACTAGTTCACAATCGCAAACCGATGGAAATATTGTACGGTTCTTTAAATTTGACGCTTAAAATATAGTTTGAAGTATTTGTCATAGATGGCGCTAGTAAATTAAACTGCTACGTGTTTATTAGCTACATCCACTGATTCAAAATTAAGACTGCGTGACAGAGTGAACGGTCAACTAGTTCAAAATCGTAAGCCAATGGATATTCACTACGGTTCTTTAAATTTGGCGCTTAAAATATTATTTGAATCATTCGTACGTAGATGGCGTTAGTAAATTAAACTGCTAAGTGTTGACAACATCTACTAGTTGACAATTAAGACTGCGTGACTGAATGAACGATCAACTAGTTCACAATCGCAAACCGATGGAAATATTGTACGGTTCTTTAAATTTGACGCTTAAAATATAGTTTGAAGTATTTGTCATAGATGGCGCTAGTAAATTAAACTGCTACGTGTTTATTAGCTACATCCACTGATTCAAAATTAAGACTGCGTGACAGAGTGAACGGTCAACTAGTTCAAAATCGTAAGCCAATGGATATTCACTACGGTTCTTTAAATTTGGCGCTTAAAATATTATTTGAATCATTCGTACGTAGATGGCGTTAGTAAATTAAACTGCTAAGTGTTGACAACATCTACTAGTTGACAATTAAGACTGCGTGACTGAATGAACGATCAACTAGTTCACAATCGCAAACCGATGGAAATATTGTACGGTTCTTTAAATTTGACGCTTAAAATATAGTTTGAAGTATTTGTCATAGATGGCGCTAGTAAATTAAACTGCTACGTGTTTATTAGCTACATCCACTGATTCAAAATTAAGACTGCGTGACAGAGTGAACGGTCAACTAGTTCAAAATCGTAAGCCAATGGATATTCACTACGGTTCTTTAAATTTGGCGCTTAAAATATTATTTGAATCATTCGTACGTAGATGGCGTTAGTAAATTAAACTGCTAAGTGTTGACAACATCTACTAGTTGACAATTAAGACTGCGTAACTGAGTTAACGATCAACTAGTTCACAATCGCAAACCGATGGAAATATTGTACGGTTCTTTAAATTTGACGCTTAAAATATAGTTTGAAGTATTTGTCATAGATGGCGCCAGTAAATTAAATTGCTACGTGTTGACTAACTATATCCACTGATTCAAAATTAAGACTGCGTGACAGAGTGAACGGTCAACTAGTTCAAAATCGTAAGCCATTGGAAATTCACTGCGGTTCTTTAAATATGGCGCTTAAAATATTATTTGAATCATTCGTACGTAGATGGCGTTAGTAAATTAAACTGCTAAGTGTTTTGACAACATCTACTAGTTGACAATTAAGACTGCGTGACTGAATGAACGATCAACTAGTTCACAATCGCAAACCGATGGAAATATTGTACGGTTCTTTAAATTAGCACTTAAAATATTTGAAGTATTTGTAGATAGGTGGCGCTAGTAATTTAAACTACATGTTGACTTTATCTACTGATTGAAATTTAAGACTAACTTTAACTTGTTCAAAATCGCAAGCCATCGGAAATTCACTACGGTTCTTTAAATTTGGCGCTTCAAATATTATTTGTAGCATTTGTACGTAGATGGCGCTAGTAAATGAAACTGCTACATGTTGACTATATCTATTAATTGAAAATTAAGACTGCGTGACAGAGTAAACGGTCGACTTGTCCAAAATCGTAAGCCATTTGAAATTCACTGCGGTTCTTTAAATTTGGTGCTTAAAATACTATTTGAAGTATTTGTACATAGATGGCGCTAGTAAATTAAATTTTGTTACTTTATACAAGATCCCCACGGTGGCCGTTTAATTAGTGGCAACCCTGTATATTGAAAACGAGGCATTTTAGGTGAACTTTTGTATTTAAAATCACCCCAGGAATCACCCCTTCAATTGTTTTTTTTTTAAACAATAAAAATTCGAATAAAGTTTTTTAACAATAATTAATAAAAGTATATTTATGGAAAAATATTTAAAGTGTTTGTTATTGAATTGAGTATCAAATACACTAATTGAAGTTAAAAATAGGCAACCCATTATACTTTTGTGATTCTTAGAACGTTATGGAAACACGAAGGTTTTGATTGGTGGGTTGCCTTTTCTAAGACTTTCAAGGATCACGATATAAAATGGGCACTTGTGTACGTTTTCAAAACTATTTATCGCGTTATTATGAGACATTCAACAACGCCATCTGTTGAAATTTGCCGATAGTACTTTTCATTTGTGTCCATGAAGTAGATTCACTGATTATTGACGGATGATGTTGATAAATCAGTATTCATTGGGTGTCAACTGATTGTTATTTCTGGAGTCAAAAGAAAAAATGTCTGCGTTGTTATAAGGCATTCAACAGCGCCATCTGTCGAAACGTGTCGAAATTTTTTGCGTTGTTTTAATTTATGAATCTCCTCCATTCACTTTTGTTGTGTCCTTTGTTTTTGTTTTTTTTTTTTAATGAATATTTTCTTCAGGTTTGTTAATTTGTTTGTCACCTTTTCTTCCAGTTTCTTTTAAATTTATAAAGTGAAACCTAGTGTCTTATTCCTATTGGTTTTTAAGTATTTATTAGGTAGTATTAAAAAAAAAAAATGTTTCATTTTCTTTGCTTTCTTATGGTCCTTTCTATTTAAAAAAAATTGTTATTGTATTAAATTGTTCGTAAAATACATCGTATATTTAATTTTCTTTGCCTTCTCATCGTTTTTTTTTTTTTTTTCATTAAAAAAGTGTTAAAATCGATTGTCTTTTGTTTTTCTTCACATTTCTTTTAGTTTTATTATTTAGTTTTAAAGTGTTCGTCACCACTTTTGTTTCTCTTTTCTTTAATTTTGTTAGTTGATCTATTAATTGAAATATTAATGAATTTCTGACGTTTCTTTTTTAAATTTATTTCCTGAATCTAGTAACAAATGGAGGAGAATTCCTTACATATGTCGAAAAGGGATTTTTTTTGGCAATCCTTGAGGAATTTTTGCTTTGTTCGTGTTGGAAAAGCTGTCCCTAATATCTAATCACGACTTCACGTAAGGCTTAAAGCAGATGTTGAAAATGCTGTCCTTCAACTTGAATGCGCACAAACGTACCCTGCGCATCATGTTTTCAAACGCACTTGCCAAGTGTTTGGGGGGGGGGGGGTTATACTACAAACAATTTCACAGTAATCAGTGCTAATTTTCGTACTTTCATTTTTAATGCTATCTTTAACATTTCTAGAAGAAAAGTCGCTTCAAATGAGGTGAATTAAATTTA
Source organism: Serrognathus titanus (assembly GCA_039766575.1). Classification (NCBI taxonomy): domain Eukaryota; kingdom Metazoa; phylum Arthropoda; class Insecta; order Coleoptera; family Lucanidae; genus Serrognathus; species Serrognathus titanus. The sequence continues at coordinate 62,488,766 of CM077914.1, forward strand.
ATAGGCATTATTAAGGAAATTAATACATGTTTTCTTTCTGTGTGGAGAGTTTGCAACATTCTATGTATAAGCATACCAAATCTTAGTAATCCTCTCCTGGCTGAATTCCAACCTGCATACTTATTTCCAGCAGACGAAGGAGATCAGTACAAGAAGCAGCAACAGCTGTGTTTGTTTGGACTCTTGCGTTGTACTGAACAAATATTGTGTATTTAACGACAAATAAATCGACAGACTATCAGAAGTCTCGTAACTTACAGTTAACACATGTCTCCATGAGATTGTCTCCCAACAGTTGGTTCTCGAACGACACAAAAAAAAAGTGAAAAGCTGTGATACATCAAACGTCAATGGACGTGCAGGACACGTTATTCGGAAATCGCTCTGTGCAATACAGACTGTCCACCTGTACGTAACTTTTTTATTTCAACTTTTACAAGGTAAAATCGAAAGCCGAAATTTTTGTTCCTTTTTAAAACTATATATTGCTGATCACGACACGAAAACCAGAAGAAGGAGAAAAATGAAAATCTATGCGTCAAGTTGGCACGTTTAAGTCACCCCTGTACTCTGTACTTCGATAGCTCTCTCAATATTAAAACAAAAATGATAGTGTTGACAAAAAAGGTACATCAAGCGAAGCAAAACCGGAAGGACCTTGAAATAAAAGTCTAATAATTCAAACGAAAAAGTTGGTCATTGCAACCGCTTCCTGTGAACATACTGTATTGATGTTATAGAAGCCGTAAATTTGCTTAGGTCCCTTAACCTTAGCCATGTGCAGTAATATAAAGTTCAAAGGTCCCCGCGATATTTTTATCTATTGCTCGTCATTGTCCACTTAGCCGACCTTGTGACCTTTTTCCGCCGCCTTCGATCAATTCCGATTCCGTCCAACTATTTCGCCGCCCAAAAGGATGGGTTTCGTTGTTCTCTTCCGAAATTGCCCTCAACTTTAACCTTTCCTTGCGCATTTCCTGTTAGTTGTTCGATGGGCGAAGGACGACGTATCTAAATTACTCTATTTTTAAAGTGGACGGAAAACTGATAAGAGCACGGTTTTAAGTTCGGAATTTTGTATTCTTTCAAAATTAACTTCATTGGATGATAAGATATAAGTACAATTAGAAGATGGTTCAAATCCCATGGCTTCAAGAAAAATAAATAAAGTCTTGTAATGGTGTAGTTTAATAGAATCGGAACGTGATGGTGATTCCGAAAGAGAAATGTGATGAAAAGGGCTACCAAAAAGCGTAAAGTGCCCTAATTTAGGTTTGTTTGACCCCCAATTGACGCGGCAAAACTTTTTTTAATTTCACGCCACCTAGGAGCTTCCCGGTGATTCTCGAAACTTCGATGCGCGCTCCAGATGTAATCGAAATTGTGCCAGAAATTTGGCCACCAGCTTTCTCGAAAGAGGGGCGCTCTATTTACAAAAGCGGCAAAGTGTGGCCCAAAAAAAAAAGAAGAAAAATGATATGACTTGCGCCTTTTGAAGTTACTTTAAATATATCTGCCAATAACGACATCAATCCCCTCATCTGGTTAAGTCCTTAATGTTATACAATAAATAATTTATTGAAGCCGTTTTAGACTAGCCTGTTTTTTTTGTAATCGTCCCCCTTCGGGGTGACTCTTAAATAAATTTATTAATTTGTTACACTGTCTGTAAATTAACAAAGCAAACATGAAGATTAATAAACAGTAATAAATTAACTGCCTTTGCGAGACACATTCAAATCAATAATTCGCCGATTTTCAATTTAAATTTCGCGTCAATTTCATGTTGAGAGCGCTTTTATCTAAATTCATGACGTAATCGCCCTCACGATAAAATTGGCGGCAAATTTAAACTTGTAACGGCCTGTAAATTAAAGGAAAAGTAAACATGAAAGGATTGAAGATTAATAAACAATAATGAGTAACAAAAGAGGCTGGAAATTGAAAATTCTGCTTTACCGCTGCGAAATACCTTCAAAATAACAGATTTTAAATTTAAACTTCCCGCCAGTTTCATCATCGTGAGGATGGACGCGTTCAGAAACTATATTTCTCATTCATGTTTCTTAATGTAGTTTGCGCTTCGCTAATTTATTTCAAACAAAAGAAGATCGACGGGAGTGTTTGAGAAGTAGATAACTGTAAAAAAACAAAAGAAGATCGACGAGAGAGAAACAGAAAACGATAAAACAAGCAAACGAAGGTGGACGGAAATGTTTGAGTTAATAAAAAATGATAAAACAAACGAAAGAGTCTTGGAGAAATAGAAAACGATGAAATAAACAAAAGAAGATCGACGAGAGAGAAATAGAAAACGATAAAACAAACAAAAGAAGGTGAACGGAAATGTTTCAGAAATAGAAAATGATAAAACAAACAGAAGAGTGTTGGAGAAATAGAAAGCGATAAAACAAACAAAAGAAGATCGTCGAGAACGAAATAGAAAACCATAAAACAAACAAAAGACGAGAGTGAAATAGAAAACGACATAACAAACAAAAGAGAATCGACGAGAGCGTTTGAGAAATGGATAATTATAAATCAAACAAAAGAAGATCGGCACGAGCGAGATAGAAAACGATAAAACAAACAAAAGAGGATGGACGGATATGTTTGAGAAATAGAAAGTGATAAAACAATCAAAAGAATGTTTGAGAAATAGAAAGCGATAAAACAAACAAAAGATCTTCTTTTTGTTTGTGAAGAGCGAAATAGAAGACCATCAAGCAAACAAAAGATGAGAGTGAAATAGAAAACGATAAAACAAACAAAAGAAGATCGACGAAAGCGAAATAAGAAACCACAAAACAAGCAAAAGACGAGAACGTAGTAGAAAACGACACAACAAACAAAAGGAGATCGATGGGAGTGTTTGAAAAGTAGAAAATGATGAAATAAACAAAAGATGATCGTCGAGAAGGAAATAGAAAACCATAAAACAAATAAAAGACGAAGGCGTAATAGAAAACGACACAACAAACAAAAGGAGATCGACGGGAGTGTTTGAAAAGTAGAAAACGATAAAACAAACAAAAGAAGATCGTCGAAAATGAAATAGAAATCCATAAAACAAACAAAGACGAGAGTGAAATGGAAAACGATAAAACAGACAAAAGAAGATCGTAGAGAGCGAAATAGAAAACCATAAAACAAATAAAAGACGAGAGCGTAATAGAAAACGACAAAACAAACAAAAGGAGATCGACGGGAGTGTTTGAAAAGTAGAAAACGATGAAATAAACAAAAGATGATTGTCGAGAAGGAAGTAGAAAACCATAAAACAAATAAAAGACGAAGGCGTAATAGAAAACGACACAACAAACAAAAGGAGATCGACGGGAGTGTTTGAAAAGTAGAAAACGATAAAATAAACAAAAGAAGATCGTCGAAAATGAAATAGAAATATATAAAACAAACAAAGGACGAGAGTGAAATGGAAAACGATAAAACAGACAAAAGAAGATCGTCGAGAGCGAAATAGAAAACCATAAAATAAACAAAAGACGAGAGCGTAATAGAAAACGACAAAACAAACAAAAGGAGATCGACGGGAGTGTTTGAAAAGTAGAAAACGATAAAACAAACAAAAGATGATCGTCGAGAAGGAAATAGAAAACCATAAAACAAACAAAAGACGATGGCGTAATAGAAAACGACCTTACAAACATAAGATCGACGGGAGTGTTTGAGAAGTAGAAAACGATAAAACAAACAAAACAAGATCGTCGAGAATGAAATAGAAAACCATAAAACAAACAAAAGAAGGTTGACGCAAATGTTTGAGAAATAGAAAACGATAAAACAAACAAAAGAAGATCGTCGAAAGAGAAATAGAAAACCATAAAACAAACAAAAGAAGGTTGACGTAAATGTTTGAGAAATAGAAAACGATAAAACAAACAAAAGAGTGTTTAAGAAATGTAAAACGATAAAATAAATAAAAGAAGATCGTCGAGAGCGAAATAGAAAACCATAAAACAAACAAAAGACGAGAGCGTAATAGAAAACGACACAACAAACAAAAGAACATCGACGGGAGTGTTTGAGAAGTAGAAAACGATAATACAAACAAAAGAAGATCGTCGAGAACGAAATAGAAAACCATAAAACAAATAAAAGAAGGATGACGCAAATGTTTGAGAAGTAGAAAACGTCAGGATTTACCATTGAGGCCCTTGAGGATCCTTGATTTACTTTTCTACAAATGAGAGCTGAAAAGGAAAGCAACGAGACCGTTTCTAAAAGAAAAATTGATGCATTCGAGATTGTTTCTGAACGCAACCCGGATATTTCCCTGAATTCACGCGTTTATGTGAGCACAGCGCCCCCTCGTAATGAAATGTGAAATGTAAAATGTAAAAGTGCAAAACATTTCAGAGGAAATTGCAGTTTCCTAAACTCTTAAAAATGTTAGTAATTAGTAAGAGTTTTATCTTTCAAGGTTACTCGAGGTTTTTAAATCGCAGGTTTAAGTTTAAAGTTCCCGCCGAATTCGCCGATGCTACGAAACGATAGAACTGTACGCGAACTTTGGCCTAACTTCACGTTGGAGCTCTAATTGGCGCGAAAATTAATTTTACTAAACATTTTAAACCGTTAAATTGTTTACGCCACGTTTCTGTTTAAGAATATGTGACTAAAGTAACTTTCTCATCCACTGAAATGTATCAATCAGATTTGATTTGCTTAAAAAAAAAAACACAAAAACCTTCAATAAGTCGACGTTTCGTTGCATGTACGCTTGGACAGCTACCAATAAGAAACAAAAGACGAACGAACGTACCAGATGTGAAAAGTAAAATTTTTGAACAAAGCATAACTGTCACTTATACATAGATTCAAATACATATTTTATAAAGAAAAATAAATAAATACGCGGCATAGCTTTGTAAAACAAATTTTAAATTAATTTTAAAATGAGAAGAAACGGCATTCTGTACACGAATTAAAACAATTGCTAGTTACTAAGAACTAATTGGCGATTGAATTAGTTTTTGCTCATCAAACCATGGCACTGGATACAGAGAGAGAAACAGAGCTTAGAACTTGTCACGATCGCACCAAGACTTTTTTTTATATTATCAATTCTGCCGTTGCGTCTACGGCCACAGGTCTTCTAACCGTGTGATTATGATAATCAACATCAGCCGTGTTTTATTTAGTTATTAAGCCGAAAACTGCGATTAATTACGATCAAAATCTGCGCATACGTGTTCCAAAACGGATGCAGCGCGCTTCGTCATGTTTTGTTTATAATTGCAAACAAATCTTTGTACAGAATAGCGGTTTCTTACAATTCACTTCAAAACGGCACTGAAGCTTAAAGTAGACGCTGTTGTTGCAAGCCGGTTTTGATTGCAATGGATTCCTCTGTATGTACAGCTGCAATAAAACCGACCTGTCCTAGTTATTTCGCAAGCGCGTACGTAAGTGAGAATTGACAAATGGCGACCCAATTGAGAAATTAGCAGTGGAGTTCCCGTGCTACTCTTCTGCCGAAGAGAAATTCCTTGCTATAAACTATAATTTTTCTATTGCATTTGCTTTCATTCAAGCTGACAGCGCCATTTACCTTGCGGCATTAAAGTGTGCCGCTTCGTTCGAATTGGAACCACAGAAAATATAAAATTCCTGCCTCTAGTTGTAATTAAATTTGTTTATTGTTATTACAAGTTGTGCTAACTGATTTGCTGTCTTCTTAATTTAAGCATTGCTCTGGCTTCAGCAGGTGTTTAAAGAACCATACGAAATTAAAGTGCGTGTGTAAACTAGCATAACCAAACGAATGCATTCGTGTGTGAAATTGTTTACGCCACGTTTCTGTGTTTTCTTCGTTACACTTTTCTTCCGGACAGAAACGAACGTGGAAAAAATTAAATAAATAATAATAAAGCGTGGCCGCAATAACGAAGAGATAAAGAGGTTCCTTTTGTTCGGCCAGTCAGCACACGTCAGACGTATTTCTTCGCTTGTACAGGAGGATACACGTGCATTATGTGCACTCACGTACGTCCAGACACAGGCGAACAATTCGAATCCGATGGGCCCATGTTTCCGTTAAGAAACGGCATTCGTTTTTAGTACTTACTATGCAGCTATTGTCTTGCGTTTTCCTTTCGCTGTAAATCATTCGGTTTTACTTGCACCGACTGCGTTTACTACATTCACTTACGGTTTCGACAATTTTACTGCGTTTTCTAACGTTATCAGAACGAAAATATTTTTTTGCACTGGAAACTAGACGTTATTACAATTACCGCGCCATCTACGAGTAATCTGATGATTCAAGAAAGCGTGTTCCTCTAGATGGTGCTGGCGTTGTACTGGAATAAAAGTTACGCCATCTATGAGCTATCTGATGACTTAAGTAGTTTCCAGGTGTGCTCTACGCGGTGCTACAATTGTACAGGAATAAAAGTCACGCCATCTATGGGTGACCTTACGCCTCAAGGGGTGTTCAGATGCGTTTTGGGTGACGTTAGAATCGTACTGGAATAAAAGTCACGCCATCTATGGGTTACCTTATGCCTCTAGGAGTGTTCAGATGCGTTTTGGGTGACGTTAGAAGCGTACTGGAATAAAAGTCACGCCATCTATGGGCTATCTGGTGATTTAAGGAGTTTCTAGGTGCGCTCTAGGTGGTGCTAGAATTGCAATCACGGAATCTACGAGCGCCATCTGACAATGCTAGAATTGTACTGAAATAACGAGCGCCATCTGATAGTGCTAGAATTGTACTTGAATAAAAAAATCACGCCATCTATGTGCTATCTGATGACTCAAGAAGTTTCCAGGCGCGCTTCTAGGTGGTGCTGGAATTAAAGTCTGAACAATTTTTCCATTTCCTTTTCAGATCTATCCAAGAACCGCTTGAGTGAGCTTCCCGAGGAGGTCACAGGCTTTCTTTTTCTAGAAAGACTGCACTGTTACCACAATGCCATCAGGTACATCCCCGATAGTGTAAGCAGCCTCCAGTGTCTTAGCTTCCTGGACCTAAGCAGAAATCAACTAACTACGCTTCCAAGAGAATTATGTCAATTACCCATACAGGTACGTATTTGGTTTTTTTTTCGATTTGTGTTGGCCCTTTTCGATGAAGAAACAATTTGGTTTCAGATTCTTTTAATTGCCAACAACAAATTATCGAGTCTGCCGGATGAATTGAGCCGAATGTCACAGCTGACCGAACTGGATGCCTCCTGCAATCAACTAACGCATTTACCTCCACGAATGGGTGATCTCAGGCTCCTGCAGAGCCTCGTGTTGCGCAATAATCTGCTGCTCTGCGTTCCGATCGAAATCACCTACCTGAGCCTCGTGAGGCTGGACCTTCGGGCCAATAGGATAGGAACCCTTCCGGTGGAAATGAGGAACATGACCACCATAATCGATCTCTTGGTCGAAGAGAATCCACTCACTAGTCCACCTGCTAGTGTAAGTAGTCGTGACAATATGTTTTGTTTCTGGGATTTTATTTGGTGTATGACTGCAGTTATGTAAGCGAGGCAGAGTCCATGTATTCAAGTACTTAGAAATAGAAGCAATAAAATTAGGGCACAAGGTGGTGAGCGTGACGGGTACTGGGACGCTTGGGAGGAAGACGAGGAGGACGGGCACGGCTTCCGGTAATTCCCCGGCCTCGCACCTCACCGAACGTTTGAAACAGAAAAGACAGAACGTCGATAGTGGATATAGTACAAGTAGTGATTGTTACGATAAGCGGTGGTCACAAGAAATTGGAGGTAATTCCTATACATGTCTATTATTTGTAAACAAGAATCATTTTCTTCCGAAAACGTAAAACGCTTAATTTTGCCTGCAATCCATCGCTGCGTTTTTTTATTTGATTAACGGACCAGGCGATCGGGTGAACCGCAACCTGAGACATAAAACAATAAAAAATTATTAGAGATACAACCGTGGAACGCATGCGTTTTCATTCAACACAATCGCCAGTGCCGTATCGTGGTTTTGGGTACGATTTTTGATCAATTACATCTCGAAAACTAAGAGGCCTAGAATTGTTTTCATTTATATTTTTCGTTTAATCTACGGCACTGTACCTCTTAGGCCCGGTTTTTTCACTTCCAGTTATCTTTATGTGACATAGTAACAATTGTGATCACAATTGTTACTATGGGAATAAACCGTCACATAAAGATAACTGGAGGTGAAAAAACCGGATGTTAGTCGCTTAATTAATAATGCTAAGGCCCTTTTGATTTGTTACGACCCCTCTTAGTACATCATTCGTTGTTCGAAATGAGCTTGATTAAATATTTTCTTGTTTACGAAACAAAATAGACAGTGATAAACATTGGTCGTCAACCCCAGTAGCTAGCAGAGGCGCCGAATTAAACGGGACCTATTCAAATAATTCAACCCCCTCCACGATCTCGCCAGGTTTAGACAATACATTGGACGACGATAGTTCCAAGGCGAACCCGTCGAACGACATTTGTGATAGGAGGGACGAACGAGTACTAAGCAAGTAAGTTACGTCGCTTCATATTAATTTTGTTATTGATTAGGAGAATTCATCTTTTTTTAAATTGCGTCGGACGTACACCTTGTAAGTCGACCGCAGTCGCAGCGGGCAATAAATAATAACCGCTTAGCGCCTCCCCGTCAAGCTCTTAGAGAGCTTGGGGCTTGAATGATGAAAAAAAGTTTTCATTTAATGGAACTTGGTTTAACAGGTGTCAATGTCAAAATACGGTTGGCAGGTTTGGAAACTTCCCCCTAGTTTTAGGGGATTTTCTTTTCATTGAGGAACAAAATGGGGAAACAATTCTGATTATGGGGACGTCAAAGTTTTATTTGGGAAAGACGGTGCAGGATATCTGGCAACCCTGCATTTAGAAATATCTTTATTAAGAGTGCGAGGCTTAGGGTTGCCAACTGTAAAAAAAGCCAATTTATGGGAAACTGGGGAAAAAAGCTACATTTTATTTTTAGCAGTTTCGAATTTGTTTCATTTGTCTTTCTATCTTTTTTTTTCTGTCATAAAAATTTACGATCGTCATTTGTTTTTTTTTTTCTTTTCGGAGTTACCTTTTCCTTTCGAAGTTTCTTTTCTATTTCGATTACATTTTTCCAAGAGTCGCTGAAGTGTTTCTATTTTGCTTTTATCTATGTAATCAGTAATTAATTTATAAAAAAAAACAAAAAAATCACGATCGTCATTTGTTTTTTCCTTTACTTCCCTTTCGATTGAGTTTTTCGAGGATGTTTTTATTTGTTTATTATTTTTCAGAACTTAAAAAAATTTCTCGTCAGATTTCCGTGTTTCTTTTTTTTTACTTCCGTAAACATTACGATTGTCATTTGTCATTTTCTTTTGTTTCTTTGTGAATTTCGAATTATCACGTGATCTTAAATGTTTCTTGTTGTTTTTTTAAAGAAATTTTAAACTTGCAATTCGTTCTGGGTTTTTATTTTATTTTTTCATCGTGATCGTCTTTTGTTTGTCTTACTTACTTCAGGATTTTTTTTTTGTTTTTTGCGTAAATATTGCGATTGTCATTTGTTTTCGTTTTTCTTTCTCTTTGCTTCTGGAGTTCATATTTTTTGAGAATTTTTAAACCTACAAATCGTTTTGAGTTTGTACTTTTTTTTGTTATGATTGTCATTTGTTTTTCTTACTTAATTTTTGTGCGTTCTCATTTTTGTTTTGTTTTTAATTGTTTACCGATTTTGTAAAAAAATTAAATAATCAAAAATTTCTTGCGGTTTTTCCGTAAATGATGCGATTGTGATTCGTTTTCCTTTCTCTTTTTTTTCTTTCTCTTTTTTTTTTCTTTTTTCTTCTTCGTGAATCTCGAATTAACTTTACGTTTTGAATGTTCATTATTATTTTTTTGCGTTTGTCATTTGTTTTTCTGTTTTCTTTATTTGTTTTTCTTTCTCCTTTTTTTTTCATGAACCTCGAATTAATATTACGTTTCGAATCTTCCTTATTAATTACTTTTTTATGAATTTTCATTTTTTATTACGATTGTCAATTGTTTTTTTTTTACTTTCTTTAGGATTCCTTTACCATTCTTTTGTTTTCATTTTGTTTTCTGCGTTTTTGCCTTTCTGTAAATGTTGCGTTTGTCATTTGTTTTTCTGTTTTCTTTATTTGTTTTCCTTTCTCTTTTTTTTCCTTCATGAATCTCCAATTAACATTACGTTTTGAATTTTCATTATTAATTATTTTTTGAGTTTTCATTTTTTTTATTACGATTGTCAATTGTTTTTTGTTTTTTCTTTCTTTAGGATTCCTTTTCCTTTCTTTTTGTTTCCATTTTTTTCTATGTTTTTGTCTTTCTGTAAATGTTGCGTTTGTCATTTGTTTTTCTGTTTTCTTTATTTGTGATTAAAAAAAAACGAAAATAAAGAATAAAGAAACCTCGCATTTTTATGCAGACCCTCATTTGTTTTTATTTCTTTTTCTGGACGATTAAATAGTGAAAAAAATTTTTTTTTTTCGTTTTGCTATAAACGAGACTTACCATTATGTCAATGATCTTTTGTTTTCTTTTAAGATGCACGCAGAAAAGTTGAAATTCGTTGCAAGATCGATAGTCTTTTGTTTTTGTTTTTTCTTCTAAACTCTGAACAATAGAAGAATTGATTTTCCTTTCAATAGCCTTCAATTTTTTTTTATTTTGATGTAGAGAAAAGTCAAATCCGTTGAGAAATCGATGAGAAGCTTTCGTTGAATTTGTTTTTTCATTTTTATTTCTCAATTAGGCAATTGTTTTTAGTTGAACTTATCACGTTTATTTATTTTTCTTGCTTTTACGTTTCATTTTCAAAAATGATAATAATAACCGTGATTTAGTCCGGATTACGGATTCATTAGTTTGTCCGGATTAAAGGCTACATAATATAAAAGCCCGTGGTTTCATTTTTGTCCGGATTACTGGAAAATACGGTTTACCGAGAGTCCGGATTATTGAAGCTTTATTACGTTAATTATTGTTATCATTTTTGACGCACTTTTGTAATGTTTTTTTTTCCCAGTATTAATCTTTTTTGTTTTGTGAATTAATTTGAATCTGTACCAGTTTTTTCCTCCTCTTTTCGAAAACAATTACAATTTCTCAGTGAGGCAACCTTCGTCTTTTGTTTTAAATAATTTTTCAGGCCGCATTCAAGCAAAACAGTTGAATTTCGGTTTCACGATTCTTTTAATTTTCCTGCCTTTATGTTCAATTTTTGCGCCGTACTTTTGCAATGTATTTTTTTGTTTCGATATTATTATTCTTTTGTTTTGTGAAGAGTTTCGAAGCTGTAATTTTGAATCCGCTGAAATCAGTTCGCTTTTAATTAATTTAAAGGCGCCCATCAGTAAAATGTAATCAGTTTTTCCCACTCTCTGGTTGGCCCTCAATTGATGATATTTATAAGTCTCCGTAAGCCCCAATAAACATCTTAAATAACAATTGAATTAATCAACAGTAAATTTAAACTAAAACGAAATCTTCGGGACTAATACGAAACGTTTTCTCTTGTAGGAGAATCTTGAGGACGTCTATTTTAATCGAAACTTTCCTGCGCTTCGTCCTAACAACAATACTCCTCCTGATTTACACTTTGACTAAGAAAATCCAAATTCGCAGACGTTTCGTTTGAACGCCCTCCTTTCCCCCCGAAATTTTTACTCATTTCCAATTAACAAAGACGTGTTTAACCACATTAACGTTGTTTGAAGCGATTTTGACCTAACAAGTTCTAACAAGCTCGGTGTGATTTTTCAGTGTTCGTATTGCTCCGTGTACTGACACTTCTGCAATCATAACAAACGGAAACAGTGCGGAGGATAAAGCGAGAGGCTTCCACCAGATACAAACGTACAAGTGAGTTTTGTCTCCGCCCCCGTCGCGGGGGCCTCATTGATTTAATTTTTTTCTTGTTTTGTTTGGCAGAGAGTATAAGGAAGCGTTGAAGCAACAAAGGGCCCAAGACGTGCCTTCTATTTATAGAACTAAGGAACCCGACGACCAGAGCTACAACAAAACGGAACCAAATACACCAACGCATCACTCGTCACCATCACGAACCACCATGGCGACTTCCAAATCCGACCCCACTCCGCTGAACGCGGCCCTAAGCAGCCCTAAACATATCTACGATGACACCGGCCCCAAGAAGCCCGTGCAGAAAGTCACACCGTCGAGGAACTGCAATTCGTTTTCGCCCCACTCGCCAAATCATGGCGTGTTGAACGGAAACGCCGTTGACACTTCCAAGTACATACAAGATTACATCAAGCCGAACTCACCAGTCAAGGGCTCGTCGGGGTGCCTATCGCATGATAACATACCCCCAGTCGGCTCAACGTTGACGAACGGCAAACCCAACAGCCCCAGAATCCCCGGTTATATAGTGAATGGGGCAGGCGGTAATAGGAACGTCAATGGAATAAAGGCGTCGTCAAATCGAACGATTTCTTGGAACCAGGAAGTACCGAAAGATAAGATGACGTTCACCATGAGGAGGGAAATCGATAAGGCCAAGGAGGAAACCGAACTGATTAATCAATTGCGAAACGTAAGTGCAATTACACGATCTTCAAGCAACGATCGCCAATTTCGTTTTCCCAATAGATAATTGAGTCGAGGTTGAAGATGGCCCTCCCCGAAGACCTGGCCCCCGCTCTAACCGATGGCGTTGTGCTGTGTCACTTGGCGAATCACATCAAGCCGAGGTCCGTTGGAAGCATCCACGTTCCATCTCCCGCTGTTGTAAGTGCGCACGTTTCTATTTCCCGCCAAAAAAAAGCAAGTTCAAATTTCGTTTGTTTCAGCCGAAATTGACGATGGCGAGGTGTAGACGAAACGTGGATAATTTCATCGAGGCCTGCCGTAAAATTGGAGTGGATGAGGTGAGTCGCATTCAATTAAATTGATCTGTCTTAAATAATCCAGATTGGTTGAAGGTTTTTATTAAAAAAAAAAATTAATTGTTGCAAATAATTGACGTGTTTATAGATATAGGGTGACTGAAATTATTTATATGATTAAGCCTGAGTTGCACTAAATTTTAAGACTAAGTTAGGCTGCACGTTGTAAATGTGTGTCACAATCTAACTCTGAAAATTGGCATAAGGAAGTTGAAGAAAAATTATGACTTAATTAAAAATAAAAAATCGCAGTTTTCAATCATTCAAGGTAGCAGACGAATCGTTCAAAGCATTTCAAATTGCTCGACATATTCATTTGTCTCCATTTAATCGACTTCCTGTAACTATCAATCACCCTGTACATTTGTACGTCTTAAGAACTCTTACATATATTAATTTCATTTTTTTTTTTTTAATTTTATTATACACACTTAAGCTACAAAGTTCTTGGAATGTTGTAAACATTATTTTTAATTTATTTCTTTTACGTACTTTATTTCTATTTTATTTCTTTTACGTATTTTATTTCTATTTTATTTATTTTTTTTGTACAGCTTTCATATTTTGTCAGCTGTTAATTTAAATTTGGTTTGTGCAATTTTTTTTTATTGTCCAATCAGATCGTCGTAAGTGAAATATGTATGTAATTTAAAAAGAAATATGTGTATCTTTTGTTTAAAAGCTTTCCATCCGAGGATGATCGATTTTTTATTTGCGTTTTTTTGTTGTTCTTGATTTACTTTTGGTTCATTTTGTCAAAATAATTTCTTCCTCGTAAAGTTTCTTTTGTTTGCATTTTGATATTTCTATTCTTTTTTTAAGCTTTCCACCGGCGAATGATCAATTTTTCAATTGTTTTTTTTCTGTTGTTCTTAATTTTCTTTTGGTTCCTTTTGTCAAGTTCTTCTATTTACATACGTCAATGCCTCATAATGTTTTTTTTTGCTTTCCGTTGGTATTTTGATATTTTTTTCCTTTGTTTTCTTTATCTTCTTTTGTTTAAAACCTTACCGCCGAAGAATGATCTATTTTTCAATTGTTTTTTTGCTGTTCTTAATTTTCTTTTGGTTATTTTTGTCAAGTTCTATTTACACACATCGACACCTCGTAAGTTTCTTTTGCTTTTCATTGGTATTCTGATATTTTCATTTTCTTTCTCTTCTTTTGTTTAAAAGCTTTCCACCGGGGAATCATCGATTTTTCATTTGTTTTTTTTACATTATCCTTAGTTTTTTTTAATCAAAATTACTTCTATGTGTTTATTTCGACGCTTCGAAAAGTTTCTTTTGCTTTCCATTGGTATTCTTTTGTTTAAAAGCTTTCCACCGGAGAATAATCGTTTTTTTATTTGTTTTTTTCTGTTCTTAATTTTTTTTTTATTCTTTTTGTTCTATTTACTTACATCGACGCCTCGTAATGTTTCTTTTGCTTTTCGCTGGTATATTGATATTTTCTTTCTTTTGTTTTCTTTCTCTTCTTTTGTTTAAATGGTATCCACCGGGTAATCATCGATTTTTCATTTGTTTCTTGTATTATCCTTATTTTTCTTTTGGTTCTTTTTGTCAAAATTACGTCTTCTGTTTACATCGACGCTTCTTAAAATTTTTTTTTTGCTTTCCGTTGGTATTTTGATATTTTCTCTTTCTTCTTTTGTTTAAAAGCTTTCCACCGGAGAATGTTCGATTTTTCGTTTGTTTTTTCTGTCGTTCTTAATTTTCTTTTGGTTCTTTTTGTTAAGTTTTTCTATTTACATACATCGATACCTCGTAATGTTTCTTTTGCTTTTCATTGGTATTCTGATATTTTCATTCTTTTGTTTTCTTTCACGTCTTTTGTTTAAAAACTTTCCACCAGGGAATTACCGAGTTTTCATTTGTTTCTTTGATTCTTCTTATTTTTCTTTTGGTCCCTTTTGGCTACTATGAGTTTAAATCGACGCTTGTAAAAGCTTTCTGCCGGGGAATCATCGATTTTTCATTTGTTTTTTTTTTGTATTATCCTTATTTTTCTTTTGGTTCTTTTTGTCAAGTTTTTCTATTTACATACATCGATACCTCGTAATGTTTCTTTTGCTTTTCATTGGTATTCTGATATTTTCATTCTTTTGTTTTCTTTCACTTCTTTTGTTTGTAAAAGCAATCCGCCAGGGAATCAAATATTTTTCATTTGTTTTTCTTTGCATTATCCTTATTTTCTTTTGGTTCTTTTTGTCAAAATTTCTTCTTCTATTTACATCGACGCTTCGTAAAGTTTCTTTTGCTTTCCGGTGGTATTTTGATATTTTCTTTCTCTTCTTTTGTTTAAAAGCTTTCCAATGACGAATGGTCGATTTTTCATTTGTTTTTTCTTTTCTTAATTTTTTTTTTTTCACTTCTTTTGTTTGTAAAAGCTTTCCGCCGGGGAATCATCGAGTTTTCATTTGTTTTTTTTTTATTCTTCTTATTCTTTTTTTTTTGTTCTTTTTGTCAAAATGGCTTCTATGAGTTTGTATCGACTTTTCGTAGTTTTTTGTTTTGCTTTGCATTTTGATATTTTCATTTTTTAAGGTTCCCAGCGGAGAATGATCAATTTTTCATTTGTTTTTTTTTCGATTGTTCTTATTTTTTTTTTGATTCTTTTTGTCGAAGTAAATTCGATTTATGTCGACGCTTTTCGTAAAGTTTCTTTTGCTTTCCGTTGGCACAATTGATATTATCTTTCTCTTCTTTTGTGTAAAAGCTTTCCACCGGAGAATCATCGATTTTTCATTTGTTTTCTTGTGTTATACTTATTTTCTTTTGGTTCATTTTGTCAAAATTACTTCTAAGTGTTTATATATATAAGATTCTTTTAGCTTTTCTTTGATATTGTCATTCTTTTGTTTTCTCTCTCTTCTTCTGTTTAAAAACTTTCCACCAGCGAATCATCGAGTTTTCATTTGTTTTTTTGATTCTTCTTATTTTTCTTTTGGTCCTTTTTGGCTTCTATGAGTTTAAATCGACGCTTCGTAATATTTTTTTCGCTTTCCGTTCGTATTTTGATTTTTAGATTAGCTTTCCCCCGAAGAATGATCGATTTTTCATTTGTTTTTTTCTATTGTTCTTATTTTTCTTTTGATTCTTTTTGTCGAAATAAATTCGATTTATATCTTTTCGCAAAGTTTCTTTTGCTAATGCGTTGGTGTTTTGATATTTTGTTTCTTTTGTTTTCTCTCTCTTCTTTTGTTTAAGAGCTTTTCACTGGAGGATCGTCCCTGTTTCATTTGTTTTTCCTATTGGTTCTGTTTGTCACAATGACTTGTCTGCGTTTACATCGACGGTTCCTAATACTTCTTTCGCTTTTTTTTACACTTAATTTTTTGAATTTCCATGTTGCCTTTGTGCCTTCTTTTTCGTATTTCGCTGACGGGGATTGTGGTTCTTCTTTTCTTTCTTTTTTTAATCAGATTTTCAAACAGTCCCGACTCCATTCGTTACAGTCAACCAAGTGAAATTGCGCAAGTTTCGCAGCACTTTGCTTCGTTATTATTATTAGGTTGTGATCCACTGAGCGCTACTTCATACTTATAACCAGACTTCGGATATTTCGAGCGTTGCCATGATTACGCAAAAGGAGGATCAAGTAATAATGAAGAGCTTCTAGTAATGTTTGCTATGGCAACGCCTGCCATTTCTTTTTTGCTTCTTTCCATGTAGATTTATGTTTTTTTAAACGGATTTTGGTAGTTTCTCCTTTTGCTTTTGAACAGATTCTCAAGCAGCCTAGATTTCATTCACTACAGTCGACTAAACTAAATTATGCAAGTCTCGCAGCGTTTTGTTTTATTGTCAGGCTGCGTCGTCCGCTTTGTAACTAGAAACTTTTTCATACTTATAACCAGATTTCGGATGTTTCGGGCGTTGCCATGGTTACGAGAATCAATGACTAGTGTGCATTGATCGCTTCTCTTGGCAACGCCGAAAGCGTCCTGTAGTTTTATAGTTTTTTCCTTTTTTTTTAAAAAAACGGGTTTTGTAGCTTCTTTTTTTTTCAATCAAATTTTCAAACAGCTCGGATTCCATTCGTTATTACAGTCGACCAAATAAAACCGTGCAAATTTCTCAACGTTTTCTGTTATTATTATTATTATTATTATTATTATTATTATTAGACGTGGTCCACTAAGCACTCACCATTTATAACCAGACTTCATAAATTTCGGGCGTTACCATCGTTACGCAATGTGTCCTTGTATTGCATAGTCTTGGCAATGTGTCATTTCTTTTCATTTGTAACCAGACTTCGGATATTTCGAGCGTTGCCGTGGCTACGCAATGAACAGTGTGCATTCGTCGGTCCTCTCGTGTTGCGTAGCCATAGCAACGTCCGCAATGTTCAAGGTCGTCGACATATTTGACTTAAATAGAAATGTTGACAAGCACCTGATTGTCTGTAACAACTTATTAATACATTTTCATTTTGTAACGTTGGTACTTGTAATAAGAAGTTTCATAATGACGCTTTTGCGCTCAAGTTTCGACTTGTACACCAGAGATGGCGTTTTTATATTAGTCGTCGGTACTACTTTGCAGCGCGGATGATTTCTGCGGCTTTTAATAACTTTTGTGCTACTTTCTAATAAATGCAGGGGCGAGCATAGAAAACGGGCCAAGTTTGGAAGCTGCTGTGCCCAAAATCAGGCTTTTAAATTACAAAAAACTGTAACAACCGTCGAATGCCATTATGTGATCTATATCAATTTTTTCTTTAACTACTGACATAGGCCCATATTCTCATCTTATAATTTAAAGGCGTCTCCAACTAAAGTTTTGATTAAACAAACAAGAAACGATAGCTTTATGTCAATTGAATGTGTAAGAGAGTGACGGACGAGCGTTGCCATAGAAATTAATCACAGGATGAGAATATGGGCCATTATAAACGAAACTCGGGTCTATCTAGGAAAAATAGTGCTCGCCCCTGTATGTATAGTGCTACTACTGCTGCTACTGCTGCTTAATAAATGCTTTTGCTTTTGATTGCCGCTTCACTTTCAATCACTCTGGATTTTTCGGCGGACCTCTCGGTCTTTTTTTTTTAATGCTTGCTTAATGAATGACTTTTGTTGTTTGAGTTTGAAGAGTGAGACTGTGGGTTGGTTGCAGGGGCGCCTGTGCAGTAGCGTAGACGTAACGGAGGCCCTGGGCGGACGAGGCCTTCCAAGGCTACTCGACACAGTGGAGGCCCTGTGTCAGCTGGAGCCCGTCCCCTCGGCTCCCGAACGAGTGCCAGGCCCACACGACACCGCAGTCTCACTCTTGTTGCTCGCCACCTTCATACTGACCGTCGCCCTGCTGATCGCATTTCCTCCTCCTGATTAACCGAGTTTCCAAAAGCGCACGGCATGTTATTATATTTTGTGCCGTAACAAAATATGTGACTAACTTCCAACTAATATACAGGCTGTTACGAATTTCAGTTCAGACAAGAAAACTTAATTTCTTATGGAGAATTAACATTATGTACCAAATGTGTATGTATGGTTGCCTACCATTGCGCATTGCGCAATCCTCCACGTCAGCGTGCTTCCCGTACCGAACGCCTAACAGGGCCACGATAGACAACCATACATACACATTTACTACATAAGTTTAATTCTCCATAAGAAAGTGAGCCCCTACAGGGGCAGCTACATCGAATCACTCTCTTAAAGGAGGCATTGTCTAACCCCTATTCATCTTCTCACTTACATTTGCATCATCCTCCTTCTCAGTTCCTAACCTGAGAAATAAATCAATATTGTTTTTTATTTAATGCTGTGAGTTAAGACTAAAGATGTCAACTTTAACAAACGAAAAAAAAAAGAAACATCTCTTCGAGTTCCTGAGGGAAAGATACAAATGTAAGTCCAAATTTCATTGGCCACTCTTAAATTAGTTACTTTATTTTCCGTTTTGTTACAAAGTCGTAATGTAATTCTGTTACAAAAGTCTGAAACAAAGAAACAAATGGAGCTATGTTATGACTTTGTTGTAACGAAATGGAAAAGGCAGCAATTAATTAAAAAAAAAGGTATATACTAAGTGACCGAAAAAAAATTAGAAATCGACGTTTCACCACATCGGTTGGCAACCTTGAAGAAGCTGTCAAACGTCGATTACCAAACAACTTAGAGATTTCGGAAAAGCGAAAATTATTCGTCTAATTACTGCCGTCCTTAAAATCAAATATTTTTTTGTTTACCCCATTGTAACAAAATTGGAATCTCTTGCGTCTCGATTTTCTAACAGCCTGTATATATTTATTTATATATTTATTTTTTCTTGCATTTAATAGTAATTTCAGCCGGTTTTAATGACTGGATTTACTAACTATGATTGATTCACATTCCACGAGTTAATTTTACTTTGCTGTATACAGAAATTATTTGAAGTATAGTCACGGATTCGTTACGTAAAATTTTTGAATTATTTTGTCTGCTCGAAGTTTATTATGTAATTTCGTCCGTGACAACGTTTTGTAAGTATCATTCTCTTAGTTAATGTTCGTTAGTTTTAATCATGAAATGATTATTTAAAAAAAAAGGGTCATCAAAATTGATTGAGAAATTCTTTTGCGCAGGCAGCTGCCCCTGTTATGCTACAACACACTTTGAAGGCTGTGTTAAAAATACAGTTGTTTTTTTTTTATGATAGGAGTCTGAGATTAATTGAAATTACTGCATTCAAAAATATATTTAATAAAAACAAAATGTGCAAGTACACTGTGAACAATGAAACCTCAGTCCTTGTTGATCACACTGTATCTATAACATTCTGGATAAATGGCTTTAGTCCTCGTTTCTTTCTTTTTTTAACTTGCCAAAAATTTAATGAAATTAAAAAAAATATTATGAATTCTAGTGCGGAATTAAAAATCGTCATATACAGGGTCCCCCAAGCTGAGGTGCATTTTAAAAAGTTTAAGGGTTAGGAATTCAAGACGAACGACGACCAAATGCGAATAATAAAAATGAAAATAAAGAATAAACAAAAGAATATCGACCAATTTTCGTGTGGAATGTTAAAAATTTAAAAAAAGGAACAACAATAAAATGTACGATGAACAAAAGAACGTCGACAATTGTAAAAATTAAAAAAAGAAACGACGGTATATGTTTTGTTTTTTTTTTTTAAATTTTTAACATTGCACCGAAATGGAAATAATAAAACGAACAATAAACAAAAGAATATCGGCTAATTCTCGTAGAGAATGTTAACAGTTAAAAAAAAGAAACAAAAGAAAAAAAATCAAAATAAAAAAAACGTTTTTTTTTAATTTTTAATATTCTACCGAAGTGTTAATAATAAAATGAACAATAAACAAAAGAATATCGACCGATTTTCGTGTACAATTTTAACAATAAAAAAAAACAACGGAATATGATTTTTTTTTTAATTTTTAACATTCTTCCGAAATGCGAATAATAAAGTCAACAATAAACAAAAGAATATCGACTAATTTTCATGTAGAATGTTAAAAATTAAAAAAAAAAAACAATACATTATGTTCGTTTGCGAAAAATAACAAAAGAATATCGACCAATTAAAAAATAAAATAAAATAAAAAAATAACTCATTATATATTTTTTTAGTTTTTAACGTTCCATGCGAAAATTGATCGATATTCTTTTGTTTTGTTGTTTGCTTTATTGTTCGCAAATTATTTACAATGAAATTGTTTTTTCTTTCTAATTCTTAACGTTCTACTGAAATGTAAATAATAAAGTAAAGAGTAAACAAAAGAATGTCGACCAATTTTCGTGTGCAATATTAAAAAAATGTTTGTTTTTATTTTTAAACATGTTTTTTAATATTTTTTTGTTTGTTCTTAATTTTTAATATTCTGGACGGAAATTGGTCGACTTTCTTTTGTTTACTCTTCATTTTTTTGTTGCTTTTTTTAATTTTTAACATAATTTGTTTTTGCAAATAATAAAATGAACAATAAACAAAAGAATAACGAACAATTTTCGTGTAGAATATTAAAAATTAAAAAAAAAACGATGCTTTTTAACATTCCGCACGAAAATTGTTCGTTATTCTTTTGTTTATTGTTCATTTTATTATTTTTACAAAAAACAAATTATGTTAAAAATTAAAAAAGCAACTTAATATGTTATTTTTGCGAACAATAAAATGAAGAGTAAACAAAAGAAAGTCGACCAATATTCGTGTAGAAAGTAAAAATTAAATGTTAAAAATTAATAACAAAAACAAAAGAATGTCGACCAATTTTCGTGCAGAATATTAAAAATTAAAGAAAAAAAACAATGTTTTTTAACATTTCCGCACAAAAATTGTTCGATATTCTTTTGTTTTTGCTTTTTAACTTTCTACCGGAAAATTGGTCGACATTCTTCTGTTAATTATTCATTTTATTATTCGCAAAAAAAACAAATTATGTTAAAAATTAAAAAAAAGCAACAAAATATGTTTTTTGCGAATAATAAAATGAAGAAGAAACAAAAGAATGGCGACCAATTTTCGTCCAGAATGTTAAAAATTAAAAGCAAAAACAATTTTCGTGCGGAATGTTAAAAAAATATTGCTTTTTTTTTAACATTCCGCACGAAAATCGTTCGATACTCTTTTGTTTTTGCTTTTAATTTCTAAATTCTGTACGAAAATTGGTCGACATTCTTTTGTTTACTCATTTTATTGTACGCAAAAAAAATATTGTTTTTTCTTAATTTTTAACATAATTTGCTTTTTTGTAAATAATAAAATGAACAATAAACAAAAGAATATCGACAAATTTTCGTGCAGAATGTTAAAAATTAAAAAAAAACAACCTAACATGTTTTTGTTAAAATTAACAATAAACAATAGAATATCGACCAATTTTCGCGTAGAATGCTAAAAATTAAAAACAAAAACAAAAGAACATCGAACCATTTTCGTGCAAAATGTTAAAAATTTAAAAAAAAACG
The DNA here is from genome assembly GCA_039766575.1 of Serrognathus titanus. Lineage (NCBI taxonomy): Eukaryota > Metazoa > Arthropoda > Insecta > Coleoptera > Lucanidae > Serrognathus > Serrognathus titanus. The sequence goes on from CM077914.1 coordinate 62,510,587, forward strand.
ATGATTTTTCACATTCCGCACGAAAATTGTTCGATGTTCTTTTGTTTATTGTTCAGTTCAATATTCGCATATCGTTGTTGTTTTGTTTTTTTTTTTATTGTCGACTTCTTTCTCCTATTTTCTAATCAGTTTTATAGTTTTTTTAAGCACCCCCCCCCCCTCCCAACGCCAGGGGAGAATTTTGCGCTTTCTTTTTTTTTCTTGTTGAGCTTTCGTGATTTTCTTTCGACCTCCTTTTGTTTTTCATTCCCGCTATATTTTGCGTATTTCTACGTTGCTTGTTTTAGCTATTTTCTTTTGTTTCTCCGATTTTCTTTTGCTTTTTATGAACCGGTGATTTTTTAAAAGCGTTTCGCCGGAGTATCGTCAATTTTTTCAATTTTTTGTTTATTATTTTTGCTTCTCTTTGTGTAATAAATTTCTTCTGATTTTCTCTTTCTTTTCCTTTTCTCGTCTTATTTTGCGTACTTCCACGTTTCTCGTTTCGGTTCTTCTCGTTTCGGTTCTTCTCTTTTGTTTCTTCTCGTTCTCGCACTTTATTTTTTTTAAGTTTCTTTTATTTCCTTGTCGTTCTTTGACACTTCTTTTGTTATTTGTTCATCTTCTTCTTTATGTTACTCTTTTGGTTTTCTCTTTTGTTTTTTTTTTTTTGAGGCTTATTTGTCGCTATTTTCACGTTGCTTGTTTTGTTTCTCTTTGTCGAATTTATTGTTTTGCGTTTTAGTTTCACTCGCCGAGATGTCCGTGAATTTTTAATAAAATTATAAACCTAGCATTTTGCATCTTTTCTCTTTCTCTAGGAATATTTACGTCAACAATAGAATTAAACTTGCAATTTTCCAGCCAGCCAATCATATGGCGTGGCGATGCAGATAAGAATGGAATAACAAGTATGATACAAAACCTCCTCATTCCTTATTTTTAATAGAGCACTCAGCTCGGGACACCCTGTATAAAACACAAGTGTAAAACAAAAAAAAAAACTCTAAATTGCAGCTGCCTGTTTGATATACATACATGTGATTGGTGTGAAACAAATTTTAGAGTGCCTCTATTTACTGTAACGATTAGGGTAGTAAAAAAAATAGTTTAGTTTAGCAGCTGTCATTTTGCGGAATTGACTTTTTGACATGTACGACAAAACAACTGCCTTAAAGTCATTCGTGTTGATTTCAGTGGCCTTTAACATATCACAAAAAAAATCATTTTTCATTTCTGTTTTAAATCACTCGCACTATACAGGTAGGTGTTTGAAAGTGAGAGCATAGGCTATGTAATGGTATTATTGCTATGATCTCAGTTTCAGTCAATTTACTTGAAGATATACAAGTATTTGGCCATTCGCGTAAATATGAGAGAGTTGGGAATGAAATTAAATACATAATCGATCAAATACCTGTTATTAACGTTTGTAGTCATAGTTGACATGTGAAAGCATACTTTTGGTATTTTTATATTTGATACACTTATAGTATGCTCGAAGCATGATCATGCAACCTCATGTTAACAAAGATGTATTTTTTTATTATTATTATTATTTTTATTGATCTTCTTGTAAGCTATTAGGATCTCAGAATCGCCGCTTCGACTTTAATTTTCTTGCCCGCTGTACTTAAAACTTGAAACCGCTTGCTTTTGCTCGCTTCTTACGTCCTTAGCTGTGAGACTACATATTTCTCATTTAAGTGTCACTTCTAGTCATCATCATTATCGTTATTTCACAGTATTACGTAATATATCAAAGACTGTTATGAAAATATTCCCATTTTGACGACGACCAAATTGTACGTCGTCGCTTCCAGTTTTTTTTTGTTTTGTTATGTTTGTTATTGCTTTTTTGTTGTTAACCCGCCGCCAGTAAACCAAATAAACACATTCAGTTCAATGATAATGAATAAGTTAAGTATCATAAGCAGACTTCGGACGTTTCGGAGCGTTGCTATGATTACGCAACGCGAGGACCAATGGCGTAGCCATGGCGACGCTCCGATATATCCGAAGTCTGATTATAAGTCACTAGTTTTTTTTTTAATTTAGTTCCATTTTGGTTATGGTTTTTATGTTTAGCAGTAATTTATATTACGACGAGTAAGTGAGGCATTTATATTGTTTTTTTGTGTACCTTAATTTCAGGATTCAGTTCTTTTATTTATTGTAATATAATTTGAAGGATCGTGCGTGTCAGGATTTTGCGAGTTTTTTTTTTATTTCGCCCAGAAAAAGAACAAATAGAGTTTTACCTTCATAATGATTAACACTGTTGGAAACGTTTTTTTTATTATTATTATTATTTTGGAACATCCTGTATATGTTCTACGAATCAAAGTTATTACTTATTTTCTTTATTAAGAAAATAATATTTTACTAACCTGATGACATGATGACCTATGAATTGTCTACACGAGAATAAACTGTATTTTCAAATAAATTGCGCAAAAAGAAATCTACAGGGTGTTACAGAAATAGTCGGCCGAATCGCAGGAAAATATTCCTTGCTTAAAAATAAGTAAAAAAATATTAAAATCAAAATCAAGTTTCCTCTTTTTTTGAGTTTGTTTTATTGGAACTTTTTTTACTTTCTTAATTTTACGCAAGAAATTAGATTTGGAAATTCGGCCGACTAATTATGGAACGTCCTGTATCTATATCTCCTAATTGAAGGCATTCAAAAATCAGTGAAAACAAAAAGAAATCGCCGAGATCCAGTGGAACGTGTAAAATGTAAACAATTGATAAAAGAAAGGCAAATTAAACGTCAACTGAAGATGATTGATTTATTCGAAAAAAAATTAAATAATCAGACACAAACAAAAGCTATCGAACGAAAAGCAAAAAGAAAAATTTCGACTAGAAAACCTAAAGTGTTTGATTATGTAATTCCACAAAAATATGCAAAAAAATTAAATAAAAACGAAATCAACTATTTGTCCTCCTTTATAAAAAACAAAAAAAAAAAACAAAAGAAAGTTATTACAAAAAAAAATAATAAAAGAAAAGAAAAACGACAAAAATAAAGAAAATCGCATTACGAAGTATAAGTTGAACGAAAAACAAATGAAGATCGAAATTCTTGCGACGAAAATCAAAAGACAAAACTAAACTGAATATCAATTCAATAAGAAACTTAAAAGAACAAAAAAAAAAGAAAATCGACCGTCTTCATTCAGCGAGAAACAAAAGACGAAACCATAAATGAGGTAAATTATAAAAATTAATTCGATGAAAAAACAAAAGACAACCGAGACAAACAAATTGCGAATAATGTACAAAAACAAAAGAAAAGTTGTAAATTTAAGAATTATTATTCGACAAAAATAAACAAAAGATATGAAGAAAAAGTTGAACGAAAAACAAAAGAAAATCGAGGATTCTCTGGTGACGAATTGTTCGAGTGAATCAAAGAAGAACTGAAAGGGCGACGAACTACAAAATTAGACGAATAAAAACAAACAAAAGAACATCGATGATTATCACCAGGCGGAGAGTAACTGAAATCCAAAAGGAAATCAATAAAAATTAATTCGATGAAAAAACAAAAGAGAACTGAGACGAACAACATCGAATTTTAAATAATGAAAATAAACAAAAGATGCGAAGAAAAAGTTGAGCGAAAAACAAAAGAAGATCGAGGATTCTCCGGCGACGATATGTACTGAAGAAGAAGAACTGAAAGGGCGACGAACTACAAAATTAGACGAATAAAAACAAACAAAAGAACATCGACGATTATCACCTGGCGGAGAGAAATACAAAATTAGGACGACAAAAGTAAATCGATGTTCATCCGGCGGAGAGTTAATGAAAACCAAAAAGAAAGATATGGAGATAAGAAACGAAAGAAAACTGAGACAAACAACATCGAAATGCGAATAAAAAGCAAAAGAGGACTGAGACAAAAACAACATCGAAATGCGAACAGTAAAGTAAATAATGAATAAAAGAAAAGATGTGAATTCGAGAATAGTACAAAAGTAAACTAAAGAAAACTGAAATATGAAGAAGAATAAATCGACCGAGAACCAAAAAGAAAAAAGGTCGAGGATTTTCCAGCGACGAATTATTCGAGAAATTTGTTGATATAAAAAAAAGAATCGACAAAAATAAGCAAAAGACTGAATTACGAAGAATAAATTGAATGAAAAAAAAAGATCGAGAATTCTCTGGTGACGAATTGTTCGAAAATAAAATTAAATTAAAAAAAAAAACAAATAGAAAATTAATAAGTAAACAAAAAAAAGACGAAAAGCAAAAATGAAGAGTCTTGTCAGCAAGAGAAGTAGAAAAAGAAACTGCTAAAAATTAATTCGATGAAAAAACAAAAGAGAACTGAACAATAAACAAAAGAACATCGACATTTTCCTGTAAATTGTTAAAAATAATGTGTTCTGTTTTTTTTTAAGCTTTCTTTGTTTTATTTTGTTTTTTCTTTTTAATTATTGACACTTTGATTTTTCTGTTGTTTTCTATCAGTTTTATGATTTTTCAGCCCCCCTCCCTCAATTTCCAAGAATTTTCTTTTGTTATTTGTCTTCTTTCTTCCTATAGATACTCTCTTTCAGCAGAAGACGAAGCTACTAAAAATTAATTAGATGAAAAAACAAAAGAGAACTGAACAATAAACAAAAGAACAGTTTTCCTGTAGAATGTTAAAAATGAAAAGAAAAATTAACGATGTTTTTTTTTAATTAAGAATAATGTTTAAAATTAATATGCTTCTTTGATTTTTCAGTTTTATGGATCTTAATCCCATTTCCAAGAACCTTCTTTTGTTATTTGTCTCTCTTCTTCTTTCCTTATATTGATTTCTCTGTCTTTCGACTTTCTCTTTTATTTTTCATTCCTTATTTTTCGCGTTATTTGTTTCAGTTCTCTTTTGTTTCTCCTTTTCATATTATATTGTGTTTTTCTTTCTCGCGTTATATTGCGTTTTCTTTTCTTTTGTTTTTTTTTTTTGGGGTCCGTTTTTGACCTTTAAAATTCGGAGAAGCGTCGATTGCCTTGGTTCTTTTGTTTTACCGTCGATTTTATTTCGTTTTTCATTCATATTATTTCTCGTTACTTCGTTGTTGGCCGTTTTATTGCGTTTTTCTTTTGTTTATTTATCTGTAATGAATTCTTTCGTATTCCATTGCGTTTTTCTTTTTTTTTATTATTTTTTGGGTCAGTTTTTGACCTTCAAAAGTCGGAAAGTTATCGACTTTTCTGGTTCTTTTGTTTCACCGTCGATTCTCTTTTGTTTCTCACTCATCTTATTCCCCGTTAATTCGTTGTTGATTGGATTTTTTTCTCCTTTGTTTATTTTTCCGTAATGAACTGTTTCATATTATATTGCGTTTTTCTTTTCTTTTGTTTTGTTTTTATTTTGGTCCGTTTTGACCTTTAAAATTGGGAGGATCGTCGATTGTCTTGGTTCTTTTGTTTTACCGTCGATTTTATTTCGTTTTTCATTCATATTATTTCTCGTTACTTCGTTGTTGGCCGTTTTATTGCGTTTTTCTTTTGTTTATTTATCTGTAATGAATTCTTTCGTATTCTATGGCGTTTTTCTTTTTTTTTATTATTTTTTGGGTCAGTTTTTGACCTTCAAAAGTCGGAAAGTTATCGACTTTTCTGGTTCTTTTGTTTCACCGTCGATTCTCTTTTGTTTCTCACTCATCTTATTCCCCGTTAATTCGTTGTTGATTGGATTTTTTTCTCCTTTGTTTATTTTTCCGTAATGAACTGTTTCATATTATATTGCGTTTTTCTTTTCTTTTGTTTTGTTTTTATTTTGGTCCGTTTTGACCTTTAAAATTGGGAGGATCGTCGATTGTCTTGGTTCTTTTGTTTTACCGTCGATTTTATTTTGTTTTTCTATTCATCTTATTCCTCGTTACTTCGTTGTTGTTCGTTTTATTTCGCTTTTGTTTCCTTGTCAGACTCTGTTTGTCAGACAAACCAACGACCAAGAAAACAACAAAAGAAAATCGACGATTCTCATCCAGCGGAAATAAGAAGAAACTACTGAAAATTACTCTATTATTTTTCGCTATTTCTGCGTTATTTGTTTCAGTTGTCTTTTGTTTCTCCTTATCCAATTATTTTTTCGCATTTCGTTAACAATTTTTATAGTTTCTTCTTTTGTTTCTTTATCAAACTCTTTTCTTTCTTTTCGTTTTCTCAATTGTTTTTCATTCCTTACTTTTCGCTGCCTCTACCTATTCTTACATCCTCGTATTTAATCTTTATAATTTCTTCTTTTGTCTCAGACTCTCTTTGACAAGAATCTTCTTTTGTTTTTTGTTCACCGTTTCTTTATTGTTTATTTGAATTCTTCTGGTTTTTTTTGTAGTCTTTCTCTTGTTAGTCTTTCGACTTTTTAACAATCGTTCGTCGTCAATCTCTTGTTAATTATCGTTATTATGATCTCTTTTTTTTTAAGTATCCAAACACCGACGGTGAAGTTCAAATATTTCACGATCCCAATTTGTTATACAGGATGTCCCATTTTAAAACCCTTATTTGGTTCGAAGGTTTTGATTTTACTTGTGCCAAAAAAAAAGTTACAAGGCAAACAGCTACCTACACTTGTTAGTTCGTTACAATCGTGTTAGTCATTTATGTGCAAGGCTATAACAGTATGTCCACAAAATGACGTTTCCTTTTCACGGATCATTTATATTAGATTATATTAATCAAACAGTTCTGAAGCACAGAAGTTTAATTCCCACGTTGTTCAGAATCTCTGTGGGAGAGGACAAAGGTGGTTCGTTCTGGTTTGATGAGTTTCAAGTATAGCTCGAATAATCAGCACGCACTTTCCGATCGATCAGTATATAAAACGCAGTATTTTGTTGTGTAACGAGATGAAGTGTATAACAGTATTTATGAGCTTTACGAATAAAGTATATATAATCTAGAAGTGAGAGTTTGTCTTCACCCTGTATAACCCATCAGATTTTCTACTACTTTTATTTTTTGTTTTTTTTTTAGAATCTAGTGTGCTGTGCGGCTGACGTCTTAGAAGGAAGGGGGCTCGTTCAGGTCGCCATCACCGTAACGGAGCTTCTTAGATTTCACTCTCCACGATCTCCGTTACACTCTATACCTACAGTGATCTAGACTAGGTTAAGCTCACGATTTATTTTTGATATTTTTTAATTTTTTTTTTTAATTCAGTTTATTTTTAGACATGTTTTTTAAAAAGTAATTTATTATTCACTCTCTGGAATGTATGCAGAACATACGTTAGACTGTTGCGTTGCAATAATGTATAATTTATTTTAGTTTTTAGTTTCAGTGTCATTTTGTACTTACATTAAAAAAAAAAAAAAAAACCGAACTAGAATTTAGGAATTCTGTTCGTGTGTATACATATCATTTTTGAAACAACAAAAGACAAAATTACGTTCTTTTTTTTGTTGTACAAACAAACAATCTCATTTTCGAATGCGTCGTTGCTTTTCTGACAATAAATAAATAAATAAATAATCAAACCCGAACTAATTGCTAAAGATTTTAAATAATAATTCTGACTTAGTGCCAAAGATTTTCTTTTAGATGAAAAACGAAAGTAGGAAAATTGCGCACGGGGTAAGTGCGCAGTGATGTATTTTTATTACGAAATTTCGCTCTAGTTTCGCCCCTCGGTTTTAGTTTTAGGTACACACATCTATTCTTATATATTTAAATAATAAAAGTAAGTGCAACGAGGATGGAAACAAATCGCTTCGAATTGTACAGCATGTGCCATAGTAAACAACAAAAGACAAAACCTGAAATTAACAACGAAACTCAGACTTTCATTTTTTTTTTTTTTTAATTAAAAGCGATTTGTTTCTATCTTGGACCATATAATCAAACATTTTCAAAATGTATATAGTTAATAAATATATGCATGGGACATTCGACGTTTGCTGCCGTCGCCAATCAATTGCGCACATTTGCAAATTGAGGGGGCGGGGGCGACCAATCAAACCTGTTGTCGGGTGCGTGTGCATTTTGTGAGTAGTCTTAAGCGCTCTATATAGTAATCACACATTTACGAATTTGTGCTGTTCAAGGTATGTGATTTTCTTGCTGAACCATTTCTCGAATTTTTTTTTAAGCGAAGTTTCGTTTGCTATACTGTAAACGTGTTGAATATTTCTCACATGCACAGTTTGTAAACTTTTAAATAAATAATACGTGTATCTAGTCAATTATGAATAAATATTCACTTTTTTACTTGTGTTTTTTTGTTTGTTTTACACATCCGCTTGCGTCAATTATTGAAAATAAACGAAATAAATAATAACAGATATTGGTCCGTATTCTCTCTCGCTCTGTGATTAGTTTAATAACGTGTAACGTTCGTCCGTCACTCTCTTGCACATTCAATCGACATAAAGCTTATTTATTTTAATCGCGAGTTTAACTAAGCATGACTTTAATTCATGAGATAAGAATACGGGGCATTCTTCTATAAATACTTAAATTGATTGAGGCTACGAAATTAGGCGCCTAACTTTTACAAAATTAGTAAGAATTCAATAGACAACAGTCCGTCATAAAACCACAGTATGTAAAAGTCCTTTTCATAGTAGGATTTTAAATTTTGAAGCAACAGTTTAGGTCATGACATCTCGCGGTCGATTTTTTTACGTAAAACCGACTTTAAATTTAAATAAAAAAAAAACTACTCTTAAAACAACTTTAAAATCTACTTTAATCCTATTGTAAAACCGGCCCTGAATGACATTATTAATTTTTATAACTTCTCCACTGAAGGCTAACAAACTTCTCTCTCCAGGATTAATTATCGACAGAAATTCCATTATCACTAAATAAATATAATGACGTCAACAATAGTTAATAAAAGCATCAGAAAAAATACTAAAATTTGCAACGACGCGACGGTGATAACAATAAAACTTTTTTCCACAATGAAGCCGATTTTAAACAAGTTAATGAAGTAGAAATAAGTCGATGAAAAACAAAAGAAAAGTGAGTGCTGGAAGCGGAAATAAACAAAAGAAAACAGAAAATTGAAATATCGAGGAATAGGTTGAACAACAAAAAAAAAAAAACAAAAGAAGCACGAGATTTTCCAAAAATTCGAAGAAAAAACAAGGAAGTTGTGAATACAACAATAAACACTCGATCAAAACAAAAGAAAACAGAAAACTGAAATACCAAGAAGAAGTTGAACAACAGCAAGAAACAAAAGAAGAGCGACGATTCTCCAAAAATTCTACTAAGAATTCGATGAAAAAACAAAAGAAAAGTTGCGAATACGAGAATAATAATGATTATTCGAGCAAAATAAACAAAAGAAAACTGAAATACTAAGAATAAGTTGAACAACAAAAAACAAAAGATGTTCGAGGATTCTATAAAAATTCGTAGACTTTCGTACAAAACTGTACAAATCGTTGAAAAATTGCAGCATTTGACGTCGTTTTCGCATACGAATCTTTTCTCTCGGTTCTAGAATCATCAGACCCCGCGATGACTTACTAGTTATTTTATTGACATTGAGATAGATGGCGCTACTAAAATTTATTCAAAATTCTCATCAGCGGCAAAGGGGGGCGATACTTATTTGTTGTTTCTTTTACTGTTTGTCTGTGCACGTCACCGTCGGCACTAAATTTTTCGCTTTTCTTTTATAATTGCTTTGTTGACGTAATTCCTTTGTCCATCAACGGATGGCGCTGCTAAATCATCCTTCATTGCTACTAGTAATTTGAAACTATTATTTTTTTAGTTTAATTATTTTGAAGTCCAACTGTTGTCTGCTTCTAACTAAATATGAACTATTTTATCCAAAGTGGTAACTAAATATATAGTTTCTTGTCAAAAGTGGTAACTAAATACGTAGATTCTTGTCAAAAGTGGTAACTAGATATGTAGTTTCTTGTTAAACATAATAAATATGTAGTTTCCTGTCAAAAGTGGTAACTAAATTTGAATTTCTTGTCAAAAGTGGTAACTAAATATGTAGATTCATGCCAAAAGTGGTAACTATGTATGTGGTTTCTTGTCAAAAGTGGTAACCAGATATGTAGTTTCTTGTTAAAAATAATAAATATGTAGTTTCCTGTCAAAAGTGGTAACTAAATTTGAATTTCTTGTCAAAAGTGGTAACTAAATATGTAGATTCATGCCAAAAGTGGTAACTATGTATGTGGTTTCTTGTAAAAGTGGTAACTAAATATGTAGATTCTTTTCAAAAATGGTAACTAGATATGAAGTTTCTTGTCAAAAGTGGTAACCAGATATATAGTTTCTTGTTAAAAATTGTAAATATGTAGTTTCCCATCAAAAGTGGTAACTAAATTTGAATTTCTTGTCAAAAGTGGTAACTAAATTTGAATTTCTTGTCAAAAGTGGTAACTAAATATGTAGATTCATGCCAAAAGTGGTAACTATGTATGTGGTTTCTTGTCAAAAGTGGTAACCAGATATGTAGTTTCTTGTTAAAAATTGTAAATATGTAGTTTCCCGTCAAAAGTGGTAACTAAATACGAGTTTCTTGTCAAAAATGGTAACTAAATATGTAGATTTTTGCCAAAAATAGTGACTAGATATGTAGTTTCTTTTTAAAAATAGTAAATATGTAGTTTCCTGTCAAAAGTGGTAACTAAATTTGAATTTCTTGTCAAAAGTGGTACCTAAATATGTAGATTCATGCCAAAAGTGGTAACTACGTATGTGGTTTCTTGTCAAAAGTGGTAACTAAATATGTAGATTCTTTCCAAAAATGGTAACTAGATATGAAGTTTCTTGTCAAAAGTGGTAACCAGATATGTAGTTTCTTGTTAAAAATTGTAAATATGTAGTTTCCTGTCAAAAGTGGTAACTAAATTTGAATTTCTTGTCAAAAGTGGTAACTAAATATGTAGATTCTAGAGACCTGCACGAGTAAATACTGAATCGTCCGAGTACAGATACGAATACTCGTTTAACGATTACAACGATGCGTATCGCAATACGCATAATCGTGACAAGTACTAATCGGCATTGTCGCATCGTGGCATCGCTATGATTAGTAATCGGCATCGTCAGGAGAAGAGTTGCCAGTTGGGGAAACTATTCGAATGCACGAATACTAACACAATTACAAATTCAACAGTTACACTTGCTGCAGCTTCAAAATTATTTTCGTTCAAATATTCATTGTTAAGCCAATTTTCAATCGTTTGCACTACGCGCTTCGGAGCACGCATTAATTAATTAATTGACAGCTTCGATTGCATTTTGATTATCAAGGTCACGACCTAGTAGATTTCACGAGATCGCGTATTATATTGTTACGATGTCTGCGATGCGACGGTGCATGTGATGCTGTATTCGCGATTACGTACTCGCATCGTTTCGTAAGGTAATCGGCGATTATTAATCGGTTACATTTTTTCTTCCTCGTGCAGACCTCTGGTAGATTTTTGCCAAAAGTGGTAACTAGATATGGAGGTTCTTGTTAAAAATAGTAAATATGTAGTTTCCTGTCAAAAGTGGTAACAAAATATGAATTTCTTGTCAAAAGTGGTAACTAAATATGTAGATTCATGCCAAAAGTGGTAACTATGTATGTGGTTTCTTGTCAAAAGTGGTAACTAAATATGTAGATTTTTTCAAAAAATGGTAACTAGATATGAAGTTTCTTGTCAAAAGTGGTAACCAGATATGTAGTTTCTTGTTAAAAATTGTAAATATGTAGTTTCCCGTCAAAAGTGGTAACTAAATACGAGTTTCTTGTCAAAAATGGTAACTAAATATGTAGATTTTTGCCAAAAATAGTGACTAGATATGTAGTTTCTTTTTAAAAATAGTAAATATGTAGTTTCCTGTCAAAAGTGGTAACTAGATATGTAGTTTCTTGTCAAAAGTGGTAACTAAATATGTAGATTCTAGAGACCTGCACGAGTAAATACTGAATCGTCCGAGTACAGATACGAATACTCGTTTAACGATTACAACGATGCGTATCGCAATACGCATAATCGTGACAAGTACTAATCGGCATTGTCGCATCGTGGCATCGCTATGATTAGTAATCGGCATCGTCAGGAGAAGAGTTGCCAGTTGGGGAAACTATTCGAATGCACGAATACTAACACAATTACAAATTCAACAGTTACACTTGCTGCAGCTTCAAAATTATTTTCGTTCAAATATTCATTGTTAAGCCAATTTTCAATCGTTTGCACTACGCGCTTCGGAGCACGCATTAATTAATTAATTGACAGCTTCGATTGCATTTTGATTATCAAGGTCACGACCTAGTAGATTTCACGAGATCGCGTATTATATTGTTACGATGTCTGCGATGCGACGGTGCATGTGATGCTGTATTCGCGATTACGTACTCGCATCGTTTCGTAAGGTAATCGGCGATTATTAATCGGTTACATTTTTTCTTCCTCGTGCAGACCTCTGGTAGATTTTTGCCAAAAGTGGTAACTAGATATGGAGGTTCTTGTTAAAAATAGTAAATATGTAGTTTCCTGTCAAAAGTGGTAACAAAATATGAATTTCTTGTCAAAAGTGGTAACTAAATATGTAGATTCATGCCAAAAGTGGTAACTATGTATGTGGTTTCTTGTCAAAAGTGGTAACTAAATATGTAGATTTTTTCAAAAAATGGTAACTAGATATGAAGTTTCTTGTCAAAAGTGGTAACCAGATATGTAGTTTCTTGTTAAAAATTGTAAATATGTAGTTTCCCGTCAAAAGTGGTAACTAAATACGAGTTTCTTGTCAAAAATGGTAACTAAATATGTAGATTTTTGCCAAAAATAGTGACTAGATATGTAGTTTCTTTTTAAAAATAGTAAATATGTAGTTTCCTGTCAAAAGTGGTAACTAGATATGTAGTTTCTTGTCAAAAGTGGTAACTAAATATGTAGATTCTAGAGACCTGCACGAGTAAATACTGAATCGTCCGAGTACAGATACGAATACTCGTTTAACGATTACAACGATGCGTATCGCAATACGCATAATCGTGACAAGTACTAATCGGCATTGTCGCATCGTGGCATCGCTATGATTAGTAATCGGCATCGTCAGGAGAAGAGTTGCCAGTTGGGGAAACTATTCGAATGCACGAATACTAACACAATTACAAATTCAACAGTTACACTTGCTGCAGCTTCAAAATTATTTTCGTTCAAATATTCATTGTTAAGCCAATTTTCAATCGTTTGCACTACGCGCTTCGGAGCACGCATTAATTAATTAATTGACAGCTTCGATTGCATTTTGATTATCAAGGTCACGACCTAGTAGATTTCACGAGATCGCGTATTATATTGTTACGATGTCTGCGATGCGACGGTGCATGTGATGCTGTATTCGCGATTACGTACTCGCATCGTTTCGTAAGGTAATCGGCGATTATTAATCGGTTACATTTTTTCTTCCTCGTGCACACCTCTGGTAGATTTTTGCCAAAAGTGGTAACTAGATATGTAGGTTCTTGTTAAAAATAGTAAATATGTAGTTTCCTGTCAAAAGTGGTAACAAAATATGAATTTCTTGTCAAAAGTGGTAACTAAATATGTAGCTTCTTGCCAAAAGTGGTAACTAGATATCTAGTTTCTTGTCAAAAGTGGTAACTAAATATGTAGTTTCGTATCAAAAGTGGTAACTAAATCTGTAGCGTTTTGTCAAAAGTGGTAATTAAATATGTAGTTTCTCGTTAAAAATGGTAAATCCGTAGTATCTTGTCCACAAGTGGTAATTAGTTTCTCCTCCAAAGATTCCGACTCCACAAACTCTTCAATATTGCTTGGAGTATTTAACAAAAATTCGCAGATTAAAGGGATGAAGTCACTCCTTTCGAAAACGTGTCTCGTTGTAAAGGAGGAATCAATAGTCCTTAGATGTCATAATCGGTGGTGCAAAAAAGGAAAAACAAAAGAAGATCGAGAATTGTCTAAAAATTCTACTAAAAATCAATTCGACGAAAAAGACCAAAGAAAAGTGGTGAATACGAGAATAATCATTCGAGCAAAACAAACAAAGGTAAACTGAAATACCAAGAATAACTCGAACGACGAAAAACAAAAGAAGATCGAGGATTTTCTAGCGACGAATTGTAAGAAGCGCCATTATAATTAAGCATCAATTAATTTGACGAGAAATAAAGAAGATCTGAAATAAATCAAAACGAAATACAAAATTAAACGAACAAGAAAAAACACAAGAAGTTTTCTTTTCGAGAACAAAACAAAAAACGACGATTTATGGAGGCGAAGCTTTTGCAAATGAAGTTTTCATTTGTTTCTATTATTTTTTGTTTTCCTTTTGTAAACAAAAAAAAATATCGATTAAACGACAGGAAGCCTTTGAGAAATCAAACACGTCAAACTTTCATTTGTTTTTTTTTTGTTGTTTCTTTTTGTAAGGTGAGCAAGAAATTACCAAATTAAAAATCGAGTGTTTTCGGCGCGAAGCTTTTTGAAAAGAGAACTTTCATTTGTTTCTTTGCAATTCATTATTTTTTGTTTTCTTCTGTAGGCAAGAAAATCGACGATTTCCAACGGGAAGTTTTGAAAATCAAATCAAGCTTTCATTTGTTTCTTACAACCTTCTAATTGTTGGTAACAATACTAATAAATAATTGCAACATTTTTGTTATTAGCAGTTGCGCACCATTTTTAATAATACTTTAGGATTTCTATACCATTTCATGTAACTTTTTTTCTGTAATGGCTCAAGCCCTGGGATTAAAATAATCTAAGATGATTGAAAGTTATATTTATCACTTCTAACTTAGTCACGTAAGATCAACGTCTGTAAATTGTATCTAATAAAATAAATGCAAAAACGAAGCAAAACTGAACACACTATACATCTGTGCAGTCATTTATGATCATCAATATTGATATTATTACAATTAATTATATTTTGCTGTATCAATAAGGCCTCAGTGCTCAAACATATACAGTCCTGAGCTAAAATGAATAAAATTTGGAATGCATCATAGGAAATAAATAATAACTAAAACTATAATGACAGTAGTAATCACCATTCCCCCTATAAGAATGTACTTGTCTGTGCCAGCCCGTCGTTCAATCAGCTTCATGGTATGCGTGCTAAGACCCAAGGTGTTCGCCATATCGACGATCTTCCTGTGAGCCCCTTTCAGGGTGAATCGCTGCGTCCTCAAGTTCTCCAAAGCGACCGCCCCCGTGTCAAGCATCTCGTCAATGCCACGATGTGCCCTGTGCATGGCCCCCTGATGTTGCACGGCGTAATCTAAGTCGACGGTTGTTGCGTCCGGGTTCGGTGCAAACCTTCGGTTTAAGAGTTGCTCGCGTTCCCTCCTCGCCGTCTCCTGTCTCGCACGCTTCTGCTGCTCGGCCAGCAGTGCTGCCGATAAGTGCTTGTTGTCGTATTTGAGCTGATCGCAGCGCATCTTGGCGTTGGGTCGCTGCAAGGCCGGCAGCTTCATCACCATCAGATCCAACCTCTCGCAGTTACTGCGGAAAATTTCACGCGTGCATATGCTGGATGATTGCATCAGGAACTAACCTCTAACCTGTTAATGGTGTTGATCTTGTCTTGGATCTCATTTTCGACCTGTTCGCGGTTCGCTCCGTGGTGGCCATCGAGGTCTTTGAATTTCTCCTGCGTCTGCTGGATGAGGGCGTTAGTTTGATGGTATAGAGCGTCCATGCCACATCGCAAGAAGTTATTTAAATTTGAGAATGAGAAAGTCTTGTCATAATTTGTCATCGGCTGTCAAAACAAATTTCCCTCAGTGTTGCCAAAATGGAATGTAAAGGCGGTCAACAGCGCCATCTGTTGAAATATGCCGAAAGTATTTTTTTTTTTTAATTTCTGAATCTACTGAATTTGTTTTCTACCTTTTGTCACCTTTCCTTCAAAATAGTTTTTTCTTTTTGATATCGTGCCATAAAATCGATTGCCTTTTGTTTTTTAAATTTTATTAATTCGCATTTTATAAAAATTCTACTATGTATTTGATTTTTTTTAAATATTTTCGTCGTTCCTTTTTATTAAAAATAAAAAAAAAGTCGATTGCCTTTTGTTTTCATATTACTTTTTAATTTTTTATTATTTTAGAACTTTTATTTTTTGTTTTCTTTGTAACCGAATTTATCGTTTAAAAAAATCGACTGCCTTTTGCTTCTGTTTTCTTTAACTTTACGTATTCTTAATGACTTTTTAGTTTTTTTAAAATTTATTCCTGAATTTAAATTCTAAAATTCTATCAAACTGCAGAGAAGTCAACAAACGTCTTCTACAAAATGGTCGAAGGTCACAAAAATTGGATCCTACCTACTATATCAAAGGAGCCGACAGAAAGGTTGGTATCTACTGCAATATTAATCTGTGACATCGAGTTAACACGGTTGCCAATTATCGTTAACAAAAAGCCCCAGATTCACCGCGCGCCAAATTCAAACAGACGACAGTATTTCTGGCTCACATGGTATTTCTCGGTTCACATTTTCGTCACGATTCTTTTATAATTTCTTAAATCATAAAAAATAAATAAAAAATCAAATATACAAGGCGAAAGCTAAACAGAAAATGAATGGGAAAAGATCGCGAAATTTTTATATCTGTAATAGAGGGCTCTGCGCTCTATAGAGGAGGACCAATTTTAGTATTTAATTATTATAATAAGCAACCCTTATTAGAGAGGAAGGCCGTCTTCACACCAGGCCAAGCAAAAAGAAAAACCCCACTTTAATCAGAGCGGTAATTCTAGTTCAGTTTTAATTAATTCGTATTAGATTCTCGATTTCGAGAATTTTTAATAAAATTCAATGGCGCCATCTAGGTATCTCCTCCTGGATTATAATTTTTAACAATATGTAGGGACTATTTGTTGCCTCTCATGATCCATGAGCTTATGTACAAACAAATTATAATTAAATTTATTATTTTGGGATTCGAAATAAATTTTTGCACGTTCGCCAATTCGTAGGAATTATCTCGATTAGATTTGCAAATTGCAAAAACGGAATTTTCTTGAGAGAAAGTGAATTCTTGAAAGGCAAATCTTAACGAGAATGTAATTTGGGGGAAGAAAGAAACATACAAGGAAATTTGTGTCCCAACATTTTGTTCTATATTCTGTTTTGTATTTTGTTCTGTTCTCTTTTTATTTCGTCCTGTAATTGGGAATTTTCCTGTTGGGCGACTACTTTATAATAAAAATAATAATAATAACTGTTGTGAATAGCTCTGACATAAGTGAATGCGCCACAACAAGCAATGAGCGGTTGGCAGACATGAAGAGCAGTCGCGGGACCACGATGAGAAGAAGTGTATTTTGTACACTAGGAGCATAAATGATTGAGGACAAGTTGAATTTCCCGCCTTTCAATATTTTTCTTAAGTTGGTCAAATGAATAGGCGTGCACTGGGATGCAATGTGGATGAGATTATTACTCAATAAAATAGTCTGGTAATTAATTATGAATTAATTTGGTCATTTCAAATACCTAATTGTAATATGTATGCAAACGTTGGCTCTGAAAAGATCCGACACTGAACAAAAAATAATTTATTTTCAGGACGGCCAAATACAAGGAGTAAAAATCACTAGATAGAGACGCGGGAAATTCATCTTGTCCTCAATCATTTATGCTCATACTGTATATGCGTACGTAGCTCCGATGTTATGTATTTGATGTAAAAATATATATCTAGGAATGCGAACTCAGTGTATTATTAAAAAAACAAACTCTTATAAACTTATAAACTCTTTCCTAACACTTTCTATACTGCCAGTTACACAATTTTAATTAATTTTCATAAAAAAACAATAACATGAGGGAAAAACGACTGTTAATAGTTGGCAACCCTGTTTTGACAGATCATTTTAAGTTGGTAGTGGTCTCCGCCATATTGTTGTATATAGTGTTCGCAGCGAATATTTCGATACTTTTTCGTCCCATAACTTTAAAAAAATGGGCGTAAATAGTTTGTAGAATGTTATGGGGACGCGGTGCCGTCTGTGCGCTAGTGTGTGCGCGGACCTGGTGCCCGTGCTCGAAGAGTTAGACCTCCTCGGACGCATCTACCAGCTTTTTCAGGTTAGAATCGGTCCGGAAGATGAGGACCGGTTGCCCCGAGCGGTGTGCTACTCGTGCAGGGACATCGTAAACAGCACATGGGAATTCAATGAGCAGGTGCAGAAGGCGCAGGAGCTTCTGGCGGAGGAATCCGAGTCGTCGCCCGAAATGGTGGAATGTTTACTTGTAGCGGTGGCGGCGAACGCCGAAGGCGAAAACAAGATCACCCCCCAACGCCAGAAATCCAAAACTAAAACCAGGAAGCATAAGTCTCGAGATAAAGAGCGTGGCGAAGCAGATTCCGATGGCCTGTCGGGGTTGAGCGACTGCGAACGACATGAAGACGGTAGCATAACCCCAGCGCAGAAACTCGAAGGATGGGATCAATATCCGTGGCAGTGCTGCGAATGCGGAAGAAGTTTTAACACAGCAGACGAGATACGAGAGCATCATGCGACTATCCACGGACAGCCAGCCCGTTTTTCTTGCGTGGACTGCCCGAAAGTCTATGCGAAATACAGCATGTTCGTGGGGCACGCGAGAGTACACAGACCTCGTCTGCGATTTTGCTGCGACGCCTGCGGCAAATGGTTCCCCAGCGTGCGCACGCAAGACCGACACAGATCTCAGCACGGCGACGAACGGCCTCACGGTTGCAGCACTTGCGGCAAACGCTTTCGCATGCAATCCGCCTTGTTGGTGCATTCCCGCTCGCATTTACCCGCTGATTTAAAAAATTGCCACCAATGCGATCAGTGTCCCAAGCGATTCGGCACTAAGCCTAACCTAATGGCGCACAAGCGAATCCACGCCGGTGTTCGCGATTACACCTGCGATCAGTGCGGGAAGAGTTTCGTTCAGAAGGGCAATTTGGACAATCACCTGCTGACTCACACAGCCGCTCGCCCCTTCTCCTGTTCCACCTGCGGTAAAGCGTTCAAAACTTTGGTTCGCCTGAAAAAGCACGGGTCGGTTCATTCGGGGCTTAAACCGCATCAGTGTGACGTTTGTGGCCGTCAGTTTCGTGAACGCGGGACGCTCAAAGAGCACCATCGAATTCACACGGGCGCCATGCCTTTCACGTGCGAGTTTTGCGGGAAGAGTTTCAGGTTCAAGGGGGTCTTGACGACCCACCGACGTCAGCACACCGGCGAGAGGCCGTATTCCTGCCACGAATGCCAACACCACTTCACCAATTGGCCTAACTACAACAAGCACATGAAGAGGAGACACGGTATTAATACTTCGGTGACGGTCAGGAAGCCCCAGACCATTCCGCCCACCGGTATGCCGCAGCGAAATCCACCCGGCTCTGTTTTGGCTCCCCCGCAGTTGCCGGAGCCTTTCTCCGAGCCACCTCCGTTTTATCCCGTGCTCGGTTTGTACAATCTTCCGGAGGAACTCTTGCAGCAACGTGTCTGACCCGCACTTTACTAGCTTGTAATCCGTACTCATTTAGAATTTTATTCTGTATTAAAAGTAAACGTAAGTACCAATAGGTTTTATTAAGTATGATATGAATAAAGATAGTTTATACATTATTTGATTTGTTTTTTTTTATTTGTGTATTTAATTTCAGTTCTGTTGTGGAAGAATTTTAATAAGCTTTGAATGCAGCTTTAAGCTATTCGTGTTGCTTGATCTATGGTGACGTAAAAAGATACAAAAACATAAAAGGATGAATTTTTTCAAGAATACTTAATTTGTATGTTGGGCATAGGAAGATGGGGCCGATGTTCTGTAAGCGTCATGAATTATGGTTGCGATTGTACGTGTGAAAATCCAAAAATATTTGATATTTTTGGTGTGAAACACTAAATCGTTGCATGTTGAAAAAAATACGAAATACGATAATGAAAATCGTCAGAAAGTCATTTCTGAAATAATGCACAGGAAGTGCCGCTAGAAAAAAGTGTTTAATACAGTGCGATCAAATAAAAAAATAATTAATCAACGTTGCGCACGTTTCCTTTTTAAAACATAAAAATATACGACTGGTTTGCGTCTGAAATATTTCAAACAAGTTATCAATTTTGTAGTTCGCAATGCGTGTTTGCTACTAAGATGTTAATAATAATTTCCGCGCAGCGCCGTGCGTTAATTTATTTGTTACTAGTGGTTGTTTAATGCGTTTTATTATTCTTGTGGATTGGAATATTCCAGACGCAAACCTACAGCCATTGTTGAACAAAGCGCAGATAACTATACACCTTTGCAGTAGATTTTTACTTTATAGTAATAGATGTCGCCACCACAATCGTGATTGTAGCGTGCCGTTATACACTTACCAATTTCCTTATCATTTTTAAACTTCAACCAACCAACATTTTGACATTTAACTCTAATATGTCGTTTAAAATAGTTTGTTTTTACTGATTAATAATTCAATAAAAACAATAATCTGCGTCTAGTGACTTTTTGGTGATTATTTAACTAAAATGTTCAGAATTTCACTTGGAGGCTTCTGCGGCCGCTGTCCATAATTGAATTGGATTTCGGTTGGAACCGTGTGTTGACTGCTTCTACCGTCGACGTTTCGTCCTCCATTGCAGAAGAACTTTTTCAGGGGTGCTGTTGGTGGTGTTGCGTCACGCCCCAACAGACCAATCCCCGTTCACCGTTCAGATTCACTGCCCCACCGACCACTATAAATACCTGGACGCCGGACCAGTGTTGCCAATCGTGGCAATTTGTCGCCACAATAGCGACGCTTTTAAGCCCGTAGCGGCGCTTGCCGCGGAATGAATCAAAAGTAGCTATTTTTTACGAACCTAAAATTAGTTCAAAATTGGGTGGGTTATAAATTAAAAAAGAAAATAAATAAATAAAAAAAAGAAAAGTCGTAAGAAATACATAAAGTTAAAGCAAACGGAAACAAAAGACGATCGGTTTTTCAACGCAATTCAGTAGATTATGATAATTTTCTTTTAAATGAAAACAAAATAATAAAAATTTAAAAATAATCCAACTAACAACAAACAAAAACAAAAAACAAGCGAATTTTTAATTTATTAATATTTAAAAACCAATAAGAACTAAAGATTCGATTTTACAGAACAATTCAGTATTAAAACAAACGAAAAAGAGCCCTTGACATCTTTCGACAGATGGCACTGTTGAATGTCCAATAACAACGCATTACGCAATCTTTTCTTGTCACTGTTCAGAAATGATCGTCAGTCGAAACTCAATCAATGGTGGTTTTTCAATGTGACTTTTGTCAAAAACCAGTGAATTACAAACAAATGAAAGGAAGACTACCGGCAAGTTTCAACAGATGGCGCTGTTGAATAACGCAATCGATAATTTTAAAAACACACGTAAGGGTCATTTTAATAGAAACTTTGAGAAATTGTGGAGCGCAGTCGTGTTATACAGGATGCCCATTTTAAATCGTGACCCCTGAAGGTTTAAAAAAAAGGCAACCCGTCAATCAAAACAGAAACAATTTCGTGCCTCCCATTAGCCGAAAATGGAATGGATTTCCTATTTTCAATTTCGATAAATGTATTGTTTGTTACTGAATTTTGTTTAGTGTTAAATACGTCAAATATTTAGAAACGAATACACCTGTAAAGAAATTGTTAAAAACCGTTATTTGTGAATTTTTATTATTTAAGTCAAGTGGCGACCATTTGGCGACTTTCTTAGGTTTTGGTAACGAAATCAGCACCTTCCGTTTCTGATTGTGGCGGTATTTCACTCCTACCGGTTGGCAACACTGCACCGGACATACCTACTCAGCCTTATCAACTAACGAAAAGTAGCAGCAACAGCCCCGAGGAAGTTCTTCTGCCACAGAGAACGAAACGTCGGCAATAGAAACAGTCGTGACGCAGTTCCAACCGGAAGTCAATTCAATTAAGGACAATGCCTGCGGAAGCTTCAAAGTTAAACAAAAAATGAAAAACAAAATGCAAACACAATTTGAAAAAATAACGGAAAAAAAAATAGAAGAAATACAAAGAATAAAAGCCCCCACAGAAGAAGTAAAGTATAGAAAGATGAAAAAATTCGATAAAAATGTAAAAGAAGAAACAAAAGAGAACTAGTTCATGTGCTGAAAACAAAAAAGAATCGACGTGTTTAATTCGGCAGAAAATTATGGAAAATCGAGCAAAAAAAAAGAATATTTGAAAAAAAAAAAATACAAGCAATACAAAGAATAAAATCAACGAAAAACAAAAGAACATGACGTAACAGGGCGTAAAAAAACAAACGACTAATATGGAGTCTGTTTTGTTTACCAGATGGCCATTTCACTTTTTGCCTTTCATCTTCCTCTACTTGACTTTTGTTTTGTTTCATTTTTTTAGTCTTTTGTTTATCAGACGTCCACCTCACTTCTTGCCTCTCATTGGACTGTATTTGAGTTTTCTTTTGTTTTCATTTTTTTCGTCGCAAATTTCTTTGTTTCTGCCGCGATTTTAGGTAATTTCCTTACACGCCATCGAACGAAAAAACGTCGATCTTTTTTTGTTTTTGAATCATCTCGTGTTTTCACGTCGTTCTTTTTTTTCGTATTTTTGCTTTCTTATAAGTCTTTTGATCATCAAATGGTCATCTATATTTCTTTTGTTTATCTTTTTCGTTCGTATATCGCTGTTTTTTTTTTTGCTTTGAATACACTTTGGTCAAGCATAGTGGAATTCATTTTGCATATTCTACTGATGTAGCTGAAAAATCGTCGCCATTCTTTTGTTTTTCGATTGTCTTTTTCTTTGTATTTCGAAATATTGGAAGATCACTGAAAATTTTCTTATCCAAGAAGGCAGTAAAAGTGTGAACAAACATCGAATTGGAGATAATGAAATTTATGTAAAAAAAAATCCCCAAATAGCAACTACCGCTGATAAGAACATAAACGGGGTGTTTTCATAGCCAGACGTAATATAGGAAACTGTATGCCAACTTGGTTAATTATTTTACAAAGAAAAGAAGTATTTCACTGACTGTCATCGTATTGCTGTCATATCCAATCAGTGTCGGGCATAATTAAATTATTTCGGCAACTGACAATTAATTAATTATAATCGTAGAAACTCACAATTAACAATTAATCCATCGTAGTAGTAGAAATTCACAATTAACAATTGTCGCGCAGCATTTTGTCGAGCAACCACTCGATTGCGCAGCATATTGTCGAGCAAACCCCACGTACCACTGCGTGCGCAGCATTTTGTCGAGCAATCACACACGCTTTACACATTCCACCGATGCGTCGAAGTGGAGAGAAAAAGTAAGGTACATTGTATAGGTCGAGATGTCCTGAAAACATTCCAAAGTTAACTAGATGGAAATCATTTTCAATCACATACAAAGACCTGCAATATGTAACATTCTTCTACTGATTAGATGAACGCAACCTTCTGTATAAGAGAAAGGATGAAATTGAAACTGTACTAATGCATACCATCTTATACGAGCAAGACGTTGCTACCTTCGTAGATCTTTCCGCTTTAGGAATAAAAAGTAATAACAGCGCAATTAAGTGCCCCCTTTCTTGTAATATGTTTCAGAAATATCTCATCTACCGAGGTCAGTCAGCAGTTACACTTGGCTTTAATGGAATATGGACTTAAAGGAGCCGCACTTACGTATATTACTCGTACCTACGTAATGAAAAGGCATGATTTCCTGGATTCATGCAAATGATGTACGTACACGCATGAAACCGACGCAAGGAACGCCGCCGCCGGCCGCGCCAAGACGACGCATGCGGAGCGCGGCGCGGGCAAAAATGGTTTATCGAATCTAGGTAATCTGAACAGGCCGTGCATATATTCCATGCACCTAGATAACTTCGTTTATTTATTATGGCCTTATGCAAATGATTCGCGTATCGCGGCAAAAATGCACGAACGGCCCGCGATAGCGAACGATACGGCTAATATTTCGCCGCGGCGCGATAGCGCGAATAGAAACTAAAACCCACACACAACCCAGGAGATACGAGTTTAGTTTTAGACGTGCAGTTAATGTCCGTTTTCAGTTTTACAGATAAAATACTAGTTTTTTTCGAGAGCACTATCGCGATTTCGCCGCCGGTTTTATTGGCTTTGCACTGAAGGCAATCTGCGCGCCGTTCGTGAACGACTGTGAATTTTAAGTAGCTCACAACGTTTCAATCTGCATCTTCTAAATAGCATGAAATATACAGGGTGATTCTCGAATACATACAATTTTTCCCCTGTTCTGTGTTCCACAACGACGACAATCACAAATCCAAATTTTGAAACCAATTTGTTGCTGTTTACAAATGTCACGAACAATGTGTTCAGTTATTCTAAATTATTTCTGTTTGCTTTCATGTAGAATTGAACAATTTTTTTTATGTATTATTTTCAATGTTCTTTTCCTTTGTGTTTATAAACAATGTTTCCGGGTTCTGGATTCGATTTTGTCGTTTTTTTGGCGTTTAGCTTTTCATTTCTTCCAAAAATGAAACGTCCTTCTTCTTTCATTTTTTTGTATTACTCTCCCGTTTCTTCTAGTTCTCTTTTGTTTTTTCTATTAAATTAGCTGCGCCAGAAAAACAATGGAATGCAAATAAATATATAAAAGCCTTCTTTATTTGTTCTTAGCTTCGTTTTTGTTTTCTGGGATTTTTTTTTTGATTCTAAGTCGTTCACAGCCGAATAAGAATCATTGACTTTCTTTCGTTTCCTGTTCGTCTGTTCTGCATTTCGTTGTCGTTTGTTTTTTTTTCTTGTCGAATTATTTCTCGTATCACATTGGCGTTTACTAACAGAAAACAAAAGAAGAATGGAAAAAAAACCAACGCGACAAAAAAATTGAAATACGAAGAAGCAAACGAAAGCTTAACTATCGGTTTTCTGTGCGTCTAATTCTGCACTTCGTTGTCTTTTGTTTCAGTTCGCTTTTGTTTTCTTTTTTTTTGTCGAATTAATTCTCGTATTACATTGGTGTTTCCTAACAGAAAACAAATGAAGAAAAAATGATAATAATGCGAAAAAAAAACGAATGAAATGAAAAGAAATCAACGAAAGCTTAATTCATCGTCGATTTTCGTTTGTTTTCCGTTTTCTGGGAATTTTTTGATTCTAAGCCGCTCTCGGCTGAATGAGAATCGTCGACTTTCTTTTGTTTTCTGTTCGTCCGATTCTGCATTCCGTTGTCTTTTGTTTCAGTTCTCTTTTGTTTTCTTCTCGTCGGATTAATAATTCTCGTATGACTTCGCGTTTACTAGTAGAACGATTCGGTTTTGTTTTTTGTACTTTCCAATTGTCTTTGTCGACTTTCTTTTGTTTTCTGTTCGTCCGATTCTGCATTTCGTTGTCTTTTGTTTCAGTTCTCTTTTGTTTTCTTCTCGTCGGATTAACAATTCTCGTGTGACTTCGTGTTTACTAATAGAACGATTCGTTTTTGTTTCCTGCACTTGCCAATTGTCTTTTGTGTATTTTATGAGAATCATCGACTTTCTTTTGTTTTCTGTTCGTCCAATTCTGCATTTCGTTGTCTCTTGTTTCAGTTCTCTTTTGTTTTCTTCTCGTCGGATTAATAATTCTCGTACGACTTCGTGTTTACTAATAGAACGATTCGTTTTTGTTTCTTGCACTTGCCAATTGTCTTTTGTGTATTTTCTTAATTTTCTTCAATGAAACGTCAAACTTATTTCGTTCTCTGTTAGCGTAATTCTGTCTTACTCTCTCGTTTATTTTAGTTCTCTTTTGTTTTTTCTATCAAATTTCGGCTATGTTTTATGATTGACGTTTTTCTTTTTTCTTTTCTGTCAACCTTTCAATTTGCGAACGATTCGATTTTGTTTTTTGCATTGCACTTTTCTATAGTTCTCTATGTATTTTTGTCGGTTTTTTTTTTGCGTTTGTATCCACCGCAAGCAAACTTCGATCTTCTTTTGTTTTGTGTTCTTGTAGTTCTGTACAACTCTCTCATTTTTGTAATTCTCTTGTATTTTTTTTGCTATTAAATTAATTTTACACCTCAGTCTCGTCTGTGGTTTGTCTCTTCCGACATTCTTCAATCATTATCGACCGAATGACACGACGATCTTCTTTTGCTTTTCTGATAATGGTATTCTGGAATACCCTTTGTTTAAGTTCTTTTTTAATGTTCTTTATAATTTTATATTTCTTGTTTTTCGTTGGCGTCACAATATTATTATTTTTTATTCGTGTCTGCCTTTTGCCGAATTAACGTGACGTGTCATTTTCTCACTTTTCGCTTTTCACTCACCTAATTCTTCGTTTTTTTTTCGTTGTCTTTTGTTTCAGTTCGCTTTTGTTTTCTTTTTTATATATTTTATATTTTTATATTTCTTGTTTTTCATTGGCGTCACAATATTATTATTTTTTATTCGTGTCTGCCTTTTGCCGAATTAACGTGACGTGTCATTTTCTCACTTTTCGCTTTTCACTCACCTAATTCTTCGTTTTTTTTTAATGTACTTCTTTTGTTTTTGCTTTTACAATTAACTTTACCATTTTTCTGGAGTCAAACTACATTCGAAGATAGAATAAAAAATAGGGGATTTAATATTAAGTGCGCGTATGTTTTCGACTCAAAACGAAACATTTGGTATGTATTTTCCGCGATGGTAGGACGCGAGAGCCTATAATTAAAAAGAAAACAAAACAAATAGTTGTATTTTAATCGCGCTGCGCCCCTCATTTAATATACATATCCCAAGTACGAGCGAGAAAGAGCAGGTTACGAGGGTAAGAAGAAAAAATAAATAAATAAAAGACATTTTTTAATTACAAATAAATAATTTATTGTCTCCAAGAAGGGTTAATTAATCACTGCATACCTTGGGTGGGCGTTTTTCAAACACCACAGCTATAACATTGATTCACTTGTACATTAACTATGTATATCGGAATTGCAAATTGGGAAAGGGCGAAAGGTAGAGAGAGAGAGAGAATCCATAAATGAAATAAATCGGCACTTGTATGTATATGTAGGTTTTGGAAAATTCGAGACGTACACGAAAATCAAACCAACCGACAATTCAGAGTGGTGGCGGTGGTGGTGGTGCGAATTGCAAATAATCCAGTTAATGCTTTGGCATGTACGATATATACAACTAAAATATATATTTTCAAAAAATATCTAATAAATCTTGATTTACATACAAAGAAGAAGAAACAAGAATCCATAATAAAGCGACGACTTGCGTTTTTTTGGGAGCGTCGTTCAACATTCATCTCCGAACGCGCCGCTACTATCTACATCTTAAAAATATGTAACATCATCATGCGCGTATACAATATAGGACTGGCCCGTGTAACAATCAAGTCTTTAAACAGTCACCATTGAGAGACATTAACTAGTCTATTTACACTTCAGATTCTACCGTTGAGATTTAGAGCACGGACGCCTCGGCGGCGCGCGTCGTCGAGTTGTTGTTGTTGGAGGACGCCGTCGTTATTTCGCCGGCGTGACTGGAACAGTAGAATTTCTTGTGCGCCACGAAAGTTGAATAGTAATTGAAAGAAATGTCGCAGGATTTGCAGTATTTCGGCCCCGGTTTCGACGCTTCTTGGAGTATGTCCGCTTCGGGGTCGGGGGCGGCCACGCTCGGCTTCGGCTTCACGTCGTTCACCACTTCGACGAATTCTTCTTTTATCGACTCTTCCACCGGTGCTATTATGACTTCCGGTTCGATGGCTTCCTTCTTGATGACGATCTCATCCTCGTCGTCCGGGCCCGACAAGGATTGTTCTTTCCGGACGTGAGGCTTCTCCTCAGAACTACCGTTTGTAACGGCGTCCATCAGTGCACTCTCGTGCACCAGTTTTATGTGCCTGACTACGTTCGCCTTGTATACGGAACTATACGAGCAAAGGTTGCAGTGATGGAGAGGTTCGACTCGGCCCTCGGAGCCTGGGGATATCGCCCGATCGTCGATCACGCCGGGTGGACCAGCTGCTACCGGAACCATGTTCACCTCCATGCTGTTGTTTACCTCGTCGTCCAATATGTAGGTAATGTAGTTTTCTTCCTGAAAATAACAAATGTCTTACGTCAATTATTAGGTCAATCAAATGAAAAAAGTTAAAGGGCAATAAATTTTCCCATGCGTTCAACCCCTAACGGCTTGAGCACAGACCATAGCGTTGATTTGAGATTGGAAGCATGTGCTAGAGAAGCGAGACCTATCCAACCTCTACTAACTTTATGAGCTTACCCGTCGGGCTGGCAACCACTACCCCGGGACTGTTAACAGCTTGAGCATCGACATATGCTGTTGGATTCAGATATGCTCAAGCAGCACATGCTACTAGACGGTTCGGGGTGCACGTCTCTCGTCGCTTACCCGTCGGAAAGAAAAACCACACCTAGCTCAGCACATGAGCTGCTCCCGCCGGTCCCCGCGGTATCGACGGGATGCTTGTGCCCCCAATGGCATTTTAAAAATAATTGCGCGTGTGCCCTAACTCTTAATATTTTTAGGCATCGAGCCACAGTTCCGGACAAATACATACCGATCTACATATTTTTGTCGTTAAAGCTAAAAAATCGTACCTGTAAATCTGGTGATCGCTTGTCAAAATGCATCCTGATGTGGGTGCGCATTCCACGCAGCGTGTTACCCTTGTAACGACAAATGGTACACCGGTACGCCTTCACCCCCGTATGGGTCTCCATGTGCCTTTGCGCGGCGCTCGGCGTCGGACTAACAACATCACAACATGGACACTTGTATCCAAGCCCCAAACCTCCCGCTGCCACGCACTGGTGTCCAGGCTCCGCCACCGCTCTGCATCTCCCGCAGCGCCTCGCTTCGATTTCGTTGCGCTTCAAGCAGTAGTAAGCTTGATGCGCGTTCAAGTTATCCAAAGAAGTGAACTTGATTCCGCACGCCATGCAGATCAGCTGTTGGTACTGACCGGCCGGACTTGTCGTGCCGGCGCTGCTCGGACTGATCGGTGGACTGGCGGAGGTTTTGGACGCGTCGTCTTCTTGCGTCCTCGCCGAGCAGTAGTGCTTCTTGTGGACGACGTAGTTTTCGTGCTTGCAGAAGACGATGTTGCACTCCTTGCACTTGGAAACGCCCTGCTTCACCAGAACCTGCGGGGCGGCGGGCAGTTGCGGAGGGAACTCGCCGGAGTTGAGGCGCAGCTGGATTTCGGGCGATAAGAGCGAAAGGTGTCCGGCCCTCAGTAGCAAGGGGTGCAGAGGAAAATGCGTGGAATTGAGACTGTTACTCTCGGGGCTCGATTGGAGCCGATCTACATCGACTGATTTCGGCGTGGATCGAGAAAGTCTCGGGCTGTTGCTCCTCGACGTACCATCGACTTGATCGTGCTTCCTCTTGGGGGAAGCGCTCAGTGATGGTGAAACACCCGGGGTTAGTGGAGGAGACGTTCTTATAATTGGGACGCATTCGATTTTCTCCGGCGTCGGCGATTTCCTTTTCCTGTTTTCCTTCTCGTGTTCAACACCTCCCAAGTCAATTACCAGGTCCTTAACTTCCGGCGACTTGCGCACGCTCAAATCCAATGGCGCCGAGGTGTCGCGTATTGTTGGCTCTTTGCTTTTGTTGACGTTCTTCAGAACTTCCGTTGGTGGAGCGTGCGTCGTGGCTGTTAGGGCTTGCGACATTGGTTGAAGAGTGCCGTTCGGTAGGAGGAAGCAAGGAGTGTCCGGGTTGGGAATACCTGAAATGTTGGGGAGTAAACTAGGAAGGATGCTGGCACCGCGGAATAGGGAGTATGGCACTATTATAATCGGGTTGGTGGGTAACGCCAGTAGAGGTTGGTTGTTTGAAACCGTTTGGTTGGGAGATGGGGGTGTCCTACATGAGGTGTCGGCCGGCGAGGTGGGGGTGGAACCGGACGTGCAACTCGAAGCAGCTTTCGAACTGCTCGATGTAATCGCGGCAGTGTTTGAAGCCGGGGGCTTCACCATGTGCCTGGAACTGCAGTAGTGCATTTTATGAGCGCGGTAGGTTTTCTGTGAGCTGAAGCGGATGTCACATTCCGCGCAGTATCTATCTTGGTTTTCCGGAAGGACCTCCCCGTTGGACACGACCGGCGCTACGGTTGTTGGGCTCGGTGAAACCGTATGCATGCGCATGTGGCGGTTTAAACTGACTTTCTTATCAGCGCTGTACGAGCAGTGGGTGCACGTGTATTGCTTTCCGGTTCTCGGGGCTTTGCTAGAGCCTTCTGGTAGGTCTTGATCTGATTGGTTTCCACTCGGTTCGTTTCCATTGCCGCTTCCGCTGGTTGATTTATCATCTGCGTCAGCGGTTGATTTGTTAGGTCTATGGGAGCAGTAGTAGGTTTGATGGGCTTCCAACGTGCTAAGCGAAGAAAATCGTATCCCGCATGGGGGACATATAAAAATAGGAACGGTTGGTTGTCTGACGACCTCCGCGTCAGTTGATCTCGCAGAGTTTTCAGGTAGAGTTAAGGAATTGGGTAAGTACAATCCTCGGCTGGCCAAAACGTTCTGTATGGCTTGAGGAAGAGAAGATAGGTATTCGCTGGGCGTCAGGTTACTTTCGTGTTCAGTTTTCAGACATGCAACTTGGGGTTGCTGCAAGGCCGGGTCCGTAGCCAAATTTGTTTTCAATCTTATCCTCGGTGCTGTCTCCTCGACGTCGCGCTTGACGCTTTTCTTGTCGTCTTCTCCGTCGTCCTTGGCGGCGGGTACATCCTCGGTCGTCATCGCGTCACCATCGCTTCCCCATTCCTCGTCCTCTCCTGCAACAAACAAAGCGGAATGCAAATGTAAGCAAGTGCATTACTGGAAGAGACGAGAGAGCGCAGCAGATATGATCTGGAGCTGGCGCAGATAAGCAATAAAATACTGCGCTAACGGCGAGAGTTATGGAAGTCTCGATAGATGAGGAACAGGTTAGGTACAAATGCATCGCTGATAAGGAGCGCGCTGTACACGGGTCGCTCATGTCGCGGCTCTGCTCTAATGAAGCAGTCCGTCAGCGGCCTACGCGCGACACCAACACGGCCACAGCCGCCATACATCACATCAGCACCACGATACGCGCCTATCATTGTCGCCGCAATCAATAATCATTATAAACTGCCATCCACTTGTACCTGCTCCGTTCCAAGAATTCCCAGTTCACAAACAAATTCCCAAGGCACGGTTGCCTAATTCTAAGGCGAGAATTCAATCTTACACACTCTGCGGCCCTTGCATGATTGCTTATATTTATTAGGAAAAAGCGTATAATAAATAGGTTGCTAATATCAAAGGGCAAAGGACGTTTCGGAAGTGAAAAGGAAACCACCACCGCCGCGCCGCCGTCATTATTAATGCCGTCGTGACTTGTCAGATCTTATAAATTCTAACGAAACATTTCTGGTAAAAAATTAAAAAAACAATAGCGTCTCACGAAGGAGGCGAGCGAGACGCCACGCGACGCCGCCGACACCGCCGCCGCCGCCGTCGAAGACGGCCGATATGCAAATTCGCGGTGGGATCGTGACGCACGACACACACGTACACGGCGCGGTTCCTTAATTAAGTCAATAGATTCCGCTACACGTCTAATCGTTCATGCTACATTTTCATGAGTGAGCGAATAAAGCGATTTAGATTGATACGCGCCAATGGAATGCGGATAACATCGGAAACCCCCCAAAAAAAAAAGGCCATGGCCTTAATTGAATACCGTGACTGCCTGACGTTTATCTCAAAGTCTCACCAATCGGCCAGAAAAGCTCAAGAGCTATAAGTTCAGATCAAGGAAAGGTAGACAGAACCACGGCAATGTATTTTTTATGACAGGAGTTTCAACTATTACTAGAGGGGGGTGGAGTTGTCAAGGGTTACGTGCATGTACTTAGAAGGGGTAGTTGTGGTGCAAATTTGCCTGTTTGAAATGTAACTATGTTAGCGAAATAAAGTTCTAAGTTCACAAGTCTATAGGAAACGAACGTGAGGGCCATTGCCTTTGGGCAGCTGGCAGTTTTCGATCAATGGGGACCATAGTGATGATGATGATGTTTCATCTTAAGAACATCGAGCTCACAGATTGAAGGCATGGGATTGTGGGTAGAAGAATCATGACCGGTGGTCTTCAATTGTTTCAATTTGGACAAGTCTATTGGACTAGGTACAGTGGGCCAACCATGGAGGAAACGAACGTGAGGGCCATTGCTTTTGGGCAGCTGGCAGTTTTCGATCAATGGGGACCATAGTGGTGATGATGATGTTTCATCTTAAGAACATCGAGCTCACAAATTGAAGGCATGGGGTTGTGGCTAGAAGTGGGTGGTCTTCAATTGTTTCAATTTGGACGGTTATGTTCTATAAAAACTAAGATGACTTTGCTTTAACGTGAGTTGGGATGCAATGCGACGAGGAAGTCTATTTTCTGGTTCTAGGAAATCTCAACGCGCTTTGGCCACGACACCCTAATACTTTGACAGCTCTGTAAAGACTTCAAACTACCGGCTATTGGCCGCCAAAAAGTAAAGACCACAACACAACCTTCCAAGCTATCTACAGTGATTGCTTAGCCAAGCAAATTATGGTTTAAAAGACGGTCAACTTGGATATATTAAAAAATACGTGGTGGTGGCGCTGGTGTATTCAGTCTTTTGTAGGAAACTGTTAGCTTAAGTGTTCCTTTGGGATTTTCGACTTGCAGCTCGATTTTTCACCCTCTGAAAGAACATTTGAAGGGTCGACAGATGTGAAAAACAATTCGTTAACATCACTAGAAGACTTTAGAGGCTGTTATTCCTTCTTGGCTCATAAGTTGGGACTTTCTTCTGCCGTCATCGGAACGTGGAAAAATTAAATTAACGCGGTTCCAGCTCAGAAGCCCACAAGTCCTTCGTTGAAATAAGCTTCTCTAAGGTGGCCTTCTTTGAGGTTGTTTTGATGACAACATATTCATTCCAGTTAGAAGTAACTTCCACTGTTGTGGAGGTATGCCGTCCATCTCAAAGAAGGCCATCTCAGAGAAGCCCATTTCATAGAAGGCCAACTTAGAGATTCCCATCTTAGAGTTGACCATCTTAAAGAAGACCATCTCCTTTGAGAAGGCCTTCTTTGATGTGGGCATCTCTACATTGGCCTTCTTTGAAACGGGCTTCTCTGAGATGGCCTTCTTTGAGATGGACGGCATACTTCCATAACAGTGGAAGGCTTCTATCTCTAGTTACTTCTACCTGGAATTAATATGTTATCATCAAATATGAAAAGGGAACATCGAATAAAAATCCTACTTCTATATGTAATGTTCTATGCTTTCTAATTAAGATAAACAAACTTTTCTTCACATGCTTGAGTTCTTCGTCACCATTCGCCATGGCGACTCGCTCCTCTTTTCTCCGATGAGGCTCAATTTATTAATGATTCATCTTTCGAGTGACCAGACATCCTCTTATGAGCCTTATCTTCACGATTCGAGGTGAGGCTCTGCCCTGCTCTGTACTATGTCCATAAACTTTGTTTCATCTTCACGCGTTAATATTTGGCAGGGATCACGTCATTTTCGACATTAATACAATTCGTGAAGGTTTGACGTCAAGGTCACTGGTAAGTTCGTAGCATTTAATTGGTTTCCAACTTGTTTCGGCTACATAAAATAACCATCATCGGGGACTTAACTAATGAGGAGGTTGAGATTGGTTAAGTGTAATCCGTCAGAGGTTGTAGAACGACTTAAGGTTAACCATAACATTTTAAAAGTAATTAACAAACGAACTTGGTCAGATGGTTATCACTGAGGAACGTGTGAGAGAACTCAGTGTGTGGAAACCAATTAAATTTCGTGGACTGACCAATGTTAATTGCTGTAGTGACCTTGACACATCACTAAAACCTTCGCGAATTAATTTTGGTCACCGTGATCAAGTGGAACGACTTACTGAGTTTAATACGATTATTAAAAAAAAAGAACCGAGTTGTATGTAAATGGTTCGTAGACCCAGAGACATCTGCCACTTATTACCAATGGCGTCAACCATTATGATAACCTAAAACTAACCAATTAGACATCACGGACTTCAATTGATTGATTCCTCACTTACCGACATCATTTTCGCTATAAGCAAATTAGTTTTCAAAACAAACTTTGCATTAATAAATAAACAGCAACAAATGCACGGTAAATTGAAACGAATTTAACAAGTGTCTGCCTTTTTTTGTCTAACAAAAGGAATACTCGTTGTTTTACACTTTCGTCAGTAGATGGCGCCGTACAAAGTGGCTGCGTTCAGAAAGTATACAAACAGTGAGCAACTCAACATTTCACTGTCGGAAAGAGGAAGAACGCTTCAACGTCTACTAGGACAACAACTGCGTACCTATTGCTATGACGCAACGTATTATCGTGATAGCCTCACGTTGGAGTATCAAAATTATTATGATCTTTAAGATCTCCAAGTTGCGGTGCCAATATTGCATGTTCGGGGGCCCTTTTTCTTGTTTTTGTCAGTTATTGTCTTTGTGGGGTTTCCTGGGTCGCTCGGAATTACCCACGTTTCTTATTTTGGCTCCACGGAGAACACATACAATGCGAACCCAAAAAAAAATGAGGGGGTGTTAGTGTCAAATGTGTATGCGACAGTGCGTGTAAGGAAAAGAAATGAAGAAAAGGGTTTATCAAAAAGGTTGTTGTCTGTCCAAACTGTACACCTATTAGCACAAGTTGGCCAAATCACCTCGCCTTTCACAAGGTTCGGTGGGCCTCTTGCCCTACCCGATGTATCCTTGTCAAAAAGGGGGACGCTCTGTACCGCCGATCACGCATGTGCCTCAATTCTTTCACGAGGAAGTTTTGCGCTGTATCGACGCAGGTGGGAGCCCAGTTGGGATCTTTAGTGATCTCACCAGGGCTTTCGACTGTGTTGATCACAACACTTTGAAAAGGAAACTTTACCATATGGGTGTAAGAGACGTAGCCTTAAACTGGATCTCATCTTTTCTAACTGATCGCTTTCATTTTGTTACTCTTAAGCACACCCATAATAACTTTCAATCTGAGTCTAGCTCGTCGGTATACCGCAGGGCTCAATACTTGGTCCCACTTTATTTCTACTATATATCAATGACATCACTACTATTAGTAACTCCGTCCATTTCACTTTATATGCCGACGATACGTCTGTAATTGTATCCGATGATTCCTTGTCTCAAACTACTCTTAAATGTAACAAGTTTTTAACAGAACTCCACAACTGGTTTTCAGATAACAATCTCCTTCTTAATTCCATAAAATTAACAATTAATAATAATTTTGTTAATGCTACCGATGAACAACGGTTCTTGGGACTAGTTATAGATGAGTTTGTTTGCTGGAACCAACACTGTCTACGACTCATATCAAAAATAAATTCTCTTATTTTTCTTTTCCGAAATCTTAGACTTTTTCTTAATATCGAACAACTCAAGTGTCTCTGCTTCGCTCAGGTCGAGGGCCGTCTTCGGTACGGTCTCCGTTTCTGGGGTGGCTCAACCTCATTTCGGGGAGTTCTCCTTGCTCAAAAGAAAATTATTAGAATATTAACAGGTGCCTCTAAATTTACATCTTGTCGGAAAATTTTCAGCAATCTTATTATTATTATTATTATTATTTTCTAATTATCTAACCTCTAAAGCCTTACTTATTTAAAATAATTATCAAACTTAAACTATAATAACGTCCTACACTCTTATGATCTACACTTTTTTAGTTTTGGAACTTCCGTATAAGTGTTCGTTACACAACGCTTCGTAATCTATTAAGAAGTCCGGAACCTGATCCCAACGAAGGCGTACTCGTCGGCCGTCTTCCAAATATACTAGCCTCCTCTTATTCTTGTCTCGCTCCGGGAACAAGCCAAACCTCCAATGCATCCTTTCAACGAAATCAAAGTGTTTGCTCGCCCATTCAAAATGTTCTACCACCTTTGAGCTCCCCTAAGGAATGCTTATTTGATTCGTTGAGCTGCAATTAGCCTTTCTATAACTTCTGCGTTTTTTTTCGTTCTGTATTTGTCATCTTCTGTTTGTTTGTTTGTTTGAGATGCATGTCGTTTTGCCGAAACGTCTCGTCACTCTTGCCCCTAGCCCAAGTTGTTTCGAAAGCCGTTGTTGAACGTCTGCTGGACCGTGGTATCGTTGTATATGTTTTAATTCTTCCCAAAACTTTTCAAAAAGGTAATTAACCCTGCAGTGTGTACGTATCAATCAACAACAGTCAAGTGTAATTTTAGAAATCACGTTTTAGGCCAAATGCGTTTTCGTTAAAGCTAGTGGATTTTGAAAACTTCGAGGCTTTTGGCTTGCACGCTCATTGATCCTTAGAGTAAAAAAGCCATGAGAGTTCTGGCCTAATTTCCCTCAAACAGTTTTATGTGGACGTTACAAATGTGTAGGTTTGGTTGCCTAACTAACTGTTTGGGGATGTCTGTTTAATAATAAGAAATAGACATGCCTCTTAGGAGGTTAAGCAACCATACCTACACATTTGTAACGTCCACATAAAACTGTTTGGGGAAAATTGAGCCAGAACCTCCATAGCTGTACCCCTTTTTGTTTTTGGATTCGAAGGTGTCAAGCGATTTGTCTAGATGAAGTGGCTAGCTCGACGCAAGCTTGAACTTCCATTGATTGCTCATGTACCTTCATTTTCGTTGAATTTGTTAGTAGTGGTTGCAAAAAGGTTTATGGTCAAAGTCAGATGAATGCGGTAAGTAAATTACGGTCGAAAAATGCGATCGCATTCGAGATTAAGGATATTAGGAATTAATAAGACGGGGATGGGAATTCTCGCGAGCGATAGGCATCTTTAATTAGAGTTCGGAATGTGCGCCCCGATACGGATCAGCTGTGTATGTGGCTCAGGGCTGGTGCGTGTGTGCGTTGTCAGATAGGATCGCTCCCGTTATTAATTACACAGCCTCCGGCCTCCTGGATGTGTATTCAGCCGCCATATGTAACACGTATTAACTATTGTCAATCATTGCCGTCCGTAATGACCGCGGGGCAGGCTCCAATTATCTGACCAATCTGCTCGCAGCCTTCTGCTTCTTCTGCTGTCTCGAGAAGTGCCCGGATGCCGACGATAAATAGTGCTTCTAATAGTCTGCGTCTTGAGCATGTCTTTCTCTATCAATACCGCCGTGCCCCTGATTGACATGTTAATGCTACTGACTGTTTCGATTCGCCGATAGTGCATGAACGCGGCCAACAGAGCGCGGTTGCCATTTATAGGTACCTAACAGCAGCTCGGATGTAATTTAAAGCGTCTATTAATATGATAATGCGTTGCCTATCTGTTCGCAAGTAGTAATTTCACAACGAAAGTATACCATAAAGACAACTAAAACACGTTACAGAGTTACAGTGTGTAAGAGAGTATGTAGTCACGCCTCCAGCGTACTATACACAAATTTAGTTTACAATAAGCTGAGTTGTACTTACGTTTGGAAAACAACTTTCGAATACTGCTTAATACGTGAACTCTATTTGCAGAAGCTACCTGTAGAAGAAATAAAGGAATGTAGGTGCAGGGACGGTCTTCACACCTTAAGCGAGCGAGCCACTTTCCGCGTCGTTTGGTCAGACTTAGCCAAGTCGCCTTTTTAATATCGTTAATAACATTATCTTATGTTATCGTTGTATCTATCTTAATCTTAATCTGCTCCTTCAATTGTTTCCATCAATTTGCATCAAATTCTTAATTGCACTGTCGAAATCAAACGGATTGGTTGTTTGTGCGTTGTCAGGTGCAACGTTTTTAATTAGTAATACAAAACAACATGGTGGCCATTTTGGTTCCAAATTTGGGAGGACAATTGAAAACGTCACTTCTAACGGTAGTTTTAAGTTGACAGATTTCTGCAAAGTAACGCGGACTGCAGCCATTTTGGCTCCAAATTTGGGAGGACAATTGAAAACATCACTTCCAACGGTAGTTTTAAGTTGACAGATTTCTGTGAAGTAACACCGATTGCAGCCATTTTGGCTCCAAATTTAGGAGGTAAACGCAAACGTCGTTAAGACAAAAGACAGAAAAAAGAGATGAACAGCATACTCATGGCGTCATGGAGAAGAAGAAGAAGACTTTCTCACTCGGTTTTGTGATGGCCAAAGAAAGAACAAATGACTGTCAGGTTTTCAGAAGATCTCCAATTATGTATTAGTGTTTTTTTTTATTAAGGGCTTCGTATTGAGGAAAGTTGTCAACTAGCCTACTAATTAAAACAAAAGACAATTCATTATTAAAAACAAAAGAAAAATAGGGCGAATAAAACAAAAAATAAAGCGAGAAAGATAGTTAACTAAAGAAATCAAAGAGGACAATCGTTCTTTAATTAAAGCAAAAGACAGTTGATTGTTAAAAGAAAATATTTGAAAACAAATGAATAACGAGAATGAAAAAAAAAAGTGGAGACTTAAGCAGACTCAAGAAATTAAAGAACGATTGTCTTCTTTAATTGCTCTCCTTCGATGATTCTTTTTATCACCATTCATTTGGTTTCAATTTTTTTCTTTTAAGTTATCTTTTGTTTAATTTAACTTGGTGGCTTCTACTGCCGACGTTTCGTTCTCAAATGCAGAAGAACTTCCTCAGGGCTGCTGCTGGCGGTGTTACTGCTGCTGGTGGTGTCGTTGCTACGTCTCGTTAGTCGATGAGACTAACTAAGAAAGTCTCATCGACTAACGAGAAGTGACGCGGTTCCAACCGGAAGCCAATTCAATTAGTCTTTTGTTTTTTTTTTTTTTAATAGTAGGTTGGTGATTAAATTAAATTGCAATGTCCAATAATAACAAACAATAAAACGTTCTACAAAAAAAGAAGAGTAAAATAGTAAAAAAAAAGAACAAAGACCAAAAGATGACGTGAATTAGCAGGAAACAATTATTTTAAATTTGATGTGGTCCTTATATAGGAAGGCCCCTAGTCAAAATCTTCCAAAATTTGCGACGGTTGTTTGTGTCTCTGTCTTTCTTTTTCTTTCGCTGGTAAAAAAATCGATGTACCACCACTGTTCTATGTGTTTCTTTTGTTTTTAATGCAGAAAAAAAAAATAGCCAAAAGACAGTTCGTTAGCCTTTTTATTTGAATGAAATTTCGATTTGCCCGCTTCTTTCCAAAATGAAGAAAACAATTGAAACTTTGTTACGCTTTTCAGTTGTTTGTTTTAGTTTGCAGCAAAAAAATACTTTCAAGTTTATCCAAAAAGAAAAAAGAAAAAAGAAAACGCGAATGCAGTTACGTATTGCGGATGTCGAAGTAATCGAACCACCAGCCTACTAATTAAAATAAAAGACAATTGATGTTTAACAGAAAAAATTTGAAAACAAATGAACAGTACGTAGTCACAGCCTGCAATTTATTTATTTTAAATGATTTGACAAGCGATTAATTGTTCTTAGTATTCAATCTGGGTATCAAAGGCGGGTTCTTCGCGCGTTTCTTCTTCGCTTCGAGATTCTGAAGACTGTTACGAAAATAAAACAAAAATGAAGCGAGAATTAAAAAAAGAGACAATTAATTGTGAATAGAAAAATTTTGAAAACAAATGAACAGTGAAAATAGAAAAAATGAAGCGAGAAATACACAGGAAGAGAAATAAAGACATCAAAATCGTTTTGAACGGTACACCCTGTATATTATTGCATT
This sequence comes from Serrognathus titanus, assembly GCA_039766575.1. NCBI lineage: Eukaryota > Metazoa > Arthropoda > Insecta > Coleoptera > Lucanidae > Serrognathus > Serrognathus titanus. The sequence continues at coordinate 62,550,190 of CM077914.1, forward strand.
TCTGAATTCCTGAGTAAATTCTAGCCTGAATTGATGGGTCGTACCATGGGTCTAGCGCGAGCGGTTCTCGAGATTTTTCATTTGTTTTTAATAGCACAACTCGGTAACCAATCAAGATAGACCCATGGTGCGACCCATCAATTCAGGCTAGAATTCAATCAGGAATTCAAATATGCAATAATAAATACAGAAAGTTCAATTTACTGAGAATGTGATGTCTACTTTTTGTGATTGTGTTAAAATGTTAATTTCAATTCCTCGTAAATTTTCAAAAAGGACAAAAGCGACGGAACGTCCTGTATATTACTGTACTTTTTTGAATTTTCAGTAAAAAAAACATTGAAATTAGCTGCACTGTCAGATTTTCTTTTGTTTTGTTTTTAGTGCAGAAAAAATGCGCTTGTTTCCTTTGTAGCAAAGCACTTCCTTTGGTTAGTTTTCCCTAAAGCAAAGAAAAAACGCGAATACGACTGGTGGAAATTCGATGGGCGTTGTTTCTTTCTTTTTTTAATTTTAAACTCTTTTTGTCGAAGGAAGAACGAAGTCCAACAGCTTTTGTTTTTCATATTTTAGAACAAGTTTGTGGAAAATAAGAATAATATCTCTGATCGTGTGCGGACGAATATTCATGTTTGTTTTTGTTTCGATGTTGTCTTTTGTTCTTTCTTTTTAATTTTCTGTCTGTTTTTTGTTTTACTTTTCTGTCAAAATTATCCAATTTAAAACAAACGACAATATGCCTTACTTTACTTTTAAAATTCCTAAAATATTCAAATATGTGTCTTATAGTGCTTTTCGTGAGCTTTTAAACGCCGTTCACCAAAAAACAATTGAACGACGCATGCTTGAGCTGCAGACAAAATTTTCAATATGCAGTTTTCTTAAATATACGTCTCTCCCTCCCCTCACGATCCTAATCGTGAATTTTTAAAAAAGTTCAAAAATATGCCTTACAATACTCTTCGTGAGCTTTTAAACGCCGCTCGCCAAAAAACAATTGAACGACGCATGTTTGAACTGCAGACAAAATTCTCAATATGCAATTTTCTTAAATATACGTCTCTCCCTCCCCTCACGATCCTAATCGTGAATTTTTAAAAAAGTTCAAAAATATGCCTTACAGTGCTTTTCGTGAGCTTTTAGACGCCGCTCGCCAAAAAACAATTGAACGACGCATGTTTGAACTGCAGACAAAATTCGCAATATGCGGTCTTCTTAAGTATACGTCTCTCCCTCCCCTCACGACCGTAATCGTGAATTTTTTAAAAAGTTCAAAAATATGCTTTACAGACCATTTCGTGAGCTTTTAAACGCCGTTCACCAAAAAACAATTGAACGACGCGTGCTTGAGCTGCAAACAAAATTGGCGATATGCAGTCTTCTTAAATATACGTCTCTCCCTCCCCTCACGACCGTAATCATGATTTTTTTACAAAGTTCAAAAATATGTCTTACAGTGCTTCTCGTGAGCTTTTAAACGCCGCTTACCAAAAAACAATCGACGAACGCGTTCTTGAGCTACACATGGAATTTGCACTTTTTTTAAGTGAACTTCTCTCCCTCTCCTCACGACTGTAAATTTGAAGCTTTAGGAAAGTTCAAATACGTATATTCTAGCGCTTTTCAGGAGCTTTTGAAAGCCGTTTACCAAGAAAAAAAACAATCGACGAACGCTTTCTTGAGCTACACATCGAATTTGCGTCGTTCTTAATTGAACATCTCTCCCTCCACTCACTACTGCTTTTAACATTTTTTAAAAAAAGCTTCAATATGCGTCCTGTAGTGCTTCTCATGAGCTTTTTAATGACAGTTACCAAAAAACAATCGAAGAACGCGTTCTTTAGCCACATATCGAATTTGCACAATTTTTTTAATGACTTCTTTCCCTCCTGTTACGACTGTAATTTTATATTTTTGGGCATGCTTAAATATGTGCCTTGTAGTGCTTTTCAGGAGCTTTTTAACTCCGTTTACGAAAATACAACAGAAGAACACGCTCCTGAGCTATAAACAAAATGTGTAGCATGCAGTATTCTTAAATGAGCGTCTCTTCCTTCTCTCACGGCAGCACTTTTAAATTTTCTAAGATGTTCAAATATGTGTCTTGTAGTGCTTTTCATGAGCTTTTTAATGCCGTTTAGCAAAAGACAATTGACGGACGCGTCCTTGAGCTACACATCGAATTTGCGTTGTCCTTAACTGGCCGTCTCTGCCTCCGCTCACGACTGTATGTACTTTCATATTTTTTAAAAAAAAGCTCTAATATATGTCTTGTAGTGCTTCTCACGAGCTTTTCAACGCCGTCTACCAAGAAACAATTGAATGACGCGCTCTCGAACTACAAACAAAACGTGTAGCGTACGGTATTTTTAAATGAGCGTCTCTCCCTCCTCTCACGGCTGTACTTTTAAATTTCCTAAAATGTTCAATTATGTATCTTGTAGTGCTTTTCATGAGCTTTTTGATAACGCGTACCAAAAAGCAATTGAAGGTCGCGCTCTTGAGCTGCAGACAAAATTTGCACTGTGCGGTTCTCTTAAGTAAACGTTTCTCGCTCCCCTCACGATCGTACTCGTTATTTTTAAACAAAAATAAAAAATCTGCTCTACTCTACTTGTCGTGAGCTTTGAAATTTCACTTACCAAAAAAAGAAAAAACAATTGACAGACGTGCGCTCATCGAGTTTGCGTTGTTTTTAATCGAACGTCTCTCCCTTCGTTCGCCACCGTACTTTTAAATTTTTAAAAAAGTTCAAATATGTGTCTTGTAATGCTTTTCACGAGCTTTTTAACTGTTTAAAAAAAACAATTTAAGGACGCTCCCTTGAGTTGTAGACAAAAGTAGCAATATGCGTTTTTTATTTTTTTAATAAACGTCCTCTCACGATCATATGTTTTTGTTTCAATGTTGTCTTTTGTTCTTTCTTTTTAGTTTTCTGCCTGTTTTTTGTTTTAGTTTTCTGTCAAAATAATCCAGTTTAAAACAAACGACAATTAATTAAATGAATTATAAAAACAAAGAGGCCAAAAAAGAGAACTAATCAATACACATGATGTAAACACTGCGGCTGTGCAATCTTGATCTTGTTTACTAATGTCATAACTTGTAGCTGCGCAATCTTGATCTTGTTTATTAATTTCGTATTTCATGTGTAATCTGTCATCTTTCTAAAGTAGTTTTGGTAGAACTCTTGTGTTGTGTCTTGATAAAGTTTATACTCATCAAGCAATAAAATTATTATTAAATGATCGTTTTAGAAACGGTCGCGAAATATAACTTCCATGGACGTTTTGAGGATGTAGAAAAAAATGTCCCTATTGGAATTTTAATGACCTACCTAGTAAGCCTTGACTCGTAAACCTCAAAACCGAAGAAGGCGATGCTGTAATTTTATTACGATCATAATTATTATGAATTGCGGCGCGGTAATTTACGCTATCGCAAAGTGGAAAATAAATACCTTTATCGGCATAATTTATAAATTAATTTACCCGGTCTGGTTCTAACGTGGAAAGCTGGTGATGGTGATGGTGGTGGTGGTCGTAGTATTGGCAGAGCCGTGTCACGACTGGAATTAGAGACCTGAACGCGCGATAACTACACGATCACCGTTGAATTGATAATCTTCGTTGTAATAGCCTCCAATAGCCGCACTTACACGCACAGAATCCTGTTCGGAATGCTCGTAAGCGATGCCCCAGCCCGATGCACGGGCATTAACGCGTTTAGCGTGGGATTATGTTCGGACTAAAAGGCCCCGGACACCATTAACTTCGTTACACGCGGCGGCGTACGTTAACAGTTCTATAAAGGTTACGTTGCGTGTACACACGTTATTCAATTACTGTGCTTTAATTTTAACTTTCGTTTAATTTGTTTTCATCATCGTAAACGTTACTCAATTTAATTTTAAAGACAGGACATAGTGATGAGTAGTACTTGAATTGAGATAGGTCGAGAAGAAGGGAATATTTATTACGACGACAGTCATAATGGTAAAACAAAGGTTGGAAAAAAAATCAACTGCAATAAAGTTTTTATGGCTGGATGAGTCTGCATGGGGTTTGAGATCGGAAGACAACAAAAGTATTTGTTTAGATGTTACTGATGTTTTGAAACGGTGTGAAATTAATTTAACAATAACAATTAACAATAACGTTTTCGCCACAACTTTGTGCCATCTTCAGATGTTAAATGCGTGTGTTCTTAATTTGATCGCTGGCAAACGCTGATTGTCAGTTGCAAAACTACAAAACTCGCCTCCATATGATCAAAAATATTTTTATTTTCCACGTACCTTAAGCAAATCGATTGATCAATTGGTTGGATGAACATAGGACTCTAAAAAAATTTATAAATAAACAAAAACTCGACTGTGTCCTAAAAAGTGGTACGTGTATTCGGACCTTTTTTATTACAGAGATAGATATTTTTGTCGCGGAACTCGTTCGCAAACAAACAATCAATATTATTTTTTATTTTCCACAAACATGTTTTAAAATATGAAAAACAAAAGCTGCTGCTGGGATTCGCAATGAACTTTGATTTTGTTAGTCAAAGAAATTAAAGAAAACAAACAGAAAACGCCTCTCGAATTTAGACCAATTGCATTCGTATTTTGTTTTCGTTTCAAGGAAAACTGGAGAAAGCATTTTGCCGCAAAGGAAACAAACGAACAGTCTTTTGCGCATTTTTCTGCATTAAAAATAAAAAAAAGAGCAAATATAAAGTTATTTTACTGAAAATTCAAAAGTGCAACGAAATGATGTACATACAAGGTGTCCTGTTCAAAAATGCGTTTTCACTTTTTTCTTTTTGAAAATTTACGAGGAATTGAAATTAACACTTTAACACAATTAAAAAAAATAAGCAGTAAATATGCAAAATTGATTTTTCTCGTATTTATTATTACATATTTGAATTCCCGAGTAAATTCTAGCCTGAATTGATGGGTCGCACCATGGGTCTATCTTGCTTGGTTACCGAATTGTACTATTAAAAACAAATGAAAGAGCTCGAAAACCGCTCGCGCTAGACCCATGGTGCGACCTATCAATTCAGGCTAGAATTTACTCAGGAATTCAAATATACAATATCAAATACAAGAAGTTCGATTTTGGTTTTCAAAAAAAAAAGTAAAATCGTACTTTTTGAACGGAACACCCTGTATACTGTTGCACATTTAAATTCCTGAGTATTTATTATTGCACATTTGAATTCCTGAGTAAATTCTAGCCTGAATTGATGGGTCGCACCATGGGTCTATCTTGATTCGTTACCGAGTTGTGCTATTAAAAACAAATGAAAGCTCTCGTAAACCGCCCACGCTAGACCCACGGTGCGACCCATCAATTCAGGCTAGAATTTACTCAGGAATTCAAATATGCAAAACTAAATACAACAAATTCGATTTTCGTACATTTACTCTGATTGTGATGTTTATTTTTTTTGTACACGATTTTGAATTATTCTTCGGAACGCGAAACCCGATTTCTTTTCCATATTCCTCTACAAAAATTAAAAATATGACGCGATAAATTGTTATGATAGTCCAATTCCTCGTATGTTTTGAAAAAGAAAAACGTGAAATCGCACTTTTTGAACGGAACATCCTGTATATTGTTGGACCTTTAAATTCCTAAGTATTTATTATTGCACATTTGAATTCCTGAGTAAATTCTAGCGTGAATTGATGGGTCGCACCATGGGTCGATCTTGATTGGTTACCGAGTTGTACAATTAAAAACAAATGAAAGAGCTCGAAAACCGCTCGCGCTAGACCCACGGTGCGACCCATCAATTCAGGCTAGAATTTACTCAGGAATTCAAATATGCAATACTAAATACAAGAAGTTCGATTTTCGTACATTTACTGAGTCGTCCATAAAGAAAAAAATAGTGAAATCACACTTTTTAAACGGAACGCCCTGTATATTGTTTCACCTTTAAATTCCTGAGCATTTATTATTACACATTTGAATTCCTGAGTAAATTCTAGCCTGAATTGATGGGTCGCACCATGGGTCTACCTTGATTGGTTACCGAGTTGTACTATTAAAAACAAATGAAAGAGCTCGAAAACCGCTCGCGCTAGACCCATGGTGCGACCCATCACTTCAGGCTAGAACTTACTCAGGAATTCAAAAACGCAAAAATATACAGGGTGTTCCGTTAAAAATGTGCGATTTTCCGGTAATGTGACATTTGATATTTTTTCTGCGATCGACTTTCGAGAGACTACATAAATTTAAACAATTTTCGCGAACGCCATTTTTTTCCCTTCTCGAAAACGTTCGCGCACCTTCAACTTTCAAACTTTAACGTGACTTTTTTCGAGAATAAAAGAAAAAAGAATCAGGTTTCAAGTTTGTACTTTCAAATTTTCACTATTCGTTTGTTTTCTTTTAACGTTAACGTTTTCGACACAACTTTGTGCCACCTTCAGATGTTAACTTTCAGTCAAACCTAATTTGGCTGCTGGTGAACGTCGCGACTTCTTTATCAGGTCACATTGCGCAGTGATTTGAAGCCGCGACTTAAGGCAGCAGGGAGAATTGCAGCCGAGAAAAATTGCTGAGACTGCAAGTGGACACAAGTGTGATGCCTCACTGCGCAGGTGTAAGTGGTCAATTGCACGACGCCTACCATTGTGCACATTTTGAGTTTGAATGTTACGGTGATGTCACTTTACGAGAAAAGTTAGTACGTCAGAGCTTTCCATTTTCTCTCTGCGCGTTTAAATAATAAAAATAAATAAAAAGAAACAATTATTTTAGTTTGATTGTCTTCTCGTAATCCAAACTTCGGGACGCTTTGGTTTTAATTTGGTAACGTCTTCGCTTACCGTTCAGCTCTTCAAACGTGGTACAGAATGCCGTTTCTTCTCTTTTCGAATTAATTTCGTTTGGTTGCGTTTAGAATTTGTTCTCGCGATGATATGGTTAAAATTTCCGCACTTATTTAAAAGACGTCCTGTGTTTGTTTTAAAAATTACAATAACTAAGGCTTTGAGTGCAAAAATGTGATGCTTTTTGGCGGTGATTAAGCAATCGCGCCTAATCATGAAATTGGACGCGCTATCATCTCCTCGGCGAAGGTTCTCTTTTTTTCATTCATCACTTCTCGTTCGATAATTATTGTAAATTGTCTAGATTAGTGACGGATTAGATCTTACTTTCGATAACACACTAATTCGTGTAATACTATTAGCGGCGCGTACACACCTATGCGGTCGCGGCCGTAAAAATAAATTATTAAATTAATTAATTTTATTTATAGGCCGCGGCATTATCTCGGATCTCTTAAAAAAATTAAAAATACGCGTTAGTAAACGGCAACAGATTCGGCTGTGATACGAAACGCACTCACCGTCGATGGGTTTGTTATCTGAACTGATACTGGGATGACAGAAAAATGACAGGAAGCTGAGACCTCTTGAAAAATTTTTCTTTTTAATTTGATCAAAGGACTTTATCCCCAAGGTATTGCAATACCTATGTTTTAATATTTATCGGGTATCTCAGGAGATCTGAGCTCAGGAGGTCAAAAATTCTTTAAAAGGAAATTTGGATGATCGTATATCGCATACAGATGAAGTAGTTCATAGAATGTCTATTGCTTAATGAATATTATTATTTTCGCTATCAAAATGACAGGTGTCAAAGTCAAAAGTGAGGTTAAGACAACTTTTCACTGTTATGCCAGTGAAATGGTCATGGTGTTCCCAACTGTACATAGCTGATTTGATATCAGTGAAATTAAAAATTGAAGTCTCGTATATAAAATCTTAATTAGCTTTATGTGTCAAAGCCGTTTATGGATCATTAGCATCGGGTAGATAGAAATTGAAGCGTCGTATGTACGTGTGGAAGGAGCATTATCGAAATTTTACCATCGGTTGGCCCCCGCGTCCTTCCTCTTCGTCGAACCATTCGTCGGCCATTCGCGCTCATTTACGCGTCATTTTTAAAGTAAATTCCTAGACTTGCATTAGTCTGGCCGAGATAAGCTGATAGTTATTGTTGATAGGAGGCGCTCCTTCGCCCTCCGGTGGAGATTATGTTTCTTGCTGCCATGCCTGACTTAACAGCAGATTAAGACGGCCGATATCGCCTCTCATAGATTTGTAAGCAAACCTATCTTCAAGCCATTACCGATTTTTCTCACAACATTCTCGTGTTTGTATACACGCTGTAATTAATTTCCAGTTCGAGCATTCGCTTTGATGGAATCGTGTCTTCCGCAAAGTAACACGTCGTTATGTAATCGCACGGTTTCCAGTCGATGACAAATACTCACGTAGATAAAGAAATAAAGTGAATGAAAGAAAAATATGAAGATACTTAACTAGAGAAGTACATGATGCTGAACTTTGGCATTTATTTCGGATATGTTAGCAGAAATGGTGAGTTGAAGAGGTTTTCGAAGAAACTGTCACGTGATCTGTGATCTGAGAAAGTAAGCTCAGCTCACAGGTTCTTCTCAAGTTGTGAGCTTCATCATCAAATCTTAAGGATTTTGATTGCAAATTTAACAACCCCATAATTAAGCCAATACGAAGCCTGAAAAGTCAAAGTCTTTTGGACATCATCAGCATCGTCATCATCCCGTAGAGGTCTATAGTTTTTATCATTTCTCGCATCCAATTTGCCTCCCTATCCTCCTTGTTCTATTCCTCTTCTTTCCATCTCACCAAATTCATCTGCTTCCTTGATTTGGAATTTGGTTTTGCCTCCCAATCCTCCTTATTCTATTCTTCTTCTTTCCATCTCACCAAATGCATCTGCTTCTTAGGTCTACCCCTTCCTTGATTTGGAATTTCGTTTAGGCCAACTCTTTTGGCATTCGCATTTGGGTCCGTAACCAGATCTTATTGGAAGTGCTTTTCCGCTCTCTCCGGATTGGCTATAAGCCGACTATCCTGCCCTTCTCCAAAAGACTATTTCCAAAGATCTCCTGCATTTCTTCGGTGTCTCTAAATCGCAAGTGATTGCTTCAATAAACTATTTTAGAACTTAGTTTGTTTTGCCAAAGATATAGAGTTGATCAGAGAAACCGATCAAGTTTTGACTTTGACCTTCTAACTCCTCAGATGCTGAAACATTTTTCCATCTTACACCAACTCTTACAGGTTGCTTCAATTCTTTTGACCATTCTTCCTTATTTGCGCACTTGATTGCCCAATCATTTGCAATTTTTCATGTCTCCTCCTTTCTCTTTTACATTTTTTCTCCACATTCATATCACTGTTCCTGCCAGTCTTCTGCATTTGCTCGTACGGGTTGCCTTTCAACATTCTTCCTTCTTTACTCGCTCGTCTTCTCTCCCCTCTTCCATCTCCATCTCTTCTCTGCGCACGCATTTCCTTTGCTTCCATGTTGTTGGTTTTCTCCTTCTTCTCCATCAGTTCGTACAGGTGCCTTTCACCGTCTACAACGGGAACACTCTTCCTTCTTCACTCACTCGCCTCAATCCCATCTTCTCTCCTCTCTTCCATCTTCTTTTCCCACACTTTTCGTTCTATGTCTTCATGCCCTTGCCTTTTTCATTCTTCTGCTGCGGCTCATACAGGTAAGAGGCGCTTACTCTCAAGAAACAAGATACATGAAACACCCTAGGAAGGAATGGCCCTCTAGGAGGAGCGAACGAAAGCGAAAATTCCTTAATTTAAAAAGGGTAAGGCGCTCGATCCTGCCCAGAAATGAAAACCAACATAGGCAGACGCCAAGGACAATCGTTCTGGGCGAAAAAGAAAAAGAAATCATTTGAGAAAGCTAAAACAAAACATATTTTTGTAATTTTGTTGGGTAATCCTGCGCGTACTCTTAAGAAGTAACTTAGGAAGGAGTGGTTTCCCTTTGGGAGGAACCATTACGAAAATCCATTCATTGAGAAATGGTAGGTCCCTTGGGGTGGTTAAAACAAGAGAAATGGCAAAGGAAAAGGCAAGGGTACATGTGCTGAAGGAAAAAGAAAAATTCCGTTCGAGAAAACTAAAACAAAAGATGGCACGTAGATCGTCGTGACCTACTTTACCAAAGGTCATGCAAAGCTTCACCTGCAGAGCGTAAAGTTGGACGGAAAACATTTCTGCTTAATACGAGAAGGCTAAAAAATGTCTTAGGAACTCAACTTCTACCAATAGATGAGTAGAAACGAAAAAAAAGAAGCGGGCAGGAAACTGCGGCGAGAAGATCAGTTGGTGGTGTTGGCCTTGGGCTCCAGTGAACGCATAGCCATAAGAACATAGAGTGACAAATAAAAGCCAAAACTCAGAACTCGAAACATGCTCCATGGGATGTGCTTGAAAAGATTTTTTTTGCAAGACAATTATCCTGGAGGAAGGAAGAGGAAAAATTAATTTGGAGGTGTAGCATAAAAATAACGCAAAAGCAAACAAAAGGCAGGGGATTCTTGTTCGAAGGAAAAAAAGGAGGAAATTGAGAAAGGCGAATCAATATTCTTCGTTCCTCACCGGTGTATCACTCAAATACAATCTCATCTTCTACTCTCTGTGTCAGCTCTTCTCTCCCCTCCTCCGCCTTCACCTCTGTTTGTCTTCACGTCGTTGCTTTTCTCATTCTTCTGCGTCAACTTCTACAATTGAAAATGTTCTTCTTTCTTTATTGACTCATCACTCCTTACCTTATCTTCTTTATGTTTCCTCCTATTTCTTTATTTGCTACTCTTCTGAATTCATCTTTTCTTTTATTCTCGTTTTCTTTGTCTCTATGTTATTACTCTTCTCGTTCTTCCGCGGCTATCCGTACAGGTTCCATTTACGTGGTGAATAAATCCGCATTTCTTCATGTTGTCTCTGTCAGAGCTACCACTGAGTTTTTGCTGCTCCCGTTGCAACTTATACTTCATTCTAATTACCTTGTCTTCAACTTGACCTTTCCATCTAATTTTTGATCTTCTCTGTGTGGTCTCTTCTGTGCTAGTTACTTTTTCTAATTATCCTGATTTCATTGACTAGATGCTGGCTTCCTAATATTCTATTAATACCAAAGTTCATCAGTGTCCTATACCCTTTATCACCTATTCCATCTGGCCCTACTTCCTCCGATCCTATTCCCTTCCTTCTACTCTCCGGTCCTGCTCTCCTCCTCCTATTCCCTTCGATCCTGTTGTTCTGATTATTTTTCGCTTGGATTCTTTTTTAATTTTTCTTCTTCCCTCATTGTATTGGTTTCATCATCGTTTTCATTTGATGCTTACTACTTAATTTATTATCCCTTGGCAGTTTCTTGTTTGCCTTTTGCCCACATACATGGTATTTTCTACGTTCACAAACCCTCTTTTCTTCCACGACCTTCCCATCCATTAATTTTAGATGAACGTTTTTTGGGCATTGAATTGGCGAGACGATGCGACTTCATTATCTTTAGATTGTTGTCTCTGGTGACGTTTGAAATCAACCCGCATCGTTTGGGGATGCACACAAGATAGATCAAGAAAAAGGAATTTTATTTATTACGATATTCGTATTGGTTGGAATAAAAGAACTTAATTGCAAAAATGTTTTTACGACTTTATGAATCAGCATGGGGGTGTAAGGTCAGAAGACAATAAGAGCATCGCTAGATGATCTGACTTCATTCTCTTTAGACTTTTGTCCCTCGTTTGGAATCAACCAGTTTGGGGATTGATGGCAAGCTGTAGATTTCTCAAACTTTTCAATTTTGTTTGCCCTGTCCGGCACATGTCAGTGGATCTTTTGGTTTAAGCTATTAATTGCATTAATTCCACATTTTATTATTAGTCCTGTGGCAGGATTTTCGTTGGCATTTAGAAATCTTGATTAAAACGAATCAATCAAGTTTCAATTTGCTAATTTGATTGCTCCTCTATAATAATTAAACTAAAATAATTCGACTTTTTCTTGTTGAAGTTGACCCTGTTAGAGAGAGGCTTTTAAAACTGCTAAATGGCAGTCGGTGTTTAAGATCACTATGAAGAAGAGCGAGGAGTTTCCAGGTGAAGGGATGCGATCAAATGGAAGTTATGCATTTTGGTGTGCTTCAGTGACGTATACTGTGACCTCTACTATTCAATATTGTTCTTGATGGAATATTAAAGACGGCTTTCTGTACGATCAAAGGGGAGGAGGGCTTGAGAATCTCGATTTGTAAGAAAAAGAAATAAGAAATGAAGTATTCGGAATCATTATGAAGAGAGGAGGTTTTTGTGGCGGTAAATTGTTTCAAGGTGGAGAGATGTAATTAAATGGAAAGATTTGATTACGCAGGTCTTTTGATTTCGTTGGGAAATCGGACGTTTGGCAACGCTGTTAATGAGCAACATAAGTTGATTTGGTCATGAATCGAATTTCTCTTCGACCTCGGTCCGTGTATTGAAGAAAACTCGTTCATTGCCTCTAAAAATAGTGTGGCTTCAACCCGATCTATTTAGACCTCGGTGCGTGTATTGGATACGAGCTTATATTTATATCGCTAATGAGTTTTATATACTGAGGTGGTTATGGATGATATTTCTTTTCGACCTCGGTTCGTGTACTGGGGAAAAACTCGTTCATTGCCTCTAAAAATAGTGTGGCTTCAAGCCGATCTATTTAGACCTCGGTGCGTGTATTGGATACGAGCTTATATTGTTAATGAGTTTCATATACAGAGGTGGTTATGGATGATATTTCTTTTCGACCTCGGTTCGTGTACTGGGGAAAACTCGTTCATTGGTGTGGAACTGTTTAGACCTCGGTTCGAGTACGTAAGTTGCGGTATTAATTGCGATGGGATTATCGTTGGCATTTAGAAATCTTGATTAAATCGAATCAATCAAATTTCAATTTTTTAATTTGATTGCCTCTGTAATAATTAAAGGAACTTCGGTGAGTAGTTAACAAACTGATTCCAATTTTTCTACTGGTTGATCTCGGAGATGCTTTCAAAGTTGCTAAATGGCAGTCAGTTTTTGAGATGATTATGAAGGTTCATGGTGATAGATGTTAGGAACTGGAATTTTTTTAAGTTTTTCCAGGTAAACCCACGCGATGAAATTACGCAAGAGTTATGCATTTGGGAGCATTTTGGAGTGCCTCAGGGATGTATAGCTTGACCTTTACTATTCAATATTTGATGAAATATTAAAGAAGGCTTTTTGTACGATCAGAGGGGGGGGGGAGCTTTAATGTAGAGTTCTTGAGGATCTAGATTTGTATGAAAATAATAAGAATTGAAGTGTTTGGAATCGTTATGAAGAGAGAGGATTGTGGCGGTGAATTGTTTGGGGTATTAAGGTAGAGAGATGTGATTAAATGGAAAGATTTGATTACGCAGGTCTTTTGATTTCGTTGGGAAATTGTCGCGCGAAAGGAGGAAAAAAAAAGAGAGACAAATGCGTTAAGAGCGGAAGGGAGCGAGGGGATAATTATAAATCAATGTCTTATGCTAATGTAGCGTGATCGATAGATGTTATCGCAGTCCGGCGCTGTATAAAAGGAAGTTATAAATCGTTTCAAATCTAAAATTGATCTGTGAATTCTATCCGCATTAAATCGGCGGGCACACCTCTGTCATCTGCAGACATTTTATGCGCTATCGAGTTTTCCAGCGAAACTTTTTTTAAAGGTTTTAGGGAGATAAGGTGAGAAATGTGTTAAGGGATGATTAAAAGGCCTGGGCGACGCTGGCAGCTGAGATAACGCGCCGGTATAGTTTATTCCGTCGTACAAATCTCGATAGAGCTCAATCATTAGTCCGTCTCGCTCCCGTTACTAATCACCTGGCTCCGTGCCCCGACAGCCCTCTTATAATAACCCGGAGCTACCGCTTCAATAATGATAACGTTTTTTGTCGAATTAATCCTAACAGAAAATGCATTCATACTTCATATCTCATATCGCGGGGCTAATGGGAATCGTTTTTCATTTCCCGGCCTACAGAGGAATCCTCTTAAACGGGCGTATCTCGATCAATAACGAGCGTCGATTAAATGAAACCTGGCTGCCCACGTTAAGCCACACTTACACGCCAATTAACATAATTGCGTACACCTTTGTAAATCCGCACTGTTGCCTTAAATCCGCGACGATTTATCGCAACGCATTCATCTCCGCCGGCCACCAAACTCAAAACCAATCACGAGATTCTTGTGAATCACGAGATTCTTGTGAATCACGAGATTCTCGTGCATCACGAGACCTTATCTGAGTGCCAGTTTTATATTTCCGTCACATCTGATAAGCGTCGTATGGATGGACAATCCCTCAAATCTTTCCCATTTTATGATATAGCAAGCAAAATCTTCACCCTTCAGCTCGCATAAGTGGTCTTACTAAATCAAACTGATTTAATTTGTTTGGTTTAAGATTCCGCCAATCTTATAATAGTTAGAGCCAATTTGTAATTGAATGAGAGATTGTTAGCACATAAATCCGTCGTCACTGACACGTAAAACAATGCGACGGTATGTGGGCGCGATTTATGGGCGTTTCGACCTTCGCGATCAGCACCGGCGGTGGTGCATGAAATCGAACGAAAAACGCGACGGAAAAAAGCACGTGCATCGAACAGAATCGGCGCTCGCGATTAGAGAATTGCCGGGTCTTATCGGCCGGCATTAATTCTTCTGGCCTGCCCGGGAAGCATTAGGAATAAAATTAAACCCGGCTATCGGCTTCGGGGCCCTTATCGCCGGCGAGTAATGGTAAAACTAGCAACCAACAGGCACTCTAAGATCTACGGCGCCAAAGTGTTATTGAACAACCATAAGAGTTAAGAAACACTTGATCCTTATCTGCTCAATTAATATAAGTGCGTATAAATATAAACGAGGTCAATACATGTGGTGATTATTTTATTAAATTACACTCGAACATGTGCGTGTGTTGGTTCGAAAAACCCAACATCAACACCGTGAAGGTAGATGACGAGTTTCAGCATTGAACTTGGAGGTGTAGAAAAAAAATATATCAACGTTTTTCATAAACAATGTCGTACTAAGAAATTTCTATCAACTCGATAAAGAACAAGTTAGTACACAAAACAAATAACTGGAAAATCTCATTAGATAACTGCCTCGTTAAGATTAAACACATACATATTTTTGTTCTTTTATCACGTATTTATGCAATCCCACTCGAGATTACTTAAATAGAATTTTATTTATTTATTTATATCGAATAATAATACTGCTTTCGTTATCAAAACACCATCGACAGTTTCTTTAAAAATCGTAATCATACCATGCGGACTTTTCTGTTCCTACGAGGAGGTATAGGCATGTGCATCCTCGTTCCCTATTTGTAAGTTGTATAAATCGCATCGCAAGCAAAAGATACAGAACGGTTTAGCACCTGCGAGCCAGGCAATAAGAAACCGCTAACATATTGGAAAGCGATGTAGATGGCAGCGAACACACGGAGCAGCGACACAACTCTAATTGTCCGGCCCGTTTAGCATACAATAGCCGGCCCGCCATATATCGGCATCGATTTTTTAATGTGGCCTGCAGCGGCGAGATTACCTATCGCCGTTACCATCTTGGTCCGGTCACTATTTACAAATAGCTATTGTAGGAGCCGATCCGCTCTTTGGTGGAATTTCTTCGCGACTTGTGCGCTCGATTAGACACCTGGACACCGGCACTATTAATAATTTTAGCCAAATTACTAAGATTATGTGGCTTCAAACTAACCCATTTAGACCTCGGTTCGAGTAGTACTTCCCAACACTTTTTATTTCACTAATGCGTTACATAAGTTGAGGTAGTTATGGATTAAATTCATTTTCGACCTCGGTTCGTGCATTAGAAAAACTCGTTCGTTGGCTCATAAAACTGAGTGGGTTCAAGCCGTTCTATTTAGACCTCGGTTCGAGTAGTATTTTTATTACACCAATGAGCTAGTTATGGATTAAATTCCTTTTCAACCTCGGTCCGTGCATTGCAAAAAACTCGATCATTGGCTCCTAAACTGAGTGCCTTCAACCCGTTCTATTTAGACCTCGGTTCGAGTAGTATTTTTATTTCACTAATGGGTTACATAAGTTGAGGGTAGTTATGGATTGAATTTCCTTTCGACCTCAGTCCGTGCATTGAAAAAGACTCGTTCGCTGGCGCTTAAAACTGAGTGGGTTCAAGCCGTCCAATTTAGACTTCGGTTCGAATAGTATTTTTAATTCACCAATGAGTTACTTAAGTTGAGGTAGTTATGGACTGAATTCCTTTTCGACCTCGGTCCGTACATCGAAAAAAACTCGTTCATTGGCTCTTAAAACTGAGCAGCTTCAAGCCGTTCTACATAGAGGTTGAATAGAATTTCTTTTCGACCTCGGTCCGTGTATTAACAACTACATACTGCTACTGTGGTCGTATGCTTTTAGGCGTAGATTAGTTACGTCCGATTATGCACCTGCACACCGGCACTATTGATAATTTCAGCCATATTAAATTAATTATTGACCAATTGACTAGCCTGTAACTTCATTATACAATAAAACCCAGAAAAATTGTACTATACTACTAGGAAGTCGTTCTTTGGAATCATCAACAAAACAAGTGGGTTCATTACTAAGATATTCGGATGTGGTTTTCAACAAATGTTGCAAATGGTGACCAATTCATCAGCCTGTCATTTAATTATAAGCTGAAAACCCAGAAAAAGTTATTAAAAAAAGCGTATACTCTGGGGTCATCCATCAACAATCAACAAAAGAAAAATAAGGCCATAAATAAATTTGGGGGAGAGGGAATGATAAAAAAATCCTACGCGTCCGTCTCTGTTCACTTCAGATCTTTTAATAATCTGATCGATCGTCCGCCGATGCCATTTAATTTGCAAACAATTTCACTTAATGAAGCCGCCTGTCGGCTTATAAACAACGATAATGCAGGTAGATAAACCTTCTAATCCAACAAATTATTTAATGCTGCGCGAGAAAAAAAAAACCGCGTGCATTAACAATGCGGAATAAATTTGTCGGAGACGGCTGAATAATGAAGCAGTAAAATCAGCTTTAATGCCCATAAGTTAGGAGGGCCCCAGCATGTGTAGTTAGCGGCCAGAGGCGATGGGAGGACCCGACCAGTAGCGCCTATTAACGCGGTGTGTCGCTACTACACTATTATTAACACTACCCGGCTATAACGTGGACGAGGAGGAGAAGAAGAAGAAGAAAAAGACGGCGGCAAGTTCGGATCTCAGAGATGCGCGCTCGAAATTGCCTGTATGGCAATTTTACCTGTCCGATTCGAGTCCGAAATTTTTTGGTATCATGGTATTAATGAATTATAACAAAAAAAAACGTGACAAGTGTATCTGTTTTTCCTCTGAAAACTAATTGCAATCAATACTCATCGGTTTGCACTTTTATTTTTAATACGATAATAAATCGTTATCGTTTATCGCATAAAACCTTAAATTATTGTACATGTACGATAAAAATCGCAATTCTGGCAACACTGCTAATGAGTAACGTAAGTTGAGGTAGTCATTCATCGAATTTCTTTTCGACTTCGGTCCGTGTATTGAGAAAACTTCGTTCTATGGAACGTAAAACTGCACGTCTTCGTCTCCAAGTTAATCTATTTAGACCTCGGTACGTGTAGTGCATACCTAATGAGCTGCACACATTGAAGTAGTTATGAATTGAATTTCTTTTCGACCTCGGTTCGTGTACTGAGAAAAACGCGTTCATTGGCTCTTAAAACGGTGTGGCTTGAAGCCGATCTATTTTAGACCTCGGTTCGAGTACGTAAGTTGAGGTAGTTACGAATTGAATTGATTTTAAACCTCGGTCCGTGTATTGAGTGCTACGTAATATTATTCGTATCTACCCTGCCCTAGCATTAGAGTCTCCAGTCGCACGCTTTTTTGTGTACCTACGCAGAATTCATTTCTTTTCCTAGTAAATAAAGACGTGTACTTGATTGTACAGTTAATTTTCTTAGGTTGGTTGTTGTGAATCAATTTGTAACTTGTAGGCACTGAGGGCCTGACTCAAAAATACTTAGCAGAAAATAAATATTGATAAAAAAATGGACCGACTTTATCAACAAAGGATAATAACAACACCGACAAATACGGTAGGATCAATTCTTTTCATAAAATTCTTATCACATACACTGTTAAACACAAGAAAGGAATAAAGTTACATTTCGCAGAAACGCAGAGGAGAAAAAGCAGAAAAAGAAGATGTTTTAATGAAAAAGTATGACTTTGCACAATTTGTATCACGTAATCAAGTAACTCCTGTAATGGCGGCCGGCCTTTCCTAGAAACGCGAGCCGATTTTAACACGTTTCTTTGTTTTACGAATTCTATTCCTGTCTTATCTGGTAAGCATCGAACATTAGCAATACGAGCGTTCGAAGCTATTTCCTTTATTTTCAATCGATCAAGAGGCGAGATAAATCCGACACGACACAGAATAGACGTGTAGTAGTAAGGTGCTGCGCGGTTAATAAATAATTCATAAATTTCAGTAACACTCTGGAATCGTACTGTGGGATGCCCCCGGAGAGTATTCCGACCGAAAACGGGAACGTCAAAGAAGACGAATCGTCGGCGGATATCTCGAAATCGCAGATGTTATTTTGGGCACATCAGAAGTCACTGCTAGATTTATGAAGTTGCTGTGACGGAGATAAGACGGTTTTAACGCGGAGCCAAGGTGCAACGGACGACTTAACGAGTCCGGAGCTACGATTGCAGATTGATAACGGCTACGGCAGGTGTGGACAGCCTTGTTAGCTCACCTCGGAGATGCGCAATCACGTTGACACCGCTTGACATTACGGATAATTATAATTATGTTAATTGGCCTTGGACGTTTTCGGAAATCTGATAGCGAACGAGGCCTTCCATACACGTGAATCACGGCATCTAATTATACTACGAAAAAAAATTGCTTTCTTTTTCTATTTCAGATTAATCAATTATTATTTCAATTACAACAAGAAAACTTGTTTGTAATTATTAAGGAACGACAATGATGTAGAATAATAATTTACTAATTCGTAAATGGAAACTCATTATTAGTGTCGCGTTTATATTGCGAAAGAGACGCTGGCATGTTACAAAAGCAATTGTTTTGAAGAATTTACCAAAGTTTGCGAGCCATAGAGATGTGAAGTGCAAAGTACTGAATAAAAAAACATGCAATTAAAAATAACACATTTTCGACCTCGGTCCGGGTACGAAAAAAATTCGCTTATTGGCTATTAAAGCTGTGTGGCTTTCGCCTGATGTGTTCAAACCTCGGTCCGTGTATCGAGAAAATCTCGTCCATTGGTTCTTAAAACTGTGTAGTCTATTTAGACCTCGGTTCGAGTAGTGCGCATCAATACTCTAATGAGCTGAGATAGTTCTTTTCGACCTCGGTCCGTGTTTTCTTAGTCCCAGTTATATCATAGAAATTTTCCTGCTTACTACGTCACTATTATAGTTCGAATATCAACGCTATAGGTCGTGATGCTTAGCTACAGTCGCCCACCCACCCATTTCTACAGGCAGAATTGCGAAATATTTAACTAGGCGACTGTATTGTCACATACAGGCGCACGGCTGTACATATGTTGTACTTATATTCTATATCATCGACTGCGTTCCTTCACCCTTGGGTGCGTAGCTTTTACAGCCGGAACGTCTCAATCTCACTCTCACATTCACATTCACATCCACATCCACATCCACATTCAGCCAAAGCAACAGGTTGTGTAGGCTCATCATTTAAAAGTGACAATCAATTAGTTGCAACTGACCTTCGCGCCATCCTTTCATCCGGTAGCAGCAGCCTCTGGGAGAGTGAACGATAAGCAGCATGGATGCAACACAACACAAGGTGGCCTAATTAAAGTAGATGCGGTGGGTTGCGATAGTTCCAGACTATCTGCGCGATAGCCGGCCGACTGTTGCATTGGACGACTGACAGCTCCCAGACTACTCGTTACGAACCCGGCCTTATCGAGATGCCAACGTGGTTAGGTGACTGCCAATCAGGCGAACGGGTATTGAACGCAGGTTTATGAATAATTGATACCTTGATTAAAAACATACGATTGATACATGGATGCTCATTCATATACAATTGTGATGGCTTGGCCGATGGGATCTGTGTTCTTATCGAGCTTATTTATCACCTCGGGTCACATTCTTACGTACACCCAGCTACACCAGTAAGTGCAAAACAAGTCAAAAGAAATAATCACTTATCATTAAGGGGGGTCGGGGTCGTAACAATATATTTTACTGAACACATTTGTTTGACTTCTTATTCGGTATCCAGAATTTCAGTAAGCAAAATGAAATTTCTGAAAGAAATGACGTCATATAAGGTGAAACAATTCAGTACTGCAGTTAGTAATGCAATGTACAAAGGAACATCGTTGTCGATAGTTAAAGTCTCCGCGAGTTGAACTGATCCTAGGGGTATTAACTGACGTTTGCAGTTCACTTTTGATGTGTCGAAAACCCAAAAGATTTTTTTATTTAATTAATTTCGAAAGACGACGCAAACAATTGAACATCGAAGTCGATATTCGTCAAACATTTCTTAATTTCAAACGCCGCCGAAGCAAAATGGAGAGTTCACATCAACTGTTCAACAGGGCATCAAATAATTGCGATATGCTGTTCATTTTCGATTCGTCAATAATTTGCAAAACAGTTAATTGGTAAAGGTTCACAGTTCACGTCAACGTCAACTGTTCAATGAGGCATCAATTAATTGAGCGTTACTGTTCATTGTCAAACATCAAACATCGGAATTAGTTAAAATCGACAATGTCCAGTGTTCATCGAAGTATTAATTAACTGACAGTCGCTGTTCATTTTCGATTTGTCAAGAATTTGAAAAACAAACATCGAAATTAGTTAAATTCGATAGTTCACACCAAGTCAAAAGTTCACCGAAGCTTTACCTAGCTAACAGGTGCTGTTCATTCTAGATTTCTGAAGAACTTAGATTTCTGAAAGTTTACCTCTATGAGTCATCAAATAATTGAGACTTGCTGTTCATTTTCGCTTTGTCGTGCAAGAAAAACCAAACAAATTCAACATTGGAATTAGTTACAATCAACAGTTCACATTAATGTCGATCGATCATCGAAGTTCATCAAACTGACAGTGACTGTCATTTTCGATTTATCAAGAACTTGGTTTCTGGTTTGAATTAATTTCAAACCCTGAGGCAAAACAATTGAATATTGGAACTAGTTAAAAGTCGAGTGTTCATCGAAACATTAATTAACCGACAGTCGCTGTTGATTTTCAATTTGTCAAAAACTTGAAAGGAATCCTGATTTTCATGAATTTTCATGAAATGCCGAGGCAAAAACAATTGAACATGAGATGTTGACGTCAATGACGACTGTTCAATGAGGAAGAATTGCGAGAGGCATCAGACAATTGAGAGTTACTGTTCATTTTCGGTTTCTCAAGAACTAGCAAAATATTTAAACATCGGAATTAGTTAAAATCGATTGTTCAACGCCAAATCAAATGTTTATCAAAGCTTTACCTAGCGAACAGATGCTGTTCATTCTAGATTTTTGAAGAATTTAGATTTCTGAAGGTTTACCGCTCGTTCAATGAGTCATCAAATAATTGAGACTTGCTGTTCATTTTCGCCTTGTCGTGCAATTCAACATCGGAATTAGTTACAAACCAAATCAATGTCGACTGTTCATTGAAGTATTAATTAACTGACAGTCGCTGTTCATTTTCAATTTGTCAAGAAATTGAAGGGTTTCTAGGTTTTAATTAAGGTAAAACAATTGAACATCGGATTTAGTTAAAATCGGATGTTGACGTCAATGACGAAGCAAGAATTGCGAGGGGCATCAAACAATTGAAAGTTCCAATTCATTTTCGGTTTGTCAAGAACTTGCAAAACAATAAAACATCGGAATTGATTAAAATCGACAGTTCACATTAATATCGAGTGTTCATAGAGATATTACCGAATTGACAGTCGTTGTTGACTGTTCATTTTTGATTCAAGGACTTAAAGCATTTCTGATTTCAATTAATTTCAATCGTCAAGATGCAAAATAATTGCAATCGGAATTAATTAAGCTAGAGAGTTCACGTCAACGTCAACTGTTCAATAATTGTGATATGCTGTTCAATTTTGATTCGTCGAAACAATTAATTGGTAAGATCCACAGTTCACGTCAAGATCAACTGTTCAATTAGGCAACAAATAATTGAGTGTTCATTGTCAAACCTCGGAATTAGTTAAAATTGACAATGTCCAATGTCCATTAATCGAAAGTTGCTGTTCATTTTCGATTTATCAAGAACTTAAAGGGTTTCTGGGTTTAATTAATTTCAAATGCTGAGGCAAAACAGTTGAACATCGGAATTAGTTAAAGTCGAATGTTGACGTCAATGACGACTGTTCAACGAGGAAGAATTACGAGAGGCATCAAAGAATTGAGAGTTACTGTTCATTTTCGATTTGTCAAGAACTAGCAAAGCAATAAAACATCAGAATTAGTTAAAATCGATAGTTCAGATCAAATCAAACGTTCATCTTAGCTAACAGACGCTGTTCATTTTTGATTTTTCAATAACTTAGATTTCTGAAAGTTTACGTCATTGATGACCGTTCGTTCAATGAGGCATCAAATAATTGAGATTTGCTGTTCATTTTCGCTTTGATTTGCGAGAAGAACCAAAACTATTCAACATCGGAATTAGTTACAGTCGACTGTTCGTCGAAGTATTAATTAACTGACAGTCGCTGTTCATTTTCGATTTGTCAAGAACTTAAAGGGGTTATGATTTGAATCAATTCCAAATGCTGAGGCAAAACAATCGTTCGATGTTCATCGGAATTAGTTAAACGTCGAGTGTTCATCGAATTAATTGATTCAACGTCGACTGTTCAACGGGGCATCAAATAATTACGAAACGCTGTTCACCTTCGATTCGTCAAGAACTTGTAAAACAATTAATTGATTAACATCCTCAGTTCACGTCAATGTCAACTGTTCAATGGGACATCAAATAATTGAGTGTTACTGTTCATTGCCAAACATCGGAATCGATTATGTCCAGTGTTCATTGAAGTATTAATTAACTGAGAGTCAAGATTTGTCAAGAACTTAGGGGGTTTATGATTTTAATCAATTCCAGATGCTGAGGTAAAACAATCGAACATCGGAATTAGTTAAACGTCGAGTGTTCATCGAAACATTAATTAACCGACAGGCGCTGTTCATTTTCGATTTGTCACGAACTTAAAAGGAATTCTGATTTTCATGAATTTTCATGAAATGCCGAGGCGAAACAATTGAACATCAGCGTTAGTTAAAATCGGATGTTGACGTCAATGACGACTGTTCAGTGAGGAAGAATCGTGAGAGGCGTCAAACAATTGAGAGTTCCTGTTCAGTTTCGGTTTGTCAAGAACTTGCAAAGCAATTAAATATCGGAATGAGTCAAAATCGATAGTTCAGACCAAGTCAAATGTTACAGTCGATGGTTCACATCAATGTCGACAGTTCATCGAAGATTTAATTAATTGAGAGTCGCTGTTCATTTTCGATTTGTCAAGAACTTAAAGGGTTTCTGATTTTAATCAATTCCAGATGCTGAGGTAAAACAATCGAACATCGGAATTAGTTAAACGACGAGTGTTCATCGAAACATTAATTAACCGACAGGCGCTGTTCATTTTCGATTTGTCGAGAACTTAAAAGGTTTTCTGATTTTCATGGATTTTCATGAAATGCTGAGGCGAAATAATTGAACAACGGAGTTAATCAAATGTTACAGTCGACAGTTCACATCAATCTCGACCGTTCATCGAAGTATTAATTAACCGACAGGCGCTGTTCATTTTCGATTTGTCAAGAACTTAAAAGAATTTCTGATTTTCATTGATCTTTATGAGGCGAAACAATTGAACAACGGAGTTAGTTAAAATTGGATGTTGACGTCAATGACGACTGTTCAATGAGGGAGAATTGTGAGAGGCGTCAAATAATTGAGAGTTCCTGTTCAGTTTCGGTTTGTCAAGAACTTGCAAAACAATTAAACATCGGAATGAGTCAAAATCGATAGTTCAGACCAAGTCAAATGTTACAGTCGATGGTTCACATCAATGTCGACAGTTCATCGAAGTTTTAATTAATTGAGAGTCGCTGTTCATTTTTGATTTGTCAAGAACTTAAAAGGAATTCTGATTTTCATGAATTTTCATGAAATGCCGAGGCGAAACAATTGAACATCAGCGTTAGTTAAAATCGGATGTTGACGTCAATGACGACTATTCAGTGAGGGAGAATCGTGAGAGGCGTCAAATAATTGAGAGTTCCTGTTCAGTTTCGGTTTGTCAAGAATTTGCAAAACAATTAAACATCGGAATGAGTCAAAATCGATAGTTCAGACCAAGTCAAATGTTACAGTCGACGGTTCACATCAATGTCGACAGTTCATCGAAGTTTTAATTAATTGAGAGTCGCTGTTCATTTTCGATTTGTCAAGAACTTAAAAGGAATTCTGATTTTCATGGATTTCACGAAATGCTGAGGCGAAATAATTGAACAACGGAGTTAATCAAATGTTACAGTCGACAGTTCACATCAATCTCGATCGTTCATCGAAGTATTAATTAACCGACAGGCGCTGTTCAATTTCGATTTGTCAAGAACTTAAAAGAATTTCTGATTTTCATTGATCTTCATGAAATGCTGAGGCGAAACAATTGAACAACTGAGTTAGTTAAAATCGGATGTTGACGTCAGTGACGACTGTTCAATGAGGAAGAATTGTGAGAGGCGTCAAATAATTGAGAGTTCCTGTTCATTTTCGGAATTGATTAAAATCGATAGTTCAAATTAAATTCGACGAAGCATTATCTAAGTGACGATCATTACTTCGATGGGAAACTATTCGACAGTTCAGAACTAGTTTGAATCAGAGGTTCTAGCAATAAGCAAATGTTTCAAACGAATTAACTCAAATGAGTCTTATAAATACAAGCATAGCGAGGAGGCCGGAGATTTTGAGCGCAGAAATAGAGTACGTAAAAGGAAAGAAGGAAAGCTTACAGACGTCTATAAATTGAATGCGACAGTGTAATAATACATCAAACGGTTCACTTCGGCCTTTACTTTACAAGCGAATAAAACGAAAAACAATAGAATTTCCATGTGCCAATTCATCAAGAGTGAATTATAGGGTTGTAGTGTGCCACGTGTAAATGAAATACGCACGGACAGAGCCTCGTGTACGATAAAATTTATATCCCCGTTACAAACTTGTAAACATAGTAAACAGTATATCATCGCGGATTTATTATACCTTTTGTTCGCCGTGCGTAAAATTATTTATCATTATCGGCGGGGCAAAAATCCGGTACGGTTCTGTTGCCGGCCGACCGGCCGTCCGGCCCGAGGCCCCGGGCAAGACTCCCACAACGCTGTCCGATAACGAACCAATTTTTTAGCGTTGCCCGTGGAATGTTAAGCACACGTGATTTATAGTTGTTTATATTCCCCGGAGCCGGTTAGTTTACGTAATGATTTCGATGCATTGATTGGCCCCGCTGCCCTAACTATAATGATAACTTTTGCGGATCTGATAGGACGCCGATGCCTACATTCGACATGAGTTATATTTGCATTGTTGCAAAAAGTAACGAGGCGCAACACGTAGGTACAGCAACGTACGCGCACAGCCAAGAGCCAAGAGTACGTATCTCCACGATCTCGTTGACGTTCAAATTAGGTATCCGTGGCCGAGTCATGACTCTCTCGCTCCCTCTTCCTCCCCGACTAGATTGTGGATCAATCGAGATTTAATTTAATGTGGTCTTTGTTCGTACGGTTTCGACAAGATTGTATTCCCCCGTTAATCAAAAAGTGCTTCTCTTGAACCGTAACCACATACAATCTGAGAAATCTTATTCTCATTACTTGTAACTTAATCACGCCTTTTGGTTAATTATTTGATTGGAATGAGAGGTTCAGTATGTGAGGAATTGTCATTTTGCAAATCATGGTCTTAGTAATAAGAATACACCAGATCGTCAAACAGGTGCCGGCCGAGGTGACTCATCAAAGAAGCCGGCGTTATACAAGCATAAACAAACACGACTGAGAACGGACGAATCTAGGAAAACCGCGATGACTCATAGGGCAAGAGTGTACCGTACAGTTATTAATCGAGAGTTAAAATCGATAGTCCATTGAGCGATTTATTAATTATGGTCGCTGTTCATCTTTTACTTCTAGAGAACTCAAAAGCTTTCTGATTTTAATTAATATCATATGCTGAGGCAAAGCAACTGAGGGTCAGGAATTGATTAAAAGCGACAGTTCACATCAACGGACACGGTACTTCATCTTTGCTTTAAAAAAATTAATAAAACAAAAGCAGTTTGTTTTTTGGTAGCCACTACAACTACCAGTAGTAAAGTAAATTGCACAGTCGCAAATAATTGGAAAATACGAAACGAAAACACATTGCTGTGGCAATTGTTTTAAAGTATATCTTATTTCAGGAACTGACTTCACCGTATTAATCACGTTACACTTCAGGTAGGCGCGAAATCATTTGCATAATGATTTCACGAACCTGCAATCTGAAATATCTACACAACAGCGCAACGCTCGAGTTATTATTTACGTAACTATCTCGTTCCTTCTTTTTGGAATAATGTTTAATTGTCCTTTGCTCTTGCAGAGCACGTATCCTTGAGCTTTCATTCAAAAAAATGTTTTATTAAGGTTAGGCGTACACGAGCGATATTTATCAACACTATTTGTTATTATTCTTTATTTTATTCTCATTCTAGTTCTAACAAGTAGTTTAGAGTTAAGAAGTAAAAGTATTAGAACTTGCGTGAGTTTACTGTGTACGGGATGATGCGTGCTTGATTTTCTTTAATTTTGTTTACTCTCGCTTTATATATGTATACAGGGTGACTGACCATTATGCCGTGAAAGAAAAACCGCAGTAAAAGCGAATTCCGAGAGTTTTGGAAAAATGTAAAGCAACTCTATTTACGTTAGTTTTCGAGAAATAATTGCTCCTGAAGTGGCGATACGGCCCTGCTTAAGAAATAGGGGCGGACGAACTAAATAAATCCAGTCATAAAAATATTTTATAGATTTATGAGTTTTAAGGCGAGAACTTGACCTTTAAAGAACTAAAATACGAGCTCCGAAACGATTGACAAATGCATGCAAATAAATTATTCCGCACAAACGACAACAACGATCCACTTTGAACACAGGCGGACAAATAAATCACTACAACACTAAAACAATTCAAGTCTACGTTCAGGAATTCCTAGTATTTTTTTTAATTTTAATTTAAATTGAATTGTAAACAAAGTTTATTCCCACAAGCAACGTGTCCATCATAAACATTTGACAACCGGAATTTAAAAGATTATAATCAGTAAACACATTCGTATCCGTTTCGATCGCTAATTATTATAATTTCGTTTTGTGTGCGCCGTTCAACGAGAAACAAAGTCTCTTATTATAAAAGACGAATTATGTTTGACTTTGAATAATTTGTTCGAGATTAAATAACATCAGTGATTTTTATTAAGTCATAGTTTATCGTACGAGTATCGCATTGCTATTTCGTCAGTCTGCTATTGCGTTCTGAGTAAATATCATAAAACGTTTATGACAGACGTATTAATTACACAGAATTTTTTATGCATTTTCTCGTAATCTGTGACATTCATTCGCGTACGCGTTTTTTTCTTGTTCTCGTGGAAGTGATCGAAAATTGTAGGTACGCACAGCACTAACGACGTTTAAAACTCGTGCATTCTACGGTTGTAACTAATAAAGTTTTGTCATTTTACGTCTCCGTACGATAACGATGTGAAAGCTTTTACAATCAGTTGCCCGATTGCTATATTGTGCAAACACTAATTACGCCAATAAATGGGTCGGACGTTACGGGCCTGTGCATTGGTCCCACGAACACCATTTTTTTTTAGTGAGGGTAGACGAAGCAGATGGTATATTCCAGTAAATATTCCGTCTAGAGATGACGATGTCACTGCTTTAATCAGAAACAATTCGCACAATTTTCAACGAAACAATATGATAAGATGGGTTACGGCGTGTGTGGATGGCCTATAATGGTTTCCACCTTCTTTGACAAGACAGAAGTCGCTTTACTCTGAGGCGTACCAAGCCAAATGCACAAGCGTAGCACGTACACACACCCAGGTAGAAAGTATACGAGACCACGCGAGATGCACGAGCTGATCATGCGCACGTCACTACGCCCGTCAAGTTAGAAGCGAGGATCCAGCGTGCTTTCCTGGAACATCGAGTAATTAAAGTGGCCAGAACAACCCTCACAGCCAGAGAGCACTTCAACCCTGCTGCCGAATAGGCCAGTAAGAAGCCTAGTGTAAATAAATGCCTTTCGAGACCGACATGTCTTGGTAAATACAAAAAGGAAAGGTGCACTTATCAGGCGCACCTACCACAACTTAATTGTTTGTCAATTCGTTACTCTTAAGTCCTAATTTTACACATAATTCCAGTTATTTTAGAAATTAGTAATAATTACATCGCGTAATCCAGTTATTTTAGAAATTAGTAATAATTACATCGCGTAATTCCAGTTATTTTAGAAATTAGTAAAAATTACGTCTCGCTAAAGAAACACAACTCGAACGAAGTTGACACGTGTGCGAAGATTTCATGGTGTGTAGTTAAGCAGTCAATAAAATCATAAAACTTTATATTTCAATTTTCTGCTGCATTTATATCGTGACGTGCCTTGGCACGGCTTTAATTAAATTTTTTATTAATTATAAACTGCTCCGCAGCACATTTTTCCTATAATCTACAACGTTCGTTTTCTTACTCTGTTTTTGATTGAGCAATTGTCAGTTACCCTGTATAAGAAAATCTGCTGCAGCTTTTAACTTTGCTGTTACATACTGTGAGTTGTAAGTTTTTGTAATTAGAAATGAGTAACTAAAATTTTGCACAGAGGCTGCGCATTCTACTGGCGCGTCCCTGGTTCGCAATATATAAGTGTAGGCCGTATTCCTATTGTGAGAATCGCTGATGTGCGCCTAGCCTGAATGAAATAAGCTCATCGGGGCGGTGTTATCGAGCGCGGTAGGCTGCGGGAGCAGAGCAGTAGTTCCCCAATAGCAATAGCAAGAGATATTAATCGCTTGTCGGCGTTTTATCGGCGCTTGGAAAAAATTCTTTCCAAACGTGTGCTGTGGCCCGGCTGCGATAACGCATTACTCATTAAATATTTCGTATAATTAATGACCAAGCGCGCCTGACCGCCTAATGACGTACGAATTCCGCAGATACGGAGCGAACATGGACGCACAGTGAGACGAAAGATAGGAAAAAGTGATCCAGCTGTATTTTTTTTTTAATTTAAAATTTTTTTAAGCATAGAACCCGCTCCCATTTCAAACTTAATTCTTCAGATCGATTTTTTTTTCGTAAAATACAAAATCTTTGTCCTTTTCAGAATTTTTAGAGTGAGAAGGGCAGTATCATCATTCGATTGATCTCCCCCCCAAGAGGTCGATTAGACAATTCCTGATTTAAACCATGATTTTTCAATTTTTTTTTGAATCGTGGGCGGAATCGATGGGGGGTGGGGGGAAGGCAGGGTAATTTGTTGTTAATGACGTCGCCGCCGGAGCAATTCGTGCGAAAAATGCACGATATAAAATGTAATACCATTCGGGGGTATCGGTTCTAATCAAAAATTGCACATGACTGCATTCCGTCGGCTATCGAGATCGTGCTGGGACGTCACCTGTTTTTATCTGAATTTCGGGAATTATATTCCCATCATTTATTTTCAAATTTACATAGACTCACCGAGAGGGCGAAAGTACACCTAATGCGTAAGCGTGCTATATACGAAAGTGTTAATGCAGGACGATAATCAATTTGCCAGGAAATTATCAGATGTCGGCGAACAATTAAAAGCAATTTGGGTAGTATTTAATATATTTTATAATAAATAGCTTTAACAGTGCGTATTCACAATGCTTGCTAATGCGAGCACTTCTTCGCAGTGCTCGGTTGTGACTCGCTAATGTTTGCATCACTTCGAACTCGAACACTTGCTATAGTATCACTATGTTGAATGTTTGAACTTATGGTTATCATCCCCTCAAATAATATTCGGCGAGTGTGCTTTTGTATCCTACTCGCGTGCGCGATGGTCACTACGATCGGCAAAAATAAGTTGTTTTGTTACTTCATGACATTTTTTTAAAATTTTCTGTGTTGTACGTGGTCTCGCGGTAAAGTGGTTAAAACACCCTGTATTTGGATTGAAGATGCGTCAGCATTTGCGCAAGGTTGTCAACTCCGAATTTAGACTTTTCTGATCAAAGTCAGGGTACCGCAGGGTTTTGTTTTGGACCTGACTTTTCCTTAATGATCTATTCAGTGACTCCCAACCTGTCTGCAACTCACTGCATTTAATTTTCCTGCTGAGAGTTAGGGTACCGCAGGGTTTAGTGTTTGAACCAATTTGTTTTTCTTTCTAAATGATCTCAAAACTGGCATTTGATTTTCTTTTGTTTATTGAAAATGCGCTTTTTCTGAGTGAACTTTGGAATTTCATTCTTGGATTGATTTTATTTTTTTATTTCAAGCGTGATTTCATTTGTCCTTTAAAGACACGTCAATTTTATGTCAGGTCGTGAATTCAGGCTTCGAAAATGTTTTAAAACGCAAGTAGGATACCGCAGGGTTCCGTTCTTGGTCCAATTTTTTTTCTCTCCGTGAATGCTGAGTCTCTTCTCGATTTTGAGTAAATTTTTTAATTGAAACCTGTTCTGTTTTCACTTTGTCCCACGTTGGGCGCCAAAGATTTACGGAATCGCTCCCTTTTTCTCGACTGTTTTCAACTCAATTTCATTCCTTTTCCGCAGGGTTCTGTTCTTAGCCCAATTTTATTGTTTCTCTTTATCAAATGATGTTGCCAGCGTCGTCTCTGTAATGAGTTCATTTGTTTACTTCAAGCTAGTTCGGTTCATACTTTGCTACACGTTGGGCGCCAAAAATTTACGGATCACTCCTTATTTCTCGACTGTTTTCGACCGAATATCATTCTCTTTCCGCAGGGTTCTGTTCTTAGCCTAATTTTATTGTTTCTCTTTAAGAAATGATGTTCCAAGCCTCGCCTCGGTAATGATTTCACTTTTTTAAATCAAGCTGGTTCGTTGGGCGCCAAAAATTTACGGAATCACCCCCTATTTCTCAACTGTTTTCGACTCTGTTTCATTTTTTTCCGTAGGGTTTTGCTCTTGGTTCAATTTCATTGTTTCTCTTTATGAAATGATGTTCCGAGCCTCGCCTCGGTTATGGTTTTCACTTTTTCTCGACTGTTTTCGACTCAATTTCATTCCTTTTCCGCAGGGTTCTGTTCTTAGCCCAATTTTATTGTTTCTCTTTATGAAATGATCTTCCCAGTCTCGTCTCTGTAATGATTTCATTTGTTTACTTTAAGCTAGTTCGGTTCTTACTTTGCCCCAAGTTGGGCGTCAAAAATTTGCGGAATCGCCGCCTATTTCTCGACTGTTTTCGACTCAATTTCATTCTTTTTCCGCAGCATTCTGTTCTTGGCCCAATTTTATTGTCTTTCGTTATGAAATGATGTTCCGAGTCTCTTTAACTTTTTTTACTTCAAGTTAGTTTGGTTTTTACCTTGCACCACGATAGGCGCCCTTTTTCCCATCGTATTTTTTATTGCTTCTTTCTGGGCTGCCCCCGTGCGTCCAGTGTTGCAATTACCACAAAAAAAAATACAAAAACCATATACAGGTGTCTCTAATGATGGTTTTAGACTCATGAATCTTAATAAACATTAATTTCCCTAAGTTACAGTCCCAAATTGCGTACGGAATAGGTTGGCAACATTTCGGTCAACTTATTTTACTAATAGCGTTCTAGACAACATCCTGTCGTTTACCATTAACGTGTTTGTGTGACATTGTAACCACTTTATGCAACTGTAACTACCCTAAGCGCACTTAAATCTCTACTGCAAGATCAAGATATATTGGGAACACCGTCGTGGCCTCCTACTTCGGACCAACTGTTCACCCTGGCGCCGAGTTTAAGATCTAACTACCCACACATTGTTGCTTGTTACCCATCGAGTTAAAGTTAGAGTTTTGTGCTGGCACCATTTTTACCCCTTTTCATTAACGACGTAAGTTTACTTTGCTTATTTTTGTATCGGGCGGACAAATTTGAGTTTTTAATCAGAGTTTATACTTGCTTCTCACTGAGATGAATCTGGTAAGAGAAAACGTCACCGCCAGTTAAGAAGCAAGCCCAAATTTCGCCAACTTACGTTACCTTTTTCGATCGGTCAAGTTCACAGTAGGCCAGATTGAATCTCTTCCAATCAGAAAAACCCCAACTAATCGAAATGGATCGACTTCTGAAATCGCGGCGCAAATACTCGCGCGGTGCATTATTAATGAACAGGCCTCGGTTCCTACGTACATCGACGTTCGCTTGTGCAAACACATCAACTCATCATTTGCTGCGCTACACAATACAATAACGACAACGTCGGTCGCTTATCGGCCAATCGCTTGATGTCTGCGGACTGTTTTATCTCCACGTACAAGAACAGGACCGTTATTCATAAAATATTTAAACCGCGAGTGAAATTATTCAGATCTGCTGCTGTTCTCTCGCCCGAATACGTATTAAACTAGGCTAATAGAGAGATTGTTCTGTTCCGACAATTTAAACACATTACTCACGATTTTATTGAAGGAACCGCTGCGATATACATACCTGAAACAAAAAGAAACTTTGTAAGTTATACATTATTGATATTTATTGCAGTATTGCTAGTAGAAAGTAGCGTTGAGGGAGAGAAATGCGCCATTTTTCCTGGCCTGTCCTCAAAATTAAGAAAAGTATACGTTAAGGGTAAGTGTTCCCCTAGGGAGTACTTCATCACTTTTACTCCGTAGGGAATATATAACAATACTTCCATCACGATTTTCGAGTCCATTCATAAAAAAATTAACAATTAATCTTGATGGTTTAACTTGGAAGGATTACGCGGCCGTCGTCCACGATTGTATTGGCTTGCGATTGGAACCACGTCACGTTGGTGTCATCTAGTGCCGACATTTCATTCTCCAGCTGCTCCTGCTGGTGATTGTGCTGCTGCTTTTCGTTAGTCAACGATACTGAGTAAGTATGTCCGTTGTCGTGTCACGTTGACGTCTTCTAGTGCCGACATTTCATTCTCCAGTTGCTCCTGCTGGTGATGCTGCTGCTACTTCTCGTTAGTCATTGAGACTGAGTAGGTATGTCCGTTGTCGTGGGTGGGGGCAGTAGATCAGACCGGTGAGCAGAGTGAGACTGAATAGGTATGTCCGTTGTCGTGGGTGGGGGCAGTAGATCAGACCGGTGAGCAGGGTGAGACTGAATAGGTATGTCCGTTGTCGTGGGTGGGGGCAATATATCAGGCCGGTGGGCAGGGCTTGGTCTGAAGGGGCGTGATGGATCGTTAAAAACATGTTTGTCGTCCCAACAGACCAATCCCCGCTCACCGTTCCACTCCACTGCCTCCACCGACCACTATAAAAACCACGACAACGGACAGACCTACTCAATCTCAATGACTAACTCAATGAAGGAGCTTCAGCAAGAGCAGCCTTGAGGAAGTACTTCTGCAACTTTGAACGAAACGTCGGTAGTAGAGGACGTGATACGGTTCCAACCGGAAGCCAATTCAGTCAATTATCCTTGATGTTAATAAATAAACTTACGAGGCGCAATCAAACCTGCACAAACGTTCTTTCAAAGAAACACAAGACGGGGCGGAAAACCCGCGCGAACATCGATAACAAATGAAGACGTTAATGCGAATTTAAAACCCAACCACTTGGAGCGAAATCGCGTCCGGATATTAGTATAAATTTCACCCCGTTTATATTCGTATGCAAACTAAGCTAACTAGTACTCGAGCGGCGATAGAGTTTTATCAGTCGAAAAACTTTAATCCGCCCCTTATCTGGCACATATACGTGGGGGCGACGGGTAGTTACGGATGCATGTGGGGCCCCAGCAACAGAGGGTATGCAGCAAGCACGCGGAGGGTCTCTACAGCGCCCGATAGCGCGAAAGATACGACCTGGAAGTAGGAAACGAGACACACAGATAAGAAAGTAATATGGCGGCTGCTGCAAAGAGATAACGACCGATATGACCTGCACATTGCACCGCTACGTGCGGAAAACTCTCCGGCGCTGGTCTTCTTCTTCTTATTATTATTACGGATACGACGCTCGTGCTTTGTTTTAAATATTCAACTCCCGTGCATCTTCTGCAGTAGGTACGATTTGCGGCGATCTACGACGCGGATTAAGTTGTGGAAACTGGGTCAAGTGCACGGAATTTAAATCAACTCGGAAACTTATTCGCCTCAAACAGAGATGAGGCAATCAAGTCCATTTGCTTCCGCAATTATTTTAACATTCGCGTACGTCTTAATCTGTCAGTAGTCTCAAGGTCATAATTATAGTAAGAAGTTGTGTCAAGGCCGGATGGGGTTGCGAAGAAGCGATCAATTGGGGGCCCAAGAGATAGAAATTCAAATTTAATAAAACCATTGAGTTACAGACAAAATTGTTATTATTCTTAATTAATGTCTCCCCCTCCCCTCGTGATTGTACTATTGAATTTTTTTAAAAGTTCAAACGTGTGGCTTACGATGTTTTTCCTGAGCTTTTCAAAGCTGTTTGTTAAAAAACAATTGAACGACGTGTGCTTCAATTGCAGACAAAATTCGCAATATGCGGTCTTTTTAAATATACGTCTCTCCCTCCCCTCATGGCCGTAATCGTGAATTTTTTAAATAGTTTAAAAATATGCCTTACAGTACTTTTCGTGAGCTTTTAAACGCCGCTCACCAAAAAACAATTGAACGACGCGTGTTTGAATTGCAGGCAAAATTCGCAATATGCGGTCTTCTTAAGTATACGTCTCTCCCTCCCTTCACGACCGTAATTGTGAATTTTTTAAAAAGTTCAAAAATATGCTTTACAGACCTTTTCGTGAGCTTTTAAACGCCGTTCACCAAAAAACAATTGAACGACGCGTGCTTGAGCTGCAGACAAAATTCGCAATATGCAGTCTTCTTAAGTATACGTCTCTCCCTCCTCTTACGACCGTAATCGTGAATTTTTAAAAAAGTTCAAAAACATGCCTTACTGTGCTTTTCGTGAGCTTTTAAACGTCGCTCACCAAAAAACAATTGAACGTCGCGTGTTTGAACTGCAGACAAAATTCGCAATATGCGGTCCTCTTAAGTATACGTCTCTCCCTCCCTTCACGACCGTAATCGTGAATTTTTTAAAAAGTTCAAAAATATGCTTTATAGACCTTTTCGTGAGCTTTTAAACGCCGCTCACCAAAAAACAATTGAACGTCGCGTGCTTGAGCTGCAAACAAAATTCGCGATATGCAGTCTTCTTAAATATATGTCTCTCCCACCCCTCACGAGCGTAATCGCGAATTTTTAAAAAAGTTAAAAAATATGTCTTACAGTGCTTTTCGTGAGCCTTTAAACGCCGCTCACAAAAAAACAATTGAACCACGCGTGCTTGAGCTGCAGCCAAAATTCGCAATATGCGGTCTTCTTAAGTATACGTCTCTACCACCCCTCACGAGCGTAATCGCGAATTTTTAAAAAAGTTCAAAAATATGTCTTACAGTGCTTCTCGTGCGCTTTTAAACGCCGCTTACCAAAAAACAATCGACGAACGGGTTCTTGAGCTACACTTCGAATTTGCACTTCTTTTAAGTGAACTTTTCTCCCTCTCCTTACGACTGTAAATTTTAATCTATAGGAAAGTTCAAATACGTGTATTGTAGTGCTTTTGAGGAGCTTTTGAAAGCCGTTTACCAACAAAAAAAAACACAATCGACGAACGCTTTCTTGAGCTACACATCGAATTTGCGTCGTTCATAATTGAACGTCTCTCCCTCCACTCACTACTGCTTTTAACATTTTTTAAAGAAGCTTCAATATGTGTCCTGTAGTGCTTCTCATGAGCTTTTTAATGCCGGTTACCAAAAAACAATCGAAGAACGCGTTCTTGAGCTACACGTCGAATTTGCACAATTTTTTTAATGAACTTCTCTCCCTCCTGTTACGACTGTAATTTTAAATTTCTGGGAAAGCTCAAATATGTGCCTTGTAATGCTTTTCAGGAGCTTTTCAACTCCGTTTACGAAAATACAACAGAAGAACACGCTCCTGAGCTTTTAACAAAACGTGTAGCACGCAGTATTCTTAAATGAGCGTCTCTTCCTCCTCTCACGACTGTACTTTTAAATTTTCTAAGATGTTCAAATATGTATCTTGTAGTGCTTTTCATGAGCTTTTTCATGCCGTTTAGCAAAAGACAATTGACGGATGCGTCCTTGAGCTACACATCGAATTTGCGTTGTCCTTAACTGGTCGTCTCTGCCTCCGCTCACGACTGTATGTGCCTCTGTATTTTTTTAAAAAAAGCTCTAATATGTATCTTGTAGTGCTTCTCACGAGCTTTTCGACGCCGTCTGCCAAGAAACAATTGAATGACGCGCTCTTGAGCTACAAGCTAAACGTGTAGCGTACAGTATTTTTAAATGAGCGTCTCTCCCTCCTCTCACGGCTATACTTTTAAAATTCCTAAAATGTTCAAATATGTATCTTGTAGTGCTTTTCATGAGCTTTTTAATGGCGTTTAGCAAAAGACAATTGACGAATGCGTCCTTGAGCTACGCATCGAATTTGCGTTGTCCTTCATTGGTCGTCTCTGCCTCCGTTCACGACTATTACGTACTTTTATATTTTCTAAAAAAAGCTCTAATATGTGTCTTGTAGTGCTTCTTACGAGCTTTTCAACGCCGTCTACCAAGAAACAATTGAATGACGCGCTCTTGAGCTACAAGCTAAACGTGTAGCGTACAGTATTTTTAAATGAGCGTCTCTCCCTCCTCTGACGGCTGTACTTTCAAATTTTCTAAAATGTTCAAATATGTATCTTGTAGTGCTTTTCATGAGCTTTTTAATAACGCGTACCAAAAAACAATTGAAGGCCGGCGCTCTTGAGCTGCAGACAAAATTTGCACTGTGCGGTTCTCTTGAGTAAACGTTTCTCGCTCCGCTGACGATCGTATTCGTAAATTTTAAACAAAAATAAAAAATGTGCTTTACAGTACTTGTCGTGAGCTTTGCAATTTCACTTACCAAAAAAAGAAAAAACAATTGACGGACGTGCGCTCATCGAGTTTGCGTTGTTTTTAATCGAACGTCTCTCCCTTCGTTCGCCACCGTACTTTTAAATTTTTAAAGAAGTTCAAATATGTGTCTTGTAATGCTTTTCACGAGCTTTTTAACAGTTTAGAAAAAAAAAAAACAATTTAAGGACGCTCCCTTGAGTCGTAGACGAAATTTGCATTATGCGTTTTTTATTTTTTTTAATAAACGTCTCCCCGATCATATCTGTGAATTCTTGGGGAGGTTCAAACCTGTGCCTTACAGTACTATTCGTGAGGTTTTAAACGCCGCTTACCAAAAAACAATTGACGAACGAACGCGTTCTCGAGCTACACATCGATTTTTACCTACACATCGAATTTGATCTACGCATCGACTTCAATTCGAGGAGACAACAAACGGCATTCTGTACCACATTCAAATTTTTGTTAATTTCTGAATTGTAAGCAGATAAATCGATTAAAATTAGCTCGTATTTGAATGATCAGTCTGTCATCTCAAGAGGGGTAAAGTGACAGGCCGTAACGTTTGTTTGTTTTTTTCTTATTGCGCCTACGCAGCGGTGCTCGTGTCCAGTTGCAGTCTCAGCAATTGTGTCCAGTTGTAATCTTGGTAATTATGTTCAGTTGCAGTCTCAGCAATTTTCTCAAGGTTTTGCAACTGCGGTTGTTAGAAGAAACGCGATGAGCGTAATATACAAAGATCACATGTCGTAGGGGGTGGTCTAGGAAGTTGTCTAAATTCAGAGCGCAGGGACCACGGTTTGCCCATAGGCAACCATACACGCGAGTTTGATGCATTCATAAGAAGCAAATGTTACAGTTATCATGTTGAAGGTAAAAGCGTGCCCTTAAGGATAACATCAAATAGTTAGCGTAATCAATTTTTCATTGGAAGCATTAAAAATAGGAGACCGGTTTTAAAAGTGCGACGTACAACGCGAGCGCCATAAAAATTCAATAAAGCTTCTTTTACTTCACAAAGGAATCATGCCAAATCTCCACATACCTTTTCCAGCCGGAGTGCGATCTCGCCGGCTTTGATTATGTCATTAACGCGATGACAGATAAGTCACACTCCTCTACTTAAGCGACTTTCTGCAGTTGCATTTTATTATAGATATCCCGCCGCTTAAAGCTCGCGAACGACCTCGGCTGCGACGTTTTACGGCCGAGCTCATCGGCTCCCAGTTTAGAGGCACGTAGTTTTATCTGTAATTATGATTTTTATTGGGCGACTGTTGGGATTTCGTTCTCCTCCTGACACTCTACGGGAGAAAAATATGTCGCTGTCGATACGGTGCGATTCTAAAATTGTCTTCATTTTCTTTTTTTTCTTCGTAAATTATTTGTGGTCACAAAGTCGTCTAAATTTGCAAAGTGTAAGGATGGGTCGGTCGGTTGGTGACCTGGGCACTCGTTGCAAACGATATCGGCCAGTCAATATTATTTAAAAAACACAGATAAGCATCAATTTAGAATCTACAACGACTCAAGAACAAAAACTAATGAAAAGACGAAGAATGTTTATTTAAATGAATAAAATATGTGCAGTTTTTGTTTGGGTTAGAATGCGACCACCACCGCCGCCGCCGCGCAGTCCCGTATCTCTGACCCAAATCTCCCGGAATAATTTATCAGGATAAGGAGCAGCCGGCAGGCGGACGGTCGGCTTCATAACTGTACGCGGTTTTTCTGAGTGCAACCGCATCAGTCGGTCACCGCTTAAAACTTAGCCGTAAACACCGCCGCTCGATAAAACTTGAAATTTTTATCTCTGGCAGGGCAGAGCATACTCCGGTGGTGCAAGATAGCGCCAGCATACTTTATATATAACTGCAAGTTTTCATATGTGCTGCTCCTGCTACCGCTTATCTAGGTAAGAGCGGACCAAGTTTCGCGAACGGAGGAGTTGCCGCCGTAATCTTATCGGCCGGCCGTTGAATATACTCCGGCCACTATTCTCATTGCGCGTTCCGTCTCCTTCTTTCTTTCTCCCGCTTATCTCCGCATCTCACAACTATTCTCTCCGTTTGTGCGAGTGTGTAAGACTCGCGTATCTTACATCGTGTTCTCTTGTTTCCTAGCTCATGCCCTGCTGTATGTACGTGTGTACCAAGGCGCGTATGTACTCGAACATCATTGTTTGTAAACAAATTCGAGATATCGGCTGCAACGAAACCTATTATTTAGCGAAACAAGAGAGCGGCTGCTTCGAAGGACTAAGAAGATACCAGCTTTATTATATCTCTTCCTGGGTGTTACAATTTAAATTGATTATTTTTAATTTGGAGCCATTTGTGACTTGCAAAATTATAAACAAACATGACGAAGCCTGAGAACCCTAAAGAAAAATTGCCGAGACTGTGGCTGGACAAAAGTTCGAATTTGAATTATTTGTAGTATTTCGAGTCACCCTGTAATGTGAGGGAACCAAAATATATTACTCATTTCATCAGATTTCAAAATAATGCGTCACTAGACAACCTACGCTCTACGGCGCATACACTACCCTGCGTAAATCGACTGTTATCTTTTAACAACGGCTTTGCGGTATTTGTTTGTCATCCCTGAAGCACAACCAAATCTTGTACGAACGGGTCTTAAACATGCTGGAGTGCACTATGATTTATTCTTCGTAGCTGGTAGCCAGTAAGTATTTTTCTTCAAAATGTGTTGCTTGTTGCGCACTCTATGTGATCCTGAAGCAAGTCGTTAAGTTTTTCGAACCCTATTTCTTTTTGTAAGTCAAGTATTTACAAAAGCGAATGCTGTAACGCAATTCAGGTTGCAAAGCTGCTTTCGATATTTTAATTAGGCTTTTCCGGAGGTCTTAAACGGAGGCGGCTTTTACTTGGGGCTGGAATACCTGAATGTGGGTGCAGAAAACTCTTGTGGCATTCCTTATTTGGTCGATTTCGACTCTGTACTGTCCCGACTATGGGGACCGGTTAGCTCCGGGAGTGTGCTGGCTTGCCAGTGTGCTCCCGACCGGTCGAGCTGGGTTGGACTCGTAGTGGCAGTGGTTGACAGCCCGCATGCTGGGTTAGGGGTGGTCCACCACCCCGGCGAGTGAGCTACGTTTTAGCTCGGGCACTAGCCTGCAGAGCTAATAGAGAGTGGATAGTCTCTCGCCTTCACCAGAGGGGGTGCGGGGCTTGCAACCCAATCCGTTCTGGGAGTCCGTACGTCCCTCATGACGTGCGGGCGCGTTGATTGGGCGTATCTCAATCCCGACGCCATAGGTGGCCGTGTCCTAAAGCCCTTTGGGCAGGCAGGGCACGTAAAATCACCAGGACTTAATGTCCCGACGGGTAGCTACCCTATCCCACTTATGTGGGTAACAGAAGCTGGGGTTAAAATAATATGTGTGAGAGAGACTCGCGCAAGTGGTCTCGAACTGTGACTCAACTAACGTTAAAAGGGAAGCTTTTCTAACATGAGTACTAAGGGGAGGGGTGAATCCACCGGCTGAGTCGGTGTTGGCCTCTTAGGGGTGGTGGTCCCTCGCTAGTTCAATCTAAGGTTATGGGGGGAAGCCTGGGTACCTAGGGTACAACCGAATTGTCCCGACGGGAGCGGGTGGCGGATGTTGTCATTGTCGACGGCGGTCAGTCGTTAGAGGTATCAGGTGAAAGGCAGGTGGTGCTAGTATCCGAGATGAGCCGTAAGGGGCCATCTTTTGAGGTGTCGGGCCACTTGTTCGGAAGCCTAGAATCCGAGATGAAGACCGGTGCACACCGACCACCCTTAAAACTAGCCTGTCTAGCTACCCAATCCTACGTTCGTGGGGCTAGTATAAGGTGTGTGGTAAGCGATCTCGACGGTTACTCATCACACGTTGCGAAGGAAGCCTTGCTAACATAAGTGCTAGCATGGGGGTGGCTCGGACCGGTCCCTCTTCATGTTAGGCGTATGTGCAGGAAGGCGGGCTGATGCCCGGAGGCCGGGTAATTAGTAAAGCGGCCCTACCCACCGTCATCCTGCCGGATAAACGGAAATCGTCTCGTATTTAAAGTCGATGCGGAGCAGTCGCTTGAGGTGTCAGGTGAAAGGCTTGGGGTACTAGTACTAGTACCCAAGATGAGTCTGTAGGGGGCCATCGTTTGAGGTGTCGAGCCCCCGTGTACGGAAGCCTAGGATCCGAGACGAGATCCGATGCCATTTACCCTTAAAACTAACCTGCCTCGCTACCCTATCCCACGTATGTGGATAACAGAAGTTGGGGTTAGAATGACATGTGTGGTAGAGACTCGCGCAAGTGGTCTCGAACGGTGACTCATCAAACAGTGCAAGGGAAGTCTTGCTAACAAGAGCACTAGAGCGAGAGGGAACCACCAGCTTAGTCGGTACCCCTCAACTGGTTGATGTTGGTTTCTTAGGGGTGGTGGTACTTTGCTAGAAGCAATTCAGGTTTTGTACGGAAGTTGAGATGTGCGAAAGCGCATCGACCAAATTGGATATTCTGACGGGTACGAGTAAACGGCGGGACAGTCGTTTCAGGTATCGGACCATGCGTGGTCTAGTCCGAGACTATAGAACTGATCCAAACCACACGACGTTTACCCAAAAAACTAGCCTGTCTAGCTAGCCTATCCCACTTATGTGGGTGACAGATGCTGGGATTGGTATGAGATGTGCGGTAGAGACTCGCATAAGCGATCTCGACGGTGACTCATCAAACGTAGCGTGAGTAATCCTGCTGACATGAGTTCTAAGGGGAGGGAGAATCCACCGGTTGGCTTCCGGTGCCTCCTCGTTGGTGTTGACCTCTTAGGGACAGTGTTACTGCTGGAAACAGGGTAGCACAGTGATAGGGTATGGGCTGGGCACCCACAAGCATACTGTCCCGACGAGAAAATGGGTTATCTAGGGCAGAGGACGACGACGGGTCAGTCGCTTGAGGTGTCAGGCCGTGTGTGAGCATTGGTCTAGTATCCGAGACGAAACCCGATGCAAACCACACGCCGTTTATCCATAAAACTGACCTGTCTAGCTATCCTATACAACTTATGTGGGTAATAGGTACTGGGGTTGGTATGAGAGGTGCGGTAGAGACTCGCGTGAGCGATCTCGATGGTTACTCATCAAACGTAGCGGTAAGAATCCTGCTGACATGAGTTCCAAGGGGAAGAGGAGCCCACCGGTTGGCTTCCGGTGCCCCCTCGTTGGCGTTGGCCTCTTAGGAGCAGTGTTACTGCTAGAAACAGGGTAGCACAATGGTGTGGGGTATGGGCTAACGCCTGGGCACCCATAAGCGTATTGTCCCGACGGGTAAACGGGTCGTCTAGGGCAGAGGGCGACGACGGGTCAGTCGCTTGAGGTGCGTGAGCACTGGTCTAGTATCCGAGACGAGACCCGATGCAGACCACACGCCATCTACCCATAAAACTAACCCGTCTGGCCACCCTATCCCACTTATGTGGGTTACAGAAGCTGGGGTTGGTATGAGATGTGTGGTAGAGACTCACGTAAGCGATCTCGACGGTTACTCATCAAACGTAGCGGGAGGAATCCTGTTGACATGAGTTCTAAGGAGGGGGGGAGCCCACAGGTCGGCTTCTGGTGCACCCTCTTAGGGGCAGTGCCACCGCAGAAGGACAGGGGTATGCGCTGACGCCCGGCTACCCG
The DNA here is from genome assembly GCA_039766575.1 of Serrognathus titanus. Classification (NCBI taxonomy): domain Eukaryota; kingdom Metazoa; phylum Arthropoda; class Insecta; order Coleoptera; family Lucanidae; genus Serrognathus; species Serrognathus titanus. The sequence goes on from CM077914.1 coordinate 62,593,069, forward strand.
AAAGAATACTTTTTTCTCCCGACACTTGACATCGTAAGAGGGAGCCTACTCTTGGAACGTACTGACGTCACAGCCCTCCACCAGATTTTGAAACTCGGAGGACTTCCTCGATTTCCTGACAGCTGACGTGAAGTCACTGTGAGGTCGGCTCTATTTATTTCTAACGATATGTTTGCCTTGAATTTAAAACAAGCAACAGCCGCAGCACGAAGTTAATTCAGTTAACGTCGAGATTTTCTTTGTAAGCGAAAAGCGGATCCGTGCTTCGTGTTTCAATTCGACTTAACCTAACGTGTTACGCTGTTGGTTGGTGGTTTTGATTTAGGCCTATAGTGGTCTTTATTACTTTTGTTGTACAAATAAAGCCACCAGAGCTGGTTACTTTATTTGTATTCGCTACCTCCTTTGTTTCGGGGTTACGTATGACCTCGACCTATTCCACTGATTAAGAAACTAATTTGCCCCTCCTTATATTTGCAAACCAGTAAGTAGCAGAGTCAGGAACAGCTGCACCCGTGTTTGGAACACGTGCGCTCTGAGTTGCAACGTGATTTAACCTGCACATCTTGTTCGTATTAGTTGAAGTTTTGATGAGTTGAGACCAGACTTTAAAAAAAAGCCGTTGTAGTGTAATCGTGACAAGCTCACTCTAGTTATTAGACACTAACAACTGCATTAATTGATGTACAGAATGCCATTTCTTCTCTTTTGAAATTTGTTCTGTAGTTTTTTGGCGACAGTAAATCGAAAAGCAATTTAGATTACGCTGTTGCATTCCAGGTGTTTTATGACTTGGTTATTGGATGGTGGTGAGCTAATGGGTCAGTGGGGTTGGCTTGCATCTCGGATGTGTTTGTTATCTTGCGCACAGTTAGCGGCGAGTAGTTCATAAGACCGAGTGAATGCAAGTCGCCACCGTCGCGCCGCCACATAATGTAGTTGTATAGGTGTGCCGCCGAGTACCGTACTAATAAACATTTCTGCTCATAACTGATAACGTGCCATTGATGAATATAAATAAGGCAGGCCGCTTATCGCGGCCGTACATTTGCGCGGCCGTGGCGACGGGCGGGGGTGGGAGGGCGGGGCGGCGGGGGTGCGGACGGAGCTAAGGATATTTAGATATTCTAATAGTGGCGGCGCTGCTGATAACATGTATGCTAGTGCTGGTCTGGCGCGATAAGCGCCGCGACGGAGAGGTCTGCAGCTGATAAAGACGCTCTGCGTCGCTGTTCTGTTTCTCCGTCGCGATAACGGCCGATATCGGCCGCGCCGCAGAAATAATAAGGCGACGAGAATAAACGCGCTCTCTTGTATGTATCAAGAGCGTTCGTTACTCTCTGCTTGCTCGCTCGCTCCGATTGCCGGCTAATCTAGGGAATAATTGAATTATAGAACTCCTAGTTGCATTGTACGAAATCATAATACGGACACTCCATTCCCCAACACCGTCGCGACGCCTCTACTGCCGTTTGAACGATCATTAAAATTGATCGTCTGTCCTCTTTTTCTTAATAACAAAGTCAACTAGTAAGGCGACAAATATATTTATACATTTTATGATATTACTGAGCAAAATCTCCACTTTTCAGATCGATCGGGGGCCTTACTCTTGCTTGAATCAATAATTAGTTGAAAGTTTAAGTAGCGAATTGCGTTACAGAACACTGTAAACGTAAATGAAGGTTTCAATCTAAACTGTAGGCTACGTTCGAAAATTTATTCAATTTATTTGTTTAGTTTAAGATTCCGACAGTCTTATAATAGCGTTAGTTTTCGTTCTGCAATTTTCTTTCTGCACGGCCGACGTTCAGTTGTTTATTTTCGTTGTAAATTGGACTTTACACTCTCGTTTTAATTTATCAATTTTCTATATGCTATTTATAATTGCTGTAAGCCACTTGTTAATCGTTGATCGTCAATCGTTATAAATTCTTTTTTCGTTTCGATTAATAAAATCTCTCGAATAACTCCGCCATCTGCCATCGAGCTTCATTTGTTTTCTTTTAGCGTGATTGTCTGATCGGCCGTTGTCGCTAACTTGGTTAATTGTTTTTTTGTTTCATGGAGACTCTTCTTGTTTTATTATAAATTGTTCTTTTCTTTTGTTTTATGAGCGATCAAACATCCTCACTGAATCACTGATTACCACTATTTGTAGTCAATTGTTTTCTTTCATGAAGGATCAAATTTGTAAATCATTGTAATCACTTGTTCGTTGTTGATTGTCAATTGTCATAAATTGTTTTTTCGTTTCGATTAATAAAATCGCTCAAATAATCCGTCTGTCGTCTGTCGTCGAGCTTCGTTTGCTTTCTTTCAGCGTGATTACCTGATTGTCAATTGTCAATCACTTGATCAACTGTTTTTTGTTTCGAGGTCGACCGTTCTTGATCTATTACAAACTGTTCTTTTCTTTTTATTTTGGATGAAAGATCAAATATTCTCACATCGTTATTGATTACACCGTATAATTACTGTGAGTCACGTGTTAATGTTGATTGTCAACTGTTGATTGTCAATCACTTGGTCAACATTTTCTTTTGTTTCTAAGATCGATTGGCGATTACAGAGAAACAATTGACAATCGCGTTTTCAAGTTATTAACCAAACTTACACAATTTTTTACGCAACGCCCTGTATATTATTGCATATTTGAATTCTAGGTCGTATTTGTTGTGATTTGATAGGTCGCACTATGGGTCTAATGTGATTACTTTTTGAGTTACTAGAGGGCGTCACCTGGAAACTCCACGCGTCTGTATCTCCTTTATTTTTGAAGCTAGAAGAAAACTTTTCAGACAAAAGTCGCCGACAATTCAAAGCGCTCTCGCTTTCCGATTACAGAGAAACAATTCAGAATCGCGTTTTCAAGTTACTAACCAAACTTATCCAATTTTTTATGCAACACTCTGTATATCATTGCATGTTTGAATTCTAGGTCGTATTTGTTGTGATTTGATAGGTCGCACTATGGGTCTAATGTGATTACTTTTTGAGTTACTAGAGGGCGTCACCTGGAGACTTCACGCGTTTGTATCTCCTTTATTTTTGAAGCTAGAAGAAAACTTTTCAGACAAAAGTCGTCGACAATTTTAAGCGCTTTCGTTTTCCGATTACAGAGAAACAATTGAAAATCGCGTTTTCAAGTTACTAACGAAATTTACGCAATTTTTTATGCGACGCCCTGTATATTATTGCGTTTTTGAATTTGAATTTTGAATTTGTTGTGATTTGATCTGTGGGTCTAATGTGATTACTCTTTGAGTTACTAGAGGGCGTCACCTGGAGACCCCTCGCGTCCGTGTCTCGTTTATTTTTGAAGCTAGAAGAAAGCTTTTCAAACAAAAGTCACTGACAATTCTAAGCAGTTTTGGAGTTACCAGATAATAAAGGGTATACATACGAATTTTTTTTTAATCAGACCATTTCCATGGAACTGCGTTACCTTCAACATCCTCACGAAATCATTAATTAATTACAACAATTTGTAGTCACTGTAAATCACTTGTTAATTGTTGATTGTCAGTTGTTTTTTTATGAAATTCAAATTCTTTCGCGTTAAATTCGATCGTCTTTTGTTTAAAGTTCGATTGTATTCTGCGTTATATCTGCATTTCTGTATTGTTCTTTAAATTTCCGCATTCGATTTGTTCGTCTTTTGTTCTAAGTTCGGCCAGACTCCGATTCCTTGGAATTTTTCTTAAACGATTTTGATTTTCTTAATTTTTTCTGCTTCAAATTCGATCGACTTTTGTTCAAACTTCGATAAAAATTTTGATCTTTTATAAAGTTTTCTTTCAATATTCACAAACTATTACTTTTGTTTAAATTCGATTGTGTTTTGTTCAAATTTCGATCAGTTTCTGACATTTCTGATTTTTATTAAATTGTTCCTCGAAATGTTCGCATCGATTTCGATCGCCTTTTGTTTAGAAATTCGATGTTTTGTTCGCGTTAAATTCGATCGTCTTTTGTTTAAATTTAGACCAAATTCCAGGGAATCATTAATTAAAATTTGTAGTTACAGTAAGTCACGTGTTAATTGTTGATTGTCAATTGTTTTTTTATGAAAATCAGAAACATTCTCAGCAAATTATTAGTTACAACAACTTGTAGTTACTTGTTGGTTGTTGATTGTCACTTGTTTTTTTTTTTTTTTGAAAGATCAAAAAATATTCTCACAGAATCGTTAATTACCGATTGTGTTTTTTATGAAAATCAGAAACATTCTCACGAAATCCTTAATCATAACAACTTGCAGTTACAGTAAGTCACTTGTCGGTTGTTGATTGTCAATTGTTTTTTTTTGTGAAAGATCAAAAATATTCTCCTGAAATCATTAACTACAGCTCCCCTTGTAAAAACTGTAGTCACTTGTTATTTGTTGTTTGTAAATCACTGTAGTCACTTGTTACTTGTTGATTGTCAATTGTAACCCTTGTAAATCACTGTAGTCACTTGTTATTTGTTGACTGTTAATTGTAACTCTTGTAAATCATCTTAGTCACTTGTTAATTGTTGATTGCCAATTGTTTTTTTTTATGAAACATCAGAAACATACTCAGGAAATCATTAATCATAACCACTTGTAGTTACGGTAAGTAACTTGTTAATTGTTGATTGTCAATTGTTTTTTTTTTTGAAAGATCAAAAAATATTCTCACACAATCGTTAATTACGGCAACTCTTGTATCACCGTAGTCACTTGTTAACTGTCGATTGTCAATTGTTTTTTCATGAAACATCAGAAACATACTCACGAAATCATTAATCATAACAACTTGTAGTTACAGTTAGTCACTTGTTAATTGTTGATTGTCAATTGTTTTTTTATGAAAATCAGAAACATTCTCAGCAAATTATTAGTTACAACAACTTGTAGTTACTATAAGTCACTTGTTGATTGTTGATCGTCACTTGTTTTCTTTTTGAAAGATCAAAAAATATTCTCACAGAATCGTTAACTTGCTAACTGTCGATTGTCAATTGTTTTTTTTATGAAACATTAGAAACATACTCACGAAATCATTTAATCATAACAACTTTTAGTTACAGTTAGTCACTTGTTAATTGTTGATTGTCAATTGTAACTATTGTAAATCATTGCAATTACTTGTTAATTGTTGATTGTCAATTGTTTTTTTATGAAATATCAGAAACATACTCACGAAATCATTAAACATAACAACTTGTAGTTACAGTTAGTCACTTGTTAATTGTTGAGATTGTCAATTGTAACCCCTGTAAATCACTGCAGTCACTTGTTTTTTGTTGATTGTCAATTGTAACTCTTCTAAATTATGTAGTCACTTGTCAATTGTTGAGATTGTCAATTGTAAACCTTGTAATTCACTGCAGTCACTTGTTTTTTGTTGATTGTCAATTGTAACTCTTCTAAATCATGTAGTCACTTGTTAATTGTTGAGATTGTCAATTGTAAACCTTGTAATTCACTGCAGTCACTTGTTTTTTGTTGATTGTCAATTGTAACTCTTCTAAATCATGTAGTCACTTGTTAATTGTTGAGATTGTCAATTGTAACCCTTGTAAATCACTGTAGTCACTTGTTATTTGTTGACTGTCAATTGTCACTTGTTAACTGTCGATTGTCAATTGTTTTTTTATGAAACATCAGAAACATAGTCACGAAATCATTAATCATAACAACTTAATTGTTGAGATTATCAATTGTAACCCTTGTAAATCACTGCAGTCACTTGTTATTTGTTGATTGTCGATTGTCTTTTCTATGAAAGATCAAAAATATTCTCACGGAATCGTTAATTACGCCAACTCTTGTATCACCGTAGTCACTTGTTAATTGTCGATTGTCAATTGTTCTTTTTATGAAAGAAATCATTAATTGTAACAACTTGTAGTTACAGTCAGTCACTTGTTAATTGTTGATTGTTAATTGTAACCCTTGTAAATCATTGCCGTCACTTGTTATTTGTTGATTGTCAATTGCAACTCTTGTAAATCATGTAGTCACTTGTTAATAGTTGATTGTCAATTGCAACTCTTGTAAATCATGTAGTCAGTCACTTGTTAATTGTCGATTGCCAATTGTCGTTTTATGAAACATCAGAAACATTCCCAGGAAATCATTAATCATAACCACCTGTAGTTAGGGTAAGTCGCTTGTTAATTGTTGATTGTCAATTGTTTTTTTTTATGAAAGCTCAAAAATATTCTCACAGAATCGTTAATTACGACAATTCTTGTAACTCACTGTAGTCACTCGTTAATTGTTGATTGTTAATTGTCAACCTCTGGATCATATTGAAAATTCACAAATCAAGGTTTCTAAGGTGATTGTTTTTTTTTCAACAGACCTAATGATTAAAAAAAAGACGGCTTCTTTACTCAATTAATAAAACCGCAGGAAAAAAATCCGCGGCCGGTTCGGAAAGAACGATGCCATGAGAATTGGAACGAGCAACGTCTTCTCGAGTCAAAGTCGGCCAATCTACATCTTCATTGTTGCACGATTCCTTATTGATTAAAAGAAAAATGTATGAGAAACGAAGTGCGCCTCGCGATTCCCGATTAGCTATTTCTGCCGTTCATGAATATTTAGCACACAATGAGCATTAAGATTAAAATATGTAAATATGTTTTTATAACTTGCGTTATCTGCGAATGCGATTCCATTTGTTTTAATTAACACACTTGCGGCTATCTTTCTCATGGCTACCTACATTTTTTTTTTTACTTTTTGTTGTGTGTGCCACTCGCTTACGAACGCACAAATTACAAACACTTAGAACAATTTCACAAAACAGCGATGATTGTTAACTTCTTGAGAACAACCTGTATACGTCACCGTTCTAAAAGGCGCGATTAAACCGAGTCAATTAAATTTGCTCGCGATCAACTGTCGACTTTTCTTCATTTAGATCCTCTCGCCTTCGTAGTACTTATTATAACGTTTCGGCGGACGGTAATTAAATTCAGACGGCGTGAAAAAACCGTAATTTTCCGCGAATTAATTAACGATAGTAATCTACACGGTACACGTCGTCGCATTTAGAAGTCCCAGGCAATGTCGTAAACTGTTTGCTCGCTTACTTGCTGGCTGCTCCTCCTTCGACGAACAAAGGACATGTCCGCGTATTAAAAACAAATTAGGAACGGGAATGTAAAGTGTTTCGTGTGTCGTTGTGAGGTTCGCGCTCGGCTGATCTGACCGTGCAATTTTGATACATAACACAATTATCAACAAAAAAAAAGAAAACACAAAGAAATAATTTGTTTTATTTCATTATAAGTTGCTTGCCTTTGCGTTACGTGATAATACTTCTTCCGCTATGAAGTGACTTAAGCCCCATGTTGGGCGCCAAAAATTTGCGGAGTTGCACAATCGAATCAACATGGTTGAGAAGGTTAGGACATCTAGAAAGAATGCCAGATGAAAGAGTGACAATAAAGATGAGAGATATTGGTTTTGAAGGCAACAGAAAGAAGGAAAGACCAAGAAAAGGATGGTCTTCAAAAAAAAACGAAATACATCTAGAGAGGCAAAGCAGAAAATCAGAACGAATGGAGAACCATAATCACGCGACGGGCCTGCTTATGCCAATCTCATCTCTACACCTTTTTTTTTCTGCATTTGCATCGTACTTTCTCCTTGGTTTTGTCTTTTTGAATTTCAACCAATCACTATCCTTCCTCTAAAGATATTTGAGTTCTATTTGTTCGCCTTTTGTTTCAAGTTCGGTCAGACTCTGATTCGTTGGAATCTTTCTCAAACGATTTTGATTTTCTTAATTTTTTCCGCTTCAAATTCCATCGACTTTTGTTAAAATTTCGATAAAAATTTTGATTTTTTATAAATTTTTCTTTCAATATTCACAAATTATTATTTTTGTTTCAATTCGATTATATTTTGTTCAAATTTCGATTGGTTTCTGACATTTCTGATTTTTATTAAACTGTTCCTCAAAAATCGCCTTTTGTTTAAAAATTCGACGTTTTGTTCGCGTTAAATTCGATCGTCTTTTGTTTAAATTTAGACCAAATTGTGAACTTTTAAATTTCTCATTCGATATTCACAATTTTTTTTTTCTCTTTTTGGTTAAAATTCGATTGTTTTGTGTTTAAATTTCGATCAAATTGTGACATTATAGATTTTTTTGTTAAAAATTCCTCAAATGTTCCCATTGGTTTCGATCGCCTTTTGTTTAAAATTCGATCAGATTCCGATTCTCTCGAATCTTTCTTACATAATTTTGATTTTCTCAAATTCTGTTCGCGTTAAATTCGATCGTCTTTTGTTTAAGGTTCGGTTGTATTCTGTGTTACATCTGCATTTCTTTATTGTTCTTCAAATTTCCGGATTCGATTTGTTCGTCTTTTGTTTCAAGTTCGGTCACACTCCGATTCGTTGGAATCTTTCTCAAACGATTTTGATTTTCTTAATTTTTTCCGCTTCAAATTCGATCGACTTTTGTTCAAACTTCGATAAAAATTTTGATATTTTGTAAATTTTTCTTTCAGTATTCACAAATTATTATTTTTGTTTAAATTCGATTGTGTTTTGTTTAAATTTCGATCAGTTTCTGACATATCTGATTTCCATTAAATTGTTCCTTAAAAATGTTCGCATCGATTTCGATCGTCTTTTGTTTAGAAGTTCGATGTTTTGTTCGCGTTAAATTCGATCGTCTTTTGTTTAAATTTAGATCAAATTGCGAACTTTTAAATTTCTCATTCGATATTCACAATTTTTTTTTGTGTTTAAATTCGATTGTATTGTGTTAAATTTCGATCAAATTTTGACTTTATTGATTTTTTTTAAATTGATCCTCAAATGTTCACATTGGTTTCGATCGTCTTTTGTTTAAAATTCGATCAGATTCCGCTTCTTAAATGATTTCGATTGTCTCAAATTCTGTTCGCGTTAAATTCGATCGTCTTTTATTTAAAGTTCGATTGTATTCTGCGTTATGTCTGCATTTCTCTGTTATTCTTCGAAATTCCGGATTCGATTTGTTCGCCTTTTGTTTCAAGTTCGGTCAGGCTCTGACTCGGTGGAATCATTCTTGAACGATTTTGATTTTCTTGATTTTTTCGCTTTAAATTTTGTTAAAATTTCGATAAAAATTTGGACTTTTTATAAATTCTTCCTTCAATATTCACAAATGATTGTTTTCTTTGTTTAAATTCGATTGCATTTTGTTTAAATTTCGATCAGCTTCTGACGTATCTGATTTCCTTTAAATTGTTCCTCAAAACGTTCGCGTCGATTTCGATCGTCTTTTGTTCGAAAATTCGACGATCGGATTCTGATTCTCTCGAATCTTTCTTAATTGTTTTTGAGTTTTTCGAGTTTTGTCCGCGTTAAATTCGATCGTCTTTTGTTTAAATTTAGATCAAATTGTTAATTTTTAAATTTCTCGTTCGATATTCATATTTTTTTTTCTCTTTGGTTTAAATTCGATTCTATTTTGTTTAAATTTCGATCAAATCTTGACATTATTGATTTTATTAAATTGCACCTCAAATGTTTCGATCGTCTTTTGTGTCGATTCTTAGTTTGCTCTCTTTCTGACGTGTTGTTTTGTCGGTTTCCTTAGATCAGAATTAAAAAAAAAATATTTATTTTGTTTATTGTTCAGGAAAAGTTTCAAAAAATTATATAATTTTCATCTCAAATCCAAATATGTTAATGTTCGCAGAGTTTCTCGTGGTGACTCGAAATCAACCACTTTGCCCCAACTAGGGGGCGCCAAAAATATTGACACAGTTGTTTAAAAGATGTTTCGTTGGCAGATACGACCGTCGTCTGGGCCTCTCTTAAATTAACGGCGTTTTAATAGTTTGTCTTTAAGAACCGACCGCAAAAAAGAACCGATGAGGAGGCTCTACATCGCAAATTTTTGGGGCCCAACATGGGGCAACAAAGACTGACGTACGGAAATTTATTGCGCTCTCGAACTTGTCGTACTTGTACGAGCGTCTGGACATTACAGCACCACAAACATATCTATGTAGGTGGGATTGATCTGAATGTGGATTATATTGCGCCCATTTTGATTAATTTCTACTGATACTAGCAAAGCATTCTTGGATACTTTTGATGGTGCGGTGTTTTGCGTTCAAATGGGTTCAACGAATATTAACCGAGTCCGAAGCTGATATACATAGAATATCCTCTTATATAAAGTTAAGAACCGTCGAGGGGTCAATTCAGATGTTTGGCGCCCAACGTGGGGCGGTAAAGTAACACGAAAATGTATTGCCATCTAACTTGTATGTGTGTCTGGACATTCCTTAAAGCCAACTTCACACTGTGATGCTACAGTATATCTACATGGATAGTAATTAGTAATGCGACTTGTAATTTGTATTCAAATTGCGCTTAAATAAATAATGTATGTATTACTAGATGTAACAAGTATTAAACGTGTTTGAAGCTGATATAGAAGATCCTGTCAACCTCTGGCGACCCTCCTAAATCGCATTAAATCGGTGTCGAAGAGTTTCGAACAGTTATCGCCTGCGAGAGGGCGCAACAAAGTGTCGTTCGTAGGCAATAATATTTCACAGGACGTCGAGGATAAATCCGAAGAGGCATCCAGTCGCGCGGCCGATAGAAGTTATCGCTCTCGGCGTGTACAAACGTGTGCAGAATCACTTAGTTCCGACACATAAAGAACAATACCCCGAATACATCATTACAGATTCGGGTCGTGTCGCCGTGATCGCGCTACTGCATTTCCCGACCGCCTGATCAACTGATCGCAGCCGAGCATTGTGGTCGTCTGTTGTGCATGTTAGATCGTATTATGTATGCGCTTAACATACCCGTCAAGATACCGCAAGAACTATTATATGCGCACCTATATCAAAGGACTGTTGTAAATACTGTACGGTGGATGCGAACGATGGCATGTGCATGAATGAATAATGAGGGTTCTTTATGGGTGTACGTACAAAAAAATAATAATCATAACCCATTTGCTCGCAAAATCTAATCACAGTCATCCGCAGAAACTATAATACCCAAATGGTAGCTACAAAACTTGTATCATTTAACTTTAATAAATGTTACCTTCGCATATCATTTTTGTTTGTTGGTTTTGTACAAAATGTCACATAATTAATTTGTCAGAACTTACAGTGTATATCTGTCCAGGTACAATGTTACAATAGTGTACATGTGTACAAGAACAATGCTACATCAGTGCACTATGCTGCAACAGTGTACATGTGCACAGGAACAGTGTACATGTGTACAGGAAAGTGCTGCAACAGTTTACATGTGTACAGAAACAATATACAAGTGTACAGTTGTACAGGAACAATGATACAACAGTGTACATGTATGGAAGAATAATGCCACAACAGTGTACATCTATACATGAACAATGCTGCAACAGTGTATACGTGTACAGTAACAATGTCACAACAGCTTTCCTGTATACAGGAACAATGCTGCAACGGTGTACACGTGTACAGGAACAATGTTACAACAGTGTTCATGTATACAGGAACAATGCTTCAACTATGTTCATGTATACAGGAAGAATGCTTCAACAGTGTTCATGTATACAGGAACAATGGCTCAACTATGTACATGTGTACAGGAACAATGCTTCAACTATGTACATGTGTACAGGAACAATGCCACAACAGTATACATGTAAACAGGAACAATGCTGCACGGTGTACACGTGTACAGGAACAATGTCACAACAGTGTTCATGTATACAGGAACAATGCTTCAACAATATTCATGTATACAGGAAGAATGCTTCAACAGTGTTCATGTATACAGGAACAATGGCTCAACTATGTACATGTGTACAGGAACGATGCTTCAACTATGTGCATGTGTACGGCAACAATGCCACAACAGTATACATGTAAACAGGAACAATGCTGCAACAGTGTACACGTGTACAGGAACAATGACATAACAGTGTTCATGTATACAGGAACAATGCTTCAACAACGTTCATGTATACAGGAAGAATGCTTCAACAGTGTTCATGTATACAGGAACAATGGCTCAACTATGTACATGAATACAGGAACTTCTTCAACTATGTGCATGTGTACGGCAACAATGCCACAACAGTATACATGTAAACAGGAACAATGCTGCAACAGTGTACATGTGTACAGGAACAATGACACAACAGTGTTCATGTATACAGGAAGAATGCTTCAACAGTGTTCATGTATACAGGAAGAATGCTTCAACAATGTACATGTGTATACAGGAATAATGCCACAACAGTGTACATATATGCAGGAACATTGCTTCAACAGTGTACATGTGTACATGGACAATGCTACAACAGTGAAATGGAACAATTAAGGCCCGATCGACTCGCCGAAGGAGTAACTTTTCATCACTTACTGAAACCTCTCCATTTTGTGTTCAAAAAGAAATGCTTGAAGAAAAAAATCAAATAATATAAAGAAGAGAAATGAAGGAAAACAAGAGACGGTCGAGGAATATCATAACAATTGACACAGTTGGTAAATAATCGGGAAACAGAAGGCGGTGAAGAACGAAAAAACTACAAAAAAAAAAAGAGATGGACGATAACCAATGTAGATCAATTTTACGACAAAAAGTATTTCTTTTTTTATATTTGAAAAAATAACAACACACGATCGACTTTCAAGAAGAGGGCAGCAACAAACCGTCGTCTTCGACGAAATCCCAAAGTTTTTCTTTTCCTTTTTTGTTAATCCAAATTAACGAAAGACAAAAGACGCTCGAATTTCATTTATCCAATAACCTGGAAACTAAAAAACCTTGCAATATAAACAGAAGAAATTAAAAAAAAAATCGGAGGCTAACAAAAGTAGATTGTTTTTCACGACGTTCGTTTTTACAACCCGGAAAAAAAAAGCCGATGAAAACAAAAGAAGATCGAGAAAGAAGAAACGTAACCTCAAAATACTTCAACTTTCGATTGCACTTTAATCAGAAACAAAAAAAAAACAAGAAGTAGAAAACAATTGGATGAGAGTCGTCTTCTTTTTTAAACAATATCTTTTTTATAATCGGAAAAGACGATGAAAAACAAAAGGCGATCGTGCGAAAAAGTTGGAGAAACTTAACCTCAAAATACTCTTTTATTTGAAAAAAAAAAAAAAATAAATAAAAGCAAGAAATAGAAAGCCACTTGATGAGAGTCGTTTAGTTTTCTTTTTGTAATAATATTTTTTTCGTAATCGCAAATACCGATGAAAAACAAAAGGCGATCGGGAAAAAAGTCGAAAGAAACTTAACCTCAAAATACTTCAAATTTTGATCACTGCTTTAATCAGAGAAAATAAAATAAAGTAAAAGCAAGAAATAGAACACAACTTGATGAGAGAGTCGTCGTTTTAGTTCTTTTTTTGTTTTTATAATAATTTTAAGTTTTACAACCGGAAATACCGATGAAAAACAAAAGATGATCGGGGAAAAAGTCGAAGAAACTCTACCCCAAAATACTTTCGATATTCTTTTAATCAGGAAAAAACAAAACAAAATAAAAATTAGAAAATGATGAAAGTTGTTTAGTTTTTTTATTTTCTTTAATAATAATAATAATTTCAATTTAGGAAAAAATAATAGAAAACGAAAGAAATAGACTGGAAATTAAAATGAAAGAACAAATCAAGAAAAAAGCTTAAAAAAGAAGTATAAAGAAATTTCAAATCTCAAAACAAAAAAAGAAAATTTAAAAAAAAATTTTTAAAAAATGCAAGCAGAAATCAATTTTGAACGAAAATCTATATCGAGAAAAAAATTGAGAAATAGCTAACGGATTGTACAGGGTGATCGTTTTTCAAGGATAGAAAGGCCAGAGAAAACAAAAGAATAAATGAAGAAAAAAGTTGAAAAATGAGAAACGGAAAAAACTTAACCTCAAAATGCTTCGACGTCAATTACTGTTTTAACAAATAAAATGTCAAAAAAAAAAACAAAAGACGATAGTCATCCTCAACTAAACAAAAAAATTCTGAGTATCGAAAAAAAAATTAATTTAGCATAAACCCAGCAGCAATCGATTTTGAACGAAAATCTACTTCCTTCAACAGAGAAAAGAATAAAATAAAAAGAGAAGTTAATGTAATATAAACACTTTTTAAGGAATGAAAGGCAAAAAAAAAAACGAATATATCAGGAAAAAGTTGAAACAGAAGGAACGGAAAGAAACCTAACCTCAAAAGCTTCGAAATTAACGAATGTCAAAAAGCGAAGCAACAAGAAACGGTCGACATCTCACAAAATAAAAATAAATAAATAACACGAAGGTGTGCTAAAACAAAAGCAGACGTAAAAGGATATAATCGATGAATTTTTTTGGATGATTTCATCGGTGGCTTTATCGGTGAGTTCAGCGATGAGTTCACCAATGCAAATGAATCGAATTTTTAGTCGATTGCAGCGGGTTTGGGAATATAAACAAATGAAGAAATAAACGCGCGAAATATAACAAGAAAATCACGCTTGTTTTGTTAAAAAAAAAACGCAAAAATAATTTGTTTATTGAAAGACAAAGGATTTTAAATAAATTGAGCGAAATAAATATATTTTTGGAGTTAAAAGAATAAATCGAATCAAACATCGATGGATTTTGTTGACGATTTCATCGGTGGCTTTATCGATGGGTTCACCAAGGAGTTCACCAATGGAAGAAATGAATCGAGAACGAGAAAATCAAGCTTGTTTATTAAAAAAAAACCAAAAATTACCTAAATTATTAAAAGATTCATTGATGTTCGGTAAAGAGGAAGCCACAACAAAAAAAATGACAACTGACAGCCGTCACGATAGGTCTATATAAGTTCTAGTCATTATCCTGATAGAATAAAAGTAAATTTAACTTTGGATCATTGTTTTAATTGTTTTAAATGCCTCCTGATAAACAAACGAAAATCGCTAAAGTTTGATGTACACGTGAAAGTGACTTTTAGTGATTTTCAAGCTGTGCTCTGACGTAACTATTGTCTGAAAAATTATTGGCAACACTGTTAGTTACTTCTAAACAATTTCTTTTCAATTTAGGTATGTTAATGGCTACATGATGAAACTCATTTTATTAAGTTGGCGACAACACACGCTCACACTTGAAATTGCAAAAAATAACCTCCAAACTGACATTTGTTTGACGTTACCCGCATTTGTTGACATCTCGAATTATAAACGTAACCTTCAAATTGACATTCGTTTGAAATTATTTTAAGCGTCAACCAATGCTACCAACAGTCACCTAACGAAATAGAATTTTCCTAGATTTGAATTACAAAACGAGCTTCCTTTACATTTAAGAAACAAAGTAATATAAAACATAGAAAGAGAGAAAGGAAACTGCAAAGAAAATTAAAGCGATTTTACGATATACTACGAGCTGGGGAATACTGAACGGAAAAGAAATTATGCAAAACACGAATCAGCAGCTACAACAAACACCACGAAAAGTAAAATTAAGTGAAATTGGTGGAAAACGAAGCTAGTTTCACGGTACAGTAAAAACAACAACGACAACACCAATTTACAACGACCGAAGCAAGCATTTAAAAAGTGACGAAACTTTGAAGATAATAATTTCCAAAGTTTCTCAGCCAACGCAGAGCACTTTCTAAAAATTAAACCATCACATCAATTAAAGCTTTCTGGTAATTGCTAATTGTTATCGGAATATCGGGAGATCTTTCAGATTAAAAAAAAAAAACAATAAACAGAAGTACTTAACTAACGAAAATCTAATCTAATCTTAAGTGTTATTTTTATTATTGGTATCAGTACACATACTTCAGTAGCAGATATTTTTATTTTCTCATCTTCGATACAACCCAAAAACGGAAACTGGGCCTTACTATTAGAGTATATGTTTATACTATCCGTTCTCAGTATAAATAAAAAGGCGATAGTGTCGTTTTGCAACGTATATAGTAGGTACAGTCGTAATCCTAATGGGGAGAAAGAGAGGCTCCAAGGACCTGGTTAGTTTGATGCCCGTGACATAAATTTTGGTCGCAAGTGTACACGTTAGATTTTATTTTCAAATGTTGAATGTTTTTTAAAACAAAATATTAATTGGATTGGGGATAATTAAAATTGTCATAAAAAAATCACTGTAAGAATTCAGACCATAACGAACTCTGTTTTGTCGTTGGCATTTGGGGGTTGATTTGGGTTTGAGGTCGCCCAGAAGGGTTGTACTTACTTTATAAAATCTGTGATGCAAATCAACTATAAATTTAAAATGAGCACCGCACAACAAACATCCACTCGTGACAATTTAAAATAAATGCTATTTAAGAATGGCCATCGCCGATCGTTCGCTAAATATAGAAAAATTATCTGATGGAAGATAACGCCGTCCGTCATGCTAAAAATACCACGCGTCTTTTTTTTATAATTAGAAATAAGTTGGGCATTTTTAAATCAAACTATAAACATAAACGAGCAAATGAGACATAAGAGGCAAGCTTATTATATCATACTTATTACATGGAACGAAAAAATTGAGATGCAATTTAAATATAAAGAAAAGAAAACGATGTAAATTAATAGAAATAAATAAATTAATAAACTTGCGTGACATTTGTAATTAAAAAGAAGTAAGAAGTACAGCTCTCGCAACTTGAGAAGAACTTATGGGCGGAGCTTAGCTGCTTATAGTTATGTAGTACACGTCAGTGACAGGTTCTTTGCAAGTTGTGAGATCTCTACTACAAATCTGCAAGGACTGTGAACTTTTAAGTAACTGAATTAGGAGATCAATATTAAATTAAAAAATAACCACGAAGAAATACGGTGGAATTTTTACGAGTGCGATATTTTTAAACGTACTACTAGAATTCGAGTAAAAATAGATGATTGGCAGATTTTTAATTTATTTAATGTTCGAGCAAATATCATCGCGACGACGATTATAGTCAACAACCTACTCAAACCGAAAATAGTTCGTTCACTACAGACGGCCAATTAATTAGATTAATTTAGATAAATTAACAATATCCATTAGTCGAATGTTTTTGATCACACGATCGAGCGAATTAATAATATTGATAGATTCTCAATCTAATCTAAACTGCTTCTTCAGTATTAATCACTGAAATATTATTAATTAATTAACTAATTAATATGTTTTTAAATTAATCATATTTAGAATGATTCATCGGTGAAGGTGTTCTCTTCAGAAATTGGATAAATTTTTTTATTATTTAAAGTCGCAAGCACGAACAACGTCACTAAGAAATACGATACATCTGCAAACCTGCATTTGATTTGCGTGGGCGTATCAAAAAAAATAAAAATAGTGGGACAACCGTGCGCCATCTAGGGACACCTTCTGCCCATTCTTTCCAAACTGTACAAGATATGGCGTTGCTAATTCTTTACTGCGACCAAACAAAAAGGCTGCAACACTTGAAACGTCTAGGGTAAAACTAAATGGAGAAGAAAAAATAAGAACTCTCAATTTTTATTCTTGGGCGAAGAAGAAGAAGATGGAAAAGATAACTCCGGGGAAACAATTTCGTCATTCTTATTCGGAAAAGTGACGCGACCACGTTCCGAAAGTTAAACAATCGAGAGTTAAATAAAAAGAAATGAGTGTTGAGATTGTATCGAATTTGTTCCTCCAATGTGCAAAGATGGCGCGGGCCCATGGCGTTCACCGCAATCAAAAGCCCTCAGAGATCTTTAACGAAGTAGCGCGCAATTGGTCGCCATTTTGACTCCATGCCGCCCCGTCAACTTAAAAATATTAAATAAACGGACTGAATTCAACAAAATTACGACGAATTTCAATTGTTTTTTTTTTTTTAACTGAACGAGATATTCTCCTTCTTTTCTAATTAAAAGTAAAACAAACGAAAGGCGGTCAGATTGTATGTAAACAACAAATTTCGATTTTGTTTTTCATCGAAAAGAAAGTTCGCGCCTTTTGCTTTCTTCCTTTTCATCGTCAAAGCCAAAACAAACGACGATCGAACAAATGCTCCAGTGCCGCAAAAAAATGGCGCTTATATTTACGGATATGTCAAAAAAAATCATCTTCGAGCGCCCAAGAAAAAAAAAAATAAGTAACAATCGCTTTCCCAACAACGTTTTTATTATAACAGAAATGTAAAAAAATCTAACGCTCGATTGGTCACGAAAAAGACAAATGACAATCGCTTTCGCGACGAGTTCTCCCTTCGTCGAACGAAGGACCCAAAAACGAAAAAAAAAAAAACAAAAATCAGCGAATTTACGCAGAGCAGAATAAACAAATGACAAACGATCGAGATTGTATCGAAGAATTTCGATTTTGTTTTTCATCGAAGGAAAGTGAGGGAAAAAGACTTTGCGTTCTTTCTTTTAGTTGTCAAAAAACAAATTAAGGAAAACAAAAGACGATCGAACAAATCCTTTGGCGCTGGAAAAAAAGATTTATTTACAGAAATGTCCAAAAAAAAAAAAAGCAAACAATCTTCGAGTGTGGCCGGAAAAAAACGAATGACAATCGCTTTCGCAACAAGTTCTCCTCTTCATCGAACGTAAAAGGACCAAAAACAAAGGAATGTTAAAATCATCTGTAGAGCAAAGTAAACAAAAAGCGATCGTAATTATGCACAACGAATTTCGATGTTGTTTTTCATCGAAAACACAACAAAAATAGAAATGCAACCGAAAGAAAAAAAAACAACTAATATTCAGTTGGCCAGGAAAAAACAAATGATGATCGTTTTCGCACTCAGTTCTCCCTTCATTGAACGAGGAAAGACCAAAAACAAAATATTACTAAAATTATGTAGAGCCAAAGTAAACAAAAAACGATCGAGATTGTACACAACGAATTTCGATGTTGTTTTTCATCGAAAATACAATAACAACGTTTTTATAAAAATGTAAATGTAACAAAAAAAAAACAATTAACACTCAGTTAGTCAGGAAAAACAAATGCTTTCGTAAAGAGTTCTCCCTTCATCGAATGCGGAAGGACCAAAAACAAAAGATTATTAAAATTGAGTAGAGCAAAGTAAACAAAAAACGATCGTGACTGTGTGCAATGAATTTCGATTTTATTTTTTATCGAAAACACAAGAACAACGGATTTGTAACAGAACAACTATTATTCAATTGGCCAGGAAAAAACAAATGACGATCGCTTTCGTAAAAAGTTCTCCCTTCATCGAATATGAAATTGGATTGAAAAAAAAAAAGATCACCAAAATGATGTAGAGCAAAATAAATAAAAAACGATCGAGATCGCGCCCAACGAATTTCGATTTTGTTTTTCATTAAAAATACGAGAAAAAAGCTAACTAACAAACAAAAAGAAAACTAAAAAGGGTCGATCGTCCTTTGTTTGTTTGAAACCGAATGGTCGATGGCGCTTTCTCTACCTTTAGATCTTCACAACGATGTAAGATTATTAAAAACGAAGAACGAAGATAGAAATTACTTAAATTTAGAATCGAGTTAAGTACCTACTTAAGTATGTAGTAGTTAAGTAAAGTTTGTCTTTCTGGATTTTTTTTAAAATTAATAAATGTCTGCTTTTAGTGATTTTCAAGCTGTGTTCAGACGTATTGTCTGAAAAACTATTGGCAGCACTGTTCGTTACTTCTAAATTATTTTATTAGGTCGATAACAACATACGCTGACACTTCGTTTTACACACATAACCTTCAAACTGACATTTGTTTGACGTCACCCCTATATTTATTGACATCTCGAATTATAAACATAACCTTCAAATTGACATTTGTTTGCAATTATTTTAAACGTCAGCCAATGCTACCAACCGCCACCTAACGAAACAGAATTTCCCTAGATTTGAATTACCAAACGAGCTTTCTTTACTTTTAAGAAACAAAATAGTATACAACTACTGTACCTTTTAGTATAAGCTTGAGGATCATTGCTGCGTGCGGTTGATGATGCACTCACTATTATTATTAAAAGTGGAACTACAAGACCAAAGCGTTTAAGCACTTTGCCGTGACTAATTATCGTTGCGAATGAAAACACGAGGCGAATTGTACATTGGTCTTTTCGGAGATAAATCGAAGTGACTTCCTATTAACTGTTACATCGACCGTTTCTTGCAGTCAGCGGCTTATCGCAGTGTTTATGCAAGATCGCGGTCGCAGTCCGATAACAGTCTGTTATCGCCACGTTTCTTCGTACCGGGGAAATTAGGCAATTCCATTCTGGAAACTTTACATCCTCCTGAAGCATTACACCCAAGGACAAAACCAGTAAAGTACACACACACACACACACATATACTTATAACATCGACTCGAAAATTAGTTGTTTGCCTCGAGAACGTCTTCCGGGAGATTTCAGTGACACACACGCTCATATAAATCGTAAGATAACGCGAGGTTTTTAAGATTAGTCATTTCTGTGTAAATAAATAAGATATGAAGCCGATAGGCACTACCGAGAAGATGAAGAAGAAGAAGAAGAAGTAAGTACATAAAACTGATAGATATCTAATTATGGAAAAACCGAAAGTAGCACAAACCGAACGGATGTCGGAAGCCTTTGCGCTCAAGAAAAATACTTAACAACGAAAAAAAAAAAAGGATTAGGAAAAAGTGGTATGCGCGTTGCGTAGCGAAGGCCGACATAAAATCTAATGGGAACAAAACGTGCCTACACAGCTACATACATTACCTATGTTCTCATTTCCAAACAATTACGTGCATGTGTTATGTACTTTACAGAAATAAAGAGTTTCTTAAGTTACGAAAAAAAAAAGAACTAAAGGGTTACTTCTTCAAAATAAGAAACAACCCCACTAGAAAGGTAATGACCTTAAACGATGGTCATTGAAGATGGACACGCGTCTATCTGCAATTTTTTTCTTCAAGACCAAAGTGTCACAGTATCCCGCTTGGTATTTTGCTTCAAGGCGAAAGTGTCACAGTATCCCGCTTGGTATGTATACCTACCACATAGCTCGATGTTTCAAGCGAGATTTTGTTCCCATTCTCAGGGAGCTGATGATTCAATCTGCCTACTCCTTGTGGATGTAGGAAAATTCTATCTCTCAAAGTTCTAGTTTAAAGTTTCTAACGTTACTATTTCCTTCGAAATAAAACGATACTTTGTTGTTGATGCTGTGAGTTATGAGTTAAGGTCCGTGAGGAGATAATTACGATGTAATGAAGCTTCCAGATTTCGATTACGACGCGTCGGCCGGTGGTGCCGAAGCTGTTAACTTGTAAATTTGTTTGCCGATAAAAATCTCATATTTAGTTAAGAGGTAATAACACGTTACGTAGACGGGTCGCATATGCTTTATGGGGGCCCCATTGTTTGCGCAGCCGATGCCGATAAAATTAAAGATAATCGCAGGCGCACCCCCCTGTACCGGAGCGCACAGGACGAGGACGAGGACGAGGACGAGAACGAGGAGGAGATTCCAGCCCCACAACAGGTGGTGAATGGTGGTGCACCGGTTTTATCGAAAAAAGCAGAACGTGAATTATTTGATTGTTCGTGCAAATATGACTCACTTGCCTTGAGAAAGCTCATCAATCGTAGAGCGAAACGTCGATTAACGAAACGTCAGTTTATTGCATTATATTATGATTTCATTACTTTATCAGACACTTAAAGTATATGTAATGTAATAAACATCGGGGTAAGTATATGTGCGATTAAGACGCGTATTAATATTATTTTTTTTTGCAAAAGCAACTCGGGACGGTTGTTTAATACCGATCAATCAGAATTGACAGTATAATGCACATAGAAAGCCGCGTCTATTCACCGAACGTTAGCTCAGCGCCTTTCTTAATCAACCATTAAATTAATAATTAATTAATTATCTACATCTGATAAACGATTAATTAAATCGATGGCAACAAAACACGACGAGCCGTGCCAAAATTTCTAATCCAGTTTTCGACTGTACGCAGATTAAACGTATTAAGCGAACGTTGTTTACTGTTAGCTTTGATTGCGAACAACAAAAGTGCAAATTCTAGTTTTTAATTGAATTCTAATGTACGTTTCTAGTCTTTTTCCTCGAAGATAGTGGAAAGTTGCGAAAAATAATTTAAGAATGAAATGGCGCATTTCAAGGTCAACCTGAAGTAGATGCAACGGAGATCAATTTGAAATTGGATGGGATTTTTAAAAAGAAACACATTTTACTTGAACAAATTTTTGATATCTCAAATGGTTTTCGAGAAAAAAATTAAAACGTACCAAGAACACGACAATCTGTGATCTTTTTTTCTTTGAGTCGGTTTAAAAACGTCATGGGTCAGAGTTTGACAGGTTTGACATTCCTAAATCACGGAAACTTTTCTATCTTCAGGAACGTTCAAAGCGCCTGCTGCTTACCTCAATTAATACATCTTTGTATTCGACTTCCCAAGCCGTTAGTGGCTTTGCTACGAAGAAATAAGTGACAGGTGTTTGACAGATGTCAAATTGCTTTTTCGTTCACTAGCCAATTGAGAAAGAGATCGTCATTAAAACTGAATAACACAGAAATGTATTAACTAAGGTGGCAGGCGTTTTGAACACTTCTGAAGGTGGAAGAACAATTTCCGTGATTAACAAATGTCAAATTTGTCCTACTTCCGGTTTACCTTGACCTTGACCTCTAATAGTGTTTGCGATATTAAGAAGTTGTTCAGGCAAAATTTGTCTCCTTTTAAAAATCCTACTCGATGAAATTCAGCTCGACATACGTACGTTTGGATTTATTATTTATTTGCAATATCAAAGTAGGAGTATGTTGCTCTTAATTCCGGTTGACCTTGACCTTGATCTTGACCTCAAATACTGTTTGAGATATTAAAAAGTTGTTCAGATAACATTTGTTCCTAATTAGTGACGCCCAGCTTGATTTGTGTTTGCATTTAGAATTTCAGTGTAGGTCTCTCTTGGTCCTACTTCCAGTTGGCCTTGACCTTGACCTTGACCTCAAATACTGTCTGAGAATTTAAAAAGTTGTTCAGACAAAATTTGTCGCTTTTTAAAAAACCCATTCAATGAGATCCAGCTCGACATACGTACGTTTGGATTTATTATTTATTTGGAGTATCAAAGTAGGTGTATGTTGCTCCTAATTCCGGTTGACCTTGACCTTGATCTTGACCTCAAATACTGTTTGAGATATTAAAAAGTTGAAATACTGTTTGAGATATTAAAAAGTTGTTCACATAAAATTTGTTCCTAATTAGTGACACCCAGCTCGATTTGTGTTTGCATTTAGAATTTCAGTGTAGGTCTCTCTTGGTCTTACTTCCGGTTGACCTTGACCTTGACCTCAAATACTGTTTGAGATATTAAAATTTGTCTCTTTAAAAAAAAACCTATTCGATGAGATCCAGCTCGACATAACATACGTCTGCATTTATTATTTATTTGCAATAGCAAAGTAAATGTCTGTTGCTCCTAATTCCGGTTGACCTTGACCTTGACCTTGATCTTGATCTCAAATACTGTTTGAAATATTAAAAATTGTTCAGATAAAATTTGTTCCTAATTAGTGACACCCAGCTTGATTTGTGTTTGCTTTTAGAATTTCAGTGGAGGTCTCTCTTGGTCCTACTTCCGGTTAACCTTGACCTTGACCTCAAATACTGTCTGATATATTAAAAAGTTGTTCAGACAAAATTTGTCGCTTTTTAAAAAACCCATTCAATGAGATCCAGCTCGACATACGTACGTTTGGATTTATTATTTATTTGGAGTATCAAAGTAGGTGTATGTTGCTCCTAATTCCGGTTGACCTTGACCTTGATCTTGACCTCAAATACTGTTTGAAATATTAAAAAGTTGTTCAGATAAAATTTGTTCCTAATTAGTGACGCCCAGCTTGATTTGTGTTTGCTTTTAGAATTTCAGTGGAGGTCTCTGTTGCACCTACTTCCGGTTGACCTTGACCTTGAACTCAAATACTCTCTGAGATATTAAAAAGTTGTTCAGATAAAATTTGTCTCGTTTTAAAAATCCTACTCGATGAGATCCAGCTTGAAATACGTACGTTTGGATTTATTATATATTTGCAGTATCAAAGTAGATGTATGTTGCTCCTAATTCCAGTTGACCTTGACCTTGATCTTGACCTCAAATACTGTTCGAGATATTAAAAAGTTGTTCAGATAAAATTTGTCTCCTTTTAAAAATCCTACTACAAAGTAGGTCTCTGAAAGACCTAATTCCGGTAGACCTTGATCTTGACCTTGACCTCAAATATTGTTTGAAATATTAGTGTTCAGATAAAATTTGTCTCTCTTTAAGAATCGTACTCAATGAGACCCATATATGATATACATACGTTTCGTATTTAAAATTACAAAGTAGCTCTCTAGACACCTACTTCTTGTTGACCTTGACCTCAAATACAGTTTTAGAGATAAAAAAAACTCGTTCAAATAAAACCTATCTTCTTTTAAAAGTTCTATTCAGTTATATCATTTCTACCTGATCTCTGTTGCATCTACTTCCGGTTGACTTTGACCTTGATCTCAATTAGTGTCTGAGACATAAAAAAGTTGTTCGGATAAGATTTGTTTCCTTTTTTAAAATTCCATTCACTGAGATCCATATACGATATAGGTACGTTTACGTTTAGATTTTCAAAGTAGGTCTCTATTAGACCTAAGTCCGGTTGACCTTGACCTTAACCTCAAATTCTGTTTCAGATATTAAAAACTTGTACGGATAAATTTGTTTTCTTTTGAAAGTACTATTCAATGACACCATTTCTGATTGATCTTTGCTATTACCTACTTCCGATTGACTTTGACCTTGACCCCAATTATTGTTAGAGATATAAAAAAGTTGCTCGTTTGTTTTTCAAAATCCTATTCAATGAAACCCAGCTCGATTATGTCATTTCTAACTAGAAAACCGTTGCACCTACTTCCGGTTGACCTTCAACTTGACCTTAAAAAAATTTTTTTGGTAAAATTTGTTCCTTTCTTTAGAATCCTATCCAATGAGATCCATATACGATATAGGTACGTTTGCATTTAGAATTTCAAAGTAGGTCTGTATTGGACCCAATTCCGGTTGGCCTCGACCTGTTTGAGGTATTAAAAACTTGTTCGGATTTTCTTTTAAAAGCCCTATTCGTCGATACTGTTTTTAATTGATCTTTGTTTCCACCTACATCCGAATGACTTTGACCTTGACCTCAATCACTGTTTGAGATACAAAAAAGTTGTTCAAATAAAATCTCTTTCTTTTTCCAAATCCTATTCAATAATATAAGTTTATATTTTAAGTTTCCCAGTAAGTCTCTATCTGTACCTACTTGTAATTGCGTTGCCATCGTATATCTTTTTGTCATTAGTTTCTTTTTTCGCAACTTCCCACTACATATTCTCGAGAAGAACGCCTGGAACCATTGCTTTCAAGCACCCGGTATATTGCGTAGAAATTGTAACACGCATTTGAATTGTTTCCTTTTCGTTAGTTTGGTGCTCTTGCGACCAAGGGCAAATTTAACCATCAATTTCTTATTGCGTGATCGTCTTTTGTTATGTCTTTGTTCAATTTTTCATGGCAAACTGCATCCTAAAAAAAATACTCTACTTTGAACTTTCGATTTTTTTTTTCCAATTTTTTATTATTTTCGTTAGTTTGATGCTATTGCAACCAACGGCAATTTTAACAGTAAACTTCTTATTGGGCGTTTGTCTTTTGTTTTGTCTTCATTCAGTTTTTTTTATGGCGAATTGCATTAAAAAAATCCATTTTGGCAATAAACCTATCGTAAGCGAAAGAATTTATGAGAGGCTCTTAATTTTGCCCTTGACCGCAAGACGTGTTAAAGGTGAAAACTTTGAAAGAATGCGCGTTTATTAGCGTGCGTTTTCGTCGCACTGACATTTATGCAAACCGTAATTTCATGAAATTTGCCGAGTCTTAATATGCACGATAATTAACGCTTGTAACAGGTTTTTATTTATTCCTGTATCCAACGTGTATGTACATCATATGATGTATACAACCAAGTAATTGAATAGTTGACTAAAATCGGTACAATTAATAAATTGGGACAATAAATAACTAGAATGCTTCTGGCGGTCTGTCAAATTATTTGCCTAACTATCAGACTGAACTTGGTCACATAAGGTAGAAACAAATTCGAAAGCGAGCGAATTATGAAAACCTTACAACATGTGTTCAAATATGGTTCCTTCTAGTTGAATACACAAAGCCACCCGCCGTTCCAACACATGCCACACATTGCGTTCCCTGATATGCCCAGCAGCTTCAATAATTCGGCCTCGAAGTTCTTGTGCAGTGTCCATGGGTTGATTATAAACGAGTTCCTTCATGTAGCCCCATACATGAAAATCAAGGGGAGCGCGGTGGCCAAGCTACAGGACCACCACGGCCAATCCACCGGTGAGGGAAAAGCTCACCTAGGTATCCTCGAACGACAGCACTAAAATGTGGTGGCGCCCCATCGTGCATGAACCACATGTCCTTTCCAGTGGCTGGCGGTACATCAATGTCGGCAAATCGTTTTGTATGCATCGTCATTCTTACGACCAGGTAAAATGAATGGTTACCGATTACTCCTGTTGACACATTAATTGTAAAACGGCGTTGAAAATTGTGTCTCAAAGTTACATGCGGGTTTTCAGCGGCCCAGTAGTGGTAATTATGAAAATTCACTACCCCATTGCGTGTAAAGAGTGTCTGATCCGTGAAGTCATGAAGTTGTTATCATTAATGTGGGCTTCCTGCAGTGGGCTTCCTACAAAATTGTAGTCTAGCACCATAATTTCGCGGCTCTAAAGCATGAACACGTTGGTAGTGGGGCGGATAAAGCTGTTGCTCCCTCCATTTGGAAGTCCTGTACGACGAGCAGCCTCCCGTTGGGAGGATCATTGGGAGTCATTCTCAATCATATTGAGAAGCTCTTCTTCTACGTGAGGTGGCCGCACCGCGCCCCTGGCTCCTTGTTCAGGTAAAAGAGAGCCTGCGTCGCGTAGTCGCTGAGCTACCCTGATAAACTTATAAGCGCAAAACTTTATAACTTAGGCATAAGGGGCAACATGCTTAATTGGATCGAATCCTATTTAAAAGAACGCAAAGTGTACGTTAAAATAAAAAATACCCGCTCCTTAGACCACGATCTAGACAGTGGCATTCCTCAGGGGTCCGTACTAGGACCGCTAATCTTTTTATTATACATTAACGATATGGTCGATTTTGTCAAGGCTGACCACGTCACCATTTTTGCAGACGATACGTCTATGGCTATCTCAGCCAGGACCCCGGAGGAACTAAATGCCAAAGTGGCCAGTGTCTCTTCGCAGTTCGGTGACTGGTGCCTTAGAAATCGGTTAATTTTGAACGTTGACAAAACTGTTGTGTTGCGTTTTTTTAACAGGAAATGTCCAACCAGGAACCCCTATATTATAAACAACAATCTTATCGAATCACAACCGTCAACTAAGTTTCTAGGCGTGCACATTAACCAGCAATTGAACTGGGAGGAGCATATTGAACACGTTTGCAAACGATTAAAGAAAGCATACTTTGCAATCTCTCAACTAAAATCCGTAATAAGCGCTGACCATTTGCTGAAAATCTACTTCGCAATGGGTTACAGTCATCTGTCTTATAATTTAATCATATGGGGTAATGCTCCAAGCAGCGATAGAGTGTTTTTAGCACAGAAAAGACTGTTGAGACTCATATTAAATCTGAATCCTAGAGAATCATGTAAAAACATCTTTAAAACCTTTGATCTATTAACGCTCCCGGCCATTTACATCTTTAAATGTTTAATTCTTGTCAAAGGTAACACTGAGAAAATCCAAAAAAATGGTTTCTTTCATGATTACAATACCAGAACGAAAAACTCCTTTTCTGTGCAAAAACACCACACCACCAAATTTGAACAATCCCCTGTATTTATGGGTATCAAGCTTTTCAATAAATTGCCCAAAGAAGTGCGTAATCTAGACATGCACTCATTTATGAAAATTACTAGACGATTCTTATGTAATAATGCGTATTACTCCGTTGCCGAATACCCTAATGACCGCATAAATTTTAATTTTAGTCATAAGAACAAAATCTTACTTGATAGTGTACCCAATTTGTAATTCTAATTTTTTAGTTCTAATTTACTGACATGTACACCCTTTCTTGTATTGGCTACGTACGAATAAATATTATTATTATTATTATTATTATTATTATTATTATAAACGTATAATAATGCGATTAGGAAACCTTTCCACCTACAGACGTGCTGCCAATCGCGCGTTTCCCCGACAATAACAAATGCATATCTGCCTATTCTCGAAATGTGAAATCGCTCATCGCAAACACACCAAGACATATACAAACACACTTACATACACTAATAAATTTAAAAATGAAAAGTATAAACTATACCCAATTAACGTAAATTATGCTTCGTTCCTTATTACGACGTTAATAAGAACGGACCAAATGTATTTAAACATATCATCTGAGGCGCGACATTTTATGGGGCAATAAAGCAATAAACCGATTCTTTGAACGAGGGTAAGGCAGGTTAAGAATTCTGTTCGTCCTTATCTATTGTACGTTTTAAAAGTATACGATTGTCCTCTCCCTTCGTTTTTCTCCAAATTGATTCGATTAAAAAAATATTTATAGAAAACTTATTTCTTTTCGCGATAACTACCGTCACATCGAGTTGGGTGCATCTTCATTGAAACGATCAGGCACAGGATGTACCAGCGCCGGAACCAAAAACGAAACGCTGTCCTTGTGCCGCACGTAGGTAGTAAATAAGGTTCATTTTCGAATGAGTTTAGACTTTTTCGTTCCGTTTTTAGATTTACAATGATCGCAGTTAGTAAAATAAAAAATATTCGGTAATGCAGCGCTTTCATCTGTCTCTTTAAATAATACTTTCTCGGTACCTTTCTATCTACGTGTAATATCTGGACAAGTCAAAGGCAGAAAAAACAAGACAATTAATAAAACACTCGTGAATCTTGACTCATACAATTAATGAATTGAATTGTAAAGTGCCACGCAAAATATTTATAGGTACTTAGTATCTAAGCCGGTTAAGCTTTAAACTTAAACGTTTGCGTTCGTTTAGAGTAGGTTGAAACACTTCAAACTTTCCTCTACACTAATTGAGTGAGTAACTTTAGAATAACCATATGGTCACACCATAAGAAGAAGTCATTACGTCAAAACTTAATAGAACAATTTGCACTAAAATTTATGTGTATGTGGTTATTCTTTCTGTCTTTCCCACTCTGGTTTTGTATTTTTCGTTCGTCTCATCCTTTACATTTCGAGGTTTGGTACCATAATAGATGGTATTAGTCTTATTATTCATAAGAGTGGAAATAAGAAACTATGGAAAATATCTGAGTTATACGGGATGACAAGAAAGGGCATTTTTTCCTCTTTCCGCCCTCCAATAGGAAATCGCCGTTTTCTTCAAACATCTTTCCATTCTGCTGCTTCAGTGTGGGACTCTCGATGTTGTACGTGTCCTCTCAACCTCGAACATAAATATCTTATTTGACAAGCAAGTTATAAGCCGAAGCTGTAAAAAAGATAAGCAAACTGCTTGGGTGGTTCGCAAACCAGAGAGATTTTATGTGCGATAGAGCCGCTGCGTATGCGTATCAACATACCACATACATGCATACAACAACGTATTGTGTCCGTGTATGCATAAGTAACAAACCGTCGGAATTTATCGATCCGTACGAAGATCACGCACTGTAGAAAATATGC
Organism: Serrognathus titanus; assembly: GCA_039766575.1. Taxonomy (NCBI): domain Eukaryota; kingdom Metazoa; phylum Arthropoda; class Insecta; order Coleoptera; family Lucanidae; genus Serrognathus; species Serrognathus titanus. The sequence goes on from CM077914.1 coordinate 62,622,782, forward strand.
AAAGTGCGCGCGCGAGGAAACCAGGAAAACTGCAACAGTTACGAGAAGGAAAGAAAAAAAAACAGTTATAAATAAAACCCGTATCTTTGGGGTTTTAGGTGAATACAAATTCGATACTTTCTCTACGTCGTCGGTCGATTCGTTGCGATTTTAATTCGTGCGTGATTGTGTTCATCAATCATGATGTTTCCTTTTCTTTTTTTTAATTTCTGAGAACTGAAATAAAGAATATTAAAAGAAGATCGATTGGAACGCAAAAGAAGAAACCAGTCCGAATAAAACATAAAAAAATTATTTAATATACCGGGTGTCCACCGAATGTGCTTTTCTTCTCTAGCGCCTAAAATTTAACGCAAAACTAGGTAATCTATTCAAGTACGTAATACTGTGCGATCCAAAATTATTTACGTAAGGGAAGGGCTATGAAAAATAAAAGCAAAGTCTTAGCTTGATTGATACGATTAACGTATTGCCCCACCTGTCAAAATTGAAACGGTGACAGTAGACAAAATCCTTCAATTCTTCTAATTGAATACAAAAGCGTTTGTTAAAACTCATTCTCCAACTTTCCAAATTTTAAATATATTTGACACAGGTCAGAAAGCAAATATTTTATTTTTTCATCTAAATAATTTTGGATCGCACAGTATTTAGGGTTTTTGTTAGAAATAAACTAAGTAACGTTTTATTGAACCAGAAACAGCACACGCGTGCCAGACTAAAACAGAATTCTGTGCTCTGATATCCAAGAAACTGAACACTCTGTAGGGTGGGAAATAATTTCATGTTATGGAGCTTTTAGATTCTACAAAAAAACGTTCTTGTCCGCGTTGAATGTTCAGAAGAAAGACAAGCACGCTCAGTGGACACCCGGTATAGAAACAAATGAAAAAACTGAAACAAACGAAGAATAAGGCAAGCAAAGATCAAGATTTCGTATGAAATATTCTAAAGGCAAACAGGAACCGGAGGTGGGAAAAACTCGAAACAGGAAAACAAAAGAAAACTCAAATTAAGAATAAAACAAATGAAAAGTCGAATGGCTTGCAAAAAATTAGAAACAAAAGAAAACTTAAGTGATTGTTCTTCGTTCTAGTTTTCTTTTGTTTCTACTTTTTTACGTGTCATTCGAGTTTCCGTTAGTTTTATTCTTTATTTTGAGTAAATTAAATGATGACGATGTGGAAATCATAAAAGAACCAGAAAGGCATAAAATCATAAAGTAGAAAGTGAAACCCATAAGAATCATAAAATAGAAAGTAAAACCCATAAGAATCATAAAATAGAAAAAAAAAGTCGTGAAGAAGTGTTGCCAATAAAAAAGAGACTGAGAAAAAAAAACGCCAGAAATTTGTTAGTCTTTTGTTTCACATCGTTCCGGAGAATCGTCGATATTCTTTTGTTTTTCGTTCGTTTTATTCTTCTTGCTGTTTGTTTCAGTTCGCTTTTGTTTTTTCTGTTGGAATAATTTTTCACAACGACAGTTTCCTTTTACTCATAACAATCAGTTTCTAAGGGATGAAAATCGTTTTGTTTATTTCTCTTCAGCGATCGTCTTTTGTTTGTGTCCTTTTTTTTCTTTTCGTTTTCCTTTCGGCAATGACAAAAGTCGAAATTCGCCGCGTAATCGATCGTCTTTTGTTTTCGTTTTTGAGACAACAAACGAATAGAATAACAATAAAAATTTTTATTCGTTTCTTTTTTCGTTAAGTTTTCAAATGTCCTCTTCTTTTTCACGTCCATACAGTCGATCGTCTTTTGTTTCTATTGTTTTCGTTCAATTTTTGCATTTTTCGGAAAAATAATTGCGGGAAATAAAAGACGATCGTTTTTCTTTTGTTTCTGTTGTTAATCGATCTACTTTAGGAGAAAAGTCGCAATTCGCCGCGAAATCGACCGTCTTTTGTTTTCATTTCTGAGGTAATCAACGAATAGAATAACAATAAAAAATTTGATTCGTTTTTTTTTCGTTAAGTTTTCAAATGTCTCCTTCTTTCTCATGTTCATACAGTCGATCGTTTTTTTTTTTTTGCTATTGTTTTCGTTCTGCTTCGTTTTAGGCAAAGAGGAAAGTCGAAATTCGCCGTGAAATCGATCGATCGATCGTCTATTGTTTTCGTTTCTAAGGCAATCAACGAATAGAATAATAACAAAAAAATATAACACTTTACGAATTTTTGCATTTTTCGGAAATAATTACAGAAAATAAAAGACGATCGATTTCTTGTTGTTCGTCCTCGAATCGAAAATTATCTCGCGTTTCATTTGTTTGTGTGTTTTGTTTCTATCTTTTTTTTCCTACCCCTCTTGGACAAAGGAAAAAGTCAAAATTCGTTGTAAAATCGATCGCATTTTGTTTTCGTTTTTGAGACAATCCAAGAATAAAACCAATTTTGTCATTTTTCGGAAAAATATATTTAACAGAAAATAAAAGACGATCGATTTTCATTCATTTGTTGTTGTTCTTCGAAGGAAGTGACGAGAATCGAAAATTCTCTTCTTTTTTATATAGGCGCACAGTTGATCGTCTTTTGTCCTTATTCTCGTCCTCCTTTTGGCAATAGGAAAAATCGAAATTCGTGGCAAAATCGATCGCCTTTTGTTTTCGTTTGTGATGCGCCAAACGAATAGAATTCATTAAAAATAATAGTTTTCATTTTTCTTGTTTTTCGATCGATTTTTCGTCGAGTTTTTCGGGAAGTAATGAGCACCGAAAGTTCTCTTGTGTTTCACTTGCGCACGGCCGATCGATCGTCTTTTGTTTTTGTCTTTTTTCTTGTCCTCCTTGCGGGTGATGAGAGAGTTTGAATTCGTTCGTATTTTGTTTTTGTTTTCGAGGCAATCAAAGGATGGAAGCATTTTTCAGAGAAATTCTAACAGAAAATAAAAGGCGATCGATTTTTCTTCGTCTTTTGTTAACTTCTCCTAAGGAAGTAACGAAAGTCGAACGTTCTCTTCTCTTTCGTGCACGTGCATACGGTCGATCGTCTTTTGTTTCTTCCTTCTTTTTTCTTTTTCTTTTGTTCTGCTTTCAGCAATGAGAAAAGTCGAAACTCGCTGTAAAATTGATCATCTTTTGTTTTTATCTTTTTCCTTGTCTTCTTCCTCACAGGCGATTAGAGAGTCTGAATTCGTTGTAAAATCGTTCGGATTTTGTTTTCGTTTTCGAGGCAATAAAAGAATAGAAGCATTTTTCAGAGAAATTCTTGGTTTAAGTTGGCAATACAATTAAGAGCATTCTTTATTCTGTTATTTGCAACACTGCAACCGGATATATGTTTTGTTGGTTTATTTGACATAACCTGAACGGCCACAGATTACAGGTTATGTGATGGCGTTTTCATTTGAATTTGAAATGTCAAATGACGCTTGTAAAATGTAGGTTATGTGATTGCGGTTTCATCTGATTTGAAATGTCAAATGATGCTAGTAAAGTGACAGTGGTCAGCACTGCCAACTCAAATAGTGTAACCTAAAAACTTTGTATTTCTTTTGTTATCTGCAAATAGTCTTTTGTTTTCTGTCATCCCTGGATTAATTAAAAATTAATCTCCGCTCACAATAACTTTTACATCCGTAAATACGTATTTCGGCAACTAAGCTTCCATCTTCAGTACAGATACCACCAAGCTTTTAACTTGGTTTAAGTTGGCAGTACAATTAAGAGCATTCTTTATTCTGTTATTTGCAACGCGGCAACTGGATTTAAGTTTTGTTGGTTTATTTGACGTAACTCGAACAGCCGGAGATTACAGGTTATGTGAAGGCGTTTTCATTTGAATTTGAAATGTCAAATGACGCTTGTAAAGTATAGATTATGTGATTGCGGTTTCATCTGATTTTGAAATGTCAAATTATGCCAGTAAAGTGACAGTGGTCGGCACTGCCAACTCAAACAGTGTAACCTGACCACTTTGTATTTCTTTTGTTATCCGCAAATAGTTTTTTGTTTTCTGTTATTCCCTTGATTTTGAAACAATTTCCGCAGACGGAGGAGAAACGTCGACCTTCTATTGTTTTATGTTCGTCTTATTCTTCTGTTTTTTCATTGTTTGCGCAATAGTGAATTTTTCCGCGAACTATCCTTTTCGCATCTACAGTTTTCTTTTGTTTTCTTGTTAGCTCCTTGATTTTTGAACAATTCGTTGCCGAACAAGCCGTCGATCTTTTTGAATTTTACGTTTTTCTTATATTTCACGTGAATTTTTGTTCTTTTCTCGCTTGTCTTTTGTTTAGTTGTTTAATATTTTGATGTCATTTCCTGAGGTAAAATTCAAAACGTGACTTAAGACCGTGTGAAGCCCCGTTGGACGCGTAGAATTTCGCATAGAATTTCCGCTCTTATCGCAACCGACGCAAGCGCTGTTTCGAAACCCCCCAAGTTCGAAAATTCGGTAAATTTTTCGCAAGCTCAACAATTGGGGGTGCGTTCAGCTTAGCTTTCGGGAAAAAAATTATGAAAATAGCATCCATCTGTTAACATTCGGTTGTTCACCAGCTCTTGCATTGGCCACGTGAGTGGGTAGCTTAAGGAACTCAGTCACAAAGCAACGAAGGTCAAATCGGAATTTACAATAAGGGCCAAAACACACGGACCACTGTTAACAGTCGAGATCACCGCTTGCGGCAATCAGAGGCAGTTCAAGAAAAGTGAATGCCGACCACTGTCTTCGTTCCTTAACTCTTACGATCAGTTCAGTTCTAAACTGATGCTTCAGTTTTATGTGAACTGACGCTGAGAATCGATGCGGAATCAGACTTTGTTTTGTGTTTTTTTTTTTTTTGGTATTGTTTGAGTATTTCGTATGTAAGAAAGCTTCAAGTGCGCTCGTAAATCTGCTCGTTTTGGGAAACTTCCGAGGGGGTAGGGAAAGACCATACATCGTCGCCGCCGCCGCCGCCGCCTCATATCGGCGGCCGCTATCGTTGCCGGGTGCGCCGATAGAGGGAAGTGAATCGCTCATGTAAATACGTTGACTTATCGCCTGTCAGATTTATAAAAGTTCCACGAGTTCAGTATATTGTTATCTCTGGATCGCATTAGCCGCGGCTGCTATCTTCCGCACAGAGAGGGAGAGATTGTGAGGTACATCAAGGCGCTATCGGCCTGATGGAACTCAGCCAGACTAATTGCTGTAAAATATCGCGCTGCCTTCGCTTAGGCACTTTTTTAATGCCACGGGAAACAAGTTTAGAACGGACGGAATGCGCGCACAAATAAACGTAATTTTCACTTATCTAATTCGCATGCACGATAGTAACCTCTACTAATCGCAATGCTAACAGAATTTCTGCCTTATCAATTCAAAAGAGTAAATGTTATTTTGCATTAACGATATTTACATCGCAAATTATATTCGATGGGGTTATATTAACCACGTCATAAGATAATCCTTTTAATTTATTACCTTCTTCCTGCGAAGCTTTTTTTTTAGATTACATTCTAATAAGCAACTTTTGCAATTAAATTTAGAAAGGAAACGTGGTCAAAAATTACATTAACCAAATTAACCAATTAACCAAAGGCTATCCAGAAAATGGTTATGTTGCGTACTTGTATTATGGTGGGGTAGCGAATTTTCTTAGGGAATTGTTACATGGATGTGTCAAATTGCATGTATGGTTGCTTTTACTAGGCATAGGTGTAGGTCAGTGACGGAAGTCGTCTTAGTCCGGATTATGGTCATTAATCGGGATTCTTAACTCCGATGACTCTCGGGCCTAAGACGACTTTTCCTTCCCGCTGCCCCTACGGTCTTTTCGGTACATTTTGGAGAATGATTTAACTGATTTTCCTGTTTAGTGCCGCCCTTGCCCCGAAGTAACGGGAGGGCACTGTTATATACTCGCACCCCGAGCACCCATTATTTTATTGTGAATACTGACGTATGATAAAATCGAACCAATAGCATGGATAACGGAATTAATTAAACACACCCAGACGATCAGAAACATTACAGTTGCGTTCAAAATTAAATTTTACTTTGTTCTTCGTGTGTCGTCAATTAATTCGGACCTCAACACGACACAACAATAAACCGCTTCCTCCGATCGCCTCCTCCTCCTTCGGGCACCTATCTATCTAAAAAGGCGATAAAGCATAAATACTTTTCTGGTTAATAACAGCCGGGGTCTTAGGCGGCGCTTATCTTAATACAAAAAATGTAAATTTACGATAAGTGTCATATTTGATAAATCTTTCGAATGTTAATTAAAATAAATGTGTATAGAAACAGCTATCAACGCATAAATTAATTAATATTCAAAACCGACACTACTACTCCTGACAGCGTAATCGATAGCAACGTGCGCGCTCGAATTTATGCATGTGTAAGTGTGTGAGCCCGGCGTTTTTATTTCAATCGAGGTGGGATTATGAAAATTAAGCGATTTTTCCTCTTCATTGTTACTATTAGCTTTCTATTATGTGCGGTTTAGATAATACTTTATCGCTTTTGAAACTCTTTCGTTATTGAACTTATCGATTTGTGCAGGGTCTTCGTATAACATATAACTGATTGTACATCACGTGACCAAATTGTATCTGATGATAGTTGGGCAAGACTCCAAATGTAACAGTTGGCAGGACTGCGACATTTAGTTACTGTTTTTTCACAGCCAGATACGAAAATTTAAGCAATAAATTCGACGAATTTTGTCGTTTTGTAATTAATTTGCTGGCAACTGTGACATTTGTGGTAGTTTCAATCATTTAGTAACTTTTCGCTTTCTTTTCATGCTAGTGTACTATGTTGTCAATGTTGTATACATTCTCGGAGGTAGACACCAGCTTATCCTGGAGGAGGATCTACAAGAAACTCCTCTTTTTGGGGCGGTGGTCGACTCCCTCGCACCTACATATACAGGGTGTTAGGTTATTGCTTGGACAAATTAAAACTGTAACTGAAGGGTGTCGTATGGGATCAGAAAGTACTCAAACATGCCGGATTTTCGGTACATTTTGAAAAAATGCAAAAAGAGCGAACTATTGAGAACCGCTGATAGTACTTACGGAGCCAGCGCCGATTAAAGAAGATGTTCGAAATTCATGCCGTCAGCTCGAATGCATGCATCAACACGACGCTGTAAAATTGCCCGCACACGGAAAAAAAGCGCCGGCGATATCTACGCTCTGCAGCACGTGCATTGCACCTACATTCGCCATACGTCAGAATAATATCAACAAGTTCGTAATTTGTGTATGCATTCATTTTGTCCCCGACCTGCACACTCCGAAATATGTTAAGACACTGAACGTGCGTTATTTGCTTGTCATAAAATAATAAACCATCTGAGAATTTATGGCAAGGGGATCGCCCGCCCGGATGGCGTTCGGCACATGGGTTTAACAGTAGATAAGACAATCAGTGGTTTCGAAACAATTTTTATCGATTTTTGTTTGAATTTTTTCCGGGAAAACGAAAGCCGGAACACCCTCGAATGTAAAGGCTTTTTTACTGTACAGAGTGTTCTCCATACGTGGTTTGCAGGTGTCCAGTCAATTACCTAATACCCTGTATATTCAAGAAGCACTTCAACGTTTTCTTGAACGCTGAAGATGCACCCAAACCCAATTTATCCATCTTCACTGATGGATCTAAGATTTTGGAAGGGACGGGCGACCACCTAGACCAGGGGTGCTCAAACGGTCGATCGCGATCGACCGGTCGATCGCGAGTGCTTTTTGAGTCGATCTCTTGTTTTAGTTGATCCTCAATTACAAACAAACCATTAGTTAGTTAGGTACTTGGGAACATTTCATTGGCTTTTTAGTTAGAGCCTACCTTGCAGCCTCTTAGAGTCGATCGATCGGAGTCTAACAATATTGGGGTAGATCGCCAGCAGTTCAAGTTTAAGCACCCCTGACCTAGACTTTCACATGAGCATAGCACTTGGCAACTGTTTTTCAAGTTGCCATTTTAGAAGGTGCAAGAGCAATTCTGGACCGAGATGTTCAGAATAAAATCGTTAGGATAGCTAGCGATATAGTAGGGCGGCACCCTTGGCTCTAAACACCAACAAAATATCCTCAGGAATAACACTCCAGTGTTACACCCTGCAACTCATTTGGGTTAAAGGACACGTTGGAACATTTGGCAACGAACAGGCAGACGAAATGGCTAGACAGGGCTCGGGGCGGCCCTTTTGGGGCCATAGCAGCGTCATTAAGTCTGTATAATGCCTTATTGAAACAAAGAACCCAGGACCGACATATCGACAGATGGTAAATGTAGACAAGTAGACCAAGAGAAAAAGGCTATAACGGCCCTAGAAGAAGACCACGTAGACTACCTAGAAGAAGACTACGTCTATTCGTACAGATACTTTCTGGACATTCCAAATTAAACAAACATATGCATCGCGTTGGTTTAACAGACAGCCCAATTTGTAGAGGTTGTAACTTAGAGGAAGAAACAGCTGAGCATATCCTTTGATTGTCCCGCACTCGCCTCGATCAGAGTTCTGGCTGGAATTCGCAGTGCCTCTCTGTCGGATGTTCTTGGGTTCATGGAAAGGGTGGGATGGTTCGAAGAACGCTGACAGTCAAATACTGCTGAACATGGTGGTAGTATAATGGGCCCAATTGGGGCCAAAGTGCATGTGAATTCTTATTCACCCCCCTCACCAATCCAGAATCTAAAAGTATACAGTTTTGGGCTTTAAAAAAGTTTAAAAAACAGTCCAGTTTAGCACCTTTTGTGCGTTTTTCTTGCCACTTTGTCACAGTCAATTGTCAGTTAATTGTCCCATGAGTTAATCAGATAATTAAAACCGGTTACTTTAAAAAGGTGTTGATTAATATTTCAATAGGTGTCAAAGCCATGCAAGTAGGTACATACTGTAAGAGCCAAAATGAATGAAATAGTTGGTAGCACTGATTTGAGTGTGGTAAAGTCTTGGGTAAGACAGAAAACACGAAGAATCATTGGAACGCCACTGATTGACGACTTATAAATAATTAATTGTAAATGCTTGGGGCGTGTCATTCTAACCTGAACATCCTGCAAAATGAAAAAAGCACTAGAAAAGTGCTGCCAACTGTTTCATTCGTTTCGGTACTCCCAGTACGACTTGCTTTTTTAATTGTTTTTAATTTGTTAAGTTCGATTACTAAAATATTCTCAAATGTTCTTGTGGTTTGGGATTTTAGAAATTCAAAAAAGGGGTAAGTTTTTCAAAATTTTTCAATAAACCAAAATTTTTTTAAGGTACAGAGTTCTGATGAAGCCCAATAAGGCCGAAATACATGTATAAACTCTTTCCTAACACTTTCTATACTGCCAGTTATACAATTTTAATTAATTTTCATAAAATATTCTCATATAATTGTTGTATTTTTAAAATAACGAGACAACTTGTGTAATCTAGTGTTTTTTTTCCCGTTATTCTCCTGTGCTGGTAACACTGCTAGTGGGTAGACATGTATGGTATATACATACGATGTACCCAATCAATAACGCAATCAAAAATATTAATCTTTAATTGAATTGGCTTCAGGTTGGAACCGCGTCACGACTTCTTCTACTGTTGACGTTTCATTCTCCATTGCAGAAGAATCTCATCGAGTTGCTGCTGGTGAAGTTGCTGCTACTTCTCATCGACTAACCTCTCTCAAACCGGCTTCGACGCGTCGATGGAATGTGTGAAGCGTGTGTGACTGCTCGACAAAATGCTGCGCCGCAGTGATATTTGAGGTTTGCTCGACAATATGCTGCGCAACCAGTGTTGTAGTGATTGCTCGACAGATGGCGTATAACTTATTTGGGTCTCTTCTACATAAAGAATACCGTCGACCTTTGGTGCATACCGAAAATTTATACAACTTTTTCGGTCCCCTTTCCCCATCGTGATTTCGAAATCGTCCATTGCAAAAGAACTTCCTCGGGGCTGCTGGCGGTGTTGTTGCTGCTGCTACTTCTCGTTGGTCGATGAGACTGACAAGAAGACAACAAAAACGCAGTCTCATCGACTAACGAGAGGTAGCAGCTACACCATCAACAGCAGCAACACGCCAGCAGTAGCAGCAGCAGCCCTGAGGAAGTTCTTTTATAATGGAGAGCGAAACGTCGGCAGTAGAAGCAGTCGTGACGCCAATTCAATTATGAACAACGCCCGCAGAAACTTTTGTTTGATTCCCGTCTGTTTATTTTCTCCGCGCTTTCGTTTTTAAAAAGACGTTCGTGTTTCTTTTGTTTTCGTTTTTGAGTTTTCCGCACGTCTTTCGCTTTTTAGAAAAATCGTAACTAACTAAGTAGAAACAGAAATTCAGAAGAATTACGATTTTTTCATTACTCTTCGCCTTTGATTCTCTTTTGTTTTTATTCTTCGCGTTTTCGTTCGGGCTTTGTTTCTCTTAATTTGCCTTATTTTGAGCAAACTTGAGATGTTCACTTTTTTTTCGTTGTGAAGACGTAAGAGGGCGGTAGTCATTATTTTTTGATTCGTTCTTCGTGCTTTCGTTTTTCAAACGGCTTTTGTTTGTTTTTGGTTTTGTGCAATACTTTGTGATTTTTCTTAGAACAAAAGCGATCATCGAGGAGGGCGTTGATTAGCGCTTTCGGAACGCCATCCGTCTTTTGTTTCCATTCTATTCCATTTTGATTTTACGCAATGTTTTGTGATTTTCTTGACAAAAGGGATAAAGAGCGTTAATTAGCAGCGAAACGTTAATGCAGATTTAGAATATACAAATTTTCTCTTCATTTTACGTTCTTTTTTTTTGTTTTGTTCGTCGATCTCTCGCTTGTAAAATGTCGCCCGTCTTTTGTTTTACGCAGTATTTTCTAAAAAGACGACGATGGAAGAAGATATTAATTAATAGCGAAAGTTTAATATTGATTTAGCAACTGTTTTCTCTTCATCTTTTCTTCCTTTTTGTTTGACTCCTCGCTCTTTAGCTTTTAAAACGTCGTCCGTTTTTGGTTTTATTTCAGTTTTTGGTTTTAGGCAATGTACTTTGTGATCTCTCTTGAGACAAAAGAGATTATCGTAGAAGGCGCTGATTAGCACTATTAGAAAGCCGCGCCGTCCATCTTTTGTTTTCTATTCTACCCTTGCTTTTATATTTTGTATTTTTTTAAATGGATGATTAATTATTCGTTCGCTTTTTTTTAACATCGATCGTCTTTTATTTTACGTACCATTTTGTGATTTTTCTTTAAAGACAGGTGGTGACGTATTCTGCGTATTGTCGTCTATTTTCCTTTCGTTTTTTTTTGTTTTAAGCATCATTCTATGATTTCCCTTGAAAATTGATGATCGTCCATCTTTCGTTTTCTATTCGTTTGTAGTTTTACGCAATATTTTGTGATTTAAGAAAAAAAAAAGCGATGAAATCACGGCGAAAGATTGTCGCCTGTCTTTTGCTTTTCTTTCGTTTTTTGTTTTACGCACTATTTTGTGATTTTTCTCTTAAAAAAAAGTGATGATAGAAGAACGCTAATTAGCAGTTTTAGAACATCGTCCACTTTGTTTTTTTTTTCAATTAATTTTCGGTTTTAAATACATGATTTTCTTTAAGAAAGAAGGAACGAACAAAGAGGGTGCAAGCTAGCACTTTCAAAACGTCGTCCTTCTTTTGTTTCAGTACATTCTTTTTAAACATTGAAATGTAGAAAATATTTACTTGTCAGTTGCTATGCAGTTCGTTGTATTGGCACTGTTGGCCAATGTTGCCACTTTAGTGATTTTGTTACTAGTTTTGGTGACTTCCTGTCAAAAATTCAAACAATTTCCAATGAGTTCAGACATGTGGAAAATCTAGTGATTTAATTTGAAAATAATTTTAACCAAAATAAGATTGATTTGTTCCAACAAGTTACCAGCGACAAATTAACCAAACAAACGAAGAGATCATAGAGTAAAGAAATAAGAGCGATAAGCCGTAATTAAAGACAAATAAAATGGTTGAATATTTGTACATTAAAATTTTGAAACGTAACACCAATACAATGCAAAATTGCCAGCAATAAACTGTGATCAATCATGTCAAAAGCTTTTTGCATATTCACGTATTTTGATGATGTTGATGTTCGGCCCCACGTTGGGGTGCCAAATTGTTGTAATAATGTTTATGTTGTTTAAGCTTTATATGTGGGTACGTGACTACTTTCTTTTTATCTTTCTCTCAGAGTTTCTCTTTGGGTCGCTCGGAATTACCTACTTATCGTTTTATGGCCCCATGGTGGCCACATACAACGACAAAACACAGAAATGTGAGGGGGAGGGGAAGAGAGTGTCAGTGTTAAATGTTTATCCGTCAGAAAAAGAAATAAAAAAATTACCGAAAAGGTTGTTGTCTGTCCCAAAAATGTACACAAGTCGGTCATGTCACCTCACCCTTCACAAGGTTCGGTGGACCTCTTGTCCTATCAAATGTATATTTTGTTAAAAGTGTATCGTCGATCACGTGTGTGTCTCAACTCCTTCACAAGAGAGAGGCGCCCTTCGACAATACCTAAACGTCTCCCGTTGTCCAGTGTTTAAATGAAAATTTTGTTTGTGTTGTCACGTATGCCCCTACCTTGAAGCGTCGTCCATGTCGTTGTTTGAGGAAAAAGGATATAGGCATTCAGGATCCAAAAATGTGGAGGTTTATCCGGTTACCATAAAATTTATAAACACCTTTCAGAATTTTTTGGCATTTCTATTCTGCTTCATTTAAATACGAGATTATTAGTTGATATCGGAGTAAGTAATAAATCGATGGTAGAAAAAAATGTCGTTTTTTCTTCCTCAGATTAATCGGTAATCTCCCCCTCGGCCCTTATCTCTTCAGATACGCTCTAAACACGTCGGTCGTTAATCTTATTTACGCATCAGTTCAATATTAACATATCGGGCTAGATTTTTAACGATAACCGATTAGGCGTGTTGATTTTCGTAAAATGCGTTCAAATATTTTGTGTGTGCATAGTGTAACAGATAAAGCAGTCAGTGTATTTGCAATAACATAAAATGTGGCATGATAAGGCGTATTTACAAAATGGCATTTTATCTCCCGAGATAGGCGGCCGTTATCTATCTGTGGCACCCGAATATTTCGACATTTTTTCTCTATCCGCCCAACCACAATACTCGGGGCGTTTAGATTTATACACGCGGAGTATATATAGAATTTCTCTTGCATAATTCATGGAAACACTTGACGTTAAGGGCCCCCCCTTAATCTCGTCGTAATCGCGGATGTAAATCAATTTTAAATATTATCTAATCGATCCGAGCTATAAATCTCGCAGAGAAACAAAAAAAAGACTTGCGAATGGTGGCACAGAGGTGGGATTTTATCTATCGGCAGGAGAGGAGAGTAATCAGAATTACATGAAGAGCTCGCCGGGGCCGATGCGATGGGAGAGACCACAATGATTTATTATTTTTATCTTTCGCTTAGAAAAAAAAGTGGCGCAGATTACCTGGGCCCCTAATGATCTGCCATTAGGAGTTGCCGGAAAAACTCCGGGAGGCGAACACATTCGCTCTGTGAATAACGTACGTGCGCCTACACATCCGGGACGCATCGATAAAGAATAATTGTTTTTCAATTAAAGCCCTAAATACCTCCTCGCGCCTGCATGCACCAGACAGTGATAAATCGCTTTTAACAAGTTTGCATGCGCCCGGAAAAAAAAAGAGGACAACAAAAAGTCGGCAAGGATGTTATAATAACGTATCTCTCTGCGCTCTCGTTCTCCTTCTTTCTCCCTTATTATCCTTTTCTCTCATCAGTGCCGGCGCGCGCGAGGTAACGTAATAACATCCCCGCAGACAATGATAAGGCGCAATCTGATAGACCGGCGTATATATCATATCACAATGGCATAGCAAAAATGATTATGAGAGATGTTCCTTCCTATATCACGCCAACTCGGTCGGTAATGTGAATCACGCTCTGCCGGTTCTTATAGTCGCTTCTTCAGCGACTGATTTATGCCCCCTGTTGCAAATACGTTACATCTCCAAATAACCTTAATATCTGCTTTGATTTATTGATTACCATTACGCGCGCTTCACACTCTTCGATGTTCCATTATTATCCCAATTCGAACCAACTCTTCCAAATTGCTTAATCCTCCCATCCCCCCCACACACAAGCTACATAAATAACATCACATTGACATTCTTTTAATAACGTGCGTTCAAAAAAAGGCGGCTGTGACGTAATCGTTTTACGTCATTGCTAACACGTTGCGTTGTCACTTGTCAGCTGTCATTTCATCTTTTTTTCGCATAGTTTGGATGCGTGTTTTTTTCCATGGCATGCTAGAGGAGTGTTGCTTTATTTGAAAGCCACTGATCTCCTTATCGTGCGTTCGAAAACTTCCACGTTTGGAGTTGGCCATGACTTGAGAAAGCAAGAAACAATGTTAAAAAAAGTAACTCCAAACGTGGGAGCTTGTGAGCGCATGCTATGGTGCAGAACATCTAATTCTCAAGGAGTTTCAATATGCCAGATTTTACTTTGCAATTGCGCCAAAACTGCTGTCTCCTAAAAGCGCCCCAACGAACTACTTTTGACGTCTCCTTTAACAGGCGCGTGTGAAAATCTCAACCCTTAATCAAATCCTACTCGTCATTCCATACGTAAAGGGTTGTCGCGAAGTTGCCGCAATTTTAACTGAAAAACCTGAGATGATTCGGTTGCGAAAAGTCGTTCGAACACAATCAACAAGAAATGAACATGTCGTTTCCTCTCTTTTAGGTTGTTGCCTTATTACCCCATAGTTTTGGGCAAAAAAAAAATAAGGAAAGCAGAAATTTGGCAGAATCACCCTGTATCCATATACAACAAGTCTAAAAAGAGATGACTCGGACATAGCCGAAGAGAAAAAGCAGAATGATCAAAAAAAAGGGGGTAGGACAAGGAGAAAGAGAAGACAAACAAAAACGTATAGAAAGGAACTCGATATATGCAACTACCACACTCTCCTTCCTTGGTCAAAAGAACTTCTTCTCCACTAACAACACCCTATAAACAAGTCAGTCTTAGTAAGTACAAATTTGATTTAGTGTAGAGGAAAACAACGCCATCTATCGACGATTTCGAAATCACGATGGGGGGAAGGGGACTGAAAAAGTTGTATACACTTTCGGTATGCACCAAAGGTGGACGGTATTCTTTAAGAAGAAATCTGTAGAAGAGACCAACTGAGAAGAGTCTAAAATTGATTGTATTTGTTCTTTCATCTAAACAAGTAAGTTATACGCCATCTGTCGAGCAACCACTGCAACACTGGTTGCGCAGCATATTGTCGAACAAACCTCACATACCACTGCTTGCGCAGCATATTGTCGAGTAGACCTCACATACCACTGCTTGCGCAGCATATTGTCGAGCAGACCTCACATACCACTGCTTGCGCAGCATTTTGTCGAGCAATCACATACGCTTCACACATTCCATCGACGCGTCGAAGCCGGTTGGAGAGAGGTTAGTCGATGAGAAGTAGTAGCAATACCACCACCAGCAGCAGCTCGATGAGATTCTTCTGCAATGGAGAACGAAACGTCGCCAGTAGAAGCAGTCGTGACGCGGTTCCAACCGGAAGCCAATTCAATTATGAACAACGGCCGTGGAAGCTTCCAAGTTAAACCAAAAATGAAATTTAAAAAAATTAAAAACAAAAGACAATCAAAATTTGAAAAAATAACGAAAGAAAAACGAAAACCAAAATCCAAAAATTGACCTAAACTATTGATACTCTGGAGATCCATCAGAAATATTAATTCAGTTTGTGGTCTTTTCTAATTGAAAACGAGAAGAGACCAAAAATAATTGATAATTACTTTTGGGCGAGACCCAAAATTTAACGTAACTACTTGTCCAGGTGCAATGCTCCTTGAGGAATGATTTGAAGACGGTCGCAAAGAGTCTAATAGAGAAGATTCCAAAATTGATTGCGCCTGTCCTTTCATCCCATCAAAAAAGCTCTTTGCCATCTCCACTTTGAAGACCCATTAAAAATATTAATTCACTTTGCAATCTTTTCCATTGAAAACAAGAACAGACCAAGAGAGTCTAATTTGTTTACTTTTAGATCATCTAATCCTTAGGTATGATCAGGAAGAGTTACGTAGTAGTAGTTATAGTAAATTTTGGGTATGCGCGATGGAAAATAGTTGCGAAGAGTCTAATAGAGAAGAGTCCAAAATTGACTGTACCTGTTCTTTCATCTTATCAAAAAAATTCTCTTCCATCTCCCAACTGGACACTCATCGGAGACCGAAAATAATTTGCTTATTTTTGGGCAATCTAATCCTTTGACAGGATCGGGAGGACACTCTGAATAGTTACTGTACATTTTGGGTACGCGCCATGCTCTTTAAGGAAAGATCCGAAAATAGTCGCGAAGAGGCCAACCGAGAAGAGTCCAAAATTGACTCCAATCAAAAGCGTCCTCTGGAAACCCATCAAAATTCTGTTTTTTCTCGCATTTTCTAATTAAAACTAAAAGAGTCCAAACATAATTGAAAAGGGTCTTTGAATTCATGATCTGAAGAGTCCACACTTGACTATACTTGTTCTTTCATCCAATTAAAAATATTCTATTTTGGAGACCATAAAAATGCATTTGCAGTCTTTCCTAATTGAAGATAAAAAGAGTCCAAAAATAATAAATGTCAAGAGCCTGTTGCGCTCTTTTTTTTGTTCTTGATCAACCAAACAGTTGTAAGATAGTAGAAAATTGATACGTATTAAAGTTGGACGGTTTTACGAGAAAATCCGAAGATGGTCAAGAGTCCAAAATCGACTGCACGTGTTCTTTCACTCCACCAAAAGACAGTTGTAGACCTTCTCTTATCTGGAGGTTCAAAAAGATGAGTTCTTTCTTATCTTTACAAATCGAAAACTAAAAGCAATCAAATGGGATCGTCCACGAGAGTCTATTCTGTTCACTTTTGGATCACCTAATTCTTGGGAAGGAATTTTTATATACCAATCCCAAACCTTCTGGTTACGTACCATCTATAAGTCAACAAATCTTGGTGTTAATTTACGCCCTTCGTTTGCAAGGGTGATTTCCACACCGCTCAGATTTGTCTTGATAAACTCCCATCCTACGAGAAAGCAGTAAATCGAAGAGTTTTGGAACAAAGCCTTCAACTGGGGGTCTAATTAGTAAGTACCATAGTAAACGTTCCAAAAAGTGTTTTCCTTTTCTTTGACTTACGTCACATGATTAGGGATTCCCATCTAGGAATTGGTGCAACCCATTTCGATCTTTCCCCCTTTTCTTTCAAGTGATTTTAGATAGAGATTTCATCTGGCCTATCGGTGTTTCCTCTTTTTCAACCAAGTCACATGATTAGGAGCTTCCATTCAGGATTCTTTTCGATATCTGCCTTTCTTCAAGCACCTAATCTTGGGTCTCAAATACTCCCCCATATGAACCCATTTACGTTCGTATTTCTGAGATCCCAAACGAGTCATCTTAGTTCGTCCCTGTATGCCTTTATTCAAATTAAGCCTTTATTAGGGACTCCCATTTTCTATCTAATCTATCTGATCGGAGCTCCCAATCGGAAATTGATGCTACCCCATAACGAACTGTCGTATCTTTGAGGTGGGTGGCCCGTCTTGGTCTAGATGAAAAGGGTAATGACCTCCATTCCTCGATCAAAAAGGAGAAAAATTATGCCGATCGGCTGATGTCATCAAATTGCATGGTATTCTCCCCCTTAGTGTTTATTATTCGTCGATTTTGATGCCCAAAGTGATGCTCATATCACTAAGATAAGTCCCCATCTATGAGCGCAAGGATGAGGACCTTTGACTGATCAATAAGGAGAAAATAAATTGCTGATGGGTCGAAATCGTCAAATTACAAGGTATTTTCCCCGTGGTATTTATTTCTCGTCCATTTTGATGTCCAGGGTTATGCCCGCATCGCGCAGATAAGTCTTTAGAAAGCGCCATCCCTTGAGGGCAAAAGACGATGATTTTGACTGATCAATAAGGAGGACAAATTTCTGATTGGTTGAAATCATCAAAAGGCATGGTATTCTCCCCGCGGTATGTCTTGAGAAAGCCGCCTCATTCCATGAGCGGAAGGAATCATGATCAATGAGGTGGAAAAATTGTTGATCGATCGAAATCATCAAGTTACAGGGTATTTTCCCCGTGGTTTTTATTTTTGTCCATTTTGATACACAGCTGAAACCCATACTGTTCAGATGATGACCTTGGCTGATCAATAAGGAAGAAATAAATTGTTGATAGGTCTAAATCATCAAATTACATCGTATTTTCCCCGTGGTATTTCTTTCTCGTCCTTTTTGGTGTCCACAACGTGCAGATAGAAAGCCCCATCCCTTGAAAGCAAAGGACGATGATTTTGACTGATCAATAAGGAGGGAGAAAACGCTGATCGGTCGTAATCATCAGATTACATGGTGTTCTCCCCATAGTCTTTATTTTTTGTCTATTTTGATGCCCCGGCTGACGCCCATACCCCACAGATAGGTCTTGAAAAAGCTCTATTCCATTAAAATTAACGATCAATAAGGAGGAAAAAATTCCTGATCAGTCGAAATCATCAAATTGCATGGTATTCTTCGCGTGGCATTTACTTTTCTTCTATTTTGATGACTAGGTGGATGCCTATATTGCTCTGATAAGACTTGGGATAGCCCCCGTCCTATGAGCACAGAGATTGATGACCTTGACAGATCAACAAGCAGAAATAATGTTGCTAATCAGTTTAAATCATCAAATTACATGGTATTTTCCCCGTGGTATTTGTTTCTCGTCCATTTTGATGCCCGAGGTGATGCCGATACCGCTCGGGTAAGTCTTGAGAAAGTCCCATCCTCTAAGGATGACGATCTTGACTGATCAACAAGGGGAAAAATGTTTCTCATTAGTCGAAATCATCAAATCAAATGGTATTCTCCCCGTGCTATTTATTTTTCGTCTATTTTGATGCCCAGGATGACGCCCGTATCGCTCAGATAAGTCTTGAGGAAGCCGCATTCTATGAACGCAAAGGATGATGACCTTGACCGATCAATAAGGAGAAAAAAGTTACTGAATAGTCGAAATCATCATCGCCTTCGACCAAAATACTTGCTGTAATCCCCAAGGTATTTAATTTTCGCCCTTTTTTGACCTTGGCTGATCAATACGGAGAAAAAAGTGTCTGATCAGTCGAAATCATAATTATCTTCGTCCAAATTACGTCTAGGATTATAGGCTCAAGCCAACCGAAGAAAACTGATTTTCTTTTTGCGTCCAGATACAATTGCTTCTTACTTATTATTGTGGGGATAGTTTTGAAGAAAAAATTCGGTAGTTTGTTCGCAGCAGAATAATTCCTCTGGTGCAAACGCAAATGAATGAACCGAACAGGCCCGGAGATTTATGCATGTGCAAGATAAGGCGCGATAAGATCGGCGCACAAACAATACGCTTGTCATCCGGCCGAAGCAAAAATATCTCATTTATCTCATTTGATCAAACTCCGCGATAACAACCGTTGTAAATAGGTAATCTTTCTACTCGATCACGCGATTTTTACCAGAACGTTGTTTTGATAATTCCACTAAGATTTAAAGGCAATCCGAATCGATTCTCTTTTCGTTCCATCTTGCCAAAGAATGGGCGTAAGTAAAAAGTCTTCTGGAAAAGAAATTGGACTCACTTTTGGATTTCCGAATTCTGAGAAACTGCCCCAAGAAGTACCGCTTCATCATGAACTTACTGGGCGAGTAGTAAGGTACGTGCGAGGAGACGACGTGTTCGAGCACCATCTCGCCCTCAAATCGCAATTATCCACTTCAGTATGAAAGTCTGGGGGTGATAGGGCAGGTAGAACCAGTCTGGGCTACACGATAAACCGCAAAAACCGAACGAGGAAACGCACATAACTGCAACACTTCGCATTAAACGCTTAGGAGAGACTGCGGAATCGAAGCACGGAGGTGAGGTGAGACATTGACGGCGTTTATCTCAGAAATGTGTGCGCTGATAAGGGGGCCCGTGTGTGTGGCTGATAAGGAACGGCCCGATATTTGCACAGGAATAAAGAATTAACACTCGCTTATCCGTCGAGGACCGCCAGATTATTATTTTTTTTCTTTTTATAGAAAAATGTGGTTGGAACTGTTTCCTTCCAACGATAAATTAATTCAGTTTCATAACTAATTTATAATTTATATCATTCAGTTACAATTCATGTTATTTTCGCATTGATAAAGACCGTGCGTTTGTGTCAGACAAGAAATTCTGAAGATGCTGGCAGCTAAAAATATTTCTTCGACGCTCGACGATGATCATGAACCATCATCCAAAGTAATCAATAATTGTTTATTTTTAACTGAGAATTAGATAAGTGGCCTTTGATATTGTTACGAACTCGGGGCACGCAGAAGAAATCGTGCTGGGGAAGATTTACGATGAAATCTGTAAGACAAAATATTGAAACTAAGCTAATATTAATAAGACAAATTAATTTAACGAAAATAAACAAAAAGAGAACAGGAATGTCTTAAGAAAATATGTTGTTACAATTAATTGGACACCCTGTAAAATTGATATAAATGCCAACGTTTCTCTGTAGTTCGGTTTTGATTGCAGCATTAAGTAGCAACCTGGCTGCAATTTGTTATTCCTAGGGCAATGTTATGTTCGCAGGATGTCGCCTTTCAAACTATTCGTTTCACTCTACGTTTGACGTCTTCTTCAAGATAGGATAGAATAAATAAATAATAAATGAATGAGAATTAAAACAAAAGAATCCTGGCGATCTTCCACTGGCATAAAATGTTATTAGAAAGTAAAAAAAACTGTAAGCATAAAAAACAGAATCATACGAAAGGACTAAAAGAAAACTGTAAAAAAAACGCACCAATGAAATACGAGAATTAATTCCGTACGAAGAAATAAAAGAAAATCGAAACGACCGATAAGTAAATAGAGTGTCGGACAAACAAGCATCAAGAGAAGATCAGCAATTTTTTGTTCTAGGGGCAGAGAGAGAGAGAACTGAAACAAATGTACTTACAAAAAAAACAAAAAACAAAATAAAGCCACAACGAAATACAGAATAACTGAAAACAAAAGATCGACGATTTCATCCAATGGAAAAACAATGCATATTAAAAAAAAAAAAACAATAAAAATGTAGGAAAAAAACATCGGAAAGTATAATTCGAGAGAAGAAAAAAACAAACCCGAATTGAAACAAATAAACGCTAAGGTATAAAGTCAACGAAAAACAAATGAATGCCGACTAATCTCCGGAGAAGTGTAGAAAAAACAAGAGACTAACAACTCATTTAGTCTCATCTCCTTTCTGTTTGTTAGTTTTTAATTGATTTGATTGAAACAGATAAAAAAAAAACCAAAAGAAAATTGAAACGAGCCGTAACGAAATAACAAAAGTTCGATCAACAGGCGGACAGGGCGGATAGGGGGAAAAACAAAAGAAGATCGAAACAAACAACGAATACTAAGAATAAAACAAACGGAAAACAAATGAATGCCGACTATTCTCCGGAGAAGGTTACAAAAAAAAAAGACTAACAAGTCTCCTCTGGCCATTTTTGTTACCGACGTTTCTTCAAGTTTCATTCTGTTAGTTTTTAATTGATTTGATTGAAACAGACAAAAAACAAAAAACAAAAGAAAATTGAAACGAGCCATAACGAAATAACAAAAGATCGAACATCCGGTAGAGGATGAATAAAAATAAAACAAAAAAACTGTCGTGACGAAAAGAACGATTCTATAGGAAAAAAAAACAAAAGAAGATCGAAACAACAAACACTAAGAATACGGAAAGGGAAAACAAATGAATCCCGACTATTCTCCGGAGAAGATTAAAAAAAAAGAGTAACAAGTCATTAAGTCTCCTCTGGCCATTTTTGTTACCGACGTTTCTTCAAGTTTCATTCTGTTAGTTTTTAATTGAAATGATTGAAACAAACAAAAAACAAAAGAAAATTGAAACGAGTCATAACGAAATAACAAAAGATCGCGCATCCGGTAGAGAATGAATAAAAATAAAACAAAAAAACTGTCGCGTCGAAAAGAACGATTCGATAGGAAAATAACAAAAGAAGATCGAAACAAACAACAAACACTAAGAATAGAATGAACGGAAAACAATGTATCCCGACTATTCTCCGGAGAAGATTAAAAAAAAAAACAAAAGAGTAACAAGTCATTTAGTCTCTTCTGTTCATTTTTGTTACCGACGTTTCTTCAAGTTCCTTTCTGTTAGTTTTTAATTGATTTGATTGAAATAAATAAAAAAACAAAAAACAAAAGAAAATTGAAACGAGCCCAAACGAAAAAAAAAAGTCAAAGGCGCGACATCTTGCAAACGAATTTTGTTTTTTTTTTGCAACCTCGCATTCGTTTGTTTTCCGTTTATTTTATTCTCAGTATTTGTTGTTTGTTTCGATCTTCTTTTGTTTTTCTTTTCTATCAAATCGTCATTTCGGACGCGACGGTTCTTGTTTCTTTTTGATTCAGTGTCCGCCGGATGATCGAACTTTTCAATTTTCTTTTGTTTTTTTGTCTGTTTCAATCTAATCAATTAAAAACTAATAAACAGAAAGGAGCCCGAAGAAATGTCAGTAATAAAAATGACCAAAGGAGACTAGATGAGTTGTTAGTCTTTTGTTTTACTTAACTTTCTCCGGAAATAGTGGGCATTCATTTGTTTTCCGTTCGTTTTATTCTTAATATTTGTTGTTTGTTTCGATCTTCTTTTCTATCGAATTGTTATTTTCGACGCGACGGTTTTTGTTTTATTTTGATTCATTGTCCGTCGGATGATCGAACTTTTGTTATGTCGTTGTGGCTTGTTTCAATTTTCTTTTGTTTTCTTTTGTCTGTTTCAATCGAATCAATTAAAAACTAACAAATAGAAAGGAGCCCGAAAAAATGTCAGTAATAAAAAAGATCAGATCAGACTAAATGAGTTGCCAGTCTTTGGTTTCTTTTTGTAACATTCTCCGGAGAATAGTCGGCATTCATTTGTTTTCCGTTCATTCTATTTAGTGTTTGTGGTTTGTTTCGATCTTCTTTTGTTTTTTTTTCCTATCGAGTCGGAATTTTACTTTTTTATTTGATTATTTTTTCAGTTTTTGTTTCATGTTTTTTTTTGTCTTATTTTAAAAAAAGGAGACCAATCTAAGCAATTTGTTTTAATAAACTATCATTTATTTTCCGCAATTGTCTTTTGTTTCTATTTTTAATGTTCTGCTTTTGTTTCACGTTCTGTTTTTATTTCATTTAAGGAAATGAAATCAACTTAAGCGCAAAGACGATTTTCATGCTTCTGGTTAAATCATGAATAGACAAAAAAAGGAAGTTCGAAATTCTTTTGTTTTTGTTTTTTTTTTTTTTTTTTTTGAATGAACGTCGATCGTCTTTTATTTCGCTTGCTTCTAAGTCACGTCCTAATTTTTATTTTGTGTTTTACTTTTGTTTTTCGCGTTTTAACGTCGAGCGTCTTTTGTTTCGCTTATTTCTAAGCCACCCATGTAGTAATGTTCATTTTGCGTCTCCGTTTTCTTTTGTTTTTGTCTCGTTTTTTTTTTTGTTCTTTTTAAACTGATTGACACTGAACTGAACGTCGTTCGTCTTTTGTTACGCTCACTTCTAAGCCTAGTCGTAATTTTTAATTTACGACTAAGTTTTCTTTTGTTTTTACTTTTGTTTTTTTTTCTTGAAATAATTGACGTAATTTAAATATTTTATTCGAAAGGATAAAAAAATAGAAAAGATCGAAATTCTTGTATTCTTTCGAATGAACGTCGATTGTCTTTTGTTTTGCTTACTTCTAGCCAATTCCAAGTTTGATTTATTTGACTGCGATCGTCTTTTGCTTTTATTTAAGCTTTTTTTTTTGTTTTTGTTACGCGTTCTATTTTTATTTCTTCACCTTTGGATTTATTTGAAAAAAGAGACCGATTTAAGCAAAGGCGACTTTCAAGTTTCTGTTTTTTTTTTTTTTTAACAACTGTCTTTCGTTTTTTATTTTATTTTTGTTTTTATTTAGTGATCTGCTTTTATTGAATTATTTTTTACTTTATTTAAAGAAAATTATTTTTCTTTCAATAAACTGTGGTGACGATTGTTGGCAAATCATAGTCATAGTCATCATATGTTGTTTGGTCACAGAATGAATAAAAATTATTATTATTATTATTATTATTTATTTATTTACTGCGATCGTCTTTTGTTTGTAAGAAATTTGTGATAATTTCGGAAGACAAACATAAACAAAAAACAGACAATTTTTAAGTCTGTTTTAATTTAATTTGAAACACCCCCCAGGTGTTGTTAATTAAACTAATTTTTGATCTTCCAACGGTGAAAGTGGATTGTGTAACGCAACTAAAAAAAAAAAACGTTTTTAATCGCAGCGTTAGTGGGAAAATAACTTTTGATAAGATTTTCGTCAAGTTCTCGGAAAAATTTGTGGCGTAGATAAAATTGTTAGTCACGAATGTGTGTGTGTGTGTGTGTGTGTACAAGACATGACTAACGAAGATGTTCAAACAGTACAATCTGAAGAGGATCTCCTATCACATTTCTCGACGGTATTATCACAACGTCAAAAAAGCTTCAGACTTATTAAGCCCCATCATGTTGAACAACATCGTCGCTTAATTTGGTTTAAGTACCGTGCTCCCCCCCTAATAGATTTAATAACCTAATAATGACATTTCTTTATTACTTGCTACAGTGTGTCTCAAAGTTTGGATGACAATGATTGTATCACAATCGAAATACGTGGGCGCTGGCCTTTAATTTAAACTTAAAAAGTAAGCAGATAGAGTGTGGGGCGAGTCTTTTTTCAAAAAGAAAAAACTATACACCTCGCGGTGATTTATTATCCGAAATAATGAAGTCATTAAACGGGAATAGTGCGCGCGTGAGGGGGGGTGGGGTGTCGTGTGGTCAGACCTGTCGCATGTTTTTATACTTTTGATGGTTTGGAGTGCTTATCAGCGACGTCAGGGGTTGGCCGGGCCGAGTTAACGCCGCAGTAATTAGGAGAGCCAGATAAGACAGACTCCACACTTTTTGTTGCTCCTCTAAGTGAGTTTTGACATATCACATTAATTACACACACTATATAATGTACACTTTATAAATTTCTCCGTTTTTATCGGCCGAAAATAAATCCATTAAATCTTTTTATCTGAATTGCGCTCTATTAGGCTCCTCGTGTTTTAATCGCCCGCCGGAATGACCGAACGCGCCGAGTTCGTATCTGACCACGTCGTGATTAATTACCGTTTTGCGGTGATTTTGACTGTAACAAAAATAAAATTTCCAGGTTTCGGTGATTAGAATAATCCCCGAGCAATTCAGATTATTACCGTCCGGCGTGCTTAAATGTTTGACGACTTGTTTGACAAGTTGTCCGTTCGGTTGTTCAGATATGGCGAGTACACTCGTGGCCATTGAAATCGTTTCCCCCTGCATGCTAACCTCACCCTTAATGACCAGCAAAGGAAACAACAGATATCGAGTCGTTGATGCTTTTCTTCGTAAAGCTTTATGACGCCCATAAATGTTATCTTTAAGAGAAAATAAAATGATGTTTTCTATTTTGGTACTTTAGGAAATCTATTTGGCATTTTATAAAGCAAATTCTTCCTATAGAATTAGTTTGAATTATTTGCCAAAAACATATGAATAGCTAGTCTATTTTTAAATTTTCATTTAATTTTTTTGTTTTCCTATGTTTTCTTCATTATTTTTCATTTTATTTAAAGAAAAGAAGTCATTATTACTATTATTATTATTATTATTATTATTATTATTATTATTATTATTATTATTACTACGCAAAGATGATTTTCAAGCCTTTGGTTAAATCATGATTTTTTTCTTTAATAAACTGTCCGTTTATTTACTGCGATCGTCTCTTGTTTTCATGTCGTTTTCGTTTTTGTTTTTATTTCATTATTCTATATTTTATTTAAAGAAATGAAACCATTTCAAACGAAGACGATTTTCTTGAATAAACGAACTGTCATTTATCTATTGCGATCGTCTTTTGTTTTTATTGCACTTTTGCTGTCGTTTATTCACTGCGACCGCCTTTTGTTTTCGTTTTTGTGTCGTTTTCTGCTTTTATTTTCAATATACCTTTATTCTATTTAAAGAAAAGAATTTTTTTAATAAACTGTCATTTCATTGCGACCGTCTTTTGTTTTCATGTCATTTTTGTTTTTGTTTTTGTTTCGCGTTCGGTTTTTATTTCGCTTTTGCTTTTGGTTCGTGTTCAGCTTTCGTTTCATTACTTTTTATTTTATTTATAGAACAGGACCCGATCTAAGCATTTTTTTAATGAACTGTGTTTTTAAATAATTACTGCGATCGTCTTTTGTTTTTATTGCACTTTTGCTGTTCGTGCGACCGCCTCTTGTTTTCGTTACAACGTTTTTGTGTCGTTTTCTACTTTTATTTTCCATATTTTTTATTATATTTAAAGAAACGAATTTTTCTCTTAATAAACTGTCATTTTATTGCGACCGTCTTTTGTTTTCATGTCATTTTTGTTTTTGTTTTTGTTGCTTTTTATTTCGCTTTTGCTTTTGGTTCGTGTTCATTACTTTTTATTTTATTTCAAGAAAAGGACCCATTTTTTTTAATGAACTGTGTTTTTAAATAATTACTGCGATCGTCTTTTGTTTTTATTGCACTTTTGCTGTTCGCTTATCCACTGCGACCGCCTTTTGTTTTAGTTACAACGTTTTTGTGTCGTTTTCTGCTTTTATTTTCGATATTTTTTATTCTATTTAAAGAAAAGATTTTTTTTCTTAATAAACTGTCATTTTATTGCGACCGTCTTTTGTTTTCATTACATTTTTGTTTTTGTTTTTGTTTCGCGTTCGGTTTTTATTTCGCTTTTGCTTTTGGTTCGAGTTCAGTTTTCGTTTGATTACTTTTTATTTTATTTCAAGAAAAGGACCCATTTTTTTAATGAACTGTGTTTTTAAATAATTACTGCGATCGTCTTTTGTTTTTATTTCATTTCTGTTCTCGTTTCATGTTCAGTTTCGGTTTCATTTTTCGTTCGATTTAAGCAAAAAGCGCTTTTCATGCTTCTGGTTAAATCGTGATTTTTTTTCTTTAATAAACAAACTGTCATTTTATTTACTGCGATCGTCTTTTGTTTTCATTTCAATTATGTTTTTGTTTCGTGTTCAGTTTTTGTTTCATTTTTGTTTTTGTTTCGTGTTCAGTTTCATATTTTTGTTTTATTTTAAAAAAGGAAACCAATCTAACCATTTTTTTTTAATAAACCGTCATTTATTTACTGCGATCGTCTCTTGTTTTCATATCGTTTTTGTTTCTCTGTTTTTATTTCATTATTCTATATTTCATTTAGAGAAATGAAACCAATTTAAACAAAAGCGGTTTTCATGCTTCTGGTTAAGTCATGATTTTTTTCTTTAATAAACAAACTGTCATTTCTTTAGTGCGATCGTCTTTTGTTTTTATTGTATTTTTGCTGTTTTTATTTCGTTTATGTTTTTATTTCCTGTTCCGCTCTTGTTTCGTTATTTTTTTTATTCTATTTAAAGAAAACAAACTAATCTAAGCAATTTATTTTCTTAAATAAAGTGACATCTATTGACTGCGACCGCCTTTTGTTTTCATTACAATTTTGTGTTTGTTTCGTTTTCTGTTTTCAATTCATTATTTTTTACTCCATTTAAATACAATGACCCAATCTAAGCTTTGTTTTTTAATGAACTGTGTTTAATTAATTACCGCGATCATCTTTTGTTTGTATTTCGTTTTTGTTTTTGTTTCATGTTGAGTTTTTATTTCGTTTTTGCTTTGGTTTCGTGTTCAGTTTTTACTTCACTGTTTCTTGTTTTACTTTAAAAAGCAAACCAATCTAAGCGATTTTTTTTCGATAAGCTGTCATTAATTTACCGCGATCGTCTATTGTTTTCGTTTCGGTTTTGTTTTTGTTTCGTTTTCTGTTTTTACTTCATCATTCTTTACTTCGTTTAAAGAAATGAGACCGATTTAATTAAACAAAAGCGGCTTTCATGCTTCTGATTAAATCATGATTTTTTCTTTAATAAACAAACTGTCATTTCTCTACTGCGATCGTCTTTTGTTTTTGTTGCATTTTTGCTGTTTTTATTTCGTTTTTGTTTTTGTTTCTTGTTCCACTTTTGTTTCGTTGTTTTTTTATTTTATTTAAAGAAAAGAAACCAATCTAAGCAACTTTTCTTAAACCAACTGTCATTTATTTACTGCGATCGTCTTTTGTTTTTGTTTCATTTTTGCTGTTTTTGTTCCGTTTTTTTTTTTGGTCTTCTTACAATTTTGTTTTTGTTTCGTTTTCTGTTTTTATTTCAATATTTTTTATTCTATTTAAAAGAAAAGAATTTTTTTAATAAACTGTCTTTTACTGCGATCGTCTTTTGTTTTATTATACTTTTGTTATTGTTTCGCATTCAATTTTATTTCACTTTTGCTTTCATTTTTTAGTTCAGTTCAGTTTTCGTTTCATTACTTTTTATTTTATTTAAAGAGAAGGACTCAATCTAAGCTTTCTTTTTTTATGAACCGTATTTGATTAATTACTGCGATCGTCTTTTGTTTCTATTTCATTTTTGCTGTTTTTGTTCAGTTTTTCTTCCATTTTTGTTTTCGTTTCGTGTTGAGTTTTCATTTCATTTTTGCTTTTGTTTCCCGTTCAGTTTTTATTTCATAGTTTTCTCTTTTATTTTAAAAAAGGAAACCAATCTGTTTTAATAAACTATCATTTATTTTCCGCAATTGTTTTTTGTTTTTTTGTTTTTATTTTTAATGTTCTGCTTTTGTTTCGCGTTCTGTTTTTATTTCATTTAAAGAAATGAAATCAACTTAAGCGCAAAGACGATTTTCATGTTAAATCATGAATAGACAAAAAAAGGAAGTTTGAAATTCTTTTGTTTTTTTTTTTTTTGAATGAACGTCGATCATCTTTTATTTCGCTTGCTTCTAAGTCACGTCCTGACTTTTATTTTGCGTTTTACTTTTGTTTTTTGCGTTTTAACGTCGATCGTCTTTTGTTTCGCTTATTTCTAAGTCACCCGTGTAGTAATTTTCATTTTGTGACCCCGTTTTCTTTTGTTTTTGTTAAAACATTTGTTAAATACTTTACTCGAAATTTCACGCAAAAGGATTAAAAAATAAAAGATTAAAATTATATCGTTCCTTTTAAACTGATTGACACTGAACTGAACGTCGTTCGTCTTTTGTTACGCTCACTTCTAAGCCTAATCGTAATTTTTACTTTACGACTAAGTTTTCTTTTGTTTTTCACTTTTTTTTTCTTGAAATAATTGACGTAATTTAAATATTTTATTCGAAAGGATAAAAAAATAGAAAAGATCGAAATTCTTGTATTCTTTCGAATGAACGTCGATTGTCTTTTGTTTTGCTTACTTCTAAGCAATTCCAAATTTGATTTATTTGACTGCGATCGTCTTTTGTTTTTATTTAGGTTTTTCTTTTTTGTTTTTGTTTCGACTTCTATTTTTATTTCTTCGCCTTTTGATTTATTTAAAAAAAGAAACCGATTTAAGCAAAGGCGATTTTCAAGTTTCCGCTTTCTTTTTTCTTTAATAAACTGTCATTTATTTACTGCGATCGTCTTTTGTTTTTTATTTCATTTTTGTTTAGTGTTCTCCTTTTATTGAATTACTTTTTACCTTTAATAAACTGTGGTGACAATTGTTGGCAAATCATGTAATTATTCCTTGACTTATACTATCCTATTGTTTGGTCACAGATTGAATAAAAATTATTATTATTATTATTTATTTATTTACTGTGATCGTCTTTTGTTTGCATTTCATTTTGTATCGTTTTTATTTCACGTTCTGTTTTCGTTTTCACTTTTCGTTTTCACTTTACTTTAATTTAATTATTTTTTACTTTATTTAAAGAAAATATATTTTTTTTAAATAAACTGTCATTTGTTTACTGCGATCGTCTTTTGTTTGTATTTCTTTTTGTTTTTGTTTTTATTTCATATTCTATTTTTTTCTTCATTTTTTAATTACGTATGACGAATTGTAATTATTAATGAAACGTTATCCTTTTTTTTTTAATAAATCGTGATTTATTTACTACGATCGTCTTTTGTTTTTTTTTTTTTATTTTTGTTTTTGTTACGTGTTTTCAATTCATTATTTTTTATTTTGTTTGAAGAAAAGAAACCAATCTGGCCATTTTTTTTTTAAATAAATTGTAATTTTTACTGCGATCGACTATTGTTTGCGTTTTATTTTTATTTCGCGTTCTGTTTGTAATTCATTTTGTTCTGTTTTTATATCATTATTTTTGATTTTCAAGAATGAATGAATTAATTTAAGCCAAGACGAGTTTCATACTTCCCGTTAAATCATAATTTTTCTCTCTTTAATTAACCGTTATTCATTTCCTGCGATCGCCTTTTGTTTTTATTTTGTTTTTGTTTCCCATCTGGCTTTTATTTCATTACTTTTTGCAACCGATTCAATCAAATACGATTTTCTTTCGACTCTTTAATTTTTTAATGAATATTATTTAAAGAAATTTTATTTTTCTTCTAATTTTTTTTTTTTTATTTTATCACTCTGTCTTCGGAATAACGTCTTCTTGTTTCCTCACTCCGATCGTCTTTTGCTTTTACTTCAATTTTAAAAACAAAAATAGCAAACAACTGAGCGAAAACAATTTCCTTTCGGTTTTGCTTTTTTCAATGAGTCGTCATTTGTTCATTTTACATTATTCACATTCGCAGATAGACGATCGTTTTTTATTTTCTCCAATTTTCTCACCGTACTATAGCAGAACGTAGTTTTTCAATTACGCTTCCGTCATAAAGAAAATAATTTTCTTTTCCTAAGCGAATTTGTCAGTAAAATGCGAGAAATTGAATTTGTTATTATCAAGCCGCGGACTAAAAAGTGCCTGCCTCAGTTTGCCAATCAGGGATTATCCTGACGAAATATCGTAGTTGACCAATTGTACATTCAATATGCGAAGTTTAAATCTCCCCGCTCATATTGTCACTAATCATCATCATCATCAATTTATTTCGTCAAAGGATTAAGGACTGAGGATTACGTGTCCTTCGAGTCGTAACGATTTGCTTGGCCACCAGTGTACACCCCAATGCTTTTTTTTTAATTCATTCATACTGTACTTGGAAAAATTAATTAATTTTTGTGAAACTTGCGGTCGCGCAGAACGTCCTAAATATAAATGAAATTAATTTGTTTAATGGGCGTTAATTTGATGCGACGGCAATGATTTGTGCGCCCGTTCGGAAACGAAACATTGCACTCCGGAGACCGGAAAGGGAGGGCCCGGCCCGGTCAAGTGATAAAAGTGTCGGTTAGGAATGTTTCGCTGTTTGATGCCTATCGGGGAATTACAGATGCTGAACGCGATAGTGAAACATTAAATTTCACTCGCGCCGAATTTAGGCCGATCAATAAACAAATATCGGCGGCGAGGAAACGCGTGGAAAATTGCGTTGCACACAGAAGAGAGGAGCGAAAATTAAATAGATCGATTCAATTAGGTGCATTAGAATGCAGGCGTAATTAATTGTGTACACACATATTCAATTAAATTCGACCGATAGAATCTCGCGAGATTTATTCATGTAACATTAGCGATTCTTAATATGTCTGAGGCTGCGGGATATTAAAGAGCAATTACTTCTTTTTTATTGATGCACAAGTGATGATTAGAATTTATTCCGAAGATGTAAAGAAGGCGATCGTATTTCGTTTTTGTTTCGCCAACGCAGGAAACGTCATGGTGATATAAAATTAAAAAAAGCAATCGCCTTCGAGGCAGGAAAGTTTTATAATTGCTCAAGCGACTTGATCAATCTTTAATTTATTTACGACCGATTGTTTAACAGTTATTCATCACATCAGCAAAAAAAAAATTGATATTTAGCATATGTATACAGATTTCCGTCCGGCTCGATGAATTACATGCTGTGCGCATTTTGAACTTCGTAACTTTAAGAGCACATACCGCATGTTTCATTTTGAGTTTAAAACACTGGCCTACCCTAACGAGCAAGTCAGCCTTGTCTCCATCTTTATTCAAGTTTCGACGAAACAGTCGTTATGTGGGGGAAAGGCAAACCGTTAAGCCTCAAACTTCGTAGCACATTTAATCTGAGAATCGCTGATGCATTCGTGATAATCTAGAAGAAGCCGACCTTTAAGGTTAGGGTGTTTAAAGATGAACTAATACAGAAGAAAAAAGAAGGCAAGAGGAAGAAGAAGCAAGAAAGGAAATGAAGAGGAAAGACGAGATGAGGTGAAAAGAAAACAAACTTAAAGACGTGAAGAAGAAGGTCTTTAGAAGAAGGTTTAAAGATGAACTAATACAGAAGAAAAAATAAGACAAGGAAGAAGAAGCAATAAAGGAAATGAAGAAGAAAGACGAGATGAGGTGAGAAGAAAAAACTTGAAGACATGCTTGGGCAACTTAAAGACAGGGTTACGTTCAAAAATTACACTCTGGGAAAAGGGAAAGAAGAGAAAAGACGAGGTGAGGTGAAAAGAAACCAACATTTAAGGTTAACGTGTTTAAAGATGTACTAATACAGAAGAAAAAGAAGACAAGAGGAAGAAGACGCAAGAAAGGAAATGAAGAGGATGAGGTGAGAAGAAAACAAAGTTGAAGACGTGCATGGGCAACTTAAAGACAGAGTTACATTCAGAAATTACACTCTGGGAAAAGGGAAAGAAGAGAAAAGACGAAGTGAGATGAAAAGAAGCCAGCGTCTAAGGTCAAAAAGAAGACAAGAGGAAGAAGAAGCAAGAAATGGAATGAAGAGGAAAGACGAGGTGAGGTGAGAAGAAAAAAAACTTGAAGCCATGCATGGGCAACTTAAGGACAGGGTTACGTTCAGAAATTACACTCTGGGAAAAGAGAAAGAAGAGAAAAGACGAGGTGAGGTGAAAAGAAGCCAATATTTAAGGTTTAAAGATGAACTAATACAGAAGAAAAAATAAGACAAGAGGAAGAAGGAGCAAGAAATGAAATGAAGAGGAAAGACGAGATGAGGTGAAAAGAAAACAAACTTGAAGACATGCTTGGGCAACTTAAAAATAGGGTTACGTTCAGAAATTACACTCTGGGAAAAGGGAAAGAAGAGAAAAGACGAGGTGAGGCGAAAAGAAGCCAACATTTAAGATTAACGTATTTAAAGATGAACTAATACAGAAAAAAAAAGAAGACAAGAGGAAGAAGAAGCAAGAAAGGAAATGAAGAGGAAAGACGAGATGAGGTAAGAAGAAAAAAAACTTGAAGACGTGTATGGGCAACTTAAAGACAGGGTTACGTTCAGAAATTACATTCTGGGAAAAGAGAAAGAAGAGAAAAGACGAGGTGAAGTGAAAAGAAGCCAATATTTAAGGTTTAAAGATGAACTAATACAGAAGAAAAAATAAGACAAGAGGAAGAAGAAGCAAGAAAGGAAATGAAGAGGAAAGACGAGAAAAACTTGAAGTCATGCACAGGCAACTTAAAAATGGGGTTACGTTCAGAAATTACACTCTGGGAAAAGAGAAAGAAGAGAAAAGAGGAGATGAGGTGAAAAGAAGCCAGCGTTTAAGTTTAACGTGTTTAAAGATGAACTAATACAGAAGAAAAAAGAAGACAAGAGGAAGAAGAAGCAAGAAGAAGCAAGAAAGGAAATGAAGAGGAAAGACGAGTTGAGTTGAGAAGAAGAAAAAACTTGAAGACATGCTTGGGCAACTTAAAGACAGAGTTACGTTCAGAAATTACACTCTGGGAAAAGGGAAAGAAGAGAAAAGACGAAGTGAGGTGAAAAAAAAAAGAAAAAAAAATTTGAAGTCATGCATGGCCTTAACTTAAAAATAGTTGAAGGCGAAACTTTTTGAAAGAAAAATGGTGAAATGCAAAATAAGTTCGAAATAACAATAATTACGCACCCGAAATGCACAGGGAAGTATACTTTCTGAACGCAACCCAGAAGAAACAGTTTCGATTCGTTCAGAAAATCTTAATTATTTTGACAGCTGTTATTGTATAAATCGGAATTCATTCGGTCTTCTTAATAAAACTCGTACGAAAATCATCTTCACATGGAAACAAAGTAAAATAACTGACAAGATAAAAAATAATGAGAAAGAAAGATGCACTTACATACCCGGAGTGTGCAGCGAGATGAAGCTTCTTAACGCAACCCAGAAGAAACACTTTTGATTAGTTCAGAAACCGATATCTAGTTTGACAGCTGTCAAAGTGAACTGTTGGTGTATAAATCTTTTTTTTTCTCGAAATTCATGCGTTCATGTTACTAAAACAACCATTTTTACAATAATTTTTCACTTTGACAACTGTCAAACTGCCCGCTGTCATGGAAACAAGGTGAAACAAGCTAAGTTAAAAAAAATAAAGATAGAGAAAGGTACCTAGAGTGTGCAGGGAGGTTAACTTTCTGAACGCAACCCAGAAAAAACGCTTTTGATTCGTTCAGAAAATGATAATCAATCTGACAGCTGTCAAATCTAACTGCTTTTGTATAAATGAAGTTTTCTACTCAGAATTCATTCGCTCATGATTTTAGTTCGCTTTTCGGAAAAAGAATGCTACCCCAACATGTACTGCCAAATTGGCCGTTGTATAGAAACAAGGTGAAAATAAAAACATCTAAGCTAAACATGATGAGAAAGGGAGAAAGAAATATGCAATTACACGCCTGAAGTCCGCAGGGAGATATAGTTTCCGAACGTAACACTGTCAAACTGTCAAATTGCCCGTTGTTATGGAAACAAAGTTGAAAAAGGAACATCTCAGGAAAAATAAGTGAAATTTAAGATAGGTTAAAAACGACGAGTGGACAGGAAGGTAAAATTTCTGAACGCAACTCAAAAGAAACGTTCTTGACTAGTTCGTAAAATCATAATTAATTTGACAGCTGTCAAAGCGACCTGTCATTGTATAAATCGGAGTTCACTCGTTCGCGATGGTGCAATGGAAATGCTTTCATTCATCATCGTTTTTCACTTTGACAACTGTCAAATTCTTTACAGCTTAGTTTGATTTGTACAGCCTCACTTCATCACAAAACTTGATGATCATGTTGTATTATAAACTGCAAAGATAAATAAAATTAAAACATAAAATTAAAAAAAAGCTCCAACAAGGTGTTACGACATGACTTTGATCGTCCAAAAGCAGCCAAGATTGAACTCCTGTGTGCTCACCCTGTATAATTAAAATTAATAATTATTGAGTTACTGCATTTTACAAAGAAAATTAAAAAGTATTATTTTCCGTACATACATGGAGTAAAGTACGCTTAAGTCAACCGATTAAATTTATGGGTTAAAATGTACAGGGTGATCCTGAAACACTTGGCTAAATTTCATTATAACATGCGTTGCTGATTATTTCGAAGAATTGTTTACAGTCCAAACTATAATCTGTTTTACTGCTCCTTGGTATTTTCTATGTCTTCTAGTTTAATTTAAAAAAAATAGTTTCTGGCCACCTTTTAAAGGCTTGTAAAATGCGAAAATCTTTATTAAAAATAATCAATTCATCTGAGGAAATTTCTGAATTGTTCCATGGTACTTAAAAGAATATTACACCCACAATAAAAACAAAGGCTTTCAAACGCAACGCACAGATCTGCTTGAGATACATTTTTACGCACACATTTTTTTTATCGTTTTGGAAGATCGAGGCCGGATAAGATCCAAACTAGGAGATAGACTACATGACAGTACGATCTGATAAGTCCGGACAACAATGGCTTCGGAGCTGGATATTTTATCTACGACGATCTATTCATTTACTTCGGACTTCATTATGATTGAAAATAAACGCACGTCAAATAACTATAAAAAGAGCGAAGGCTAATTACTCATTTGTACGAATCAATGGCGGGGGGATCGGTGCGTACGAGCTACTTTTACTGTTATTAGCTTTTCCGCAAATAATTTGCGCCGTGTCCGAGTCCGGACAAAAACACGATTTCATCGCTCGCAATTACAACAAAAGGCGTCGTAAACAATAGGGCGAATAACTTCCGAGACCGACTGTCTCTCTTCTGGAGCGGTGTTGACAAATGAACGCCGATGCCCTTCTATTTTAGCGCGGCCGCCCCACGTCTTACCCTCATTGATCAAAATGACCGGTCCTTATCGGCCCTTATATTAAGATGTTTAACCCTCGGCATTATCGACTCATAAGGGGTGTTTATAAGCGAGCGAATGGATTATGGTGATAAGGACTTGCGAAATGGCAGTCTTGCCCTCTTCTTGTTATGACGTTTCTCACCCAGCACTTTCCTCTTTTGCTACACTTTGCTTACTACCTTAAGTGTAACTAGTCGAAAGTTACCTATAAATAGCACTTGATCAAACCAGATAATTCACAGCCACTTTTTCAATCAACAAAAACTTCTCTGACCCTTTCTCCTGCGATTCTTTCCTTCTTTTCCATTTCTTCCCTTTTAATATCGTCCAGTTGTAGTTTTCTCTTTGATTTATGCTCCAGCGCACTGTCTTTTACTTCTTCTGGGAAATTCGGATTGTATTTCTGGTCAGCTGGTCCTTCCTCGTTGTCCAGACATTTGACAGCCACTTGTTTCCATCAATTCCAAGTCTTCTGACCCATATTGAGTCCACGCCATCCTTTTCTCTTGCCCTTTTTTCTTGTTTTCCTTTCTTGTTCCCTGTTAATGACGTCCAGTTGTACTTTTCCCTTAGTTCTGTGCTCCAATGCACCGCCTTCCACTTCTTCTAGGCAATTGGGATTGTATTTCTGGTCAGCTGGTCCTTCCTCGTCCTCCAGATATTTTTCGGCCACTTGTTTCCATTAATTCTAAGTCCTCCAACACTTATTGAGTCCACGCCATCCTTTCCTCATGCCCTTTTTTCTTGTTCTTTCGATTTATTCCCTGTTAATGACATCCAGTTCTAGTTTTCCCTTTGTTCTGTGCTCCAGTGCGATTCGGATTGTATTTCTGGTCAGATGGTCCTTCCTCGTCCTTCAGATATTTGACGACCAATTGTTTCCATCAACTCCAAGTCCTCTGACACTTATTAAGTCAATTCCATTCTTTTCTCTTGCCTTTCTTCCTTCCCTTTCCATTTGTTCCTTTCTAATGTCGTCCAGCTTTAGTTTTCCCTTAGTTCTGTGCTCCAGTGCACCGCCTTTTACTTCTTCTGGGCAATTCGGATTGTATTTATGGTCTGCTGGTCCTTCTTCGTCATCTAGATACTTGACAGCCACTTGTTTCCATCAACTGTGACACTTATTGAGTCCATGCCATCCTTCCATCCTTTTCTCTTCCCAGTCTTTCTTTTCTTTCCATTTGGTCCCTTTTAATGTCGTCCAGTTGTAGTTTTCCTTTTGTTCAGTGCTCCAGTGTACCGCCTCTTACTTCTTCTGGGCAATTCGGATTGTATTTCGGGTCAGCTGGTCTTTCCTCGTCCTCCAGATATTTAATAACCACTTGTTTCCATCAACTCCAAGTCCTCTGATACTTATTGAGTCCATGCCATTGCCAATTGTTCCTTTTTAATGTCGTCCAGTGTAGTTTTTCCTTAGATCTGTGCTCCAATGCACCGCCTCTTACTTTTTTTTGGGCAATTCGGACTGTATTTCTGGTTAGCTGGTCCTTCCTTGTCCTCCAGCCACTTGTTTGCATCAACTGCAAGTCCTCTGACACTTATAGAGTCTACGCCATCCTTGTCTCTTGCCATTCTTTCTTTTATTTCCATTTATTCCTTTTAATATCGTCCAGTTGTACTTTTCCCTTAGCTCTGTGCTCCAATGCACCGCCTTCTTCTAGGCAATTCGGATTGTATTTCTGGTCCTTCCTCGTCCTACAGATATTTAACAGCCACTTATTTCCATCAACTCCAAGTTTTTTGACACTTATTGAGTCCATGCCGTCCTTTTTCTTGTTATTCTTTTTTTTTCTTTTCATTTTTTCCCTTTTAATGTCGTCCAGTTGCAGTTGTCCCTCTCTTCTGTTCCCCATGCCTCATTCCAATGCCGCCCAATTTTCTTCTGGACACTTCGAATTGGGTTTCTAATCAGCTGGTGCTTCTTCCCTTTCCATTCCTAATTTAATAATTCCATAATGGGGCAGATCTCTCTTTCTGTCTTCCTTTCATCGTAATTCTTCTCTTATAGTACCGTCCAGACGTAGTTCTCCGTCCATTCTGCTCCTCGTGCCTCATTCCAGTGCCCAATCTTTTTTTTTTCCTGAACACTTCTAATACTTCTTCGCTTTTAATGTCGGCCAGTTGTAGCGTTCCCTTCTGTTCCTCATGCCTCATTCCAGTACCCAATATTTCTTTTTCTTCTGGACACTACTAATTGGGTTCCTAGTCACCTTCTTCGTCCTTCACTCCCAGATGCCCAATAGGGCAGATCTTTCTTGCTTCTTACTTCTTCCCTTATAATGTCGGCTAGTTGTACTTTTCAGATCTCTCTCTGCCTTTCTTTCATCTCAATTCTTCTCTTATAGTGCCGTCCAGTCGCAGTTCTCCGTCTATTCTGCTCCTCACGCCTCATTCCAGCGCCTAGTCTTCTTTTCTCTGGACACTTCTAACTGGGTTTCTAATCAGCTGGTGTTTCTTCCTTCTCCACTTCCAAATGCCCAAGAGGATAGATCTTTCTTGCACCTTACTTCTTCCTTTTTAATGTCGGGCAGTTGTAGTTGTCTCTTCCCTAGCCCGTGCCTCATTCCAGTGTCCAATCTTTTTTTTTGGGTTTTTAGTCTGCTGGTGCTTACTCCTTCTCCGTTCCTAGATTCCCAATGGGGCACATCCCTCACAGGCTTTTTCTTTCTTCAACCCTCAGACATTTGACGATTTATGGGATTATGTCATCCTCTTACTTTCATCTTCCTTAATTCCTTTCGTTTTTAAATCGTCCAGTTATTTTTTTGTGTAAAATTTCATATACATTTCCCTTCGAATTAATTGTTTTTCTCGACTCCATTACGACTCATTAAATAAAGCACACAGAATTCAAAATTTGAATCATTTAGAATGTAAGCAAGAGGGATAGGAATGAAATGCCAAGTGAATCAATAAAATCGGCCGTTTTCAATTTGTAAAGGCATTAAGGCAGCGCGATACTTAAGTCAGCGTGGCGGGCCTCTCCGAGAAACAAGTACAAGCCACCTACATGGGCAGATAGTATCTCGAAACTGGTCCGGCCAAATTATGAACCCGTAAACATTAAAATAAACAAGCCCGCAACGGCGATCCGGGCGAGCAGATAATCGTTTCCTTAAACGAGATATTAAATATTAACGACGCGGTCCGAAGTGACATCCGCCGATGAATCGGAATCAATTTTGCGGATCTGATTAGCATTTGATTCAAAAGAAAATCAAATAAAAAAAAAACCTATGTACGTCATGAACTGTACCCACTCATAATCGATTTTCCCCTTCCCCCTTGAATTAACATCAAAATTATCTCTTGATTATATCTAGATCAAAGTGGCGCAATTTCCTGCTGTCTGCAAACATGTGGAGGCGGAGGACGCATATGACTCCGTCCAAAAATCATCAGGAGCAATTTTATATGTAGGCCAAGCATGTAACGACCATTGTGTAATTAATTGCAGTTAAAGGTGATGCCACACCTCGCTTAACATAACCTGGCATTAGTGCGTTCAACAACTTAATCCGACTTGACACGCCACTCCATTGTTTTGTCCTCTTCGATTGCGGAGGCTTAATAACAAGCGCTACTTTAATTGAGTGCCAGCGCACACATGAATCGTTACAAATTAGTTAGGCAGTTGTCTTACTTAATGAAATAAACCAGAACATAGAAAATCACTTAGAACACCCGGTATATTTTACTGAAGTAAAAACCAATGAAAATCGTTCGCGTGACACCGCATTTTTTTTCTTTATTTTGTAATATTTCATTAAATTCAAATTGAACTGAAAAAACGCAATTTGAAAAAAAAAGTCTATCAACAGATGTCACATTAAAAATAAAAGAAAGAAAACGTAATAAAAACAAAAGACGAATCACTATACTTACTTAAAAAACAAAAGACAATCAACAAGTGTCACGTCAAAAATAATAAATCGTTTCGAACGAGTCAAATAATAAACAAAACACAATCAACAGATGTATTAAAAATTAATTAAAAAAAAAAAGAAAACGTGTTAAAAAGGAAAAGACGACAGACGGGGAGAGTCCGAATTCGACGTGATAAAATTTAAAAAAGAAACGAAAAGAAGAAAACGGCTTCACAACAACAAAAGACGATCGTCAAACGTAAACAAAAGACGACAGACGGAGAGAGTCCAAATTCGACGTGAGAAAATTTAAAAAAAAACGAAAACAAGAGAACGACTTCAGAAAAACAAAAGACGATCGTCGAATTGTTCATTCTGATGCACATTTATTAAAAAAAAAAAAAATAGAGGGAGATTCGGAAAATTTGAAAAGAAAAAAACTAAACCGACAGAAAATGGAGCAACGTCGTGGAAAACAAAAGACGACCAACAGACCTCAGATCAAAAATTAAAAAGAAAAAGAAAATGTAAGGACAAGAGAGACGAAAATTAAAAAAAGAAAGAAGCAAGTAAACAAAAAAAGCGACAATCATAAAACGTAACAAACAAAAGACGATCGACAGGAAGAGTCCAATTTCGACGTGGTTGAATTTGGAAAATGGATCCAAATTCGGAATTTTTTAAAAGGGAAACGCAAAAGGTCACAAAAACAAAAGACGATCAACAGATGTCGCGTTAAAAATTTAGAAAAAGAAAACGTAATAAAAACAAAAGACGATCGACAGGCAGAATCGACGGCCTAAAATTAAAACAAAAAATTCGGCTTCCCAAAAAAACAAAAGACGATCGTCGATTGACTCCTAAAAAAGAGAAATTCAAACATTTTGAAAAAGAAAAAAAAAAACAAACACAAGACGTCACAAAAACAAAAGACGATCAACAGATGTCACGTTAAAAACTTAAAAAAAGGAAATCGTAATAAAAACAAGAGACGTTCGACAGGCAGCGTCGATGGCCTAAAATTAAAAGAAAAAGTTCGGCTTCACAAAAACAAAAGACGATCGCCGAATGGCTCCTAGAAAAAAAGAAATTCGAACATTTTGAAAAAGAAAAAAAAAACAAACAAAAGACGTCAGAAAAACAAAAGACGATCAACGGATGTCACATTAAATATTTAAAAAAAGAAAATGTAATAAAAATAAAAGACGATCGATGGCTTAAAATTAAAAGAAAAAAAATCGGCATCACAAGAAAAAAGACGATCGTCGAATGGCTCCTAAAAAAGAGAAATCCGGACACTTTGAAAAAGAAAAAACAAACAAACAAAAACAAAAGACGTCATAAAAACAAAAGACGATCAACGGAAGTGACATTAAATATTTAGAAAAAGAAAACGTAATAAAACAATAGACGATCGATAGGCAGAGTCGATGGCTTAAAATTAAAAGAAAAAATCGGCTTTACAAAAACAAAAGACGATCGCCGAATGGTTCATAAAAAAGAGAAATTCGGACATTTTGAAAAGGAAAAGGAAAAACAAACAAAAGACATAAAAACAAAAGACGATCAACGAATGTCACATTAAAATTAAAAAAAAAAAAAAGAAAACGTAATAAAAACAAAAGACGATCGGCAGGCAGAGTCGATGGCTTAAAATTAAAAGAATTCGGCTTCACAAAAACAAAAGACGATCGCCGAATGGTTCATAAAAAATAGAAATTCGGACATTTTGAAAAGGAAAGGGAAAAACAAACAAAAGACGTCATAAAAACAAAAGACGATCAACGAATGTCACATTAAAATTAAAAAAAAAAAGAAAACGTAATAAAAACAAAAGAAAACGTAATAAAAACAAAAGACGATCGGCAGGCAGAGTCGATGGCCTAAAATTAAAAGAATTCGGCTTCACAAAAACAAAAGACAATCACCGAATGGTTCATAAAAAAGAGAAATTCGGACATTTTGAAAAGGAAAGGGAAAAACAAACAAAAGACGTCATAAAAACAAAAGACGATCAACGTATGTCACATTAAAATTTTAAAAAAGAAAACGTAATAAAAACAAAAGACGATCGGCAGGCAGAGTCGATGGCCTAAAATTAAAAGAATTCGGCTTCACAAAAACAAAAGACGATCGCCGAATGGTTCATAAAAAACAGAAATTCGGACATTATTAAAAGGAACAGGAAAAACAAAGAACGTCATAAAAACAAAAGACGATCAACATTAAAAAGAAAGAGAAAAGAAAACGTAATAAAAACAGAAGAAAGAAAAACAAATTTTGATACGAAAAACTCAAAAAAAAAAACAAATGACGACTAACAATGTCGTAAAGGACAGGAAGAGTCAAGTACGTAAGTAATAGATTTGGGAAACAAATGAATAACGCGGCTGAATTTTTTTTTTGTTATAATATAAGGCAATTAATTAAATTAATCAATTTTGTTAAACGCCCAGTGTAAAATAAACTTACTGTCCGTTTTTCAAAATATTTACATATTTTGGATACCGAGGAGTAGGGAGATTGAGGCCTCGGCAAAAATTACGAAAGTAGTCGACCGATTGTAATGATCATTGAACATATGACATTGTCGCAAATGAATCGACTCAGCGCCAGCGCGCTTGACCTTCAGGCAAGTGAAGACACCTGAACACTTCCGTAATTAAATCGCCGAAATAATATTATCTCTTCCAATTAACATCCGACGTAAATTAGGAACATATTTTTTGTGCCGCGTGGAGATAAGCTTTGATTTCATTTGACTCCGGATATTTAGAAGTCATTATGATACGTAGGGGAGGGTTGAGGGTCTGCGACATTGTCACGTAGTAAATCACGGGTGGTCCCCCCTTTTCGCCGGAGGAAATGTATTTTTCTATTACACCCGATACCTCTTAGAATAATTTCCTGTACTAGATTTACATCGACTTCTCACTCAGCAGAAATAATTACAACCACCTAGACGCGCCGAGGAGTGCGTCGATAAATCTTCTCATCGCCTCTCTTTGTTAACGAACGCGCGTTTAAATTCGTTTTTATTAGGCGTTTGAAGGAGAGACCGCGGCCACGGACGGACGGACGGACGGACGAAGCGAGATCAGTATCGCCACCCAAAACAAACAAAAATCTTCTTCGCCGCCCGCCGCTGATGGTATGGGCCCGTTTCCGCCCATCTCCGATCACTCAGACAGATGGCTTACCTATACGGAATGGTAACGCGAAACTCTTATCTCCTTCGTTCGATTCTCAGAATAAATGATCACCTGAGTTTCTAGAAATGCATTTTATCAATTTCGTTTCATCGAAATAAATAAGTGGCTGAAAAGAAGCTAAAACAAATATTAAAAAAAAATAATACTTTGTTCTCCAACTTTAGAATTACTCGACCTGAGCAAAATCGGAGGAAACGTAGACCTTTGCTTATTAGTAGGTAAAAATTTGGGTTTTTTGTGATATCGTAAAAAAAACGATAGAAATTCGTTTATTTTAAATAGAAAGAAATGATAACGTTGTTGCAAATCGATCGGCGAAGTACCAGCGTGCCTGACCTTCAAGCAAGCGAAGACACTTGCATCCGTTTCATGAAACGTGTGCGATAAAGTTGCATCTCAAAACGGTTCGAACTTGTACACTTTTTCGTAACGAAATCGCTGAAGCTGATAATTGGCGTCTCGCTGTCATACGAGTGTTATGATTAGCAATAAATAATTTATGTGACCGATAGTGTTGCGAACATTAAATTAATTGTCAAATAGTAATTGTACAGAATGCCGTTTCTTCTTTTTGCAACATTATTTTGAATATTTTTCCCACAATCCAACAAACGAATTTTTAATAACTTTTTATTTTGTATAGAGTGTAATCCAGGAGCATCCTAATGCCGACTGACTTTAATCGATTGAAGATGCGTCCAACAAAAGAGGCGCCGCAGCATTCGTGAGTGAGAGC
This sequence comes from Serrognathus titanus, assembly GCA_039766575.1. Lineage (NCBI taxonomy): Eukaryota > Metazoa > Arthropoda > Insecta > Coleoptera > Lucanidae > Serrognathus > Serrognathus titanus. The sequence continues at coordinate 62,666,761 of CM077914.1, forward strand.
TTTTTGCGGTGTGCAGATTCCGAAAGCATTCAAGCCGAATCCAGCAGATGAACGGCTGGAGATTACATTATATTCCCGATTTATCTTTTAATTCCAGAGCGAGTGCATTCTCGGCTTCGGGCATTGTTAGTCTTTCTCGCCCGCCATTGTTTTCAGGTAAATCATATTTTAATTCTCCGATGTTTACGTGCCCATTCATCCCCTCAATACCACCACATAAAATACATCTTTCGCCTTCCACTAAAATATTAGGTTTTATTCGCTTGTATTTAAAGCACGTTTCTTACCATTAGTCGCCTTCATTTTTTACCCTTATTTCTAAAAACTGAATCATATATAGACAAAGGATGAATTAATCATCACTAAAAAATGGTTTTTCCTAAATTCAATCTTTAGGATCAACCTCTAAAAGCGGCGCAGGTTCGAAAAATCGCATTTTCATTGTCTGCAGCAAGAGAAGACTTAAAACCAAGGTCTCGGACATCTTTGATAAAAAAGAGTAAACCAACTCTCTGGGTCTGTATTAGAGTGTTTCGAGGGGGGAGGGGATGGATCGCTTCATCATCAAAATGAAGAAACCGGTGGGGCATGGGGTTACCAGCCCTGTTCACTTGCGCCCAATTATCCGAACGAAGTCCAGGAACCCCTGTTGCCGAATACAACACTCCGGAGAAATGGCACAATCCATCAGCACCACGATCAAAGAGGGGCAATTTCAAAAATTCGAGCCCAACCGATTTACCCCAAACCAGTTACGGTTGGTCTACCTAAACATCACCTCATGGGTCCCAGAAGCTTTCTGGTAGGAGAGGTGCAGGTTACCAGCTTTAATTTGGATGAATGCCATACAGATCATCGTGGGAACCCAACCAGCAAACCCTACTGCCGTTCGCCGTACCTGTTCCAAAGTGGTGCAGCAATTCCAAAAATTCAAACTCAGAACCAGCTACAGCTAACTGGCCCTTCTAAGCTCCGCGGGTTCAAGAACCTTTCTGGATCTCGGGAAAGCAGTAGCTCCACTCGCCCGAGTCCTTTTACCTGCGGGGACACCTACGGAAAATGGTACCAATTCAAATCTTCCATCGCCAAGCATTCAAAGGTCTACAGGTCGCGTTGCCTCCATTATATCTTGGCGTTCCTTTCTTTTGCACATGAACGATGAGCACGAAAAGAAAGTTGGGGTCCCTGAGCCAAGATCGCAGCCATCGAAGCTGCTGACCAATCATGAAATCCAGCGGCGCCGGGGGCCAAAAACGTAAATGCCAAAAATATATAGAGCGCGCAAAGAGAGAGCCGTTTTATTCTAGCCAGTCGTCTTCGAATCAGCCTCAATCAAATCAGCCGTGGCATAGGCTGCAGAAGAAAGTTGACGATCGCAATGGTCTCGATGAAGAGTCTTTGTGGTGCGTTGAGGAAGGCATCAGAGCCGGATTCACTGTGGACTAGTCAAGTTCCATCAACTTGACTACTCCACAAGTTCCATCAACTTGATTAGTCCACAATTCTTTTCATCTTCGGTAATCAACCTTGGATCTCACCTAACAGTGAACCTGGTTAAAACAATTTCCCGTTGCCATTACAGAATTGCTCTGCGACCGACTTGATGTTATAATATCTCCCTCGGCATTCGCCTTACAAACTGGGGAAACGGAGATAACCCAATTCGAAGGAGCCGGCATGAATCCGAACACAGTCCAACCCATGAGAATTCTATCTCCCACATAGAACCCACATGCACCAGGAGAGGATTCGAACTTACGCCCTCCAAGCGTTAAGTCCGGACTGAACCACTCGGCTACCAACTACCCACTGCCACCAACACGTCTAGGCCCGACTCATAATTGAGGCCGCAGCTCAGTAGCTCAATGAAGATGGGAGTCGATTCCAGTAGTTCAGATTTAGTTCTTCCTTCGGGCCACCAGTCGTGATAGGGACAGCATTACGGCATAACCACTTAAGTGGTCGTAGTCTTTATTATTTGCAAATTGGTATCGTGTTTCTTCTGTGCTCCCAACAATCCGCGCCCCGAAGTTGTCCAGAAATCAAGTGTCCTTACAGTCAGAGGATAACTCTTCTGGTGCTTCGGGAATTCGAAGTTCCCCCTCGCGGAAAAGGGAATTCGCCCACCTCAAAATACCTTACATTTCGGAAAGATGGGAGTTTTAAGCTAAGGGGGTGCTTTAGGGGCGAAGAGAAAAGTTTAAGTGCGGTGACACTCCTTAAAATTACTCTTTAGTTAATTAGCTCACTTGGTACCTCTCCTCCCTACCCAAGGGTCACCTAAATCGCGTTCACGTCAATAATATCGTAAGGTAGTGATCGTTGACGGGTTACCTTACATTTCGGAAAGATGGGAGTTTTAAGCTAAGGGAGTGCTTTAGGAGCGAAGAGAAAAGTTTAAGTGCGGTGACACTCCTTAAAAGGACTCTTTTGCTAATTAGCTCACTTGGTACCTCTCCTCCCTACCTAAGGGTCACCTAAATCGCGTTCACGTCAATAATATCGTAAGGTAGTGATCGTTGACGGGTTTAGGGGCAGGAGAGAAAAACCTGCCCTATTTAACTGCAGTGAACTCGTAGGGGTGACACTCCCCACAATTACTGCCTCTTTCTGGCCAATTTACTTGGTACCTCTCCACCTTACCTAGGAGTCACCTAAACGGCGTTCTTGGTACCAAGTTAAACACACAGAAGCACTGTCTGGGTTCTCAGTTTCTTCACAACATTTTTCATTTACATCCCTTGGCTTGAGATGGAATGGATTCCTTTTGCTCCCGATCTTCCCCAAACACATTTTCAAAAATTAAAACTAAAGTAGTTGAAGATCCAAGACCACTCGGTTTCCAACTCCAAAAAGCCGAAGACAGTTACTTTTTTTTGTTCGGATGGTATGGTTTAGTTCCAGGCTCTTTAAGAAGGGGCATTTTATTTTGCCCACTTAAGTTCTATTCTGTAAATCGAGAAGAGATCGATGAGTAGTTTAATTAATTCATGATAACTGCATCTCGTGGATTTGATGGAACTTCTTCTGCGAGCCCCCAAGATCGACGAGCGTGCGCCCTCCTCCCCCCCTCTCGCTTCATCCCTCTCCGTGCTTTCGATGATAGCAGTCGGCCCTATCATTTTTCCACACGGTTGGACGAACGGCTAGCGGCTGCCAAACTCTGATAGCCACAGCCGTCGGTCGCCTTGCGTCCCGCTGATAAGCGCGCGCAGGGAAATGTCACCCCGCGCGACGCCCACCCCCCCGATTCCGACAGTGTCATCGCCACCCTGAATGCGGAATGGCTGCTAACGCGCGATATGTCACTCACTCGATCACACGTGACCGGGTTTTATTAGAGACAAAAGTGTCGAACAGTAAAAACTCCCAGTCACTGCGCTCGATTGCGCCGATAAGTGGCGCGCCCGCCTGCTCTAGACCTACGCGAATTGAGTTGTGGTATTTTTAACGCGCCACTTCCACATTACCCCAGAGCCGCAAGAATTTTCAAGAGCGAATGATAGATTACGTTAATAATGGTTTAAATATATTAGATTACATTGTATGTATTATGGACAATTAAAACAATGTCGCAAAATGATCGACGCGACGCCAGCGCGCCTGACCTTCAAGCGAGCGAAGACACCTGTACCCGTTTCATGAAGCACGTGTGCGATTGCGTTGCATCTTAAAGTGGTTCGAACTCGTACACCTTTTTCGAAACTAAATCGCCGACTCTGATATTAATTAGTAACGCGTTGGTAGGAGCCAAACCCACCGAGATCTCAGATGTATTATCGCCGTGCCAAGTTTTTATAAGCGAATCAGATAACGTGGAAAGTTTTATATCTCGCGAGAGTCATAGAAAAATCCCTATCAGCGGATTACATTACGCTTCGCCCGAGATACTCGAAACCGTAAAACGTTCAAAGCAAGATACAAGGCGTATTCACTCGAGATTAATCGGACGATTAACCGATTAACGCTAACTGATTTAAGTAAGCTACTCAGAAACGTACTGATGTTTTAATTTTGATTACATTAAACGCTACACACATTCCGCGGATGTTCTAGGAACGCAGAGCATTTTTTAATCGAGCGGCACACTGACACCGACTTCAACGAGCGTCCGGGTCATCCAATGGCCGATGCTCCTTGCACTTCGGCAAGTCAAAAACCGATATTACAAATCAAAAATCCAAATAAACTTCCTGAAAGCCAAGTTTGTTTCCTATACAACGATGGCGTACATCTAACGGTATTTACTTGAGTGTAATAGAGCTGTAAAATAAAATGGTAAGAGCAAGTTGGTCGTTTTATGATATCATCCCGTTTTCCAAGATCGAAACGCAAAGTAAGCAAGCATGTATCGAGAATGTTTTATCTTGGGCACGGCAGCGTTTAACAAAGTGTGGTATTTAAAGAAACGCGCTAAGGTAATTCAAGTAGATTTGAAAACTGATATTGGACAGGCAGGCAGGCAGGCAAGGGAAAAGAAAGATAGACCGGAGGTTCGTTCGAAGGAGCGCGTAGGCGCTGAGAGAGCTCGTCGTCGTCGTCGTCGTGAGTCTGCAGAGATATCTATTAACAACGGCCCTGGTAATTTATCATGGCTAATCAGATTACGACGAGTATATCGTTCTTATTATGTAGCCCCGATCGGTGATCGTGCCGTACCGGTCCGAGGTCGGACAATGGAGCGGCCAATCACGATCGATGAGGCATGGGTGATCGGGAACGTGTTGATTGAAAGTCTAAATGGGTTTAATATTTCCATTAGCTTCTACGACGACGCCGTGCTGCAATGCAACACAATGTGAGGAGCGAATTGAAACACAACGGCGACCTCAACGGCAAACAATGGTCATCAATTACACGCGCCTTTTTTTTTCTGCCGCGCGATCAATTGAAAAGTCACTCCGTCGCTGAAAACACTCCGAAGGTGTTGAAAATTATCGGCATTCTTTAATTGTACAATTGAAGGACAGCTTTGTCTGCCGAATATCACATATAATATACAGGGTTTGCAGAAATTTTAACCACATTATCGTGAGAGCACATACGCTCGATAGTATAACTTCTATCATTAGCGAGAAACGGGCAATTCTTTGCTCCGTTTCAAAACATCTGCGATACGATTTACTGCGACATCAAAACAAATGCTTTTATATTCTTCTAACCTTGAAAAAGTCAGACCCCCCCCCTCCCGATTTATACAAACAAACATAAGAAAACCGGGAACTGCCTTATCTCCCTCGTTTAGGCTATTTAAAGGCTCCTGGAAAAGTGAGGAGGAAAATTCAGCAAGAATTTGAATTCAGATGGCCCAAACAGTAGCTTCCAAGCGAATTTTTCTCGTTACGAGAGGGCGTAACGTCTCGCTTTTACCGAGTTTAATCAACGTCGGTCGTTCAAGAGCAGAGACGCACAGTGGCGGGATTTCCTATTGCTGAGTCAATGAGAGAGGAAAATTTTATCTCAGTATTGATTTGGAAACGCATCTGAAGCTCAAAAGCGATACGAACATCCGGTTGCTTTCCAGGAACAAGCAGAGCTAATAACGAAATAATTACAACTAAAAAAATCGATTCTAAAAATTCTCTTCCGGGTCCTTACAATCGGTTTCGATGAATTGCATCGAAAATTCCGCGAAAAAAGGAAAAAACACGCAGGGATTTGTTTCGAAAAAGCGGAATGCACGGTGAAAAAGTGTGAAATAACGGTGTAAACTCGCGTGCATTAAAATCAAGTTAATGGTATTGGACACGCCACACCGATCGGCGGCCTGATATAACGCGCATTGTATTTATTTATTGATATTTTAACCATTAAAATATTTGCGATTTTATTGCATTGTAGGTGTGCGAGGCCGATATATTCGCTAAAATGCAAATTTCAAATCCATATCGCCCCCCCGAATCGTTTAATACTTCACATTTTACACACGCAACGGCGACGCGCCGGTAAGTACAGAATGTGCACGTTGCGAAGGACAGAGAGAAAGAACGCGAAACATTTTCGGGATTCCTTTGGTGATAAGACGGGGGGCCTATTAATAAGCGCAGGCGATTTTCAGAGATTCGAAACGTAAAAGCCGGGTGTTTTCTTAATGAATAATTATATCAGAGTTGTTTATATTTCGTCCGATAAGAATGTGAGATAAGGCAGGTCGAGCCCGAGGGGAAAAAATAAGGTGAGTGAGTATATTATTTCCATCAAGATAAGAAGAAGAACTCGTGATGGTCGGACGAAAAAATGCAGACGGGCGAGCGGTGTCGGATATACGTACATACGTTTCTGTCGTTTTACACTTTTCGTTATCGTATTGAACAATTCAACTGATATTTATTTGAATAAGAACATAACAATTTACGACTTGTAAAGCTCACAAAATTACATTAAAAAGAAAGTTATTAGTAGAGACGGGAATCACATATTTCGACGTCATCAAATGTCGATTACTAACTCCGATATTCAATTGTCTCCGTCATCCTATGAAATCAATCGATTACTAACTTCGTCTTCGTCATCCTATGAAATCAATTAAATTCGCAAACCTTCGACTTGTCGACAATTCGAAGTCAAGACTGAATGCCAATTATTTAGTGTCTCAGTGAACTGTCGATTTTCACTTGTTAAATTGTCAATTTTGTCCAATTCCGATTTTTAATTGTTTTGCCTCATCATGCGAAATTAATTAAAATCAGAAATCCCTTGAGTCTCGGCAAATAGAAAGTGAACAGCATCTGTAATCAATTAAGGCCTAAATGAACAGTTGAACAGTCGACATTGATGTGAATAGTCGATTTTAACGGTCGATCAATAACTCCGATATGCGATTGCCTTGCCTTGTCTTTAATTAAATTTAGAAATCCTTTCTTTGAGTTATGGACAAGTAGTAAATGAACAGAAATTCTCGATTGATTAATTAATGACTCAATGAACAGTTCACGTTACTGCGAAATGTCGATTTTAACTCGTCAAACTCCGATATTGAATTACTTACCTCATGCTACGAAATCTGTTAAGTTCAGAGAAGCTTTTGAGTTGTAGACAAATTGAAGTGATTGCCAATTATTTAACTTCTCAGTGAACAGTCGATTTTAACTTGGGGATTGACATTCAATTGACATTCAATTGTTTCGCTTCGCCTTTTGAAGTGAATTACTTTAAAAAAAATCTGTGGATTTTCGATAACGCGTGTATGGATTTAACAACTCTCATCGAACTCTTCGTACTAATTTGAATAATCAGAATTATTTCATCAAATCGAAAATGAACAATAACTCTCTCAATTATTTGATGTCTCATTGAAACACTGATTACTAACGTGAACAACTAATTCCGATGTTCAATTGTTTTGATTCTGCATTTTAAATTAATTAAAAACAGAAATCCTTTAAATCCTTGACAAATCAAAAATGAACAGAAATTGTCTGTTAATTAATATTTCGATGAACACTCGATATTGATGTGGACTGTCGATTTTAATTAAGTAATTTCGATGTTCGTTAATGAACAGTAACTCTCAATTGTTTGACGCCTCATTGAACGGTTGATCTTAATCAATTTCGATATATGTCGAATATTTCGCTTCGTCGTTTGAAATTAATTAATTAATCAGAAGTCCTTCGAGTCCTTGACGAATTGAAAATTAACGGCGAGTGTCAGTTAGATAATGTCGCGATGAACACTCGACATTAGCTTGTAATTGCCAATTATTTAACTTCTCAGTGAACAGTCGATTTTAACTTGGGGATTGAAATTCAATTGTTTCGCTTCGCCTTTTGAAGTGAATTACTTAAGAAAAATCTGTGGATTTCCGATAAATCCAAAGTAATTTAATTAATGCCTCCCTGAACTGGCTTTCATTTGTTCACTGTGGGACGCTAAGGTTAATAATTAAATTATTCAATTCATAGGAGAACAGTGAAGTTAAAGTTAATAACCGTCACCATCCACGAATTTATTAATAACCTGAGGAATGAGGAATTTCTCAGTGAACAGTCGCCGTTGTTGTGAACAGTTGACAGCTTACTAGGTATTGATTGACTACTCAATACGATGTTAAATTGTTTTCTTTTTGAATATTGACATTAATTAAATTCAGAAATTCTTCGAGTCGAGAAATAATTGAGTAATTAATTTCTGAGTGAACTGTCCACTGTCAAGAGAACACTCGATTTTAACTAGTGAGAATGTCGATTATTAACTCCGATACTCAATTGTGTCGCCTCGTCGTTTGAAGTGAATTAAATTCAGAAATTCTACAAGTCGAACAATAATTGGGTAATTAATTTCCGAGTGAACTGTCGAATGTCAAGAGAATCGTCGATTTTAATTTTGAGAATGTCGATTGCAAATCCGACTAACTTAACTCTCGTCTCGTCTCGTCGTTTGAAATTAATTAAATTCAGAAATTTTGCAAGTCGAAAAGTAATTGATAAATTAATTTCTGAGTGAACAGTCTACTTTCAAGTGAACAGTCGATTTTAACCTACGAGATTGTCGATTATCAACTCCGATACACAATCACGTTGCCTCGTCTTTTAAAATTAATTAAATTCAGAAAGTCTTCAAGTCGAGAAACGATTGAGTAATTAATTTCTGTGTGAACTGTCGACTGTCCAGAGAATCGACGATTTTAATTTTGAGAATGTCGATTGCAAATTCGACTATTAACTCCGATACTCAATTGTGTCGTCTCGTCGTTTGAAATTAATTAAGTTCAGAAATTTTGCAAGTCGAAAAGTAACTGATAAATTAATTTCTGAGTGAACAGTCGACTTTCAAGTGAACAGTCGATTTTAACCTACGAGATTGTCGATTACCAACTCCGATACACAATCACGTTGACTCGTCTTATAAAATTAATTAAATTCAGAAATTCTTCAAGTCGAAAAATAATTAAGTAATTAATTTCCGAGTGAACTGTCGATTGTCAAGAGAACCGTCGATTTTAACTTGTGGGAATGTCGATTACGAACCCCTCTACTAACTCCGATAGGCAATTATGTTGCCTCGTCGTTTGAAATTAATTAAATTCAGAAATTCTTCAAGTCGAAAAGTAATTGACAAATTAATTTCTGAGTGAACAGTCGACTTTCAAGTGAACAGTCGATTTTAATCTACGAGATTGTCGATTACCAACTGCGATACCCAATCATGTTGCCTCGTCTTTTAAAATTAATTAAATTCAGAAATTCTTCAAGTCGAGAAATGATTGAGTAATTAATTTCTGAGTGAACCGTCGACTGTCAAGAGAACCGTCGGTTTTAACTTGTGAGAATGTCGATTACAAACCCGACTATTAACTCCGATACGCAATTGTGTCGCCCCGTCGTTTAAAATTAATTAAATTTAGAAATTGTGCAAGTTGAAAAGTAATTGGCAAATTAATTTCTGAGTGAACAGTCGACTTTCAAGTGAACAATCGATTTTAACTTACGAGATTGTCGATTACCAACTCCGATACCCAATCATGTTGCCTCGTCTTTTAAAATTAATTAAATTCAGAAATTTTTCAAGTCGAAAAGTAATTGACAACTTAATTTGAACAGTCGACTTTCAAGTGAACAGTCGATTTTAATTTGTGAGATTCTCGATTATTAACTTTGATACCCAATTGTTTTGCCTTATCCTTTGAAGTCCTCGGAAATACTTTAGGTTCTCGACAAATCACAAGTGAATTAATGAACGCTTTAATGAACCATCGATGTTTATGTGAACTGTCAATTTTACTTTGTTAATCTCTTGATTATTAACTCTAAAGTTCAATTGTTGCGTCAATCTTTGAATTGAATTAAAATCAGCAATACTTTTTCGAAAATCAAAAAAATATAATCAATGAACAGTTAACTTTTAAGCTAAGTAGTGAATATTAATTGCTGTTGTAATTCGATTTATTTTGTGAGTTTATTCCCGCATTTAAGTAGGATTTTATTATTATTCTGATCGACATTCTTCAAGCAAGCAAAATATTCCAAGGTCCTCGAGTTATCTTCGCCCGATAAGCCTCGAAAAGGCATTCAAAAAAAATTTTGCCCGCGCAGAGGTAAAGGCGAGTGAAATTATTAATTGCCGCGTGATAAGATAAAAGAGTAAGAGGAGCACGTAAAATGTGCCAGGCTAATGCAAATTCGCAGATAAAATCCGAAGCCTTAATCCGGTTATCTGCTGCGAAGTAAGTCGATATAAGCGCGGACGAATCACATGAGAGATCGCATAAAAACGGCTATTTATTGAGCCGATATGCGCATAACTTGATTACACGTCTTAAAATATCAAGATATCAAGTTACCGGGGAAAAGCATGAGATTTCAATCAGAGATAAGCTCAGCTCATAGGCCATCGTTAAAGTATTACTTGCCAGGGACTTGCCAGAACAAACAGTGAAATTATTCGAGTCGAACCCTCTTCCTTTAGAATGTCCCTTCTTCTCTCCTTCCCGGGGAAATTACACGGCCAGATTCTTTTATGGTTTATTTATTTCAATTTGTCTACGTAATCATGGAAATTGCTGCGATGTGCAGTGCCGATAGCGAATTTGTGTAACGATCGTTCGTTATTGCCCGGCGTGAGAGGCGATAATCTCGGAGATTACGGCCCCGATAAAATCTGCGTTTAATTAAAATTTTAGTTGAAAGTAAATAAATAATTCAAAATCTTTTAATGCGATACCGATAACCATCTTTAAATATATTTATCGTGCGGCTATATTTAGAAAACTTGTTTATAAAGGTACGTCTGCGACCTAAATTTTCCAATCAATTTCACCTGAAACGCACAACAACAATACTGAAAACATTAATTTTGAACGCGTGTATGGATTTAACAACTCTCCTCGAACTCTTCATACTAATTTGAATAATCAGAATTATTTCATCAAATCGAAAATGAACAACAACTCTCTCAATTATTTGATGTCTCATTGAAACAGTGATTACTAACGTGAACAACTAATTCCTATGTTCAATTGTTCTGCCTCGGCACTTGAAATTAATTAAAAAGAGACATCCTTCAAGTTCTTGATAAATAAAAAATGAACAGCACCTTTTAGTTAGTTAGATAAGGCTTGGATGAATTACTCTATATCGATGTGAACTGTCGATTTTAACTAACTCCGATGTTCAATTGTTTTGACTCAGCATTTGAAATTAATTAAAAATCCTTTAAATCCTTGACAAATCGAAATGAACAGAAATTGTCTGTTAATTAATACTTCGATGAACACTCGATATTGATGTGAACTGTCGATTTTAACTAAGTAATTTCGATGTTGGTTAATGAACAGTAACTCTCAATTGTTTGACGCCTCATTGAACTGTGGATCTTAATCAATTTCGATATATGTCAAATATTTCGCATCATCGTTTGAAATTAATTAATTAATCAGAACCTTTAAGTCCTTGACGAATCGAAAATGAACAGCAACGCGCAATTATTTGATTTGATTTTCATTGAACGGTTGACGCTGACGTGAACTGTCGCTTTTAATCGATGCAGGCGTTCAATTGTTTAGCCCCAGCATACGAAATTAATTAAAATCAATAATGCTTTGAGTTCTTGACAAGTAGAGAGTGAACAGCGAACGTAATCAATTAACGCCTCAATGAACGATCGCCATTGACGTCAACTCTCCATTTTAACTCTCGATTAATAAGACTTCGACATGCATTTGTTTTTTTTTAAATTAAATCCTTTGAGCTTTTAATGAATGGCTCAGTGAACGGTTCACGTTCGAGTTTAACTTGTCGATTACCAACTACGAAATTGAATTGTTCACCTCATACAGTGAAATCAACGAAATTCAAACACCTTTGAACTGTCGATTTTAACTTGTTATACACTCGCGTATTGACTTCGATATTCAATTGTTTTGCTTCGACTTTTGGAGTTAATTAAATTCAAGAGTCCTGTGGGCTTTCGACTAATCAAAAGTGAACTGTCTGCAACTGTCAGTTAATTAGTTCATCAGTGAACAGTTAACTGAACATGCGAATAATTTAATTATAGTCAACTACGTATGCTCATTGTAAGACGTTAAAAGAAACAAAATAATTGGCAACTGTAATGAATTACTCGATGAACAGTCCACGTAGCTGTGAAATATCGATTACCAACTACGAAAATTCAATTGTTCACGTCATCCTATGGAATCAATTAAATTTAAAAACCTTTAAGTTGTTGATAACTTGAAGTGAAGAGCAAATGTCAATCAATCAACGTCTCAGTGAACTGTCGATTTTAACTTGTTAAACATATCGATATTCAATTGTTTTGTTTCGCCTTTTGAAGTTAATTAAATTCAGGAGTCCTGCGGATTTTCAACAAAACAAAAGTGGACTGCAAATGCCAATTAATTAGTGCAACAGTGAACAGATAACGATCAGTTAATTACTGCATCAGTGAACAGTCAACCGTCAGTTAATTAGTGCTTTTAATTTGTTAAATATTCGCGTATTTACTTCGATATTCAATTGTTTTGCTTCGTCTTTTCAGGTTAATTACATTCAAGAATCCCGTGGGTTTTCGACAAATCAAAAGTGAACTGCAATTGTCAGTTAATTAGTGCAACAGTGAACAGTTAACTGTCAGTTAATTAGTGCTTTTAACTTGTTAAATATTCGCGTATTTACTTCGATGTTCAATTGTTTTGCTTCGTCTTTTGACGTTAATTAAATTCAAGAATCCTGTGGGTTTTCGACAAATCAAAAGTGAACTGCAACTGTCAGTTAATTAGTGCATCAGTGAACAGCCAACTGGACTTGCGAAGAATTTAACTACCGCCAACGACGTTCATTTGTTAAAACTTATAATTAATTCTTGCTATCAGTTCAATCAATTCGTTAGTAGCTCGAGAGATTCAGTTAATTTCTCAGTGTACACTTAGTCAATTAGTGCATTAGTGAACAATCAACTGTCAGTTAATTAGTGCATCAGTGAACATTCAACTGGCAGTTAGTGTACAGTTAGTCAATAAATGCATCAGTGAACAGTCAACTGTCAGTTAATTAGTGCATCAGTGAACGATCAACTGTCAGTTAATTGCGACATTAGTGAACAGTCAACCAGACTTGCGAAGAATTTAACTATCGACAACGTCGTTCATTTGTTAAAAGTTACTAATTAATTCTTGCTATCAGTTTAATCAATTCGTTAGTAACCCGAGGGACTCAGTTAATCTTTCAGTGAACAGTTAGCCAGTTAATCAGTGAACAGTCAACTGGACTTGCGAATAATTTAACTATCGACAACGTCGTTCATTTGTTACAAGTTAATAATTAATTCTTGCTATCAATTCAAATAATTCGTTAATAAACCGAGGGACTCAGTTAATTTCTCAGTGTACAGTCAGCCAGTTAGTGAATCAGTAAACAGTCAACTGGACTTGCGAATAATTTAACTATCCACAACGTCGTTCATTTGTGTTAAAAGTTAATAACTAATTCTTGCTATCAGTTCAATCATTTCGTTAGTAACTCGAGGGACTCAGTTAATTTCTCAGTGTACAGTCAGTCAATTAGTGCATCAGTGAACAGTCAACTGTCAGTCAATCAGTGCATCAGTGAATAGTCAACTATCAGTTAATTAGTGCATCAGTGAATAGTCAACTATCAGTTAATTAGTGCATCAGTGAACAGTCAACTGTCAGTTAATTAGTGCTTTTAACTTGTTAAATATTAGCATATTTGCTTCGATATTCAACTGTTTTTCTTCGTCTTTTAAATTCAAGAATCCTGTGGGTTTTCGACAAATCAAAAGTGAACTGTCAACTGTCAGTTAATTAGTTAATTTTAATTTGTCAAATATTCGCGTATTGACTTCGATATTCAATTGTTTCGCTTCGACTTTTGAAGTTAACTAAATGCAAGAATGTTGTGGATTTTCGACAAATCAAGAGTGAACTGCAACTGTCAGTTAATTAATGCAGCAGCGAACGGCCAACTGGACTTGCGAAGAATTTAACTACCGACAACGTCGTTCATTTGTTAAAAGTTGATAATTAATTCTTGTTATCAGTTCAATCAATTTTTCAGTTTTTTCAATCAGTTCAATATTTTTTTTAGTAACTCGAGAGACTCAGATAAGTTCTTAGTGAACAGTCAGTCACTTAGTGCGTCATTGAACAATCAACTGTCAGTTAATTAGTGCATCAATGAATAGTCCACTGTCGGTTAATTAGTGCATCAGTGAACACTCAACTGTGAGTCAATTAATGCATAAGTGAGCAGTCAACTGTCAGTTAATTAGTACATCAGTGAACAGTCAACTGTCAGTTAATTAGTGTATCAGCGAAGAGTCAACTATCAGTTAATTAGTGCATCAGTGAACAGCCAACAGGACTTGAGAAGAATTTAACTATCGCCAGCGACATTCATTTGTTAAAAGTTAATATTAATTCTTGCTATCAGTTCAATCAATTTTTTTAGTAACTCGAGAGACTCAGATAATTTTTTAGTGAACAGTCAGTCACTTAGTGCATCATTGAACAATCAATGGTCATTAATTAGTACATCAGTGAACAGTCAACTGTTAGTCAATTAATGCATAAGTCAGCAGTCAACTGTCAGTTAATTAGTACATCAGTGAACAGTCACTGTCAGTTAATTAGTGTATCAGTGAACAGTCAACTGTTAGTTAATTAGTGTATCAATGAAGAGTCAACTATCAGTTAATTAGTGCATCAGTGAACAGCTAACTGGACTTGCGAAGAATTTAACTATCGCCAGCGACATTCATTTGTTAAAAGTTAATATTAATTCTTGCTATCAATTTGTTAGTAACTCGAGGGCCTCAGTTAATTTCTCAGTGAAAAGTGAACCGTTCTTATCAACGCTGACTGTTCACTGAGGGATTCACGATGTTTAATTGTTTTGTTTTTGAATAACTGATTAATTCGTTTTTGAGTGGACAGTCGATTTTAACTTGATTGTTGCGCGTTTTTTTTTAAGTTTTGAATAATTACATCTTCCCAAAAAAACATTCAATTAATAATAGCTGCAATTTTGATTATACTGTCCGTTATTATAGCGTTAAGTTAAAAAAAATTAGCCTCGTCCGGTTAATTTAAGTAAGGCCGTGACTCCGCGCCAGCCGAAAAATAAAAATAAAAAAAACGAGAGCGAAAAATGAAATCGGAGAGCGGCAAGACAACAACGGCGACGTGTAAACACTGGAGTTCTTTCATTTGGAGGAGGAGATCGGATCCCGAGAAGAGAACGCAATTTCGAGCCAGACTTTATAGATTGAAACCGTCGGGCCCGATAAGCGGTCCCCCAACGTTCAAGCGGAGTTTGTTTATCAGTTACTGGCTGATTGATGAGCAGTGATAACGCCTGGCCCGACTCTTATCAACTGCATGCATCGCCGGAGCACCCCCCGCGCGCCACCCTCTTATCGCTCTCAGATCGAGCTATTTGGCCTGTATGGAACTGATGCTATCGCATTAACTAGCTTGGCCGGCCCAGCAGAGATCTTATCGCCCGGCGGGAACCTATACTTTTCATAAAATATTGCACATAAATCATTGTAACACCTAAACTTGTTTTTCATAATCGTTCGGCTGCGACGACGACGACGACGTCAAATACATACAAATTTCTGCCCGTGAAACAGAAAGAATCGATTCGATCGGACGCGGAAAGAATTTCATAAATAAAAAAAAAAGAGGAGGAAGCGGCCCTTTCCTAATTAGATTCCCAACGTATGCTTACGGGAAATGACATACATATCTGAAGCGGAATGGTTACTACAATCTCATTGTGATTCAGCTCGCACCCCTTACACGTCATTTCCTCGCGTTATGGCGCACCCGCGCTACAGCCTCGTCGCCCGCACCACTACTCACTTATCCTAATTTAAATCAGCCGGATTAGTTCTTGACAAAATACAAACTATGTGGGAGCATTCGAGCAAAAAGATAACAGACTTGCAACCGTTTGTAACAAGTACGTGTAAATTAAATTACTATGGATGGCTGTGCTATATGAGAGGTAGCACGCCCCGCTGCGATTCACTTCCGCTTTCCCTTATTTAATTCTTACGGGACGAGAAAAGTACGCTATACCATGTAAGCTATTCGAGAAAAATTTTATTGTCGTGTAACAGTAAGAAAAAAAAACGACATCTGTTGGGCTACAAGATCATAGGCGTTCATAATAGCCTTTTTGATCAATCGTTAGTTATTAACAATTTGTTGTGTGTACCTGAGTTGCCAACTTTGCTATTTTGGCAGTGGTGACTTTCTGTGTTGAAGAAATGGACGCAAATAAAATGAAAATGAATTGGGATGAAATAGTTCCCCCACTCTACTGTTCTTTCTAGAAAAAAGAAAAGGAAAGAACGAAAGAAGAATGTAGAGAACACTGACATTCAATTGCCGATACAGTCGAATGTAATTGAAATTCGAAATTTAAAGATATGCAGTGAATCTCATGATGTAGTTCCTCTATCCATTAACAGATGGCGTTGGCAATTAATTATAGCTAACGTTAATTTGAGTTTCTTTTCTTTTTAATTTCACTCCCCTTGAAGTCTCCCTGTGACTATGGTTTCATGAAACCACGAAGAGAAGGACATCTGAAGTCGATTTCAAATTCGAAAATTAATAGATTTCATAATGTACTTACTCCCTCTGCCCATTAACAGATGGCGTTGCTATTTGATTCTTTATTGTTAACGGCAATTTGAATTTCTTTTAAAATTTAATTTGGAGTCTAACTGTGGCTATAGTTTTATCAAAACACGAAGAGAAGGAAATCTAAGGTCGATTTGAAATTCGAAAACTAATAACTTTGATGGTGCACTTCCTCTATCCGTTAACAGATGGCGCTGCTAATTAATTCTTTATTGCTAACGGTAATTTGAATTTCTTTTAAAATTTAATTCGCTAGGATTTTATAAACAATGAAGAGAGAAAATCTGAAAACACACTGAAAACGTTTAAACAAAATTAATTGCACTCTACTTCCTCTATCCATTAACAGAGGGCGTTGCTAATTCATTATTTGCTGCTAACGACAACTTGAATTTCTTTTTAATTTATTTTTGAAGTAAATATAACTGTGACTGTGATTTCATAAAACCACGAAGAAAAGAAAATCTAAAGTCGATTTGACATTCGAAAATCAACAACTTTTATGGTGTACTTCCTCCGTCCGTTAACAGATGGCGTTGCTAATTTATTAATTATTGCTAAAGGTAATACTTCCTCTGTCCGTTAACAGATGGCGTTGGCAATTAATTCTTTATCGCTAACGTTAATTTGAGTTTTTTTTTAAATTTATTTACCCTTGAAGTCTCCCTGTGACTATGGTTTTATGAAACCACGAAGAGAAGGTAATCTAAAATCGATTTGAAATTCGAAAATTAATAACTTTGATGGTGTACTTCCTCTACCCGTTAACAGATGGCGCTGCTAATTTATTAATTATTGCTAAAGGTAATTTGAATTCCTTTTAAAATTTAATTTAAAGTCTAACTGTGACTGTGGGTTTTATATAAACAACGAAAAGAGAAAATCGAATTGAAAATATTTAAACAAAACTAATTGTACTGCACTTCCTCTGTCCACTAATAGATAGCGTTGCTAATTCATTCTTTGCTGCTAATGACAACTTGAAATTCTTTTTGATTTAATTATTTCTGAAGTATAACTGTGACTATGGCTTTATAAAACCACGAGCAGAAAAAAATCTAAAGTCAATTTGAAATTCGAAAATTAATAACTTTGATGGTGCACTCCCTCTATCCGTTAACAGAAAACAAGAATAATACCATTTTTCCCTTTCAATGTAATTTAATGTAATGTTAATTTGAAATTTCTAAATCTACGATAGAGAAATCCACAGTGATTTTACAAAGATATAAAAACAATACAATTTTAATTATTTTCTTTTTTAATGTAATGTTTTCACCATGTCTATTTTAATATTCTTCTGTGATGGGGAAATCAGCGACGATTTTGCAACAATGCCACGGCAAAAAAATACAAAAACAATATAATTATTTTTCTAATGTAATTCAATGTAATGTTTTTAATGTTTATTTGAGGAAATAACAGTCGATTTTACAACAAAGTAAAAACGTTATAATTTTTCTCGTTTTTTTTTAAATGTAATTTAATGTAATGTCTATTTTGAATTTTTTTCTGGGGGAAATGGGGGGAAATTTGCGACGATTTTGCAATATAAGTTTCTTGTTTTTAATGTAATTGAATGTAATGTTGCTAATATTTATTTTGAAATTTCTTCTGCGATGGGAAATCCGTGACGCTTTTACAACGATGTAAAAACTATATAATGTTTCTTGTTTTTTAATGTAATTTAATGTAACATTTTTAATGTTTTTATTGAAATTTGTTCTTGCAATGGGAAATCCTCAGCGATTTTACAACGAAGTAAAAACAATATAATTTTTCATGTTTTCTGTTTAATGTAATTTAATGTAATGTTTTTGAAATTTCACCTGCGATGAGGAAAACAATGTAATTTTCCTTGTTTATATTTTTGTTTGTTTTGCTTGCGTTTGCGTTGAATCGTTGATTGGTTAATTGGCTTCGTCTTCATTTGTTTTAACTAATAATAAAACGAAGCAGATTTCTTTTCTTTATCTCAATTTTGTTTTCTTTACTTGTTTTTTTTTTTTGATTGTTAGTCATTTTGATTTCATTGGTTTTACTTCGACTGTTTTTTTCTAGGTGATTGGGTTGGGTTGGGTTTTGATTTACTTCGTCTGCGTTTTTTTTTTCTAGGTGGTTCGTTGATTGGTCTGCAGGATTCCTCCTCGTTTGTTTTATTTTGACCAATAATAAAACGAAGCGGGTTTCTTTTCTTTACCCCAATTTTGTTTTCTTGTTTTTGTTTTTGTTTCTTAGTCGTTCGATTTCATTGGTTTTACCTCGACCTTGTTTTTTTTTTTTTTTTTGGTGGTTCGTCAACAGGATTCGTCCTCATTTGTTTTCTTTTAACCAATAATACAACGAACCGAATTTCTTTTGCCGATCCTCGATTTTGTTTTCTTTTGTTTATTTTTTTTGTCGTCCGGATTTCATTCGTTTTTGGTGATTAATCAATTAGATTCGTCACTTGTTTTGAAGCGAATTTCTTTTGTTTTCCCCGATTTTCTTTCCTTTCGTTTTTCTTTTGTCGATCGATTTCGTTTTAACCCGACATTTTTGTTATTCTTGGGGTTCGATGATTCGCTAACCGGATTCGACCTCGTTTGTTTTAATCAACAACGAAAAGAAGCGAGTTTCTTTTATTTTGCTTTAATTTCCTTTTCTTTTGTTTTTTATTTGTTTTTTTCTTGTCGATCAATTTCGTTTGTTTTACACCGAATCTCGTGGTTTTCGGCAGATCGACGATTGGTTAATCGAACTCGTTCTCATTTGTTTCAATCGATAATAAAACGCAACGAATTTGTTGCTGATTCATTCATTATAAAGTCCCTAGATTAATATAGGGACTTTAATTCACTATTGCTAACGTCAATTTCAATTTTTTTTTTAATTTAAATCTGAAGTCAATTTGAAATTCGATATCGTCAAGAAAGCAAAAGAAAATTAATTAATCTGTTCATGAACAGATGGCGGTCCTTATTGCTAACGGCAATTTGATTTTTTTTTTTTTCAATTTAATTGCTTGTGAAGTCTAACCGTGACTATGGTGAAGTCTATTTGCAATTTGAAATCGACAGGGAATCAAAAGAAAATCAATTATTCTGTCTAACAACAGATGGCGCTCCTAATTCTTTATGGACTTTATTGATTGGTTACGGCAATTTGAAATTATCATTGTTGAAATTTAATTTTTAATTTTGAAGCCAACGGTGACTGTAGTTTCATAAAGCCACGTAGAGAAAAAATCAGAAGTCAATTTAAAATTTGATTATTCATAACTTTGACGACCTACATCGTCTATCCAATAACAGAGGGCGTCGATTAACTTTAATTATTTTGAAGTTAATTGTGACGGAAAGAGAAGACATGCGAAGTCGATTTGAAACTCGAAATGCGCAAGAAATTCAAAGAAAATTAATTACTTTGGTGATGTACTTCCTCTGTCCATTAACAGATGGCGCTGGCAATTAATTCTTTATCGCTAACGTTAATTTGAGTTTTTTTTTTTAATTTATTAACCCTTGAAGTCTCCCTGTGACTATGGTTTTATGAAACCACGAAGAGAAGGTAATTTAAAGTCGATTTGAAATTGGAAATCAACAAGAAATCAAAAGAAAAGTATTTACTCTGTCAATTAACAGATGGCGCTCCTAATTTTCTTTTCGTTGCCAACGATAATTTCATCTGTTTTCGTTAATTTAATTATTAAGAAGTTAACAGTGACTGCGGTTACTTAAAGCCAAGAAGTCGATTTGGAATTCGAAATTGGGAAGAAATTAAAATAAAATTTGATGATGCACCTCCTCTGTCCGTTAGCAGATGGCGCTGCTCTGTTGCTACCGGTGATTTGAATTAGAATTCGATTATTTCGAAATTTGGAAATCCAACTGTGACCAGATTATTATAAAATCAAAAAGAGAAGAACAATTAAATTAAATTTGATTTGAAATTTCAAGACATCTTCATCTGGTTGAACCCTGTCCTCTGTTCTTTATTGTAATTTACTTTCCAATCGACAATTAGAAGTCGCCCCCTTGATACCGAACGAAATCGTCACGTGGATAAATTGCTTTTTAAACTGTATAACAGGTGGCGTCATCGATGACGACGAGATCGGCTTTGAGATAAATTTCTTAAACGAAGAAAAAAAGAAATATAAAAATAAAACCTTTCAATATGCGAATGAGATTGTAAAACTGAAAGTGTCGGGTAATGAGCAGTGTGTTTGTAAGGAAATTGTTCTTACACTGTACAAGAGATGGCGTTGATCTTCCTTGCAACCGAGGAGCATTTGCAAATCCGATTTTAAAGGAGGAAAAACAAGAGTAATATAAAAATTCCTCACTTCCTCACTTCCTCACACCTGAGTGAGAGAGAAAAGCTTCCTAAATTTGATATTAACGGCATTGTGTCATTTTTATCCAACTTAAATTTCGCCTTTGTAAACTTGCTTCTAATTTCAACCAATCACAAGTCTCTATTCTCTTGTTCCTAACGCGAATAGAATATTCTTGTATAGATAGAGACGCGAGATTATAGTATTCATCATCATCATTCAATTGTTTATTTGTACATACAAGTGGTGCGCACTGTATGTACTACATACCGGGTGATCTTTTTTAAATTTTTTATCAATTCTTTGCCTTGATTGAAATTTAGACTAGCTTTACTGTGAAATAACTTCATGCCATCCAAATTTCAAGGCAGGAGTTGATAAAAAATTTAAGAAACTCACTTATAAAGAACAATGATTCATTTTTGTGATCAAAAAGTGTTTTGGTGTGGATTTTCGTAATTCCACACGAAAATTGTTTTGCGCACGAAAGAGAGCCCAGCCCCAGATTCGAAAGATTAATTCCCCCCTTTAAATAACCGACCTGGAGATAACGGAATCAGATAAAAAAAAGAAGAGAGGAGAGGAACTCGCTCGAATGTATCTTTTTATGCGAACGACCAGTAAGCAGTGAGAAATTCTAGACGGCGGCGGCAGCGACATTCGGCGAGATAGCATTTCACATGACAATGAGGCCAGGCCGGCAGACAATACTTGCGAGATGGTAGATAGGGAGTATGCCGGCTGCATCGTAAGAGTAAGATCCGGACGAGATTAGATAAAGACGCTGATAACGAGCGGCGACGGAGATGCCACGTCGACCTGGTGCGATTTGCTTCGGTGGTAATATTGGAGAGAAACGAGCGCGCAGGTGGTCTCTCCACACATGGATGGAGGTACCGTTACACTGCAACATGTCCATAACTCATAGCTCGAACGGCGCAATATCGAGGCTTGACGTGAAGGTACCGTTTTGCCCATCGGAGAAACCAATTTGGCATTCGACAGAGCGGATATCAAAAGGTAACAAGGTCTTAGCCTATTAAATTACAAGTCGCCATCATCAAAAATTTAAATCATCTTTAAACGCAACGAAGAAAAATAGGCAAAGTTTCCCGTGCTAGCCATAAACTTGCGTGAATGCCAATTAGGTGAAGAAATGAGGAAGCAAGTGGATGGGGGTCAAGGATACGCAATGCCATCGATAAAACCCCCAACTGTGGTAGATAAGTTGGCGCTGAAATTCATTGCTCAAACCTAACCTCAGCCTGTCCCAATAGGGGTGGGTTTATCAACCACAAGTTAACTCTAATTGTCAGTTTGTTTCCTTAACTATGAAGACACAACAACTCACTGAAGGTTAAAATTAACTTAAAATTAATTTGTGATTGATAAACCCATCTTAACTCGAATGAACGACACATGCCAGAGAGACTGCCACAAAGGCTAATGCCAAATATCGGTGGTCCAAAGCCCAACAAGAGGAAACTACTTGCAGCGGTGGTCTCCTCCATTATCTTACATGCAATCCCCGTCTGGGAAAACGCCATGAGATATAAGTCCCACGAAATCATGTTAGAGAGAGTCAATAGGTTGGCCGCCCTGAGAGTGACGTCTACCTGTAAGACGGTATCAACTGAGGCCGTCCTAGTAATAGCAGGGATCCCCCCCATAAAGCTCCAAATCGCCGAGAGACCGAGGCTATACAGAGAAGGGCACTTTGGCAAGGGAAGATCTGTATGCGACATGGCAGACCCGTTGGGAATTGTATGATGGTTGGGCCAAAGTCTTCATCAAAGACGTAAAGGCCTGGTGCAATCGGCCCGAGGGGAAGACGGGCTACTACGCGACGCAGGCGCTCACTGGGCGTGGGTCATTCGGAACATATCTCATAGACATCAAGAAAAGGGACAACGCGGACTGCCAGTACTGTGGCGAAGGTGCGGAGGATACACCTGATCATACAATTTTTATGTGGCCCAGGTGGGTGGCGGAAATTAAAGTAGGTGAAAGAATCACGAAAGAAAATGTTTCGGATCTGCTAAAAACGAGCGGAGAAGCATGGGTGACCATTATAGGCATGCTAAGGTCTATAATGGTCCGAAAGTGCAAGGATGAAATTGCAACTGAGCAGAGGATAGAGGAATAGGAGCGGTGAGATTATGAGGAGTAAAGGATGAAAGGACGAAGAGGGGTGAAGAAGAGGACGAAGAGGATGAAGAGGTGGATGAAGAGGAGAAGAGGAAGCAGAAGAGGAGGAAGAGGAATAGGACGAAGAGGATAGGACGAAGAGGAAGCAGAGAGTAAGATGAGAGTTAACTCTAATTGTCAGTTTGTTTCCATAACTATGAAGGCACAACAATTCACTGAAGGTTAGAATTAACTTAAAATTAACTTCTGATTGATGAACCCACCCCCCTAACTCGAATGAACGACAACCAAAACCAAAGACCATGACATTCGATATTTCGTAATTTTAAACGTCACTGCACTGCGGCCAAATAACCGTCGCGATATTGTAAGGCGCTGTGATTCGTCATCGGTACTTCCCCGAATGGTGTGGCTTTCACATTTCAAAGAATCAGGTACGCGCTAGTCATGTCACCAGAGTCAGGTCCTTTTGAAAATAATAATGACACAAAAAGTGGCGAAGAAGAAAGAAACTTACGTGAGCCATCAAAATATTATTACTATTGTCACAATCGCTTCAAAGATGACGTCGATGCGTCGATACTGTCAAATGTGGAGCAAATAGGTTAGACTTAGTAAAAAAAAATGCCAATCAAATAACTAGAAAACAGACTAAAACAATTCTAAGATAAGAAGAGGATTGGAAATATGCCTTCCATCGAAGAAGAACACGAGCCTGATGATGATTGAATGGGAAAATTGGGAGAACGAATAACTTATCGTGCATGTCTTAAAGCCTGATGATGATTCAATGGGAAAATTGAGAGAACGAAGACCTTGTCATGCATGCCTTAAAGCGTGATATGATTGAATGCCAAAATTGAGAAAACGAAGAACTTGTCATGCATGCCTTAAAGCCTGATGATGACCCCTGATGATGATCGAATTGAAGAACGAAGAACTTGTCATGCATGCCTTAAAGCCTGATGATGATTCAATGGAAAAATTGAGAGAACGAAGAACTTGTCACACTTGCTTCAAAGAGAGAATTTCTGAATTAAATTAACATTAAAAGAACAAAATACAAGCGGTTTCTTAATAAAACAAGTGAAGGATCGATTCTAATTTTGTTTCAAATCGACTGCCCTTTGTTTGGCCTTTGATTGGATTTTACTTGTTTTTCTCTGTTCATGTTTGCAATTTTTTTTCACCATCTTTTGTTTCAGTTTCGTACGTACTTGATCGTCTTTTGTTTTATATTTTACTTGCTTCTTTTTGTTCATGTTTATCATCTTTTGTTTTAGTTTCGTACGTGCTTGATCGTCTTTTGTTTTGTATTTTACTTGCTTCTTTTTGTTCATGTTTGTCATTTTTTTCACCATCTTTTGTTTTAGTTTCGTACGTACTTGATCGTCTTTTGTTTTATATTTTACATGCTTCTTTTTGTTCATGTTCCTTATCTTTTGTTTTAGTTTCGTACGTACTTGATCGTCTTTTGTTTTATATTTTACATGCTTCTTTTTGTTCATGTTCCTTATCTTTTGTTTTAGTTTCATACGTGCTTGATCGTCTTTTGTTTTGTATTTTACTTGCTTCTTTTTGTTCACGTTTGTCATTTTTTTCACCATCTTTTGTTTTAGTTTCGTACGTACTTGATCGTCTTTTGTTTTATATTTTACATGCTTCTTTTTGTTCATGTTCCTTATCTTTTGTTTTAGTTTCATACGTACTTGATCGTCTTTTGTTTTGTATTTTACTTGCTTCTTTTTGTTCACGTTTGTCATTTTTTTCACCATCTTTTGTTTTAGTTTCGTACGTATTTGATCGTCTTTTGTTTTATATTTTACTTGCTTCTTTTTGTTCATGTTCCTTATCTTTTGTTTTAGTTTCATACGTGCTTGATCGTCTTTTGTTTTGTATTTTACTTGCTTCTTTTTGTTCACGTTTGTCATTTTTTTCACCATCTTTTGTTTTAGTTTCGTACGTACTTGATCGTCTTTTGTTTTATATTTTACTTGCTTCTTTTTGTTCATGTTTGTCATCTTTTGTTTTAGTTTCATACGTACTTGATCGTCTTTTGTTTTGTATTTTACTTGCTTCTTTTTGTTCACGTTTGTCATTTTTTTCACCATCTTTTGTTTTAGTTTCGTACGTACTTGATCGTCTTTTGTTTTATATTTTACTTGCTTCTTTTTGCTCACGTTTGTCATCTTTTGTTAGTTTCATACGGTACTTGATCGTCTATTGTTTTGTATTCTACTACTTGCTTCTTTTTCACCATGTTTTGTTTTAGTTTCATACGTATTTCATCGTCTTTTGTTTTGGATTTACTCGTTTCTTTTTTGTTCGCGTTTGTCATTTTTCTCACCATCTTTTGTTTTACTTTCGTACGTATTCTATCGTCTTTTGTTTTAATTTTGTATTTGTTTGTGTTTACGGTCGTTTTTTGTTTTCTATTCGAGGAGTTTCATTTAAAATCGACTGTTTTTTTTTGTTTTGCTTCACAAATATCGTTTGATTTGTTTGATTTGTTTGTTTGTTTGTTTGCTTGTTTGCTTGTTTGCTTGTTTGCGTGCTTTTTTTTGTTTTGCTTCACAAATATCGTTTGATTTGTTTGCTTCCTCTAGTAGGTCTCGCTCTGTTTCCGTACGGAATTGTAAAATCGATTAATTTTCGTACGGAATTGTGTCAATTCAGCGCTTGATTGCCTTTTGTTTCCTTGTTGTTTATTCTTGATTTCGTTTAAAATCGACTGTCTTTTGTTTTTGTCTTTACGGAGTTTTATTTTCTCTTTTGTTTGGTCTCATCACTAAAAAAGCAGCGGATTCGTCAGTTTTGTACGTTCTCAATTGTTTTCTGTTCGACGTGCAGTCTTTTGTGTCGTGATTTTAATTAAGGTCGAGCGTCTCTTGTTTTGCTTTGAATTTCGTATTCAAAATTAGATTTTTGTTTTTAAAAATAATGTGACTACCATTTTATTCTTGTTTCCTGTCGTTTCATTTCCGTGGCAATGGATTTGGTGCGCAATTGGTATGGGATCGAGTCTGTCTTGGTGCACGTGAGTTTATTAATGTGAAAGTTTAAATTTCAAGGGAGAAACAACAGCTTTTAAGTCGGCCGCAGTCGCAACGAGCAATAAAGAAATGCCATGCCATCCCCTCCGACAAGGTTGTAGCTTACACAGTTAGCAAGCGGTGGAGAACAAAAGCAATCGATATGCGCAATTCAAAATAAATTAACTGAGTAATTAATTACATTATCATAAATAAATAACTAATTAATCGCACGTTATAAAAACATAATTAGTTACACTCACAGAATAGAAATTATAATACCAGAGTAAGCTCGGTTGTGCTCTCAGTTGTTATTGTTTATATTTATAAAATTTTGTAATTTCCTTGCAAATTGCGCATTTTTTTTTTTTTTTAATTCTGCATGAAGTATTAACGTGATTGCTGAGATTCTTTTTAATTTCAGAAACAACCGCAACGACAACGCCATAAAAAATTACGTTATTGTACTTACCCATATTAACAACACAAAAAGTGACAACCATCGCATGACAATCTAATTTCCTCCGATAAATTATTCACTGGACAGAACGAACACGTAAAACCGGCACCAAGCAGAAAGAAGGCAGGCAAGTGAATGTACGACCGCGTCGAAGAACACGCACCCCTGTATCTGACATCAAAAACCAGCGAGGTCTCGATCATCGGGGGTTGTTGTTGCTGCTGCTGCTGCTACTGCTACCCTTCATTTCTGCAATGCAGGCAGGAGAAGGAAGAGGGGCCGCCAATATCACCTGTTGCTCCGGAATTAACAGGAGCTAAACTATTTGATACTTCAGATTGTACACTGCCTTCCAAAAATATTAAAGCACGTATAAAATTCCATGTTAAACAATTCCCAATGTATCAAATTGTTTCTGCTTTAAAGATATTTCAATCAGGCTCAGGTTCAGGACGAACACATTTGGAAGGAAGTGTTCTCGTGTAATAAGTTGGATCACAATCGTTTGTGTCGTGTAGGCGCGATCGTGTTTCCGATTAGGGAAAAAAATTAATCTAATTACGCTTATTAAAGTCAATATTAATTAGGCGCCGCTTGTTGTAATTGTATCTTTCGTGCTGATATACGTGTTGCATGCGAGCGGCGTTTTCCCGATTGTAACGTTTTCCACGTAGTTTCCAGTCGTCGGCGAGAATTTGCAGGAAAAAAAAAATGAGGAAAGAAGATAAACACGCGATAGCGAAACGTTAAACGCCAAGAAATTGCTTGTAATCTGTTAAGGCCAGTTAGGTAGGTGTGAAGAATGCCTTCGATGTAATTCCCCTGATAATGAGCAATTTCTTCAACAAACAAAAATAAAAATAAAAAAGTTACACTTTGTCTTGTTTATTATAACATCATCGCCTACTAATTTTTGTGAAGGGACTGTTCAAAAAAAAATAATTAAATAAATAACAAGTAAATAATCACCAATGCTGCCAGGCCGGGCTTAACAGAACTACAGTATTTACTGCAAGAGTTAGGGAAAGTCAGTATTTACTGCAAGATTTAGGGAAAGCCAGTATTTACTGCAAGAGTTAGGGAAATACCTAACTCTTGCAGTAAGTACTGGATTACCCTAATTCTTGCAGTAAATACTAAATTTGAATAGCGTGCAGTAGCGAAGGTGTTTAATTATTATAAAAAGGATCGCCCAGGTTTGAAAAAAGGTTGAAATTATAACCACGTTGGCAGATATACATGAAGTAAGTGCTTACATATTTATTTTATGTACTGCGGCGATCCTTTTAGCAATCAAAACTGATAGCCAAGAATTTGCATTGGAAATATATACATCTTTCAAGAACTCTAGTGTCAGGAGAAGAATCTGAAGGTCCAGTGCGTATTAGAGAAGATAGTAAAAGTAAACAAAAATTCTAAATGTTTTCCAGCTCCTGCAAATGGTTTCTTCGGTTCGAAAAAAAAATACGAAGCAAAAAGTTCTGAGAGACCAACAACAACAGCAAGAATTTAAACACTTATGAATGTAGCGCTTTCTTAAAAAAAATTATCAAATGTTTGTTCGGGACGACACTTCTTGTTTTCATGGAATGCTTCAGGGCGCTTACAAGCTTTATGTCCAGTTTCACAGAAAGTAGTTAATCAATTATTAATTTAACAACGCAATTGGATTTCGTCCAATAACAATTTTCGTTCAGAAATCCGATCGTCTTTCGTTCGTCTTTAATTTGACAACGACCAAAGTAAAGATAAAATTCGCGCTGAAATCGATCGTCTTTTGTCGCTGGCTTTTTAGCGCTTCGGATAAACAAAATTCTTTTATGTCAACTGCCTGTCGATCGCCTCTTGTTTGCCTCTCGTTCATCGAAAACAAAGAAGAGAAACAAGCGAAAGCAGGACAAAACGACTGCGATGTTCATGCATTCATAGGTAAAAAAACAAAAGAAAAACTCGATTAAAGAAAACAAAGGAATAGGACTGTGTTTTGTTTTCTTCTCTTGATAATGAAAAAACTGAAATTTTCCACGAAATCGATCGTCTTTTGTTTTTTCATTTGACACACGATCTAAAAAAAGACAAAATTCACGTCGCAATTGATCGCGTCTTCTGTTCCTGTTGTTTTTCTTTTTCGCTTTTGTGAGGCAAAATTCTCTTATAAATTGCCTGCAGATCGTCTTTTATTTGCTTTAGGTTTGTCAAAAAAAAAACAAAAAAACAGTAATGACTGCGATAGGTAAAAAAGAACAGAAGAATTTCAAATTTACGTTGAAATCGATCGATTCACGAGGAAATCGTTTGTCTCTTGTTTTCTTCTCTTCGATAAACCGAAAATTTCCACGAAATCGATCGTCTTTTGTTTTTTCATTTGACACGCAATTCAAAAAGAGACGAAATTCGCGTCGAAATTGATCGTCTTCTGTTCTTGTTATTTTTTCTTTCTCGCTTTTGAGAGACAAAATTCTCTTTAAATTGATCGTCTTCTGTTTACTTCCTGTTTGTCACAAAAAACAAAAAATAATAAACACAAAACAATAAGTAAAAAAAACAAAAGAATTTCAAATTAGTTTTTGACGAAATTCGATAGTTTTTTGTTTTTGTTTGTATTTATTTGATAGCTACCAAAAAAAAAAAGGAAAAACACGTTAAAATCGATCTATTCACCACGAAATCGTTTGTCTTTTGTTTTCTTCTCTTCGATAAACTAAAATTTTCCACAAAGTCGATCGTCTTTTGTTTTTTCATTTGACACACGATCTAAAAAAAAGACGAAATTCGCGTCGAAATTGATCGTCTTCTGTTCCTGTTGTTTTTCTTTTTCGCTTTTGTGAGGCAAAATTCTCTTATAAATTGCCTGCCGATCGTCTTTTGTTTGCTTCTCGTTTGTCAAATAAAAACACAAAAAAAAAACACACAAAACAGACACAAAACAGAAACGATTGCGATGGGTCCAAGAACAGAAAAATTTCAAATTAGTTTTTTGGTAAAATCCGATACTATTTTGTTTTTGTTTTTTCATTTGATGGCGACCAAAAAACAAAAAGATAAAATTCACGTTGAAATCGATCGTCTTTTGTTGTGTTGTTCCTTTGTCGCTTTTGATGAGCAAAGTTCTCTTATGAACTGCTAGTCGATCGTCTTTTGTTTGCTTCTAGTTTGTTAAAAAAAACAAAGAAAAAACAAAAAAAAGAAACAAAACAGATACGACTGTGATAGGTCAAAAAACAGATGAATTTCGAATTAGTTTTTTTGCCGAAATCCGATAGTCGTTTGTTTTTGTTTTTTCATTTGATAGCGACAAAAAAAAAGATAAAATTCACGTTGAAATCGGTCGTCTTTTGTTGTCTCTTTGTCGTTTTTGAAAAGCAAAGTTCTCTTATGAACTGCCAGTCAATCGATCATCTTTTGTTTCCTTCTCGTTTGTTAAAAAAAAAACAAAAAAAAAGAAACAAAACAGATACGACTGCGGTAGGTAAAAAAAAAAAACAGAAGAATATCAAATTAGTTTATTAACTAACCCGATAGTCTTTTGTTTTTGTTCTTTTCATTTGATAGCGATAAAAAAAAATAAAATTCACGTTGAAATCGATCGTCTTTTGTTGTGTTGTTGTTTCTTTGTCGCTTTTGGCAAGCAAAGTTCTCTCATGAATAGCCAGTCGATCGTCTTTTGTTTGCTTCTCGTTTGTAAAAAAAAAAAACATAAAAGAAATACGAAACAATAACGACTGCGGTAGGTCAAAAAAAAAACAGAACAATTTCAAATTGATTTTTTGACGAAATCCGATAGTCTTTTGTTTTTGTTTTTTTTTATTAAATAGCGACCAAAAAAAAAAAAGATAAAATTCACGTTCGTCTTTTGTTGTTGTTTCTTTGTCACAGTTCACTTATGAACCGCCAGTCGATCGTCTCTTGTTTGCTCCTCGTGTCAAAAACAAAGAAGAGAAAAAACAAACGAACAGACAAATAAGACAAGACAAAACAATTGCGATGTTTTTTCCATTCGTAAGCAAAAAACAAGAGAATAATTTCGATTTAGTTTCTTTACGACATACACGAAAAATTCGTCTCGAAATCGATCGTCTTTTGTTTGCGGTGTTTCCTTTTCGTTCTTGAGGCGGCGCGATATTCTCCTACAAAGAAACTGCCGATCTCGTTCTGTTTTCTCCTCGTTCGTCAAAAACAAAAAAGAAAGAAAAAAGCAAACAAGCAAACCAGACAAGACGACTGCAATGTCCTTTTTATTCTTGGCAAACACAAACAAAAGAAGAATTCGTTCCGAAAGCGATCGTCTCCTGTTTGTGGTGTAGTTTTTTCTTTTCGCTTCTAAGGCGCAAAATTCCATTTGAAATTGTCTGTCGATCGTCGTTTGTTTTCTCCTCGTTCGTCGAGACCAATGAAAAAGCAAAACAAACCAACGAGACAGGAACGATTGCGATTCTTCTTTAAAATCATCCAAAGATAAAAACAAAAAACATTTTAGTTTTCCAAAAAAAAAGAACAAAGTGCACTTAATCGAATCCTTGCGAAATTGAATTATAATAGAAATTCAAGCGATAATGAAGTAATACATAAGTAGAATATTAAATAATGTGTTTCTGTTACTCTGCTCTAATGTGCTGTGATTAATTAAAGCCGTGTTCACACGTGCGCGAACTTAACGGAATCATTCCGTAATTGACTACGAGTTACATAATTTTGTGCCCGATTAAGCGTTTGACTGTACTGGATCGGTGCTGCTGTTGCTGCATGTAGTACGTTAGGATCGTTCGATTTATCTTGTGATCGTACTTTTTGAAAACATCCGGCCGTCTGACCCGACCTGACTCTTCGATAACATTGACAGATCTCCCAACGATTACGCTATTAAAACGCGATTGCGCTGCAGAGATAACACTACATATATTATATTTAGAATGAATGATATGATAGCACGCTATCGAATTATCGGCGCGTCAGCATGTGTGTGCGCAACTACGTTCGAAAATTATTCGGCGTACAATTTAATAATTTATTTTATACGAGCAGCAAAAAATGCACCACATATTTTAGGCCCTTCTTGCTGCTAATTGGGGAAGTTGCAAGCACAACATCTGGTACATGCTAGATTATTCGGTGTCATCCTTGTCTTTCCACGATGCGGATAGTTATATCTTACGAAATAAATTGTGCTATCTAATTTATCTTGGTTTATCTGGAGTTGCATATTTCTTGTGTCTGAACCGTGCAATTCGTCGTGTAACGCGCTCCATGTTGCCTTATTGCTGCTTTGTTAATTGTAAGTACTTGTAATACTTCGCAGACAAGTGAAATAAATCTAAAAGGTTCCGAGTATGTAATAAATGTAAAGTGTGGATTATTTTATTTTATACAGAGTTTCTTTTTTAATTTTAATCACATTATCAAGACAGCACAAAGAACACGGAAAAATATTTTTAAAAACATATCCGCCCCTTATGCAACGCTCATGAAATAACACTTACGAAGTGACGTCCATCATTAGCGAGACGCAGACAAGCACGGCGAAGAAGCGTTCGCATTAGCATGTCGCGATTGGCACGGATACATTCTGTGGGGGCGTTGCGATTATTCACTGTTAAGTCATTTAATGTGTTCATGGGAACGGCATGTACTATTTGCTTTATGTGGCCCCATAAACAGATTTTGGTTGAACGACTAATGGGCAAAAATATGCGAAAGAGAACCGAAATACTTAAACAATGAAGCACACAAAATAAGACAAATAAAAAAAGGTCACTTTTCTGATGGCGAATTGTTTCGAAAATGAAAGGAACGCCAGAAAACTGTTCTAAAAGTTTTAGGAGCGCCATCTCTGAACTTTCTATTGCACTTCTTTTATATATTATCAAATGTAAATCGCATTAGCATTGTTCAAGTAATTATCAAACCGCGGACTAAACAAATTCCCAGTACATTTTCCGCATGGCTTGCGATATTTACGATATAATAATATTACTATTTTTTAATAGTTTTATAATTACCCTGAAACAAGTTCGATTTAAGCGTATCGATTAATCGAAGATCATGTATTCGTACCGTGCGAAGCGAGCCTTCTTTACGGACGTCGTGGCGACGGTACTTTTTAGTCCGCGGTTTGGTAATTACCTACATACTTTGATTACTAATAAACGAATTCAGAAAATAATCCTTTTTGCCTACCTTCACCTGCGTCGTTCAAAGGAAGCATCAATATACATGACAAGAAAATTAATTTGACAAGAGGAAACAAACAAAACAGATTTGAAAGAACAGGAAGCAAGTGGATATAAACGAAGACGATACAAAACATTAACTGGATAAAGAAACGATAGTTTTCTTTTCAAATAAACCGAACGGAAAACAAAAGAATATCGACGATGTTCCACTGGAGTGTTAAACAAAAGCCTAACAAGTTTTCGCTTGTTTCGTGCAGTTAGTCCCACTTTTACTGACGTTTCTTGAGATTTTCTTTGCTTTTGCATCAGTCTTAGAATCCCGTTTTACTTCAGTTGACCTTGGTTTTTTGTAATCAAATTAATTTATAGTGTGTGAGTGGTGACCAGAAAAATCGTGTCACGATGACAGGCGACAAGCAACGTTACAGTGACAAACATCAAAATGACAGACGTCAAGACGCGTTAAGCAATGTCACGTTCACGATGACGACCGTCAAACTACACAAAATTAAGAACATCCCTTAACGAATTACAGCGCAGAGGCATTCGTGGAACTCTGTAACTAACATCAATTGCTAACTCTATTCTCTAGAATGAAACTAGTGGCAAATAGCGTTTGATATTGGCTTTGTTGGCGGAGTAGTTCTGGACTAGTTCGGAACTGTCTATAACTAACATCAATCGCTAAGTCTATTCTCTAGAATGAAGCTAGTGGCAAATAATGATTAATCTTAGATTTGTTCTGGACTATAGCTGTCTATAACTAACATCATAACTAACATGAATCGTTAACTTTATTCTCTAGAATGAAATTAGTGGCAAATAGCGATTGACCTTAGGTTTGTTCGGGAGCAGTTCTGAACTAGTTCGTAACTGTCTATAACTAACATCAATCACTAACTCTACTCTCTAGAATGAAGCTGGCGGCAATTGCGATTGATCTTAGGTTTGTTCGTGGAGCAGTTCTGAACTATAACTGTCTATAACTAACATAACTAACATGAATCACTAAATCTATTCTCTAGAATGAAGTTAGTGACAAATAGCAATTAATCTTAGGTTTGTTCGCGGAACAGTTCCGGACTAAAATTGTCTATAACTAACAAATAGTGGCAAATAGCGAGCAGTTCTGGACTATAACTCTGTCTATAACTAACATAACTAGCATAAATCGCTAGCTCTGTTCTCTAGAATGAAGTTAGTGGCAAATAGCGATTGATTTTAGCTTTGTTCGCGGAACAGTTCTGGAGTCTAACTGTCTATAACTGACATGAATCGCTAACTTTATTCTCTAAAATGACGCTAGTGACAAATAACGATTGATCTTAGATTTGTTCTGGACTATAACTGTCTATAACTAACATAGCTAACATGAATCGCTAACTCTATTCTCTAGAATGAAGCTAGTGGCAAACAGCGATTGATCTTAGGTTCTAGACTCTAGAATGAAGCTAGTGGCAAATAGCGATTGACCTTAGGTTTGTTTGCGGAGCAGTTCTAGACTAGTTCGGAACTGTCTATAACTAACATGAATCGCTAAGTCTATTCTCTAGAATGAAGCTAGTGGCAAATAACGATTAATCTTAGATTTGTTCTAGACTATAGCTGTCTATAACTAACATCATAACTAACATGAATCGCTAACTCTATTCTCTAGAATGAAGCTGGCGGCAAATTGCGATTGATCTTAGGTTTGTTCGCGGAGCAGTTCTGGACTATAACTGTCTATAACTAACAAATAGTGGCAAATAGCGAGCAGTTCTGGACTATAACTCTGTCTATAACTAACATAACTAGCAGGAATCGCTAGCTCTATTCTCTAGAATGAAGTTAGTGGCAAATAGCGATTGATTTTAGGTTTGTTCGCGGAGCAGTTCTGGACTATAACTGTCTATAACTAACATAACTAACATGAATCACTAACTCTATTCTCTAGAATGAAGTTAGTGGCAAATAGCAATTAATCTTAGGTCTGTTCGCGGAACAGTTCTGGACTAAAACTGTCTATAACTAACAAATAGTGGCAAATAGCGAGCAGTTCTGGACTATAACTCTGTCTATAAATAACATAACTAGCATGAATCGCTAGCTCTATTCTTTAGAATGAAGTTAGTGGCAAATAGCGATTGATTTTAGGTTTGTTCACGGAGCAGTTCTGACTAGTTCGGAACTGTCTACAACCAACATGAATCGCTAACTCTATTCTCTAGAATGAAGCTAGTGGCAAACAGCGATTAATCTTAGGTTTGTTCGCGGAGCAGTTCTGGACTATAACTGTGTATAACTAACATAACTAACATGAATCACTAACTCTATTCTCTAGAATGAAGTTAGTGGCAAATAGCGATTGATTTTAGGTTTGTTCGCGGAGCAGTTCTGGACTATAACTGTCTATAACTCACATAACTAACATGAATCACTAACTCTATTCTCTAGAATAGAAAGAATGAAGTTAGTGGCAAATAGCGATTGATTTTAGGTTTGTTCACGGAGCAGTTCTGGACTATAACTGTCTATAACTAACATAACTAACATGAATCACTAACTCTATTCTCTAGAATGAAGTTAGTGGCAAATAGCGATTGATTTTAGGTTTGTTCGCGGAGCAGTTCTGGACTATAACTGTGTATAACTAACATAACTAACATGAATCACTAACTCTATTCTCTAGAATGAAGTTAGTGGCAAATAGCGATTGATTTTAGGTTTGTTCGCGGAGCAGTTCTGGACTATAACTGTCTATAACTCACATAACTAACATGAATCACTAACTCTATTCTCTAGAATAGAAAGAATGAAGTTAGTGGCAAATAGCGATTGATTTTAGGTTTGTTCACGGAGCAGTTCTGGACTATAACTGTCTATAACTAACATAACTAACATGAATCACTAACTCTATTCTCTAGAATGAAGTTAGTGGCAAATAGCGATTGATTTTAGGTTTGTTCGCGGAGCAGTTCTGGACTATAACTGTCTATAACTAACATAACTAACATGAATCACTAACTCTATTTTCTAGAATGAAGTTAGTGGCAAATAGCAATTAATCTTAGGTTGGTTCGCGGAACTGTTCTGGACTAAAACTGTCTATAGCTAACAAATAGTGGCAAATAGCGAGCAGTTCTGGACTATAACTCTGTTTATAACTAACATAACTAGCATGAATCGCTAGCTCTATTCTCTAGAATGAAGTTAGTGGCAAATAGCGATTGATTTTAGGTTTGTTCGCGGAGCAGTTCTGGACTATAACTGTCTATAACTCACATAACTAACATGAATCACTAACTCTATTCTCTAGAATGAAGTTAGTGGCAAATAGCAATTAATCTTAGGTTTGTTCGCGGAACAGTTCCAGACTAAAACTGTCTATAACTAACAAATAGTGGCAAATAGCGAGCAGTTCTGGACTATAACTCTGTTTATAACTAACATAACTAGCATGAATCGCTAGCTCTATTCTCTAGAATGAAGTTAGTGGCAAATAGCGATTGATTTTAGGTTTGTTCGCGGAGCAGTTCTGGAGTCTAACTGTCTATAACTGACATGAATCGCTAACTCTATTCTCTAGAGTTAAGCTAGTGGCAAAAAGCGATTGATATTAAGTTTGTTCGCGGAGTAGTTCTAGACTAGTTCAGAACTGTCTATAACTAACATTAGTCGCTAGTTCTATTCTCTTGATTAGAATGAAGCTAGTGGCAAATAGCGATTGATCTTAGGTTTGTTTGCGGAGCGGTTCTGGACTAGTTCAGAACTGTCTACAACTAACATCAATCGCTAACAGACTATAACTAACATGAATCGGTAACTCTATTCTATAGAATGAAGCTAGTTGCAAATAACGATTGATCTTAGATTTGTTCTGGACTATAACTGTCTATAACTAATATGAATCGCTAACTCTAATCTCTAGAATCAAGCTTGTGGCAAATAGCGATTGACCTTAAGTTTGTTTGCGGAGCAGTTCTGAACTAGTTCGGAACTGTTAAAATCAAATGCCCAGCAATGTAATGCTCGATTTAACGATGCTTTCAAGCGTACATCTTTCATGAATGCATGGATTTGACGATTCCAAAATGGTACAGAACTGTTCCGCGAACAGAACTATTAGTTACAGGGTTCCATCCCTGATTGACCAATGACTAGGATCGCAAGCAAAACTGAGCAATGTCTAGATACAAAGTAATTAAGCTAGTAACTTATATAGTTAGAATTTTTGGAAAAAGTAAGCTACATTCGAATCTAAAGTAACTATAAACGCGATAGATAATCATAAAATGTACGAAAATATTCATGAAGCTACTGGAGTTAAAGAACTAGTTACCTTTAAGCATTCTAAGTTACAATTAAATAGCTTAGCTACTCTTAAGTTACCAAGTCTATGATTTTTTATCCCTAAAATTAGCTTCTAGTTACAAGTTAGTGTAGTTTATATATAACTTTAATAAAGTAACTTTTCGGTTAAGGAACTTAGCTACTGCTTCGTTTAAGTAGCTACTTTGGCTTGCCCGGCTCTGATCGCAACTTTATTTCGGTCGTTATGACATCCACAGATCCAAACACAGAAGAACTGCCCTCCGCCTCCGACAAATAGGGCCCAACTCTGCTTATCAATAGGCGTTTTCGTTTCATAAGTGATCCGCATCTGATCTAAACTTAAAGTGTTCAAAATCCATTTGATCCCAAGGTGATATGAGAAGAATGCTTTTTGTACGGATCAGATGCTGCTTAGTGCTCCTCCACTCGTTGATGAAACGGAAACAGCTATTGATTCGAGCAAGCAAAACAGACCAATGATGCAGAATTACCTAATCCCCGCCACAAAGTAAGGTTATAAAAGGCAGAACGCACATCAATGCAAGCCAGTATTGGTTTTTTTTTCCCACATGATCAGAACCCGTCCGCAAAGAATGCACCGGAGGCACTGCAGCCAATTAGGCTTATTGTGCTCAAGCCAGTATTGGTTAGTGCTGGATAGTCTGGTAATACTCATGTTATAAAAGCCAGAAAGCGTATTAATGCAAGCCAGTGTTGGTTAGTGCTGCATAATCTGGCAATACTCACTTACTAATGCTAATGGTGCTGCATAGTCCGGCAAACCGTATATCAACTTCGTCAGCACCAGGTCATGTCACTAGTATACTTCGCTGACTTTCTGTTGCTTTTTCCATTGTGTCTTTTGTCCCGTTGTTCTTTATTTCAATCCACTTTTCTATGATTTTTTGGATCATGGACGCTTTCTCATTTTTTGTTTTACTTTCTGCCAGTTCTCACACATGCGCCAGATTTATAATGTAATGTATAATTATATATTTTCGACACACAATTTAGACGTGACCTTCCACTGGGAATTTGGTGAGGAGGATAACCTCAGGTTATACCTGCCAAAGATTCCATGAAGTGCTTATTTGCGTACTGAGGATGACAGCAGAGCTGTCGAAATACGTACCTACGTTAAAAACGATATTGTAGGTTGAAGCATTTTAATTTTAGTTTAATTTAGATGTCATTGGCAGATTACTTAGGCTGGTTTATCATGTAAGGCGGCGTTACCTAACGAATTTAGAATGATAAGGGCCATAATCAGTTATAACTAAAGCACGGATTGAAGTACATTTTTAGGGCATCTTTCTAGTCGGGCGTACGTGTTCTGGAGCGATGACTCATTACCTAAAAATCCATGCTTTAATTATAGCCTTACGTATTACGATAAACTTTGGCTGTCAATGCAGTTTTACGTTAGCTCGTGAAGTTCTGAAGTTTTCAACGGGGTAAAAGAAAAATGTGAATAAAAGTAAATGTTATCTCCTGTGAGCTGGGGAGAGGAGAGTAAACTGGGAGAAAGAAACGAGTGTTTTTTTCTTCTCGTATCGATCGAACATGAAGTGAAAACAAAGTTTACGTGCCTAAAAACATCCACAGCGAATCAATTAAAGTGGTACTTACAGCATGTACAACAGCATGTAAGATGCAATTACGATAATAAGCTAACATTTACCGATTCCATGCTCGCGCGCCGTGAGCAAGAAAAAGCGTACATTGTCGAAATCCGATCGAATAACGACAATTAGAAAAACAAACATGGCTCAAGGCGAACGTTATAGCAGCCGGAGAACACAATGGCTTTGTTGTGTTCGGCGCTGATAACGAATCTACGCTGATAAGGGGGCGAGCGGTCGTGTCGCGATAACCGTTTCAAAATGGAATATTCGTGCTGTTTGTGCGCCGCCTTATCAGCAGATATCGGTACCGAATGACTGAATGTTTTGCCCCTTATCGTCGGATATGCGCCGCGATAACGGCCTTCGTTACCGGGCTATCACTCTTTCTCTTTAAACCTTTTAAACGAATGCGTATCTGCAGACTTCGCGTAGCAAGCAAGCGAGCGAGCTCATATCTACAGTAATTACGACGAATAAGAATAAATTACGAGTCTAGACTGTGAAAAATAAAGCGACATTTTTGTTTAATATAATCCGCTTTACAAAACTAAAAGAATCGGAAACCCCAACTGTACGGCCTGTTTCAAATACGATTTAAACGAAAAGTGTTTCAAACCCACATTTAATAGCCGACCAACTCGACTGTGCAACTGTAGCTTCATTCAATTATTGCAAAAAATGTACGAGGTAAATAAAAAAATCAAACTTTAACACCCTGTATATCGAAAACGAAGCACTTTAGGTCGTAGGTGTATAGGAACTTTTTTACTTGAAATCGGGCCAGGAATCGCCCCTCTAAGTTTCTTGCGAGCATTAAATTACACCCTGTATACAAGCGCAGAAAAAATCTCCACAAAATAAGCAGTTAATAATGAAAAGCGCAGGCTCTAAACTGTATTTCGAAAACAAGCATTTTAAATCACAACTTTTTTTACCTTAAAATCGTCACCCCTCCAAATTGTTTGCGATTATTAAGATACGCCCTGTATACAAGTGCAGAAATGAATCTGCACAAAACAAGCACGCAATAATGAAAGGCAAAAGCCCTTCATAAAAGAGCGCCATCTTCCTGGACGTGTTTTTGTTAACTTCAATTTTTTCTGTTGCTTCCAGGATATGGAATGGTAATTTCCGGTAAACGCCATCTATCAGTGCGCTAGGCAACTGTATACGAAAAGCGAAAAAGATCTTTCTCTTGCGATTTCTGTAAACGAGCGCCGCGTTTGTATCAGCTCGTGAGAAGGGGCTTTAAAAATTTAGAAAATCTTCGTTGCAGTTTGAAATTGCCGCCTGTCAGCGCCATCTATCCGTCCATGCAGTGAACTGAAAGTTTAAACAAAAAGGAATCGCCTCTCCTGGTTTTTTCTTTCTTAATAATTTTACACACAAAATAAGTACATACCTAGATTATAAAAGAAAAGTGAAAACAATTTCACTTTTGTGATTTTTGTAAACGCGCGCCATCTACCGGCAGTTGAATTTACTAGCTAGAAAAGACCAAGATGCAATTGTCCCGTCGCTTTCAAAATTTTGAGACGTCGTACCCGTTGCTGTTTGTAA
The DNA here is from genome assembly GCA_039766575.1 of Serrognathus titanus. NCBI lineage: Eukaryota > Metazoa > Arthropoda > Insecta > Coleoptera > Lucanidae > Serrognathus > Serrognathus titanus. The sequence continues at coordinate 62,707,009 of CM077914.1, forward strand.
TTTGCCGGCGGTCAGCGCCATCTATCGGAACGTGAAGCGATTACTATTGCGAACTGAAATTTTAAACAAAAAAGAATCGCCTCTTTTTCAAAAATCCGTTCTTGTTTTAATAATTGACATTGTTTTTTATAAACAAAACGAATCGCCTCTCTGCTTTCTTTTTTTTTCCTAATAATTTACAATTGCTTTCTTTGAGGCACAAAATAAGAACATTATAAAGGAAAATTGATTTCTGTAAACGGGCGCCATCTCTCGGCGTGTGTAGGCGCTGAATTTACTCGTGACAAAACGAGGAATTAACATTTTTGGCGCTTTTCAAATTTTAAAACGTAATCCTCGTTGCAGTTTGAAATTGCCGCCGGTCAACGCCATCTATCGGAACGTGAAGCGACTACGATTGTGAACTAAAATTTTAAACCAAAAGGAATCACCTCTTTTTAAAAAATCCGTTCTCGCTTTAATAATTTACATTTTCTTTTACGCACAAAATATGAACAGAGTATATAAAGCGAAAGTGAAAACGACTTTTCTATCGCGATTTCTATAAACGAGCGCCATCTATCGGCGTTTGTATCAACTGAGAAAATGAATTCTTTTGTTGGTTTTAAAAATTTTGGAACGTAATCTTCGTTGCAGTTTGAAATTGCCGCCGGTCAGCGCCATCTATCCGTAGATGTAGGGTAACGTTTACGAAGTGAATGCGTACAAAACAAAAAAGAATCGCCCCTCGTTTTTTTTTAATAATTTACATTTTCTTCAGCCCTATCGTTCAAGAAAAGCATCAACACAATAAGAAAATTAATTTGATAAGAAGAAACAAAAGACATCAAACAAACAATGAAAATAAGAAAAGGTTGACAGTTGACGCACGACTGAATATAAATAAAAACAATTACAAAACATCAATTTTATAAAAATAAAAAAAACGGAAGAGAAATGAAAAACAGGGAACAAACTGAACGGAAAACAGAAAATACCGACGATTTTCCAACACATAAAAAAAAGAACTTTTAACGTAATCTTCGTTGCAGTTTGAAATTGCCACCTATCAGCGCCATCTATTCGCAGATATAATGACTTCGTTTGTGAACTGAAAGTTTACAAAACAAAAAAGAAACGCCTCTCCTTCAACGATCGTCTTTTTTTTAATAAATTACATTTTATTTTACAAACAAGGGAAAAATGAAAGCGGATTTTTTGCGATTTCTGCAAACGAGCGCCATCTATCGGGATTTACAGTAACTGAATTTGCTTGCGAGGAAATCAAGAAGCAATTTTTTGTCGCATTCAAATTCTTTAAACGAAATCTTCGCTGCAGTTTGAAATTGCCGCAGGTCAGCGCCATCTATCCGTGTAGTGACGAAATGGAAGTTTAAACAAAGTAGAATCGCCTCTCACCAAAGAATCTTTTTCTTTCTAATAATTTACATTTTCCTTTACACACAAAATTAGAACATGATAAAGGAAAAGTGAAAACGATTGATATTTTGCGATTTCTATAGACGAGCGCCATCTATGGACGTTTGTATCAACCGAGTCTGCTCGTGAGAAAATCAAGACGTCGTTTTTAGAAGTTTAAAACGTAATATTCGTTGCAATTTGAATTTACCAACGGTCAGCGCCATCTATCCGCAAACGTGGTGACTACGTTTGCGGACTGAAAATTTAAACAAAAAAGAGCCGTACCTCCTCAAAGAATATATTTTTCTGTAATAATTTACATTTGTTTTTACGAACAAAATAAGAACATTATTATAAGTTGCAAACGAAAGGATTTTTCTTTTGCGATTTCTTTAAACGAGTGCCATCTATCGGCGTTTGCGGCAGCTGAATTTGCTCATGATGTAGTTCTTTTGTCGCTTTCAAAATTATAATATTCGTTGCCGTCTCCAATTGCCGCCGGTCAGCCCCATCTATCGGAAAGCGCAGCGACTACGTTCGACATCTTAAACATAAAGTTCGATTTCTCTGTAAACGAGCGAGCGCCATCTCTTGAGGTTTACAATAGCTGAATTTAGTCGTGAGAAAATCAAATTTTTTGGAGTGATTACGTTTGCAAACTGAGAAAATTCAAACGGTAAACAATCGTAGACTAGCGCAGCAAATAATTTGCAAAATAAAAGAACGGCGCAAGTGACAACCAGCGTCATCTACAGAGACGCGCGTCAGCTAAATTTACGCGCGGAAATTCAAAAAGCTTTGTTTGAAAATGACAGCAAAGTAATAATTCGCCGCGTAATATAAATAATAGATAAATGATATCCTTTTCGTTTCGATAATTTGACTGTAGTTTAAAATAGGGGCCAGAGAACGCCATCTATCGGTACAAACGTCAAATTTCGAATTTCTGGGGTCTGAATCGTGGTGACAGATTCAGGTTCGGACTCGGCACTATTTTTATTTGCCGCTCCCACTCTTTGACTCTGTGTCCCCCCCCCCCCTTTGAGTTAATAGTTTATTATTTTTTTTTTTTTCTAAACGTTGAAAAAACTAAATACATTAATGACTGTAATTTACGGCGGTTTTTCAAGAAATAAAAATCGAAAGTTAGTGCGACGGAAAAACGAAGCAAAAATATATAATTTGGGCGTTAAAAGGGGGCGCCAATAACACGGATGCGTGCGTATACGACGGAATAATCTTCGCACACTGCGGCCGATTATCGTTATAAAATATCGGGCATATTGAAAGCGGCGGCGGCGGGCGGCGGCGGTGGCGCAGAAATCTTTTTGCTTGCACCGAATTTCATATAGATAAGGCTTAGGTTTGTGCGCGCCATCTCATAATGGGCCTTTCTGGCACTGAGTGATAGCGCAGGCCAGCTGGAGTTTTATGAAAACATATGAAATATATTCAATCTGCGAGTGTGCGATAAGCCGTCGCCGCTGCCTTTATTATAAGAAATCAATTTCGTCCCGTCCACCGCCCACTGTCATTCGTTAAATTCGGATAAAAATTCCCTGTACACCTTCAACCGGCTGGGCTTCGCATATTAGAGATTGGCGACGAACGTTTAAATCTAAATCTACAGTTAATTAAAACAAAGAAAGAACAAATTTTAGACACAATTAAAAAGAGGACCTAAAAGGGTCTACAAATAACATGTTACGAGACTGCATATTGTTAAAAAAAAGAAAGTATGATGAAGAAAAAGGAAAAATCGAAATAAAGTTAATTAGAAAGTGGGGCTATTATCGATCGACACTGCTCACTTCTTAAAATTAGTGCCCTACGTGGTGGAATATCCAAAACATTGCCCAAATTGGCGCCCAAACGTGGGGCCTCTCCAATATCAGTGCAAAATTGCGTCAATTGACGCCCAACGTGCGACCTATCCATTATCAGAGTTCAATTAAAAAGAAATCCAAAAAATCGTCTCACGGAACCATTGTGGGCACACACGCGCGCGCGCGGATGCCCATAAATTGTAATCTGCGTTTATCTCGGAATTCTACCAGCATATCCCAGTATTATAACGTCCATCAGTGCGTATGTGAATGCAATCAGAAATCTGATCTCATCATGTTCAATCCCGGACTGATGTGATGTGGTAAGGACAAGCGGGCAGGCCCGTCTTGAAACATCGCATCCATTAGATCCGGACGTGCATGATCGATGCATCGCAATTATCGATTCCATGTTTCCATCCCTCCCCCTCCCCCGCTCGACCATCATATTTCTTCGGGAGGATGATGTACGCAAGAAGGGGGCGGTGGCGGCCTCCTTACCAAGTCAGGGACCACGATAATTAAATAGCCATTTGCAGCATAATCATCGATGCAAAATGAAAGGATTTATTTCAAAAATGTAATTGAAAGGAAGAAAAGGGTAAACAAGGGATATTTAAATTTAAGGAGGAGCAAACAACCATTGAACGTAATTGAATCGAAAACGTAGTTAATTGTGCGCATCGCTTCATTAAAGTTTAAATATTCTTGTTAATGATGTGGGTACGTACGTGGCTGCCTTCTGTGTATCTATCTTCTCGGTGCAAATGCGAGCGGAGATAAGGCGGTATAGAGGTGGCATGCGGGTGTCAGTATGCATGAAAGTAGGCAGTTCTAGAATAAATTAGAATTTATTATTTTCGATACGGTTTTATCGCGGCACCTTCTGCTAAATTATACATGCAATTACCGGACTTATTACGACTGATTATATTCATGTCCGACCTTGGCTCGATAAAAAGATCTTATTTATATTAATTTGCATTCGTAAGTATTCTCAATTCGATGCTATCGCTCGCTTGATTATAAGAATTGTTTTGCTTATTTGCTTTATCTGGTTCATTTATCGGGGCCGGACCGCGCCGCGCCGGCCGGCGTCGCCGTCATCCACCCAAATTCGAAGCTAAATTAAAAGAACCGACCTTCTTCGCGTGTGGATGTGGCTGTAGATGTATGTGTGTGTGTGTGTCCTCGAAGTACGGAAATGACGACCTAGTACTTGACTGATACTTCGCTGGTATCTCAGATCTTTAGAGACCGCAGATCACGTAGGCTGGCTGCAGGCGGCGGATGGCCTATAAAGAGGATGGATATGTGACGCCCGATGAACGTCCTCTTTACTAATGCATTCCTACACCCCCTCAACCAACGCGCGTATCTCACATTTGCACACCATTACCTGCATGATATGAGACTGCAACTGATAAGGGGATGTCCGTCTCTTAACGTTACTGTTACATTTTGTATTCAAACGTCGTTTATACACATTTGCCATTTACCTATTTTACGTTCAACTCAACGTAATACACTCTTAAATTCAAAGGAAAAAGTAGCAGTCCCTCCTCAATTTCGATGCATTGCCAAAAGTCCAAAGCTCCTTGGGAAAAACTCGCCTACGAACATCGTAGTGGAAACCCTGCATGTTCTGGGTTAGCTTAGGTGTTAGGCATCAATTTAATAACGCTGTTGCGTGCAAAATTTGCTAGCCCCACGTTGGGCGTCAATTTTTTTTGCCTATATCGTCCAGCTGTCACACTGTTTATAGATGGCCGGTTCGTTCCACGTTGTTGAACCAGTTTTATTTGCTCCTTTGTATTGACCCTTACGTTTGGGTTCTGAAATCAGGTTTGCCCTTCAGTGAAACCTCACTCGCTTATTCTAATCGATTTCCTCTGACCTTCAAAGAGTTTAGTCCTTAAACTATGCGAGAACAGTAAATGACTGCTGTCCCATAAGCTATCAGGTACAAAGCAGTCGATGGGGCCACAATTTTAAAGTTTGCTGCAAGTCGACTAGATTGCAATGTGCCTCCCTCGAGCATCTTCATCTTGAGCCTAATCGAGCTACTCTTTTGCTGATGAGACCCCAATTAGGGGGTCTGACTTTAAAATACCTTCGTCTGGTCCTGGTCGTCAAGGGTCTGTGGTCTTTCTCTTCGTCTTATTAAGAGAAAACTAGTTTTCAAAAAAAAATCCATCTAATGATTTAATCGAACCAATGGAGAATTATAAAATGTATCGATCACTTTTTGTGAGAGGCTTAAGTTTTTATTCAAGCAAAAGTTCAAAATTGAAAGTATACTTCCGTTCGGGGAGCATTTCATTCGTTATTCATTACGTGTCACCGGGTCCACCAGGCCCCACCAGGTCCCCACCAGATTCTGCCAGGCTCCACCAGGCCCCACCTGTCCCATCTTACCTTTTGCTAGTATATTATTCAAACCTGCACAATAGAAAATGCAACATCAAGCAGTGACAGCAGCTATAATGAAAAACGAATTATCCACAGGTCCCACCGACCCCTACCACTCCCACCGCTGCTTTTCCTAGTCCATCTGTGCAATAGAAGGAGCAACACCAAGCACATCATACTCAACCATTGCGAAGCAGCAGCAGCAGAAATAAAAACAGCGACAGCAGCTATAATGAAAAACAAAACGTACACACGTCCGACCGGAACCTACCAATCTCACCACCGCCGCTGCTGCTAGTACATTATCTCCACCTGTACGATAAAAAGAGGAACATCAAGCGCATCTTACTCGATCCTTACGAAGTAGCAGCAGCAAAAACAAAAACAGCAGCCATAATGAAAGACGAAACGTCCCACCAGGACCTATCAGTCCCACCATCGCCGCTTTTGCTGGTGCATTACCCCCACCTGCACTATAAAAAGAGCAACATCCTAGACATACTGAATCCTTACGAAGCAGCAGCAGCAGCGGCAGAAATAAAAACTGCGACAGCGGCTATAATGAAAAACGAAACGTCCACCGGCCCCACCAATCCCACCACCGCCGCTGCTGTTAGTACATTATCTCCACCTGTACGATAAAAAGAGGAGCATTAAACACACCTTACTCGATCCTTACGAAGTAAGAGCATCAAAAATCAAAGCAGTGACAGGCAGTTATAATGAAAAACGAAATTTCCACCGGTCCCACCTGTCCCACCGCCGCTTTTACTAGTACATTACCCCCACCTGCGCGATAGAAAGAGCATCATCGAACACATCATACTCAACCCTTACGAAGCAGCAGCAGCAGCAGCAAAAATAAAAACAGCGACAGCAGCTATAATGATAAACGAAACGTCCACCGGACCCATCAGGACCCACCAGTTCCACCACCGCCGCTGTTGCTAATACGTTACCTTCACCTGTACGATAAAGAGAGCATCATTAATCACATCTTACTCGATCCTTACGAAGCAACAGCATCAAAAATCAAAACAGTGACAGCAGTTTTAATGAAAAACGAATTTTCCTTCGGTCCCACCAGTCCCACCGTCACTTTTACTAGTACATTATCCCCACCTGCGCGATAGAAAGAGCATCATCGAACACATCGAAGCAGTAGCAGCAAAAATAAAAACAGCGACAGCAACTAAAATGAAAAACGATACGTCAACCGGTCCCACCAGTCCCACCACCGCTTACCTCCAGCTGTGCGATAGCAAGAGCAACATCAAGCACATCATACTCAACCATTGCAAAGCAGCAACAGCTTTTTCTAGTACATTACCTCCACCTGCTCGTGTAAGCAGCCGAAAATTTTCACCCTAAATCCAATTAAATCAAATTACTCATTGCTCGAATTGAACAAATGAATTTCAACTTGGTCTTAACGTAAACAAGTTCCCAGGCGAGTTAGTCTAAACATCCTTCTAAGGGCCATTTAGATATCGCTAAAATAAATAAATCTTTAGTCAGCAAATCTCTCGCTTGAAAACGGAGTTGACGCCCACGCAGAAAAAAATGAGAACTGTCGAAATTGGACCAATTTGCACCTTGATGTAGGCAACTTAAGACATCTCTCGGGAGGGGTTTGTTTACATAAACGATCCCGCGGAAGAAAGGGATTTCGAAAATTAACGAATGTTCACCGGGCCGTTTCCAAGTGAAGTAAACGAATGTTCAAAATCATTCGTTTAATCCTCGCTTGAAACGAACGTCATTATTTCACATTTCTAAATTTAAATAGCGTCCTTCGTTTGTTTTTTTTTATTCTTGTAAATTTGTTCCGCGAGTGTATTTGTAAAAATATCTGGCGAAAGCTGACGAAACCCTAAAAAGGTTTTAGCGAGGTTCTCTGCTGCTGAATTCTCCCCTTCGAGCACCTCACTTCAAAAGGTGAGTTTGGTTTTCACCTATTTATAGATTTCGCTTATCCTTCATTTTTTTTTATTATTGTATGTATGTCGTATTTTACTGAGAGCCGACTTCACTGTCCCTTTCAAAATTATTTCAATATACTATTCTTTAAACCCTAAGCTGACTTTCATTTGGTAGAGATAGAGTAAATTGTCCAACAAAAATGCGCTTGAGCAGTTCCAGCCCGAAAGAACCCTCCTCCGAAACTCAAAATCAATGAGAAATGTAGTTCTCTATATTTATCGAGGGACCGGAACCCTCTACCCTAATTCCGGTGGTGGCAGCGTTAAAAATACATTTCACAAACTTTTGCTACGAAAGTAAGAAGGGTCAATCACGGGAAGACGTCATCCTTTCTCCTCAAAGACTCTCACTTACACTCGATAGAGGGAGCAACATCAAGCACATCATACTCAACTATTGCGAAGCAGCAGCAGTGATGATAAAAGAAACGTCAACCGGACCCATCAGGACCCAGCAGTCCCACCACCGTCTGTTGCTAGTACATTAACTCCAACTATACGATAAAAAGAGTAACGTTAAGTACAGCTTACTCGAACTTCACGAAGCAGCAGCAGCAAAAATCAAAGCAGTAACAGCAGTTATAATGAAAAACGAAACCTCTACCGGTCCCACCAGGACCCACCAGTCCCACCGCCGCTTTTGGTAGTACATTACCCCCACTTGCACTATAAAAGGAGCAACATCCAACACATCATACTCAATCCTTACAAAGCGGAGGAAGCAAAAATAAAAACAGCGACAGTAGTTGTAACTAAAAATGAAACGTCCACCGGCCCCACCAGATCCCACCAGTTCCACCGCAACTTCTGCTGGTACATTACCCCCAACATCTTCCCTTGTGAAATAAGCAGCGCCGCTTCAGAAGAAGAAGAAGAAAGCATACTTTCGACGGACCGCCGAGAAAATCCTTACGAAACAGCAGTAAAAATAAAAACAGCTGAAATTTAACACTTTTTAGACCAGCTCGAGGTCTAGAATTGCTCCCACAGCACCAGACAGCTCGACTTCGTTTTGCTCAAGTATACGGGCAATGGGCCGTGAACCAATGGAAGAAAGTTCTTTTCACAAACCAATCAAGAATACGTTTACACGAACCAGATGGACGGCAGCGAGTGTATAAGCGCCCAAATGAACGTTATGCACCCTGTACAATGGTAGAAACCGTGAGTTACCGTGGAGGGTCGATGTTTTGGGGCGGCATGAGGTGCAGACAGATTTAGCAGTAATCGAAAATGGCGAATTGACAGCTGTCAGGTACTTGCAAGACTCATTGGAAGGACACGTCGTGCTCCATTCATTGGAGAAGACAGAATCGATACTTTGGGCGTTCAAAGATTGGACTGGCCTGACCTTAAACCCATAGAACATATATAAGACGACCTAAAAGGGTCGGTTACATGTTCTAACAATCCTGGCAGAGCTAAGAAGAATGGCACAACATACAGAGATCATTGATGGCCTTCCTAAATCAGAGCACGTGGAGGCAATACACGTCATTAAAAATTTTTAAAAAATTACCACAGAAATTGTGGAGCTTAGTGCATTGCTTAGTGTTATGGATGAAAATAGAAAATAGGGAATCCTGGTGAAGTTTCTATGCACCTCATTCTTTTGTATTCAACTTCTTGTACACGAATCATACGATCATTATTTCCACGGGCAAGCCTAAATTCAATTAGAGTTGCACTCTTTCCGTCCAGTCTGCTCCCACATTTTGGCGTCTTCTGGTGGTTCTCTTTCAATAAATTTATGACGCCAAGCAGTTTTGTTTTAGAAATTGCTTTTAAAATGAACAGTGAACGCACCTGTACTATGCGATAGCGAACTAACGTTGTAATAACTTTGAACTCTACGTATCACATGTAACCGTCCGTCACTCTTGGCATTTGCAAAGTCGTCGTAATAACATGTAGCGGTACCAGCATAAGATAGGAAGTAATATCGTTTTAGTATCAGGGTGTGGTGTGCGGTGCTAACAGATTACTGCGCCCCAGCGCAAGATAACCCCGATCGACCCTTCCCTTGTGAAGTAAGCAGCGCCGCTCCAGAAGAAGACGAAGAAGAAAGCATACGGACCGCCGAAAAAGGGTCCGTCAATCGTTAATTTGTTATTGCGCAAAGGCGAATTACGCGCGCCTCAAACCGACTGGAATTACATCACGCGGACGTACGTTGGCAGAAAAACAATACAACTTTTACGATTACGTCTGCCCACGTTCCCGATTCGGTTTCTCATGATTTGCATTGCAGATGATGAAACGGTGGAACGGCGGCGCGGCGATTTATCTCCGCATCTGCGGACGAGAGATAAAATTTTTTTAATTATAATTAACTGCGCTCAATTCTTTTTTTTATGAATCACGTTTTTATTTTAAAATCGACGAAATTAATTAATCCTAACAGCGATTATTCAATTTGAGGTGGAGGGGGGAACAGTCAAGTCAAGTCAAGTCAAGCTAAAGGAGATCAAAGCAACTCATTTTGAGATGTCTCTGTCACAGTCATGAAGGAAATCAAAACTTAAACAGTAATCTCCGAACATGAGATGGAAGATCGATTGGCAAACATGTTTGATCTAATGGAGAAAGACAGGGAGGTATCTAAACTGCAGGTCCAGTTAGCTGAAATGGAAAAGGAAAAAGACGTCCAGCTTGCCGAACTGGAAAAAGATAAGGAGTTGGCCAAGATGCAGGTGCAACTTGCCCACATGGAGAAGGATAAGGAGCTAGCCCAGATGCAACTAAGAGAGCAGGACTTGAAATTCCAACTTGAATGCGCGAACAAGGAGCTACTGATAGCTTCGCAGAACCTCTTCGCAAGGCACGTCTTTGAGCGATACGAGGAGCGACTGGAGAAGCTTTGGTGCTACATCGAGAAGAAGACCATGGCGCACGTGTCCAGGAAGGAAAAATGGGCTCGCTTTATGCAACTTGAGCAAACCGAGGTCGCTAACTTACGACAGCTTATGTTGAACCAGAGCATTCGGCTTGACGAAATCCCCGACATCGCCTCCAAGCTCTACGCGAAGCTAAGCGACGGAATTCACAGCACTTTTGAACCGGGGATCACCATCGTCCGATTAGATAGGAGCAAACTGCCCGAAGACCAAATCAATTTCATGATTGCCATATGCCGCGCCTACCCCCTGGGGGAGAAATCGTACCGCGTCGTCCGGGGAGGAGATTATGTATAAGATAAATAAATTTTAAAACTAACTTTCCGAATCTGTGAAATGTATGAATTGTAGGAGGAGGAATCAATAGCCTTTAGGTGCTCACCCCTTAACTCCCAGGACCCGAAAGTCCGTCAACAGATAGACCTCTTCGTGTGCACGAGGCGTGACGGCCCGCATTTCATCTGACGTCTAGATTAATTCGGACCGGAACCGGAACTTTCCGAAGTTTGGAATTGTCTGGTGTTGTAGAAAGATAACCGCGCGCCACCTTACGCTTGATTTCGTTCATTTTTTATTCCTTTCATGTGCGTCGGCCGAATATGATGACGTCTTACTCTCCTCGACGGAAGCACTCGAGGGAGTTACAAATTGCCACGTGGACCACCCCAAACATCTCAAGAGCAAGAAAATTGATAATCACGTACGGGGGTGGATTAAAAGTTATCCTCCAACATTTCCTAGCGAAAACACTTTCGTGATTATGAATTCTTTCTCTTAGCAATCCTTTTGTGCGTTACTCTCGCTCTCGCAATCGGTCGAATGAAATATGTATAACAAATGTTAGCCGGTTCGTGTTGCCATAGTTAGTGAGCGATCCTGTTTTACCAGGCAATGAATTGTCCGAGAACAAGTTTAATACCATACACATGATTTGTCAATTATAAGTTGGAAATTTTATTGCCTCGCATGTAGATAAACTAGAAAACGGCGATAAAACAAATGGAATCCATTTATGCGATTCCTGCCGCAGATACAGGTATAAATAAGTGTAATTTAGAAGGTATCGGTGACGCGGTGCGTTGCCTTTTTTTTTTTTCTTCTTCTTGTTCCCTCCTCGTTCTGCCGCACCCCTCTCGTATCCACACAAAAGTATTTCCGAGAGCAACTAAAATGACTCGTAAGTTACGAACATAATTAATAAGGTCCCGGTATCACGATGGCGTAATTCACTCGGCATAAACGGCCGCCTTTTACAGCGTTATTAACATAAGATTAGAACCGTTTGAATAGTCTAATATTTATTAGATCTTGATAAGGCAAATTGAATACAAATTCAAATTTGTATTACGATAACTGATTTTGTAGAATTCAATGAGATTCCTTGTTCACCTCGTGAATGTTTATAGGCGAGAGAGCGCGATGAACATCGTTCGATAACGGCCCCGACACTTTCGCCCCTTTCCAGGCATGTACTTACAAGTAAGTAGGCACGCACTGATTTTTTTTTTCTCTTTTTCGTTTTCCAGTTGCAACCTCGCCGGCCTAACGTACGTACACTGCGTCTCATTAATAAGTAATGGCATTGTTGGATATGCGTGACATTGTATGGATATTAACTTGAGCATAACACAAGATTGATAACGAGCGATAACGTTCCGACCCTGCCCACACAATTTAAATCTTTTTAGGTAAAGCTAACATGTGTTTTTCTTCCGTAAACCAATCCCCCCTAGGAGGGAATTTTTACTTGAAAACTCGTAATCTTATCGAAACCCATTAAAATTCCATGGAAAATTGCATTACTTTTCATTAATGAATATCGATGTTCTTTCCTTGATAAGAAATATCATTTATCATTGGTTTCGAATACTCCTAAGAAGCCCAGTTGCCGAAAAATATTCGCAAAAAGAGTGCAACCCCCTCAGGTGTTCGCCTTTGTCGCCGACGTGTTAAGGGCGATTGCCAACAAACCTCATCCAAAGGATTTATCCAGGAAGCGTTTTTACGGATTGTCGATAAACCCCCTCCGGTTCCCACAACATCGAAGAAACCTCAAAAAACGACGTTTTCAGTTTTTCCTTAGGGAAACCACCATCCCCAAGCAAAAATTCAAGAATCGCTCGAGCAGAAGTCAAATTTCCTCACAGCACACTGGAAGCCGAATTTCGATAAGTTAACAATTAATTCCAAAACTCAAGCCAAATCTATCATAACGGTCGTTTTTTCCAACACGGATCTGTGCCCGCTTCCTTGAGCACCCCAGCCAAAAACGGCCGTCAACGACCATCGAATTCCCAGGTCTTTTTACCCATAATGTCAAAAAATTCTGGTGATCCGACCAAGTTCAGATGTTGCAAAAAATTCGAAAAAAGAGCAAAGCGCAACCTCCTCAGGTATTCGTCTCCGCTTGAACGTTTGAGCGTGAGGACAACAAGCCACCAACAAGACAACGAAAACCACGAGGTGAGGAGAACATCGCAGCTGCAGCAGCCAATATTGTCGACTTCACGACGATCGCAACAATTGAGACTTTCTCAGACGTCAACTTGGAGAATTTGGGGTAAGGATTTGGGCCTACCTTTGGGAACCATGCAGTCCCGTCCTCATATCAAGTAAAGTACTGTTTATGCTGCCAACTATATTTGTATGACTCGTACTCATCTTAAGTGGATGACACGAACGCTGAAGGCCACGTCTTTCCTCTCCTAATATCACAATGTGTAAGGGAGGGAGATCCAGAAGGGTTTCCCATTATGTCTAGACATTCTAAGTTTGGTGGTTACCTGCTTGACCTTGGAGCCACCACACCGAAGACGCATAAGTTATTGTGGGTCTGAGCAGCACCATACCTGGTTTTAGGTCCCCATCTTCTGTCGTAGGCTCAACTGGCCACCGCGAAAGTGTCATCGATCGCCTGACTATTTTGTCTAAATGGTGGTTCCAGGTGAGTTTGAAGTCAAAAATTACTCCAAGGTATTTTATTTTCCCCGACAAGATTCTGTCATTCATACGAAGACGCAGAGGATCCAAACCGCCTAGGTGAATGTTTTTGAGGGCTGATCCCCAGACGCCCACCTTATTACTACATTGAGGGCAACTTGCATTTTCCTAACAGTTCTATTGAGTTTCCTTTGTACGTCTGGTAAGAGATCAAAGTCTTCACCGCTAAGCCATCTCGAGAGCCCATCCATAACGAGATTCTACCGAAAGGAGGGACAGTATATCCCCTGAGGATAATCTCCCACTATCAGAGTGTCGTCCAGCAGCGATGTATAGACCACCCTTCCTTTAAGCATACAGTCAACCCTCCTGACCAAATTTCCTCCACACCTCTACCCCTTAGAACCGAGATAAAGGACTCGAAGGATGCATTGTCGATGTCTAGAGAGGTCCTCTTTTTTTCCACAAATTTCTCCACCCTGGATGTGAGATGATTGAATACTATCTCAGTAGATAGACCTGCTGAATAGGCAAATTGGTCGACCGGAACACCACCCTCATATGCCCATCGAATATTTTCACCATTGTCCTTGGATATATTTTACATGAAAGTGAAACATGGAGATTCAATCGAAAAGAGACAACGACAGGATCGGAAATGAGCTTTTCAGGAAATTAATTGAGATGGGGAAACCACTTGCAGTATTTCAGTAAAATTTGTACTTGTAAAATTAAATTTTGTTTTGATATGAATCGTTTAACAGGGGCACATGGGATCTACACGTATCCTTTTCAATCCAAGAAAATTGTAACACGCCGACGGTTTAGTAGTTAACCCTCAAAATACATAAAAACCAAAATATCGCTCTGCTGCCTAACACAAATTCTGCAGTCATAAATATCCTTACATCCTTACAAAGTCTTCTTTATTGACTCAAGATCTGAAACCAAACGATCACAGATTGCGTTGGGTGTGTGTTGATTGGGCCCTTGAGCACTTGAAAGATGAGCTAAAAAAATCATCTTCTCAGACGAAGCGCATTTTTGGATGAATGACTTTGCTAACAAACAAAATTGCCGTTACTGGTGCGAGAAGGACCCACAAACGTTACATGAAATGCCGTTGCATCCCGAGAAACTCACTGTGTGGTGCGGTTTATGGCATGCCGGAGTCATCGGACCTTATTTCTTCCGAAATGTGGAGGGCAGAGCTGTAACCGTCAATGGTGACCGCTATAGAGCCACGTTGCTCGAATTTCTGTGGCCAGAACTTGAGAACATCGTGCCATTCAGCTAATGCTACGCTCCATTTGGTGATTGGATCATCTCACAACGAGTTTTTGTGATTGGCCGCCGCGGTCATGTGATCTGACACCACTAGATTATTTTCTTTGGGGCTACGTCAAAGCACAAGACGACAATCCACAGACTTTGGATCATTTTGAAGCCAACATTCATCAAGCTAACGTCGGCATACAGCCGCAAATGTTGGACAGGGTGATCAAAATTTGGAGCGATCGGGTGCGTCAGTGTAAATAAAACCGTGGTGGACATTAGAACGATATCTCGTTGCACTGTCCAAGTAATATGTCAAATCGTCTCTGTTTGATTTAAAATTAATGAAAGGCCCTTTATCTTAGCGATCATTTTTTCTAATACGGATCTGCACTTGCATCCTTGGGCACCGCAGCCAAGATGACCATCATCATCGGATTCCCCAGTTTATTTACGCATAATGTCAAGAAATTCGAGTGCTCCGACGAAGTTCAGATGCCGAAAAAGATTCCAAAAAAGAGGTGTACGAAATGCAACCCAATTAGGTATTCGCCTCAGCCGCCACACGCCACGGGCAACAAAAATTCGTCCAAAGGATTTGTTATCCAGAAAGCACTTTCACGGATTTTCGATCAACCCGTTCCTTTTGATGGACGCTCTGCTGACGACTCTCAAACAAGACGCCGACCTCACAGCACCGGTTGCATATGCGGATGATCTCCTTCTAGTTATCGAAGGGGAATCTAGGATGCAGCTGGAGGCTATGTGATACTAAACTGGTGTTGGCATAGCAAAATGAAAATCGTCATGAATAAAACCACTATGTCAATTATGACTCGGCAGGGGGGGATCTCTGCTAACCGTCGGGGTGGATCCGAAGTTTGATTCTAGGGCCATTTCTGAGGTGACGACTTCCGACGTTTGATTGAGACCCTTTGGGATTCACGATCTCACCGACCCGAGTTAGCGTACCAGCGACTGGCTTGCACGGGCCTAATCTGCAGGTGAGAGCCCGAACATCGCAGCAGTGATGATGTGTTAACTGGTACCCCAGTGGTACCGCGGGGATCGGTTGCTCAGAGACTCCCCGTTTCCGACTTGAATCGTAGGGGTCCCTTCCGGTCGACTAGCTTGGACTCGCGGGGGCAGTGGTGGACGCCCGCATGCTAGGCTGATGAGAGAGAACGCCCAACCCCTCCCGACGTGTGAACTGTGGAAAACAGTTCCGTCGCTAACCTGGAGAGTATAGCAGAGAATTGGATAGGTTCTCGCTTGACCAGAAGTTGGCTAGCGACGTGACACCCCGACCCGTTCTGGAAGCAAGCGTACCTCAATCCGAAAACGCAGGTCAGCGTCTCAGCAGATATGGGTCAAAAGCCTAGATACCGCCGAGAAACCGGAATATGGTATGGTATGTTAATTATGAAAGGTATCCTTCAAAAGAACCCCATAAGGGATAGAAGGAATAAGTATAAAGAGGCAAAAAGTGAGCAAATATCTTAGTATATGCAGGTTGCCTGCCAATCTCATGCATAAAATCGCGAGACTGGCCACTGTGAATTCTAGGATTCCGCTTTCGAACATCCGGACGTACATAAACTCGGTGATGGTTGCCCATAATCGGGTATGGAACCAATATCTGGGCGTTGTTTCAGAAATACAAGCTACAATTGCGACGAGCTCAAAGAGGAGCACTATTGAAATTCGGCACCACATCGTTGGACGCTCTCGCAGTAGTACTAGGAATAATCCCAATAGATCTGGAGATTAGAAGAAGACCAGCGCAGTACAGGTTAAAACACCGAAACCAGGAAAAACTACAGCAGACATTAGGAAGACAAGCCCATACAAAGTCCGACATATGGAGATCCATTATAGAAGAATGAGATTCGGCACCACATCGTTGGAGGCTCTCGCAGTAGTATTACTAATAATCCTAATAGATCTGGAGATTAGAAGAAGAACAGCGCAGCACAGGTTGAAACACCGAAACCAGGAGAAACTACAGCAGATATTAGGAAGACAAGCCTGGGGATTAGGCATCTCTTAAGATAATAAGAGAAGATTGATAATGGTAAATTATTCTGAATTGCCCGTCATATGGAGATCTATTATAGAGGAATGGCAAACAGAATGGACTAATTCGAACAAAGGCGCTAGAGTAAGGCAATTCTTCCCGAATTTGGACAACTTGAACCCAAGTCTAGGTGCGATTCACTTCCTAACAGGACACGGCACACATGCAACGAATCTATACAAAATAGAGCAAAGGGATTGTGAATGTGGAGCAATGGGGACGTCGAAGCATACGATGCTAGAGAGTCCCACTGTGAATTAGGCAAAGATCATCTACCAAGAGCAACTGGGAGGGTAGTAACGTACATGAAGTGCTGCTGGCCAAAGCAAAAATCAAGATACCAAACAGCTTAGCTGATTTAGTATCTAGAAGAGCTTTTGAGACATACGGAGTACGAACAGTCCATATGGAACATATCTGCATAAAATAGAGCAGAGGGAAAATCATAATTGTGAATGTGGAGCAATGGGGACGCCAGAGCACACGATGCTAGAGCGTCCCACTGTGGATCAGACAGATATCAACTACCGAGAACAACTGGGAGGATAGTAACATACACGAAGTGCTGCTGGCCGAAGCAAAAATCAAGATACCAAACAGCTTAGTTGGTTTAGTATCTAGAAGAGCTTTTCAGACATACGGGGTACGAACAGTCCATATGGAACATATCTACACCAAACAGAGCAAAGGGAAAATCCTAATTGTGAATGTGGAACAATGGGGACGCCGGAGTTAGAGTGCCCCACTGTGAATCAGACAGAAATCAATTACCGAGAGCAACTGCGGGGGGGGGGGGTTACTAACTTACATGAAATGCTGCTGGATAAAGCAAAAAGAAAGACACCAAACAGCTTAGCTGATTTAGTATCTAGAAGAGCTTTCCAGGTGTCAGGGTACGAACAATAAGTTCCAATCAGCCTCTAAGCTACTTCAAATAGAAGAACTGAGGATCTAGAAGGTCTATGTAAATTCCAGTATTGTATACTTGGGTGAATTCCAGTTCGACGAGGCTTCGGTAACACCACCATTGAATGTCAGAGCGGCTATGCACAAACTCAGCCCTGTTCAAGGAAACCGTTAGTCCTTAGCAATGGTTTTAAATGTACCCTTCGAATGCAAAGGCTTAAGAGAGAGCAAAGAACGTACACAACGGTTAAGTGCAAGTTTTTAAGTTTTAAGGGGTCTAGCTATAAGTTGATGATAAAAGGAATAAAACCCCCCTTCGGTTCATCTATATTGGAGGCACAACCCCATACCAGGTTGCCATATTGCAAACGAGAGTATACCTGAACATAGTACGCAGCGGTGACTGCTTCTTTTTGAAAAGTTTTAGATACAATTCTAAGAGCTTTGCTGATCTCCTTACAGATTTCGCTGACATGGAACTTCCGTTCAAGTGGGGATCAATATGAATAGCTAAAAAATTTATTGCCATCCGCTACATTAAATGTTTTGTTGTCTAAACAAATGGACAGGATATCTCAGATCTGTCAGTATGATACATTTAGGTTTATCGTTGTTTATAAGAACGTTTCCTGAACGCCATTCGGTCATATTTGCAACACGAGCACTACCTTTGGAGACCATCTGATTCATATTTTCAACGCGGATTATTACCATCGGCATAGTTAATTATGTTTACTATGTCGGGTGAGTTAAGGACCTTACTTGTATCATTGATATATATAATAAACAGCAAGAGGCTAAGAGTGCTTCCCTGAGGTATACCTAAACTGGAACAGTTCAGAATGTCCGATTTGTTTTCTTGGTTATGGTGATGCAAGGCTATCCTTTGTCTCGTATATGTATATAATAAACAACAAGGGACCAAGAGTGCTTCCCTGAGGTATACCTAAACTGGAACAGTTCAGAATGTCCGATTTGTTTTCTTGATTATGGTGATACAAGGCTATCCTTTGTCTGCGCTTGGAAAGAAAGGACTTCATAAGACTAGTTGCAATCCCTCTAATACCTGCAAGGTCTAGTTTCCGTAGAAGAATATTATGTTTTATACAATCAAAAGCTTTGGAGAGGTCAAGAAATCTCTTGGCTCTCCATCGCCAAGAGGATTAGACAGACAAAAGCTCAAACTGCTGATTCTGTAGACCTTCTTGGTAAAAGTCATTAAAGAAATTATTATTTGATAAAAACTTATAAAGTCTATCGGCCAAAATGCTTTCCAAAAGCTTAGAGAAAACTGAAAGGAGGCTTATGGGTTTCAAATTGTTGAAATCATTTCTACTTCCACTTTTATGGAATGGTTTGATCTCTGCAAGCTTTAGGATGTCGGGAAATTGTCCTGTTTCAATGGCAGCATTATACATAGATCACATAAAGGCTTGCACAGAGCAAGAATGCACTTTTTGAGAACACAAACTGAAATTCCATCAAAACCAGAGGACTTTTTATTTTTAAAGGTATTGACCTTATTGATGGAAAAAGTGGATATAGACTAATACAGCCTTCATAGTTTCAGTCGTTCTGAATTAGGTTAGATAGTTTCTTCAATATGTCCACAGAAAAGAACAAGTTGGAGTCATTGGCTAATTTGAGACCATCTGAGCATTCGGGCAGAATGCTCAGATGGCCTCAAGAACGGCCATCACCAAAGGATTCCCAAGTCTTTTCACTCATAATGTCACGAAATTTGGGCACCCGTCGAAGTTTAAATTCTGAAAAAAGTGAAATAGTTCAAATCGTTTAAAACAAGACGTTAGGGTTTGGTGAAAAATATCGAAGAGGCCGTCGCCGTCCCCGCCACCGCCTTCCTAGCCGTAATCTACGACATCCACATGCTAAGCAAGCGTGTCGCAATGGCGAAGCTAGATTACAGCGACATTTATTTAAATTCACGTTCGCTTTGAAGTAACTTGTAACATATCTGCATCTGATTGGTGAATTATACCATTAGTGCTGCTATCTCCCGGTTATATAACAAAATGCACCGGCACTCATGTATATACATACGCTCTTATCGTAATGAATTTCTAGAGATTTATTTTTTACGCCGGCGATGTTTATGCTGCAACGGAGCATTACTGAAATAACTTGCAGGTTGATATCGTGTGCGCCGCGAAAAGTTAAGTTGGTTGGTTGGTTGCATTGCTGAGGGTGAAAACTGAAAGGCGATGACTTTCTAATTTCGAACCAGAATATAATAAAAATTAAACATCCTAATCTCGTAAATAATTTGTTGGAACTGTGGGAACCTCGCTCAGGCAATAAACAAATTAAATTAACAGTCAATAAACGATCGAATGGCACTAAATATTATATTCTCACAATATCCGCTGAATACGTAAGTAAGGCTTCCGCTTCGGGTTCTGGGAAAAATTTTTTTTTGTAGGTGCGCGAATCATGGTCATGTGAAGCATATAGTGTCGAATTGCATCGCCTACAACACACACCTGCATTGTCTTAACAGTTCTGAGAGAATTCTTCTGTGTGCCGTTTCAACTGGTTTTTCTTTACGTAATTAATTTTAAACAAAGCACTCCATTGTTGAGTATCACTTATTAACGATATGGGTTGCCGCATCACGATGAGAAAACCGAGGTTTCGCTTCAAATAATAGTAATCATAACTCTTAAATAAATAATTATTACTAATTTTAGTTTCTCAATCAAATCAAATCTTCAACGTCCATTGAAAAAATTTAGAAATATTAAAAAACCTACCTTTTCTCGTGGTTTCATTCTCCTCGTGGTACTCAATTGGGCATGGTAACTTTTCCAACGATTCGCCTGAAACAAATCAAATCTTCAATTCATGTGGAAACAAAAAAAAAGACGGCGCACTTGAATTTTCGATTTAAAAAATAACAAATAGGCAATTAAATAATGACAAGAAACGATTAAGAACAACGAAACGGTATTTTGCAGATCATTAAGTTCTTTGCGTAAGTCAAATTCGATACAACGATGCCTACGCGATCGCGGAAAATACGCCCACCTGAAAGTCATATAAACAAACGACTAGCTTCATCAAAGGTTTCAAATGAGTCATAACTGACGTTTTCAATAAAAGTGCATTTAGCAAAATGCATTATCAAAGAGTCGCCTAAGTGACTCACAGGGAATGCCGCCGTTATATAAAATGATTTTTTTATTTTAAATCAAAGAGAGCAGTCGATCCAGGGAAAGCCGCCGTTATCTAAAATGATTTGTTTATTTTAAATCAAAGAGAGTAGTCGATTCAGGGAAAGCTTCGATGACTCGTAGGGCAAGGTCTTGTTCGCACGAGTCATGATTGACGTTTTCAATAAAAGTGCATTATCAAAATGCATTATCAAAGAGTCGCCTAAGGGAATGTCGCGGTTATGTAAAAGTAGCCTTTAATCCGGATAAACTAACGAATCCGTAATCCGGACGATTTCACGTTTATCATTATTATTATTTTTGAAAATCAAACATAAAAGCAAGAAAAATTTAGAAATTGTAATAGTTTTAAAAGGAGAAAAGAAGAAAGAAAAACTAATTCGGATACAAACTTTTCACAAAACGAAAAATTGGGGAAAACTTACAAAAGTGCGTCAAAAAAAAAATAATCCGGACAAAAACAAAATATAGCGGTTTTATACCACGTACCCTTTAATCCGAACAAACTAATGAATCCGTAATCCGAACTAATTCAGGGTTATTATTATCATTTTTGAAAATGAAACATAAAAGCAAGAAAAATAAATAAACGTGATAAGTTCAACTAAAAACAAGTGCCTAATTGAGAAATAAAAATGAAAAAAACACATTTCTCGATGAATTCAACGAAAGCTTCTCGTCGATTTCTCAACGGATTTGACTTTTCTCTACATCAAAAAAAAAAAATTGAAGGCCACTGAAAGGAAAATCAATTCTTCAATTGTTCAGAGTTTAGAAGAAGAAACAAAAACAAAAGACCATCGATCTCGCAACGAATTTCAACTTTTCTGCGTGCATCTTAAAAGAAAACAGAAACAAAAACAAAAGATCATTGAAATAATGGTAAGTCTCGTTCATAGATATATCATTTTCTGAGCAAAACAAAAAAAAAATTCCGCTATTTAATTAATCGTCCAGAAAAAGAAATAAAAACAAATGAGGGTCTGCATAAAAATGCGAGGTTTGTTTATTTTTTATTTTATTTTATTTATTTTTTTTTTAATCACAAATAAAGAAAACAGAAAAACAAATGACAAACGCAACATTTACAGAAAGACAAAAACGTAGAAAATAAATGGAAACAAAAAGAAAAGGAATCCTAAAGAAAGTAAAAAAAAAAAAACAATTGACAATCGTAATAAAAAACCAAAATTCAAAAAAAAAAAATTCATAATGAACATTCAAAACCTAATGTTAATTCGAGATTCACGAAGAAAAAGAAAAGAGAAAGGAAAACAAATAAAGAAAACAAAAAAAAAACAAATGACAAGCGCAACATTTACAGAAAGGTAAAAACGTAGAAAAAAAAATGGAAACAAAAAGAATGGAAAAGGAATCCTAAAGAAAGTAAAAAAAAAACAACTGACAATCGTAATAAAAAAATGAAAACTCAAAAAAATAATTAATAATGAACATTCAAAACGTAATGTTAAGTCGAGATTCACGAAGAAGAAAAAAAAAAAGAGAAAGGAAAACGAATCACAATCGCAACGTTTACGGCAAAAAAAAAACGCAAGAAATTTTTCATTATTTAATTTTTTACAAAATTGATAAACAATAATTAAAAACAAAACAAAAATGAGAACGCACAAAAATGATGTAAGAAAAACAAATGACGATCATAACAAAAAAAAATGCAAACTCAAAATTTTAAAAATTCTCAAAAAAAGATAAACTCCAGAAATAAAGAAAAACGAAAACGAAAACAAATGACAATCGCAATATTTACGCAAAAAACAAAAAAAAAATCCTGAACTAAGTGAGACAAACAAAAGACGATCATGATAAAAAAATAAAATAAAAACCCAGGACGAATTGCACGTTTAAAATGTCTTTAAAAAAAAACAACAAGAAACATTTAAGATCATTCGATAATAATTCGAAATTCACAAAGAAACAAAAGAAAATGACAAATGACAATCATAATGTTACGGAAGTAAAAACAAAAGAAACACGGAAATCTGAGAAGAAATTTCTTAAGTTACGAAAAATAATAAACAAATAAAAACAAGAAAATGTCCTCGAAAAACTCAATCGAAAGGGAAGTAAAAAAAAAAACAAATGACGATCGTGTTTTTTTTTTTTTTTTGATAATTTAATTACAGATTACATAGTTAACAGATAAAAGCAAAATAAAAACACTTCAACGGCTCTTGGAAAAACGTAATCGAAATAGAAACGAAAGAAAACGATAACTTCGAAAGAAAACGATAACTTCGAAAGGAAAAAAAACAAATGACGATTATTTTTTTTATTTTAAATCAAAGAGAGCAGTCGATCCAGGGAATGCCGCCGTTTATTTGATTTGTTTATTTTAAATCAAGGAGAGCGGTCGATCCAGGGAAAGCTTCGATGACTCGTAGGGCAAGGTCTTGTTCATAATCGGAGTTTCCGGTGCTGTTAATTAATTCTACGATGATACGTTGTTGATTGAATTATATTGATCGAGACTTTGTTGACGCTAGCTACGTATTTTCTCATGTTTTTTTTAGATTTTTATTTCTATTTTTTCTGTTGTAGATATGTTTTCGTGCGCAGTCAGGAATTCTTGGGCTTTGTTGTTCGTAAGATTGTAAGTATATCTGTTTACGTATTTTAATGATGATGTTGATGATGTTCGGCCCCACGTTGGGCGCCAATAATTGTGATGTTGTTGTAGGTGCCCCACGTTGGGGTGTCAAAATTGTAATGTAACGTTGTTTTCTCCAAGTTGTATGTTATTATTATTATTTATGGGTACGTTTCTACTTTCTTTTTATCTTTCTCTCAGAGTTTCTCTTTGGGTCGCTCGGAATAACCCACTTCTCGTATTATGGCCCCATGGCACATACAATGACTAAACACAGAAATGTGAGGGGGGGGGGAAAGGGAGTATCAGTGTTAAATTATTGAAAAAGTTGTCTGTCCCAAAAATGTACACCGGTTAGTACAAGTCGGTCGTGTCACCTCGTCCTTCACTAGGTTCGGTGGACCTCTTGTCCTATCAGATGTATATTTTGTTAAAAGTGGACGCTCTGTATCGCCGATCACGCATGTACCTCAACTCCTTCACAAGAGAGAAGCGCCCTTCGACGATACAGATCCGTACAAAGCGAACACCAAGTATCACAAGTCACCATACCCTTCACAAGGTAGGTGTACCTCTTGCCCTACCTGATGTATGCTTGTTAAAAGAAGGGACGCTTTGTATTTCTGATCACGCATGTGCCTCAACTCCTTCGCAAAAGAGAGGCGCCCTTCGACAATACCTAAACGTCTCCCGTTGTTCGGCGTTTAAATGAAAATTTTGTTTGGGTTGTCACGTATACCCCTACCTTGAAGCGTCGTCCATATCGTTGTTTGAGAAAAAAGGATATAGATATTCAGGATCCAAAAATATTTCTTTCTCAATGAAAATACCTCGTACTAGATAACCTTTTTAATTAAAATTTCTTCTCTGCTTGTTGCAGAGGTCGAGGCAGAAATTCTCACGATGGTCAAAGCAGGAATGCTCACGATAGTCGAAGCAGGAATGTTACTCTCGGTGGTCGAAGCAGAAATGCTCCAAATCGCGGAGCGTTCGCCTTTTATGGCGCTTTTCATTGTTTATTTTCCCGTTGTCTTGGTTACCGGAACATCCGCGTTCTGATCTAGTTACATACTAGATTTGAGTTGGTAACCAAAACGTCACGTTTGACAATTAGCGTTTTACCTTAAATATGACTACATTTCATTGAAATTAAACTAAAATTGAACTAAAAACTTAACTCTAAACAATAGGTAAGTATCTAAACACATATTTCCTAATTATCTAACCTATAAAACACAACTTATCTAAAAATACTTCTCGACAAAACAAACTTAACCTGTAATAATAATATCCTAATCTCTTAATCTCTTATTCATCACATAATTTTTGGTAATCGATCAAGAAGTCTGGCACTTGTTCCCATCTACGACGTATTCTTCGGCCGTCTTCCAAATATATTAGTCTTTTCTTATTTTTGAGAGGATTCTTCCCATCTACTGGATAGTGTTTTGCCATTAGTGGCCCCCGGAATGAGCCAAACCTCTGGTACATTGCTTCTACAAAATTCCAGTGCTTGATCGCCCACTCAAATTGGTCGACCACTTTGGAACTCCCCTCTGCGGTGCTAATTTGATTTGTTGAGGTGCAATTATGCTTTCTATAAATGCTGCATTTACATTTGTAGGTGTCCCTTTTCATTTTGTATTTGTCATATAGTCATTCTGACGAAACGTCTCGTCACTCTTGCGTCTACCTCATCAAGTTGTTTCGAAAGTTGTTGTTGAACGTCTGCTGGACCGTGGCACTGTTGTATATGTTTTTAACTCTTCTCACGTACCGTACTTGTTTAATTAATTTTTTCAAAAAGGTAATTAACACTGCAGTATGTAAAATTTATTTTCTCAAAGTTGGCCCTTTTTTCCCGTTTTTTATTTGTGAGAAGTAAACCTTGTTGAAGTATCTCTCACAAACGAGGTAGTGATATTTACCGTGAACGTTTTTATGATTATTTCAGCCAGATGTGAAAGCACTTGAAATTTCATTAGAGCCGCTCGTTCCAAACGTGAAAATGCCGTCCGGCCCTTTATTCTGCCATCCTGAATTTATTCGGCGATTCGTCACAGCGAAGCGTTCTCGGCGAGCGAGTACGCAATCCAACCGGAGTCGAGAACGAACCGGAACATGCAGATCCCCGCCGCCAGATTGGTGCGCGATTTCGAAAAATTCCGAATCGGTAAACCTTCGACATTGCGAAACTCGTTTTACGCCGTTCTACTTCGCTTGTTTATTTCTTTCCGATCGCCCTCTTTCAGGGAAGTAGGTACGCGCAAGAGGTCGTAAAGAATCCATTCAATTTCTTACACTCGTCAATTTTTATTTATTTAATGACAACGTGTGAGTTCAGATCTAATCCATGGAATTATATTTTAATAGTCCCATAGTGTACAGGTATGTAGATTAAAAAAAAACGTTATGACAAGTTCGAAGTCACAAACATAGAAAATCAGACGAATTCGTAGCTCCGTTTCAAAACATCTGCGAGGCGATTTTTTGCGACATCAAAACTCGTCTACTGACTTCAGAAAAAGTTACACCCCCATGCCCGATTCATACAGCCGTGCAAACTCTCTCTTACACTGCAGTTTTTTCATTCCAACCTAATTTCCCATTACGACTGCTGTCGCAAAAAATACTTACTTCTTCTTAGGCGCAAATCTTTGCACTGTGATTTAAAAAACGCGAGTATACATCTATATTTTTCTTTAATGCGGCTGTTAGTTATGTCGAAGGAAAGTCCGTAATGCATTAACAAGTAATAATCACTTAATTTATTCCGCTGAACATCCCATATTTCATAAAGATAGCAATCAGTGCGTTGTTAGTTGCGAAATAATTCTTATTTTTCCCGGCGTAATTGAAATAAGTCGGCGGTTTATCGCAGCCGGGGCCCCGACGATTGTTAAGATCGGAATCGTAAATTAACCCGTTGCAGATATGATTTTATTTACGTCGTTTTCGCCGTGTGACATTTGCATATGTATAATATCTGCTCGGCGATCCGGCTTACTTTAAAGTGCATTAGCGATTTCCAAAGTCACGAATATTTCTAGACGGTCGATTCCACCTGATTTATCGAATGTCAGCCTCTCACCTGGTGAATATTCATGAAGGAGGCGAATCGCCAGGATCTCCGAGAATTACATTACTCGGAGGCATGTCTGTGTTTTACTAATGTGTACATTTTAGCAACTTAATCTGAAGATAAGCGCGCGCTTATTTGGATTTAATATTGCCAATTAAATTATCGTTATCTGCGCGGGCCCCAAATTACAATCTATAAACGCTACAACGCATTATGACGGCGGCGAAAATTAACTCAGGATTTCTATGTTGAAAGAAAATAACTTATTACAATCAGGTGGGGGGGGGGGTGACGAACACGTTGGCGTAAATAAAAAAAATACAAATACGTCATTAGAACGTAAAATCAAACTCTGGGAATATCAAGTTGGGTCGTAAAAATTTACGTCCTCGTTATTCTGTAACGCCAAGGTTTGTTTTTGGTGAAATTAATAACTATTAAAATTCAAAGTAGGCGAATATAAGGTTTCTTTTATAAAAAAAGAGATAAATACGTCACCGACTGTTACGACAGTGACTGAGGATATTTTTAAATCGACCGAATTTACAAACGTATGGGTTTCGTCCGGAAGTGTAAAACGCTTCATTTTACCTGCAATCCATCGCTGAGAAATTGTTCTAGACGACCACGAGCCACGTTTTGCACTTGCAGCAAAAAGAATTACAAGTATTTTATTGTATAGACTACATCATCAGAGCGTAGCATTCTGAAACATGAATGCGTGAGTTTTCATCGCCAGTGCCATATCCATAAGCTAAGACGTACAACATGTTGTTTTGCACCTTCTCTTGCAAAATATGAATTAGTCGTTTCATACTCTGAAGCATGTACGTTGAAGCTTAGAACCTACTTAATTATCAAATGTATTTTCGTTAAAATTTAATCCTTTTTTAAATATAAATTGAAATTATTAAAATAACGCGTTTATATGGCATTCGTTCTCACAGAAAATCGCCTGGAATCTTGCTGAACGGAGACGAGGTTCATTGCCTGGGCACAATAAATGGTAACCAAGAAGTAATTGGCCAGGCACTGTTGGTTTCTTGTTCTTGTGTGGCGGCAGTGGAGTAACTTCGTTCCCTAGTTCTTTCCCCATCAATCGGCTTGGCTTTGACGGAGCACGTGAAGTGTGGT
This sequence comes from Serrognathus titanus, assembly GCA_039766575.1. Classification (NCBI taxonomy): domain Eukaryota; kingdom Metazoa; phylum Arthropoda; class Insecta; order Coleoptera; family Lucanidae; genus Serrognathus; species Serrognathus titanus. Next base: position 62,734,740 of record CM077914.1, read on the forward strand.
GTTTGCCGAGGTCTGTTTAGTACCGAAGGCGTTGAAAGTTGCTCGATAATTCTGCACAAGCGGTAGTGTAAGTGCTGCTCGACAATTCTGCACAAGCTGTAGGTAGTGTGAGTGTCGCTCGACAAGTCTACACAAGCTGTAGGTACTGGGAATATCGCTCGACAATTCTGTACAAGCTGTAGGTAGTGTGAGTGTCGCCCGACAATTCTGTACAAGCTGTAGGTAGTGTGAGTATCTCACTCGACAATTCTACACGAGCTGTAGGTGCTGGGAATATCGCTCGACAATTCTGTACAAGCTGTAGGTAGTGTGAATGTCGCCCGACAATTCTGCACAAACTGTAGGTAGTAGGAGTGTCTCTCGACAATTCTGCACAAGCTGTACGTAGTGGGAATGTCGCTGGACAATTCTGCATAAGCTGTAGTATGAGTGTTGCTCGGCAATTCTACACGAGCAGCACTGACAGGAACTGTTCACGCTTGTCTTTTTATGTCGTATTTTGTGGCGGGGATTAGATAACTCTGCTTCATTCGTCTGTAAACATAAAAGCACAATAGTTGGTAACCAAGAAGTAATTGGCCAGGCACTTCGTCGATGCTGTTGGTTTCTTGTTCTTGGGTGGCTGCGTCGCTGGTAGCGGAGTAACTTCGTTCCCTAGTTCTTTTCTCCATCAACCGGCTTGGCTTTGACGGAGCACCTGAAATGTGGTGTTTGCCGAGGTCTGTTTAGTACCAAAGGTGTTGAAAGTTGCTCGATAATTCTGCACAAGCGGTGGTGTAAGTGCTGCTCAACAATTCTGCACAAGCTGTAGGTAGTGTGAGTATCGCACGACAATTCTGCACAAGCTGTAGGTAATGTGAGTTTCACTCGACAATTTTGCACAAGCTATACGTAATGTGAGTGTTGTACGACAATTCTGCACAAGCTGTAGATAGTGTGAAAGTCGCTCGACAATTCTACAGAAGCCGTAGATACTGGGAGTGTCGCTCGACAATTCTGTATAAGCTGTAGTGTGCTCGACAATTCTACACAAGCAGCATTGACAGGAATTATTCACGCTCGTCTTTTTATATCGTATTTTCGTGGCGGGGATTAGGTAACTCTGCTTCATTGGTCTGTTCTGTATGCATGTTCGAATCAACGATGAGGAGAGTTGCATCCTACTTGTCAGGTGGCAGTTCTTTCGTGTTTGCCCCGCTGGTTGTCTTGGCGACCAAAATGAGATTGCGATCCTATTTGTAGGCCAATCAGAAAAGAATGCGTCGCTTCAATTCATTAAGGGGGGGGGGGCTTAGTTTTATTTATTTCGACGATAGTTTTCGTTGCTCTGTTATGTAGATGTCAGCGTGACGTTTCGTCTATCAACGTAGCATTGCTTGGCATTTCTTGACGTGTCATTTTGACGTTTGTCATCGTGACGTTTCTTGATGTCTGTCCTTTTAACGTTTCTTGACTTCCTTATCTTGACGTTCCTTGCCATTTGTCATCATCGCATGAATTTGTTGAGCGATGAACGACGAATGAGGGAGTGTGACTGTCGCTCGACAATTCTGCACAAGCGGTAGGTAGTGTGACTGTCGCTCGATAATTCTGCACGAGCTGTACGTAATGGGAGTGTCGCTCGACAATTCTACATAAGCTATAGTGTGAGTGTTTCTCGACAATTCTACACAAGCAGCATTGACAGGAACTGTTCACGCTCGCCTTTTATACCGTATTTTCGTGGCGGGGATTAGGTGACTCTGCTTCATTGGTCTGTATGCATGTTCGAATCAACGATGAGCAGAGTTGTATCCTACTTGTCAGGTAGTAGTCGTTTTATGTTTGTTCCGGTGGTTATCTTGGCGACCAAAATGAGATCGCGATCCTTGGTTAATCAGAAACGAATGCATCGCTTCAATTCATTAAGGACGGGGGGGGGGGCTTAATTTTATTTATTTCGACGATAATCTCGTTACTCTGTTATGTAGATGTCAACGTGACGTTTCGTCTATCAACGTGACATTTCTTGACGTATCATTTTGACGTTTGTCATCGTGACTTTTCTTGCCATCTGTTATCGTCACATGAATTTGTTGAGCGATGAACGGCATTGTTTGACATTTCTTGGTCATTTTGACGTTTGTCATCTTGCCCTTTCTTGATATCTGTCATTCTGATGGTTCTTCACGTCTTCATCTTGCCATTTGTCATCGTCACATGGGTTTGTTGAGCGATGAGCGACGTGTCATGTGTCATAATTTCTGCTAATGTTATTCCACCTCTTCTCCTTTAATATGGTTGATGGCCTCATTCTTCCTAGATCGTTTCCAAACTTTCGTTTTCATTCATTAATGTGGCGCACTAAACATCTTATAAAATTCTAAGCACGTGCCAAATTGGATTTACAACACTCGTATCTGTAAGCCAATCAAATTGGCCGGCCAATCGACTCGACCAATTAGTGCCAAGGCTATTTTCAATGGAATCATAGTTTCGAGCGTGTTTCTCATTGGCAAACGAATTAATTGGACGACCAATAGAAAAGAAGAGCGGCGGCGGCGGCGTTCTTAACCCAATTTCACCTTGCAAAAATGAAATTTGTTAGATAAAGCTAGGCGTTCAATCAGACGAAAGGGGGCTGGGCGTCCAATCAGAAGAAAGGGGGCGTCTTCTAATTGGAAATTAAGTTTACTGCGTCAGGCTTTACAAGAGTCGTCCTTGTTTTTGATTGGTTTGCGATCAACTCGAACGTCAGGCAACCAATCAGAAGGAAGGGGAACATTAAACTTTCATTAACACGCCACTTTCGTTGACGAACCCATTCAAGCAAAACCATCATTTACATAACATTGTAATTTAAGTTGTGTAATAGGTATCCCGGGAAGAGTTTGTATTTCCAACGAAATCAAAGCGTAATTTGCTTCTCATTGGCCCGGCGGTTTAATTGGACGACCAATCAAACAGAAGGGTGGGCGTTTTGAATCTAATTTTACCTTGTATTATTGACAAAGTGAAATTCGAAAGTTTCCTTGTCGTTGACTGGTTTGCGCATCAACTCGAGCAACCAATCGGAAAGAACGCCCCCCTTCTTTCCGATTGGTTGTTAATTAGCACGGAACTTTCCTATTTGGATAGTTGATAGTTGGCAGCAGGTAACCAATCAGAAGGCAGTGAAATATTAGACTTATTCACGAATACGTCACTTCATATCTGTTAACCAATCTCATTGCCCAATCGATTCGAACTTCATAGAACCAATCAGTTCTTGTAATTCAGGTTTTGTAGTATCGCAGGGAGAGTTTGTATTTTCAACGAAATCGTAATTTCGTGCGTGCGTTTCATTGGCTAACGTATTAAACTGGACGACCAATCGAAAAGAAGGGCGGCGTCTTGAACCCGATTTCACCTTGGAGAAATGAAATTTGATCACACACAATTTTTTATTGGCTGTAAATTTGATTGGATGATCCAATATGAACGGACAACAGCGAATTGACCAAATCAGAAGAAGGAAGAAGTTTTTATGAAACGGAATTTCGTTTCATTGATGGAAAATCATCGTAATTAACTATATTATCGCAGTGTTTTGCTGTTGATTGGTCAAAATGGCGGCGGTGACGGCGGCAAGACAACCAATCAGAAACAAGGGGTGTTCTTTTAATTAGAAAATTGTGTGTAAACGCTGAAAAGCGTTCGGTTACAATAAAATCTTGCGGTATGCGCCCCTTTGAGCGTTAGGGAAATATTCCACAGTTTCTTTTTCCACGGATTTTCCTCAATGATTGCATTGATGTTTTCCGCTGACGTAAATCTATGTCTCATCCGCGTATTGTTGAACGTCACAATCCGGCGTTACTTGCGAGGAAGATCGGCGGCAAACAAAGTAAAGAGCATAGGTCCGGATGTGCTCCCTTGAGGAAGTCACTGTCTTGCCTTTCGATGTTTTGATTTTTTCGTGGTTCATTCTTCATCCTTCTCAAAACAATTATACCGTTTTGGTACATAAATTACAATCGCTTGTCGCTTTGATAGGTACCTGCATTACCTAATAGTTGGGGTGTTACCTTTCTTTCTTGCTTTGGTTGAAAATTTGATAACAATTTCGTGTAAATTCATACGAATTCATCGCGTCGCAGTCTCTCCATTCATCATTAATCAGGGGCGCGCAGACAGCGGGATATTACATCTCTTGTAGATGCCCGGACTCCTTCCGCCGACGACGGATCGTAAACGAAATGGGAACGAATCTGCATATTTATATACAATCATAAAATGATGTACGCGTATGACTCGCGCTTATAAATGATCTCACTTATTGGAAATTGCGCCCCCGTTATCACCGGCTCGAGTTTTATTATTAATGACCCGCCCCGCCGATGATGAAAAGTCGAGCTCATTCGGAAACGGGGGGCGAGGTGAGCGAATACTTAATTAATCCTTAATCACGTGAAAAATTCAATTAATTTCGCGTATGTCGCTTTTATACTCAAACTATTGTCTTTTTTTTACGAATTCAAAACACCTCCCAAGAGGGGGGGGCGCTGTTTTACATAATAAACCAGGAAATATTAAACGATCTCTTCCCAATCTGTTTATTCCAGGTGCAGCTTCTCTATAACTTAATTTTGTGTCTTCGCGGTCCATTTTCCCCTGTGAATTTGAGCAGCGTGAAGCCTTCAGCAACAGCATGCTCGAATTACAGTTATTATTGATATTATTATGATTAAGGATGAAGGTATAATCACGTGGCGTGAGTCTTGTCCGACACCGAGATGGGGCCGATAACGACACCAAAAGGTATCGGAACAAGGCCACGATCAGCTCTCAGCGGGTCCCCGCTAACAGAAATTCAATTTAGAATCTATCTAAACAAAAAGACTACCGCTGTGATTCAATAACGATCGCCTCTTACCAATTACATATCGATATTACGACCTGCCCGTATCTGCAACATCGGACATCTGTTCGCGTCGACATTAGGCGTATTTATTTAATAGTCGTTCGTCGTCGACAAATTGAATCGGCCAACGTGATTCTCTATGCGTGTTTCCTTTCCCATATCGAGAGGGAATAGAGGATGGTGAGAGGAGCGTTTTACAAAATAATTATTTCCCGCTGCGAACGATCGTACCGCCTATTGCGTTCTTTAATTTTAAATTAAACAACATCTCTAACTATTTGCGATCTCGTTTGGAAAGATTCCTTTCGCGCTTGTCGACGACGTCAGCGGTACAAGACACAAAGACAATTGCATTTATTGTAATGCATTAATAATTAGTTTTAAGTGGCGTGTTAATTAAAGTCCTTCTCTTTCGTTGCCTAATGCTTGAGTTTTGTACTCAAACCAATCCCACCTTCGCTGATAATTTCTGGTGAAATTAGGACCACCCTTCTCTTTGATTGGTTGTCCAATTAATGCGCTGGCCAATGAGACACGTGCATGAAAATACGAAAACTTTGAATTCGTTGAAAGTACAACATCTTCAAGCAATGTTATGCAAATTGCGACGTCGATTGGCCAATGAGATCGATTTACAAATAGGAAAGAGTCGTGTTAATTAAAGTCTAACGCCCCCCTTCCTCCTGATTGGTTGCTCGAGTTGATGCGCAAGCCAGTCAATGACAACGACACTTTCACTTTGTCAATAATTCAAGATAAAATAAAAACGCCCGCCCTTCTGTTACGACATTGCTGGAACCGACTGGCCAATGAGATTGATTTATAAATAGGAAAGTGTCGTGTTAATTAAAGTCTAACGCCCCCCTTCCTCCTGATTGGTTGCTCGAGTTGATGCGCAAGCCAGCCAATGACAACGACACTTTCACTTTGTCAATAATTCAAGATAAAATAAAAACGCCCGCCCTTCTGTTACGACATTGCTGGAACCGACTGGCCAATGAGATTGATTTATAAATAGGAAAGTGTCGTGTTACTTAACACCTAACGCCCCCCTTCCTCCTGATTGGTTGCTCGAGTTGACGCGCAAACCACATCAATGACAACGACACTTCCACTTTGTCAATAATTCAAGATAAAATAAAAACGCCCGCCCTTCTATTACGATATTGCTGGGACCGACTGGCCAATGAGATTGATTTATAAATAGGAAAGTGTCGTGTTACTTAAAAGCCTAACGCCCTCCTTCCTTCCGATTGGTGGCTCGGGTTGACGCGCAAACCAGTCAATGACAAGGACACTTTCACTTTGTCAATGATTCAAGGTAAAATAAAAACGCCCGCCCTTCTGTCTGATTGGTTGTCCTATTAAATCACTGGGCCAATGAGAAACACGCACGAAATTACTAAGACTTTGTTTTCGTTGAAAGTACAAGCTCTTCCTGGATTGTACGAAACTTAAATAACAGTGTTATGTAAATTACGACATTGCTGGAACCGATTGGCCAATGAGATTGATTTATAAATAGGAAAGTATCGTGTTAGTTAAAGCCTAACGCCCCCCTTCCTTCTGATTGGTGGCTCGGGTTGACGCGCAAACCAGTCAATGACAATGACACTTTCAATTTGTCAATAATTCAAGGTAAAATAAAAACGCCCGCCCTACTGTTTGATTGGTTGTCCTATTAAACCACTGGCCCAATGAGAAACACGCACGAAATTAGTAAGACTTTGTTTTCGTTGAAAGTACAAGCTCTTCCTGGATTGTACGAAACTTAAATAACAGTGTTATGTAAATTACGACATTGCTGGAATCGATTGGCCAATGAGATCGATTTATAAATAGGAAAGTGTCGTGTTACTTAAAGCCTAACGCCCCCCTTCCTTCCGATTGGTGGCTCGGGTTGACGCGCAAACCAGTCAATGACAAGGGCACTTTCACTTTGTCAATGATTCAAGGTAAAATAAAAACGCCCGCCCTTCTGTCTGATTGGTTGTCCTATTAAATCACTGGGCCAATGAGAAACACGCACGAAATTACTAAGACTTTGTTTTCGTTGAAAATACAAGCTCTTCCTGGATTGTGACGAAATTTAAATAATTAAATAACAGTGTTATGTAAATTATGACATTGCTGGAACCGATTGGACAATGAGATTGATTTAAGTGCCGTGTTAATTAAAGTCTAACGCCTCCTTTCATTCTGATTGGTGGCTCGGGTTGACGCGCAAACCAGTCAATGACAATGACACTTTCAATTTGTCAATAATTCAAGGTAAAATAAAAATGCCCGCCCTTCTGTTTGATTGGTTGTCCTATTAAACCACTGGGCCAATGAAAAACACGCACGAAATTACTAAGACTTTGTTTTCGTTGAAAATACAAGCTCTTCCTGGATTTTAACGAAATTTAAATAACGGTGTTATGTAAATTACAACATTGCTGGAACCGATTAGCCAATGAGATCGATTTACAAATAGGAAAGTGACGTGTTAATTAAAGTCTAACGCCCCCTTTCCTCCTGGTTGGCTCGAGTTGATGCGCTAACCAGTCAATCACAACGGCACTTTGTCAATTCATGGTAAAATTAGGTTCAAAACGCCCACCCTTCTGTTTGATTGGTTGCCCAATTGAACCACTGGGCCAATGAGGAACACGCACGAAATTACTAAGACTTTGTTTTCGTTAAAATTACAAACTCTTCACGGGATATTATAAAACCTAAATTACAAGATATACTTTGTGCTGATTGGTTGCCCGTGTTGCTAGAATCGATTGGCCAATAAGATTGATTAACACGTGTTGATCAAACCCTAATATTCTCTTTCTTTTTAATTGGTTGCCTAATGGCTGATTGTTACGCAAATCAGTCAAACTGCCAAATTTTAATTTACCCATAATTTAAGGTGATATTAGGTTCAAAACGCCCACCCCTTTTTTGGATTGGTTGTCCAATTAATTGCCTGGCCAATAGAAAATGCGCACGAAATTACGACGACTTGGTGTTCGTTGAAAATACAATCTCTTCCCGTGATATTATAAGAAGGTGCTGATTGGTTGCGTACTCGAATCGGCTGGCCAATGGGATTGATTTACAAATATGCAAGTGACGTGTTATTCCAAGTTTAGTATTATCCTTCCTTGTGATTGGTTGCCTGGGGCACGATTCTTGAAACCACTCGATATAATGCCGTCTGCGACATGACGCGATTCAAGAACGATTTGGACCTGTGATGCTCGATGATACGCAAACCAATCAAAGGCAAAGATACTATCACTATAATTTAAGGTGAAATTAAGTTTACAACGCCCACTTTTCCTTTCGATTGGTCGCCCAATTTAACCGCCGGCCAATGAGAAACACTCACGAAATTACGAGGACTCAATCCTTTCCCCCGTGAATAATTAATTATGCGTCACTCACGAATATAAATGAATAATTTTATTTATTCACCAAATTTATTCCTTTGCATTAACCTGATATTCATTTGCTGCGAATTGTTGGTTTTGTTCGGTCTCTGATATTCATGTTTAATCGAGTTCACTCGAGGAATGCGAATAAAAATATGTATTTTACGAATAAATAAGAACAAAACTGACAAAATGCTTTTGTTTTGCATTCAAATTCCACTCGAGATTTGGAAATTGTCATTTCCGGAAAAACCGGAAGCCATATCTAATTCTACTCTCTTCTCAAAAGCGCCCTCTATTGGTTACACATACAAAAGAAGTAAGAGACCATAGCTAAGAGAAAGGTAATAGATTTGGCAATAAAATTTATTTTATATTAAAAAAAGTAGCGCCGTTGCTATTTAAAAGAAATCATCGATGACATCATGTCCGGTATTTCACCAACGCCATCTATGAAAGTTTCATGTCGTTTTGTTGCATTTTTATAAACTGAGTATTATGTAAAGACAAAAACGAATCAAAATAAATAGTATCTATTTATTCGTGCGGATGAATCAGATGAATAAATTAATCGTTCACGAATAGCGAATAAATTGTTTATCTTTAATCGTCATTCGAATAAATTTTGCGCAAATTTATTATAATTTAATTAATTAAGTTTTTCTTTTTTCTTGTCACGAAACGAATAAGAATTAGTCGAACGAAATAAGTTGGCAACACCGGAGAATCTCGGCCAGTTTAGAGATCATGGTGGCAACTTCGATCGCCCCAAGACACCCCAGCGGATCAATCGACGAAAATTCGTCGTGTGATCGATGAGCTTTACGATTATTGGATGGGGCTGACTTCATTTTGACATTCCTACGCGTCAAGTCGCGTTTTCCCGCTTCGTTCTGTGGGAAGCGCGTCACAACTCGTTCATCTGCGACGGTGATGTGTCGCGTGTTATAATTTGTGAAGTTTTCGCTAGAAAAATTAGGAAAACTCGTCTACGACTTTGTTAAAATCTTTTCAAATACCGCCAGACGAATTTTGGATCTTTCTTTTATCCTATCAAGCCTGGAATGGGGTAACATCTAGGACCTAGGTAATAAAAAGAAACAGTAACGGCTGATGCCATCCTAGAAAGCTAATTTCGTATTTTTCCTTTAATTCGGGCTTCTTCTTTTGACATGTAGCAAAGGGCTCATTGTAGGTTTGAAGCACGTCACCTTGAAGTTGGTTGGCCATTTAATGAAAGTTTGTTTATCAAAGATTAACATACTACACATACCATTTGGAATACAATACGTCCTCCACCTTGAAAGTATTAAATATTTTCAATTAAGTCAATTCAGCTTCGTCTATGTTTACCAAAGGTTTCAAGGTACCTGAAGAAGTGGACGAAAAACAAAAGAAGACTGACGCAAACAATACGCAGGAAGGATGCGCAGCGAAAAACCGATGGTTCTGCAACGATTCAAAGCCAACGACTAAAGCAAAAAGTTAAAGAAAAGTGAAAAATTAAAGGGAAACAAGCAACAACGTAATGCGACGCATAAGCCGAAGGAAACATAAAAGAAGAATCCGACAAAAATTGCGAAATTAATAAAATGAAAAAAGTCAGTAACAACAAGATAATGAAGTAGGTAAATAAATAAAAAGATGAAAGGAGGAAGCAAGAAAAAAAACAAAACGAGTAACATCAACAAGATCTGAGTGGATTGGATACTACAAGATAGAATGAGAATGAGAGGGCAAAGGACGAAAGTAGACAAAGACCTTGGCTTGAGAAGGTTTGAAAAACATTTAATTTGAAACTACTGGAGATTACAAACTGAAAGGAGAAAGCAAAAAACGAAAATGGGGAAGAGGCTGGTGTTTTAGAGAGATGAAGGAAGCACGGCAAGATCTGGAAGGATCGAAGACCACAAGGTGGAAGGAGAAAGCACAAAACGAAAGGAGGCTAGAAAAAACTGTAGATCCGAAAGCAAGGTCGTCAAAATGAACGTTTTTTTTTTAAATCGTCGATAAAATTGTAACGCCCTTTTCATTCTTGCCTACGACCATCTTTTCTGTGAATCAAAAACCAAATTTCGCTTTTGTTTTCGTTTTGGTCCGGCTAAAGAACTATCGCTATTATTATTTAAAAAAAAAAAAACAAAAAAAAAAGAAAAGCTTATCGCTGATTAATGAGAGAACAAACAGAAACGCTTCTACCTGAGTTTATTTATTTATGTACGAATATAAAATTCTTGTTTGTCTTATGCGAAACAGCAACGCCACACCTCGAATACCACACAACTCTAGCTTAATTAATTTGCACAACCATAAATCACCGTTTAGTGTTTATAATAAATCCTTGTTTCTACAAGTCTAAGGTAATCACAAAACTCGAATAAATGAGTCGTTTTGTAAGCCCGCGAACGGAGTACCAATGGGGGCAATTTCCCATTTGATTTAACAAAAGTGTAGGATTAGTTGCCTAACCAACTACCTGTTAGTTAGGCAACCAATCCTACGCATTGAATATATAGAACCCCTATGTTAAATCACATGGGAAATTGAGCCAAAACGTATACGTCTTCGGGCGACCCGTGTTTCTGTGAAATTTTTAATTTAAAAACAACAAGGGCCCCAGCCCGAACACCGTCGCGTCGGGATTAGCGCGCGACGTATCGGGGGCGATGAAAATTAAATTCAGAATCTATTTAGAATTAATCAGAAGGCGGCTGGAGCTTTATCGCGTTTTGCTCTCGGATTGGCTGATGCGGTGATGTATTCGCCGAGATTTATTAAAATAAATTGAAAGCACGGTTATATTCTATGGAGCAGAGATAAGTATAAGTGATCGTGCGGTGAGCCGGCCAGCGTCTCATTTCCTGCTGGAGGACGACGCCAGGCGTCGAAGGCAGCACAGCATCGATGCAGTAGCAGCAGCCCTCCGCCGCTATCTGCTTCGCCAGCCTCCCGCCATAACTCATGTAATCTGTATTTTACACTCTGTACCGTTTATATTTCATTCGTACGGGTTAAAAGTGATTTATTGCGAGGACTTGCAGAAATCAATTCCCGAAGAGATACTAAGACATATTTCGTGTGTGTGTATGTGGGGGGGAGGGTGGCGGCATACTTTCTACTAAGATTATAAGCAAATAATCAATGCAACAAAACGTACAAATAAGGCCTGCAGCAAATCAAGGTCACTTAGTTCGTATAATTTTAAACTTACAAGAAATAACAGAATTCTATTCGGGTTCTTGTTGATGTAAATGAATTGGTTTCATGAGACGGTAGTTTTCAAAATATCAATTAGGTTCGCTCTTCCATCCTGAAAACTGAAAGTGAAACGTCTTGGGCAAGGACAATTCTAATCCAGCTCGACTTTATTCAAGGACCTCTTACAAAATAGATCCACTTTATTGTTTCGTTCTATTTTGACTTTCTCGTTACTACTTCTCTTTACTTCAGTTTTACTCACTACAAATAAATCATCAACTTTCTCTAGCCCCCTCCCTCTCACGATTTATTTATTATATTTCTATTAATTTAAGCTGATGACATCTTGTCCATATTTCATGGCGTCGAGAGTTGATAAAAAAAAATGAAAACTCAGCAGGTATGTTGATGTCTTAAAAGATATGTGTGACTTTCCATTGCTTCCTTCTTCCAGCCTACGTTCTTCTTCTCTCTCCATTTTCAGCTTCACAGTGCGTCTTCTTCTCTCGCAGATCTTCCATTCCATTTTTCCCATGTTGTCTCCATTTTCAGCCTCACAGTGCGTTCCGTGCAGGCATTGTCGGAAATGCTCACTAAGCCTCCCGCGCAGACATTGTCAGGAGCAACCCAAAGCCTTCTGTGCAATCCTTGTCGGAAGCACACACCAGCGTTCTGTGCAGTCATTGTCGAAACATCCAACATCACATGTACCTCTTGCGCAGCTATTGTCGAGTGATTTTCTCTTGCCATCCACGTATTCACTTCACAATTTCTGGAACCACCTGGAACAACTGAGTAGACCCAAGTGCAGCAAAATCAGAGAAATTCGAAGTGAATAAAGGAATAACCTGCTCTCCCCTTCCAAACCTTTCAGATCTTGTTGTGCTTCTCTCATTTTCCCTATTTTCGTTCTTTGCTTTCTCCTTTCAGTTTGAGATCTCCAGTAGTTTCTAATCCTATGTTTTTTTTTCAAACTCCTCCTCAAGCTCGTTTCTTGCTTTCTTCTTTCACTTTGTCGCTTCGAATGCTTTCAGATCTAGTGTCGTTCTTAACCTCCTCAAGCTATTCTCGTCGTCTGCTTTCTCCTTTCAATTGTGGCGTCCAATCCTTTCAGATCTTGCCGGTTTTCGTTCGTCTCTCTAAAACCCCAGTCTTTCTCTAATTGTTTCAAATCCTTTTTTTTGTTTTCTTTAACCTCCTCCTCAACCTCGCCTTTTGCTTTCTTCTTTTAGGTCAAGTTTGGACATACTTTGGTTGAATTTTTGGAAATCCAACGAAATCAATTTTTCGACTTGTCGACTCTGTAATGCGTATCTGCAATTTGTAAAAAAAAAAAAAAAAGGATGAGGAAAATCGCTCCGGAATTAAAAGTGTAATTAAAGACGAAATTAATTTTTTTGGCCTTGAAATAAGCGGCACAGAAGAGTGCAAAGCTCTGGTGTCACGGAAAAATGGGACAGACAAAACGACGCACGTGACCTTCGAATTTTGTTTGAAGACGACAAGATGAATGACTTTCAAATGAACCTTGAAATGGCCTTGAAACAAACGACGATCATGAAAAATATTGGCAGAAGAGTGCCAAGCTCTGGCGTCAGGGAAAAACGAGACAGACAAAACGACGCACTTGACTTTGGTATTGTGTTTGAAGACGACGAGATGACTCACTTTCAAATGAACCTTGAAATGGCCTTGAAACAAACGACGATCATGAAAAATATTGGCAAGAGAGTGCAAAGCTCTGGCGTCAGGGAAAAATGGGACAGACAAAACGACGCACGTGACTTTGGTATTGTGTTTGAAGACGACGAGATGACTCACTTTCAAATGAATCTTGAAATGGCCTTGAAACAAACGACGATCATGAAAAATATTGGCAGAAAAGTGCCAAGCTCTGGCGTCAGGGAAAAACGAGACAGACAAAACGACGCACTTGACTTTGGTATTGTGTTTGAAGACGACGAGATGACTCACTTTCAAATGAACCTTGAAATGGCCTTGAAACAAACGACGATCATGAAAAATATTGGCAAGAGAATGCAAAGCTCTGGCGTCAGGGAAAAATGAGACAGACAAAACGACGCACGTGACCTTCGAATTGTGTTTGAAGACGACAAAATGAATGACTTTCAAATGAACCTTGAAATGGCCTTGAAACAAACGATGATCATGAAAAATATTGGCAGAAGAGTGCCAAGCTCTGGCGTCAGGGAAAAACGAGACAGACAAAACGACGCACTTGACTTTGGTATTGTGTTTGAAGACGACGAGATGACTCACTTTCAAATGAACCTTGAAATGGCCTTGAAACAAACGACGATCATGAAAAATATTGGCAGAAGAGTGCCAAGCTCTGGCGTCAGGGAAAAACGAGACAGACAAAACGACGCACTTGACTTTGGTATTGTGTTTGAAGACGACGAGATGACTCACTTTCAAATGAACCTTGAAATGGCCTTGAAACAAACGACGATCATGAAAAATATTGGCAAGAGAGTGCAAAGCTCTGGTGTCAGGGAAAAATGGGACAGACAAAACGACGCACGTGACCTTGGAATTGTGTTTGAAGACAACGAGATGAATGACTTTCAAACGAACCTTGAAATAGCCTTGAAACAAACGACGATCATGAAAAATATTGGCAGAAGAGTGCCAAGCTCTGGCGTCAGGGAAAAACGAGACAGACAAAACGACGCACTTGACTTTGGTATTGTGTTTGAAGACGACGAGATGAATGACTCTCAAATGAATCTTGAAATGGCCTTGAAACAAACGACAAATCGTTTTCATCGTCGTAACCATCAGTGCTAAATAAAACACGGCCCTTTAGTAATGGATGCATATCATCGGAATGGGTGAAGCTAAATGATAATTGCCATGCAGCAGTTTTGAGATTGATTGGTCAATTTATTTCTAAAGCTGAGCGTCCAATCAGAAGAAAGGGGGCGTCGTCTAATTGGATATTTCGTTAATTGCGTCAGCGCTTTACATGAATCGTCATCGTCTTTGGCGTATCAACTCGAGCATCAGGCAACCAATCATAAGGCACGAAATACTGAATAAAAAGCTTGAAGCGCCCCTCAAGGGAGTTAAGGGAACCCGTGCTCTTTTCTTTGTTTGTCAGCGACGTTTCTCGCAAATTAACGCCAGATTGTGACGTTCATTAATATGCGGGTGACATACAGATTTATATCACCAATGCATTAACTTAGGAAACAAAATAGAAAGTCGCAAAGTAGCTGCATTGGAAGAAATTAATCGTCCTTGCTTTTCTAATTGGTTGATCAATTTATTTCTGAGGATGAGCATCCAATCAGAGGAAAGGGGGCGTCTTCTAATTGGATATCCCGTTAATTGCATCAAAAATCGTTCTCACCTTTGACGTATCAACTCGAGCATCAGGCAACCAATCATAAGGCACGAAATACTAAATGAAAAGCTTGAAGCGTTCCTCAAGGGAGATAATGGGACCCGTGCGACGTTTCTCGCAAATTAACGCCAGATTGAGACGTTCATTAATATGCAGATTTATATCATCAACGCATTAACTGAGGAAATAAAGTAGAAAGTCGGAAAGTAGCTGCATTCAGATTGGAAGAAATTAATCATCCTTGCCTTTCTGATTGGTTGAACAATATTTTTCTAAGGATAAGCGCCCAATTACAAGAAAGGGGACGTCTTTGCAAGAATCGTCCTTGCCTTTGACCGGTTTGCGTATCAACTCGAGCATCCGGCAACCAATCAGAAGGCAAGGGAGTGTTTGACTCTAATTAACACGTCACTTTCGTATAAGTAAATCAATTTCATTATCCAATATAGTGTGGGGGTTCACACGTTGCTTAGCGATCGACGTCAGAATGACAAACGTCAAGCAATGTCACATTGACATCTACCTAACAAAGTAACGATGACGATTGTCAAAATAAACAAAATTGGAGGTGCTCCTTAATAGAATCGCAGCCTCATTTTGTTCGCTAAGACAACTACCGTATACTATTCTTTTGGAGTGCAATAGAAAAGAACTAGCCCCCGTATATTCTTTTGGAGTGCATGTAACAAGTTCATCAAACATCCGTCGGTCGCATTCGGCGGGTCTGTCGCATTAAAATCACAGGAAGCGAGCTTCTGGGAGCAGCAGCAAAAATGGCAACAGAATGAGAAATGAACGAAGCACAAATAGCGGCGATATTACGAGGAGGAAGAAAGGACACTAGACGATTTATTTCAGGGAGAGACAGCAAGGCATAACATATTCCGCGCACGGTCGCGCTAAAATTCATTTCCTGGCGACCGCCGTGTCTTCAGCCGCAGTGCTGATCAGGAAACGAATCCGGCACTCGAAATGGAAAACAAAGCATTACGACTACTTATCGTCGCTCTCCATGCATGGATTTATCCATCACGCTACATTAATACCACCTATGCCGTATCGCCGCATCGCTCCTGATTTAATTTATACACATACTACTACGTTGTACGTGTAGGTAATGTACCGGAGGAACGCGTCGTTAAACCCGACGCGGGTACAAATTTTTGTTTTTTTTTTCCCCCTCGTATTTATTTTTATATCATCTCGCGATAGCGACACATAAACCATTGTACGTACGCACGTGAAACGACGTGTATTTTCGAATACCTCTATCTTATTTGATTTACTTCGCTCCGTCAATATTTACGAGCGGATTCCGAACACTGGGCAGACGAGCTTTTCTCTTCTATTGATTTTCCTTTATTCGGAATGTTTAAATATCTTGTGGGACGAACTTGTTTCAATATTTGTGCAAGTAACTTCGCCTCTATACTGTAACGTTTTTAATAAAAATATACGATTTTAAAGAAAAGAACACTTAAAGCTACATATAACTAATTTGTATTCTTAAATAATTTATGTCATCCCATAAGAGACGGCCATGTATCTCGTTCAGAGATAGAACGTATCTGGAAAGTCCCCGGTTGTTCTCGAAGTTACCCATGACGTGGACTAGGGTTGCCTAGGCGGTGACGTCTGTACAGTACCCGACTGTTTTCGAAGGTGTCCATGAGGTGGACTAGCGTTGTCTAGGCGGTGACGTCACCTCGCCTCGCTATTCCGTCACAGAACTATTGAATGAAGGATTCGTAGAATTAAGAAATTTGTCACTTATTTGAATCGAGAGATGAACAAGTTAAAATTGTTCAGACTGTTCACTAAAGCACTAATTACACAATTCACTTGCGACTTGTCGAAAAGGCAAAGAACTTCTGAGCTTAATTCAATTCAGAGGACAAGGCCAAACAATTGCAAATGAATTTAAAACTAACGGTTCACTTGAAACTCAACTGTTCACTCAGAAATTAATTAATCACTTAATTATATCTTTTCATTTTCAACACATCGGAAGTATTTCTGATTTTAATTCAATTGAAAGAATGACGGAAAACAATTGAATAATAACAATCGAGAGATGAACAAGTTAAAATTGTTCAGACTGTTCACTAAAGCATTAATTACACAATTCACTTGCGATTTGTCGAAAAGGCAAAGAATTTCTGAATTTAATTCAATTAAGAGAACAAGGCCAAACAATTGCAAATGAAATTAAAATCGACGGTTCACTTGAACGTCACCTGTTCACTCAGAAATTAATTAATCACTTAATTACTTCTTTTCATTTTCAACACATCGGAAGTATTTCTGATTTTAATTCAATTGAAAGAATGACGCAAAACAACTGAGAGAGATGAACAAGTTAAAATTGTTCAGACTGTTCACTAAAGCATTAATTACACAATTCACTTGCGATTTGTCGAAAAGGCAAAGAATTTCTGAATTCAATTCAATTGAAAGGACAAGGCCAAACAATTGCAAATGAAATTAAAACCGACGGTTCACTTGAAAGTCGACTGTTCACTCAGTAATTAATTAATCAGAGTTATTTCCTTTCATTTTCAACACATCGGAAGTATTTCCGATTTTAATTCAATTGAAAGAATGACGTAAAACAATTGAATATTAACAATCGAGAGATGAACAAGTTAAAATTGTTCAGACTGTTCACTAAAGCATTAATTACACAATTCACTTGCGATTTGTGGAAAAGGCAAAGAACTTCTGAGCTTAATTTAATTGAAAGGCCAAGGCCAAACAATTGCAAATGAAATTAAAACCGACGGTTCACTTGAAAGTCAACTGTTCACTCAGAAATTAATTAATCAGTTTGTTATTTCCTTTCATTTTCAACACATCCGAAGTATTTCTGATTTTAATTCAATTGAAAGAATGACGCAAAACAATTGAGAGAGATGAACAAGTTAAAATTGTTCAGACTGTTCACTAAAGCATTAATTACACAATTCACTTGCGATTTGTCAAAAAGGCAAAGCATTTCTGAATTTAATTCAATTGAATGGACAAGGCCAAACAATTGCAAATGAAATTAAAATCGACGGTTCACTTGAAAGTCGACTGTTCACTCAGAAATGAATTAATCGATTATTTTCGACTCAATTAATTTCAATTTAATTAAAAATCGTATTCAGTAATCAATACTTTGCAAGCCAAAGTCAACTATTCTCAGCAACAGCGACTAAGGAATCTCTTAACCGAGTTCTTCGAGTTATTAAAAATTAATTAAACGTATAGCGACAGTTATTAATTTTAACTTTTAACTAATATCCTACGAATTATTTCATTTAATTGATCTTGACGCCCTACAATGAACTACTTTGTCGATAGTGAAAGTCTCCACAAGTTAAAGTGACTGTTGACAATTAGCTCGGCTGTTCACTGAGGCATTAATTAACTGATAGTTGCTGTTCATTCGTCGAAAACCCAAAAGATTTTTTCACTGAATTCATTTTCAAACTCAAAAATAAAACAATTAATTAATACTTAGCAAACCAAAGCCAACTGTTCACATCACTTTTCACTGAGAAATATTTTAACTAAGTTCCTCAAGTTATCAATAGATTGATTAAACGGTTGACTTTTAACTAATCATTTAATTTATCTTAACGCCCCACAATGAACAAAAGAACATCGTTGTCGACATTTAAAGTCTTGACCGCTGGCAATAATTATATAGTCCGTTCACAGGAGCATTAATGGACAGTTACAGTTCATTTTTGATTTGTCGAAAACCGATTTTATTTTTAACGTAATTAACTTCAAAACTAAAAGGATTTGTGACAATTAAAAATGCGAATTAGTTCAAAGCCGTCAACTGTTCAATGGGGCATCAAATACTTGAAGGTTATTGTTCATTTTCGATTTGCCAATCGAATTGCAAAAACATCAGAATTAGTTAAAATCGATAGTTCACATCAGGTGTTCATCGAAGCGTTAATTAATTAATTGACACTTGCTGATGATTTTCGATTTGTCAAGAACAGTTATTAATTTTTCACTTTCAAGTAAAATTCATTGATCTTAACGCCCTGCAATGAACAAATGTCGATATTTAAAGTCTCCGCCAGTTAAACTGATCGTTGACAATTATGTAGACCGTTCACAGGGGCATTGTTTGACAGTTACAGTTGTTTTAATTTGTCGAAAACCCAATCTTTTCTTTTTAATTTAATTAATTTCAAACAGACGACGCAAAACAATTAAATATCGAAGTCCACATATGACTGTTAAAATCGACGGTTGTTGTTCACTGAGAAATTAAATAATCGACATTTGCTTTTCATTTCGACTCGGCGACAACTCAAAGGTTTAATTGATTTCGCAGGATGGTAAACAACTGAATATCGAAGTTAATAAGTCGACAGTTTGACAAGTAAAATCCACATTACGCAGCAACGTAGATTGTTCATTGAGTTAGTAATTAATTAATTAGTTTCCGTTCATCGTCTACTTGTCTACTTGAGGATTTGAATTGAATTTAATTAAAGGCAAGGAAGAACAATTATTGCATGTGGGAGTTATTAATCGAGCGTGTCGAATTAAAATCGACAGTTCACAACGTCATTGACATTTGCTCTTTATTTCGATTCGTCGACAACTCAAAGGTTCGTGAATTTAATTGATTTCATAGGATGATGTAAGCTATTGAAAAACGGCATTTCGCAGCAATATGGACAGTTCATTACATAATTGACAGTTTCTGTTCATTTTCTACTTGTCAATAGCTCAAAGGATTTCTGAATTTGATTAAGGACAAGGCAAAACAGTTGCATATCGGAGTTATTAATCGCGTATGCATCAAGTCGCGCCTTTAAGCTTCGTTCTGTGGGTAGCGCGTCACTACTCGTTCATCTGCGGCGGTGATGAAAATTTTTATTTTGTATCAAATATGTGTACAGTTTAATAAAACCCTGTAAGTATAAATAAATATCTCAAGGTGATGTGTAAGATAAAACGCAATTATCTGACGGCATTAAAAGCTCGTTTAAGAGCAGCACATTAAAAACGTTTGTTCGCCCCGAAAAATGTTAACTATCAACTTTTAAAAGTACGAACGTAATTATTTTTCCCATTTTTACCTGGAAGCCAGTGATATTTCAGACTTATCAGAATGATATAAAGTAGTGTAATTTTTACGTAAAATTTTCCGCTACAGTTTTCCATTAATCTGCGGCTTTATCTTAATGATTCTTAGTCCGAAGTTGGCGGCGGACTTTTTAAAACCTCCTTGCAGATGATATCACGGGGCGTTATCTTCTTTTCTTTTTCGCCGCCACCTAGACGCGCGCTTAGTCCATGCAGATTTTCCTATTAGTGCTAGCTTCGAGCCCGATGGTAAGAGAAAGGATTTGAGAAGTAACTGTACGCACTCAAAATGTGCGATTGTGCGATGTGTATCGGCAATAAATTTGCGAACTTTCTAAAAATCGGCCAGTATGTACCGTATCATTTACTTTTAACAACAATAAAAACCGATTAATCAACGCCCCTTGCTTGTTTTATTTAACAGTCGCATAAATTTCGCTCGCCCATTAATCACCTTTTATCAGTACAGGTTTTAAGTTGCCGCTAATTTTTTTTTTGCTCTTAGATTTGGCTTTAGGATGTTATGATTCCGTTTTCGTTGCTTGCGAGCGTGCAATTTACATTCTTAAATTTAACTTTAATTGTTATCTCGAACGTTGTGAGATATCGCGGAAAAGATTAGCGATTAGCATGTTTTTGTGTTATGTTATCGAAGCGTCATGTTTTATAACTCAAATAAAGCGAAATAATGTTTGTTGCCGATATAAAGCGAAAAATAGCGCAAGAAATTTTCTTTAAAAGCAGCAGAAACAGATTGTTTACGTGTTCATGTCACTGACAATATTTATTTCTAATAAAAATGTTCGTGATTCTGCTTATTTGAAAACGAAATGTGATTAATTTAAATGATACATAAGTGGATATAAAACTAAATTATTTTGCGTTTCTTTTTTAATCGATAACCTAAAGTAATTTAAAACCTGTGCCTCTCAATTGGCGCCCAACGTGGGGCCTTATTTTGATATGTACTCTGCTTTGGAGAAGTATTAAAATTCTAGCACAACCTACGGAAGTGTACGGAAGACATAATTAATTTAAAATACCAAAGATTTACAACAAAGCTATTAATTAATTCAACCAGATTCTCTACGATGACATTTTTTTATAATATTGTAAATAGCTTCCAGGGCAAAGCTTGAAAATTACAAAAATTTCAACGTTTCACTATCGCTTGACGACTTCGTCAATGCTGAAATTCCTAGGAGAAACTAAAAAAAAAGTAAATGTGAAGGGAGCTTGACCAATTGGAAGAACAAACTTTTAAACAAATATGTACGCACATAATGATGTTAAAAAAAATTAAAACAAGATTCACAACAACACAGAATTCAGTAGATTCAAAAATTATCTAAAATCCAAAAAAAGGCACTAACTTGTTGCGGAGGGTAAGAATCGTCTCAACTATTAAGGATGAAAATTCATCATCAAATGACCTTGATGGGAGCACCCTGGAGACAAATACTTATACATATACACGCGAGCCTTGCTTGAAACTTAATAAATTGACGTACATCATAACCTTACTTTTCTAATCGAAAGAAATGTCGAAAAACAGTTTTGAAAATAGCATAATTGGGATTCTATTTTTAATTGTAATAATCATGAATTCTTTGTAATAGTTATAATCAGATTATTCTATTTGTAACTGCCATAATCACAGATTATTTTAACATTGCCATAATCAGGTATTGCACTTGTAATTACACCACTCAAGTATTCTACTTACAATTGTCATAATCAGGTATTCTACTGGTAATTGCCATAATCAGGTATTCTACTTGTAATTGCCATAATCAGGTATTCTACTTGTTATTGCCATAATCAAATATTGCACCAGTCAAGTATTCTACTTATCATTGCCATAATCAGAAATTCTTTTGTAATTGTCACAATCAAGTATTCTATTTACAATTGCCATAATCAAGTACCCTACTGGTAGTTGCCATAATCAGTAATTCTACTGGTAATTGCCATAATCAGGTATTCTACTTGTAATTGCCATAATCAGGTATTCTACTTGTTATTGCCATAATCAAATATTGCACCAGTCAAGTATTCTACTTATCATTGCCATAATCAGAAATTCTTTTGTAATTGTCACAATCAAGTATTCTATTTACAATTGCCATAATCAAGTACCCTACTGGTAGTTGCCATAATCAGTAATTCTACTGGTAATTGCCATAATCAGGTATTCTACTTGTAATTGCCATAATCAGGTATCTACTTGTTATTGCCATAATCAGGTATTCTACTTGTTATTGCCATAATCAAATATTGCACTTGTAATTGCACCAGTCAAGTATTCTACTTATCATTGCCATAATCAGAAATTCTTTTGTAATTGTCACAATCAAGTATTCTATTTACAATTGCCATAATCAAGTACCCTACTGGTAGTTGCCATAATCAGTAATTCTACTTGTTATTGCAATAATCAGACATTGCACTTGTAATTGCCCCGGTCAAGCTACTTATCATTGCCATAATCAGAAATTCTTTTGTAATTGTCACATTCAAGTATTCTATTTACAATTGCCATAATCAAGTACCCTACTGGTAGTTGCCATAATCAGTAATTCTACTGGTAATTGCCATAATCAGGTATTCTACTTGTAATTGCCATAATCAGGTATCTACTTGTTATTGCCATAATCAGGTATTCTACTTGTTATTGCCATAATCAAATATTGCACTTGTAATTGCACCAGTCAAGTATTCTACTTATCATTGCCATAATCAGAAATTCTTTTGTAATTGTCACAATCAAGTATTCTATTTACAATTGCCATAATCAAGTACCCTACTGGTAGTTGCCATAATCAGTAATTCTACTTGTTATTGCCATAATCAGACATTGCACTTGTAATTGCCCCGGTCAAGCTACTTATCATTGCCATAATCAGAAATTCTTTTGTAATTGTCACATTCAAGTATTCTATTTACAATTGCCATAATCAAGTACCCTACTGGTAGTTGCCATAATCAGTAATTCTACTGGTAATTGCCATAATCAGGTATTCTACTTGTAATTGCCATAATCAGGTATCTACTTGTTATTGCCATAATCAGGTATTCTACTTGTTATTGCCATAATCAAATATTGCACTTGTAATTGCACCAGTCAAGTATTCTACTTATCATTGCCATAATCAGAAATTCTTTTGTAATTGTCACAATCAAGTATTCTATTTACAATTGCCATAATCAAGTACCCTACTGGTAGTTGCCATAATCAGTAATTCTACTTGTTATTGCCATAATCAGACATTGCACTTGTAATTGCCCCGGTCAAGCTACTTATCGTTGCCATAATCAGAAATTCTTTTGTAATTGTCATAATAAGGTATTCTACTTACAATTGCCATAATCAGGTATTCTACTTGTAATTGTCATACTCAGGTATTCTACTGGTAATTGCCATAATCAGGTATTCTACTTACAATTGCCATAATCAGGTATTCTACTGGTAGTTGCCATAATCAGTAATTCTACTTGTTATTGCCATAATCAGACATTGCACTTGTAATTGCCCCGGTCAAGCTACTTATCGTTGACATAATCAGAAATTCTTTTATAATTGTCACAATCAAGTATTCTACTTACAATTGCCATAATCAGATATTCTACTGGTTGCCATAATCAGATATTCTACTGGTTGCCATAATCAGTAATTTTCTACTTGTTATTGCCACAATCAGGCGTTGCACTTGTTGTAATTGCCCCGATCAAGCATCGTTGCCATAATCAGAAATTCTTTTGTAATTGCCACAATCAAGTATTCTACTTACAATTGCCATAATCAGATATTCTACTGGTTGCCATAATCAGTAATTTTCTACTTGTTATTGCCACAATCAGACGTTGTACTTGTAATTGCCCCGATCAAGCATCGTTGCCATAATCAGAAATTCTTTTGTAATTGCCACAATCAAGTATTCTACTTACATTGCCATAATCAGGTATACTACCACTAATTGTCGTACTCAAGTATTCTACTTATAATTGCCATAATCAGATATTCTACTTGTAATAATCATAATCAGGTATTCGACTTGTAATTGGCATAATCAAGGATTGCACTTATAATTGTCTCAGCCAAGTATTCTACTTACAGCTGCCATAATCAGGTACACTACTACTAATTGTCATACTCAGATATTCTACTTATAATTGCCATAATCAGATATTCTACTTGTAATAGCCACAATCAGGTATTCTACTTAAAATTGCCATAGTCAAGTATTCTATATATCATGGCCATAATCAAAAATTCTTTTGTAATAGTCATAATCAAGTATTCTACTTGTAATTGCCATAATCAGGTATTCTACTTGTAATTGCCATAATCAGATATTCTACTTGTAATTGCCATAATCAGGAATTCTACTTGTAATTGTCATAATTAGGCGTTGCACGTGTAATTGCCATAGTCAAGTATTCTACTTATCATAGCCATAATCAGGAATTCTTTTGTAATAGTCATAAACAAGTACTCTATTTACAATTGCCATAATCAGATATTCTACTTGTAATTGCCATAATCAGGTATTGCACTTGTAATTTCCAGTCAAGTAATTTACTTATCATTACCATAATCAGAAATTCTTTTGTAATTGTCATAATCAGGTATTCTACGTACAATTGATATTGATATATTCTACTTACAATTCGTATTTTGCTTGTAATTGCTATATTCAGATTTTCTGCTTGTAATTGCCATAATTAAGTATTCTACTTATACTTGCCTTAATCAGGGATTTTATTGTAATTGTCATAATCAGGCGTTCTACTTGTGATTGTCATAATTAGAAAGTCTTATGTAATTGTCGTAATCAGAAATTAATTTATAATTCCCAAAAACAGATATTTTATTTGTAAATGTCATAATCGAGTATTCTGCTATTTACAGTTGCTATAGTCAGGAATTATTTTGTAATTGTCATAATTAGGCACTCTATTTGTAACTGTCATAATTAGAAGTTCTTTTGTGATTGTCATAACAGGAATTAATTTGTAATTGAAATTTTAGTTATAAATGCCAAAATCAAAGATTCTATTTTGTAATTGTCATAATCAGGTATTCTATTTATAATTGTCAGTAATGTAAAACGAACGGTATTTTAAAATATTTTGTATATATTTTATGATGAAAAACGATATAATAGACGCAAAGCTATATCAGGTATTCTGCTTATAATTGATATAATCAGTTGTTCTACTTGTAATTGCCATAATCAGGTATTCTACACTCATAACCAGGAACGATGGAGGCTCGTCATAAATCACACGCGCATGTTTTAATATGCAGTAGAAGTATAAATGAATAACAAATCACACATACACAAATCAGTATGTCTTTCCTAGCTTCGTAGGTTTGCTGACGAACCCTCATTTTTCCTGGCTATCAGTGTAGGTACTTATAATTGCCATAATCGAGAATTCTTCTGCAATTGTCATTCAGCTCTGTATCCAGTAATTTCCTACACACTTCCTTCTTTTTTCTAGTTTTCTCTACTTAATAATTTCGTCATTTATCAACTTTATCGGCGATTCCAACGTTTTTCTTGAAATTTCTTTTCCCACGAGCAACGAAAATTAAACAACATGCGAGTGCGTAACTTAATTTCACACGGTGCAAATAAACAACGCATTTCGTAACTGCACCATTACTTTTCATATGCCGTGAAGAAATCTACGTTTCCTTTCCCGAATAAATAAAAAAAAAAAAAAAGAAATAGTCCCGTCTGAAACTCGTTCCGACGAAGAAATTTTACGTATTTGCTTATCGAAACGCATAATTTATACCATTAAGGCGAAAGATTAAATGCCAGTTGTCCTCGTTCCTATCAAATCATATCTCGGCGTGGACTTGTCTGTCGATGGTATACTTCGGTGGGTTTTCTAATGTGCGCTCGTAAAAACGCGTCGCAATATTATTTTCATAGAGATCTCAGATAGGCTATCTATTATCGCCTATCGACCGGGGCATTATGCAAATTCGTCCGGCGAACACGCACGCAACGTCGCATTTTTTTACACCCGGTATTAGTAATAATATTATTTAAATTAAATGTGTTTTATGCCGGAGCGTTATTATAATTTTTCGAGGAAAGTAGGTCTCTGCCGCTTTAAATAGACCGACCACTCTGCCGTTTTGATTAAATTGTTGCAAGAATAGTTCATTTCGCTAAATCGAAATTATTCAAGAGTTGAAACGAAATACCGAGAGATCACAAAAAGTTGTACGGGTTTGAAAAGTGTTCACGCGGGCTTCCCCGTGGTGGCAGGTAGTGATTTTTATTGTGTCCATTCGGCGGTGATAATAAATCACATCGGGTATCTTTGCTTCATTACCATCGGACCGTGTAAGTCCGTGCTCAATATGCAGTCCGCACGAGTAGTTACGAACGCCCGCGTCGTGTTAGCCGGCGCTAGTGTCGACAAGATTAATAGTTGCTTTTGATACAACACTCGTACTTTATGACATTTCCCGTTCGCTGTCAGCGCAACATTTGTCCGAATCAGGTGCGCAGCTTTCCTTCCACCTTGCCCCAGCATTAATCATCGCGCTAATCAACCCGAAGAAGAGGGTCGCCGCCCCCTCTTTCCCCCTTTCGAGGACGAGGGGCGATCACCGTCGCGAAAAGAAACCGATAAGATTTCTCTTTTTACAAATTTTCGTCGAAATAAACAAGTTTCGCTACTGCAAGAAAATGCTGATTAGAAAACAGTAGAAACATATTATCTGTGGAAGTAATCACTATACCATACGCTCAAACAAACGTTCACGCAGTGATTTAAAAATGTTATAACAAGTGTGCGAAGTTACGTCCATCATTAGCGACCCATAGGCGTGCATGGCGAAGAAGCGCTCGCATTAGTATGTCACGATTAGCACGGTTCTCTTGACCTGGGAAAAACTTCTTGCAGTGCGTTTTTTGTTTTTACCAATACGACTGTCGTAATAAATAAATAAATAAATAAATTACAAACGCATTTTTTTTTAGTTGAGAGCTCTACTTTCGCCAACCCTTTACAGTCACCTGTTAGTTCTTCAGCAGTCACGATGCATAATTTACTTCTTCAACCGCAAGACGAAATTCAGCAATCGATGCAATGAAGAGAGAGAAAGATGTCACAACAAGTAAATACGTCCGATAAGATGGCAAGCGGACAGTTTACCACGTAACGGTCCGTGCAGTACACATGTGAAAGTCGGTGAGCACGCCTTCACACCTATAAAGAACGGGAATGAAACCGCGCGCAAAAGGAAAAACTAGCCGCTGTTACACACCCACTTCAAATATGATTAAGCCGCGATAGCCGGCGTGGTATTGCGAATGTTGCAGAGCTAAGCTCTTACTGTACGGGGAAACACGTGAGGAAATTAATTGAATCGATAAATGGGAACACTTTGTGTACAGATCAACGAGAGGCGAGGTCTCCGACTGACTGACTGACGATGGTGTATATAAATTTTTTTGCAGTTAATTAGTTACCGCGGGATTGGAATGATACAGCAAGTTTCTCGAATGTGGGATTGTTTCGCCCCATTTCGATTCTTTCTTTGATTGGTGATCTTTCTCTTAACCCTTCACACCATTCGATGTTGGGCACCGCCGCATAGGTCGCACCTGCCCGCAATATGGTGCTGGTCACTCATCCAAGGAACGATCTATGATTTTAAGTAGTTTTTTTTTTTTATTTTAAACAATTTCACGTTGGCGACCTCTCTCTTAACCCTCTCTGAACCTTTCGGGTGTCGGACAGCGGTCGCGGTTGCCCGCAATTGGCCGCAATGTAGTATTGGTCACCCATCCAAAGGACAATCTGTGTTATTTCTTTAACCGTGGAACTTCAAATCACGCTTGGAAATTGTCTTTCATCATTCTATCTTTCTTTTCACCTTTATAACTTTCGGTATCGGACAGCGGTCGCAAGTGCCCGCAATTGGCCGCAATGTAGTATTGGTCACCCATCCAAAGGACGATCTGTGTTATTTCTTTAACCGTGGAACTTCAAATCACGGTTGGAGAACATCTTTCGTCTTTCTATATTTCTTTTCACCTTTATAACTTTCGGTGTCGAGCAGCGGTCGCAACTGCCCGCAATACCGTGTTGGTCACTCATACAAGGGACAATTTTAAATATTTTTTCGGACCACGGTTGGTAATCTTTCATCTCTCTTTCATTTACTTAACTCTTTATAAACAACTTTCGGTGTCGGGCGGCGGTCGCACCTACCCGCAGTATCGTGTTAGTCACTATTCAAAAGAATTATTTGTAATTTTAAATATTTTTTCAGACCATGGTTGGTAATCTTTCATCTCTCTTTCTTTTTTTAACTTTTTAACCGTGGAACTACAAATCACGGTTTCATCTTTCTATCTTTCTTTACATCTTTATAACTTTCGGTGATGAGGAGCAGCCGCACCTGCCCGCAATGTGGTGTTGACTCTCGCACGGAAAGGACGATATGTGATTTTAAACGTTTTCTTTCTTTTAACAGCGCACCTTCCGACCATGGTTGGTATTAATCTTTCATCCTCCTTGTTTCTCTTAACTCTTTTCGGTGTCGGACAACGGTCGCACCTGCCCGCAATATGGGGTTGGTCACCTATGCAAGAGACAATCTGTAATTTTCAGC
This sequence comes from Serrognathus titanus, assembly GCA_039766575.1. Lineage (NCBI taxonomy): Eukaryota > Metazoa > Arthropoda > Insecta > Coleoptera > Lucanidae > Serrognathus > Serrognathus titanus. The sequence continues at coordinate 62,763,350 of CM077914.1, forward strand.
AATTTCTTTCTATTAACCGCGCATTTTCTGACCATGGATGGTGATAATCTTTCATCTCTCTTTGTTTCTCTTAACTCTTTGCACCTTTCGGTGTCGGGCAGCGGTCGCGCTTGTCCGCAGTGTGGTGTTGGTCACACTTCCAAGGGTCGATTTGTGATATTAACTATTTTTTCGGACTAAAGTTGGTAACCTTTCATTTCTAATTCTTCTTGTTAACTCTTTATACCTCTCAGTGTATTGCAGCGATCCGCAAGGTGATTTTGGTCACTCATTCAAGAGACAATCTGTGATTTTAAGCCATTTCTTTCTTTTAACCGCGCGGCTTCCGACCACGGTTAGTGTTAACCTTTCATCCTTCTCTGTTTTTCTTAACTCTTTGCACTCTTCAGTGTCGGGTAACGTCGCACCTGCCCGCAATGTGATATTGGTCACCGATGCAAGGGACATTTCTTTCTTTTAACCGCGCAACTTCCGACCACGGTTGGTTTTAACCTTTAACCCCGTTTGTTTCTCTTAATTCTTTGCCCTTTCGGTGTCGGGTAGTGGTCGCATCTGCCCGCAATGTGGTGTTGGTCACCCATCCAAGAGACAATCTGCAATTGTAAGCAAATTTTTTGTTTTAAGCGCACAACTTCCAACCACGATTGGTGATAATCTTTCATCTCTCTTTGTTTCCCTTAACTCTTTGCACCTTTCGGTATCGGGTAGCGGTCGCACCTGCCCGCAATGTGGCGTTGGTCACTCATCCAAGAGGCGATCTGTGATTTTAAGCCAATTTTTTGTTTAAACGCGCAACTTTTGACCATGATTGGTGATAATCTTCCATCTTTCTTTGTTTCTCTTAACTCTTTGCACCTCTCGATGTCGGGCAGCGGTCGCACCTTCCCGCAATGTGGTGTTGTTCACTCTTCCAAGGTCCGATCTGTGATTTCAACTATTCTTTCGGATCATCGGTCATCTTTCATTTCTATTTCTTTTTCTCAACTCTTCATGGCGCTCGGTCGCACCCATCCGCAATGTGGTTTGATCACCCGTTCAAGCGACAATCTGTTGTTTTAAGTCATTACTTTCTTTTAACCGCGCACCATCCGACCACGGTTGATATTAATCTTTCATCCTTTTTATTTCTCTTAACTCTCTGGACTTTTCGGTGACGGGTAGCGGTCGCACTAGCCCGCAATGTGGTGTCGATCACCCATTTAAGAGACAATCCGTGATTTTAAGCCATTTCTTTCTTTTAAGCGTGCAATTTCCGACCACAAATGGCGGTCATCTTTCATCTCTCTTTGTTTCTCTTAACTCTGCGCCTTTCGTTGTCGGGCAGCGGTCGCACCTGCCCGCAATGTGGTGTTGTTCACTCTTCCAAGGCCCGATCTGTGATATCATCTATTCTTTCGGACTAAAATAGGTCATCTTTCATTTCTATTTATTTTTCTTAACTCTTCATAGTTCTCAGTGTCCTGCAGCGGTCGCACCCATCCGCAATGTGGTTTGGTCATCCATTCAAGCGACAATCTGTGGTTTTAAGTCATTACTTTCTTTTAACCGCGCACCATCCGAACATGGTTGATATTAATCTTTCATCCTCTTTATTTCTCTTAAGTCTCTGGACTTTTCGGTGACGGGTAGCGGTCGCACTTGGCCGCAATTCGGTGTTGGTCACTCATACAAGGGAAAATTTGTGACGTTGAGTATTTTTTCGGGCTAAGGTTGGTATTCTTTCATTTCTCTTAACTTAACGAGAGGTATAAAGTACCTCTCGGTGTCGGACAGTGGTCGCACATGCCCGCAATGTGGTGTCGGTCCCATTTAAGGGACAATCTGTGATTTTAAGACATTTCTTTCTTTTAACCGCGCAACTTCCTACCACGGTTAATATTAATCTTTCATCTCTCTTTGTTTCACTTAACTTTTTGCGCCTCTCGATGTCGGACAACGGTCACACCTGCCCGCAATATGGTGTTGGTCACTCATCCAAGAGACAATCTGTGATTTTAAGCAATTTTTTTCTTTTAAGCGACCAACTTCCGACCACAATTGGTGGTAATCTTTCGTCTCTCTTTGTTTCTCTTAACTCTTTGCACCTTTCATTGTAGGACAGAGGTCGCACCTGCCCGCAATGTGGTGTTGGTCACTCGTCCAAGAAACGATCTGCGATTTTAAGTAACTTTTTTTAATTTTAACTTTGCAACTTCAGACCACGGTTGGGGTTAATCTTTCACCCCTCTTTGTTTCTCTGAACCTTCTCTAAACCTTTCTGTGTCGGACTATGATCACTCCAAGCCGCAATGTGGCATTGGTAACCCTTCCAAGGGGTCTCTATCTTTCTCTTAACCCCTTCTAAACCGTTCGGTATGGACAGCGGTCGCATCAAGCCGCAATGTGGCATTGGTCACCCCTCCAAAGGGAAGTTCCTTAACTTTAGTGACCCCACTATGGTGTCATACCGGTTGTGATATGCTATTTCGAAAAGAACTGCCAACATATTTTGAGGAATCGAATTTAATTTTGTCAAACTTTGTAATTTCAGATAAGACAGGAAACGACTTGAAAATAAATCGTGCCCATGTTTCACCTCGCAATCGATGTAACGGTAAAGTTTGAAGCGCAACAGCGTTAGTAAGTACCACGTGGAATTTATTGTCGATTAATTCGATGCGAGTCTCTCTCTCTCTCAACGGTCTGAAAATAAATCGCACCGGGACACCCATCCATCCATCCATCGCCGTGCAATAGGTAAAGTTTGCGAGCGGGCCATCAACATCTGCCACCCTGATTAATGAACGATCTCCCGACTGCGCTCGGAATTAATTTCAACAAACAAACAGTAACAGATAACCGAACCGTGGACTTATCGCGTATCCTCGCTCGGAGAACGTGAGAATACGCAAATCTGATAAAAATATTGAATACGGCGGGTCCGCCCGTACCCCCCCGACCCCCGGCCGTTTGCCCGAGATCCCCACTGATAACACGAGGTGCGCCAGACACGCCAAGCGATTCCCAAACAATGGCGTCCGCGCCGATTTTGATCCTTCGCGATGATTCCAGCGGGAAAAAATCATGATTTATACACACCCACGAAACTATCTCGCTCCGAATGGGAATGAATACCGCGAGGAAGAAGGATCAGGAGGATCTTTTCAGCGGATCGCCTGCTCTTTTTTTTATTTTTCATAATTAATCTCAGCAAATTCCATCCAAATAATCTTTTTCCCCAAACAAAGCGTTCTGCAGGCGACAGGACCGGGGCAAGGTTGAAATTATGGATTTTTTTTTGCCCCCCGGAGAAATAAAACTCAATCGAAACGTTATCTGCGCTTGTTGTAACACATTCTGATACACACGCGGAACTTATCTATATCTGTAAAGGAAGTACTTATCAAGTAGAACCTTATCAATTTGTGAGTTCTCTCAAGTATCCGGCATTTTTGTAGCGGTATTAAATCGCTGATTCCAACAGCATTCTTTTGACTGGAAACAACAAACGTCGAAGTGATTTTGGGACTTAACGAAGCTTGTAATTTCCGAAAACCACATACTCTAAACAGAAACTGGCTGCAAACAGTTGTTCTGGTTCGGGAGAAGAAAAAACTGTCAAATGAATAGCGGAATGCCGACGTATATGTACGTCATAATTTCTACCGTTTTTGTTTTCTCAATTGTTTTTGTCGTTTTCTTTTTTTTTGTAATTGACTACAATTATTTTATATTTTAGAGAAACAACTTTTTTGAGCAGCTAAAGATTAGGATGATAATTTCCGTACATAAAAGAAACGAATTCTCTTTTATTCGATTGATATAAACGATCGTCTTTTGTTGTTTTTTATTGTTTCTTTCTTTTTATAAACAATTAAAAATGTTCCGCTCGAAGAATGGTTTCTGTAAGTGTAATAAAATGTAAATTTGCGCAGTTCCAAAATATGAGGTGATGATCACGAAGCTGAAACAAAAGACGATCGCCTAACGCCTAATGAAATCAACGATGAACGATGGTAACAGGAAGAACAAATGACAAACAGAAAACAAACGAATGACTAAGAACAATGGAAGCGCCAATTTGAAACGACCACCTACTGCTTCCAACCCCCAAAAAATCGAAACAAATTGGAACACGATCAATAATATTGGGAAGTTGAAACAAAAGACTATCGCCTGAGGGTAATAGCGATAGAAACAAATGACAAACAGAAAACAAACGAATGGCTAAGAAAAAAAAAACAAAAAATGGAAGTGCGAGATAAAACGAATTTAAGATTTCAAAAAAAGAAAAAAAAAAAACGAGACAAACCGGAAGACGATTAAAACAAAAGACGATCGGTTAAAAAAAAAAGAGTGACAAATAGAAAACAAACGAACGACTTAGGATGAAACAAAAGATGGAAGTGGGCGATTAAAACGAATTCAAAATTTCAACAAGAAAGTAAAAAAAAAAAAACGAATTGAACTGGAACACGACAAACGGCGTCGTTAAAAAACAAAACACGATCGGTTAAGAAAACAATAACAAACAGAAAACAATGGAGTGAAAATCAATGGAAGTGCTTCCAACCAAAAAAAAATAAAAAAATCGAAACAAACTGGAACACTCGGTGACTGTGAAGTTGAAACAAAAGACGATCGCCTGGGAAGACAGTAACAACGAGAAACGTCAAAAAATTAATGACATATGCACAGCGAACTAAGAAAAACAAATGAAAACGTGAAATCAAGACAAATTCAACGTTTCAATGAAGAAAAAAAAAACAACGAAACAAATTTGAATACGATAAATCGGAAGTCAAAACAAAAGACGATTGGCTAATAAAAAAAACAAGTCGAACGAAAGACGATCAACTAAGGATAATAACGGTAGGTATCATGAAACAAATGACATTTAGAAAACAATCGAATTTAATAAGAAGTTCGACGAAGTACAACGAATTTTCGAAAGAAAAAAAATCGAAACAAACTGGAATACAATTGACACGCAAAGTTAAAACAAAAGACGATCGGTTAAAAGCACAACAAGTTGGAAAAAAAAGTCGACGATGGATGACGGGAACCACGAAACAAACTACATTTAGAAAACAAACAAATGATTAAGAAAAAGAAAAGATGAAAGTGCGAGATTAAAACGAATTTCAATAAGAAACTAACGAAACTAACTCAAACACAATAGATAAATCCGCAAAGTTAAAAACAAAAGGCGATCGGCTAAGAAAAACAAAAAGTTGGAAAAAAAAAGGCGATCGCCTGAAGATAAAGACGACGAACGACTAGTGCGAGATTAAAACGAATTTCCAAAAGAAAAAAAAATCGAAGCAAACTGGGATACGATAAATCGGCGAAGCCTAAAACAAAAGGCGATCGACTAAAAACGCAACAAGTCGAAAAAAAAGACGATCGCCCGAGGATAATGACAACGAATGACTGTACTAGGAAACAAATGACACACGGGAAACAAACGAATAACTAAGAAAAAACGAATTCAAAATTTTAAAAAAAGAAAAACCTGTAAATACGATAAATTGTCGAAGTTAAAACAAAAGACGATCGGCTAAAAACCGAGGTAAATTACGATGAATGACGGTACTAGGAAACAAAAAATGACATATAGAAGACAATAGAAAACAAACGAATGACTAAAGACAAAAGGACAAAACATGGAAGTGCGAGTTCTAAACAAATACAAAATTAAAAACAAAAAAATAGCGAAACAAACCGGAATACGATAAAGTTAAAAAAAAAGACGATCGCCTGAGGATAATAAAGTTGAATCTTAGTAGCGGGACACAGATTGCATGCGGAAAACAAACGAATAACTAAGGAAAAACAAAAGATGGAAGTGTGCGAGATTAAAACGAATTGAAAATTTCGAAAAAGAAAAAGAAACGAAACCAACGGGACCACGATGAATCGGCGAAGTTAAAACAAAAGACGATCGGCTGGAAACAAAACGACGACGACGAATAACGGAAACTGGGAAAGAAACGAAAATAACGAAAATAAACGAACGACTAAGAAAATTAAATCAAAAAAAAAAAACAAGTCGTCACGATTTTCAAAAAAAAACAAAAAATAAAAGGCGATCTCAGCAAATGAAAAACAGTTCAAAACTTAACCCGCCCCTCCCCCCAAAAAAGGAAATATTTTGCTTTTCCTGTCCTTCGCGTTTTTCATTCGAATTTTTTTTAAACAGTTTTTTGTGTTTTTTAAAATATTTCGATTTTTTCTTTCTTTTAAGAACCAGTTTCTGTTCAAGACTGGGCATCTCCTTCGCTTTTTGGAACGACGCCGACGTGACGTGACGCGGCGCGACGGTGGTAGCGCCGCAAATAAAAAAAAAAGAATAAAAGAGAGACAACAGAAAGTTCGGAACAAGCGCAGGGTTTCTATATAGGGTCCCCAGAGCTAGAGTTACCACCAATTACACACCCAACGAACAAATGAATAAATCAATTCGATATGTAGCCTTGAAACTTTAAATCTACATAGAGTTAGAGGTGTCCCACAGGGGACATACCTTAGTCCCCTTTCATTCTCTATTTAAATCAATGGTTTTCTCACGGATAAATAAATTTTTCAACATTTTTCTCTGCTTTTCCTTTAAATTCTTTTGTTTTTCAATCAATATTGAACATTTTATTCAAAGTCGATTGTCTTTTGTTTTCACGGCCGAGCGATTTTCTCTTAAATGTTTTTTATTTTATTTTTTTTTAATTTTAAATCGCCTTTTGTTTCTCAGATGGCTGGTCGCTTTTCCAACTTTGTTTTTCGTTTGTTTTTTTTTTTTTTTTAGTTCTGTTTAGTCTTTTGTTTTTCAACCAATACCGAATAAAGTCGATTGTCTTTTGTTTTCACAATCGAACGATTTTCTTCGCTTTTTCTTTAAAATTTTAAATTTTTTCTTCAATTCCGGATCGCCTTTTGTGTCTCAGGGCGGTTGATCGCTTTGTTTTTTGTTTGTTTTTTTTTTTTTTCGTTGTGTTTAGTCTTTTGTTCTTCAATCAACGTTTTTCAAAGTCGATTGTCTTTTGTTTTCACGACCGAGTGATTATATCTGTTTTTCCTTTAAAATTTAATTTTTTTTTCTTTTTTTAATTTCAGGTCGTCTTTTGTTTTTCGGGCGGTTGGTCGCCTTTCCAACTTTGTTTTTTGTTTGCTTTTTTTTGGTTACTGAATAATACTGAATAAAGTCGATTGTCTTTTGTTTTCACAATCGAACGATTTTCTTCGCTTTTTCTTTAAAATTTTAAATTTTTTGTTCAATTCCAGATCGTCTTTTGTGTCTCAGGGCGGTTGATCGCTTTGTTTTTTGTTTGTTTTTTTTTTTCGTTGTGTTTAGTCTTTTGTTCTTCAATCAACGTTGAACATTTTTTTCAAAGTCGATTGTCTTTTGTTTTCACGATCGAGTGATTATATCTGTTTTTCCTTTAAAATTTAATTTTTTTTTCTTTTTTTAATTTCAGGTCGTCTTTTGTTTTTCGGGCGGTTGGTCGCCTTTCCAACTTTGTTTTTTGTTTGCTTTTTTTTGGTTACTGAATAATACTGAATAAAGTCGATTGTCTTTTGTTTTCACAATCGAACGATTTTCTTCGCTTTTTCTTTAAAATTTTAAATTTTTTCTTCAATTCCAGATCGTCTTTTGTGTCTCAGGGCGGTTTGTTTTTTGTTTGTTTCTTTTTTCGTTGTGTTTAGTCTTTTGTTCTTCAATCAACGTTGAACATTTTTTTCAAAGTCGATTGTCTTTTGTTTTCACGATCGAGCGATTATATCTGTTTTTCCTTTAAAATTTAATTTTTTTTTCTTTTTTTAATTTCAGGTCGTCTTTTGTTTTTCGGGCGGTTGGTCGCCTTTCCAACTTTGTTTTTTTGTTTGCTTTTTTTTTTGGTTGTGTTTAGTCTTTTGTTTTTCAAACAATATTTAACAAAATCGATTGTCTCTTGTTTTCACAATCAAGCGATTTTTTCTGTTTTTTCTTTAACATTTTTAATTTTTTTTTTTTTTTAATTCCAGATCGTCTTTTGTTTCTCAAGGCGTTTGATCGTCTTTCCAACTTTGTTTTTTGTTTGTTTCTTTTTAGTTCTGTTTAATCTTTTGTTTTTTAATCAATATTGTGGACAATGTCGATTGTCTTTTGTTTTCATAATCGAGAGCGATTTTTTGTTAAATAAACATAAATAAATTATGTAATTCACCAAAAATAAATAATAATACTTATTGACTGATTATTACATGGTTGAGAGACCATTGTGCCATAGACACTAATAAACATGCAATTTGATTATACAGGTTGTCTCAGAACTGCAACTGTGAAAAAGACTTGTTTTTTCCTTTCTAGCAGCAGGAAACGTGCCAAAACTTTTCAGATATACTAACGTGAAGTAACGAGTCAAGAAACTGATAGAACGTGTACTATTTTCATCACAAATTTGTTCTCAAATATGTTACCGTATCAAACAGTTTTAAAACTTGTATGATGTATGGATCTGTATACGTAAATTATGATACGAATCAAGGACGAATACAAAGCTGAACGTACTGTATAAGTCGAAGTGGTCCGGCAATGTACACGGATAATTATATTTGCGAAAGGATTTATTCGCTATTATATAACTTGTAATTAACATCGTACTCCTGCTAAAAGTGGGTTACATGATCTCGGCAATAAATTTCGTATCAGATAAAGAGAGGCAGTAAACTTGTTGCTTGCTGGGGCAAACAGTAAATCTCGCAAGAAAAAATGCTTGCGATATATAATTTGCAATATTTACAACCCGCAACGATTCATAACAACCTTGGCGTAATTATTGCGCGCGGGGTGGAAAGTCTCTCGAAGCCCTATAAATCTGGCGTCTCCATTAACCAGGCGATGGCATCGCTCCCCCTTGAACGCCATGTGTGCTGCGGGAACACAAATCTCCCGGCCCAAGTGATAAATACCCGCGGACAGCGAATACAAATCGAGACGCAACTGAATCAGTTAGCAGGTGTTTAGTGGGGTATCGTTAATGTTTCCAGCGAACGCGTATAGTTTATGGTGATCTCTGAATGTAGATACAGCATGACCAGCCTGTCTATAGATAGATCCCCCGACTAGCCAGCGACCGTTGTTCGAATGTTCTCCTCTTTGTGAGCGAGAGAGTGAGTGAGTGAGTGGGCGGTTAACGATGTACGACTTTTCGTTACAGCTTGTTTCAACCTATTTGTACATTATTCTAACGAAACAACCCATTTAGAATAGAGTTCTCCCATCAGCAGTTTCTGACTAATTTGATTTCAACCTGTTTGCACAATATTACAATGAAACGACCCATTCTTCCACAAGCAGTTTCTGACTAATTTGGAACAGCGTCGTCAAAGCAGCCGGAAACCCTATTTACACTGGGTCACTATACTTTACTTACTTCATCAGATCGACCGCGACCCTTTTGCGAAATCCACGTTTGTTTTAGGGAAGGTTTTTCATTCTGTTGTAAATTGAGTTTAAACAGGAGTTTAGATGTTTTTCAATAAACTTAAAAAAAAAAAAAAGGAAAAGGAAGTCTTGTCGGAGAAAGGTGTGCCAATTAAAACCGGACTCACGCGCCGTGGCAAAAGGACGTCGTCGTTCACAAATTCGGCTTCGTTAAATTAATCGCCCACCTCACCTCAAAAAAAAAAAAAAAACAACGGAACTCTTGCAATTATTCCACTTTTCGCATAACACTTCGTATAACCGCGCCGGAGAGCGGAGCGGAGCGGATATTGTGCATTTCTCAATGCGAGCGAGAACGAGCCACGGCCAATAGTTTAACGAGCGAGTGTTGTTGTATATTATAAATATCTGTAATCAGATTGTAGATGGCATAAATCAGGGGATTTTTAACGTCGCGGCCGCAATAAACTGCACGTGAGTAATGAAGATTGTGAATAAGTAAATCATTGGAACGTGTTTGTAGCAACAAATACGTTCGGACCATCCGGGAACCGGAATGGATGCGTCCCATCATGGGCCTCGAATTCTTTACGACCTCAAGCAACTTCTTGTACAGCGAAAGTATTAAAATTAAGTGACCCATATTGCAACTTTTATGGTCTTGCCGAGTTTTACCCAAATTTTCGATATATAATAGGGAAGAGGGGGGGAGGGTACCTTTGAACACGGGGCACTATTAAACAGTGACCAAATTTCCCGCTCTATGACTACTATTGTTCTGAAACCGTTTGGTAAAGAAGGTGACAGTTACACAAAGCAGTGTCTTATTGTGATGGATAACCATGAATCCTATTGCTCATTACATGCCAAAAGAGAATGCCATTGAGCTTGTCACCATACTACCACACTGCTCCTATCGACTACAACCTTTGGGCGTCTCAATAATGGCTCCATTCAATGCTAAGCTGAAAGTTGCCCAACAGGACTAGATGATCTCCAATGCAAGACAAAGCTATTACTACCCACGATTTAGCTGGGCTGTCAAACACTGCAATTCAGTCATCGTTCACTCCCAAAAATATTATTTTTGGTTTTCAGAAGAGAGGGATTTCGACTTTCAATAGAAATATTTTCTGTAAGAGTGACTACTGCAGGAACACCTGTTGGAACAGATGGATCTTTAGGTCACAATAGTTTGACTGAAACAACCGAACCTGTTGTATCAACATCGGTGGCATTAGTGAATAAACCCCGACGTTCTGTCCCCAGAAATCATCAGACCATCATCGAATGCATCCAAAACACGACGTCAAGGTCGCAAACCCAAGAAATCGCTGTTCCTAACCGATAAACCTTTGAAAGATTTGAAAGACAGGGTTGAGGCGTCTCAATAATGGCTCCATTCCAGGCTAAGCTAAAACTTGCCCAACACGACTAGATCATCTCCAATGCAAGGCAAAGCTATTACCACCCACGATTTAGCTGGGCTATCAGACACTAAAATTCAGTCATCGTTCACCCCCAAAAGTATTATTTCTAGTTTTTAGAAGACAGGGATTTGGCCTTTCAATAGAAATATTTTCTGTAAGAGTGACTACTGCTGGAACAGATGGATCTTTAGGTCAGAATAGTTTGACTGAAACAACCGAACCTGTTGTATCAACATCGGCAGCATTACTGAATAAGCCCCGACAGAAATCATCAGACCACTGCCGAATGCATCTTCGACGACCAAAACATGACGTCAAGGTCGCAAACCCAAGAAAGCGCTGTTCCTAACCCATACACCTGTGAAACACGGGGTTGAGGCTGAAACGATTGCCCGTGAGGCTAAGAAAAAAGCACAGGCAGTGGCCAAAATACCAAAAGTAAAAAGAGCTGTACTTGCTGACAGTGGTTCTTCATCTTGTGACCACAAGATGTCTCTCCATGACGAATCGGATGATGATCATGCAATCAGACTCAACAGAAGAAAGTCAAGAATTGCCCTTAAATGAATTCAATGTGGACGATTTTGTCGTAGTGTCGTACGAAGAAAACAATTGTCCACTATACTGGGGTCACAACTAATAAACAAGAAGATGAATATAACACCAAATATTTAAGGAAAAAAGGCAACAAGTTTTATTTTCCAGCCTTTGAAGACACCAGTACAGTGGCCTCTGCAGATATAATCAAGAAGTTGTCCGCACCAAGAAGAAAGGCACCGAAAGAACATCAGGTTTATTGGAATTTAGCGACACTGTCACATTTGCCATTTTTTTTTTGATACCTACTGATTTGCAAACTACATTCCTTTTGCATATATATTCCATTCATGATCTTTTTAGACTCTAGAGTGACTAATGTAAAATTCTGACGCTTTAACGTCAGTCCCATCGACTATATTGCTTCTTATACTCTATGATGGCATGAAGAAAGTAAAATAATAACATTAAAACTTTTTTCGGCGTCAGTTTCAAAAATATAACCATCAAATTCAAATGGAACATATCCACTTGAGGGTGCCAACAAAAATGTCACCCTAACATGGCCTACTCTAAATCTAAAAGATCATGAACGGATATTAGGTATCAAACAGTATTGCGCCTTTTTTATCGACACGTTTGACGTTTAAGTGTCGATACTGGGTAATTACTTATAGTAGAGCAGGCGCACGATCATCGATTGCCAAGTGACGTGTCCTAATATGGGCATTTTTGATGACAACGGCCTCTGATTGGTTGGCTGACGACATTTGCGAACGTGTCTCGTCATCCTGTACGACTCCGTTCTAACGATTCTTTACTCGATTAGCTTTGATGGTGTGTATACAATTATCCTAACTCATATTCGACGTGGTCGGAATCTCCTGGAGCATCATCAAACGAGTTTATGGTAATTCTTACTACCCTGCTAAATGCTAATGTTAAGCTAACGGCTTGACTCCATCTTTAATTCAGGATCCGGCACTTTTACTTTCAGATACTTTTGTCTTTGGATGTTTCTTTTTGGGATACCCCTTTAGTCGTTTCGTAAGCAGTTGCATTGTCCGACCGAAGGAAGGTGTTCTGACGCTATTTTCGTTGCGAGTGCTCCGGGCAACGTTTAAAGACAGTTCGGAAGATGTAAATGACCTTCGACCTACAGGAACCACTCTTGGTTTGGGTATTTCCTTATCAACTGCTTCGTCGCGCTGCATTTTTCTTAAGGCGCATTTAGACCAAGCGAGCGAATGCTCATTCCATCCCCACTTTGTCGAATTTAAGTCGAATCGAGCATCCCATTGGCGCTATTTGGCGAGTGGGGGTAGAACGAGCACTTTCGGATTCTTTTACGTTTGGATATTTCTCTTTGGGATACCCCCTTGCCCATCCGTTAATGAACCAACGTTTCGAAAGCAGTTACATGATACCCACTTAGCCCTCGGTTAGTTAAGCGACGTTTCGTAAGCAGTTGCATTGTCCGACCGAAGGAAGGTGTTTCGACGCAATTCTCGTTACGAGTGCTCCAGTCGACGTTCTAAAGACACTTCAGAAGACGTAAACGCCCTTCGACCTACAAGTACACACTCTTGATTTGCGTATTTCCTTATTAACCACTCCGTCAATCCGCATTTTTCTAAAGGCTCATTCAAACCAAGAGAGCGAAAGCTCATTCCATCCCCACTTCGTCGAATTTTACTCAAATCAAGCATTCTATTGGCGCTATTTGACGAGTGGGGGTAGAATGAGCATTCGCTCGCTTGGTCTACATGCGACCTTAAAAGAGCGAAGTTTTGACCGATCTTGCATTTTTAATTAATTAACAATTTAATTTCTTTATAATAAAAGTAAGATGATTTGAAGTGTTGAACAGAATCAATAGTTAAATTGTACACTCGAGTGCAACATTTCTGAATCGTTTTAATCGCGGTGTACAGCGACCTACCATCGTTGTGTATTTGTGCCTCTACTTTCAGCGTAGTTAGTTAGTTTCAGTTAGAACCTCCTGAGTTTGTTGCTTAAAACTTTTGCGAATACGAAGGCAATACGGGGAACAACTCTCGTTTCGTATTAGCATTTTTAGCTGGTAATTGTTCACCCTGGCGCTTTTAACACCTTCAGATACATTTATATTGAGAAAAAAAATTCAAAGAGGGAGAAAAATAAACAAATTATTTTCTATTAATTAAATAAAACAAATTTTTCATTTCGTTCTTCTGTTTTAATAGCGACAATTATTTCCCAAAAATTAAATAGTGTTAATTTGCCAGGGTGGTATGTTGTCGTTTTCGGTCGCGACTGCAACTGTTAAATTGTCAACGGTGTTGTTGTAGACAGATGCAATGAATTCAACAACAACTGCTGAATGAGCAACAAAAAGAAATTCATAAATAAAAGTTATAAAAGTTACAAAATATATCAAAATAAAACGATGAAAAGAAATCTCTGAAAATATAAATAGAGGTACATTTTGAAAAGTAAACATATAGTATATAAACGTTTCTTTCTTCAGCGCAATTACTGACTAATTAGTTTAGAACGCGCGTCACACATCAATTCGAATGTAAAACTAACACTTTTCGAAGAATATGTGATAGACATGGAAACGAATATCATTTCCCGATTACCAAACGTTTGTTTGTTGCAGATACTTTATCTGATTTCTGCGATTAGTCATTCCCATGCTAACAACACAGGAATTACTCAGAAATATTTCTGAAACATTTCATTTCCGACATGCTCCTCTTTTATTCGTCATCAAGTAAAAAAAACAGATTTTCGATAGAGAGAATTTGAAGAAACAAAAAATTGTAACGTGAAGATTAGTATAACAAAAAAGAGTAAAAAGTCTTCAAGCAATCTAAACGCTTCTTATGTGATCGTCATCAAGTCAATATACAGGGTGAATGAAGAAATGCCCGACAAAATAAGACAATATAATAAGAACGTCCAATAAACCCAAACTTCATATGCATTTTTATCGCTTGATTTTTTTATCAAATTTCATTATTAGTTTTGATGTAACCGATAGTCATTTTGAAAGGCATCAGATTTACTATCCGTCTCATTGTGGCAATTTGTACGTAATTTATATTAGCGCATAAAACAACATGATTTTATTACTATCATCAATAGCGGTACGTAATTTCTGTAATTAGTAGCACAATGCTGGCAAATGCAACGTGCAATAGTAATTTATGCTATTAAAACAGTCACCGTGCGTGTTGTGTGTGTCTGATGGGAAGACGAACAGCCACCAACAAACTATTTTCTTTGTTACTCTACGTAAGTTCAAACAACATAACTTAAGAGCTGCTTAAGAGAAGTCAATTACTAAATAATTATTTACAAGTAAATACGAAATCGAATGGAAAAAATATGGGCCTACGCAGGCGACGACTAATCAATAATGGAGGAATAGATAAGAGTAGAAAGAAAAGAATATTTTAGAAAGGAAATAAATGAAGATCAAGCAAAACATATAGAACATGAAGGAAGAAAATAAGGAAAATAAAGACAAGCAATAGCAAAAGGCACAAATTTGACACAGTCTGCTCCTTTAGTTTTCTAGGAACCACAATAGAAGAAACGACAAAAGACGAAATAAGAGAAAGGGGATCAAGCTCATGGTACATGAGGATTAGTAACGAAACAGAGAGAGAGAGAGTAAGAAGAACAAAAAGAAATAAAGAAATAAGCATAATAAATTCGTATGGACATGTAAAACTAGAACGCCTGAATTGGACAGGTCATGTAATAAGAAGAAAACCAGTAGAAATTGTGCCTAGGAAACAAAGAAAGTCGGAGACCGACGAAATAGAAGAGGTTAAGAAAATTGGGAAAAGAAAGACCTGGGTACAAACATGAATTGGGCAGGGCCTAAAACAAGGAAGACCGAGAAAGAGATGGCGAGAGGAAAGGGGAAAGGACAGCCTGGAAAGCAAAGTGTAAAGGTGGAAAAGAATGGAAAGTAATAACAAGACTCACAACAACAACCAATCGAAGGAGAAACCGAACGTTTGTCAAAATTTTCAACGTTTGCCAAAATCCTCAACGTTAGCCAAAATCCTCAACGTTAGCCAAAATCCTCAACGTTTGCCAAAATTCTCAACGTTTGCAATATACCTACGCGAAATCATGATGAAGATTATATCCAACAAAAGCCGCCGCTTACACAATCTGCGAAGCAATGAGGTTGATAAACAGTAAACAAATTCAGTGATGAGAAAAACAGACCATAGGTATATATTTATATAGATATTTTTTTGAATCAAATCAAAATTACTATCTTAAGATCACAATGATCAGCAAAAATTACAATTTTGAAATGAAGAGCAAGGGCACATCGATGTAATCTGGCCGTTCAACTGAAAAATATTCAAGGTCGTTATTGATTAAAAAGAAACTAAGAAGGATTTCGACTTGCTCCTAATGTCATTCATCTTTGATAATAAAACAATTAACTCTCTACCATCTCTGCCATCTCCTTACATCTTTCAAAAGATGAAGAAAAGATAGGAACAATTGACCGTCGGGAATCAATTTCGATGTTTTTCAACAGATGGCGCCACTAAATTGTGATCGCAATCTACGAGAATCCGAACAAAAAAAATCGAAACACAATCGTGCAAAAAATCGATGGTGGAAATAGTTTCGAAAATCGAAGAAGACAGAAAATGAAACAAAAATTTAATATTACAATGAAATTGTTCCCCTAAACTACAACAGATGGCGCTGCTAAATGTTGGCTGCATTGGAAAACGCTCGACAAAATGCTGCGCAAGTAATGTTGTGTGTGGCTGCTCGACAATATGCTGCGCAAGCAGTGGCATGTGGTGATTGCTCGACAAAATGCTGCGCAAGGAGTGATGTATGCGGCAGAAACACTAATTTCTTCGGGAAAATGTAAGGAGATGGCAGGAGCGTAGAGGATTTTATTTTTTATGAACAAACTACAAAAAGGCGATGAACTTTACTTTATGCATTCTCATCCACCACTACCCTCGACAGCAAACACTTGCCCAAATACCTCTAGGGATGGATGATGGAATTTTGCAATATTTTTGTGAGAGGGAAGGACTGGGGACCCTCAGAGGGTGAGTGACGATATTTAGGAAAAAAAATTGGAAATTAGTCACCTGCAAGCTTCTTTTCTGGAGGGTGAGAAACTGGACACCCTCAGAGAGCAAGTGACGATTTGTTTTTCAAACATTTGAGATTAGGTTTGTTTTTTGGGAGACTGGCTCTCTTTTTCTTCCTCAATATCTGAATCATGTCGTTTTCTAAACTTATCAGAAACGTTGCCATTATTTAAATATGTTATCCCTTCCTATAATTACATGACCAGTTAAGTCGTAAGCAAGGAAGCAACGTCGTACCTTCCTTTGGTGAGGGAAGTGACGCAATTTTGTAAGAAAGAAGTTTTGGAGGGGATTGGACAGTCCCAGATTGGTCATCTCCAAGAATAGACGTTCGAATTTTGTAATGTTTCTTTTTAGAGGGATTAGACACCCTCAGAGCGCAAATGATTTTTTTTTTAAAGTGTTCCTTTTTCTTCATCAATATCTCAATCATCCACCTTTTCAAAGTTATCGAAAACGTAGGCAGCGATTGAAACATGTTTTCCCTATTCCATCACCCATTAGGTCGCAATTAATGTTACACCTTCCCTTTGGGGGATGCTTCCATCCCTCTCTTTTGGGAGTATTTCAATCCTTTTCTATTGGAGTTGCCAACAAAAGGATAACAGGATGCCTAGCTCCATTTTCCAGAGCAGAAATACCCACTTGCATGTCTGGTGTATTCTTTTGATGCACGCCAATTTGGTGCAGGCGAAATGCAATTGCTTTCTGCAGTAAATCGTAATGCTTCTTCGGGAACTGTGCTTCTTGTGCTCGTTACTCTCTGAACGAAATGGCAAGAGCAGCTCACAAAGTCTAAAGCTTCTACTCTAAAGCTTCGTAGAAATTTTGGAGAAAAATAGACCTGCGATGAGAAAGAGCTACATTGGAATGAATTCAGAACAGTTTCAAAAGATGCCAGAGTGCGAAAGGAAAAGAGGAAAACCAAGAAAGCTTTCCCTTTAATTTGATCGTTACGTGAATTGTTGAATTTTATAACAAATGCGAAAGAAGGTTGAGATCAGAGTTCGTATTATTATCGTAGTATTTCCATCCTTCTCTATTGCCATCAAACAGGATGAATAGCTCCATTTTCTAGAGCAGGAAATTGGACTTTCGGAATACCCACTTGCATGTCTGGTGCCTCCTTCTAATGCACGCTAATTTGGTGCAGGAGAGATGCAATTTCTTCCTGAACTGTGCTTCTTCCAAAATGTCTTGTGCTCGATACGTCTCTGGACGAGATGGCGAGAGCGCAAATGATACTTTAAAGCTCCCTATGTCAAGCTGACCAACAGAGATAGGTACTTCGAAGAATTTTTTGGAGAAAGAGAGACAGATCTATGATGCAGAAGGATAGAAGACCTAAAGCTACATTGGAATGAATTGAGAACTAACCAACTTACCGATCGTCTTTTGTTTCACAATAATCGTTACCCCATCCTTTTTCCGTTATTTATTCTCTTTTGTTTTTTTTTTCTTTTCATTTGAACTTGACAACTTGTCGTTTGTTTTTGTTTTTCGATTATCGTTTCCCCCTTTTTTTCGTTACATTTTTGTTTCTGTTTATTTTGGAATTTTCAATGTCGCCTCTTCTTTGCAAATGAGCGGTCGTTTTTTGTTTTGTTTTTTTTTTTTGGAAAATATTTTATTTTTTTATCTCCATTTCACTTAGACTTAATAACTTGCCGATCTTCTTCTGTTTCTCGATCAATCGTTTCTTCCTGTTGTTTCCTTTTCCTTTTTTTTTTTTTTTTTTGAGTGTATATTCCCACTAATATTTTCGAATTTTTGATAACGACTTTCACTTCGAGTGAGTTATCGATGGTCTTTTGTTTTTTGGCTAGTAGTTTTTTTTCGCAATCTCTTTATTTCTGTCTTTATTTTTAACTGGCCGATCGTCAATTGTTTCTCGACAATCGTTTCCCAATTTTCTTTTTCCTCACGTTCTTGTTATTATTTCCATTGATATTTGCCCTTTCTTTTCGAATGAGTCATCGTCTTTTGTTTGTCTGACAAGTATTTTGTCATTCATTTATTTTTCTAAATCTCTAATTCACTTGAACTTAACAGCTGATCGATCTTCTTTTGTTTCTCGACAATCGCGTCCTCATTCTTTTTCGCTGTTTTTTGTTTTAGTTTCCACTGTTATTTTAGAATTTTCGATGTTGCCTCTGCCTCTGGAGCGCAGTGATTGTCTTTTGTTTTTTTGACAAATATTCATTCTTGCATTCTTTTCGTTTTTGTCTCTGTCTCACTTGAGCTGGCCGATCGTCTTTTGTTTGTCGAAAATCATTTCCTTATTTTTCTCGTTGTTTTTTTTTTCCACTTTTATTGTAAAGTTTTCTATATTGCTTCTTCCTTTGGAGCGAGTGATTGTCCTTTGTTTTTTGACAAGTATTTATTTTTGCCTTATTTTTGTTTGTACCGTTGTCACACTTGAGCTAGCCGGCCTTCTTTTGTTCCAGGACAATCGTTTTCCCCTTTTATTTATTTTTTGTTTTTAGAATTTTTTGTCCCTTCTTTTATCTCTACTTCACCTGTACCTAACAGCTGGCCGATCTTCTTTTGTTTCTCAATAATCGTCATCCCATTTTTTTCTCGTTGGTTTTTTGTTTTTTATTGTCACTGTTATTTTAGAATTTTTTATATTGCCTCTTTCTTTGGGGCGAGTGAGCGTCTTTTATTTTTTGACAATCTTTTTATTTTTATCTATTTTTTGAACTAACCTACTTACCGATCGTCTTTTGTTTCACAATAATCGTTACCCCATTCTCTTGTCGTAATTTATTGTTTTTTGTTTTTCTTTTTCATTTGAACTTGACAACTTGTCTTTTGTTTTTGTTTTTCGATGATCGTTTCCCCCTTTTTTTTTGTTACATTTTTGTTTCTGTTTATTTTAGAATTTGCAATGTCGCATCTTTTTTGCAAATGAGCGGCCGTTTTTTGTTTTTTTTTTTTTTTTTTGGAAAGTACTTTCGCATTCATTTATTTTTTTTATCTCTATTTCACTTGAACTTAACAGCTAACCGATATTCTTTTGTTTCTCGACAATAGCGTTCCCATTTCTTTTTCGTTTCCACTGTTATTTTAGAATTTTCGAATGATCTTTGTCACACCTGAGCTGGACGATCGTCTTTTGTTCCTCGACAATCCTTTTCCCCATTTATTTATTTTTTGCTTTTAGAGTTTGTCGTCTCTTCTTTTCAAGTGAGTGATCGCCTTTTGTTTTTTTCTTATCTCTATTTCACCTGTACGTAACAGTTGTCCGATCTTCTTATGTTTCTCAATAATCGTCTTCCCATTTTTTTCCTTGTCGGTTTTTTCGTTTTTTATTTCCACTATTATTTTAGAATTTTTTATAATGCCTCTTCCTTTGGGGCGGGTGATTGTCTTTTGTTTTTTGACAAGTATTAATTTTTGCATTATTTTTGTTTGTATCTTTGTCACACTTGAGCTGGCCGATCGTCTTTTGTTCTTGGACAGTCGTTTTCCCCATTTTTTTATTTTTTGTTTTTAGAATTTTTTGTCCCTTCTTTTCGAGCGAGTGATCGTCTTTTGTTTTTTATTTATCTCTATTTCACCTGAACTTAACAGCTACCCTATCTTCTTTCGTTTCTCAATAATCGTTTTCGATATCGAGCGAAAATGATAACAGAGCGGTCAAAAATTCTTCGGTTGAAAAAAAAATCAATAATGACAGAAACAATTGAAACAACCGAAAAATAATGAACGTCGAAGTTGGCCATGCAAGTTTAACTGTTGAAGAATTCAAAGAAAACTCAACGAAACCTAGAATGCAAGAGGAAAAGAGGAAAACCAAGAGAGCTTCCCCTTTTGACACAACCATAAATAAAAGGGCGTCCCTTTAGTTGTATTGCTACGTGAATTGTTGAATTTTATAACAAATGCGAAAGTAGGTTGAGAATCGAGTTCGATCCTTTGACGACACCCGCGCGCGCGATTCAGCAATCAACTCCTTCCTGCTGCAAGCGAACTCTGCTGGCTGCTGCAGGTATCGCATGTTTCGTTGCGCGGCAATAAAGATTTCAATTCCGATACATGTACCGTATGTTTTCTATAAGAGATAGTAATTATTGCTAAGCAAATATTTTTATTGTTCCAGTGCTGGGGCGTTATCGCGGAGAGATCAGTGTTATCCCATATGATGCGAAAAGGCGGGAAATCATTTGAGAGTCGTGCTCGGTGGGCGGCGCCGGCTCTTCATGAAGACAGGATAAACGTGCGTCTTGTTAACTTTTTGATTTATTAGTGAGTTTATGCCCATTAGGTTTTAAACGCAGCGAGTGTCACGCGTGCACTCGAATTGTGAACGACCTGGATCTCGGTTTGATTTGTGGGTGAGGCGTGTTTTGTTCTTTTTCTTTCTTTGTTTCCTTGAATGCAGATAGATGACAGGCGTATAAAAGACTTGTCTAGATCCTGTGATAGCGTGTGAGCTGAGAATTAAGAATTTATGTTGCTAATAATACCAACCAAAAAAAAAAACATCTATTACATCATTTCTATACGTGTAAGGAAAGACAAGGTTTTTCCTACACACACACACACATGCTCGTGGACTTTTAATTTTTAAACCTGGCGTTAACCTGAACACTCGTCGGGGATGGTGTTGTACAGTGCACCGGCAACATGGCAGTGGTGCACCGTATTTAATCTAGTAATGTCCTTGAATAATTACAAAAAAAGAAAATCACTTATCTTGCACTAATAATAAATAATTTATCTTTTGCGTGAATGTGAATCACATAGAAAAAAAAAGTAACATGACTCACAAGCAGCAGCAGCAGCAGCAACAGCAGAGTTTAGACGAGCGACAGATAAGCATCTGCCTTTGGAATACAACGGTGATGAATTTTATTTCCATAATAATCGACATCAGTGGAGGGAAAGAAGAAGAAGAAGAGGACGACGAGAAAAAGAAACTGACGCATTCGTAAAGTTAGATAACGGCCGGTATTTTATGTACGTTTTTTTACACCTTATCGTATGTATCTCACGTTCGATAGACTTGGCATCCACCTACATATGATATCGCGCATATATCACCATGTATTTGTATAATGTCTGCATGTCAAAAAGGAAAACAACGTACTGCATGGATCCGATAAAATTATCATACAATTCAGACCATCTACACACACACACACTCTTTTGTACCAGGTTTCACTCGATTTTCCTCTTCCTGCCTTTAACTGCCTTACTCTTATTAAAATAACTGATATACTTATATAGTGTATGTACATACAACCATATGTAGGTATTACGTAAACGAAAAAATCCTTTTTGTTATCTTCAGTGAGTAACATGAAACTTGTTGCTTGCCATTTAATGTTCTGGAACCGTAGAGTCGGTGACAGGCACAGAAACAAACCCCCATCTGGTTAGCTAATTATAATTTATTTAATTGCGATAAGGGCCACGCCCATCGGCGAGACCCGGCCGGTAAATCACACAACATGATGAAATCTGACCGCAACGAGCGCGGATGACGTCAACAGATCGCAATCTCGCCACAACATTCTAACACCAAGAAGTTTACATTACACTTACCAGATGACCTTTATAACCCACGTAATTAAAAATACTAATATCTCGGCGGACGTAAAAAGTCGCTGTGTATGTATCACATCGTACCAGGAGAAGAAGGCGCTCTTAATTACTACGATAGCGATCGAAATCGAATGCTTTTATGTCACAAGTAACAACTGGATAAGTCCTATTTAGATATTCATCGAAAATGTTAGCGTGTGTTAAGAATCAAATGGTTTAAGCTAAAAACGCGTAAGTTTGGTGTGTAACTTAATAAACGAACGCCCTGTATAGGTGAAAATAATTTTAAATGCCACACAACTCTTGTTAATGCCGGGACACTCTGTGTATTCTACAATAACAAGCAAGATAAGAACTTGGCTAAAGTTGGAGAAAGTGTTAAGAACCATTACACGGCACACCGCTAACGTCGTTCGCGGTAATTCGTCTCTGTCCTTCCATTCGACGGGGTGAGCCTTTATATCTCATGACCGGATGTTCTCGAAGATACCCATGACGTGGATTAGCGTTGTCTAGGCGGTGACGTCTGTAGAGTCCCCGGTTGTTTTCGAAGGTGTCCATGAAGTGGACTAGCGTTGTCTAGGCGGTGACGTCACTGCGCCTCGCTATTCCGTTACAATACGTACATTATCGAATTTAACTTAACAAAATTTACTGAAAATAATCCTCGCATAAACCAGTTTCATATCCGACTGTTTCCGAAAATTTTGTAAAAAAAAGAGCGACGGAAATGACTATCTTATATGATGATAGCTTACGCTAAGTCTCACGTGATACGTTTTACTCTGTGAACAGAAGGGGAAGGGAGGTTACATTTCCAAAACAAAATCAAACCAGGGTTATGCAACCCCTCGATTTATAATTTTTTTTTTTTTATTTACAAACATTTTGAATTGATTTCTTATCTCTTATTTAAGCATCCTTGTACGTTTCTGTGCCAGGGCAATCAGCTGATGCAGTTTTTAATTTAATTAGCATTAAACGCGTGCATTTTTAACGTAGAGCACTTCCTTTTGCATCATCAATTAAAATAGCATTGATTGACATTATACGTACAAAACAAAGACAAAAGAAGAAACGACAATAATTCGACAAAGAGGAACCGAAACAAGCAACGTGGAAATACCCAGAACGTGGTAAACAGAAATTAAAAAAAAAAACTATAACAAAAGAAGAGCCTGCAGCAGCGCGAAATAGAAAAATAAAGCAAAATTGAACTGTCAATTGTAATATGAAAAATCGATACGATTAGGTATAACAAATCGAATAAAAACGACGAAATACGCAGAACACGGTGAACAGAAACAAAAAAAAAAGCAATAACAAAAGAAGATCGATGTTTCTGCTCCAGCGGCGCGAAATAGAAAAACAAAAATAAAATTGAACTGTGAATTGCGATATGAAAAATTGATTCGATAACAACAAATTGAATAAAAACGACGAAACAAATGAAACAAAAGAAAATCGACGGTTATTGGGCGGATTTTTCGAAAATTTTTGATAAAAAAAAAACAAAAGAGGATCTACGCTTTTGCAGCAGCGGAATGGAATAGAGAAAAGCAAAATGGAAGCGTCAATTGCAATGTGAAAAACTGATTCGAAAGAAATGAACGAAAAACAAAAGAAAATCGAAGATTATTGGGAGGATTTTTCGAAAATTTTTGATAAAAAAACAAAAGACGATCTATAATCTACACGAAACAGAAACAGAAAAAAAAGCAAACTGGAAGTTTCAGTTGCAAATGAAAAATTGATTCGTAAAAAAATGAACGAGAAACAGAAGAAAGTCGATGATTATTGGGTGAATTTTTCGAAAATTTTAACATTGAAAGAAAAACAAAAGAAGATCGATGTTTCTGCAGTAGGGGAATAGAAAAAACGAAACGAAAAAGTTATTGACTTGTCAACAGCAATACGAAAAATCGATTCGATTATAACAAATCGAATAAAAAAAAGAACATGGTGGACAGAAACAATAAAAAAAAGCGATAACAAAAGAAAATCGACGTTTCTGCAGCAGCGGAGCGAAATAGAGAAACAAAGACAAAAGAGAACCGTCAATTGCGATGTGAAAAATTGATTCGATAATAACAAATCGAATAAAAACGAACGAAAAACGACAAAAAAAAAGAAAATCGACGGTTATTGGGCGGGATTTTTCAAAATTTTTTGATGAAAAAGAAAACAAAAGAGGATCTACGCTTCTGCAGCAGCAGAATGGAAAAAGGAAAAGCAAAATGGAAGTGTCAATTGCAAATGAAAAATTGATTCGAAAAAACAAAAGAAAATCGACGATTATTGGGAGGATTTTTCGAAAATTTCACAATAGAAAAAAAACAAAAGAAGATCGATGTTTCTGCAGTAGAGGAATAGAAAAAACGAAAACCAAAAAGTTTTTGACTTGTCAAGAGCAATATGAAAAATCGATTCGATTACAACAAATCGAATTAAAAAAAAAACGTGGTGAACAGAAAGAAAAAAAAAACGATAACAAAAGAAGATCGACGTAGCTGCAGCAGCGGAGCGAAATAGAAAAACAAAAACAAAAGGGAACTGTCAATTGCGATGTGAAAAATTGATTCGATAATAACAAGTCGTATAAAAACGACGAAGTGCGACAAAAAAAAAGAAAATCGACTGTTATTGGACGGATTTTTCGAAAATTGTTGATAAAAAAACAAAAGACGATCTATTATCTATATTTCTGCGGCAGCGAAATAGAAAAAAAAAGTAAAATGGAAGTTGTCAATTGCAAATGAAAATTTGATTCGAAAAAACCAAAGAAAATCGACGATTATTGGGAGGATTTTTCAAAAATTTCACCATAGATAAAAAAAAAACAAAAGAAGATCGATTATTCTGCACCAGAGGAATAGAAAAAACGAAAACGAAAAAGTTATTGACTTGTCAGCAGCCATACGAAAAATCGATTCGATTATAACAAATCGACCAAGAGCGACGAAATGCGACGAAAAAATGAACTAAAAACAAAAGAAAATCGACGGTTATTGGGCGGGTTCCTCGAAAACTTCAAACATCGATAGAAAAAAGCAAAAGAAGATCGATGCTCCTGAATTGGAAAATAAAATAAAATTGAACAGTCAATTGCAATAGG
The DNA here is from genome assembly GCA_039766575.1 of Serrognathus titanus. NCBI lineage: Eukaryota > Metazoa > Arthropoda > Insecta > Coleoptera > Lucanidae > Serrognathus > Serrognathus titanus. The sequence continues at coordinate 62,788,523 of CM077914.1, forward strand.
AAAAATCGATTCGATTATAACAAATCGAATAAAAAAAAAGAACATGGTGAACGGAAACAAAAAAAAAAGATAACAAAAGAAGAACGACATCTCTGCAGCAGCCGAGTGAAATAAAAAAAACAAAAATACAAAAGGGAACTGTCAATAGCGATGTGAAAAATTGATTCGATAACAACAAATCGATTAAAAACGACGAAATGCGACGAAATGCGACGAAACAAATGAACGAAATACAAAAGAAAATTGACGATTAGGCGGATTTTTCGAAAATTTTTGATAAAAAAAAAACAAAAGACGATCTATAATCTATATTTCTGCGGCAGCAATATAGAAAAAAAGCAAACTGGAAGTGTCAATTACAAAAATTAACGAGAAACAAAAGGAAATCGACGATTATTGACTGAATTTTTCGAAATTTCAACATTGAAAGAAAAACAAAAGAAAATCGATATTTCTACGGTAGAGGAATAGAAAAAGAAAACGAAAAAGTTATTGACTTGTCAACAGCAACACGAAAAATCGATTCGATTATAACAAATCGAATAAGAGCGACGAAAAAGATGAACTAAAAACAAACGAAAATCGACGGTTATTAGGCGGGTTTCGCGAAAACTTCAAACGTCGATAAAAAAAAAAACGAAAGAAGATCGATGCTCCTGCAGCTGAATGCGAAATAAAACAAAATTGAACTGTCAATTGCAACACGAAAAATTGATTCGATTATAACAGATCGAAGAAAAACTACGAAAAATGACCTAAAAAAAAACAAAAGAAAGTCGAGGATTATTAGGCGGACTTTTCGAAAATTTTAACATTGCTAAAAGAACAAAAGAAAATCGATTATTTCGCAGTAGAGAAATAGAAAGCAAAACAAAACAAAAGAGTCATCTGTCGTTTGTTAATTGCATTATGAAAAATTGATTCGATTATAAGAAAATTCGAATAAAATCGACGAAAAAACGAACAAAGCAACAAAAGCAAGCCGACGATTATTGGATAGATTTTTCGCAAAAACTCCGAACCGATAAGAAAACAGAAAAGGGAGAAATCGTTATAACTCGACAGAAAAAAAAACGACCAAAACAAACGAAACATAGGGCGAATAAAAGAAAAACAAATGAAGATTGACGTTTCTACGGCCGAGTGTAAGAAAGAAAACAAAAGAATAATCTTGTTTGAAACGTCGCGCCAATTGGAATTGATTCGATTACAAGAAACTGAAGGAAAACTCGAACAGAGAACGACGAAATACGAAGGAGAAAAAGATTGACAAAAATAAAATAAAAGAAGATCGACGGATGTTAGGCGAATTCCCCGAAAAATCGAAACCGCGATAATTTGACCAAAAAAAAAAAAACTGAAGCAAACAATACAACGTGAACAAAAAAAAAACAAATGAACATCGACGTTTTTCTACAACGGAGTGGGAAAAAGCGGAAAGAAAACAAAAGAATAATCTTGTTTCAAGCGTCGCGTCAATTGGAATTGATTCGATTATAAGAAACAAAAGAAAATAAAAAAAGATCGATTTGCTTAGAATTATTTACGCTACTTCGATGGAGCGACTTTTATAGTGTGGATCAATGGGGGAATTCCAGATAGTGATGGAAATTACACGAGTGTTTCTACATGCAATCAAAGAAGGCAACGAAAATATCACTGAGAAGTCACTAGACATGAAGTTACTTGAAACAAATTGTAATTGCAGGCAACACGCATTGAACTACTTTGGAGCAGCAACTTTTATAGTTTGTGAATGAATGAATGAATGAATTGGGGGAATTCCAGATAGTGATGGAAATTACACAAGTACTTTGACATACAATCAAAGAAGGCAATGGAAATATCACTAGGAAGTCACTAGACATGAAGTTGTATGAAACTAGAACAAATTCTAATTGCAGGCAACACGCATTGAAGCAACTTTTGCACTTAGGTATTGCACAAGGTGTTTCTTATCCAGAAGTTGAATATGCTATACTGGGTGTTGCATTGCAATTTCAATTTAGCACGAGAATGAGTTTAATCAATCTTACATACTGCAATCGTTTACTGTTGTAATTACAATATTTCAGGAGTAATATTTTACGGCGATAACCGCGTCACAATATTAATAACAACGAACGAACTGGCCGGTCGTAATTAAATTCATATCGGGCTCTGAATTTGAGTCTCCCAATTAAATGTAGGTGATGCGGATGGCGGGCGGGCGGTCATTTCTTTCCAATATTAATTTAGATAATTATCGGAGCCGGCGCGTATAAATTCATCTCGATTAAATTCGCCTTATCTTTTGGCGCGAGTTTACGGCCGAAGTGGGAGGCGGCAACAACGCCTGTGCCTATTTTAGATTACTTATTGTGATAGTGATTAGATACGGACCGGTGCTGTGGTATTTTTAATTTCTTTTATCTCTTATATGCTTTATGGAACGTTAAATTCGATACTACCACCACCACCGCCACGTCGAACAAAATGGGCTTTGATAATGTTCTGTTTTTATTAAGGTGTGCAGCTGGTTAATACCTGGTGAGTTTATGAGGAGGTTGTAGTTCTGCACAAAAAACAATTGGGGTTGACAAAAAAAATCAATTAAATTAAAAATAATTTAATTTCGTGCCCAGTTCTGCTTTTATTGAGGGACCCCACCTCCCTGAAACGGTTCAGATTTTGTTTTAAAAGTAACTATACAAGTAGGAATCCAAAATTGCTTTGATAGCTAACAGAATTTTTTGATAATCGTTGGAATGTCGTGGTTGGGAAATCGTGATATATTTCAAGAAATTCCTGCCCAATTACGAACGGACAATACCGGGGCCGTTGGACGGGGCAAGATTAATTGCCCAGGTAAGTATGAATTATTTAGACACGATCAGATAACTTAATTTAGATGCAGGGATTTGCTTTGATAGCATTACATGCTCTCGCGCACGGCGGTATAAATTAATGCCCACGGCTCGCGTCCAAATACAGAGTGACAGAGCTTACAATCGTCGTGATTATAGATAACCTGTGACTGCAAGGAAACTATCCAAAACATTGCGTACACGTAACACAACGAATACACGGTCACTTTTCGATATTTCTTGCTTTCAATTGTGTGCCTCGTATCTAAATCATAAAACCGGGACAGTTGCGAACCTACACATTTGCACACCCATACTCAAACGTGATGATGTGATTAATATAAACAAGACAAAAGCAATTTCTTTTTTAAATCTTGCCCAAACACCATTTGTTTTCAAATTCTGGCTAATACATTTAAACACAGCGTAAATGTGCAGGAGCGCAACTGTCCCCCGGATACTCGTAATTACGTCACTCGCAGACCCATTCTGTTTTCTTTGCACCTATAACTGTGTGAATCTTTCTATACGTTTGTCTTTTGCTTATTATATTTTTATCGGCCTTCGAAAGAGGCGTCATGCGACCCCGCGAATCGCTTAATTAAACCTCCTCCTTGCCCACTGTCCGCCGCTAATTAATTCGCTTCGCGTTTTAACGCGTGTATACAGAAGCTGAATTTTGTCACGAAACTCAATTACGCTAATAGCTGCCAGCTGAACACAATTCGAACACGCTGTGATTTCTTTTTTTTTTTTCACAAACAAAAAAAACATGTTAGAAAAATTGTTATTTTTTAATGCGAGATTAATTGAAACTGATACTCTTATAGAGTAGCTTTTAGAAAGCGATAGATAATTAAAGGAAACCATTATTAATCACACTGGAAGAATATTTAATAAACAGCATAGTGATAGTCAAACATCCTGGAATTTTTCGGTGTTGATTAAGAACCGTAATAATCAACCTTTCCGTTTAAGCTCGCCTGAATGTGTACGAGTAAAATGTGGAGTTTAATTGATTTATTCGTACGAGTATCGTCATTCTATCTGTTATGTGTCACGGACGCTGTCACGGTCAAATTTTACAGCTTTATTCTTTGTCTATCATCATACACACACCGGCGCGAATAATTATTTTTTCGTTCGTATTCCCCCTTTTTTTTGTTTTTCCAAATCGTCTTCCGATCGGCGCTTGTTTTTCTATTCCATCCTCACATTTTGTTTCTTTCGGTCGCCTTTTGTTTCGCGTTATTTACAATCGCCATTTTTGTCGGTGCAAGTCGTCTTACGAGCTTCCTTTAATTTTTCATTTTTCTTTCATTTTCTTATTTCGTTTCTTCCGATCGGGTTTTGTTTCTCTTCTATTTCATTTTCGTACGTATTTCGTTTCTTCCGGTGATCGTCTTTTGTTTCAAGTCGTTTGTATTTTCGCCATTTTTGTTGGTGCAAATCGTCTTACGAGCGTCTTTTTATTTTTCCATTTTTTTAATTTTCTTGTTTTTTCCGATCGTCTTTTGTTTCGTCTTTTTTTGTCTTCCCAAATCATCTTCCGATGGTCGTCTTTCGTTTCGCGTTGTCTGCATTCTCCGTTTTTGTTGCTGCAAATCACCTTACGAACGTCTTTTGATTTTTCCTTTTTCTCCGTTTTCCTATTTTTGTTTCCTTCCGATCGACTTTTGTTTTTCTTTTGTTTCATTGTCGCATTTTGTTTCTTCCTGTGTTCGACTCTTGTTTCGCGTTGTTTACATTCGCCATTTTTGTTGCTGCAAGTCGTCTGACGTGCGACTTTTGATTTTTCGAATTTTAATTCTTCCGATCGGCTTTTGTTTTTCTTTTATTTCATTTTCGTGTTTTGTTTATTCGGGCATTTGTATCCATCCTTTTTTTTTTCTTGTCTTTGCAAATCATCTTCCGATCGACTTTTGTTTTTCTTTTTGCTGCAAATCGCCTTACGAACGTCTTTTGATTTTTCCTTTTTTCCATTTTCTTATTTTTCTTTCCTTCCGATCGGCTTTTGTTTTCTTTAATTTCATTTTCGTGTTTTGTTTATTCCGGTGGTCGCCTTTTGTTTCGCGCTGCTTGTGTTCTCCAGTTTTGTTGTTGCTAATCGTCTTACGAGCGACTTTTGATTTTTCCTCTTTTCTTCCATTTTCGTATTTTTGTTTCCTTTCGATCGTCTTTGTTTCGTCGTCTGTATCCGCCCTTTTTTTCTTGTCTTTCCAAATCATCTTCCGATCGGCTTTTTTTTATCTTGTTTCATTGTCGCATTTTGTTTTTTCCGGTGAACGTCTTTTGTTTCGCGTTGTTTATGTTCGGCATCTTTGTTGTTGCAAATCGCCTTTGTCTTGTCATTTTTCCTTTTTTTCCCGTTTTCGTATTTTTGTTTCCTTCCGATCGGTTTTTGTTTTTCTTTTGTTTCATTGTCGCGTTTTACTTCTTCCCGTGTCCGTCTTTTGTTTCGTTTGTTTATATTCGCCATTTTCGTTGCTGCAAATCGTCATACGACCGTCTTTGATTTTTCCATTTTTCTTTTATTTTCTTATTTTGTTTTTTCCGATCGTCTTTTATTTCGTCGTTTTTTGTCTTTCCAAATCACCTTCCGATCGGTTTTTGTTTTTCTTCTATTTTATTTTCGTATGTATTTTATTTCTCTCGGTGGGCGTCTTTTGTTTCGCGTTGTTTATATTCGCCATTTTTGTTGTTGTAAATCGTCTTACGAGCGTCCTTTCATTTTTTCATTTTTTTTTTTTCATTTTCTTATTTTGTTTCTTCCAATCGTTTTTTGTTTCATCGCTTTTTTTTTCCAAATCATTTGTTTTTCTTTTATTTCATTTTCGTATGTATTTTGTTTCTGCCAATGGTCGTCTTTTGTTTCACGTTGTTTATATTCGCCATTTTTATTGCTGCAAATCGTCTTAAGAGCGTCTTTTGATTTTTTCATTTTTTTTATCTTCTTTATTTCTTCCGATCGTCTTTTGTTTCGTCATTTTTTGTCTTTCCAAATCGTCTTCCGATCGTTTTTCTTTCATTTCCTTATTTTGTTTCTTCCGATTGTCTTTTGTTACGATGTTTCTTGTCTTTCCAAACCATCTTCCGATCGACTTTTGTTTTTCTTCTATTTGATTGTCGTATTTTCTTTCTTCCGGTGGTCGTCTTTTGTTTCGCGTTGTTTACATTCGCCTTCCGATCGGCTTTTGCTTTTCTTCTATTTCATTTTCGTACATACTTTGTTTCTTCGGGCGTTCGTCTTTTGTTTCGCGTTATTCATATATTCGCCATTTTTGTTGCTGCAAATTTTTTAATATTTTCATATTTTTGTTTCTTCCGGTCGTTTCTTGTTTGTCACCTGTGTCCGCTCTTTTTTTTGCCTTTCCATATCATTTTCCGATCGGCTTTTGTTTTTCTTTCATTTCATTTTCGTGTTTTGTTTCTTCCGGCCGTCTCTTGTTTCACGTTGTTCATTTTTGGATTTCACATCTTTCGACCGTTTTCTTGTCGTTTGCGTTTGTTTTCTTTTTTTGTTTCTTCAAATCAACCTACGATCGTCGTTTTTTTTTAATTTTCGTAGTTTTTGTCGAGATCTTTTCGTTTTTTTGTTGGTCGTATTCGCTTTCGTTCGTTTTTAACCATTTTCTGAAAGTTCTTTTGCTGTCAAAATCCTGCCCATTGCAGAATTTAAATGACCACCCGGTATATGAATATTAGAGACAATAAGACGCTATTAAATATTTTTTTGTCTTTTGTGATATTCACTTTTTTTTAATAGATTTTAATTAAATATAAACTGTTCCGTAGAATTTTTAAAACAACATCCACTATTTTACGGGCTTTCATTTTGCGGAAATGACCCCGTATAAGGAAAGTCGTTTTTGACCATATTTGGTGTTAAAATCCTTCCCGTTGCAAATTTTAAATGATCACCCGGTACTTGCGTGTTAGGTACAATAAAACGCTATTAAATATTTTTCTTTGGGAATACCTAATATACCGGTTGTTGAATCCAAACTGAGATCATAGAAATTCAATGAAAACAAACATCGCAGAAATGTATGAAGCGTGAATTGAGGCTGGCCATGTTCCATCTGTCATATTGTCGATTGCCTATGCTTTCGTTTTACGACGACGACCGGTATATTACGTCGCGTCTTTATTAATGAAAACATAGTTGAGTTTGTGGAGATTCATAAAGTCTTCTTTAATTTGCAATTTAGTTTACCGGAAGACATTTGAAATGGTAAGAATTTTGTAGTCCCATACCTCCATGGTAGTTTAAACGAGTGGTCGGTCGTAAACGTGAATGCGTGAGACGCAGTGCACGAGGAAGAACAAGAATAACGCATGTCCCGTCCGGCGGTGACGTTTCATTAGCCGCCGCTAATCGTCCTGCCATTCTCCTGCGGCGCATCCTCCGGGCTGCGATTTTACGATGCCCACCCGATCCGAAGAAGATGAAGCCCAAGAGTTGGAATTGCTCTGCACGTTTTCATTATCTCGACTCGCAAGCATAACGGTAACGAGTCGCTGTTAACATTCCTGCGATTATTAACGTCGATAGTGAACGCAAATATAATAAATTTCGTCACGTGCTATTAAGCGCATAGTTTTACGGGGTGCAGACTTTTTCCTACAAGAATTGGTAAGATCAATAGGTACAAGAATACACTAAAAAAATTTATAAAAATACATTTGACAGACCTATTAGGAAGAATGATAAAATCGGCGCACGAAATTGGTTTTAGAACGCGCATATAAACAATTTACGTCACAGATGTAAATATTAACGGCTCGATGTAATTTGTTGTGGATACTGGTTCTATAAATCGTGCCGTGTTTGTTGTGTTTATATGTAAATTTGTTCGGTTTTATATGTGTGTGTGCGCAGATACGCTGTACCCTGTTTGGCTTGTTTATGTTGTAATTATATTCATATAAAACACACACGCAATATTCGCGCTGCTTTGTTGCCGGCGATAATTAATTTTTTTGCTGCGGCTAAAAAAAAAATGAAAACATCGGTGATGAACAGAGCTGTTTAGATGCGGCGGGATAAAAATAAATTCGAATTAACGCTCAAAGTGCGCTGGGAAATATGAGTTTTCAATTTGTTTCTAAATCCTGTTTACAAGCTGAGACGTTAATCGTGTAATAGTCGTTTCAAGATTTTTTGTGTTCTGCATTGAAATGTTTTAAATTTAAATATAAATACATAAAATTAAATATATAAATTGACAAAATTAAGGAACCACCAAATAAACTTCCAATTTACAAGTTATTTTTCATATACATTTCACATGTCATAAATTGACATTTATTAAACACAATTCGAATAGTGTGCCATGAAACAATTAACAATAGCAAAGCATTCTCTGCTAGGAAACGAAAACAAAAACAAAACAAAAACCAACTAAAGACGAGCGATTGTCATTTGTCTTGACAGAAGTACGACAAAGATGAATTTTTTTGTTTCAATTTGAAGCAAAACAAAACACCAGAACTGGTCAGCGATTGTCATTTGTTTCAAAAAAGAACACAAAAATGATTTTCTTTTTAATTTGAATCCAAACAAAACACCCGAAGATGAGCGACTATCATCTGTTTTAACAAAAACACGATAAAGTTTTTTTTTTCAAGTTAAAGCAAAGCAAAACACCAAAACTGACAGTAGATGAGCGATTGTCATTTGTCTCAACAGAAACACGACAAAGATGAGTTCTTTTTTTTTTCAATTTGAAGCAAAACAAAACACCAACACTGACTGAAGATCAGCGATTGTCATTTGTTTCAAAAAAGAACACAAATATGTTTTTTTTTTAATTTGAATCCAAACAAAACACCTGAAGATGAGCGACTATCATCTGTTTTAACAAAAACACGACAACAAAGTTATTTTTTTTTAAGTTCAAGCAAAGCAACACACCAAAACTGACACTAGATGAGCGATTGTCATTTGTTTTTAACAGAAATACGACAAAGATGAGCTTTTTTTCTTCAATTTGAAGCAAAACAAAACACAAAAACTGACTGAAGATTAGTGATTGTCATTTGTTTAACAGATTTATGACAAAGTTGTTTTCTTTTTTATTTGAAGCAAAACGAGAACATCAAAACTGATTTTAAACGAACGATTGTCATCTGTCTTAACAGAACTACGACAAAGATTTTTTTTATTTGAAGCGAAACAAAATACTAAAACGAACGATCGTCATTTGTTTTAACAGAAATACGACAAAGATGAGCTCCTTTTTTTTTCTAATTGGAAGCAAAATAAAATTTCAAAACTAACTTATGATAAGCGACCGTCATTTGTCTCAACAGACGTTGATTTCTTTCTTATTTTAATTTCAACTACTAGTCAGAGATGAGCGATTATCATTTGTTTTAACAGAAATACGATAGTTGATAGTTTTTTAACTTGAAGCAAAACAAAACTATGATAAGCGACTGTCATTTGTTTCAGCGAAAATTGATCTGTTCCGCTTTTTTAATTTTAAATTGTAACTAAAAGAAACTAAGGTGAAAATTGACAGATGATTAGCGGCTATCATTTGTTCCAAGGGAAATACGAAAAAGTTAATTTTTTTTTTCTATTTTAAGCGAAAACACCAAAACCGACTAAAGATGAGCGATTGTCCTTTGTTTTTTTTTTTTTGCAGATTTACGCCAAAGTTGATTTTTTTTTAACTTGAAGCAGAACGAGAACGCCAAAAGAAAATGAGCGTTTGTCGTTTGTTTTAACAGAAATACGACAAAGTTCTTTTGTTTTATTTGAAGCAAAACAAAACTCCAAAACGGACTCACGTTAAGCGACTGTCATTTGTCTCAAAAAATCAAGTGGATTTGTTTCTTTCCTTTTTAATTTTAATTCAAAGCAAAGAAACAAGCGAAACGAAACTGAAAAAAAAGATAAGCGATCGCCATTTGTTTCAAAATAAAAACCACAAAGTCGATTTGTTTTTAATTTGAGGCGAAACAAAATTCGAAAGCTGACTGAATGAGCGATTGTCGTTTGTTTTAATAGAAGTACGACAAAATCATCGTTATTTTTCTTAATTTTCTAGCAAAACAAAATAACAAAACCTATTAAAGATGGTCGAATGTCATTTGTTCTAACAAATTTACGACGAAGTTTGATTTTCGAAATTTAAAACTAAACGTGACCAAAACCGACTAAAGATGAGCGATTGTCATTTGTTTTAACAGATTTATGACAAAGTTAATTTTTATTTGACTTCGAAGAACAACGGGAACACCAAAATTGTTTAAGAATGATTGTTTAAGACTGATTGTCGTTTGTTTCAACAGAAATACAACAAAATTATTATCGTTTCTTTTTAATTTGATGCAAAACAAAACACCGAAACCGACTGAAGATGAGTGATCGTCATTTGTTTTTTGCAGATTTACGGCAGAGTTGTTTTTTTTTTTTTAACTTGAAGGAAAACGAGAACGCCAAAAAAGTGAGCGTTTGTCATTTGTTTTAACAGATATACTTTGTTATTTTGTTTTATTTAAAGCGAAACAAAATTGGAAAACTGACTGAATGAGCGATTGTCATTTGTTTCAACAGAAATATGACAAAAATCATCATTATTTTTCTTAATTTCCTAGCAAAACAAAACAACAGAACCTACTAAAGATGAGCGATCGTCATTTGTTTCTTGTAGATTTGCGACAAGGTTGATTTTTTTCATTTAAAGCGAAACGAGATCAAAACCGACTATAAAAATGAGCGATTGTCATTTATTTTATCAGAAAATTTATTTAAAGCAGAACAAAATACCAAAACCGATTTAAGATAGACAATTTTCATTTGTTTTAACAGAAATACGACAAAGATGAGTTTTTTTTTTAATTCGAAGCAAAACAAAACCGAAACCGAGCGATCGTCATTTGTTTTTACAGATTTACGGCTTTACGGCGAAGTTGATTTTTTTTAACTTGAAGCAAACAAAAAAACAATGAGCGTTTGTCATTTGTTTTAACAGAAATACCACAAAGTTCTTTTGTTTTATTTGAAGCAAAACAAAACTCCTTAACGGACTCGTGATAAGTGACTGTCATTTGTCTCAAAATAAAGTCGATTTATTTGTTTTCTTGATTTTAATTTACAGCAAAGAAACAAACGAAACGAAACTGAAAAAAAAAGATAAGCGATCACCATTTCCGTTTCGAGATAAAAATCACAAAGTTCATTTGTTTTCAATTTGAAGCAAAACAAAACCCCAAAACCGACTAAAGATGAGCAATCGTCATTTGTTTTAACAGAAAGCCATTATTTAATTTTTTTTTATTTAAAGCAAAACAAAATTTCAAAACTGATTAAATGAGCGATTGTCATTTGTTTTAACAGAAATACGACGAAGTTATTATTATTTTTTTTTTAATTTGAAGTAAAACAAAGCAGCAAAACTCACTAGAGATGAGCGATTTTCATTTGTTTTCGCAGAAATACGACAGTTTATTACTTTTTTTTTAGTTTGTAGAAAATACAAAACAACAAAACCGACTAAAGATGAGCGATTGTCATTTGTTTTAACAGATTTACGACGAAGTTATTTTACTTTTAATTTGGAGCAAAACAAAACATCAAAAGCGACTGTCAATTGTCTCAACTGAAATTTGATCTACGTACTCCTACTTAGTTAATATGGGACAAAGAAACAAAAGAAGCAAAAATCCAGGACTAAGTAATGATAAACGATTGTCATCTGTTTCAACGAAACCCAAAAGCGACTAAGATGAGCGGTTTCATTTGTTTCAAAAAAGGAACCACTAAGTTGTGAAGCAAAACGAAACACCAAAACTAACTGAAGATGAGCGATTGCCATTTGTTTGAATAGGAAAACGGCAAAGTTGATTTGTTTTCAATTTGAAGCAAAACGAAAACGTCAAGACCGATCAAGGATGAGCGATTGTCACTTGTTTTAACAGGAATACGACAAAGCTGTTATTTTTTTCTTTATTTAAAGCAAAACGAGAACGCGAAAACTGACTGAAAAGGAGCGATTATCGTTTGTTTCAAGAGAAATGCGACAAAGTTGATTTTTTTTTTTAATTTGAAGCAAAACTCCAAAACTGACTTATCACAAGCGTCCCAAGAAAAATTGATTCGTTTCTTGCTTTAATTCTAATTTAAATCGAAAGTAACAAACGAAACAAAACTCTAAATAAGCGATTATCATTTGTTACGACAAAGTTATTATTTTTTAAAAATTTGAAGCAATGTAACAGAATCGACTAATAATAACCGATTGTCAATTGTTTTAATAGAAATATTTTAAAGCTATGCTGTAACAAACGCGTCAATAAAATTTCAAATTAGTGTTGAATTAGTAGAGGATTCGAAGGAGGGCGAGTGAACCGTGGAAGCGGACAAAAGAATCTGTAAACACGCACACTTGGATACCTGCATCGTGTCGCGCTGCCGCCAGGACAACTTGTTGCCTGTCACACTAACAACCGGCATCCTCTCTCCACCGCCCGACCACAGGAGCGATTCAATAACTTTTACACAAGTCCTATTTAAATGCCTGTGTGTGTGTGTTTGTGTGTGCATGAATGAAGAAGGCTTTCGTCTCTGCTATTTTTACAGCGCGTCACGTCGCATTTTTACGCTGGGCCACGCTCTCAATGAACGCGAGCCGACGTCCAACCATATCAATATTTTGAATTACGTTTTCCTGTCACATTGCTTCGTGGATATTACAGATGAATGCCCGCGATTACATACGGTAGCACGGCGATTGTATTTATATGACTTAATGCTGCTTGGCTCCTTTCGGGTCTATGCCCCTTGTGACATGCATATGACGCCTGTCAGAATCGATAATTTCCAATTAATTCAAACTATGTTGTACTTAACATCCCAATCGACGATAATGAGCGTTCGCGAAGGATTCAAATCCTTCTTTGTTCATTATTCATACTACACTCGAACGTATTTAAGTATAAGGCGAGCACAAACAAAGCCATTAATTAACGAAATCAATTAAGTTATTTTTAACTACCGAAACGTTCTACGCAGCTTTTTTGATGGACGTCCTTATCTACATCGATCTGGACGACAATCTGGAAGTTATAAACTATTAATTAATGGCGGTTCAACGACCGGACCGCTCGCTGCCCGATCACTGTCATATCGTATGAATGATTACGTTGATAATTATTTATATTTTCTTGGCCTCGAACCGCCGATAATTAAGATTTAAATCTTCCATTACAAAATAATAAGATTTCTTGTTTTGTGATAAAGACGGAATGGTACATCGAAGGATGGACGAGTTAATAACTCGTGTAAAAATGATCTCCCCTTCTTCTTCTTCTCCTCCTCCTCCTCTTTCATCATCAACATAACGATAAACGTCATAATTACTGCGCTTTACAATAAATAGTGGGCTTTTAGGAAAGAGATTTCATTTAATAATGGTCGTTAATTAAGACGTGCTTACAAGAAACCTATTGTTTTCACTGATTTAAAAACGAAATTAAATTTTTTAATTGCCTCTGTTTTTTCTTTTTAATTTTTTCTACTGGACGTAATCAACTTTATCGCTCATTCATTGAAAATGCAGTACTATCTTTATTGATGACGTATTCCCTCACTAAAGCAAAACCAATGGTATTTCCGAAGAACATCATCTAAATCACACAACGAACGCATATAATTATGAGCATGTAGCACAACTAATAATAAAATTAGTTGCTTTCAAAGTTGACCAGCGGGAAGTTTGAAATGTAACTAGCTGAGTGAATCCCACAAAAAACCAATCATATGGAGGTCAAGAAGTAAATGAACAGAGACGCTAAAGGTCTCTTGCACTTGGTTGGCGGTGTTACTGGTAGTGGAATCCGATGTATCAATTCCTTCAGATGTCCCCATTCGCTTCTTTTCTTCACACTACTGACTTGGCTTCACTAAAGTATATGAAATGTGAGTGCTCGACAATTCTGCACAAGCGGTGGTTTGAGTATTGCTCGACAATTTTATGCAAGCTACAGTGACTGGAACTGCTCGCGTTCTTCCTTTTATATCGTATATTCGTGGCGGGGATTAGGTAACGCTGCTTCATTGGTCGTTATGCATGCTCGAATCAACGACGAGCAGAGTCATATGTATTTATCAGGGGGCAGTCCTTTTGTGTTTGCTCCGGTGATTGTCTTAGTTTGTTGGCCAATCAGTTGCGCTTTAATTCATTAAAGGGTGGCTTTAATTTTATTTTCTTCTTGACGATCGTCACTGTTGCTTTGATACGTGACGTTTCGCCCGTCACTATGACATTGCTTTGCATCTGCAATTTTGATGTTTGTCATTCTGACCACTTACGTCTGTCATTTTGACGTTTGTCATCTACCATCGTGACATACTTTGTAGATTGCTAAGCAACGTGTGAGCCTCCACAGTATACAATACCGATTTCCACGAGTACTTAGGTCACCCCAGCCGACGTCCCCTTATACTTCACTAAATCAAAGTCATTTGACATTGTTTTGCATCTGCCATTTTGATGACGTCTCTTCCGTCTATCATTTTGACGATCCTTGACGTTTGTCATCTATCATCGTGACATACTAAATCGTCAAGCTACGTGCGAGCCCCCGCAGTATGTAACACCGACTGCAACGAGTACCTAGGTCACCCCCAGTCGACGTGCCCTTACACTTCACTAAATCAAAGTCATTTGATATTGCTTTGCGTCTGTCATTTTGATGTTTGTCACTCTGACATCTCTTACCTCTGCTATTTTGACGTTTCTCATCTATCATCGTGACATACTTTGTTGATCGTTAAAACACGTGCGAGCCCCCACAGTATACAACACCGTTTGCAACGCGTACCTAGGCCACTGCCAGCCGACACCCCCTTACACTTCACTAAGTAAAAGTCATTTGACATTGCTTTGCGTCTGTCATTTTGATGTTTATCATTCTGACATCTCTTAAGCCTGTCATTGACGTTTCTTGGCACGGCGATAAGTCGGTATTGTACTTACTAACGGCAGTAAAAAAATTTCCTTTAGGCATCTTAGGTGCCTAAACGTCCGCACTCTAATCATTACAGATCGTGTGGTTTCTGATTGATTGTTACTGTGCAAAAATGAACTTGTTTTTTCGGAACCACTGTTCTAATGGTTTGAAAAAGTGCGAACACACAACCGTATATTTGAAGTTGTTGTATCGCAGAATTAATAACGCGATCGCCGGTTTCGATAGGTGGTTTGGCAAGGTTACGCCGCAGTTTTGTATAATAATGATTTCCGGATATAGATAATGATACCCGACGCGGTTAACACGGCATTCGAAAATTAACAATTGTAATGTGGTGATGATTGCTGCTAATTACATGGGCACTTTTCAAGTTTGTGTTACCCCCGTGAGTGAAAGTCTTCTTGTTCGACAACGAAATTAATTAAGACAGTTTGTTCCTGAAACGTTTATTAAAAAATTATTATTCTTTTTATCAACACGTGGCCTAGAGTTAGATTTTGTTTGAATTTGTTAGTAATCTGCAGAGCAAAATAGAATTATTTTCTATTGCGCCTTAAGTGTGTTTTATTTTAAATAAATTTTTGCATGGCGCAAACTTAATTTATGGTCGTTAGTGTGTGTGTGCAAGTTGTTTCCAACGCGGATCTTGCTTTTACCACCTGAATAACTCTACGGAAACATCGTTTAACACTCGAACTTTAGCAGGCCGGACGTGATAAAGTTAAAACCCCCCCTCGCCTTCATTACCACCACGTGTTTCTTCCTGTCTTCTAAGTAAATTTCGATGTTGCAGGTTTTACCACTTTCCTTCCCAACACTATTAGCATCCAACATTTACAGACGTTTCTATTGTATTTCAAGAGCAGGTTAATCGAACAATTTGTTCGAACTTCAAGGGTTATAATAAAGCTTTGAAAGAAAATAGTAGGACGATCAAAATTATTCGAAATTAGTTGCGCACGCGAAATAGTGTTAATAAAATGTAATGTACATCGACTTTGATTTGGTCAAGTGTAAGGGGGCGGTGATCTGGGCACTCGTTGAAGTCGGTGCTGTACTAGCGCATCAGCTTATGTTATTGGCTGATGACTAACTTTACAGCTAAAAAAGAGCACACGATTGGATTTATAATCACCTAGCAGATACGTGTCCAAAAACTATGGGTTCCCTGTCAAGAAGACTCTAGTGAAACGTGTCAAAATTGATTAATTATTTAAAAGAACAAATATAATAACTAGAGACCGGATTTTCGGTAAAACACCTTGGTTTAGTTTTTAAGTTTGTAAAGAATTTTTAAATATAACTTTTCGTTTCATTAGAAACAGAGCCAAATAATTATATTTCTAACGAAACGAAAACAAAAAAGGATCTTTACAAACTTAAAAACTAACGTAAGGTATTTTACCTAAAATCCGGTCTGTAGTAATAGCGTAATGCCAGACCAATTCGATAAAATGAAAAACAAAAGAATTAAATTAATTACCTAAATATGAAGAACAGAAACTTAAAAGTAATCTTCCTATGACGGTGGAAAACTGTAAATACAAAAAAAAAAACAAAGTAACACGAGAAGTATGTAAGACAAGCAATCCCAAAAGGCTAGGAGAAAACAAAAGAAGATCTACGATTCTGTTTTGGCAGAGTGTGACTGAAAATCATTGTCAGTTGACAAAGAAAAAAACTATAAATGAAGCAGAGAGGTGAACAATAAATTCGACAGAAGAAACGAAAGAGAACAGAAATGAACAACAACGAAATATAAAGTTACGCGAATAGAAAACAAAAGAAAATCGACGATTTCGTGCCGCAGGGAATGATTGAGTGTGGAAACCGACACGAACAACAACTGAACTTAAAATTAGACGAACAAAAAACAAAAGAAGATCGACGATTCTGTCTTGGCGGAAACTATTTGAAATCACTACCAATTAACGAAAAAGAAAACTGTAATCGAAGCAGGGATGGAAAATTAACTGAACACAAAAACAAAAGACGACTGACATAAACAGCGAGGAAATAGAGAATTATGTGAACAGAAAACAAAAGAAGATCGACGATTCCATCCGGTAGAAAATTATCGAAAATAAAAAAAAACTATCGATGAGCAGAAACACGATATAACGAAAAAATAATGCCAAGGAAAAAAAAATATAAAAAAATCGAAACAAAGGAAAACTAAACACTAAATTAAACGAACAGAAAACAAAAGAAGATCGATCGACGATTCTGTTTTGGATGAGAATGCTCGAAAATCACTGTCAATTAACAAATAAAAAGAACTATAAACAGAGCAGAGATGACAAATTAACTCAACAGGAAAAAAACAAAGAGATGGGAAATAAACAGAAAACAAAAGAGAATCGACGATATCGTCCAATGACTGAAAATTTAAAAAAAGTAGACACGAAAAAATAATGCCAAGACAAAAATATAAGAAAACAACTAAATATAAAGTTAAACGAACAGTAAACAGTCAATCCAACAAGAAGAAAACTATAAATGAAGCTGAAATGGAAAGATTAATTCAGCAAAACAAAAGAAAAACGAAAGAGAAAAGAAATAAATAATGAAATATAGAAAATTGATCGATTCCGCACTTACTTGATGGAAATTCATGATTAATGTTAAACAAAAAACAATAATAATTTCCACTAGATTGTATTTATGAGAGTGTTACAATTGTTTCGGCAACACAGTGCCTTCGTCAAACTAATACTGTATTAGTATACGTCAGTATTAGTCTGACGAAGGCGCTGTGTTGCCGAAACAATTGTAACACTCTTATAAATACAATCTAGTGGAAATTATTATTGTTTTTTGTTTAACATTAATGAAATATAGAATTATATGAATAGAAAATAAAAGAAAATCGACGATTTCATCCTGCAAAAAATTTAAAAAAACTTTCAGTAAGCAAAAATAAAAAACAAAAAAAAAATAGAAGAAAACCGAAACGAAATAACGTAGAATTACAAAAAGAGGATCACTTGATTTGAATTTTCTTTTGTTTTTATTTTTTGGAATGAAATTTCGTTTCAATTTTTTTCATCGTCGATCTTCTGTTTTTGAATCGCCTTATTTTTTATATTCTCACGTTTCGCTTCTCTTTTGTTTTTTTTTTTTTTTTTTGAGGCAGTGTCCTCGTGTTTCATTGGCCCGTTTTATAGCTTCTTCTTTTGCTTTTTTGTAAGCCTCTTGTTCTTCTAACAGTCCGTCGTATGTTGTATTCTTTCTTTCATCGTTTTTTTTTTCTTTGAGACTTTATTTTGTAATTGAAGCATAGAGATGAAAAATTAATATAACACAAATTAACAAAAGAGAACAGAAACAAACAACGACGTGAACAGAAAACAAAAGAAAATCGACGATATCGTCCAATGACTGAAAATAACAAAATCAGTCAGCGAACAAAAGTAGATGCGAAAAAATAATTTCAAGGAAAACAATATATATGAAAATCGAAACAAACAACAGCTAAATATAAAATTAAAAAACAAAAGGAGAACGGTGTTTCTGTTTTGGCGGAGAGCGTTTGAAAATCACTGTCAGTTAACAAAAAGAAACTAAACAAGGCAGGGATGAAAAATTAATTGAGCAGAAAAAAAAACGAAAGAGAATAGAAATAAACAACAACGAAATACAGAAAACAAGAGGGAATCGGCAAAAAAATGATGGAAAAAAAGAAAAACTCAGTAAGCAAAACATAATAACTAAATATAAAATTAAACGAATCGAAAACAAAAGAAGAACGACGGTTCTGTATTGGCTTAGAGTGTTTGAAATTTACTGCCAGTTAATTAAAAAAAAAACCTAGAAACGAAGCAGAGACGAATAATCAATACAACAGGAAAAACGAAAGAGAACAGACACACATGAAGAGAAAAATAAAAGAATATCGACGACCAGCAGAAAATGATTGAAACAAAAAACTATCAGTAAGTAAAAAAATGTCAAGGAGAAAAGGCAAGAAAACCGAAACAAAACAACATCGAAATACAAAAAACAAAAGAGTGTTAAAAAATTAGAGACTAATCTATTGTTTACCTTTCTTTGCAACTACGTCGGAAAAGCACATGTCGCATTTTGTTTTTTTTTCTATTTTATCGATTTTGTTGTTTGTTTTTTTTTGGGGGGGGGGGGGGGTTCGTCTTCTAGTTTCCTTTGGTTTTTTTAATCGTCGACTTTCTTCTTCCGCTTGGGATTGCCTTTTTACTTTCTTCGTTTCGCTCTTCTTTTGTTTACTTCTTGTGGAATTTGTGGAACTGTTTCCTCGTATTTCATTGGCACTTGCTTGTCAATCTTTTCCTCTTCAATCAGTGCGTCGGCGAATCACCTGTCGTGTTTCGTTTCATCGCGTTTCGTTTCTTTTCTAGATTCATCGTGTTTTGTTAAGACTTCGATCTTAAACATCGAAAAAAAGCTTTTGTTTTTTAGTTACTGTTGATCTTTTTAATCGTCGACGTTCTTCTGTTTTTTGATCACCTAACCCTTCACGTTGTTCGTTTCGTTTTTTTTTTGTTTCTTTTTTGTGGAATCGTATCTTTTTGTATTTTATTGGCTCGTTTGATATAGATATCTTCTTTTGCTTTCTTGTCAGTCTTTTGCTCTTCGCCGGAGTATAATTACCTGTGATGTTTTGTTTTGTTTTTTTTTTTACTCTAATCATCGTACATTGTTGCTTTCCTTTCTTTGAGACTTCGATTTTAAACAATAAATAACAATAGCTTGCGACCATCCAGAGATGAAAACTTGATGCAAATTGACGTTTCGCGTTTTAGTTGCTGTTTGACTTTTTTAACCGTCGATCTTCTTTTGTTCTTGGATGACGTTATTCCTGTGTATTCATTGTGTTCGTTTCGCTTCTCTTTTGTGGAACCATATCGTCTTGACCTTTTTTTATCGTTTTTTCTTTTGTCTTCTTGTCAGATTGTGCTTTTCAAACAGTCTACCGGAGAATCACTCGCCATGTTTTGTTTTTTTTTTCTTTTATTGTATTTTGTTGATTTTTTTGCTTTGAGATTTCGATTCTAAACAATAAATAACAATAGCCTGCAATCATTCAAAGACGAAAAGTTTATATGAGTGACGTTTTGCCTTTCAGCTTCTTTAATCGTCGATCTTCTTCTGTTTTTGGATCACCCGATTCTTTACATTTTCATGTTGTTGATTTCGCTTCTCTTTTGTTTCTTTTTTTGTGGAACTGCCCTGGTATTCATTGCCCCATTTCTTTTGCTCTCTTGTCAGTCTCTTGCTCTTCGAACAATCCGCTGGGGGGGGGGGGGGGATCACCTGTTTGTTTTGTATTTGGTAGTTTTTTTTTCTTTGAGATTTCGAGCTTAAATATTAAAGCAATATTTTGACTGTATCCAAGTTTTTTCCTTCAACTCTTGCTTGCATATGAACCCCCGTTCACTTCTTGCGCTGGGCGACTGGTAATCATTAATAATAACTTAGCGATATGTAGAACCACACTTTAATCGTTTTATGTGATTCAGATATTTTACGGAATGCGAAAGGTTATCGCGAGTAGTAATATGCGAAATTGCACAGAAATTACAATTCGCTGGCCTTTAACCTTTTTGCCAACACGGCGGCGATACCTACCAAATATCGCCCGAAGGTGTTCAGTCCCGTTTGCCACCACGTCTGAAAGCCGCAGAATCGGAGTGATAAATTATCACCGATGATAACGAACGAATTCCGGTGCGGATACCATCGGGCCGATAGATAAACGACTTATCGCGGGGCATCGCTCGCGCGCTTTCCAGAACTGCGCAGAATTTAATTAATGCGTTGCACGAAAACAAAAATAAGTCCGTGTCGATTATAAAAATAGTCGACGCTGAATAAACAAACACAAGCGAGCCACGGATCAGATAAGTCAATATTTTGTATGAATTCTCGGGTACTAATCACCGAACGCGACCAAAGTTATGCCGTTATCGGAGAAATCAAAGTTCTTGGAGTTATACTTAGATATTTTTCCCGTCGGGCTCGGTTCTGCCAACAGTGGATTCTTTGTCCGTTCTTATCGCGGACTCTTCGGGATTTCGATCGCTCGTGTTTCGGACGCGCGAAAAAATCCCCGACGTTTCGGATCGGAAACGCCATAATAACGTCCAAGTAAACAATACGCGTGTATTTCACGTTATCGTCGGGTATCTACTTTCCGTTCCGATAACAAAACCGAACACGTTATGCAAACAATTACTATAATACATGTAAAATGCAGAATGCGGTGCATATGTCACCGGGGCTGATAAATGAACGTTGCGGCGCTATCGCATCATGCCTATCGTTAAAATAATAGAAATAGACTTGCATCGGCGGCGACGCATGCGATTGCTTCGTTACTTTGTCAACGCAACGTGAAAGCGTTTCACGTTTCAGAGAGGGCATCGGGAAATGGTAAATTTCATGGAGTTGTCAATCATCGAGATCTTTTGTGATGTTTACAGAACGCCCCCCGGACTTACAACTCCAGCAACTTTCCATTTATCTATCTACATTGATCGGTATAAAATGAAATTAAATTTTGATTTTGGACAAAAGAAAACAAACAAACAGAAAACCCTTAAACGCTCATGACTTAAAGCTTCTTATTCAACTCCGACATGTGTAAGTCTAGGGGCCGAGCGCTGGCGGTGACCTGGATACTCGTCGAAGTCGGTATTGTACTTACTAACGGATCAGCCGAAGTTGGTATTGTACTTACTAACTTGACGGCGATCGCGTTATTAATTCTGCGATACAACAACTTGAAATATACGGTTGTGTGTTCGCACTTTTTCGAACCATTAGAACAGTGGTTCCGAAAAAACAAGTTCATTTTTGCACAGTAACAATCAATCAGAAACCACACGATCTGTAATGATTAGAGTGCGGACGTTTAGGCACCCAAGATGCCTAAAGGAAATTTTTTTACTGCCTGAACGTCCGCTCCCTCGGAATGATCATTCGACGGACAGCGAAACGTCGACGATTGTCTTATGCGACTAATTGACGCGTCAAGTCATCAACTAACGTCATAAACGTCAAATGTCAAAAATCAACAGCACTAAACGTCATTTTTTTATTATATTACATGCTGATGCCGTTATGTAACTCTCTCGTTTTAGATTTCGTGAATTAGTTGTGGCGCTCAGGTCGATCAGGTCGGCATATAATAAAAAAATGACGTTTATCTAGTTTGGCAGTGCTGCCAAACATATTATCAGCCAGTGTTGCCACCTTACGAATTTTCAAACTTCGTAAAAAGTATTTTTTTTTAACTTGGCGTCATTGCTTTCGAGGTTTCGAATCCGAAAGTACGAAAAGACGACACAAGAAGATCTATTGTACCAAACGAAAAGAGACACTAAAAATGAGATCTATTATAACAAACGAAAATAAGATTTACAAAAAATAATCAAAATTGTGGTATGTTCACACAAGCAGGCACTTTGTCACGGCCAACTTCGACGATAACTTTAAAAGAACACCCGATATTTCTCAAGAGAAATTTCTTTACGTTTGAAATTCGCGCTCAAACGTTTCCGTCCTTGTTCAATTTCTTTTTGCGACCGACATTTGTTTCATCGACTGTTTCCGAGTTCGAAATTCGTCCTCAGGTATTCCCGTCGCTTTTTGAAACTTTCTTTTGCTATCGCATTCTTTTTTCTTTTCTCCTCCTATTTTCTTTATTTTGTTTTTACTTAGTGAATTTTTGTTTTCCTGTCTTTTTTTTTACGTAAAACTTACGATCGTCATTTGTTTTCTTTGCGTTTTTCTTCTTTTATCACCGTTTTCGTTTTCATTTGTTCGCTGAGAACAATCATTTGTTCGGTGGTAAAATGGCTGAGAACAGGCGATAGGCCGTAAACTTATCTCTTTGCGGTTAAATGATTAAAAACAAATCTGTACACCTCGTCTTCTTTACGATCGTCATTTGTTTTACCGATTGTTTCCGAATTTTAAATTCGTGCTCAAATATTCCCGTCACTTTTTGATATTTTCTTTTTTTGTTGTTTTTGCTGTTAATCCTCTTCTTTTTTCTCTATTTTGTTTATATTCAACGAATCTATTTATTTGTTTCTTGGTGAACGTTAGGATCGCCTTTTGTTTTCCTGTCCGTTTTTCTAAATCGTAAAATTTACGGTCGTCATTTGTTTTTCTTTCCATTTTTCTCCTTTCATCGTTCTTTTTTGTTTTCATTTAGGTCATCCGTTTGTAGTAAATTGATGAAAACAATTCTGCGCCTACATGCTTCACGATCGTCATTTGTTTTATCAATTGTTTCCGAATTTGAAATTCGTGCTCAAATATTCCCGTCACTTTTTGATGTTTTCTTTTGTTATTGTTGTTGTTGTTGTTGTTGTTTCTTTTCATTATTATTTTTTTATAATTAGCGAATTTGAATTGGTAAACGTTACGTTCGTCTTTTGTTTTCCTATCTATTTCATCCGTAAAATTCACGATCGTCATTTGTTTTCCTTTGCATGTTTCTTTTTCCATCGTTCCTTTTTGTTTTCTTTTGTGTTATCTGCAATTAAACGATAAAAAAAATCCTCGTCTTCTTTACGATCGTCATCGATCGTCTTTTGTTTTTCTTTCTCCTTTTCTTATTTGTCATTTGTTTCTCTTCTGCTATTGTTTGAAAGAAGCAATTTCAGATTAATTATTTTCTTCTGTCTTGATCATTTTGTTTATATTTGGTGCAATTATTTTTTCTTTTTTGTGAACATCACGATCGTCATTGCTTTCTTGTCTTTCTTCACTCGCAAAATAGGCGATCGTCATTTGTTTCGCTTTGTCTTTTCCATCTTTTATCGTTCTTTTTTGTTATCATTTATGTTATCCTCATTTGTTTTCCTGTCTTTTTTTTTTAATTTTTGTTTTTCTTCCCATTTTTCTTCTTTGATCGTTCTTTTTTGTTTTCAATTATGTCACCTGCCTTCTTTACGATCGTCATTTGTTGTGTTTTATTATTATTTTCTTTTTTAGGTTTAGGTAATTTGTTTTGCTTACTTTTCTCTAGCAGTGGCAATTCTTTTCCGTTTCCCCATCGCCCATTTTTTTTTCTCTAGCTTTAACCAGTCTCCGACGGACTCCCAATTTGGAACCGCTGT
Source organism: Serrognathus titanus (assembly GCA_039766575.1). Lineage (NCBI taxonomy): Eukaryota > Metazoa > Arthropoda > Insecta > Coleoptera > Lucanidae > Serrognathus > Serrognathus titanus. The sequence continues at coordinate 62,812,461 of CM077914.1, forward strand.
TCTAGAACCGCCCGGCAACCAGAAGTGCCACGATGCACCAAAGTCGTCAACAAACAACAAATTCGATTGAACGACATCAATTTGTTAATCACAGAAGTGATCAAAACAACGGCGGACACTTATCTCCGCCGGAGCGAAGATAAAGGGCGACAAGAAGTAAACAACAACGTCCGTCAACGATGGCGACGACAAAACGATACCGTTCTGTAAGCAAGATGAAAATATTTTATCCGTAACGACAACATCGGCGACGTTTCTGTTAACAAAACCCATTAGAAACCATTTAAATAATAATACTTCGTATGATAGAGATGACTGGCGCAAGATGGACGATAATAAATTATTTATTTGTTATTAAGGCAGGAATTTAAATACCGCATTGTAAAGGAAATAAACGGAGATATTAAAACTTAGAAGTTATAATTATACGATTAAATAAAAAAGAAAAACAAATCCCACGATTCATTCAGTGGCGTTACCTATAAGGTTTGCTAGGTTGCAATCCCAGCCAAGGAGCACTTTCAAACTTTGAAGTCAAGTAACCTAACGTAAGTCGACTCTAGATGTGACGTTTTCTGTAAATTCAAGATTCTAAGCGACATTTACACTGAAATTTAAGCGTGATTTTCTTAACCTTCAATTTTGACAACTCTTGTCATTCTGTCACATGTGAATGGTGAGTGAATCCGTACAAGAAAAAAACAATTAACTTCTGGTTACGCCACTGGGTTCAATTTTGCCCCGTTTTATTGCAGAATTCACACTTAAGAAGTGTAGACATCTTGTAGCTGTGGTTGGCGAGTGTTAAGTGCACTATAACAGTAAGGAGGTGACGAATGCAGAAAATCAAATACGATCAGAATCACGTTCCTGACTAACCAAATGCTGCTGGATAGCGCGAGAGAGTAGAGAATTACATTGCGTATGGATATGACAAAAGCAGGCGCCTACCAGCAGGAAATAACACGATGCCATATACGGCCAACATATATTTAATCGCGATTCTAGCTCATACATGCAACAACTTAAATACCCAAGCAGTCGCATGCATGTACAGTCGGGGGCAGTTAAAAGAGAACGCTCGCAAATTTGCTCGCCACAAATGCGGCACAGTTTCGTTCTCTTTTAAGTGTCCACGTCTGTACATCGAAGAATTCAAATTAAACTATTGATCATGGCACTCACATATCACGTTGGCAAGCGGCTAAAATTATACCCAAAGCAAATCACGTGACTTCAAGAAATAACGCTAAAAACAATGTTTGAAAAAAAAAGAATTATGTGAGAAAAACTAAGAACCAAATACTACCGACGTGTTTTTATTAATAACGTGCAGTGGCGTAACGATCGGGGATGCAATCGTACCTGGACCCAGCGCACTCTAAGTTTGGAATAATATTGGGCATCCCCAATCCGTAGAATAAAGTAAAAGGGGCGTTATACGTCAACAACAAAGACCAAGATTATGTTTCTTTGGATCATATGCGTCATTAGTGATGTAATTAGGGAAAGCAATTTGTGTTTGAGCGCGCGCCTGGGCCCTGTACTTGTTAAGTTTGACGTCATATTTAGTCTCACGGTCTTTGTAAAACAAAACAAAAGAACCGCCTACTTCGGTGACTATTAAAAAAAATCGTGCTATAAACAGAGACATAAGAAATTGGTGTCTTGGGGGCCTGGATCCAGTGTTGTCAATTTTGTTGATTTTGTGATTTTTTGTAGTTTTTTTTCTTATTTTATTGCCACTCAGAAATTAGAAAATAAAACTATAAAGAGAGATAAGTAATGTGTGAAACGATATTTCTCTCAAAATCTCCAGGAAAATCGCTCGTCTTTTTTCATTTCTCTTTTAATGTCTTCCCTAAATCAAAATATTCGAAATTTTGTGTGTTCTTTGTTACTTATCTCTTTTGGTTTCTTCGATTCCTTTAGAAAAAATAAATAATCGTCCCCAGTACTTCACTTATTTAATAAAAACGTAAATAGAGATAAGTTATGTCCAAACAAAAGAGAAAAACGATTCTTCTCGTCTTTTGTTTTCCTAACATACTTATTGGTTCGTTTCTCTTTTCGTTTCTTTTTTAATTAATTTTTATTCGAACTATTTTTTTATAAGAAAAATTCCACCGCTACCACGTTTCTTCGTAAAAATGGAAAGAGAGAAAAAGATGAAACAAAAGAAAAACGATTCTTCTCTCGAAATGAAGAAAGAAAAAAAAATCGCTCGCCTATTGTCTTCCCATATGTTAGAAAAAAGTGGAAGGAAAAAGAAAAATTATGTCAAAACGAAAGAGAAACGATTTTTCTCTCCAATTCTCAAGAAGAATCGCTCGTCTTTTGTTTTCCCATAAGTTTCCATTTCCTTTTTAATTCTTTGTTAAATTTCTCTTCTTTTTTTTGAAAAAATGAATCATCGCCGTGTCATTTTATAATACTGTATAGAGAGAAGAATTATGTCAAAACAAAAGAGAAACGATTCTTCTCGCAAAATGCAAAGAAAAACGTTCGTCTTTTGTTTTTCCTAATAGACTTGTCGGTTCATTTCTGCTTTAATTTATTTTTTGATTAATTCTTATTCGAGAAATCTTTTTTTAGAAAAAAAAAATTCATCACCGTCGTGTCTTTTCGTAAAAATGTAAAGAGAGAAAAAGACGAAACAAAAGAGAAACGACTACTCTTCTCTCAAAACGTAAAGAAAAATCGCTCGTCTATTGTTTTCCCATTATTTTAGAAAAAAAAGTCGTCGTTTCATTTCACGAAGACGAAAAGAAAGAAAAATTATCTCAAAACAAAAGAGAAACGATTTTTCTCTCGCATTCTCAAGAAGAATCGCTAGTCTTTTGTTTTCCCACAAGTTTCCATTTCCCTTTTAATTCCTTTAATTCTTTGCCAAATTTCTCCTTTGTCATTTTACAAAACTGTAAAGAGAGAAACATTACGTCAAAACAAAAGAGAAACGATTCTTGTCTCGCAATATGTAAAGAGAAATCGCTCGTCTTTTGTTTTCCCATATTTTCTTTCATTCTAGAAAAAGAAATCCATCGCTCGCACAGCTTCTTCTTTCATGAAAACGCAAAGAAAGAAAAATTTTGTCGAAACAAAAGAGAAACGATTTTTCTCTCAAATTCTCAAGGAAAATCGCTCGTCTTTTGTTTTTTCTATTATACTTGTTGGTTCATTTCTCTTTTAATTTATTTTTTGATTGATTTTTATTCGAGAAATTCTTTTTTAGAAAAAGAAATTCATCACCGTCGTGTCTTTTCGTAAAAATGTAAAGAGAGAAAAAGACGAAACAAAAAAAAAACGATTCTTCTCTCAAAACGTAAAGAAAAATCGCTAGTCTATCGTTTTCTCATTATTTTAGAAATAAAGTCATCATTTTATTTCATGAAGACGAAAAGAGAGGAAAATTATATTAAAACAAATGAGAAACGATTCTTCTCTCACATTCTCCAGAAAAAATCGCTCGTCTTTTGTTTTCCAGCGAGTTTTCATTTCTGTTTCAATTATTTATTAAATTTCTCTTTTTTTTAGAAAAAAAACTAATCACCGCCGTGTCATTTAATAAAACTGTGAAGAGAGAAAATTATGTCAAAACAAAAGAAAAACGATTCTCCTCTCACATTCTCCAGAAAAAATCGTCTTTTGTTTTTCAACGAGTTTTCATTCCTCTTTTAATTATTTATTACATTTCTCCTTTTTTTTTGGAAAAAAATCACCGCCATGTCATTTGATAAAACTGTAAAGAGAGAAAAATTATGTCAAAACAAAAGAATCTTCCCGCAAACTATAAAGAAAAATCGCTCGTCTTTTGTTTTCCCATATTTCTTTTATTTTAGGGAAAAGAAATCCGTTCTTATTTTATAAAAATGCAAAGAAAAAAAGGAGAAACGATATTTCTCTCAAATTCTCGTGGAAAATCGCTCGACTTTTGTTTTCGCATCAGTTGTTTCTCTTTTAATTCCTTTTTTAATTCCAAAATTCCAAACTATATTTTCTCTTATTTATTTTATTTCTTCTTTGTTACATTTTTTTTGTTTCCTTTGAAATTTTTGGAACGAAAAGCACAGAAATTTCGTATAAACAAAAGAGAAACGAATTCTCTCTCTAAACCCGAAGAAAAAACGCTCGTCTTTTGTTTCTTCATATTTTCTTCATTTTCCAGTTAAAATCGCCTCAAAAAGTATTTTGCTTTAATTCGTAGTTTTCTCTTTTTTTGTGATTTTCCGTCTTCATTACTTTCATCTTTTGTTTTCCTTGAAAAGAAACCTGTTCGTCAGTATCTTTTATAAAAAAAAAACGTAATGAAGAACACGCAAATTACCTGTAAACAAAAGAGGAACGATTTCTCCTTAAAAATCACAAGAAAAATCGTCCGTCTTCTGTTTTTCCATAATTTTTTTATTTCTCTTCAATTTCTTTTTTATTATTATTATTATTATGCTCGAAATTTTCAAACCGTTTCCAAAAAGTATTTTGCTTTAGAGTGAAATAATTTTTTTTTTTCACCTATTTCTCCAAGCTCACAGAATCGTCGGGGAGGGGTGTTGACCGACTTATAGATTATTTTTATTTCTCCTTCGGTTCTGAGTAAGCGCAGAAAACTCACAGACTTTCATTTTTTTTTGTAGCACAGTTTTCCTTAAAATTTTTAGAAGAGGAAATTTCAAGGTCAAACGGAAACAAAAGAGAAACGCCACAAGGCTTTGACAACTGTCAATCCAACAAATGTCAATCGATTTAGGAGGTCATCCCTTTTTAACTCTATCTTCTTCCATCTTCTTCTGTCATTCAACAAATGTCAATCGATTTAGAAGCTCATCCTTTTTTAACTCTATCTCCTTCCATGAAAAAATCAAAACCGACTTTTCAGCTAAACTGAACACCCGTTACAATTGACAGCATGTTGCTGGGTAGTGGTTAAAAGTGAATGTTCCTAACTGTCAAACAAGAGTAGAAATGGGCGATAAATCTTTGGACGAAAGTACGTCTGCGTCGCTCTCTTCGAGACGACCGTCGGAGATACGCGAGAGATGGTCATCAGGTTACCAATTCCTGGTGTTTTCCCTGTCGTGCACGCTATCGGATTACAGCATAACGCAGTTCACCTTCGAAAAAGAGACCGAATACGCCGGCCATTTCGTCCAGTTCCTCATCGGCTACATCATCGTGGGGCTCCCCATGTATTACATGCAGGTCTTCATCGGCCAGTACACCCAAATCGGGATAGTCTCCATGAAGTACATTTGCGCCATCGGACACGGCCTCTGCTACCTCTACCTAGCCAACCTGTTCATCACCTGCGTCATATTTAGTTCGAACTTCGTGAATTACGTGGTTTACCAGTTCATTACGTTTCAGAAGGAAATACCTTGGTTGATCTGCCCCGACCTTGACCCCAAGTGTTGGGCGAACGATGAAAGGAACGAAAGGTGTCGAGTTAATTGCCTGAAGAAAGACGACAAGTTATCTTCGTACGTGTACTACGAGAAGAATTTCTTGGCGTACAAGCAGGACATCTTTGTGCTGCACCGAGGGATGTTGCCCTTAGCGATCGGGTGGATCCTCGTCGTTTGCCTGATCATATACGCGGTTAAGAAACGAAGGAGACTTTTGAAGATCTTGGTGACTTTATCGTTGTCGTTGTTGGGGGTGACGTTCCTCGCTTTGGTCTTCGAGAATGGCATCGCGGATTTCCTGGGGAAATTATTCGAGGTGAATTTCAAGGTTTTCCTGGATTATCACTCATGGAGGAACGTGATACTGACGTCCATTAATTTCCTAAGTTTGGGAAGGGGGTTTCATTTACTGAATGGGTCTTTTCTGAGCGCTACGAGCCAATCAGGAACTCTGTCATTGGCGGGGGTGTTGCTGTCGATTACGTTGTCGCTACTGCTTTCAACACTCACGCACTTGAGCGCTGGGGTTATTAAAACTACTGCCAAGTTGGATTTGACCTACCAGCCTCCGTTACGGTACGATAGAAACCATCAGGTTTTCTGCAATATACCCCAGGCGTTGGGTTGCATGGGTTTTTCCCACTTCCTCACAGCCATGTACTTTTTTGGTTGTTTGATCCTCCTCGTTAACAATCAAATATGTAATTTGATTACCATCGAGAAATGTTTGGCCGACCTGTTCCCGACCCTCTCGCGCTATCGCAAGTACGTCTACAGCATAACGTGCCTATTTTGCTTCATATTTGCGACCATCCTCCTTTCCACATCGCATCTAGTTCGGACCATGTACGAACATATAAGCGTAGGTTTATTAAACGCGATCAGTTTCAATGGCATGGTCTCAACTCTGATGGTCTTCTGGATATACGGCGTGCAGAACCTATGCGACGATGTACACTTCTTGATGGGGGCGCAGCCGAATAAATTCTGGAGAATCTGCTGGTACTTCACGCCGATCTTCACCACGCTGGGATTCGTGGCGAATATGGCCAACACGTCGCCGATTTTTTATTGGACTTTTGCGCTCTTCATAAGCCCCTTCGTCGTCACCAACGTATTCGAAATATTCAAGTTCGTAAGGGCGAGGAACATCGTGGGGTTCTTCCAGAAGGACGCGCTGTTTGGCCCACCGAACGAGGCCGATAGGATTTCGAGGAAGTTCTTTAATCCCAGGACGGAGATTCGAAGTAGAAGGCAACACGACGTCTGCAAGCATCGTTGCCTTAAAGGAAGCAAAGTCTTGCAGAAGTTGGTGCAGCAACAAGCAGAGGGGACGAATTTGAACGTTTAATATGTGCATTGTATCAAGAAATAAAATCTATTCAAATTTGGGTTAACTTTATGATCATCGTCACGTGTCATATTCGTTAGATTTGTTTCACGAGTCCTGCTACTTCTTTGATCGAGTCGCTTTTAATGGAGAAGCCACCGAGCTTCGAGATCCCGTCTACCGTACTACAGTGATTGGAGGACTAAAGACTTCGTTGTTGCTTGTGGACCTCGTGGAAGACCGGAAGACCCAAACCAGTTGACATTGTTGAGTTTTCATTTACATTTTCTGCTGAATTGGCATAGATTTCGAGTTTGGGTAACCTTTTGTTACCACCTCTACATAAATTCACTGACCAAGGCCTGCGAGTTCTTCAGAATCAGGTCTTGAAAAGTTAGATTATGGTAATTTTTAATGGCGAGTTAAAGTCACTATACAAAGAACAGTATTTTGTGTATAACTTTGTAAACCTATCCTTGCCGGCACGTACGCGAATAATTTCGTATTGTTTATGTAAGTTAACCTAGGCCTAGCGATACCATGCATTTTTCTGAGTACTCGGAACATCTTCCGGTACGTGGCGCCATCTATAGGAACCGGGTTTAAGCTATCGATAACCATATTATCGCCCACCCCGTTTCCACTGAGCTGGGCATATTTTCCCCGTTCAGTTTTAATTTATTTTAACAACGTCTGTAGGCGTCTACTCGAAACTCTTTCCACCTAGGTGGCGCCCTCTATAAGAACCAGGTTTATGCTACCGATGACCATATTATCGCCCATCCCGTTTCTACCAAGCTAGGCATATTTTTTCTATTCAATTTTAGTTTATTTTAATGGCGTGTGCAATAAGCCTAGCCATATCACGCACTTTTCTGCCTACTTGAAACACTTTACGCTAGGTGGCGCCCTCTAAAAGAAGCAGATTTATGCTACCGACAATCATGATATCGCCCACCTCGTTTCCACCGAGCTGGACATATTTTCCCCATTCAGTTTTAGTTTATTTTAACAACGTGTGTAGGCCTAGCGGTACCATGCATTTTTCTGCCTATTTGAAACACTTTACGCTAGGTGACGCCCTCTATAAGAACCAGGTTTATGCTACCGATAACCACATTAACGCCCACCCCGTTTCCACCGAGCTGGACATATTTTCCTCATTCAGTTACAGTTTATTTTTTGAGCCGTTCACTGAAGAAGCACTGGAGGAATTAGAAAAGTTTTTACGTTGACTTGCTAACCATTATTGATTCCAGTTGATTTTGATACTATTTGGTTATGTCAGAGTAACCCTTCTACATTTATTTATTTACTTTTTTTTAATAATTAAGTGAACGTTCACTTCAATAGACATGCAATCACTATCAACACTAGTCCAATAATTCTGCATCATTATTGAGACTTTTCTTAATTGTATTTATCATTCCAGTTTGCCAACCTTTCCCTAGGAGTTAGTGAAAAATTCCCCGTTCGTTATCAAAATTCCCCTTTGTGAAATGTAATTTAATTTTAGTAGGGGAAGTAGAATGCAATTAGAAAATCAGTCTTGATTAGAATTACCGAAAACATCAAAAAATTCAACAAAAACCTAAGAAACGGTTGGCAACACTGACTGCAACATAAGTGATCTAGTTTTATTTATTTTGTCGCCATTTTCATTAAATACAATGACTGTTGCAGGGTGCAGTGTTTCCAATAGGTTTTCCCAAAAAAAATCTCAACATAATTAATCACATAATAATTAATCAAATGCCAAAAAATCGAACTTCATTTAAATTTTATTGAATAAATTAAGTATTTAATTTAAGCATATTAAGATTGGCAACATTGGTTGCACTATAAAAAAAAAAGAAAACGTAAAAATTCCAAAAGAAAGCGAAAGTCAATGGTCTTTTCTTTAGTGTTTAAAACAACAAACAAAAGACGATCAATTGTTTCACAAACGCAGGATAAGTACAGAAATGTCTGACGATTTGGATAATAGAAGACCTTTTGTTTTCATTTTTGTCACAAAAAATAAATAAATAAAGCAAAAGACGTTCGACTTGGCGTCGAATTTCGACTTTTCACATAACAAAACACGATCAATTAATTGTCAAACAAGTGCAATGATTTTCACAGAAAATAAATAAACAAGGTACGATCGATGGTAGTCTTCGCCGTTTCCTCTTCTTTTCTTTTTTGTTGAAAGCAACAAACATAAGACGATCAGTTATTTTGGATACAAAAATGGCCGACGATTTGAACGTAAGAAGAACTTTCGGTTTCACTTTCGCGTCCAGAAATAAACGAAAGCGATTCGTTTAAAAAAAATAATAATAAAAAAAAAACTAAACAAAACAAAACACGATCAATTGCGAAACAAATTTTCAACTGTTTATAAGAAAAATTGCGACGTTTTCTTCCTCGAAATACGCAGAAAATAAATAAACAAAACACGATCGATGGCAGTCTTCAAAAGTTTGTTTTTTTTGTTAAAGTTGAAAACTTTCTCTTTCGTTAAAAACAAAAACAAAACGCGATCAATCGTGAAATGAATTATTTATAAACAAAAGATGATCGATGCCAGTCTTCAAAAGTTCTTTTTTCTGTTAAAACTTTTTCTTTTGTTTAAAACAAAGACAAAACACGATCAACTGTAGCAGAATTGTTTATAAACAAAAGGCGATCAGATGTGAAATGAATTGTTTATAGACAATCGAGGCGTTTTCTTCCTCGAAATACACAGAAAATAAATAAACAAAACACGATCGACGGCAGTCTTCAAAAGTTTGTATTTTTTTCTGTTAAAAACTTTTCTTTTATTTATCCACCGAGCTGGACATATCTTCCTCATTCGGTTATAGTTTATTTCACCAACATGTGTAGGTCTAGCGATACCATGCAGTTTTCTGTCTACTCGGAACATCTCACGCTTGGTGGCGCCCTCTATAAGAACCAGGTTTATGCTACCGATAACCATATTACCGCCCACCCCGTTCCTACCAAGCTAGGCATATTTTTCCTATTCAATTTTAGTTTATTTTAACAACCTGTGTAGACCTAGCGATGCCAAGATTTTTCTGCCTACTTGAAACACCTTACGCTAGGTGGCGCCCTCTATAAGAACCAGGTTTATGCTACCGACAACCATATTATCGCCCACCCCGTTTCCACCGAGCTGGGCATATTTTCCCCGTTCAGTTTTAGTTTATTTCAACAACGTGTGTAGGCCTAGCGATACCACGCATTTTTCTGTCTACTCGGAACATCTTACGCTAGGTGGCGCCATCTATAAGGACCAGGTTTATGCTACCATGATATCGCGCACCCCGTTTCCAACGAGCTGGACAAATTTTCCCCATTCAAGTTTAGTTTATTTTAACAACATGTGTAGGTCTAGCGATACCATGCAGTTTTCTGTCTACTCGGAACATCTCACGCTAGGTGGCGCCATCTATAAGAACCAGGTTTATGCTACCGATATTATCGCACCCCGTTTCCACCGAGCTGGACATATTTTCTCCATTCAGTTTTAGTTTATTTTAACATCGTGTGTAGGCCTAGCGATACCACGCATTTTTTCTGCCTACTCGGGACATCTTACGCTAGGTGGCGCCCTCTACAAGACCCAGGTTTATGCTACCGATAACCATATTATCGTCCATCCCGTTTCCACCGAGCAGGACATATTTTCCCAAATAGCAAGTGAACATCAAACGATTTCCAAGAATACGCACTAGATATGTATACTGCAGGATTACGAGAAGGGAAGTCGATTGCAATAAAACTATAAACAAAACAGATACTGAGGTGACCGATGTACACTTCTGTGAGAACATCGGCTTATGGTTTGTTTATTTTTAATAGAATGCAATTATAAACAAACATGACGAAGAGCGCTCGGTCAGAGGCGCGCCTGTGGTATCCGTTTTGCTCTGAACTGCAACACGATTTATTTCAACGTGCAGATTTTGATCGTAATTAATCCGGAATAGTTTTTCGATCAAAACCAAACAAAGTAGGTAGAAAATCACGCAGTCAGAAGACGTATGGGCGCAAGCTCATCGCCAGAAGTGTTGTCTTAGTGCGTGATCGTGACCAGTTCCAGCGCCATGGTTTTGATGAGCAAAAATGTATTTATTTGCCAACTAGTTATATAATTAACAATTGCTTTAATTTTTTTTGTTCGTATACAAATTCTCTATGAGCGAAATCACTGCGGTTGCTACGGCATTCGCTTTACAAACTGGAGAATCGCAGAAAACCCACTTTGGTGTAAACCCGAAACACAATCTGACACATAAGCACTCTATCTTTCGCATAAATTCCAACCCACACCTATAGTTGCCCGACCAAGCATAAAATCCGTTGCCAGCGGACACAACCAACTCGGTTACGCAACTACTTGATGTACAGAATGCCGTTTCTTCTTATTATAAAATTATTGTCTTTCATCGTTTTGAATCAATCTTCAATTACATGAGTATCTAGAGGGCCACGTGAGGCCTTATAAGTTAGTTGAGGAATTCGAAAGCATATTTTATTTTATTTATATTTTAACCCCCATCCCTCGCATTGTCATCGTTTTCAATTGCGGGGTGTAAGTGAAAATGTCGTCGAAAAGTGGAACAAGGAAAGGAATCAATCTTCAATTACATGAGTATCTAAAGGACCACGTGAGGCCTTATAAGTTAGTTGAAGAATTCGAAAGCATATTTTATTTTATTTATATTTTAACCCCCATCCCTCGCATTGTCATCGTTTTCAATTGCGGGGTGTAAGTGAAAATGTCGTCGAAAAGTGGAACAAGGAAAGGAATCAATCTTCAATTACATGAGTATCTAAAGGACCACGTGAGGCCTTATAAGTTAGTTGAAGAATTCGAAAGCATATTTTATTTTATTTATATTTTAACCCCCATCCCTCGCATTGTCATCGTTTTCAATTGCGGGGTGTAAGTGAAAATGTCGTCGAAAAGTGGAACAAGGAAAGGAATCTATTTATTGACAATTCGTGCGTGTCACAATAAAAAAAAATGCTTATGAAGTAGGAACACCATAAAATGGCGATTCGGCAATTCCGGGTGACCTTTACTACCGGCAGGAAGAATGTAGAAGATGAAGAGGACCAACCGACCCAAACTAGAAGACAATTGCTTTGACTGCTGTTCAGAATGCCGTTTCTTCTCTTTATCAAATTATTACGTTGAGTTTGTTTAATGTATCGTTTTGAAAATGGTTCTTTGCCAAAACTTGGGAATTCCATAAGAGTTGGGGCGCACAAATTTGATTTGTCTGGGAAAACTAATCTTCCTGGAGGACCATGTGGACGTTTGGTAAGGGTTTACTGAAGAATATCGGTGATATTTTGTATAGAGCGTTAACCTGGACACTCGTCGAGGATGGTGTTGTACCGTGCGTAATTGCAGTACTCGTAGGCGATGTTGTGAATGATCATCACGATGCAGAACCGTACTCTGATAGCCATTACAATACATGATAATCGGGCTCAAAAATAGTAGACTTTTGTTGGATTCGAATCGGCATTTAATCGTCGCTCGTAAAACACGACAAACAAATTGACCCAGAATAAACAGTTTCTCGTCGATCTGTTGCGAAAAAAACACACATACACACACACACACACAGAGAGCGAGATGCGTATCGCGTTAAATCATGGCGTGTAAAATATCGGAACCGTTGAACTTTCACTTCATTGTCTATCTGCGCGAGGCCAAAGGGTATTAACAGATTTTTGATTACGCATTGTATCCGTATATGGACGAGTGTGAGATTCGTTAGCGCTAAACACAATTCGCGATGTTTATCGGCGAGCGCGCGGGTTTTTCTTCCTGGATGCTGGACGCGATTGCGGCGACGAGATTATCATTTTTGTCGGTCCTTATCGCCGCCGGGGCCTTATCTTTATCTAAAATAAACAAAGTCAAAAGCACCATAAATATCTTTCCACGCTGGATAAACAACATAACAGATAAACTTATTTTAATGATTACTTCTTAAAAATAATTAATCGGTATCGCGTTGAATATAACCCGATAAGGCCCTATCTAATGTCATATCGACAGTCATAATAAAAAGTATCGCTTTTGTTTTACTACCACTTTGAGAGATAGGGAACGCGGTTTTACGCAACTTACAACAACAAAAACATGTAAATCCGGTACGAAAAGAAAACTTGGCACGCTCAAACTCACACACTAAGGGTTACCAATGCAATATCGTCTCTGAGATTGGCGGAGGTAGTGCAGCTGGCGGTGACCGGGGCACTCGTTGTAGTCGTCATATAACGTCATCCAAAATTTTGAACGCTGAGTAATAGGGAGCCGATAACTTTAATTTAGTTAATAATTTTACCGTAAGCACATAAATAAGATCGAAGAGAAACCCGAGAGAGTGAGTATCTAATGTTTCACTTCTCAAGGAAATTCAATATTACTTGAAGATTACCTTACAACTTTTACACAATCGTCGGTAAAAGAGCCGTTCCTCGATACAGCTAGCAGGAAATTAATCAATTACCTAACGCAGGCTGAAAACACCGTGTAGTAATAAATTACGTCATTGAAAACGGCGAATTCCCGTCGACTCGGTATTATCATCGCCGACTGCTGCAAGTAGAAAGTCCTGGTGGATTCGTTTAGATTACCAGATTAATACATCCGGATTTCTGACGGTTCTCAAGCGCATGGGATTCTTGATGAAACCGTAATGGTACTTACAAGGTTATGTAATTGTATTAAAATGTTGATGATCAGATTTACCAAATTAATAAATGTTGTAAACACAAAATTATTGTCGTTGACGAAATAATTTCTTTTTACGTAATCCAGTTGTAAAATCACTTACTCACCGTCATTAGTCGATTAATTATTGTTTTTTACGTTGTTGAAATAAGAATAAGAAAAGAATTCATTTGCGCAATCGACGGGAACATTGAGTTAAATGCAAATTGATAAATGATTCAGCCTTTGATTTATTGTCTAGATTTCCACTATGTGGTTTTGAGAATTAACTCAAAATTTTTGTTTTGATTTTATATTACTTCATTATTTCTTATTTGCGTTTGTTAGATAACTTATTTACAATTTCGTACTGAAATGAAACATTACAAACAGAATTGAACAAAAATGGGGAAGCTTTGAAAGGAAACGCGAGGGAGAAATCCAAAGATCCTTGGCTTCTCTGATCATACATACAATAAATGAAGTACTTTAGCATTATTGTACTTAAGGAACTTCGGATTTTAAGGATAACCAAAAAATTGTCGAACAAAAATCGAATTAAGGGAGAAAATGAGGAAAACGTGATTTCATACAAAAAGCGCAAGGAAGAGTCATTCTTTAATAAGTTTAAAATAAGAAGAAAAGGAAAAGACCGGGCAATCGATTTTGTGTAAACAAATCTAAATAAAAGAAAAATAAACTTATGGAAACTTCAAGGTCTATACAAAAGATAAAATAATCAAATTCATTCGTCGTTAATTTATTCTTTTATGCATTAATTTATTCACTAATTTATTCATTGACTTCCAAATTTATTTATTGACTTACTCACTTATTCATTGACTTACTCGTGTATTCTTTCATTAACTCATTTAACAGTTCATTTATTATTTTATGCTTTATTCCATTGCACATGACATTTACAGTCTGCACTAAAAATGCAAACAAAAAAATAATTGTACCGAAATTTTCGTTACAAACTAAAAAGAAATTATTTAATTATCTAAAGAAAAAAGGAATAAAAGAAAAAACAAAAGGCCTGCGACACAGAAGAACGTAATGAGAAAACCTCTGATTCTCGTTCTTGTTTTGTCAAAAACAAAATTAAAACAAACTTTCCTGGTTTTCTTCGTAGAATGTAAAAATATCTTCCAGTGAATATATTTTTTTTTAATAATTAGAAAAAGGACGATCGATTTGCTTTAATAAGAATTTAAGAAATCAAAGAAATCCAAACAGTGACAAGTAAACAAGAGACGATCGACGTCGCATTCGATTTTGACTTTGTTTCAAGAAAAGAGATGGTAAACAAAAGCCAAAAAAAAAAAAACAATAAGAAAAAAGAAGAAGAAAAAAAAATAAATAAAAAAGACCATCGATGATGTAGGGAATTGTGGAAAAAATTCCGTGTTTCGTTTCTTCATCGAAGACAAGAGCAAACTCGATTGTTTTGCATTTGTTATTTTTTTTTTGTTTTTGAGCTGAACTTAGAAGAAAACATTTCCTTATTGAAAAAACCAGAACTTATAATCGACTGTGATCAAATCATGAATCAAAAATTAGAAAAGAATCAAAAGAAGTGCATATGCCTATCGTTTTTCTTTTGTTTTTTTTTTTAGTCTTGTTAACTATTTTATGTTGAAAAAATAAGAGACGAACGATTGTGAAAAATCAACAATAAAAAATTGGAAAACGAAAATCGAAAAATAGCATTTGTTTTTTTTTTTTTTTGAGTCAAAACTTTTTTTTGCGACTATTTCGTAAAGAAAAAACAAAAATTAGAAAAGGAACAGCAAATGAAAAGACCAAATGTACACTGTTCTTCATTTGTTTTTGTGTTTGTTTTTTTTTTTGTTTTGAAACGAACACAAAAGAAAACTTTTGCAACTGTTTTGTATTGAAAAAATAAAAGACAAACGATTGTGAAAAATCAACAATAAAAAATTGGAAAACGAAAATCGAAAAATAGCATTTGTTTTTTTTTTTGAGTCAAAACTTTTTTTTGCGACTATTTCGTAAAGAAAAAACAAAAATTAGAAAAGGAACAGCAAATGAAAAGACCAAATGTACACTGTTCTTCATTTGTTTTTGTTTATCAAAATTAATTAATGAGTATGAGTATGAGTGTCAAATTTGTTCGTCATTTGAGTCGAATGTAAACAAATCCAAACAAAAGACGATTGATTGTGAAAAATGAAGAATCAGAAATTAGAAAAGGAACAGCAAATGAAAAGAGCAAATGTCTATCGTTTTCCATTTGTTTTTTTTTTGTTTTGAATCGAACATAAAAGAAAACTTTGGCAGTTGTTCTGTATCGAGAAAACAAAAGACGAACGATTGTCAAAAATCAACAATAAAAAATTAGAAAACGAAAAAATAGCATTTGTTTTTTTTTTTGAGTCAAACGTATTGAAAACTTTTTTGCGACTATTTTTTATTGAAAAAACAAAAGACGATTGATAAAAAACGAAAGAGGAACAACTGTTGATCGTTTCTCATTTGTTTTTTTTTTCCTTGTTCTGGTCGGACGTAAAACAACTTTTTGCGACCGTTTTAATTGAAAAAACAAAAGAAGATCAATTATGAAAAACAAAAACAAAAGAAGATTGATTGTGAAAAATCAAGAAACAAAAATTAGAAAATGAACGGCAAATAAAAAGGACAAATGTCTTATCGTTATTCATTAGTTTTTTTTTTTGTTTTCAATCGAACATAAAAGAAAACTTTTGCAATTGTTTTGTATTGAAAAAACAAAAGACGAACGATTGTGAAAAATCAACAGTAAAAAATTAGAAAACGAAAACGAAAAATTGCATTTTTGCGACCATTTTTTTACTGAAGAAACGAAAGGCGATTAATTGTGAAAAGCCAAGAATCGAAAATTAGAAAACGAAAATAAATCAAAAGTAGCATTTGTTTTTTTTTTGAATCGAACGTAATGTAAACTTTTTTGCGACTATTTTTTATTAAAAAAACAAAAGACGATTGATAGAAAGGGAAAGAGAAACAAATGTTGATCGTTTCTTTCTCATTTCTTTTTTGATTATTCTGGTCAGACGTAAAACAACTTTTTGCGATTATTTTAATTAAAAAAACAAAAGAAGATTGATTGTGAAAAAGACAAGAGAGGATTGATTGTGAAAAAAAAACAAAAGAAGATTGATTGTGAGAAAAACAAAAAACGATTGATTGTGGAAAATCAAGAATCAATAACTTTTGCGACTGTTTTGTATAGAAAAAACAAAAGACGATTGATTGTGAAAAATCAAGATTAAAGTTAATTAAAAATAAAAAAAAAATTTACTTACAAACAGCAGTCTCGATCGTTTTTCATTTATTTTTTTTTTTGTCGGACGCAAAACGAACATGAAAGAAAACGTCTGCAACTATTCTGTATTGAAAAAACAAAAGACGATTGATTGTGAGAAGTCAATATCAAAATTAATTAAAACATGAAAACAAAAAGCGTAAAAAAGGATCAAGTGTCGATGATCGTTTTTCATCTGTTCGTCTTTTGAATTGAACGTAAAAAAAAAAACAAACAAAAGACAATTGTGAAAAATCAAGAATCAAAACTTGAAAGTGAACAGCAAATAAAAAGAACAAATGTCTATCGAATTTTATTTGTTTTTTTTTTTGTTTTTGAGTCGAACATAAAAGAAAACTTTTGCAACTCCATATTCTGTATTGGAAAAAAAAAACAAAAGACGATTAATTGTGCGAGATCAAGAATCAAAAATAAGAAAACAAAAAACGTAAACCATATCGATCGCTTTTCGATTGTTTATTTATTTATTTTTTTAATCTTACCCGTGAAACAGCATCAAGGAGGGCAATGACGTATTTTTCACTTAAGCTAAGACAAGAGTTGATAAAAAGAAATTAATCACTTGGTATTAAACGAAAAGAAACAAAGGATGACTGAGTGTGAAAAATCAAAATTAATTAAAATTAGAAAATAAAAAGAGCAAAATAATGTCGATCGTTTTTCATTTGTTTCTTTTTTTTGTCGGACGCAAAACTAACTTTTTAACCGACCATTTTTTATTGAAAAAACAAAATAGGGTTGCTTGTGACGAACCAAGAATCAAAAATTAAAAATGAAACGAAAGAGGAACACATGTGGCTCGTTCTCATTTGTTTATTATTATTTTCTAATGAGAAACCAATAAGGAAATAATTAAAATTTAACGAAGAGAGAGCATTAAGAAAAAATATTAAAACCAAATAAACTACAAAATCAAGTTTTCTTGCCAAATGCAAGTTATGAAAATTAACTAAAATTGTGTAACTGGCAATATATAAAGTGTTAGGAAAGAGTTTATACATGCATAAGAGTTTATACATGTATAAACTCTCAACACTTTATATATTGCCAGTCACACAATTTTAGTTAATTTTCAAATAAAATACCTACAAAAAAAAATTTTTTATTCGTGACTCAGCAAGATGAAATTCACAAAGTTTAGAAACTTACGTAATTCAAATTTACAAGCGCACATGAAGAATAGGAATCAGAAAAATATGTCATTAAAAATAAGGCCCCTTCCACATGCTTTTAGTTCTTTGTTTATAAATAAGAAAACCTGTATGAATAGACAGCGAAATGAAGGAAATTTGTTTGATAAGTTTTTACATTTTGTTTCAACGGCCACGAATGTTTATTTATATTGAATTTGATGACTCTATGCTGGTCACCACATTCTTCGCAGGTTAACAGTAAAAAAGTGCCGGTAAAAAACACATTTTGTTTCACAATTATAACCAGACCTAGGGAAATTCCGGATATTCTTAAAAAGTATATGATTTTTAGAGATAAGCTGCGGCAATCGAGTGCTGGACACGTTAATTGTAATAAAATACACGTTTGTGGTTGTATTTTGCCGACTTCTCTCAATACTGCCCAAAATAGAAAAATAATACTGCTATAAATCAAGTACAAAATTCATAAATCATAGGACGCCCATGCCCGTCTGGAATTTCCCGAGCTCTGATTATAAGTTACAAAGGTTGAACAAAAAATAGCCCGATAAGATGAGGAAATTTTTGAGTTACGTAAAAAATGAAACAATTAAAGTCGCCGCGTTCGCAAACAATAAAATAAAATAAGTCACGCCCTAGGCTAGGCAGAAACGTGGCATGCAAGAAAAATCGCACAACAGCGTCAACAATGACTCACAAATGACTGATTGTGAGTGAAACTGCAATCGACGATTATTATACAAGCTGAAACAACACGACGAGAAAATCTTAACGGTGCCAGCAGCACACGCGAAATAAATTCGTACTCTTGCGGCGACACTTCGAGCACGACAAACACGGAACGATATCGTTTGATGGCGCAAGTATAACGGCACATTGTCACAACATAATTGGCCAGGTGAGATAATACATGTGGATAAGTCTGCAATTACGAAAAGTACTAAATCTCAAAACTGACTGACACAGATGCAACGAGAGATCAATGGCGTTCGTTGCTTATTAGCACACACATGGGAAACATTTATTTTAACGTCAAATCAAACCTCACTTATTATATAGTTGTTCACGTTATTTTCGCCCATCCTGTTATGTTAACCCAAAAAGGAAACAAAAATGTATACGAGCTTGCGTTTTGTTTCGTTGAAAGTTGCTAGGCCAACAGAAAACAAAAGAAAAGATGGCAAACAGGGTCGAGTAGAATGCAATAAACAGAAAAAAAAACAAAAGAAGATCGACGTTTCTGCGGCGGAGTTTAAGAAATCAAAAGCGCCAACAGAAAACAAAAAATGAGAATTGTTCGAAAATCAAAGCTGACAATAAAATAAAAGAAACCAAAAAAAAAAAAAAAGACAACATCGAGTAGAATGCCGTGAACGAGAAACAAAAACAAAAGAGTGACGTTTCTGCGGCAAACAACTCTACGAGTAGAATGCGGTGACTAAAAATTAAAAAAAAAGAAACAAAAGAAGATCAACGTTTCTCCAGGCAAACGGTCATAAATTAAATCGCCAACAGAAAACAAAAGAAAAGAAACCAAATAAAAAAAAAGAATGGAAACAAAACAACATCGAGTAGAATGCGGTGAACGAGAAACAAAAACAAAAGAGTGACGTTTCTGCGGCAAACAGCTTCGAGTAGAATGCGGTGACCAAAAATAAAAAAATAGAACAAAAGAAGATCGACGTTTCTATAACGGAGTTTAAGAAATCAAAGCGCCGACAGAAAACAAAAGAACAAAAAATGCGAATTGTTCGAAAACAAAGCTGACAAGAAAATAAAAGAGAAACCAAAAAAAAAAAAAGAACGGAAACAAAACAACATCGAGTAGAATGCGGTGAACGAGAAACAAAAACAAAAGAAGTGAGGCGTTTCTGCAACGGAATTTAAGGAATCAAAACGCCAACAGAAAACAAAAGAAGAACAAAAAATGCAAATTGTTCGAAAATCAAAGCTGACAATAAAATAAAAGAAGAAACCAAAAAAAGAATAGAAACAATACAACATCGAGTGGAATACGGTGAACGAGAAACAAAAACAAAAGAGAGACGTTTCTGCGACAAACAACTTCGAGTAGAATGCGGTGACCAAAAATAAAAAAACAAAAGAAGATCGACGTTTCTCCAGGCAAGCAATCATAAATTAAATCGCCAGCAGGAAACAAAAGAAAAGATGGCAAACAGCGTCGATTAGAATGCGAGAAATAAAAAAAAACAAAAGAAGATCGACGTTTCTCCAACGGAGTGTAAGAAATCAAAGCGCCAACAGAAAATAAAAGAACAAAAAAATACGAATTGTTTGAAAATCAAAGCTGACAATAAAAAAAAGCCAAAAAAAGAACAGAAACAAAACAACATCGAATAGAATGCGGTGAACGAGAAACAAAAACAAAAGAAGAGAGACGTTCCTGCGGCAAACAGCGTCGAGTAGAATGCGATAAACAGAAAAAAAAACAAAAGAAGATCGACGTTTCTGCAGCGGAGTTTAAGAAATCAAACCGTCAACAGAAAACAAAAAACAAAATACGAATTGTTTGAAAATCAAAGCTGACAATAAAAGAAAAAGCCAAAAAAAAAGAACAGAAACAAAACAACATCGAATAGAATGCGGTGAACGAGAAACAAAAACAAAAGAAGAGAGACGTTTCTGCGGCAAACAGCGTCGAGTAGAATGCGATAAACGAAAAAAAAACAAAGCTGACAAGAAAATAAAAGAAACCTAGATTTCATGCTGATTAATACCAGATTTTGGGATAGTCTTCTGTTTTCGTTCGATTCGTTTTTTGTTTTTATTTATCTTCCCCTGATTGTTCACATTTCTTACTTTAAAGTAACGGTGACTCTCTCGTTGAAGCTTAATTGGTTGAATGTCTTTTGTTTTGCAAGAATCTTCAAGAAAACAAACAAAATCGAGATAAAATTGATTTGAAAATCCATCTCGAACAGAATTAATTAAAGAATAAATTCAAAAACAAATGACGAACGTTCTTGAAGATTCTCTTTTTTTGTTTTTCGGTAATTATAAGGAAGCCGATTTCGGGCGTTGGATATAAAAAAAAAACGTGCGAAAAGACAAACGAAAACACAATTGAAATGAAAAACAGTAAATGTCGATCGCTTTTTATTTGTTTATTTTCTTCCTTTAGTTTTTAGTAAAACAAACTTTTGCGACTATTTTTATTGAAAAAACAGATGACGAATGATTGTGAAAAATGAAGAATTTAAAAATTGCAGCAAAAAACGAAAGATAGCAAATATCGATCGTTTGTCACGTTTTTTTTTTTTTTTTTAATCGAACGTAAAACAAACTTTTGCGACTATTTTTTTATTAAAAAAACGATTGATCGTGAAAAATCAAGGATAAAGAAATTAGAAACCAAACATCAACAAAAAGGACATTTGATTCTTTTTTTTTTAGTTTTAACATAAAAGCAACTATTTTGTACCTACTGCAAAAACAAAAGACGATTCATTGATCGTGAAAAATCAAGAATCAAACAACAACAAAAAGAGTAAATCTATAAACATGCGAAAAGACAAACGAAAAACGCAATTACTGTTTTTCATTTTTCGATCTTCCGCGAAAACCAACGGGAACTAACGCCTTTCGAAAACAGAACGGTCGATTGTCTTTTGTTTATCGCAATTTTTTTAAGAAAAAAAAACAAAAAAGCGACTTTAAGACCTTCTAGGTATTTTCGAACGCTTTAAACACAACGGAACCAATGCGAAATAAAAATTAATCAAGAACAAAATGGCGATCATTTTGTTGTTCTTTTCTCGAAAAACAAAAACATAGGTAAGTTTTTTTCCTCTGTTCTTCGGTAAGTAGAGAAGTCGACTTCGGGCTTGTTGGATGTAAAGAATACTACGCGAAAAGATAAACGAAAATTCTTTACTTTTTCTGCCTTTCACGAAAGGTAACAAACAGAAAACGATTCAACCGGTCGAAAGTAAAACAGTCGACGGTTTTTTTTTTTTATGTTTCGAACACAGACGTTATTTACATAGTACAATTTGTTTTCGCTAGTACCTACATTTGTAGACTGTCCTGAGATGCTATAGTACATTTCGGCGGCGTTTGTAAAAAAATGACATTCCAGCGTTAAAGCTTTTTGACGTTTGACAGCTCAAACATTGACAACTCATATACATAACCTCCCAACATTGATAGATTGGCTGAAAAATGAGCGAAACTTATGGGACACCTCGAGAACTACATATGTCAAAAATTCCGTACAGAGAAGTTTCATTTATTGTCATCAATTCCATCAAGAAATCAAAACTTTTTAACTGACGGTGTATTTTGTTTTTATTTGTAAATTTGATTGTAATTTAATTTTGTAACGCACGATTTCATTATTAATAAATTTAAAAAAAATAAATAGTTCATATTCGAAGGTTTTATTTTCGGCGATCGTCTTTTGTTGTTACGTCTTAGATTTCTGTCAGACGCCATCTTTGCGGTCTTTAGATCTGTCAGGTTTTTCTGAATTGCGCGTCTCACAATATTCATGGCTTTAGCCGATTTGTCTTTATCTGAAATTTAAGTAATTTGCATTCGTCTTGATCGTCTTTTGTTAGTTCATTCTTCTTTTGATTACTGGTGGTCTTTCGTTTTTTTCGTCCGATGAAAATCATCGATCTTCTTTTGTTCTGTTTTTCTAATTCTAACCTCATCGTTGTTTATGTTTTCTTTTGTGTCTTCTTTATGAATTAATCACATTAAATTACATTATTATTTTGTGTCTTCTGTTAGTCTAGCGATTTTCCAACAATTCGTTCGTCTTTTGATTGCCGATAGTCTTTTGTTTTTTCGCTCGACGAAAACCGTTGATCTTCTTTTGTTTTCCGTTTTTATGATTTTAAGCTCACTGTCGTCTGTCTCTGTTTTCTTTTGTGTCTTCTTTTTGAATAAACCAAATTACATTAAATTATTCTTTTGTGTTTTCCAACAAATAATTTTTCTTTTGATTATTGATAGTCTCTTGTTTTTCCGCCCGCTGAAAACTGTTGACCTTCTTTTGTTTTTTTGTTTTTCTTTAATCTAATTGTAACCTTGTCGTTTGTTTCAGTTGTTTTTTGTATCTTCTTTTTTGAGTTAATCACATTAGGTTGCATTATTCTTTTGTCTCTTGTGTTAGTCTTTTGTGAGCTTCAGTTTATTTTTGTTTTGTTTTTTAATTTTATAAATTTTCGTCATTCATTTGTCGATCGTCTTTTGTTTTATTTTACGTCAAAAATTGCGCAATTGTCTTAGTATTTATTAGAAAGTCAACGCAGTTTCGTTTATTTGAGGAGAATCTTTTTTTATTTTCGTTTTCTTATAAATTCCCTAAATGTTCTTGATTTATTCTCGATCGCCTTTTGTTTTTTTTTTTTTTTAATTTTAGGTCGAACGATGCACGATTGTCACTTGTCTTAAAACATATCTTAATTTTAGAAAGTCGCCCTCGGTTTTGTTTATTTGAAGAAAAGTTTTTTACTTTTGTTATTTTTTTTAAGTTTATGCGTTTTCTTGCTTCATTTAACGATCGTCTTTTGTTTCATTTTACGTCAAAAATTGCACGATTGTGTCAAATGTCTTAAAATATGTCTCGGCATTAGAAAGTCGACGCAGTCCCGTTTATTTGAGGAGATTTTTCTTTATTTTCGTTTTCTTGTAAATTTCGTAAACGTTCTTGATTTTTTTGTCGATCGCCTTTTGTTTTATTTTAGGTCGAAGAAAAATGCGCGTTTGTCAATTGTCTTAAAACATATCTTAATTTTAGAAAGTCGAACACAGTTTTGTTTACTTGAAGAGATTTCTTTAAATTTTATGTTTCGTTTTTTTGAATTTTATAAATTGTCTTGATATATTCTCGATCGCCTTTTGTTTTATTTTGAGTCGAAAAATTGCACGATTGTCAGTTGTCTTAAAATATGTCTAAATTTTAGAAAGACAGCTCAGTTTTAATGAAAACTGTCGGTCTTCTTTTGTTTTCTGCTTTTCTAAAACTGATTCCAGCCTAATTGTTGTTTCAATCAATTTTATCAACTACATCGTAGTTATTATTCTTTGGTTTTTTGGTTTTCCAACAATTCGTTGCCGACCAAAACGAGATTTCGATCTTATTTGTTGTCCAATCAGAATGCGATTGCGTCCTAATTTGGGAGCGGTTTTAATTTGGTTTAGTTTAACGATCGTCATCTATACTCTGTTACATAGATGTCTGCGTGACGTTTCGCCCGTATCTGTCAACGTGACTTAACTTAACGTTTGTCATTCTGACGTTTCTTATCGTCTTATCGTCGTGAAGCGTCTTTTTTTTAATTTTGCCTCCTGTTTAATGCAGCATTTCATTTTGTTGCTTTCAGCGAGTTTTGAATTCCAATTCTTTCTTTTCGAATAATCAGATTTTTCAAAATCGTTTTGAAAACTCGAACTCTGTCTAAAATTTCCCTGGATTTCGTGGCATTTTTTTTTAAATTACTTTTGTAATCGCCTCAAAAATTACAAAGAGTACGTTCACATTCGTTTATCTAATTTTCGGCGATTTTTTTACCGCGTCACCTAAGCGTCGTTCCTCCATTTTGAATTTTCTCCTCGAGTCTTTCATGCCGCGCCTATTTTTTTTTTTTGGCCAATGTTGATTTTCAGTTGTTTTATCTCGAATCATTCGGATTTTAAGTTTCTTGGGAGTCGTTCATTTCACGGATTTTAAAATCGAACCGAGTCCGTCTCTGTCTAAAATTTCCCTGAATGTCTTGGTTTTTCGCCTCAAAAATTACAAGGACTAGGTTTACAATCGTAAATCTTATTTTCGGCGATCGTCTTTTGTTACCGCGTCACCTAGGCGTCGTTTTTTATTTTATCTCGAATCATTAGGTTTTCGTGGGCCGCACACTTCAAGGATTTTAAAATTCGAAGCGGATCCGTCTCTGTTCAAAATTTCTCTGAATTTCGTAGCTTTAAAGCAAAAGATTATACTCGTAATCGCCTCAAAAATTGCAAAGAGTACATTCACATTCGTAGATCTAATTTTCGGCGATCGTCTTTTATTATCGCCGCGTCACCTAGGAGTCGTTTTTTTTTTTCGAAATTCGCGCCATCTTTTCTTCATTTTGAATTTTGTCCTGGAGTCTTTTTTTTAAATTTCTCTAAGACGATTTTGGTTCTCAGTTATTTTATCTCGAATCATTAGATTTTTGAGGATTGTTTGAGGGCTGTACACTTCAAGGATTTTAAAATTCGAAGCGGATCCGCCTCTGTTCAAAATTTCCTTGAATTTCGTAGCTTTAAAAAAAAAAGATTATATTCGTAATCGTCTCAAAAATCACATTCACATTCGTAGATCTTAATTTTCGGCGATCGTCTTTGGTTACCGCGCCACCTAAGCGTCGCTCTGTTTTAAAAGTGGCGCCATCTTTCCTCAATTTTGAGTTTTCTCCTTCAATCTTTCATACTGCACTTATTTTCTTTTTTGTAATTTCTTTCGAATGATTTTGGTTTTCAGTTGTTTCATCTCGAATCATTCGGATTTTAAGAATTTTTTGAGGGCCCTTCGCTTCACGGATTTTAAAACCGAACCGAGTCCGTTTCTGTCTTTAATTTTCCTATAATTTCTGGGTTTCTCGCTTAAACAATTACAAAGACCAGGCTTACAATCGTGAATCTTATTTTCGGCGATCGTCTTTTGTTTTCGCGTCACCTAGGCGTCATTTTTTTCGAAATTCGCGCCATCTTTCTTTCATTCAGAATTTTGTCCTGAAGTCTTTTACGTTGCACCTTTTTTTTTTAATTTCCTTAAGAAAATTTTTGATTTTCAGTTATTTTATCTCGAATCATTAGGTTCTTGGGAGCCGCACGCTTCAAGGACTTTAAAATTCGCAGCGGATCCGTCTCTGTCCAAAATTTGCCTGGATTTCGTAGTTTAAAAAAAAATACATTTGTAATCGCATCAAAAAATACATTTGTAATCGCATCAAAAATTATAAGAAGTACATTCACATTCGTAGATCTAATTTTCGGCGATCGTCTTTTGTTACCGCGCCACCTAAGCGCCGTCCTGTTTTGAAACTGGCGCGTCTCTCTTCCACTTTGAATTTTCTCCTTGAGTCTTTCGTGCCGCGCTTATCTTTTTATAATTTCTCTTAAGCGATTTTGGTTTTCAATTAACTTATCTCGAGCCATTCGGATTTTAAGAGTTGCTTGGGGGCCGGATTTTAAAATCATCGAACCGAGTCTGTCCCTGTCTAAAATTTCCCTGAATTTCTTAGTTTTTCGCCTCAAAAATTACAAAGGGTAAGTTTACAATCGTAAATCTTATTTTCGGCGATCGTCTTTTGTTATCGCGTCACCTAGACGTCGCTTTTTTTTCGAAATTCGCGCCATCTTTCTTTCATTTTCAATTTTGTCCGGGAATTTTTCAGTTACACTTTTTTTTTAATTTCCTTAAGAGGATTTCGGTTCTCACTTATTTTCTCTCGAATCATTAGGTTTTCGTGGGTTGTTTGAGGGCCGTACACTTCAAGAATTTTAAAATTCGAAGCGGATCCGCCTCTGTCCAAAATTTGCCTGAATTTCGTAGCTTTAAAAAAAAAAATTAATTTGTAATCGCCTCGAAAATTACAAAGAGTACATTCACGTTCGTTTATCTAATTTTCGGCGATCGTCTTTTGTTATCGGGTCACCTAAGCGTCGTTCTGTTTTAAAAGTGGCGCCATCTTTGCTCCATTTTCAATTTTCTTCTTGTGTCTTTCATGCTGCACTTATTATTATTTTTTTTTTGTAATTTCTTTCGGACGATTTTGGTTTTCAGTTGTTCTATCTCGAGTCATTCGGATTTTAAAGGTTGCTTGGGGGGCCGTACACTTCATGGATTTTAAAATCATCGAACCGAGTCCGTCTCTGTCTAAAATTTCCCTGAATTTCTTGGTTTTTCGCCTCAAGAATTACAAAGGGTAAGTTTACAATCGCAAATCGTATTTTCGGCGATCGTCTTTTGTTATCGCGTCACTGGGACGCCGTTTTGTTTTGAAATACGCGCCATTTTTCTTTCATTTTGAATTTCGACCTGGAGTCTTTTACGTTGCACTTTTTTTTTAATTTCCTCAAGAGGACTTTCGTTCTGTTATTTTTATCTCGAATTAGGTTTTTTGAGGGTTGATTGAGGGCCGTACACTTCAAGGATTTTAAAATTCGAAGCGGATCGCCTCTGTCCAAAATTTGCCTGGATTTCATAGTTTAAAAAAAAAAATACATATGTAATCGCCTCAAAAATTACAAGGAGTTCATTCACATTCGTAGATCTAATTTTCGGCGATCATCTTTTGTTACCGCGCCACCTAAGCGTCGCCCTGTTTTGAAATTGGCGCCGTTTCTCTTCCATTTTGAATTTTCTCCTTGCGTCTTTCATGACGCACTTATTTAATTTCTTTCGGACGATTTCGTTTTTCAGTTGTTTTATCTCGAAGCATTCGGATTTTAAGGATTTTTTGAGGGCCCTTCACTTCACGGCGCCGGATCCGTCTCTGTCTAAATCTTCCCTGTATTTCGTACCTTTTTTTTTATTTTATTGTTGTATGGGTAATCGTCTCAAGAATTACAAAGGGTAAGTTTACAATCGCAATTTTCGGCGACCGTCTTTTGTTACCGCGTCACCTGGACGCCGTTTTGTTTTGAAATTCGCGCCATTTTTCTTTCATTTTGAATTTCGTCCTGGAGTCTTTTACGTCCTGGAGTTTTTTACGTCTTTGAGAGGATTTTGATTTTCAGTTATTTTATCTCGAATCGTTAGGTTTTTAAGGATTATTTGGGGGCCATTACTACACAGAGTTTAAAAGTCCAACCGGATCCGTCCCTGTTTAAATTTCCTCTGGATTTCATAGGTTTTTTTTTTAATTTATTCTTTTTTGTATTTTTGTTTGCAACGAATCGCCTCGTATTTTGATTTTTTTTTTTTGATTCGCTGACGAATCCGGAACAATTGAGGACCTGTACAGGTACAGGATGTCCCAAACCTCTGAAACAGTCCAAAAGTGCCCTTTTATATACATTTCATCAAAAAAATATCATAATGAAAGTCGCGTAGGTTTCCATTACGCATAATTTGAAATTATTTCCAACTATACAGGGCGTTTCATTGAAGAATTACATACGCAAATATTTTGTTGCAGTTTTGGTTAGCCCTTGAAGAGCCAATGAAAGCGTTTGTGCAACAATTAGGTCATATTCTATCGGTTGCCAAATTGTCAAACTCAAACTATTTCTACATATCCCCACTTGTAAAATGGTCAACATTTTTGAAAATCGGGCGACTATCAACTACAGTACGTTTCAGTACATTATAGCCCTTTTCGGTCCATTGACACCACGTTTTATGAATTTATGAGTGAGTTATCATCATAAATCGTAAGCCCCTAAGATGTGGTGGCAATGAAAAGCTCATAGAAAAGGGCTGTCATATACAGAATGTTCCATTTGAAAAATTTTACTAATTTTGCAATACGCGAACTGAACCGTTGATTGGTCGCTCGATTTTCAAACGTGTTGACTATTTTAAAAGTGTAGATGTGTAGATATAGTTTGGTCCAAAATAACGTGCATACATTTTTTTTTGGCTAATCAAGGGCTAACCAAAATTGCAATGAGTATATAGACTAAGTTTCACCAACGTCGTTATTAACTAATTCTAGGATTTTCTGCGATTTAATAGCGTTCCATTGAAAAAATCACAAGTTAGGTCTGCAACTTTTAAATGAAACACCCTGTATGGTTGGAAATAATTTTAAATTATGCGAAATGGAAACCTGCACAACTTCTTTTGATAAAATGCGTATAAAAGGGCATTTTTGGACTATTCCAGAGGTTTGGGACACCCTGTACATTACTCAGAAATGTTCATCAACCGACTGTAACGTGCTTCCAAAAAGAAAGACTTTCTTAGTCCCCCCCCCCACCGCGCTCAGGTACCAAAAAGTGAAGTTTAGTCTAATTTCGTCACTCAAGTGATTTGAGCAACTTTTTTTAAACAAATGATGAATGTTTTCTTGTTCGAAAGTGCGTTCTGAGTGTGCACGTGCAGGAGCACAACTGTCCCGACACCGGAACAGATTACGCCACTTAAAAAAAAGGATCAAAATTGTGATGATATTGAACGAATGCGATCGTAAAGAAAGGATTTTGGCAAATTTGATTCAAGATATTTCATAACGTGTAACAAAACCGAACAAAAAAGAAAAGTTTTGATTATTTGTCGCAAATTCCAAATGACGCATGTGCTTCCGGTTATACCTACAACACGAATGAATGAGAAAGTAAATGAATGTAACCAAAAGGTGCCCTGATAAGATAACTGATAATAATACTAAAGAAAACATTGCGATTAGCTACACGTAAAAATTACATTTTTTACTACGTTTTCCTTTTATTAATTCATTTCCCCTCCTATTAACGGAACTTGAAAATGAAGCTTCTCTGCAGTTCTACCTTAAGCTAAAGCAATCGGTAACTTCCCAGCAATTTATCGCAGTCAACAAGAAGTAGGCGAGAACAAAACAAAAAAAAAAAACAAACGAATATAAGCAACGTACTTTTGAGCGGCTTTGGATTGCTCTGCTTCCGGCGTGACATTCTCGGCGGATCGGTCAAACAGTATCTGGGTAAAACGGTGACGACATCTGTGCACAACAACAAGACGGAAAAGAACGCAATAAGGAATAATAAAACGGAACAACAGAACACAACAACACAAAAGCACTCGCAATAAAATCAACACTTAAAACACAACAGAAACGGTTCATCCAAAACAGGTAAACGAGGCGAGCCGGTGCGCTATCGGGCTGACGCATCTCATGTTTATGTCTCGGGTATTTTGACAGCTGAGAAGGCGGCGCACGTGTTTTCGAAAAACTCAGGTGCGCGAAACGACGCTCGTCGCGTCCAGCATACGACTGCGGTCGGAGCAGCGAGCCACGACGCGACTTGAAGTGGTGGAACGCGGCAGCGGCGGCGGCGCGCGCGCGCTCGCAGCCAACTTGTTAACTGCTGTTGTTGTTCTTGTTAGTTTATTCAAACATTCGTTATCATCGACAATAACGCTCTTATCCTTCTTGACTTTAACATGTATTTGTTCTTTGCTTGTGGCCTTATCGCCGCCGCGCGTAATGATGGAACGAACGACGCGACGACGCGCGGTGGGGTGAGATCCGAAAGAAAAAAGAAATTCAACGAATGAGTTGACGAAACATACTGTAGATATTCAGCGGTGACCTAGGGCTTTCTTGATACCATTAGATAGAGTTTGAAAATAGGCATAATTTGATGCTAATTAGACGAAACAACAATATTTTCGTGATAAGATTCATTTTACCAACTTAATGCTGCAGTAAAATTGTCTTAGTCGTACACGAACCGCGGTCTAAATAGATTAGTTTGAAGCCCTGTGGTTTCAAGAGCCAATCAATGACTTTTTCTCAATACACGGACCGAAGATGAAAAGAAATCGATTCATAACCAATAGGAATTCCAGTTTTGTAATTAAGTAGCCGAGCCGCCGTCAAAATGGACCAATTCTTATCCCAATTTAAAAAAAAAAACAATATTTTCGTGATAAGTTTCATTTCACCAACTTAATTGCTGCAGTAAAATCGTCTTAGTCGTACACGAACCGCGGTCTAAATAGATTAGTTTGAAGCCCTGTGGTTTCAAGAGCCAATCAATGACTTTTTCTCAATACACGGACCGAAGATGAAAAGAAAGCTCGATTCATAACCAGGCCAATAAGAATTCCAATTTTGTAATTAAGTAGCCGAGCCGCCGTCAAAATAGACCAATTGTTATCCGAATTAAAAAAAAATAATATTTTCGTGATAAGTTTCATTTCAACAACTTAGTTGCTGCAGTAAAATCGTCTTAGTCGTACACGAACCGTGGTCTAAATAGATTAGTTCCAAGCCCTGTGGTTTTACGAGCCAATCAATGACTCTTTCTCATTACACGGACCGAAGATGAAAAGAAATCGATTCATAACCAATAGGAATTCCAGTTTTGTAATTAAGTAGCCGAGCCGCCGTCAAAATGGACCAATTGTTATCCTAATTAAAAAAAAAACAATATTTTCGTGATAAGTTTCATTTCACCAACTTAATTGCTGCAGTAAAATCGTCTTAGTCGTACACGAACCGCGGTCTAAATAGATTAGTTTGAAGCCCTGTGGTTTTAATAGCCAATCAATGACTTTTTCTCATTACACGGACCGAAGATGAAAAGAAAGCTCGATTCATAACCAGGCCAATAAGAATTCCAGTTTTGTAATTAAGTAGTCGAGCCGGCGTCAAAATGAACCAATTAGTATCCCGCCCGGATTTTCTTCTTCTGACGTCATAATGGGAATTCAGGTGTAAACTTTTAAGACAAAGAATTTTTTTTCGGCGATGACCTGATACCGTCAGATAGAGTTTGAAAATAGCTATAGTTTTATACCAATTAAAAAGAACAATATTTTCATGGTAAGCTCTATTTCACCAACTTAAGTGCTGCAATAAAATCGTTTCAGTCATACACGAACCGCGGCCTAAATAGATTAGTTTGAAGCCTTGCAGTTTTAAGAGCCAATCAATGACTTTTTCTCATTACACGTACCGAGGATGAAAAGAAATCGTCATAACCAGGGCAATAAGAGTTCTAGTTTTGTAATTAAATAGCCGAGCCGCCGTCAAAATGGACTAATTTTATCCCGGCCGGATTTTCTTCTTCTGATGTCATAATGGGAATTCAGGTGGAAATTTTTAAGACGAAGAATTTTTTTTTCAGCGATGACCTAGGGTTTTCCTGATACCGTCAGATAGAATTTGAAAATAAGTATAGTTTTATACCAATGAAAAAAAAACAATATTTTCGCGATAAGTTTCATTTCACCAACTTAATTGCTTCAGTAAAATCGTTCCAGTCGTACACGAACCGCGGTCTAAATAGATCAGTTTGAAGCCTTGCGTCTTCAAGAGCCAATCAATGACTTTTTCTCATTACACGGACCGAAGACGAAAAGAAATCGACTTACAACTACATAGGCGTTTATAGATACACTCATTAATAAATAACAAATAAAAGTGAAATTGGGCGCTTTACGTTAATAAAGGTCCTAAACTTCTAAGCGGTAGTGTACATGCAGATTACCCCTTGCGGAATCGATCACAAACAGCCATTAATTTATTCGAATTACTTTATTTACTCGTCACGACTCTTATCTTTGATTAATTTGCGAATTGATTTCGTCGAAAGCGTCCGCATTTCCACACCATTACGGGAAAAATTCCTGCGCAACCGACGGATAGGTATGCGAGCGTATCTAAGCTTGCGCACGGTTAATTTGAATTTACAAGATTTCGTACTTTTTGTAAAAAGGCGACGGCACGATACGCAAATAACAACGCACGTTAATTATCTTGTTAGCGAATGAAGTACAAAGTTGACGGTGCTGGTAGAATGGCAACACTGGATTTAAACAACTGGTAACTTTTTGTTTCTTGAAATTGGCGAGCATGCATAATTGACGTGTGATGTG
This sequence comes from Serrognathus titanus, assembly GCA_039766575.1. Taxonomy (NCBI): domain Eukaryota; kingdom Metazoa; phylum Arthropoda; class Insecta; order Coleoptera; family Lucanidae; genus Serrognathus; species Serrognathus titanus. The sequence goes on from CM077914.1 coordinate 62,844,941, forward strand.
GAAAATACTAAACAAATTTCAAAAAGTAAATTTTCCTTCTATTACATTTTCATATAAATGGTGGAAGCAATGAATTGGCATTGACATTTCAATTCGTAGCAAACTAAATATTTTGTTCTTTTTTGCTTTGTCATTATTGCCTTTTTCTCTTATGTAAGAACACACCTGTTTCATGCCATTTCAAAACGTAACAGAGAAGGAAAACGTAAGCAGTGATGAAAACCAAGTGGTTTGTGACAGCTAATACAGTTTTCTTTAATACAGCGTGGTCAAGAATCACTGTTTAAGTTGGCAGTACTGAAATTCATTTTTAAATGGCACAACTTGAGTTGCTTCCGGTTGTTGACGGCCTGACACTGACAGCCGTCACTTTACAATCGCCATTCGACATTTCAAATTCAAATTAAAACGCTACGTTTTATTCACTTAACCTACAATCTTGTTGCTGTGCAAATTATGTCAAATAAACCAACGAAACATATATCCCGTTGCAGTGTTGCAAATATCCGAATAAAAAATGCTTTTAATTGTATTGCCAACTCAAATAGTTATTCTTGACCACCTTTTATCTATCACTGACGGACTGTCGGTGTCAAAATTCTATGGTTTCTGTTGGAACCCTGCTTTTATCACCAATGTAGATCAGAAATTTTTGAAATTTCCTAATATTTGGGTAGCGGGTACCAATATCAGTCACAATTGACAGGTATTATAGAAAAGAGAAAGAGAATATAATAGAATATCTATACCGTCTTCCAATGTTGGCAACACTAGCTATGCTTACGTCACAGAATATCACAAGCGACACTTGTGTCGGAAGCCTTGATGTTTTTGTCCTTGACGCCATTGTTTTGGTGAATTAAACGTCAAAATGTGAATCTCTAAGCATTGAATGAAAGAGTCTTGCAGTAGTTAGCGCAATACACCTCAAACAAGCTTTAAAGAATACAAACCGTAAAGAAATTGTATAAAGCAATGACTCTAATCACTTAACTGATGCAGTAAAATCGTCTTAGTCGTACACGAACCGCGGTCTAAATAGCCCTGTGGTTTTAAGAGCCAATCAATGACTTTTCCTCATTACACGGACCGAAGATGAAAAGCAATCGATTCATAATCAGGCCAATAAGAGTTCCAGTTTTGTAATTAAGTAGCCGAGCCGCTGTCAAAATGAACCAATTTTATCCCGGCCGGATTTTCTTCTCCTGACGTCATAATGGGAATTCGGGTGGAAATTTTTTAAATAAATAATTTTTTTATTTCCGCGGTGACCTAGAGTTTCCTTGATACCGTTGGATAGTTTGAAAATAGGTATAATTTGATGCCAATTAAAAAAAAAACAATAATATTTTCGTGATAAGCTTCATTTCACCAACTTAAGTGCTGCAGTGAAATCGTTTCAGTCGTACACAAACCGCGGTCTAAATAGTTTAGTTTGAAGCTTTGTGGTTTTGACAGCCAGCCAATGATTTTCTCATTACACGTACCGAGGATGAAAAGAAATCGATTCACAACCAGGCCACTAATGTAGAACAGAAATTTTTGAAATTTCCTAATATTTGGGTAACGGGTACCAATATCAGTCACAATTGGCAGGAATTATAGAAAAAATAAAGGAATATAATAGAGTATCTATGCCATCTTCCAATGTTGGCAACACTGGCTATGCCTACGTCACAGAATACCACAAAGACACTTGTGTCGGAAACTTTGATGTTTTTGTCCTTGACGCCATTGTTTTGGTGGATTAAACGTTAAAAGAATACGCGAAATATGAATCTCTAAGCATTGAATGAAAGAGTCTTGGAGCAGTTAGAGCAGTACAACCCAAAAATGCTTCAAAAAATACAAACCGTACACAAATTGTATCAAGCAATGACTTTAATCACACGAGAAGTTTTGAGGTTGACAGAAGAACCACCAAAACCTGCACGTGCGCAAAGAAAATCTGTTCCTCGCAGAACTGTTGCTTCTGTGCCTGCACGTAACATTTACAGAACGTCAACCCCATTCCTCTGGAGGTCAAAACTCGAGACTCGAAGTTGATTTTTGAAATCAGAAAAAAGTCTTTAATAAAGAATCTCGAAGGTCTGATTCAAAGCTCTCACAGTAAAATAATTGAACATCAGATAAGCGAGACATAAACCAAAGTTTAATTGAACACCCTCGTATATAATTATGTTTTTGCAATTCTACCAACCAACCAATCAATGGAATATCGGTTATGGTGTCGCCATCTCTTAACAGATGGTGGAACTTACTCTTAATATCCTAAAATAAAGGACTCTAGTCACAGATAATAGAACTATAGACAGATAGCTCATCAAATGTTTGAAATTTGACGACCCTGTTTGGAGACAAATTCGGTGCTAGTGTGGAGATACCTCAACCAAATATGTGGTGGCGCTAGTGTTACAATAGCAGAGTGCAGAACCAAAACCTGTAAATATAAGTAAGACTTAAACGAACAAATTCTATAATTAAATGATGTGATGCAAAATTTAAAAGGAGAATTAAGAACGTATTCTAATCGTAGGTCACATTATCGTGCCCTGGTCCCACTTTGAACGTATTTCTCTCCTACTTAAATGAGACATCTAGCGGTAAATGAGCCAATTGAGCTTCGGAACTAGCAAATGGTTTGTGACAAATGTTTAGTTTTCAAATCTGCGCATACAAGCGACATCTATTGAGTATTTAGAAAACTATTTTTAGAGCGTTCAGATAATTACCTGGAGAGATCTACTATGTCTGCTCTAATGTATGTAAATTTCAGTGCGAAGCTTAAACATACTTAATAAAACACAGTAATTTTTTTCATTGTTTTAATTTTAGACAAGAAATATTCACAAACTAAAATGGGTATGTACTCTTAACTACTTTCAGGCTCTGAAGAAGTATCTACAGTCACAAACAAAACTAAAAGGATAGTGGAATATTATCGTGTGCATTTTTTTTTTAATTTTTCTTTATCCAAAAATTCTAATTTTGAGGGTGCCCATCCTCAAAAACTCAACTCTTGTTCTTGTAATGAAAAAAAAAATTATTATATGTAAGAAATAGTTATTCATTAAACCGAATAAACAAAAAAATTAAGACGTTTCTTGTTTCCGTTTTAACAAATTAGTGGTTGCGCATCTTTACGTTTTTTTTTTTCGAATACTTTGGTGTTTACAGTCATCAGAAAAAATTAGCTATGTTACTTCTGTGTTGTTTGAAGATCGATTCTATTACTTGTATCATCTGGCATTATTACCTAAAAAAAGGAAAGGAATGATAAGATAAGATATTTCTGTGGCGTCGCCTTTTTTTGTTGCATCTTTTCTCTTCCACTCAACAGAGAGCTGGAATATTCAATAAAAGACTCTAATCGCAAATAGTAAATGAGGTTGCAAATAATAAGTCTATTTTTTAAAAGAAAATCAAAATTTATAAATTAATAGTTTATACTGTTTTTGCTATTGTTTTTAAATGCAAAAAAGCTTTGAGTTATTTTGTAATTTAAATAAAGGAAAATGCTGTTTTGTTCTGCAACGGTTGGCAACATTGGTTGGCGCTTAAAATAATTTCAAATGTCAATTTGAAGGTTATGTTTATAATTTGAGACAGGGACGCCAGATTGGGCGAAATTACCACATTTTAGACTCACTTGAAACTCTTGTTTAACTCCTCCTTTCACTTCACGTAATGAATATTCAACGAAATTCTATCTATAGTCGTCCTTGGAAACAAAAGTACACTACCGTAAAAAAAATTGAAATCACCTGCTACTTTCGTTTATTTGTTTTTGAAATTCTAAATCTTTTTATTAATTGTGTGCATATTTCTTTTCGAAATTTAACAAGTTTTTATTTTTTCAGTTCAATTTTTGATTTTTGTTCTTTTTCCTTCTTCATTTGGCTTTGATATTTCTTATGAGACGTAATAGTATTTGTTTGCAATAAAAACAATGACATACATCACTGTTAGAAGTTTGTTTTCTTTCACTTGTCTCTTCATTTTTTATTTGTGTCCCGTTTCTCTCTCTTCTGCTCGTTAGTTACTTTCGTTTTTCATTTGTTTTATTTTGGCTTCTTCGGAAAAAAAACAAAAAAATTCCGAAACAGAAAGTAAATAAAACAAGTGACTTTGGTAATCAAAAAATTTTAAACTCAAAAGAATGATTAACAAACGAAATGGTAATTCTAATTCGTACAAAAAAAGACAATGAGAAACAAATCACAATCACGTTTAGGAAAGAAAACTATTTTTGACAATTTAATTTCTGAAAAATCAAACAATTAAACAATTAAAAACGCAGAAAACTAACAGCTTTTTTGACAATTCAGTCGAAATGAAAAAAAAAATTGAAATTTCTGAAGTAAGAAAAACAAATGACGATCGTAAATTTTACGAAAGAAAAGACGCGAAAACAAGTGACGATCGTAACGTTCATAACAACAGCTTTCATTTTTCATTTGTTTTATTTTCTGTTTCAAGTTTCGTTCGCCTTTTGTTTTTAATTTTATTTTCTTTTCAGTTTTTGTTTATTTTTTGCTTTCCATTCAGTTTTTGATTTGGTTTTGATAACATCAAGAGAAAAATAATGACGATCGCAAGTTTTACGAAAGAAAAAAACACGAAAACAAGTGACGATCGTAACGTGTATAACAGCTTTCATTTTTCATTTGTTTTATTTTCTGTTTCAAATTTCGTTTTTAATTTTTTCATTTTCTTTTTGGTTTTTGTTTTTGTTTTTTTGCTTCCATTCAGTTTCTAATTTGCTAATTTCAAGAGAAAAATAAATGATGAACGTAATTTTTACGAAAGAAAAAAGACAGAGAAACAAATGACGGTCGTAACGTTCAGAATAAGAACTTTAATTTTTAATTTGTTTTATTTTTTATTTCAAGTTTCGTTTGCCTTTCGTTTTTAATTTTTTCATTTTCTTTATGGTTTTTGTTTTTGTTTTTTTTTTTTTTTGCTTTCCATTCAATTTTTAATTTGCTTTTGATGACTTCAAGACAAAAATAAATGACGATCGTAAATTTTACGAAAGAAAGAAGACGGAAACAAATGACGATCGTAACGTTGATAATAACAATTTTCATTTTTCATTTGTTTTATTTTCTATTTCAAGTTTCGCTTGCCTTTTGTTTATTTTTTTGCTTTTCTTTTTTTTTTTGCTTTCCATTCAGTTTTTAATTTGCTTTTCTTTTTGTTTCTTTTTTTTTTCCTTTCCATTCAGTTTTTAATTTGCTTTTGATGACTTGAAGACAAAAATAAATGACGATCATAAATTTTACGAAAGAAAGAAGACAGAAACAAATGACGATCGTAACGTCTATAATAACAATTTTCAATTTCCATTTGCTTTATTTTCTATTTCAAGTTTCGCTTGCCTTTTGTTTTTTATTTTTTTTGCTTTTCTTTTTGTTTTTTTTTTTTGCTTTCCATTCACTTTTCAATTTGCTTTTGATAACTTCAAGAGAAAAATAAACGACGATCGTAATTTTTACGAAAGAAAAAAGACAGAGAAACAAATGACGTTCGTAACGTTCATAATAAGAACATTCATTTTTCATTTGTTTTATTTTCTATTTCTAGTTTCGTTCGCCTGTTTTTAATTTTTTCATTTTCGTTTTGTTTTGTTTTTCCTTTCCAATCATATTCAGTTCTTCATTTTTCTTTGGTCTTTCATTTCAATTTTCTCTTCGTTTTCTTTTCGATTTTTTGTTTTTCATTCCCTTTTGGTCTTTCATTTGAATTTCTCTTTTCATCTTAATTTTTTCCGTATTCTTCACTTGTCTCGTTTCATTTTTTATTTGCTTTCCGTTTTAGTTTTCGATTTCCTTTCTTCGATTTTGTATTTCCTTTCAATTTGCTTTCATTTTTAGTTATTCATTTTTTATTTGCTTTTTGGTTTTCATTCTATCAACTTTCTATTTACTTGTAGGTTTTTTATTTGTTTTTTTTTTTTTAATTTTGGTGTCTGTCTTAAAATACGTAGGAAATTAAGTTTTTCTTTTTTAAGAGTAAACACTTCACATTTATCGTTAGGAAAAAAAATTGGCGTCAAGTTGGCGACATTGTAACCCTGACTTGAGATGCCAACAATGTCAAACAAATGTCAATTTGAAGGTTATGTTTATAATTTGAAATGCCAACAATGTCAAACAAATGTCAATTTGGAGGTTATGTTTACAATTTGAGATGCCAACAATGTCAAACAAATGTCAATTTGAAGGTTATGTTTATAATTTGAAATGCCAACAATGTCAAACAAACGTCAATTTGGAGATTATTTTTGTAAATTGAATTGGAAAGAGTTTTAAAATGCAATCATTAAAAGAGCATGAAAATAGAAAAGAAATACTTAATGTTGCCTCACCAGACGAATGTAAATGTTTTAAAGTGGACTTCATACGAACGATCCGGTTTCTCAGTCGCCTGTTCCTCTGCTGTAAGGTTTTTATTTTCTTCTTCTGCAACTCGACTTTGGCTTTCGCGTTGTTCCACCTGATTCTCAAGTTGCCAGAAAAGACGTCCTTGAAATCCCCCACATATCGTTGATTAAAGATAAACCTGGAAGAAGGTAACCAACTCGTAATGCCTGGATTTTAAATACACTTACATGCAAAGAAATTGACCCACTGACTTCAACATTTTTTTTCAGTCTCCTTCAGAAGACTCTTAATAAATTTGGTTTCAAACTACATAGTTTTTTTTTAATCTGTTTGTTTTGTTTTTGTGTGATGTAGGTCAATTTCTTTGCATGTAAGTGTGTTTCAACCACCTACTTTTTTGGAAGGTTTTGCGATGAATCCAGCGTTTCAGTGTCCGAACTGGTTGAAATGGACTGTGCGCTTTCCTCGACTTCTCCTGAAGATGCGTCGTTCGACTCTGATGGAGAAATGTATATCGTAATCACTTCGCTTCTGCACATCAAAGACAAGTAAAGTGACAGTTCACGGAACGCTAAATTTCAATAAACGACTTACTCGGTTTCTGATTCCGCCTCTTCGTCTTCAAGAACACTTTCCGATACCTTTGCGCTAAAAACAAGTGACGATCAATGAATGAGCTTCATCGGTTGTTTAATGCAAAACATGACTTACGTCTTTGGCGAGGTCGAGGGTTTACCTTGACTTGTGAGTCTGGTAAGTGCTGAGTGTAATACGGGCATCTCAGCAATTTTCATGTTACGAAACGTGTATATTTCTTTAGCTTGTAAATTAATTAAATAATCGTGAAATGAGATGACCACAATGCGTCATGTCACGTCACATTTGAAGCTTGTTGTATCTCAGCGCTGCCAACTTCGTGCACTATCAGGTGACCCTAACCTAAGATATTAAAAATAATTCCCTAGATTTGTCCACTTTTTCCAACGAGTAAAGCATTAACAGGAGGAGACCTAAGCAATGAAAGGGAATGCAATAATTACATTTAACAGAAGTTACCACTTTTCCGAGGGTTAGTTTCTGCAATATGGCGGTTTGTTGACATCCGTGATTGAAAAATAATTGCTGGATTTTGTCTTTGTTCCTGCGGATAGAACGAATTTATGTGTTTATTTAGCAACTACGATTAGTACTGTACATAAGGTTAAGGAGTAAGTAAAAATGAAAGAAAATTGACAGGAAGAATATAATTAAAGAAGAGAAATCAAAACAGAAAACAGGAAGCAAATAAAGCCAAGTAAAAATTAAGAAAATAAATTAAGATGATGAGAAAATCATGTGAAAGACGAAAGGAAAATGAAAAAGTAAAAGAAAAGGAAAAATTAGAAAGACAAAAAAAAACAAATGAAAAACGAAAAGCAAACATTAAATGAAAATAGAGAAAAACAAGGAGAAAATTAAAACGAAAAAATCAAAGGGCACTTCAAATATTCAATGGAAAGAAAAAATTTTAAAAAAAGTATGAATAAAAAAATGAAATTAATTGTTATTTTTTCAATTTTTTTCTATCCGTTTAGTCTTTCATTTTCATTTTCTCTTTTTCTCCAAAATATGAAACGTAGAAAACTGAAGACAAATGACAACTAAACTCTAAAACTGAAAACAAATGACAACTAAACTCCAAAACTGAAAACAGAACAAACAAACAATTTTTCATTTATTTTGTTTTCGATTTTAAGTTTTGTTTACCTTTTGTTTTTCGTTTCGATTTTAAATTTTCTTCGCCTTTTGTTTTTCATTTCGTGTTTTGGTGAGTCGGAGGAAATTAAAATTAAAAAAAATAAAGGAAAGATTAAGGCAAGTCATTAACTCCATGGAGAGGAAAAATCAAACCAAAAATCAAAACAAAACAAAAGATTAAATGAAAAACTTAAAAATAAGGAATAAAATGAATGAAAAATGAAACTAAGTAGTAGTAGTTTTATTTTATATTTTAAATTTTGTTTGCCTTTCGTTTGAAAAAAAAAACAAAAATAAAACAAGAGGCAAACAAAATTTACAATAGAAAACAAAAAAAAATGAAAAATTAAAGTAAATAGTGTGTCATTATTTATTTTCATTTTTTTTTTGCTTTATTTTTTATTTGTTTGCCTTTTGTTTTTTCATATTTTCATTTCATTTTTTGTTTTTTCTTTTCCAACATTTTCCTTTCCATTGAATCTTTTTTATAATTAATAATGAATAGAAAAAGAAAACAAATGTAATTGTTTAACAACTATGATTAGTAGTAACTTTTTTAATTTGGCATCGAAGTTGGCCGTGACAAGGTGCTCACTGTGAACATACCACAATTCTGATTATTTGTTGTAAATCTGACTTTTCTTGTTATCTCTTTTCTTTTGTTACACCAGATCTCATTCTTATTGTATTTTCTCGTTTATTGCAATAGATCACGTTTCTGTGTTGTCCTATTGTACTGTTGACTTCGAACCATGGAAAGCAAGGTTAGGTATTGCGTATGGCAAGTTCAAATGTCAAATTAACAACTGTCATGACGATGAGAGTTCACAATTAAATTCTCATGGCCAACTTCGACGCCAGATTTAAAAAACAAAACACTTCACATGTACAAACAATACATTTGTTAGGACAACTTTTATTCAATCACACAATTCCGCCAACTTATGCTTTATTGCTAATATCATACCCAAACATCAAGTGAGTAATCCCCTCGCCTCGCGCCGTAGTTCTCCTCGCCGCCGCTCCGAAAGCAGTGTCGCCAACTTGAACCCCGACAGTTCCGCCAATCCACTCCCAGGGTTGCCAATCCACTCTCTACACATTGTTAGGCAATTATATAGACTTCAATTAAATAGTTAATGACTTTTAGGTTACTTTTAGAATTTTTCGATGATCAGGTGGCGCAGCAAGCGTAATGTAAATAAGTTCGTTCCAAGTACAGGATGATCGAAATTGATTGAAAAATGTCCTGATCCTACACTACCTTCCGTAAGCTTGATATCAATATTTACATCTATTACTTGAGGGTTAGAACGAGAAGCAGTGACGTGCATAGAACATTCATGAAACATACATCTAAACCTAATCTAATTAATAAAGAATATAATTATTGTTTGCCATTACAATGAAATTAACCATTTTTGATGAATGAACGCAATGAACTGTGAACATAATCTTGGGATATTTAGTAACTTCCCCAGATCTCCCTATGTTACTAACTTCATTTTAATAATTGGATGTAAATATCGATATGAAACTTTTGGAAAACAGTGCAGGATCAGGACAATCAATTTCGATCTCCCTGTACTTTTATAATAGAATCGCAGTGTTTCGAATATGAATGACATTTCTAGTATCACGTTTTGTGTAGTAAGTGTTATTATATACAATGGTGAACTGTGTGATTTATCATCAATCCAGAATTTTATAAAACGCTTATGTGCGTCTAGATATACAGTGGCCATACTTAGTTACCACTTTGGACAAGAAACTGCTGCTAGTTTGACTCACTCCTGCTTATTCTTTACTCGTTGGTTTTGGTTATTTTTGTCTTTCTAACCAGTAGTTCAAATTATTATTCTTCTGCTCGTAATCCTCATTTTTAATGACTTTAGAATTTAATGCACACACATTTTTTGAACAGAGCAAAATTTATTTACAATAAACATAATACCTACTCAGTACATTACTTTTAAACTTAATAATAATATTCCTCCTCATCGATGTCTCCGTAGTAAAAATTATGATCCTCTACGTTGGGTTCTTCCGTTCGTTTAGCTCTGGCCTTGAACCTGGCATACATCTCACCATAACGTCTGACGTCAGTTGGATCGATTTCTTCTTCGAATCCGGCAGCTTCACTGTCGATACTGTACACGAAACCCTCCTCACCTTCATCACTGGACAGCTCATTTAGATCTAAATTTTTTACAGCCCCCAGCATGTCTTCCTCGGTGATACTTTCCATGTCTGATTCGTCTGGATAGTCATTGCGCCAGTTATTCTCCGCATTTGAGTCTTCAGAATCTTCGGAGTCTGCGACGTTTTGGCCATTATCACGATGGGAGCCGTAAACTAAATCATTACTCAAGGGATAAACACTGAAAAAAAAAATATATGTATCTGATTTATTTAGAAAAGTTACTTTTGCTGTTAGAAAAAGAAAGACATTATACAGGGTGACTGACAATGATTTCAGCACGACAAGTGGAACAATTGTCATTCACCCTGTATAACATTTTTTCGAAAAAATGACAATTTTGGATTTTTGTTATATGTAGCATGTAGGCCTACCAACCCTATTAATCTTACCTTATTAACTCATTTACGTCTACTTCTTGCAAATCATCAGACGTCGTGTAATATAAATCGTAAACATAATTTGTTCGTGCTGAATTCTCTACGTTCTCCTTGTTTTCCTCACTCTCGATATCCACTATGGTAACTTCGTTCTGATCTTCTTGTTTATCAGTAGCGCTATTAGATCGTTGAAGGCTCACAACTTTATAGCGACTATTCTTGGACGCCTCCTGAATTTCAAGCCTGAGCTTATCGCTTATGTTTACTTGGCGTTTCTTGAATTGTTCTTCGAGTTCAGCTTTGGTCGGTTTTCGGATGTGCTTGAAAACATCTTCCTCCTAGGCAGTGCCAAAGTGAACGGAAAAGTTAGGTTATGTCTTGGGCGGGCTCACCTGTGTTTCTGTGGTCCCGGCAAATTTCAGTACTGTAGATAAGTCAGCGTTGTCTTCGCCGCACGATTCAGTTTTTCTTCTTTTACAGCTTAAAACTAAGGCGTCTGAAGGTTCTTCGTCGTAACGACGCTTTACGCGCACAAGCGCCGCCATTTTGTTTTATTTAATTCAAAGTTTAGTGACTTTCTTTCAAAGTGACAGTGCAGGCAACTTGCAGTTGTTTTCACGTTGGTGAGATTCAAGGCGTTCTCGATTCACCTACACCGGTTCACTCGGTATATTTGCATTTTGCATCTTTATTTCATCTCTTGTAATAACAAGAAGGTATTCTGAGTGACTGGAAGGTATTCGCAGCGATTGGAACAAGGCTGCGTTCCGCGAAGAATAGCGCCAGTATTGCCAACTTAGGGGATTTCCCCCTAAATTTAGGGGATTTTAAGTGTCAAAGGGTAAATTTAGGGGATAACGTTCTTTAGGGGATTTTTCAGGGTTTTTTTTAACACTTACACTAACACTAACATCTCGCATTATTACGTTAAATTAAAATTAAAATTGCAAATACTTTGAGTGCAAGTGAGACGAAAACGCTATAATATTTAGAACTAATTTTTTGGTTACATTAAAGTAAACGAAACCAAAAATGATTTAAAAAAGAAATAGAAATATACACCTGCAGATTTGTAAATAAAAACAAATTCTAGGGGATTATGTCTTTCATTTGGGGGATTTTTAAACCTTAGATGGGGGAAATCGTTGTCAATGGGTTGGCAACACTGGATAGCGCTTAAATTAATTTACATAAAAAAAAAGATGTGTGGAATGAAGAGTCACGCAACAAATAAAATACATAAATGAACAAAATTTAAAAAATAAATATTCATAAATTCAAATTAACTTTTACTCTGCTTCAACAGATGGCGCTATTGAATCTCTTTTAACGACACAAGTAATCTCTTATAACTTCAGAAATAACTGTCAGTTAAAACTCAATAAATGGTAGTTTCTTAATAGAACCCGTCAATAACCAATGAACCACTCTCATAGAAACAAATGAAGGGAAGACTATCGGCAAGTTTCAACAGATGGCGTTGTTGAATGTCTTACAATAACGGAATAAATAATTTTAAAAATATGCTCAAGGGTTAATCTTGGGACACTTTGCAGAGCGTATTCGTATTATCTTCAGAGGAAGATCACGAATACATCAAATTTTACAAACTTTCTACACGGCAGAGAACCCGAGAAACGAAGAGCAGCCATTTAGCCACAATTGTACTTTTACCTTTACTTGTGAAATTGTATTATTTAAGTCAAGCAGCGACAATTTTGCAGCTTTCTTATGTTTTGGTAGAGAAATTAGCAACTTTTGTTTCTGATTATAGTGATATTTCACTCGAAGTGGTTGGTAACACTCTCTGAAAAGGTACGATACGCGGGGTACCAACAGAAACCCCACAATTTTGACACTGATAGGTATTATATCGGGCGTTCTTTTAAAGTTGGCGTTGAAGTAGGCCATGACAAGGTGCTGACGGTGAACATACCACAATTCTGATTATTTATTGTAAATCTTATTTTCTTATTATCTTTTTTCGTTTGTTACAATAGATCTCATGCAATAGATCACATTCTTGTGTCGTCTTATCGTAGTGTTGAGTTCGAAATCTCGGAAGCAAGGTTAGGAATTGCAAGTTCGAATGTCAAATTGACAACTGTCATGACGATGATGGTTCACAATTAAATTTTCATGGCCAACTTCGACTCCAGATTTGAAAAAAACACTCTTTACAAAGCGGTCAAAAATCAGTGTTTAAGTTGGCAATGATGAATTTTATTTTTAAATGGTACACTGGAGTAGCTTCCGGTTGTTGACTGTTTGACACCGACAGCTTCTCCGAGTGGCTCAGCGGTTGGCATAGCCGACTCTTTGGAAGTCGTGTCGCTCGGTGGCATAAGTTCGAATCCTAACATTAGCCAAAGATGTTGTGCTGTCTAATGACTTAGACCACAGATAATAGATCTCTCCAGATACCCAACGAGATAGGAACGAATGGACGCTCTAAGAATAGTTTGTTAAATGCACAAACTTGTATGTACAAATTCGAAAATCGAACATTTGTCACAAACCATTTGCTAATTCCAAATCTCAATTGACTCACCTATCGCTAGATGTCTCTTTGAAGTAACAGAGAAATACTTTTAAAATGGGGCCAAGACACGATAATGTGACGTACGATTATAATATGCTGTTATTCTCCTTTTAAACTTTGCATCACACTTCTTAGTCATAGAGTTCGTTTAAGTATTACTTATATTTACAGGTTTCGGTTTTCCACTCTGCTATTGTAATAGTAGCGCCACCACATATTTGGTGCGCTGTCTCCAAACTAACACCGAGTTTGTCTCCAAATTGGAGCGTCAAATTTAAAGCATTTGATGAGCCATCTGTCTAGTTCTATTATCTGTGCTTAGACTCAGCTTAATACATTGTAAGGAGTGAATTGGTACGACTATGCGTAAGTTGGCGGACACGGAGAAACATTCGGTTGGCGACACTGCGGACGGGTAGGACCTTAGAGTATTTAATATAACTAGAGTAGGAATGCAACGATTCCCACCATCAAAAATTTGGCCACAAAAGTGCGACATACTGAATAGGCACGTTTTGGAGGGAATTTTAAGTGAATACTTGAACATCGAAGGAAACATTATTTTATATGATCAATATATCAAATAATATTTATTAAATGTTCGAGAAATACATTTAGATTACTAACTAAATAACTATGATTCAAAAAAATGTTGAGCTCAGGAGGTTAATTCTTTTCTTTTTCACTGCCATCCGATATCGTAGGTATGCTGTAATAAAATTAATAATATAACAAAATATGAAATACATTATAGTATAATAACTATTGATTATTAAATAAAATCATTTTATTGAATTTTTGTCTAATAGATGAACCTTTTATAGAAATGTTGAAACATTTGTTTATATGGTGTAGTCTAATTCTATGGTATGTTTGAGAAATTTCCTTTATTAATTGTAAAATGTGATTTTCTTCAAGAGAATGGTCTAATAAATGTTGATGAAGATCTATAAAAACTGTTGAGTAGATATCACAAAAAATAATATGTGTAATTTTTGTTAAACGTAAAATATTTATTTACATTTTTTAATATTTTTGGCACACCTTTTACAAATATTTATTACGTCTGCAGATGGATAAATTAAATTCCCACGGTTCTTTGTATTAATAAAACTAGGATTCGTATTTTTTCCAGATGTAAGAGAATTTGCACATTTTTTACATATAATTCTGCCCATTAATTTTTTTACTACAAATCCAGCAATATATTCCACAACATTATTCACGTAATTTGAAATATTTGCTAAATGTGGATAATCCATTTTTAATTCTGCGTTTGCAAACACTTTATATTGCTCGATAATATCTTGTGATCTTATTAAGTCTATAGATTTTTTGGATATTGTACTATTAACATTAAGTGTATCTTGTCCAGACTTAAAGAATTGGATCTTGTATGAATTAATTCCATTTGAATTAACAGCATTTTGTACGCGGCAATGAATTGGATTGCTGTTGAATTATTATTGAATCCACTTCTACTTCGAATAGATGAAAAAAATAGTTCTAAATGATCCTGACTCATCTTGTAATTTAATAGATATCTGTAAGCAATTATATATGATTAATAATGTAAAAGCAATTAATAATAATTTTACTTTAGCATTGGGTTCGCATCTTTTATGTAATTGTCATATATTCCAATTACACTGTTAATTAACATTAAAAAATAAATAATAATAACGGGGTTTTTCTTCGAGAATGGATTGCATAAGTATCTTCCTTTAGTTTCAAGCAACGAATGTGTTTTGCACATAGTGTGTGCGTCACTAGGAAGCCTATAATTAAATGAAAATCGCAAATCTTGAATATTATGAACAGTTACAGTAACTTACACATGAAAACTCAATTCTTTATTTCAGTTTTTAATTGCGCATCTATTAACCACTGTTTCCCGTGAAACAAACGTGAACCACTGAACGAAATCAAAATGTGGGCTTTACCGCCCTAACTGCGCCTAACCAATATGGCCGACTATTGCTATACCCCCACCAATAGTACATTATGTCTCTAGTTATATTGAATACTCTAAGGCCCGGTTTTTCCATCACAGTTTAAACCCAAACTCAAGTTTAAACTGCAGTTTATGTTTGCTTTGAGTTTTTCAATGTCTGATTAACACATAAACTAAAGTTTAAGTTTAAACGGTAGGACATCCACAGTTTCAGCGATAGTTGCAAATAAACTAACCTAAAAAAACGTGCAGAATTACAGATTTTTAAATTAAATTGTATAAACAGAGTATGCCCTAATGGTAGACATTATAGAATTACTTAGCGATGACGAAGACTTCTTAAACCATATATACCGACCGAGAACGTAAAATTAGGAGCCCGTTTGTTCTGTGCGGATGAATCTTAGCCAAAGCAAAACTATTTAATGTTATAATTATTATTTAAGTAATATAAACATATAAAAACTGCCTTTACCTGCTTTATAAAGTTTTCGTTACTTGATGCCATAATACAAACAAGTGACCTTGCACTTTATGAAACATATATACAAAAATCTCCCGCTTCCATAGATGCCACATATACAACCCTTATGACATTTTACTTCAGAAATATTTTTCTTTCGACTCTATTAATTATTCGTATTCGTTATATCGATAATATTTACGGATTTTATATATGTATTTACACGAAAATTAAGATAATTTCTTTCAAAAGTAGAGTTTATTTTATTAGAAGAATCCGACAACACTGGCAATCACATGGTGAATCCCACAATCGTGATAGTATTACTGCCAACCCTAAGAAAAAATTGACTTTGTACGGTTTAGTTAAACTGAACTAAAACTTCAATTGAAAAACACACAAATTTAAACTGCAGTTTAAACTTCAGTTTTTCGTTTAACTAAACTGTGGTTTAAACTAATATTGAAAAACTGGGCCTAAGACCCGGTTTTTCCATCACAGTTTAAACCCAAACTCAAGTTTAAACTGCAGTTTATGTTTGCTTTGAGTTTTTCAATGTCTGGTTAACACATAAACTAAAGTTTAAGTTTAAAGTAGGACATCCACAGTTTAAGCGGTAGTTGCAAATAAACTAACCTAAAAAAAGTGCAGAATTACACATTTTTAAATTAAATTGTATAAACAGAGTATGCCCTAATGGCAGACATTATAGAATTACTTAGCGATGACGAAGACTCCTTAAACTACTGAGTGGCTGTTAATGTCCGAACGCGGTTTATGTTGGCAGCCTGCAGTTTTATCAACTTGTAGTGGCAACCATGTCGATTGTGTCAATTTTGACAGTGCACATTGGCGTATCGTTATTTGGGTGTCTCGTTGGTGTTATAAAGGTTCTTTGGTGTGGTTTTTTGATATTTATTGCTTCATTTTCAGTCAGTTCTTATTAGAGCTCATTAATTAACGTTGTGAGTTGCATGTAAGTAATAATTTAATGTGAATTTCAAATTACATTCCAATATATTCTTATTCTTTTCAGTATTCACAGTGTTTATCAAAAATGTTTACACCTGAACAGGATGCGTACATTCTTATGGCACACTTTCGAAGTGCAACTCGAAATCTCGATGGAACATGGGCATATAATTTGCGCTCTTGCTTTGAACAGTTCGTGGAAGCATTTCCTGATGAAAATGTAAACTACGAAGTTTTTAGTCATCACAAACGTGAAGTTGTGAAGAGATTCGAGAGAAAAAATTGTATTTGCAAAGGTAAATCAACTGGGCGACCTACAGTTTTAACTGAACCTGTTGTCAACGATCTTCAAGGTCGAATGGATCAAAGCCCGAATAAATCACTAAGAAAGTTATCAGCACAGTCAGGTATGTGAACCGCAGCAATGAAAATAATGCAAGTCCTTAATTACGTACTTTTTGCAAGCATTACTAGGGCTAGTTGTTCAAAAGCTCTGCATAAGAATCTGCATATGCATCCGTACCGTGTCTCTGTTGTTCAGCAGCTGTACTCACATGATTTTCAAAATAGAGTGATGTACTGTTAATGGTTTAATGAGCAATTAAACAACGATGATTTGCTTGATTTAACTTTTTTTACTGACGAAGCATGGTTTCATTTATCTGGTTACGTAAATAGCCAGAATTACAGGACATGGGCAACAGAAAACCCTCCTAATTTTGTTGAAACAAATTTACATCCAATAAAAGTTGGAATTTGGGTAGCAATATCAAGACGAAGAATAATAGGACCAATATTCTTTAACGAAAATCAATGCAGAAAGATACCAAACTATCATTTTGACAGAATTTATTAATCAGCTGCATGATGATGAATTAACAAGGGGCTATTTCCAGCAAGACGGAGCTACTGCTCATACTGCACGTGCCACCATAAATTATTTACAACAGTTTTATGGAAATCGAATTATAAGCCAAGATTTGTGGCCACCAAGAAGTCCAGATTTGACACCACCAGATTATTTCCTCTTTGGACGCATGAAGAATAATGTGTACAAAAACCGCTTGCATAACTTAGATGAACTTCAACAAGCAATTACGCATGAAATTCAAAATATAACACAGGAAGAACTCTGCCGTGTATTCGAAAATATGAAACGACGAGTGAACTTGTGCTTACAGAATAATGGGGAACATTTTCAACAATTATTATAAAAATAAAAGTTATTTTTTAGTCATCAATGTTTTATTATGCCAAGTAGCAAACATTTGTTACATGTTCAATGGACATGTAACAAATGCCTTGCTACCTGGCATGTAGCCTTGCTAATTTGACAATGTTCAATACACATAACCTTGATGTTTGTCATTTTTCATATTTTCACATCAAAACTTCATACCACGCCACTGTACCACACCAACAGTAGAAAAATAAATTCAATAGTGCCAACATAAATGGCGTTCGGACATTAACAGACACTCTGTATATATACCGACCGAGAACGTAAAATTAGAAGCCCGTTTGTTCTGTGCGGATGAATCTTAGACAAAGCAGAACTATTTAATGATATAATCATTATTTAAGTAATATAAACATATAAAAACTGCCTTTACCTGCTTTATAAAATTTTCGTTACTTGATGCCATAATACAAACAAGTCACCTTGCACTTTATAAGACATATATACAAAAATCTCCCGCTTCCATAGATGCCACATATACAACCCTTACGACATTTTACTACAGAAATGTTTTTCTTTCGACTCTATTAATTATTCGTATTCGTTATATTGATAATATTTACGGATTTTATATATGTATTTACACGAAAATTAAGATAATTTCTTTCAAAAGTAGAGTTTATTTTATTAGAAGAATCCGACAACACTGGCAATCACATGGTGAATCCCACAATCGTGATAGTATTACTGCCAACCCTAAGAAAAAATTGACTTTGTACGGTTTAGTTAAACTGAACTAAAACTTCAATTGAAAAACACACAAATTTAAACTGCAGTTTAAACTTCAGTTTTTCGTTTAACTAAACTGTGGTTTAAACTAATATTGAAAAACTGGGCCTAAGGGTAGGACGGAACGGCGGCGATAGCGGGGGGATTGCTTGTTCATTTACAGTGTGACGTTGGCAATAAATTATTTTTGGCGTTTTATTAAAAACTTGGGATAATATTATTAACAACATACAAAGAAATTGTTTGGAATGGTAATTGCCGTAAGCAGCATTGCTGAGCAAAGCGAAGAAGAAGAAGAAGACACTGACAGCCGTTACTGTACAAGCTTCGTTTGACATTTAAAAATCAAATTAATACCAACAAAACATTTATGCGGTTGCATTGTTGCAAATAGCCGAATAAAAATTGCTCTTTATTGTATTCTCATCTCAGAAAGTTATTCTTTTTCGTTCACTCAATGTATTTGCATATCCTTTTAACCTCACACTTTGAGTGCGTACTAGTGCAGTCAATTGAAAACGCTATTAATCAAAATTAAAGAGCGGAACAGGGAATTTTAGTTGAATTTCCTCCGGTGGTGGCGCGCAGCGTCTAGTGTTGGCTTTACAGTTGGCGACACTGGCTAATTTGTGGTTAAATTGTAGCGAAAGTGCGCAGTTGATGAAGTGTCAATAAGTTAAAGTTTAACACTTTTTCATGCCGTTCGAAGTTAAACGATGACATTTTACACCGCGTACTCCCTCAGAAAGAGAACCGTGAGTAAAGACGGACGTTCCTTCAGCGCTGAAATTACGCACGGCACCATCTAACCTATCATGACATTTGACACTCCTTCCGATCAATTTTGCGCTCTTGCTCGATGAAAAGGAGGGACGTGAGATGCCTTTGAGGCGCCCGCAGCCGTAGTTTTGAATTTTGGGCGAGAAGAAAGTGCGCACAATGGGCGGATCTGTGAGTCAGGTGTTCCAGTCGGGCAGTGCTCTCTTGTCCACCAGCCATGGGCATCGCGTTTCGGACCCGACCAGGCAGAAGGTGCAGACCGTTTTTGACGCCCTAAGAGCTAATCCCAAGATAGGAGTTCAAAGACTAGAAGGATTACTTCAACAAATACCCAAAGTAAGATAACGGCGAAATCCGTGCGTCACAGATAACACCGTGTTTATGTTGTCGTTTCTCTTTAGAACGAGAACATATTGATGATCCACGACGAGGCCGGTTACAATCTACTTCAGAAGTGCGTCGGGGCCAACAACGTGGACCTAGTAAGGTGGTTACTCTTGCGACACAACGCAACCGATGTGAATCGTTGCCCGTGCAGTCTACCCTTACACATCGCGTGCTTGAAAGGGTGAGTTTTTTCCAAACGATGTTTATATTATCGTAATTTCACTCTAACGAAACCGCAGGCACGACGAATGCGTGGATCTTCTACTGAAACATGGTGCCAAAGTAGACGTGGAAGCTCGCATGTGCTGGCCGGGACCTCACAGCAGCAATTGCGAAGAACGCGGAAAATACTGTAAGCACTCAGAGGGCTGCTTTCTATTTCTCCTTAAAACCGTTGCATCTTTTAGCATCCATACAACAAGACGAAGGTTGCATGGAACGTGATCGGGACAGAGTTACAAATAAACTTCAGTCCGCAATGTATTATGCCCTGGATGGCGATCAAGTGAATATTTTAATTATGCTGGCGCAAAAGTGCGAGGACTTCTGGGTGAGTACGTGCGACGGAAATTGTCTTCGCTGATCCTCGACGTTTCAGAATGTGGTGTTTCGATCTCGCAAGCCGTTGCTTCACGCAGCTTGCGAGCGGGGCGCTTGGCGTTGCACGCAGTTCCTGGTGACGGAACGGAGCGAGGAAATCCACATTTTGAAGGACGAATACTACCCGATACATTACGCGGTGCTTCACGACAGCAAATTCCTGGAGTTGTTGATAACTGCGGGTGCCGACACGACCGTGAGGACTTGCACCCAGCAGATGACTCTCTTGCATGTTGGTGAGTTAAGCAATTTATTTAATTTAACCAAGAGCAAGGCAGAAAAATATAAGATTACACGAGTGTACTGAAACTAATCCAAGAAACAGTGAAGACTGTGATAAAGAAATGTTTGAGAAGTCCGCTGTATTAGGATAGTATTAACTGAGACATAACTAACTTGGTATTATAATACAGGGGGACTTTTTGATAACTGATAGATAGGGTGAATGACGATTGTTCCACCGAAAAAAAAAAAAAAAACGCGAAAAAGAATGGAAACCACAGATTACGTGAAAAGTGTTTAAAAATTCTTCTAATCAGTTTATAATTAATTAAAAAATTACCCCAGAGTCTGAGGCTGCGACATTTTGACCATTATTGCAATGAGAGGCGTAAACTAAATCTTTGCACAATGTATAGACACTGAAAAAAATATATGTATATGTATTTGATTTATTTGAAAAAGCTGCTTTTGCTGTTAGAAGAAAGAAATTTTACAGGGTGACTGACAATTGTTTTGCCCAAAATAAAAAAAAGACGCGTAAGAGAATGAATGTCACAATAAAAAATTCTAGTTTATTATTATTAATTACACTTTAATGGGAGCACAAAGTTTTATCATCATTACTTTATTGACTTCTTGTCTACATACAATGCGACCTTGATGACGAAGTAGACGTAAATGAGTTCATAAGGTAAGATTGAAAGTACATATTGTTTTATTCAGTTGTCAGTTGGTAGGCCTACAAGTTAAATACGACTTGAATAACAAAAATCCAAAATTGTCGCTTTCTGAAAAAGAATGTTATACAGGGTGAATGACAATTATTTCGCCTAAGGAAGATCGATGTGCGAAAATATTGAAAAAAAATTTTTTTTTAAATACAATGTATGTACTACATACAAGTCCTTGTTTAAAAAATAGAGGAGCGAAATAAATACCCTCATCAATCAATCAATCAACTGTGAATTCAAATCCGTATGCTTCATAATGTTTCCGGTTTTTGACGTTAGAATATTTACAAATGTCAAACTGACATCTTACATAACCTATCGTTTATGCACCTACCGAATATTTATCTTATTTTTTTTGAGCTTGTGAACGTAAATTTTCGCAAGTAAAGCAAATAAAAAATCATTTTTTTCTTTGAGTGAAATAATACGTTAACATTAAACACAAAGCTGGATCACATATATACATATAGGTTATGTTAAATCACGACTAGGCAAGTCAAATCAAGTATTAGGGCGGAAACTGAAACGAGTTCCTTACATCTATCTTTTTCTGTTACAGGTTTTACTCGTTTCATTTCGCAATGAATCGATCTTTCAATTACAAGACGAATAAAGCATAACTCTTATTATTATAACTTCGGTAATTGATGACGTAGGGCCCATCTTTCGTGAATTTGATAATAGATTGTTCCTTAGAAAGGATAACAATGGCCCCACTTTGAACAAATAAAGCGCTAAAACAAAAATCAAATCAAACCTCCGCGTTAAGAATTCCTAATTTTAATTTAAATTGTAAATAAAGTGTATTTCCCCAAGAAACGTGTCCTTCAACCATTATTTGTTAATTATTATAATTTCGATTTGTGTGTGACGAATTATTAACACAAATCTATTAAAAGTTTAATGCTTTTAGCGAAGTTATTCGTATTATTTCATCAGCTGGTCAAAGCTGTGAGCAAGAAAGCGAATTTCCTCGTCGCGCTTTCGTAAAAATTTCAGATGATAAAGTGTTCGCAGTTGATCCAGTTGTTCGAAGTGGATATAAAATATTATGTCTACACAGAGCCTCACAGCATTCAGATCGAGTGAGGCTCTAAATCTCATCCGCACGCAGCTTAATACGTCTATTATGCCAGGTGAAGTTTTAGAAACTCTATCATAAAACGTTTATGACAGACGTACGCTGTGAATTTGGCGTTTTCATCTAAACGTACTTACTTTTTTTGGGGAACTTTATAATTAATTAATTACACGGATAGTTATCCGTGGAATTTTTTACACATAATCTGTGACATTCATTCGCGTACGCGATTCAATCAAAATTGTTGGTTTATGGGAAATGTACGCTGTGAATTTGGCGTTATAATCTAAACGTACTTGCTTTTTTGGGGAAACCTATAATTAATTAATTAATTACAAATTATACCATAGAATTTTTTGCACATAATCTATGACATTGATTCGTGTACGCGATTCAATCAAAATTGTTGGTTTATGACAGATGTACGCTGTGAATTGGCGAAATTTATAATTAATTAATTACAAACTGTTCCATAGAATCTGTGACATTGATTCGCGTACGCGATTCAATCAAAATTCTTGATTTATGACAGACGTACGCTGTGAATTTGGATTATAATCTAAGCGTACTTACTTTTTTGGGGATTAATTACAAACTATATTATAGAATTTTTTGCACATAATCTATGACATTGATTCGCGTACGCGATTCAATCAAAATTGTTGGTTTATGACAGATGTACGCTGTGAATTGGCGAAATTTATAATTAATTAATTACAAACTATACCATAGAATTCTTTACACATAATCTGTGACGTTCATTCGCGTACGCGATTCAATCAAAATTGTTGGTTTATGACAGATGTACGCTGTGAATTTGGCTTTATAATCTAAACGTACTTACTTTTTTGGGGAAATTTATAATTCATTAATTACAAATTATATCATAGAATTCTTTACACATAATCTGTGACATTCATTCGCGTACGCGATTCAATCAAAATTGTTGGTTTATGACAGACGTACGCTGTGAATTTGGCCTTACAATCTAAACGTACTTACTTTTCTGGGGACATTTATAATTAATTAATTACAAACTATTCCATAGAATTTTTTTACACATAATCTGTGACACTCATTCGTGTACACGTTTTGATAAAAAATTGTAGACATGGCACCGACGTTTCATTAAGTTTCTTGTATCCGTGCGGCATTTATGTCAAGGTCGCGTTGTTTGCAGGCGAGATGTCAATAAAACAATATTCATAAAACTTTATACTGCTGCATTTATAAATCGTGGCGTCGTTTGTCGTACGCGATGCTGCCGCCGTCGCTTGTTTTTGGAATAAATTCTGTAACATCCATTCTCTTCATGCGTTTTTGTTTTTTTTTGCCGGAATAATTGTCAGTCACTCTGTATGTACCCTAAACTTAATTAGAATGTTCTGGTTAATTTGATATCAAACACCTATAATTTTTTTCTTTTGTTAATAAAATGGGTGTTCTCAACTTTTTTTTTTTTAAGATTATTCCATTTTCACTAAATAATTTTTAAATTTTAAAACATCTAGACCAAAGTGTTTGTTGGATTATCGTTGGAATTTTAATTTAGCGTTTGTCTTTTGTTTATATCTCTTTGTTTGTAATTGTAATCTTCCTTTTTTCTTCACAAATAACATTAATTATTATTCTTGTTCTTGTTATTAATATTATTTTTTGTTTCTTCTTACTGGGTTTTTTTTTGGGTTGCTTTCTCTTCAGGAAATTTCCATTTCCATCGTTTTTTTATTATTTTTTAAAGAAATTTGGAAATTCTTTTTTCAATATTTTTGTATTGAATTTTTCCTTTTCTCGATTTTCCACTCAATTCGCTTATCGCCTTTTCTTGTTTTTCTTTTAATTTCCAGAAAGTTTTGATATTAAGTCAACAAATCAGGGTGCAATTTCCTTTTTCTTTTACAAATTTTTCATTTAACTTGCCAGTCGCCTTCGCTTTCTTTATTAAAACTTCTTTCTTCATCGTCAGTCTCTTCTTTTCCTTCAATTTTCACACGAGTTACTTGCTAATCGTTTTTTGTTTTGAATATTGAATCTGTTGAAAGTATAATAGCGTTTTCGATTGATTGTTCTAGAGCACTCGCAGAATACTTCCATCCCTTACTATTATCTGAGGTTAAAATGAGTGCTCTAGAGCAGTCAATCGAAAACGCTATTAAATATAAAATTCGTTGTATTTATTGCAGTATTTTTGGTTGCGCACAAATCAGCAGAGGATACGATGTCGACGATACGTTTATTGTTGGATCACGGTTGCAAGGAGCTCATAAACACCCCCGACACCCTCGGGAACACCCCCCTTCACGCGCTTATCGTCCGCTACGCCCTGGAAGAGGCTAGATATGGCTGTGATAAATGGAATAAGTGGGATATCCTACATTTAGTGCGTTACTTAATACAATCAGGTGCCAAACAGTCAATTAACCAGGCGGGCAATTCGGCACTCGCTTGCGTCTTACGCCACGTACGCGACTGGGAGATCTGCTACGAGTTGCTTAACATGTTGCTGAACGAAGGCGGTGAGATCCTCCACCCCCCCAGACTCACATACCCCATTTTTAAAGTAAATTTTTTAGGAGAACCAAACATGGTTGGCAGAGATGGTTCCGTTCCGATTATGGTGTGCCTCGTGCCGTTGATAAACAAAGACCCGCTGCACCATTTCACTCATAACATGAAGGTAATACACAAACTTGACGTGTTGTTTTTGTTTTAACTCTTTCGTGTACAGGTTTGTTATTTAAACTGCATCCGGATATTATTAAAGTACGGTGCGAACCCGAATTGTAGTTACCGTGCGAACCTCACCCCCCTGCACGTGTTGGTCTTCACCGTCTCTGAGAACATCACGTTGAACTGCGACGTGCAGAAGAACCTGAATTTCGAATTCATCAAGAACCTGCTGATCCTCCTGCTGACGCACGGCTTGGACCCGAACGTGCGCGTCAGCAAAAGGACGCAGCACATCCTGCAGTCGTGCATGGACATGATACAGAACGTGCGCGATTGCAAAGACATACATTACGTGTACGACCTTACGCTTACTCTCATACAATACGGGGCGAATCCCGACCTCAGTGTGAATATATCGGAAGCAATAAAGAACTATCCGTTGCAGCACACGCAGGCCGATTGGAAGACGAAGAACTATATTTTGTATTATTACATAATGTTGATTTCGAGGAAGGAGAATTTAATCATGGATCCGGAGCTGAGCTTTTCCAAGATCATCATGCTCTTCTACCTGGTGATGCAGCACAAGCCCTTGTTCGAATGCTTGAAGATCCTGCACACCCAACAGCTGAGTTTAGTCCCGGGGAAAACCACCGAACCTCTCACCTGCATCATCCGTGACCTGTACAAGAGACCGCGGAGCCTGAAGCAGATATGTCGGGTTAAAATCCACAACTGCCTCAAGCAAAGACCCGGACTGTACATCAACAAATTAAACCTACCGAATCAGCTTAAAGATTATTTATTAAATTTCGAACCCTAAGCTCTGTTTATTTCAAGCAAAAAATCCTTCATATTCAAAACTGAATCAAAGATTTGGAAAGTGCCTCGCCGTGGTTTTATTTGTCATTATACGTAGCGTTTTTTAAATTTCTTTTTTAATGTAAGTGAGAGCTTTAATTAAATATTTTTCTTAGGTCTCGAGATTTTGATAATCAACATTGTTAATCCAGTAGGTATTGAAATTTTCCTGAAAGCTTTCTATTCCATTATTCGTAGTGTTCACTTTGGTGAAATTGTTCTTACCACCCATTTGAGTCAATCAAGCTTGTATATGACATGTTCGTTCAATCTATCGATTATGTCATTAAAGCCATAAGTGCTGCTATTTTTTGCTAGCGAATAATTTATTGAGGGAAAAACATTTTATGCGATGATATTAAATACCCAAAAGAAAAAAACATGCATGTCATATGCACATTCATTTTAGATATGTAAGAAGAGCGCGCCCCATGTTTTCTTGTAAAAATCGAGATCGTTGTAAAATCGATTGTGCTCTAAGCTGCAGCGGTTTTGCATCAAATTGTTCCAACTCTGTGTGTGTGTCCACCAATCATGAATATGCCAAATAATATTGAGGTCACCTGTGAGAGATGCATTTGTGATTTTATTGTTGAGAATGATCATAAATATAATATTGTTAATAATAATATCTTGAATTATTGTATCATTGAAAGGATATTAAAACGTGTTTAAGTACCTTCCGCCTTTTTTTGTTCGTTAATAAATATTCATTTCATTTATTAATTTCTTCTGTGATACCTCTTGCTCTTGACTTATTCTTTCCTTAATTCATTTCTTTCTGTATTAACAATACGTAAAAATTAGCTGATAATTAATCAATTCAGTAATGAACGCGAATGGGCTTCTTCCGTTATCGAATTGCTCATAGGCAACATTGTCCGAGTGGAGCTGGAGCTTTATTGTTTTACGTTTATGTTTATAAGACCTGCAGACGCACGTACACCTCACGAAAGAACACAAAACTTTTGTGTAGACACACAATATTAAAATGAATACTTAACAAGAAATTTTCTTATACAACATGTTTTATTTTTCTTCGTAGTCCATTTAATATTTCAAGCAATTTTCTCCAATTCTTTCTCTAACTTCCGATTTAATCCCATTAATTTTTTTAAACTCTGGTTATTTTATGGTGTCCCCATGCCAGAGTATAAATTTTATCGTCTAAAATATAACATTTGTCATCTTTCGAAGATAATCCAATGTTTTATGTTTATAAGACCTGCAGACGAGGTATACCTCACGAAAGAACACAAAACTTTTGTGTAGACACAATATTAAAATGAATACATAACTAGAAGTTTTCTTATACAACATGTTTTATTTTTCTTCGTACTCCATTTAATATTTCAAGCAATTTTCTCCAATTCTTTCTCTAACTTCCGATTTAATCCCATTAATTTTTTTAAAGTCTGGTTATTTTATGGTGTCCCCATGCCAGAGTATAAATTTTATCGTCTAAAATATAACATTTGTCATCTTTCGTAGATAATCCAATGTTTTATGTTTATAAGACCTGCAGACGAGGTATACCTCACGAAAGAACACAAAACTTTTGTGTAGACACAATATTAAAATGAATACATAACTAGAAGTTTTCTTATACAACATGTTTTATTTTTCTTCGTAGTCCATTTAATATTTCAAGCAATTTTCTCCAATTCTTTCTCTAACTTCCGATTTAATCCCATTAATTTTTTTAAACTCTGGTTATTTTATGGTGTCCCCATGCCAGAGTATAAATTTTATCGTCTAAAATATAACATTTGTCATCTTTCGAAGATAATCCAATGTTGTATTAAAAAGTGAAACCTATCGATTACACACTGTATATTTGTATAGAGATCGAAGATTAACGCTATACTTTTTTTTACTTCTTAATGTACATTATTCAAATGGCTTCAAAATTAATCAATTGTAGGTTATAAAGAAACTGCATTCGCTTACGCAATTTCATCTGCAGGAATTGCAATCGCAATTGTTTCTTAGTTGCTTACGGTTTGTAATTATCTGTCAAAGTAAAACGTCGACAATTAACTGTCCTAAAGGCTTCCTTTTCTTGTTTTACTTTGGCGTTAAGCACAAATCGGTTGTTTTCTTAATTGCCGCTCTTTTCGTAATCTTTTTTAATTATCTGTCAAACTTGTCAAAGCAAAACTTATTAAAGGGCAACCATTTTTCTTCTGAAGTATCATGAATTTATTTTGTTTCTTTTTCTAATCTGGAGGTGCACACAAACATCAGTCGTTTTCCTAATTCTTATGCGTTTCATATTTTTTTGTTAGCTGTCAAACGTAGAATGTTGTCAAAAGAGCAATCGAGTTTCTGATCTGATCTTTTTTTTTATCTCGAAGTGAACACATACATCAGTTGGTTTCTGAGCTGCCATACTTTTCCTTTAAACTTGTTGAATTGAAACGTCGATTAAAAAGCAATCAATTGTGTCAAGCATCCTGTATAAAGAATTTATTTATAATTGCTTGAACACCCCCCCATTATCTCATCGACTACATTTGAAGAGAAGGGTCAGTCACAACATCGTGCATCGCTTCAGCAACGTACTGTATATTATTCTTATTCAATCCGCACATGCAAATCCGTCCAGAGCGAAACATGTAGACGTGATGGTGTTCGGTCATGCGTTCGGATTGCTTCTCTGAAATTCGAATTATTTTTTACTTCGTTCAGTTGGCAACAGAACAGGGCAGAACTGAGACATTTAGAACACCGTGTACATACCGTTAAGTCCGCTGTAAGAAAACATCCCGATCTGCGACGTGATGTGATCCCAGTTTCCGGGGGTTCCCAAACTTTCTAGAGCCTCTCGCAGCAGTCTTCTCGTGGCTCTTATGCGGGAGCCCATGATATGTACGCTGTCTTCCCTGTTGAATAAGATTCATCATTTTTAAATGTGTAACTCGCGAATCAAAATAAATTTAGTCCGATCTCTGCAGAGCGTTCAGAAATGATTGAACCTTCCGCTCAGTAGATCATCTTTTTAAAGTTGGTATTACGTATTGCACTTTTTTATCCTTCCCATTGTCAGCAGTGTTGCCAACAAACGAAATGTCAGTTTACCAACATCAGAAACATTTGACAGGTGTTATAGAAACCATCGGGGTTAGGGAAACTACGTATAAAAACTATTTTCTGCATTAAATTACGTCTCGGCGTAATTTTTATGTAGTTAAGCAACTTTAACCTTCAGTTTATTCCAATAGGAACAATTATTTGTGAATGTGCCTCTTACTCGACAATTCCAACCTCAAAATGAAAGTTCATTTGATGCACTTCAAATAAATAAAACAATATGGCGATGGCGGTCGAGTTTGACGGTGACATTTGAGTGTCGCTGTTGGTTACACTCGCAGAAGCACCAATGTTGTAAGATGAAAATTACTAAGCACGTCTGTGCGCTAAATTCAAACGCCTTTCAATAATCCATAAATGCTCTACATATACAGGGTGCTGCATTGATGAACGCAACTTGTGAATTAGGTTACTGAATCTTTTTAAAATATTTTGAAACTGTGCGAAAAGAAAAATTCTCAAACTGCACAGATCTTGAGGAGTACTTTAAAAAACCCAAAAGGAATTTTGCTGTAAAATAATTAGGAAAGTCACCTTTAAATTAGCATGGGCTTTCCTATGTTGCGTTCATCAATGCATCACCCTGTATAGCTAATTTAATACAAGTACAGTTAAAGAAGTAAATTTACCATTCCTTTCTCAGTTCGGGGCTAGTTAAAATATTACCCACGATTCTAGCTGCATGGCTGGTCGGATTTGAGTACATCCCCCGTATTGTTATCGTCACTTTGGATTTAATCCGGGGAACCACCGCGTCATCATTGACAACAAAAACAAGATTCCCTATGCGTTCGCCTAAAATCCCCAGTTGGTAACAAAGTGCTCAGACTTTGAAGCCAATACGTACAGTACAATCCAAAATTTTTGGAGAAAGACTGCGCGCACGCAAACTCGAGGCCCCTCGAAACGAAATAGCGAGGAAGCCAAGCGTCCTCGTCCAAATCACCGGAAGCAAAGCCGTGATAGGCCGCGTCTATCACAGGAAACAGGCGTCTCTCCTCTAAGACATCGGCGATTAACTTCCACTGCTCTTTAGTCGGGTCGCAACCCGTCGGATTATGCGCAGACATCTGCAGCACGATCACCGATTTCGGGGGTGTACCGCCGACGTCTTCCAGCATACCCTCGAAATCTAGGTTGCGCCTGATGGGACACCAACATCTATAGGTTCGGAGGTGTTGAAAACCGGCGTTCTCGAAGAGCAGACTGTGATTATCTGGTTCGAAAATGAAATTTGAAATTTGAATTTCATTTCATTGATAAGTACCTACGCACCCCATGAGGGTGTTGAGTAGTAAACCGTGTCGCAACCTAAAGAAGCTTTCAAGAACTCCGCTGCCACACGTAAAGCGCCAGTTCCACCCAGGGCTTGTATGCCAAAAGCCTTAAATTATATTTTTTTTATCAATTATGTGGATGTGCAATGTTTTTTTGAACATACTTTCCCGCTTGAGATAGCTGGGCTATCGCTACCCAATAGTAATTCGGTTGCGGCCTTCGTGAAGCGTTCCAAACCCAAGACGGGTGTGTATTCTTTATTCAGGGTATCATCGGCAACGATGGCCCTTTCAACTTTTCGTACAACTGGTAACACCCAGGGGCCATCCTCTTCGGTGCGATAAGCTGAAAGACAATTTCTTTTTCGGTGGATCTAATCTAAACCTTAAATTCTGTAGACGATTGGCAACATTGCGTGCAACTCGCGCGATTTTAAGAAGAAAGACGGCAGTTGACAATGTCATTTATTTAAAGCACATGACGTTCGTGTTTTTCTTTTCTGCGATGGCTCAGAGCATTCTCTTTTTGAATTATTTATTAATACTTAACTGCACTAATACTTAAAGTCCTATTTTATTATTGCCTTCGTTGAGATTCATCTATTCCCAAACATTGGCAACACTGCGCGCGACACGTCAGCATTGTCCTCACCTATGAAAAGAAAAAATTGTCGACAATGACAGTTAAGTTTTATGATATTTACAATTTTATTTCTTGGGTTTAATGCAATGCTTTCACCAGGAGTTTTTACTACGAAATCGATGTATTTCTGTGAAAGCCAAACGTATAGTTTCTTTTGTTATTTATTACCAAATACTTTTTCTGCCGAATTTAAGAGAAAAATTAAAAAAATCTATCCTATTTTAAGTGTTGGCTTTTTTGGATACATAAATTTGTAGAGAATTGGCAGCATTGCATGCAGCTTTCATGATTCTACAATTCACCAGTTTGTGACATTTACGATTTTCTTTTGTTTCTTTTTTCTGCAATGCCTAAAAGTATATACATAGTTTTTAATTATTTATTAAATACTTTTTAAATGAAAATTCAATGAATCTGTCCCATTTTATGATTGACTTCTTTGGAGTTCATTTAATCCCTAATATTGGCAACATTGCAGGCGGCGTCATCATCCTTGAAAAGATACTTTTTCTGTCAAATTTAAACAAGAAATCAAAGAATCCAATCAATATTATTGTTGTCTTTTTTAGATCAATCTGATCCAGTGTGCAACTTGCGCGATTTTGAAAACAAAACGACAATCGACCATGGCAGTTGAAGTTTGTGACGTTTACAGCTCTCTTTTGTTTTTCTTTTCTGCGACGCCCGACGCATTTTCTTTTGAAAATTATTTATTACGTGCTTTTTATCAAATTTAAACAATATTAATTAAGCAACATTAAGCAAGAAATCAATTGATTAGGATTGGCAACACTGCGTGTTACACGTCAGCATCGTCCTCATCTCTAAAAAGAAGAAAACAAATGACAATGACAATTAAGTTTTATATTTACGGTTTTCTCTTTTGTTTTAATGCAACGCCACTTTGGCAGCTTTTGGATTTAAGCTCTTAACCTGATCCAAACATTTGTAGAGGATTGGCAACATTGCGTGCAACTCGCGATTTTGAAAAAAAAAAAGAAACCACAGTGACGATGACAGTTAAGTTTGTGACATATACGGTTTTCTTTCGTTTTTTTTTAAATTATTTATTACATTACTAAATACTTTTCATCAAATTCAAATAATATTAATCCTTTAAATTAATTAAAAAAAAAAAACATAAATCTAACTCTAAACATTGGTAACACTGTGCGCGACACGTCAGCATTGTCCTCATCTTTGAAAAAAAAAACAATTGACAATGACAGTTAAATTTTATGATACTTACAGTTTTCTTATTTTTTTTTTAATGATATTTGATAGCCAAACGAGTATTTTCTTTTGTTATTTATTAGAAAATAATTTTTCTGTCGAATTGAGAGAAATCAAAGAATCTCTAGAATGTCTAACTTTTTTGAGTTTACCTGATCGATATTGGCAACATTGCGCGCAACCTTCTTCACGCTTCACACTTCACACCTTAGAAAAGAAAACAATCGACGACGGCGTTTAATTTTGTTGCGTTTTCTTTTGTGAAAACAAAACGCGTTTTATTATTTAAATTATTATCATTTGTTTTTTCTTTTTGGTCAAATTTAATAATAATAAGAAAAAAAGGTTACAACCTCCGACTCCTAAGTTCACTTTTTTCTCGAATGTGTCCTCCGTATACGCCTTTAAAAGCTCGAAGGGCTCTATCGTAGGACCATAATCGATTTCGGTAAACGCAGACATTTCCAAATAATTTGTTGGCGGGTAATAATAACTAAAGAAGCACGAATCTATACTTGCGCGATGACTTCACGGGACTGTGAAGTCAAGTGGGTACTTCTAAATATACAAGTAATCACAAGAGCAAGAGATAAAAATTTCTTATTACTTTATTTGCGTTTCGTTTCCGGTAGATTACATTTCATGTTAATTTTTTAATTTTTTTGGCTGACGTGTCTCGTCGAACTCTAAATATAAGCTAGGTCTAAGCCGGGAAGCCGTTATTTTCTTCATTTTACTTTATCTGCAATGGCCGTATTGCACTTGACAAATTTGATAACAATTTTGTTGCAAAGTGAGAGAGATAAGTTACCACAATGAATGTTGATTGGTTGAATTGGCACTTCTCACTCACTTCATAACAAATTTGTTGTATGAAACCGAGAATCAGTGTTGCCAACACATTGACAACGATTTCCCCCATCTAAGGTTTAAAAATCCCCCAAATGAAAGACATAATCCCCTAAAATTTGTTTTTATTTACAAATCTGCAGGTGTATATTTCTATTTCTTTTTTAAATCATTTTTGGTTTCGTTTACTTTAATGTAACTAAAAAATTAGTTCTAAATATTATAGCGTTTTCGTTTCACTTGCACACCAAAGTATTTGCATTTTATTTTAATTTTAGTTTAACGTAATAATGCGAGATGTTAGTGTAAGTGTTAAAAAAAACCCTGAAAAATCCCCTAAAGAACGTTATCCCCTAAATTTACCCTTTGACACTTAAAATCCCCTAAATTTAGGGGGAAATCCCCTAAGTTGGCAACACTGCCGAGAATGTTATGTATTGACGAAAATCAACAACCAAGAGATGGCGCTTTCAATAAGGAAAGCAAAGAGTTGTCATTTATGTGTTGACGAAACGGTCAGTGAATGTAACTTAGAATTTTAATTTATTTTTTGTTTATATTCAATATCTTGTAATATTTACTTTGACTTTCATATATCTTTCTAAGAGAATCCTTATAACTACATAACTAATAGGTTTGGCTTGAAGTTAGCTTAAACTAACGCCATCTGTCGAGTACACTGTAAATTTCTAAACGCATTAAATTTACACGAAAAAATTTAATTAAAATAATGAAGTTTCCTGCGATTTTCGGTACAATCGAAAGTTCAAATATTTTCACTAAAAAGTGCACGCACCAGTGGCTGTGGGAAAGTACAAATTTTCAGAGAAAAAGAATTGCATGAATCATCCTGTATATAATGTTTTCACAGTTTTCATTCCTCTCCCTATAGATTATGTGAATCATCTTCTAATGAGCTCACCAACGTTTGCTTTTACGTTGTATTTTACTTATCGAAACTATTTAAATAAACTAATAGTGAATGGTGCGTTATGATTGTTGTATCCTCCTTGTTAAACGCAGCCAAAATATACAGGAAACATTGGAAATTGAGGTAAACGAATAGATTCATTGCGATTAGAATATCCAAGTAAGTAATTTTACATAAAGGAATGAGGAGTAAACAGAATAAACAGTAAAGAGAATTTGAGGTTATGGCGCGAAAATCTTTTCGATGGCCCAAATTAACTGAAAACCGAAATTTGAGATTTAATACAGTACGCAATCGATTAAGCTTAAGTTTGGAATGCAATCAATAAGTTTACACACGAAAATAGTGATTTTATTCTTCGGTATTTTGAGGTTAGGTTTTAGTGCGCAGAGCGCCTCGTTAGATGGCGATGATAGCGCAATCAAATTTATGTTTTCATTATTATTTAAACTTTCAAACCATAGTTTCGTATTTTTATGAACGCATAATTGATTTATGAGCCTCCTCGTATTATTACAACAATTTTTCTAGTTCACCACATGATTTTTAACTTCATATTTCTGGCGGTATTTTCAAACTCACACTTATTTTTAATTTATTCCAGATTTTTTAGTAGAAATTTGAGGCATCTCGAGAAAATGGAGCTAAGCCCGGGGAAGAGTTCCCCCGCCAGAAGAACGAATTTCGTCGGCTTGACCCCCGAGAAACAGCTGACGAATATAAGCGTTCCTTCAGAGCGACCCTTCAGAGTGTCCATCGAAGGAAACATAGGTGCAGGAAAGTCGACTCTGCTTCAGTACTTCTCCACATTCCCGGACATCGAAACCTACGCGGTAAGTCACAGTTTACAAGCAAGTACGCACGTAATCCTAATACAATCAATCAGGAACCGATCGAGTGGTGGAGAAACGTGGATGGTTATAATTTATTGCAACTTTTGTATACGGACATGAGACAGTGGCAGCATGTATTTGAAACGTACGTCCAGCTGACGAGGTTGAAGGTGCAAAGCTCAAAGCCGGCCAGTCCGTCCACCACAGTGCAGATGTTTGAGCGTTCGATTCAGAATAATCGATTCTGCTTTCTGGAAGTCGCCTATCAGAACGGTTTACACGAAGCCGAATACTTTGTCCTGGACAAATGGTACCATTGGGTGAGAGAAAACATAGACATTTCCTTGGACCTAATCGGTATTAGACCTAATCTAAAGCCACGCACAGTATTAATACTTTAAGTTCGAATTTATTTTAGTGTATTTGCGGAGCAGCCCCGAGCGAGTGTACGAGAGGACTTTGAAGCGGGGCAGGCCCGAAGAAACGGGCATAACGTTTAAATACCTCAAGCAGCTGCATGAAAGTCATGAGAGGTGGTTGATGTCTGATGACGAGAGGTTCAATACCATACCTGTTTTGGTCCTTGACGCTGATAAGACCCTCGAAGAAATTCACATGCAATATAGATTGCATCAGGATAGAATTCTAGGTATGTGTGTGCATGAAATGTCTAATTTAAGATCATAATTATAATTTTCATTCATAGAGGTTTGAATTTCTATAATATTTATTTCTTGCAATGGAAGTTGCATAATTGATTGTATCCCACATGATCAAGTTATTGCTGATAGTTGAGCAACAACACCAAAACTTCAAGGAATTAGAGAAGTTTGGTACCAGGGTTGCCAACTTAGTGCTTTTGAGAACAGATCTTGATCTAGTATCTAGTGCTTTTCGCACTCGGTCAGTGTGAAATTTTTGCATCTTGGTGTCTAGTGTATTTCTTAGGCTGCAGAAAAGGTTTAAGTGATGGCTGTCAGTGTCAAGTCGACAAAAACCTGTTGTACTATTTAATTTTTAAAATTTAATAACTAGTATGCTGTGAAAATAACTGAATAAATAGTAATTATAATAATAAATCCATTGCGAATGTCACGGCATTGGCAACCCTGTCGTTGCTATTCTTTACTTTTCATTTAATTCGACTTATTTATTTTCACACTTAATTCTGATTTCAGGAGTTGACAAAAAGAAAAGGAAATGTACTGCGAATTCCGAAGAACTAAACAAGGTCAAGAGAAACTTAATTTAGATGAGATGTAAGAAACTACTAAGCGTTTAATAAATTGTTTTTATTACTCAAACAGAATAAATCTGTGGTTGCATCATATCGTCAATCAAAACGAAAGAGGAAATATTCACCGTTCGATAAACACCCTATACATATCGACTCTACTTGTTTTCTTTCTCGTTTTCTTTTGTTTCTTCACCGTGCACAGAATTGGATTTTCAAACCGGCTTGATTCCATCCAGCGAT
Source organism: Serrognathus titanus (assembly GCA_039766575.1). Classification (NCBI taxonomy): domain Eukaryota; kingdom Metazoa; phylum Arthropoda; class Insecta; order Coleoptera; family Lucanidae; genus Serrognathus; species Serrognathus titanus. Next base: position 62,881,212 of record CM077914.1, read on the forward strand.
CGTCCTTTGTTTCTTGTTTGCGAATTAGTTCGACCTCCTCGATAGTCGTTTGTTAACGCTTCTCCCCGTTTTTTCTTAACTAAAACTGTTTTCTTTTGTTTTTAGTTTTGTCTTGGAAAATTAGAGAGCGACGGTCTTTTGTTTCTTTTGTTCTTTTGTTCTTTTTCGTAAATAGGCGGGCTTCTTTTGTTTGATTTAAAAAAAAATTCAAAGACGAGCTTGATAACGCGCTGTCTTTTGTTTTCGCGTTCTTTTTTCAATTGGAACGCGACTCTTCGTTTTTCTTTTGTTTGATATTTATTATTTTACAGCGAATCGAGTGCATCAAGTTTTGTCGTTGAAAATTCGGAAGCGATAGTTTTTTGTTTCTTTTTTTTTGTGAGCGTTGATCATTTGTTTTGCATTTTAAATTTTGCGGTGAGTGAACCATTTCAAAGATTAAAGTTGAATTCGATAGCTTCGCCGGTCTTTTGCTTTCGCTTTCTTTTTTTTTTTTAATGGAATATTTTTTTGTTTCGGGTTTTACGTTGGAAAATTTGAAAACGACAGTCTTTTGTTTTCGTTTTGTAAAAGTTGATTGCTTGTTTTATTTTTCTTATTTTACATTTAATGGGGCGTTACAAAGTGCGATAGTAACGCTAGTCTTTTGTTTTCGCTTTTTTTTTACCCGAAAAACTCTTTTGTTTTTAGTTTTGTCTTGGAAAATTTGTGAGACAATTTCTTGTTTTTTTTTTTTTTTTTTTTAATATAAATGTTTAATAATTTGTTTCAAATTTTCAATTTTACAGCGAATTTCAAAGTTTCAAGTTAAATTCGAGAACATCGCCACTCTTTTGTTTTCGCTTTGTTTCTTTTTTTAACTTAAGCGTTTCAAATTCAAGTGTGTTAGCGTCGACAGTCTTTTGTTTTCGCTTTCTTTTTCTTTTTGGCCCAAAAAGCTCTTCTGCTTTTAGTTTTGTCTTGGAAAATTTGGGTGCGACAGTTTCTTGTTTTTTTTTTTTTTTTAATCTTGAATCATTGTTTCAAATTTTAAATTTTACATTGAATTTCAAAGTTTCAAGTTGAGTTCGAGAACATCGCCAGTCTTTTGTTTTCGCTTTTCTTTAACTTACGCGTTTCAAAGTCAAGTGTTTTAGCGTCGCCGGTCTTTTGTTTTCGCTTTCTTTTTTTTACTCAAAAAACTTCTGTTTTTAGTTATGTGTTGGAAAATTTGGGCGCGACAGTTTCTTGTTTTTTTTTTTTTTTGTAAATATTTGTTTAACCATTTGTTTCAAATTTTAAATTTTACAGCGAATTCCAAAGTTTCAAGTTGAGTTCGAGAACATCGCCAGTCTTTTGTTTTCGCTTTGTTTCTTTTTTTAACTTAAACGTTTCAAAGTCAAGTGGGTTAGCGTCGCCAGTCTTTTATTTTCGCTTTCTTTTTTTTACCCAAAAAACTCTTTTGTTTTTAGTTTTGTCTTGGAGAATTTGGGGGCGACTGTTTCTTGTTTTTTTTTGTAAAAGTTTCATCCTACAGCGAATTTCAAAATTTCAAGTTGTATTCGAGAACATCGCCAGTCTTTTGTTTTCACTTTGTTTAACTTAACATATTTTTTTTTGTTTTTAGTTTTATCTTGGAAAATTCGAGAACGACAGTCTTTTGTTTTCCTTTTCTATAAGTAAAAGTTGGTTGTTTATTTTTTTTTATTTGACAGGTGCCTCAAAGTCAAGCGTGACAGCGTCGCCATTCTTTTGTTTACGCTTTATTTTAACTGCTTTTTGTTTGCCTTGTACAATTTGTTTTTTTTTTTGCCTTGTACAATTTGTTTTTTTTTTTTGTAAAAATTCAAAGTCGAGTTTAAACGCCCCCTGTTTTTAGATCTCTTTTTTGGAAAATGTCAATTTGTTTCATATTTTTTAATTTACAGCGAATGGAGCATCCCAAAGATTACAGTTGAATATGAAAGCGTCGCCAGTCTTTTGTTTCTGCTTTCTTTTTTTTTCGTTTTTCGTGTGGTTTTAGCAATTTGAAGGCGACAGTTTTTTGTTTTGTTTCTTTTTATTATTTTACACCCTGTATTGTACTCTATTTTTTTCGTTTTGGCCTTTTTTTATTGAATTTCAAAGACTATTGCAAATTAATTTTTTGTCCAAAAATAAAGTAACGTCTTTTTCTCTCTGTCAATTGAAGATTAATCTTAAACCTTGGATCAGTCCAAATGAAGCACGGGGGGGCCAACTTAAGTACTTGTAACAAAATAACTATGCAAGCTAGAATTAAACTAAGCTATAAAGTGTGGTTTTTTCATCGGTGACATCTAACTGCTCCCAGGTGTTCTAATAAAACGAAACCTCTATGTTTTAAGGTATATTTAGAATACATATTCACGTACACGTAACGACAATAAAAAAATACAACAATAAAACCCTAAGAACGTCGCGTATAAGAAAGTGGAAAACAAAACGGAAGTAAAAACATACAATACTAGACCGTAAACTATTTTCTCGCATCGTATCACTTTTATTGCATGCTATGCTAGTTAAGAACAATGATATTTTCTAATACAATCAATTCAACATTTATGTATTTACGTCGTGGCCATTTTGATGGCCGATTATTTATAGGAACAAATCGCTTGGAGTCCGAAACGCAATTACAAAAAAAAAAAAGAAACCGACAACGTGCTAACGAAATGACCTTTCATGAAATGCTGCAAGTAATCAACGCAATCAAATTGCACATGTGTTTTGTTTATATGTATGTACAAATTTTTCAAAATCAATCAAATCAAAGTGTCTTCTTTGTATTTCATTCCTGGCAACGAAACAACTCGGCGCTTATGGTGTTGTATACTGGCTTAAAAACTGTTTGGTTTTGCTTAATTCTTCGCTGCAATTGATATAGGATTCTAGTATCTGGCCGCAAATATTAGTGCTGTCTACTTTTAATACTTTAGGCTCATTCACTTTCGCATTAAAAAAAAAAGGGGGGTGGGAAGAAAGACCTGTTTTGTTACGTCGTTTGAACTTAGTACCTTAACGAACAAAACTGGAAAAAAAAACCCAAGAGATTCACAGGAAGAACGTAGCTTAACAAACGAAACAAAAACGAAGAGATTCGCAGGAAGAACAGTTACTGGATGAAACTTGTGATACAAAAATTAGTGAGTTTTAATTAAAAAAATAAGTCTCTGCCTCTGTGAATACTGTAAAATAAAAATAATAATAATAAAATAAAAGAACCGTTCAACGCTAAAATTTCCTAAGTAGTCCGAAATTGCTATTAGATAATCTTATTTATAAAATTTCCTACTAATTAATGTTACTACTTGATCAATGAAAATATCGATGAATCCTAAAAATTATAAAGAAAAAACATTACGAATTTACAGACCGTCATGATCTCATGACTGCGAAAATAAAACAAACTGTACAAAAACGTACGAAAACCAGAGCTGGTTTCGTACATAAATTAAAAGTCGAACACTCGAGGGGGACAGTACGAGTTTGATTATTCAGGACTTCTTAAAGAAAGAAGTGATACTTTTACTTCCCGTCGCCGCTTTAGTCCTTGCCTTCTCTTTCGAGCTCTGCGACGGCGCTTTCAGAGATTTGGGTTCGGGTTTGCTGAGGTCCAGGACGTTCGAATTGCCGCTCTTATTGCTTTCGTCGTCCGCCTTGGATTTTTTCGAGTCGCCCTGCGGACTGTCGCATATGCTTTTCCTCTTCATGCCTATCTGAACTTCTTCCGGCAGGTTTAGGTATTTCAGTAGCTTCTGACTAAGGTCGTCCATTAGGTATTCGGATACGATGCCCGCAGCGTATCTTAAATACGCATTGTTGTCCGGCGTTTCGCCTTTTGTGACTTTGACGAACGTCGCCGAAGCAGCGCCGCCGGTCACGTGAATGTTCTTCTGCTTCAGGATTTCGGCGACGCGTTCAGTTTTCTTCTTCAACCACGCCAGGGTCTTTTCCTCATTGTACTTGAACGCGTTTAATTCTTCATCGCCCTGTAAGCAAAGGAAACAAATTTAATCTGCATTTCGCTGTACACTTGAAGTCAAATTATACTTTAATCATTTTCTTTACAGTAAATAACAATAAACTTTACAAGATTACAAAGGTGCTTTAAGAAACAAACAGATAAATACCTTTCTGTCCGCAATCAAATTTAAATATTTTAATCCACTTGATTTTAGCAGTCTTTCGGTTTCTGGGTATTCTTCATCTCGCAGTAATTGATCTAGAGGTATCGCTTGATGAGTACAATATTTCTTTAAGTACGGTAATACTGAAACAATAACAATAATAAAAACTTAGGACATCATCATTTAATAGCAAATTTACAAGGAATATACAGGGTGCTATTAAAACTATTAGTAAATAGTTGCCTAAATTAATAGAGGACTGAAAGAAAGTTCTGTTCTACATAACAGTTCTTGTTAGTGTGGCTCCATCTGTGTTATTTTGAATTAAACTTCCACCGTCGCCATTATTGCCACGTTAAATTTGATTTGGATTTTGAAAATTTTATGTCAAATTCAACAATAAATCATAAATAGGTTGTATTTTTGTCACCCCCAAAATGTTAAAGTGTTGCATAACTAATAGTGTCGCCAGCAATTAAAAAAAAAAAACATAAATTTCATAATAGACGACTCTTCACTTTAGTAGTAATAGATGTCGCTGTCACAATCGTGGTTAGGGTGCTTTTCTCTTGTTGCATAATGCTGGGTTTCATAAAAGTCAATTAAAGTTAATCGTTGGTTAAAAATAATCATTCCTATACCTTCAGCATATGTAACCATAGCAACGTTTACTTTTAACGGATGATTAAGTTCGACTGACTTTTATGAAATCCACCATCAGTCATTTGAAATTTCTATTAATCAAAAATTTGACATTTAATTATAATAGGGCCAAGTTTGAATAATAGATGGCGGTTAGTTAACCAAACTTGTCGATGATGTAAACTTTTATAAGAGCAAACGAAAAAAAATTAAAACTGAAATTGTAATACAATTTCGTAGTTCATTTTGGGCAAGTACGTCGCCTACATTTATACAAACGCTTAAAAAAATCCAAAATATAAATGACCATCATAAAAATCCTATAACAAATTAATCTTATTTGAATTTACTTTACAGAAAAAAGATTAATTTTTTAAAATGCATCAAGTACTTCCTATTTTTGTTAATAGATGGCGAGCCTTTTTGAGATAACCATTAAATTACGAAACGTTTATATATTGTCCGTTTACTTGACTTTTGCACTGTCAAACTGACAATATGTTGGCATCACTGCAAACTTGTGACGATTCCTGTTTTATTTAACAGTATTTTTAAGTTTATTTAATAGTTAATACATTTTAAACAGGTGCCATTAATTTTCAAAAGCAAAGAAATATTTTCTAACGATAATTAGACGCCATACCATGTTTAATCCACCGACATGTTGGTAACTGAATGTACAAATACACTCAAAACCATGATTTTTTTTTCAAATTTTGACACTGACACTCCAGATGTCAAGTAAATCAGTTAGTAAAGTACTAATCCAGAAACAAAATTGAATGAAAACTTTCAAAACAAATCAATAAAGATAAAACCATTATAAAATTTAACAATTCTAATTTATTAAACAAATTTGCTTTATAAATTGTATAATTTTTTAATACTAGTTCCCATTTTTGTGCTCCTTTTTCAGATATCTATTGCTTGGATAAATTCCAAGACTTTTGTATAATTTAATTAATAAAGTAGGTACTGTAGCCTAGAAATAATATTAATTTAAACACCAGCGCTGATATTTAGTTACCACTTTGGACACGAATTTACTGCCAGCGTGACCCTCTCCTGTTTATTCGTTACTCGTTGATATAAAGTTACAAGTTTTACAAAAGTAAACGAAAACATTAAATACTCCAAATATAATATATATAAAAAAACTATTAAACAAATTTGCTTTATAAGTTGTATAATTTTTTAACACTAGTTCCCATTTTTGTCAACAGATAGTGCTCCTTTTTCAGATATCTATTGCTTGGATAGTATGCAAGACTTGTGTATAATTTAATTAATAAAGTAGGTACTGTAGCCTAGAAATAATATTAATTTAAACACCAGCGCTGATATTTAGTTACCACTTTGGACACGAAACTGCTGTCAGCGTGACCCTCTCCTGTTTATTCATTACTCGTTGATATAAAGTTACAAGTTTTACAAAAGTAAACGAAAACATTAAATACTCCAAATATAATATATATATAAAACTATTAAACAAATTTGCTTTATAAGTTGTATAATTTTTTAATACTAGTTCCCATTTTTGTCAACAGATAGCGCTCCTTTTTCAGATATCCATTGCTTGGATAGTATGCAAGACTTTTTTATAATTTAATTAATAAAGTAGGTACTGTAGCCTAGAAATAATATTAATTTAAACACCAGCGCTATTTAGTTACCACTTTGGACACGAAACTACTGCCAGCGTGACCCTCTCCTGTTTATTCGTTACTCGTTGATATAAAGTTACAAGTTTTACAAAAGTAAACGAAAACATTAAATACTCCAAATATAATATATATAAAAAACTATTAAACAAATTTGCTTTATAAGTTGTATAATTTTTTAACACTAGTTCCCATTTTTGTCAACAGATAGTGCTCCTTTTTCAGGTATCCATTGCTCGGATAGTATGCAAGACTTTTGTATAATTTAATTAATAAAGTAGGTACTGTAGCCTAGAAATAATATTAATTTAAACACCAGCGCTGATATTTAGTTACCACTTTGGATACGAAACTACTGCCAGCGTGACCCTCTCCTGTTTATTCATTACTCGTTGATATAAAGTTACAAGTTTTACAGAAGTAAACGAAAACATTAAATACTCCAAATATAATATATATAAAACTATTAAACAAATTTGCTTTATAAGTTGTATAATTTTTTAATACTAGTTCCCATTTTTGTCAACAGATAGTGCTCCTTTTTCAGATATCCATTGTTTGGATAGTATGCAAGACTTTTGTATAATTTAATTAATAAAGTAGGTACTGTAGCCTAGAAATAATATTAATTTAAACACCAGCGCTGATATTTAGTTACCACTTTGGACACGAAACTACTGTCAGCATGACCCTCTCCTGTTTATTCATTACTCGTTGATATAAAGTTACAAGTTTTACAAAAGTAAACGAAAACATTAAATACTCCAAATATAATATATATAAAAAAAAACTATTAAACAAATTTGCTTTATAAGTTGTATAATTTTTTAATACTAGTTCCCATTTTTGTCAACAAATAGTGCTCCTTTTTCAGATATCCATTGCTTGGATAATATGCAAGACTTTTGTATAATTTAATTAATAAAGTAGGTACTGTAGCCTAGAAATAATATTAATTTAAACACCAGCGCTGATATTTAGTTACCACTTTGGACACGAAACTACTGCCAGCGTGACCCTCTCCTGTTTATTCGTTACTCGTTGATATAAAGTTACAAGTTTTACAAAAGTAAACGAAAAAATTAAATACTCCAAATATCGCAGTTAATTCTGGGGCAAATTTTTTTTGGTTTAAATTACTGCCGATAGAGGGTTCTGATGACTTAATTAAAAAATCTATTAATCATCATTTTTACTTTAGAAATTGTAATTTAATTACACATTTTCAATTTCTGTTAACCCAAATTTCGACATTTAATTGCAATGCTGTCAATATTAGATTTTATGTGTCGATTTTGAATAATACAGAATGGTCAAGAATGACTGTTTGAGTTGGCACTACAATTAAAAGCATTTTTTATTTGGCTATTTGCAACACTGCAAGCGGATATATGTTTTGGTTGGTTTTAATTTGACATAACTTGAACAGTGACAGATTGTAGGTTATGTGATTGCGTTTTATTTTGAATTTGAAATGCCAAATTAAGCTTGTAAAGTCACGGCTGTCAGTGTCAAGCCGTCAACAACCGGAAGTCACTCCAGTTGTAGCATTTAAAAATAAAATTCAGGATTTTGTTTAAATAAAATCCAATAACAATATTAAAATAAACAAAACCTTCATTTGAGCTTACTTTGCAATAAAAAACAACTGTAAAATTATTTTTTAATAGTAGTTCTCAATTTGTCAACAGATGGCGCCGACTTTTTTTTTGAAACATGCATTAATTGCGAGACATTTAATTTAATTAACAAAACACTGTAGCCTAGAAATAAAATTACATTAAGTCTTCGTTCTTTGAAAAATTTATTATAAAATTTAACGGTTCTTGATCTAGCGTTTGGTTCAATCTAATGCCAACAGATGGTGATGTTTATTTAATTAAAAAAAAAAGTTATTGATTCTTGCTTTAGGAATCGTTTGTAACTATTTTATATTAGTTCTCTTTTTGTCCGCAGAAGACGCCGTTTTGTTTTTGTTTTGACAAATCGCGGCATATTTATACTGTGTGATCCAAAATTATCTAGATAAGAGGTGGCTATGGAGAATAAACTCAGAGTCTTAGCTTGATCCAAAATGTTTAGTTTGACGTTAGCTTGATGGCTCCTGTCAAATCTGTTAGTTGTATGACCGCTCTTGAACACTGCAGTCATTGGTCAGCGAGCAGTGCTGCGGCATTTAAAATTGGTCGTTATCATGTTAAAGAGCTTCAACAAGCCCTTATGTATTCAACTAGGAGATTTTTTCTAGTGTCATCAAATTTATCTTGACGTTTCAATTTTGACAGATGGTGAATAGGTTTAGTGTATCAAGTAGGTTAACAATAAGATTCTGATTTTGTTTTCCATAGCTTCCCTTATCTATAAATAATTTTGGGTCATACGGTATAATAATAATTAATTAATAATGTAATGTGGCCCAGAAACAAAATTAAATGACAAAAATCAATGTTTTTTACTCAGGCTATCGGTTTAATTTACTGTCAACAGAGGGTGATGTTTTATTTAAATTAAAAAAGAATCTATTAAATCGTGATTTTTATTTTGGAAATTGTAATTTTGTTTTATAAATTTGCATTAACCAAAATTTCGACATTCAATTGCAACGGTGTCAATTTGAGAATTGAATAACAGATGGCGCTAAACTAACCAAAGTTTACAGTTATTCAATTTACAGGAATAATTGGGAAAAACATGTAAATCGTAGATGATTCTAGCAGTTTCGGAAAAGCGCACCAGAATTCAGTAAATAGTAAATAGATTGATTGTGACGGTAACAGCATTAGCAACGCTCCTCTCAAGGTAGTCACGGATAACAAGTGTAGTGTGGCTCCCTCTTCGGAATAGAAAAATGAACTAAGAATGCGATTAACCGGATGAAGGAATTTGCTCTTCATTAAGCTATGTATTCACACACATGTGATTCTTTGAGTTACCGAATACACCCTTGCATAATTGCAACACCCTCTTCAATTACAAAACACAAAGCATTTGCTTCAATACAATGTAAACCATAAGTAAAACTTTTCACAACTTTCTGTATCTAGACAATTGTAAACGTACCTAGGAAAATGGGGTCTATTGGTGTGGATAGATGCATTTTACCATCACTTTTAACACTGTCATCAATGAACCAGGAGCGTTTACCCTCGGAAAAAGTAAGTATCTCCTGTACTGAATTATTGGCGGGCGAAAAAAGGAACACAGCAGATTCCCCCGTGTTTGGATGCCTCAGAGTGACAATATCAGGTGTCCCCGAGCCGGTGTACTGCTCGGACAATTCGAGTGCTTCACCTGAAAGCAAAACGATCTGACCTTGGCGCGACCAAACTGAAAAAATTGATCCGCAAGTCGAAAGTAATAAAGAGAAAAAAAGTTAATTCACGGGGCGCAAAAGAACAAACAAAACCGGTCGCGTTTTTTTCCTCTCTCTCACCTTTCAGGAGGAATACCCAGGAGTTGTTGGGCTGTTGGATGTTCGTCTTTATGCATTTCTTCGGGGACGCTTTGACGCGAGGCATCTTCCCCGCCGAATAAGCCACAAACAACGGCGATAAACTTCAGAAAAACAAGACGGCCATCACTGACGCCCGGCTAAAATTTACACCAAAACTGACAGTTCTGCATATATTAAATTAGGTTGGTACGAAAGCATACTAATTATCCAGTTATCCATTAACGTTCACCTTTTTATACGTCCGTGCGCCACGCGTACTCATTACATGGTCTGCTGTAAACACTTGAAAAACGCATTCGGCGCGCGCACGCGCGATGCAACGCGTAAAAAATTTTCATTTTTCGATATTGCAGTTGTGTTTGGCGGTTTAATGTTGTTTGAATTTCTGCGTGGACGTGAAAGTTTTTCAAATGGAGTCGTTTTTGAAATCGGGCAAGCTTGGAAACGACAATAAAAGCCTCCCAGGTCCAAGTAAGCCCCAGAAGAAGCCAAAGTCGGTGCCGTGGGTTGAAAAATAGTAAGACATAACCTCACATTTTTCGAGCTTTCTCGTACGAGAAATAATTTGGCTTTTATATTATGCAGACGTAGACTGTTGGCCCGTCAATAGTTTTCATTTCTTTATGGAAACATCAATAAATTTCTTACACGGCATTATTTTAGTAACTTTAAATTCAGACTCGGACATATACAGGCTGTTCATGGAAAATTAAAACAGTAGCTGATTTTTTTTTAATTTAAATGCGTGTTATTGGTAATATCACAAAAAAAAACAATTGACTCGTAGATATTCAATTGTTCTAATCTTTTTTGACAACTGGTTGGCTGTTTTGAATCGAAAATCATTAAATAAAAAGATGAAAAACCTTTTTTATCATTGCATCGTATTGAGAAATTACTCAAATTTCCAAACTATCATTTATCGGAGAAACAAATGACTGTCAGGCAGTGTTGCCAGACGATCTAAATTTTGGTCACCAGATTAGCTGACAATAAGTCACCAGTTATCAACCGAAAAGCTCCAGTTTAAAGTTTTGTGCTCGTATGATTTATGTAAATTTTTGATTTTGTTATTGAAGCGTCGAAAATCATATTAAATATTTAAGTACAAATTTAAATTTAGCAATTAGCAGTAGATTAGTTATAATTTTTTTCTTTTAATTTGAAAAGAACGGTGACAAAACAAAGAAAACAAAACCACAAAAAATTTAAAATAATTAAATTAAAAAAAAAAATTAAACAAATGACAATCGTTTTTACATCACTATTCGGTAGATTAATAATAAATTTAAAAAAAAAACAATTCGAAAAGAATGGTAGCAAAACAAAGGAATCAAAATAATGAAAATCGAGAATCAAATAAAAAAAAAATTTTAAACAAAAGACGATCGATTTTACAACGCATTTAGCACATCAATAAATTTTCAAAAATAATAACAATTTGAATAGGATGCTGACAAAACAAACAAAATATGCGGTAAAACTTGAAAAATAATAAAAACAAAAGACAAACAAAAATCACTAGATCTGGTGATAAATCACCACCTCTGGCAACACTGCTGTTAGGGCGTCGGTTACTTAGGTTAGAAAATATCGAACAGTGTTGCCTACTTAGGAATTTGCACCCTAAAATTAGAGATTCATTGAAGTGTTGGCAACACTGATATTCAATTGTTTTTTTAATGAAATGCATCGTATTCAGAATGATCGATTAAATTGATCAAGAAATATCCAAAATATCGCCTTAATGTTGTGGTGATTTCAGAAAAACAAATGACTGTCAGATTTGAAGATGTTCAATTGTTCTTTTCTTAAAGAAACGCTTTCTTTTAATCATTGCATTGTACCTGTTCAGAATGTCAAATTGTTAAAATAAAAAAAAAAACAAATGACCGTCGTGTTTGAAGGTAGTCAACTGTCTTTGAATGAAATCATCGCGTTGCATTCAAAATGTCAAATTGATCAAATGCCTATCAATGTGTAGTATTCAGGACGTCAAATTAATTAATCGTCCACAATGTCGTCTTGACGTTGCGGTCATATCAGAAAAACAAATGACTGTCAATTTTGAAGGTATTCAATTGTTTCAAACTTTTTTTCTTGATGGAACATTTTTTTATCATTGCATCGTGTTCAGGTCGTCAAATTGTCCAAAATATCATCTTGACGTTGTGGAGATAGAAAAACAAATGACTATCAAGTATGAAGATACATGAATATATTGAATTGTTTACATTTTTTTTTTTTTTTATTGGAACATTTTTTATCATTATTCGGAACGTCAAATTAATCAATTGTTCAATGCAATAATATCGAAAAACAAATTAATATCAACGTACAGAGTCTTCACAGCAGCAGCAGCGACTACATCAGCAGCTACAGCCTCCAACGAAGCCCTGAAGAAGTCCACGGCGAGATGGACGAAACGTCGGCAAGACGAAGAATTGACGCGGTTCCCAACTCGGAAACCAAGATTGTGAAATGAATATCAAGTTTGAAGATTTTTTTTTGATGGAATACTTTTTTTTATCTTTGTGCTGTATTCAGGACATCAAATTAATCAGTTGTTCGAAATATCGCATTGACGTTGCGATCAGAAAAACAAATGACTGTCAGTTTGAAAATGTTCAATTGTTTTAAACCTATTTCTTAATGAAGCATTTTTAGAATTATTTTTATCGAATGTCTACATGCAATCATCTTGATGTTGCGGTGATATCAGAAAAACAAATGACTGTCAGGTTCAGTGTTGCCACACAGCATCACTCTCCAAACTCAAATTGTCAAATCGGCTGTCAAGTTTGAAGATATTCAGTTGTTTAATTTCTTTTGTTTTTCAATGATGCAGTGATTGTACGTGCGATGACATTTTTATTTGAACAACTTTCACAAAGTTGAATAATTAGGAAAGTTTGTCGGGTGATATTGACGACAATGTCCGAGAAACAAATGACTCACGAATTAATCAAACTCAATTCGAGTTATCGCCAATTTTTTAATCACCCACTGAGGCTTCACAAAAAAAAAAAAGATGAAAACTAGAAACGAAACATTTTTTTTAAGATTTCATTAATTTGACGTTCCGAACGTGATGTCTACGTTAAAAGTAGAAAGCGTGAAACAACTGAATATCTCCGAGCACTTGACAATCATTTACTTTTTTTTTCTAAGGTTACTGACATTAATCAGACGACACCTACAACTTAATTGTCTTGTGAGAATTAAAAAAAAAAAGTCACCCGCTTTGTGATCATCCTGTACGTGCGTATCCGGATTTTTTTCTTTTGACTATTACGTCGCAAAGCATTAAACCAAAATTTATAATTACAGCCGTCCTCGTACCGTCGCCGACGTCGTGGAGCAAACCGAAGCAGTCGCCGTCTTAACAGAATGCATATTAGGAGCGGACCTGCCCAATTTACTCTTCTACGGCCCTCCGGGCACAGGCAAGACCAGCACGATCTTGGCGGCGGCGAGGCAACTCTTCGGCGACATTTATCGAAACAGAATTCTCGAATTGAATGCGTCCGACGAACGGGGGATTCAAGTGATAAGAGATAAAGTCAAGACGTTCGCGCAGCTAACAGCGAGCGGAACCAGACCCGAGTAATTTACGCTTTTATCGTTTATTCGTGTTGGGAATTTTATTTACGATTTTTTTCAGTGGGAAGCCCTGCCCGCCGTTCAAAATAGTGATATTAGACGAAGCCGATTCCATGACGAATGCCGCTCAAGCAGCCCTACGTCGCACCATGGAAAAGGAGACGAAGACGACGAGGTTTTGCCTAATTTGCAATTACGTGTCGAGGATTATCGAGCCCTTAACATCCAGGTGCACCAAGTTCCGGTTCAAACCGTTAAATGAATCGATGATTCTTGAAAGGTTCACACGTTTATTTTATTTGTGTGTAATTATCAAGCTGCGGACTGAAAAGTACCGTCGCTCGATCTGATTTCAATCGGTATGAACTGCATTGAGAATACTCGATATGCTTAATGTTAGGGTAATTATATAAAACCAAATTTAATATTTGTTAAATGGAAATGTGACGTGTCACAAGCGATGCGTAAATGACCGAGGCAGGTACTATTTAGTCCGTGGTTTAGTAATTATACATTTATTTATGAGTACCTATCTTTTTTCACAGTGTAATTTTACTTCCAGATTAAATTACATTTGCAAAGAGGAGGACGTTTCAGTCGACGACAGTGTTTTGAGCAAATTGGTGGAGACCAGCGGCGGTGATATGCGGCGTGCCATCACCTGTCTGCAGAGTTGCTCTTATTTGAAAGGAAAAGACGAGCCCGTCAGTATAGAGGATGTCTACGAAGTGACGGGCGTGGTCCCCAAAAACTGGCTGGAAAAATATATGCTCGTTTGCAAGCAACAGAACTACGTTAAGCTCAGAGAGTTTATAGAAGAGTTTATGTTGGAGGCGTACTCTGGTTTACAGGTACCATTCTGACCTGTAATTATTTGGTTCAATCGTGATGAGGGCCGCAGAATTAGTATTTTTAATTTTGAAAAGTGGTAGAGAGTATTCAGAATAAAATATTTCATTACGATTAAATTTAGCCGTGGTCTGCAACTGAACTATTTCATTGCGATTAAATTCAATTGTAAAGTGCAAACGATTGAATTTAATTCCATTTTTCAAATCAACTGGCCTTCAGGTACAAAATTGGAAACAATTATTGCGGCACACCCTGTATAACAATGTCATTGACTCATTTATTTTTTTTTACAGATTTTGGAACAAATGAACGATTTACTCCTAAAGACGGACGAATTTAATAATAAACAAAAGGCTGTAATAGGCGAGAAATTAGGCGTACGTATTTCTATTACAATGAGTTAACAGTAATAGTATATTTTTGCCATTTTTCAACTTTTTTCTTGAAGTTTATTTGAGTAAATGTTTGAAAAAAAAAAAAAGGACGAAGCGCCCAACGAAGAAAGATCGGTTCTTATTCGTTTCCTTACTTCGAGTGTTTTTGTTTCCTTGTTTTATTTATTTATTTATTTTCTGCAGAAACAAAAGTCAAATTCGATGCGCATTTATTTTTTGACGCGCGGAAAAGAAAATATCGTATTGACGTTGCGGCTATATTAAAAAAACAAACGACTGCCAACGATATTCAATTGTTTGAAACATTTTGCGGATGAAACTTTTTAACAAATTAATCAAATGTCCGCCGTTTTGACGTCGCGGAGACAGAAAAACAAATGACTATCAAGTGTGAACATATTCAATTGTTTAATTTTTTTTTTGATTGCGTCGTATTCAGGACGTGAAATCAAACAATTGTCAAAAATGTCGTCTTCATGCTGCTGTGACGTCAGAAAAACAAATGACAATATTCAATTGTTTCAAACCTTTTTTTTGTCAATGAAACATTTTTTATTATTTTTTTTTTTATCAAGTGCCCATAAAATCGTCTCGTTGCTGCGGCGGTATCAGCGAAACAAATGACTGTCAGTTCAGTGTTGCCACACAACGGCGTACGTAACGTGCGTTCAAAAAAGGCTCTGAACTTGCTTTTATTTTATGACGGCACGTCGTAGCTTAGTACGTATGTTGAAACCTTGAATAACAGCCTCGACTGTCAAAGATTTTGTTAACATCTTCGAGGTATTTGTAATAACATAAAAGATTTATTTGATTAATTGTGTTTTATTATCCATTTTGTAGAAAATCGTAATTAAATGGATATAAAAAGTTAGGTTATGTTTATAATAATCGCACAGTTACGACGTGACTTTGCAAAATTTGCATTTGACATAAGCCTACTTGATAACGATTTTTATTGAACGCACTCTATTAGAAAAACAAATGACTGTCAAGTATAATGGTATTCAATTGTTTGAAACTTTTTGCGGATGAAACATTTTAACATTTGACGTTGCGGTTACATTAGAAAAACAAACGACTGTCAAGTGTATCGATATTCAATTGTTTGAAACTTTTTGTGGATGAAACATATTAGCAAATCAATTGTCCATTGGCTTGACGTTGCGGAGATAGAAAACAAATGACTATCAAGTGCGAAGATATATTCAATTGTTTAATTTTTTTTTGATGGACCTTTTTTTTATCATTGATTTTTTTTTGCGTGTATATAGAAATCGTCCGCCAATTTTCCGTGGCATTTGTTATAGCACAGCCTGTCGACGTTCGTTTGTTTTGCGTTTGTCATTCTCATTAAACACTTGTGAATTGTTTCACGTAATTTTTTGACCCAAAAAAGAAAATGAAAGTTTTTTTTTTAGTATCAAAATCGTCCACCATCCTTCCCCTCTTCCTCCTGCATTTCTCACAACACAATCGATGGTCGTTCGTTTGTTTTGCGTTTGTCATTTTTATAAACACTCGTGAATTTGTTTCACATCATTTTTTGACGCAAAAAAGAAAATGAAAGTCTTTTTCAGTATCAAAATCGTTCTCCTTCCCTCTCCTTCCTCCTGTATCTTTTACAACACGATCGGTCGTCGTTCGTTTGTTTTGTTTTGTTATTATTGTTGATCGTTTTTTGTTATTTTATTTGTTGTTTATTAAAAGCAGCATCTGATTTCACTGCCAATTTTGTTTTTTGGATTAAGTCTTCGCAGTCAGTTCGTGTCGTATTCAGATTAGTTATTGAAAAAAAAAAAGGACAATTTAATTTAATTTAGATGCCTAGCCCGCGAGTCGCTCTTTAATTGTTTTTTTAATTGCAATTAATTATGAATCCGTAGATGACATGAAGTTAATTAAAAAAAAAAAAAAAACTAAAGAATTTTGGCTGTGAAATCAATTTTTTTCATTAATTCAATCAAGAAAATTATTTTGTCCACGACTACTCAATAATCTGATAATTATTTATGAGTTTGGTCAAGTATAATTCATGTCATCAGTGCAGCCATCATCGTTTATGGTGTATAATTAAGTAAATTCTAGCAGACCTTAAAATAATTTACAAAATATTCAAAGACTGACGCTTTAAAATCGGTTTTGCTCACTCGCCAATGTTTATAGTCCTACCACTTCGTTTAACGTATAGTCTTACCACCTCGTTATTCAAATCGTAATTAAGAATTCTTAGCATTTGTAGTCGTGGACAAAATATAGTATACGACTCGCTTTAATTGCTATTATTACCGAGGATTTTGCAATTATACTATATATATATATATATACTATTAAATTCATTCCTTTTTGATTGCTTCGCTTAAAAATTATCAAGTTTCATAGTAAAATGACACCCGGTTGTAATTAATTTTATTTATTGTTCTAGTCTGTCAGTTTCCGCATGCAAGACGGAGGTTCCGAGTACGTGAATCTTCTAGACCTAGGATTTACACTCATCTTAGCATATTCCATGGCTTAAAGTTACATTTTGATATTCCTCAGCTAAATAAAA
The DNA here is from genome assembly GCA_039766575.1 of Serrognathus titanus. Lineage (NCBI taxonomy): Eukaryota > Metazoa > Arthropoda > Insecta > Coleoptera > Lucanidae > Serrognathus > Serrognathus titanus. The sequence goes on from CM077914.1 coordinate 62,898,497, forward strand.
CATTTTTTTTACCAGTACATGTGTTTGAAATAAGAGACTACAAGCGATGCACATTAAAGATTGATTGATTTAGTCCCCGAACATTTCTCAGCTCATGTTATACGGAGGCGGTTGATGCGGATACGGGTTGGGATTCATTTGTCGTTGCAAGTGGGCAACCAAAGCGGGTGAGGGTTGTTGTGCACCGGGTTGTTGTTGTTGCTGCTGCTGTTGTTGTTGTTGCATGGCCAGCATTTGCTGCCTCATTCGCTGCTGCTGTTGCTGGAATTGGTTTTGCTGGATGTTCCCCTGCATCGCTTGGTTTCCGGCTCTTGAATATGGGGGTGCAGGACCTCCCTGCCCGACTCCCATCGTGTTCATATTCGCATTCATCGTCACGTTCGGGGCCTGTTGCATGTAGCTGGGCCTCGCCGCCTGCCCCATCCCTCTATAGTCGGGTTGGGGGCCACGTGGTTGGCCGAAACCTTGCTGCTGAGCCGTGAACATTCCGGCGCTCTGGTTATTCTGCATCATCTGCTGGTTCGTCTGCATGGTGTTTTGAATGAGGGCGTTGGGGTTACCAGCGTAGTTCCCGTACTGCTGGTTTATGCCCCCCTGCATGTTCCCGTAGGTCTGTTGGAACATGCCCTAGAAATACATCGTGAATTAGTTTGCTGGTTTTCGCACCATACACCAAAAACATACAAGCTTCATTACCTCGATAGTTAAAAACAGTGATTTGTTCCAGAAAGAAAAAAAAAGAAAGAAAGCGAGGTTTTATTTTTTGTCTTTTTTTTTTAAAAAACAATCAGCCAAATAATCGATTAAAACGGTACATTAAATTAAGGGAGGGGGAGGGGTATTGACATGCTGATGTTTTGTATGAACGTCGTCACATCAATGAAATAAAAAATTCGTCCACCACAAATCAATCGAAAATGAACATTCAAACATCAATGACATTTACAAGCACGTGTATAAATTACATAACAATCCGTCTTGGATGTTTAAAAAGTATCCATCTCGCTTGTATTATTCTTCACTTTCCTATACTAAAAACAGAATTATATTCGTGGATAAAAAAATAAATTAAAACATTAACAATGTAGAGTTATGTTCCCTTTTTGCGATCCTGTGCTCCGTTGTCTTAAATTCCTCAAGTTTATTTGCCAATCAGAAAATTATTTAATTACACGATGCTGTGACGGAATAGCGAGACGAAGTGACGTCACCACCTAGACGACGCTAGTCCACGTCGTGGGTATCTTCGAAAACACTCGGGGGACTTTCCAGAAGAATTGAACGTCGGTCGGGAGGACAGTGGCGAATTACCGCGAACAACATTAACGGTGTGCCGTGTAAATATTATTTGTTTGTTTAATAGTTCTTAGCTCGTTATTAAATATGTATTCCTTATATTTCAAACAGACTATTTTTATTAAAAACCTTACAATACATTACCTGATTGGTCTGCATTGAATTGGGGTGTTGCTGACGTATTGGTTGCCTCGGAAAACTGTGCCTCTGTATGGGGACGTAATTTGTATTTTGTGGCCCCGCAGCGGGCGGGGTTTGAGTCGGGGGCCCTATGAATTGGTTCATCGGGTGTCTTTGGCGCAGCATGTTCGAAAGGGCCTGCTTGGATTGATTGATTTGTTGCGGTCGCTCAAAACGATTGACTATAATTTAAAGAAAATCATAATTAAACAACACAAAAACAACAATAAATTTCGCACTCTAGTGAAAAATGCACACGAACTGCTTCACGGGTACGTTGAACGAATGCTCGTGGCTTTAATTAAAATTTAAAAAATTCTCAGCAATGGATTGCAGGTAAAATGAAGTGTTTTACACTTTCAGAAGAAATCAAGGAGTGTATGTTTAAGCGATTCCTTGGAACCTGACCCATGGTTCATTGGTAAAAAAAAAAGGTTTGCCATCTCTGTATGCGAATGAATTGCAAGTTTATTTACCATTTGCCATTTGTTGTGGATAATAACCCTGTTGTTGCTGTTGATTGTACCACTGTTGCTGGTTCGGATTGCCCCCAAATTGTTGCCCTTGCTGTTGCATGGGGCCCTGTCCGTACCCTCCCATGTGAGCCATCTGGTTCGTACCCTGCACGCCCTGCATGCCCGTCAAATTGGGCTGGGCCTGTCCCAGCGGTGACTGGCCCATATTCATGGCGGGCACCGGAACTTGCCCCGGCGGCCCCTTCATTTTACGAGTCCTCCGCTGTCCCTTTCCTCTTCCCTTCCCGAGGGTCGCCCCCAGCGGACTCTGATCCACCGACGACGGAGTATCAGCCTTCAGGTCACACTCCTTTAGAATATATTTAGTATATCCAAAAAAAAAAAAAAAAACTTAAACTCCTGCGCAAATTCAAAATAGACTTACGGGCTTGTCTGGAACCGGCTCCAAGTCTTCCGGTGGTAAAGGCGGTGGCTCCAGGTAGTACGAGGGGGGCTTGGTGAGGTTATGCGTGTGGTATTTCAAGAGGCGGTGGGTTTCCTCGCAAGCCAAAGGACGCCTTTGCAGCTTAATCGCACCAAACCACGCCCAGGATAGGGGTGCCGGGTTCTTCATTCCTTCCAACAGGTCCCAGCTGCTAACTTTTTGTCGATCGGTCACCACCAGCCCCGGCTTCTTATCGATGCTGTCGAAACTAATTTTGTTGCCTTTGCTGTCGGTGAGGCAACCCGTGGGCTCGACTGCTATAACTTCCGTCACCAACCGTGGCAGAGGTAACAGCTGGCGAATGTGAAGGAGGGAAGACGTGTAGCGATCGCCCAATTCCTTCTTTAATTTCTTCATCAAAGTCTGATAGGTCTTTCGTCCTTCCTCCTGAAACACGTCGCCACATTTTTTATTTATTTTTTTTTTTGGGGCACACAAAATTAGATTACTTGGCTATTCACTGCTATGGCAGAGTGCACCAGCGTTGCCAGCATATCGATGACGGTTGTGAATAGTTCACTGTGCGTATGCAAATCGATGATCCCATTCGTTACCAGATGTACCAGCAATAGAGTCCAATCCGTGGTCGTTTGGAAACTTCTTTGTATAGCTTCGAAGACGCCGCCCACCAAAGAAAACCGCAATTGCAAGCCATCGAGGGTCCTCTCATTGTTTATAATGTCGGATAAATTTCCATCCCTCGCAAGCGACACGAGCTAAGAAGTACAACGATTGGATTTTGTTCTCAGGGAATTTGCAACGAACCTGTGACAACTGTTGGCATAACGAGCTGAGCAAACCTTCCCTCTGCCCCTCTTCTTGGCCCTTCAGGCAAGTGAGCACCAGATTTAAGAATGGCTGGTGGCTTAGTAGGCTCTGCGAATCACTGCTGCCTCGACGGCTCTTCTGCTCCCGACACCAACCCCCGTTGTCCAGGACTTGCCCGGCTACTTTCAAAACCCTGCTCTGAACTGCGCTCGGTAGCTTTGATACCAAAGGGGCGACCAACCAAATCGAGTCCTGTTTCTTCCTAGTTTCAGGCCTGTCAAAATAATGGATAAGTGTATTTTATACTATTTTTTCAATTTCGGTTCTTAAATGTAAAAAAAAAATCTATTTTGGCATGTTGGTGGCATTGGTGCAATGCCAAACAAACGTCAATTTGGAGGTTATGCTTGTAATTTGAGATGTCAACAATGTCAAACAAATGTCAGTTTGGAGGTTATTTTAATAATTTGAACCAGTGTTGCCACTACTGTAAAGTTTAACCCGAACGAGTTTCATAATATAATCATCAAAATAATATTTCAAGAGAACTAGATCTAAGAAGTGTGTAAAGAATACTTTTTCTCGTCCATGGTGGTGCCGTTCAGAGACGGACTCGACAGTTGGAATACGTCGATGGCAGCTTTGGCAACCGTGTCCAGCCACTGGTTCAGCTCAGGGGAGTTTTGAGTGAATTGCTTGAACATCAGTTGCAGATCCAACCAGGACATGCGCAGCGTCCATTGCTCTAAATTCTAGAAAATAATAAAGGATCATTAAAAAAAAGTAATCCATGCGGAAGACTCACCTCCATGATTCGCGTAATCATACTCCTCTGATCCAGCTCATCGATGGCAGCGCTTGCATCGGGGTAGCAGATCATGTGCAGCAAGCGTTGCGCCTGAGAGTGAGACAACAAGGGATCGAGTAAGTTGTCATTGTGGCATAGCTCCTCTGGATGACACAAACATCTTTCCAGGACCCACTGTTGCGAACAAATCTCGCGCAGGACGTGGCAAGCAAATGCGGATAGTGACGCAGTGCTTTCTGCGTTCCCAGTGCTCGACTGCCTGCTTAAAATTAGTCAACCTGTATTTAACCACGGCGCCATAAAATTAAACACGTAGTAAGTAGTGGAAGGTACGAAATTAAAATCAGGACGAAAATATTTCGGTTAACTTGTACAGATTCCACCATAAAAAAATAGTCGAAACTTTAATAACGATAGCAGTTGTAAAAAAATAAATAAATAAAGAGTACTTACGTTATTAAATAACAAGAAAGTTACGGAAATTAAACAATGACTTTAGTAAATGACATTCGACTAAACTATTTAGGCTTCTGTTTTCTTTCTGAAGCAGCAAACGAAGAGGACTAACACTCTTAATATAAAACGGTAAAAGCAAATGAATTGTTAAGATCACTGGTGTAAGACAGTCTTGGAGCCAAATTAAAATTACGTGAAGTAACTAATTCCGATTATAATTTAGTTCCAACACAGTCAATTTTTTTTTTTTTTAATAATAAATGCCGCGTATAGTGGAGAGGGTGTTCTAAAAACCCCGTTATCCAGAGGTGTGTAAAAGCAATGCGCATGGATAATAGTACTCTAAAGTGCAAGCTTGAGTGATACAATAAAAGCAAAGCTTAGGATATTATCATCGACAAACCTATGGGTTGTCCTCGACCCGCAAACATCCAAGTCTATCACCCTGATGAAAAAGAAACAAGAAATTTCAACTGCGGACTTAAACTATTTCTTTTTTTAAAATTAACAATGTTGCTTTTAACAGTCGGAAATTAACAATTCAGTGCAACAGTTCCAATCGAAACAAAACAAACAAAAAAAAAGATAACACTTTTCGGTTTACTTACGCCAAATCTAAGGAAGGAACGTCTTCGCTACTGAGTAGATCACTCGTGCCAAGAATGTGAGATATACTCAGCTCCGTTCCTTCCTTGGCCGTAGCGTCACCGACCACCAAGACGGCCTTTAGTACCGCCAGAACTGGCCCCACTTGGATGTTCCTATGAGCCGCCGCCAGCAGGTGGCGGTCACAACTGTACCGTACACCTAATGGAGGCCTCGGCGCCGTAAGTGGTGGAGATCCAACGGAATAAAGGCCAGGTTGAGGGCCTTCGGCCGTGCGAAACAGTCGGAGCAGCAGATGACAGGTCAAACGCATTCCTCCTTCAGCAGCGCCACTACCATTATCTAATGATTTAACCTAAAACATCACTTTTATATAAAAATACTCCGTTTTCTGTTTTGTTTCTGAAATTAGAGAGCAACGTTTTTCTGAATTACGAAACGAAGTCATGATACACCCTGTATATTATTGCTTTTTTGAATTCTACGGTAAATTCTAGCCTGAAATGATGGGTCGCATCATGGGTCTACGACGGACGGTTCTCGGGTTGAAACTTTTTATGACGTCACGTAAGTTGAATACCGCTCGTCCTAAACCCATGATGCGACACACCACTTCGGGGTAGAATTTATCGTAGAATTCAGAAATGATTTCGCCTAAAACATTAACGTCATTTTTATTCAAATATACTTCGCTTTGTCTTTTGTTTCTGGAATTAGAGAAAAGAGTCTTGTACGAAAATTGCGCATAATTTTCCGTACTTTGGGACACCGTTCACGAAAAAACAATCGAGCAACGCATTTCGGAATTACGAAGCGAAATTAATTTTTTTTTTATGGAACACTGTATATAATTGCATTTTTGGATTCTACGGTAAATTCTACCGTGAAGTGATGGGTCGCATCATGGGTCTGCGGTGAGCGGTTCTCGAGTTGAAATTTCCTATGACGTCACACAGCTTGAAAACCATTCGTCGTAGACCCATGATGCGACCCATCACTTCAGAGTAGAATTTACCGTAGAATTCAAAAATTATTTCACGTAAAAGATTAGCTTAATTTTTATTTAAATGCACTGCGTTTTCTCTTTTGTTTCTGAAATTAGAGAAAAGAGTCCTTCACGAAAATTGCGCATAATTTTCCGTACTTTGGGACACCGTTCACGAAAAAACAATCGAGCAACGCATTTCCGAATTACGAAGCGAAATTAAATTTTTTAATGGAACACTCTGTATGTGATTGCATTTTTGGATTCTACGGTAAATTCTACCGTGAAGTGATGGGTCGCATCATGGGTCTACGATGAGCGGTTTTCGAGTTGAAATTTTTTATGGCGTCAGACAACTTGAGAACCATTCGTCGTAGACCCATGATGCGACCCATCACTTCGGGGTAGAATTTCCCGTAGAATTCAAAAATGATTTCACATAAAATATTAACTTTATTTTTATTTAAATGCACTCCGATTTCTCTTTTGTTTCAGGAATTAGAGAAAAGAGTCCAATACGAAAATTGCGCGCAATTTTCCGTACTTTGGGACACCGTTCACGAAAAAACAATCGAGCAACGCAATTCCGAATTACGAAGCAAAATTACATTTTTTAATGGAACACTCTGTATATTATGATATTTTTGGATTCTACGGTAAATTCTAGCCTGAAATGATGGGTCGCATCATGGGTCCACGGCGAGCGGTTTTCGGGTTGAAATCTTTTATGACGTCGCTCAACTTGAAAACCGCTCGTCCTAGACCCATGGTGCGACCCATCATTTCAGGCTAGAATTTCCCGTGGATTCCAAAAATGCAATAATATTTGGAGTATTTCGTCAAAAAAAAAGTGTAAGCCGGAGTTGCGTCGTTCAATTGTTTTCTGGTAAACGACGTTTGAACGCGTGGGAAAATACCTGCAGGTTCCTGCCTAAAAAAAACTGTTTGGATGTAAAAGTGAGACGCCGTCCTTAACAAAAAGAATTAAAGGTTGACGTGTATTAATTAATAATTAATATTTTTGTTCTACGTTGCTTCCTGTTCAACAAATTTCGATGTTAATCATCGAGATGATCCGCCTAATTGGACCAAGTGTTTTCCTAAGAGAAACGCCCGACGTTGGACGATGGAATTTTGATGGACGCGGCAGCATTGGGGCGTCACACGTGACTACGTTCGATAAAAAAACATAATGCGCGCCGATAATTATACAGGGTCTTTAAACAACTTCCTCGACGGCTATAGTTTTTCGGCGGCGCTGACGTATATTTAATGAAATTAAAATAACGATCCTTACCTTTAATAAACTGGGCAGAGCGACGCGTCCCACGAAATCTTCCAACGAAAAACAATGTCGGGCAATTAGGATGCTCGTGAAAACAGCCAAAGCGTTATGAATGGTAACGTCCTGCAATCAAGCGGAGTTAAACAAAGTTCGCTTCAAGTCAACATGGAACTGACTTGTATGTCTAGCTGGGCTAAAATATCGGTGTAATATCCAGGGTGTGACATGGGGCAGCACAGGGCTAGAAGGGCCCCCAGCCACTCGGAAGCTAGAGAATTGCAACACGCCGTCATTTCGGCGCACATGATCGCCAAGTCGTTGAGCCTCTCATTGTCGGTTTCCCGACAAACATAAATCACAGCGTTGCTAACGAACGAATACCTAAAGCAATCAATGCCTCAGGGTTACTCAAAAAAAAAAGAAAAGATAAGGTTACGGTTTTGTGCACCTGTTGTTAGCGTTTTCGCTCAACTGCCTCGCCCAGGAATTCTCAATGCGACCTCCTCGCCTCGGATTGCTGAAAACCTCCTGCATATACTGAGCGTTATACACGTAATTACTGCTCGGTGTTGGTTGTAAGGCTGTGTAGAGAGCCTGGCGTATTTTTGGATAGGCGTTTCCGAAAGGCTCGACCGTATGTGGCTTGCCCTTAAGTAAACTGCACGACGAATACAGGTCATACAAGTGAGCTAGAATACAGCGCTCGGCAGAGCTGCAATCACCGGGATTCGTTACATGTTTAACCACGCGGCATAGCCCCTCGAAAACCGCGGAGGTTTGCCCGGGGGACACTGCAAATTAAAGCAGCAGCTTATGAAAGAAATTACGCGCAAGAACTTACGCAGCAAACAGCAGTGATACCGCCGTAAAACCCCGACGACGTTCAAACTTAATGAGGTCGTGTAGTTTCTAACCAGAACAGAATTCTTCACCATCAGCTGCGCCTCGACCTCGGGCAACTCTTTCAAAATTTGTATGCACACGTCGATCAGGCCGTAAATGTTGAACGCCAGCTCCATTAAGTCGAAGAGGAACGCGACGTGTTCCTGCACCGGGAGATAATTCGAGTTTCCGGTCGCAAACGAATTCAACATTTCGATGACCGTCACGCTGCACTGCCACGTCACGACGTGTTGGTCGAAGTAGCTCAAGCTCTGGCACTTCTGCGTGGTCGCCTCGAAATTGAACTCGTTCCTCGAGTGCTTCTTCACCTTCCCCCCCTCGTTCACGTCGATGCTGAATTTTTTCGAGAATAACTTGCAGATTTCTTTCGACATCCTCTTTACGGTGTGCCTGGCTTCGTCTCTCACCTTCCCAACCCCGTACAGTAAAACGTGGCGTTGATTGCAATCGTGCTGAGAAAATGGGTCATCCTGACAGAGCGGAAAGTGAGTGGTATACAACAGGTGGCGCGACGGTTTGATTTTGTGGTCGATGTGTTCGGTTTCCATGGGCACGTGCCCCATTGCCGAAGGAACATGTGAGTGATGGACGTGATCGTGGTCCTTGGGGCTGTCGGGCACATCCATCGAGTTCTGTTGGTCTTCCTTGATGTTCTGGAGGATTTTATCTAAATCATCGTCTATTTTTGAATCGTCATAGTCCATTTGATGTGAGTGATCCTGCACAAAAATAGTAATAATAACAACATTCACTTATGCGAAACCTCTACAAACCTCGATTTTAGGTTGCGCCATGTCAGATTGATCTTCGTGCCCGAGGAGGTCCCCCCTGGAGATTAGGGTGCACATGTACGCATCATGAGAGAAGACATCTCTCCGTATCAACTCGGAGAAGAGGTGAACCAAATTTGTAAACGCCGTCTTTTTCTAAGTACATTGAAACATTTAGGCCCAGCTTAAATTTAAGTTTAAACATTATCACAAGAGAGGTACCTGTTGGCAGTCCTCAGGTGCAGGAATCGGCGCATCCATATCGAGGAACTTCATTAAGAGAGACTGGAACATCGGGGGTCCCCCAGGTACGGAACTGTTCGAATCCTTGTCGTCCATGGCGCTGGCGTCTTGCTCGGGGCTTGCCGATGCATCCGACTGACGTCTGTCTAGTAAAGCCGCGACGGCTAAAGCTCGGTGCTCCCCCGTCCTTTCCGGCGACACCGCCCACTCGCAAAGTAATTTCACGACAGCATTTTCTTGATCGTTCCCCGTATAGAATATCTAAAAAAAGAAACATCACTTATATCATTGCACTTTTGGATTCTACGGTGAATTCTAGCCTGAAATGATGGGTCGCATCATGGGTCTGCGATGAGCGGTTCTCGGGTTGAAACTTTTTATGACGTCACACGGCTTGAAAACCATTCGTCATAGACCCATGATGCGACCCATCACTTCGGGGTAGAATTTCCCGTAGAATTCGAAAATGATTTCGCCTAAAACATTAACGCCAATTTCATTTAAATGTACTCCGTTTTCTCTTTTGTTTCTGGAATTAGAGAAAGCAGTTCTATATGAAAATCGCGCACAATTTTCTGTACTTTGGATAACGTTCGCGAAAAATATTTGAGCAACGCGTTTTCTAATTGTGAAGCTAAATCACAATTTCTTTTAAGGAACGCCCCGTATATTATTGCATTTTTGGATTCTATGGAAAATTCTAACGTGAAATGATGGGTCGCATCAGAGGTCTACGGTGGCCGGTTCTCGGGTTGAAACTTTTATGACGTCACACAAGTTGAACACCGCTCGTCTTAAATCCATGATGCGACACATCACTTCAGGGTAGAATTTCCTGTAGAATTCAAAAATGATTTCGCCTAAAACATTAACGCCATTTTCATTTAAATAAACTCAATTTTCTCTTTTGTTTCTGGAATTAGAGAAAACAGTTCTATACGAAAGTTGCGCACAATTTTCCGTACTTTTGGATAACGTTCGCGAAAAAACATTTGAGCAACGCATTAATTAATTGCGAAGCGAAATCACAATTTTTTTTAAGGAACGCCCCGTATATTATTGCATTTTTGGATTCTACGGTAAATTCTACCGTGAAGTGATGGGTCGCATCATGGGTCTACGATGAGCGGTTTTCGAGTTGAAATTGAAAACTTGAGAACCATTCGTCGTAGACCCATGATGCGACCCATCACTTCGGGGTAGAATTTCCCGTAGAATTCAAAACTTATTTCGCTTAAAACATTAACGCCATTTTCATTTAAATAAACTCCGTTTTTTCTTTTGTTTCTGGAATTAGAGAAAAAACTTCTATAGGAAAATTGCGCGCAATTTTCCGTACTTTTGGATACCGTTCGCAAAAAAACATTTGAGCAACGCATTATCTAATTGCGAAGCGAAATCACAGTTTGTTTAAGGAACGCCCAGTATATTATTGCATTTTTGGATTCTACAGTAAATTCTACCGTGAAGTGATGGGTCGCATCATGGGTCTACGGCGAGCGGTTTTCGGGTTGAAATTTTTTATGACGCCGTTCAACTTGAAAACCGCTCGTCCTAGACCCTTGATGCGACCCATCATTTCAGACTAGAATTTCCCGTAGATTTGAAAAATACAGTAATATTTGGAGCATTTATACAAAAAAGTGAAATTTTGGTGTGTAATTCGGAGATGTGATATTCAAGTGCTACTATTTTTTTAGTAAATAGTAAATAAGTGACTAACTATTAACTAATTAACTAATTTCTAATTAGACCTACTTTATTATAAAGGGTGTCCAATGAATTATTTACATCAACGCGATCAAAACGATGTCGGTCCAAGGCGTCTAAAGCCGACAACACACGATTGGTGACGGTCCCTGAAAATCGAAATATTAAATTATACACTTTGATTACTCCCTGTCTTCATAGAATGCTTATTTCAGATTGGTTTCAAAAAAATATGAAATCTTCCTTTTACTCCTTTTTTTAAGGATTTTATTGATCAACGCAAATTTAATTTTGTTTCTCTACTTCTGCTTATCACGATATGAATAAATTTAATTTGTAAAATTCACCCGCTGATGATGTCTGCCATTTATCAGTGCACCAACGGCCTTCGGCTCTTTTGCTCCTTTCTCTTATGTTGTTCTCTACTTGTCTCAGTTGCTTCTTGTAGAAGTTCGTGTCAGATCTATTAGGCATGGGTAAAGTCGAGGGAGTCACCGGCAGCAAATCCAAAGGTGATCCGTGCCAGTCGGTCCCGAAACCGGCTCCACACCACACCAGTGCCGTCGGACACTCGAGCGTGATGCACTGAATGACGGTGCTCAACTGCAACACTGAAAGCAAAAAGGAAATTAAACAGAAATGACCCGAAACGCACTCACCGATGTCTCGATGGTGCGGGCAATTACTATACTCCATCAAAGTGCTTTGTACGGGGTTCACGTTCAAGACTTCCTTCTTCTCTTTTTCGACTTCTTTCTGTTCGGGCTTCGGGGCATCACCTTGCGGAGACGTTATTAAATTGGTTTCGGCGACGTTGTTAAGCATGTAGCCCAATTTCTTGCAGCAGAAGTACGCCAGGCGTCTCGAGAGCAATTCGGATTGAACGAATTCGTCTACGTATTGCAAGGCAACGGGAAGCAGCAATTTTAAGATTCCATCGTCGGATGGTTGAGAGCGAACTTTCTCCAGGATTTCGAGGATCCAATTTAAGACCTCGTGTCGATCCAACAACCCTACAATTATATAATCGACATTATATTTGGGGAATTTCGTTTAGTATTCGACTAATTTATGATGAACTTAGATAAATAACACAAAAAAAATTAGAAATCTTATAAATTTTTATCTAGTTTCATGAATTGATGTTGAATTTTAAATAAAGTCACAATTTCCCGCCAGTCGGTTTCAAACCAATTCCATAGAAAGGCGATAGATGGCGCTGGCGCTTAGTAGCGTAGTGCTGCGATAGATGGTACTAGCACTCAATAACGCAGAAAGTATTGTGCATTTTTATTTTGAAGGGAACTCCCAATTTTTTTGTTTTTTATTTAATATTTAATCAAATGTTGATTATTCAAATTTAAGCGATTATTCAAATTCAGTTCAAAATGAATTAATTTAACTGAAAAGAGATGGATGATGCACGTGTCATTAAGTTATATTTCTTTTATTTTAAAACTGTGAGTTAATTAAGTTGAAATAAAAGAAGGTGGCGGTGGTAAAGAATGTTATCATTTTAATTATTATACAGTGCGTTAGAAAAGGTTGGAATAAATTCAGTATTTTTGGAAATCTGCATTTTCAACAAATACTCCCCTAACAGATCGATTTTATATTTTTCTTGTCGTGAAAATTTAATAGATGGCGTTAGTGAAACAGCAGATATGACGTCAACGTGAAAGAAACTAAGGGCCAGTTAGTTTTGCCCAAATTTAAATGTCACAGTCTAAACACTGCTTAAATTTAAGCTCATTACTTCATTTATAAAAAGAGCATTACTGATGTCAATTTAGTTAGTGATTTTGTCACTAGATGTGGTAACTTTCCGTTGAAATTTCAGATAAATTTTAGTAAATGTCTGAAATTTAGTGATCGGTTTAGTGAGATCTAGTAACTTTTAAATTTAACAGTAACTAATTTAATTATTTTTTTAAATTTTGTGGCCATAATTAGCGATGTGCGCCAAGCATAAAAATCTCCTTCTTTTTGTCAACAACTTTTTTGAACATTTTGGCAACAATGCACAAGGCAATTTGCAGAAGCAGAAAGAAGGCAACGAAGAAAAAAATAAACGGTGGTCGATTTCTTTTTTAAACAAAAGAATACAATGATCGAAAGATTTCCTTTCTGCCGTCGATCGTATTTTGTTTATTTGTTTTTGAATCTTTCGAGGAAGAAAACGCGATGTAAACACTTGTTTGGCAGTCGACAGTATTTTGTTTTTTATGTCTCTATGAGGGTGATTCACTGACTACATTAAAAAACCACTTTGGGCGGTCACAAAAAAAGTTATGAAGCATTAATCAGCGCCATCTATTGAAACACGCCGTAAGTTTCTTTTACGTTTGTTTTAATATTTGAATCTTTGTTGTCTTTTGTTTTTTTTTCATTTTATTAATATGAATATCCATTTATAAATTTTGTTTTCTTTTTTTTTCTGTCCCTTCTCCGTCCAAACAATTTTTTAAAAAAATAATTAATCTACTGAAGTGCGGTAAAATCGATTGTCTTTTGTTTTTCTTGCTTTTTAAATTTTGTTTCATTTTCTTTGCTTCCTCGTCGTTCTTATTATTTTATTTTAATTTATTAGTCTATTGAATTGTGTTGTAAAGTCGATTGCCTTTTGTTTTAATTTTTATACAGCAGCGCCATCTGTTGAAACACGTCGAAAGTTTTTTTCTTCTGAATTGTGCTTTGTTGCGTCATGTTTTTATTATTTATTTTTTTAAATATTTATTGTTAGATATTCGTTTTTTTTTTAAACTTGTTCGTATGTTTTCTTTTGTTACTCTTTCCTCCAAACAGATTTTTTTTAAATTTACTGAATTGTGTTGTAAAATCGACCGTCTTTTGTTTCTGTTTTCTTCAACATTACATACTTTTAATTATTAATAATTATCATTAAATTAGTGAGTCTTTCCAACAGCGCCATCTGTTGAAACATGTCGAAACTTTTTTCAATTGCTTAATTATGAATCGTCTGAATTGTGCTTTGCCGTGTCTCATTTTTATTTATTTTTTTAAATATTATTGTTAGATATTTGTTTTTTTTTAAAATTTTATTCATTTGTTTTTATGACATCTTTCGTTCCACTTTTTTTTTTTTATTTATTTAATTTACCGAATTGCACTATAGAATCGAACGTCTTTTGTTTCTGATTTGTTTAACATTATCTATTTTTAATAGTTATTATTATCTTTAAATTAGTGAGTCTTTCCAACACCGCCACCTGTTGAAACATGTCGAAAGTTTTTTTTTCGTTTGTTTTAATATGATTCTTCTGAATTATGCTTTCATGAGTCTTTTTCTTTTATTTTTTTAATATTATTTTTAGCTATTCCTTTTTTTAATTTTTTTTTTATCATTTTTTCCTCCAAACAGTTTTTTTTTAATTTAATTTAGGTACTGAATTGTGCCATAAAATCGACCGTGTTTTGTTTCTGTTTTCTTTAACATTATCTATTTTTTATTATTATAATTATTAATTAGTGAGACTTTCAACAGCGCCATCTGTACGAATATGCCTAAAGTTCTTTTCTTCGTTTGTTTTAATTTATGATTCCACTGAATTGCGATTGGTTGCGACTTGTTTTTATTTATTTTTTTAAATATTATTTTTTGTTTTCTTTTAAATTTTATTCATTTGTTTTTTTTTGTCGCCTTCCATCCAATTTTTTTTTTTTTAATTTATTTAATTTACTGAATCGCGTTGTAGAATCGAACGTCTTTTGTTTCTGTTTTCCTTAATATTACCTATTTTTAATGATAATAATAATTATTATTATTATCTATAGTGAGATTTTAACAGCGCCATCTGTTCAAACATGATTTTACTGAATTGATATTTGTTGCTTTTTATTTTTATTTTTTCTCAAATATTGCTATCCGTTTTTTTTTTTTTATTTTGTTAATTTGTTTTCCTTACCGAATTGCGCTCTAAAATCGTTCGTCTTTTGTTCCTGTTTTCTTTAACATTACCCATTTTTAATAATTATTATTATTAAACAGCGAGACTTTCAACAGCGCCATCTGTTGAAACATGCCTAAAGTTTTTTCGTTTGCTTTATTATTCATTTTTTTAATATTAAAAAAAAAAATTTTTCTTATCACCTTTCACTCGTTTTCTTTTTTTAATTTATTTAAATAAATTAACTGGATTGTCCTGTAAAATCGATCAACTTTTGTTTCAGTTTTCTCTAACATTATGTATTTTTAATGACTTCTTTACATTTCTTTTTAAAATGTATTTCTCAATCTAGTAATAAAAAGAGACTCTTGATACTCTGCTTTTTACACGTTGGTAACACTGCCTTCACGTCTTTACCCCCTCTATAAACGACTTTAACAATTGATTAGTAATTAACTTTAATTTTTACTTTCTAAGTAGACAAAGTTTGGTAAAAGAAAGTAAAATAATCAACTCACCTTCTTCGTACATATACTTGAGAAGTTGGGTGCAGTACTGCCAATGTCGTAAAGCCAATTTCTGTTCGGTTTCGTTTGTCGCATTAGACACCGGCGTATTCTGCAACTTTTCCGTCTGCGAATAATGTTCCTGCAATTTGGGCAGCTGGTCTTTTAGAAATTTCAGCAAAGTGGATGTCCACTCTAAAATAAAAAAATATAATACTTGCAGATTCATGTTTCAGGTAATTTTCTAACCCGTGGTTGGATCCGGTAACTGCCTCTTCTTTACTTTAGCTTCCGAAACGGCCACCGTATACGCAGAACTCAACTTAATGAACCAAGCGGCTCTCATCATGGGCACCTGGTACTCGCACAGCGTCGTGAAAATTTCTTCCTTCTTATTAAAATTGGGCGCTTTCTTCGATAGTATCATCAATGGCTTCGTGCCGGCTAGGTCCTTGAACCACGCTTTGATAATGTCTTTCGTCCTTTGAGTGGCAGGCCAGAAGTTGTCTTTGGGATTGATCTGCTGCCTCTTCTTCCCCGAGTCGGGCAAAGTGCTGATCTCTTCCTTGCGAGCGATGATCGCGTTGAAGTACGCCCCCACTTTGCTCGCCGTGACATTGCAGTTCCTCGCTGTGCCGAATTCGTCGTTTAAATGGGTGAGGGCCGTGAAGCCGTGCTTCACGTTAGTGCTGGTTAGCTCGTCCTCTTTCTGCTTCGGTTCTTGGGGATAAACGTCCGGGGGGCCAATCCTCGGTTTCTTGAGGGGTCTCTTCTCGTATAGATTACTGCACAACATGGTGTTCTCGTTTGTAGTGTAGAAAAGAGATTCTTTTGGGGAGTTAAGGCTTATTAAAAAATAAATATGTCAAGCCATCATCGTTAATAATAATAATAATAATAAAATTGTGGGTTATTAGAGCGGTGAAAACGTTGATGGATATTTGTAGGTTAACGTGAGGACCTAAGCGAAACACATTTTAGGCAATACAAAACATTTTGTGAAATTCTAGAGACACATTTATGTTTAAACATCGACTCGAATCGTCACCCATTGACTTTGACATTAGCGCAGTGTTGCCAACTGTCCTTCAAAAACAGAATCTCACTCGTGATCAGTGTTGCCAATATCAAGTAATTGGGGCGCAGAATTACCGTGTTTGACTCAAAATTACCGTACACTTTAAAAATAAGGACAAGAAATCTGTAGAAGGTGCTATGTAGTTGAAAAGAACTACACATAACGTCAAAATCAAATTTATTGGTGTAAAATATAAGTACGTAAGTATACTTCTGTGCAATAAAATTGGGCATTTGGGTAATTATATTATATTTATTAATGTCCCGTTAGGTGCTATTATGGTATTTTGAGGCTGGGCTGCATAAAAATTTAAACCAGGATTAAATTTAAGCGTACGTTAGAATGTGACACACAATATTCTGTGCGTCGTGATGAGAGTTACATTCTCTAACTTGGACTTAAACTTAATTAATTAATTTTAATTAATTTTATTCTCAATTTATTTCCATTTCCAATGTTTTATCAAAAAAAAAGTCTGAGTTTTTTATTGTTTTGATCACTTAGTATTTTTACTAGCGGATACAAACATGTTTTCTTTGTTTGTTCGTTGGATAATTAACATAAACGAAAATATAGCAATTTGTTTTTTTTTAAAGACTTGAAGAGTTAAAAAAAACTGATTGCCATCGTTGTGAAAAAAAAAAAACAAAAGAAAACTATGAATACAACAAAATTTGACTGAGTTGTCAATTGTTTTTGTTTTTTTTTTCCTTTCAAAGACATCCGTGTGGAAAATAACAACAAAAGCAAATTTCTAATCGTTTTTTTTTTGCAAAGACTTGAAGAATAAGACGTTGCTTTAAAAAAAATATAGGCATTATTAAAAAAAAAAGAAGCAAAAGAGAACTATGGATGTAATTAAATGTAACTGCGTTGTCAATTGTTTTTTCTTTCAAAGACGTAAAAACTTTGTTTTCATAAAAATATATTGGCATCGCCGTGAAAATAAAACGAAAACAAAACGTCATTGTCAATTGTTTTTTTTTTGTTTAAAAGACTTGAATGAAGTTGTGTGCAGTGTTGCCAACGTTTTTAAAAAAGAGCATTTAACTCGAGAAGAGCGTTTTTACAAACAGGAATAATAAAATGAAGATTTGCACTCTAGTTGTAACTAGAAAAAAAAGAAGCAAATTTGTAAATACCAAAAAAGTTAACTGTCATCGGCATTTGTTTTTTTTTGCTATGCGAAGATAATGACGCAGGTAAACCCGACAAAATAACAAAACACAATTGTTTAGTAATAATAGAAACTGGATTAACAAAAATGAAGCGCGTTTTATTTTCACAAAAAAAAACAATCGCAACAAAATTTGTCAAATGTCATTTGTCAATTACGTACCCACTTGTTGTCAAAGGTGCGAAGCGCGCGCCATGATCTATAAATTTTTGAATCGCATGGATATAAAACAAAAACAAAAAATAAAAATTGGACGAATTTTTTCTTAAATTCGGCAAGAAAAAGTATTTTGTACGAAATAACAAAAGAAAACACACGTGAACATAATGGCAACGCTGTAAAAAAAGAGAAACGTAACTATAAATGTCATTGTCAATTGTTTTCTCTTCGAAGATGAGAACAACGCGGACATATCGCGCGCAGTGTTGCCAATGTTTGGAATTAGACAAAATCCGAAAAACCAATACTAAAATTAGGGCAGATTCATTGATTTTTTATTTAAAATATTAAAATTATTCAAATTTGATAAAAAGTATTTAGTAATCTAATAAATAATTTAAAAAAAAAGACACTTTGCTTCGTGATCGCAGAGAAGAAACAAAAGAAAACTGTAAAGGTTACAAACTTCAAGCGTCATTATCAGTTGCTATTGTTTTTCGAAATCGTGATGCAGATAAGTGACAAGCAGTGTTGCCAATCCTCTGCAAATTTGTGAATCAGGTGGATCCAAAAGCGCCAAAAAATAAAAAACTGGACTAATTCCAGGGTGTTTTCTTAAATTCAACGAAAGAAGTATTTTGTAATAGTCACAAATTTGACAGTCATTATGGCATTGCATTAAAAAAAAACTGTAAATAAACAAAACTTAACTAACATTGTCAATTCTTTGCTTTTGAGAGATGAGAACAATCGGAGAAAGAAAAAACAAAAGAAAGCTATAATGGCCAGTTGCACCAAGCCCTTAAGCTTGACTTAAGCTGAGTTTAAATTTAAGCGGCCTTTATAATGTGACGTTTGACATTATACGACATTGCGCAAGTCATATTCTAAGTGACGCTTAAAGTTAAGCAGAGCCTAAACGGTTGGCACAACTGGCGCCATGAATATTACAAACTTCAACTGTCATTGTCAATTGTCATTGTTTGTCGAAATCGTGATGCTTAAAAGTGATAAGCAGTGTTGCCAATCCTCTGCAAATTCGTGAATCAGCGACCAAATCGCCCAAAATAAAAACTGGACAGATTCCATGGTGTTTTCTTAAATTCAACGAAAGAAGTATTTTGTAACAGTCACAAATTTGACAGTCATTTTGGCATTGCATTAAAAAATAAAGAGCAAACTGTAAACAACATAAAATTTAACTAAGATTGTCAACTTTTTTCTTTTGAGAGATGAGTACAATCGCAGAGAGCAAAAACAAAAGAAAGCTGTAACATGAATGTTACAAACTTCAACTGTCATTGTCAATTGCCAATTTTTTTTTTGAAATCCTGATGCTTATAAGTGATAAGCAGTGTTGCCAATCCTCTGCAAATTTGTGAATCGGTTGAATCCAAAAACGCAAAAATAAAACTTGGACTGATTCCAGGGTGTATTCTTAAATTCAACGAAAGGAGTATTTTGTAACAGTCACAAATTTGACAGTCATTGTGGCATTCCATGAAAAAAAAAAGAAAACTGTAAATAACAAAAAATTTAACTAACATTGTCATTTTTTTTTCTTTTGAGAGACGAGAACAATCGCAGAAAGAAAAAACAAAAGAAAGCTGTAATGTCACAAATTGACTCTTTCTTCCAAAATCGTGTAGCTTACAAGTGGTAAGCATGCTGCCAAATTTATGGTTCAGATGAACCTAAAAAGAACCAAACAATACGAATTGGATAGGATTCATCGATTTGTTTTTAATGAACTTTGTAATAAACGATTGTCAATTGTTTCTTTTTTCTTTCGTTAAAGTAAGACGTTAAAAGTAACAACGATGGTAAGTCGCATGCAGTATTGCCAACGCTGCAGACATTCATCAGCTTAGATGTTCGATTTCGGAATAGTGTACTGACGTCGTGATAAAAAAAAAAAACAAAGAATTACCAAATAATTCAAAGGTGTGGAAAATAATAATTGGCATTGCTGTGAAAAATAAAACAGAAACAAAAATTAACTTCATCGCATTGTTTAATAACTGTCATTTGTTAATTTCTTACTTCTCAAGGGTGCGCAGCGCCCGCAGTGTTGCCAAAGATGTAAAAGTTGCCAACTGTCTTTCACAAAAGAAATCTCACTCAGGGTCAGTGTTGCCAACATCAAGTAATTCGGACGCAGAATTACCGTGTTTGACTCAAAATTACCGTACATTTTAAAAATAAGGGCAAGAAATCTGTAGAAGGTGTTATGTAGTTAAAAAGAACTACACATAACATTTATAGGTATAAAATATAGATACGTAAGTATACTTCTGTGCAATAAAATCGAGCATAGTAATTATAACAAGCGATCAATATGAAAATGAATTAGGGTAGGCGTTGAAATTTAAATGGATGTCTTGGATAACGTCATATTAATACTAATTGTCATACAATTATGTTATAAATAACACGCCGGAAATGTTTCATGTTACTCACGCAGTTATTCATAGAGTTCAAAAGTATCTTGATGCAGCAAGTAGTGGTCATTTTACGCATCTACCTTAATTTTTTTTTAAATAAAACGATTTTCTTGCTTTGTAGAAACGTCAAAGTGACTGAACGAACGTTCGATGAACTAAATGCACACATGCGTGTTTAGTTGCATTGCCAACTTTAATTCATTTTTCATTTGATCACTTCTTATTATTGTATTTATTAAGGTTCCGTTAGGTGCTATTACGGTGCTTTGAGACTGGGCTGCATAAAAATTTAAACCAGGATTAAATTTAAGCGTACGTTATAATTCTGTGCGTCGTGATGAGAGTCACATTCTCTAACTTGGACTTAAACTTAATTCTGGCTTAAATCTTTTGTGCAACCTAGCCTTAAGGTTTCAATTCGACTCCGTACTCTATTCCGACAATTTTATATTTGTTCTTTAACTATCCAGTGTTTTTTTTGTATTTCTTATCAACTCGTACCATGAAATTAGGCAGCATGTCTTTGCTCTACTGTAAAACAACAGTACTTTTCACTTAAGCTACGACATGCCATCTAAATTTCATGGCAGGAGTTGATAGAAACGTTTTAAATCACTCGGTATAATTGTGGGTTTCCACACCTCCGGCGTACGGCACGCGGCATCCGGGACCCTATTGGTGATAGTCTGATTTAAAATGTGATGGACTTATTTCTTTTAAAATCGCTGTTTAAAATCCCGTGAATATTACAGGTTCCTTGTGGTAGATATTCATAGGTCTCCCGCAGATGGCGCAAAAATACGACTTTCAAACGAGGAAAGAATAAACAGGAGGGTGTCATACTAACTTTGTTTCATGTCAAAAGTGGTAACTAAACATGGCCGTGTAAG
This sequence comes from Serrognathus titanus, assembly GCA_039766575.1. NCBI lineage: Eukaryota > Metazoa > Arthropoda > Insecta > Coleoptera > Lucanidae > Serrognathus > Serrognathus titanus. The sequence goes on from CM077914.1 coordinate 62,919,629, forward strand.
TCAAAGGCGTACACAAGCGTTTTGCAAAATTCTAGAACGACTGCGTTCAAAAACCGTCAAGGACATACGCATAACAAAGAAACCGCACACTTTTTTTGTTGTGCATATGCGCATGACGGCGGTATTATATACAATGGGCTCGTTTGGGGTCTTACTAGGACAGTCCAGAATCGTCCGTTACAGGACGACTTTGGACTGTCCTAGTGAGACCCTAAACAAGCCTATTGTCTATAATACGTTTACTACATTAAATTTAATAAAATAAGATCGTAGGTGTTGTAGACACTGGAATTCTTTCATAAAACTACTTGGAAGGAACTATACTTACATTATGATTGCTGCGCCAGTGATTAACGGGAAAATTCCAAAAGTAACCTAAAAGTAATTCATTTTTTAACTGAAGTCTATAATAATATCGTTTTTGATTGGCTGATTGGTATTATTACATGAGGTTAAAACAAGATGCAAATACTTTGAGTGCAACCAGTGCAGGCGAATCGAAACCGCTAGAAGCTAACAATATATCGTTTATATACACTACTACACACAGTTGCCAAATAAACACATAAATTCGTTCTAAAGTACATTCACTTTTGTAAGGAGTAACTAAAGTTGCACGATTTAGTAACTTTTACCGTTGAAATCTGACTTCTTTTAGTTCCCGTCTCTTGTAAATGGGACTTTAATTTGTAGGTTATGTTGGTTTCAATTTTGTGCTGTCATTTTGAATCTTTGGCAACCTTCTCCATGCTTTTCCAACATTTCATTGAATGCGTTATACCTAAATGTGGTTCCTTGTTCGTTTCCAAATGGATTTCAAGGTCACTTTTGTACTGACAACGAAATTGTGGCAAAAACTGTAGTAAATTTTTTCTATATGTTTGCATTTCCGTGCATTCTTTATGACCTTAGAATTTTAGTAAAATTCACTTCTTGTTCTTGGCACTGATATTTCTAATTACATTGAATGTTCAAAACGTTGTCCTGCGGTATTAACATATAATTCGGCACGTCGTATTCAGTTATTTGTTACTATAACTTATTTACACTTCAATTAAGTTATGTACACAGATATTTACACGAATTAAACTAACACAAAACAAACTTTGATAAATAATACTAAGCCTATTCATGTTTTTAAAAATTTATTTTAACCTCAGTCTTTTATAAAAAGCAAACGCACTCGCTCGGACTGAATTTTTTCAAAAACTATTAATCAGCACTTCGTCTTTCATTCTAACCCCCTCCCTAGTGTAAGCATCTGTGAATTTATGTCAGCATGATAATAATAATGATAACAAACAAAAATGTACGAGGAACGAAACTGAGCCAGCTGAATTTTATTTTATGACAGTGCAATTGTTACCGATAAATCGCCAAGGCGAATGTAGGTAAACGTTTCTGAAAATTCCGAAAAGATTGTTTTATAAACAAGTCGCACGATTACTGGTCATTTCTAAATATGGTGCTTGAAAACGTAATTGTAAGATTCCGTAATAGATGGCGCCACTTTTTTACTTACTCTCTGTTGTGTTATAAGTAAGGCACGGATTTGGATGCATTTTTAGATTTTGAGTCGACTTTTTAGTCGGGCGTACGCCTTGACGCGACCGTCAACTAATGCACCTAAATCCGCGCTTTAATAATAAGCTGTCAAGTCTAGCTTCGATGATCTGCATTACTCGATTTTTTTATACGAGCTTGAAACAGGTTGATCCGTTCATAAGTGCGCTACACATTATTTATCAAAGTTTGTGATAAATAATACTAAGCCTATTCATATTTTTAAAAATTTATTTTAACCTCAATTTTTTATAAAATACAAACGTACTCGCTGGGACTGAATTTTCTGCAAGGCTATTATTCAGCACTTCATCTTTCATTCTAACCCCCTCCCTAATGTAAGCATCTGTGCATTTATGACGGCATGTTAATAATAATAAGAACAAATAATAAAGTTCGAGGAACGAAACTGAGCCAGCTGAATTTTATTTTATGACAGTGCAATTGTTACAGGCGAACGTAGGTAACCGTTTCTGAAAATTCCGAATTATTTTAAACCAGAATCAAATTTGCATCACGAAAACTATTTGAACCACTCGTTTCTTGGATTTAATTAATATTTATCAACATTTTTGTTATTGTTAAAGTACGAACGCACTCGCTCGCACTAAATTTTCTCAAAAACTATTACTCAGCACTTCGTCTTTCATTCTAACCGTCTCCCTAATGTAAACATCTGTGAATTGATGACAGCATAATAATAATAATAAAAACAAACAATAAAGTATGTGGAACGAAACTGAGCCAGCTGACTTTTATTTTATGACAGTGCAATTGTTACAGGCGAACGCAGGTAACCGTTTCTGAAAATTCCGAATTATTTTAAACCAGAATCAAATTTACATCACGAAAACTATTTGAACCACTCGTTTCTTGGTTTTAATTAATATTTATCAACATTTTTGTTATTGTTAAAGTACGAACGCACTCGCTCGCACTAAATTTTCTCAAAAACTATTACTCAGCACTTCGTCTTTCATTCTAACCGTCTCCCTAATGTAAACATGTGAATTGATGACAGCATAATAATAATAATAAAAACAAACAATAAAGTATGTGGAACGAAACTGAGCCAGCTGACTTTTATTTTATGACAGTGCAATTGTTACAGGCGAACGTAGGTAACCGTTTCTGAAAATTCCGAATTATTTTAAACCAGAATCAAATTTACATCACGAAAACTATTTGAACCACTCGTTTCTTGGTTTTAATTAATATTTATCAACATTTTTGTTATTGTTAAAATACGAACGCACTCGCTCGCACTAAATTTTCTCAAAAACTATTACTCAGCACTTCGTCTTTCATTCTAATCCCCTCCCTAATGTAAGCATCTGTGAATTTATGACAGCATGATAATAATAAAAACAAACAATAAAGTACGAGGAACGAAACTGAGCCAGCGGAATTTTATTTTATGACAGTGTCATTGTTACCAACAAATCGCCAAGGCGAATGTAGGTAACTGTTTTTGAAAATTCCGAAATTATTTTAAAGCAGAATCAAATTTTCATCACGAAAACTATTTGAGCCACTCGTTTCTTGGTTTTAATTAATATTTATTAATATTTTTGTTATTGTTAAAATACGAACGCACTCGCTCGCACTAAATTTTCTCAAAAACTATTATGCAGCACTTCGTCTTTCATTCTAATCCTCTCCCTAGTGTAAGCATCTGTGATTTTATGACAGTATGATAATAATAATAATAATAAAAACAAACAATAAACTTCGAGGAACGAAACTGAGCCAGCTGAGTTTTATTTTATGACAGTGCAATTGTTACAGGCGAACGTAGGTAACCGTTTCTGAAAATTCCGAATTATTTTAAACCAGAATCAAATTTTCATCACGAAAACTATTTGAACCACTCGTTTCTTGGATTTAATTAATATTTATCAACATTTTTGTTATTGTTAAAATACGAACGCACTCGCTCGGACTGAATTTTCTCAAAAACTATTATTCAGCACTTCGCCTTTCATTCTAACCCACTCTCTAATGTAAACTTCTGTGAATTTATGATAGCATGATAAAAATAATAATAAAAACAAACAATAAAGTACGAGGAACGAAACTGAGCCAGCTGAATTTTATTTTATGACAGTGCAATTGTTACAGGCGAACGTAGGTAACCGTTTCTGAAAATTCCGAATTATTTTAAACCAGAGTCAAATTTGGATCACGAAAACTACTTGAACCACTCGTTTCTTGGATTTAATTAACATTTATCAACATTTTTGTTGTTGTTAAAATACCAACGCACTCGCTCGGACTGAATTTTCTCAAAAGCTATTATCCAGCACTTCGTCTTTCATTCTAATCCCCTCCCTAATGTAAACATCTGTGAATTGATGACAGCATAATAATAATAATAAAAACAAACAATAAAGTATGAGGAACGAAACTGAGCCAGCTGAATTTTATTTTATAACAGTGCAATTTTTACCGATAAATCGCCAAGGCGAATGTAGGTAAACGTTTCTAAAAATTCCGATTTACTTTAAACCAGAGTCAAATTTTCATCACGAAAACTACTTGAGCCATTCGTTTCTTGGATTTAACTAACATTTATCAACATTTTTGTTATTGTTTTCGTCTTGTAAATATTAAGCAGCTTCACGATTCGAGTCAGTTTTAAATTTGCCGCACAAAAATGTTTAATTATGAAATTTCTAAGTAGATGGCGATCCATTCATTTATTTTAAATTTGGCGCTGCGTCAATGTTTGATTCAGATTCCGAAATCGAGGGCGCCGCTGCAGTTTTTTATTGATTTATTATTGTGGGCGGAAATTAATTTTTAATTATTTCTTAAACCTTCACCTTTTACGTTTGACTATAGTAATGTCAAATTTGGTTTTACGTTTGACTATAGTGACGTCAAATTTGGAAGATTTGAAACCTTCATACGCATTTTTAATTTTGAATTTTAATACATTTTATAAATTCTTGAAACTAATTAATGAGTAATCGCCGTACGTAGGCTGAAGGTGATAAGGACAAATGAAATTCGTTTTAAGGGGTTCCCCCAAAACTCCCAGCTACGATACTGATCGTTTATTTAAAGCACATCGCAACGTCGAGCTGCAAATGGTCTCGCTCGTTTTAAAGGTGAAATTCCGACGGGGCAACCTTCCTCCCGGTGCTTTTTTTTTTTTGAATAATGCGTTTCGGTCGGACCTAAAATTTCGGCACCAAACAAGTCTATTAAAATATTTTATGCGTCCGAGGAAAAAAAGGTCAGAATGATATACGTTCGAATTATTGCATGCGCCGGCATAAAAAAAAATCATTAACATTTATATGGTAGATTTAATCCGAGCCTGGCTGAATCGAATGACACATCTACTATTTTGCATACTACTAGATATTTCCTAGTTGTAGATTACGCAATGTGGACACGCCCTTATGTTTATGTTTATCTGTGTGTGTGTGTGCAGATTTTTTTTCTTAGTCGCGAATTTAAAAATGTTTTCCAGGAAGCATCCGGATTTATTAATAAATAGAAATCTATTTACTTCTTCCTCATAAACATAACGTCCATTGCATATTAAGAAATCTTTTTGATATGCGCGCGAACTAAACTTGAATTTGACTGGACTTGTTTTGGAATAAAATAAAAACAAGGTGAATAGAAACAATTACGTTTTCAGTAACAACAATGTGGACGTATTTAATTAATGAAGCCCTGAAATATACCGGAAAAAAAATCGGAGATTATTTACTTACTCCACGTTGTAAATAAATAAATACGTAGCATTTAATTAAGGGACATTTTTAAATAAATTGAATGGATCCGATGAAAAAACGCGCCCCCAATTAAATATTCAATCCGTAATTAACCGTTTCGGAATTCGCGAGCGCACCACATAAAGAATTCAATGAATTATGAAGTTATTAAAAACGTTCTTGAGACAAATTTCTCTCCGGAAAGTTCAAGGAATCAGCCTTAGAGGGCCGAGTTCTGGACGACGACGACGTCGCGTGTTAAATTAAAATTCCTTCTTGCCTTGTTCGTCACAGGGCGAGATTTCCCCCGGGGGATTTTCCAAAGCGGATCCGCCTCTGACATTGACGTACAATCATAATTAAAAGCAACGTCTCTCCTCTCCCCCCAAAAAAAGAGAAAATGCGTAAGTGCGTGATGTTATCTATTCTGATCACCTTAACAAGCAGGCGGCCAAACAAACGTCGACGTGATTAGACATTATTTTTAATTGTGACTGTACATTGTTCGTCAGATTTGAAGATAAGGATGAAGTAAAAATTTCAGAAAAACGCCCGCAGCTCTCCGATCATGCCGGATTTGATGTTCGGTTCATTTTTAATGAGCTGGAGCGCGAGTACTTTGAGATTTGGGCGGGTGGGGAACACACAGGGAGGGTGTGGATATTCAGGTGTGTTATATAAACCTGACAAAATAACAATGGTCAGTTAGTTCGATTACACTGAAGTGCAACTTCGTAGTCAGTGAAATGAGGACGATTCTCGTAAGTGCTATAAATTGTTGGCTTATTCTAAAACATTTTATTTCTTTAATCTTTGATTTATTAGTTTATTTTCTGTCATTGTTTCATTTCGTGTTTGTTTCAAATTTGGTTTGCATTCGAAGTTTGCAGGTTGTTTGTAATAATTGGTAACAAACTGCTTTTAAATAAAAATCATTATTACTGTTAACTATTGCAGGATTTTCAGTTTCTATCAATACGATAATTAATGATTTTTTTTTCATTTTTTAATTGATTATGTTTAAAAGTAAATGAAATAGAAATTCGTACTGATTTTAAATAGTTCTTTCGTTGAATGTAAAATAAGAAAGACTGAAAGTTTGTTCTGAAACGTTTTAAATATTTTATCAATTTTTTAATGTTTAGGTACTAGGATGTCAATAATAATTTCCACACAAACATTAACTTGTTTCTTAGGGTTGTTTTATTATTTCTGATATCACCTTACCTCCTGTAGGTATCTGAATATTCCAAACCCAAACCTTCTGTCTTTATTGATCACATTGTATATATATATATATGAAATCAGAGAACAATAGGTAGCGTGTTCCATTAAGAAAAAAAAATTGTATCTTTTTCTTTACATCTCCACATTACGGTGCGCTTTTGTTTCTTCTGATAACTCTAAAAGGTGACGACTATGAAACGCTGCAACTTTTGCATTTAAAGTTTTTTTTTTTTTAGTTTATAGAAGACTTTATAAATAAGGAGCAAAATATGTAACAAAAAACTCTACGTCGTCTTCAAACTGAATTAAAATAGTCAATAATAATTACAGTTTTTAACTTTTTCTTATTAAAATAATAATAAAGATTTTGTTGCATTGTTAGGAGGTCATAAGACAATCGCCGACGTCGTGACTAAAAGTTTTCCTTGAAATAATAACAATAACAATAATTTATTATTTTATTTTACGTATTTTAAGTTTGGCGCTTTCCAGTTTATTCAAGAATTCCGAGACAGGTGGCGCTATTTTTTTTTTAGTAGATATTATGCAGTCATTTCAATTTGGCGCTTAAAGTGCAATAAAAATTCTGAAATAGTTTTCTTGTTTCTCTTGACAATATTTTTTTTACGAAAAAAATTATATGTCGCACAGTTCTAGGCATTTTTATATTTAAAAACGTTTAAAAATTAACTGTAGCGTTTGGCAATAGGTGGCGCCACTTTAGCTAGATGGTGCTGCCATTTTTCTTTCAATTTATTTATTTTATTGTAGTTTTTGTAAATTTAGCGCGTAAAAATTTCTTTCATTTTAGAAGTCGAGGCCTTTAATATAGTCCTTTTATGCTTTATTATTATTTTTTTAGTTGTAATTAGACGCTCAAAATGGAACAAAAGATTTTGAAATTGTCGTCGCCGCCATTTTTGTTTCAAATTTAATAAAACCATTGAGTTACAGATATAATTGTTGTTATTCTTAATTAATGCCCCTCGTGATCGTGCTATTGATTTTTTTTTAAGTTCAAACGTGCGGCTTACGATGTTTTTCCTGAGCTTTTCAAAGCTGTTTGTTAAAAAACAATTGAACGACGCGTGCTTGAACTGCAGACAAAATTCGCAATATGCGGTCTTCTCTCCCTCCCCTCACGACCGCAATCGTGAATTTTTAAAAAAGTTCAAAAATATGCCTTACAATGCTTTTCGTCAGCTTTTAAACGCCGCTCACAAAAAAACAATTGAACGACGCGTGCTTGAGTTGCAGACAAAATTCGCAATATGCAGTCTTCCTAAACATACGCCTCTCCCTCCCCTTACGACCGTAATCATGAATTTTTTAAAAAGTTCAAAAATATGCCTTACAGTGCTTTTCGTCAGCTTTTAAACGTCGCTCACCAAAAAACAATTGAACGACGCGTGCTTGAGCTGCAGACAAAATTCGCAATATGCAGTCTTCTTAATGATACGTCTCTCCCTCCCCTCACGTCCGTAATCGTGAATTTTTAAAAAAGTTCAAAAATATGCCTTACAGTGCTTTTCGTGAGCTTTTAAACGCCGCTCACCAAAAAACAATTGAACGACGCGTGCCTGAGCTGCAAACAAAATTCGGAATATGCATTTTCTTAAATATACGTCTCTCCCTCCCATCACGACCGTAATCGTGAATTTTTCAAAAAGTTCAAAAATATGCCTTGCAGTACTTTTCGTGAGCTTTTAAACGCCGCTCACTAAAAAACAATTGAACGACGCGTGCTTGAGCTGCAAACAAAATTCGCAATATGCATCTTCTTAAATATACGTCTCTCCCTCCCGTCACGACCGTAATCGTGAATTTTTTAAAAAGTTCAAAAATATGCCTAACAGTGCTTTTCGTGAGCTTTTAAACGCCGCTTACCAAAAAACAATCGACGAACGCGTTCTTGAGCTACTCACATGGAATTTGCACTTTTTTTTAAGTGAACTTCTCTCCCTCCCCTCACGACTGTAAATTTGAATCTTTAGGAAAGTTCAAATACGTGTATTGTAGCGCTTTTTACGAGCTTTTTAACGCCGTTTACCAACAAAAAAAAACAATCGACGAACGCTTTCTTGAGCTACACATCGAATTTGCGTCGTTCTTAACTGAACGTCTCTCCCTCCACTCACTACTGCTTTTAACATTTTTCTAAAAAGCTTCAATATGTGTCCTGTAGTGCTTCTCATGAGCTTTTTAATGCCGGTTACCAAAAAAACAATCGACGAACGCGTTCTTGAGCTACACATCGAATTTGCACAATTTTTTGAATGAACTTCTCTCACTCCTGTTACGACTGTAATTTTTAATTTTTAGGAAAGTTCAAATATGCGCTTTGTAGTGCTTTTCAGGAGCTTTTTAACTCCGTTTACGAAAATACAACCGAAGGACACGCTCTTGAGCTATAAACAAAACGTGGTGCATGCAGTATTCTTAAATGAGCGTCTCTTCCTCCTCTCATGACTGCAATTTTAAATTTTCTAAAATGTTCAAATATGTATCTTGTAGTACTTTTCATGAGCTTTTTAACGCCGCTTATTAAAAAACAATCGACGAACGCGTTCTTGAACTACACATCGAATTTGTCCGAACGTTTTCCCTTCACTCGCGACTGTACTTTTAAATTTTTTTAAAAAGCTCTAATACGTGTCTTGTAGTCCTTTTCATGAGCTTTTTAACGCCGTTTATCAAAACGCCATCGAAGGATATGCTCTTGAGCTACAAACAAAATTTGAAGCATGTCCGTTTTCTCTCCTTTCTCTCACGATTGTATCTTGAAATTTTCTGGAATGTCCAAATATGTATCTTATAGTGCTGTTCATGAGCTTTTTAATGCCGTTTAGTAAAAGACAATTGACGGATGCGTCCTTGAGTTCAAAAACTATGCGCGTGCAGTTGCTTCGTTTTGAAACCTCTGCTTACTTTATGACTTGTTGAGGCAAGTCCGCTTTCAATAGGAAGCAAAAGCTGCAATAAAATTTTTATTTACGTTTGAAAGAATTAGATCAACATCTCAGATGCAGCGCGTGCGTCGTCAGAAATTTTTTTTTTATCCATCTGTGTTTCACCGACAATTACTGGCACAGCGAAATGCGTTTTTCGTTGCGTTATATGATATTTATTTCTCGCTTGTTCAGCAATTCTTTTAATAGCTTATTAAAGAGACGACATAATCAACACACGTAGTCATAATTTGTATTCTAAACACAAACTTTTAACTTATTTAATAAAAAAGTTCGATAATTTCGCGATATTTTTAACGATTATCTCAATTTGGTACCAAATTATTACTACTATTTTTAATCACTCTCTGTTACGTTATAAGTAAGGCACGGATTTAGGTACATCTTTAGACCACGAATCGATTTTTTAGTCGGGCGTACGCCTTGACGCGACCGTCAACTAATGCACCTAAATCCGCGCTTTAATAATAAGCTGTCAAGTCTAGCTTCGATGAACTGCAGTATTCGATTTTTTTTATACGAGCTTGAAACAGGTTGATCCGTTCATAAGTGCGCTATAAAAATGTTCTCACACGTTGCCGTCGTGCACATGAAGACATTCACGTGAAACCTGTCGACAGCATTAATCATTTTTACCAATTATAACTTAATCAGATAACATTTAAATATGACAGCTTATAATGATAACTCCGTGCTACCGATTCGAGCAGAAAGTAATTAAAACAGAATGATTGGTTATATATTTTTAACAATTTATTTATGTTGTTTCTTTGTTTTTTTTTTTTAATCTAACAGTTGCAATTTCATTGAACTCTCTCATAAAAACAAAAAAAGAAACAATTGAGCTACGAAACAATTGAAGAAGAAACCATAAATAGCATTAGTATTTTTTTGAATTGCTTGGGGGTGGTTAAGAGCTGGTGAAAAAACAACTGCGCGATTTAAATTCGGCGCCATGCCTCCATCTTGGTAGATGTCGCTTCTAGGCGGGCATCAAAGTACGTATTTCCCGTTGAATGCATAAACGTCAAATTGACGCAAACTTTTGAACTTTCGCGTCGTTAGAAACTAAAAAAAAAAAAAAAAATTGACCAACGAAGCCACAAATAATCGATTGGCAATTATTTGAAAAGTTGAAAAGAAAATGTCGTTATTTGTTATTTATTCGCTAGATGGCGATAGAGAAACGTCATTTTAAAAGCATGCGAATGTTGTTATTGAATACTAAGACACGAATGCCAGTAATATAAAACGCAAAATTGGTGGAAAGCGTATTTTTCCTTAATAATTTGGAAAGCCATTCGTTAGATGGCGCTGAGTGAAGATTCTACTTAAAAGCATAAACGCTGTTAATTAAACAAAACAAAAGCAAACCCTTCATTCGTTAGATGGCGCCACTAGAAAGTTAAACCGTTAATGCAAAACAAAATGTGACAAATATCTTGTTCGCCTCTCATTCGTTAGATGGCGCCAGGCAAGCGCCTTTTGAAAATATACAACTAGCGTTTTCGATTCACTTGCACTGGTTTCTCTCAGAATATATATTTGCAGCTTGTTTTAACCTCGCGCAATAAAACGAGATGAAGATACTCTGAGTGCAGGCAATCGAAAACGCTACAACTTTCTACTTGGAAGACGCGAGAAGTGTTGATGTAAAAATGACAAAAATAATCTTTTCTTATTTATTTGAAAAGCCAAAAAAAAAATTAATTCGAACTTGTTCGTTTTTTATTTGCAAGATGGCGACAGGGAGGCGTATTTGGAAACTTTGAATGTTTTCACTTTTGACGACATGTGCATGTAGATGATACGTCATTACACTTACGCTCTACGTCTAGTAGATGGCGCCTTAAAGTATTAAACTGTCAAGCCAAGACGGAGGACCGGGTGCTTTGGTTTAAGGTGGCCTACCTTTGTGTCCGTCATCGTTCTAAAGTAGCGATAAGCCAATGATATTAGGTATCTAGTCCCTTTTGTTTTTTTTTTTATAGATGAAACGTTAATGTGTCCAACTAACGCCATCTAGCGGATTTAAATTAAACAACAGTTAATGTTCACCAGCGTCGTTCACCAATTTTGTTTTTCCGGGTTCGTTTCTTTCTCAATTTTATGCTCAACGCGTCACGAGTTCAACTGTCATTTAGAAGGAAGAATAAAGAAGAAAATAAGGAAAACAAATAAATAAAGAAAACAACGTAAAGGACAATCAATAAACTTTGAAACAACAAAAGTCAGTAGAATATTTATATCTGGAATTTTACAAAAAAAAAGTAATATTGTCTCCGATTTTTTGAAACGTTGTAAGAGAGTCGCAAACTCAAAAAAAAAAATCGGAAACAAAAGACGATCGATAACTTGTCAGAAAAATGCAAAAAACAAAAACAAAGCAACACGAAAGAGCATAAGAATTTCACTTATTCAAATTTATTTATTTTTTTTTAGTTTTTGACTTATTGAAACTTAAGTGGCTTTACACAAATGAAACAAAGGAATATGAAAAGAGAAAAACAAACGACAATCAAACAAAAATGAAAAAATAATAAACGCAAACCACGACCGAAATAGGTTAAAATTTGGGTTATTTTTAAAGTTAATTTAAATTAGCAATTTGAAGAAAGCTATACGGAAATAAAAAATAAAACGACGGCAAACGGACGACCCAAAAACAAAAGAACACGTTAATCAAGGCAGATAAATTGCAATTGTTAACGAATTCGGGAAAAATTCAGCAAAATCCGATTTACTAGCTCGTAAATAAAAGAAAAGTACAATTTATTAATTTTTGAAGAGAAAACTAATATCAACGAGTATTTTAAACGAAAGGAAAACAAAAACTACCCAAAAAGAATCAAACAAAAAAAAATTAATACAAAGAAGTTGAAATTTGGCTTATTTAATGTAAATTAAATTAATAATTAAAAAATAAAAATAAAAAAGTTAGTCCGAAATAGCAAACATAAAGAGACGATCCAAAGACAAAAGAGGAAATTAGTGAAAACAGAAATGAGAATAAAATTTCAAGAAAAAAAAAAACAAAAGACGACTAACGACAATTTGGTTAATGTCAAGCGTCTTTTGCTTTTTCGTTTTTGGATTTTTTTGAAGTTTCCTTTTCCACTAATTTCGTCTTTGGATCGCCTTTTTACATTTGGCTATTTCGGACTAACAGTTTTCATTTTTTTTTTATAAATAATTAATTTAATTTACGTTAAATAAGCCACATTTAAAAAAAAGAAAAGAGTAAAATTTATTGAATTTTATAGAGCAAATAGAACCGTTAAAACGGAAAAGAAAAATTAAGTTCCTGACTTGAAGACGTAATTTAATCAAAAAAAAAAAAAAAAATAAATCAAATCAAGACAAAACTAAACGACGAGCAGGTTAAGAAAGACAAAAGACAAGCTTAGCGTTTGGATTCTTAGGAATCTCACATTCGATTCAATCACGTGGTGAGAATAGAAGGCAACTTTTCCAAAAAATAAAAAAATACAATAAAGTAAGGAAAAGGTTAAGCAATTTATTTGCACAGAATTTTCTTTTGTACGCCTTTTGATTCCACCCTGTATTTTTTAGTTTCGTTCGATAAATAAATAGCGCTGCCGTTGAATTATGGTTTATATCGACGTGTTCTTTAGTCATTTGGTTCTTTAGTAAGACAAAGAAAAATATGGGCGCGTTGTTTGGCAGATGATGACTAAATTATGCAGTTATGTGCGTACGAAGGTGTGAAAGTAGCTGTTCTTCGGCGCCCGGAGAGGAGAATAAAAGACATTGATCACCGATGAAATCATTATAAATAACAATGTAGAGGAATCGTTTCTGAAAGTGTTGAGGTAATTTAAAAATTGGCGAGACAAGTCGTCGATTAAGCGACTGATTTAAAAAAGCTTTCAACGCCCGGTCCAAGGAGAATCGTCAGCTGAAGATCCCAGCTCCAGATTACTCGGGTATATCCAACCAATTAAAACGATAAGCGATATATTAATAAATTAATGAATGCAGCGAGCAAGGTCAAGGAGATAAATGCCGTTTTAATTGAACACCAGGCTTTTTTAATTAAATTATTTACTTTGGCTTGACGCAAATCCTGCTGATTTTTCTTTGTTTGTTTGTTAATTAAGAAGCAGCTCGTTTTGTAAGTAAGCAGTTGCACTATACTGTGGTAAGCACCATACAGAGGTAGCACGAAAAAATAATGCTAATTAAAAAAAAAATGCTTATACTTCACCGTTAACCATACACCTTTTGCCAAACGATTGATATTCTTCAGACGTAACTGGAACATGGTTATTGTAATTGAATGCCCGATTAAGATTACAGTTAGCTTCAATTGTGTATGAGTTTGTTCTCGCTCTATTTTGCTATTATTATTGCATGTTAAAATATTTTATAAAAATAATTTTCGATATTGAGAAGACATCAAAACGTCGACTATTTGCTGGGGAGAGGAGGACATTAATAGTATCATTTTCTTTTTGATACCAACAGCCAACTCTCTACACAAATGTTATGGTGCAGGTAACACGTGCTGAAAATTATGCGAACGATCAGTAAGCAGCTTAAGACGCCCCGTGAAATACAACATGCAATGATCTCCCTAAAATTATGATATATGCGCAAGTTGTTTATCCCGTTCTCGGTTTTCGGTGTCCAATTGATAAGTGGCTGTTAAACGCGCGTTATAAATTGCCTTAATGGGCTTTTTGACCTCTTTCGACGGCTTGAACCTCGTTACTTATTTTCTGTTTGAAATACTTCTGCGGGCCCCCGTTAATTAGGGTCCTCGGTGTATTAATGAGAAACCTGTTCTGTGGATGTACTTATTGCTACTGTGAATTGATTTTTGATTGCATCTTCGGAAAAAGAAGAAACTCGTTCCTTGACCTGAAATGCTCGAGCACGTAATAATTATTTATTAAAATATTTACCGAGCCGAATTGATTTATAATTGTACATCTCCTCATCTGGTCGCATTTTTAAATTTGGCGCTTCAAATTTTAATTCTGGTGTTAGGAAATAGATGTCGCCACTTTAAGTACACGCCACTGTCCTCTTTTTATTAATTCTTTTCGGCGTTTCACATTCCTGAGCGCTACTACATACGTTTTTGTTTAATTAATTATTCTTTTGTGTAGGAGATTGTTTTTCCCTTAATATTGTTTTTTTTTACAAAAAAATTGTAAATTCGCATAATTCTGGTAATTTTAAATTAGCCGCTTACAAATAACTTTAGTGTTTGGAAATAGATGGCGCCACTTTTTTTTCGTAATTATTTATTTTACTTTAGTTATTTTAAATTTGGCCAGTAAAAGTTTAATTCAGATTCAGAAGACGATGGCGCTGCTGTTGCAGTTTTCTTTATCATTGTCGTTGTTTTTTTTGTTTTTAGTTTTAACGTGACGCTTAAAGTGTATCAAAATATTCTGAAATTGACGTTGCTGTCATTATATTTCTGTTTCCTGCTGATAGAGTTTTTTGTTTTCATAAAATAAGCAGTCTCACGATTCTAGATGTTTTTAAATTTGGCGCTTGAAAGTTTAATTGTAAGATTTCGAAATAGATGGCGCCACTGTAGGGTAAAAATAAGCTTGCTCTGGCTGCTAGTCATTTTTAAATTTGGCGCTTCAAATTCTAATAATGAAATTTGGAAATAGATGGCATCACTTTAGGCAGATAGTCACTTCTTCATTAAGAAATTATCTTGTAAAGTAAATTTGCTCTATTCTAGTTATTTTAAACTTGGCGCGCTAAAAAGTTCAATCAAAAATTTAGAAATAATTAATTTCTTTTTTGGACAGGAATTTTTCTGTCGTGCGATTTTAATTTGGCGCGAAAATATGTTTTACAAAAATAAAAACTCCTAGTCATTTTAAGTGTCACGCTAAAAGTTAACTTTAATGTTTGGAGATAGATGGCACCACTAATCGAACATTTTGACATTTAAAAATTAGCTCTAGTGTTAGGAAATAGATGGCGTCACATTAGGTAGTTTGAGTCACTGGTCATTGTTTGCTTAAGAAATTATCTTTAGGCGAAAAGTTATTTTAAATTTGCGTAAAAGTTTACTGCCTGATTTGGTGATAGATGGCGCAGTTTTTTGGATGAATTATACGGTCGCACAATTTGGCGCTTAAACTGTAATAAGAGATTCTGAAATAGATGTCGCTACTATATTTTTTTTTCGAAAAATTGTTTTTTATAAAAATAAACACGCAATCGCACAATTCTAGTATTTGGAGATAGATGGCGCCACTATTCGAAAAAATCTTACCACTTTAAGATTGACGCTTAAAAATTAACTGTGGTGTTTGGAACTACTACTAGATGGCGCCATTTTACTGTCATTTTTCTTGTAAATTATTTACTTAAAAGTTTGATTTTACGATTTCCAAAGAGATAAACTGGTCATTGGTCATTTTTTTAGTTAAGAAATTATTTTTTTGACAGAAACTAATTTTATACTACATAGTTTAAATTAAATTTAATGCGTAGAAGTTGACTCACAAACTCAGTGATAGATGGCGCGGCTTTTTTTTGTGGGAATTATGCATGCAGTCGCACAATTTGGCCCTTGAAGCGTAAGAAAAATGCCGAAATAGATTATCAACGGTTTTTTTTTTCTGTTAAAGAAGTTATTTATTTTTTTATTATGTATTTTCAGTTAGTATTTAAATTTTTATTTTTCGAAAAGATTATTTTTTTGCGAAAAAATATGCCTGTTCTAGTCAGTTTAAGTTTGACGTCTCAAAATTAAGTCCAATGTTTGGAGACAGATGGCACCACCGTTCGAAAAAACAGTCGTTTTAAGTTTGACGCTTCAAAATTAATTCTAACGATTGGAACTAGATGGCGCCGCTTTAGGTAGATGGTATTATAATTTATTTCTTAAACTATTTGCTTAGAAGTTTAAATGTAAGATTTCGAGATAGATGGCGCCACTTTAGGTAAGTTAGTCGTTCGTCATTTTTTAGTTAAGAACTTAATTTTCCACGGGTTTAAATTTGGCGCGCAAAAGTTGTTTTATAGACTCGGCGGTAGATGGCGCTGCTTTTTTTAAAGGAATTACGCATGCAGTCGCACAGTTTGGGACTTAAAGCGTAAAGAAAATGTCGAAATAGATTATCAATTGTTTTTTTTTTTTCTGTTAAAGAAACTATTTATTTTTTATTATGTATTTTCAGTTAGTATTTAAATTTTTATTTGTCGAAAAGATTATTTTTTTACGAAAGAAATATGCAATCGCATGGTTCTGGTCAGTTTAAGTTTGACGTCTCAAAATTAAGTCTAGCGTTTGGAGATAGAGGGCGCCACCACTCGAAAAAATTTAGTCATTTTAAGTTTGACGCTTTAAAATTAACTCTAACGTTTGGAATTAGATGGCGCCGTTTTAGGTAGTTGGTATTGTAATTTATTTCGTAAACTAATTGCTTAGAAGCTTAATTGTAAGATTTCGAGATAGATGGCGCCACTTTACGTAAGTTGGTCGTTCGTCATTTTTAGTTAAGAAATAAATTTTCTACAGGTTTAAATTTGCGCGTAAAAGTTGTTTTATAGACTCGGCGGTAGATGACGCTTTTTTTTAAAGGAATTATTCATGCAGTCGCACAATTTTGTGCTTAAAGTGTAATAAAAATGCTGAAATAGATTATCAACTGTTTTTTTTTTTTGTTAAAAAAACTATTTTTATTTTTCATTATGTGTTTTCAGTTAATATTTAAATTTTTATTTGTCGAAAAGATTATTTTTTTACGAAAAAAATATGCAGTCGCATGGTTCTAGTCAGTTTAAGTTTGACGTCTCAAAATTAAGTTTTGTATTTGGAGATAGATGGCGTCACTAATCGAAAAAAATTTAGTCGTTTTAAGTTTGACTCTTCAAAATTAACTCTAGCGTTTGGAACTAGATGGCGTCGCTTTAGGTAGATGGTAGGTATTGTAATTTATTTTGTAAACTATTTGCTTAGAAGTAAGATTTCGAGATAAATGGCGCCACTTTAGGTAAGCCGACCATTCGTCATTTTTTAGTTAAGAATATAATTTTATGCAGATTTAAATTTGGCGCGTAAAAATTCTTTTATAGACTCGGCGGTCGATGGCGCTGCTTTTTTTTTAGGAAGTTGGCACTTAAAGCGTAAGAAACATCTCGCTTAAAAATTAAATCTAGCATTTAAAGACAGATGGCGCCACCGTTCGAAAACAATTAGTAGAGTTAAGTTTGACGCTTCAAAATTAACTCTAGTGTTTGAAACTAGATGGCGCCATTTTATTTTTGTAGTTTATTTACTTGCTTAAATGTTTAATTATAAGATTTCCAGGTAGATGGCGCCACTTTAAGTAAATTCGTTATTGATTACGTTTTAGTTAAGGAATTATCCTTTGGCAGAAACTTACTTAACGCGTAAAAGTTGATTCGTAGACTCAATGGTAGATGGCGTTCTTTTTTTTTTGTAGCAATCATCCATGCATAATTTGCATATTTGGGCGCCCAAACCGTAATTAAAATTCCGAAATAGATAATGTACTGTTGTTCTTTCTTTTGTCTAATAAAGAAACTGTTTTTTATTAATTTCAGTTATTATTTAAATTCTAGATCATTTAGAGCGTAACAAAGGTTGACGTCACGGCTAGTTTTGTTTTTTTTTCCATTGACTGTTGAAAAACATTATTTTTTACAAAACAAAAATCGCGCAAAAATTTGGCGTTTCGCTTTTAATTGTAACGTTTTGAAATAGATGGCGCCTCTTTTAGGCATTCACTTGTTTTGCCAAGAAACTATTTTTAGAAGAAAATTTTTTATACACTCATGATTTTAATCATTTTAAATTTGGGTGACGCACAGGAGTTCGCTATAATATAATTTGATCTGTCTTTAGTCAGGAGTTTTGTAAAGGCCAGTTTTTTCTGTACAACCCCGGTATAAAACATACCGGACGAACCAGAAAAATGGTCGCCTGTTTGAATTTTCCATAGTTTAAAATGTTCTCCTATGAAGAATTACAATTATTAATTTTTCGAACGCTTTTTACAATTATGTTAATTCGCGGAGGCTTCATAATAGCGACGAAAAAAAATCCTTAACGAAATAACTCGGCTAATTGCGCCGATGATTGCTTTTCGCGATAAGGCTGCGCCAATCAGGCGGTACAATCTTGCAAGTTGCTTTTTCCAAGAAGTTGTTTTATTCGTGTTAACCCGCGGAGGCGTAAAAATAATATAAAATTTTTCCCCTCAGTAGGTGTACAGATATAAAATTTTAAGAGAGACGCTGCCTGCTATTTTGAGGAAAGCAAATAAAAACCTGCAGGGGGGTCATTACACTCGTGCATGCAGTTTCGCTGTCGTGCCAAAAATTACACATTGCGAAACCGTAAAACAAACCGAACCCAAAAAAAAAAAAAAATTGTAAATACGCGCGTAAATCGACGATGGCAATGTTCGACAATGACACCGCCGCCTTTGTGGCATTGAACTTGAGCACCGGGTATAAGGTAATAGTGAAAGTAGGAGTTGACGTCTCGTGGGTGTCTAGCTTTTGGTCGTTTACTCCCGGATTCGAAATGATCAATCGTCCTTCAACATCAACAACAGCCTTGTCCCGTCTTCCTCTTTACTATCGAATTCGATTTTCGCTTCTATCATAGCACACGCGGCGATCCGGAGGTACCTATGTATGTATATTGTTTACCTTGTGTAGCTATAGCTGAAAACGATCTTTATCTTTGCGACAATGTAAGAAACATGTTCGGCCATTACGCCTACATAACATCAGCAATAAATTCAGCGAGATAGCGCACGCATTAAAGTCAACATAAAAGAGAAACAGCGTGAGGTCGTAAATACATCTGCGCCGGAGTCCTGTTTCTTTTAATGACGTCTTGAACTGTTAATAGTCATTATCTGAAGCTGAGATGCTCATTTAAGAAGCTCCATACCTTACACTTATGTAATTATATCGTTTTTTTTAAAAAGCGAACTGGAAATATTAAAGAAGAAAAATGTAAGCGACTTATTGTGAGTGATTTCAACGCTCGAGTAGGACACGAACTCCGCTTGAAACGCATTTATTTTTAAGAACTGTAGCGAGATTGATTTAAATCAGGCGACAATTTCTGAAGGCTTTTATATCGCCGAAACGAATATATTATGGTAATAATAAAATTCGTTTTCGTATTACCTATAGTTACGCCTTAAAAAGAGCGTTGGCGCTTTTTATGTTGAGTTTTACGAAACCGATCGTCCAAAGCAATTTTATGACGGCAATGTCGTCGTGTCTAATAATTTCAGTTGTTTTATTAACTATGCAGACTGACGGCCGAACGTCATTCGCCAATCTAGGAACGCTGATCAAAAAAACGATTATGCGATTGCTTGTCTTCGTGCGTCCTCGTCGTAATTTTTATTACAAAAAAAAATGATAATAACATCAGTGAGACGAAGTGTAAGTTAAGAATACCACGCGTCGAGAACTCAAACTGATTTTTTTCTTTGAATAAATTTTGTTTTATCGACGCGACCTTCAACTTAATTTTTTTTAGAAACGATCGTCTTTCGTTTTTGAAATACCCTTGAAGCGAGAAGAAACGATTGCCTCTTGTTTCAAAGTGATTGGCACTTTTTGTTTTTGTTAAAATTTTCAAAAGAAAAGAAACGTCAGGAACGATTGCCTCTTGTTTTAGCACTTTTTGTTAAAGAATCGTTTTTAAAATTGACACCTTGTTTTCAAACGAGTAGAGAAACGTCAGAAACGATTGCCTTTTGTTTTAAAGTCGACTATATATTTAATTTCGTGGCGCATCTTTTTATTTCAAAACCGATTGTTTCTTGTTTTCTTGTCGTCTTGTGTTTGATTAATTTTTCGTTTTTAGAATTCACACTTTCTTTTCAAAAAAGAGGAGAAACGATTGTCTTTTGTTTTAAAAGTCGATTGGCATTTCTTTTTAAAGAATCGATCATTTTTCGTTTTTATTAAAATTGACTCTTTTCAAAAGAGAAGGGACGATCGTCTCTTGTTTAAAAGTGATCGGCATTTTTGCTCCAGAATCTAGCGCCTTTCGTTTTCAAAAATGACACGTTCTTTTCAAAAGAAACGATTGTCTTTTGTTTTGAAGTCGATCGCTACTTAATTGTATCCGTTTTCGTTTTTAAAATTGACACTTTTTTTTCAAAAGAGAAGGAACGATCGTCTCTTGTTTAAAAGTGATTGGCATTTTTGCTCCAGAATCTAGCGCCTTTCGTTTTCAAAATTGACACGTTCTTTTCAAAAGAAACGATTGTCTTTTGTTTTGAAGTCGATCGCTACTTAATTGTATCCGTTTTCGTTTTTAAAATTGACACTTTTTTTTCAAAAGAGAAGGAACGATCGTCTCTTGTTTAAAAGTGATTGGCATTTTTGCTCCAGAATCTAGCGCCTTTCGTTTTCAAAATTGACACGTTCTTTTCAAAAGAAACGATTGTCTTTTGCTTTAAAGCCGATCGGTACTTAATTGTATCCATTTTCGTCTTGAAAATTGACGCTTTCTTTTCAAAAGGGAAGGAACGATTGTCTCTTGTTTTAAGGCCGTTTGCCGTTTTTTTGGTCCAGAATCTATCGTCTTTCATTTTTAAAATTGACAGTGTCTTTTCAAAAGAAAAGAAACGTCGGAAATGATTGTCTTTTGTTTTAGAATCGATTGCACTTAATTTCGTGACACTTCTTTTTATTTCTAAATCGATTGTTTCTTGTTTTTTGTCGTCTTATATTTAATTAATTTAACATTTTTAAAATTGACACGTTCTTTTCAAAAGAGACGATTGTCTTTTGTTTTGAAGTCGATCGGTACTTATTGCATCCATTTTTCGTTTTTAAAATTGGCACTATCTTTTCAAAAGAAAAGAAACGATTGTCTGTCTCTTGTTTTAAAGTGATTGCCGTTTTTTGGTCCAGAATCTATCGTCTTTCGTTTTTAAAAGTGACTCGTTCTTTTCAAAAGAAACGATTGTCTTTTGTTTTAAAGCCGATCGGTACTTAATTGTATCCATTTTTGTTTTTAAAATTGACGCTTTCTTTTCAAAAGAGAAGGAACGATTGTTTTAAGGCGATTGCCGTTTTTTGGTCCAGAATTTATCGTCTATCATTTTTAAAATTGACAGTGTCTTTTCAAAAGAAAAGAAACGTCGGAAATGATTATCTTTTGTTTTAGAATCGATTGCATTTAATTTCGTGACACTTCTTTTTATTTCTAAATCGATTGTCTTTTGTTTTTTGTATATATTTATATTTATTTTGCATTTTTAAAATTCACACATTCTTTTCAAAAGAGACGATTGTCTTTTGTTTTACAGTCGATCGGTACTTATTGCATCGATTTTTCATTTTTAAAATTGACTCGGTCTTTTCAAAAGGAAAAATACGATTGCATCTTGTTTGCCGCTTTTTGGTCCAAAATCTATCGTCTTTCGTTTTTAAAATTGACGAAAAGAAACGGTGGAAATGATTGTCTTTTGTTTTAAAGTCGTTTGGTACTTTCTTGTTAAAGAATCGATAATTTCTCATCTTTATTCAAATTGACGTTTTCCTTTTAAAAGAGGCAAGAAACGTCAGAAACGACTGTGTTTTGTTTTAAAGTTGATTGTATTTCATTTCATGGCGCATCTTTTCATTTAAAAATCGATTGTTTCTTGTTTCATTGTCGTCTTCTATTTGTTTAATTAGTTTTTGTTTTGAAATCGGCTTTTTCCGTTCCAGAATTGATCATTTTTCGTCTTCAAAATTGACGCTTTCTTTTGAAAAGAGAAGAAACGTCAGACACGATTGTCTTTTGTTTTGAAGTTGATTGTATATAATTTCATGGCACATCTTTTCATTTAAAAATCAATTGTTTCTTGTTTCATTGTCGTCTTCTATTTGATTAATTGGTTTTTGTTTTGAAATCATCTTTCGCCTTTGAATTTGAGAAAAGGGAAAGAGCGTCAGAAATGATTACCTTTTGTTTCATTTCGTAGCACGCTTCTTTTATTTCAAAATCGATTGTTTTTTGTTTTCTTGTTGTCTTTGATTAATTGGTTTTTGTTTTGAAGTCGACTTTTTTCGTCTTCAAAATTGACGCTTTCTTTTGAAAAGAGAAGGAACGTCAGACACGATTGTCTTTTGTTCCAGAATCGATCATTTTTCGTCTTTAAATTAACACGTATCTTTAATTTCGTGGCTCGTATTTATTTCTTAAAATCGATTGTTTCTTTTATTCGATTGATTCGTACTTGTTTTGAAATCGACATTTATCGTTACAGAATCGATCGTTTTACGTCATAAAATAGAGGCTTTCTTTTAAAAAGAGAGAAGGTATGTCAGAAACGATTGTCTTTTGTTTTAGAATTGATTATCATTAATTTCGTAGCACTTTTTTTTTTGTTTCAGAGTCGAATGTTTCTTGTTTTCTTCTTTTATTCGATTTGTTTTAAAATCTCCATTTTCGTTCCAGAATCGATCGATCGCCTTTCGCTTTGACACTTTCTTTTTTTTAGAAAAAAAAAAGAAACGTCGGGTTATCTCTTGTTTCCCGTCGCCTTTTATGCGATTAATTGATTTTTGTTTTGAAATCGGCATTTTCCGTTCCGGAACCGCTTTTAAAGTTGACGCCTCCTTTTCAAAATAGAAAAGAAACGCCTTTTGTTTCAAAGTCGCTTGATTATCTTTAATTTCATGGCAAATCTTTTTATTTCAGAATCGATTAGAATCATTACTTTAATTACATCTTATTATTCATATAGTTATTGATGTTTAATTGAATTAATCTCATCATTCATATTTGCGTATATTTTACAAAAAAATATAACGGAAATAACGGCGGGAAATTTAAACTGCAACTAAATTCAATCGTAGTTAATTATGAATTTGAATTTTTGCAAAGAATAAATATTACGTTTTCCTTCATTGTTAAGAAGCGTACTTTTTTTAAGCTTTATTCTTTAAATTATTATAAGATTCTTATGCAAATTACTCCCGCTTCCTCTTCACTCCGCCATTTTATCCTTCGCATCAGGAACTCGCGTCTGGGAGCCTTGTGTCGTTTGAATTGTCGTAATAACGAGTCCGAGGTTAATTGAAACAATCGCCGGGAATGATTGACATTGCTTTGTCATGATCATGATGCACTTGCCGAGATTAAACGCATAAATCAATCAGAACGTCGGATTTTGCTGCGAACTGACATTGAACGCCCCGGTAATTGCATCCGAGCTGCCAATTTAAATTTCAGCAGGAAGCAAGCGATCGTACGGCAACATTTTGTGCTATATTTTTTTAAATAAATAATTGAACAATTTTATGACTTCATGCCTTTTTCAAGAAATTGCTTTTTTGTTTTTCTTAATTATAAAATCCGGTTGCCTGGTTTGGTTGCAATTAACATCAATCACTTTGTACGATTATGAAGAGAATGCGACCGACAATTGTCATAATTTCGATATATTTTTTTTGTTGTTGCTTCGTTGCAAAATCGTTCGTGTTTTGTTTTTTCTTCTTTCTTTCGTTAGAGCAATCGGAAAAAGCGGAAAAGAGTTCGCATTTTTCCAACTAGAACTCGAAAAATAATTGCAAAAGACGCATTGTTTTCTGTTTTTGCTTTTTTTTATGACATCGCCATTTTTTTTTATTAAACTGTTGCCTTTAGAGCACATACAAAGAAAAAAGTTATATTATACATTATATTATATATTATATATGTTATATTATACATTTTTCGTTAATTTTATTTGATTGAAAGTTGTCACAATTTCGATCGTTTTCTTTTTGAATTTGGAGACGAGATTCTTTGTGAAAACGATCGTCTTTTGTTTGTTTCCTTTTTTTTGCAATCTTCTTTTAACGCCTCTTTTGTTGTTATTTACTGGCCATGGCGTCATTATAGCTATAAAAGCGCTTTTAAAAATTCCTATCAGTGAAAAATGAAAAGAGACGTCTTTGACGCGTCTTGGGCCGTTAGATCTCGCCCACCCCCTCCCCCAGAATCTTCTTGCTTTTGCCGATTATAAATAAAAAAGTTTGTTTCGCTTCGATTATGAAGAAAAGAGTTTATCTCGCAATATATTGTTTATCGTCCATTTTATTTTATTTTGCGGAAAATGGCATAATTTCGACTTTCGTTGTTTTGGCGCCGAAGTTTAAGGGTGGCATTCACATGCGAGTGCATCTGATGTATCTATCTGGGGCGAATCCAACCAAAAATCTATCTAACCTCCTCGGCGTCCACACAAGTTGAACTCGAGAAAAAAAAATCCAAAATACGTTCAGTTTCTTTTTCTCGAAATTGGTAAAATTTTTTCCTTATTAGACATTGATTGTTTGTGAAATTGATCGTCTTTTGTTTATTTGTCAATTGTACCCCCTACCTATTCCCACGATCACTACACCATTCACTTTTTTCAATTATGCAGACAAAAGTTTACTTTATATTTCTTAAAAAAATATTATGTGATCGAAAATTGTCATAAATTCGACTTTTTTCTTGTAGTTTCGGCGACGAAATTTGTTCTGAGCTCGATTGTTTCTTGTTTTTTGTTTTTTTTTTTTTTTTAGAATTGTAAAGATGCAATGCATCAGTTACAAGCCAGAATTCGAGAAAAAATGCAGTGAACGCTCGGTTTTCTTTCTTTTCGAAATCGATCGGCAAAATCATAATTTCAACTTTTTCGTTATTTTGGCGACGATATTCTGTGAACTCGATCGTCTTTTGTTTTTGGCTTTTTTTAGAAGAGACTGGGAGTAAGTAACTTTTTCGCACCCTTCGAGCCTTCGTTTTCTGTTTGTTCGTTTGTTTTTGTCAAGGAAACCAACAAATTCATTTTTTCTTTTATTGTACTGTTGCTTTTGGAGTAGAGAGAAAAAAATATTTAAAAAATCATCAATCCGATCGTTTATTCGATGACGAGATTGGTTGTTACATCGATCGTCTTTTGTTTGTGTCCTAATTGCGCGTCCCGCCACCAGTGTTGCCAACTCTGGGAAAATTTCAACGGGAATTTAATGAAATCTGCTCTTAGATACTTCTGAGAAAGCTTATTATTAAAGATGAAAAGGTAATAAACAAAGTCATAATGATAACTACGGATGGACGTTCTAAAAGGGCCAAGAATAGCCGAGAAATTATTAGCGCCATCTAGTAGAGGAAATTATCACCAACGAAGAAATCTGTTGTGAGGCAGTACTGCCAAGCTGAGGGAATTTTTAATTTTTAGGGATTTTTTTTGATATCACGCGGGAAAAATGAAATTCTTAATCTTTTGCGTTAATTTTACTTTCTATTATGTATTTGTTTATATGTACATTATACGAACTCGAGTTCTTTTGAGTTTTTTTTTTAGAAACAACCGAAGTTTACTGTTCATCTTACTTACATTTTTTTAATTAAAAAAAAATAATAATAATATGATCGAAAGCTGTCATAATTTCGACTTATTTTGGTGACGATATTCTGTGAACTCGATCGTCTTTTGTTTTTTGGTTTTCTTCTTTCTTAGAACAATTGAAGAGTATGCAGTTACGAGCGAGAACTTGAGAAAAAAAAATGCTGAAAATGCTTTCTTTTTTCTCATGAAATTAGAGTCTGTTTGCGTAATCGATCGCCTTTTGTTTGTTTTCTAATTGTACGCCCACTTCCTCCCCCCCCCCTCCTACGATCACTACACCACTCCCTTTTTTCGATTATGAAGAAAAAGTTACTATTCATTTTACTTTATATTTCTTTAGCTTAAAAAGAAAATAACGATCGAAAATTGTCATAATTTCGACTTATTTTGGTGACGATATTCTGTGAACTCGATCATCTTTTGTTTATTTTCTTTTTTCTTAGAACAATTGAAGTTAATGCAAAACAGTTACGAGCAAGAACTTGAGAAAAAAAATGCTGAAATTTCTTCGTCTTTATTTTCATGAAATTAGACTTTATTTGTTTATGAAATCGATCGTCTTTTGTTTGTTTCCTAATTGTACGCCCCCTTCCTCCCCCCCTCCCTCCTACGATCACTACACCGCTCGCTTTTTTCGATCATGAAAAAAAAGTTTACTATTCATTTTACTTTAACTTAAAAAAATAATGATCGAAAATTTTCATAATTTCAACTTATTTTGGTGACGATATTCTGTGAACCCGATCGTCTTTTGTTTGTTTTCTTTTTTCTTAGAACAATTGAAGAGAATGCAAATCAGTTACGAGCAAGAACTTGAGAGAAAAAAAAATGCTGAAAATGCTTTCCTTCTTTTCATGAAATTAGACTTTATTTGTTTGTGAAATCGATCGATCGTCTTTTGTTTGTTTTCTAATTGTACGCCCCCTTCCTCCCCCCTCCTACGATCACTACACCACTCCCTTTTTTCGATTATGAAGAAAAACTTTAGCTTAAAAAGAAAATAATGATCGAAAATTGTCATAATTTCGACTTATTTTGGTGACGATATTTTGTGAGCTCGATTGTCTTTTGTTTTTATTTTTTTGCTCATATCTATCATTTATAGTTTTCTTTCGATATTTACGTTTTCCTTTACGGTTTTTGAAAATCCACGAAATATTGTGATATTTGTTGGTTGCTACGGTAACAGAGTAAGCAAACTGTTCTTGTTTATTTTCACCGAACACCCTGTACACGACAAACTAATTTTAAAATATGCTCCACGTGATATAGCGAAACTTTTTTTTTAAACGTTTTTTTTTTTTAAATAAAATTAGTAACTAGAGAGGTTTGAAATGATCCGCCTTAAGTGCAACGCCCTGTATACCATACGAACCCGATCGTCTTTTGTTTTCTTAGAAAGAACTGAAGAGAATATGTGAAAAGTAATTTTTTTGCATTTTTCAGTGCTTTGTTTTTTTTTTGTGCACGAAATTGACAATTTTTTTTATTGTACCTACAGTTGCCTTTGAGATAAAAGAAAAAAAGGCGTAAGTTATAAGTTTTCGTTAATTTTATGTCAAAATTGATGACGGAATTCTTGTGAACGCGATTGTCTTTTGTTTTTTCTTCTCTCTTCCTTTAAAACAATCGAGGAGCGAATACGAACTCGAATTCGAAAAATAATCTTAAAAAATGCTTTGTTTTTTTTTTTTGGAAATCGGCATAACTTTTTTTTTTTTTAGTTGCATTTTGCATTTGGAGTAGAAAAGAAAAATTATAAAAAGTGACAACTTTTGTTAATTTCATCGACTGAAAGTCGCCATAACGTCGATCGTATTGTTTCGTCTCTCTTCTATTTTAATTTGGTGATAAAATTCTTGCGAACGCGATGGTCTTTTGTTTTTTTTTGTTTTCCTTCTCCTTTAAAACAATCGAAGAGAACGCAAACAAATTATTTCGAGCTTTCGAGCAAGAACTCGCAAAATAATTCGGAAAAGTCGACGGTCTTCCGTTTCTTTTTTATTTTCTGGAATCTTCTTTCAGCGCTTTTTTGTTGTTTTACTGACCAAGGAAGCTAGATTACTTTCTTTTCTCTTAATTTAAAGGACCATATTCTCTTCGTATGACTAATTTAATTACGTATTTATTTCCAAAAAATCAAGTTCTCTTGCCAGATGAAAATTATGAAAATTAATTAAAATTGTGTAACTGGCAATATAGAAAGTGTTGGGAAAGAGTTTATATAGGTACAGAGTTCTGATGAGGCCCAATAAGGCCGAAATACATGTATAAATCTTTCCTAACACTTTCTATATTGCCAGTTACACAATTTTAATTAATTTTCGTATTTATTTCCCATGGCAACGCTCGTCCGTCGCTCTCTTACACATTAAACCGACATAAAGCTATATCGTTTCTTGTTTACTTTATTCACGACCTTAGTTAAACATGACTTTAATCAAAAAATGAGAATACGGTCCGATGTCATTAAACTCGAATAACTGTTTTATTTTGATTTTGCAGGTAGCTTCGTGCGTACTTTTCTGCGCCGGTCTTTCAGCGTGCCACCCGTACTTCTACAACCCCCTCCTTAGACTTTACGACTACAGATCGCCGTACCTAAATAATTTCGGCTACTCCAACAATTTGCAATATGTCCCTTCGATTCCAAAACATCCGGATTTACTACACGACAGCGTTTTGGCTTCGTACCTGTCGCTTCCGAATACCCTTCCACCGTTAAACCTCCTCGCCGAATTGCCTTACTCCGTAAGGAACATCTTCACCACCGTGCCCATGCTGGTCGTGTCGAAGAAAACCATGCAAACGATTTCGAAAGGCGAAATCATGACGGTCTCCAAGAAGAAACCGGAGATGACGCTGAGGACCGAGAAGAACGACATCCTGCAGTGCACCCCGGCCGTGAAGGTGATCCTTGACAACCCCATCGTCGTCTACAGCCTCAAATCGAACATAGTGTTTCCGGCCGAAATCGAAATCCTTCACGATGGCTACAGGATTCCGATCCGGGTGGGCAGCGTGCTTGCTCCGGTGCCCCAGAACACGTTCGTCTCCGTGGATACGCCGATTTCCGTCAGCCTGGTGTACGCCCTTCCCGCGGAACCCGTTCAGATCGACTACGTTAATTACGACCAGGGGGTGATAATTAACGCAGACAGGGATGCGGTCGTAGTTGAAAGCGAAGGGCCTCGTTTGCCGCCCAAGAATGTCACCGTCATTGATTTTCCGGAAGCGGAAGCCGAGCCTATCTTGCAAGTGGATGAGGAAGATGACGAGTTAGGTAAGCTGAAGTGGATATGTCAAATGTCAAAAAGAAATTCATGCTGTTTTAGCTTTTCATGACAGCTCATAAGTAGTGAACGGAATTTAATATTTTCATAGTGAGCGTGTGTGCATTAAGATGTCGTTGCCGCTTCGTTTGTATTTACTCGAACAAAGTGTAAAATTCCGTTCACTACTCATACCAAAAATTGCGAAAAGTTCGAAAATTGCTTTCATTTTCGATTCTTAATTTATTTATTCGGATTTATTCGAAATTTTAAGTCAACAAAGCAAAATTAATTTTTGCAACACACTGACGTAAAAATTGAAGAAATTGACAAGTGACTGAAACCAAAACAAAAAGAAAATAAACAAAAAAATGTATAGTTAATGACTCTACAAGAACTGTTAAATTCCGAGTACTTTCAGAACCTTCAAAAATTTCAACCCACACATCCATCTTCCATTCTGCCACCTGCTCATTATTTTAGCAAAACGCTTTTGGGTACCGTTTTTTTTTTTTTGTTTTTTTGAAACGTTACATTAACGAAGGTCCTCGTTTAAATTTATCGCCGTTCTCAGCGGTATTCTGATTGAAAAAACGTGTTCCCCTAATTACACGCTAAAGAGTTAATGCTGGGGTCAAACTAGTTTGTATAATTTATTTATTGAAAATAAAATAAAAACGAAGGTGTCCATTAAAAACGCAATCTTTTCTGCATAATTTTATTGTGATGCTTAATGGACGTACAAAGTTGTCTCTCTTTTTTCTTTAATAAAAAGTACTAATGGGCGACACGAACTCCTCGTCGTTAATGATTTATTTATTTAATTATGTTATGAAAATATCTTCTGACGTTATGTTTAAAAGCACTTAATAATTTCTTTATTATTTATTTAAAAAAGTAAGTCATTAATTTTATCCTCAATTTATTTCCATTTCCAATGTTTTATCAAAAAAAGTCTGAGTTTTTTATTGTTTTGATCACTTAGTATTTTTACTAGCGGATACAAACATGTTTTCTTTGTTTGTTCGTTGGATAATTAACATAAACGAAAATATAGCAATTTGTTTTTTTTTTTAAAGACTTGAAGAGTTAAAAAAAAACTGATTGCCATCGTTGTGAAAAAAAAACAAAACAAAAGAAAACTATGAATACAACAAAATTTGACTGAGTTGTCAATTATTTTTGTTTTTTTTTCCTTTCAAAGACATCCGTGTGGAAAATAACAACAAAAGCAAATTTCTAATCGTTTTTTTTTTGCAAAGACTTGAAGAATAAGACGTTGCTTTAAAAAAAAAATATAGGCATTATTAAATAAAAAAGAAACAAAAGAGAACTATGGATGTAATTAAATGTAACTGCGTTGTCAATTGTTTTTTCTTTCAAAGACGTAAAAACTTTGTTTTCATAAAAATATATTGGCATCGCCGTGAAAATAAAACAAAAACAAAACGTCATTGTCAATTGTTTTTTTTTTTGTTTAAAAGACTTGAAAGAAGTTGTGTGCAGTGTTGCCAACGTTTTTAAAAAAGAACATTTAACTCGAGAAGAGCGTTTTTACAAACAGGAATAATAAAATGAAGATTTGCACTCTAGTTGTAACTAGAAAAAAAAAGAAGCAAATTTGTAAATACCAAAAAAGTTAACTCATCGGCATTTGTTTTTTTTTTTTGCTATGCGAAGATTATGACGCAGGTAAACCCGACAAACAAACAAAACACTATTGTTTAGTAATAATAGAAACTGGATTAACAAAAATAAAGCGCGTTTTATTTTCACAAAAAAACAATCGCAACAAAATTTGTCAAATGTCATTTGTCAATTGCATACCCACTTGTTGTCAAAAGTGCGAAGCGCGCGCCATAATCTATAAATTATGAATCGCATGAACCTAAAAAAAACACAAAAAATAAAAATTGGACGGATTTTTTCTTAAATTCGGCAAGAAAAAGATTTTGTACGAAATAACAAAAGAAAACACACGTGAATATAATGGCAACGCTGTAAAAAAAGAGAAACGTAACTATAAATGTCATTGTCAATTGTTTTCTCTTCGAAGATGAGAACAACGCGGACATATCGCGCGCAGTGTTGCCAATGTTTGGAATTAGACAAAATCCGAAAAACCAATACTAAAATTAGGGCAGATTCATTGATTTTTTATTTAAAATATTAAAATTATTCAAATTTGATAAAAAGTATTTAGTAATCGAATAAATAATTAAAAAAAAAAACACTGCTTCGTGCATCGCAGAGAAGAAACAAAAGAAAACTGTAAAGGTTACAAACTTCAAGCGTCACTGTCAGTTGCCATTGTTTTTCGAAATCGTGATGCAGATAAGTGACAAGCAGTGTTGCCAATCCTCTGCAAATTTGTGAATCAGGTGGATCCAAAAGCGCCAAAAAATAAAAACGACTAATTCCAGGGTGTTTTCTTAAATTCAACGAAAGAAGTATTTTGTAACAGTCACAAATTTGACAGTCATTATGACATTGCATTAAAAAAAAAGAAGACTGTAAATAAACAAAACTTAACTAACATTGTCAATTCTTTGCTTTTGAGAGATGAGAACAATCGGAGAAAGAAAAAACAAAAGAAAGCTATAATGGCCAGTTGCACCAAGCCCTTAAGCCTGACTTAAGCTGAGTTTAAATTTAAGCGGCCTTTATAATGTGACGTTTGACATTATACGAGATTGCGCAAATCATATTCTAAGTGACGCTTAAAGTTAAGCAGAGCTTAAACGGTTGGTACAACTGGCGCCATGAATATTACAAACTTCAATTGTCATTGTCAATTGTCATTGTTTGTCGAAATCGTGATGCTTAAAAGTGATGAGCAGTGTTGCCAATCCTCTGCAAATTCGTGAATCAGCGGCCAAATCGCCCAAAATAAAAACTGGACAGATTCCATGGTGTTTTCTTAAATTCAACGAAAGAAGTATTTTGTAACAGTCACAAATTTGACAGTCATTTTGGCATTGCATTAAAAAATAAAAAGAAAACTGTAAGCAACATAAAATTGTCAACTTTTTTCTTTTGAGAGATGAGAACAATCGCAGAAAGCAAAAACAAAAGAAAGCTGTAACATAAATGTTACTAACTTCAACTGTCATTGTCAATTGCAATTTTTTTTTCGAAATCGTGGTGCTTATAAGTGATAAGCAGTGTTGCCAATCCCAATCCTCTGCAAATTTGTGAATCAGAAAGAAATATTTTGTGACAGTCACAAAATAGTCACAAATTTGACAGTCATTGTGGAATTGCATGAAAAAAAAAGAAAACTGTAAATAACAAAAAAATTAACTAACATTGTCAATTTTTTTCTTTTGAGAGATGAGAACAATCGCAGAAAGAAAAAACAAAAGAAAGGCTAGTTGCATCAAGCCCTTAAGCCTGACTTAAGCTGAGCTTAAATTTAAGCGGCGTTTATAATGTGACGTTTGACGTTATACAACATTGTGCAAGTCATATTCTAAGTGACGCTTAAAGTTAAGCAGAGTTTAAACGGTTGGTGCAACTGGCGCCATGAATGTTACGTCATTGTCAATTGCCAATTTTTTTTGAAATCGTGATGCTTATGAGTGATAAGCAGTGTTGCCAATCCTCTGCAAATTTGTGAATCAGGTGAATCCAAAAACGCAAAAATAAAAATTGGACTGATTCCAGGGTGTTTTCTTAAATTCAACGAAAGGAGTATTTTGTAATAGTCACAAATTTGACAGTCATTGTGGCATTGCATGAAAAAAAAAGAAAACTGTAAATAACAAAAAATTTAACTAACATTGTCAATTTTTTTCTTTTGATAGACGAGAACAATCGCAGAAAGAAAAAACAAAAGTAAGCTGTAATGTCACAAATTGACTCTTTTTTCCAAAATCGTGTAGCTTACAAGTGGTAAGCAATGCTGCCAAATTTATGAATCAGATGAACCTAAAAAGAACCAAACAATACGAATTGGATAGATTCATCGATTTGTTTTTAATGAACTTTGTAATAAACGATTGTCAATTGTTTCTTTTTTCTTTCGTTAAAGTGAGACGTTAAAAGTAACAACGATGGTAAGTCGCATGCAGTATTGCCAACGCTGCAGACATTCATCAGCTTAGATGTTCGATTTCAGAATAGTGTACCGACGTCGTGATAAAAAAAAAACAAAGAATTACCAAATAATTCAAAGATGTGGAAAATAATAATTGGCATTGCTGTGAAAAATAAAACAGAAACCAAATTTAACTTCATCGCATTGTTTAATAACTGTCATTTGTTAATTTCTTACTTCTCAAGGGTGCGCAGTGCCCGCAGTGTTGCCAAAGATGCGGAAGTTGATCCCAAACAAAGCCGGGATTGATTTTTTCTTAAATTCGGTAGAAAAAGGATTTTGCAATAAATAACAAATGAAAACTCACGTAAATATATTGCCATCGCACTAAAAAAAAAGAAAATGTAACTGTCATTGTCAATGTGACAGAGGAAACTATAAATGTCATTGTCAATTGTTTTCTTTTCAAAGATGAAAACAATGCTGATGTATCGCGCTCAGTGTTGCCAATGTTTGTAATTGGACAAAATCCAAAGAAACCAACACTAAAAAACAGGACAGATTCATTGATTTCTTATTTAAAGTATTAAAATTATTTAAACCTGATTAAAAGTATTTAGTATAAATAATTAAAAAAAAACTCTGCTTCACTCATCGCAGAAAAGAAACAAAAGAAAACTGTAAATGTCGCAAACTTCAAGTGTCATTGCCAATTGTCATTTTTTTTGCAAAAACGTGACGTTTTAAGTAGCCAGTAGCGCTGCCAATCCTCTACAAATCAGGTGGATCCAAGAAAACGCCAAGAAAGTTGGATTGATTCAATTATTTTTTCTTAAATTCGACAAAAAAGTATTTTGACAGTCATAGTGTCATTGCATTAAAAAAAAAAGAAAACTGTAAGTAACATAAAATGTAACTGGCGTTGTCAATTTTCTTCTTTTGAAAGATAAAAACAATCATAGAGAGAAAAAACAAAAGAAAACTGTAAATGTCACAAACTCAAGTGTCATTGCCAATTGTCATTTTTTCTTCAAAAACGTGACGTTTTAAGTAGCCAGTAGTGTTGCCAATCCTCTACAAATCAGGTGGATCCAAGAAAACGCCAAAAAAGTTGGATTGATTCAATGATTTTTTCTTAAATTCGACAAAAAATATTTTGGCAGTCATAGTGGCATTACATTAAAAAAAAGAAAACCGTAAGTAACATGAAATGTAACTGGCGTTGCCAATTTTTTTCTTTTGAAAGATGAAAACAATCGCAGAAAGAAAAAACAAAAGAATACTGCAAACGTCACGAACTAGCATTGTCAATTGACTTTTTTTTTTCAAAATGGTGAAGCTTACAAGTAGTAAGCAATGTTGCCAATCCTTTCCAAATTTATGGATCAGATGAATCCAAAATGTCGGAGTAACTCTGAAGTAACTTAGAGCTACTCCGGTGGGTGTAGGATAGAGCTACTCCGAGGCCTAATGCTGTTAAGTCGTATTCAGTATTGCCAACGCTATAGATATTTATGAGGTTAGATAACTATATCTAAGATTTTTATTAAATTCGCTTTCAAAATAGTGTAGTGACATCGTGATTAAAAAAAAAAAACAAAAGAATTACCAAATAATTTAATAGTCAGTGCAAGCGTCTTTTTTTTGACAAGACCTGTTGAAGTCGTCTACATACAGTGTTGCCAATTCCTCAAAAATTATGAACCAGAAAAAGCTTTTTGCTTCCAGAGCTGTAAAAACCCTAAAAGATAACTGAAATTACCAATTGTAAAAGCAATATTTTTTTTCGCTTTCAATCAATCAAATCACTATATACAGGTGTCCGAAAACTCCAACGTTGTTGTCTCTGTGTTACATAAGTGGTAAAAAATTAATTTTTAATTTGAACAATGTTGAGTTCCAGCGAGTTTTGTTTGTTATTTTTGGCAACGAATTGGCAAGAGAAACAATTTATGTGCCGTTAATTTATTCGCCGGCGTTTTTTTTTTTTTTTGCTTCCACTGAATAATAAAGTTGTTACGGTTTTGTCGTCAGTCCTACATGCTAATTTTTTTCTTTGCGGTCTCTCGTTTCAGTAAACCGCAATCCTCCGATAGTCCTGGCACCGGCCGGGATCGTCCAATCAACGCAGCCGCACACCAGCGTGGAGCCTTTTACGAACTCGAAGGAGTCTCCCCTTCTGCAGCAGCTGAGAGAAGAGGCTCTCAAGAAGCGAATTTAAGAGTGGGCGTGCGTGCCCGAATTAAACCGCGCGCGTGTGTGGGCAACGATGATTTATTTAAATCGTTTGTTGCTATATACAGAGACTATGCTGAATGATTTTATTACTTTTTCAAACGTTTCGTTGCATAACTTATTTTTTCCGCCAATTTTTTTTTTATTTAATAAATAACAATCAGGTAGGTACTAAGTATCAGTTCTGGAACGTATCGGCAAGTTTTTTTTTCCCCCAAGCGAATACACTGAGGCGTAATGCAAATATTAACACTGCCAGTTTATATAGTATGCTTTAATCAAATAAATCAAATTTTATTATTATAGGTGGTTTGAGTTTCAATTATGACCTGCTTTACAAAGGTAAACGCTTCTTGAAACCTTTTCACAAATGATCTACTTAAAGGTCTCAATATCGACACCTGAGGGACACCTCTGTATAAATATTTTCGACCGTCAATTATTAATCAGTTAAGTATGCAGATGGGACTTTGTTTGATACAAAAATGTAGAGGAGCACCTTCGATGATGACAGTGGCAATGCGAAGTGTTGATTTTTTCTTCACTCTGAGGTGTCACACATAAATAAATAAAAAAATTTCGAAAAAAGACACCCACGATGTATGTACAACATAAATCGCATAAGCGCAATTAATTAATTACAGTCGGCGAGTCGTAATTTAATATTTAATCAAATCCTAATTTGGCAACGTCAAAATAAGGTTAAACGAGTGTTACGCAAAGCGCACGAATAAATTATTTAATATTTCTTCTGCGACAATCAACTGGTTGTCTTGTTTTTATTTAATTGAAAGCCTTCAGAAAGAGATTATCGAATTAATTCCCGCCGACGGAAATCTCGTTTAATTCGACAGAGAGAAAAAAAAAGATACCACTTTTTATTAAACTGAATTAAAAACCTCTCGTTCAAGCCGCATTATTAAATAATTTTCTCCGAATCAATTTTTTTAATAATTAAAAATATACAGTGCCTTCGGAAATTGTCGAGTCACGTGACTACCCTGGCTGCTGGTAATGTGAAACGTCCAGAATGAAATTTCCGCCGACGGAAACCTCGTTTGAATCGATCGAGGTAAGAAAAAAGATTAATAATATTACTTTTATTTAACGAAATTAGGAAGCGAACAATTTTTAAAAATAATTTAATAACAAACACCAACATCAATTACTCTGAAGCAAGGTATCAAACGAATAAATAAGAATATACAGCGCCTTCAGAAATAGTTGAGAGCCACGTGACTTTTCGTATAAACTCGGTGGCTTCATACTTGTATGCATTGCTACTCTGGCTGCTACTAACTCGAGGGGTTCTCAAATTAATTTCCGACAACGGAAATGATGCTTGAATCAATCCATGTAAAAATATTAATAACAGTCCTTTTTGTTTAAAAAAATTAGATTTTTAATAAACAATTTCTTGCTGATCGTCGTCTCGCAGAGCAAAACATTTCTTTTGCGTTTAAGAATCATTTAAAAGTTAAAAAAAAACGATATGCAGTGCCTTCGGAAATAGTTGAGAGCCACGTTACTTTTGGTGCATATTTGGGAACTACTTTGACCGCTACTAATTAATTTGAAACCTTCTTAATGAAGTCATCAAATTAATTCTCGACGGAAATCTCGTTTGAATTCACTAAGAAGAAAAGATTGATAACATTACTTTTGTTTAAGAAAATTAGGAGCCGACATTTTATGTGACTTCCTTTAGATCTACATTTTGCAAAGAAAAGCGCTTCCTTTGTATTTAAAAATTATTTTTAATAAATAATAATATACAGTGCCTTCAGAAATACTTGAGATCCGCGAGACTTTTGGTGCACGCTCGGTAACTCCATAAAGACTCCATCTATTTTTAAATCTGGCGTCGAAGTCACGAAAATTTAATTGTGAACCATCATCATCATGACAGTTGTTAATTTGATACTTAAATTTGCCGGACCTAACCTTGCTTTCGCGGTTTCGAGTTTGACAATACGATAGGATAACACGAGAATGTGATCTTTTGTAATGAACGAAAAAAAAAATGAAAAAAGACGATCAGAAAGTAAGATTTGCAACAAATAATTAAAATTGTGGTGCGTTCACAATAAACACCTTGTCACCGCCAACTTAGACGCCAAATCAAAAAAAAGAACCCCCGTTACAATATGCACTTTTGTCCAACAAAATTAAAAGCCGAATTTTGAAATAATATCCTGGCAATCGACGTTTGGCAAACAAAAAAGTTGCCTTTGCATTTAAAAATAATTTAATAATAAATACGAATATACAGTGCCTTCAGAAATAGTTGAGAGCCACATGACTTTTGTTGCATATGCAATTATTAGATAAGTATTGCAAATTTAAGAATTTTGTCGCCTTTTGGAAAGAAATTTTTGGTAATTTCGTCTCGCGTTTTTTTTTTATTTGTAAATACCTAGGGGCACTTGATTTTTCTGCGTTTCACGCGGAAAAAACAAATGCCGATCGATTTTTTAGACGGAATTCCAGTTTATTTTTTAATTTTGTTTATTTCTTGTGCTTTTCGATGAATAAGGCATTGATTGCGTTTTATTATATTCATTTATTTTTAATGAAAAAATTCGGTAAAATCGCTTCTATTTATTGAAACAAAAATAATAATTTCTAATTACATTCAAATCGTCGATGACCATTTTTGATAACCCTGCATTTGTGACACAATCAACCATCTTTTGTTTCCTAAGTTTTTGACTTTCAGGTTATCATTATCTTAAAATTTCCTGTGGTTGGGGAATTTTGTCAGAGCAATGTTCCCACACTGATATATATGGTGCCTGTGTATGCCAGTCACGTGACTCTCAATTATTTCTGAATGTACGGTATTTTTCTTAATTTCAATATAATTTAAAAAAGACATAACACTTTACCATTTCGTTGTTGTTTTTTGAAGTGGTATGCTAAAATTGAAAAATTTAAAAAGTACCTCATCAAACGAGTAACGATAAATATATTTGCTAAAAATAGTATAATTGCATGTGCACACGTAAATACAAGGCGAATCACAAGTCTGACTAGAATCGTTTTAAAATCTGCAATGAATAACGAATGTCAGGCGATGTCGAGCGGCTTGTCCTCTTCGTCGTCGCTCAAGTCTTCGGCCAACGGATTTTCAGGATGTATGTCGGACATGTGTCGTGATTTCAGGTGCCTTTCCAAATCCCTTCTCCTCACCAACACCTTCCCGCATAAATCACATCTAAAATTAAATTTATTGAAGCGTTTTATAAATCACGTATAAGCATCAACTTGTATAAATATAACATTTAAATACGTATACAGGGTTTTCAACTACACGTTCGAGACCTACGTGGCCAAAGCAACTAACTTCCTAGGGAAATTTGTTTCGCGCAGATTGGCGACACTGCGTCACTAAAAAATGTTACTAAATTCAACATAGACGTGCGTGGATGGTGGTTACCTGGTTCCTTGTTCTTCATGACGAATTATGTTAATTAACAACAATTGCTTAATTATATTACCGATAAAATGCATTTTTAAACAAAATTAGTTCTGTTACGCCACTGGATAACCAGTCATCCTAGCCGGAGAATTTTATTCAGTGTTGCCAGTGGAATTTTTCAAAAAGTCTGAACATCACTAAAATGCCACTAGAAGCAAATGTCGAAAAATCAAAAGCGTATTAGATTTGGCAACACTGTCTCAGCATTGGAAGACGGCTAAAATTACAAAAGAAAATTTGGATCGATGGTTTCTTTTTTTGTGAACAACATAAACAAAAGACGATCGATCGTTTAACTAATGCAAGAAACAAAAGAAACGTAACAGAACTTCATGTTTTCATTTTGACCTTAAATATAAATTAAAAACGATAAACAAGAGACGTTCGAAAACATAAACAAAAGACGACTGATTGTTTAACAGTAATGCAGGAAACAAAAAAAAATAATAATCGACGACTTGAACGTAAGAGAACCTTTCGTTTTCACTTTTGCGTTAAAAATAAATTAAACGTTATAACAAAAGACATTCGAAAATATTAAAAGATCGCTGAAATTACAAAAGGAAATTAGGATTGACGTTTTTTTCTCAGAAACATAAACAAAAGACATTCGATTGCTCAATAAACAAAAGGAACCTTTCGTTTTCATTTTGACGTTAAAAATAAATTAAAAGCGAGAAACAAGAGACACTCGAAAACATAACCAAAAGACGACTGATTGTTTGACAAATGCAAGAAACAGAAAAAAAAAACGGCCGACGACTTGAACGTAAGAAAACCTTTCGTTTTCACTTTTGTGTCAAAAGCAAATCAAACGCGTTAACAAGAGACTTTCGAAAACATAAACAATAGACGATCGATCGTTCGACAAATGCAAGAATCAAAAGAAAATGGCCGACGGTTTGAATATAAGAGAACCTCTCGATTTCAATTTTGCGTTAAAAATAAATCAAAAGCGATGACAGAAGACGTTCGAATTCCCGTCGAATTTCGACTGTTTTCTTCGTAAGAAAGCGTATTATAAGGTTTGGCAACACTGGTGTCGATATTAAAAGACCTCTGAAATTACAAAAGAAAATTAGCGTTGATGCTTCTTTCTCAGAAACGTAAACAAAAGACGAACGATTGTTTAACAAATGCAAGAAACAAAAGAAACGTGAGAGGAGAACCTTTCGCTTTCGCTTTTGCGTTAAAAATAAATTATAACAACGCGATGACAAAAGACGTTCGAATTTGATTTGGCAACACTGGTGTCGATTTTAAAAGACCGCTAAAATTACAAAAGAAAATTAAGTTCGACGTTTTTCTTGTCAGAAACAAAAAAAAACGACAATTCGAAAATTCGAGTTGATGTTGTTTCGTCAGAAACATAAACAAAAGACGATCGAAGTTTAACAAATGCAAGAAACAAAATCAAATACGGTTGACAATTTGAAGGCAAGAGAGAACTTTTGGGTTGAAAATGAATCAAAAGCGTTAACAAAAGACGTTCGAATTCCAATTGAATTTCGACGTTTTTCTTCGTAAAAAAAAACAAAATACAGTTAACAGTCAACAGTCTTGCTCGAAAGACAGAAAGAAAATAAATAAAAGAAACAAAATATGATCGATGTTGAAAAGGAAAACTCTCAATTGTTTTTGTTGTTGTTCAAAAAAAGGGACAGAAATCGATCGACGTTCATTTTTTCTTCGTCGTCTTCTTCTTGCTTCTGGAAGTTGCCAGGACGGCGTTTTCGCAAAAAAGTAAAATATTCTTTTGGTTGCAGAAATTGTCGATAAAGAAGAACGCGACTTTTATATTAGGTGCCACCACAAAACCAAAATTAAAAAAAAATAACTGTTATCTGTACATGAAAAAAAATACTAGATATGTCACTATACCGGTCACAAAATCACTAAATTTCAGACTTGCCTGATTTTTTAAAATATTGCCTGAAATTCCAAGAGAAAGTCACCAGATCTACAAAAAAAAATCACTAAATTGGCAACAGCGATTTTATTTCTGATATTACTGCGAGTGTAAGTTTGGTTGCCTAACTTGCGATGTCACGTGGGACTTAAACGTCGTTGAAAACACTGTATGTCGTTCCAACTATCTTCATGATACACTTGGAACACCGCAGGGTCCAACATTGGGACCTCCCCTTTTTATTATACACATAAATGCCTTTACCATCAATATAAAAGCAAAAACAACGTTATCGTGGATGTTATAGGTATGTTACAGCTGATAACGAAAAGAACTTGCAGACAAATGCTAAATCTCAGTAGCTTCGTTTATATACGTCTTATGTACGATCGCTGGCACTAAAAACGAAACGAAAAGCTACCTATTACTTATTTACTACCTTATAGCTACAGCGTTTCGTTTCGATGAACAAAAAATCGCACTTACTTATAGGGGGTGTCCCCAGCGGCGTGCAGCCTCACATGCTTGTTCAAATTGCTCGGATCCCCGAAGGGCCTCAAGCAATACTTGCACTTTAAAGGCTTGTAACCGGTGTGCGTCCGAATGTGTATCTTCAGGCCGTACTTCCTCGAGTAACACTTCCCGCAGTACAAACAAACGTGTCCCTGCTTCGACTTCCCCAAACTGCTAACCAGCGTTTCGATCTGCGCTTCATCTTCGTACCCGTACATGTGCACTTGCGGGACGGTCGTCGCAAAAGGCGGCCACGGTTGGTAGAACTGCGTCGTCGTGCTATTATTCCTCCCCGTCTTCTCAAAAGGTTTGAACGCCGAATTGTGCGCCCCCGTCATCGTTAAGTCGATGGCGCACTTCTGTTGCCTGGAAGTTTCTTGCCTAGGCGACAGCTTAAAGTTGAATTCCGATGCGGCTTTGGACGTGGAGTTTTCCCCCACGATGGCCGATAGCTTATCCCACATCCACGCGATCGAGTACCTTCCACATCCGAGCGTTACGTGAAGCTTAAGCGGATTCGGCGATTCGTACAGGGCCGAACAGCGAGTGCACACGTATTTCTTTTGACCTGGAATTGCGTTTGGTGATTTGGTTTTGGGAGGGGATGGAGAGTTCCTACCTTGTATATTCGCCGGTGTTAGGAAAACCATCTGCAACATGGCGAGG
This sequence comes from Serrognathus titanus, assembly GCA_039766575.1. Taxonomy (NCBI): domain Eukaryota; kingdom Metazoa; phylum Arthropoda; class Insecta; order Coleoptera; family Lucanidae; genus Serrognathus; species Serrognathus titanus. Next base: position 62,961,616 of record CM077914.1, read on the forward strand.
ACGTCCTCTGAAAACCAGAGCAGTAGCTCTTGGCCTGCGTCGATTGGCCGAACGCATTGGACCACCAGTGAGGGTTCCATGGTGAGTTTGGTGGTGCCGTTGGAGATTTTGGGTGCGGACAGGAAACGCAGCTGCATGTTGTAGCTGTGGCAGTCGTCTGATAAACGGACGGCCCGTATCCAGTGGATGGTGTCCGGCCAAGAGTCTTTGGAATTTGTTTTTAACTCTATGGTGCCGTACTCGTTTATGCCAACCGAAACCTGCAAGTCAAATGATGATGACGAAGTTGTTAAATTAATTACCGTAAATCCAAAATGCTAAGCCATTTTCCTATGGGGATTCACATAGATGTATCAAACTCGCATGTGTGGTTGCCTAGCGTGACTTTTACTAGGCGCTTGTAACGCTTCATAAATAACAGGTGAGTAGTTTTCAAATAACAAGTAAAAACAGTCGACAATCGCCTGTGTTTAATCAACATGCCACTTTCGTGGAACAAAAAATCTTCGAAACAAAAACAAAAAATAAATGAATATAAAAAAAACATGATAGGTGAGCTGGGGTATTGTGAGTTTCGTTTCTTTTTTGGGAAAAGTTGTTACTATTTTCTATTGGAAAACAAAAGACGATCGATTGCGAATGATGACAAAAAAAAATAGAAAACAAAACACGATTGACGTCGCATCCAATTTCGACTTTCTTTTTTTTTATCAAAACAAGACGAAAGAACAAAAGAACGATCGACTCTGTTCATTATTCAACAGCCACTCCTCCTTTGCTTTCGTAAAAAAAAATCTTCAAAACGAAAGAAAAAAATTAATTAATACAGAAACACACGATCGGAGAAATACGTGTGCGTTTCGTTGTTTCGTTGAAAAAGAAAAAGAGCAAACGCCGATCGTTTTTCAATTGTTTTTCTTGCGCGAACGAGAGGAAATGTTACGAGTTGCGCTTCTTTGTTAAAAGAAAAAAAAAAGAGCAAACGTAGAACATAAAAAGGACTGGTGGCGAATGTTTTCCATTGAAAAACAAAAGGCGATCGATTGCGAACAATGAAAGAACAGAAATTAAAAAACAAAAGAAAGAAAAGACCGATCGTGTTTTGTTGTCGACTCCTGTTTAATACTCGACAACAAAACACGATCGGTCTTTTCTTTCTTTTGTTTTGTTGTCGACTCCTGTTTAATACTCGACAACAAAACACGATTGACGTCGCAACCACTTTTGTTTATAAATGTTTTTTAAACGAAAAAAATAAACAAAAACAAAAGTACGATCGATGGCAAGAAGAAAATTCGATAAATTTTGTCAAGAGCAAAGAAAAAACAAGAAGGTCGATGAATGAAAAGTTTCGAGCTTCGAAAAAAGAGAAGAAACGAACGTCGAACGTATTTCATTTGTTTTTCTGCCCAGAGAAATGAAAAATGAAAAATTACAAAACAAAAAACGAAAAAAAAAAAAAATAACGATAACAAATAGAAGTTGAGAACAAAACACAATCGACACTCTTGATTTTTAAGTTGGATTTTGAGTTTCGAGAAGAATTGCACAACGCTTTATGTGTTGCAATTCCGTGCGAAGTAACAAAAGAAAATCGAAACAACACCGAAGCACAAAATTACAATTAAACACAGAGAACGATGAAAATCCAAAAACATTTGAAACAAACAAAAAGAAATTAGACGTGGAATGATTTTTGTTTCCTAATTTATTCGACAGAAAATGAAAAACAAAACGGAGCGACGCGAACACAACGAAAAGAAAAAACAAAAGGTTGACCAGAAAACAAAACTTTCAGTCGAAAATGGATTAACAACAAGAAAGCCGTGAAAAGAATAATTCGTTAGAAAGAAACAAAAAAGATTCGTTTCGATTAAAATGAACGAAAAACAAGTGAGTGTGAACATCATAAGCGCGCCTCGTGGCGCTTTCCAAAATTAGATGAGCAACAGAAAGAGATAAGAGAGAAAGAAAAAACAAAAGAACGTCGGCCAATGAGTATGCAGAATTACTTTTGTTTACTTTTCGTTCGTCCGGTGTTTTCGTCTTCGATTTTTTAATTGGACTTCAATTTTGAGTTTCGAAAAGGATCATGAAAAAAACGCATTCCGTATGAAGTAACAAAAGAAAATCGAAACGACTGACATTTAATTACAAAATTGGAGAAACAGAAGAAAATCGACAGAGAGATTTTTAAGCAAACAGCTACAAGAAACTGGTGTACATGAAACAAATTTGACAAATTAATTCGACAGAAAAAGAAAACAAAAAATTCGGCCAAAATGAATGAACACCGAAAAAGCTGTCGGAAAAATATAAAACAAAAAAGATTCGATTAAAAACAAATGAATAACACAAGCGTGCTTCGTGGTGCTGTCCGTTGTTTTTCTTTGCGCTGCATCGCAGAATCGTCGATCTTCTTTTGTTTTTTTTTAAGTCAAGTCACCTCATTCCACGTCGATTGTTTCGCTTTTCTTCTGTTTGTTTTGTTTTGTTGGCTTTTTCGTAGCTTCTTCTTTCGTTTCTCCGCGTGCCTTGCGTCGTCTGAAGTGTTTTGTTTCTTGTTCTCGCGTCGAGCACTCTTCGGCCCGTTATCGCAAAATTAATAATTTTATTTAGTGCATCGATTTGTTGACGTTTTTCTTTTGTTTTCGTTCGTCTTACTCATGTACCGTTCAATCGAACGAGTGGCAGATGGCGATCTTTTTAGAGACATCCTGTATATGAACGATAAAGGAATAAATTGTGCCGTTTTCATTTTAATCAAAGTAAAAAATCATTTGTCATAAAATAATTCCAAAAGCGTCTGGAATTATGAATCTTGAAAAAAATGTTTCTCGTCTTATTTTTTTATGACTTGATTAGCTTTTGTTTTTGCTTTATATTTTATTCAGTTTTAACTATCGGATAAGTAGGGCCGTTTATCTAATATGTATCTACAATTTTGCTGTGAGTTCGACTCCAAAACCAGAAATATTGTCGTCTGTTTGAATTTCCCGCAAATTCACACATTTCTAGCGTTGGGCAATTTGGGTGATTTTTTTTAATAAGCGACGCAATTCAATTCAATAAAAAGTAATATATAAGAGAAAATGAAAAGCGAATGAAGTACTAAATAAAACATTTGATTGCAAGAGGACCACGAACGATACTGTCAATCTGAAACCAACTTATTTGTTAAAATATTTTAGTTGTCAAGTATTGAGCAAGGATCGCCCAGGTTGCGCAAATCGTCAAATCTGGCAACCTTGCGACAACATTAACAAGCGCCGACGCGGTTGTCAACTGACAAATACGCGCCAAATTCAAATAAGAAACGGTATTTGCGGTTCACCCGCTGTAACATTTACTAAAACGAAGAGGCGAAAAGAAATCGAACGAACTCAAAACTAAAGTTAATAAAAAGTTTCTAATTATCTAATAATCTAATAAAACGTATTTTTTTAAATTAATTAATTACTCGTTCTATCGTCTTGCTTCTTCTTCCTCCACAGTACAGACTTGTTCCTTTTCAATATCAAGTTCCTGAATTTACTAATGCGAATAAACGAATAAAATAAAAAAAGAAATTTTAATTTAAAAAAATAATTGAAAACTAATAAATTCATGATTTTTGTTGCGTCTCCCAACAAAAAAAAATAATATTCTCGCATACCTGCACAACATCAGGTTGTCCGCGCAACTTCTGCGTCGGAATCGGCATTGACATGGCACCTTGTGGTATGCTGGTGGCTGACGTCACTCGTCCTGGTACCAGGAGCTTGGAGGAACCCGTGACATCGCCGAGAGTGACCTCGCTGGGTGTGGAAGGCCGCGCGTTCAACCCAAAGGGAACAATCGGGAACATCGAGGAATATTTTTATAATACTAAGCGCAGGGGACCTGCCAAATTAAAGTGACAGGTTGTGATTGAAATTCAAGGCTCACGCGGCGAAAAATTTTCGATGGGTGCCCGGAACACCCCGAGATGTGTGTCAGCAGGTCGATTGCGATAAACTAGTAAGGTATCAGCGGTTGATATCGTTTTAACCACCACCCACCACCCAACTATTCGAGGGGTGGTCATCGTAAGTCACCCTATGATGCAGCAGCATCACATCTATTAGGATTACCAGGGAGGGTAATGCGACTTATTTAATCTCTTACAATAGACAATCACTTACTCCACCAATCCATGCATTTTTTTTTACTGTTAACAAATTGACTCAATTTGACACATTGTTTAAACAATAATATGTGCATGTAATGTAACAATTCTGAGATGGATTTTAATAAACTGCTTTGCAATAAAAGTTGCAACGCATTGATAAAATTGCAGCAATTAAAACAAATTCATAAACATGTAAGTTGGTTATGTGTGTTGTACGGTCCGGTCCTGCACTTAATGCTGTGGCTCTTGATGTCTATCAGATTGCAAGATAAACGCGGAAATATGCTCCGCCCCTATGTTAATGGGGGCTTTACACTTATGGTAAACACTTGTTCGGAACAGCAAAGTATAGAACGGGGGCGCTAGTAGAACATTAATTATACTTGACGCAAAGCTCGTGTTTCAGTTTATACTTTAATGTTCATTTTTTTGGGCTGTGTTGAAATTGCAACTACGCCACTGGGATGGTTGATATATTTAACAACAAAGTTAATTCAATTTAAAATTAGGAATAAAAAATATAATACAAATTGTAAATAATCAACCATGACGCAAGTAACTGGAAATTCTAAACTGCCAAGTGCTTTTGACTTTTAAACGCCGCTTAGACTTGTTCACTTTTGAATTTGGCGGTTGTTTTTCAAAGACGTTAAGTCTTCGTTAATTGCCTCGAGATGACGCTGCTTTCAGTTCGTTCATAAGTAGCTAACTACGTAATTTGAAAACCTCCAACGGGACGCAGGTAAACGCAAATTTGCTAAATTTAAACGCTGCAGTTAATTTAGAATTCGAAATTTAAAAAAATGTATATATTATATACCTATATAGCATTTTAGACTGTTCCATTTTTACGACTTTTCATGCGCAATTTTATTAAATGTAATTAATAATATAATTGTGACTGATTTACTTAAAACTTAATCTAAAAAGATACCACTAAGATGAATTGATTAACAAAAAAGTAAAAAAGAAATAGAAAAAGTTCGCTTTCAATTTTTTTTGGTAAAGTATCACAGTCTAAGCGACATGACCGCGGCATTCGAAGGTAATAGGATCTTAGACTGTTCTATTTTTGCGACTTTTCAGCGCAAATTGTATTAAAATGTCACTGGTTTACCTACCTACTTAAAAATGAATGTAAAAAGTACTCAGATGAACTATTATGAAGAGAGAATAAAAAAAAGCAAAGAAAAAATTAGAGAGTCAAATATTGGAATAATATTTCACAGTCTGCTAGTTAAGCGGGTAATCCATCACAGTCTAAGTGACACAACCGCGATATTTACAGGCGATTGAAGCTTAGACTGTTCCTTTTCTGCGACTTTTCAGAAAATTCTATTAAATTCGAGTGTAGGTAGTTTGTAGATGTAAATACATATTTAGGTAGGTAGGTAGGTACTCCAATTTACTTAAAAATTAACGGCTTCTTGCCCTTCATCACTTGTCGAGTTACTTAATGTCCTTGACGTTTAAATTCGGAAGAAAAACGCTTCTCTAATCTTATTTTGGCCTAAATTTGCAATGGAACTTTATTTGACCTTGACCTTTAACTTTCTAGATAATTTTTAACTTTCTTGTCTTAGATTGACCTTGACCCTGGACCTCTGCGAACCTTCGCTCTCGAAATTTTAATTTTTCAAAAGATTTTTTCCTATTGTTTTTTTGGGTTGACTTTCGACTTTTTTGAAGCCTTGCGGTCGAAATTCTAGTTTTTTAATTTTCCCTCATTTTTACCATTTTCTTGGCTTCACCTTTGACATTCTTGAAACATTCGGCCCTTAATCACTTGTTTCTTTAATTTAATTTATTCCTTGGGTTGAATAGCATAAGTTTGCATTGAAACTTCATTTGACCTTCACTTTTAATGGTTCCAGAAGGTTCGAGGAGTGCTCTAGACTTTGATGAAATAGTTGCCGGGAAGATATAAAAATGGAACCAGGCGCGCGATTTAAATCGACTTTTCAATTCAATGTTGAGTTTTTCGATACATTAAGCTACGACATGAATTTTATTTTCCATAACCACCCATTATGGCATTTAAAAAAAAACACATGGTAAACCTATCTGTATTAGTTAGTTTTAATTTTTTTTAATGTTGCCCCCTTTTTTCTTCATCGATGGCCGTAGCTAATATTTTCCGGGGAAGTGGCAGGCAGTAACAAGTGGAACAATTAAGTGCGCCTTTGAGGTGCACCTTACGCGGGGCACGTGCGCGCTTTCCCTGGCACGTGACCGTTCCCACAGTACTTGCAGACTCAGTGGTCCTTGCAGATTGAAGGGCGATATTATTACCGCTGTTTGTCTACGCGGTTGACAGATGCCAGATGCCCTCCGGAACGCACAGGTGCTCCCTGTCACTATCGTTTCACGCTGCGCTAGTCGCCATCGTCCGTCCAATCGGATCAATTAAACGTTTAATTTTTCTTAATGAACGCATCAACAATTACATCTTATATTTTAACTAATTCGAAATGAGGAGACACGTCCTTAATCCGGAGTCACTAAAGAATCCGTCGCGATTTCCAGTAAACGACGCAAATGACTTACGTATCCCTTTAATCCGGACTAACTTATGAATCCGTTGGGATTTTTAGTAAACGACGCAAAGCATTAATTTAATCGATTAATTATCTACAGAAAGAGCTGCGATAATCCGGACTTTCCATAATCCGGAATTCCCAGTAATCTACACAAAAATGAAGCACCACGTTTTTATGTTACGCATCCCTTAATCCGGACTAACTAGTGAATCCGTCCCAATTGAATCGATTAATTACCTATGGAAAGAGCTTCGGCAATTAGGACCCCGATAATCCCCGGTGTTCTCAGTAATTCGGACAAAATGAAATAATAATATATTGTGTATCCTTTAATTCGGCCGAGCTAATGTCACGATTTTGGTCACGTATCCAATAAACGACGCAAATTACTTAAAGTAACTTCCTATAATCCGGAGATCCCAGTAATCCAGTCCAAAATAAAATAACACGTTTTTATGTTATACATCCCTTAATCCGGACTAACTAATAAATCCGTTGCGATTTCGAGTAAACGACGCAAATTATTTAAAGTATTTCATTTAATCATTTAATAATTTTCTATAGAAAGAACTACGATAGTTCCCAGTAATCCAGACAAAAATGAAGTAACACGGTTTTATATTGCATATCTCTTAATCCGAACTAATGAATTCGTCGCAATTGAATCCACAAATTATCTACAGAAGGAGCTCCGATAATTAATCAGGTGTTCCCAGTAATTCGGACAAAACGAAATCACACGTTTATACATAGGTACTATGCATCCCTTAATCCGGACTAACTGATGTAACCGTCATGGTTTTCTCACATTTCTAGTAAACGACGCAAATTATTTAAAGTATTTTATTTAATCGATCAATTGTTTTCTATAGAAAGTGCTACGGTAATCCGGACTTTCAATAATTTGGAGTAATTCAGACAAAAATGAAGTAACACGGTTTTATATTGTCTATCTCTTAATCCGAACTAATGAATCCGTCGCAATTGAATCCACGAGTTATCCACAGAAAGAACTCCGATAATTCGGACTCCCATTAATCAGGTGTTTCCAGTAATTCGGACAAAACGAAATACACGTTCTTGTATACCATGTATCCCTTAATCCGGAGTAACTAACGTATCCGTCACGGTTTTCTCACTTTTCTGGTAAAATTATTTAAAGTACTAACTTAATTGATTAATTATTATTTACAATAAAGCTCCGATATCCGGACTCCCAATAATCCGGAGTTCCCAGTACATAATCCGGACCAAAATTAAATAGCTGCTCTCCGGTTCTCGGGTTCTCTGTCGTGCAGAAAGTTTGGATCATCTTGTCGTGACTTCACTTCTGAAGAAGATCACGACAAGATAATCGAAACGTCAAGTTCAACAAACTTTCTACACGACGAAGAACTCGAGAATCGAAGAAAAGCCATCAACGAAGGCCTTGAAAGCCTGGAGACTACAAAATTAAATAACACAGAAAGAGCTGCGATAATCCTGACTTCCAATAATCCGGAGTTTCCAGTAATCCAAACAAAAATGAAATAACACGTTTTTATATTACATATTCCTTAATCCGGACTAACTAATGAATCTATCGCGGCTTGCGCAACGACGCAAATTATTTGAAGCATTTCGTTTAATTAATTAATTATCTACGGGACGAGCTGCGCTAATCCGGAGTTTCCAGTAACCTAGACAAAAATAAAATAATACGTATCCCTTAATCCGGACTAACTAATGAATCCGTTGCGATTTAATCTATTAGTTATCTTATCCATCTTAGAAATTCGGACTTCCAATAATCCGGAGTTCCCAACAATCCATATAGAGGTGAAATAACTCGTTTTTGTGTTACGATTCCCTAAACCGGACTAACTAATGAAACGCATAGTTCCAGTAAACGGCGCAAGTTTAATTTAATAGATAATTATTTACAAAAAGAGAGCTCCGATAATCCGGACTTCCAATAATCCGGAATAATCAGAGACCAAAATGAATTAACACGTTTTTCCGTTATGTTCCGTTAATCCGGACTGACTAATTAAACTGAATCATACATTTCACGGTTCGTTACGTAGGCAGGGAATCCCCTGATTGTTAAAAAGTAAAATGGCGCCGAAGAAACTGCAAACAACTTCATTACCCCAAAGGCCTCTCGGTGCATGCCGAAGAACATATTGATTTGAAGGATGCGTGCATTTTTCGCTAATTCGGATCGCCTAGGCTTGAATTGTTCCGGATTACCGAAGCTTTACTGGATTTTAAAAGCGTGGAAAATTAGTTAACGTGTTAACAATTATATGCAATTTTTATTTGCTGTCATTCGTACGTACGTGGAATGTTGTAAGCAACACCCTGTACATTACATGCTTAATTAGATAACCGATTAATTTAAAAACAATTGTCCTGATCGACTAATTACTTATTTAAGAGGACGTGGCCAATTAATTCAATTAAAAATAGTCTCAATATTCTAGAAATTAAGAACCTTTTATAATTAAATCAAACACGCAGATATGACTTAAAGTATTTCGTGTTAAGAATTAAAAATATGAATAATATTTTGCCAATATTATGAAAATTATGTGCAAGAAGACCAGAGGGATTTATGAATGATGTTACAGGGCGTTGTTAAATTTGTATTTGCGGTTTGATGCGTTTAGTTCCGCTTCCTTTCTCCATGGAGCACGCACCACACGTGCAGGATGGCTTAAAGGCAGCATTACAAGTCGTGCTTTCGGCCATCCTCGGTCACAATTTATAAAAATTACTAACAAATAGGTATTTAGAGCCAGACGAATTTTGTGTTTTTAATTTTAATTTTATATTTTAAACAAGTGTTAACGTGTTAAAAAAATTTAAAAAAAAAGAGTGACACCAAGTCGGGTTCGGAAGTTGAATACGGCCTGCAATCACTTGGCTTTTGTAATTCACCCTCATACATTAAATGTTCATTTGGTTCCCCGCTTATGAAACCCACCCCGTTTTTATTTTTTTTTTTTGGCCTTCACGGGCCGATTTCGAATTTTAATCCTAAACCGATTTATTTATTGTAGAAGGTGCGGACGGCATGTGCGCGCCGAGATTAGCGTCGTGTTTGCGCTCGGAATTACTCATAACGCCCTTTTGGGCAATCTCTGTTGTTACCACTTAATTAATCAGAATCGTGCGTGTTGGCCTAAGTATTATAAATGAAGAGCAGAGAACGGGTTGGAAATGGCAATACGAAGCAAAATAGCATTCAGAATATCATTTAATTTTTTTTGTAAAACACCTGTAGATTTGAATTATTTTAGTTCAAGGTCACGGCCCAGTATGTCCACGAGTTTCTTAAACCATGCAGGTAAAATGCAGAACTTGCCGGAGTCCTCTCTCTCCGCCTTCTCCGAGTTGATTTGATTATTTATGTAATCAATAATTTTATGACTTTTGTTGCTTAACGAATCTTCTCCGCTCTTTTGGGCTGGCCCCGCGAGCACTTGTGAGGAAGGGTTCTTCTTGAATTTCGTTGTACTTACGGGCGACGGATTCTTGGCCGGAGTTGCCGGATTCTGTGCCGGAGTCGAAGGATTCTGAACCGGAGATTTGACTGGCTTGAACACGCGGTTCCTCTTGGATTTTTTCTTCATTTCTAATTTGTTTAGCGCGCGGCGAAAGAAAATGTCAAAAAATGAATTTGCGTGACAATACCTAAATGTGATCACGTGATACATGGATAAGGCGATCTTAGAAACGAATCAAAGCAGAGAAGTAATGAACAGATTAGTAAAAATATCAGTGACACGTAACTATAGTTAAACTAATCCAGAGTACCATTACTAGGAAGTCTACGTTTAGCTCGGTTTGATTTATCATAGGCGTACGTATGCTTTGAGAAAGTGGGGTCGCTGCAATTGCTCAGAGTCTACCAATGCGCTATTGCGTCAAAGTTCGCGGAAGAAAGATGCTGCCTCCACTTGGTCGACTACTGAGCAATCAAATAAACTCAGTTAAACTCCTACTGCCTTGTAATTGCAGACAAATTGGTGCCTCTTTGATCAGGCGTTTCAAAATCTACACAACGGTCAACGGCGGACCTGGATAGCAATAACCCCAGGTCGACGATTTAAAAAAAAATCATCATTGCATTCAGAAACTTTCAATACTCAGTGAATACCCAAACTTCAGCTATTTTTACCCAAAACTCCCCATATAGAGCGATAAAAAAATACAACCTTTAAACTGCGACTTTAAAGGTTCACGGGGGAAGCACCGAACACTTGGCTTTCACGCTACGAAAGTACTTGAAAATTTTCTTTCTTTTTGCGCAAGAAACGATTTAATTGAGAGTGACGATAACTGCGAGAAATGAAACAAAATCGCCTTTTAGCACTTTTCGTTTCAATGAGTGGAGTAGCTCTGAGCAGCACTGAGTTGAACATAGGTACTTGAAAAGCGTTCTTTTCATACCACCTTTTGAGATCAAATGGATTTTGATCAGTACAGAGGAACAGTTCAAGATCAGATGAAACGAAATCGCCTATTAGCAGTTTTCGTTGCAACAAGTGGAGTAGCTCTGAGCAGCACTGAGTCGAACATATCTGATCCGTACAAAAAGAGTTCCTTTCATACCACCTTGAGATCAAATGGATTTTGATCAATTCAGAGGAACACTTCAAGTTCAGAGCGGATGCGGATCACTTATGAAACGGAATCGCACATTAGCAGTTTTCGTTGCAATGAGTGGAGTAGCTCTGAGCAGCACTGAGTCCGTACAAAAAGCATTCTTTTCATACCACTTTGGGATCAAATGGATTTTGATCAGTTCAGAGAAACACTTCAAGTTCAGAGCGGACGTGGAAATGAAACGGAATCGCCTATTAGCAGTTTTCGTTTCAACGAGTGGAGTAGCTCTGAGCAGCACTGAGTCGAACATATCTGATCCATACGAAAAGCGTTCTTTTCGTACCACCTTTGGGATCAAATGGATTTTGATCAGTTCAGAGGAACAGTTCAAGATCAGATGAAACGAAATCGCTTAATAGCAGTTTTCGTTGCAACGAGTGGAGTAGCTCTGAGCAGCACTGAGTCGACCATATCTGACCCGTACAAAAAGAGTTCTTTTCATACCACCTTAGGATCAAATAGATTTTGATCAGTACAGGGGAACTCTTCAATTTCAGAGCGGATGCAGATCACTTATGAAACGAAATCGCCTATTGTTCACTTTTTCATTATACCGCTCAGTAGTTCGTTATATTTTTCATTTGTTCATTAGTATATCGTTCGCTTGTTCATTAGTATATCGTTCAGTTGTTCATTAGTATATCGTTCGCTTGTTCATTAGTATATCGTTCAGTTGTTCATTAATATATCGTTCACTTGTTCATTGGTATATCTTTCACTTGTTCGTTGCAGTTCAAGATTATTGATTTACGAGCTGTAGTTAAACTGAGAATTATCACAACGTGATTCAGAATACCTCGGGGAATCACCAAATCCTCAACTTTTGCCACCCAAAACCATTCGACGTTCATTTATTTATTATACGCGTATACTTCGAGTAAGTTACAGACTTTGCAACGTCCAACGGGGATTCACCGAGTACTTTTACCCGTATTATTCAGCGCGCGACATTCAACTATAACATGCGATCAAAAAAATTTCAGATTAATTAGAACTCGATCATGTATCGTGTGTTCCTTAATTACTGTAAAATATATTTATATTTGAAATGTTCTCTGTGTGATTTTTTTTTTCAACAAAGCGAAAGAAAATTGAAATAATAAATTATTGAATCTTCTGCGCAACCAAATCGAGGACTGATACATATCTAATTCGTCTGTAAGCGGCACCTGTGCAACCGAATCGAATCGCCCCCGGTCCCCCAAACTCCACGAAGGGCCGCATCGCACACCGGCCCCGTCACGCGGTGATTCGCAAACGTTGTAAAGATTTAATTTCGAAATGTTAGCCGCAGTATAGAATTAGGGGATGAGGCCGGTTGCATAATTTTATTATTATTGTTTTCATCGAGGGTGGAATTAATTATATTCTATATTGCATTTTTCATATGCAAAAGCACTTACAATAAATAAATTCAATAAATAAAAAATATTGATATCGTTGGTGATGTATGCACAGTAGCGGACAATAAAATCCGGGCAAGTATTTGACATATCACGTGTCTCATTAAAAAAATGTAGATGGCGCTGATTTCGTTTTTTCTTTAACATCTTTTAGCGCATAATAGAATACGGGCAAAATATGACATGTCATGCGTATTTACACAAATTTGGTAAATGAGGCTTTCGAGATTATGATAATCATCAATGAAGAGAAACAAAAGGCGATCGACAACAAACAAACGCTAAGAAAATGAAAAAGAAATAAATTTGTTCAAAATCTAGGAAAACAAAAAAAAAAACAAAAAGAAAACAACAAGTAAAAGCGAAGAAAATTAAAAGGAAATAAACAGCAAAATAGGAAAGAAATGAAGAATTCATTTTGATCGGCCATCTTAAGAACAGCAGAACGCGATTTAGGACCAGAAGAAACAAATGACAATCACGAATAAAGAAAAGAAAAACAGAAAGCAGTCGCATTACCACCAACTATAAAAACAAATGACAATCGTCAACAAAGAAAAAACAAAAGACGAATCAATGACAAATCTAAAAAATAACATGTAAAAGCGAAGAAATTTGAAAAACTAACATAAAACAGACGAAAAATCTTCAGGATCGGATACCTGAAGAGCAGCAGAAAAAAAGAAGACAAATGACAATCGCGAATGAAAAAGAACACGCCGCGCTCGTATTATAACCAAACACAAAACGAATGTTCTCGTCAGTAAAGACAAACAAAAGGCGATCAATCGCAAAACAAAAAGAAAACGACAAATAAAAGCGAAGAAAATGAAAAGGTAATAAAGAATGCATTTTTTATCGGCCATCTTAAGAACAGCAGAACGCGATTTAGGACCAGAAGAAACAAATGACAATCGCGAAAGAAAAAACACAGAAAGCAGTCGTATTACAACCAAACATAAAAACAAATGACAATCATCAGCAAAGAAAAACCAAAATAAAATGACAATCGTCAACAAAGAAACAACAAAAACAAATGACAATCGTCAACAGAAAAAACAACAAAAGGCGAATCAATTGCGAATCTAAAAAATAACAAATAAACGCGAAAATTCAGAAAAATAATATAAAACAGAACCCGATTTAAGGACCGGAAGAAACAAATGACAATCGCGAATGAAGAAAAAGCAAAACGTAGTCGTATTACAACTAAACATAAAAACAAATGACAATCATCAACAAAGAAAAAAACAAAAATAAATAATAATCGTCAACAAAAAAGAAAAACAAAAGGCGAATCAATTATAAATCGAAAAAAATAACAAGTGAACGCGGAAATTGAAAAAATAACATAAAACAGAACGCGATTTAGGACCAGAAGAAACAAATGACAATCGCGAATGAAAAAAAAAACAGAAAACAGTCGTATTACAACAAAACATAAAAACAAATGACAATCGTCAACAAAGAAAAACCAAAATCAAATGACAATCGCCAACAAAGTAAAAACAAAAGGTGAATCTTTTACAAATCTAAAAAATAACAAGTAAACTCGAAAATTCAAAAAAAAAAAATAACAAAACAGTTAAAAAATCTGCAGGATCGGATTCCTTAAAACCAGCGACTTAGGGCCAGAAAAGACAAATGAAAATCGCGAACGAAAAAAGAACACGCCGCGAATGATGTCGTCAATAAAGACGAACAAAGGGCGATCAATCGCAAAACAAAAAGAAAACAACAAACAAAAGCGAAAGAAATTAAAAGGAAATGAATGACATATAAACTAGAAACGAGAAAAGAAATTAAGAGCAGCGGAACGCGATTTAGGACCAGAAATAATAACAAATGACGATCGCGAATGAAAAAAAGAAACACACATCATTCGGTCGTATCGTAACCAAATGCAAAAACAAATGACAAACGTCAACAAAGAAAAACAAGAGGCGAATCAAATACAAAAAAAATCACCTTAAGAACAGCAGAACCCAACAGTGAAGAAAGAGAGAAAGAAGGACAACGCTTTTTACAAAAGACTCCAGGTATATGTGCATCCAACCAAATACAAAAACAAATGACAATTGGCATTGACGAAAAAAATAGACGACCAATTGCAAGACTAAAAAAAGAATAAACAAAAAAAAGCGAAAAGAAAATAAAAAACATAAATTGCAAAAAAAAATATCGACCATCTCAAGGATAGAGGAGCACATGATTTAGGACCACAAAAAAAAACAAATGACGATCACAAAAGACAATCGATCATAAAACAAAATACGGCTAACCGTTGGAAAAAAGAGAGAGAAAGGCAACACTTTCTACATAAGATAACCGTAAGAAACGAGAACAATTTCTTTCTTTTTTTAAATTGTCCTCGAAGTTACCTTCTTCTCTTTTCTTTGATTGGTTAGATTTTGGCATCAAGTGTTTCCTTTTTTTTTAAGAAAATCCATTTGCAGAGTTATGTAGAGTTTCTATTTAATAGAAACTGCTTCGACTACTTCAAAGAAACTGTGCTTTCTGTTCAATAGAAAATATTTCCAAGTCGAATGCCTGAGCTAAGTTAGGCAACCATACTTACACATTTATAACGTCCACGAGCAACTACGCAGGAAAATTGAACCAGAACCTCGACGGCTTTTGGCTATGTACTAATAAAACAAAGAAGCAGTTAGCCAACCGATTTATTTCTTCCGCATTAACCCTCAACAGTTCGTTGATAAAATCGATTCTATACTTAAGGTAACTCAAAACGTTTTGCAAGTAAACGCTCTTGCCTTGCACGTCGCCTATTCGCCCCACCTCACGCGCACAAGCTTCCAATTTACTCCCCAACAGTTCACCGGCGAAAGTGTACATGAGTCTCAAATCCGCGCTCGCATAATTCCCCGAAAAAATAACCTGGTTCCAATCGCTCCGTCGATCCTCGTTTAAAACGACGTACAAAACGGCCTTCAGGTTAAAGGATAAACCCTGATTGACTGACACGTGAAGGTTCGTTGCCCAGCGGTCGTTCCCAACGAAGTTGAACTGTCTCTTACTGAGCGGGGAATCCCGCGCTGCTAATATTTGTTCGAGCGTAAAAGGAACTGTGTCCAGGGGATTCCCCGGAATGAAAAAGCCGTACTCGCACATGAGCGTGACGTTGTCGTGCGCCCCGTATGAAATAAACACTTGCTCGTACTTGTTATAACGATCTGATGTTATCAGCACGTACTTCCAGGAGTGGCTTTCGTAAATTAGAGAGGCGCTCGTGGCCGCGCTGCAAGAATGATTGAACATGTCCAGGTACGGGCAGAGAGCCATGGAAGGCTCATCTGACGTAACGGGGTCGTGGTGTTTGAATAGGCCAGGTTCTACGTAGACGGCCCTCGAGTTCACCATAGCGTAAGCCCAAGTGAATTCGGCTAAGCTTACGAAAGCTCCAACTCGTTCCCAGCTCGACTTAAAAACGGAACGCCGCTTTTCGACTTCGCTTCGAAAGTCCGAAGGAAGCAACTTCATTTCTTCTTCCGTGCACAGCCAAGGGACCGGAGGAACGTCTTCCGGGAGCGAATTCAAGTAACACTTCCACGTTGAGTCTTCACCTTTGCGTCTCTCCACCGCCAAAAACAGCGCCAGTAGTTCTTGGGTTTTGAATTTTTCTTTCGCGAGTGCCTTTGATAAGTCTGTTTTTGCCACAGTGGCGCAAGTCACCAGCAACTCGCCAGGAATTTCTATTAGTATGTCGCCGGGGGAAATATTTTTGGGCGATGTCAATCCCCGATTGGTAGACTCGAAACGTTCCAGCTTTAAACGCAAGGGGTCCTTCCACCCGTGATCCTTCATCCACCGTTTGAGTGATATTATGTTTGGGGCGGAATCGATGGGTGAACGCTGGGGAATCGTGCGTTTTAATCTTCGTCTTCTTCTCTTGGTTCTTCCCATTGCATCTGGAAAGAAGAAGAATACTTTTTAAAGATTTTTGTTTTTGGGGTGTTCATTGTTTTCTTTCCCAAGAAAAAGAAAAAATAATACAAAAGAAGAGCATCGGTTTCCAAAATCCAAGTAACTCTTAACCATCAGTTGTCTTTTGTTTTTACATTAACAGAAAATCAGATTTTCGTTTGGCAAAAATTCAAAAGAAATTTCTGTTTCGAAAAATAAAAACTAAAAAAGAACAAAAGAAAAGCTCCAAATATTTTAACTTTTTGGAAGTATTTGCGAAAACGAGTCCAGAGCTTCGAAAATCCGAGCGACTCCTGAAGGATCTAGATCGTCTTTTGTTTTTGTATTAACAGCAAATCAGATTTTGGCAAAAATTCAAAAGAAATTTCCGTTTCGAAAGTCGGTAAGTAAAAAAGAACAAAAGAAAAGCGTCAATTTTCCAAATTTTTTAACTTTTCCGAACTGTTTTCAAAAATGAGTGCAGAACTTCGAAAATCCGAGTGACTCCTGAAGGATCTCGATGTCTTTTGTTTTATATTAACAGCAAATCAGATTTTCGTTTGACAAAAATTCAAAAGTAAAAGTAGAAAAGAACAAAAGGAAAGCGTGAATTTCCCAAATATTTTAATTTTTTCGAAGTGTTTTCGAAAATAAGTCCAAAGCTTCGAAAATCCAAGCGACTCCTGAAGGATCTCGATCGTGTTTTGTTTTTCTATTAGTAGAAAACAAATTTTTGTTTCGAAAATTACTAAGTAAAAAAGAACAAAAAGAAAAGCGTCAATTTTCCACTTTTTTTTTACCTTTTCCAAGTGTTTTCGAAAATGAGTCCAAAGCTTCGAAAATCCGAACGACTTTTGAAAGATCTCGATCGTCTTTTGTTTTTGTATTAACAGCAAATCAGATTTTGGCAAAAATTCAAAAGAAATTTCCGTTCGAAAGTCGGTAAGTAAAAAAGAACATAAGAAAAGCGTCAATTTTCCAAATTTTTTAACTTTTTCCGAACTGTTTTCGAAAATGAGTGCAGAACTTCGAAAATCCGAGCGACTCCTGAAGGATCTCGATCGTCTTTTGTTTTTAAATTAACAGCAAATCAAATTTTCGTTTGGAAAAAACTCAAACGAAATTTTTGTTCCGAAAGTAGGTAAGTAAAAAAGAACAAAAGAAAAGCCTCAATTTTCCAATTTTTTTTTACTTTTTCGAAATGTTTTCGAAAATGAGTCCAGACCTTCGAAAATCCGAACGACTCCTGAAGGATCTCGATTGTCTTTTGTTTTTCTATTAATAGAAAATCAAATTTTTGTTTCGAAAATCACTAAGTAAACAAGAACAAAAAGAAAGACGTGAATTTTCCAATTTTTTTTAAAGTTTTTCGAAGTGTTTTCGAAAACGTGTCCAGAGCTTCGAAAGTCCGAGCGACTCTTGAAGGATCTCGATCGTCTTTTGTTTTTTGTGTTCATTTGACAAAAATTCAAAAGTAATTTTTGTTTCCAAAAATGGTAAGTAGAAAAGAACAAAAGAAAAGCGTGAATTTCCCAAATATTTTAATTTTTTCGAAGTGTTTTCGAAAATAAGCTTCGAAAATCCGAGCGACTTCGGAAGGATCTCGATGGTCTTTTGTTTTTGTATTAACAGCAGATCAGATTTTCGTGAGAAATTTTTGTTTCGAAAATTGAGAAGCAAAAAAAAAAAACAAAAGAAAAGCGTCTATTTACCAAATTTTTCAACTTTTTCAATTGTTTTCAAAAAATGAAAGACAGTCTTTCAAATTTCATTTTTAAAATCGCTCAATCTTTCCGTGCAGCATTTTTTTTTACGATTCCGATCGCCTCTTGTTCACTTGTTCAAAACCAACAGAAAACTTCGAAAAATGTTAAAAATCAGTTTCGGTTTTTTTTTTTTTTTAATTTTTAAAACCGATCAAAAGGATTCTTTTTTGTATCTACATGTTCATTTTACAAGTCAAAAAAAAGAGGCGTCGATCTTTTTTTGTTTTCTTGTTAAATAACAGTAGATAAGTTTGAAATATGTAGTGACATCTGTTATTTGAAAACTGACTTTAACTGCTCGGAAACAGTTACCTGTTTTTATATGTTATTAATGAACTGCTACCCGTTCACTCTCCTTGCCCCCGACGTGTAGACAACCATACCACCGTTACTGCAATTTAGACCCCCCATTGGAATTTTCATTTACAACGCCCCTGGTCTACTACTTTTTATACTGCCCACACAACTGACTTTCTTGCGTTTCTTATATTTCGATTTTAATTCTCAAGTTGTTTCCAGTTTTTAAATTGTTTTGTGCAAAGTATTGCAGTGTTTAATTAACTAACTTGAGAGCGCATGCGCGTCTGATGCTCTCATGGCACTCATTCTCTGCTCTGAAGTTGTACATGTGTATATTACCAACATAAATTTTTGACTTATGCTAACAAAATCGATTGTCTTTTGCTTTTATTGTTTTATTTTCTTTATTTTGTCATCATTCTTTTCAAATTGTTTCTTTTTATTTGAATTTATTATTGATCTACTGAATTGAGCTATAAAACCGACCGTCTTTTGTTTCTGTTTTCTTTAGCTTTGTAATGGATTTTTTTTATATTTTCTCTTTTTGAATTTATTCCTGAATTTAGTAACAAATTTGAGAGATTTTCTAAATTGAAAGAGCTTTTTTGACAATTCTCGAGAGATTTGTATTTTTTATGGATTGGTAACACTGAACTAAATTGAGCTGTAAGAACAACCGTTTTCTGTTTTTGCATTCTTTAACTTTATGTGTTTTTAAGGAATTTGTTAAATTTTTTCTTGCTTACTTTATTCCTGAATTTAATAGCAAATTTAGAGATTTTCTATTTTGAAAAGGGACTTTTCGACAACGCTTCAGAGTTTTGTGCTTTTTGTGCGTTGGTAACACTGGCTGGGTTATTCAAGATGGCGACACTGGAATTTGACAACGCCGGTTTTCCCCATAATCGTGACGAAGTTGCAAAGACAAAAAGAGCAAATTACAAAGCAATTCCGCAAACCAACGACGTTTTAATACATGTAAGTTACAAGCTACTTCACACCTTCATCAAGAAGGGATTAATTAAAAAAAAAACTCACATTTCTTCGTATTAACAGCCGAACAAAGAGGAGCCGACACGTTACTCTAACCTCACTTTCCTCGAATCATGGGCACTCCTGACGTAGATTTAAGCGTCAGCGACCTCGACATTCGGGCTTTCGGCAAGTTCTTCAAGCTCTTGCCCACCAACGATCAAATCAAGGAGCTACAGACCATCCTAAGGGACAGGTGGGGCGCTTCGCACGAAGCATAATTAATTGATTAATGTTTGTTGTGTGCAGAAATACGACGCGCAGCGACTTTAAGTTTTACGCGGACCGTTTGATTCGTCTCGTGATCGAAGAGAGCTTGAATCAACTGCCCTTCACCGACTGCAAGGTGATCACACCGACTGGCGCAACTTACAACGGCTTGAAGTACCGTTCGGGTAATTGCGGTGTTTCGATCGTCCGATCTGGCGAAGCGATGGAGCAGGGTTTGAGGGATTGCTGTCGCAGCATACGCATCGGTAAAATTTTGGTGGAATCGGATGTGGATACGCATGAGGCGAGGGTCGTTTACGCTAGGTTTCCTGAAGACATCGCCAGGCGACAGGTACACTAAGTAAATCCTTTGCTTTTACATAAAGGAACAGGAGCTTAAAGCTTCCAAGTACCTGTGACACAACTATTGCTTCTGCATTAAAATAGTTTGCAGGTGCTTCTTATGTATCCGATCATGTCGACGGGCAACACGGTGACCCAGGCTGTGAAAGTATTGAAGGAACACGGGGTTAAAGAAGAGTGCATCATTTTAAGCAATTTGTTTTGTACACCCGCCGCCGTCCAGACTGTCACGGTCTCGTTTCCGAAGGTGAGGGCGGCCCGCGTTTCCTGCTCGTTTAAATTAATTTGTTTTTGTTTGATTTAGATGAAGATACTTACGTCAGAGGTGCATCCCGTTGCCCCGAATCATTTTGGGCAGAAGTATTTTGGCACTGACTAAGCACGAGAATGCAATTTTTGTTAATCGCATTTAAGCTCCTGTTATTAGATATATTTATTAATCTTATGGAAGGTCACGACTTGTAAGTGTGGAAATTTGGTGGAAAATGATGTATGATTGGTAAGAGTGATTTTTAAAATTTTTTTATCAACCCCTGCCATGAAATCTGGATGGCATGTCTTAGCTTCAGTGAAAAGTACGTCATTGCTGTTTTATAGTGAATCTAAGACATGCCGTCCAAATTCCATGGCAAGAGTTAATAAAAAATTCAAGAAATCACTTGGATAAGAAAAAGCAGCTAAGCTTGTAATGACGTCATGACAGCGTTGCCAACATCCTGCTATGACTTCCCGCTATGGTTACCAGATTTTATATAGGCAATGTCGCCAACTTGTTCAGAAAATGTCATCAAAATGCGCCGGTTTTTTTGTACTTTTTTTTCTATAATACCTGTTAAATGTTTCTACCTTTACTTGAATGTTAGATTTTAAAAATTTCTATCCTACATTTAGTGATAAAAAAATCGTTTCAATCAACGATTCCAACAGAAACCCTAGAATTTTGACATTGACAGATATAAAAAAAAACAATATCATGCATTCAATTAAATTCCTAATTAAAGTAGGCCATGATTTCAGTGTTTTTTCGCCTGACGGTTAGTAACACTGACAGCTGTCCAATTAATTGTTTGTGCTAACATAACCTCCCAACACTTGGTAAACGCGTTTGTGCATTCAAGATAAAAGACAAAATTTTCAGCGTCTGTTTTGAATTGAAGTAATTAAGTGTTTCTTTGAATTTTGAGTTTACACATTTTTTTTATGTGATGTCATGATTAGATAATATGACACTGACAGTTATTGACGACTGTCCCTCATTCTTGAATTGAGTGTCGCCAACTTTATTAAAAAAATCATAGCTTACTTTAATGAGGAATTCATTTGAAGACACGGTGCGTGAAATTGAATGGAATGAAAAAAATTTAAAAAAAGAGTCGAGTAAAAAACAAGAGAAAATTAAGAATCAAATGAAATACCAAAGGCAAATGAAAAATCATTTGTTTTTGGTTTTTCATTTTAATTTTCACCTTGTTTTTCACTTGTTTCTCTTTTCATTTATTATTTGCTTTTTATTTTGTCTTTGATTTTTTAATTTTTTAATTTTCTCCTTGTTTCACACTTGTCTCTATTTTCATTTAATATTCGCATTTTGTTTTTCATTTGTTTTTTCCTTTTCTAATTGTTCTTTTACTTTTAGTTTTTCATTCCCCATTTGATTTTTTTTTTCGTTGTAATTTTTTCCGACTTTTCCACTTCGCTTGCTTTCCGGAAGAATTTGAAGAAACAAACACGAAAGGAGAACAAAAGTGAAAAACAAAAGTCAAAAACTAAACTTAAAATAAAAAATAAAACAAATGAAAAGTCAGAATTAAGCTTAAAAGACTACAAGTGACTTTCATTTTCTAACACTGATTGAAAATAAATATTATAACAAGGAGAAAATTAGAATGAAAAGAAAATCAAATGAAGTGAAAAATTAAAAGAAAAATCGAAGAAACAAATAAACAAAAACTAAAGTAAAAAATTGTACCTACACAATTAATAAAAAAATTAAAAATATTGTCAACCAATAAATGAAAGTAGATAATAAATTGGAAGGTGTGATTTCACTCACTTTTCTCTGCTTGAAAATACTTTTTCCTTAGTCTACATACTGCATTATTTTCTTTTTTTTTTTAGTCAATTTCTTATCGAAGAGAACCTTTCCTTAAAAATCTCAGACTTAACAAGTCGTTAGTTAAGACGTCCGACAGTATTTATTAAACTGTATATAATATTTATATGTATTTGTGCTTCGTTGTATACGAAAATAAATTAGATTTGACTTTGACTGATTCTTTAACAAGTGTGACCTTAAAATAATCAAACAATTGAGAGAGTAGGGAGAGATTGAACACGTACACAAATGAATGGCGCAGGATAAGTTGTATCAACATTTTATATAAAAGTGTTGCCAGATTTTTATTGATCAAAGTCGCCAAATTTTTCGTAAAACGTAGCCAGGGGCCAGATTCTTGAACTGTGCGAAAATGCACTCCTCCACGATCCAGTGATCTACGATAGAATCTTCAGCTTCTCTAAATTTCAAATTAAATTAAATTAATCAATTTGAGTGTGAGTAGCGCTTCTAATAGCTCTAATTGCTGTAGAGTAATCTTAAATTATTTCCATCTTGTTTTAGCCTCATGTAATAACATAGGATAGAGATACTCCCAGAGCGGTCAGTCGAAAACGCTATAAATTTAGGCCTTCGATGCATAGGGCCGAAAAATTGCCAACTTTGTTAAACGGAGAGTAAAACCGCCCTCTAATGCGTTTTATATAGACAAAGCAATTATTTGGGTCGCCAAGGTTTGCTTCAAGATCATCCAAGTTGGCAACACTGAAGCGCAACCAGTGTTGCCAGATTTGAGGATTTGTCCCCAAATCTGGTGATATTTCTCGTACTCGGGGACAGAGATTCCTCGCAGAAATCTGTAGTACAGCTGAAATCAATAAAACCGGAAAATGTTAAAAGAAATTGCTCGTTTTTTTCAATATTTTCGTAGTGTGAAAATAATTTTGTTAGAAATAGGTTAGAATTATTTGACAGCGTGTCAGTTTATAAATAAATAAAGTAGGGTATATTGACGAATATTTATGATTGGAAAAAATCATTTTCCGTTTCTTTTTTTTTAATTTTTCAGTTATATTGTTGATATACTCAAAGACAAAGAAATCACAGAAAACAGAATTTGAATACAAGCGCGCGAACTTTGATGATGTAATGCGCTTGCGTATTGACTTTCAAAACATAATCGTGTTGCAGTGTTGCAAATAGCCGAATAAAAGAAACTCTTTTTGCCAACTCAAACAGTTTTTCTTGACCACCTTGTATTTGGCAGGTGATGAGGTAACCAGCTGACTGTAATATAAATTTATTTATATTTTTGTAGAATCTTTTTATAACATTTAAGCTTTTTTTGTATAAATTCGTTTTTCTTATTACTTTTAAATCACTTCTCAGTTTTGAATTTCATTTCTAAGGTAGATTATTAAAAAGAAAATTAAGAGCATTTAGTACCAATATAAGAGGTTATAAATTAAAGTCTAGGGGAAAGTTGAGTTGCAAAGTTGGCAACACTGATTTCTTCCACGAAAGGCACCAAAAAAATAATAACGAAACAGAAGACGATCGATGATAGAAAGTATTTTCCCGATTATTTTTTTTTTGTTCAAACAAAGGGGACTGGAATAATAACTAAGTTAGTTACTTTAAATTTAAAAACTACTAAATATGTCACTAAACCGGTCACAAAATCACTAAATTTACTAAAAATGTCTGAAATTTCAACAGAAAGTCACCAAATCTAGTGACAAAATTACTAAATTGGAAACATTGGGCATACAGCTTTCGAGTTTGTAGGTTTTTATGCTTTGAAATTGATTGATGATGAAATTACCAAATTGGCAGCAGTGATTACTTTCATAACAGTTAATAAAACAGTGTTACCAGATTCCAGATTTACTGCATTATTGATAAACATCTTTCATAAAGATTCTCTTGAATTTGGTTTCTAAAGTGGATTTTGGAAAAGACAATTAAATGCATTTAGTACCAATATAGGAGGTCTTAAATTAATGTCTGGGGGGAAGTTCATTGCGAAGTTGGCATTACTGATTTCGGCGATGGCATACTTCACTGTTTATTTCACTTTATTCAGCTGTGGTTTGAACTTTAAGGCTGCAACATAATAAATAATAAACATGTAAAATCGAATTTATAGATTTTTTAAATATAAATGAAATTTTTCAGATTTGATAATAATAATCATAAAATATCTGGGAATATTTATTTCAATCCGAGGATTTTTCGTTAATATTTTTAGGGATAAAATTTTTCAAGATTTGGCAACATTGTTTATTGATTTATTTGACGTAACCCGAACAGCGACAAAATTGTAAAATTTAGCGTTTTTATTTGAATTTGAAATGTCAAGTGACGGCTGTCAGTGTCAAACCATCAACAAGAGGAAGTTACTCCAGTTGTACCATTTAAAAATACAATTCAGCACTGCCAACTCAAACAGATTCTTGACCGTCTTTTGTTTATGTTTTTTGACAAAAAGTATTGCCAATCCTAATAAGCTCAACTAGAATGTTGAAATATTTAAAATATTCGACTAAGTAAAAATACAGTTTGTTTTTTCGAGATTTGTTATAGTGAATCCTTTTATGAATTATTAGGCGTTTTCGAAAATTGGAGCGATACATGGATCGAGGTAGAAAAGTGAGATGGAACGAATGCGTTTAATGCATGTAAGAGTGAGAAAGTAGACTAGTCGGTATATACCGCTCCAGTTTTCGAAAACGCCCGTTGTCTGCTTCTAGTGATATTTTAGTGATTATTTAAGACAGCATTGCCAACTGTTTTAGAGTTAATTTCGCACTACAGGTAGAACTTCTTGCAACACACATAGAATTCAATAAATTTGTTCCAATACAGTTTCTCTTTCTTATTTCTATATTTACGACAATAGAAAATAATTAGTGTTGCCAACTGGAGGGAAATTTCCCTTTTTAGGAAATGTTTATGCTTAAAGCTGCAGAAAGGGATTGACGAAAAACTTACTTACATTTTAAGGCAAATCTTGGCGAGAATACATAAAAATAGCTTCAAATTGTAATTTGAGGGAAAATACAAACCTAAAAGGGAATTTTTACCTCAATGTGAGGGAAAAACATCTGTTGGTAGTTGGCAACACTGATTGAAACAGTTGAGTCGCCCTTGATTGAGAGATGATGTGACAGTTTGATGCTTTGATGTCGAAATAAACAGCTGACCAGAAGCGAAAGATAAATGGTTATAGTTTCTTTGAGTGGCCGCAGCTGTTTATGCCGCAATTAATCTTCCAAACTGCCATATCATAGCCGTGTTCTTTCGCATATTAAATTTGGATCTAAAGGCGTTTATTGAGGTTATTCTGTTTAAACGGATCACGATCCGTAATCCCCTTGCCCCTCTGGATCATTGACTTTTTTTGTGATTCGATCAACGAAACGTGATTTGTATGGAGATTTTATATTTGGTTATGTGGCACTACTTTCGGATTTATTTTGGATCTTGATTACTTGATCATGATTGGTGGATCACGATCTAAAGTTGTTAGCGAAAGAAGACGACTCATGTGTCTCTCTTTATAAAGGACTAAAAACGGTAAAATGCAGCAGCGCCATCTATTGAAGTTTCAGTAAACAAAGTGAGGACATCTATTGTTTCCTTTTTTGAGTTCAATACCATTTCTGAATTGAATTTGCTTTATTTTCTATTAATTTTTCGTCACTCGTTGAATGACATTTCATTTACTCCAAATGGGAGCTATGCAAAGGAAGAATTTTTTATTTCTGTAAACTATTATAACGACACAATTACACGAGATAAATTATTTGTGAGAATTTGCGCGGATATTTTAAAACAATACAATTTAAAAGTAAACAATTGTAACTTGTTTGTAAGTCACCGAGTATTTATTTATAGTTTTCTTTATTTAAAACACCACGTAGCTATAAACGACTCAAGCAAATTTAGTAGATTGGGAACACTGAGGAATTGGCAGTACTGGTCTAGCAAACCGTTTTTTTATTTTGCGTTAGATCGTAGCAAATCGTTTCTTAATCTAGCATTAGAGGACCGTTAGAAACTAGCGCTGGACTTTGATTCTAGCGGTTAGAATCGTTGATAGAGTGCTAGAGCTAGAAGAACCTAACCTTAAAAAATCGAAGTGATTCTGAAGTGTGACTGAAAGTCCATGTCACTATATTATCTACAACTTTAGTAATATAGTTCATCAGTTTACTTCTTTTATTCGATTTTTTTACTAAAGAGTTAACAAATTCTAATTCTGATTTGTCTTCATCATGATGTTTACCATCATCACTTTCGTCTGAACTTGATGACGATTGATGGAGTCGCTTCCATAGCTGCTACCGGCTATTACAATAGCTTTTATAATAATTTCTTTATTTTTGCAATTTAGATCTAGCACTTGAATCTAACCAATATGGCGGACATCTAGCGTTCGAAATTAACATTAAATTGCTTGCTGAATTTAGAAACGTGCCCTTACGTACTTTTCGATTAATTTTGTATAGCCTTGTGTAAAACAGACGTTCGTCCAGTGTTGCCAACTTAGGAATTTCCCCAATTTTTTACGATTATATTTAGATTTACTCAAAAGTGCGTCTGCTTTAGGACACAAGTAAAATACACCTAAACGCTTCTTTTTATAGGGAAATTTCACCTGAGAAACTAGGACGCACTATAAATAATACAGAATTTTTACACGCAATTTATATTTTAGAAACGTACAATTTAGTCGTTACATTTTAACTCAACCGTAATTAACCACCCTCTGATTATACGTGTGAATATAGAGTACCAAAAATAAATTACTATTTCTCCTCAAGAAAAAGAAAATTAAACGGAAAGACTGACTCATCCCCCCCCTCCTACAAATAAAAATTACAACTGCCAGAAAATTAATTAATTAATTAAATCAGTCTCTTTAAGAAAAAAAAAGTAAACTGAAAAGAGTTCCACGAAAACAACTCAATCATCGTCGTCGGGTAGGTCTTCGTCTGTCGTGTAGTCTGACTCGTGAGCGTGATCTTCGGCGGGGCCTTCCTCCTCCGAATCCTCGAATTCCCACTGGGGATGCTCCGTGATCTCCGTCGGCGCTTCTTTAACGTCGAGCTTAATGTCCTTCTGCTGATCGAAACCTAAATGGCAGTCGGATCGAAGGCAGACGGTAAACGTGTACGTCCCCTTCCAATTCGGGGCGGTAAACTGGAATTGATTTGCTTTTAGACTTAAACGTTTCCGTTTACGATGGAGCTTCGCGTTACTTTAAGTTGACACTCCTCCCTATCGATTAGGCTTGTGATGTGGTAGGGCGATGTGAGGAGAGTTTTTGATTTGCGATCGCACACGTACGTCCACCAGTACTCCTGCTTGTCGTACGGATACAGCGGGCTGTGAACACTGTGCGAGACCTTCGAGCGGCCTTCTAGAACCTTCTCGCGTTTATGAATTTTTTGCTGGAATTTTTCCCATTCCTAAAACGACACTTGCGTTATTTTAAAAAATATTTGTGGTAATAATTAAAGCACGGATTAAAAAGGCTCGATCGTTGCGCTAGACTTGAAACGTACTTTTTAGTCCGCGATTTGTTTATAATATCTGACCTGATCATCATCTTCCACGCTGGAATTCTTGACTTCATCTTCCGACGTCCTATCGTTGGATTCGCTCGTGTCGGAATCATCGCTCTCTTCTTCCTTGTGCTGCTGCTTTTCTTCTCTGTTTTTTATTTTAGCCGGGGCCGGCGACTCCTCCGCTTTATGCTTCGTGGTGGACTTTTGCCTGTTGGTTTTCTTGTTGTTCTTTTTCCCGCCGCCTTTCCTCTGCCTCTGCCACGCAGGTCGCTTCACGGATTGCTGCTCGGGTTCCGCGTCGCCTTCCTTCGCCGGCTCGGGTTCCAACGAATTCTCGTTTATGATGTTCTTGTCTTCGACCGTGTCGTCTCCGAACAGGGTGCTCATGTCTCTTCGTATGAGCGTCACGGTAACGGTCACGATGGCTCCGGTCGTTACTTCGGTGGGGTTTTCATCGTCGATAACTACGAAACAAGCTTTCGTTCATCTACCTTGGCGAGCGTTTGTTACGACTTACCTTCGCATTTCACTTGGAAATCGACGTAAGGCATTCGACCTAACACTTTCATGACGTTGTCGTACTCCTCGCTGCTTAAGCTTCGAAGTATCGACCTGCGTTCCTCTCCTTTCAGTTGCGCGAACTGTTGCAGTGACTTAATTTGTCTCTAAACATACACAATCAAAATCACTTATGCTTTAAATAAGCAATGAAGTACCTTTCTTGACATGAAGTATTTCAAATTGTCTTCGTTTATGTGAGGTAATTGGAGGAACGGCGACTTGAACTCCCATAAGCCTTGAACTATCATGGGGGACAGCTTCATGCAGTTCTCGATCGTTTCTATCGAAGGCAACCTCTGGACTGGAAATGAGGGTGGAGGCGCGTAAGTGTCGAATTGGTCTCGTGTATTACTGGCACGTAACTTCTAAAAGAATTAATTCTAGTTCGCTGCGCACACTGGGGGCATATTGCATCATCAGACAGTCGCCAAGGTGACTCATCAAAGAAGCCGCATAAACAAACATGACTAAGAGCGGACGAATGTAGGAAAACCGCGATGACTCATAGGGAAAGATCCTACACACAGCGCTTTGTTCATAATCGGAATTACCGGTATTAATCATAAGATAATAATATAAATAATAATGTTTCCCGGCTTACTTGTATGCCCAGTGGCCGTAACACGGCGCAGCGAACTAGAAATTAATTATTTTATGAACGCGCGCGTCAAATATACTCACTTCTACGCGCGTAAGCCAACAGTATAAGTTGGCTGACGCAATTTACTTGCTCCTGAATTAAATAGGGGCATTTTCCTACGATGTAACGTCGGTCTTGCTCCAACGTTAAAGGATTGAGCGGAATTCTCGACAAGTGGGCGTGCAATAACGCCCTCGCCTTAATACTGTAGAGGAAACAGAGCGGACGCTCTTTATTCTTTTCGCCCAGGTTTGGAATTTTTTTTATTAACTAGAAACAAAATTTTACAAGCCACTGCGCATGTTGAATCAAATGGCCAAACAAGTTGTGCCCTTGTATGACTTACTTGAGGAACTTCTTCGTTATCAGATTGTCTCTCGACGATTTCCGAATTATACTTCTTTTCGAACTCAAAACTGGCGGCCAGAACCATAATCACCCGCTTCAGTATCATATTCGGAGTTTTGTGAAAAAAGTAATAGTACATCTGCGTCGTGTCCAATAATACCTGGTCACCTGAGAACCTTATGCTCCTATACCACCAAGTTCCGACCTGAAACGCAGAAGAGGGCGAGCGCACTTAATAAAAATTGTCTGGCGAAGGAGACGAGGACTTACCACGACGGGGAGGGCCACCATAAAAACTAAAGCGTATAAACCTAAAACCCACACGCTGTTTTCTTTCTCGAC
Organism: Serrognathus titanus; assembly: GCA_039766575.1. Taxonomy (NCBI): domain Eukaryota; kingdom Metazoa; phylum Arthropoda; class Insecta; order Coleoptera; family Lucanidae; genus Serrognathus; species Serrognathus titanus. Next base: position 62,991,480 of record CM077914.1, read on the forward strand.
GATCCATGAGGGTAAGGCGATTCCAAAGCTCATTGCCCCGGGGCCGTCCGGGTTGCCGTACTTTTCCCAATTCCGTCGAGCTTCCTCATCAGTCAATGCCTGTCGTGTAAAAAAAAAAAAAGTAAAAGTAGGCTGCAGTCGATAGAATTTCAGGAAGATTGCGGCAATTCAGATTTCCCCATTTTTGGGGAAAAAGTCCATCTGGCAACACTGACCACTTTATATTATTACCAATATTTTAAGGCGAGGTTAAAATTAGGTCGTGCATGGTCTACATAAATATCAATCGCATTCTGATAAGATACTTCAATTATTCAAATGTCAATGACATTTTCTTGAACTTAAACAAAATGTCATATTCTAAACGCGTTTTCGATTCACCCGCACCGGTTGTACTCAGTGTATCTGCATCTTCTTTTAACCTCATGTAATAATACGAGATGAAGGCACTTTGAATGCGCATTAGTGTGGTCTCAGTCGAAAACGTTTTCGATTGTATTCAGAAAATCCTCCGAAAACGTTTTCGATTGATTGCTCTAGAGCATTTTCAGAATACATCCCATATTATTACGTGAGGTTAAAATGAGACGAGAATACTCTGAGAGTGCTCTAGAGCAGTCAGTCGAAAACGCTATTGAACTCTCTTTAAAACGTTGGTAATACTGGCGCCATCTATTATTAAAATACGAAACTGAGTAGAGACATCAACTACAAGCAGTGTTGCCAACTTAAGGAATAAATCCCTTTTTAAGGCTCTTGTTCTAATCATTACGGATTAAAATGATCCTTTTGTATGTTTTTTTGTATCATTTATTGCGTTATTGTAAGACACTCAATAGCGCTATCTGTTGGGACTTGCCGATAGTCTTGTTTTCATTTGTTTCTACGAGGGTGATTCACTAGTTATTGATGAAAAACCACCATCCATCAAGCAAAGTTTCAATTGAGAGTCGTTTCTGAACGGTAACAAAAAACGACTTGCGTCGTTGTAAGACATTCAACATCGTCATCTGTTGGAACGCGACGAAAGTTTTTATTTCGTTTGTTTTTGGGAGGGTGGTTCGTTGGTTATTCCCCGCGATGCGGAAAATCAATAAGAAAATGTCGCTTGTCGACGATAAAGGAAGAAATTAATTGGATTTGATTTTTGATTTGATAGTCCAACATAAACTTTGAATTTGAAAATCCAGTGTACCAACATAAACTTGAAAAAGTGCTGCCAATTTCAAATCAAATAAATCTTAAAATTAACTTTGTATTGCCTAGTGTAAAGCAGACGTTTGTCCAGTGTTGCCAACTTAGGGACTTTCTCCCTAAATTTAGGGGTACATTTTCATGTATTATTAAAATACGAAACTGAAGAGACATCAACTACAAACAGTGTTGCCAACTTAAGGGATAAATCCCTTTTTAAGGCACTTGTTCTAATCATTGTGGATTAAAATGGTCCTTTTGTATGTTTTTAAAGTTTATTTATTGCGTTATTGTAAGAAACTCAACAGCGCCATCTGTTGCGACTTGCCGATAGTCTTGTTTTCTTTTGTTTCTACGAGGGTGATTCACTGGTTATTGACGGGTTGACCACCATCCATCAACCATAGTTTCAATTGAGAGTCGTTTCTGAACGTTAACAAAAAAACGACTTGCGTTGCTGTAAGACATTCAACAGCGCCATCTGTTGGAACACGTCAAAAGTTTTTATTTCGTTTGTTTTTGGGAGGGTGGTTTGTTGGTTGTTCCCCGCGATGCGGAAAATCAATAAGAAAATGTCACTTGTCGACGGTAAGGGAAGAAATGAATTGAATTTGCGGCTTTTCTTTTTTTTTTTAATAATCTGTTGCCCATGTGGTAAATAATTCTGTGCTTTGAGATCGATTGTCTTTTGTTTTCATTCATTTATTTTTAAATACTATAATATTTTTTTACTTTTGTTTGTTTGTTTCGTTTGTTTTCTCACCTTTTCTCCCAGTTTTTTTTAATTTATTTATTTAATCTACTGAATCGTTCTGTAAAGTCGCTTGTTTTTTGTTTTTAATATTTTATTATTAAAAAAATTATATTATTTCGTTTTCTTTGCTTTCTCATCGTTGTTTTAATTTTCTTAAATTTGTTTATATTTTGTTTTCTTTGTTTCGTCAGCATTTTTTCTTTTCAAGTCGTAAAATCTATTGCGTTTTGTTTCTATTATTTTTTTAAGTTTATTACTTCGTGTTTTTTTTTAAATTCGATATCGTTTCGTTTCTTTCGCCTTCTCGTAATTTTTTTAATTAATTAATTAATTATTTTCATTATTAATCTATTACATTGTGTTGTAAAGACGATTGTCTTTCGTTTTTATTCATATTTTTTCAATTTTACTTAATTTTTGGTTTTTTGTTTTCTTTGGTTTATCACCACTCTTTTTTTTAAATTGTTATAAAATCGATTGCCTATTGTTTTTATTATTTCGTATATTTTCTTAAATTCTATCCTTTGGTGTTTTTTTCTTCGTCGTTCTTTTCATTTCTTTTGTTTTTAATTGTTGAATTGTGCTGTAAAAACGATTCTTTCGTTTTTATTATTTTTTAAATTATTTATCTCAAATTTCTTTATTATTTCGTTTTCTTTGTTTTGTCATCGTTTTTTTTTTTAATTTACATATTAATCAACTGAATTGTGCTGTAAAATCGACCGTCTTTTGTTTGTTTATTTAATTTGATATTTTTTTAACGAATTTCTTAAATTTAATTCCTGAATCTAGTAACAAATTCAGCGATTTTCTGCCTACGTTGAAAAGAGACAACTGTCGAGGAGGTACTTCTGTTCTTTACACGTTGGTAACACTGAGTGCAAAAAGTTTATACTTTCTCCGACAATCAGTGCTGCCAACTCTACCGATTTTGAACTCAATCGATCTAACGAGATCAAATACCGTGCCTCAAATGAATTCCTCATTAAAGTAAGCTGTGATTTTTTTTTGTAAAGTTAGCGACGCTCAATACAAGAATGAGGGACAGTTGTTAATAACTGTCAGTGTCATATTATTTAATCATGACATCACATAAACTCAAAATTCAAAGAAACAACTTAATTATTTCAAACGCTTAAAATCTTGTCCTTCGTTTTGAATGCACGAACGCGTTTACCAAGTGTTGGGAGGTTATGTTAGCACAAACAATTAATTGGACAGCTCTCAGTGTTACTAACCTTTGCGAGAAAAAAAAAACACTAAAGTCATGGCCTACTTTAATTAAGAATTAAAAAGATAAAAACGGACACTAAAATTGCACAAGTTTGAAACACATATAAAAAAATGCATTTTTTTTAGTAAAATTAATGTTTTGAGCATTACAAACAATATTCTATACTTTTGCCCATGATCCTGTATATTTAAGACGTTTGTTTTTTTAATTTTTATTGTTAATTGTCGGTATTTTGTTTTTATTATTTTTGTTTTATAACTTATAATCACTAACTCTGGTCATATATGTTTGTTTGTTTTGTTTTAATGAATAAATATTGTTTTACGTTATAGTTTTAAAACTGGAACTAGGAGGAGTAATTTGAATTTTGCCTGCCGCCAAAAACTCGCCCACCGATTGGCTGTTTGACACATTTTCCGCTTGGTCAGTTGGCAGCAGTTGCCAGAGGTGATGATTTGTCACCAGATCAATTGATTTTTGTTGTTGATCTATTTTATTAAAAAAAAATCAGTATTTTCTGGTGCTAGTGCAAAATCTAAATAATAAAGAAAATTTTATAATCGATTGTCTTTTGTTTTACTTTTTAATTTGATTTTGTTTTCGCCGTTTGTTACCATTTTCTTCAAAATTGTTTTTTTTTTAGTTAATCTATTAAATCGTGTTGTAAGATCGATTGTCTTTTGTTTTTATTTTGTTTTCCTTCGTTAGTTATGATTTTTTTTTTTAAATTCTTATTAACCTACTGAAGCTGCAATCATATTGTCAAAACTTTAAATAAATCACAAAAGATGAAACTGGTGCTTTTCAGTTGGTAAGTGGTGACTTTAATTTTAATCACCTGGCAACACTGACACATTGTTAGTTGGCAACACTGCCTCCCCCATTTCTTCAAAGTATTCTTTACAAATTTGAGTGCAGGATTATTATGAGAAAATTGCGTTCCTTGCACTTTTCAATAAATAAACATCCTCCTAATAGGTGTACCCTCTAAGCTACTCGTTAAGCTTAAACCAGCACTGCCAACACCTTCATTGTATTGCACATGAAATAATTTTTCTCACCCTGTATATTTTTTCCTTTTTAGGATTAACCGTGTACTTATAGATGGCATACCTGGTAAGCTTTGGTGAGTTTCATGAATTCCTTCTCGTTTCCTGTCTCTTTATCGGGATGCAATATCAACGACAACTTACGATAGGCCTTCCTAATCTCCGACTGACTAGCACCTACTGGTATGCCTAGTATCTCATAGGGATCAAAATTCGCCATCTCATAATCGAACTGGGACACTTTGTACGCCAATAAAATAAGCAACACCCAGCCCAAGACGATAATAAACTTGATGAAGAAATTCTTTGGGCCCCGCCATGGCTCTGCGTTCTTCAAGAGTTCCTTCTTCTTTGCACAGCCAACGCACTTGCACTCACGTTTTTCCTCTTCCGGGTCTACGACAGAATGAGTTGTTAAGTTTAAATTTGAATGTGGATGTGGATCCTAACCTTCTTTTTTCTTACGCGGCCAGTAGTACAACGTGGCCGGCAGTAATATTAAGGCCAAGAACGACAACAAGAAGTAGAAAAACGTGCCGCCGCTTTCGTCGTACTGAAACTTCTGTCCGCCCATCGCAAATTACTGGCGTTGACGAATTTAAATTAGAATTTTTACGGACGTGTCAACGGCGGGCAAACGACCAGACGAACTGTGCGCACGAAGTACAGTTATTTTTTTATACAAACAGACCACGTTAGTACACGTATGTAATTTTGCTTGGGCTTATTATCTTCGACCGTTCCCGTTCGACGATTTACGTAAATTAATTGCTTCTTCATGTTTCTGTTCTAATCAATCATCCTAACCTACGTTCGCCGCCGCGAAGGCGTAGCAAGAAAAAATGTCAGTTCATAAATGGAGGTGAAAACTCCGAGTAAACGTAACTATTAAGATTGCTTAAAATATCTAAAAAATTTAAGTAAAAATTGCTTTTAAGAAACAAATGATCGCAAGTGATAGTGTTGCCAATCGCTGAGAATCAGAAAACTTACTCTAAGCAGTGTTACCAACGTGCAAGAGTTAGAAATCCCTCAAGGGTTTACAACATCTATAGTCTATTTTTAAACTAGGAGGAGTAACGGTTGTCGGCCTGTCGTAGGTAGATTCACACTGTAACACTACATCAGAAATTAATTTGGCTTGGTTAGGAGGTTTACAAATTCTTCAAATAACCAATTTTATCAATAGATTTGTTGACAAGTTTAAAACTAACTGAAATTGTCACAAGAATTATGAAAAATGTTAATTTTTCCGTTTAAATTGAAGGCTTGTGTAAAACCGGCTGTCAAACACCCAATAACTTTGTCAGTTTTTGGCGGGCAAAATTCAAATTACTCCTCCTAGTTTAAAAACAGACTATAGTTATTGAAAACAGCAGAAACAATAGAAACACTGTTTTCTTATAAAAAACAGACTATAGTTGAATTTCGGAAACGAAGCATGAGCAAGAACTTATTGTGAAAGACCGTTTAGAAAAGGAGATTGAAAGTTAATATTGATTGTTGTTGAATAGTGTAATTAATGTAAATTTGCATAGTTATCTTTTAGGAAAACGCAAATTGGGATTATTTTAAAACATTTAAAGAAATACACATGAGGAAATTTATTGACAGATTTGAAGAGACACATTTAATTGGCAACACTAGGAATAAGTAAAGACGCTTTTATGAGGCGGCACACTTTAATATCTAACTCTAAACTAAACAAAACAATGCATAACTATTTTTCCTTGTTGATTTAAAACATGTCTGAGACGAGCGGCACGGGCGTCACTGTACATACGGCGTCGTTTGTTAAGGTAAGAAGAAGTGCTGCAAATAAATCCACATTAGCATAGAAATTACTTTGTTGACTTCAATAAACAACAAAAAAATGTTTAATTACGCCTTTGAGCTTGCAATAACATTCAAATAAATAATTTTTCTACAGGGTGTTACTACTGAAAATGTCTTTTAGTAAAACCACGATATACAGGGTGCATTGTTATATAGGGTGTCATCGATCTTGAGAGGTTTTTTGTATAGAATGACGTTATAGATAAATTTACAAAAAAAAAGATTTTGATTTAATTAAATTTTTAACTTTAAGTAGATTTATGACAGTAATTAATTAATGATACTTACTACAGGATCTGCGGCTTGAGCGCAGACGTGGAAGTTGTATGCTTTTTCGCATTCGTGGGAACCATCTATAATTAACAACAGGTTTTTTTAATTCATTCGCAATTTTTGGCGACGATGGACGTATGGCGTAGATTGAACGTGCGCGCCACATTTTTGACGGTTTCAACATAACCTGCCGCTTTTCTCAGCTTGGTTGAAAATTACGTTTGTTGGCATTTCTGAGAGTGCTTCATCTTCAAATACTTTCTGATTAAAACAAAGTGCAACACATCGAAATAAACAAACGTCATTGTCTGTAATAAGCTGCGCCTTACGTCTCGCTCGAATTCGCCTTGTTAGAAGAGATTTTCGATACAATCGTCAGCATTAATAATTGTGATTAGTTTTAGTAACTTGCTTACCCGGGACGGTGCTGCACTTGCTGAGGAAGTTCTCCAGTATGTCCTTGAATTCGTCGTTGATGATTGAGAACATTTCCGACTTGTTAAGGGTTCCATCGGGTTTCATCTATGCAAAAGCACAGGTAATTTGTTAAAAAAACAAAGATATGACTTGAAAATTTAATACATAATCATCCTCGGAATTAACAATCGAGGCTTAACACCTGTCAGAATATTCTGAATCCAGCTAAGACGTGGCTTTTAATTTTAAGGCCTTCGGTGGATGATTAAGTACAAACTTTATCAAGACTTATACGAGACTACTTTAGGAACATGACAATTATTGTTATATGCATATTAAGTAACTATTTTTGGATCGCCCACTTTGGAAGTTGGGTCGCTCGCCGGCGTAGGATCGTATCCTACCATTAGCCATGGATTTTGTGCTGTCCAGCTATAACATATGTTGAAAATTGTCTGGAATGCTAATTGCCGTGAGACAATAAGCAGCATTGCTGCGCGAAGCGAAAGAAAGAGGAAGAAGCACGATTTTAGTAAACATTGTGAAAGTTGCGCAGCTGCAAGTTATGAACATTAGTAAACAAGATCAAGGTTGCACAGCTGCACTATTTACTTCGTTGTCGTAGATATAACTGGCGCACAGCAATTTCATAAAAAAATCAAATCAGCGCTGTCACAAAACTATGCAAAACGCACCGATGCTAAATAATTATTTTTTATTTATTCTGAAAAAGCTGTCATTGCACAGTGAGTGAAACGTCGATATATCAAGCGCTTTTAATAGCTGTCATAACAAATTGGTTTTTAATTAAAAAAAAAATTGATTAACGACGCTGCATTACATACCCAGTTACTTTCCAGCATCATGCACTTCATGTAACACTGAAACAAAACGTATCTATGAGTATTTCGTCGACTATCCTGAAAAACCTACCATCATCTTATGAGAATTGTCGGTTATCTGGTAGTTATCCACTTCCGCTGAAAACGAAGAAGCATTTTGTATCAAATTGGAGGAAGCATTACTTTACGTGCATTTTTTTTTTTAAATTTAGGTACCAGTTATTGCACGAGTTTCCTAAGCAAGCGAAGCTTTCGTGTTCTATTCTATTTGGATTTTGACTTTCATCACGTGGTGCCACACTTAACACCACGCGATGAACGTCACAACATTTGCTTCAAAACGAAACACACGATATACAGAATAAGAAATTTGGATACTGTACATACAAGCCAAGTTTGCTTCGATTTGCGTCCCTTTGGTTCGCGGAGAACTAACCGCCAACGGGTGCGGTTCGGCGGGGCGGGCATCCAACACAATTTGGCGTGATTTTCTCCTTTTATCTTTACGAATACGTAGATAGAGTTTCGGAAAAGGTTCAACTTTGACAAATATAAAAAGAGAAATTGTGTTCGATGCCCATCCCGTTGGCAATTAGTTCTCCGCGAACCAAAGTTAAACGTAGCTGTTTAATAAAGAACTAAAGATTCTTCTTGGTACCTAATAGAATCACCCACCTTGTGTAACTCCGTTCTTTGGATAACAGACCGTGTGCAAGTTTTCAATGACTTCTTTCAGCTCGTCCGGAACAAACTGGAACGAAAAGAAAAGTAAAAGATTTGGAAGATCGCATCGGCACGATGGGAACCTACGTCCGGTATGACACCCATCGCGGAGGCCACCAACAAGGAGCACACGAACAATTTCGGGAACATTTTCGAACCAATTCGAAACTCGAAGACATGGGGGACGTCTTTTATACGACCGAAGATTACGGCTCGCCAAATAAATTATTATCATCGTGCCGTCGATAATTGCAGAGTGGCCGTGCGCTTGTTCCAAATGTATGGAATTTGCGGGCGGATGGAGCCTACCTTTTAATTAGGGATTTTTTTCTGTGAACGAGCGGCTTCCAGTGTTTAATTACTTTTAAGTGGTGTGACAGATGTCCTTGCGATATTAAATCGCGCTTCGTAAGGAAGTGCCGAATAGATATTACGTATTAACGATTTTTTTTTATAAACAATTACGAAATCGAAATTTATTTTAATGAAATCACATCACTTCTTGTAACCTCTATTTAGTTGTTGCTTCTGATGTAAAGAAAGAAAATGATGAAAATTTATTTAGTAAAACAAAATCTGAACTAAAAGTTAATTGGATATTAAGAGACTATCAAAATATTAATTACTATATACATATATGCTGTAGTTGAATCACAAAAAATTGCAAAAATGAATATTATAGATGAAAAGATTTATTTGAAAATGAGTTTTTAATTAAATAAATGACTGGCAATGCCAATTCAGAGTCAAAAGCGATCAATGATTATACAGCCTTGGCCAAAAGTATTAGGCACCCTTAATTTTCTAATTTATCTCCGAAAATATTACTCAGAAATCTTTAGAATTTTATTATGATATAGTCGGCAACAATAAACGATAATTTAAATAATCGACAGTACTTTACAGCGGTTGTAAAACATGTGGCAGATGATTGTGGTTCCGTGAATAGTCAGTCTTGTATAAGCGCTTGTAGTAAGAACGATCTTTTCAGTATAATGTTTATTTCATAATAATTTTGAATATTGTCATTTTTGCTGTAAAAATGCCTAAAAATAACGAACTTAGTGAGCATTTACGTTTACGAATTCAGTTCTTGCACGAACAAGGCAACCCACAGACAGAAATAGCCAAAAGAATAGCCGTTCGCGTTGTGCGAAGCAATCTGCCTTGAAACGTTACGCGGATACTGGACCACATGCGAACCGAACAAGATCAGGTAGAAAACGAATAACTTCGGACCGTGAGGATCGAAATTTAATTCGAGAGTCACTTAAAAATCGAAAGAAAACTTCCTCCGAGCTCGCTGCCAGTTTATCCGAGGAAATCGGGAGACCGATCAGTGCCAGAACGACCAGAAGAAGACTTAATGAAGCTGGCTTGAAACGCTATAAAGCAAGAAAGAAGCCTTGGCTTTCAGGAAAATGCTGTGTGGTCCGACGGATCAAATTTTGAGGTAATATTTGCTTTATATAACTTGTAATTTTGAATTCGTTTGCATCTTCTACACTTCGCCAGTAAAAATTTATACGGTGTGTTTAAAATCTACGTTTTTTTTTAAATTAATTGTAAGGTATTTGGAACTCCTGGTGTAGCTTACGTGAGGAGGAGAATCGGTGAAGAATACCTTCCGTAATGCGGGTGAATCACGGGGGAGGCAGTGTAGTGATTTGGGGTTGTATGACAGCCGACAGTGTAGGCGAAATGATTGTTTGTGAAGGTCGAATGAACTCCCACACTTAAACGTATTGGAAACGACATTATGGCAATCATTTTCCAAGATGTTTGGCGATACAAATACGGAAGAAATGCTGTATCAATATTGATATTCGTCATGTAAATTGCGCTTTCCGATCAACAGATGGCGCCAGGCAGACAAAATAGAATCTCACACCTTTAAAATATTTAAAAACCGTTAGTACGACTCCCTGCTGTTTATTCTTTACTCATAGGTCTTTAAAAAGTGTCAGTTTGTGTGCTCCTTACTTGTTTTCAACGATTCGACATGTAAATTGCGCTTTCCGATCAACAGATGGCGCCAGGCAGACAAAATAGAATGTCACACCTTTAAAATATTTAAAAACCGTTAGTACGACTCCCTGCTGTTTATTCTTTACTCATAGGTTTTTAAAAAGTGTCAGTTTTTGTGCTCCTTACTTGTTTTCAACGATTCGACATGTAAATTGCGCTTTCCGATCAACAGATGGCGCCAGGCAGACAAAATAGAATGTCACACGTTTAAAACATTTAAAAAGTGTTAGTACGACTCCCTCCTGTTTATTCTTTACTCGTAGCTCTTGAAAAAGTTTCAGTTTGTGTGCTATTTCACTTTTTTTCAACGATTCGACATGTAAATTGCGCTTTCCAACCAACAGATGGCGCCAGGCAGACAAAATACAATATCACACCTTTAAAACATTTAAAATCTGTTAGTACGACTCATAGAAGTGGTAGGAGAAAAGATCCTATTTGGCGACATTTTATTGAAAAGTCGCGTAAATTTGCTGGAAAAAGAGGAGGTAAAGCTATTTGTAAAAAATGCAAGGGCTTGTGGAACGTATGAAAAACCACTGGGAAAAATGTGCTTCAAGTAACATAGAAAAAGAAACAAATACAGATAATGGAAGTGCCTCTGCAGGAATAGTGGCAAATGTACAATCGAACACATTAGAAGAGGACAGTTTGAATAGTGCCCCGTTGCTTATAGCTTCCGCTTCATCAATGGACACTTATTACACACGTCGAGGTGCTCATGCGTGTCCACACTCTCTTTTACCCTACGCTGTGGTTATTTTGCTGATGAGAAGTTGGCAGTTCAGAGTTTCAAAAATAAAGTTACTGTTTCTTGTTATCCACAAGTCCCAAGAATATTTAAGCTACATTTTATCGAGCTGGTTTAAGTAACAATAAATTTGGACATTTCGTACAACGAAATAAAGTGATAATAATGTTTGGTTATGTTATACTTCAATTTGACATTCGGATAGTCACCAGATTTGAACAATTGTGGGCGTGAATTAATTCGCGCCACGCATGTCGTTCCACGATTTCTGAATAACGAAAAGGGTCTATTAAAAAAAGAAAGACATCTAAATCTAGTTCTGGATCTTTATCTTCTTTTCTCATGAGTACAACAAAGTCTAAAACAAAGAGGAAATAGATAAACAAATTGCTATGGCAATTTATGCAACAAATAGCAACTTCACATGTGTTGAGCAACTAGAAGTAAAAGGAAGCCATTCCGCTTTTACGGCCTGGATATATCCCACCCTCTGGATATGATGTCTCTAACTGACTGCTCAATGAAGTGTACAATGAAAAATAAATGTTTTAAAAATTTATCGGGAAATTCGATTCGTCTATCATTGGATGGAAGGTCCAATGTCCATAACAAACCAATCATATGTGCACAGTCACTACAAAAAATGGGTCCTCCTTTTTAGTAGACACAACAGAAATCCACATACATCTCCATATTTAACAGAACTTGCAATAAACCTAATTAAAATACTAAAGACTGAATATTACTTTGCAGTAAGCAGTTTTGTGACAGATAATGCTGCTAATACGAATGCAATAAGAAATCAGATCAAACAGTCAACAGAATTAAATGTCATTACATATGGTGTTGTGCTCCACACATCTTCAACTTGTTATGTAAGGACCTGGAAATTAGTGAAATTAAGGAACATGTTACGTTCATTGCAAAAACTTCCGAAACAATCATTTTGCTTCAGCGACATATGTGAAAGAAGAAGGAAAAAAGCTTATTTTACCCAGTGACGTAAGAGGGAAATCCCCTACCGACTGCTTACACGGTTTTGTTGAAACATGGCCCAAACTTTTTAAAATTAGTGAGGAACATAAAAATGAAACCGGCAGTATAGTAAGGCAGAAAATTTCGAATACTTATTTGAAAAGAACAGCTGAAGATTTCTTAACAATACTGAATCCGATATCTGTTGCAATTCACAGGCTTCAAAGAAATGATGCAATTCTATCAACTGATTTCAATCGTCGCAACCCTGCAAAACGCAGCTTTGAATTCTTATAATTGGGTAATTTTTAAAGATATTTTAATAATTCTTTCACAGTCTTACATCAACTTGCTTTAACTTTTTTTACTTTCTTAAAAAAAAAATAGTAAACTCCTCCATTTATGTTATGGGACAAAATTTAAGTAAATTTTCGGATTTAGTCATAAATTAAACGATTGCTTAATTTTATTTTACCGTGAAAAATCTTTTTCCGGTCTAATGATGTTTTTATTTATAAAAATTTGCATTTAAACATGCGATATTTCATTCAAACTAAAAAAAATATTACAACTACAATAATTAATTAATTAATTAATAATAATTAAATAATACAAAATATTACAACTACCATTGTACTTAATTAATAATTAAATAATACACGTTACACTTAATCGATAATCAAAACATTCAGGTTTTTTTGCTAATAAATAAAAATCACGAGATAATCTTTTCGTGTTTTTAAATTTCCACAATCTTTGCCTTGGATTTATTTCAAATAAAGAAAGTTTCCAAGTGCAAAACTCAAAAGTTGTACACCATACGTGCGCCCATGGTATTATCACATTTAAAAAAACTTATAGAGAAAATCACAATGACAAAAAAGCAGATGAAAAATTATCCAAGTATTAAGTTTATTAAAAGAGTCCTTTTTACTTGTCTTTAGGGCCGGCCTTTCCACTTCTTAGGCCTTGGTTATTCACTTTCAAGTAACTTTAACCTCCCATAGTATCAATTATGGCAATAAAGTTAATTGAAAGTGAATAAGCCGGGCCTTAATAAACTGACTGATGGATAACTAGAATAAAATTCAGAAAAACCAAGCAATCCGCTGAATATCTTCAAGGGCCGGCCCTAAATCACACATTTTATTAAACGAGTACTTTCCTCGAGTTACAGTCCGGTCAAACTCAACGAAAAACAATTACAGTTCGTCGTGTACGGCGAAGCTGGAATTTCTCTCGGTTGGAAACGCCCAGAAAGACGAAGGAAAACCGCTCACGTCCCTCTCTCGTTTCACAAACGCACTAAACGACGAAATGCAATTCCCCACGAAATGATTAGACCTACCGAGAATGGCCAAATCCACGTGAGGCTTGTTCTCCTTATACTTGAAAACCGAGACGTTCATCCTCCTCAGTCCGTCGCCCAACTCGTCGATCATGTGATTGTTATCGGAAGCCACGAAGACGGACCTGATGGTCTTGTTCTTGTCAAAATGCCCGTTGTAATTTTTTATGACACGCTTCAGCTGCCGGATAATCGTCTCCTTCTTCGGCAGGCACATTTCCATCGTGGCTTGCCCCTTGCTGTTTCCATACCCGAGACACTGGGGCGCCGCGAATAAGTTCGGGCTCTGGGGAATGTGACCGCAAGCCCTCACCCAATCTATACCATTTCGCAGGTGGATACCTATGAAAGCACCCTTCGGCAGCGTCGTTTTAATAAACTCCCTCGCTTTAAGGTCGATGTCGCTCGACCACTTCAAGTACTTCTGAAGCACGCGATTTTCGAATTGCACCGGGAAACTCGCAGGTGCACCTGAGAATCAAACGTGAGTACCTACTTGAATTGACTTGAAACGAGTGTGAACCTGTGAATGCCAAGACTGGCCATCGGTCGGGTGGATACCGGCTGTTCCACTGTTGGGCCATGTTGTGATGGTGTATGTCGTAGTGGAGGGGGCCATAGTATTCAGATTTTACAAAATCGATATTGTAGGTGTCCCAGAACGGACCAAAAGGATTACCCTCTTTGGCGTTACAACTATCACCATTTCCTGGAATGACGAATATGTACGGTGCGTTCAGAAATGATTGAAAGGTGTTCGAATTTCACGCTCGATATTATTTTAATTTTTAAAAGTTGGCACTCCTTCACCGTGGGTGGCACTACGTTAAATGTAATTGCATTCTCCGAGTGCATCAGACTCTCTCCTGTTAATTTTTAACTCGTTGACATTTGCTCTGTGTATGATTGGTTGCCTAACTACACTTGATGTGACTATTGTAAAAAAATGGCATATTATAATATAATAAGTCAAAGATTGCCTTATATAGAAAGAAATTAAAGAATTTCTCTTTATATCAATGACAGATCAATGTGGCCACACTAGAAAAACGAAAAAACTTGGGGAAGCTATGTTGGTTATCACATCGCTGATTTAAATCATTTTGAAATGACCCAATTTATTGTGGTGTGTCTTTGATAGTTCAAGATTACCTCTGCTGGTATAGCAAAATGCGGTCCGTATATTTTCAGGCCACAATCTTGGAGCCACGTCTCGCATAAACTCCTCCATTGTCATGACTTTGTGGTATTCCCGAAGGGGGTCGACTTGGAAATAAACTTTGAAAGGCACTTGGATGGACCTCGACTCCCCGTACCGGTATTCGACCCATGGTGGAAGCACGAGGGTGCGATTTAAGCCGTGCGCGAAGCTAAGGGAGCCCAGGAAATGGTCCGCTTGATTACCAAAGCGACCTGAAACAGTTTAAATTCACTTTCCTGCGGTCACAGGTAAAAGTCAACGTTAATTACTAGCTCGACTTACCCATGCAAGGGCAATACAGAATATAACCTAGAGGATCTGTATTTACAGCGAGACATGTTTTGAATAGAAATGTAAATATGACGAAATTAAAATGAGAAATGGTTAATGACATTCTAACAAACCGGAAGAAAACGCGACATAACCTAAATAAACAATCGCAGTGTCGCCAACCTGTAAAAAAGAGAAATCCCTCAAGAGGTGGCAAAAAATCATTTAAAATCGATCACTAAATTCAGGAATTCAAGAAAGAAACCTAAAAATGTCATTATTATTAATACATTAGTTATAATAATAGTAATAGCTTATTATTCTGTGGTAATAATTTATTGTGTTGGCAGCGCGAATATTTAAAACAAAAAAATACTAAGTTGGCAGACTTGAAACGTATGCGGTGACGCGGTGACAGTCGAGAAATTTGCGTTTAGGGCGTGTGTGTAAAAAGAAATCCCCGAAACTTTAGTTATAACAAATTATCATATAATTCTGTTTATTAATGTAAATAAAATAATTAACAGGTGGTTGTTTTGTTGTACAGTAGCGGACAATAAAATCAGGGCACGTCATCTGTCACTTTAATATTTTTGGTTTTGAATACATATACAAAATTTCACTGGTAATTCTGACGTTTAATACTAATTTTATTTATTTATTTTGACGAAAACTGAAACAAAAGACGGTCGATTTTACAGCGCAATTTAGTAGATTGATATTAAAATATGAAAACAAAACTATTTGAAAAGAATGGGGACAAAACAAAGAAAGCAAAATAGAAAAATTCACAAATAATCAAATCCAGAAATAATAATAAAAACAAGAGAATGAAACAGTAGATTTTTAAAAAGAAAAAAACTGTCCGAAAAGTAAGATGACAAAACAAAGAAAATAAATGAACATTTAAAGACACAACGAAACTGAATTTCGGCATTCTCGGCAACAGATGGCGCTGTTGAATTCAGAACATTAATAAATTTAAAAAAAAACTGAAAGGAAATGTAACAAAACAAAGAAACAAAATTTAAAAAAATACATAATATAAAAAGTAAAATAAAAGATACAACAAAGCACAAGTCAGTAGATTCATAAATTAAAACAAAAGACAATCAAATTTACAGCAGTAGATTAATTAATGTTTAGAAAAAAAAACTGCTTGAAAGCAACGATAACAAAACAAAGAACAAATGAACAACATTAAAAAAATAATATTAAAAAAGATAAATAAAAACAAAACGCACAACAACATCAACAGATGGCGCTGTCCAACTTAGCGGATTAATAAATTAAAAAAGAAAAAAAATGTTTGATAAGAAAGGTGACAAAACAACGAAAACAAATGAACAACGTTTCAAAAAAAAACAAAACATTTCAATAATTCAAAAACGAAAATAAAAGCATAAGACAGTAGATTTAGAAATTAAAACAAAAGGCAATCAATTATACAGCAGGATCCAGTCGATTAATGCATTTTTAGAAAAAAATCGTGAAACTGCAAAGCGAAGAAAACAAATGAACAACAGAAGTTAGTAGATTCGTAAATTAACGCAAACGAAAAGAAATCTTCCGCATGTTCGGCAACAGATGGCGCTGTGTTGATTCAGTACATCACGATCCGGTCGATTAATGCATTTTTAGAAAAAAATCGTAAAACTGCAGTGACGAAAAAACAAATGAACAACAGGATTCGTAAATTAACACGAACGAAAAGAAACTTTTCGCATGTTCGGCAACAGATGACGCTGTGTTGAATTCAGTACATCACGATCCAGTCGGTTAATGCATTTTTAGAAAAAAATCGTAAAACTGCAATGGGAAGAAAACAAAGAAAACAAATGAACAACAGAATTTAGTAGATTCGTACATTAACGCAAACGAAAAGTCACTGTTCGCATGTTCGGCAACAGATGGCGCTGCTGAATTCACTAGATTAATAAAAAAAAAACTGAATAATATTTTAAAAATATTAAAAAGGCAACAACAAGAACAAAGAAACTTTCGACATGCTTCAACAGATGGCGCTGTTGAATGTCTTATAATAACGCAATTAATATTTTTTCTGAACGTCACT
This sequence comes from Serrognathus titanus, assembly GCA_039766575.1. Taxonomy (NCBI): domain Eukaryota; kingdom Metazoa; phylum Arthropoda; class Insecta; order Coleoptera; family Lucanidae; genus Serrognathus; species Serrognathus titanus. Next base: position 63,008,449 of record CM077914.1, read on the forward strand.
TGAAACTTAATGCTCAATGGATGGCGCTTTTTCTACATAACCCATCAATAATAAGTGAAACGTCCTAATTGAAACAAACGAACAAAAGAGGACCAGCGGCAAGGGTCTTGCAGCTTTCAGTTGCTTATCAAGAAATAAACTATAAAATTCCTTTTTTTTTAGAAAAAAAAAATCCCTTAATCCTTAATGATTTGAAAAATAACTTAAGAAGAGATTTATCCTTTAAGTTGGCATCCCTGATTCCAGCAGTAAACGCCCGTTGACCTGGAAAACGCCTATATTTGGAAATATTTTAGGCGCGAACCTACAATTTTGATCGATATATAATCAACGTCCTTTCGTTCTGAAATAGATGTCGCCACATCCTAAAGTATTAAGTCAAGTATGTAGCTCTAAGCACAGAGAGCGCCACGCGATCTACTCGCAATGTAATTTCTAATTTCGTCATGTTGGTAGCCGTGCGGAAATAAATAAAAGTTGGCAACATCACGTGAGTTAGTAAAATGTAAATATAAGCACAGAGGGCGCCACGCAATTTACTCCAAATGTAATTTTTAGTTTCGTCAGATTGGTAGCCCTGCCGAAATAAATAAAAATTGGCAACACCACGTAAGTTAATAAAACATAGTCACAAAGCCCTTTACAATTAGCACACAAACTAAGAAATTATTGACATATTTGAAATATTTCAGACGCGAACCTGCAATGTGCTTTATAATCAACGTTCTTTAGTTCTGAAATAGATGCCGCCACATCCTAAATACAGAGGACGCCATGCGACCTACGCGCAATTTAATTTCTAGTCTCGTCATGTTGGCAGCCGTGCGGAAATAAATAAAAGTTGGCAACACCACGTGAGTTAATAAAATATAACCACAAAGCCCTTTACGATCAGCGGTCGTATTTCTTTGAAATAATAGATAATGCAGCAGAAAATTGATGTCAGGTAACCAAAAGAAAAAAAGAAAACAATTGATAACGTGTATCCCACATTATGCTTGCGAATTAAGTGCACTCTGGAAGCAAATTAGATCTGTTGATCGGAATGTTGAGCACAACGACCGAAACACCTACTAATTGTTGATGTGTCTCTTGTAAATTGACCTGGAAACTTGGAATTACATTATTTGACTTTGGCAATGAGCAATGAGGAATATTAAAAGAAAAAAGATGGCGTCATATGAGAATTGTTGGAGATGGAAAGGGACAGATAATGTTGTGTATTGTCAATTAAGTTTGGAGAACACTGTTTGGTAGCCGCCATATTACCTGAAGTGATTAAATTTTGTAAACGTTTCGACTTGTCTGTAGCGCAAGAATTAACGAGGCATATGTTGAACTTTTCCGCGCAAACAATATTTTCACGAATGCATTTCGTCCCCCCGACGATGACCTAACCTTATACTCTGGTTTCGCTGCGAACGCCGCCGTGATTCATTTGGGTATTTTTATTTTATACGTAAAATGTAATGGACGTAACAGTTTTATCAAACAAAGAAATCTCCAATGCTTGCGTACGCAAGATGTGTTTTTTTTTTTCGTATACGACTTCGACTTCCGGCATTAATAAGCGTTACGGCGATCGCCTTTAAAGGTCACTTCGTCGGAACGAATCCGATGATAGTGGTCCTTACGTGCGGACGCGTTAGCGACGAGGGCGTTCGGATTGTTTCGACAAGGCCGTGTTCTGATTGGTCTGAAACACGTTGAAAGTAGGTTGTGACGTCACTCAATAAAGTTATAAGTATTAGTGCGTAATAGCATCATCGCATTTTAGTAGAAAGTTGTGAAGTGGTACGTGAGGACGTGCGCGTGATTAACACGAGAGTGACTCACCTGTGGTGTGACGCATTTTTCAAATATTTCGCAAGTACGTGTGCAATGGCAAGCGAGGCTCAGAGGTTAATCGGGATTTCTTTGACGAAGATCGCTCAATCGAGGGCCCATCGAAGCGGTGTTAGCCTGCACAAGAACCTCCTGGTGGCGACCGTCCTGCAGAAAGCCCGCTACATATTCATGGAGGAGGCTTACAATATGGTTCATTATCACGCTCCTGCTCCGACGCACGTCAAAAGTAATTACCATCAACAGGACGAGTTGGTGGGTTTAACGGCCGAAGAAGCGGGAATCGAATCTCTTCCGGAAAGCGTACGGGAAACGGCGCATTTGCAGTGCGTCAAGTGTTCGGAGAATCAAGACAAAGATAATAATTACGCTTCCGGCGGCGAATTAGTTTACTTAGACCTCGATAAGACGCCGCGCGAACGAACCAACTCGTGTCTGAAGAGGCGGTGCGCCGTTACGGACTGGGAAACAGAAGAGGCCGTCCAATCCATACTACCTAAACGCAGCAGGTGTAGCACAGAAGAAGGCGATGACTCAGTTTTTTTAGACGAAGCAGCCTCCATCCTATCCGACACAGTATCGAAAGAGTTAGAAACGAAACGGAACCAACAACAGGCCGTCGTTAGTTCGGGATCGGCCATGGAAATCGACCGCATTACGTCTCTGGTGTCCATCTTCAGCTTCGGCATAGGCGAGGGGAAAATAAGCAGATCGGTTTCGACCCCCGACTTGTGTTCGGCGCAGGCCAAGGATGTCGGCGGCGACGTCTTGCAACAAAGGCCGTTCATTGCGATGACTGTATAGAAAGCAAAACAAAACAAAATCCGTGCGTGATCTCGACAACGAAAGAGCGTTTAACAACACTCACATGTTTAAGACAAGTGCGCCACCCACCGACGAAGAAGAAGAAGAAGAAAAAACGTGCTCCAATTCGGGCATTAACAATAATAATAATTTAGATGTGATAATTACTTTATAAAAACTGAGTGGCGCTGCGATTTTTCTTAGCAACAAAAGAAATTACCCTCTAACCATGTGATAAAAAAAGAAATCTGTATTTATTAGTTTAGGATCGACTCGGAGCAAGAAAAGAAATGACGACGCGGCGTTTCTCTTTTCAGCGGTGAACTCGTCGGTGCTGTGCAAACAATTCAGTTTTGATTAGTTTTTACATCAATCGAATTCGCCGTGCCTAAAAATTCATGTTTTCATTTTGGATAACGCAAGTGTCGAAGCAATTGCGAACGCGACCGCCATCGATTAGTTCACCGTTGAGATCCGAGCTCCGCGCGATTGTTTACTACGCCGCGTGAAGTAGCGCGGGTGGAAAAGGGGGCGCAGCTCCGAATCTTAGTGAATTTCACGGTTTTGCAACGGCGATGTAGGCAAACGGAAACGAATTCATTAACTTTCGTGCGTGGTGATTCAAGTCGCGCTTGCAGCGGACGTTGAACGCCGCGCCGCGTCATTTCGATGATGACGACGACGGTCGATTCTATCGATGTAACAATACAGAGCATAGTGGAAGAATATCTCATTATATTTTTATACTTAAACGCGCTGTGTTTGTTGGTGCTGCATATTTAAAGAAACAAAAAAAGAAGTTTCCTCGCCGCCTGAGCGAGGGACGATGCGTTTTTGTTGTCAGCGGTGGACGAATCGATCCAAATAATTTCATCATCGGCATCACTCATCGTGACCGTGATTCATCGTAATGAACGGGAAAGTTTCTTATTTTCGGTTTACCCTCGCTCGCTCATCGCTGAAAATAAAAACGCATTATTCGCGGTCAACACATTCCATAGTTGAGTTGTTCCTTGCACTATATAGGAGAACGTCGGTGCATCGAACGATTCTGATGACGGGTGATTTTTTTTTGTTTTGCTTTTTGATTTCACGTGACGTCCTCCGCTGTCGTCGGCAGTAAACAAAAGAAAAAAAAAGAAAATCACTCGGCAATTTCGTAAAACGTCGATACAAAACGTGGCTTCCTCTGTTTTAAGAGTGCGAGAGCACGTCATGTAATATAAGGTTGTATATATTGGACAAAAACATTGTTTTTAACTGTAACGTGTATGACTTTATTCTGCATTGAAAAATATATGATGTTTTCACTAGTTCGATGGTTTTTATTTTTGTTGTGTGAAATCACTACGCCGCCGCGCCGCCGAGTCACTTGTAAGCGATTTGGCGTGTGTGCGAGAGCAAGGCGAGGCGTTGTCACGTATGTGAGGCATTCCGCTGCTTACGTAATTAAAACATTCGTTCCTTTACCTCCGGACAGGTTAAGTACATGTCGGTGATGCAACTTGCTGATCGATTTCAACACGAGCTCGCTCGTTCGTTCCGTGAAATAATCTAGTAGTATTAATTCGTAAATTGAATTCAGTATTGGCCTCGCGCAATTCGTTCTCGGTTTTAGCTTCATCATCGGCGAGGCAAAGTTCAATAACTCCGCCGCCGTCACACTAAAAATATAACAAAAGAAACTAGGCGTTCTACGAAACAAAACAAAAAATGCGATTTTCTTTTGTTTTTGCCAAAACGCAGCGTACGTCATCAACGTCTTGATGATTTCAGATTACCACATGGTACAATTCTTCCTTGAAAATGACTAAAATTAATAAGGAAAACACAAACACAAAATTAAATGGAGATGTACAGTCGCGAGCGTTAAATTTTGGTCGGCGCTGTCAATGAACGCGTCAGTTTTAATTCTAATGTTTCAGATAGGTTTTGCCAAAAAATTAAAAACGAAGTCGTCAACCTCCTTATTTTGGATAAAATTTTTATCAACTCTTGCCATGACGGTATGTCTTAGCTTAAGTGAAAAATACGTCATTGCACTCCTTGGCTGCGTTCATAAACTTTACCTCCGAGGGCGTGTAATCGCATCTTTCTCCCTCGCGATTTTTAATATATTTTGCGTCTCGCTCGGTTACGTGGTGACGTCTTGTGTTTACATAATTTCCATGACAACGGGCGTATTTTTTACACTCTACTTAAAAGTGGGTTGTGAAAAGTACGTCCGTTGCCATGGAAACACAAGACGTCTCGACACACACTGAGCGAGACGCAAAATATGTTAAAAATCGTAAGTGAGTCCAAGTCGCTCTCAGGGGAATAGTTTCTGAACGCAACCCTTGATGATGTTACAGTAAAGCTAAGACATGCCGTCCAAATTCCATGGCAAGAGTTAATAAAAAATTCAAAAAATCAGCAGTTAAGCTTGTAATAACGTCATGACAGTGTTGCCAACATCCTACTATGACTTCTCGCTATGGTTACCGGATTTGATATAGACAATGTCGCCAACTTGTTCAGAAAATGTCATCAAAATGCGCCGGTTTTTTTGTATACTTTTTTTTCTTCTATAATACCTGTCAAATGTTTCTGAGGTTGGTACCTTTACTTGAATGTTAGGCGATTTTAAAGATTTCTATCCTACATTTAGTGTTAAAAGCGTGGTTCCAACCAAAGATTCCAACAGATACTCTAGAATTTTGACACTGACAGATATAAAAAAAAAAAAAACAGAATATACGTGCATTCAATTAAATTCGGCAATGACAGCCAAAATTTATTGCTTGCGACTGTACTTTGCGCGTACTATCCGCAATTACGCTTCAATTTGTGGTGGTGCCAACTATGTGCAATTTCACAGTTTACGGCGCGAAATAATTTTTTTTGTTTCTCTTATTAACTGAGACAAAGTTGCCAACTTACTCCCAAACAATTAGTTGCTATATAAGTTTTAAATTTAGCGCCATTGACTAGTTAGGGGGTTGCAAATGTAGGTGGACCTTGGGATGGCAATGGGACGTTTCAATTATAGCACTTCACTTGAATTGAATTTAGGTGCCGCCATCTATTCGTAATTATGCTTAATACAGTTGTTTTGGCGCGAAATTCAAATTTTTTTTCGATCGTGCCACTTACTTAAATGAAAACTTTAAAGTCTATTTAAGCAGCGTAAAAATTAACTATTTTTTGATCATATTCAGATCTTTTCAAGCAGTTTTTCATTAGAACAGAAGGACTTCTCGAGTTTCAAGGTAGACATTGATTAAAAATCACTCAGTATAAATTAATTTTTAGTGGCGCCATCTATGTGATTTCATCACGCAGTTTGTCATTATATACGTTTTAAATTCAGCGCCATTAAGTGACAGGGGGTGGGTGCAATTACAGCACTTCAGCTGAAAATCGAATTTAGGTGGCGCCATCTATCCGCAAGTATGCTTAATGTAGATGTTTCGGCGCAAGATTCGAGATTTTTTTACGATTGCGCCTTTTACCAAAATATACTTAAACCAATTTAAATAATATTGAAAAAAAAATTGATTAAATTCAGATTTTTTAAGCAGTTTTCTATAGAACAGGACTTTCAGAATTTCATGTTTTTTGAAAAAAAAAAAAAAATCACCCATTATTTGAGCGTTGTAAAATACTTGAAAGTTAATTTTCATTTGTGGCGTCATCTGTGCGTAATTGTGCGAATTTCAGATGTTTACGGAGTGAAATTCAAAACTTTTCTCTTAACTGCTAGTAGAGACGGAGTTGCCAACTTGAGGAATTTATTCCTTTTTGGGGATTTTTTAGATTCAAAAGGGACAAAGGGACTTTTTTCAATAAAGACGATTACTCTGAGAGACTTCTAGAGATCTAGAACCTTGTCTTTCTTTTTTCTACAGTCAACTTTTAGTGGCGCCATCTGTGCGCAATTGTCTAAATTTCAGATGTTCACGGCGCGAAATTTAATTTCACAGTAGCACGGTATAAGAATCTATACACAGTAGCGACGCTCGTGTATAACTGTCACATTTGCCATTTTATTTGATTTGCAAATTAGGTAACATAAGCGTATAGGTATCAAACAGTATAGCGGTCGAATTTCATACTGACGTTTTAGTGTCGCAACTTAGTAATTACTTATACTGTGGTAAGTAGAGTCAGAGTTGCCAACTTAAGGGGTTAAATCCCTTTTAGGGATTTTGTCATTAAAAATAATTACTCTGGGGGACTTTTGGAGACCTGGCGCCTTGTGTTTCTTTTTGTACTGTCAACGAGAGAATGTTTAGTGGCGCCATCTACATGCAATTGTCTAAATTTCAGATGTTCACGGCGCGAAATTTAATTTTTTTCCTCTCAACTCCAAGTAGCACAGTATAAGAATCTACACAGTAGCGACACTCGAGTATAACTGTCACATTTAGGATTTTATTTGATTTGCAAATTACGTTACATAAACATATAGGTATCAAACAGTATGGCGGTCGAACCTGATATTGACGTTTTAGTGTCGCTACTTAATAATTACTTTTACTATGGTCTATAGTCTCAACTGGAAACGAAAACAAATTCAAAAAATACTTTGGTCTATGTAACTAATGTCCATAGACGTAGTGCATCCTTCAATGAGGGACCCTTTAGAATGAAATTGTAGTAAGGCAATTGGTAGGTAGGTAGGTAGGTAGATAGTTAAATTGTTTCCAAGGAACACAAAATCGGTGTTTCATAGATTTTATCTTCCGAGATACTCTTATCTGTTAGTTAAATTAATACGAAGAAATCGGACCTTTATCTCCGAGATAGTCTTATCTGTTAGTTGCACAAATTTCCTTAAATAATTCGATAGACAAGTTAATGCTTAGAATTGCGGTAATTTTATGATGAAATTAAAATTTAAAAGTCATTTCAAGACAAATAAAAAATAATCGCTTACTGAGCGCACTTTTGAAAGGAACGCAAGCTAAACAAAAGGCAATTCGTAGATTCTCTTTTGTTCAGGAACGCCATTATATTTAATTAAATCAAGACGGTATGCAAACATTAGATAAAAAATACAGTTTTCGCATTGCAGACAACGAACATGTACGAGGGTTTAGGATGTGGACGTCGCTCTATGAGGCATCTAGACAGGACATGTTCGTCGACATGTCCGTACAAGTATAAACGCAAGTGGTCGTTAAATGATTACACATTGGATGATATCAATAATAACGAAATTTTCCATATATGTATACATTTTTGCCTGTCACTGTATATGTGTATCATACTGCATGTTTACAATAAGCGTCTGGAAAGTGACTAGAAGCATTCACTTTTTTTTTTTTTAATGAAATCGTTTCTCTCCAGCAGTCACTTGAATGGCGTATTTAAGAAAAAGATCTTCATTATCAATATTTTTTGATGTTGACCTCAAGGGGTCGTAGTCCACGCAGAGGGGTCAAGTACACAATTGCACAATCGCATCTCCCCAGTGAAAACGCAGCTGCCGTTCGGTGCAGATTATTAAAAAGCGAAATTTCAGAAATTCGACGAATTTTGAATTGCGACACGACGAAAACAAATGCAAAACGGACGACGACTCTCGAGTGGGAAAGAAGCTTTTTGAAGTCAAGTGGCAAGGAAAAAAGAAAACTTGTAGAAATTAAATGAAATCAATTCGAAAGGAACAAATAGAGAGAAAAAAAACAACAGAATGCAAAGAATAATCTGCTTTCGAAAGCCGTTGAGAAACTCTAAATGAAATGTAAAAAATAAATAAAAATGAAGTAAGCAGCTATACGAAACTCGACGATGGGCGCAAATAAATTAATTCGACGGAAAAATAAAAGAAAACTCAAATAATTAAATGCAAGGAACAATTTGGATGAGAAAAAACAAATGATTTTCTGCGTCTCTCTTAAAAATCAATGGCATCAAGAATAAAATAAAATAAAAATAAAAATGAAGACGAAAAATAAAAATAAAATGAAAATGAGATAAATAATAATCTTGCAATATGAAGAATAAGACGAACGAAAAACAAAAGAAAAATATTTGTTCAAAGGAAAAACAAAAGAAAAATATTTGTCCAAGGGAAAACAAAAGAAAAACTCAAATAAAAGACAATGAAACGCAAATAAATTGAACAACGCAAACAAATGAAAAATAAACGACTCCAGAGAGAGGAAAGCTTTTAAAAATCACCGAACAAAAAAAAATCAAAACAAAATTAATTCGGCAGAAATTTAAAAAAATAAAAAAAAAAACAATTGCAATAACACGAATGAAAAACAAACGAAATGCAAAGAATAAGTCGGGCAAAAAGAAAACAAACGAAACGTCGAAGGTTCTCCAGAGCAAAACAAAAGAAAACTCAAAAAGAAAAAAGATAAAACGATGAAATACGAAGAATAATTCGGGCCGAAAAAAAACAAATGAAACATCGCAGATTCTCCAGAGTAAAATATAAGAAAATTCACAAAGAAAAACAAAAGAAAACTCGGCAAAGAAAAACAAAAGAAAAAAGACAATTGGGTGAGAAAACAACGAAATGCAAATAATTTGGACAAAAAAAAAACAAGTGAAACGTCGACCATTGTCCAGAGTAAAACAAAAGAAAATTTAAAAAGAAAAACAAAAGAAATAAGACAACAACGAAATGCAAAGAATAATTTGGACAAAAAATAACAAGCGAAACATCAGAGGTTCTCCAGAGCAAAACAAAAGAAAACTTAAAAACAAAAACAAAAGACAACTCAACAAAGAAAAACAAAAGAGAAAAGACAATTGGATGAGAAAACAACGAAATGCAAAGAATCATTCGGATAAAAAATAACAAGTGAAACATCGAAGATTCTCCAGAGCAAAACATAAGAAAACTCAAAAAGAAAAACAAAAGAAAAAATATAAATGGAAGAAGAAACAACGAAATGCAAAGAATAATTCGGGTGAAAAAAAAAGCAAATGAAACATCGAAGATTCTCCAGAGTAGAACAAAAGAAAACTCAAAAAGAAAAACAAAAGAAAGAAGACAATTGGATGAAGAAACAACGAAATGCAAAGAATAATTCAGATAAAAAATAACAAGTGGAACATCGAAGATTCTCCAGAGCAAAACATAAGAAAACTCAAAAAGAAAAATAAAAGAAAACCCTACAAAGAAAAAAGACAGTTGGATGAGAAAACAACGAAATACAATGAATTCGAACAAAAAAAAAATGAAACGTCGAACATTTTTCAGAGTAAAACAAAAGAAAATTCACAAAGAAAAACAAAAAAAACTCAAAAAAACAAAAGAAAAAAAGATAATTGGATGAAGAAACAATGAAATGCAAAGAGTAATTTGGACAAAATGAAAACAAATGAAACGTCGAAGATTCTCCAGAGTAAAACAAAAGAAAACTCATATAAACGACAATCAAATGCAAAGAACAAATTGAACAACAAAAACAAATGAAAAATAAACGACGCGAGAGAGGAAAGATTTTAAAAATCACTGACGAGGAACAAAAGAAAACAAAAAATCAAAACAAAATCAATTCTGCAGGAATAAAAAATGAAAAAAAAAAAAACAATTACAATAACATGAATGAAAAACAAAAGAAAAAAGGGAATTGGACAAAAAGCAATGAAATGCAAATAGTAATTTGAATAAAAGAAAAACAAATAAAACATGGAAGATTTTCCAGAGTGAAACAAAAGAAAACTCAAATAAAGTAAATTGAACTACAAAAACAAATGAGAAACAAACGACTCGAGAGGGGAAGCTTTTAAAAATCACTAACAAAGAACAAAAGAAAACTATAAAATCAAAACAAAATAAATGAATAAATAAAAGTACCTATTGCATGAAAAACAAAAGAAAAAGGACAATTGAACGAAATGCAAATAATTCGGACAAAAAAAACAATTGAAAAATAAACGAAGCTTTTAAAAATCACTGACAAGGAATAAATTCCGGAGCTACGTTTCTTTTGTTTTTTTGATTTTTACTTTTTCTTAAATTCATGTTTGCATTACATTTCCATTTTTGCAAAATATTTTTCAAAGTAAATTTTTTAAATTTGTCTGGAAATTATTAAATTTTGAAAGCCAAAGAAAATCTGCACAAACAAAAGATTAGCGATCGTGTTTTGTTTATCCTACCTTCTTTTCAAAAACAAAACACACGTAAAAAAACAGAAAAAAATTAATTTCACGGAAAGATAAATCACGATGGAACACCAACAACGGAAAGAACAAAAAACAAAAGAAAAAATGCAAAAAAAGGGTGAGTTTTTCTAATTTTTTTAATAAACCAAATGTTTTTAAGGTACAGAGCTCTGGTGAGGCCCAATAAGGCCGAAATACACGTATAAACTCTTTCCCAACACTTTCTATAATGCCAGTTACACAATTTTAGTTAATTTTCATCTGGCAAGAAAACTTGATTTTATTAAAAAAAAAAAACAACGAAATAAGAAACAAGAGAAACCGCAAAAAGAACGAAGCACGAAAAATCAAGTCGATGAAAAGAAATAAGCAACAACGAAACACGACGATCAGAGGGGCGAGAAACGAATAAGAAAAAAATTAAACGAAAAAATGATTGAAAACACAAATAATTATGTAAAAGAAGAAAACAAAGAAATATCGCCAGAAGTATACCAATACCAATAGTAAGATGAACGAAAAACAAAAGAAATAAGACAATTCGACGAAAAACAAAAGAAAAAGTAACGAAATGCTTTTGGAAAACAGTGACAAGAAACAAAATAACTCTAAACAATAAAATATGAAAACAAAATGGACGAAATGATTTTTAATTTTATTTCATTGAACGTTTGTATGAGTGAATCATGTTTTAATTATTCCACGGGCGAGGGGGGGGCAAGATCGTTTTCTCGTTGACTTAAAACAATTTTAATAAAAAAATAAAACTAATAAACATGAAGCAAGCATCCAAAATACTGCAATCATTTAGAAATCTGTACCATTTGAAAATCTTGAATCAAATCACTCAGCACAGGGGGGGACGCATTCACCAGCAATAAAACGACGTAATTACAAACTTTTATTTCCAAAAACTGGTGTTTCAAAGTGATGCTACTTTATAAAATTCGTTTATGTATATGTACAAGGAGAAACAGTAAAATTAATAAACTAAATATTAAAAAGGCAACAAATACATAGCGAGCGCAACATTCCTTATATGTATCATGTATGTACAAACCTAATAATAGTAATAAAGCCAACAGATTAAAAACTTGATCGAAATGTTTTTCTTTCTTTTCAAATTCACACTTTCGTTTATTCAAGAAGCTTGGGGTGCACACTTTATTCGCATAAACTAAAGAGTCTTTCCTCAAGTTTCCTCACTCGTAAGTGTTACAGACTAAAAAGATTTATTTATTCGAGGGAAACTAAACATTAAATAGTAAAATCCCCGTTTTTTTCTAAAAAACCTAAAAGAACTTATTGATTATAGATTTCGCAACACAATTCGAAATTCCATTTTAAAGCCAGTGGATGGCTGCTGACAGTTGATGTCACTGTAATGATAGGAATGTCCATCGCTAATTCATTGCCTTTTGTACGCCGCCCGCCCATCCTGGTTTACCTCGAAGCGCTTCTCTCTTTCTCGCTCTCCATTAAGGCAGAGTTATTCTCGTTCGAAACTAGATTCTAAAACGACACCAAAGCAAAGTCTAAATAAAAATGGAATTATGCTCCCAGCGAAACGATTCAAGAGGACTTACATTGATGTTACTGTAGCTTGCCAATCTCATTTGGGCTAACTGCGATGCCGGCGTGAGATTCGTTGAGCTGCCGAAAGGCGACATCATCGTCGAGACGGCACGTTTCAACTTGGACGGGGTTTTGTTGAACGAGAACGCCCTTCCGACCCGCAATCTCGTTTTCGTTGCGAACTTGAAGGCCTTCGACAGCGTCCCGTTATTTACATCGCTCGTGTCTATGTCTAACTGATGGGGTTCTAGGTACGCCATGAATTTATCCTGCAAAAAATGTTTCTCAACAAACTCAAGGATAATCTAACTAAACAAAAACTCACTGCGTCTGCCGTGCAAGTATTCGTCGCCATCTGCTTGCATAAAGTCTTGAGGAAATTACTCTTATCCGCCTCCTCGTCCGTCATGGCAAACGAGCACAATCTATCCTTATTGTCGTCGTTGTTCTTAAAGACTAGACTGAACACCCTCTGACAGTCTTCCGTTTCCTTTATGTCTATCACTCTTTTGATCGTGCTCAACGGCATCAGCTTGACGTGCTTGTAGGGTTTAACCGAGGAGTTCTTGTGCAAGCCGTTCGTGTTGGGTGATTTTAAAGTGTTAAAGGCCTTCGAGCGTTTCTTGCACACCTCCAGCTGATCCGAGAATAAAAACAAGACCAGCGGGTTTCCTTTACTCGACAGTCCCTCGGAGGACGACAGCTGAATCACCTCGGATTTCGCCACGAAATTCCTGTGCGACGACACCAAGTCCGGCTGAAAAAGTCGTCGAAATTAAAACACCTTCGGACGGGGCGGCGCTCGTGGAACTCACAACTCACCGGACAGTTATCGATTTCGTTGAATATATCAAACAGAGCCCTCTGCCCCTCCGTCTTCCTCTTGTTCTCGTTGATGTGCATCATCACCTCTCGTATCGAAGCCAGCGCTTGCTCCAAAGCGGTGTGATCCGAGTTGGTTTTCGGAGTATTTTTTAAAATATCTAAAAAAAATTTGCCCCTAATTGAAGAGAATTAGATTCAATCATATGCGTACCGTTGAGCAACAGGCTTACGCTGGGCAGTCTTTGGACGGGCCTTATTAGTAGGTCTTGTAGGCTTTGGCGGCCGCATTCGGGTTTCGTCTGGCAGGCTTTCAGGAAGGCGTGAAACCGAGGCTTCAGGGTGTCGCACTGAATCAGCATGCTCTTCATCTCTTCAAAGAAATTGACGAACGGTGGGTAAGATTTCAGTAAGTCTGTTGAATACTTAAGTATCACGCTGCCTATGCTCTTGTCTTCCGACCAATGGGCGGACATCCATCGCAGCTCTTCCAGCATTTTCAGGTGAGTTTCGTAGATCGGCGGTAGATTGCCGAAGATGATTTTTAATTCGGTGTTGTTCAATAGCGGCTCTTCCTCGTCCGATATATTTTCCAGCTGTTTTTTAAACATCTGAAATGATTACATTCTATTTAAAACGTTAAACATTAAAAGATATAAAATTAATAACAATTTCGGTGAAAACAGGAGTGGACAGGCAACTTTATTCCATGTGCTAAAAATTGCATTCACGTCAGAGATTAAAATGTGCGTGTTAAATTTTTTTAAAAATACATTCTAATATTTACAAGAAGTTTTTAAATTGGCGCCAAAACGCCCAATGGATCACGTGGTCATGTGTGACGTAGATAGTTCGTAAACAGTGACGTATCCATAGTAACCTTCATGAGGTTATGTAAGTGCGAGTATGATTATAAACAGTGACGTTTCCATGGTAACCTTCATGAGGTTATGTAAGTGCGAGTATGACTATAAACAGTGACGTCTCCATGGTAACCTTCATGAGGTTATGTAAGTGCAAGTGTCAATGCTGACAATTTTTAATTAATACGAACCATTCTGTGAGTAGGTATTATTTCTGATAATATCGAAAATTATAATAAAGTCGAGTTGTTATTATTTTTTAGATAAATGTCGAAAACTTAGCTGGTGTATTGAGCCGGGACGTTCCGTATCTAGGACACTGACGAGCAAATGACAACCGCAACGCTTACGAAAAAAAGAAATGGAAACAATCGAAAATAAAAAACGAAAGAGAAACATTTTTTTTGGCAACCTAGAAAATCAATCGAAATGGAGAAAAAAACGTAAAAAAACAAATGACGATTGCAAAAAAATGGAAACAATCGAAAATAAATAAGAAAGAGAAACATTTCGTTGTTTTTTTTGACAACCTAGAAATTCAATCGAAATGGAAAAAAACCTAAAAAAACAAATGAAACATCGAACATTTTCTAGAGCAAAACAAGAAAATTCACAAAGAAAAACAAAAGAAAACTCAAAAAAACAAAAGAAAAAAAGATAATTGGATGAAGAAACAATGAAATGCAAAGAGTAATTTGGACAAAATGAAAACAAATGAAACGTCGAAGATTCTCTAGAGTAAAACAAAAGAAATTAATTAACATACTTACATTCATAATGATGTGTAAAATATTTACATAATTCGATTCAGTCTGTACAAGTTCCAGAAAGACTTGCTGTCTGGGTGTGAGGCCCTTTCTAGGCGTGTCGATGACGGGCTCGACCCCATCAAGAAGTGCCTTGTCAGGGCTGGCGGTGCAATCCAAAAACGAACCGGACACTGATAAAAGTCCTGCATCACTAATTAGCGAAGACCTACGTTTATTATGTAAACCTGGAGATTGCTGGTGGGCGAGCGACGAAAGAGTCTCGTGCAGTCTTTTTCGTTTCCGCCTGCCAGCACTGCTGGGCGTTACTTGGTGCGAATTCCTCCGCGAACCCGGAGACAGAACCTGATCAATATACTACAAACAGACAAACTTTAGTTTAACATCAAACCAAACGATTAACTTACGTCTCCGAATAGGTACTCCTTCTCGTCTAAGCTCACGCCCTTCTGCACGGACGTCCAGAACCATTCTGCCTTGACGACGTGCGCTCGGGTGGGCCCCTCGAACTTTTCGGCGATCGTAGATTCGTCGACCACCTAACAAAACATAAAATTAGAATTTTTAAGACATCTCAAAGAAAAACCCGACGTGGATGAATCAACATGCAATGCATTTTTTTGATTAAATAGAAAAATTAAGTTAGTACCGCAGTATGAGATAGAGGGGCTGGTCCGTGAGGTCCCATCTTGTTACAGCGCAACTGTCTCTCATACTCGGGGGGCGCAGGATTTAAGGAAAAATCAGGGAAGCAAGTAGCATTTAGTTCGCACTCGGACGCGTCTCCGAGCGTCGAATTCAGGTCGGTCCTTTTGCCAAATTTCGACGAGGAACTGAAGGTCCTCAAGAACAGGTTCTTGCGGATTTTCTTGCCGCTTTTCGAGCTCGGCGTAAGCTCGCTGGTTTTATTGTTCACGTGCACGTCGAACGCCCCGGAGCTGGATATCACGCTCTCGTTGAAACTCTCCCCAATGGTACGCCTGCGATGCGCGAGGTACACCAGCGGCGTGCGGAAGAACTGCGAGATTTTCGTTTTCGTGTTTTCGCTGAAACTCAGGTCCCGTTTCCGCTTGGAGCTCAAGAAACTTCGATCGGGGGACAGCAGCTTCCTCTTGCGGCTCGACACGTTCAACATCTGCAGGTCCGTCAGTATGCTGGCGGAGTCTTTCGATTTTTCGTGCACGGTTTCGAGCTGCGTCATTTTTTTTAAGTTCTTCAACTGTGGCAGGTTGCTGTGATGCTTAGGGGTGCTACCTTCTCTGGGAGAGGGCTTCATGGTGATTAGGTTGCATGAGGATGATGGTGTTAGTGAGGTGGCTGATGGTTTAGGGGAGAGAGAGGGTCGATTAGCTTCCAGTGTGTAGGTCTCGGCTTGATCCACTACCTGAAAATCATGTACCAACACCAAACAGTGCAATAACAATGAACTAACACTGAAAATAATTACAGATCGCCACCCCCCCAGGTGTGGCGCTGCAATCGCTGCTATTATGGCCACTCAAAGTAGAGAGATTAACGTATTTAACACTAACGAAGCGATTTTCGTACTTAAAATACTGTCACGTGACTTTGAAACCCTGCTTTGAGTAGTTCTGTTGCGTTACGCAGCGCGGCGTAGCGATCGCTGGCACTAACGAGTTCCTCAAAATTTTGACTCTTGATTAGGTAACTCATTAGCAAAATGCAATTATTTTAAACTCACCACGTGAGTACAAGTAGCATCTTCCACATTCGTGAGGTTTCCCCCGTTTGATTCGAGCACCTCTATAAGGTGCTTCTCTTCCTCTTCTGGGAAACCAACGAAACATACCTTAGCACCATAGAACGGTTTTAATTTATGTTCGGCCTGAAAAAAGAAAACATCGGGTATTAGTTCAATAGGGAGAGGCGCATTTTACACAGTTCTATGCGTGGGGCTTTTGTTTTGTCAAGTTACGCGCTTGTATTTTGACAGGAGGCAGAATTTGACGTTGCGTACTTTTTAGTACAATCGAAAATATCTCAGTGCAGTAGTACCACTCAAAAGATTTTGGTACAGGTGAAATGTTTCTAATTTTTTGGTGACTTTTACTTTTCTTGGTTGGTAATACTCAATAATACAAAGTGGTCACGAACAACTGTTTGAGTTGGCAATACAATTAAGAGCATTTTTTATTCACATATTTGCAACACGACATACGTTTTGTTGATTTAACCTGAACAGCGACGAGATTGTAGGTTAAGTGAATAAAAAATAATTAATTTGAATTTGAAACGTCAAATGACGCTTGTAAAGTGACGGCTGTCCGTGTTAAGTCGTCAGCAACCGGAAATTACTACAGTTGTTATCCAAATGTTTTAAAATTATCTATCAACTGCCAACTGTCAAACGAATTACGATACGATTGTACAATGTTGCCACCAGTTACTTAAAAATTGCACAAAACAAAATCATAAAATTATACTAGAATTGATTCAATTGTGCCAACCGTACCAAGTAGCCAAGAAAACACAAGATGGTAAAATCGCCAACTGCTTTTTTTTTATTTGTCTCAGTTTAACCTCACTTTTTTAGGAGTAATCGTCTCATTTATTCATAATTAGGGCTAATATTCATTTAATGAAGAAAGTACATAACTCTTTCATATATTTGGAATTTGCTTATGTTGTACTAAATTCATGAATGAGGTACGGCAACACTGTGTACAAAACATAGTCGGTAATAGAGATTGCACTTGCTAACGTTTTGTTGATTTACTTTACGTAACCTGAACAGCAACAAGATTGTAGGTTATGTGAATGAAAATTAACGTTTTAATTCGAGTTTGAAACGTCAAATGACGCTTGCAAAGTGATGGCTGTCAGTGTCAGACCGTCAACGACCGGAAGTTACTCCAGTTGTGCCACATAAAAAGAAAATAAAGCACTGCCAACTCAGTGATTCTTGATCACTTTGTGTTACAGTCTGGCCACCAAACAAATAAAGGAAATGTAATAAGTTGTGGTTGGCATGCATTAACGACTTCTAGTGAGCTTTCAGACATGTTGAAAATGTAGTAGTAATTTCGTGAGCGTTTTAGTGACAAATCTAGTGATATTCATTTCAGTTGGTTCTGTCATTTTGCGGTGACACCTGCCATAAAGTAATTAAATTAGCAATGAGAAAACAATCGAAGCTTCTCCTTTTCTACCATCGATCCATTTTGTTTCTTTACAGTCGAAATGCGATTGGAATTTGAACGTCTTTTGTAACAATTGCTCTTAATTTATTGTGTGACTCAAAAGTACAAGCGAAAGCTTTTATTTTATGTCAAGGCAGTCATTGTTGTCTTCTTTCTGTCTCTGCAAAAATATAAAAAATTTCTTTATCTGCACATTTTGTCGATAAAGAAGAACGCAATTTTCATGCTTAGCGAATATGATTAATTATTTTATGACTAATGTCATGAAAACTAAACATTTGCTGTGACCAAACAAGTCGTTCAATGAGGTCGTTTCCGGTTTGCTGCGTTTTGATGATCTCAGTGAACGCAGCTGATGTCATCTGATCTACTTTGAAGTGTCAAATTTCAAATTTACTAAATTGGCAACAATGACCAAAAGTTTCGAGGCCAGCGTTGCCAGATATGCGAGAAAATCCCGTTTAAGCGGGAAAAAACGAATTACTTGTGGGGGGGGAAATGAGCTGCTTCCAAAGTTTTCTCTAAGTTTCGAAAGTCACACATTTCTACAAACTCTGTATTCATTGAAATTAAGAATGCACTTAACATCAATTTCTGTTTAATTAACCCTAGACAGGCTTTATTAGTTCCACGTACCTAGTCAAGCAAACAAGTGATAAAATAAAAGTTTTCCAAAAAAAGCTCGGACCTGTCAATTTTATTTTGTCTTCTTGCCTTCTTCACGAAATATTTATTATACTACAGGGTGTCTGCAAAAACCTGTTAACCTTTTTTTAAGTGTGTTGCAAGTCGGTTTTGATTGCAATGGATTTCTCGAGCACCTCCTCTGTAGCTGTTTCGTTCCTATTTGACGGGTTCGAGCGTTTATTGTCTTGAAAACACCGAATTTATCCTTTATTTGATCGCACCCTTATAATTTCAATTTTTAGTAAGCAGTCCTTTCTAGTTTTTTTCATTTTCCTTGTTTTTATATTAGGTCCAAGATAAATAAATAAAATTTGAAGAAATGTGGTGGGAATTTCTTATACGGTGGCCTGGCAACACTGTTCACAGGTTCCGTTGGTAAAGAAGAATCCAACTTTTATGCTTAGCGAACATCGCTAATAATTTCGTGCCAAAAGTTATCACCAATTAAATAAATTAACAAACAAAAAAAAATCACTAGATATGTTACTAAACCACCAATAAAATAACTAAATTTTTGCATTCACTAAAATGTGTTTTGAGTTTCAGCATAACATCACCGGATCTAGTGATTAAAAACACTAATGGCGGATTTCACAAACGTTACTTAAATTTAATCGTGGGTTAAAAGTAAACGTTGCTATGGTTACATGTGCCGAAGGTATAGGAATGATTGTTCTTAAGCAATGATTAAGTTTAATCGACTTTTGTGAAACCCAGTTTCATAAAAGTCAATTAAACTTAATCATTCCTATACCTTCAGCATATGTAACCATAGCAACGTTTGACGGATGACTAAATTTGATTGACTTTTATGAAATCCACCATAAGTTGGCAACGCTTAAATGTAGAACGTTAATGACAGTCTGTCCATATGCTTTTTTTTAATTCCGCAACTGTATATTAATGTGCTGAATTAAGTACGAACGTGCCGATGTTGGCACCATTGCCTTTTGTAATTTTTTATCATGTGCCGCCCACGGTAAAAAAAACGGTATTTAATCCAACTATTGAAAGCAGTTCAAAATAGTTCAAGCGCCTCCCAATCATTTATGAACGGCTTTTAGTGATTAACAATATTTATTTTATGAATAAACATCGTTTAACTATTTTATTTACTTTTTTAAATGAACTAACGGTATTCAGAGACATCTACCGTAATTTTTTGCAACTAAACCCAGTCGGTTGGCAGCACTGTGTGAATTATCCTAAGAATACCTTCATCTTCTATTATTACATGCAGCTAAAATAAGACGAGAATAAATTGCACTCACTACAAAGGTATCCGACGAAGCACTAAATGCAAGATCATTTCTTCTTTCCCAACTGGAATACACCCATTGCGAATGCATTATCGGAACTCTGAAAGTCACGGCGTACTGATACTTGTCACCGCCGGAAATATTAGCGATTAAATGCGTGACTTTCGCCGACATCTCCTTCCGTATGGACCCGCCCATATGGTGCACCAGCGGCACGAGTTTCGTCTACAAATGAATTCACTGACTAATGCGGTGAGCTTCCGCACGGTACTTACCAAGTCGTCCTTGTTACGAAAACCCGTAACGCAAACCACGACGCCGGTCATCGCCGTGTTGTAAAGAGGTCTGGTGTTATTCGGTAAGCTTTCGGTTCTTTTGGCAAGTTGTTGCAGGGCAGGTGGCCCCAGGACGGGGTGACGTGATTTATAAAGGCAGTCGTAAATATCACCTTCGAAACTATCCAGCACGAAAACCGTGGAACACGACTGATCCCTGGCGTATTCATCTCCGGTCTTGGAGGTTACGACCGGCACTCCGAAGGTTTGTGCAGCTGCGGTGATCGCAGCGAGATTCACGACTTCTCCTACTAAGCATATTCTCTTATCCAGTGGTAAAGCAGCTGTGAAAATATTATTGTTAACTGAGGAGGTGATCAGATTATAACCTAACAAGTCACGGCGGGTATCTCTACAAGGCAAGGCTGGCTGCCTTTGTGGTATGAGAAAGTGTTTTCTTACGTTGGCTTTTGGCGGCGACTTCCTCGAAGTTGAAATCACTCGCGACGGACGACTGGTGACATACACGAGCCGAAGCTTCATCCATTTTGAAGTTTGGTTACAACATTAGACGTGCAAAGACAGTTCACGCGGTTATTTCGGCGGAAACGCAAACTATATCTTCACAACGTGGGGCGGCAGGTAAGCGATTTTGAGGTCATCCTTACGTTTTACGCGCATTTGAACGAATTTACGTTGTTTAGGATCGAAACCGATCGCGACACTTTGAAGTTAAATTTATACCGTCTGATTGGTCCATTGCCGTAACGTTTGAAATCGACAGGTACGCCTCCTCGTGCCCCGTTCAACTCGCGACTGCTTCACGTCGGCGCAACAGCGCACACGTGTATCGATATAAATAAATGCGGGCGTCATTCGCCATCTTGGCGCTGGTTTGACAGAACGCGTCCAGAGTAGTGAATAAGAATTATCCATTAAGCTAGCCCGTAAGTTGCCCTAATATAACTAACCTATCATCCTTTTCCTTAAATCTTTAGTACTATATTTTTTTTGGATTAAAATACTAAGCCCTGTTAGATTTTTATAGAATACGAGTGCTTGTTCGGGGGGGAAGAGATTCTCCCATTGTCAATTGAGGAATGCGACAACATGGATGTAGTTGATACCCAAAAAGGAAATTCTGTCTACAAACAGATATCAGATCAGCACATGATAGAGATTCCCATCCCAAATAGACATACTGGTTCGATATGATAAAAGAATTACAGAAAACTGTCACTGGCGGATTAAATGAAAGCTCTAGTGTCGATGCATTAAAGGAAAATCATTCTTATAGAGAATCCTCTTCCGAGGGTCAAACAAAAATCATCCCGAAGGAGACAGCCCCCCCCCCTCTCCCCTTCCATTTCGACATCACGGACCGTTCCCCCTACTATATGTAGAATTATGTGAATAAAAATTAACGTTTTAGAATTTGAAATGACGCTCGTAAAGTGACGGCTGTCAGAGTCAAACCGTTATCAACCGGAAGTTACTCCAGCAGTACCATTAAAAAAAATTCAGCATTGCCAACTCAAACAGTAATCCTAGGACCACTTTGTATTTTTGACGTTTAGCATACAGGGAGATCGAAATTGATTGTCATGATCCTGCACTACTTTCCGTGAGCGTGATGTCAATATTTACATCTATCACATGAGGGTTAGAATGAAAAGCTATATCGTGCGTAGAACATTCATTCAAACCTAACCTAATTAATAAATAACATAATTAAGGTTTAATCAGATTGCTATTACAATAAAATAAACCGTTTTTCAGGAATGAACTGTCAACAAAATCTTGGGATATCTAGTAACTTCCCCAGATCTCCCTATGTGACTAACTTCATTTTAATAATTGGATGTAAATATCGATATCAAGCTCGTGGAAAGCAGTGTAGGGTCAGGACAATCAATTTCGATCTCCCTGTATAACATATGAGCAACAAACAATAACATTAGAGTAGGCGATGATTATAACGCGGCGCCAGACTGATCTGACAATTCACGAACGTATTCGATTAATTAATTCAGTTAATCACAGACATACGTTTTCTTTGCACCGCCGACTCTAATCTGATTTTTTGTTGCTCACTTTTTAAATTTCATTTTTTTAGGTTTGACGCATCAAATCTTTTCTTTACGTTTTGACAGAAACATAACCTCAACTCGATAAAAGCCTGATTTACCGAATTTGTGTAAATGCACATGACATGCCAAACTCTTGTCCGTTACTGTACACTAAAAAGCGTTCAAAATATGAAGTAAAGCGTCGCGTACGATTAATTATGTTTGGCAAGCATTTTCAACACATCTTTCATTTATTTCAAGAGTGAATTTCAAATTTGACTTTAGTTTCCGGTGACAAGTTTCAAATTTATAAGAACTATTAATAATAACAAATGAAATGCGATTTTCTTTCTCCAGATGGCCAACTTTGATTGATTTGATTGCACTGTCAGTAACGGGCAGTGTTACCAGACGATCAAAGTTTAAGTCACCAGATTGGCTGACAAGAAGTCACCAGTTGCCAACTGGAAAGCACCAAATGAAATTTTCGTGCTGATTGCGATTTATTTAAAACTTTTGACATTATTATTGAAGCTTCGGTA
The DNA here is from genome assembly GCA_039766575.1 of Serrognathus titanus. Classification (NCBI taxonomy): domain Eukaryota; kingdom Metazoa; phylum Arthropoda; class Insecta; order Coleoptera; family Lucanidae; genus Serrognathus; species Serrognathus titanus. The sequence goes on from CM077914.1 coordinate 63,031,236, forward strand.
AATTAGTGATAAATTTAAAAAAAAACAATTTCAAAGAACTGGTGACTAAAGAAAGAAACAAAATAATAAAAATTGAACAATAACCAAATTAAAAAATAATAAAAACAAAAGGCAATCGATTTTGGAATACAATTTAACAGATCAATTAAAAAAAAAGAACAATTTGAAAAGAACGGCGATAAAACAAAGAAAACAAAAAATTAAAACTTCAAAAATACATAATCAAATTAAAAAAAATAATAATAAAAACAACAGGCAATCGAACTTAATTTAATAGAATAAATTTTAAAAAAAAATTTTTTAAGAATGGTGAAAAACAAAGAAAATACATAAAACATTTCATACTGAAAAAAAAAACAAATTAAAACAAATATATGTATAAAAACAAAAGACAATCGATTTTACATAATTTAATAGATTTTTAAAAAATTGAAAAAAATTGTGGCAAAACAAAATAACAATTAAAAAATGAGCAAATTTAATTTAAAAAACAATAAAAACAAAAGACAATCGATTTTATTACGCAATTTAGGAGACTGTCAAATTAAAATAAAACAATTGAATTTGAAAAGACCGGTGACAAAACAAAGAAAATACACAAAACGTTTCTTATAAATTGAAAAATAATCAAATTAAAAAGATATGTAAAAACAAAAGACAATCGGTTTTACACTATTTAATAGAATTAAAAAAATTGCGGCAGAACAAAATAACATTAAAATTGGGAAATTAAATTTAAAAAACAATAAAAACAAAACACAATCGATTTTACTACGCAATTTAGGAGACTAACAAACTAAAAAAAAAAAAGACCGATGACAAAATAAAGAAAACAAATTCAAAAAACAAGATACGCTGTTTGAGTTGGCAACTGGAGAAACTTCCGTTTGTTGACGGCTTGACACTGACAGTCGTCACTTTACGAGCGTCATTTGACATTTCAAATTCAAAGTAAAACGTTAACTTTCATTCACATAACCTACAATCTGTCGCTGTTTAGGTTACGTCAAGTACACCGACAAAACGTGTATCCGGTTGCAGTGTTGTAAACACCCGAATACAAAAAAAAATGCTCAACTCGAACAGTTATTCTTGACCACGCCGTATAAATGAAAAACGGCGTCTTGGCACGATGTTTTTATTTTTATTTAAAAAAAAAGGTATGTGCTAAGGTGCTGCTTTTCATTTACACCTATTAAATGATGACAACAAACCAAATGGAGGATTACAATTGTACTGCGGTAATGGACAGGATGGATAAACAATATATAGATATTTTACTTTCTTATTTGTTATAATCTGATGTCATACAAGTTATTACAATACTTGTTAGAGTTAACTACTTTATCAGCCGTTATGTAGTGGCAATACCATTACAACCACCGCCAGTAGCGGTATTGCCAACTTAAAATAAATTCGATTATTACAATACTATTTAATAGATTAATAAATTTTGCACCACTGCATTATTAACTTTTTAAGTGCGGATCCGTTTGAATTAAAATTATTAATTAATTAAAAAAATTCAGCATTGCCAACTCAAACAGTGATCCTTGGACCACTGTATTTTTGATGTTTAGCATACAGGGAGATCGAAATTGATTGTCATGATCCTACACTACTTTCCGTGAGCGTGATGTCAATATTTACATCTATCACATGAGGGTTAGAATGAAAAGCTATATCGTGCACAGAACATTCATGAAACTTACATCCAAACCTAACCTAATTAATAAATAACATAATTAAGGTTTAATCAGATTGCTATTACAATAAAATAAACCGTTTTTCAGGAATGAACGGCAATGAACTGTCAACAAAATCTTGGGATATCTAGTAACTTCCCCAGATCTCCCTATGTGACTAACTTCATTTTAATAATTGGATGTAAATATCGATATCAAGCTCGTGGAAAGCAGTGTAGGGTCAGGACAATCAATTTCGATCTCCCTGTATAACATATGAGCAACAAACAATAACATTAGAGTAGGCGATGATTATAACGCGGCGCCAGACTGATCTGACAATTCACGAACGTATTCGATTAATTAATTCAGTTAATCACAGACATACGTTTTCTTTGCGCCGCCTATTCTAATCTGATTTTTTGTTGCTCACTTTTTAAATTTCATTTTATTAGGTTTGACGCATCAAATCTTTTCTTTACGTTTTGACAGAAACATAACCTCAACTCGATAAAAGCCTGATTTACCAAATTTGTGTAAATGCACATGACATGCCAAACTCTTGTCCGTTACTGTACACTAAAAAGCGTTCAAAATATGAAGTAAAGCGTCGCGTACGATTAATTATGTTTGGCAAGCATTTTCAACACATCTTTCATTTATTTCAAGAGTGAATTTCAAATTTGACTTTAGTTTCCGGTGACAAGTTTCAAATTTATAAGAACTATTAATAATAACAAATGAAATGCGATTTTCTTGCTCCAGATGGGCAACTTTGATTAATTTGATTGCACTGTCAGTAACGGGCAGTGTTACCAGACGATCAAAGTTTAAGTCACCAGATTGGCTGACAAGAAGTCACCAGTTGTCAACTGGAAAGCTCCAAATGAAATTTTCGTGCTGATTGCGATTTATTTAAAACTTTTGACATTATTATTGAAGCTTCGGTAAATTAGTGATAAATTAAAAAAAAAACAATTTCAAAGAACTGGTGACTAAAGAAAGAAACAAAATAATAAAAATTGAACAATAACCAAATTAAAAAATAATAAAAACAAAAGGCAATCGATTTTGGAATACAATTTAACAGATCAATTAAAAAAAAAAGAACAATTTGAAGAGAATGACGATAAAACAAAGAAAACAAAAAATTAAAACTTCAAAAATACATAATCAAATTAAAAAAAATAATAATAAAAACAACAGGCAATCGAACATAATTTAATAGAATAAATTTTAAAAAAAAATTTTTAAAGAATGGTGAAAAACAATGAAAATATATAAACCAAAAAAAAAATCAAATTAAAACAAATATATGTATAAAAACAATCGTTTTTACACAATTTAATAGATTTTAAAAAAATTGAAAAAAATTGTGGCACATTTAAAAAATAAGCAAATTTAATTTAAAAAATAATAAAAACAAAAGACAATCGATTTTATTACGCAATTTAGGGGACTGTCGAATTAAAATAAAACAATTGAATTTGAAAAGACCGGTGACAAAACAAAGAAAATACACAAAACATTTCTTATAAATTGAAAAATAATCAAATTAAAAAGATATATAAAAACAAAAGACAATCGGTTTTACACTATTTAATAGAATTAAAAAAATTGTGACAAAACAAAATAACATTAAAATTGGGAAATTAAATTTAAAAAAACAATAAAAACAAAACACAATCGATTTTACTGCGCAATTTAGGAGACTAACAAACTAAAAAAAAAAAAAAAGACCGATGACAAAATAAAGAAAACAAATTCAAAAAACAAGATACGCTGTTTGAGTTGGCAACTGGAGAAACTTCCGTTTGTTGACGGCTTGACACTGACAGCCGTCACTTTACGAGCGTCATTTGACATTTCAAATTCAAAGTAAAACGCTAACTTACATTCACATAACCTACAATCTGTCGTTGTTCAGGTTACGTCAAGTACACCGACAAAACGTGTGTCCGGTTGCAGTGTTGTAAACAGCCGAATACAAAAAAAAAATGGAGGATTACAACAATTGTATTGCGGTAATGGACACGATGGACAAACAATATATAAATATTTTACTTTTTTATTTGTTATAATCTGATGTCATACAGATTATTACAATACTTGTTAGAGTTAACTACTTTATCGGCCGTTATATAGTGGCAATGGTATTATTTTAAGTTGGCAATACCACTACAAGCGGTGGTTGTAGTGGTATTGCCAACTTAAAATAAATTCGATTATTACAATACTATTTAATAGATTAATCAATTTTAGACCATTGCATTATTAACTTTTCAAGTGCGGATCCGTTTGAATCTTCTACTAAGGAACCGCAAAGATGGCGGCGTGCGCAGCTTTCGCTTGCTTCATTTACTGTGTAGCAGGCAGTGCTGCCAACTGTCTTAGTGAATTTACAGCAAGTATTGCTGACCTCTAATCTAGATCATATGGTGTCAAATAATGCAGTAAATTTAACTTAAAATTATGACATATTAGAAAAATAAAAAGAAATAAAAATGTTTTATATTATTTTATACGAAAATCGTCATCATATCACGTGGTCTTTGTAAAACCAAATTAAAATATTTCACACTATTTTTAATAGGCACACTTCGTACTGAATTAAGTGCAATTGTACTTGAAACGGCAGCACTGGAAAGCTACATCAACAGGTAAAGCCCGTTTGCCCTGTCTATCTTGTTCAATCGTCAAAGGTGGAAATGCACATCATCATTATGCTAGGGCTGGCAACACTGTTGGCTGTCAAACTTCGTAAGTTTTTGGCGGGTGAACTTTAAATCACTCCCTCTTTTACTTTAAAAACGAACTACAGAGGGAGCGGACTTGTTTCAGACAGGTTGATACTTTCGAAATTAAATTGCAATTCCACTAGAAACTAATTTAACATGCATGTGAAGTTCATAAACTCACCAGACAAACAATCGAAATAAATAAATCTGGTCAGAAGTTTCAAAGTAAATTTTGAATTTTCAAATTGAAGACCGGTGTGAAACCGGCTTTAGAACGACCAATAGCTGCGCGCATTTTCGGCGGGTGATTTTAAATTGCTCCAAATCGTTTGAGTATTTCAAAAACAATTTATTTAAGTAATAATAACGGCTGACACGAAGTTAAAACTTAATTATTATGTAAGATATCGCGTCGCAGCCTAGAAAAAAAAGAGAAAAATACAAATAGTGGTAATAATGAACATAACATAGCATTTTGGTGCACTTAAATTGCACGTTTCTTTCACAGATGTTGCAGTAACTACGAGATAGTAAAAAAAACGATGAATTTAAACCTCGTCCGCTGCTTATGTTCAAACCAAGCGTTTACTAACGCGTTGCTTCGTTTGGGTTCTATGCGAAGCTACAACGAAGTTCAGGCAGACACCACCGAATGGGACAAAATCATAAAAGAAGCCGAGGATGTTGTTGGGGGACATTCTTTTCGAAACGTCGAGAGACTATTGAACAACGAAACGATCGAAATTACTAGCAACTTTATGGTAGCCAGTCATCAACCTCTACTAGATGGCCCCAGGTATGGTTTAATTGCTTTTTTCTATGGTTAAGGGTTTTGATTATTGACGTCATTCAATTCAATTGCTTTTCCAGGAACACAACGAAAAGCAACGATATCTCTTTGGGTTTGGTTGCCTTGGTATTTGCTAAAGCTGCACAAAGAAAACCTCTTGGATTGGAAAATCAATTGTGTCCAGTTACGGGCAAGTATTTTTGTAATATGTATCTATACTATGAGCATAGGAGGTCTGCATCAAGTTAGCATGGCGTTTCCCATCCCTCTTGTGTTGCAGTTTGCAGGATTCAAACTTGAAGTCGTGCCTGGGCGTCAAGTTTGACCTGGACACAAACTCTTAACGTAATTTCTTACAGGCGTTTTGCATTCTCAGTACATCGTTTCGAAGGTTACGGAACTCCTGAAGCTTAGCTTCAGTATTCACAAGAAAGTGTACAACGCCAAGAATTTAACGCGCGACATGAACGACGCGAACAAACTAACCATTTTAAGCGGCGATTACATCCTGAGCGAGTGCCTAAGAGAGCTGGCCGGTCTGCCCGATCATTTCATCCTTGACTACATGGCGTCAGCTTTCAGGGATTTAATTTTCAGCCGCCACCTTGGGATCACGGACGAACGAAACGGGCCCATTCCATCGAAACCGTCTCAAACGGGCACGGCCACATCCTACCTCGACGAATTCTCCTGCGATCCGATTTCGTTTCCGAACGCACTGGGCGATGCCAAGGCCGAATGGTTGTTCAGGACGGTTTTGGGGGGAGGAAGCCTTCTGGCGAAAAGCTGCTTAAGTTGCTTGAGACTGGCCGATTACCCTGAGTACTCCCAGAACATTGGGTTTTCTTTCGGGAAGAGCTTCGCCTTGGCGTACCAAGCCCATCGAGATTTGACCGAATTCCTGGCGCAAAGCAGCGGCCGTTTCAGTCTCGTGGGCGCCCCATTTTTGTTTCAGCTTCAGAGCGATGCTGAGCTGTACAAAGAAATTGAAAATGGCGAGACCGTGGACTTTGATTTTCTGCGCGGCGCTGTCATGAACGGACCTGGCATCGAGAAGACGATGCTGCTGCAAAAGGAATATTTGAAATCGACAGTTGAGGTTTTGAATATTATGGGGGAGTCCAGGGCGCAGGCTGCTTTGAAAAAAATGGCTAGTTTCATAGCCGGAAGTTTTTAACTTTCCTTTTGTGGCTCACGCATGACGCTTCCTTCAATAAAGGACCTCTTACCATGAGTATTGATTGTTATAATACAATCCCATTCTAAGAGGTCCCCCATTAAAGGAAGCCTCAGGGATGCACCACGAATACGGACATTAGTTACTTAGACCAAAGTATTTTTTGAGTTTGTTTTCTGTTGTTGTCTGAATTCTGAAACAAATAAAAATACGCAGGAAAACCAGTTTTATTGCGTTCCCTAAGAACTAAGCAAGCAATGAAAGACAAATTAAACTAAACAATAAAATAAATAGGAAACTCGAGCTAAATGTACACTAATTACAAAATATTTACATACTTACAATTACGCATAAATAAGAGTGTTCTTACAAAAACTAAGCTCGTCGGCCCTGTAAGAACAAATATCACAATAAATTATGTTCGATAAAGTTAGGAAAGTTAATTCAAAAATGAACAAAAAAAAATACTCAAGGGCCATTGACTACATGTACGCGATGATGTCAAATATAGTACGAGTAACTAAGAAACTTAAATGATAAACACAACAGGCGACAAATTAATGTGTATACCTAAACGATTCTGAATTATTGTGCAAAATTTTATTCGCGTACAGTAATTTTAATGACACGATATTGTAGGTGAGATAAATTGCTTTCCTTGCATTGGCATTTATTTCTCTTTAAAAACTTGTATGTACTTGAGAATTGTATTTATCTGAAGTAATAAACAGTCAAAAATAAAAATTTCAGGCACCAGCGATAAGTTGTAAAAAATAAATAATAATTATTAAATAAATAAAATAAATCCTCTTATACCCTGGACATTATACCTATAGTCTACACTAAACAGTCTATCATTTTGCCAATTAAGTCTCGAGTACCAAGTGAAAGTAAAAAAATAAGCCAAAATTAAATTTCTTTTGTTTTCCGCTAGTCTCAATCGATTCGTCGCCCAAAAACCGTCAAGCAGTTTTCTTTTGTTTTTCGTTAGCCTTTTGTTTTTCAAACGCAATTCGTTGTCGAAGTAGTGTCCATCTTTTCTTTTTTTAATTTCAAGTTTTTGTTATTTTTCTCTTTGATTGTTTGCGTATTTGTGAAATTCGTTTAGTATCTACAGTTTTCTTTTGTTTTCTATTAGTCCCTTGATATTCACACATTCACCACCAGAGGAAAAACGTCGACCTTCTTTTGTTTTACGCTTTTTTTGTTTCAGTGTTTGCGTATTTGTGAAATTCGTTTAGTGTCTACAGGTTCTTTTGTTTTCTGTTAATCCCTTGATTTTTACACGCTCACCGCCGGAGGAAAAACGTCGACCTTCTTTTGTTCGTTTGTTTTTTTTTTAATTTTTGTTTAATGGTTTGCGTTTTCGTGAATTATTACAACCACTCTTGTTGTTGTTGTTGTTGTTGTTTTCACCTTCCTTTTTCAAATATCTACGATTTTCAGTCGTTTTTCAATCGCATTCGCTTTTCAATTGTTTTCGCATTCGTTTTTCAACTGACTTCGCATTTGTTTTTCAATTGTTTTCGCATTCGTTTTTCAATGGGTTTCAATTATGTTCGCATTCGCTTTTCAATTGATTTCATGTTCCTTTTTCAATTGTTTTCGCATTCGATTTTTAATTTTGAGTTGTCTTTCAATCGCATTCGCTTTTGAATCGTGTTCGTATTCGTTTTTCAATTGTTTTCGCATTTGTTTATCAATTTTTTTTCTTATTTACCTCTTCGTTTTCAATTGTTTCTCGACTGTCTTCAGTTGTCGATTATATTTCCATTTTTCACTTGTTTTAAACACATTTTGATTTTCAATTGTTTTTTTTAATTACCTTCGGTTTTCAGTTGTCTTTCAATTGTGTTCGCATTCGTTTTTCAATTGTTAACGTATTCGTTTTTCAATTGTTTTCGCATTCGTTTTTCAATGGGTTTCAATTATGTTCGCATTCGCTTTTCAACTGGTTTCGTGTTCCTTTTTCAATTGTTTTCGCATTCGTTTTTCAATTATTTTTCCTGTTTACCTCTTCGCTTTTCAATTGTTTTCGCATTGGTTTTTCAATTGTTTTTGCATTCGTTTTTCAATTTTTTTACATATGTACCTCTTCGTTTTTCAATTGTTTCTCGACTGTCTTCAGTTGTCAATTACATTTGCATTTTTCAATTGTTTTAAACACAATTCGATTTTAATTGTTTTTTTTTTTTAAATCACCAATTTTCAGTTGTCTTTCAATCGCATTCGCTTTTCAATCGTGTTCGCATTCGTTTTCAATTGTTAACGCATTCGCTTTTCAATTGTTTTCGCCTTTCTTTTTCAAACATCTTCGATTTTCAGTTGTTTTTCAATCGCATTTGCTTTTCAATCGTGTTCGCATTCGCTTTTCAATTGTTTTCGCGTTTGTTTTTCAATTGTTTTCGCGTTTGTTTTTCAATTATTTTCGCATTCGCTTTTCAATTGTTTCTCGACTGTCTTCAGTTGTCAAATATACTTGCATTTCTCAATAGTTTTAAACACAATTCGATTTTCAATTGCTTTTTTTTTAATCAGCTTCGATTTTCAATTGCTTTTTTTTTAATCAACTTCGATTTTCAGTTGTCTTTCAATCGCATTCGCTTTTCAATTGTTTTCGCATTCACTTTTCAATCGTGTTTGCATTCGTTTTTCAATTTCTTTACCTACTCGTTTTTCCATTGTTTCTCGACAGTCTTCAGTTGTCAATTACATTTGCATTTTTCAATTGTTTTAAACACAATTGGACTTTCAATTGTTTTTTTTTAATCACCTTCGATTTTCAGTTGTCTTACAATCGCATTCGGCTTTTCAATTGTGTTTGCATTCGTTTTTCAAACATCTTCGATTTTCAATTCTTTTTCAATCGCATTTGCTGTTTAATCGTGTTCGCATTCGCTTTTCAATTGTTTTCGCGTTCGTTTTTCAATTATTTTCGCATTCGCTTTTCAATTGTTTCTCGACTGTCTTCAGTTGTCAAATGTACTTGCATTTTTCAATAGTTTTAAACACAATTCGATTTTCAATTGCTTTTTTTTTAATCAACTTCGATTTTCAGTTGTCTTTCAATCGCATTCGCTTTTCAATTGTGTTCGCAGCATTCGTTTTTCAATTGTTAACGCATTCGTTTTTCAGTTGTTTTCGCATTCCTTTTCCAATTGTTCTCGCATTCGTTTTTCAATTGTTTTCTTTAACCGTCTTTATTCTAAACAAAGTTTCCGTTACTTTTCGGCTGCATTCGTGTGGCGTCTGGTATTATTTGTTCATTTTAATAACTAATTAACTGAACCCGGTTACCTACTAGTGATAGAGTTTTGACAGAGAGGACTGTGAGAAAAATAATAACAAGTTGGAAGAACAGTAATTAATGTGACAGTTTTCGATTTTTCAAAATACATTTTTTCATAATTTGGTTTGAATTATCGAAGAAAATAATTAATTATATTTGTGACGCCCACAATTCGTTTTTTTTTTAAATTACTTTCGCATACCTACATACACGTTTTTCAATTGTTTTTCGACCGCTTCATTTCTTTTGTAACCGCATTCGTTTTTCAACTGTTTTTTGAACGTCTTTATTTTTCAATTGTCTCAGATTTCAGTTGCATTTTAAATCACCTTCGATTTTTAATTAGAGTTCAACGGCATTCGCTTTTCAATTGTTTTCGCATTATCCCTTTTCAATTGTTTTTATGCCGCGCTAAAAATTTTGTTGCAAGTCGGTTTTGTTTGCAGCGGATTCCTCGAGCATCCTCTATAAGTTTAGATCGCGACATCCTGCGATCACTTTTTCACCTAATATTGCATTAGGATGACTTATTAAGTAGCAAATTGGCTGCTATTTGTCAATCCTAATGCAATGTTAGGTCAAAAAGCGATTCGATTTCTCTTACACATTTTATTTTGTTGGGTATTATTCTCACCTGTCAGCCTGTATAATCCAAACATTGTAAAAGAGAAAAGTTTTCAAAAGAAAAGAATCAACCTTGCTTCTCTTGATATCTCCGCCGATATTTTAAATAAAAAAAACTTTTTTATGCAATAAATTTTGCACCTTAACTAAGAATCTGCTTTCATATGGAACGAATTCGTTTAGTACTTGTAAATTCGACTTATTGTAAATTATTTAAAAACGACGTCGTCACCATACCCATAACAACCCTCGAGCTGAGAATACTCCTGTCCATGTGAGTCTTCTTGTGCGTCTTGAGTGCGGAACTCTGCCGGAACGCCTGTCCGCAGTTATCACATATGAATGGCTTCTCTCCGGTGTGTATGCGCAGGTGAGAGCTGAGGTCGTTCGATTGTGAAAACGCTTTCGTGCAGTATTTACAAACGTACGGCTTCTCGCCCGTGTGCGTCCGTTTGTGACGGGCCAGGATTCCTGACCGAGAGAACCGCATTTTGCACACCTCGCACTCGTACGGCTTCTCACCGGAATGTATGCGCTTGTGCTTCGTGAGCGAGCTCGAGGTCGTGAAACCGTGGTTGCACACGGGGCAGACGAAAGGACGCGCACCTAAAAAGCAGAATCTATTCAAGCTTGATCTTCTTCAGGCCTTTTGGAAGCTAGAAGAAGACGGATTTGGTTGAGCAAGTTTATCCTTAAACGCGTACCTGTGTGTTTCCTGAGATGTGCGCATAATTCACCTTTGCTAGCAAAGCCGTTGCCGCAGATGCTACAGACGTGGGCCTTGATTCCGCTGTGCCTAATCGTGTGTTGCCGCAGATTTCCTAACTGGTTGAAGCCTTTCCCGCAAGTCGAACATAAAAACGGTTTCTCTCCGTTGTGTGTTCTCATGTGATCTTTTAGGTTCGATATTTGATTAAAACCTGTAAGGTAATCGTCCGTTATTTAACGCATCGTGTAAAATAGGAAGCGTGAGATTCACCTTTGGAACAAATCTGACACACGTGCGGTTTAATACCCGAGTGCACGTTCATGTGATTGACTAACTGTTCGGCGCGGGCGAAGCCTTTGTTACACAACTTACAGGCGTGAGGTTTGATGGCGTCGTGTATCTTCAAGTGCCTCGTCAGGTGTGAGTTTTTCGAGAACATCTTGTGGCACACCTTGCACTCGATGTTGCCGAGCTCCTTCTCCTTGCATATCTGATGCGTGTCGACGTGTTTCACGAACTGCTGCTGGTCCCCGAACGTTAAATTGCACACCGAGCACCTCATGAAGTCGTCCTCTTCGTATTTTATGTCGACAAGGTCGTCCGTCACCATATCCTGATCGATGATTGTGTCGAACTCGACCTTCTGCTCCTCTAGTTTGATCTCGTGGACGAGCTTGTGCCTGTGCAGCAGGTCGACGTGCACAAACACTTTCTGGCAGATGTCGCACGGGAATAGTTTAGGCGCCTCGTGAATCTCTTTATGCCGATCCAAGTGGCTAAGGCGAGTGAACTTCTTCAAGCAGAGATCGCACTCGAACGTCTGTACTACGTTATCTAATTTAGCAAACTCACTATTATCTACTACACTATCGATGCCTAAGAGTTTCATGTCGTCTATTGAATCGCCGAAGTTGGCGGCTTCGTGTTTCTGTTCAACCTTGCCGCTTTCCTCCGGCTTTATAATCATGTCCGGCTTTATAACCATGCTCGGCTTTATGATCATGTCCCCACTAACACTAACGTCCACTTCAAAATCGCCGGGGAGTTCGTCGGTGATGAAAGCTTTGGCGAGGGGCGATTTGCCTAAACGGTCTCGCAATGCGGCATCCGACTGTTCGCATTGCTGCTTGAAGAGGTAGAAGTCGGCTGCCTTCCTCGCACACGCCAGACATATCTGCTCGGGCAAGCCGTCTCCGAACGTCATCTGAAAGTGCACCCGCTTTAAGAAAAAGGTCCCCCTGTTTTTGGTTTCGTTAAGCCCTCACCTGCACAGCGGCGTAGGCCATTATCATTTCGGCTAGGTGTATGTTCAGGCCGGTCGAGTCGTCGCGCACGAAAATGGATTGGAATTCGCCTTCTACGGTTAAACACGCTCGACATACATTCGTCAAGACGCTCTCTTCCATTTTACGCGAACCGCAAATAATAAAAACTTTTGACGAGCAATGGTTGATTCAGAACCCACCTATTGGTGTTGCAATGTCGCCAATTGTTTGATTTAGAATTCCCCCAAAATAGCAAAAGAGAAGCTGGAGTTCCGAAATCATGCGTAACATTTCAAATTTTGACGCGTATTATTAAAATTGGAATTTTTATTAAGATTTTCCACGAATAACTTTTTTAATCTTGCTAACACTGACTAGAAGTTATCGGCAGACTTTGGACATTTCTGAACGTTGCCATAGCTACACAATGAACGGATGCTTTTCATTGGTTTTCCTATATTGTGTAACCATAGCAACGCTCAGAAATAACCGTAGTCTAATCATCAGTCATTTGATAGACTGTAAAAATAGTTAAGCACTGTTTGCCATGGATAGCAGGATTAATCTAATCTTGCCAACACTGACCAGATGTTATCGCCAGACTTCGGACATTTCTGAACGTTGCCTTGGCTGCATAATGAATGGATGCCTTTCATTGGTCCTCGTATTGCGTAACCATGGCAACGCTCAGAAATATCCGGTCATCAGTCATTTAATAGACTGTAGAAAGGACTGCAAATCGTTGTTTTATTGCATACCAATTGTCAACAACAAGACGTACTAAACGCGAGAAATTTGAAATTAATTAGCGTGGGAAAATTTAAATAACTTGCTAATCAGCAAACAGACATTTCTAGACATACACCCATAAAACAGGCCTCTTTCTCACTTGTTTTTTTAAATTATCTAGAATTCTAGTTTTTGATCCGAGTGATTATGAACGCACTAGAGTTATTAGCAGACTTCGGAGATTTCGGAGCGTTGCCAAGGTTACACGATGAATGCGCAGTTTTCATTGGTCCTCCTCGTATTACGTAACCATGGCAACGCTTCGAAATGTCCGAAGTTTGGGTAGTAGTTGCCTAATAGTCGCATCTCAAATCGCGGTCACCTTGACCAATCAGTCGCAGGCAACGACACTTACGTTGATTTTTGGTTAAGTATTTTCGTCACTAGATGTCACGTACTACCACATAATAGATAAAATCAGTGTTGCCAATATGCGGATAATTCCTCGAAAAGTGGGTATAGTGAGACTTAATTGGTAATCTTTCGGACATTTAACAGTGAGAATAGTTTGATCGTTGATGTAACGTTTAAGAAGATTATCTTTGCGGATCCTGCATTTATACCAAACATATCCAGGAAGTGATTTCGATTATAGAATATTTACTTTTGTTTTAAATTTTGTGATTTGTTTTTAATTTATATTGAAAACATTTTTTCTTTTCGTATTTGCATCTAAATAAAAATAAATATTCGGACATTTTGCGTTTTATACTAAGGGTCGGGGAAAAGCGGGCATTTTGTCGTCGATTGTGGGGGATAGCGGTTTCGTTCGTTGGCAACACTGGACAAAACTCTACTGACGAAAATCAGCAACCACGAGATGGCGCTTTTAAGAAGGAAAACGAAGAGCTGTCACTAAATTCTTGCTTCCATTTGCATAGACATTAATTAATTACACAATACGTACGTAAGAATATTTAATTGTATGGTAGCGTCACACGCAAGCTGTCAGTCCAATGTTTTCCTTATTCACAAAACTTCCTCATTAGAACAAATATTTTCAATTACGAAAACGGCTCTAAAGTATTACCTACGTATTCAAAATCATCATATCGTACTGAATTAGGTACAATTGTAGCTAAACGGCAACTCTGATGTAAAAGAAAAACGTCACCGGTGGAGTTCATTTTATAGCAGTTGGCAGCACTTAGGGGTCGGTATAGTAGATACCTGTAAGTAGTACCAATCACGGCGTCATTAATTTTTTGTTTACAGCAGATTCAAAAAATGGAAAGCGTAAACAGAATTTGCCGAACTTGCCTCGCAGAAACGGAGAACATGAAAATTATATTCGAAGTAACCATCTCCGAGGAACAGAACATCAGGATCACGGATTTCATACGGAGATTGACCTCCTTAAAGGTTAACGAAACTTGCGTCGCCCCAACGCACGCTCCTAAAGCTTGAATAATTTCAGATAACCAAATGCGACGACCTTCCCGACAACATATGCACGCTCTGCATCGAGGAACTCTGCAAGGCCTTTAATTTCGCGCAGATGTGCATCGTGACCGACACGAAACTGAAACTGAACAGGAAAAGTATTTCTTACGACGACGACGACGACGATGAGTTCCAGCAGACGTGTAATCTGGAAGACATTAAAGAGAACCACGAGGACGACGACGATTATGCCGTTACTCCAATAAACGGCGCTGAAAGTGGTGAGGAAAAGCTCTTCATTCTTAATGGCCATCTCAAAGAGGAAGAAGAGAACCACACAAGTGATGATCCTGCATTAACCGACATCGAAATTAAAACTCAACCTCTAGCAGAAACGTCTTCTGCGCAAGACCACCAGGAATTCAAGAAGTGTAAAGTGTGCTTCGAATCGTTTGCCGATGACGAGACTCTAGGACGACACGAACTGCTTCATGAGTCGTATAAATGTGAGGTTTGCGGCAAGACGTTCCCGAAATCGAATCAGCTGAAGGTACATTCAAGATCTCACGTGAGACGCGAGGATAAACAGTTCTGCTGCAGCGAGTGTGGGCAAAAGTTCAGTTACTTTTATTTGTTGGAGAAGCACAGCTACAAGCACAGGAAGCAAAAGCCGTTTCCTTGCATGAAGTGTAACAAAGGTATGTTGCTTTTAAAACTGAGCTGACCTCTTGTAGTCCATAGGGATTTTCATGTAACTCCCTAACTGTAGCCTTCAGGCTTTCATGGCCGTCATAGATGGCTGCTCTTTGGTTCTCGGGTTCTTTGCTGTGTAGAAACTTGTAGAACTTGACGTTTCGATCATCTTGTTGTGATCTTTCCCGGAAGTAAAGTCACTTTACTTCTGAAGATCACGACTTGATGATCGAAACGTCAAGTTCTACGAACTTTCTACACGGCAGAGAACCTGAGATCCGTACAAAAAAAATTGTGTACATCTAAACATTGTCAAAGTATGCGGTTTTCCTGCTTTGGTTATCTTAGTCTATTAAATATTAAATAATTTGTTTTTGTTTTGTAGACTTTTTTAACATTTTTGACATATCTTAACGAAAAAGAACGAAATCCTATATTTTAAAATTACCGCGCAAAATGCATGCTTCGAGTATGTTTCCACAGATGGCGCCACTATAATTTTCGGTTCAATTGACTTGAATAGAGAGTTTTTCAATTAAAATAAATACCGAGAGGTGAAGGAAGCCTTTCTTTTTTCTATTCTTTTGTTTTTAATCATAATTCACTCATAAAATCGATCATATTTTGTTTCTTGAGGAAAATTTTTTCATTTTTATTTTATATTTGTGAAATTGCCGTAAATTTATGTAAATAAGCGTACAATGTTTTGTCAAAATGCATGCTTCGGGTATGTTTCCACAGATGGCGCCACTACAAATTTCCGTTTAATTGACTCGATCAGAGATTTTTTTCAATTAAAATAAATACCGTGAGGTGAAGGAAGCTTTTCTTTTTGTCTGTACTTTTGTTTTTAATCTTGATTCATACGTAAAATCGATCGTATTTTGTTTTTTTATTGGGGAAGGTTTTTTATTTTTATTTTATATTTGTCAAATCGGCATAAATTCGTACAAATAAGCGCACAATGTTTTGTCAAAAAGTACGTCTGACAACTTAAAATTAAATAGATTTTAAAATTACCGCGTAAAATGCATGCTTCGAGTATGTTTCCACAGATGGCGCCACTATAATTTTCTGTTCGATTGACTGGAATAGAGAGTTTTTCAATTAAAATAAATACAGAGAAGTGAAGGAAGCTTTTCTTTTTCTCTGGTCTTTTGTTTTTATCATGACTTGCTCGTAAAATCGATCGTATTTTGTTTTTGTTATGCTTTGACTATGTTTCTACAGATGGCGCCCCTAAAAATTTCGGTTCGATTGATTCGAATGGAGAGTTTTTCAATTAAAATAAATACCGAGAAGTGAAGAGGAAGCCTTTCTTTTTTCTATTCTTTTGTTTTTAATCATAATTCACTCATAAAATCGATCATATTTTGTTTTTTGAAGGATATTTTTTCATTTTTATTTTATATTTGTGAAATTGCCGTAAATTCATGCAAATAAACGCACAATGTTTTGTCAAAAAGTACATTCGTCAACTCAATATTAAATAGATTTTAAAATTACCGCGTAAAATGCAAGCTTTGAGTATGTTTCCACAGATGGCGCCACTAAAAGTTAAAACAAATACTGAGAGATAAAGTAAGCCTTCCTTTTGCTATTTTTTTTTTGTATTTGTCAAATCACCATAAAATTCATGCCAACAAATTCTCAATGTTGATTTGTCAAAAAGTATATCACAGTTTAATATTAAATAGATTTTAAAATTACCGCGTAAAATGTTTGTTTTGGGTATGTTTCCATAGATGGCGCCACTAAAAATCAAAACAAATACCGAGAGAAAGGAAGCTTTTCTTTTTTATCATTCACACATCAAGTCGATCGTATTTTGCTTTTAATGTTGGCATTCTTTCATTGTAGAAAAAAAGTATTTTTAATATATATTCGTCAAATCGCCATAAAATTCGTGCAAATGAAAACACAAAGTTGACATGTTGAAACGTACATCTGTCAACTTAATATGTATTCGTTAGATTTTTAATTTATCGCGTAAAATACATGCTTCGAGTGTGTTTCCACAGATGGCGCCACTATAAATTTCAATTCGATTGACTGAAATAGAGAGTTTTTCAATTAGAATAAATACCGAGAAGTGAAGGAAGTTTTTCTTTTTTCTGTACTTTTTTTTTTATCATGATTCGCTCGTAAATTCGATCGTATTTTGTTTTTTTTTTTTTTTTATGGGGAAGGATTTTCATTTTTATTTTATATTTGTGAAATCGCCGTAAATTCGTGCAAATAAGTGCACAAAATTACCTCGTAAAATGCATGCTTTGGGTGTGTTTCCAAAGATGGCGCCACTAGAAATCAAAACAAATACCAAGAGATAAAGGAAACTTTTCTTTTCTCACTCATAGAGTCGATCGTATTTTGTTTTTAATGTCGACATTCTTTTCTTGTGGGAAATTTTTTTTTAATATTTGCTGGCAGCGCAAATATTAAAACAAAAGAAAACTAAGTTGGCAGTCCTGCAACGTATGCGGGGACAGTCGAGAAGTTTGCATTTAGGGCGTGTGTGTTAAAAAATTCCCAAGACTTATAACTTATAACAAATTATCATATAATCCTCTTTATTAATGTAAATCCTGACAAAATAAAGTAATTAACATATTCGTCAAATCGCCATAAAATTCGTGCAAATGAAAACACAAAGTTGACTTGTCGAAAGGTACATCTGACAACTTAATATGTATTCGTTAGATTTTTAAATTATCGCGTAAAATGCATGCTTTGAGTATGTTTCCCCACAGATGGCGCCACTAAAAATTTTAGATCAATTCGTTTGAATTTACTGCTTGTTTAATTACTATGAGATAGAATAGTAAGCCTTTGTTTTTTTTTTCTATTCGTTTGTTTTTATGATTCACTTGTAAAATCGATCGCATTTGTTTTACAAAAGAAAAAGAAAAAACAAATTGAAGAGGTTCTCTAGCATTTAGTTTTTCTTTTTTGGCCTAATTGGTAGTATACAGGATTACAACTAATTAAAAGCTTCAAAACTCTAAAGTCTAATTCTTGCGCTTACTAAACTAGCGATCGTCCATTGTTTTGTCATTTTTTTTTAAGAAGAAAACTCTAAATTCTATTGGAATTCGAACGCCTTTCTTGTCATTGAAGCAAAAGTAAAAACGAAAATTCTTTTTAGTATCCAAATTGCCGACCAAACTTTTCCTTGCATTTGTAAATTAATCGTTTAATTTTTTTCTTTCAGGCTGCATAACGGCAGAAAACTTAAAGAGGCACATGAGAATACACGACGAGAATTACGTGAAGAGAAGCCACACTTGCAACATATGCTCGAAAGAATTCCCTTACCCCAGCTTCTTAGCCGAGCACATGAAGAACCACACCGGGGAGAAGCCCTACCTCTGCTCAATATGCGGCAAAGGCTTTCGACAAAGCGGAACCTTGCATTACCACATCAGATCCCACACGGGCAAGCGGCCTTACACGTGCGAAGTCTGCAACGACTGTTTTACTTCACCAGGTAATCACAACCGACTCTAATTCACACGGCCCTGATTGTACCGAACGAATTTCAAACAGGTGTTTTAAGAGTTCACATGCGCAGACACACCAACGAAAGACCGTACGTCTGCGACATCTGCGGAGTTGCGTTCCGACAATCCACGGACATGAAAAGTCACCGGAGGATTCACACCGGAGACAAGCCCGTGTTGTGTACGATTTGTGGAAAACGTCTATCATCTACGGGTAACACGTTTTTTACTTCTTGCTTAAAACAATAGTAATAAGTTTGTTGACTTAGGTCAACTGACCGTTCACATTAGATCTCACACGGGCGAGAAACCGTATCCCTGTCAGGTTTGCCAGAAAGCGTTCGCAACGAGGACGATGCTTGTCAAGCATGAACGGATTCACACCGGGGAGCGACCGTATATTTGTAAGATCTGCGGGAAGGCCTTCAACCAGAGCAGCACTTTGAAAACTCACACGAACGTTCATAAGCTCGGACGTAAAAGTGAAGCGCAGAACGTGAGCTGTTGTGTGGTGGAAGAGAACTATGCGAACACTAAACCAAATGCAGTATTACCGACCGCAGTTTCAATAGTATAGAAATAAATGTGAATGAATAAGAAGAAAAGGATGCATGCAGAAAGTGATGGTAGCTGTAGGTAATTCCCCTACCAATGCGGGAAAATTTTCTAAAAATTTGGGGACATAGGGGTTTTGTAACGAAAATTTTTCAACTATGGTTTTGTAGGAGGTTTCCAATTACAATTTTGTAGGGGAGCAAATAGTAACAAAACACAAAATTGGTAAGAAGGTACACATAAATTTTTGACAGTTGTCGCTCTCGCCATCTATTCATAGTTAATGTAACTTGCGTATGTTTCTATCTACGAGTAAAGAATTAATAGGAGGGAACCTACGACAGTGGGAGAATGCAATGACGTTTAACGGAAGTTACCACTTTTCGGAAGGTTAGTTCTTTGCAATATGGCGGTTTGATGATGAGAAAATGCATTTAGAACAACATAACGATTTTTTTTTTCCATTTTCAAGACGTAAGGGGGAATTGTACGGAAATTCTAATAAATGTGTAGGGGGGCTACAGATTTAAAAGTTATCATCACCGGATGCATGAGTTGATTAAACTTATTAGGTAAGTGGCCAGGATGTGAACATTTTAATGACTTGAAATAAACATCGGAAAGTCTAAGTTT
Organism: Serrognathus titanus; assembly: GCA_039766575.1. Lineage (NCBI taxonomy): Eukaryota > Metazoa > Arthropoda > Insecta > Coleoptera > Lucanidae > Serrognathus > Serrognathus titanus. Next base: position 63,051,066 of record CM077914.1, read on the forward strand.
TTATTGGACCTGTTTTCTCTGCCTTTACGCTAGGGTTGCCAGATTGGGCGAAATTTCGCCCTTCAAATAATGAACATTCAATAAAATTCTATCGCTAGTCATCCATGGAGACCAAAGTACTCCAGCGACCAATCATCAGCTTTCGATTTATTATTTGCTTTAATTTATTTGTTTTAATTTCTTGTTGTATGTGTATATTTTCGAAATTTAAAAATTCAGTAATAAGCTAATCGAAGAGTCCAACGATGTGCTCATCAACGAGTTCAATGAAGAATTCACCGATGAGTTCATCGGTGAACGCATCGACGAGCACATCAGTCTATTTACTGATAAGTTCATCGGTGAACGCATCAAAAAGATCTTTTATGATCATGAACTCATCAGTTATATTGGTTCAGCGTTGAGCTAATCGAAGAGTTCATCAATGAGTTTATGACGATTTCATCGGTGAACGCATCGATAAGTTTTCTTATGATCATGAAGCCATCAATTATCAACGAGTGATGAGCTAATCGAAGAGTTCAGAGATGTACTAACCATGACTTCACTGATGAATTCACCGATGGTTGGTGAACGCATCGATGAGCACATCAAGTGAAGTTACCGTTGAAACCATCTATGAGTTCATGGTGAACGCATCGATTAGCTTATCGGTGAAAGCATCGATTAGTTCATTGGTGAACCCATCGATGAGTTCACCGGTGAACGCATCGATGAGTTAATCGGTGAGCACATCGATGAGTTTATCGGTGAACCCATCGATGAGTTCATCGGTGAATCCATCGATGAGTTAATCGGTGAACCCATCGATGAATTCAGCGGTGAACCATCGATGAGATCACCGGTGAACGCATCGATGAGTTCACCGGTGAACGCATCGATGAGTTAATCGGTGAATCCATCGATGAGTTCATCGGTTAATTCAGCGTGAACCATCGATGAGTTCATCGGTGAAAGCATCGGCAAACCCATCGATGAGTTCATCGGTGAATCCATCGATGAGTTAATCGGTGAACCCATCGATGAATTCAGCGGTGAACCATCGATGAGATCACCGGTGAACGCATCGATGAGTTCACCGGTGAACGCATCGATGAGTTTACCGGTGAACCTATCGATGAGTTCACCGGTGAACGTATCGATGGTGAAGCCACAGATGAACTCATCTGAACGCATCGATGAGTTTATTGATGAATTCACCGATGACTTCATCGCTGAACGCATCGATAAGCACCTTAGTGGAATCATCAATAAACTCATCGATGAGTGAAATCACAGATGAACTCGTCTGAATGCATCAATGAGTACATTAGTGGAATCACCGATAAACTTATTGTTGAACACATTGATGAGTTCATCAATGAAAGCATCGACTGGTTCACCGGTGAACGCATCGATAGGTGAAGTCACAGATGAACGCATCGATGAATTTACCGGGTATCGATGAGTTCATCAATGAGTTTATTAATTAATTCACTGATGACTTCATCGATGAACGCATCGATAAGCACATTAGTGGAATCACACATTGGTGAACGCATTGATGAGTTCATCAGTAAAAACATCGATTGGTTCACTGGTGAACGCATCGATAGGTGAAGTCACAGATGAACTCATCTGAACGCATCTGAACGCATCGATGAGTTTACTGATGAATTCACCGATGAGCACATTAGTGGAATCACCGATAAACTCATTGGTGAAAGTGTCGATGAGTTCATTGGTGAAAGCATCAATGAGTTTATTGAAGAATTCACCGATGAGCATATTAGTGGAATCACCGATAAACTCATTGGTGAACGGATCGATGAGTTCATCGGCGAAAGCTCGACTGGTTCACCGGTGAACGCATCGATGGATGAAGTCACAGATGAATTCGTCTGAACGCATCGATGAGTTCATCAATGCGTTTATTAATGAATTCACCGATGAGCACATTAGTGGAATCACCGATAAACTCATTTTCTTTTCATTCTAATTTTCTTCATGTTATAATAATAGTAGTAAGATTTACAGTGTTCGTTAGCTCTGCACTTTCAACATCTTTACTCTATTTTTCTCACTCCTACTTACGTTATATTATAAATATCTATCTCACTCTCTCAGGAGCGGTTGCTGCAGAAAGCGTAGAAAAGTGCGGAGCTAACGAACGGACCTAAAAAGTTGTCTCTCTTTTCATTTATTTGCTTCCTTTTATTTCTTTTCAGTTGTTTTTCGTTTTCCTTTTCTACTCATCATTTACTTTCATTTTTCATTTGTTTTATTTTCTATTTTAAATTTTGTTTGCCTTTTGTTTTTCGTTTCACGTTCGGTTTTGTTTTTTCTTGTTTTATTTCTTCAAATTTTCTTCTCCATTGAGTTTTTCATTTGTTTCTTTTCATTTAACATAATGATAATATAATAAAATAAAGCAGTATTCTTAAGAATTATTTTTATAAGGTTCATTTTCGTCGTATTTTACTGTGAATCGTACGAATATATCTGGCAAAGTGTGTACTATCGATTTGACGTTTATCGTTAGAAAAAAAGAACTGGCACCTATAAAAAATTTGGCAACCCTGTGTTGCCCTTATATTTTTTTTCTCGATCTGGTTTTTGAGAAGGGTTGCAGAAATTAAATAACCTTCAGCAGCAGATTATTTATTGTTGAGAAAAATTCCCCTCCATTTCCAGTAATCTACTTTATCAGCATCGTTGGGAGACTATTATTAATTAAAGTCTTAGCGTTTTCACTTATGTATGCAGAGCAATAATAAATCTTAAGTGTATTCTACGTAAACTTCTTCGCCAGAGAGCACAATACCATCGAAAACGGCCGCGTGTTTATTTATCATGTGCTTGTTAAGAACGTTTTCCGTGGTGAAAGTCTTGGGGCACTCCGTGCACGAGAATGCTCTCTCGTGAATCTTCATGTGTTTCGAAAGCCTACACGGATGGAAAAATCGCATGTCACACACTCTACAGGCATATGGCTTATCGGCATCGTTGGCCCCGCCACTGTGAACACGTTCGTGGTTCTTTAAGTCGTTTGAATTCGAGTACGCTTTAGGGCAGTGCTTGCATCGGTACGGCTTATAGCCCGTGTGCACCCACATGTGCCGGTTTAAGCGTGTTGAACTCACGAATCCCTTTCCGCACTCGTTACACAAGTACGGCTTTTCTAAGGTGTGGTATGTTCGAATGTGCAACTGCAGGTTATCCGACTGGCTGAAGGTTTTCCCGCAGTAATTGCAACAAAACGGCAGTATACCGGTGTGCAGCACTTTGTGCCTTTCGAGATTCGAAGATATCTTAAAGCCCTTGCCGCAGGTTTCGCACTTGAAAGGTTTGTGCGCGTTGTGGGTCTTCATGTGGCCGACGACGCCCGCCCATCGCACGAAGCCTTTATTGCAAACTTGGCACTTGAAAGGCCGCTCGCCGGTGTGCGTGCGCATGTGAACGCGAAACGTGCTCGGATTCGGGTAACACTTCCCGCATATTTTGCAACGGAAATCCTTCACGACCATGTGACCCTTTAAGTGCCCGATTAATCGCTTGCGTTCCTTGAATTCCTTTCTGCAAATGTTGCATTGCAATCCCGTCTGTTGACAGATCAGAGTGCGATGCTGCTTTAAGGCTTCTATGGAAAAGAACTCCTCGGCGCAAATACTGCATTGCAGCTTTAAACTTATCGTTTCATCAATACTCCTGGCCAAAGTATTAACGATCAAGGCGGGATCTAAGGAAGGCAAGGGCTTGATGGGCACCAGAGGAGGTGTGTTCTCTGGCAAAGTCTTCGCAGCTGTGCTCTCGCTCAACTTGTCGCTTGGTTTCGAAGCGATCGGAATTAAAGGAGGCGGACCGTCTGCGAAAATCACGCTGTCTTTTAAGTCATTCAGTTCGGTGTTAATGATTTCACCGTTTATGTCTATTTTTTCTTCGACGTCATCGCAGAACCTGCCACCATCTGCCTTCATAATTTCCTCGATTCTTCTACTCGATTTCTGCTTGCACTTCCGACTGAGTCGCTGCACTTTGCTTTCGTTGCTTCTCCTCAAACTCAATGGAATATCTTCCTCGCTTTCGTACTTAACCCCCTGCGAATTGGTGTCCTCGTTAATAATACTGTGAATGTCCTCGCTCATCCCGATTTCAGCATCGTTGACCGCTCTGTGCAAGATGTCCGAGAATCCTTCCGTTTTGATCTTCAGCTTGTGCTTCAGGTAGCTCTGCAGGATTTTGTCGTTGCGTTCGATCTTCTTCTTGAAGGTGTAAAATTTCGCCACCTGGTGGAAGCAGGAGACGCAGATGTGTTTCGGCAGCTCGTCGTCGTCCGACACCTGCGGCAAACGACTCGTGCACTTTCGCGTTAGGGTTTCCGGCGTTTTCCTTACCTTGACCGAGGTGCAGGTTTCGATCATCATCGGTATTCGGGTGGACCTGATGTCCCTCAGGTGACCACGCTCGCTCAGGCAACACCTGCACACCTTCTTCAGGTGAAGTCTCTTGAATTTCGCAGCGATTTTCGACATTTTCAGGTTGATTGGTGTAAATATTTACATGCTTGTCACTTTACTTGATGACGGACAGTGTTACCAACCTGGGGGTCGACGAGCAGTGTCACCAACGTAAGAAAAGTTAAAAATTCCTAGAGAGTTTCGTGTTATGTATTAGTTTTAAGTTGGTGCTCCTTCTTAGAGAACTTAACAGCATAGGCACATAATACGAAAAAGGGGCTGCGCGCGCTAATTGAAGAAGCGCGCTCGTCAGGTTCAATGACTAATGTTAAGTCTCTACTGTATCGTGCTTGTGTAATTAAAATACTTTAAAAGTTAATTCGTGTTTCTTGTGACTTCCTTGTATTCATTCGGTCACGGACATAACATTTCGAAGACATCCTTTTTCAGTATAAATAGGTATTAGTATCTAAAGAACATTCACTTTTGCAATGAGTAACTAAAGTTACACGATTTAGTAACTTTTACCGTTGAAATCTGATTTCTTTTAGTTCCCGTATCTTGTAAATGGGACTCTAACTTTTAGGTTACGTTGGCTATCTTTTCCATGTTTGTCTAACGTTTTATTTACCCAACGCATTATACCTAAATGTAATTCCTTGTTTGTTTCGTAATGGATGGACGGTCATTTTTGAAAATTGCATTTTGTAATTGATAACTAAACTAAACGTCAAACAAATTGTTAGGATAACTTTTATTCAATCACACAATTCCGCCAACTTATGCTTTATTGCTAATATCACACCAGGAAAAGTATAACGCCACACCCAAACATCAAGTAAGTCATCCTCCTCGCCTCGCGCCGTAGTTCCCCTCGCCGCCGCTCCGAAAGCAGTGTCGCCAACTTGAACCCCGACAGTTCCGCCAATCCACTCCCAGGGTTGCCAATCTGCTCGCTACAAAATATCGATTTGGAGGTTATTTATGTAAGTGTCAAGATAATGTTGCCAACTTAATAAAATAAAATTTCGCATGTTTTAATGAGTTACATTCTGACACACGCATGGATGTTATAATGTAGTTGTTGAAGCACCAAAGTAGACAAATTACTTTAAGCGATTTACAATGTCACTAACCGCCACCTAACAACATAGCATCTTTTTTATATTTAAATTAAAAAAAAGGTCGCAGGTTTTTAGTTTCTTTTTACATCTAAGAAACAAAATAGAAAAAAGTAGTACAAAATACACGTTTCATAAGACATTTTAGAGCAGTTATTTATTAGACAACTCGCCGCAGAGCGGCTCGTTTTCTAACCTCGAATTTGTGCGTTAAAATCATGCCGTAACTTTTCCCTACAACCTTTTCCATCACTTTTGGGGCAATACTTAGAGTGCAACGGAAACTCTCTATTGGTTTCGCAATTGTTATACTAAGTTTTTAATGAAACATCAAAACGCCAAAAATAATTTATTGCCAACGTCACACTGCAAATACAACGCCAGTCGAACAAGGAATCCCCCTCTCCATCATCGCCGTCCCGTCATTCCCTGTCCGCAGTGTCGCCAATCGAATGTTTTTCCCAGGTCCGCCAACTCGCGCCCAGTCGTACCAATTTGCTTCTTACACAACGCTTTCTTCCAGTGCTTTTTTGTTGTAATATCGAGCAGCAGTCCTTAGTAATCAAGTAATTATATACTTCTTATTTGATTTGATAAGTATTATTACTGATATATATTTTTTATAACATTCTCTTCACAAAAACTTATAAAATAAAAAATTTGTAGGCTAATTACGATAACCGCAATTATTTAAATTATTATTACAACAATTTGAAAACAATTAAAAGTAAATGCGATGAAAGCACAAACTGTTTTCGTTCCACCTTGGTGAAATACAAACTAAGCGAAGACGGTAATAGAAGTGGTAGCAGTAGGTACTTGAATAAATTCTTTGTCAATGAATTAAGCGATATTGACTGCGTGGTTACGATAAAATAGCTTTTATTGAACACGATGAAACGAATCCAACGGTACAAGTCACACGTTTTTATCTTATCAACAGTTTACTAGAAAGAAATTGTTTCATGAGCGACTAACTTTTGGTGGCTGAGAAGGAAGCGAAGCGCTAGAGCGATCGCTGACTTCGATTGAACGCATCTCATGATCGTATCTGTAGGCAAATATACAAATCTACAGCTGGCGGATTACAGGAAACTGTAATTACCGGTAACAGGCTCTTCTTCAAGATTAATATTTTTTATTTGTTAATTCGAAAGTCGCAGTAAATTTCGCCAGCCAATGTTTGGTGGCTATGTAGGAAGCAAAGCATTGGCGTGACGTTAACGTCCATTGAACGCATCTCAGACTGCCATGTCGGTAACAACTCGAAGCGGGAGCGGATTACAGGAACCTGTAATTACCGATAACGTGCAGGTCACGCTACTTACTCATAGATGGCAGCACTAATTTGTTATTAAAAATTAATTTCGTATTTTTATTAATTTAATAGTAAATTTAATGAAAATTGGCTTGCGTCTACTGATAAATAACAATCAGTCGAATGGCGTCAACGTTTCTTTCCATTACTCTTCTTCCGCCGATAAAATAATTGATTTGCACAGAACATTCTCTTTTTAATTAATTAGGACCTGAAACTTATGCTTTCCCCTCTCTAATGTTGCACAGACAACATACGTGAACAACTGGAAATAAACTTGTTATTTTCCCTACGAAAATAATTATTTTCCGTGACAGTGGTTTAGGGGTTGAAATTTCGGGAACGGCGCGGGCTATAGAGGAACAGGCTACGGTTTTGAATGCGCCTTGTCGAGTTCTACGTCCGTGAATTTTTTCGCTATTTTTGGAAAGAAAAAAAAAAGTCGGTCGAAAAAGTAGCAAGGCTATAAGTCTATGAAAATTGAAGGGTTTGGACGGAAAATCGATTGCCGCTAAGAAAATCACCCTTATAGAGGGCGACGAGATGAATTCAATGGTGCAAACCCCAAGTCTCTATCTGGAACGGGTTTTGAGAAAAGGAAATTCAAATTTGCGATATGAAACGATTGGGAAATTTCCTTATCCCTTGTAAAGCATCAAGCAGACTAGATATTAGTTACAGAGTTACAATTATCGATTACATTACGCTTATTATCTTTCATTTCATCGCCAGCGACAGGCAATCCTCCAGTAAACTTGGAGAATTGTCACGACAGAACTCGATGAGACGAATTCAAAGGTGGAAGTCACAAGTTTCTGTTTCGAGTCGTCCTTGATGAAAGAGATTGTTGGCCGAGCGGCTGACTTTAGGTGACTCTTCTCCAAGATTAATATTTTTTATTTGCTTCAATACGTTCCTGTGTTTCTGGTAGCGTGATTTAAAAATCGCAGTGAATTTCGCCGGCTAATTTTTGGTGGCTACGTAAGAAGCAAAGCACTGGCGTGACGTTGACGTCCATTGAACGCATCTCTGAGCGCCATCTGTCGGTAACAGCTCAAAGCGTGAGCGGATTACAGGAACCTGTAATTACCGATAACATGCAGGTCACGCTACTTACTCATAAATGGCAGCACTAATTTATTTTTAAAAATTGATTTCATATTTTGTTAGTTTAATAGCAAATTTAATGAAAATTGGCTGACGTCTGTTGATAAATAAAGATCAATCGAGTGGATTTATTGTTTCTTTTCCTTTTCCTTCTTCTGCTGATAAAATAATTCCTTGGCATATGATGCCCCCCCTAATTTCGGTCTTTTTAATTAATTAGGGCCTGAAAGTTTTGCTTTCCCCGCCTATTTTGCACAGACTAACTGAAAATAAGGTCATTAGTTATCGTGTTATTCTGCACGAGAATAATTATTTTCCGTGACAGTGACTGTCACGGGAACGGCGCGGGCTAGAGAGGAACGGGCTGCGGTTTCGAATGCGTCTCGACGGGCTCTACATCTGTGAATTTTTTCGATATTTTTGGAGGAAAAATGTTTAGAGGATCCTAAGGGATGCGTTGACGCCCTTTAAAACCGCGAAACTTTTTTAGAAAGCCAAAATGCACAAAAGGGCTGCGCAGTAGGTAACGGAGGGTCGCAGGGCTGCGCAGTCGATTTTCGACAGATGGTAAAGCATGTCGGATAAAAAAATTCTTCTTTCCAATGCCACCTTCAAATCGGCCCTAAGGGCTCAAATAAAGAAGTCGAGTTTTTCGGGACTCGCAGAAAAATCGTGTTTTCCAACGCATTTCGAAGGCAAAAGTGCCTCGTGACGTCACAAACTACTGTGACGTCATCAAATTAGAACTTGTTAATAACTCCCTTATTTATTGTCTGATTTCGATATGCTCCTTTAGGGATGTTCAGGGGACCCTAAGGGATGCGTTGACATCCGTAGTGCAATTTTAGACTGGAGAAATGCACAAAAGGGCTGCGCTCCGTTACCTAACGGAGGGTCGTAGGGCAGTGATAAAATTCAATATCTCCGCCGTCCCTTTAATTTTTCTATTTATTTTATTATTTTTTTTGCTTGCGATTTTTTTTTGTTTTGTTTTAGTTTTCCTAGTTTTAGTTATATATCTTGCAGGTTTGTTTCTTGTCTCTTTTACTTTAAATTTCCTGTCCACGTCTTGTATGCCTGCAGACGCTTAAATTCTCGATTGAATGTTTTTGTGGCCCTGAAAAGAACTGTGTAGTTAACACAAATGTTTCTACTCGTCATCCTAGCTTAGAAATTATTCTCTGAGCGGCTAGTTTTAGGAGATTGAGTAGAAATCGAAGCGCCAGAGCGATCGTTGACTTCAATTGAACGCATTTCTTGGTCACAGTCACCATCTGTTGGCGAATGTACAAATCTGTGGCTCTCGGCTACTAGATTACAGGAACCTGTAATTATACGTAATAAGTAAGTTTCGCTACGCGTCCATAGATGGCAGCACTAATTTGTTATTAAAAATTAATTTCGTATTTTATTAATTTAATAGTAAATTTAATGAAAATTGGCTTGCGTCTACTGATAAATAACGATCAGTCGAATAAGGCTATAAGTCTATGAAAATTTGATCTACGTACTTCTAGTTAAAGTTCGCCAGGGCTTCCCTAACTCTTGCAGTGAGTACTGGAGTTCTGATGAGACAAGTTTTGCGATGTTGTTGTTGTTGTTGTTTGCCAATTTTGATTCTATTTTTGGTTTCTTGAGAGGATTGACTTTCGCTTGCTGCTCTTCATGCAATTTATTATTTCTCGAGTTACTGCCTAGTTTACGTGTGGATTGAAAAATTAGTCGAGCAAGATATGACAAAAATACAAAAGATATTTCTGGCTTTTCTCAATTTTTGTTTTCTGTTGCGCCTTTAGTGTAGCAAATAATAATAATAATGGTTTAGTGTAACAAATAATAATAATAATAGTCTGAACACTATATAATTAGCGTTGCATTTGACACAAGTATGAAACATTGATTTGGAGATAATTAGGTTCAGTTGCTGGCCCTTCAATTTCATGCAAATATACATCGTCCCCCCCGTTATTAGCAGAAAATTATAGGACGCAGTCGTTTTGCACCTGCGGCTTTCCCCGGTGCTGAAATTTTCGCTTGGCGCGCATTAGAGGTGCGAAACGCCAAGAGAAACTACAAACATGTACCCTGAAAAGTACAAACACGTAAGAAATTACTTCAAGTTTCATTTTTTCACGCTGAAATTGTTCGGGGTTTCTATAGTCGACGAAATCAACAATTCGCTGCTTCTGTTTCTTTATCGAGCGTATTGCTGCTTGTTTGTTTTGCTGGTGTTTTATCTGTATACAGCGTCGGAAGCTGTCAGCTTGTACCAAACTCGCAATGACATCGTTGATTTCACCTTCATGCTGTGTTACTTCTTAACGCATTTTATTGGTGAGTATAAGCAAACTGATCAGGGTATGCCCCTGATGAGGCGCGGGGCATGCCACTGATGAAGTGGGCATGAGACAATATGTTAGAAATTACGAGAGCCTTCTGATTTTGGCAACCTTCTGGCAACCAATATTCCTAACGTAAAATTTGAAATTTTTTTGTGAGTATCGCAAAAGGCGATTCTTGTTTTAATTTCATAATTAGGTTTGTTTACATGTAGGTGCAAGAAAAGCGATCTTCAACAGTGATTTTTAGATTATTTATAGTCGCAGGCACGACCAACATCATTAAAAAACACGATACATCTGCAAACCTGCATTGGACTTGCGTGGGCGTATAAAAAGAAATAATGGGACAACCGTGCGCCATCTAGTGGCAGCTCCTGCCCACTCTTCTTTTCAAACTGTACAATAGATGGCGCTGCTGACTATTGCGTCCAAACAAAAAAGCTGCAACAATTTTTTAAGGTTAGATTATTAAATGAAGAAGAAGAAGTAAGAACTTTCAATTTTTATTCTTGAGTGAAGAAGAAGATGGAAAAGACAATAACTCCAGGGAAACAATTTCGTCATTCCTAATCAGAAGAGTGGCACCACCACGTCACAAAACTTAAACAAAATTGATTTAAAATTGTACAAATGGTTGCAAATGAAAATTTTAATGAATTTGTTCCTCCACTGTACAATAGATGGCGTGGGTGCATGGCGTTCACTGCAACCTAAAGTTAACGAAGTAGCGCGCAATTTGCCGCCATTTTTACTCCATGCCGCGCGCTAACTTAAAAATACGAAATAGATGTCATCTGCTTGGAACGGTTGGTATCATCGAAATTACGAGGAGTTTCAATTGTTTTTTTCTTTAACTGAACGAGGGGTATTCTCCTTCTTTTCTAATTAAAAGTAAAACAAACGAAAGGCCATCGATCGGATCGTACACAACAAATTTCGGTTTTGTTTTGCATCGAAAAGAAAGTAGGCCTTTTCATCGTCAAAAACAAACGACGATCGCGCAAGTGCTCTTGCGCCCGAAAAAAAAAATGACGTTTTTATTTACAGATGTGTCAAAAACAAACAATCTTCGAGTGGTCGGGAAAGAAAAACAAAAACAAATAACAATCGCTTTCGCAGCAACGTTTTCATCATAACGGAAATGTAAAACAAACTAATATACGATTGGCCGGTAAAAAAGACAAATGACAAACGCTTTCGGCGAACGAAGAAGCACCAAAAGCAAAAGAAATCGCGTAGATCAAATAAAACAAACAAAAAGCGATCGTGCACGAGGAATATTGTTTTCCGTCGATGAAAAGAAAGAGGAAAAGTCATTCGCCGTTTCGCGTTCTTCCTTTCCGTCGTTGAAAATCAAAAGAAAAAATAAAAGACGATCGAATAAATGCTCTTGCGCCTGAAAAAAAAATGGCGTTTTTATTTACCGTAATGTCAAAAAGAAAAAAAAATGATTTTCGAGTGACCGGGAAAGAAAAAACAAAAGACGATCGCTTTCGCATCAACGTTTTTATTATAATCGAAATGTAAAACCAACTAATATTCGATTGGTTGGCAAAAAACAAATGACAATCGCCTGAAATCTAACGAAGCAGTATGCAATTTGCCGCCATTTTGTCTCCATGCCGCGCGCCAACTTAAAAATAGGAAAAAAATGGCGTTTTTATTTGCAGAAATGTAAAAAAAGAGAATCTTCGAGTGACCGGAAAAGAAAAACAAATGACAACGACAACCAACTAACATTCTATTGGCCGGCAAAAAACAAATGGCGAACGCTTTCGCGTCGAGTATTCCTTTCGGCGAACAAAAAAGGACGAAAACAAAAGAAAGATCTTCGAAATCGCGTGGATCAAATAAAAGAAACAAAAAGCGATCGTGCACGAAGAATTTTGTTTTCTATCGATGAAAAGAAACGGGAAAAGTCGTTCGCCGTTTCGCGTTCATCCTTTTTGGTCGCCGAAAATCTGAAGAGAAAACAAAAGACGATGGAATAAATGCTCTTGCACCTGAAAAAAAATGGCGTTTTTATTTACCGAAATGTCAAAAAAAAAACAAATGACGATCGTTTTCGCAACAACGTTTTCATTATAACAGAAATGTAAAACAATCTAACTTTCGATTGGCCGGCAAAAAAACAAATGACAAACGCTTTCGGCGAACGAAGAAGGACACCAAAAATAAAAGAAAGTTCATCGAAATCACGTAGATCAAAAAAAAAAAAAAACAAACAAAAAGCGATCGTGTACGAAGAATTTTGTTTTCGATCGATGAAAAAAGAGGAAAAGTCGTTCGCGTTTTACCTTTTCGTCGTCGAAAAAACAAAAGACTATCGAATAAATCCTCTTGCATCGAATAAAAAGAAACGTCGTGTGTCCGGGAAAAAAAAGCAAATGCCGACAGCGTTTTTATTATAAGAGAAATGTAACAATAAAAAAGAAACAACTATTATTCAATTGGTCAGGAGAAAACAAATGACAATCGCTTTCGTAACAACTTTCGTTTTATTTTCGTTTTTCCGCAGGTTGTCTGAAAATCACCTTGGTCATAATAAACAGGACGAAAATATTTAGATTCGCGACCAAAATACAATCCGGCATCTTCCTGCCGGACATGAACCGCGGCGGCGAAGAGGAGTTCGTCCTGGTGGCGAACGCCATAAAAATCTGCAACTACCAGGCGTACGGTTTCCTCGTCATCGTGTTCTTCATCGTGACGCCGAGGGCGTTGTACGTCTTCTTCGACGACGGCTACGACGAGGAAGTCTACGACCTCCAGACGAACGCGTCTTTCGTCAAGCACTTCAAGTTGATGCCGTTCGAATCCTACGTGCCTTTCGACACCAACGAATCGCCCCTGTACGAGATGGTGAGCGTGTACCAGCTGCTGAGCGCCACCTTTTTCGGGTTCGTCATCGCCCCTTGCGACGCCATCATCTGTGGAATGTTGGTGCACGTGAAGTGTCAGTTTTTGATACTGAGGAATTGCTTGGAAAAGTACTTGGAAATTGCTGCGCGCAGGATGGTATGATTTTTTTTGCTTCTTTCATTTTTTTCAATTTTTTTTTTAATGGAAACCCAGATAAAGTAGGGGAAGTACGGGACGCTACTATCCCATTATCGTGGTTGGGGTAATTGTGAGCATGTTTGCCTACATGTGGGGTGGTCAAGGATTCGGAAATTGAAATTTGAAAACCCGGTAGAAACTTCCCAGTAAGTTTGTTGAAAACTTATTATGTTACTTGGAAATCTTCACAGGAAGCGGAAACGTAACAGTTTGATTGACAAATCGCGTTTGTTTGCGGCTTCGCAGAACGTTCTTGAAAATTCTACACGTGTCTAATGAATAATGATTGTTACGACATGCAATTTCTGTTCTGTTCAAGCACACAAATCCTTTATTGTTTTGTGCACTCGACTTTTGACGTTCATAAAATACTTGTAACTAAATAGTTGCGAATTCTCCTGTTTGTTTCATACACTTAAGAGGAAATTTTTAAATATATTATGATGATCTTGAGAAAAAAAAAACTATTTATTTATTAATATTTACAGCAACAATGTACGTAACACACGTGCACTTGGACTTAGTCTCACAATTGTAACAGTTAAGGCGCATTCACATTGAGTGGAGAACATTAAGGCGCATTTATACATTGCAGCGACATCAGAAACCCGAAAATTTGGTAAAATTTTGGTTTTTAAGAGTGGCGTCCGTGCGTGCGTCAATTTATCAACCATTAGCAATTTTTCTAAACAAAAGCTATCTAGTTAGCTTGTCGGTAATGTCACGTGCCAAACAAAAAGACGACGAAATTTAAAATAAGTATAAAATGTCGATAATAATTAAAAACAACCATTTAATTAATTAATCCGATTAATTAATTAAAACCAATCAGTGGGTAAACAGGAAAATCAAACAAAAAGAAAAACAAATGAAAACGTGTTTATATTTCTCATCTTTCCAAAACAAAACATTAAAACTGATGAACTCATCGTTGAATTCATCAAATAACTCATTGGTGAGCACAGAACTTTTCGATTAGCTCATCGCTGAATTAATATTAATAAATAACTGAGCGATGAGTTCATTGATGAATTCACCGATACGTTTACCGGTTAACTCATCGGTGAACTAATCGATGAATCCATCGATGCGTTCAGCGATGAACTCATCGATGAATTCACCGGTGAACTCATCGATGAATTCACCGATGATCTAATCGATGAGTTCAGCGGTGAACGCATCAGAGTTCATCGGTGAACTAATCGATGAGTCCATCGATGAGTTCACCGATAAACTAATCGATGAATCCATCGATGCGTTCACCAGTGAACTCATCGATGCGTTCACGATGAACTCATCGATTAGTTCATCGGTGAATGCATCGATGAACTCATCGATTAGTTCATCGGTGAATGCATCGATGAACTCATTGATTAATTCATCGGTGAACGCATCGATGAGTTCACTGGTGAACGCAGAACTCTTCGATTAGCTCTTTGCTGAATTAATATTAATATATAACTCAGCGATGAGCTAATCGAAGAGTTCACCGACGTGCTCACCAATAAGTTCGTTGATGAATTCACCGATGAGTTTAGCGCTGTTGACGGCAAACAATAGCGAATTTAGACGTTGTTGAATGGCACATCGTGAAATTGCACGACGGTTGTCAAATTAATGATGAAGTTCGCATCGATGAGCACATCAGTGAAGTCGCCGATAAGTTTATCGGTGAACGTATCGAAAAGTATTTCTATGATCATCGACCCATCAATTACATTGGTTCAGCGATGAGCTAATCGAAGAGTTCGCCGATGTGCTCACCAATGAGTTCATTGATGAATTCACCGATGCGTTCACCGGTTAACTCATCGATTAGTTCATCGGTGAATACATCGATGAGTTCATCGGTGAACGCATCAAAACAATTATTACAAAAATTGCTTAATTGGAACTTAAGAAAAAAATAGAGAAAATTGAAATTCCAAAACAAAAGACGTCAACTGATTCGTAGATACAATTGACAGGAGTGAATTTAAAAAAACAAAAAATATCGCTAATAATTTGGAAAGTCATAACCAGACTTCGGACATTTCGGAGCGTTGCCGTGGTTACGCAACAAACGGGCACTTTTCATTGATCCTCGTAACCATGGCAACGTTTCGAAATGTCCGAAGTCTAGTTATAACGTAACTAATTAAAACCGACCAGTCAACAGAAAAATCGAACAAAAAAGAAAAACAAATGAAAACGCGTATGTTTTTAAAATTTCCAAAGAAAAAACGCAAATCAAAAAATTAGTTGGGTCTTGTACTTCAAGTTTTCATTTATTTTTTATATTAATTCAGCGATGAGCTAATCGAAGAGTCCACCGATGTGTACACCTATGAGTTCATCGATGAGCACACATCAGTAAAGTCACGCATCGAACTCATCGATGAGTTATCAGTGGACGCAACCATGAGCTCACCGATGAATTTGGCAGTGACTTCACTATGTGCTCATCGATGCGTTCACCGATGAACTCATCGATGCGTACACCGATGAACTCATCGATGCGTTCACCGATGAACTCATCGATGCGTTTATTGATGATATCACCGATTCGTTCACCGGTTAAATCATCGATGAGTTCATCGGTGGTCGCATCGGTGAACGCATCAAAACAATGATTACCAAAAATTGCTTAATTTGACTAATTAAAATCGATCAAACAAAAAAGTCAAACAATCACCGATGTGCTCTCCAATGAGTTCATTGATGAATACATCGATGAGTTCGCGGTGAACGCATCGACAAGCGTATCAGTGGAGTCGCCGATAAGTTCATCGGTGAACGCATCGAAAAGTTTTTTTATGATCATGAACTCATCAATTATATTCCGTTCAGCGATAAGCTAATCGAAGAGTTCACCGATGTGCTCACCAATGAGTTCATCGATGAGTACATCAGTAAAGTGACCCATTGAACGAATAGATATATATATAAATCAGCGATGAGTTCGAAAACAAACAACAAAAGAGTGTCCGCTTTTTTTTGGCCGCGAAAGTACATATACGTTACAGTCAAGCTTGACTTTCGGTGGAACAGCCGACGTTTCGTTCTTCGTGATAGTACCTCTTCAGAACTATTGGTCGAGATAATATGGATGAAGTGGCGACAGCGGTAAGAAGAACAACAGCCCCCTCTTCTAGGACGAAGAACGAAACGTCGCCAGGCATTAGAAGCCACGTTGATTTGATTAATTTCAGAAAAACGACGGTATTCATATAGACTTAGCAAAGTACACGAAATTCAAAGCCACTGCAAAGATCGAAAAGCTCCCTTGCACCCTTCAGAAGTACGCCACCCTCGTCATAAAAGACTGCGTTAAACACCACCAAGAAATTTTGGACCTGGCCGCCGATGCCGAGGACACTTTCTCAGACCTCATGTTAATCCAAATCCTTGGCACCCTGATAATGCTGTGCTTTCAACTGTTTCAGCTCACTTTGGTAAAGCACAAATTTTCGTTGTTGTTGTTGTTAATGTTGTCGTTCCAGTGTAATCCGAAGTCCTTCCGATTCGTCAGCATGTTTTCATACTTGCTGCTGATTTTGTTTCAACTGTCGTTGTTCTGTTGGCACGGGAATGAGGTGCAGTTGGTCAGCGTGAACCTAAACGACGTCATCTACAGCTCCAATTGGATAGTTGCGGACGTGTCTGCGCAGAAAACTTTGGCTCTGATGATGGAGCGAACGCTAAGACCGGTTAAGATGACCGCCGGGAAGTTCACCTTCCTATCGTTGGAGACTTTCATGGCGGTGAGATTACCATAGCCTTCATAAAATACTGATAACAGTGTTGCCAACAGTTTTTCACAAATTTAGCTTAAAAGTCACTTTAAATAAATTCAGAAAGAATGAAGTACAACTGTTTAAGTTGGCAATATAATTGAGAGCATGTTTGACGTAAACTGAACAGCGTCAGGATTGTAGGTTATGTGAAGGGAAATTAACGTATAAAATTTGAATTTGGAATGTCAAATGACGCCGCTTGTAAAGTGAAGGCTGTCAATGTCAAACAGTTGTATCATTTCGAAATAAAACTCAGCACTGCCGACTCAAGTAATGATTCCTAAAGTCGCCAACTCTAATCTCAACATTGGCAACAGTCATTCAATTTGATTCGCGTCAAAATGTCACGTGGCTCTCAGTTTTATTTGAAGGCTCTGTAGATAAATTAAAAATTAATCAAGTTCCTTTATTTTTTTTGTAGATATTGCGCGGTTCTGCTTCGTACTTCATGGTCGTAAGACGCATGAATGAATAAACTATTGGACAGGTTATGTGCACCTAAACAAAATAGGAATTTGTTTTTGTTTTTGTTTTTGTTTTGCGAAGTCATCACTCACGTTTGTTCAATGCAATCAAAACGCCGAAGCTTTTGAATTTTATTCGCGCGAAAATTTAAAATCCTTCTTTTAATTAAAATTAAAAATCTTCTTTTGCGAAATTCTGGGGATTAACTTGGAGTTACTCTATGGTCCTAGGTGACGTTAGTTTTGTTTGTGTGAAAGGAAATTGATGAAATAATAAGGCGGAAACTGATTTAAAACTGTCAACTAAAATAATTTCGAGACGCAGAAATTACAGTAATCCGGCTTTGTTGTTCGGAACAATCCGGCAAGCGCTTATTTCTGTAATTGCGGAGGTTCGGGAGCTTTTCGTCGACACCCTCGAAAAACCCGGCTTCATAATTCATCGACTTTCAAAGCGTATTTATAGTGCAACGGGGGCTCGGGCGGCGACACAAAAAAAAATGACTTCGTCGCGCAAGTACGCGAACCTGAAGGATTATTTTAGGCTGCACTTCACCATCCTGAAAATATTTGGAATTTCCATCGAGGACGTCGATGATTCGTTGCTGGGGTCTTTCTACAGGGTCTACTCGGTGGCCGCTATTATTTTATTTTTCTACATCTTCTGCTGCTTGGAGCTGCTGTATGCGATCGATAACTGGAGCGATTTGGAAAATGCGACGTTCAGTTTGAGCTACTTTCTGAGTCATTTTTTAGGTAAGAAACAATGATCAATATAACATGTGAGCAACAAAAAATCAGATTAGAGTAGGCGGTGCAAAGAAAATGTATGTCTGTGATTAAGGTGGAGTCGGGCTTAGTCATAGTTCATGAATGCATTAGATTAATCAGTTCAGCTAATCACAGACAAACATGATCATTATTCACATGTCCATTTCGGTGTAGGCTCCGCCCAGCGCAATTTTTCTCCATTGTCATCTTTGCATTACGTCATCATAGGATTGCCTTCACTAGCCCTGTCAATCTTATAGATGATCCGCCCAGCATAAATGCGATTGGTCACAAAGATTAATTACTCGCTGTTGCCTTCATTTCAATTACGAAAACTCCGCCCAACAAACACACGATTGGTCTGCAGGATATTAAACGTCATTTTTTTCATTTATTTACATCTCCACTAGCTATCATTATTTGATCGCTCTCGGCTCCGCCCAGCTCAAGTATGATTGGCTAGACGTTATTCTTGCCTACACTACGTCATTCTTTGATTGGCCTGGTAAACTGCAAGTTACTTTTGCCCGCACTCTGATTAGTTGCAAGTTCGTGACTCTTTGCCTTTTACTAATGTTTCCTCAATTTTCGGTTTTAATAAAGCCACGAGGGCGTATCTAAATTGGTTATTCACTAATGCAGTCAATTTCCTATGATTGCTCCGCCCAGTGTAAGTACGATTGGGCGCAAAGATTCATTACCCGTTGTAGTCTTCATTTTAATTATCAAAACTCCGCCTAGCAAACGCATGATTGGTCTGCTGGACATTATAGTCATTGCTTCTCATTTGTTTACATTGTCGCGTGCGATCATTATCCGTTCGGTCAATTTCATATGATTGCTCCGCCCAGTCTAAATACGATTGGTCACGAAGATTAATTACTCCCTGTTGCCTTCATTTTAATTATCAAAACTCCGTCCAGCAAACGCATGATTGGTCTGCTGGACGTTAAACGTGATTGCTTCTCATTTATTTACATTGCCGCGTGCGATCATTATCCGTTCGGTCGCCGCCATTTAAATCGAAGCTCCACCTAGCGCAAGTATGATTGGCTGCAAGTTGGAAAGTTTTTCGAGCCTTTGACTTTGTGTTAATGTATGGGGAGGGGTGTGTCTAAATTTGTTATTCACTGACGCTGTCAATTTCATATAATTGCCTCGCCCAGTATAAGTACGATTGGTCACAAGGATTAATTACTCGCTGTTGCCTTCATTGTATTTATTAAAATTCCGCCCTGCATAGGCATGATTGGTCTGCTGGTTTATACGTCATTGCTTCTCATTTATTTATATCGCCGCGTACAATCATTATTCGTTTGGTCGTCGCCGTCGTCGCCAATTAAATCCAAGTTCCGCCCAGCGCGAGTGTGATTGGCTACAAGTTATTTTGTCCGCGCTTTGATTGGTTGGAAAACTGTAAATTCGTGAGACTTTGTCTTTAACTAATGTTTCCTCAATTTTAGATGGCCACGGGGGCGTATCTAAATAGTTAATCACTGATGCTGTCAGTATCATATGATTGCTCCGCCCAGTATAAGTACGATTGATCACACATTGGTTACCTTCATTTTAATCATCAAAACTCCGCCCAGCAAAGGTATGATTGGCCTGCAGGACATAGTGCGTCATAGCTTCTCACTTATTTATATCGCCACGTGAGATCATTATTCGTTCCGTCGCCGCCGCACATGCCATTTAAATTCAAGCTCCGCCCAACGCATGTATGATTGGCTATAAATTACTTTTGCCCGAACTACGTCATTCTCTGATTGCTTGAAAAACTGCGAGTTTCGTAAGACTTTGACTTTGTACTAATGTGTGGGGGTGTGACTAAATGGGTTATTCATGATGCATATGATTGCTCCGCCCAGTGTAAGTACGATTGGTCACAAGGATTAATTACTCGCCGTTGCCTTCATTGTATTTATCAAAACTCCGCCCTGCATACGCATGATTGGTCTGCTGGACATTATACGTCATTGCTTCTTCATCATATATAAGATTGGTCACAAGCTCCGCCCAGCGCAAGTACGATTGGCTCCAAGTCACTTTTGCCCGAACTGCGTCATTCTCTGATTGGCAGAAAAACTGCAAGTTTCGTGAGACTTTGACGGGAGTGTGTCTAAATTTGTTATTCACGAATGATGTCACAAGCTCCGCCCAGCATAAACACGATTGGCCATTTGTCAGGTATATGCAAGTTGATGTTGGTCCTTACGTTCCGAAAGAGCATCTACACCTACACGAGGAAGCTCGAAGAGGGAGTGTTCCTTCCGAACGCGCAGCGAGGAGGCGATAGAGAATTCGAAATAATAAGCGATACAATTAGGGCGTGCAACGCCCAGGTGCACATTTTCAACGTGGTCGTCGTCTCGGTGGTCTTACAAAGAATACTGTACGTCACCGGAGACAACGATCTCGACGAGGACGTCTACGACGTCACGACCAATACAACCCACGTCAAGCATCTGAAGATAACCCCGTTCACCACTTGGACACCGTTCGACCAGCAAAAGTCGCCCATCTACGAGATTATTTCGCTTTACCAAATAGCGTCCGCCTCGTTCTTTGGATTCATAATTGCAGCCATCGACGGCCTCATTTGCGGTATAATGCTGCACATACAGGCGCAGTTTGTTATACTGAAGTGGTGCGTGGAGACGTTCTTGGAAAGAGCTGCTAGAATGATGGTGAGTACGCCACATTTTTTTTTCTCTTAGGTACTAATGACCTGTAGGAAAACGATGGTATTAGCATTGATGTAAGCAAATACCAGCAATTTAAAGAGCAAAAAAATCGCCTGGTCTTAATCGAGAAGGTACCAGAGAGCTTGCAGAAGTACGTCAACATCGTAATCGCCGATTGCAGTAAACACCACCAGGAAATATTATTCCTCGCCGATGGGGCTGAATCTACGTTCAATCTTCTCATGCTGGTCCAGTTCTTGGGGAGTGTGATGATGCTGTGCTTTCAACTCTTCCAACTGTCTTTGGCAAGTGGACACTCAAAAAAGATTTTTATTTTATTTTATTTTTTGAATCGTAGTACGAAGTATCGTCGTTCGAATTCTTCAGTATGGTCTGCTACTTGTGCTTCGTCTTCTTCCAAATCCTGGTCTACTGTTGGCGCGGAAACGAAGTCCAGCTGATTAGCGTAAGCCTCAAGGACTCGATTTACAGCTGTAATTGGATCGTCATAGACACGATGGCCCAAAAGGCGCTGATCATGATGATGGAGAGGGCGCACAGGCCGATCAAGTTGACGGCCGGGAAGTTTGCTTTTCTTTCGCTGGAAACGTTCACTAAGGTAGATAAAAAGTGATTGAATTTTTTTTTGTATTGATTCAGGGTCTTATGTTGCTGCAGATACTTCGCGGTTCAGGATCGTATTTCATGGTTCTGAGGCGTATGAACGAATGATTCCTTGCACCTATTTGTTAAAAGTCTACTCAAAACCATCACCATTCACCGATCCCACTCTGAAGCACGAAATAGGGTAAGCAAGTAAGGAAGATTCAAAAGCGTTTTCGGTTTTCGGTGATTTAGCGATAATTCATTTGAAAAGCAAAAACCCTGACCTAGGTCAGTTTCGATGATAAACTTTCTGAGGTGATAAGGGGGCGCGAGGAAGTCACTTAGACGAAACGACATTTGGCGCTTAAAGAAACGTCAGTCCAAATTGGAAGACATTGTAAAATAGAATAGGATTTGAAATCAATTGTCAAGAAAAACTGTCTGTTAATTGTTTTCTTTTTCATTCATAAAAATCGATAGCCAATCAAATACATCAAAACAGAAACAATTGACTGATGAAGGTCCCATAGAAGTAATCCATGTAAACAAAGAATGCAGACAGAAAAATGTTTTTTTGATGAACTTTTACGTTCAGCTTTTTTACTGCAGTTGAATTTTTTCACCGAAATATTGGACCTAACCAAAGAAATGCTGTTGAAAGAGAAAAGCCGAACGTCGACTGTTTTTTTTTTATTGTTGATTAATTTCAAAACGAAATGACTCACGTCAACCAATGAAGTGTCTTTACGACAGAAAAATCAATCTATCTATCGTCAATTGTTTCTTTTACTCGGGTCAAAAAAGAAATGTCTTCGATTGTCAATTTTTTTCTCGATTTTAATAGGTAAATAGTCAGCAGCAAAAAAAAACTGACGTACGATTACTTTAATATTACGATAACTGATTTCTTTATCATCAGAACAAAGAAGATCGATTGTCAATTGTTTTTTTGTTATTAATGAATTTTGAAACGAGATGGCTCGTGTCAACAAAAGAAACGTCATCGACAGAAAAATCGATTGTCATTTTTCTCTTGGATTTTAATAAATAAATAGTCAACAAATAAAAACAACTGACGATCGATTGCTTTAATATTACGGTAACTGAGTTCTTTATCGACAGAAGAAAGAAAGAAGATCGATCGTCAATTGTTTCTTTGATTATTAATGAATTTTGAATGGAAATGGCTCGTGTCAATAAAAGAAACGTCATCGACGAAATAATCAATTGTCAATTTTTTCATGGATTATAATAAATAGTGAACACGAAAAAAAACTGACGATCATTTATTTGAATACTGCGGTAACTGGCTTTTAAAAGATTGCGATTTTCGACAGAAGAAAAAAATCGATCGTCAATTGTCTCTTTTATTGTGAATGACTTTCGAAGCGAGATAACTTACGTCAACGAAAGAATCATTATTAATGATATTTGAATCGAAATGATTCACGTCAACAAAAGAAACGTCATCAACTGAAAAATCGATCGTCAATTGTCTCTCTTATTACTAATGATTATTGAAGCGAAAGAGCTTACGTCTTCAAAAGAAATGATACCAACAGAAACGTCGATTGTCAATTGTTTTTCGATTTTAATGAAAGAGATAGACAATCAACAGAAAAAGAAACTGACGATCGATTATTTCAATAATTACGGGAACTGATTTCTTTACCGAAATGAATAGACATTCAAAAGAACAACGCAACTGGCAGAAGAGAAAAAAAATCGATCGTCTATTGTTTCTTTCGTTGTTAATGACATTTGAATCAAAGTGACTCACGTCAACAGACGAAATGTCACAACAGAAAAATCGACAGTCAATTTTCCTTCGATTTTAATAAATTACTTAATTAATTTTTTTAACGAAATGAAAAAAAAACACTTAAAAGAACAATGCGATTGACAGAAAAGAAAAACAGCGATCGTCAATTGTTTCTTTCATTGTTAATGAAAATTATATCGAAATGACTCACGTCAACAAAAGAAATGTCATCAACAGAAAAATAAATCAGTCGTCACTTGTCCCTTTTATTATTAATGATTATTGAAGCGAAAGTGCTTACGTCATCAAAAGAAATTTCACCAAAGAAACGTCGATTGTCAATTGTTTTTCGATTTTAATGAAATAGATAGACAGTCAACAAAAAAAAAAAACTGACGATCGATTATTTTAATATTATGACAACTGATTTCTTTACCGAAATGAAAGAGAAGAGAAAAAATCGATCGTCGATTATTTCTCTTAATATTAATGAAATTTGAAACGAAATGACTCACGTCAACAAAAGAAACGTCATCAACAGAAAACTCAATCGTCAGTTGTCGACAAAATAAATGTCATTGACAAAAAAATCGATCGTCAATTGTCTCTTTTATTGCCAATAATTGTCGAAGCGAAAGAGCTTACGTCATGAAATGAAATGTCACCAACAGAAACATCGATTGTCAATTATTTTTCGATTTTAATGAAGTAGATAGACAGTCAACAGAAAAAAAAACTGACGATCGATTCGACATCGACAACCAACTCTGAAGCCAACTTTGTTTATTTACTACGATCGTGATCGTTGCTTTGTTAATCGAATGTCTACATGGCGCTTCGCTTGTATTGTCTTTTTGACGTTGTCACTCTGACGTTTTCTAATGTCTGTCATTTTGACATTTCCGACATCTGTCACCTTAACGTTCTGTTGTCGCTAGGCAAAAGAACTAATATTTAATCATTTGTTAATTGCAGAAATAATTTAATTGTACTTAACGCACGCCACGCCATGAAAATCGCCTGGCCCCATGAACGCCGAGCTCTACTTTCGCGCGACAGTGTGCGCCCGGCCTAAATCAAACACGTAATAATTTTCTTACTGGGAGTTTGAAGAAGTTTCGCGTCTCAGGCTATCATTAACATACAGGCAATCATTACTTCGACTCGTTAAATGCACCACACTTTGGAACTTCAAGCGTCGCGAGAAATGGGTCGAGAAGAGCCGCCGAAAAATTACTTCAAGTTGCACTTCACCCTGCTGAAATTGATGGGCGTCAACATGGAGGACTCGTCTGCGATTTATCGCGTTTATTCTTTGTGCTTTTTCGCTTCGTGCATATATCTTTACACCATCATGCAAGTAATACATTTCGTCCAGAACTGGAACGACTTGGACACCATGTCTTTCACGTTCTGTTATCTAGTGACACAATTGACTGGTGAGTTATTTTATTATTACTTGGCGCAATTCGATTCACTACTCCGAAGCACACTCAAAGTAATTCTTCCACGCCCCTATCGTTGCATAAGATTTCACGCAATCAGATGAGAATGTCCTGGGAGTGCTCTAGAAGGCAGGCAATGTTAATTGGTGCAATTCTAGAAGTACTTCCACATCCTAGCGTTACATAAGGTTACATGTAATGAAATGAGAATCCCCTCTAGAAGTCATCTATCTTTTTTTTTAAACAGTTTATTAATTGGCGCACTCTCATATTGAGGGTGCTCTAGAGGGAGATGAGTTAGTTAGTAACTTATTTTAGGATTATGCAAGGCAACCCTAATTTTGATTCAGCGCAGAAAAATCCGAACTTACTGTCGCAGTTTGGAGGGCGGCCAGTTCGTTCCGGACTTGGACAGGGGCGGACCGACGGAATTCGCCGTCATCCGGCGGGCCATCCGCATATCGAACGCCCAGGCGTACATATTCCACGCGTTCGTGATTACGATCGTCGGGAACCGCGGTTTTTACGCCGCCCTCGACAAAGGCGTCTACGAGGAGTACTTCGACGAGTCGAGCAACACCTCGAGCACCAAGCACTACGCGGTTCTGCCCTACAATCTCTGGTTTCCCTTCGATTTTAACGTCAGTCCGTACTATGAGATAGCGTTTGTTTACCAAATGGTCGCGTGTGCGGTGTACGGCCTCCTGATCGGAACCTGCGACGCGCTGATCACAGCGTTCATGGTCCACCTGAAGGCGCAGATTGTCATTCTCAAGGGTAGTTTGGAGAAGTGCGTGGTCCGAGCAAGGAAACTGCAGGTATTTAAAAAGAAAAAAGAAAATCAAGTCTCCCTGTGAAGTTGAGATGATTTTTAGGAGGAGGAAGAAGGAAACATCGAAAAATTTGGGGCAGAACGATTCTATAAAACAAAGGAAATGATTGAGAAACTATCTCCGGCGATTCAGGGGCGCGTCACCAAGTTCGTCGGTGATTGTGTCAAGCACCATCAGCAAATACTGCTTCTGGCAGAGCAGACCGAATCTGAGTTCAGTTTGGTGATGCTGTTGCAGTTCCTGACGAGCTTGCTGCTGATGTGTTTCCAACTCTTTCAATTGTCGCTGGTGAGTGGTTACCTCTCGTGCCGACTAGAACACACTCGACGTTTCTGGAATGTGGAATTCTTAATAATTGACGTTTCAGTACGATTTAAAATCGACGCAGTTCCTCAGCATGGTCACCTACTTGTGCCTGATGTTGTTCCAACTCCTCATCTACTGTTGGAACGGAAACGAGGTGCAGATCGAAAGCGTGGAAGTGGCCAAGGCCGCGTACAAATGCGAATGGATGGTGACGGACGTTTCGACCCAGAAGGCCCTGATGCTGGTTATAAGGAGGGCCCAGCGTCCGATTAGATTGAGCGCGGGGAAATTCGCCTACCTGTCTTTGGAAACGTTCACCGCTGTACGTGCGAATATTTTTTTTTGTTGCGTTGCATAATTAGTGACGTAATCATTGTTTCAGATACTTCGCGGATCCGGTTCGTATTACATGGTGCTGAGGAAAGTTAACGAATGAATAATACCTGCGCGGAACTTTTCCCGCTTGTCGTTAGAAATAATTGATGTCCACTGCAATTTGCGACTTGTTTGAAAACAACCTAATAAATGCACTTCTCTCAATGTCACTTATGGTTTTATTAAATGCAATGGCGTAACGTTCGGAGGGGGGTGCAACGATAACAGGGCGCACCAGATGAAATGGTGTCAGTCAAAGGCCCCGTATACATTGGCCCGTATTCTCATCCTACGGTCTTTTGAATAACGTGTTTATTTCACTTGCCAACGCTCTTCGTCGCTCTCTTACACATTAAATTGACGCAAAGGCACATCGTCTCTAATTTACTTCAATCACAGCTTTGGTTAAACACTACTTTAATCATAAGATGAGAATACGGGCCATTAAGTATAGCTAGCGCCATACGATCGAGTTGTGTCTCTGCTCGTGAATATAACAGTGACTTTTTGATTTTCTTTTAGTGACTTCATGGCCGCATTAATGACAAATCAAATTATTTTCATTTTCATTTACAAAATAAAAACTTACTTCAGTGGAGTCTTTCGCTTTTTGGTGACACGTGACGTGCAAACTTTTTTAACGTTTTTGCAAAAAAACATCGTCGGTTGGCAACATTGAATAACTAACCGAACGAGCTTCCTACCCGACAAGCTTCAAAAGCTTGGAATCAGTGGGGGTTTTGGCAAAAAGAAAGAACTGGCGAAGACTGAACGAAACAAAATTGTCGTTGTTTTTTTTTTTTAGAACTTCGAAGAGTAGTTGACGTTCATTTGTTTTTCATTCGTATCGTTATTAGTATTTCGATGTCGTTTGTTTCAATTCTCTTCTTCGTAAGGGATGAGAATGAGCGGCGGAACGCTTTCGAAAACGAAACGAAAACTCGAAGGAACGTCAAAATAAAAAGGACCGGTGAAGACCGCACGACACAGAACGATTGTTAATCTTCCCTTAAAAAAAAAAAAAAACGCCCCCCAGAGAATAAGTAGTTGGTGTTCATTTGTTTTTCATTCATGTTGCGATGTCATTTGTGTCATTTTTCTCTGTTTTGTCGACGATGCGCGTAAACTTGGAAGTTTTTTGGCCTTTTTTGGCAATTATCGATCGATTCTTGCTTGTTTTTTTTTTTTTTTGGACAAAGAAACAAAATGCTTCTACCATTCGGCCTACTCGTTTTCCATTTATGTCATCAACAGAAAAATCGATCGTCAATTGTCTCTTTTATTATTAATGATTACTGAAACGAAAGAGCCTACGTCATTAACAGAAACGTCGATTGTCAATTGTTTCTCGATTTTAATGAAGTAGATAGACAGTCAATAGAAAAAAAATTGGTTTCTTTACCGAAATGAAAAGACATTCAAAAGAACAATGCGACTGACAAAAGAGAAAAAAATCGATCGTCAATTGTTTCTTTCATTGTTAATGAAATTTGAAACGAAATGACTAACTTCAACAAAAGAAATGTCGTCAGCAGAAAATTAGATCTTCAATTGTTTCTTTTATTATTAACAATTTTTGAAGCGAGATATCTAACGTCATCAAAAGAAATGTCATCAATAGAAACGTCGATTGTGAAAACAAAAACAAAAGAAGATCGACGGAATGCAAGAAAATCAAACTCTGACAGAAAGAAAAACAAAAGAAAACTCTTGTCTCAAACGTCAATCGGATTATGAAAAACTGACTCAAGTAAAGAACGATGAGGAATATGCAAAGAAAGACAAACGAAATACAAAAGAAGATCGATTCTCGTTGTCTGTTATTGCTTTTGTTATCTTCGGTTCGAACAAGAAAACGAAATCGGCGAAAACAAAAAAAGAAAACAGACTCCGAATGTAGAAGTCACGATGATTTGACAAAAAATGGCAATGCGAGGAACGAAGCGAATCAAAACAAAAACAAAAGAAGATCGACTCTTGTCTGAAACGTCAATCGCATTACGAAAAACTGACTCTAACAAAGAGCGATGGGGAACGTGCAGAAAGAGACGAACGAAAAACAAAAGAAGATCGATTCTTATTGTGTATTATTGCTTTTGTTATTTTCGATTCGAACAAGAAAACGAAATCATCGAACAAAAAAAAAAAAGAAAACAGACGCCGAACGAAGAAGACGTGATGATTTGACAAAAAGGGGCAATGCGAAGAACAAAGCGAATCAAAAAAAAACAAAAGAAGATCGACGTTTCTGCGTCGCCGGCGGAATGTAAGAAAATCAAACGTTGACAGAAAAGAAAAACAAAAGACAACTCTTGTCTCAAACGTCAATCGCATTAAGAAAAACTGGCTTGAAGAAAGAGCGAGGAAGAATGTGTAGGAAGAGACGAACGAAAAACAAAAGAAGATCGTTGTCTATTATTGCTTTTGTTATTTTCGATTCGAATAAGAAAACGAAATCGTCGAACAAAAAAAAAGAAAACGTTAAAGCGAGGAACAAAGCGAATAAAAAACAAAACAAAAGAGGATCGACGTTTCTGCGTCGCCGGCGAAAAGTAAGAAAATCAAACGTCAGAAAAAAAAACAAAAAAAAAGGCGTCAATTGTTTTAGGAGAAAACGTTTCGGTTGTTATGACAAACCGAACAAACTCGCGTAAAGGGCGACGAACACCAAGAAAAAGACGAACGAAAAAAAATAAAAGAAGATCAATTCTCGTAATTCCTTAGCCATTTCAAGCGGTCTAATTTTATGCTGATGTAATTGAATATGTCAACGTTTCTAACGCCATTACAGCCTCAAGCTTTCCGAAGCTTATCGGGGAGGCGCAACTGCTTGGAATTATGCACAGAGGATTGCGGCTGCGGCCGACTTACTAGATGTTGGTTAGTCCTTCGGAATTCGCCTTGCAAACCGAGGAGACGCAGAAGAAATCAAAACTTTTATTATTATTTTAGCATTTTTTCTTGCTTTCTGTCTCTTCTCTTACTTATGCCCTCTTCTGATCATTCATGTCATCCCGAACAGGTGTGAAACTGATTTAAATATCTATTAAAATCCGTCATTAAAATGCACCAGGCGATTAAAAAAAATGAAGAAGGCGTGGCCGCCTCAAAACAATTAACTCTCAAAATAAAACAAAGTTGTTTTAAAGAAAACAAAGCGCGAATCACCCTGTATATAGTCAGGTAGCAAAGAAGTTTTGCTCAGGACGTTCTTGCAGGTAAGAAAACAAAATTTCGCGTGAAAACTTGCGACCTTTGCGAATAATTTTTTCTTCAGGTGACAATGCGCAATCGAGAACCTCATTAAAGCGAAAAAAGTTGGTAATTACGTTAATAAATAAGCGGCGTAAGTGCAAATAACGATGTAATTAAGGAGGCAAGAAGTCCGCCAAAGAAATTGTTAATTGGCGATTAATTCGAGTATAAAAATCATCGGCGATAAACAAACGCCACACTCATAATCAGATAGGGTTTGGAAAATGTTTCTGAAGTTAATTTTGTGCATCGTCCTCTACGAATCTGCTTTGGCAGTAGTCCCAGATGTACGTATAACAAAAAAAAATTAATTTCATCTTGATTTGTTTCGTTGCAGGACTTTCCCGATGAATTGAAAGAAGTCATCAACAACTTGCACGACATTTGCTTCCCAAAACTTGGTGTTACACAAGGTGAATATATTTGTTTTTGTCAATGTATGATTCAATCGAATTTCATGGTAATTTTCAGCTGATGTCGATAACTACCAATTATCCGATAATTCTCCTAAGATGATGGTAAGTACGTTCTTAACCGTCCTACAAAACATCTACTCCTTTGTTTCAGTGTTACATAAAATGCATGTTGGAAGGCTCCGGCTGGGTACGTATGGCTTTCCAATTTTAATCAAATTCGCCTAAATTTGCCTCTTTTTTTTATACAACGCAGATGAAACCTGACGGGACCATAGTCGGCGGAGTTGTGAAGGAAAGGCTGGAAAAATTTGATAACATGAAGTCTACCCTTGCCTTCTTATCGAAGTGTTTCGACGTTCCTGGTAAGCGTTCATATTTCATATAACTTCCCTACGCCTCTGAAAACAAATAGAAACGAAAGAAAATGGATGAAGTTTAGTGTGCCAAAAACACACCGTCTACAGGGTCCCTCAGAAAATCTGCTCCTTACTTTCAGATATGGCAAGGTCACATAATTAAGCAATTTTTATTAATGAAGTTGTGCCTCCGCGAAATAAAGAAAACTTTTCTATTTATTTCTGGTCGGCATTTTCTTTGTTTCGTTTTAACTTGACGCGGAGGCACAACTTCGTTAATAAAAGTTGGCTTAGTTACGTGACCTCTACTACTTCCGAAAATTAGAAACAGTTTTTCTGAGGCACCCTGTATAAGTGAATCAAACGCAGTTGAAAACCACCACCTTCGGCGATTCAACGAAAAGAAACAGGAAAGAAAACCTAAACAAACCACATGGAAGCGTGAAAGGTGAAAACAAAAGAAGATCGAGGGTTTTCCGACAGTGCGCCAGAAAAAACTTAAATAATTCGAAAGTAAAAACAAAAGAAAATTCAGTAAACAAAAGACAATTCTCGAAAAGAGGATAATTTTTCGAATTTTGTTTTATTGGTGGTTCCATGTCGTTTGTTTCGATTTCTTTTGTTTTTTCTTTAAGAGAGAGAGTGAACGAAACGGAATAGTCGTTGGTGTTTTGTTTTTTCAAAATTCCTCCGGATAATAGGACGAATGAGAAACAAATGCACGTCGACTGTTCTGTTTCCCAAGACGAGCTAAAAACAAAATAATTTGAACAAACGACGGCGACGTCGAAATAATAATAACAGGACGAATGAGAAACAAATGAACGTCGAGTGTTCTGTTCCCCAAAACGAACTAAAAACAAAAGAATTTGAACAAACGACGGCGACGTCGAAATACTAATGACAGGACGAATGAGCAACAAATGAACGTCGACTATTCTCTTCCTAAAACAAAAACAAAACAAAACAATTTGAACAAACGGAATACTAATAAGAGAATGAATGAGGAACAAATGATAGTCGAATATTCTTTTTCGAAAACACAAAAAGAAAAAGACGGCAAAACAATTGAAACAAAACGTAATCGATGAAAAAAAAAATGAACGTCGACTATTTTCTTTGGAAAATAAAAAAGAGAAAGAGAATTGAAACAGACAACAACGAAATACTGATAATCAGACGAATAATTAACAAATGAACGTCGACTTTTCTCTTTTGAAAACAAATGAACGTCGACTATTCTCTTCTCGATGATTAACAAATGAACGTCGACTATTCTCTTCTCGATGATTAACAAATGAACGTCGATCATTGTCTTTTCAATGATTAACAATTGAACGTCGACTGTTCTCTTTTGAAAACAAAAAAGACGAAGAGAATTATTATAATGAAAATAGTCGACGTTCATTTGTTAATCATTCGTCTCATTATCTGCATTTCGTTGTCGTCTCGTTCAATTTTCTTTCCTTTTTTGTTTACAAAAGAGAATAGTCGACGTTCATTTGTTTCTCATTCATTCTATTATTAGTATTAGTTTTTTTTTTGTTTTGTTTTAGGAAGAGAATAATCGATGTTCATTTGTTCATCATTCGTCTGATTTTATCAGCATCTCGTCGTCGTCTGTTTCAATTCTCTTTCTCATTTTTATTTTCGAAAGAAAGTAGTCGACGTTCATTTGTTTTTCATCGATTACGTTAGGTTTTCTTCGTTTTTTGTTTTGTTTTTTTTTTTAAATTCGTTCCTTTCTATATTTCCATCTTTTTTTCTGTTCACGAAATTCTGTGTTTCGTCGTTGTTTTGTCAGTTCTCTTTACTTTGTTTTTTTTTTTCAAATCCGTTGATTTTCAATTAGTTTCCGCCAGAAAAGAGAGAAATTATTCTCTTTCTCTTTTTTGTTTTCAGTGATTAACAAATGAACTTCGCTATTCTCTTCTCAATGATTAACAAATGATCGCCGACTATTTTCTTTTGAAAAGAATAATTCTCTTTCTCTTTTTTGTTTTCAAAAGAGAATAGTCGACGTTCATTTGTTTCTCTTTCATTCTATTATTAGTATTAGTTCTTTTTTTGTTTTGTTTTAGGAAGAGAATAATCGACGTTCATTTGTTCGTCATTCGTCTGATTTTGTCAGCAACTCGTCGTCGTCGTCTACTTCAATTCTTTTTCTCTTCTTTATTTTCGAAAGAAAATAGTCGACGTTCGTTTGTTTTTTCATCGATTACGTTTTGTTTCAATTGTTTTCTTCGTTTTTTTAATTCGTTCCTTTCCATATAAAATCGTTCATTTTTTTCCTGATCATGAAATTCTGTATTTCGCCGTTATTTTGTCAGTTCTCTTTTTCAATCACTCTCCGCCAGATTCGCCTAATCTTCTGTTCAGTCGTCGCTTGTTTCGCTTTTCGTTTGTTTCTTCGCTGGGAATTAGTTTTCGCATTGCAGTTCTATCATCTTTCGCATTTTGTTCTTTGCAAAACCCTCCCAGTTTTCTTTTCGGATTTCTTTTTTTTTTTGGTTTACACTTTTTCCTTGCTTTCTAACTTTTTCCATCACGTCACTTTCTTAAAACTTTTTCGCTGATATAATCGCGCGTCTCCTGTTTTCCGTTCCGTTCGTCTTTTGCAAAATCTTAAATACGCTCTTGTTTTTTCACAGCGGGAAACCACGAATGCGAGAAAGCCTACAACTTCAACGTCTGTTATCAGCAAGCCGATCCGGAGGTAAGCCACCGAAATTAAATTAACTAATTAATTAATTAATTAAAATTAGAGTTAAAGTTTCCGACCGTCAGAATTATTTACGCTGAAGCGCCACTGTTATACTGGTAGAGGTCTCGCAACTTGAGAAGAATCTGTCACGTGACGCGTACGCGCACCTACGTAAGCAGATAAGCTCCGCCCACAGTTTCTTCTCGCGTTGCAGGATCTCTACCTACAGTTTATTTTATATGTTAAACAGGAGATGTAATTTTGCTTATGAAAAATATTTGTGTTGCAGCATTATTTCCTACCCTAAGAAGAAGCGACGTACCGCACATGTGATGATGATGATGATGACGACGACTTGCGCGTGAACTGGAACGACAATTTAATATTATAATTTTGATTATTAGTTTTTGATTATTTTAAAAGCAGCTTCGTTTGATTTGTAAGATAAAGAATGCAATCTGTTTTTTTGTTTTTTCTTCTTCTTTTCCTTCCTCGACTTACAAGGATTTAAAAGATCAAAAAGCTTTTAATGATGATTTGTTCACGCTTACGAGGAAGCATTAAAGAAATTTGCATGTTACGAGGTAGCGCTAAAACCTGCACGAAACGAAACGAATACATTCTGTATCTGTCAACGTAACTAACTCCTTCGGACGAGGGAAATCACGTTGCTGAGAATGTGACCCCCACTTGTGCGATGTTTCCATTCGTCTTTGTCGTTTGCCTTGGAAGCTCGTTTATCGTTCTCGGCCTGCGCGAATGCGTTCTTGTTATTTTCAGCGTTTCAGTCGCTCCGGCCAATGTTTTGGTTTCGAACGGTTCGCTTCAGTTGGTGGCGGATTTTCAAATACCTTGTGCGCTTATTATCGAATGATAGGTGGTTTCTTTTTTTTGGAGAAGATGAACTGATTTTTGGATACTAAAATTCCTGTAAGTCTTCTTTCATTTATATTCCACTTAATTAATTTAATTTAACTGTTAATGCGAAGGAATTTTTCTTTGTATTTTATTTGATTTATAAACATTTAATGTCAAGTTAGTGATTGCGTTACTTGCAGGCAGCTACCGGTTAGGTTAGATTTTTTTTAAATTTATTCGACCAAAAAATACTGCCAAGGAACACAGGTCATGTACCGTGCGATCAAAAATTATTCAGATAAGGGGAGGCCAAACTTAAATTATAATTAAACTTAACTTAAAATTCAAAAATAATTTCTATTACACAGTGGTTGTAATGTTGATGCTTTCTTTGTACCCTACTTACACAGGGTGCTCCCAACAGTCTAACGCTTCGAGAACTGATTATTAACGTCAACCGGGTTCATTTGTTTGCCAATTTCCACGGCCAACTTAGTTATTCGCGGAAAATGTAACGTGTATAAAAGCCGAACCGGACGCGCGATTTAAATCACTTTTCTGAATCGAACTGATCGATTAATATCGATTCGTCCTTACTTAATGTGTTAAGCGACAATTAAAATTAATTTTAGCTTAATTTCGTGCAGTAAATAATTCCAATAAAAGAGTGAATATCAGATTATATTGAAAAGTGAGACATTACTTAAATAAATTTCATCATAACTCAACAGGTGGCGCTAGTGGGTGAGCACCTTTAATTTCGCATATAAAATGTCAATAAAAACGAAATTTTCGATTATTAAAAAAAAGAGGGTGGAAGCAATTTCAATTTAACGTCGTCGTAACT
Source organism: Serrognathus titanus (assembly GCA_039766575.1). Taxonomy (NCBI): domain Eukaryota; kingdom Metazoa; phylum Arthropoda; class Insecta; order Coleoptera; family Lucanidae; genus Serrognathus; species Serrognathus titanus. The sequence continues at coordinate 63,085,911 of CM077914.1, forward strand.
CAACAGATGGCGCTGGTAATTTCCTAATTTTAATTTCACGAAACTTCAGATTCTATTAACTCAACAGGTAACGCTGGCAGGTTCGAATTTTCTCCAAAAAAACGAATGAAAATCGAAATTTCAGATTGTATTAAAAAGGTAAGAGCAGACATTACGTAAATAAATTTCACTGTAGCTCAACAGATGGCACCAGCAGGTTTGAACTTTCGGTGTCACGTAATAAAAACGAAATAAAGACAAATTTCAAATTACATTAGAAAGGTAAGAGCAGTCCCGCAGGCGTTGCTCAAATAAACTTCACCACAACTCGATAGATGGCGCTGGGAGGCTCGAAATTTTAATTTCGTATAATTTTAATAAAAAATTAAATAAAAACGAAAATTCCCATTGGTCAACGAAAAGGATGGGAGCGATTTGGAGACGTCCATTGAATTAACGTCGACGTAACTCAACAGATGGCGCTGGCAAGTTCGAACTTTTAATTTCACGTGAACAATTTTAATAAAAACGAAATTTCCGATTATTAAAAAAAAGAGGGTGGGAGCAATTCGAATTTAACGTCGCCATAACTCAACAGACGGCGCTGTCAATGTATTAACGGCGTCATAATTCAACAGGTGACGCTGGCAGGTTCGAAATTTCAATTTCGCGTGATTTTTACCAAAAAAACGAACGAAAGCGAAATTTCAGATCATATTAAAAAGGCAAGAGCAGACATTACGGAAATAAATTTCACTGTAACTCACCAGAGGGCGCCAGCAGGTTTGAATTTTTGGTAACACGTAAATAACTTTAACAAAAAAGCGAAATAAAAACGGATTTCAAATTGCATTATAACGGTAAGAGCAATCCCGCAGGCGTTGCTCAAATAAACTTCACCACAACTCGATAGATGGCGCTAGAAGGTTCGAAATTTTAATTTCGCATAATTTTAATAAAAACTGAAATAAAAACGAAAATTCCCATTGCTCAACGAAAAGGATGGGAGCGATTTGGAGACGTCCATTGAATTAACGTCAAACGTAACTCAACGGATGGCGCTGGCAAGTTCGAATTTTTAATTCCACGTGAACAATTTTAATAAAAACGAAATTTCCGATTATTAAAAAAAGAGGGTGGGAGCAATTCGAGTTTAACGTCGCCGTATCTCAACAGACGGCGCTGGAAATTTTCTAATTTTAATTTCACGAAACTTCAGATCACATTAATGCCGTCATAACTCAATAGATGGCGCTGGAAGGTTCGAAATTTTCATTTTCCGCAGTCAAGCACTTGAGAGGTAGTGAGTGCCCAAATTCTTGGACATCCGGGTGAACACTCGTGCGGATTAAAGAGTTTGCACTGTATTCGTATTCACTTGCTTTTTAATTCCATCTTTATTATTTTTTTAAGCGCGCATACGACAGCAGCTTATTAAAATTCGAAAAGCAAGAAAAAGTTCCCTAAACTGTGCCCGCGATACAAAATTAGAAAAAAATCCGAAAATGTTCAAACAATGAAATTAAATTAATTGGAAGACTTTTCCCAAAAAAAAAAAAAAAAACTAAAACGCAAGGCAATTTTTATTTTAAATATCATGATAACAAATGAAAAGCGGACTATTGTGTATTCAGATTCAAAAAACTTAAAATTATTATTCACTCGACAATTTTTTTTTTTCGAAATCATTAATATTAACAAGCCAAATGGAATATTGATGTAATTAACGTTCATAAATATTTAATTACAATAAAATTAACCCACGCTTTTCAGGAGACATATTGTTTGTATGGACTGAAAATTTTATACAGGGTCTCCCATGTTAATTGGTTTACAGTTACGAAATTAAATTGTAGGATGCATCTGCCCTTCCGGTTGTACAGAAAGTCGTCTCGTTCCTTTCTTATTTTATTTCCTTTTTGAATTGTACGTACTTAAAAGTCATGCTAAATATTTAATACGAAATATTTGTCAAAATAAATAAATCACAGAATAGTAACAAAAATAAATATTTACATTTTTGTTTTCCAAATTTTCAGTGAAACAATACCTACAGGGTGACTGTTAATTAACCTGACGAAAAAAAGCGATGCCCCCAAAACATGGGATATTGTCGAGAAATAATTAACCAAAAATTATATCCAAAGCCACGATACTTCCCTGATTAAGAACGACCAGAATATGAACGAAATAAATGCAGTTCTGAACGTGTTTTAGATGGCGTCGGGCGTGAACTTGACATTTAAACGGAATTAATGTGATCAACTGAAATAAGAGCTTGTAAACATGCATGCAAATCGCCTGAAGTGAATCATTCGTATGGGGAGGAGCTTGTACTTTAAACACCTGCTCTGACAGGTAAAAAAAATAAATCACTACAACACGAAGGCAAGTTTTACTTTAATTTCAATTACTTTCCAGACAAAGTTGCGAATATTTCGTTTATAGCCACGAGCACAAAATGTCCGCATTTTACTATTCCAATGAAGTTAGAAATCATAAACAATTACACATGTTTTTACGGCCCCCCTGGTATATTTACGGTATTCATTTACAGCGAGCCGTAATCGTTGTTTCCGTTTAAAGTACTCCGCCCACTAGACCTGACTGTAATAGGACCGTGCTAGGACCTTCACCTTCGGCCTGGTCTAATGGGCGGAGTCCTTAAGCCTACATTGATCATAAAAGACAAATTATCAGCGAGTTATCACGGAAACGCTAACGTAAACGTTAAACTTAATAGAGAGTTATCGCAACTTTTATGTTAAAATACCGTAAACGTAAAAAACACGTAATCCATATACTTTTACATTGGCTCACGTGATTTTAACGTTTACGGTATTTTAACGTAAGAGTTGCGATAACTTTCTAATGTTTGATTAAAGCGCATGCTTAGAAAATAACGTAACGATAAATATTAGGAAACTTCAGCAAGACGCCCGTTAAACGCTAAGACTCGATTTCTGATCGGCTACATCCATAAGGTTGCTAAGACATTTTTGTCGTAATGTCTCCGTTGATTTTTTTGAAATTTACGTATACAATAGATTTTATTACAAATCCCAGATTTCTTGTCGGGCATCGTACGTGCGGTAGCTAGAAATGATACCGGTTCGTTATATGAAATATTGCGACACGTGATTTTAACATTAGCGTAAATGTTAACGTTGACATTGCGATAGCTCCCCGTTAACGTAAACCTTATTTTTACGACTTGTTTTTTTTTTGTGTTAGTGCTGCCATCTCTGAACATATGGTGGAACTTGCGTCATTCGACGCGTTACAGGAACCTGTAATTGCTTAAATATTTATTTTTTGTGGAAAAGGAAATGGAGACGTTTACTCATCTTCGAAATACAATATTTTCTTAAATAATAATGAAATAAAGATCAAATTAAAATAAGCTTTTAAAACTGTTATGTTTTAAGCAGGAGGAATCGCTTGTGACGTCACTTCTTCGCATAGCTGAAAGCGGCTACTCTGTTACAAAGCTACGCAAAGTTGGCACTCGTTTATTAGCTGTGTATTTACATTAAGATGGAAGTGGGATTTCTAAAGCGTCAAAGTGATATTTTGCCGAATAGGAGGAATGACGTCACGTCGCACGGAAACTGTAACTCCTATAATTCGGCCGTGTTTGAAGATATTTTAATAATTCTTTCACAGACTTACATCAAATTGATTCGACTTTATTTTCTTCCTTAAAGCAAAATAGTAAACTTCTCCATTGCCAGTGAATAATTCGTACGGCTATGAATAACGTACGTAATTTTAAGTAATTAATTTCATAGTTTATTCGTACGAGTATCGCATCGGCTGGTTAACAACGCAACGGAATTCCATCTATTACGTTCACGGTCAGTGACGTCATAAAACACACCGGTAACTGTGACATCCATTCTCTCTTTTTTGGCGCGACGATTGTCAGTCACCCTGTATAATGTCTCTGCGGAAATTCATGGTATAACTCTTTTTAACTGTTAAGTATAGTATTGATTGTCAGTCATCCTGTATAATGTCTCTGCGGAAGTTCATGGTATAACTTTTTTTAACTGTTAAGTGCCCTAAAGAAGGGCACCAAAATCCTTGTTAAAGCTGCTCATAGACCTTTTCTGTGTGTGTGTGTGTGTCTTTTTAATATTTGAAAGAGCAATGTCAACGAAATCTATGTGTGGCAAATGATACTATTTTCTAAGTTTGGGGCATAGCATCGCAAGTAGCGGGTGTCCCCTAGGGTCGTATATTTGGACCGTTTCTTTTCATTGCTTCGTCTTCTAAGGGTCTAAGCAAATTTATCCTTCGATACACTGAACCAGTGGTCGCATAAACAAAATTTGCTCGCTAATTGCAAAAATAAAGACAAAAATTATCTAATACAATGGAATAGGAATGTGGCGCGGCACAAAAACCGTCTGTTACATTATTATCATGAACGCGAATAAGTAATTGCTTCCTGCAAGTGCGAATAGGTCACTTGTGATATAACACGCTCGTTTTTCTAATGCCTTTGTTCGATGAATTATTAATTTATTATCGCGTGTAACAACCTTGTTTGTTTTTTTTTTTTTTGCGTTCGCATTGTGTAATAACATCGGTTTCTTGCGAGCTGATTTTATTTCTGTCTCCTTATACTTCACGCATTAAAACAAACACTTGGTTGGTTATAAACAAATAGCTCAGAATTTTGAGTGGGTGTTAGGATGTTGTTTTTATTTTGACACTCAAAAGACTTAAGCTAAAAAGAAATTAACTCAATCATTGTTACGTAACAGCAAACAACACGCTTTGTTTATTCCCTTGTAGGTTGTCCTCCTCATTTTAGATCTTTTACTTGTGACACTGTACAGGGTGATGCACGATAATGAAACAAATTTGTTGTTGTTAATTCCAGAGCAGAATATAGCAACTTTTTATGAAGAAACTTATTTATAAATAAATAATAAGTTCAGTTGAAACAGGCCGCTTTAATAGACTGCGTTAAACAACGCCCGATGGCTTGTTATCCAAGAACCGCAAATTACTTTTTTTTTTACGGAAATAAACTCGTTATCTCCTCGAATTCGTTTGTTACAAGCGTCGGGCTCCTTCGCGGTTGATCTAATCAAATAATCGTGGCGAAGTGAAATCAATTTTTTTCGCCGATCCTCACGCGGCACGTTTTTTGAAAGCTCGTTTAATAACAGGAGCGAGCGCCTTACGTAAAAATTGAAAAGAAAGCTCGTCACGTTTATTGCGTAATGTGCCCTGCTGATGGGCACATTAAAGTCTTGCCGTACTTCGCAGGAAAACGAGATGCTAGTTTCGTAATGCTGTTTTGAAACGATGAAAATTTTTGCAATCTCACTTTCTAATTATAAGTTAATAAATTATGTATGTACAGTAGTGGACAATTCGTCTTTAACATGTACCACATGTACACAATACGGAAGTGTTTAATTAAAAAGTTCATCAAGTAGCCTTTGAATTTTTGTAACATCGTGAGGCAGATCAACGAGAAATGTCACTTTAGGTCATAAGCAAAACGTCATAATTCTTTCACAAGTGTCATCCGTCAATCAAACGTCAAACGGTTTAGGAAGTCATCCTTTTTTCGCTGTTCTTTCGTAAAAAAAAACTTTATAATTAGATGCAGTAAGCACTTAATTGCTGTGTATGCTTTAGGTCCCGACGCGACGAGGACTAACCACTGTCCTTTACGTATTGGTAATTATTAAAGATGGATGAGGAATTTTGGCAGGAATTATAAAAACTTGTTTAAATAACAAAATTGAAAATCGTACTTTGTGTACCGTTCTTCGAACGAAAGTCCGAAACGTACCGCATGTTTCGTTTTGAGTCGAGAACGAAAGCGCACTTCTGACGCGCACTTGTTTTAAACCTCACCTCCCACCTTTACGTTCGAAAACATTGCAAAGTGGGCGTGGTTTAGCGAACAAGCGAACCAACATATCTGACAAATCGTCGTATTTCCCATCGTTGCCAATTTGACGATTTTGTCACTAGTTTTGGTGACTTTCTGACACGTCGAAAATGTAGTGATTTCATGGTTTCACGGTTTAGTGACGAATCTAGTGATTTCATTTAAAAATAATAATAATCCTTGTAATAATTATAACTTTGATTCTGTCACTTTGCGGTGACATGTGTCATGAAACGATTACCAATGAAATAAACATTGTCTTCGGCAATTTGCGGAAAACGAAAAACAAATGAACAGCGATCGGATTCGTGCCCATCTTTTAGACGGAAGAAAGAACAATCGAAGTTTTTCTTTTTTTCTTTTCGATCGTATTTTGTTTCTTCACTTATTTTTGGTGTCTTTACAGGAAGAAACGCGTTCGCGAAGTTCAGTAACCTTCGGAGATCCTTGACAATTTGTGTAAAACGAAGAACAAATGAATGACGATCGGATTCCCGCCAATTTTTTAAACGAGAAAAGAACAATCGAAGTTTTTCATTTTTTGTCGATCGTATTTTGTTTCTTCTTTTATTTTTCGTGTTTTTACAGGAAGAAACGCGTTCGGAAAGTTTGATAATCTTCGGATCCTTGAGAATTTGTGGAAAACGAAGAACAAATGAATGACGATCGGGTTTCCGCCAATTTTTTAGACGAAAAAGAAAACAATCGAAGTTTTTCTTATTTTTATCGATCGTATTTTGTTTCTTCATTTATTTTTCGTGTTTTTACAGCAAAAAACTCGATCGTAAGGTTCCTTTGTACTTTGGCAATTTGTGGAAACGAAAAACAAATGAATGACGAGCGGATTCCCGCCAATTTTTTAGACGAAAACAAAACAATCGAAGTTTTTCTTTTTTTAGCTTTCTTTTTATCGATCGCATTTTGTTTCTTCATATGTTTTTCGTGTCTTTACAGGAAGAAACGCGTTCGCAAGGTTTAATAATCTTCGCATCCTTTTGACAATTTGTGGAAAATGAAGAAACAAATGAATGTCATGAATTTCTGCCACTTTTTTCGGCAAACAAAAAAAAATAAGTTTCTCCTTTTTTACCGTCGATCGTATTTTGTTTCTTCTTTCGTTTTCCATGTCTCTACAAGGAAAAAACCCGAAATATTCTAATTTTATTTCGCAGTTGATAGTGTGTTGTTTTTTTTTCTTAGGAAAAAAAAATTTTGTCTTTTGTCATCGCTCGCTCTTCACTTTTAGGTTCCCTTTTACGACCGATTCGTCGATCAAAGCTTTGATCTCGTGCATTTGTTTAAACTACCGATCGTCTTTTGTTTTGTTTCGTTATTTATTTATTTATTTTTTGTTTTGTGAAGAAGAAAGTCGAAATTCGAACGTCTTTTGTCATCGCGTTGAATTTATTTTCTGACGCGAAATCGAAAACGAAAGTCGACCATTTCTTTGTTCCTTGCATTTGGTTAAGCGATCGATCGTCTTTTGTTTTTGTTTTTAGCGGAGACATCTTTCGGTCGGTCTTAAGTTATTTTCTGACGCAAGAGTAAAAAGGATAGGTTTTCCTTTAGTGTCCGAATCGTCCACCATTTTTTTGTTTCTTGCATCTGTTCAACAATCGATTGTCTTTTATGCTTTGTTATTTTTTCATGAAGAGGAAAGTCGAAATTCAATTATCGATCGTTTTTTCTTTCTTGCATTTGTTAAACAAGCGATTTACGTTTTCAACAAAAACCATCAACTCGCGTTTTCTTTTGCAATTTTATGCTCAAGCCGGTGTTGTCAAAACGCACTATTTGAGTTTTCCGGGATTTGTTTCTGGCGAATTATTTTCTGTTCCTAGTGACATTTTAGTGATTACATTTTAAGCTAAATGTTCACATTTTTGGCAGCCATTTTTCAAGTTTCAGTGAAACAGTTGGTATATGAGTGCACGCACAACTTTCCTCTAAAAAAAAAAGAACATGTCCTTTCGATTCTACTGAGTGTTTCAACGATACACACCTCCTCTGTAAATAACGCAGAGAATTGAAGAGCAATAAATCTGAGGATAATACAGCGTGTCCTGCGTGACAGTGCACGAAACCATATAGGTGTGTCTTAATTTATTTTAAAAGCAAAAGAAATCAAAGACCTCGTTGTCATTTGTTGTCTGTGGTTTGTTTCAATCTTACTTTTAATACCGTAACACGTAACGTCCAATAGCGACATGAATTTAGGACAGGTATTCCGCAGGGTTCCATCTTAAGTTCATTGCTATTTTTCGTAAATACTAAGATACTCTTAAATTTTGTAGTGAGCAAATGAATACATCAAAGGACACGGCGACAACTAGAAGGAAAAATAAAAATAATTGAAACAAAAACCTAATATACAGCCTGTTTCAAATCAAAAATACAACACGCATATTAAGTGCCTTTGGAGTAAAAAGTAAAACGTAAGAAAATCCGGTTTACTTTTACACCTTTATGATCTGCAAGGTAATCCTAATCTAAGTATGAAATTGGATAATTTTTTAATGAATTAATTAAACTCAAGAAGACAAATTCCGAAATCAAAGTCAAATCACCTGCAAACTTTTTACGTAAACCCGGGTGGTTACAAAACCGCGGAGCGTTACTTCGTAACTCCTTAATTAAAATGTCAGGCTGAGAGAGCCAAGCGTTCGCAGAGTGACGGGGTGCCTACAGCAGCAAAACGAGCCGGTCCCATGCTGAACAACGTGATTCCTTGAGCGAGCAAAGAAAAATCGCGCGCCGAGGAAAGGCGAAATCAATTCGCTTCCTATCCCCCGCTGAACGGACAGCCCTGACACGAACCTTGTCTTTGTACTTACAGGTCTGCCTTAGCACAGTTCGTATTTTTCTTGCGATTGTTTACTTAAAGGAAGCGTATTTAGGTCAAACCAGCAAGAACTGCGATGCAATAGTGACCTAAATGAAAATAGATTTCCAAAATCGATACGACGGAGTTACATGTAAAAATAATCGATTTTCAGAAAAAGACGATGAAGGATAGAGTGAGACGAAGGGGAAGAAGAAGCAAATGAGTAGAGAAAAGAATTCAAACTTAAGTAGTTCAGGAGAAAAAAAGAAATTAGAAATTCATCATCAGAAAAAGAAAAAAAACTCATATCATCAAACTGAGAAACAGAAGCTTAAGAGGAGGCGGGAGGAATAAAACAACTGAAAAAAAAACTATTCGAAGAAGAAAATATAAATCTTCAAATGAGAAGAAAACCGAAGACGAAAAGTAAACGGATTAAAAAGAAACAAGTTAAAGAGTATGTAAGTGGGAAAGACTGTTTTTCTGTTTGAAAGAAGAAGAAGAAGGAAATGACGATGAAGAAGAAGAAACAAATTACAACTACTAGAAAGGTGCGAGAATTTAAAATAATTTAGGGAATTCAGGAGAAAAAGAATGAAGTTAAAAATACCGTAGATGATCAAGCATCATAGTTGAAAAAAAGAAAAAAACTGAAGCGTAAGACGAAGAGGGAAAAAATAAAACAACTGAAAAACGTAGAAACAATCTGAAGATTCTTCTTCATATGAATCTTCGAATTGATGAATTTAAATTAAAGAAAATGAAGAGCAACATTCATTTAATGATGTCGAAGAGTGAAAATTTAAGAAAAGAAGAAAACATGGTTCAGTTTTATTTCGGACAGAAGTAGGAAAAGAAAAAGATTAAAAAAATTGATCAATACTGAAAATGAGGTTAAGGTAAAGAAAATTAATAAAAAAAGAAGGAAGCAAAAGACGAAAGAGAAGCGGATTAAAAACAAAAGAGTTAACGACTCCATAAGTAAGTCGACAAGAAACGAGAAACTTAGAAACTACTTCTCTGTTTTGAATTGAAGATAAAAGACAAATGGAGAAGAAGAAGAAGCAGATTATAACTATAGGAGAAGATTTTAAAAAAAAATAAAATTCCCTAACGTAAAATGAGGAAAACAAAAGACGATCGTATTTAAAAAGTTCAAATCCCTGAAGTAAAATTAAAAAAAGAATGCATTACGATCATGTTGAAAAAATTAAAATCCCTGAAGTAAAATAAGAAAAACAAATGACGATCGTATTTAAATGACCATCGTATTTCAAAAAATTAAAATTCCCTGAAATAAAATAAGAAAAACAAATGACGATCGTATTTAAAAAAATTAAAATCCGTGAAGTAAAATAAGAAAAAAAAATGACGATGGTAATGAAAAAATTAAAATCCTGAAGTAAAACAAGAAAAACAAATGACTATCGTATATAAAAAAAATAAATAAAAACTCGAAACGAACATTTACGGAAAAAAAAAACGCAAAAAATCACTTAATTTCTGAAAAGTGGTGAACAATTAAAAACAAGCGAAAAATAAGAACGTTCCTGACGATCGAGAAACCTGATCGAGTTGGAAAAAAAATTTCCCGAAGTAAGAAAAACAAATGACGGTCCTGAAATGAATTAAGAGAAACGAATGACGATCGTATTGAAAAAAGTAGAATAAGAAAAACAAATGAGGATCGTAGTTAAAAAATTTAAATTCCCTGGAGTTGAATAAGAAAAACAAATGACGATCGTATTTAAACAATAAAAACTCAAAACGAACATTTACGAAAAAAAGAAAAAAAACGCAAAAATTACTTAATTAATTGAAAAATGGTAAAGAATTAAAAAATTTAAAACATTTTTGACTGAAACCCAATCGAATTAGAAAAAAAAAAAAAAATAACGAAACTAAGAAAGTCAAATGACCATCGCATTTAAAAAAAATTTAATTCCCTGGAGTTGAATAAGAAAAACAAATGACGAGCGTATTTAAACAATAAAAACTCAAAACGAACATTTACGGAAAAAAAAAACGCAAAAAGTTACTTAATTTTTGAAAAATGGTAAACAATTAAAAGCAAACAAAAAGATTTCGTAGTTTTTGACGATCGAGAAACCCAATCGGATTGAGGAAAAAATTTCCCGAAGTGAGAAAAACAAATGACGATCGTACTTAAAAAAAAAATAAACATTCCTGAAATGAAACAAGGAAAACGACCACGATCGTATTTAAAAAAATAAAAAATCAAGACGAATTTCTGAAAACAATTGAAAGCAAACAAAAAAGTAAGAACGTTCCTGACGATCGAGAAACCTAATCGAATTGATCCCGAAGTAAGTGAGAGAAACAAATGACGATCACACATTAGGAAAATAAAAACTCAAAACGAACTGCAGATTTAAGAGATGTCTCCTCAACCCCTACGATGTCACGTGCACGGAGTAAACTGTTTGCCTGGCGACCTGTTGTCGTTACACCTACGTTATTAACCCTTCATTGTTTCTCATCTCATGGTGTCTATATTTAACAGTCACGTGTTGCCAGAATCTGCAATGATTAGGGCTTTCATTATTCTCCTCGTTTCTTTGTCGTAACGGAACCAAAATAGACCGAGTCACTATTATTCTGTATAATACGAAGCAGTTAATTACGTAATGCTGCGATTATTTAAATTTTTTTCCCATTAAAAATGGTTATATTTAAAAGTGCGTAGTGTATTTAAGATAATTAATATTTTTTCGATTATTTTTAATAAGAGAACGACAATTATCTTTCATCCATATACTATCGGCACACCCGTGTGCATATAAGTATACGTTCACGGAGAATGCAGTGATAATTCAATTCCCCCAGTGATGTAAATATTTAAATATTCGCGTTCATTATGCGCGTTACATAAAGTAATTACCAGTATAGGACTTATACTGCATGTGCACGTACGTGCGCCAAGCACGTGAGCATTGCAGACCAAGTTACATAATGCACGTCATCACAGAGAAAACTGACACGGTTTTAATAAATTGATTCTTTTTTGGCGCCTCATTAATCACATCACGTAAAATTTTACATTTACGTAATCAGCTATGTATGTACGCATATCCTTTTATTAGATTAAAATATGCGTAAATCGTGACCCCTGATGATACCGGAATAGGCAACCCATTATTCAGATTCGGAAACGACTATACCGAACGTGCAGATGTAGAATGGGTTGCCTATTTTCCAATTTTAGTTTAACATCACACGTTTGGAGCTCATTTTTCTTCGTCACGCTAGCTAACATTTCAGATCTCATTTCATAGAATTACATATACAGGGTGTAACCGAGTAAAAGTGATTAGACTCTGCGTTTCATGTAGGTCGTCATCATCCAGTCACTTGGTCGGTACAAGTACAAATTTCGGCTTAAAATCGCTTCTTCATTTTTTCAGAACAAATTGATCAAGGGGCTGCGAAAATGGAGTCTGAATCCGGAACCAACACTAAAATATCTGACTCGGGATACTCGATCAGTTGCAGCAACAGTAATTCCCAAAGAAGGTAATTTGTTTTCAATCGAAACTACTTTCCTGTTACTATTGCGAATAACTAGCACAGGTCGGTTTGGTTTGCAGTGGACGCTTCTGCCCCGAATAGAGCCGAAACAGCTGTACAGAGGAAACCGCTGCAATCAAAACCGACTTGCAACAAAATTTTTGAAACTGTTTTTGTTTGATGTAAATTACCTATTCTCTTTTTAAAATTATAATTTTTTTATCATTTTTTTTTAGTGTAAAAAGAAAGGGAAGCAACAAAATTAAAACCTGGCCCCTATCCCCTCAATTGCCAGTTCTTGATCTTCTTTAATTCATTCCGAGTTATCCTCCTTGTTTTCTATCGCATTTTTTTTTAATTTATTTTTAATTGCTTTATCCTCTGCATTACAGCAATATTTAAAGGGTGAGATGGCAAGAAGAGCTAAAACAAAAGACTATCAACTTGTTTTCATTTGTTTTTTTTTTTTTTAATCTACTGAATGACGCTGTGAAATCGACTGCCTTTTGTTTCAGTTTTCTTTGTCTTTTTTTTACGTTGCGTCTTTTGATTTGTTTTCATTTTGTTATTTCGTATTTTTAAAAATTTTATATTTCATTTTCTTTACTTTTTCGTCGTTCTTTTTTGTTTTTACGTTTTTAATACACGTACCAATCTGTTGCGTCGCGAAATCGATTGTCTTTTGTTTTTATTACTGTTATTATTATGTTTTAAATTCTGATTATTTATTATTTCGTTTCTTTTTGTTTTGTCGCCGCCGTTCTTTCAGATTTTCAATTTGATCTGCCGAATTGTGCTGTAAAATAGATCGTCTTTTGTTTTCAGCGTCTTTTAAAATTTCGTTATTTTTTGGATTTTTTATTTCGTTTCTTTTTATTTAAAAGAAAAAAACGAAGAAAACGGAGAAAAAACTAATACGTCAAATTGAACCAAAAAATTGCGCAATAAAAAACAACGCGATTAATAGATAACAGAAACAAAAGGCGATCGATTTTACAGGGTCACTCGTTAGATTAATAATAAATTAAGAAATAAAAAATCGTGACAAAACAATGAAAACGAATTAGTGAAAATTTAAAAATAAATAAGAAATCAAATTTTTTAAAGAAATTATTCTATTAAATTGTGTTGTTAAATCGATTGTCTTTTATTTTTATTTTTTAATTTATTATTAATTCCGCTGTAAAATCGATCGTCTTTTGTTTCAGTTTTTTTTTTCGACTTTTATTTTTTTAATGACTTTTTGCGATTTTTAAATTTATTTTTCATTTATTATTTACTAATCAAATTAAAAAAATAAATATTATTCTATTAAATTGCGTGTTCTTTTGTTTTGTATTATTTTTTAATTCGATTTCCTTTGTTTTGTCGCCACATTTTTTTCAAATCGTTCTGATTCTTAATTTATTATCAATCTACCAAATGACGCCGCAAAATCGACCGTCTTTTGTTTCAATTTTCTTTATCTTTTTGTATTTTTAACGATTTTTTACGCTTCATCTTTTTGTTTTTATTTTTCATCGTTCTTTTTTGTTTTTATGTTTTTAATATATGTGTACGTACATACATACCAATCTATTATGTCGTGAAATCGATTGTCTTTTGTTTTTATTACTCTTATTATTATAATTTTTTTAAATTTAATTATTTATTATTTCGTTTCTTTTTGTTTTGTCGCCGTTCTTTTCAGATTTAAATTTATTATTAATCGTCTGAATTGCGTCCGTCTTTTGTTTCAGTTTTCTTTAACTCTATGGATTTTTGAAGATTTTTTTTAAATTATTAACCTAGTGTGACTTGTGCTCGCCATAAAATAGAGTGTCTTTTGTTCTGTTTATTTGTATTTGTTTTTATTTTTTAATTTATTACTAACCTACCGATTTGCACTATAAAATCGACCGTCTTTTGTTTCAGCTTTCTTTGACTTTATGTAGTTTTAATAATTTTTTACGTTTTCTTTTTTTTTGTTAATTTATTAATCTACTGAATTGTGCTGTAAAATCGATTGTTTAATAAATATTATTCTTTCACTTTCTTCGGTTGCAGCAACAGTAATTTCAAATTTAAAATGATAAATTTTTTTATTGTTTTTTAGTGCAAAAAAGAAATGGAAGCAGCAATTAAAACCCCGGCCCCCACCCTCTCAATTGTTATCCCTTTTTGTTCTTTTGCATTTTTTTTAAATTTATTTTTATTTAGTCTACCCTCTGCATTCCAGCGGTGTTTGTTTAAAGGTGGCAAGAAGAAGAAGAGCTAAAACAAAAGATAATCAACTTGTTGTCATTTGTTTTTTTTTTTTTAATAAACACAACTTTGCAGTGGCGGTTCCTTTTTAATAATCTCAACTTTTTGCAGCGCCAGCTCTAAGTCACGTCACAGCAGCAACTCGAGCAGAAGCAGCGGATACTGCGGAGCTGTCGCCGTCGGCATAAGGTACACTCAGAAGCTAAAGTAATGTCTACCCCACTGAGACGTGCCGTCATTATTATTAAAACTATTTAAATCGAAATTCAATTTCAAATGGGAGTAGTATTTTAGAATGACTTGATTTGAGTCGTCCGCTTGTCGTAGTCAATATTGGTCAGAAGTGATTGGACCCTCCCCCCTCTCCCCGACATTACTTTTAATTGTGATTGTACGTGACTGACGTTTAATTTTAAATTTACGCGTTCCCCAACTTTCTTCCAGCGGTGACACTGCTCCTTCAGCACCGAACAAACGCAACAAAGACCGCGATCATAAAAAGAAGAAACAAAAGGCGATTAACTCTGCGGGGGTGAACGTCGACGCGGCGACTACCGCAGAGGGCAGAACTTCCAGTGTCGCCCTGAAAGATGTTTCCTGCGAGATTAAAATAGGTACAGTTTTACGTAATTTTTTTAAGTGAAATAAAAAACACGAAATAATTAAACGCACTTGAGGCGATCCGATAGACACCTCGACGCATATCCATTGGTTGTAAATTCTGTTAGCATCGTTCTCGTTGATTTCCTAGCGAATATCGATTTTTTCTTCCGTGCTAGCCGATACCACTCACGCAATAAGACCTGGCAGAACTGGTGATGAGATTGAAGACTTGCATGATTACAGCTGCTATGTAAACTCAACACTCTATAAAATATTATTTTTGATGGACGTTCCTGTTTCGTTTCAAGATTACAGCGGCTTTCAATGTTACAGGTGCCGATGGTTTAACATCGGCCATTGCGGAGCAAACAATTTTCGAAAAACTAGAATCCAGCGACGTCCTAATCGAAGAGGCCATCGTTGCTCCGGTCCTACCTACAGCAGGTAAGTTATACGAAATTCTCGATTTTCAAGTCGAAAAATTACTGTGGCGTGAGATTTGCGGATGTAACACATTCTTTTTTTTCCGTACGCCAGCGGAATCTCCTCCTCCTGAAGGTGATGCGTTTTCTCCTTGGCGCGAAGGCCGGCCGCAAGAATGCGAACGGGAGGACGACGATAACCTCATGGAAATGACGAACGTGGATTACGAGCCGACCCCCGAGGCACACTGTCAACCGGAAGTAAGAAATTCTTCGTTTAAATTTTTTTTCGTTTCATTGTCGGAGGTCTGAAGACTTTGAAGCTGTCGGACGTGAAGTAATAACAGAAAAATCCAAAATAAAAGATTAAAATGGACATCCTGTATAACATGTATACGCTTTGCAGAGTGTCAATTAAAATGACCCTCGTGTACGTTTTAAAAATCCGTTTTATTGCTTTCTTGTAAGACATTCAACAACGCCATCTGTTGAAACTTGCCGGTAGTCTTCTTTTCATTTGTTTCTACGAGGGTGGTTCACCGACGGGTTATATTGAAAAACCACCAACCGTTAAGCGTTGAGCTTCAACTGAATAGGTATAAAAAACAATTACTTGCGATGCCATATGTATAAGGCATTCAACAACGCCATCTGTTGAAACTTGCCGATAGTCTTCTTTTCATTTGTTTCTACGAGGGGGTTCGCTGTCGAGTTATATTGAAAAACCACCATCCATTGATCGTTGAGCTTCAACTGGACGGGCACAAAAAAATTACTTGTGATTTCGTATGTATAAGACATTCAGTAGCGCCATCTATTGAAACATGTCGAAATTCTTTTTGTTCGTTTGTTTTAATTTCTGAATCTATTGAATTGTGCTTGGTTGTGTCTTTTGTTTTTATTTTTATATTTAGATATTGTTTAATATTTTTTTCTAATTTGTTTATCCCGAACAGTTTTTTTTTTTAATTTGTTAATCCACCGAAGTGTGCTGTAAAATAGATCGTCCTTTGTTTTTTAAAATTTCGTTACTTTTTGGATTTTTTAATTTCTTTTTATCAAAAAAAAGACAAACAAAACGGAGAAAAAACTAATACATCAAATTGAACAAAAAAGTTGCAACGAAAACAATCGATTTTACAACACCATTTTAATAAATAACAGAAACAAAAGACGGTCGATTTTACAGGGTAGATTAATGATAAATTAAAAAATAAAAACGATTTGAAAAAAAAAATCGTAACAAAACAATGAAAACAAATTAATGAAAATTTAAAAATAAATATGTAATCAAATTAAAAAAAAAGATACCATTGTGTTGTAAAATCGATCGTCTTTTGTTTTTATTTTTTAATGATGCCGTCAAATCGACAGTCTTTTGTTTCACTTTTCGTTAACTTTTTGTTTTTTTAACGATTTTTTACGTTTCGTCTTTTGTTTTTATTTAATTTTTTATTTTATTTCGTATTTTTAAAAATTTTATAATTTCATTTTCTCTGCTTTCGTTTGTTTTTGTTTTGTCGTCATTCTGTCGTTGCTGTAAAATCCACCGTCTTTTGTTTCACTTTTCGTTAACTTTTTGTTTTTTTAACGATTTTTTACGTTTCGTCTTTTGTTTTTATTTAATTTTTTATTTTATTTCGTATTTTGAAAAATTTTATAATTTCATTTTCTCTGCTTTCGTTTGTTTTTGTTTTGTCGTCGTTCTTTCCAGATTGTTTTTTTTTTTGTAAATTTATTATTAATCTACTGAATTGCGTCCGTTTTTTGTTTCAGTTTTCTTTAATTTTATGGATTTTTAACGATTTTTTCGAAATTTATTGACCTAGTGAATTGTGCTTGTTATAACCGAGTGCCTTTTGTTTTTGTTTATCGATCTGATTTTATTTATTTTTTAAAAATTTATTAATCTTTAATTTAGTCTTTTGTTTTCATTGTTTATTAAATACTATTCTTTAGTTTTCTTTGCTTTTACTTTCTTTTTTATTTTTTCTAGTTTCTTTTTTGTTTTCTTGATTTTTTTACATTTTTTTTTTATTCCTAGAATCTAATTACAAATTTTAGGGATTTTCTGAGTTGAAAGGGGATTTTTTTTGTTAATTCTTGAGAGATTGGTGACACTGATTGATTATTTCGGTCTCGTTTTGTTTTCTCAGCGTTCTTTTCACGTGTTTTTTTTTATTTTTATTTTTATTATTAATCTACCGAATTACGCCTCAAAATCGACCGTCTTTTGTTTCTGCTATCTTTAACTTTTCTTTTAATTTATTTCCTGGAATCTAGTAATAAATTTAAGGGATTTTAGGTGACGTTGGTAACACCTGTGATAGCCCCACATTTACTTTAAAATTCTCCCGTCCTTACGACAACTCTCTCATAATGTGGCGCCATCTGTCTGGTTTCCCCTTGTATTAGATCTAATTTCGGATAACAGGATGATTCAACGTGCCTACTCTCCAGGGAGGTATCAAGCAATTCGGCGTAGTCCTTGATTGTTGATGTGTTTGAGGCGCTTCAAGGCTAGCTCGCGTGTGTGTTTGAGCGCATGAAGGGTAGCTCGCGTATGTGTTTGAGCGCTTCAAGGCTAGCTCGCGTATGTATGTCTTTGAGTGTCAGCGTGGACTTGCTCGAAGCCAAAGAGCGACTGCTCGAGCCGTCTTCTTATACGTACTTTCCCTCGCCATCTTCCTTGGGGCCCCCGTTCTTTGTTGGGTATTCTTTATTGGCTGTAGAGTGATGCTTACGACCAATTCGTGACTTGCGTCATCTCACAATCGTGTTCTCACGCGTTAAGAATGGTTTACGCGCGGATGTTTATTTCGGGGATATCAAAACGCACACGCCCATTATCACTGGGAATGTTTTCGGACCATTATCACATGGGAATGTTTTAACTGGATGATTTCTTTCGCGCCCATTCTCACCTAGGAATATTTTGACTGGGGGATTTCCTTCCGACCGTTATCACTTGAGAATGTCTTGATGAGACGATTTCTTTTATCACCTCAAAATGGAATTTCCTTAGCGCCCGTTATCACCTGGAATGTTTACGTCGAATCTTTTAAGTTCTGGAAATGATTTTGTTGAATCATTTCAGGATGGCTTCTGTTGCGTGATATCCATGTACGACGGCGTAGTCTTGCACACCACGCCGAGCTTGACTTCCATCCTGGGTTTTCCGAAAGACATGTGGCTCGGCCGCTCGTTCATAGATTTCGTCCACCCCAAAGACCGGGAAACGTTTTCCAGTCAAATTACCACCGGGGTTGCCCTCCCTCTCGCCGATTCTATGGGGGAATGCAAAGGTAAAATCTATTACAGCATCATCATTAGTGCGGCGAGGAATTTGATCGCATAAATCGTAATTGTTTCAGACGTACGCAACACATTCTACGTCTGCCTCCGCAAATACAGGGGTCTAAAATCGACGGGGTTCAGCGTCATGGAGAAGGCGGTGGCCTACGAGGCGTTCCAGCTCACGGTTACGTTTCGCAACATCCCCGACTCTTCAGACGCGAAGTTTTTCGATGGTAATAGCGGGATATTTTTGGTGGTGGTCGCCCTTCCCGTACGCTCTAGTTATAAAGGTATAATTCCGAACCGGTCTTAAAGATTAACCGTGTAAGATGTTGTTCTGTGCAGTGCCCAATGAGACCAAGAAATCCCCGAAGTTTGGTATGAGACACACGGCCGCCTGCGTATTCAGCCACGTCGATCCAGACGTCGTCACCAATTTCGGCTTCCTACCTCAAGACATGCTCGGCAAATCCGTCTTCGACTTCTATCACCCCGAGGACGTGCCGTTTTTGAAAGAAGTTTACGAATCAGGTAAATCCATTAAAAAAATCATCCCCGTGTGTGCGTTCTACAGCGTGTTCCTTTGCAGTGATGCGAATGTGTCAGATTGCCGGCTCGGTGTTCCGAAGTAAGCCTTACAGGTTCGCCGTGCAGAACGGCGGTTTCGCTGTGATCGAGACGGAATGGTCGAGCTTCGTGAATCCATGGTCGCGAAGATTGGAATTCGCGATCGGCCTGCACAGGGTGTTGCAGGTAAGAGACGCATGGACACTTGCTTTGGGGTCGATTACTCAACGAGTTTTCAGGGACCCAACAATCCCAACGTCTTCGAATCGCCGAAGGGCAACTCACTCAACCACATATCCGAGGAAGTGTTAAAGGAGAGCAAAATTATGCAAGAGGAGATAACGATTTTGCTGAATAAGGTAAGCCCAGACGAACGAATGAAACGAAAACTGCTCATCTACGGGGTTTATTGCAGGAGTTATCCAGACCTACTGAAGCTTCCAGGCAAGAAGTGTCCAAACGATGCAAGGATTTGGCCGACTTTATGGAAACTTTGATGGACGAAGTTTCCAAATCGAATCTGCAATTCGATTTAGTACCACAGGAGCCAGACCCCAATATTTCCGTGAGTTTCAAATTTTTCGTCGTCGTCTCTGATTTTCCATTGTTTTATATCTTGCATGTAAACTGTAATGTTTTGAACATTGTTTTTTTTTAAATTCCTCCGGAACCGCGACGGCTTATTATTTAGGTTCAAAACGCATGAAGCCACTCCTCCTCGGTAAGGTGCTGCCATCTTTGGCATTATTTTTTTTTTAATCCCTTGGGAACCGCGATGGCTTACTGTTTACGTTTAAAAGGCAAGAAGCCACTCCCCCTCGGTAAGGTGCTGCCATCTTTGGTCTTTTCCCCTCGTGGTCGTGAGGGTGAATTAAGTTGCCTGCTCTGTTAGTCGATTACTTTTCGTTTTCGTTCTTTTTATTAGAGATTCCTTTTGTTTTTTTGCAGTCTTTTGTTTTGTTATGGTTTCCTTTCGATTGTCTCGTACTCCACCAGATTTCCATTTGTTTCTTGTTCAATCTGTTCCTTGTTTTTGCACGTTTAACTCAGTTCTCTTTTTATTTCCGTTCCTCGATTTTTTTTGTTACTTCATCCACGTTTTTGTTTTTTATTTAGTCCTTGCTTCAGTTCTCCCTTTTTTCTTAATTTTGAATTCGATTCGTTTGCGCTTCTTGTAGACTTCCTTTGTTTCGCGTTAGTCTTTCGATTGTTTTTAACGCTTCTTCGATCTTCTTTTATTTTTATTTTTCGTTCGTCACATTTTTCTTTTGTATTTACATTTTGTTTGTCCGTCTTTTTACTTTCAAACGTACACAGTTCGAGTTCGGACTTTTACGGGCTTGTTCGGACCAGGTTTCCCCCAGCTTGCAAATGAGCTACGAACAGCAGCAAGTCGGTCGCATCCGCAGCTTCACTAAGGATTCATTTTTAAAGTGCTCAAGTGCAACGGACGCTCATCATCTGCGATATTCTAAGACGTGTTTTTATTTTTAGGAACGCGATTCGGTCATGTTGGGTGAAATCTCTCCGCATCACGACTACTACGACAGTAAGTCGTCATCGGAGACGCCACCCAGTTACACTCAGTTAAATTATAACGACAACATTCAGAGATTTTTCCAGAGCAAGCCGAAGACGACGGTGTCCGACGAGAGTGTCGGTAATATACAGGGCGCGGCCGATACCGACCAAGAGGCGAAAAGTTCGTCGGCCGTTCCCGAATGCAGTCAAAATCAGTGAGTTCTCTTTGAAAATTAGCGCAACATAAATTAACGCTTAATTTATTGCGACGCACTAAACAATGCGACCCTAATTACTTAACGCTATTGCTTCTCTAACTTAAACGGACGTATACAACGGAGAATTTAATGACCGGACAATGCTATAATGATCCTGATTCATCGCCCCTAACAATACGATCCTTATCCTGCCATTGCTTTTCTAATTTTAAACTGACTTAAACAGACGAGTAAGTAAAACAGGAAACTTAATAACCCGGACAGTGCTGGAGCAATGAGGACGTCGCAATTATGCCACGCCCCTTGGAAAATATAGGAACGTCACGCCCACCCTGAGATTGCGGTTGTTTAGTTGTGTGCAATCACACCAAAAGCGCCACGCCTTTTTTTAAAATGAATATCTTTTATTTTCTAAAATCGAATCATTACCCGAAACAAAATCAATCGCACTGTAAACGTCACGCCTGCTTTTCGAATGTCGTTGTCTTATTTTATTTAATTAGATCAAACTGCCACGCCCCTTTAAAAATGCATTTATTGTGACGCCCACCTTGGACTGTGATTGTTTAACTCTGTGCAATCGCCACGCCTTCTTGAGAATGAATCTCTTTTCTTTTATTTTAAATCGAATCATTACTACCCGAAACAAAATTAATCGCGCTGCAAACGTCACGCCTACTTTTCGAATTTCATTGTCTCATTTTATTTAATTAGATCAAACTGCCACGCCCCCTTGAAAATGCAGGAAAGCCACGTCCACCTTGAGACTGTGATTGTTTAGTTCTGTGCAATCACACCAAGAATGCCACGCCTTCTTGAGAATGAATCTCTTTTGTTTTTTAAAATCGAATCGTTACTATCCGAAACAAAATCAATAGCACTGTAAACGTCACGCCTACTTTTCGAATGTCATCGTCTTATTTTGTTTAATTAGATCAAACTGCCACGCCCCTTTGAAAATGCAAGAATGTCGCGCCCGCCTTGAGCCTGTGATTGTTTAGTTCTGTGCAATCACGTCAAAAAAGCCACGCCCTCTTGAGAATTGATTTTTTTTTAAATTTATTTTAATCGAATGGTCGACACAGAAAAAATAATTAGAAATGTCACATCCACCATGCAATCACATGAAACAAAACAAAATTAAATTGTAGATGCTAAAAACGTCAAGCCTATATGTTGTTTTATTTTAATATCAAAATGCCACGCCCCTTTCAGAGTGCATTTTTGCCTTTCGTCCAATTTTTTATTGGTCAACTGCTTTACGGCAAGAAAATTAAAGCTTAGAAATGATGACACGCTCCCTCTAAAATAGTTCGTTCTGTTTCGTTTCGAGCAAAAATGAGACGAACGCCACGCCCACTTTGTATAAGTGGTTTTGTCAAATCTGAATAACAACGTCACGCTCACCTCAATAACGCGAAAGTGCAGCTTCATTTCAAGCAATGCTCTTCTTCTCGTTCTAATTTTGACGAAGGAATGAAATTATTGATCGTCTTTTGTTTTTGCTTTAATTTGTTTGTCTTTTGTTTTTGTTTTAATTTGTTTGCCTTTTGTTTTTCTTTCGTTTTTGTTTTAATTTGTTCGTCTTTTGTTTTTCTCCTTCGACGAAAAAGAAAAAAAAATCAAAATTCGATCGTCTTTTGTTTCTCTGTCCTTTTAATTCGATGAAGAAATGAAATTATTGATCGTGTTTTGTTTTTGTTTTAATTTGTTTGCCTTTTGTTTGTGTTTTAATTTAGTCGTCTTTTGTTTTTCTCCTTCGACGAAAAAGAAAAAAATCGAAATTCGATCATCTTTTGTTTTTCTGTTTTAATTCGATTACTTTTTGTTTTTTTTTTGTCTTTTGTTTCTCTGTCCTTTTAATTCGATGAAAAAATGAAATTATTGATCGTGTTTTGTTTTTGCTTTAATTTGTTTGTCTCTTGTTTTTGTTTTAATTTGTTTGCCTTTTGTTTTTCTTTCGTTTTTGTTTTAATTTGTTCGTCTTTTGTTTTTCTCCTTCGACGAAAAAGAAAAAAAAAATCAAAATTCGATCGTCTTTTGTTTCTCTGTCCTTTTAATTCGATGAAGAAATGAAATTATTGATCGTGTTTTGTTTTTGGTTTTAATTTGTTTGCCTTTTGTTTTTGTTTTCATTTAGTCGTCTTTTGTTTTTCTTCTTCGGCGAAAAAGAAAAAAAAATCGAAATTCGATCGTCTTTTGTTTTTCTGGTTTATTTCGATTACTTTTTGTTTTTGTTTCCTTCAATGTAAAAAACAAAAAATTCGTTGCTCAGTTTTTGTTTTGCGTTTGCAAAAGAAGTGAACGTCGTTTTTTCTTTTTATATAAATTGTTGATCGCCTTTTGTCTTTCTGTCGTTTTAATTTGACGAAGAAAAAAACGTCACAATTTGTTGCTCTCTTTGACGACGGAACGAAATTATTGATCGTCTTTTGTTTTTGTTTTAATTTGGTTGCTTTTTGTTTTTTTTTTCCTTCGATGAAACAGAAAAAAATCGCAGTTCGATCGTTTTTTGTGTTTCTGTTTTATTTCACTCTCAAAAAAAAACGAAAGCGAACAAAAGACACTCCATTTCATAATCGAAGTTCGTTGTTTGTTTTCAGTTTTGCAGTTGACGAAGGAATGAGCATTGTTTTGTTTTTCAATATAAATTATCGATCGTCTTTTGTTTTAATTTAATTGCCTTTTGCTTTTCTGTTTTATTTCGATTGTTCGATTCGATGTTCCTCTTTCAATCTCTTTTGATTGCTGTACGATAGAAAGACAAAATCAAGTGTTAAAAAGAATGACACGCCCACCTTTAGGATGCGAACGTCTAGTATTATTTCAACGAATAAAAGGTGCCACGCCCCCCTGAGAATGCAATCTTCTTTTTGGTTTTTGGATAGCCATTTTCTTTAAGGAAAAAAAAAGACAAAATCAAATTATGAGAACGACACACCCACGTTGAGAATGCAAACGTTCAGTATTATATAAAGTAATAAAGGAGGCCACGCCCCCTTCTCTTTCAATTCGTCGGTTGGCAAAGAACAAAATGAAAAATTAATAACAATGACACGCCCATTTTAATTAATAAATAGTTTTGTTTTGTTACGGGCATGACACAATGCCACGCCCCCTGAGAGTGCTTCTTTTCAATTATTGGTCAGCTGTTTTACGCCAATAACAAACGAAACCAAATCCTAATAAGAATGTCACGCCCATCACCATCCAGAACTATGCCACCGCCCTTAACAATACGACCCTCCCATTGCGTTTCAAACTTTAAACGGGCATGTCAGTAAAATGGGACTCTTTAATAACCATACTATGTTGGAATGATGATGATGAGGAGGTACTGAAAGTACGGTCCATCCTGTAAGGTTTCTTTAATATTTCGATTGTGTATTAGGCGAGTTTCTTTTTTGTTTTCATCAAGAATCAAAAACCACTACGTTTTTGATTATTTTTCAGAAAGTGTCGATCCCCAGTTCAAAACAGCGGCACATCCGGAACCGGAAGCGCCGGAAATTTGAGCTCGCACAGCAACGCCAACATAGAAAGCGCGACGACCAGCGCCACCCACGAGTCGAACGACCCCTACAAGTCTCCCCACCTGACGGAGGCCCTTCTCTTCAAGTAAAGCGCTCCCCCATTTTGGTCGACCATTTTGAAACCTAAATCTGTTGCAGGCACAATGAAGACATGGAGAAGATAATGATCAAACGGCACAGGGACCAGCGCTCCGGTACCAAAGCCGATCGAGAGAGCAAGAAGTCGTTTTATAAGGGCGATAAAAACGCGAGCACGGAGAAGAATTTAGAGAAAAAGGAGCAAGCCCTGGAGCACAGCCACGGCGTTAAAAGGAGCGGTTCTAACTCTTGGGAAGGGGACAACCATAAAGTGTCGAAGTATAAACACCTGCCTGACTATGTCACTAACGGCGACGCTCTTCAAAGCACCATCACTAAACAGAGCTTATCGAAAAATGCGTCAGGGCCACCGAATTCAACAATCGAATCTGGACTTCCCCATAATGAAGCGTACACACCCATGGTAAGCAATAACTATAACTCTTAATTAGTTTGAGAGATTCCGCGCACCTAGTTCCAGCCCGGAATACTAGTAATTAGTTAATTTTAAGCTAATAATTAAGTGATTTTAATGATTCCGCCGTGTGCGTACCCCAGTCGGTTCTTTTCTTGAATATTTTTCATCACACATCTTGGAACCGTTGTAGCTGAACGACGTAAATCTTTGGCCCCCTTTTTCCGTGTCCGTAACTTCACTGAACAACACCCAGCCCTGCGGAGTAACTTCAACCCAAAACGCCGCAGGAAATTTCGGTGTTTTCCCCGTGTATTGCATACCAGTTCAACAAAGGCCCTTGCGAACAGACCCCAACGGGTTCCAAGGTAACGCCGCAATAACGACTTGCGTTCGCGTTTACTAGTAAAAGAAAAATGTTTCAGTGCAATACATTCCGGGCATGATGTACAATTACAGTTCGATTTTCCCGACTTCCCCCATGTTCTGTTCCCCCTTGCCCCTGGTTTCCGTTCCTGTGGCGCAGCCGGTAGTTCCCGTGAGTCCGAAAGTGGAGCGCAAATCCGGCTCGAAGGACGCGGCCTCGCCGTCGCAGTTCCAGCGGCCCGCGTCTCAGGCGACGTCGGTCAAGGCGGAACCCGGAAGCGCATTAGGATCGATCGCTTCTGCGAGTGTGGCCAACAAAGTAAGTGACTTCCTTTTTTCCGTAACCATTTTCCAACAAAAGTCGTTCAAGATGGGCGCCGGAGTAGAGGGAATAAGCCGATTCTGGGACCTCCTCCGACCTTGACCTAAAATTCTGTCAAGGTCAGAGGAGGTCCCAGAAACGGCTTATTCATAATTTTGACCTTGATCTAAATTGTAGACAAATTGAATATCTTGAAAATTGAATATCTTGAAGTCTGTGGAGGATTTTGATTTGGTACTTCCTCCGACCCTGACTTAGAATTTTTTTATCGTTTCTCCTCATTGAGTAGGTTCCAGGTCTTCTAAGGACCTTAAAACTTGAGGAGGTTCCAGAATCGGTATAGAGATTCGGAAGGTTTCAGAAAAGGTGAGGATATAGATGAACGTTATTTTTTTAATTGAACAGTTGCTATATAAGACTGAGGTGTATACGGATAAATTCAGTTGGTGTACAACCGTGAAGCTTACGACTTAAGAAGCAGTTCGGTGCTAAGTTGAGAGAAATACTTGTAATTGAATCAACAGTTCGTCAGTGCAGTGTAGGAGTAAGAAAATTATATTTTGGTATTGTGTACAATTTTTAATTTTGTTTTTATTTATGTAATAGTGGCCGCTAGACAAACAGAAATGTTTTTCACTCAAAGAAGAAGACCTATAAATGATGACTGTGTTGCAGTACCTAACAAAAAATCTGCAAACTTTAACTTCGAAATTCCAGAAGTAGAGAAACAGGATGAGACAGATGTACAAAACGTGAATGAAGAAGATATGCAGAAACCATCAACACAAAACGAATTATTTGAAATATTTTCACAACCTTTTTTCACTGATGAAGATTTTCGTCACTGTGAGATAAGCGAGAATACGTGTTCAGAAATATCCGAATCGAAGGAAATGGTGGAAATTGAGCAACTACCATTATTAACACAAAGTGTGTATTTCTTAAACAAAAGTCGCACGAAATGGGTTAGCGTGGGATTATGTATTGAAACATTTTTTGATCCTGTTATACGTATTATGGGTACTAAGAGGCAAAATATATCATTTAATGAAGAAGAGTGGAAACACTTTAACACACAAAACTACGCATTGAAGACATATTTTACGGAGAAGAAAAACATTTATCCCATAATAAAAATCAATTCAATAAAGCTATCTTTCGAGCGCATCGAAGGAACCAAAATTTTAAAATTGGAACGAGGTGCGGAAACACTATATATATCTTATAAGGGTTTAATAGAGTTGTGGAAATTGTGTGATATTATTTCATACCGTTTGGAGGTTTTAAAAGAAATAAATTATAAGTCCTTTTACGTTGATATGATTCCATGTTTAAGCACATTTGAAGGAGATATAAAAACAAATATTAATAGAGTTTTGAATAACGTGATTTCAGAAAAGGGTGCAATTACAAACGAATTAGTTATGTACGGAATACATAAGATAATGTTTGATATAAGTATGCATAAAGCTATCACCCAATAAATGTTAGAAAGTGCTAATTTAGTAACACCTAAATGACATCATTTATGTGAACATGTTATATTATTAATAAAAGAATTTGAAAACATATATATTTTTAGTTTGATTGTACATATTATAAATATTTAGTATGACTGCTGAATTATATAAGGATAAGGTGAAAGAATATTGAAGTAGTGTACAGTTGGCATCATCCATTGAATGAGATATAGAAAGATATAAATGCAGTATCGCGTCAAGAGGGATCGCATTTATAAGGGTAAAGTAAAGCGAAAAGGTCGTGGCTTACTTAACACTTTAATCAATAAGCTCCCAATAGAATTACATATACCAGGTTATAACTATTGTGGGCCAGGTACAAAATTGGATCTTCGATTGAAAAGAGGTGACAGAGGTGTTAATGCATTAGACGAAGCCTGTAAGCAACACGATATTGCGTATTCATTAACTAACGAGTTAGAAAAGCGTCACGAGGCTGATAGGAAACTGTACCAGGCCGCAGTGGAAAGAGTGAAGAGCAAAGAAGCAGGGGTGGGAGAAAAAGCAGCAGCCTTGTCTGTAGCCGCTTTAATAGGTACAAAAACAAAGCTCGGAATGGGAGGCTTTAAAAAAAATACTAGTAAGCGCCAAAAGCGTCAAAAGCGCGGTGGCAAAATATCATTTGCAGCGGCCGTTAGGAAAGCTCGACATGCAATTTCACGCGGTGGTAAAAATAATCTCTTAGACAATGTTAAATTGGCTCGAACAGTTTTAAAGAAACATTATAAGAGGATAAAACCTCCACATCAAAGAGTGATACCAATTCCTAAAAGTGGTGGTTTTCTACCTTTAATTCCATTGTTTGCAGCTTTAGGGGCATTAGGCTCGCTGGGAGGAGGAGCAGCCGCAATTGCGAAGGCCGTGAGCGATACAAAATCTGCGAAAGAACAATTGAAGGAGGCGGAAAGGCATAATCGTGCTATGGAAGCAAAAGCTGTAGGAAGTGGTTTCTACATTAAACCATACAAAACAGGTTGTGGCTTATATCTACCGTCCAATTCAAAAAACTGAGAAATGTACCTCGACATCCATTGACTAATATTGATATAGTGAAGTATGCTAAAATAATGAAAATACCACGATTTCGAGGTGTATTTATGAGAGACACGTTACCAAAAAAGATACGGAATTGTGAAAGCGGTATCGTAAATTTAGATAACCAGTCCGGCAAAGGAACGCATTGGGTAGCATACTATAAAAAGAATGGCACAATAAAGTATTTTGACAGTTACGGAGACTTACGGCCTCCACTGGAAATAGAGAAATACCTTTTATCAAACGCGTTAGGAACTATCACGTACAATTATAACAGACGTCAAAAAATAAATTCAGAAAATTGTGGACAGTTATGTCTACAATTTTTAAAATCCATGAAAGTTAAGTAAGGATTTAGTCGCAAGGAGACAGGCAACATGGAACCGTCACCGACTTCGTACACATTTACCCTAACGGGTGATGAATCGGTTCTGACCTGCGATTTTAATCCACCAATATATCTCCGAGAAGATACAACATATGAGATGTGCATGTTAAATTTCGAAACGTTTAATGCAATCCCTAATATAGACGAAAGCAATAATCTGATACATTATCAAGAAAGAGGTACTAGTTCCGATTGGAAGACCATCATTATACCGACAGGGACCTACGAACTCGATGATATCAACCAATATGTGCAAGACTATCTACAAAGTAAAAATATGTTAGAGAATATAGCCATCCGAGGAAATAATAATACCTTAAAAGCAATCGTTAAAAGCACGGTTAAACTCGATTTTAGTAAACCAAATTCGTTGGGGAAAATGTTGGGCTTCAAACCGAAAATCTTACAAGAAAATGTAAATAATGAGAGCGATTATCCGGTAGATATAAATAAAGTGAATGCTATAAGAATAGACTGCAATTTGACCAGTGGTTCCTATAATAACGGACAACCCGGTCACGTTTTGTATCACTTTTTTCCGAATGTACCTCCCGGATTTAAAATAATAGAATCCCCTCTCGAAGCTATTTATCTACCAGTGACCGTGAAGGTGATCACAAGAATAGTCATCCGACTCTTGGATCAAGAGGATCATCTTGTTAATTTTAGAAACGAGTTGATCACTATAAGACTCCACTTGAGGAGATTTACATAATGATTATTTACGAAAGCGGTCGTTCAACACAAAAAAATGGGAACAGAGTAAGACGGAATGTATTATTTAAACCACGAAAATACGCAGTGTTGCATCGAAAGAAAAAATTTAACTTGAAGAGAGAAAATCGATTATTTTTAGAGAGTTTAGGTTATAAAGTGTTAATATAGAGTAAGAGAAGGAAGAGGTTTTTAAAGCGGCTCACGAAGATAATTATACTGTAGAAGCAAGATAACCGTGACAGGGTGAACATCGTACTTACACGTAAGTCAGTCATTTAGTCAAGACGCAATGGATATTTTGGGAGTGACCGACAAAATTAAAATTGATACTTCAATAACTAGTGTGGAGTACCATTCACACTTACCATTTGGGTCAATGTCTTTTGGTAACAACGACGAAATTAGAATAACAGTACCGGAAATTGACAATTTCACCCTACCATGTGAAAGCGATTTGTACGTAGAGGGAAGGCTTCGTTTAGCGAACGATAATACTAAGTACAGCGCGACGGCACAGTTAATAAACAATCCGATAGCTTACATGTTTAGCGAGATCAGATATCTTCTGAACGGGGTACAGGTGGATTCGGTTAGAAACGTAGGCGTAACTTCAACACTTAAAGGGTATTTCTCGTTCACTCCAAACGAAACAGGGAAACTAGAAAATGCAGGATGGCTTCGTAAAGGAACAAGCAACGTCCTCGATAAGGGAAATTTCACGGCAAGTGTACCTTTAAAGACATTGTTGGGCTTTGCCGAAGATTATAAAAAGATCATGATGAACATGAGACAAGAATTGGTGTTAATCAGAGCCAACGACGATGTGGACGCGATTATCCAAACCAATCCGGCCGAGAAGGTCAAATTAACAATCGATAAAATAGTGTGGAGAATGCCACATGTGTCAGTAGGTTTGCGAGAACAGTTGGCTTTAACGAGGATAACCGACAAAGATATCGCGATACAAATTCCTTTTAGAAATTGGGAATTGCATGAATACCCTTCGCTACCGACTACGACAAATTTTTCATGGACGGTTAAAACAGCTCCACAGTTAGAGACGCCGAGATATATAATCGTCGGTTTTCAAACCAAGAGAAAGGGTGTTGCCGAAATGAACATGAGCACGTTCGACGACATTAAGTTGAAATCCTTGACAATATTTCTGAACGGTGAAAGATATCCATACGATAATTTAGACATCGATTTTGAAAATAATAAATACGCCATCGTTTACGATATGTATTCAAGATTTCAAGAACACTATTATCATCACGGAAGCAGCCAACCTTGGTTCACTCCGAAAGAATTGGTCGCATGTCCGATGGTTGGGGTTAACTGTATTTTTCAAAAAGACGCTTTACATAAAAGCGCAGTAGAAATAAGAATAGAGTTCACAACAAAAGAAAACGTCAAGGCCGATACTATCGCTTACTGTCTAATTCTACACGACAAAGCATTCTCTTATTTACCTCTTACAAAAATCGTGCGTCAGTTGATGTAAACGCTGAAGAGTAATATCATCATTAACAGAGAGGATATAAGCTAAATGTTATTTGATTTCACTTGAAGCAACATCAACTAAACCATAAATTATAAAAGTAATTTGATTTTATAAAACCTAAATAAATTAATTAATTAAACCATGAAGGAGTTCATTATTATCGACATTCAAGGTTTTAAAGTGGAAAACAATCAGTTTATACCAAAAGAGTTGGCTTCTTACGATAGTGAAAACAAACTGAGTCATTTTATATTTCAACCGCCTACCAGTTTGTCATTAGTGTCCAGGAAATATCAGAACGCTGCAAACTGGTTAATGAGCAACCACCATTGTATTAATTGGAATATTGGATTCGTTCCCTTATCAGAATTCGACACAATCATCGCTTCTCTGTGTTGTACAGCTAAAGTTGTTTACGTGAAAGGAACGGAGAAGACACAGTTTCTACGTGGAATTCTCACGGGAACTAAATGTGTGATACCCGTGATGGACTTAAACGAAATTTACGGAAACGTACAAAAATTGCAGAAATCGGAACCAAGTTGTCCATTTCATTTACAAAGAAATTGCATGTGTGCCGTAACTAACGTGTACGATTTATATAGATTTGTTCAAACAAAGTTACAAGAGCGAATTTTTTCAAGAAGCATTTGCGATATATTATGAAGGAACTTCGCTTTTGTAGTTAGTATAAGAAAAGTTCATCTTCGCGATGGATTCGCTGTACCATCTATTTTGCAAGCAAATCATAAAGCGCACTGTGGAAAAAGTTGGTGAAGTAATTGATAAATATGAAAAAGACGGTTCGTTTAGTGGTATAGAAGACAAGGACTTGATCTATTTCCCAAAATCGTACCTGTCTCAAAGAGTTAGAGCCATTGATTTGGAGTTTGTCTGGATTCGTCTATCAAAAGAGTTGAAAACGGACAGATATTTACAAGAATCCAGGATTTGCCAAGAACACTGGAACCAAATCGACCCTGCTGTAGATGAAATAGATGGTCCCCCTCCCCGCAAGAAGAATTGTCACTTGTGTATTTATTCTTAAGTGTTATTGTTAATTATGATTCAATAAAGTAAATCTGAACGGAAACGTTGTATTATTTGACATCACTAATAACGTGTACTAGTCAAGTATTTAGCGCGGCGCACGCCAAGAAAAAAGAACTATTTTATGTGCAACTTTATATTAAAATTGTTACATCGGTTTATTATTCACTGAAAATGATTTCTTGTAAAACCTAGTATCTCGAAATATAAAACAACGGTGTGATATAAAAAGAAGACTTAGATTCCTAGTAATTAAAATAAAAGTTAACAATGGATTTGTTGTATCGTCTATTTTGGAAACCAGTTATAAAACAGTCTTTAAATAAGGCGTTCATTCTTAAATTTGCTGTGTTAATTATTTAAAGAATAAAATACCTCTGAAATTTTTTTAAAACGTAAAACAAGTTTCTTTCTAGATCGTAATATCTTAGAAATGTGATACCTCGTTAGCAACGACGGATTGTAATAATCTACACCAACGGTGGGCAACCTTTTGTAAATAAGATTAACGGTTATTTAATAGCCACTAGTAGGTGCATGTATACTTTTCTATTGTTTCATATTTTTGTTTTTATTAATATTTGCCACCTAATTTACATTAAAAAAACAGATTTAGGTCGTGCGGGACAGATAAAAATTAATCCGCTGGCCGAAATTGGCCCGCAGGCCCGAGGTTCACCGTACACAATATGGACCAACCTGTATTGAGAAATCTCTCTTCCCCTCTGAGTACCAACAACGCGCGCAACTCTGCCTCAGTGCTTGCTCATTCATGGTAGGGGTCACACTTACGCATCCCTTCGGTTAGTATTCGTCCTAATTTTGTAACTTAACTTTTCTGTAAACTCAATTCTAATATAATCAAAACATGTCTTTACTAACTATTACTATAATTAATTCAAACGCAACACCTGGTCGGGTCCAAAAACGTTAAGACAAATAAATAATTATTGTGACCGAGGATTAAAGTCTTTCATTTATTAAATACCTCTGAAGAAAGGTGTAGTTTTACTTATGATTTTATTAAAACAAATGATGTAAATCATAGTATTCATAATAAATATAATATAAACACGTTTACTGTGAATAAATTGGAGAATAAACTCTTTTAACAACAAACTGTACCAAACTTATTTTGAGGTTTCAGTGGTAATCGATTGACATGGTAAAATCTTTGTCTAAAATGATATAAATTTTCAAATAAACCAATGCATTGGTAATCAATTTTTGACGAAAATTGTAATGTAAATTGTCATCAGGCCTGAACCTTATCGATAACCATTATATATAAATATTATATATATAATTACATTCACAGGTAGTAAATTATAGAAACCTATCCGTAGCTCTGCCTCTCAAATACTGAATTTGTTTACCGTCCTTACAGAAATTGTAGAAGCCTACTCTCAGTTATTCGTATTCAAGTACAGAAATCTGTTACCGACATCACCATCGCCGCTACTCACGCCATCACTAGCACCCTTAGAAAACTATAGAAACCTACCCTCAAGTACAGAAATCTGTTACCGACTTCATTGTCGTTTCTAATCACCTCATCACAGAAATCTGTAGTACTACCCTTATAAAACTGTAGAAATCTACCCTCAAATACAGAAATCTGCTACCGACTTCATCATCACCCCTATCCACCCCCTCACCACCACCCCTCACCACCCCCTCACCCTCACCACCCCCTCACCCTCACCCCTCAGGGGGTGGTGCCGGGGGCGGGAGGCTGGGGGTAGGAGTTTGGGGCGGGGGCGGCAGCCGGGGGGTGGACGGTTGGGGGCGGCAGCTGGGGGTGGACGGTTGGGGGCGGCAGCT
Source organism: Serrognathus titanus (assembly GCA_039766575.1). Classification (NCBI taxonomy): domain Eukaryota; kingdom Metazoa; phylum Arthropoda; class Insecta; order Coleoptera; family Lucanidae; genus Serrognathus; species Serrognathus titanus. The sequence continues at coordinate 63,119,786 of CM077914.1, forward strand.
GGGGGTGGGAGGCTGACGGTTGGCTAGCGGAGTAATGTTGGGGGCGGCGGCAGCGACCGCGTCGCAGTTTCTCCGTGACCTAGTTTTCGTGACCTAGTTTTTGTGCCAGACAGATGTTATGTTCTGACCTCCTTTCTAGGCCAACGAGTTTCACTTACTCTCTCATACACCAAACAAGTAAACAAGTTTCACTTTCAGACTTTCAAATTTTCGATATAAAAGGGACAGTGTTTGTGTTCAGGATCACTTCTGCTCTGTGCGTCTTAGCAGCATTTTAATCTTCATATTGGTAAGTGATTTTTAATAATAGTTTTCTATATCGTTGTTTGTATAATTAAAGTAGATTTTTGTGTTAGTGTGGGTTTAAAATTTATATATTGCTTGTATGATTCTCAATTATTTTTAAATTTGGTTATTATTCACTTTCAGATATAAAAGTATCCAACAGCTTAATAGTGAGTATCATAACGTATTTTCTTCATTTTTACTAACTACTAATATTTGTCAACAGTACAATGAAAGGTGTTGGACAAAAGTCAGAATTAGAAAAATCAAAAGTCCTCTCTCGAGCGCCTGCTTCGACGGCTTTGACAAACGTATCTACAGACACTAATGTAGACGCGTCTGCCAAAGAGGAGCCGTTGAACTACTTTGACGATGCATTCTTGTCGCATTTAGACAACGAGGCTCAAAAGAAGCGTCGTGACGATGAAGTCATGGCGCACCTAGATGACCCAGTCGAAAATGCGGCATTGAATACAGTGGGTGATATATTTGATCGTTTAGTTTCTTTTGAGGTGAATCGTATTTTACCATCTCCCACGGAGCAAGTGGTTGATACTCTTCACCCACAAGAAATTAACCCCTCTACTATCACTCAAGTCAAAGCAGGGTGTTCCCGTAAAAGATCGTATTTGCCTAGAGAAGAGTCTTTGAAGCTAAAGTGTCAACGCACGAATGAAGGGAGAGTTAATCGACGAGCTGTCTCCTCATATGCGTCCTCACCTCAAAATCAAATACTTTTTACTAAGCAACGATCTTTATTCCTGACTTCGATGTTGCCACGTCAGTCAGGACCTCGAGTTATTACAGATAATATTCCACTAAATTCATCATTTAATTCCGAAATAATTGAGATATCCGATTCGTCGATGAGAATATCTCAATTATCACAGTTGTCTACCTCTAGCCCTAACACCGATGCTAACAATAAAATTAATATAATTTCACATTTTGTGGTGCCTCAAACTGAATTAGTTTCAAATTCAATAAATTCAATTCCAAATTTGATTTCAAACTTAATGCAACCACCTAAAGGTCCAAATTCAAGTTTAGAGTTAAATACACCAGAAGTTTCAGACGAAATTATTCCCGGGCAAGCAATTGCAAATTACGTGCAAGCCATGGAAAATTTTGCAGGACCGTCTCGTAGTGCAGCATCTGAACAACCTCACTGTGAGACGGTTTTGCACAACTTACCATCTTCTGCCCAATTAATTCAGAATGAAGCGCTCCAAAATGATATGATAGAAGTAGAAAATATTTCGCTACCTTCGCTCGTTTCCTCACCTGTTTCCTCGCCTAAAAATTCTGAAATGTCCGAAGTAGTGGATATTATAGTAAAAGCTAGTCAGGAGTGCTTGAACAAAATTGCTTCTAGCGTTGTAAAACGGTGCAACGAGAGTGAAAAAAGTTTTGATGGTGTTGAATCTAGATTGTTGTTGTGTGAAGATATTTTGCATAGAGTTAATTTAAGGTCTGAGGCTGACCAAACTTTAAATCAATTGTTTGCTAAAATTTCACGACTCCGCAATCATGTACAACAAATTCAAAACTTCATGCGTGATATTGCTACAGATATAAATGCTTCAGGATGATTACACTAAGGCATATATATCTGTAGCAATTTTTCTATTTCTGATTTTCTTAACTTGGATCAATTGGGAAAAGGTACATTTATATTTTGATATTACTTTTTACTTGTACTAATATATTTTCAAATTACAGATGTTCATTGAATTCAGAAATTTTGTGTTAACAGTGAGTTTCTTTCATTTCCATTAATGAGAGAATTGCTTTTACTCATCCGTTTTCAGTTAACCGACGGGACTATCATTAGAGGGGAACATGGGGCAATCAATTTGGATCAATTAGCAAGGAGCTCGTTAACAATCGTAGATCCACCGCCGGCCTACACTCCCACTAACGAAATACCGCAGGTGGTGCCGGTAGCGCCAAGACCGGCACCACCACCACCCCAAGGGAATACGAGAAGGATTCTACTAAGAACTTTAAGAAGAAACCTGGAGCAGGAAAACCAGGGGCAGGAAATGGAGGAAAGCTGGGAGGTATTTTAAATAACCAATTATTTTTGATCATTTTTAATAACATCATTAATTTTTCAGTGATTCCGAAAATTACATTTAAAAATTAAAAATCATTAATTAATTATCATGTAATCGTTTATAATTTTATAATTCGTTCTATATTTTTCCACGCTATATTTTTTCATTTTACTTTTAATTAATGAATTTATTAATCATTAATTAATTATCATGTAATAATTTAACTTACACGTTTTATTAATATTAATTATAATTTTATAATTCGTTCTATATTTTTCCACGCTATATTTTTTCATTTTACTTTTAATTAATGAATTTATTAATCATTAATTAATTATCATGTAATAATTTAACTTACACGTTTTATTAATATTAATTATAATTTTATAATTCGTTCTATATTTTTTCATTTTCCTTTTAATTAATGAATTTATTAATCATTAATTAATTATCATGTAATAATTTAACTTACACGTTTTATTAATATTAATTATAATTTTATAATTCGTTCTATATTTTTCCACGCTATATTTTTTCATTTTACTTTTAATTAATGACTTTATTAATCATTAATTAATTATCATGTAATAATTTAACTTACACGTTTTATTAATATTAATTTCGTTCTACTACATTTTTTCACGTTAATGAATTGTTGGATAATTTTATAACAATTTGATGATTAAAAAAATACACGCACAATCGAATATTTTTGAGTTTTCTTAAGTTTTACGCACCCGTTTTAGTTATAATAGAAAGTAATTTTTACCTTAAGTAATGGTTGCTGTTAATAATTGTAACACTTTATTAGAGTACTGCACGTTGTAAAGAGTAAAAATATTTTATTGGAAGTATGAAGTTTAAACAACAGAGTTTACAATTACCTGTACAAAACTTCGATGACGCAATCGCAAGTGAAACTTTTAAACGTCATAGCGCCCTTTTTGGAGGTTCCAGCAAACGTGGTATTATTAGCGGAAAATCGGGGGCCGGGAAGAGTAACCTTTTTTTTACGCTATTAACACATCCTAACGGGTTACGTTTTAAAAATTTATACGTTTGTTGTAAGACCCTATATCAGGGAAAGTATGAATTTCTTCGACAATTGCTAGCTACAGTGCCCGAAATAGGTTACTTCGAAATTTCTGATATTGATGAGATGGTATCACCTAAAGATGTAAAAGAATATTCAGTTGTTGTTTTTGATGATGTTCAATGCACTACACAAAATTTAATTAAAGAATATTTTTCATTTGGACGCCACAGAAACGTTGATTGTTTTTATTTAAGTCAAACTTACAGTGCGATTCCCAAACAAATGATTCGCGATAATTGTAATTTCTTGGTATTATTTCGTCAAGATTTCACAAATTTGAAACACGTTTACGACGATCATGTTAGCGGAGACATGACCTTCGACGAGTTTCGCGATATATGCCACACTTGTTGGAAAGAACCGTTTGCTTTTTTAGTTATTGATAGTGACTGTGCCGTCAACGCAGGTAGATATCGCAAAGGATTCGACACTTACATACACCTTTAAAACCACTATATTTTAACATTGTTCTTCAGTACTGCAAAAGGCGTTAAAGGAAACGGATGCGCTATGAGTAACAAACTTAAAGCTGAATTAGCTACTGCACGGGAAAGTTTGCGTACCAAATTAAAAACACTTAAATCTGATATCGAACAGTCAAAACAACATATTGAGCAATCAAAAAAGTATCTTCAGGCGACTTATTCACCTATTGTAGAACCACTAAGAGATATTATCAATAAGCTAGATGTTGTTCGTAATGTATTACCTACAAAAGAAGAACAACAATCGTACGAAACCAGTGAAAAAGGTTTTAAAGGTGAGCCAAAAAGTTCTTTCATACGAAAAAGACCCATTTATAAATTAAAATCTGATCCTTCATCACGAATTACATGGTCAGAAAAGCAAGATGTGAGTACTTCGACTCCGGTTGGTCGTGAATTTGGAAAGAAACAACCTTCCATCTTAGAAGATGAAGAAGTTCATGACATTTCTCAAGCAGAACCTGAATCTCCGAAATCAAAATCTATTTATGAAGAAGCAGAAGACTACAACAGTGACAGTAGCACTGCTTTGGACGTTTCCGAAGCTCATGCACGTACACTTCTACAAGAACGGAAATCAATACTTCAATCTAGATTAGAATCACCGGAGGTACAGGCTGCCTTAAATCAACATCATCCGTTACCGCGTGAATATCTTACACAATTTCAAACTGATGTTGAAGGTGACTTTGACACAAAATATGGTGTACGAGAAGAGGATGGAAAAATGTTTATTGGGGTTCAGGAACTTAAGTTTGACGGTCCTGATCTTGTAATAGGAGACTTGACTTATAAGGGAACAAAAGGTTTATATGAACTGATTTTTAAGAAATCCCCTGAGAAATTTACATTTCACGATGTACGTGACTATAGAGATATATTGAGAAGAACTCACGCGTTTAAGGTGAATTATGATCCCTCTGGACGAATATCTGCAAGTAGAGGATTTAAATATGTGAATATTATAAAACCAATAATGCAGGGGAAACCACCAAACGTTTGGTGGGCTCGAAGCTGGAAAACAGGTGGATCTTTAGAAAAACAACTTACGCCTGACAAATGTACGCAGTATAAATATTGGGATAACCCTAATGAACTAGTAGAACGATTACGTTTATTGAAGGCATCAGAATCTGCAGGTCATACAGGACATAACAATGAAATCATAGCGATAATTGAAGAATTAAAAGAAGCGAAAATTATTTTGTAAATTTAAGTATTTAGTGGAGTGCAATTGAGTACACATTTCAGTTTCACATAGTTGTTGATTGATTCACAATGACTATTGATAAGTTTGGAAGACACCTTCATAAACACATAGTTCTCAAACATATTGCTTCGAAACGATTATTTTACGAAACATTATTAACCTTTCAAGGTCAACAGTTCAATTCTAACGGTGAATTTATTCTTTCAAATAGAGGCCATGAAACGGAATATACGATTCAAGAAACTTGCGTTGTTAAAAAAGTAATTTTTCATACACCTACTAGTCAGAAAGTATTTATCAACGGTATAGATTGTACCGATACTTTAATTGGAAGAACGTTGAACGTGGGAGATAAAATCTCGTTTATTAAAACAGGTTTAGTTCGTGGATCTCCATTATTTGTTGAATTCATTATAAGGAAACGAATTCTAACTGAAAATGTCTAATCTGTCATCGAATGTGAAACGTGATGTCGTTAATGAACTGCACAAACCAGCAAGGAAAAACTTTCGCCGCCGTCGAGTTATAATAAAAGGTCTCAAAGATCTTTTCCAAGCAGACTTAATTGAAATGCTTCCTTATTCAAAGATAAATAAAGGATACAAGTACATTTTGACTGTAATCAACACATTTTCTAAATATGCTTGGGGAATAGCATTAAAAAATAAGACGGGTAAAGAAGTAACAAAAGCTTTTCAATCGATTTTATCTGAAGGTGGAAATTCTATACCGAAAAATCTACAAACAGATAACGGAAAGGAATTTTACAATGCAGACTTTCAACATTTAATGAACAAGTATAAAATTAATCACTATAGCACATATTCTAATTTAAAAAGTTCAATAGTCGAACGATTTAATAGAACATTAAAACAAAAAATGTGGAAAGAATTTAGCATGCAAGGAAATTTCGGCTGGCTGAATTTATTACCACAACTAATAGAAGAATACAACAACACAGTTCACAGTACGACCGGTTACAAACCCAGCAAGATAAATCAAAGAAATGCAAAAAGGATTTTAAACTCCGTCTACAGCAATATTAAAATTGTGGATCCAAAAATTGCGAAATTTAAAGTTGGAGATCATGTGCGCATCAGTAAATATCGACAAGCATTTTCAAAAATGTACACTCCGAATTGGTCTAACGAGATATTTACCGTCACATCAGTGAAGAATACTTTTCCCAGAACTTACCTAATTAAAGATGCTGACGATGAAGTTATACTCGGTGGATTCTATGAATACGAGTTACAAAAAGTAAAACATCCTGATGTGTATTTAATTAATGTGTTGAGAAAAAAAGGCGATAAAGCCCTCATTAGTTACCTAGGGTTGAGCTCGAAACATGATGCTTGGATACCAAAACACAATATTTTATAATAAATATTTTATTAAATACAGGTGTAAGATATAATATTTAAATAAAATGTATATAATATTTCACTCTCTTTTATTTATTTACTCACTAATACATCTTATACTCTACTTACAATAAATTGATTTTTCCAATTCTTTTTCTAAATCTTGAATTAGTTCTTTTAATTTTTTATCTTTCTCGATTTCTGCTATTTTGTAGTGACCCCACGCGAGTGTATGAATTTTGTCATCCAAAATATAACGTTTATCATCATAGGATGATAGTGCAATTTTGTTTTTTAATTCTGTGTATATCGTATGAAAATCCGAACGAAACACATACATTTTTCTATAAATAAAACCGTCTTGTTCTACTACTTGTTTATAATCATTTACAGTTAAATATTTATCTATTACATATTTTTTTACACCTTTCGCTCTTTTAGTACAGTTTGAAATAAGTTTAATACAGTAGGCTTTCGCACCTGTGCCAATAAACGATTTTACTATCTGTCCTGCGTATTCGTCTTTAAATCGTCCAATCACAGCCTGAGTTTGAGGCATTTCGTGCATATTATTTACTGCATAATTTGAAGTATCAAATTTATCTAAATTCTGTTTTATGTCTTCGTATATATTATTAGTATTAATACTCAATATTAAACTGTCCGTATCTGTATATAATAATTTTGCCTGATTGTCATATTTTAGTTTTATGAAATTATAGTAAAAGTTGTACATCACCGTTTTTGATATGTCTAAAACACAAAATCCCACATACAAAGGTTTATTGTAATTTATTTGCACTTTAGCTAATTCTATCGCGACTAAATGATCACTAAAAATTTTGCTTGACTTATAATTTGGTTTCGCAATCAACACTTCAGCTCCTAGTCTTCGATTATGTGTTTCCCAATGCGTTGCTAATTTAATATCAACGCGATTTTCAACATTTTCCATGGTTTTTCCGAAAACACTGTTATTCAACAATTTGTAAAAATTTTTTTCAAATTCATTTTTTGCTTCTGCGCGCTTCTTGGAATTAAAGTCTATATAACTTTTTAACCATCGAGATTGTGAAAATTTAATTGCTCTGTGAATCCGAGTCAATACTAAACCATGTTCCAAACATTGTTTCAAATTTAAATAATGAATTATGTAATTAGTTTTATTACAAAGATTTGGAATAAGTTTACTGTAGATTGAATTCGGTGGGATAATATTTTCTGGACAAAATGGTAAATCATTATGACGATCATGTAAGTGAGCAGGATATTCCAAATCCACTTCGAAAACGTACCCAATATCTGAATCTTCCTCTAACTCTGAAATATTTAAATTATTAATTTCTTCTGTGGATAACCAAACAAAATTTCCCCATGGAAATCTCGAACACATTGCGAAACCATATAAGTTTGTAGCATCAAGATATATTAAAAACGTAGTCGGCAATGTGGGGTCGGAATCGTGTAAAAATCTATTATTAGCATTTTCCATTCTTTGACTACACATACTTATACCTCCACGAATACCGTTTTTAAAGAAATGTAACATATCAACATCTTGTAATAATTCTAATTTAACTTTTGTCATTCTCAACATTGCCTCCCAACTTAATCCTGGAGCTGTATAGAAATGACAAGGATCTAATTTATAATTGTTAATACATAGATCTCTAAAATTTTCAAAAACGTCTGCTAATAGTAAGACATCAGATGTTAAATATACATCACTATAATCACCCATTGTTTTACAATTAAATGAATTCCAAACACATTCCGCTCTTTCATAATCCTCATCACTTACATTTTCATCATTTAGTACATCATAAAAGTCTTCTTTACGTGGCAATTTTGGAAAATCTAATTTTATGTATGAATCTATATAACAATACGGAAATACCCCTTTTTGGCGTACTAATTTAAACAATTTATCATCATTGAAATGTTTCCTAATTTCCCGGCACTGCCAATCTTCCAAATATGAGCTTAATTTCTGCAAAGATGATTGCATGAAACGAAAAGAATCTACAAATCTTATTTTAAAATTTATTTTACGCTTTCTTCCTTTACAATCAATGTATTCTCCTACATGGATTATCTTCGCAAAAGAAATATATTTCTCTTTATTTTGTGCGATTACGTCAACATCTTCCCCTTCTAATGCCATTGTTTTTACAAATAAGTGACTGTCATAATTAGAGAGATTGTGAAAAAAAACCGGAATGAATTTTGGTACTTTATAATTAATGTTACATACAGAATGTGCAACACCTCTAAATGCGCCGGTTAAATGTTCGTGATCACGCACTTTTTCCTTAACATCCGAAATTGGTTTTTCGCAAATATGACAAATTGTTGCACGATCGTATGCCTCCTTCTCTCCTCGCGTTAACTCACTCATAGGTACAATCTTGCTTAAATATTTTTCATACATACATTTAATATCATTTTCTAAAGACCTTATAAATTCAATCGCAACATTCTGTCCGCGATAAACCTTTAATTTTGACAAGTCATCATTAAAACTACATTTAACGTAATACGCAAAAGAATGAGGTTCGTGTTCATAACATTTAACTGTAAAAGCCTTATTCGGATTTGGTTCTGCTCTATCTAATGGTTTCAACAAAGCTTCGAAATCAGCATACACAACAAATGGTAGTTTCAATTGTTTTTCAAAATTTTCAAACTGTAATATGTTCTCTGCAATAGATTCACCATATTTATTTATCCTCAATTCTGCCGATGGTAAAACGGTTTTAATAATTTTGCAGTCTTCTCTTTTATGCCTTCGTAATTTTTCCTCAGATGTGAAATATACCAAACACCCCTCACATATATATTTTTCATGGCCATGGTGTGAAGTTTGTCTTGAAACTAAACGTGATAAATTTTTGATCCAACAATAATGGGTGTTTCCTTCATTATCATCAACTAATAATAAATTTACATGAATATCTTTCCGGTTTTTTGTAAAATATAATGGTCCCACTATTTCATCCACCATAATGTTACCATTATAATAAGAACTTAATCCATATACATTTATAGAAATATTATTCTTACTTTCAAAATATTTCACATCAGTCACTTTCAATGGAAATTCTAAGTCTGTGAAGTCTGCTACGGTGTTGTAATGCGGATACGAAGACGTTCTTTGAGGAGGACCTGTTGGTTGACACACTGCAGATATTATCGCCCACGCAAAACAAGCAGTATCATTATTTTGAACATTTATGATAGCTTTCTTCGCTCGTATTGAAGCAGGTAAAGATAAAAAACTGGAAGCTTTTAATGGATTATATTTGCTAATGTTAAGTTCCATATACAAAATCTTCTGTAAGGCCCAACCTACAACAAAAATAAAATTTTAAATTACATACACTTACTAAAAGTTAAGACAATTTTTACCTGAATCTCGTTCTTGAAATTCCGACATTTTTGCATGAATGTCATTTACAAAATTCTGATATACATTATATATATCTGTTCCGGTGCAAATTATTTTATTTTTAGTGTTAAAAGACTTTATCTCCGCATCGTCTTTTGAATTTAAGTAATAAACACCAAACACTTCCACATTTACTTTCAATGCTCTGTGGATATCCATTAAGCTTTGGATGAGAGTTAATACTTTTTCTTTAATATTATATGTAAAATCATCAATATCCACATAATTATAAGGCTCCGTGATCCGATATGTAACGATTTTATCACCGAATGCGCCAGCCATTTTTTCTATTCCATTATCAACAACTACAAAAGCATTACTTTTATGCGCATTGCTACGTAAGTGTGCTGAGAAACATCTTTTGCTAACGTATATTTCACACACGTCACATTTTACAGCATTTAATATTTCAAGAACTTTAGATGATCCAGCACCTTCGTTTACTTTCTGGCGTTTTCCATGACATGCTGTACGCATATGACGGTTTTTATTATCAACTCGGGTAAATTCTTTTCCGCACTGATCACATTGAAACATGTTTTTGCAATTTTAACTTCATATAACAATCACGAGAAAAACTCACTACTTGTACCACGACGACATTACTCGAATGTAATTCAACGACGATAGATTTCAGCTTATATATCCTCCTCGTTGGTGGGGGAACGATTCAAACGCAACTAGTTCAACCTCCTCCGAGGTCACTCTAGGTCACCTTCCACAGATAAACCAATTCTGGAACTTCCTCTGACCTTGACCGTATTTAACTAGATCAGCTTTAATTAGGTCACCTTGATCTCATTTATTTAGAATTTAGGTTAAGGTCAAAATTATGAATAAACCGATTCTGGGACCTCCTCTGACCTTAATAGATTAACTAGATCACCTTTAATTAGGTCAGCTCCTCTAACCTTGACCTCATTTATTTAGAATTTAGGTCAAGGTCAAAATTATGAATAAACCGATTCTGGGACCTCCCCTGACCTTGACAGAATTATAGGTCAAGGTCGGAGGAGGTCCCAGAATCGGCTTATTCCCTCTACTCGCCGGGATGGCAGTCGAGAGTTTGCCCCCTTAAGACAGAAAAGAAAGAGGGGTCCACCGGAAAAACCTATGCGCCTAAGTTTGAGAATAAATAACATCAAAACTACCTGAGATTATTCTCTAGGTCTTGGCAGAAATTTTTCGTTCGTTACTTCATAAGCAGACTTCGGACATTTCGGAGCGTTGTCATGGTGATGCAATACGAAGTTTAATGAAAAGCGCTTATTCATTGTGTAGCCATGACAATGCTCCGAAATGTCCGAAGTCTGATTATAAGCTAGAGGAGTTAATGAAATGGTGATAATTGAATAACGCAGGGGTATGAGTGAAACAGAGTGTTTCTGATTAGCGTCTTGTCTTGTTGTGTGAAGTCTTGTAATTAAAAACAAGTAACTACTTTGATCCACAGACGATGCAGGGTTCAAGGCCGCCTATCAAATTGACTTACTTATTTGTTCGTTGGGTATGTAAATGGAAACTCTAGTCAAACATTTTCAGTCTGTATAGAAAGCCTGCATTTGTTCTGAACCCTCCTTTCTTTTGTTATTTAGTTTACGATAATACCGTCGCATAGCGTCGTTTCAAAAAGTGAAGGAAAAAGACAGACACTCAGTTTTGAACAGAAATTGGTTCTTAAAACAAAAGAAAAATCGAAGTACTTTAGAGAACATACATTTTTATTTTCTTAGTCCATTGTTTGTTTCCTATCTATCATTTGTTTTCTATTCTTTCTGCTTCCGTTATTGGTTGTCGCCGTTTTGTTTTTAACCGATCGTCTTTTGTTTCAACTTCGAGAATTTATCATCGTATTTCAGTTCGTTTCGGTTTTTGTTTTATGAAATTCATTCATTCGTTTTGATCTCGAACTTACATCTTTCATTTTTTTTTAGTCATTCGTTTGTTTTCTATGTCATTTTTGTTTCCTGACTGATGCCGTCTTCATTGCCACCATCCTCAGGCGATCGTCTTTTTTTTTCAACGTGTTGCTTTCTGGCCGATCGTCTTTCGTTTTAATTTCGCCGATTTATTGAATTCCATTCCTTGATCTTTTTTTATTTTGTATTTGTCATTCATATGTCATTTGTTTTCTGGTTCTGTCATTCAACGTTATTATCCTCAGTTTTTTTCAGTCGATTGTCTTTTGTTTTAATTTCGAGAATTTATCATCGTATTTCAGTTTGTTTCGTTTTTTTTTTTAATTTTTTGTTTTTTCTTCATCATTCGTGCGTTTTCGTCTCTTCTCTTCAACTGGTTGTTTTCTTAGCCGATCGTCTTTTGTTTCAACTTCGCCGATTCATCGTATTCCAGTTTGTTTCAATTTTTTTTTTATTTTTAATCTCCCACTTGAATCTTTAGTTTTTTTAATCGTTCGTTTGTGTTGTAAATGTCATTTCATTTGTTTTATGGTACCATCAGTCATCGTCATTATCCTCAGGCGAGTGTCTTTTTTTTCCGACTTGTTTTTTTTTTAGCCGATCGTCTTTTGTTTTAACCTCACCGATTTATCGTATTCCAGTATGTTTCAATTTTTTTTTTCAATTTTGATTTCGTTTTAATCTCGCGTATGAATCTTTCGCTTTTTCTTAATCGTTCGTTTGTTTTCTAACTGTCATTTGTCTTTTTTTTTTACTTTACTGCTTGTTTTCTTTTTCTTTGGGCCGATCGCCTTTCGTTTTAACTTCGCCGATTCCAGTTTGTTTCGTCATTTCTTTTTTTGTTGAAACGTTGAATTCGTCTCGATCTCGAACTACCGTCTTTTGTTTTTTCTTAGTTTGCTGCTCAACGTTAATTTGTTTCCTGATAACGTCATTCGTCGTTGTTATCCTCTCAGGCGATCGTCTTTTGTTTCAACTTCACAATCATCGATCGTGTTTCCAATTCGTTTCGATTTTTTTTTTCTTTTTTTTTTATGGATCGGGGTAAGGAGGGGATCGTTTTAATGTGGCAGTTCGATTTTGTTTTTAAATTTTCTTAGTCATCCACCTGTTTTCTATCTGTCATTTGTTTCCCGTTACCAGGGCGTTAATCGTTAATTTCCTTGAGCGATCGTCTTTTGTTTTAGCTTCGTGCTTCATGATTATCACCACGTATTTTGAAAATATAATAATTTGGTTTTCGAATCTAGCAAATGCAAACTAATTTAATTCTGTAATTTATAATATGATTTCGGAGCGTTGTCATGGTTACGCAATGCCGAGGACTAACGAAAAGCGCGTAGCCATGGCAACGCTCCGAAATATCCGAAGTCTGTTTGTAATGTATACACAGCGTGTACGCGATAGGAAGCGGCTACAACGTCGTTTTAAAACGTTTCAGACCTAATGCCCTTACATCATTGATAGTTCTTACTTGATTATTGTTATTATTTTCAGAACATTGACAGCGGAAGCAGGAAAGTCTCGGACGATAACAGACACACACCCGACGAGGAAAGCAGTTACTCTTCCATGTACTCCTCATTCTTGAAAACCGACGCAGGTTCGGGTTCGAACGACGACTCTTTTAATCCGGAAGTCCGGACGAACAAAAGCGACGATGTAAATAGCACCTAATCGAGCGTCCAGGGGCACAGTTTTGATCACTATGATTTTTATTATAACAGAATACGTGGGGGAAGAGACGCCAGTACCCCGTTCGCAAGCGCGATCCTCCTTGGCTCGAAGCAATCACCGTCACGCCAGACTTAATTTATCGCTATCAGATGTCCGCCACCAGGGGAATGGAGGAAATTCTGCAAGCGGATCTGAAGACACTGAAAGACATCAATCAGGTATAGCTTGCACGAGTCTGAACCCCACCGAGTTTCTAACCCCGCTGATTTTCTAGCCCGTGTTAGTCAACGATCAACTGAGTCAGTTGTATATCGAAATGGAACTGGAAGGACTGTCGAAGAAGTTGACTCTAGAAGAGGGAATCACATCTAGCAGTAGCGGAGAAGAAAGTGCAGTCCATACGTGTAAAGTAAGTTGTCTTCTTTGAATTTCGGAATTTTGTTTGAACCTGGCGCCTGCGATTTCAGCCAAAGAAGAAGAGGCGCTCCTACGGTTCTCTCATGATGATCTTCGAAGAAAACGCGCCGTTTCCCCCACCAGAACAATAAACCAACCTCTATGATGTTGAGCGATCTCAGTACAAAATGTACACTGACAGGTCTCTCTCAGTGGATTTTGATGTGGCTCTGCGTGTAGTGCGCAGAGGAATTAAATTTTAAAAATTTTTAAACGTACTTCCTTGAGAAGATTCTTCGGTATATTCTAAGATTGATGTTGTGTAGTTATTTGCTGCTGCTATAACGATTCTTGTATGCGTGTACGCATTTTTACAACAGTTGTATTTTACTTACTTTTGGACGTGCGATTCAGTTTAAAATAAACGTATTTTCGCAGAACGTTTTTGTCACCCCCCCTCACACCTGGCTTAGCAGCTTCACCTACGACATAGTCAGAATGAAATTGCGTTCGGCTATAGTATTGCCTACGTACAAATTAAAAAAAATAAAAATAAAAAGACTGCACTATGAATTAAAGGATGGAAGTTGTAACCTCCGTTTTAATAAATGAATTATGAAGGAATCGGAAATTTTTCACAGGTTTTGATAATCAAAAAGACTCCTTCAATAAACATATATTTTCCAAACACTTTTTAATATAATCGTCGCTGCGCACGTGTTTTCACAATCTTTTGTTTTTATTTCGACGAATTGTCTTTCACTTTCTGTTGTTTTCTCTTAATTGTTCTCATACTTCGTTGGTGGATCGTAATCGTCTTTTGTTTTTGGGATCACTTTATTTATTACTCGTATTGCGTGCTCGTTTCGCTTTTCATTTATTTCTTTTCGTCCAATTATTTGTCACTTGACGTACGTTGGCTCTTTCTGTTGTTTCTTCTTTTGCTCTCTTGTCAATCTTGTACCTTCAAAATGTCTGCAGGAAAAAAAAAGCAAAATTGAAACGAACAACATCGAAATATACGAACAATTTTCATTTTCTTTTGTTTTTATTTTTATGAATTATTTTCTTGGATGAACCTTTTTTAATTTTTCTTGTGCTCCGTTGGAGGATCGTCAATCTTCGTTTGTTTTTGAGATCACTTCGTGTTTGTTTCGGTTTTCTTTTGTTTATTTTCGTCGAATTGTTTTCCGTATTTCGTCGACTCTTTCTATTGTTCCTTCTTTTGCTCTCTCTCGTCGACTTTGCAGCTTCAACAAGTCCGCCGGAGAAAAGAAAAGTTAAACAAACAGCATCGAAATGTATTAAAAATTTTGAATTTTCTTTTGTTTTTATTTCGGCGAATTTAATTTTTCATACACTTCATCGGAGGATCGTAATCGTCTTTTGTTTTTGGCATCACTTTATTACTTGCATTTCGTTTTTCTTTTGTTTCTTTTCGTCGAATTATTTTTCATATTTCGTCGACTCTTTCTATTATTCCTTCTTTTGCTCTCTCGTCAACCTTGCAGCTTGAAAAGTACGCCGGAGAAAAAAAAAGTGAAAACAAACAGCATCGAAATGTATTAAAAATTTTGAATTTTCTTTTGCTTTTATTTCGACGAATTTAATTTTTCAAACACTTCGTTGGAGGATTGTAGTCCTCTTTTGCTTTTGGTATCACGTTATTACTCGTTTTCGTGTTTGTTTCGTTTTTCTTTTGTTTCTTTTCGACGAATTATATTTTTCGTATTAGTCGACTCTTTCTATTTTTCTTTCTTTTGCTCTCTCATCAACCTTGCAGCTTCAAAAAGTCCGCTGGAAAAAAAAATACAAAGAGGAAAATTGAGGCAAACATCGAAATATGCTAAAAATTTTGAATTTTCTTTTGTTTTAATTCGACGAATTGTCTTTTACTTTCTGTTGTTTTTTTTAATACTTCGTAACTTCGTTGGAGGATTGTATTCGTCCTTTGTCTTTAGGATCACTTTATTACTCGTGTTTGTTTCGTTTTTCTTTTGTTTCTTTTCGTCGAATTATTTTTCGTATTTCGTCGACTCTTTCTAATGTTCCTTCTTTTGCTCTCATGTCAACCTTGCAGCTTCAAAAGTACGCCGGAAAAGAAAAGTTAAAACGAACAGCATCGAAACATACTAGAATTTTGAATTTTCTTTTGTTTTTATTTCGACGAATTTAATTTTTCATACCGTTGGAGGATCATAATCGTCTTTTGTTTTTGGCATAACTTTATTACTCGTATTTCGTGTTTGTTTCGCTTTTCTTTTATTTCTTTTCGTCGAATTATTTCTCGTATTTCATCGATTGTTTCTGTTGTTACTTCTTTTGCTCTCTGGTCGACCTTGCAGCTTCAAAAGTACGCCGGAAAAGAAAAGTTAAAACAAACAGCATCGAAATGTATTAAAAAATTTTGAATTTTCTTTTGTTTTAATTTCGACGAATCATCTTTGTGTCGTTTTCTTTTAATTTTTCACACACTTCGTTGGAGGATTGCATTCGTCTTTTGTTTTTGGTGTCGTTTTATAACTCGTGTTTCGCATTCGTTTCGTTTGTCATTTGTTTCAGCATTCATTCCAACGAACGATCGTCGTTTTTCTTTCATTTTTCTCTCCATTGCAATCGAAACTGGCTTGCAGCATATTTCGAAAATAAAATTATTTACAATAATAAATAAAGAATGATTAAAGAATATTTAATTTATGGCTTATTTTGTTCAAAAAACGAAGAACGTTAAAACAAAAGACGACGATAAAAAATGCAAAAAATATTGTCAAAATGAAAAAGAAATTCAGTGACGAGAACAAAAATGAAGAAAAAAAAAAAAAAAAAAAACACGGAAAATGGAGACACAAAAACAAAATACGTTCAATATTTTCTTTGTTGATTGTTTATAAAATTTTTGCCTGCAAGTCGACTGCGTTGCAATGGGACCCTATGTACAGCCGTGGCCAAAAATAAGTGGATATTTTTCGCAAGAAAAATACAATGCCATCTAGTAGACATAATGTGAACTACACTCTCGTTCAATACACAAGAAACTCAATAACAAGAGGGAAACAATTAATTTCTAGATCAAAAAGCATGCTCGAAACGCCTTAAAGATAATAAAAAAAAACAAATGAACGACGTTCTTAATCATTTTATAGCATTATTAGTTCCGCCACCTGTTAAGTCCTGTGGCAAATTAATATTTAAGCACATTTCTCATTTTCATTACGTAAAGCTTGAGAGTTCGTTTACTTGAGTTTAATTCGTTTAAATAATGTAGGATTTCTTTTTTTAACAAATCGAAACCAAAGTATTAAGTTTGCTTCTTAGTAGTTCAATGTTCGATGCATTCGATTGGAGATAATTCAGAAATTAAAGCAGAACGTTTTTGTCACCCCTCCCTCACACCTAGCTTAGCTTCATCTACGACGTAGTCAGAACGAAATGCCAAATTGCTAAATTGAAATTAAAAGCGACGATTTCCTTTACGTTCGCCTACGTACAAATAAAAAAAAATAAGTAAAAAGACTGCACATGAATTAAAGGATGGAAGTTGTAACCTCCGTTTTAATAAGTGAATTATGAAGGAATCGGAAATTTTTCACAGGTTTTGAGGAGAATCAAAAAGGCTCCTTCGATAAACATATATTTTCCAAAACACTTTTTTAATATAATCGTCGCTGCGCACGTGTTATCAAACTTTTGGTTATATTAAGTAATTTCCAAAAACGAACAAGTAACACCGATTCACATTCAAAAAAAAAAAAACACGTCCATTAAATGTCTGTACAGTACAACAGAAAAAAAAATATATGTCATAACGAATTTTCTCGCCTCGAGACTGGAATTACTTCAACAATCAATCACAAACCCTAGCAACTCGTAACCCTAAATTACGGAACGCACAGTTTTGCGCAGACGCTTCCTATGAATAGAGTCACAAACGAAAAAAAAATATTGAAGTCGACACAACATTTAAAAATATATAAAAATATTTTACTGCTAATGAAATTAGACAAATACTGGATTGGTCTGCGAATGGAAACTTGAGAAATGAAAACGTCAATGATAAACGCCTCCAGTAGTCGTCTAACAACATTCATAAAAAAAATGGAACCACTTAACGGATTTCGGGGAACTAATCGAACTTAATTGAATTCACTGATGTGTCTATAGCACCGCCCCTGTATGAACCGCGCTTCTTCTTAGTCTTTTCGTGACGAAAAGCCTTGCCTCTCGTGTGCTTCAGATCCCAGTTTGCTTTTTCTCCCCAAGATCCTCGTGAATTCCGCTGCAACAAAATACCACTTTGCAATTTCGTTTTGTAACTAACGAGCGGGTATTTTTCAAGGTTATCGATCAAAGGCCAAACTTACCATATTTATAAAAGGAAACGTTTAACTGTACTTTGTTTAATTATCGAAAACGATTTTGCTATTTTGCTCTCCGCCACTGTCCCTTTTGTTAAAACCGCCGCGACCGCCTCCAAATCCACCGCCTCCTCGACCGCCCCTAAAACCATCTCTGTCGCCTCTGAAGCCCCCTCGGCCACCCCTGAATCCACCACCACCGCGACCGCCCTTATCGTCGCCACCACCGAAAGAGTTCCTGAAACCACCTCTCCCCCTACCGTCGTTTCCGAAAGACTTTCTGAAACCTCCACCTTCTTGGTCATCACCTCCTCTGCCACGGAATCCACCGCCACCGCCACGACCGAAACCTCCTCCTCCTCCTCGTCCAAACCCACCGCGACCAAATCCACCACCCCCTCGTCCAAACCCTCCGCCTCCGCCACGACCACGATCCCCGAATTTACCACCGCGGCCCCCACGACCACCAAAACTATGTCTTCTCTCATCATTTTCACCATCCTATTTTATTATTATTATTTGATAATAATGTTGTTGTTTTCGGCGCAGACAAGTGGACAGAAATATGGAAAAAAAGAGAAACAGTATTAGTACAACAGGCACGCCAAGTCTCCGTCGAAATTTAAGATGGCTTTTTGAAAGTTAAATTTTGCCGGTAACGTGTAAGCTTGCGTGCCTGTTGCACCTTCCGAGCTCGCACGTTACCTTGCTTTCGAAGGAATTATTGGCCAGTCTGGGGTCTACTTCGACATCCTCATCTCTGACTCGACGAAACGGTGTGTTACGTTGCTGTAACACACGGTTAAAAAAAAATTAGAGACAATTTCCACGTTACGTTTTAACGCGAAAAATCAAATCTCAAAAACCCATCTGTAACTGATTTACTTAATCACAAGTAGCGTTTTGCTTTAAACAATATTGTTATGCAAAATTGGGAAATGTATTTATTATTATTTTTTTTTTAATTGTCTGATTTCAAGAATATGAGAGGAAAGGTATTTTAATTTGTACCACATCCAATGACGAATCATTTATACAGGGTGCTTATTCATGAAAACCCTCTGAACATAAGAAGAATCTACGTAGTAGCGACATTCGAGTATAATTGTCACGTCCGCCATTTTGTTTGATACCTACTGATTTGCAAATTACATTACAAATGCATGTACAGGATTACGACTAATTGAATTAGTTGTAACCGCGTATAGGTATCAAACAGTATGGCGGTCGAATTTGACATTGACGTTAAGTGTCGCTACTGGGTAATTACTTATACGGTGCTAGTGTTGCCAACCCGTTCAAAATGAATTTCCCACTAAGTTCCCTAACGGTAGTCCACCAAGTGGAGGTAGCAAGCATATTTCTTCCTCACCTGACTAACGTTTCCATCGAAGCTCTTCTTTCCCTTAACGAAGTTATTGTAGTTGGGTTTCTTCTGTGGGGGACTCGCTGCTGCTTCTTCTTCGTCGTTTTCCATTTCCGAAGCCTTCCTCTTCTTGTCTTTCTTCTTCTTTTTACCGCTGGGAGGATCTTCTTCGTTCTTTTGAAACAATTATTCAACAAATAATAAGTAATAATCGGTAAAAATAAATAAGAAACAGAGTTAAGAAAAGCTTGTTAATTGCGAGTACGTTTTCAGATCGATTTTACGCTTTCTAAAAAGGGGCCAGAATTACAGTTTAATAAATTTTCCTGCATATTAAATACACTTAAAATATTTAATTAAAAAATAATCAAAGAAGTTCTATATTGATAAATTATTTTCACATATACAGCATGTTCCATAAGTGAGTTATCCACCAAACTTATACTTTTTTATATGTGATATGCGAATTTTTATTTATTATCGTTATTCGATATTTATCTATTATTCTCGTACATCTGCGATATAAACAAAAGATGATCGATTTTATTGCGAAAACAATTTAACCGAAAAACAAAAGAAGACCCGTTAAAAAGAACAAAATCGGTTCGAATTTTGGAACACAAGGAAGTCGAAACGAATTAATCTGAAAATATCGAAACAGAAAAAAAAAAAACAAGGCAATCGACATTTTATTTCGCTTTTTAGGTCGTTGTTACTCAACTGTCAGACGGTAAACGTTATTATTGACGTTGAAACAAAACATAGAAATATGTAACACGAAAAGAGTATTAAATGTCAGGAACTTAACCACGACATAAACAAAAGGCGATCGATTTTATTACGAAAACAATTCAAGAAAATCGAAGCCGTCGAATAAACAAAAAAAAATCGAAAGAAAACAACCGAAGTTTAATTTTGTTTTTGATTCGTTTTTAATGGTTTCAAGTCGTTTGTTATTTAGCCGTCAGAGTCCGCTTTGACGGTAAACGTTATTATGCGTTACTTCCATTAAAAGAAAAGATGATCGGAATAATACGAAAGATGCTGTCAAATGTTAGGAACTTGTCACGATACAAACAAAAGGAGGTCGATTTTATTAGGAAAACAATTCAAGAAAACAAAAACAAACTATTTTACTAGGAAACAATTCAAGAAAACAAAAGACGTTCGATTGTATTAGGAAAACAATTCAAGAAAACAAAAACAAACTATTTTACTAGGAAACAATTCAAGAAAACAAAAGACGTTCGATTGTATTAGGAAAACAATTTAAGAAAACAAAAAAGTTCGATTTTACTAGCAAAACAATTCAAAAAATAAAAGACAATCGATTTTACTGGGAAAACAATTTAAAAAAACGAAAGACAGTCGATTTTATTAGGAATTCAATTCAAGCAACTCGAAACCGCTAGAGAAAAGTACAAATTCGGATCGAATTTTAAAATATTTGGAAAATTCCGAACAAAAACAAAACAATCGGAATTTTAGTTTGTTTTTGATTCGTGTTTAATGGTTTCTTCAAGTCGTTTGTTACTTAGCTGTCATAGTTTGCTCTGATGATAAACATTATTATGTCTTGCTCCCAATAAAACAAAAGACAGTCCATTTTATTAGGAAAACAATTCAGAAAAACGAAAGCCATTAAAAAAAAACTAAATCGAATTGTATTTAAAACATAAAAAGCTCAAAATTAATATTCTGGAAAAGTAGAAGCAACTGAAAAAGTGAAACAAAATAAATAAAACATAAGAAACTTGAAACATGAATTAACTTAATCTGGAAAAATAAGACATGAAAAGAAAAAAAGAATCAAAATTTTGTTTTTCAAAATGTGTAACGTTTTTAGGTCATTTATTACTTAACTGTCAAACTGCTTTGATGGTATAAGTTATTATTATTTGCCTTTGTAATTCATAGTTGAGGAGCTGTTGAAGTAAACCATATCAACGACACACCCTGTGTATATACATAGTTTTGATTACTAATAAAAATACCTAGTATTTCCTTGTCCTTGAAAATTTGTAAAGCAAATTGTACTTATTTGTCTTCTGTATCGCTTTTCTCATTCAAAGTTTCGCCTCAGACTTGAGAGACAGTTGCAGGCCAGTCAGAAAAGTATCAGAAGAAAAACAACAGCCTTAAATTACTCACCTGAATCTTAGATTCTGTTTCTGCATCTTCATCCTTGCTCTCATCTATCTTCTTCTGCTGCTTCTTTTTCGGTGCCTCATCATCTTCGCTCGAATCATCCGAACTACTTTCGGCTTTAACAGGTTTCTTCACCGGCTTCTGCGCACTCGGCTTGGCCTTCTGTTCTTCTTCACTGCTGCTGTCTTCATCGCTAGAAGGCGAAGCGGCTTTCTTCGGCGCCACCGCCGGTTTCTTTGCTGGCGGTTCCTCGTCGCTCTCCGAATCTTCGGACGAGTCTTCCTGTTTCTTCTGCGCTGCTACTTGAGGTGGCCTTGGGGTCTGCGTCAGCTTTTTAGAAACATCTTCCTCGGAAGAAGAATCATCTGAGGAACTCTGTTTCTTCTTGGCAATGGCCTTGGGTGCTGGTGTAGATGTTATTTTAGGTTTGCTTTCTTCTTCTGAGCTGGAATCATCGGAGGAATCGGCTTTTTTTGGGGCCGGCGGTTTTTGGGCGACGGTTTTAGGCTTCTCGTCTTCGGAGGAAGAATCTTCCGAACTGCTCGCCGCTTTCTTGGGGGTCGATTTCGGTGCTTGCGCAGCTTTGGCTTTTACTTGAGCTTTGGATGCGATTTTAACCGACGCTTCTTCGCTGGATGACTCATCTGAGCTACTGTCGGCTTGTTTCTGTGCTGCTTTCAGCTGCGGCGTTGCCTTGGCGGGCGTCTTTGCTTCCTCATCAGAAGAGTCTTCTGAACTACTGTCTTGTTTTTTCAAGGTCGGCTGATTTGGAGGTTTCTTTTGTTGCTGTTGCACTTTTGCTTGAGGTGTTTTAGGTGGCACTGGCTTCTTTGTTACTTCTTCTTCGTCTGAAGAATCTTCCGAACTGCTACTTTGCTTTTTTTTTGGTGTGGCCTGAGCTGCTTTCTTGGCCGGATTTTGTTGCTGTTGGGTTTTCGTTAAATTTGTTTTGGGCGCTGGCGGTTTTTTCTCTTCTTCATCATCAGAGGAAGAATCCTCCGAGCTGCTCTCCTGTTTCTTTTGAGTTGCCTGAGGCGGAACTTTCTTGGCGGCACTCTGTGCAGGAGGCTTCTTTGTTGCATTCTGTGATTGCTGTGCTTTAGCTGCAGGTGTTTTAGCGCCTGCTGCCTCATCCTCATCAGAGCTAGAGTCCTCCGACGAACTTTCATTTTTCTTCGCCGAAACTAATCCAGGCGGCTTCTTTCCCGGCGCTTGCTTCACCTTCCCGTTTATCGCCTGTGATGTCTTAACCGCGGGCTGTGCATTTGCTTTTCCTTTTTCATCCTCGCTGCTGCTACTCTCCTCGGATTCATTTGAGTTGAGCGATTTGAATTTCTTGGCTTCGGCGCCGCTCTTCAAGTAATGCGAAATCAAGTCGCTCAGGGTCGGCGATCCCTTTGGTAAATTCGGCTGGAAAACGAGAACTCATTACAACAACGACATGATGCATCCACCACGTGGTTATGGAATCGATCGCTTCGTGCGCAGTAAACGTGCGGCTTTAATTCGTTTTAAAAGTGATGGCTTTCTTACCGGTTTCGTTTTCTTCTGGTATATATTCGCCAAATTCTTGTCACTCTTATTTAAATGGTCCAAAATAAGGGCCGAGGCCAACGTGCTTGTATCAGACGCCATAGCTAAAGCGTAAAGGAGGAAACGTTCAGAAATTTCACCGATATCTCTGAAGTCGCGCATGCGCACTGACTTTGCCGCTCTGTTTATCGTTCAGTGATGCCAATTGTAGAACACTGATATTAGATATCGGTTACCAACCAATTCGTCAACGGTTAATAATTAATTTAAGGTATGTAATGGTGGGTTTCTACGCCTCCGGCATACGGCATTCAACATCCGGGGCCCCATTCGTGATCAGTTGTTGGATCCAATGTTGCCAATCTTAGTACGGCTTCAGAAGAATATGGAAATTGTAATTGATTTTTCATACTTTATTACGAATTAAGAAAAGATTTTGTAAATAAACGGCAAGTTTCAAAATCAAAGTGTCACTTTACTAATCAGTCAGGTGGAGTACAAATCAGGTAAACGTGATTGGTTGCGTTCAGCCGCAAAATGATTTATGCAGACATGCAAGACATTCCATAATTTCAAAGTGTGCCGAAAATTATTTCTCATTCTAAGTTAGGAGAAAAGCAGCAGTCAGGCGTCTAGTGTCCTCAGGCATTAGAGCTGCTGATGAGGAAAATTGAGCGTAAAAGCGGGAAATTTGAAAAGTCTTGGCGGGAAACTTTGTACTTTTAATACCCAATGATTTCTTTATCAACCCTTGCCATGAAATTTGGAAATTTGATTTAAAAACCACTCGGTATAATGACCTAGTAACCAGTATTACCAACGTATGAAATCGAACAAATCTTTTCGATACATGCAAACCCTCTCCACATTGCAAAAAACTGCAGTAAGGAAATAATGAATTACTGATGTATATACTAAATTATATAATGAAACAAAATTAATTTCTTTTAAGATCAATATACAAAGCGATTGATAATGGCGCTACTCTAATTTATAGGTACGACAGTTCCCAGTTTAAACTCCACATGTTGACAGTTCCGTGAGCCACAAGGGTTGCGTTCATAAACTATTCTCCCGAGAGTGACTTAGGCGCGTAATCGCATCTTTCTCACTCACGATTTATAACATATTTTGCGTCTCGCTCAGTATGTGGCGGGACGTCTTGTGTTTACGTCATTTCTATGACAACAAGCATACTTTTCACAACCCACTTTTAAGTAGGACGTAAAAAATACGCCCGTTGTCATGGAAATTGTGTAAACACAAGACGTCACCACATAACCGAGCGAGACGCAAAATATATTAAAAATCGTGAGTGAGAAAGATGCGATTACACGCCCAAAGCGCTCTCGGAGGTGTAGTTTATGAATGCAGCTAAGGTTTTAAGGGTAAAGTTTGCGTGCATTTTAAGTGTAGGTGTGTACGTGGTACAATTTGCCACCTTTTAACACTGAAGGGCTGCATTAAATCAGATTTATTTTAAAGTCTTTAGATTTCAAATAACAAATAGGGTTCTTCTTTATCAACAATACGTGCAAATTTAAAAGAATTTTGCATTTTCGAGAAAGCGTCGTTTTTAGCTATTTGGACAAAGAAGAAAACGAAAAGGAAATGAATGACGATCAAGTGTTGCCCTCTTTCGAACAAAATCGGAAACTTCCCTTCAAACTTTGATTTTTTATATTTTGTTATATAGGTTAAGTCTATAATATTAATGTCCATGACATAGTTGGCAACAGTGGTAGTGGATCAGCAGTTGAGGAGTCTGTGGGAACCATGCAGCTCCAGAACATGATACTGATGTACTTAAGTAACAAATAAAGCTCATTATATAAAATATCCTCAATATAATATATTGTCTTACAGTTGATTGCTTCTTTTATTTTTTTATGAACAATAATTGAAATTCGATAGATAAAAATTCGAACAATTTTTGACGCAAAATTGAAAACGGGATGTTTTCTCATATACCATTTTTTCCTCCTTGTTTTTATTTGTTAAATAAGCGGTCGACTTTTGTTTTTAGCAAAAGCCACTACCTGTAATTATATGGAATGTTGTACAGTCAAAAACAAAAAGTGGTAGATACATGCAGTTTCCTGTAATTGTTCTTTCTCATTTCTTCATTTATTAAAGGCATTTTAAACGATTTTATTACGCAAGCTTGTCGAATTTAGAAGCTTTCTAAATTTTTAAATCTCATCTGTGAAGTTGCATTTAAACGATATCATTTTGAGGAAGGACAATTACAGGAAACTGTTTTGTCTACTATTTCATGCTTTCGACTGTATAAACACGTGACATCATCGACTATAACAACTCTTTATTGGACGCAATGTTGCCAAATTTAAAGAAATTTCCCTGTTTTGGGGAATTCTGGGTTGTTTCAGGGATAAAATACTTTTTTTTTATAAACCTATGCCATGTATTTACAATTCGTCCGCAGTAATGTTCAATAAAATATTTCTTTTGTAACTTTTTTCTAGGCATTACTTGTGAATACTATTCGCCATCGCCATCGAAGCTATTATGGCCCCTCAAAGTAGTGAACAGGATAGTGAAGTGACGTGACGTAACATTATTCTTTCAAATGTCAAGTATTTGGCTTTTAAACTCCTACTTTGAGTAGTTCAATTGCAATACCCAGCGCAGGCGGCGTAGCGATCGCTGGTGCTGGTGAAAAGTAAACGATAAATGAACCCATTTAGGGAAATTTCTTTAGTACTCTAGGGATATTACAAAATAAAATGTTGGCAACGCTAAGTGAGCGGTTCATCTCTATCGCAACAATGTGTTAGTGTTACACAAATTTTGACTAGTTAATTAAAATACAAAAATGTGCTTTAAACCTGCTTTCTATAATAAAGATTTAACGATACGGAGTTACTCTATGTCGTTCTGGATTTGAAGCACAGTTGTCAACTTGAAGGATTTATCCCTTTTTTGGGGGAGAGGAATTGATCTTTTTCTGTAACACTGAAAATTATTTTACTTAATAATTATTTATCTGAAATAGTTAATCTGCAGAGGTAGAAAGGGGCAAAATAAATAAATAAAACTTCATGAAACTTAGCTCATTGTTTTTTGTTTTTTTTTATATAAACCGGCTAAATAATGTGAATGTTTCGACCTATAAACTTAGCGACTCTATTAAGTAAATGTAAACAAAAACTGAGTATTAAAATAAACAGTAGGATGGCAATAAATACACAAGTCAATGATTGTACTAGCACACTAAATAAATAACAACAAAATAAACAAATCTCATTCAATAATTTATCACCTAAGCTTTCGACTGCCCATTGCTTTTTGCTTGTCTTGATATCGCTTGGATTTGGAGTGGAGTTTCTGAAATATCGGGTGCATGTTTTTGTCAGGAAACAGCGTGCAAATGATGCCTTCCAGCAGCACGTACACCAGTCGACGGTTCAACGTCGGCCTTTGGAAAAGTTCGAAGACAGTCAGCAGGCCTTTCCTGGTCGTTTCGGAACCGATGATGTGCTTAAGTTCGTCTAAAAAAAAAAAAGAAAATACTGCAACGGGCGCTTCGAATAAAACAAAAAAAAACGTTACCAGATAAGCACGACAGTAAAGCGGTTTTCGCAGCAATACGCGTCCTGAATTTGACACTTTCATCTCGCTCCGGTTTCCGTTCCGCCTTAACACCGTTAGGCCAAAATGAGTGCCTTCAATCAAACAATCGGGGGATTAACCTGCGGAAGTCTTCAAGCTTTTAATTCTTACTTGAATAAATGTAGGTAGTGAGCTACGTTTTTCGGACTGGTTATCAAAGAAACGTAATCGAGTATCCTGCGATTGACAATATCACCGAACATCGTCCTGACTATTTGCCTCAGCAATGTTATGATGCGCTTCCGCAGCCACTGATTCCTGGATTTCAAGTCGAAGACCTCATCCATCAGCAACAGCATGATTCTTAAAGGAATGTTATCGTCGCTCTGAAATTAAAAAGAAAATGTAGCTTATGTCGTGCGATGCACGATTCGATCGATTCAAAACCTCTACGTCGATTGAGGCACCGACTTTGATCGTCTCTTGGTTCTTCTGACCTTGTTTACTGTGAAACACTTTGTTAATACCCTCGACGACCTCATCGACCGTGTTGATTATTTGTTCGGGCATGTTCTTGATGGTTTTCATGCCGGATTTTAGGGGGTTCACTATCGTATCAATCTGAAACGTAGATGCGAATGGCAGGGGAGTGCAACGGAAATGTTTAAGCGTGCGTTACCGTGTGTGAGATGGGGCCACCTGAGGTGGCCCGGTCGTAATCTCCCTGCTCTAGGAACACCATCAGCAAGTTTTTTAAACCGTGATGGCTGTTTATCACTTCGCTCCTGCATATATTCTGCATGTAAGAACCTAGCATGCGCATTCTGCGTTCTAATACGGCTCTGTCCATGTTGTGGAATGTCTTTTTGCCTGGGAATGTTAATTTGGACAGATCTGGAAACTAATTCAAACTTCATTAATACAGTCGGGACTTCTTTAGCGTTTGAAGGCCAGCTTCAAATCTTGCTAGACGTACCTTTTCTTTCACCTTCATGTTAAGATCATAAAAATCACTGTAGCGCCTGTAAATGTGCCACTCTTCTACGAAACCTGATGCGTAGGTTCGGCTTACATGCACCGCGTATATTCCAAACATCTTCCCCTTCTCCGACACTATACCTGTTGTAATGTTGTAACGCATAAACAAGTGAGAAAGAAAAGACAAACGCCCGTATTCTCACCTTATAATTAAAGTCGTGGTAAAAGTAAACAAGAAACGATATAGCTTTATGTCAACTCTATGTGTAAGAGAGCGATGGAGAACGTTGCCATGGGAAGCAAACACTTTGTTTTAGCAATATAAGATGAGATTACGGGCCGTTGGCAAATGTATTACAAGTTGGCCAACCTAGTCTCAAGAATGTGCTGCCATCCAATAACCGTTGATTAAAACAATATGCACGAACGGAATGTATTTAAAAAAGAAAGAGATCTTTCAGGAGGCAATAAAAGAAAGAAAGTAAACTGACTAAAACAAAATAATGCAATGCACTAACCTGTTTCAATTATGTTAACCTCTAAGACAAACTCGCCGGTCACTAAATTTTTCAGGTCCGGCTTGCTCTCCCTGCTTTTCACGATGGCTTCGTTCGCATCCCTCTCGAACAACTTATTAGATTCGTCCGCGCTTTTCGTATTGAAGTTCGTCACGTCACTCAACGACCTCACGTGCTTTATATTCTTGTCGACTTGCTCCAACAGGTAGGGATCGCTGTTGTTGCACTTGAGCGGTTTCGAGCTCGTGGCCGTGCCGGTGGTCTTCGCGAGGTCCTCCTCGAAACCCTCGAGGCTGTTCAGACTTAAGGCATCTTCTTCGGTCGGTTGGTGCACGAGGTCGAGTTCCTCGAGCAGCTTCAGGTAGGACCGGCTCTGCTTGAACGCGGGCAGAAATTCCTCGCTTGTCTGAAAGTTTGAGGTACGGAAGTGAATTGAAGGCTCCAACGCATGGACATTAAGAACTAGATTCTATCATCAAGACCAACCAACCAGCCAGCACAGTATCGTTGGTTGTCTGTCATGTCCATTTATTGCATTTGAGCCTTCCTTAAATTGTACATTACAGTGTAAGAGAATACCTTCATTTTTTCGTAAATGACGGCCTGAATCTCGTCGAACCACTGCTCTGAGG
This sequence comes from Serrognathus titanus, assembly GCA_039766575.1. Lineage (NCBI taxonomy): Eukaryota > Metazoa > Arthropoda > Insecta > Coleoptera > Lucanidae > Serrognathus > Serrognathus titanus. Next base: position 63,148,829 of record CM077914.1, read on the forward strand.
GGTTCTCCGTCAGGTTTCGTATCCTGAAGAAGAGCTTGTGCACCAGGCCCGGATTTATGTCTACTTTTTGTTCCCGTTTATCACCCAAGTATTGGTCGTAGATGCTTTTTGCAGTCGAGCGGATGTTCTGGTACGTGCCGGTTGGGTTCTCGTTGATTCCCTTTTGTTTGTTAATGTGAATGTCGGATAGCTGCTGCTCTACGGACACTTTCCAACCTAACAATCAGGAGTAATTAGATGCGAACGGGAATAAAAATCATATTGTTTAAGGATTAGTTAGCATTTGAGAATCAAGTTGGCTTTAACGCAGGAAATCTTACCTTCGATATTAAGATAAAAAAATAAATAAGCTTGAATACCATGACTAGCAACGTAATCGATGAAGTAGGACAAAGCCACATTGTTTTTCAGCATGAAATCCAAGGGCAATTCTATGGCTTTGAGGTTTTCCGTAGGCAGGGGGTAATCATTTGCAGCTATGCTATCTGCAAAGTACACTTCGATAAGTCAGCGCAAGAAAATTAAATTAAAATAAATTGTGAATTAAAAATATACCGTAAGATCAAATAAAATTGTATTATAGTAGTCGGAGGGTGATTGTTGGGAACACAGTTGGCGACCCTGACTGACATCACAGTTGGCGACCCTGACTGACTGACTGTAAGTAACTGTCAAACTTTGTACGATTTTAAAACGTTTGATTTGAGACGTGAAATCTATTTCACTGATATATTTATTTTAACCACTAAAATGTCAATTAGGATTGGGACAGTCAAACAAACACATTTTCTACACTCTACAGTAAAAAGTGGGTCGTGGAAAGTTCGTCCGTTGTCATGGAAACAATGTAAACAAAGACTTCTTGAAATAGATGAGCGAGACGCGCAAAATAAGCGAAAAAGGATTGTCAGTGAGAAAGAGACACAATTACATGCCCAAGGGACACTCCAAGGTCCGTATATTTTATGACGCAGCCCAATAAAGGAAGAAACGAATTGTGTTTGTGAGAAATTTGGAACAGCACCATCTATTGCAGTTCTTCTTTTAATAATCGGCCATGTTTGTTACTTTTTTCTTTAATTAATAAATCTGTGGGGGCTCGCACGTTGCCCAGCGACAACAAAACGTCAAAATGACAGATGTCAGAAACGTCAAGTTGAGACACATCAAAGTGACAGAAACGTCAAATTCAGAAACGTCAAAATGACAGACGTAGGATTCATATTTGTTTAACAAAGCAATGATGGCGATCGGCGTAAATAAACCAAGTTGGCTTCAGAGTTAGTTGTCGATGTCGAATCGAACGTCAGTTTTTTCTTCTGTTGACCGTCTATCTCTTTCATTAAAATCGAAAAACAATTGACAATCGACGTTTCTGTTGGTGACATTTCTTTTGATGACGTATTTCGCTTTTTGATGACGCATTTCGCTTCAATAATCATTAATAGAAGAAACAATAGACGATCGATTTTTCTGTTGATGACGTTTCTTTTGTTGACGTGAATCATTTCGATTCGAATTTCGTTAACAATGAAAAAAAAACAACCGACTACGTGACGCTTCGCTCGTATTCGTCAATTTGACGTTTCTGGCAGCTGTCACTTTGATGTTTACCAACCTGACGTTTCTGACATCTGTCATCTTGACCTCTTATTGTCGTTAGGCAACGTCCGAGCCCCCACAAATCCACTGAATGGTGCTCTAAAATCGATTTTCATTTTTTTTTATTATTTGTCTTTTTTATGTTATTTTTAAAAATTTCGTTCATTTGTTATCTTTGTCTCATCACTCACTCACTGTGCCCTACAAACGGTTGTCTTTTGTTTTTGTCACTGTATTATTTAATTTTTTTTCTTTTAAATTTTTAATTATTGTGTTGTAAAATCGATAGTCTCTTGATTTTTTTTTAATTTCATATTTATTTTTTGAATTTTTCTTATGTTGTTTGTTTTTTTTTATTATTTATTTGTAAGTTTTATCATTTATTAAAAATTCTATTGTTTCGTTTTGATTACTTTTTCATTGCTCTCTTCATTAATCTCTTAAAAGTGTTGTAAAATAGTTTGTCTTTTGTTTTTTTTAACTTTTTTAAATTTTATTATTTATTTCTTGAACTTTATAAACAAATTGAGGGATTTTCTACATTGATTTCTGAAACCCTAGGGGAATTTCTGCTTCTGCGGGCTCGTTGGCAACACTGGTTCCTTACGTCTTATGTAGCACGGATCACGTGACAGCTTCTTTTCACATTCACACCCTACTACCATTGGTAAACACAAAAGAAAACTGGAATCGATAGCTTTTGTCAAAAACATAAGCAAAAGACGATCGATGGTTTAACAAATGCGAAAAACAAAAAAGAAAGATGGTCGGCGATTTGAATACGTCTAAGAAAAGCCTTTCGTTTGCACTTTTGCGTTAAGTTAAACAAATGAAAAGCTATAACAAAAAACGTTCGAATTCGAAGAGAGGAAAAAAAACAAAATAAACTCAACTGCCAAGCAAGCGTTTATATCGTGTTTTCTTCCCCGAGACAAAAAGAATAAGTGAACAAAGAAACAGGAGACTTTCAAATAGTGTTTCTTTCTGGTTAAAAAAAAAAACAAAACAGAAAACCGCCTACTAAATTCCGTTACAAAAGAAGTCTCCACTACAAACTTTGAAAATCCGCTAGAATAAGGTTGGCAACATTGCTTGGAGCGGTCAATGACTGTATAATAACAGCAATTGCAGCAGAGAGCGATTGTTTTTGTGAATTATTTTATAACAAACGTCATCACAAAATGACAGAATTAATTGAAAAAATTTTACTTTATACAGACCATGGACTACTAAATCTTGAGCGGTTTGGTTAAAATTATTTTCAAATTTGTCACTAAACCGCTCATGATATCGCTAAATGTTTGAACTCTTTAGAAGTTGCCTGAAATCCTAACAGAAAACCACCAGATCTAGTGGCAAAATCACTAAATTGGCAGCAGTGCTTGTAAGTATAAATAATTACGCAGTACCGTCACTTCAACGTCAGTGTCAAATTCGACCGCCATACTGTTTGATACCTGCATGCATAAGTAACGTAATTTGCAAATCAAGAGGTATCAAACAAAATGGTAAACGTGTAGCTACTGTGGAGATTCCTTAAAGCGATTCCAAAATACAAGTCAAACGTGTGACACGTCAAAATCATCTTCAATGCTGCCAACTTGGTTTAGTAAATTCAAATTTCAATTGATCTCACAGTGTACATTAGAAATTAAATAAGCTACTTACCGAGTATTTCAAAGTTATCTATTTTAGATAATCGATTATCTATCAACTTTAAAACGTACAAGAGACTACTTAATTGCTGTTTAATGGATAGATCGCTTTCTCCACCGGAATCTCTGGAACGCTGAAATTTTCACAAGACTTCACCACTTCAGAGACACAAAAAAAAGACAAACAAGCGACGAATCACTCACCAACATCTGAATCTCCTTCGACACCAGGTCTTTGGTACATTTTAGTTCATCACAGTTATCGGTTAAGCGGAGAGTAGTTAGGAATATTTCGCTAGACAAAGAGTAATCTCGTAAACACTAGAAAGAAACACTGGGCATTGTCGATGAATTTAATCTGCTTGGTCAGTTTTACCAGCCAAATAATCGCTTGATTAATATAATCAGGATCAGATATCATCGTGAATACTGGTAAAATAACACAGTTGGCGAATATTTCCCTCAAGACAAACCTCAAGGGTTGGCATTCAAAGTCTTCATCCGGCAGCAGAATGTACAGCAGCAGCTCAACGATCTCGGATAAAAATTCTGCAAAGTCAAATCATTGCTATAATTACAGCATGCGATGTAGATGTCGACTGCTTCATTTTCAAGCATTACAGTGTTGCCAATCGAGTTGTAACAATTCCACTAGATCTTCCTCCAATCTAAGCTTGGTGCGTTGCATGACGCTATAATAGTCCAATATCAATGTAGTTTCCGAACGCACCCCGAGCCATAGTTCATTAACGTAGCCTGCTTTTTAAGTTGTAACTATTTTTTTAAATTTTTTTTCAAATTTTAATATTGATTTATAAGGAATAATGTTAATTTCTATAGAAATATGTAACATATCACTTTCATATACAATTTAGTTGCAAAAAGAACTGCTAACAGATGTGGCAACACGGTCGTATTTGAGTACTTGACAACTGTTGACAACTGTTGACAACTGTCAATTTGAATTAAACTTTCTTAAAAGGACCTACCTTTCTCTTTCTCGACGTCCATGCAAATAAGGTCTCTGCAAATCACATTGTTCTCCATCGTGCATTCCAAATCGAAGAAATAATCTTCCAGAGATGCGACTTTCTTGTTCGTGTCTGCCGCATGAAACTTCGAATGCCCCACATTCTTTTCCGCTTCTACAAAGAAAGCCCACCTAAGACACCAGCGGCGTTGAGAAATTTAATTAAGAGTAAACACCTTTGCGTTCCAAGAAGCTTTTGCTGCCAAAGTACCAGCCGACGTCAGTCTCGCTTTTATTTCGCTTATGCGACTTCCTCGGGGACGACTTCACGTCTTTGCGCGGCGAGTTTCTCAGCGACTTGTGCTTCTCGTCATTCTTCATTTTCGTCCGGGCCTGTTTAAACAGTCTGAGGTGCGTAGCGGCATCGTCCACCAATCTTGTCGTTAAGAAAGGTATCCAGTCGACGTTTTTCACACTGGAAGCATTCGTTTGAGCGACGTTTGCTCGGCACCACCGCCTCTAACTAACCTATTCGAGATGTTTATGGCCAAAGTTTGCGCACTTTTCCTGACGTACTTGTGAGGAAACTCGTCATCCAACGATATATGACTATGCCAGGGGATAACGTAATCTCTTATAATATAACCTAAAATTTCTTGTAAGGAACTGTCAATCAGATCGCTGCCGGTCACCCTGTGATCAGTTTTTTGTACTTTCCCCGGAGTTGTCGCCTTGTTGACCACCTGTAAAAGCACGAGCACTTCTTGTATGTCATCTAAAGCGACTTACTGACCTCCCGAAGCCCCCCATCTGACACACTTTCCAGACTCAGCGGGTTACCCGCACAATTCCGGTAAAACTTGTCGATGTCTCCTTGCTGGATGTACAACAGCGACACGAACCTTACAATGCAAAAATTAATCGAGCTCGTCAACGGCATAAATCAAATTCTTACCCCGCCACGAACGTGAAAGCGCCAACGAAAATTGTCAAGCACCAAAAGAACCCAAACGTGGTGGAAAACAGAAGGAACAGCAAACTTATCCATCCGATGGTACGGTTTTCCATGGCTTTATCAATGTTGTTATTAAATGAAACCAATTATTAATGTGGGCAGAAGTTAATTAATCGATCATCGTGTCCGAGTGCCTTTGAAGGAATGCGGCGGCGGCGGCTTAGAGCTGCTTACTCGCGTGATTCCACGTTCGTAAGACAACTAATAAACAGATCCGCGAAGCTCACATGATAAGCTAACGCTTTTTTATCGCCTGTCGATAAGAAACGTCATTTTTTGAGGTTATATCACGGTTGCGGTTTGACGTTTGACGTTTGTGTCTACCAGTGTTGTCAACTGTTGATAATGAATCAGCGTTGCCAAGCGACCACCGTGCGCTTCCAAAGAAAGTTACAGAGGATTGCCGTAGATGTCTCTGACTTTCAGTAAAGTCATTGATAATGTTTAAATATTATAGTTAAACACGTGCAAAACGATATTTATTCATAAAATAAACAAGAACAAAGAACTAACAGGGTTAATAATTGTAACAATAAATACATGTGTTGTTATTAAACTAAAATAACAACAATCAGGTGCGCCAAACGTATGAACATGTCTAAATATCTTTATGTATATCGGATGTTCAATTTGAATTTGCATAGAAAAGTTTTCAGTTTGAATTCTAGATGGCGACAGTACTTTCAATTTAAAAGATAGATATTCGATTAAAGCAACGGTTTAAGAATAACAAGAGAGAGTCACGGTAACATCCAAATTAGTCACTAAATATGTCTGCATTGACTCGTAGATGCACACAAGCGTTTTGCATAATTCTGGAACGACGACTAACCACACAGTTCAGCTTTAAACAATGAAATGAAATTAAAATCGAGTGCAATCATTCGATTAACGTCATAACATAACGACTATTTGATGGATGAACTACTAGAACAATGGCGGAATGAGAAACGGCGGGAATACCTAGCCTTTGTATCTATATTAATCTGTGTCTTTGCTAACTTTTTATTTGTTTTTAATTCGCTCTGTATAGAAATGCTTTCAATTTGAACTGATAGGTGGCAACAACACACTAGTCGGCTATGCTAACCGCTAAGCCACTCGGTGGCCCATTCATTTATTTTTAGTTCGCTCTGTATAACAGTGGTTTCAATTTCAATTGATAGATGGCGATAGTGCGTTCGTTTCAATCAACGATTTAAAAATAACAGGAGAGAGTCATACTAAAAGTACTTTCTCGTTCAAACTAGTCACTAAATATGGCTGCGGTAAGTCGTTGACGCACACAAGCGTTTCACAAGATTTTGGAACGACGACTAACAACACAGTTCGTCTTTGTTTATTAATACACTCGCTATATCAAATTTCACAAAATAAGATTCTAGGAATGTCAATTATATTCCAGAAATGGAAATGGAGCGTACTTGAGAGAAACTCAGATTACGCTTGCTGCGCTACTGTTCATCGAGAAATTGTAACCTAAAAGTCTTTTTAAGTCTATAATTACCTTTCAATGTATCAATAGTTTGAATCGCGACATCCTGCGATCAATTTTTGTCACAACTTTGTACAGGAAATGACAAATTGCAGCTAGTTTGCTACTTAATAAGTCCTCCCATACAAGGCGGCCAATCGTGCTGTCAAAGCATTTTGAAAGATTTAAAAAAAATTATTGGAAATCGGTTTTGATTGCAATGAATCCCTCGAGCATCCTATGTCCAGCTGTTTCGGCCCTATTTGGGGCCTCGTCAGCAGAAGCGTAGCTCGAGATGCCACTGCAAACCAGCTGTGTAGAGAATGCTCGAGGGATTCACTGCAATCAAAGCCGATTTGCAACAAATTTTTTTAATCTTTTAATGTATCGTTCGTATACTACTAATCACGTGTTAAATAAACAAACCTGTAAATTTGTTTTACACTCAAATACTAGCACAAAGTTCGACAATTATTTTTGATTTACGCAAAGTGGTAACTTCCGTCAAATGTAATTACATTTCTTTAGGTTCCCTCCTGTTATTCTTAACTCGTTGATTTGCAGAAACTGACTTACCGCAAAGTGGTAACTTCCGTAAAATGTAATTGCATTCCTCCACTGCTTTAGGTTCCCTCCTGTTATTCTTAACTCGCTGATTTGAATCTTTGCTAGCTTTTCGTTTATTTTTAGTTCGCTCTGTATAAAAATGCTTTCAATTTGAATTGATAGATGGCGATAGTGCTTTCAGTTTAAAAGACAGATATTCGGTTACATTGGCAAAGATTCCTCGATTTTCATGCTGATTTCATGCTGAATTTGTAATAAAAAAAACAATTGCCCTGTTTTTTGCCACAATATTTGGGCGATCGTATTTTTTAAAATAACAATGTAGTAATTTTTGTGAATTTTTCGGTAGAGATCTTTTTCTTTATTGCGATTCAAAAAAATTAATATGAAATTAATAAATGCAATATAGAATGTCACATTCCGTGATGCAGGATCTATTGTTGACTGGTTACGCCATCTATTGGTTTCGTCACCTATAGAGCCAGTCGTTCCAGTACTTTCCAGACTCGCAACATGATGGCGCTAGAATTTAGGGGGACGTTCGCTATTTCTTCCACGCCATTCTCGAAGGAGTAAATCTCCTATGTATAAATCGGCAGCGGCGCGCGATTCAAATCGGTTTTATTTCGAAACCGAAGTGTAGGGTTTGGTAGAATAATTAAATTATAGAGGAGTTACTTGATAGAAAAGCACGCAAGTTCGTTATTGAGCGCTTTTAATGTGGCAAACTCCTGTGTGGGTAGTTGAATTGTTTTTAATTCAATAAACGATTGTCAATTCGAAGCCCGCGTTGTTTCTCACGATTTATTCCATCATCGTATTCAACTTGGTTGCCTTTCCTGAATCCTACTTAATCAATACACTGCACCACAAGGTTCGCTCCTTGGTCCCTTACTGTTTCTGATTATTATTGTTAATGATCTGCTCCGAAATTATAACATCCAATTATTGCTTTAATCGGGAGGTTTTAGTGCGATTATGGGGCCATCATCGATTTTTGCAATGTAATCTTGAATCATCTCACAGTTAAAACAGTTTAGGCTTGAGGTACTAATAGTGTTTTCGACTGACTGCTCCAGAGCACTCTGAGAGTATCTCTATCCTACGCTATTACATGAGCATGACTGCTCCAGAGCACTCTGATGTCCGTATTTACAGTGCTTCCTTGAGGTTCCCTTCAATGTGGGAACCCTTAGAATGGGATTGTAGTAAGAGAGGTGCCCATTCTAAGGGGTCCCTTATTGAAGGAAGCCTCAAGGAAGCATTATGAATACGGACATGAGAGTATCTCTATCCTATGTTATTACATGAGCATGACTGCTCCAGAGTACTCTGAGAGTATATCTATCCTCTGTTATTACAAGATGGAAATAATTTGAGATTGCTCTAGCTCTAGAGCAATCAGTGAAAAACGCTATAGCTTTCTTTGCCCCGATCGAGTCGACGCGACGCTCTTGCGCAGAGGGGCGTCAAATTTGAAAGAGCGTCCGCGAGGGTGGCTTTTCGCTTCCCGGTTATCCGCGAACGATGTGCACCTTCCTCTCCATCATAAAGGCGATAATAACCAGGATCGTGTTCGCCGTGCACGGCCTGATCGCGATATGGCAGGTGACCATGTTCAAGAGGAGCGACTACTACTGGTATCTGAGCTGCCCCATTTTGTTGTTGTTCTTCGAGGCCTTGTTTACTTTGACCATCAAAGAAAATCAGGAGTGGAAGTGGTAAGTTCAATTGCAATCTTAAGAAGCGATAATTAAAGAGACGATACATAGGGCGTTACAACCGAGCTTTATAGTATTGGAATTTGTAGATGGAGACGTACTTGAAGTAAATGGTTTAGTAATTACGTGTAGTTAAAGCTCGATCTATAACGAGCGATAGAATTTTAGTTGAGTGAGGTGTCCTCCAGGTGAGTAGTTTGGGCCCTCTGCCGTGTTTGATTTATCTAATCTAATACAGAATCTATTCAAACCTGCTGTAAACAGACTTCGACGTGACCTTTTAGTTTTGGTCAAATGACAAGCAGTTAACAGTAAATGTATTTACTCACACAAAAGGTTGTGTACCACAGGGTGGACCACTGAAGTTGAAACTGCGAATTGTTTTAAGTGAAAGTTAATTGAACTGCAAAGTGTATTACTTATATTTCGTTTCGAGAACGTTGTCAAGGTAATTTGAAGACCAATCCAATTTTTTTTGAGTGAAAAACCATATTCCTTGCACTTCATTAAATTCAAGATATTTCGTATTTCCATATCGTTTCCTTTAGTTCTCTTTGAGTTTCTTTCGTCTAGTATTTTTTCTTATTCCATGTTTTTTAATATTTTCTTTTTTCATGAAATTATTTTTTTAGTATTTCTTTTAATTTTCTGTAGTCTCTTGTTTTTCAAACAGTCTGCAAAAAAACAAAAGAAGACTTACTTCTTTTGTTTTTTTTTATTAAATATTTTCTTTTATTCCTTTTCCTCGATTTTTTTCTTTTTGTTTAATTACCTCATTTCATTGGTTTCGTTATTGTTTTTTTTTTTGTTGGTGTTTGTTTTAATTTTTAAAGAGTCAGTGTAGTAGTCACACCATTGCGCGAACTACTTTATCAGAACTGTCGACTTGGTGTCGTCAAAACAAATTAATGTTAAACGAAAGCAAAACACAATTTATGTACTTCAAACCTAATCATGAAAATATCTTTTACGACCTTAAAATAAGTCAAGTTGTGAAATTCTTAGGGTATCATCTTGATAATAGCCTAGATTGGCGTCAACATATTTCCGAAGTAGGCAAAAAAATTGCTAGTTTCTGCTACGCTATGCGACGTCTAAAGAATACTGTTAGTAAAACTGTTTTGTTACAAGTATATTATGCTGTAATACACTCTAGATTAGGTTATGGAACTATTTTGTGGGGTAATGCATCGGACTCCAATAGAATTTTTATATTACAAAAAAGGGCGATCAGAATAATTTTTAATCTGCCCGGTCGTCATACTTGTAAACAGACATTCATTGATAACAAAATACTAACTTTGGCTTGTATATATATTTATAAGTGTTGTATATATGTAGCACAAAACAGACATAAGTTTCAATTAAATTTGGACAATCATTGTTACCCGACAAGAAGTAATACGAACATTAGAACTATCCCACATAAAACGGCCAGGTTTGAGAAATCACCCATATATGCCAGCGGCAAAATTTTTAACAAACTTCCAGACAGCATCAAAAATACAGTGGAAATAGCTGCCCTCAGACGTAAGCTGAAGCAACTACTCTCCTCAAAGGGATACTACTCCGTCATGGAATATCTTGAAGATTCCAGTTTGTAGTTTTAGAATCTATTTGCGACAAAGCTAATATCATGTACTTGTGATCTATTGACTGATTAAAATTATTATTATTATTATTATTAGAATCGCCGGTACTCTTTTGTTTTTTTGTTCATCTCTTTCTTCGGACTTTTTTGTTCTTTACTAGTTTCTTTTATATTTTTTTTACAATTGCGCTAATAACGTTGCTCGTAGATTTTTTGCGTTCTTCTTTTGTTTCTTCATTAAATTCAAGATATTTCGTATTTCCACATTGTTTCCTTCAGTTCTCTCTTCGTTTAGTATTTTTTTTTATTTCGTATTTTTCAATATTTTCTTTGTTTTTTTTTGTTTAGTCTTTTGTTTTTCAAACAATCTGCGTACATTCGCAAGTCTTCTTTAGTTTTTTAAAATATTTTCTTTTATTCCTTTTTTTTCTTTTTTTTTAATCACTCCACTTTATTAGTTTCTTTGTAGTTTTTTTGTTGGTCTTTTGATTTTTAAACAGACAGTGCAAAATTGTCGGTATTCTTTTATTTTGCTTTTGTTCATCTCTTTCTTCGGACTTTTTTGTTCTTTTTTTAGTTTTTTTAACGATTGTTATTATTAGCGTTTCTCGCAGACTTTTTGCGTTCTTCTTTTGTTTTTTTTTGTCTCTTTCAGTTTCTTTTCGTCGAGATTTTTTCTTATTTCGTATTTTTTCGTGAGATTGTCTTTTTTATTTGGCCTTTTGATTTTCAAACAGTCTGCGTAGAATCGCAAGTCTTCTTTTGTTATTTTTTAAAAATTTTCTTTTATTCCTTTTTGTTTAATCACCCCATTTTATTAGTTTCTTCATTGTTTTCTTTTGTCGGTTTTTTGATTTTTAAACAGACAATGCAAACTTGTCGGCATTTTTTTTATCTTGCTTTTGTTCATCTTTTCTTCGGACATTTTGTTCTTTTGTTAGTTATTTTTTTTCGATTGTTATTATTAGCGTTTTGCGTTCTTCTTTTGTTTTTTTTTTTCTTCCAGTTTTTTTTTCGTCGAGTATTTTTTCTTATATCGCATTTTTTCATGAAATTGTCTTTTGATTTTCAAACAGTCTGCGTTCATTCGCAAGTCTTCTTTTATTTATTTTTTAAATATTTTTTTCCTCGAGAATTATTTCTTTATTTATTTAATTAGTCCGTTTCATTAGTTTCTTTATTGTTTTCTTGTCGGTCTGTTGATTTTCAAATCGCTTGCGAAGAATCGCCAGTCTTCTTTTGTTTTTGTTTTCGTTTTGCTATTATTTTGTTATTATTAGCGCTTTTTGTGTCGTTTTTTTATTATTTTCTTTTGTTTTCCGTTTTTGGTGTTTCGAAATACGCGTCAACGTTCATCGCAAGTTTTCCTTTGTTTAAAGTCAAGGCGATCCGGATGCGTTAATGTGTCGTCGAAACTAGGTCGTCGAAACTAGGTCGTCGTTAATTTGGTTTCCGCTGACGTTTGCTTCCAAAAATATTGCAAAACAAAAACGAAACGTTATCAAACGTCACAGAAAGATGTGTGCGTTTGTCGAACCTATAAACTCGTTTGTCCGATTTTAATACTGTACTTGTCTTCAATAGTTTCTAATTAATTTTCATGGTCATCTGGGATGTTGACGTCAAAGAAATTTAAAAAAATCTGAGGCGCTGATGAAGAAAGAAAATGGAGGCTGCAAATAAGGGTTTCTCTACCGAGGGATTTTTACCAACCAAGGCTATTGGGTGAGATTGGTCTTTTTGTCCAAGAACCATGAATCATTAGTCTTTCTGTCATCAAATAGCATTCTTAATTCTATACATTGGACTTTAAATCCATTGGTCTTTTTGTTCATGGGCCATTAGCCTGTTTGTCATCCATCAACCTTGTTTATTCCATCCATTGTCCTTTTTGGTCTATGAGCCATTAGTCTTTTTGTCATCCACTAGCTTTCTTTATTTCATTCAATGGCATTTTTATCCGTGAATCATTAGGCGTTTTATCATCCATTAGCCTTTCCTGCTTTGATATTATATTTCTAGTGTATCAGACATTGATTATGTTTCAATTAGCCCAAAAAAAAAAGATTTGTGAATTGCAGAACATTAATTATTTTCCAACTATATATGTGATGGGTTTTCGAACATAAGCACTCGACAATCCAGTCAGTCATAAATTAATTTAATTTAAAATAGGTATGTGATGTGGAGTCATAGCAGGAAAAAGTCAGCTAAAGCATAAGGGTCGTCGGATGGACCTTAATAAGTTATACAAACGGGGAAACAAAGTGGTGCGAACGCAAATTAGGCAATCAGTCCGTTTATCGACTTCCATTTCTCCCTGCGTTCCCCCCTGACCCTGTGTTTATTAGGAGAGACAGATATAATAGGGCCGTGACACAGGTAAAAGCTCGTCTATTTAGATAAAAAGCTCTCTCGTTTTAGTCTGACTATTCATTTCCGCTCACTTTAGCAAGCGCAAGCTTTCCGACAACAACCCCCTAAAACCACCACAAGTTTGTTTTATTTGCACTTAAGATCAAAATCATAAAAAAGATTTTTAAATTCTATTTTTATTTAGATTTAATTGTTTCCTACTTCTCATTCGTTCATAAAAAGTAATAATTGTATAAAGTGTTATATTATTAATTGAAGAGTAAAACCAATTTTATTTAAAGTCGTTTTATAGCTTATCTGTATACAGGGTGTTTCAGGACGAAGCTTTCGTTCTCAGTGAGAAACATCATACAAACATGTGTCCAATTTTCAATGGTTACGCTGATTTTCTAATAACTTACGTTAACAACGAAGGAAAGCAGTAAATTACAATGAGGGGAATTATTTTTTAAATCATTTTTGATTCCTGATTCTTTCTTTTTGATCCAGGATTGAACCCCAATGGTTATCAGCAGCAGCTTTAAGACTTCATCCCCCATTTGGGTGGTGTTCCTTGCTTCTTCACACATTCACAATGATTTCTCTTCCAAATCACCAACGCTCTTCAAAATTTGGGAATTCTCCATTTCCAGGAAACCACCTTCCAAGGCCCAAACTTGTTGTAAGTTGGCGACGTTCTTTAAAACTTATTTTTTTATCTGCGTCGAGCTTCTTCGATCAATTCCAATGATTTTTCTTCCAAATTGTCAACGTCCTATAAAAAACGAATAGTTTTCATTTCCAAGAAGTCTCCTGTGGAAGTTTCGTCATCTAATCCCTAATTACTTCTTCTTCCAAGTCGGCGAAATTTCATTTCCCATTTGCGCGGATCTTCAATCCATCAATTTCAATTATTTTTATTTGAAACTTGAAATTTGGGTTTACCGAAGCTTCCTGTAGAATTTCCGTTAATAATTTCCATCATCAATAAATTGTCTTTAATTTTTTTATCGTCAGTGATTATTTCCTTTTTTCTTTGGAAATTGTCGTTAGTTTTTTCTTTTTAAAAACTTTCTCGACAATAGAAGGTTTCTTGTTTTGTTCCATAAATAATTTGTCTTTTATTTCATATCGTTGACGATTGTCTTTTGTTTTTTTTTTTTCCTCAACGATGAATCGCCTTTTCTCTTTTTTATTTTTCTCGACGATAGATTTTGTTTTTCTCGTTAATACATTAGCTTACGTTTCGTTTCATAAATAAATTGTCTTCTTTTTTTGTCGTCGGCAATTGTCTTTTGTTTTCTTTTCCCATCGGCGCACTGTCATTCATTTTTTTTTCTTTTTGTTAATACGTCATCTTGCGTTTAGTTTGTCTTAGAGTGTCTTTTGTTTTCTTTTTCTTTTCGACGGACTGTAATCACTTCTTTTTAAATTGTAACTGACGGTTGTTTTCTTTTGTTTTTCTCATCTACGGTTTGTATTTTTTTTTGTATTCTTTTTTTTGTTACGTTATCCTGCGTTCGGTGTGCAGAGTGGTTTTTGTTTTCCCTCCACAATGGATTTCTTTCCTTTTTCAATTGTAACTCTCTTTTGTTTCTTCGCATGTACGGTTTTTGTCTTTTGTTTTTCCCATCTACGGTTTGTATTTTTCTTGTATTCATTTTTTTGTTACGTTATCCTGCGTTCAATGTACAGAATGTCTTTTGTTTTCTCTCCACAATTGATTGTCTTTCTCGCCCCCGGTTGATTGTTTTTTGTTTCCTCTTTCAATTGTAACTGTCTTATTTTTTCACATCTGCGGTTTTTGTGTTTTGTTTTTCTCATCTGCGGATTGTATTTTTGTTTTGTATTCATTTCTTCTTTTTTGTTAATACGTGGTCTTGTGTTCAGTGTACAGAGTGTCTTTTGTTTTTTTTTCCACAATTGACTCTCTTTCTGCCCCTGGTTGATTGCCTTTTGTTTTTTCACATCTACGGTTTTTGGTCTTTTGTTTTTCTCATTTCTTCTTTTTTGTAAATACGTTGTCTTGCGCTCAGAGTACAGGGGTTTTTGTCTTTTGTTTTTCTCATCTACGGATTGTATTTTCTTTTGTATTCATTTCTTCTTTTTTGTTTATACGTTCAGTGTGTCTTGTTTTCTCTCCACAGTAGATTGTTTCTCCCTTCCACGATTTTGTTTTCTTTTTCAATTGTTACCGTCCTTTGGTTTTTTCTCATTCACGATTGTTGTCTTTTGTTCGTCTCTTCAACGGATTGTTTTGTTTCTTCTCAACAGGTGTTTTTTTTTTAATTTTTAGTTTTTTTTTTAAATTCATCCACATCTGTAATTGTCTTTTGTTTCTTTCACCTACGATGGTATTTTGTTTTTTTTTTTTTTCTCATATACGTCGTTTTTTTCTCATATACGTCGTTTTTTTCTCATATACGTCGTTTTTTCTCATTAGTGGATCGTCTTTTGTTTTTTTTTCTTTCATATCAACAGCTATATTTTGTTTTTTCACATGTATTATTGTTGTTTTGTGTTTCTTTTTCATCTACTGATGTTTTGTCTTTTTCGTTAACAAACTCGTTTGCCTTTTTTTTTTATAAACACGCTCACTTTTGCTTTTCCTCTTCAGTGATTATCTTTTGTTTTTCTTATCTTATTAATTGTCCTTTTTACGTTAATGCAGTGTCTTGGGTTTCTCCTCGTGAACTGATTGCTTTTTGTTTTTTTTTTGTTCGTTGATGATTATGTTCTTCATTTCTCTTTTATGTTTATTTTTCTCGTAAATGGATTGTCGTTAGTAAATTGTCATTTGGTTCATTTGTTTTTTTTTATTAATGGATTAACATGATGCTTTCTGCCTATTGTTTTGGTATGTCGACGGCGACGCTTTCTTTTTAAATTAAAAATTCCCGCTCTCTCCGACAACTCCCCCGGGAAGTGGCGCCTTCTCTTGGATTTAGTTGAATTTCGAACATCGAAGTGACTTAGGTTGCCTACCTTCCAGGAATTTCGATCCACTGCGCTCTTTATCGCGCGGAATTTCTATTTTAGTGTATCTAGAGGACCAGCTGTCCGCCATTTTGACTAAACAATTTCCTTCGTACCCGCTTATCGCTTGAGAAAATTTATGTTTTGAAATTGCTTCGCGCGCTTTGCCAAAAAGGAAATTCGTAATTTTTATTTCATATCACATGACTAATCGCGAAAATTGTTCGGTGTATATTAATTATTTTTTTAATCCCTCTGGGACCACGATTGCTTATCGTTTACATTTTGAAAAGTGTGATGCCATCTTTAGCATTTTCCCCTGGTGGACCTGTCCAAACAGATCTCGAGAGCGTCTACACTCCAGGAAAGCAACCGATCGTTTCCCTCGGCGCGTAGCGCCACTTACCTAAAGGGGGTTTTTATTTCGTTTCTTTTCGTTTAGGTTCTGCCCGTCGGTGTTCCTCTATCTGCTAAGCGTCGTTCCATCGATTTGGGTCTTGGAACTAGAGAAAATCGAACGCAGAAAATTGGGCTCCGACGACTTATTCAACTTGACCTCGACGGCAACGAACCACGTCAACGAACTCAAAAGCATGATCGGGGTACGTCACTTCTTAACACTCCTTTTGGAATTCTTTGCTTTCGCTTTCAGCTCGACATAAAACTGCCAAACATACAAATCAACACGCAAACTTGGATCACCATCATCGAACAGTTCCTGATGTTGATCCTGATCATTGGAAGGTGGTTGCTGCCGAAGGGGGAGCTGACCAAAGACCAGCTCAGTCAACTCCTTCTGGTCTATATCGGTATAATGACCTCAAGGCCTTTGGGCCCGAAAGTTTTAAAAAGCTTCCGAATTTCAGGCACGGCAGCGGATATAATAGAATTTTTTGATTCGTGCAATGATGAGACGGTCACGCAACATCCCGTTTTGATACTGACAACGTTAACTATTTGGTGCGTTTGCGATCCAAGCCTATTCCATGAGTTACGAGCAATTTGTTTCAGGTCGTGGAGTCTCATGCAGTTTACCGTTGTCTTAACGGCAACGAAATCTAGGAAATCAAGGCTAGCAGCAGCGACATCTTTAAGGTAAATATTGTATGACAGTCGAATAGCTGCGGTGGACGTTTCAAATATGTGAGTATGGTTGCCCAACTAACTGGAATCTGTTTAATAACAGACAATCGTCTTTTTATCAAATAGACAGCGGATTCTATGCCTTGGTATTTCAATAACACTTTTTATCTTTGGGGCCATTAAATACTCACACCTGAGAAACATTGTCATTTATTACCTAACGACAAACAAAAAAAATCGTCATGTTATTGCGAGATTGAGCAGCGCCATCTGTTAAGAAGGCTGAAATACAGATAGTTAGTTAGTTAGGCAACCATACCAGCACGTTTGGTACGCCTGGACGGAACAGGCTCTGATCCTTTATAGTCATTCTACTCATACACATCAAAGCTTAACTTAATCCTCTTTTTTTTTTTAGTTCAAAAAGTCACTTTTGTGGAATAGACGTGTGCGGCATAGTCTTAAACATCATACTCCAAGACGCTCCGTTCCTGGTCTTTCGCCTTCTGCTGATAACATACTACCGCATCGTCTCGTACATGAACATCTTCTTCACGTGCAAGAACTCGCTGGTGATCGTCCTCCAATTCTACCGCATGTACGTCATCTACGCCGAAAGCAGAACGAAGCGAAAAAAGAAGAACTTCGACGCCGCGGAACTGATCAACGTGGCGGTGATCTCCAAGCCCCATTCAAGTCGTCACCACCACAAGCGTTGCAAGAACAAGTCGGTTAGGGAGTCTTCGGGAAGTTCCACGGAGGAAACCGCCGCAAACAAGGAACGAAGGTATTTCAGTTGGCGTTTCTAAATGTTAAGCTTCCATCGGCTGCACTTAGGAAACCGAGGACTTCGCGCAAGGACACGGGGTACTCGACGGAAAGCTCGGTGGAAGATGAGGTTCCCGAACGGGCGAAGGCTTCGAATTCCGATGACAGGCGTAGGCGTAGCCCCGTCGTTGAAGGCCAGAAGAAGTTGAATCGAGGAAGTCGCACGTCAAAGACGAGGCGAAGTTCTTTAGTTGACGTGAAGGCCGAGGTCGGTTCAGACAGAGACTCGCGGAGGAAGAAGTCGAAGGGGAAAAGCAAGAGGGCGCGCGGGAAATATACGACGAGCTCTTCTGGGGGCGTATCATCCGAATGACGCCATCAGATGGCCATCATGGCGATCTTTTGTTTATACATTTTTATATTTATATGTTGTTTGCTCTTTATATACTGCGGTATAAACACCGACGGTTTGGTGATCGCTAAGCTGTTTAAGAAGCGCAACGATACAACAATGAATTCAGGATAGGCGACGGTCGTAGATCAATCTAGAATCTACTAGAGTTGGATTTAATTTCAAATAAAACCGACGTTTTTATGAAAAAGAGAGTGAAACTTGTATTGCTTTTCCCCTTCCTTTCTAGTTATAGAAGCGACTGACTCGAATTGTGAAGGATTGACAGCGACACCTCATCCTTTATATTAAAAAAAAATCCTACCCAACTTATCAAGGGAGGTGACGCCCTCTAATTGGGGTCTCCTTGAGGTATAGTTGAATTTCGGTCACCAGAGTGACTTAAGTTGCCTACCCTCCAGTTTATTTTCGCGCATCTAAACGGCCACTTAACTAAAGCGACACGATGTTTTGTCTAAACGATTTTCTCACGCCCTCTTATCGTTTGACAAAGTTTATCTTAAATCAAAGTAAAAATAATAATAATCTTCGGTTGTGAGCTTAATAATATAACAGAAGAAATGAAAGTGCATTCAATTAAAAAATCTTATGTTTATTAATAAACTAAAGTTACAGAAACAACTGGATACCTGCTTACGCGTTAAATAGAAAGGGCTGAATAATAAATTAAATTATAAAATATCACATCTTTAGATAATACTACTACCACACGGTGCACTTCTTCACCGGGTTCATCCTGGAACCTACGGGACAGCCGAAATCCCTCGAGAAATATTCCAAGTTACTCATCGGGCCGATCACCCGGAACTGTCCGGGCGAGTGGTGGCTGGTCAACACCCTCAACTTGAGCGTTTCCGGGCGGTACTTGGAGCACCAGGTGTTGGCGGCCGATATCCAGAACATCTGATTCGGGGTGTAGTTGAGCCCCGGGAGTTTCGGCTCGGGCCCGTTCCGCTTCGTCAAGGATGAGTAGGCCAGGTAGGCTTCTTTGATGCCGCCGTTATCGGCGATGTTCTCTCCCTGAGTATTTATTCCTTTTAACTAAAAAAAATCGAGTTGCAAATATTATTATTAAAAGGGGTGCCTCCTGTTTGGTTTGAAAACTTTGCTTTTGATGCCCATTTTATAATATCGTAATTTTTCTTCCAAAATTAACTTATAAATAAGTCCTCAATTTTTAATATCGGAAAAGATGCATTCAATGACACCAGCAAAACTCGCTCGGTTTTGCTGACAACTAACGATCGCCCAATAGACATTTGTTTTATCACAACGTGCAAGTGCAACGTGCTAATCGATGAACTCATCGATTAGTTCATCGGTGAACTCTTCGGTTCACTCATCGATGTATTCACCGATGCGCAATTAATTGTTTTGTTTTTAATTAATATTAGCCTCATTTTACTAAAACTTTCATGTAGAAGCAAATCATTTTTATTTTCACTGAGTCATCAAACATCTTGAAATTGCTCGATAACCTTCTAACCTTTTCTGATTTATTGCAAAGCGCAGCGTTTTATTGCAGCATTCAATTGTTTTGTTACAGTAAAACGAAAAAAAAAGTTGCGATTTGTTTGTTTAAAGTCAAATATCAGAAAAAGTGCGTTCAACGAGTCCAGCAAAGCAAATTATGTCTCCAGTTGCCCACGGAGACTACAGTATTATTATTTGCTTCGATTTATTTGTTTTAATTTCTTATATTTTCGAAATTTAAAAATTGGTTGGGTGTTTTACTTCAAGTTTTGATTTTTTTAATATTAATTTAGCGATGAGCTAATCGAAGAGTTCACTGATGTGCTACCAATGAGTTCATTGATGAGTTCACCGATGAAGTGAATGCGTCGATGAGCACATCGGTAAAGTCACGCATGCATGGGTTCACCGGTGAACACATCCATGATGACGGAACTCATCGGTGACTTCACTGATGTGCTCATCGATCGTTCACCGATGAACTCATCGATTAGTTCATCGGTGAACTCATTGATGAACTCATCGATGAATTCATCGACGAACTCATCGATGAGTTCATCAATCGATGAGTTCATCGATGAACTAATCGATGAACTCATCGGTGAGTTCATCGATGAAGTAATCGATGAACTAATCGATGAGTTCATCAATCGATGAGTTCATCGATGAACTAATCGATGAACTAATCGGTGAACTAATCGATGAGTTCATCGATGAACTCATCGATTAGTTCACCGATGAACTCATCGATGCATTCACCGATGAACTCCGATGCATTCACCGATGAGTTCACCGATGAGTTCATCGATGAGTTCATCGATGAGTTCATCGATGAGTTCATCGATGAGTGCATCGATGAGTTCACCGATGAATTAATCGATGAGTTCATGGTGAATGCATCGACGAGTACATCAATGAAGCACCGATAAGTTCGTCATCATGGATGTGTTCACCGGTGAACGCATGGATGCGTGACTTTACTGATGTGCTCATCGATGCGTTTACTTCATCGGTGAATTCATCAATGAACTCAATGAGCTATCATTCGTTTATCGGTGAACTCATCGAAGCATTCACTGTTGTACTCATCGGTGAATTCACCGGTGGACTCATCGCTTAGTTAATCGGTGAACGCATCGATTTAATCGGTAATGCATCGACGAATTCATCGGTGAATGCATCGATAAACAACAATTACATATTGGTAATGAGACAACTGACTATTACATGGTTGTTCGCCTCTAGTGAAACCAAGAGAGTTTTGCTGGTGTCATTGAACGCTCCTTCTCCGATATCTGGCTTTAAACAAATAAGAGTTTTCTTTTAAATTTGGCCAATTTGGAAAGAAAGTTAAATGTTAATAGAAAATAAAACAGTTGCATCGGTGAACGCATCGATGAGTTCACCGGTGAACGCGTCTATGGTGAACGCAGAACTCTTCGATTAGCTCATCGCTGAACTCACCGATGAACATCTTGAAACTGCACGACGGTTTTCTAACCTCTCTTGCCTTATTACAATGCGCAGTTGTTTTATCGCAGCATTCAATTATTTATTCGAATAAATTACCAAATTATAAAGTGTTCTTATTTATTTAAAGTTAATTCTTGAAAAAGGTGCGTTCAGCGAGTGTACTTGTTTTATTGTAAGTACACCTAGACGTCAATCAGGAGGGACAGCTTCAGGTTTTCGCTGCTACAGTTTTTGAGCACGTTTATTTAATTTCAAATTGTAACGTTCTAATGAATAGCCAATGTAAGAAAAAAAGTTCTTATTTGTTTAGAGTGAAATATCGGAAAAAGTGCGTTCAACGAGCCCAGCAAAAGTGCGTTCAACGAGCCCAGCGTCGCTAGCGAAAATTGATAGCGAATTTGGACCTCGTTGGGCGATACATCTTAAAATTGCACGACGGTTTTCTAACCTCTCTTATCCTACTGTAATGTGCAGCATTCAATTGTTTTATTGTACGCAATTGTTTAATTTCAAATTAAAATTAGCCTCACCCTACCAACCTAAAACCTTGATATACATATAAACAAATTGCTCTTATTTTTTTCGAAATACCGGTAGAAATTTACAAAGAAAATGTTTGGTCTGAATTGTTGCAGTAGTCGGTTGTTTTCGTAATTACAATATGCAATTGTTTTATTTCTAACTAATTTCTTTCTAAAACTGCCTAATTAATTTATTTGCTTCATGTCCAGCAAAACTCGCTAAGCCGCTAGCAGTTTCTTTAATACTTGTCACTTGTCATCGTCCGGTAAAAAAATCGTGTAATTCTCAACGTTTCGCTATCGCTCAGCAGCATCAGTCCTGAGAAAGTCCTCTTGTAAAAAAAAGGTAAAACGTCCGCTGCAACCCTACATGCGTTCAACGACACATTTTCGCTTTGCTAAGTTTTGCTGATCTCATTGAACACATCCGATGCTTTAACCAATGACATTATGACGTAGGGACATTTGATCACAAGCGCTTGCAAATGTTTTTTTTATTCTACTAGGAGTAGCGTGCATTTGTTTTATTTGAAATTAACATACATACTATTTCACATCTGATAATCCACAAAATTTAAATAACTTATAGTAATTATCTATTAAATAGCTCAAGGCGGAGGCGTTTAACAACAACTAAAAAAGATCTGATTTACAAACAGTTGTTGGGAAATTGTTGGGAAACGTAGAAACAATCGATTAGAAGTGCGGCACTCAGTTGTTTTATTGTCGCACGCGATTGTTTTACCGCAAAAACGATTGTTTTAATCTCGTGTAGTGTCCTAAAACTGTCAAATAATTCTGATAAGGAATAATTTAAAGCGAAATTGATTGAATAACAAAGCGCGTATGTTTTATTGTAGTAGGAATTGTTTTTTTTTTGTATGCAATGTGAAGTGTTATAGTATGCATTTGTTTTATTAGGTAGTACAATTGTTTTATTTAAATAAATTATTTTAACGGATACTTAAAATTGGCACTGCCGCTCTACGTTTGACTATCGTTTGATAGCTTCGTCAGGAGTGAAAATTTTAAGTTTTATTTGAAGTTAATATTTGACAAATTTAAAACAATCTGTTAATAGAAATCTTTTGAAAACGACGAGATTCCAATGTGGAATGAATAATAACGAGGCGTGCGCAATTAAACTCAGTTTAAAATTTATTTATTACTGACATGGACGGAGACAAGTTCAATCTGGGGGGGGGGGTTTCCACTGCGCCTTAGAGGCAATCGAAAACCTTTCAGCTCTTAGCGTAAATTTTATAATATACAAAAATTTATTGATTGGTTTAAAAATATCTACATCGAAAAGAGCGAAATAAATACAGGAAAAAAAATACAGTACACCATAGTCTTGTCTTGTCTTGTATAAAAGTAATAAATTATTTAAAAAATACTGACTCAGATCGATCTACCGACTACACTCTACCACCCAGACTCTACCAAATGTGACACTTTCTGACCGGATTCATTTTCGTGTTCGGCGCGCAACTGAAATCCCTAGCAAAGTACTCCATGTTACTGAAAACTCCCAGCACCCTGTACTTATCCGGGGCGTGCTCGTCTGTAACCACTAACTGTCTGATTTCCTCCAAGCGAGTCCTAGAGCACCAAACACTAGCCGCCGACACCCAGAAGAGTTGATGCCCGGTGAAATTTAGACCTGGCAACTTGGGCTCCTCTCCATGCTTTTCTACCCACTTGTTATACGCTAAATAAGCTTCCTTTATCCCACCGTTATCAGCAATGTTTTCACCTTGCGTGTTAATACCATTCAGCTGAAAGTTCATTAACGGAAAAATGATTGTTAGTAGGTTTAGTGTTCCCTTCACTTTTATATCTAATTCAAACACTACTTTAAGAATGTCATAAAGAATTTGTACAATCAAGATTGCTTAGTGCTCAACAAATTAGTTTCTTTTGTAACAATTGCCAAAATTGCAAATCACGTATGTACACTGGCGTACGTCAGTGCAGGATAATCAATAACATAATAATTTCTATGATACTAAGCAGTCTTGAGAAAATTCTTTATAACAATTTTTTTTACTGAATGCGAGCAATAATCCAAATAAGTTTATGGTTTCTAAATTTCTAAAATAATACAAGGCCCGCACCCAATTCCTTTTCAGAACTAAATGTTTACCGAGTTAATGTTTGCATGCATGAATGCATTCTTTAAATCTTCTGTTTCTCTTTGCCCCTGGACTTTTACTAAGTAGTAATTTAAATAATGACAAATCAAATCTTGGTGTGACCTGCGTAATGGAGAAGACATCGGGTACCCGAGTACTACCCGTGCAATTATTACTCGGGTATCATTTCTTTATCCGGGTACCCGTTTTTACCCGGGGAGAAGAAAGAAAGTAAGGAAAACATCGGGTACCCGAGTATTACCCGTGCAATTATTACTCGACTATTATTCTTTTATCCGGGTACCCGTTTTTACCCGGGAAGAAGTGAGAAAGTAAGAAAACGTCGAGTACCCGAGTACTACCCGTGCAATTATTACTCTGTTATTATTTCTTTATCCGGGTACTCGTTTTTCCCCGGGAAAAAGTAAGAAAACATCGGGTACTCGAGTAATACCCGTGCAATTATTACTCGGGTATTATTTTTTTATCCGGATACCCGTTTTTACTTGGGAAGAAGAAAGAAAGTAAGGAAAATATCGGGTACCCGAGTACTACCCGTGCAATTATTACTGGAATATTATTTTTTTATCCGGGTACCCGTTTTCACCCGGGAAGAAGAAGAAAGAAAGTAAGAAAAATATTGGGTACCCGAGTACTACCCGTGCAATAATTACTCGGGTATTATTTTTTTATCAGGGTACCCGTTTTTACCCGGGAAGAAGCAAGAAAGTAAGAAAACATCGGGTACCCGAGTATTACCCTTGTAATTATTACTCGGCTATTATTTCTTTAAACCCGTTATTACTCGGAAAGAAGTAATAAAGTAAGGAAAACATCGGTTACCCGAGTACTACCCATATAGTTTTTGTTCGACTGCTGGGTAGGAAACTAGGGAAGGTATCGTATACTCGGGGACGAACAATTGAAAGAAACAATTGAAAATCAGACAATTTATTGAAAAAAAAAAGAAAAAACTGGACGTCCCTATTTGACAATTAAAAAAAGTGAAAGTGAAAGTAATTTAATTCAATTGTTTAAAAGGAAGTATTTTTTGAAAAACGAAAAAGGGATGACTTCCAAAATCAATTGACGTTTAACGGATGGAAGTTGTCGAACATGCAGTGTTACCAACTTAGCTCTTTTCAATAAAATTAAGCTCAAGGGCTATTTTGCCCCATTTTTGAATTATTTACTCTTCTCACTTTTAGTCACTTTTCTATTTTGTTAATCTTTTAAAGAAGTTATTTTATTTGTAGAGTTATCAACGAATTTCGTCAATAAATATCTAGCCCGGAACCACACGAATCCAGCTCTACTTTGGTTAGTGTCTATCTCTCAACGAAATACAGAAAAGGCAACACTGCTAACGTGTTTGATCTCTCACGATGATTGGAACTGTAGGGGAATTCCCTACCTGTGCAGAGCAATTGTAGTTAAAAAAAGTAACATCCAGAAAATCGTTAAGATGGACCAACGAGTGAAGAATTAACAGGAGGGAACCTACGACAGTGCGGTGGAAGTTACCACTTTGCGCTCTGTTGACTATTATCTTTTGGAATTTTCGATAATCAGTGATGCAGCGAACGTAGTGTAACTAAGTTCCTTCCAAGTGCTTTTATGATAGAATTCCAGTGTCTAGTATACAATTGACATTTCTAGGATCTTATTTTGGTAGTGTAGTAAGTGTATTATAAACAATGGTGAACACTGTGGTTTGTGGTCGTACTCTAGTTTTGTAAAACGCTTGTGTGCGCCTATGACTTACAGCGGTCCTGTTTGGTTACCACTTTAGACAAGAAACTGCTGTTAGTAGTATGACTCCCTCCTGTTTATTCTTTACTCATGGATTTGTACAGTTGCTATCGCCATCTATTCGTAGTTAATCTAATCTGCGCCGGTTTCTATGGAAATAAGAGGTAAAGACACGATATTTTGACTTACGATTCGATTTGTCACAATTTTTTTTCTCCACAAATTTTCCTTTCATCATTTTTCTGCTTAAAATAAATAAACAAAGGAAAACAGAAGATTTAGAACCGAAGATGAAAAATAAGATACACTTGAATTAATAAAATTATTAGAGGCGAAGCCCATTCATGCAAGTATACAGATCGAGTCCAGCTCCTAAAGTCACCTCGCAATGTCTGATGTTATTAACATGAGAGCCACAGCCATTGAATCAAAATCATGTTGTATTTACTTATTCAAACTCATTCAACGAGTTGTAAGGCAAAAAGTTATTACTTGTCTGACTTTCAGTTAGCCATGCGATGATCTTAACAGTCAAACTCGATCAGTATAACGTATTATGCATGCAAGATTGTATAAATACAATTACAATTAATAATTTAAACGCCAGTAGCAACCAAATAAAGTACAACATGGGTATACCTCGACTGGCGTCCTTGCGAACAACGTCCTTTCGAATGTTTGCATACCGCGTGCGTCTCCGTCTTACAGTCTCGCGACTGATTGTCGGATGGCGAGAGAATTACTCTCTAACCTTAACAAGGCGATGCACGCACACGTTATACGTCCCCCAAATTGACATAAGGTCGTAAAAAAAATACACACACAATCAAATCGAACGAAAACGGCAAACACAAAAATAGATCTAAAAACACTGTTACAATGGGATGGGCAGATGGAAGATGGTACGGCAGGGGGTAGGTAAATCTAACCCGATCCCTTACGAAACCCTCTTTTCCATGGGCTCGTAACAATATAGTAAATAGTTAGGTGCACAAGGTTAGCGGTTTGAATAAAAATACTTACATTAAGTCCAACTTCCGGTACGGTATAGTTGCCGTACTGGTCAATAATACACTGAGCTTTCTTGACGAACGCCTTCTGAGTTTCAGGGGCCCACCAGTCAACCAAATTTCCGTTCTTATCGAACTGTCGTCCCTGATCGTCGAAGCCGTGAGTGATCTCGTGGCCTATGACGAACCCAATAGCGCCGTAGTTCATGTACCTGGGCCTGTCGTTGCTGAAGAAGACGCCTTGCAGAATGCCAGCCGGGAATTCTGAAACAACTCCTGCTAAGGCGCCGTTGCGGAAGGGGGGGCGAGAACTTACGGATGCTGTTTTCGATGGACGAGTAAAACGCGTTGACGATGGCCGGCCTTCCGTGGGTGATCCAGTCCGTCTTGTTGACGGGCTGGCGAAGACGCTTGAACGAAAACCGCGTGGCGAAAAGGGTGAGGTTGATTACTGATTTTAAATATTTTTCCGAGTCGAGCTCCAACTGCAACGATTTACATGCGTAAGCCAAATCGTGACGCCTTAACATAAGAGAGGTAGGCAACACATTCTACGTCCATGCACGTCATTTTTGATTTGATTGATGGGTTGCCTATTCTAAAATCTTTAGGGGGGTTGAAGATGCTTACGTCACCGTAGAATTCCTCCAGCTTCTTGTTGTTCAAGAGCTCGTCCGGATAGGCGATGTGCGTGGACATGGAGTCGACCTTATCCAAGGCGCTCTTCCTGGTTTCGTCGTCCATCCAGTCGACCTTCATGAGAATCTGCTTGAATTCCGAGCGGATGTCGGCGACCATTTCTAAAGCGTTTTGCCGCGCGTCTTCGTTGAAGTATTTCCGCACGTACAAAGCACCGGCGGCGATGGATAAGCTGAGAAGAAAACGACGCCCTTAAGTAGGTCACCCCCGAGGGGTCGAAGTAGATCTATACCTTCCCGCTGAAATATCTATGCACTCTTTCCATCTCGGGGCCCTTTCAGTTTTGCCGGTGGCTATCGTGTGGTACTGAAGTTGCCGGTTTCTTAATTCTTCGGTTAGGTAACTGACTGACGAAGCGGCCGCCCTCCACAACATGTAATTGGCTTGAATTCTGTGAACGAGTTATTTAAAGAACAACAGAAAATTTTATTTATTTAGGTAATAATTAAAAACGGCTAATTGGCGCCTACGACCAACGAGAAGCGATCGGTCGAATCGAATCGGCTGAGACTTGCCTGGAGGGTAGGCAACTTAAATCACTCTCAAGACCTATTGGCAAACCCTCAGGGGAAAACGCTAAAGATGGCAGCACGTCTCGGGGGGGAGCGTGGCATCTTACTTTTCCAAATGTAAACAATAAGCCGATGGGGTTTAGGAGGGATTTAAATTTGTTAAATTTCTTGGTACATAAATTCCGCCGACCATTAATTATGGGAAAACTCTTTAACGACTTGCGACTACTCAACGCGTTAATAGAACAAAACACTAATTTATACCTTTTCGGAGTGACACTCATTAGGAATTCAAAGTCGCTGAGGTACTGAGGCACACTGACGATGATTACCTCATCATTATTGACCGTGGTATCAGGTGCAAGGAGCGTGTTGATATACTCCAACCACGGTATAGACCTGTGCTTGAGCTGTAGTTCATGCACCGTCAGTGGATTATACAGGGCGGTTGCGTTACGACGTTGCTCATTGGGCAGCGAAATCTAAACAGAAAACGACTTGGCACTCTTGGGTGTTCAGAATCCACGCGGGTGGGCTTACGTTCGCCAATTTCATTTCGAAACTCAAAGATTCCCCGAGTTCCTTCACGGCCCTCTCCCTGTCAGCTCCGAAGAGCACCGCGATGTCCACCATGTAATCGTAGTACGCCTTCACTAGCTTATCGTCGAGGCCTTTGATTAGGAATTCTCGCCTCAAACCCAGAGACGCTTGGTCCAACTGAAATTAAACCATTGCGATTTTAATTACTAATAATACAATAAGGGTGACCGATATTACCCACATAGTAGATAACACCGGCTAAAAATCCCGAGCAAATTGTTAATTTCTTCTTTGAAAGAAGAAATGCCTTGATGAGTGTATTTTGATGTACTTTATTCAATAAATATCAAGCTCGGAACCACACAAATCTAGCTCTACTTTGATTAATGTCTATCTCTCAACGAAATACAGGACAGGCAACACTGCTAACGTGTTTGGTCTCTCACAGTGATTGGAACTGTGCATGTTCCGGCAATGTTTTTCTCAACAACAAAGCGTCATGTTGCTCAAAGTGGTAACTTCCGTCGCACTGCCGTAGGTTCCCTCCTGTTAATTCTTCACTCGTTGGAAGATGGACCAACGAGTGAAGAATTAACAGGAGGGAACCTACGGCAGTGCGACGGAAGTTACCACTTTGAGCAATATGACGCTTTGTTGTTGAGAAAAAAATTGCCGAATTTTGTGTTTGTATCTGCGTGCAGAACCAATTTATGGATATATGTAGCAGCTGTGGTTACTACATGTAGACTTCAGTTAAAAAGTGAATGACTATTAGCTTTTGAAATTTCGATAATCAGTGACGCAGCGAACGTAGTGTAGTTCAATTAAGACTTACGTCAATGATACGTCTTGAGGAGTTCTTCAGGTCGATTCCAACTGAAAAATCGATGAAATAATCGACGCTGTAACCCGCCTTCCTGAATTTATACACGGCCTGCCTCCAGTCGAAACTCCCCTCGTCCCATTTATCACCGTCCAGCACCGGCCAACCTCCGAAGTCCTTCAAAATACTGTCGATGGTCTGCATGCCGTCCGCCTCGATTAACGTCTTGTTCATGCAGGCCCTGTAAAGCTTCTTCGTCAGAATGAAAGGTTTGGGTTCGCCGTGGTGTATGGGTTCTTCTATCATGGTCCTCAGCTGTTCCTGCAGTAGATCGTTGATGACGCTGAACGTCGTAATCGAGGATTTATCGTCGGGTATGACCGTCTTCTTGATGAAGTTCCCGCAGGCGAATTGGTAAAAGTCGTCGCAGGGGTCGACGCTGAAGTCCATGGAGTCGAGCACCTTCGAAGCCGTGTGCACGCACCCGGGTGACATGCAGATGTGTTCTTTGGACGTCTTGCCTTCTTCGGGGTAGGCATTGATGATCGAGATGCCCTGCAGGGCCGCGTTGAACGGTGCATCTGCGTGGTTTAACGATATTATTGTTAGTAGGAACGTCAAGACGACGTCATGTTTCATATTTTTTGCGCGACCCACCTGCACGAGCCTCCTCGGATATTCGGTTTTTGCACAAAACTATTCCTAGAGCTATGGCTAAGGACAATCCTATAAGGATCACTAATATGGAGAGGAGCGTTAGACTCCTTTCCATGCTCGTCCTTCGCTTCCACCATGTTGGGTTTCTGAAAAAGAAATTTTAAGTTTAGATCGAAATAATAACTGCGCCTTCGAGGAGCAAGGAATGTTGTCAAAGGTGCGCCCAGGCATGTACGAGACGCGCCGCCTATTGTTCATCCACGGGTTGACGACATTCTACGGTATTGTGATTCACTTCGTGGATTTTTTTTAATGATTGTTTTCAAGGGCACAGCATTTTTAATAAATAACATTTAATCTCATTAAAGTTGCAGCGCTTATTTAATTAACTGTTTCTTTTCTTAATTTAATTACCAGCTGCTAATAGCACTAATGATACCAAAAAAAAAATAATAATTACACTTGTTTGTATTTGCCTGTTTAATGTCCAATATTTTAAACAGAACTTAAATTTACGTGGTACTTATAATTTGATATTATTTGAAGGTTTGTCACATCTAGTTGATGCTTAAGTTGAAGTTTAAATGTCAATCAGAGTGTGTTTGACATTATAGTGACCATACATATTCTAAACACAACTTAAACTTAAACTCTGCTTAAAAAGTTGGTGCATCCAGGCATAAAGTCCATGTTCATAGTCAGTTCTTATACTTAAGACAATCCTAAGCTATGTTTTGGAGAGGTTTTATGAAAATCTTAAGCCTGTACTTGAAGTTCTTAACTCACGTAAGACGATTTTATTTAAAAACAGTTCACAATTGTCTCGAATTGCTTCTTGAAAGAATGGAATAACGAAGAGTTCTTTGTAACCACAAACAATTTTTATTTTTATTGCAGAACGTGCAAAAGTATTGACGATCAAAGTTCACGTCTCTGTGAATACAAAGCTACTTAAGACAATCTTAAACAAATAAGGCGAACTTACGAAAGACGGTCTTATGACCAATTGCACTAAGCTCTTAAGTAGACTTCTAAGACTCGTATGCATAGTTAGAGCTCAAGCTTAAGCTTAAGGAGCAGTTTCCATACGAAAATTGCTATCCAGCGCTTGCTTAAGCACGTGCTTATGCTTGAGCTATGACTATACATGCGGGCGTAAGTGACGCTTAAGTTAATCAGAGTTTAAGTCATTGGTGCAACTGGCCATTAAGCTCTTGTTTAAGTCACGACTATGAATGCCGTCCTTAATCTTGATTTGCCTACTTCTCAGTGTTGACTTAAGCACCACCGCTTCCATTTACGATGGTGGTTAAAATTTTCAATAAAAAAGTTAATACAAGAAAAATCTACCCATTCCTTTCTCATATCCTCTGTCCACGCTCTTCTGAAACCGCGACAAGTTTCATTTTCGCAGCGTTTACTTGGCAGGTAAACTTAAAAATAGGCGAGACGTACGCATTTTTATTTATTTATTAATAGACACCCTTTGCGACAAAAGTTGGCTTGCTTATGAAATAGTCGAGCCCACGTGTCTCCATATTCCGTGCAACGAGAGCTTCCAAGTTGTCAATCAGTTGTCATTTTTGATAAAAAAAAAAGCAGAACCGGGCGACTCTCCCGATTCGCCGCAGCTGCAACGTTATTTTTAACTGTCCGCGGTTTTTTTTTTCCTGAAATTTCCAATTTCTTCGCTCGCTTAGAAAGCGGTTAACGAACGAGAAAACGCGGTCGACGCTCTGCGCACGTACTTATGAATCACCCTTTCTTCTGCTCCAAGAAATTATGACATACACGGCATACTAATCGGTTTTTTTGATGAATGTGGAACGCAGAAATTTCAGAAACTTGTCAACTTTTAATTTGAATTTTAAATGAATCATTCGATTGCGGTTTGATCGAGAATTAATTGAAATTTAGGCCGCCCGCGCACTGGCGAAAGCGAAGCAGTGCTTTAAGTAGTACCCAACACTTATTGACATTAAGATTTAAAAAGATTTAAAAAGAAAAGCATTTTCAGCCAATAAGTCGAATACGTTTTAACATGAAACGATTTGCTTAAATACACCTTGCCTTATCAATGTGACTAAGCGAACTGATTAGGATAACGAGTTTACTTAGTTTAGTTCGAAAAATTAGTACAAGAAATTGTATTTTTAATACGCAACAGGTCGAAGTTTTACAATGCAATAAAACTTTTGCTAGAAATCATTTTCATTGCGTCAATGTGCGGCCGGCCTAATGTACACGAATAAAACGCGCGCACGTTCATCTTGGAAGTATGTATTTATAAAAACACCTGCATTTGATTCTTAGAAACTGATTTGCTGAGGCTTGAAGAGTTTGAAAATTAAAAAAACTAAATTTGGCATCTTCAGGTATAGCGCTTTCTCTGGGTCGCGCTATGTTACATACTAGCGTATGTAGAAAGCTTCGGTGCGTTTATTAATTAGGAGCAATTTGCGAAGCGAATGTTTACATTTAGTTTCGACTTCCTACTTTCTTAGTCTTTCCATTCGAAAAAACCAGAGATCAGTTTTGTTTTTGACGAAAATCCACGTTGCACTGACGTTTACGAAACGACTTCGCCCGGCGTAGCGCGAAGAGTTTAATTTGGAAATGTACCGAGCGCGAGTGGAAGAAATTAGCAAAACAGTAATTATGACGGACGTACTAAACGCACAGGTAAGCGTGATTATTAAATTAAATAAAGAAAAAAAACAATACCATAAAAATTACGCCAATTATCATGTTTGAATCTCTCGGTTGTGTTCTCTGACGAAAATAAATTCCTCTACTCCAAACGCTACATGTGGCATATGGCGTGACGTCACACACAGTTAAAAAGGGATGTTAATAGTGAATGAGAGGGTGAATTCGTGCTTCCTCAACGCGGCGATGTTGCTAGACGACCGACGTCGAATTGCACGTACTCGTTCTGGGCGCGTTGCCTAAACTCCTTTTGTCTCTGCTAATAGTACATTGTGATCAACAATGATTGAATGTGCTGATCTATACTACAGACATTATACTGGTAACCTTATAAATACAGGCGTAAACTATCAGTGGAAACAAATAAGTATCTTTTGATAGCATTTTAATTGAGAAGTTTAATTGAGAAATACTGTCGCGGTAAATTGGAAATTTAATTTGTAACCTATCACGTCAATAGATGGCGCTGTCTTGGGTTAGTACGTACTTTGCGCTTGCAACATACTCCCCGAGAAGTATTTATATGAAATTATTTCGATATTCGATTATAATGTTTTGAATTTTCGAGATTCTTCCTAGATTTACAGGAAAATTCAAACAAATCCCCTCTTCCCTAACTCACATCAAAAATTCCTATAGAATCAGGAAAAATCCCTAGACCTGGCAAACCTGGGGGGCATGTACGGACGCACAAGCCGCTTTCCAGGTTAGCGTCGGAGTAACTTAGGCCCAGGTTGTACGATTCCAGCTTAACTTTAAGCTAAAGCTTAAACCGTTAGCAACTATGATTTCATCTGTGGTTGCCAAGGGTTTAAGCTTTAGCTTAAAGTTAAGCTGGAATTGTACAACTGGGCCTTAGAACTACTTCGGTGTAGCTTAGAGCTGTTCCATGTGCGGAGAGATAATGACCCTTAAAGCCTAGAAGTAGGCAACCCATTTTACTTCCATGCTTTCAGTACATTGTAAACACACGGGGCTACTTCTGATTTGATTGATGGGTTGCCTATTCTGAAGTCTTCAGGGGTCACGATTTAAAATGCTCCTCCGGAGTAACTCAGAGCTACTTTAACGCTAACCTGGAAAGCGCCTATTATGGACGCATATACTACAGCGGACCACGTGCGGACAGATCATGAACCTCGCAATAGCGTTTCGTCGAGTCAGTTGGCCGACTACGCGTGCTTCGCCATCCCTTAAAAATTTCTCTCCGCGATAATAATACGTGTTAATTTAGATTAAGGGTCTCGTTTTACTTAACCGACTCGATGGAGTGAAATAAACATTTTTTTTAATTCAAATTGTACAGAGACTGACCCCTTAAAGCCTAGAAGTAGGCAACCCATTTTACTTCCAAGCTTTCAATACATTATAAACACACGAGGCTGCTTCTGATTTGATTGATGGGTTGCCTATTCTAAAGTCTTCAGGAGTCACGATTTCAAATGCTCCTCCGGAGTAAACTCAGAGCTAGTCCGGTGTAGCTTAGAGCTACGAAACAATTGACGAACGATCTTCTAAGCTTCTAAATTACTGAGATGTTCAATTGTTACGTAAACAAAGAAACTATTGGCGACTGATTGCTTGATTCCAATAAAAGAAAACAATTGACAATTGACGGCTTCATTCAAATAAAAGAAAAAAATTGAAAATCGGTTTTGAAAATAATTTAGTGAAACGCGGATATGTTTATTTGCTACATAAACAAAGGAAAGAAAACAATTGACTGCCAATTTTCTTTGGCAGTACAATTTATTGAATCATTCGGGAAACTTCTTTCTAAGACAAAAAATTGAATGTGAGATGTTACATAGATAAACAAAAGAAAACGATAGACAACTGATCATTTCGCCTATTATGAACGCATATGCTACAGGGGACCACGTGCGGACAGATCATGAACCTCACAATAGCGTTTCGTCGAGTCAGTTGACCGACTACGCGTGCTTCGCCATCCCTTAAAAATTCCTCTCCACGATAATAATACGTGTAGATTTTAGATTAAGGGCCTCATTTTACTTAACCGACTCGATGGGGTGAAATGAACATTTTTTATTCAAGTTTAGGGAATACAATCCCGGGATCCCGATCGATTTTTGGTTCCGAAAATCCCGGGATAGGAAGTACTAATCCCGGGATTTTCGGGATTGCCCACCATTATTTAAAAATAATGCTTCACTATTAAATTAATGAAAAATAATATTATTAATAAATAAATACGTATGCCAGAAATATATAGAATATTACAAAGAATATACAACAAAGACGATGTTTTAAGTTATCTTCAAAATCCGAATCAGTCTGATGAATCGAAATTTGCGGAGAAAATATTTTCAGTTCCCGACCAAGCTACGTCTATAAAACAGATCAAGTTAATAATTGAAAGAGTAAATCCTCTTGTGAACGTGGAAAGCAACGAAGAAGAAACAAGCAGTGAGAAACAACAAGAATTTTATAATTTATCATTAAAAGAGAAGTTGCAAAAAGAAATAGAAAAGTGCATGAAAGGAGTACAACCGGAAATACAAAAAGAAAGTGATTTAGTAAGTACAATAAAGAAAGAATAGAATTTTCAAAATCGGGGAATTCATGGACATCATCTGGGTTTAGTGTATAAATATTTATTGACAATACCTCCAACAAGCATTGAAGCTGAGCGAACTTTTTCGGCGGCCAATTACATCGGCCAAAAAAAAAATACTCTTGACGCGCTGATATTTTTGAGGTCACACTTTCACAAATTAAGTAAATGAAGCGAAAATACCTAATATTTATTGTTTATTTTACCATATTTATTTTGTATATATATTTTTAATTTGGTTTAAAAAGTATTAGCTATTTATTTTATTTATTACATTCATATTCATAGGCAAAAATATAGTTTATTTGGATTTTTAAGAAACAATGTTTTATATTTCGAATAAATTATTTGCAGTTTGAATAATAAATTTGATTTTGTTAATATTATTAATTATTTTCAATCCCGGGATTAAACCCCGGGATGACTTACAAAAAATCCCGAAATCCCGGGATCGAAAATACAGTTCGGGATTGTATTCCCTAGTTAGTACGTACTTTGCGCTTGCAATATACTCCCCGAGAAGAATTTATATGAAATTATTTCGATATTGGATTTATAATTTTTTGAATTTTCAAGATTTTTCCTAGACTTAGAAGAAAATTCAAACAAATCCCCTTTTCCCTAACTCATATCAAAAATTCCTATAGAATCAGGAAAAATCTCTAGACCTGGCAACCTGGGGGGCATGTACGGACGCACAAGGCCCTTTCCAGGTTAGCGTCGGAGTAACTTAGGCCCAGTTGTACAATTCCAGCTTAACTTTAAGCTAAAGCTTAAACCCTTAGCAACTATGATTTCACCAATGGTTGCTAAGGGTTTAAGCTTTAGCTTAAAGTTAAGCTGGAATTGTACAGCTGGGCCTTAGAGCTACTCCGGTGTAGCTTAGAGCTGCTCCATGTGCGGACAGATAATGACCCTTAAAGCCTAGAAGTAGGCAACCCATTTTACTTCCAAGTTTTCAGTACAGTGTAAACACGCAAGGCTACTTCTGATTTGATTGATGGGTTGCCTATTCTGAAGTCTTCAGGGGTCACGATTTAAAATGCTCCTCCGGAGTAACTCAGAGCTACTTCAACGCTAACCTGGAAAGCGCCTATTATGGACGCATATGCTACAGCGGACCACGTGCGGACAGATCATGAACCTCGCAATAGCGTTTCGTCGAGTCAGCTGGCCAACTACGCGTACTTCGTCATCCCTTAAAAATTCCTCTGCACGATAATAATACATGTTAAATTAGATTAAGGGCTTCGTCTTACTTAACGGACGCGATGGGGTGAAATGAACATTTTTTATTCAAGTCGTACAGAGACTTAAAGCCTAGAAGTAGGCAACCCATTTTACTTCCATGCTTTCAGTACATTGTAAACACACGAGGTTATTTCTGATTTGATTGATGGGTTGCCTATTCTAAAGTCTTTGGGGGTCACGATTTAAAATGCTACTCTGGAGTAATTAGAGCTACTCCGGTGTAGCTTAGAGCTACTCCGACGCTAATCTGAAAAGCGCCTGCTACAGCGGACCACGTGAGGACAGATCATGACTCGCAATAGCGTTTCGTCGAATCCACTGAGCGACTGTGCGTGCTTCTCCACGATAATAATACATGATAATTAAGATTAAGGGCTTCGTTTTACTTAACCGACTCGATGGGGTGAAATTAACATTTTTTATTCAAATTGCGCAAAGACTGACCCCTTGAAGCCTAGAAGTAGGCAACCCATTTTACTACCAAGCTTTCAGTACATTGTAAACACACGAGGCTATTTCTGATATGATTGATGGGTTGCCTATTCTAAAATCTTCAGGGGTCACGATTTAAAATCAGCACCCTCTATTAAATGATCAAGTGTGAGCGTAACAGATTTGGCTGACGTTAAATGCACTAACGTACGTGCGAAAATGATTTGCATACAATTTTTAAAGGGCATGCCAAAAGTCATTAGGATTAATTTAGCAAAATTTCAACATGGAGAGGGCGCTGGAAGACTCTAACAGTTTGCAGAGTACACAAGTGCAAGATGCAGGCCAACTTATATAAGGTGATCCATGAACATCATCGCGGCACCTGACCTAACAATAAGTCGGTCAGTTCTTGGCTATTTCAAGAAATTAAAAATTAATTAATTCCGCAACTTTTTTGATAATTAATTCTCACACGTTATTAATTAGAATTAGATTGAAGTTCGAAATAATAACATCCAATCCGCTTACAAGTTTTAACCGAGGAAAATCCAACTCCCAAAGATCCACCTCGAAGGTCGCAAGTTTATAAAATATTGACCGTATCTACAAAAGCTAACTTTGAATTGCAATTACATAATCGATTTGCTCACCTTACGACATAACATCGATCCAATACAACCGAATCTTTATCTAAATCGCGGTAGACGATGTTCACCTCCGAAGCGACGGTCATCCTCAAGAATTCCAAAAGATGAAGACCGCTGCTGCTGCTGCTGGTGCGCTCACTGGCCTCTCGAAAACTGGGCGAAGCGTGACGGAAACATACGCTGTTTGCGTTCGAAAACAATTCGCGGAGAGTAAATTATTTGCACTTGCAATTAAAACGCTGTGTATTCGCTTGATAAACGCGAAAAGCAAATACGCAGGAGGTGGCGAAACGTTATCATCGGTCAACAGCTGCCGTTGTTGCTGCTGGCTTTGATGAAGTGATCGGCGGGATATAGGCCTGGATTACTTATTGTGATGCGCCCAGACTAGTTTTTCTTGTTTCTGCGCTAATTATGACGCTCACTAATTTCAAGCACAAATATTTTTGTCTAATCGAGTTAGCAGAAGTTTTCGATTAAGGCCTGGACACGCTGAATAAATTACTGGAACTGTGGAAACCGATGCTTTCATTAATATCAATACGGTACTGTTGCATAACGTCGTTTCTTTCTTTGTTTGAAGTTAATTTGCCTTACTTTATCATTTATGCAATGATTTGCAATTATTTCGCACTTGACGATCTGGTCCTATTTAAAAAAGAAAGTTTCCAATAAATGACAGAATTGACCTCACAATACAACATCAAGAGGGCAACATCAAGAGGGCTGGTCTTTAAAGGACGAAGGGAGAGGGTGACCTTAAA
Organism: Serrognathus titanus; assembly: GCA_039766575.1. Lineage (NCBI taxonomy): Eukaryota > Metazoa > Arthropoda > Insecta > Coleoptera > Lucanidae > Serrognathus > Serrognathus titanus. The sequence continues at coordinate 63,186,997 of CM077914.1, forward strand.
ACGTAATTTGTCAGGTCAGAAATAGATATAGAAAAAATTATTTAAAAAAAAACTCAAAATAATAAGCGGTAATGACGGAATTGCAGTCGCAAGTACAAATTATCAAGGGAAGGCGGCTTTGATTTGCAGTTCTTTAAAGAATGAAGAGAGAGGGTGACCTTGAAATGGAATTGGTATGGTCAGGAATTACTTTAAAGGTAAACAGAAAAAAATTGAAAAAAAAAAAATAACCAAAAAAGGGTAATGACGGGAAAGCAACAATTAGGAGAGAACTTGGCGCCCAAACTTTGCAGGTCTTTAAAGAATAAAGGGAGAGTATGACCTTGAAACGAAATGTCAGGTCAGAAATTACTTTGAAGGTAGATAAATTTTTTTAAAAAAACCTCAAAACAATAAGCAGTAATGACGGAATTGCAGCCGTAAGTGAAGGGAAGAACGTGGCGGTATTGCTTCGCAAAGTCTTTAGAGAGTGAAGGGAGAGAATGACCTTGAAACGGAATCGGTCTGGTCAGAAATTATTTTAAAGGTAAAAAGAATATTAAAAAAAATAAACCAAAAAATGGTAATAACGGAAAAGCTGCTCTAACCTCCAACATCAAGGGAAGAACTTGCCGTTCCCTGCTTTGCAAGGAAGAGGGTGACCTTGAAACGGAATTGATAGGATTAGAGATTATTTTGAAGGTAAACAGAAGAAAATGTTAAAAAGGAAAGTCAAAGCAAAAAGTTGTAAAGTTGGGAATGCGACATCAAGGGGAGAACTTGGCGCCCAAGCATTGCAGATCTTCAAGGAATGAAGGAAGAACATGACCTTGAAAGTGAATTTGTCGGATCAAGGTTGTTTTGAAGGTAAAAACCCAACCCAAGACGAAAAGTCGTAATGACGCGAATGTAGTCATAACGTCGCAACATCCATTTGGCGCCCCAGCTTTACAAAGAAGAGGGTGACCTTGAAACGGAATTGGTAGGATCAGAAATTATTTTGAAGGTAAACAGAAGAAAATGATAAAAAGAAAACTCAAAACAAAAAGTTGTAAAGTCGGGAATGCAACGTCAAGGAGAGAACTTGGCGCCCAAGCATTGCAGATCTTCAAGGAATGAAGGAAGGACATGACCTTGAAAGTGAATTTGTCGGATCAAGGTTGTTTTGAAGGTAAAAATCCAACCTAAGACTAAAAGTCGTAATGACGCGAATGTAGTCATAACGTCGCAACATCCATTTGGCGCCCCAGCTTTACAACGAAGAGGGTGACCTTGAAATGGAATTGGTAGGGTCAGAAATTACTTTAAAGGTACGTAGAATAAAATAAAAAAAAAATTAACCAGAAAAGGGTAATGACGGGAAAGCAACGACTAGGAAAGAACTTGGCGCCCAAGCTTTGCAGGTCTTTAAAGAATAAAGGGAGAGTATGACCTTGAAACGCAATGTCAGGTCAGAAATTACTTTGAAGGTAGATAATTTTTTTTAAAAAAACCTCAAAACAATAAGCGGTGATGACGGAATTGCAGCCGTAAGTGCAAAACATCAAGGGAAGAACGTAGCGGCATTGCTTCGCAAAGTCTTTAAAGAGTGAAGGGAGAGAATGACCTTGAAACGGAATCGGTCTGGTCAGAAATTACTTTAAAGGTAAAAAGAATATTTAAAAAAATAAACCAAAAAATGGTAATAACGGAAAAGCAGCTCTAATCTCCAACATCGAGGGAAGAACTTGCCGTCCCTGCTTTGCAAGGAAGAGGGTGACCTTGAAACGGAATTGGTAGGATTAGAGATTATTTTGAAGGTAAACAGAAGAAAATGTTAAAAAGGAAACTCAAAGCAAAAAGTTGTAAAGTCGGGAATGCGACATCAAGGGGAGAACTTGGCGCCCAAGGATTGCAGATCTTTAAGGAATGAAGGAAGGACATGATCTTGAAAGTGAATTAGTCGGATTAAGGTTGTTTTGAAGGTAAATACCCAACCCAAGATGAAAAGTCGTAATGACGGGAATGTAGTCATAACGTTACAACATCCACTTGGCGCCCCAGCTTTTCAAAGAAGAGGGTGACCTTGAAACGGAATTGGACGGGTCAGAAATTATTTTGAAGATAAATAGAAAAAAGAAAACAAAACGAAAAACAGCAATGGCAGGAATGCAATCAAAACGTTATTTGGCGCCTCTGATTTCTAAGTCTTTAAAGACCGAAGGGAGAGGGTGACCCTGAAACGGAATTAGTGGGTCAGAATTTCAGGGCAAATGGATTTTTTTTAACTCGAAACAAAAAGGAGAACATGGCGCATCTGCTTCGCAGCTCTTTAAAACGTGAAGCGAGGGGATGACCTTGAAACGTGAAGCTTAAAGCCCCGCTGCTCTTTTCAGCGCAAGCAAACGAAAAATGTTCGCAATTCACTGTATGTATGGTTGCATAATAAAATGATTTATTCACGAAGCTGTTTGGAATAGTTTTCGTGTTTGTTTAAAAAGAAATTGCGGGCGTTTTAGGACAGGTATTTACCACAGAGGAATTCCTGGCGTTCTCGCTACGTCAAGGGGAAATTTTCGTTTGTTTATCAGTAGTTACGCAAATTCTCTGACGATGGCGAGCAAACCCTGAATCACCTGGTCGGAAAATCGGATCGGGACGATTTCCGGTATCCGCAGGATACGTTTCCGTTTCTTGATTTAATTCACAATGGCGAAAAGGCCAAGTCAACGAATTAACAACGCGTTAGAAATGGTTATTGTTGTTAAATTCACGCGCACTATTTCTGTATTACTGTGAAAAAGTAAAAAGCAATTATATCGGGTGTCCCAGTTTAAGCGTCCTCGATTATCACAAGGTTATTTTAAAAAATGGAACCTATACATTATACGACGGTAAATCACACAACATAATTTAATAGATGTTTCATGAACGTGATACAAATGGACGAGGCAAAAATTAGCTTTGTTTCATATAAGGGTTTATTCAGGTCAAGTTCTTGTGTAAAGTTGCGAAAACAATCGCATTTGTTGGCGAACTAATTAATCTTTCAAGGCCAAAAGGAAGTAGGTTTAACTGAATGAAACTACTAACTTTGAAATTTTATTTACGGAACAATTGTCGTGATTTAAAAACGTCAAACTTGTCTGAGACTCGCAAAGTGTGGCGTCACAAACCATGCGTTCCATCTATAGTAATAACTAGTGAACGGAATTTGAAATTTTGTTTGATTAAATACAAACGAAGCGGCAAAGTATGACGAACCACAGATAATAGAACTAGGCTCGCCAAGTGTTTTAAATTTGACGCCCCAATTTGGAGACAAACTCGGTGTTAGTTTGAAGGCAGCTCACCAGATATATGGCGGCGCTACTGTTACTATAGCAGAGTGGAAAACAGAAACCTGTAAATGTAAATAACATTTTTATAAAAATTCTAAGCACTAAGTGCTGTGACGCAAAGCTTGAAAGGAGAATTAACGGCATACTATAACCGTACTTCACATTATCGTGCCCTGGTTCCACTTTAAACTTATTTCTTTGTTACTTAAAAGAGACATCTGGCGGTAAATGAGTGAATTGAGCTTCGAAATTAGCAAATGGTTCGTGACAATGTTCGAATTTGTGCAGGCAAGTGACATCTATTGAGTATTTTTAAAGCGACCAGTTGTTCCCATCTCGTTGCCTATCTGGAAAGATCCATTATCTGTGTCATAACGCTGCAGCGACGGTTTAAAGCAGGCCGCTCACTACGCAACCTATGGGGCAACATGCTCAGCAACTTGGCTCGTGGCGACAAGTTCGCTAGTGCTTTGGCTGGTTGACCAACATGTTCTCAAGTTGCTGGTTCTTGGAGAAATATCCAAAAGCCTGCACGAACACGTTGCCCAACATGTTCCTTAGTGTGTGGTCAGTAAAACGTGTGTTGGAGAACATGTTAAGCAACTTGGCTGGTGGCAACAAGTTCGTTAGTGTGTTGGCAGGTTGGTCGACATGTTTGCAAGTTACAGGCCAAAAACTTGCACGAACACGTTGCCTAACATGTTCCCTAGTGTGTGCTCAATAGAACATATGTTCAGCAACTGGGCTCGTGTTAATAAGTTCGCTAGTGTGTTGGCAGGTTGGTCAACATGTTCGCAAGTTGCAGGCTTCTGGCGAAATATCCAAAAGCCTGCATAAACATTGCCCAACATATTCCATAGTGTGTGGTCAATAGAACATATGTTGAAGAACATGTTCAGCAACTTGGCTCGTGGCAACAAGTTCGCTAGTGTGATGGCAGGTTAGTTAACATATTCGCAAGTTGCAGGCTCCTGGGGAAATAACCAAAAGTCTACACAAACACGTTCCCCAGCATGTTCCACAGTGTGTGGTCAATAGAACATATGTTGGAGAACATGTTCAGCAACTTGGCTCGTGGCAAAAAGTTCGCTAGTGTTTGGCGGCTTAGTCAACATGTTCGCAAGTTGCAAGCTCCTAGAGAAATATCAAAAACCCTGTACAATCACGTTCCCCAACATGTTCCACAGTGTGCGGTGAATAGAACATATGTTGGAGAACATGCAGCAACATGGTTCGTGACGACAAGTTCGTTAGTTGGCAGGGTGGTTAACTTGTTCGTAAGTTGCAGGCTCCTGGAGAAATATCCAAAAACCTGCACGAACACTTTGCCAAGTATGTTCCACAGTGTGTGGTCAATAGAACATATGTTGGAGAACATGTTCAGCAACTTGGCTTGTGGCAACGAGTTCGCTAGTGTGTTGGCAGGTTAGTTAACATATTCGCAAGTTGCAGGCTCTTTGGGAAATAACCAAAAGTCTACACAAACACGTTCCCCAGCATATTCCACAGTGTGTGGTCAATAGAACATATGTTGGAGAACATGTTCAGCAACTTGGCTCGTGGCAAAAAGTTCGCTAGTGTTTGGCGGCTTAGTCAACATGTTCGCAAGTTGCAAGCTCCTAGAGAAATATCCAAAACCCTGTACAATCACGTTCCCCAACATGTTCCACAGTGTGCGGTGTTGGAGAACATGTTCAGCAACATGGTTCGTGGCAACAAGTTCGCTAGTTGGCAGGATGGTTAACTTGTTCGTAAGTTGCAGGCTCCTGGGGAAATAACCAAAAACCTGCACGAACACTTAGCCAAGCATGTTCCACAGTGTGTGGTCAATTGAACATATGTTGGAGAACATGTTCAGCAACTTGGCTCGCGGCAAAAAGTTCGCTAGTGTGTTGGCGGTTTAGTCAACATGTTCGCGAGTTGCAAGCTCCTGGAGAAATATCCAAAAGCCTGCACAATCACGTTCCCCAACATATTCCACAGTGTGTGGTCAATAGAACATATGTTAGAGAACATGTTGGCTCGTGGCAATAAGTTCGCTAGTGTGTTGGTAGGGTGGTCAACATGTTCGCAAGTTACAGGCTCCGGGAGAAATATCCAAAAACCTGCACCAACACGTTGCCCAGCATGTTCTCTTTAGAACATGTATTGGAGAACATGTTCAGCAACTTGGGTCATGGCAACAAGTTCACTAGTATGTTGGCAGGGTGGCCAACATGTTCTCAAGTTGCAGGCTCTTGGAAAAATATCCAAAAGCCTGGACCAACATGTTCCCTAGTGTGTGGTCAATAGAACATATGTTGGAGAACATGTTGACTCGTGGCAACAAGTTCGCTAGTGTGTTGGTAGGACGATCAACATGTTTGCAAGTTGCAGGCTCCGGGAGAAATATTCAAAAACCTGCACCAACACGTTGCCCAGCATGTTCTCTTTAGAACATGTATTGGAGAACATGTTCAGCAACTTGGGTCATGTCAACAAGTTCACTAGTGTGTTGGCAGGGTGGCCAACATGTTCTCAAGTTGCAGGCTCTTGAAAAAATATCCAAAAGCCTGCACCAAGATGTTCCCTAGTGGGTGGTCAATAGAACATATGTTGGAGAACATGTTGACTCGTGGCAACAAGTTCGCTAGTGTGTTGGTAGGGTGGTCAACATGTTCGCAATTTGCAGGCTCCGGGTGAAATATCCAAACACCTGTACAAACACGTTGCCCAGCATGTTCTCTATAGAACATGTATTGGAGAACATGTTCAGCAACTTGGGTCATGGCAACAAGTCCGCTAGTGTGTTGGCAGAGTGGTCACATGTTCGCAAGTTGCAGGCTCCTGGAAAAATATCCAAAAGCCTGCACCAACACGTTGCCCAACATGTTCCCTAGTGTGTGGTCAATAGAACATATGTTGCCTAAGTAAGTGGCCTGTTTAATGTAGATTCGAAATAAACCGAACAAAATATCAATTCCATTCACTAGTAATAACCAATTAAAAATCACTAAGATGTCCAGTTTCAGGAAGAAACTTCCCTGTACCGTACGTCTCATTTTTACCAGTAAATATACGTGTCTGATTTTCAAGTTTTAATGAAACAATCGGTACATAGTACATCTCGAAGGTGCTGCCGATTACTTGAAAATGGAAATGAAACTTTATTTGTGACATTTAATCTAATTGAAATAGCGGATATTGCAGCTAGAGCAACAGAAAGCAACTACGAACGGAAGCATTGCGGCGCAAGTATACGTATAGTATTCCGGTTAACCTGCGTAATCAATACTACTACGTTGATTAGTAGTGTAGCAGTTGATAAAATCAGTAATCATACTTTGAACCCTCGCAAGTTCGTTCACCTCCTGGAGGTGGGTAATTGTAGTCGGAGTTAAAAATACCTCTGCGTGTGTTGCACATGCGACAAGGCCTTCCGGTTTTTTTTCCTAATGCGATTGTTTACGGAACAGGCGCGTTATTACACAATTTCGATTTCGAATTCGGATTGAAAAGGCCGCGCGCCTGCGAATAAATAAATAAACGCAGCGCGCGGTGATAATTAGAAGAGGAGCCTTTCAATTTTGCATTGTTTAGCACCGGCGTTCGTCATTCGAGATTTGCGTGCGAGTCTTAAAAGCGTTTTTATTAACGATTTAATTAGATTTGAATTTTGCACCCATCGGCACCCAATCATATCCAAAAACGAGCAAGAGGTAAAGGCGACTCTGCTGATGCTGAAAGCAGTTGGAGTTTCATCATAAAAGAAGTAAACGATGATTTTTCTGATGCTAGAGCAGCTGGAGTTTCGTTATTAGCTGATGTGTGATGAAGATGATGAAATTATGTGAACCAACCGGCGTTTAATTTATTGCTAATTTTTTGCCGTATCTTTATGTAACCTTTATTCACCGACGTAACTGATCCGTGACTTACAAGCGTTTACAAATTAGATTTGCGTGTAAAGGTCGTACGGTCATCAAGTATGCTATTTATAAACAAAATTTTTATTCTTCGGTATCTGTAAAGAAGGTATCGAAAAAATGGAACGTCGTCCTTGCAGAAAAATCCAGTCATCATTATCCTTTGCGTTTGCCAAATTATTTTTAGCTTACGTTGTTTATTTGTGCACTTTGCAGTTTACACGCACGTATAATTAGGCAAACTAATTCCTATAAAATAAAGTAAGCCTTGATTTTTTTATAAAGTTGGCGACACGCAGTGTTAAAGTGAGAGGATAGTTGTCAACAACGCTGAAGCTTAAAGCTATCCTTCGCTTGATTGTACAAACGTACCCTGCGTTTCATGTTTCCAAACGCACTTGTCGAGCGCTGGGGGGTTAAGTTAGCACAAACAAATAATTAGACAGTTGAAAGTGCCACACAGTATAGCCAAATCCCTTTTTAATTTTTTTTTTAATCATTAGGAATTGAGGAGTTTTATTTCTAAAAAAGGAGTTTCAAGTTTTATTTATTTAATTGGGGTTCCGTAGTAATTTAATTTGTATGGTATAGGAGGAGGCGTGATTTCTGGGCTAAAGCAGCGGTTATTGGTCAGGGGGGTTTTTAAAATATGCTTTGGGGGCCTAGGGAAGAAGAAATTTTGGTTACGTGCGAAGGGAAAAGCAAAAACGGAGGACGGAAAGATCTCTCGATCGAACGGTTGAATTTTTAAGTTGACTTGTCAAGTTTCCTCTGAGCACTTTGCAGTTGTTCTCACATTTTCTCACAATTATAGTTAAATCATTTTATTTCGGTACGGTCATAAATCCAGTCCAGACAAACAAAACCCGAATACTTCCGCATTCGCGCCGCGAGGGTGACGCCGCGAGTGTATCTAAAAACAAGTGTGTGAGTGTGTGTTGCGCTAATCTTGGGACACGGATAGGTAATTTGTATTTCTTCTTCACATACTTGGTGGTACAAATTGTGGTTTAAGAATTATTTTAATTGGCTCATCAATCGGTGGCTAGAGAATCTGCTTGGTCAATTTTTAGTTAAAGTACTTGCATTTACATTTGACTCGAGGTTAAATCTCAATAAGTTCGGGAGGTTGCGCGTTCTGTGATTTAATCAACCAGAGTCAATTAACTGCCCCCTCAAATCTATTGGGCAATTCAAATACAGTGTATTCTTGGAAAATAGTTTTGGTGATTCCTCTGGCAAGTCTGACGGTGGTATTTCGATTTGCTCAGGGAAGTCTGCAGCTCGAACCACTGGTCTAAGGCAGCAAAGTTATATCTGCCGACGAAACCAAGTGTGGCCAGCATAATCTAACCTCGGAAATCAAGGCCAATTTACTGCTCGTTACGAATTTCGCAAAATTACGATTTGAACCACCTATACATAGCCATGTTCTTAACAGAACTACTCTCACACCCTGTGTGTGAACTAAAATGTGGTCATTGCCGAATGATTTGCAGGTTAATTGGAAACAATTTGGCGAGAGACTGAAAATGCCATAACCGCAAAAGTGGAGTGCCGATAAAACAGTCAATTGGATCCTTTGCGCAAACAAATTAGTTCGATAATAGGTTTAGCCGACGAAAAACGACGTAGAGGGATCTGAAAAAAGGCGTACATTGTACCACCCTCTAACGGCCCGGAGGAAGTAGCAGACAAAGATCCTACCCACGGAGCCTACTTAATTAGGTTAATTAGTTTGAGTTAGGGTTATTGCATCACCTCTGAAAAGAGTCCCTGAAAAACTAGAGGCAGTTAGCATTAGTTAGGTAATAGATTGAGCCGACGAAAAACGATGTAGAGAGATTTAAAAAAAAGCGTACACTGTACCACCCTCTAAGGTACGAAGACGTAGTAGACGAAAGATCTTTTTTCCATCAGTAAGTTTTTGTTTCTGATTTCCCGTAACAATAGTTGAGTTCATTGTCTATAAGTTTCTTAACTATGTTTAATTAAAGTATTTGTTTTAAGTAGTATCTTTATGTACGCCAGTATTACACGAGTTAGTCTTAAAATCAATTGTTTTGCACAACTTTTTAAGACTTACGATCGAAAAATAATATTCAAAAACAAGATTACAGTCCGCATCAGCTCTGTTTCTTGCAAAGCAAAGACACACATATGATGTATTTATTTTCACATATATTTAAGCTCGAAAACACTCCCGAATATATCCGAAGTGTTAATTAAAACTTGCCATAACCGCCGATTAAATAGTCATTTGGGTCCATTAGTTAGATAGATTTAGCCGACGAAAAACGACGTAGAGGGTTTTGAAAAAAGCGTACATTGTACCACCCTCTAAGGCACGAGGACGTAGTAGACGAAAGATCCTACCCCGTGGCCTAAATTAATTAGGTTAACTAGCTAGAGTTAGGGTATTCCATCACCTCCGACAGGAGTCCTTGAAAAACTAGCGGCAATTGTTATCAATTATCTTGCAGATTTATCGCATGGCATTTTGTATCACATGCTTCTCTCGAACGTCTGATTAATCAATTAATTATTTATTTCGTTTTGATTTGGAAATGTACGCGCATATCCCGCGTGCACTTGCGACGGTGGCCTATGGAACAAGTGAATGCTTGCAATTTTATTTTCTAAAACCTGTCCTGTCTTTCGCCTTTTTTCAAGTTTTAATGAAACAATCGGTATGTATTTTGTTTTCACTTTTACATTCATGCGTATTTTTCGGAAGACGTTCGGAACATCATCGAATAATAGACGCATACCTACCAGGCAGCGTCTTCTAATACCGCAGACAAAGGTTGAGCTATGTTTTGGTGCCAAATATGTGCTAGAGGAACGCAATCGCGAGTAATTAGCATCTCATCAAGTCGTGCATTTAATCTCGCGTCAATTATACAACTTTTATCGCCCGCTTTTTATGAGTTACGCTTTCTCGGCCGTCGGGAAAATTAAGCGATAATAATTTATTGCCTGCGGTTTGGACTTTTATGGTTTTTATTTTGTTTATTGCTTGGCACATAGCTGGCCGAACGTTTCGTTTTCGAACGGCGCCGATAAAAACGAGCACCTTGCATTGTGGATTGCATTCGAAATTTTTCCAATTGTGGTCGCACAATGCACAATTCTTGTTTGTAAATAATTGGGAAACGTCCATAAAACTCAAGTTTCATGTTCGTATTAAAAAATCGATTTTACGTGCAAGGGTTTTAACATACGAAAGCGTTCTATTTTTGTAAAAGTTTGCAATTCTGTTTGCTTTGTACACTGCGAATTGGACGAATACTTTTGGAAGAGAGTGTACATACTTATTACAGACAAATATTTCGTTGTTTTATTTATTGTTTTTACATTTGTTGCTAATGAAATCGCCGGTTTTATTACAACAAGTAATTTGTATTGTTTGAAAAGACTGCTGCCTGGTTAACTGGAATTGGGAATTAAATTAAATGTAAGTGGTACGGCAAACAATAATACAATTACACCGCCGGTCTAACAATAAGTAAATATCGGCGGTTAATCGACTAATAACATTATTCCGTGGAATTCGCACGCAAAAGAGTTTTATTCCGGCGTTCCGGTCATTGCATACGAATCACTGAATCACATGGAATTAAATTGTTATGCAATGTGTAATTCTGGTGAACTGAATAAGTCGTTTTGCATTCGGGAGATAAAAAGTTGCTATTTATAAGAATTTTATTATTCGGATCGGGAAATTAGATTAAATACAGGGAAGTCCACAAAGAACGGAGACCTTCAACGCTAAGGTCCAAGAGGGCATGAATTATTAATTTTCAGTTTTTCGAATCTATTGTTTTACATATTCGCTTTTTTTCTTCTCAGAAATTCGTTCTTCTTTAGTTGTTTTCTCTTTCGTTTATTTAAATACTTCAGCAAATACGTTCGTCATTCGTTTCTGTCATTATTGACATGTATTGGCATATATTGAAAAATAATAACGACAAACAAGGACGAATTTCTGAAAAGTAAAAAGCAACTATGTATTCTTTTACAAATTTCCTTTTTTCTTTTCAGAAATTCGTTGTTCTTTTGTCGTTATTATTTTTTCCGCTTTCTTTTTGTTTCGTTTGTTTAAATATTTGAAGAAAATGTGTTCTTCATTTGTTTTCGTTCGACTTTTTCGTTAGTTGTTTCTTCTCAGAAAGTCGCTCTTCTTTTGTTACTTACTTCACAAGCAATGAAATTTCTCACTTGTTGAAACTATATCCGTATTTTTGTACACCTTGGAATCAGTTCAGTTTATAAGTTTTCCAGGAAACTTTCATTATGTTTAGAAGAAGTTAACTATCGGCGATCTATTAATTCTTCAAACTGGCGGCAATTAAAACAATTGCGGTCAGCACAACCTTGACAGATATCCTACTGCAGCAGTTCACATTGATGATCTTTAGATGATTTATGTAGGTAATTTAGTTTTTTTTTCGGAAATTTCATAATTAAACGTGAATAATAATTTTCGCCGGATGCCGGAGGTTACCAAACCTGAAGTTCATGGGAATTATTCGGGGATTTTTCAAACTTTCAAACATACATAGACAGGTACAACAAGATGACATAATTAGCTGCTTGAATGCACTAGTCAACAAAATTTCAATTGTTTTTTAAAGTATTTTCTATATGCCGAAATCATTCACAATTTGCGTTCCACTTCACTTTTTTTTTTAAAAAGAACCACACAATTTAATTTTGTTTGACCCCAAGAGCATCCCTTTTTAATGTCTAGTCACCTATAAGATAGCTAATGTGCTAAGAGCAGGGATGCCAACCAGTTATATACAGGGTGTAACTCAATGACCAAAAATAAATAATTGGGTGATTCTTGAGCTGATTTTAAACAAAAAACATGTGGCCCGAGATACTTCGTTTTCGATGAAGTTCCTCGCAGTTGCACCGAAAAGCATTCCTAACACTTAAACCCTAAAAAGTTCTTCAAACAGAAATTCCACGTATGTAAGCTTCGATCATGAAAATCAAGTGACGCATGATTTTTTTTTGGAAAACAAACACAAAATAAAAACAAAGAGAACAGCAAACGGAAACAAAGAAGATCGACTGACGTTGACATTTATTTCTGATCACTGAAAAAACTGACAGGAGAAAGGAAGAACGAAGTGTGACTCAAAAACTTGGAATAAAGACAGAAACAAAAGAAGATCGTTTGAAATTCAATTTTGATCTTAATCTTCGAAAGCAGGACGCGGGAACAAATGAAAAAAAGAACGTGCGATTGGAACGAGGACTGAAACAAAAAAAGATCGATCGATGATGACATTCATTTCTGGCCTTTCACAGGAAACCGTGAACGAGAACATAAGAAGAAAGCGACTTGCCGAAGAAAGGCGAAAACAAAGGACGATCGTTCGACACTGACATAAACAAAAGAAAATCGATTGAAAATGTCATTTACTCTTGGGTTATAAGCAAACTTACAGGAGAAGAAAGCGCGACTCGAAATCTCGTTAACAAAGACAAAAACTTAAATAGTGTAACGATCCAGGAAGCCATCTTACTGATTAAAGACAAAAACAAAAGAAGATCAATTAAAGTTGATATAAAAAAAATTAATAAATCGAAAGGTGACGTATATAAAAAAAAGAAAAAATGAGTGCGATTCGAAGCAAGGAAATCAAAGAAGATCGACCGATACGCGCAGAAACAAAAGAAGATCCAACAAATGAGAAGGAGAATGTGCGATTGGAACGAAGACGGAAACAAAAGAAGATCCACTGACCAATGACATAGAAAACTGTGAAAGAGAACACAAGAAGAAAGTGTCTTTCTGAAGAAAACAAATGAAGATCGTTCAGTGCAGACCTAAACGAAAGAAAATTTCTTGATGCCGGCAGAAACAAAAGAAGGTCGATCGAAAATGACGTTAAATTTCTGGGTTTTAAGAAAACAGTTTGGAGACGAGAAGGAGAAAATGCGACTTGATTTTTTTTTAACGAAGATGAAAACAAAAGAAGATCATGATGATATTAAAAAAAAATGAAATAGATCAAAGTCGACATAAGAAAGGAGAAAATGAATTCGAAGCAAGAAAATTTAAAAAAAAACCGGTCGATGTGGACAGAGAAACAAAAGAAGTCCGTTTCGAATTTATTGTTAATCTTAACCTCAAAAAAAATACAAGACAGGAACAAATGAGGAAAGGAAAATGCGATCGGAACGAAGACGGAAACAACAGAGGATCGACCGACGATGGCATTTATTTCTGACGTTTTATAGAAAACCGAGAAGAAAAAATAAGAAGAAAGTGCTTTTCTGAAGGAAGATAAAGATTTGAACGAGGACGGAAACAAAGGAAGATCAATTGACAGTGACATAGAAAACTTTGAAAGAGAACATAAGAAGAAAACAAATGAAGAACGTTAAACAAAATGAAACTTACCGATGCCGGCAGAAACAAAAGAAGATCGTTTGAAGATGATATTTATTTCTGATCTTTAAAGAAAACTGACAGGAGACAAGAGACAAGAGACAAGAAGAAGAAAGCGCGACTCGATTTTTTTTTTAACAAAGACCACAATAAAAGAAGATAGATTTCCGAGGAAAGGTGAAAACAAAAGAAGATCGTTTAATGCTGGCACAAACAAAAGAAAATTTATTGATGTTGGCAGAAATAAAAGAAGGTCGATTGATAATGACATTTGTTTCTAGGATTTAAGAAAACTGTCTGGAGACAAGAAGAAGAAAATGCGACGGAAATAAAAGAGGATCGTCTGACGATGGCATCTATTTCTGACCTTTTACAGAAAACTAAGAATAAAACATAAGAAATGTTATGCATTGCTTTTTTCTTTTCACCCCCGTTCTTACCTCTTTCTGTTCCTCTTTTTTGTTTACTTTCAATTGTTCCTTGTTTGTCCTTAATTTGTCTTTCATTCTTTCTTGGCTTTGTGCTTTGCAGACATTAATCTCTGCGGTTGGTTTTGATCTTAATATGAATTTTTCTTTTCGCGAAACAATTTTTGCAGCAATCAAAATAAAAATACCCTGCATCGAAATGACGTTTGCAGGCCACCCATTTCCATTCCTCCGTTCTCCTCAATACGTAATCACGTTCTTTTGAAACATGATTTCCTGTAATGACAGCAGCAGATGCCTAATGAGAGAAGGTTACCGCTCGTCACGACGATCATTTCGTCGAACGAACAACCCGAAAACAAAATTATTTTTAGTGAGGCGTAGTTATCCTGCGGTCGCGGGCACTTTTTACGCCGTCATTATAAGACAATTACGCTTACGAAACCTAACAAACTGAATTCAGAGCCGCAAAAGCAGCAAAATTGCGTATGATGTAATCATAGAATTTAATAACAATCGTAGCGTAACACGAACGAATCTCGTGAAACACGGTCCTTTTTGCCATCAGGTGAAGGCACATGTAACTTTTGATAGTTGTTACATCACGATTTTTTTATGCTGCGCCAAGACAATTGGACGTAGTAGTAGGTAATCCATTTACATAAGTGTCGCATTCACACGACGAATTAAACGACGCAGTAATTTAATTTGTGATTTAGATTTTAGCAAATTGACGTCTGAGAAATAAATTTCTGAAATGTCAAACGAAAGCTCGTTCTACGCGTGATACTAAGGGAAGCTCTCCTGCTCTGTGAGAAGTTTAGAAGAGATTCAAGCTGCAACATTTTTTTTTGGAAATACATATTAGGGGAAACAGGATTGCTGTGCATGACATTTAATTTAAAAAAGCGAAGAAATAAATGAAAGCTGTGTTGCTTCTTCGTCTCTTTCTTCTCTTTACGTTGTCAGAATCAGACCAGGAAAAACAAAGAAAAATAAATCCGCAACGACAACAAAAAAGACTAAAAGAAAACAACTTAAGAAAATAGAGGAAGCAAAGTACCATCGAGCTGTGATGGTACTTCCTTCTTCTTTTTCTTAATCTGAGTAAGACAAGAGAAACAAAAGAAAATAAAAAAATGACAGAAGAGAAAACGATCGAATTCCATAATGAAAACAAAGAAAACGCAAAATTTTTAAAAAAAGCGAAGAAATTAAAGAAGACTATGTTACTTGCTTCGTTTCTTTCTTCTTTTTAGGAGTCGAAACCAGACCATGAAAACAAAAGAAAATAGATCCGCAACAAGAACAAAAAAAAACTAAAAGAAAACAAATTAGAAAAAAATGAGGAAGTATTCGATACTTTAATTCCTCTAGCTTGTTATCTCGTAATCTGTTAATCTTTTTATATTGCGGATTGTTGAGTTTATGCATTCTCAAAATGTCCGCAAATCACGAGCACGTTTGTTTACGTTGTCCATGGTTTTGGTACTATGATACGGGGATGTGTTTCGGGCAGGTGGATAAAAAAAAAGCTCGAGCAGGCATTCTCCGGGCGGGCTTTGAATGGTAAACGTGTTGGAAACGTACGAAAAATACGCGCGCCCGCGAGTGTTGTTAATAAAATGTGTTAGATGTTTGATAAGGGTTTTCTGTGGAATGTCGGCCTTGAGAAGGCGATAACTTGCCAGAGATAATGTCGGCGATAGTTTCGCAATACTTCGACCTAGACTTTGCAACATGTTAAGTCCTGGGCACTCGTCGAGGATGGTGCTGTATTGTCACTAGCTGTACGATATCGCCGGGGCACGGTCACTAGCTGTACGACATCACGGGGCACTGTTAGGTGACCGGTGATGTTGGAAAACAGCTAGTTGCATTGTGCTTCCCTAAAATGGTCTTGAGTTGGTGCTCAGGCCACTGTAGAAGGTAGTAGCACCAATGATTCTGAGAACGTGCGCTCAGAAGACAAGGTATACTATTACTCACCTGGGGCTCGCTTTTAACCATGCGAAGTATGAAGATGGACATGTTAAGACGTTTCCCTCCAGCTCTGCAGTGATCAAGAAAGGAGAAAGAAGCAGAGAAAGAGAGATCTAATCAAAGGGTAGTGAATGTTCACTATAACTCCATCAATACGTGCCAATAATATTTTAACAAAGAAAATATAGCCAACAGGATATTTTTAAGAATCACCCTGTATATTGCCGTCAACTTATATCCACTATAAATAATAAGTATTTACAATAACGACATGATAACAACAATTTTTCGTTTTTGGCTTTATTAAGTAACGTGTACCCACTAATTTCTTCTTTTTTTTTAATATGCTTATGTACATTCCCCGAACTTTTTGTAATCTCACTTTTAAATCTTGTTCAAATTTCCACGTAATAATTACCTAAGAATATTAAGAAACGGACGACATCGTAAACAAAACGTAAGCAGAATGAATTAGTTAATTTCTGGTAGGCCCCGAATGAGGGACCGGGCAGGTTTTCTTTTTTTTAAAGAGAGCCAGGTCAGCGCTATTGACATTCCGATACGTAGTGTGAATACATTTATTGTAACTTTGAGTATAATAGCTCTTGAATTAATCGAGGTCAAAGAACTCGAAATTTTTTTGTTAATGCATTTTGCCGAGTGTACTTTTCTTGTTTTGTTTCACACCTTTGCGTGCATATTTTCTTAATTTTTAAAAGCACAGAGTTCTTATCATTAAGGTTTCTTTCTTGAGTGAGGGCTGGTTTTCACGATGACGGTTCCTGTGATGGGCTGGCACGAAAGCAACTATCATAGTGGAAATAAATTGGCAGTCGTTTCCGCGCAGATATTTAACTCTTGTAGGACTATCACACTCACTTTCGTCATAGCACTTTAATGAGAGTAAAGTAAAGAAACTTTTCTGTTTTGTTTGTTTAACTATTCTACTTTCCATATACATATTTTTTAATCACAACACACACAGGTCCGTTGTGCAGATTGTGCAACGCGTGAGGGCTGCTGTTCAGAAGGGCGCCAGATTGTCTGTAATTACTAAAGCGCGGCGATTCCTATAATATCTGATAAAAACCAGTATAACAATAAACAAAGCAAACTTCTTCGCTATGCGGTTCATGTGTGCGAAGTTTTTACCAAATGTCCTAGGAATTGCCGGGCTTTAGTAATTATTTAAATACGCATAACTAAAAACGAATTGTTTCGGGATTAAAAACATGGCAAAAGTAATTATTCAAAAGCACCTTGTAAACTTTAATTCAGCAGAATTTTATTTTTATTAAAGTACCGCTGATAAATAAGTATATACACAGGGTGACTGACAATTGTTCCGCCAAAAAAGAAACCGCAATACTTTATACGTACTACGTACTTTAGTTTTCGGAAAATAATTGATTAAAAATTATACCCAAAACGATGATACGTTCCTGGTTATAAAAGGGCGGCAAATAAACAAAATAAATATAATTTTTTTATCGCAAATCGGTTTTGATTGCAGTGGATACCACAAGCATCTCTTGTGCAGCTGTTTCGGCCCTATTTGGGGCGATTCAAGCTATTCATTACTATTACATCGCAAATGCGAATAACCTAAGACAGGCCGGCTTGGTTTGCAGTGCTACGCTTCTGCTGACGAGGCTCCAAATAGGGCCAAAACAACTGCACAGAAGATGCTTCAGGTATCCACTGCAATCAAAACCGATTTTTAAAACTTTCGATATGCTTTGACAGCACGCTTGGCCGCCTTGAATGGAATGACTTATTATGTTGCAATTTGTCATTCCTAATACAATGTTGTGTCAAAATGTGATCGCAGTATGTCGCGATTCAAGCTATTCAAAATAAATATAGTCACGAAAGTGTTTCATGATTGTTATGACGTTGGACGTTAATTTGACCTTCAAACGGAGCTGATGTGATCAGTGAAACACGAGCTCCTGCTTTGACAGGTAAACAAATAAATCACTACAACACGAAATTGTAGAAATTGCAGAAACTCTACATACACTGGCGTTAGATACTTTTTAATTAATTCTAAATTACTTTATGGATTTTTTTAAAATTCTTGAGACATTTTTCCGGTAATCTATGAGATTGATGCTCTAATGTCCATATTCAGAGTGCCTATGCACTATGTATACGGACATTAGCTGTTTTTTTTTTGTCAGTCACCCTGTGTATGCTGCATTACAGCGAAAAATAGACACTGAAAAGATTTCTTAAATAATAAAAGCCGCTACTCTACCGAACACAAAAAAGCTTTCATCCTTTCTTTTTCTAGCTAATAAGGCAATTTCCGAATCGAAAATTGGGTCATCGCTGAAACAGCGGCGTTACGTAACTTTCTTTGCCAATATCATTAAAACTTTTTATAACCAACAAAAATCATATTAACAGCACGTTGATTTAATAAGGCGGCTCGAACGCCATCAATACGTAGCTCGTTATTACTTTTGGGTGATCACCTGACGTCTTGTTGACTGGCCAAATTTATTGGCTTTGTTTTCAAATTAACGTCCAGTGAAATTCGCAGCGAATCATTCGGGTTCTACCTGGAAGCGTGTGGTTAACGAAATGTATACTTATTTATGTAACTCTTTTTATCTTGATGTAACAAAATCTGCAGTAACTACATTTGATACCCAAGTGAGATAGTTGAGACCCCCCTTTCCCCAATCAACCAATGAAGAGATTATAAAAACAAATATTGTATATTGACAATATTTTTAATTTTAATTTTATAACTGGGTAATGTAAACTGAAAGCGTTACTACTGACCGAACGAACGCTTATGTCACTTATGTACACGCTTCAAATGTCGTTGCCAGATGGGCGGGGTTTTTGTTCTAAGTGCTATTGGCGAGGACCCCCCAAACCGATGAACTGAGCAACATCCAAAAGAATTTGTATGGCTTATTTCAAAATAGGCGTGACTTGTTCAAAACTGACTAAGAAGGAGGGCGTGGTTTGACTGAGAAGAGACGCGACTTGCTTCAAAATTAAATAATGTCGATCGGGTCTGTTTACTTAAAAAAAGCGCACAATAAAAAAATCGATTTTATTAACAGTTTAGCTGTTAACTAAAAGATGACGCTATGAAATGTGAATTACAGTATTGGTTAATCGAGTAGCATCAGGGGGCGTGACGACTCGCTTTAAAAAGGGCGGGGCTTTCTCAAAGTTAAACAACGACGCGTGGTTTCGAGGCGTGACTTGTTCGGGCCTGTTTACTATAACGCCTTCTTCTGAGTGTTCTTTTAAATTTGGCGTCGAAGTTGGCCGTGACAAGGTGTTTACTGTGAACATACCACAATTTTGATTATTTGCTGTAAATCTTTGTAAATTCGTTTGTTACAATAGATCTCATTGTTAGAGTCTTTTTTCGTTTATTTCAACGGATCACATTCTTGTGTCGTCTTATCATCATACTGTTGAGTTCGAAGACCCGAAAGCAAGGTTAGGAATGGCAAGTTCAAATGTCAAATTGACAACTGTCATGATGATGATGGCTCACAATTAAATTTTCATGGCCAACTTGGACGCCAGATATAAAAAAAAAGTCTCTTTACAATGCAGTTCTACTCGTAAGTTAGCTATTGGCCAAAAGATGGCGCTGTGAACTGTGAATTACCGTATTGGTTAATCGGTTAGGTTCAAAAGGCGTGACTTGTTTAAAATAAAAAATGGCGGGATTTCTTCCAAATTAAACAATGACGCGTGGATTCGAGACGTTGATTTGTTTCAAAATTAAAATTAAATTTCGGTCTGTCTACAACAACGCCTAAAACAAAACAAAACAAAAGAAAAACGATTCTTCTCTCGAAATATAAAGAGAAATCACCCGTCGATTGTTTTCCCATATTTTGGAAAAGAAAGTCATTTTATTTCATAAAAATGATAAGAAATAATATGTCAAAACAAAAAAGAAACGAATCTCCTCTCAAATTCTAAAGAAAAATCGCTCGTCTTTTGTTTTCTCACAAGTTTCCATTTCCCTTTCAATTCTTTGTTAAATTTCTCTTTTTTTAGAAAAAAATTCATCGCCGCTGTGGTGTCATTTCATAAAACTGTAAAGAGAGAAGAATTATGCCAAAACAAAAGAGAAACGATTCTTCTCGCAGAATGCAAAGAAAAATCGCTTGTCTTTTGTTTTCCCATATTTCTTTCATTTTAGAAGAAAGAAATCCATCGCACACTTTCTTATTTCATAAAAAATGCAAAGAAGGAAAAATTACGTCCAAACAAGCGGGATTTTTTTCAAGATTAAACAATGACGCGTGGATTCGTTTATCATAATTATTAACAGTTTTGTTTCAAGTCTAAAGCTAAAAACCTACAATCCCACAAACCAGATAAACGTATCTTTTTTACAACGAACGTCAATTTGTTTTGATGTACCGCTCTCAGAGCGAACGCTGTGCGGGCGCTCTTACACAAACTAGTTAGTTTTGTGCAGTTTGTTAGCGCGGTCCTGGGCCCCCAACCTGTTAAGGCCAAGTGAAAGTGAAACGAAGGAAATACGAAGACGTTTAGGAAAAATTCAAAATGAACTGAGGGTCTAATCGACAACGAAATTTTAAAGACGATCTCCACATGTTCAAAGTGAATTATTTTTTTATTAATTTTATTAAATTACAATCGAACCATTTTTTATGAAGTCCCAAATAATGAGATTATTTATTTTGCTTAAATATAATTGATGTAATTATTTAAAAAAATGCTAACAAGACGTACATTATTATTTTATTTATAAAAATATATATTTTTTGAATCACAGTTCATATTTTACGTTTTGCTACAACATGTCACGACGTCTAAAAACAAGCAATTTTTTTCACCAAACACGCACGTACTATGATTTATTTTGCAACTCGGTCTGGTGTATCTACTAATAATAATATAGATTTGAAGCTATTTACGCGCAGTAAAAATAACCAGACTGCGTAACCACTGGACGCAGTCTTAAAAATAATGCGAATATGAGCTAAAATTAGTTCGCAAGCCAATAAATATTCCGCGATAATTTCGATTCGAGTCGGACCACATCAAACGATGTTGAACGGTCCATAAACAACTCAGAATGAGAACGTTTCATTAGCATCTTTATTTGAAGGAGCGTGCGTAATTTTTTTAGCGTGTGTATACCGAGTGAAAAGCCATTAAATTCTAACTGTTTGTACACTAACGCTCAAATCAAATCAAACTGGCGAAAAGCTTGATTTGTACGTACTAATTGTTAGAAGAAGACTTGTTTGCGAACGAGAAGAGTACGTACTACAGCCTTGGTCAAAAGTATTAGGCACCCTTAATTTTCTAATTTATCTTCGAAAATATTACTCAGAAATTTTATTATCATGTAGTCAGCAACAATAAACGATAATTTAAATAATGCACAATACTTTACAGCGGTTGAAATTGTGGTTCCGTGAATAGGTAGTCTTGTATGAGCGCTTGAGAACGATCTTTCCAGTATAATGTTTATTTCATTATAATTTTGAATATCGTCATTTTTGCTGTAAAAAATGCCTAAAAAGAACGGACTTAGCGAGCAGTTACGTTTACGAAATCAGATCTTGCACGAACGAGGCAACACACAGACAGAAATAGCCAAAAGTGCGGTGCAATCTGCCTTGAAACGTTACGCGGATACTGGATCACATGCGAACCGAACAAGATCAGGTTGAAAACGGTTAACTTCGGACCGTGAGGATCGAAATTTAATTCGAGAGTCACTTAAAAAATCGAAAGGAAACTTCCTCCGAGGAAATCGGGAGACCGATCAGTGCCAGAACGACCAGAAGAAGACTTAACGAAGCTGGCTTGAAAGGCTGTAAAGCAAGAAAAAAGCTTGGCTTTCAGAAAAAAATAAAGTCTCGTTTGGAATGGGCTATAAAGTACCAACACTTTACGGAGAAGAATTGGGCAAATGTTGTGTGGTTCAACGAATCAAATTTTGAGGTAGTATTTGCTTTATATCGCTTGTAATTTTGAATTCGTTTGCATCTTCTACACTTCGCCAGTAAAAAGTTATACGGTGTGTTTAAGATCTTCGTTTTTTTAATTGTGAGGTATTTGGAACTCATGGAGTAGCTTACGTGAGGCGGAGAATCGGTGAAGAATACCTTCCGGAATGCGTGGTACCAACAGTGAAACACGGGGGAGGCAGTGTAATGATCGGGGGTTGTTGACAGCCGACAGTGTAGGCGAAATGTTTGTTTGTGAAGGTCGAATGAACTCCCACACGTATTGGAAGCGACATTGCGGCAATCATTTTCCAAGATGTTTGGTGATACAAATATGGAAGAAATGCTGTATCAACACCCTGCCACAAATCTGCAGTGGTTTCAAAAAAATAATAATAACCTCCTGGATTGGCCTGCACAATCCCCAAACCTAAATCCCATAGAACATTTGTGGGGGATTCTAAAGCGTAACATTAGAAAGCATCCAATTACATCTAAAGCCATTTTAAAAAAATGTGTTATTGAAAGAATGGAATAATATTATCGCAGAGGAAAGTCATAAACTTATAAGTACTTTGCCTAAAAGAATAGCTTCAGTGATTAAGGATAGAGGTGGCCCAACAAAATACTAATTATTTGAATAAATTGTTATTATTTTGTACTTAGGAAATTTATTTTACCCCACTCTAACAGATTTTCATGACATAGGATGTAATGTAATGTAAGGTGCCTAATACTTTTGGCCAAGGCTGTATGTTGAAAGGAAAATTTTTAGCAACTCGGAGGGATTTCTGCTTTTTTCACGTTGGTAACACTAAGTAGTGCTTGTGATAAGGATGAGTATTCTCTTCTTGTACTAATCACATGTAGTGCCCCATTTATTTTAAAATTTACTACATATAAGCTATTCACAATCCCTTCAGACTCAGGGTAGGCCATATTAGGGTGATATTTTTGATAATGTTCCACTTGAATTTGATGGTTACACTTTTGTAAAGTGACGCCGAAAAACATTAAAACGTTAAAGTGTCAGAATTTTACGCTTGTCACAAAAATGGACGTTTCCTATTAAAAGTGTTGAATTTGGTCCACCCTGTACATATTTCGTTTGTTTAAATATTTGAAAAAATACGTTCTTCATTCAATTTTTTTTATGTGTTATCAAAAAACTATCGCTTTACATATTTGCTTTTTTTCTCAGAAATTCGTTGCTCTTTTGTCGTTATCCCTTTTCCAATTCCTTCTTGACAATGTGGAAGAAATGCTGCCGAAAAGAATAGCTGCAGTGATTAAGGCTAGGGCTGGTCCAACAAAATACTAATTACTTTAATAAATTGTTATTATTTCGTGCCTAGGAAATTTTATTTTACCTCACTCCAACAGATTTTCATGATAGGACTTAATGTAAGGTGCCTAATATTTTTGGCCAAGGCTATATATTCCACGTGCGGAATAGATAGAGCTCGTCAACAAATCTTGGGACACCTGTACATTGTGCAACATCAAATACAAAAAAATATATTTTCTACTTCGCTTGAATTTATTGTGACATGAAAAACAGTTATCAATTATTATTTTTTTCATGAAATTTTGAAAATTCCTAAAGCCCAGTTGTACAATTCCAGCTTAACTTTAAGCTAAAGCTTAAACCCTTAGCGACCATTGATGAAATCATAGTTGCCAAGGGTTTAAGCTTTGGCTTAAAGTTAAGCTGGAATTGTACAACTGGGCCTAAGAGTTAAGAATTAAAAATTAAGAATTAAGGAATTAAGAAGTAATTTTCTTACGGTTCCAAACGATTTTTGTCAACTGGTATTGAGGAGTTTTGTTTTAAAACTAATTTTTGTATGTCTTTAAACGAATGTTTATTTAACTCGTATAATTAATTAATTAATTAATAATATACCGTACTATGTATGTATACCAACAAATATGGCTGAGAATTTTAAAGGTATTTCATCAGCGAGGTTAAGTCGCATGCTTTTCTGAATAAATAAAAGCGAAACAAAAACAAATAATAAATATTTAAACAATATTGAAATTTGCTTTTACATTGCTTGTGTTCGTTTTCACCTTGAATTACTTAGCCACAATTTTTGTTTATACTTCCTCTTTGCTTTGTAGGTCGCTTTTTAATTAATTATAATTTTTGAAGCCTGAAATGATTCATTCAAGTCGCCACTTGGTAGGGTCGTGAAACGTCTGCCTAAGAAAAACTCGTTAAAATCTTAAGGAGTGAGAAAAGATTATAATTTATTAACTCAACATTGGGAGGGATGCAGTAAATTTGTCATAAAAATGAAATAAACAAATCAGGTAGTAATAATAAATAAATAATCGAATAATGATTAATGTAATATCTCGTCCATTCAAGTTCACAAAAAGGAAATACCTATAGGAATGATCAGAGAAGAAATTTTTCTCGACGCAGCATTTTTGGCGTTATGTTGCTGGACGACCGAGATTGGTTAACGAATTGAACGTGCTCGTTCTGGGCGGGATATTTTCGTTTTCTCTTTGGTAACGATATTCTTCACGCAGCTTTAAAAACGTTTGTAATACCGACGTTTCGTTATATGCAGGTACATTGGCAGGTTTCCCAAAACAACTGACGCATTGTTATTATTGTTAACCTCGCAGAAGCTGTCAATATACACCGAAACGTCAATATTTCAGACATTTTCTCACAATTTATTTCACATGCATGAATACTTATTTTACGAATTGTTAACGCCCTTGCTAATTACACCATTAAATCGTAATTAAACGAGATCCTTGTCCGATTTGTTTGTGAGAAGTTTGTACGAAATTGTTAGACGCTCTAGTTTCATACTTTGGCTTTTCCGAATTTATACATAGACTGAATTGTTCCTAGTTTAGACGTTTGTTGCGTTGCAAGTCTTGATTACATTGGATTTCTCGAGCATCCTCCGGACAGCAGTTTCAGCCCTATTTGGGGCCTCCTCAGCGAAAGACTAGCTCGAGAAGCAAAAATCGCCCGCGACCTAACTACTGATTATGTTATTGAAATTGTTATCGTTCCCTACTTTATTATTATAATGAATAGAGCAAGCGAAGCATTTTGCTTTCCCTTTTTGGAAAGCCGTTTAATTAAGAATTAAGGAATTATGAATGAAGAATTAAGGAATTATGAATCAAGAATTAAAGAATTGAGAATTAAGGAAAATCAAAGGAGTTAACGCCTCCTTTGCTACAGATGGTTTGATTTTAGCAATTAAATTTTTGAATATACATAAATTAATGCAGCTGTTCGATGTTGTTTATACAGAAGCCTCTATTAAGAAGGCGTCTTTAGTTTAGTTTAATTTCAAGGAATTTAAAATTAATATACAACTTGGCATTATACTTAAATTTAGTTTACTCTTAAGGTTACTCTTTTACTTCATAATTTATGACTCAGGATTGATCTTCTATGAAAACGATATACATAGTCACGTTAAAATTCCGAAAATGTAAAGATCTATAGGTGTCCCGTTTGGAGTATAACGCTCTGATTACACGGAACGTATGCAAGAAACTATTTCGCAAATTAGATAATAATCTAATCACTCGATTCTGGTGTCTAAAAATATGAACAATCACCCCAATCAGGGCATAAGAATTAAGATGTAATTAAAAATTCTCAAACGACACGAGTGCCTTTTTCTTTGTAGAAAAAATTCCACCAATGATCCTCGGTTTACGTTTGAATAGAAATTCGAAAAAATTACCAACGCTGCGAAATTCAACGTGTTTATTCCAATTAAAACGCGACTGCCTATTCAGAAAGAACCGCTAATTAATACTTGCCACGCGAAACTTTCATTTCGATCGCGCAAAAGAGAAATGTAGCCGATGGAATCCTGGCGATGAAGCGCAAGACTGGTTCCGCCGTAGGTAAATTACATAAACTGCGGCTGGTTCGTAAAAAAGAAGCACGCATTCTGTAAATTGGTCGTTAATTGAGAAAGCCGGCGATCATTTTTTTCCCGGTCAAGAAACCAAACGAGGAAATAAAATTTCTCACTTACTTTATAACGGTCTGTTTGACACCTGAAGTCATGGCGAAGCGCCGAACAATTCGCTACTTCGTATGAAACGGGCGGAGCACTTCACCGACGAAACGGAAAACGAAACGAAAAAGGGGAAAATTAAGAGTTCGAGCACATGTGCGTGGTGAGAGACTACGGGATCATTCCGGTTTCCGAAAGTCGCGATGAATCGAGCGAAGTGGGAACTGCGACAGGGCTTCGAAGCCGCTATATAATGTAACCTGGTGCCCCACTCTCTGGCGACAATCGGTCGCTTTTCTTACTTCCCCAACTTTCTTATTTTTACGGTTTTTCTATTAAAACTTCCACGGTGAACGGTTTACGACGCGGACGTAACTCAGTTTTACAGCTCTGCTATAGAAACATCACTGGATTTGTCAGGAAGCTTGCTTATTGAAATACCACGTGGGTACCAAATAGGCCGTGCAATAAAATAATTAACAACACTAAGCTAAGGCGAATTAAACCATAAAAATACAGAGTTTCAAAGTTACGAGGGTGTAAGAAATATCGCTTGTTCTTCCGGACCAACTGATACCTAAAAAAAGTCAGAGTCGCTGCAGACCCACTTTTTACGTATCAGCTGGTCCGGAAGAATAAGCGATTTTATTTACGCAAAAGGAGATCAACGAGAATGACTATCAGAATGGAGAAGTTTCCTCGCGTTCGAAATAGAATATTTTATTAAACAACACTAAACAAACAAACAAAGTGAAATTTATTTCTGCGATGCTACAAGGAGAGGAAACTGGCAATTAATATCTACTCTACATTCCCTGCTTGTATTTTGAACAAAATTCCTGAAGCTTGAGCGTTAATTGTTGTAAGCTAAAAGCCCTTCCATGGCCCTTCTTACATTTGATCCGCACAATGTTACGTTCGCAATGGAAATATGAATTTCTGCATCTTCCGGAAAGCGCAAATTTTCCGTTTAGAGCCTGTCCCGCCCCCGTCGCATTAGTTATGACCTTGAAATTTCCGTGCTTATCTAATTTCATTGACGATTACCGTTTTAAGGAAATTAACTTGCAAAACACATTGTCCTATTTGACACACATTTTCGTAATGATGTCACGTTACACGGTTGTTTACGCACTAAAGACTACAACAGACAACATCCTCCTGCCTGTATCTAATAGACAATAGCGCGTTATTAAATAAACGGAACTGGAATTTTACTTTAGTCCGAATTATTTGCTGGTACTTCGCATTTTTTTTTTGCACCTGCCACTTCCCGGTACCCTCACCCAACCCACCGTGATGAATCGAACGAGTAATAAAGAATTCGGAGGAACAATATATTCTACACACAATCAAAAGGAGTGTTTACCTTGAATTTGTTTTTCTTGTAAATCGGAGAACAATGTACAGGTAATTCGGCATAAACTCTCTTTGTTCTATTTCCTTTTGGTGATGTGATCGAAAGTAGTTACTTATTGAATGACATTTACTAAACGGCATTAATTAATTGTCTCTGTGATAGTTGGTGAGTCTTTGACTGTTCGATTTGAGCGTTCCAGAATTTCCATGCTGCTGGCATCTCTTCTTCACTTTGCATCGATACCATCGAAACTAGTTCTTCTTGAAGCCATGTTTGTACATTATTAGCATCTCCCAAAACGCCATTTTTTTAAACGTGGATCTAACAGTGCCACAATTTTGTTGGTCTCAGTGGAATTAATTAAATTCTTTTCCTTGAGAAGCAGAACTAAAGACAGTCGAGAACTAAAGACCCACCAGAATAACTAAATCCAAAATTAGATGAATAATCAAGAGATCAAAAAGATTCCCTTGGGACAGAGGATGATTTCAAATTAAAGACTTATAAATGAACATTCAGCATAAGAATGACCTTAGTGGAACGATTCACTACAAAAATGACCTTGGTGGAACGATTCAGCGTAAGAATGACCTATTCTCTGTGCTATAGAGGACAATTCATAGAATTAATCAGCATAGAAATGACCTTCGTGGATCGATTCAGCATAAAAATAACGTTCATGCAACGATTCACTGCAAAAATGACCTTGTTGGAACGATCCAGCACAGGAATGACCTGGAATTCATTCATTTAGGGAATAATCCAGTATTTTTGTGGTGAGGGCAGTTCGTGGAATGATCAGTATAAGAATGACCTTGAATTGAACAATTGACGATCGTTCGCGAAAATAACCGTTTGAAAACCGTTGACAAAAAAAGAATATGCAGAACAAAGGAGAGTCGTCAAATAGTATTGAAGTGAAACAATAAAAAAATGGACGAAAAAACAAATCACAATCAAGAGAAGTATTCGACAATCATTGAAGAATATGAATTGGAAATTATCGATCAAGGAAAACGATTGACAATCATTCGCGAAAAGAAAAAATTGAAAATCGTTCATAAAATACAACGAAGGAAAGATGTTGAATAGAACTGAAGTAAAAATTGACGGAAGAACAACTTACAAGGAAGAGAAACAATTGACAATCAATCAGGAAGAATATTCATTAAAAAACATTCATAAAAAAAACAATTGATAGTCACCCATTAAATAAATAAGTAAAAAAAAAAATAATAAAGTCGTAACATGAAGTACAATAGAAAAACAATTGTCAATTGTTTGTGAAGAGAAACAATTGAGAATCGTCTGTGAAAAAAGCCTACAGAATGAAAAAGGGCCGTGAAATAAAACCGAAGGAAAAAAAAATTGATAAAACTATTGTTCATGAAGAAAAACAATTGATAGTCGTTCGTGAAGGAACGAAAAAAAAACAATTGATAGTCATTTGTAAAGGAAAACAATTAACAATCGAAAAAAAAGAATTGACGGTTGCCGGTGAAGAAAATCAATTGAGAAGAAAAGTTAAGTCGTGGGGAAAGAAAAACAGCAAAAAAAGTGACAATCGAACGACCACAACAAACAAAAATAATAATTTCTTCTAATTTTATCGCTCTCGGGGAATCGCCGATCTTCTTTTGTTATTTTGGATTACATTAGTGCTCATGTTACTCTGTTGCTCGTTTCGCTTTTCTTTTGTTTCTTTTTATCGATTGAGTTTCGTGCAGCTTCTTCTTTTAGTTTCTGTTGATTTTAAAATTTTATTATAATCGAAAAATCGTCGATCTTCTTTTGTTTTTGAACCGCATTATTCCTTTGTTTTTGTTTCTTTTTGACGGCTTTTTAATTTATTTCTTTATTTTCTTTTTTTAGTAATACGCGCGTTTCGTGCACTTTCTTCGTTAATTTCTGTTAACATTTTTATTTTTATCGCAATCGAAGAATCATCGACCTTCTTTTGTTTTTGAATCACATTAATCTTCCGTTTTTCTTTTGTTTCTTTTTGTCTGCAATTTTTATTTTATTAATTTTTTCATTAACACACGCGTTTCGTACACTTTCCTCGTTTAATTTCGGTTAATTTTTAAAATTTTATTACAATCGATCAATCGTCGATCTTCTTTTGTTTTTGAATCACATTAATCTTTCGGTTTTCTCACAGAGGAATTGCTTCAGTATGAAACAGAAGAAGTGAAGTTGAAGAAGGGGGACGTCCAGATGAAGAATTCCTTTGATTTTGAAAACTTGAAGAGGAACGGTGAAGCCCAAGCTGGGAAATGCGAGGAAGATTGTAGATTGGAGTTGGACGAATGATGGTTTTCCTTAAGAAAGAGAACAAAGACTTGTTTGTGAATGTGAAATTGAAGAGTAAATCGTTCCATCGACTTTGAAAATTGGAAGAGAGACAGTGAAGTCCAAGTTAATTAAATTCTGAAGGCTCTCGAAATGCAGATGCATTTAGAGACGTACTCAATCAGCGCACACAATACATAATTATCTTTATTATTAAACAGCGACAGCTTTCTGCTTTGTTTTTATTACGAGACAAACAACAAACGTCGCAACAAGTTATACATACCTACAATAATTGTATATAAAATATAAAAGTAAGCGATTTAAAAACGTCGACGTCGTATTGGTGATCAGGCGAAGCATTTCGTATGTTATAAACAAACAAGCGACTTTTACGAATTGTGCAACTCCGTTACGTAAACACAAAAGTCGAGTCGAAACAAACTTTTTACCGCGACCATAATTATCGGGCGCTTTTTACGCCGTATTTACTTTCTATTTACATAAACAAGTAAACACGAAGGGATTTACTTGCTCGAAGCGAGCGACATTTTGAAAACAACCCGACGAATTCGACCTGTAAACACCTGCTTATTATTGCACATGTGAAACGAGTGGGAGCACGGCGCATAAGAAAACAGACATTAACATTGGTTTATGGTACAGAGCAGGTAGTAGGTAACCTGAATTATAAACGGTTCCTTGACCTACTCTTACTCATCATTTCGAATTCATTTCGATATTAATCTTGAGGAGTTGACAGTGTTTGGGATCGGTTTCTGTGTAACTTGCATACGTAGCAAGTAAAGAGCGGAGTTACATATTTTGACGTCATCGCAGAAAAGAAAACGAGTGGCAGAATCGTCTATTTTCAATTCGTTTGCACTGCGCAATCCTTTTCGAAATAATGTGGGGGAGAGTGCGCCCTCATTTCGACATAGTTTTTTTCGCAACGCAAGGGCGTTGAAATATGTGATTCCGTTCTCTAGCAATACGTAAAGAAAAACATGTTTGCTGGATCGTTTCAATCGTGATAAGGTGAATCAATTTTATCCTGACGAAAACAATAGTAATTTGTTAGACAATCATTTAGAAAAGAGTTCAACAAAAATGGAGTGTTGCAGAGAAGCTCGGGGGGAAATGACGGTCCCCATAAAGAAATGTATATATAAAGTATTTTTATCCTAGCTACTCTGGATAAGTCTTTCTTTCTTCTGCACAACAAGGATAAATTTATGATAAAATAATCCTCAAGTGAACCTCGCCAAACGGACCGAACAAGAATCTACATTTTATTTACTTACTTGCAACTGCAAAACTCATTTACTTGTCGGTTTCCCATATCTACATGTATTCTTTGGTGGGTGTTCTCAGGTAACTTTCTTGACTGGAGATGATTTGTCAAAACGAGGCCGAATAACCTAATGGCAATTTAAATTAGAACTGATGCTATCTCGGTTCTGAAAACCGTCAGGTAAACAAAATGATTCATAATAAATACGAGAGCTGGTGTTAAATTAATTTATGTAAATGTCGTTTGCCTGTGGTGTACCTGCTCGATTTAAAACGAAAAAGGAAGAAACTGTAATAACATCGGCAGACACTTCTTATCTGTAACGGTTATTGTAATTGTAACCAATATTTTAAGAAAATGGAACGAACGTAGGTGCTTTTCCTTCTGCAATAATAATAATAACGTAATTTTATTTTTATTGTCGATTCTATTGGACTAAAGATTCTCAAAACTATTTACGTATGTTAATGCCTATGTTACATATACCGGTTGTTGGATCAAACTGCGTTCATAGAAATTGAATGAGAACAAAAGCGTAGGTAATTCGAGATTCAAATTCATGAAGTGCATTACGTTATGAGTAGGGAAGGCCGCCTCTGCATTAGGCTAAAGCGTATACTGCCTATGTTCTCACTTTACAACAACAACCTGTATATGGGCTGCCTAAACTTCCGCCGTCTGCTCATAACTATGAATTTGAAGTATATCGAAGTAGTTTATTTGTGGAACCCCAGATTTGGATGGCAATCAACCATTTCAAGAAATTCTACCACTTACACCAAGAGAGACTTACTTACCCAAAGAGAGCAGTTTGCAATCGATTTAATTTAATTAAACGCTAAATTTTGCGGCGTATCGTGAAACTAAAGTTTCTAAAACGGGCAGCAAAAAAGCTGGAATGTTGTGAAAATAAAATACAATATACACAAAATAGAACGGCAAGAACGTCTCGTTTGCCCCCGAGGTTACGATAGTGTTACTACGATAATAAAATGAAATCGCCTACACTTCTTTCTATTATATTACGTACTACATATAAGAGTGACCTACAAGGCGAATAAAAACGAATTGCTTTGCGTTAAAACAAAATAGGGTAGGTAGGTATGTATGCGGAGAGTATTCATTAAGAATAACACGATAAAGTAGACAATAATGGCCAAGTAGTAAACTATAATTTATGTTGTTTTTTTATTGCTTGGAAATATTGCAAAAAATGTGGGACGCATGTGCAAAAACTTGCCGGTGGAATTTATTATCTAATAGATATGTAGATTAGAGAAAAGATACTGACCTAACTAGTTCATGCTACTGTTATGTGCCCCAAAACGCATTAATACATAATTAATTCTGCACAGTACTTATAAATCAACAATTTGCATGCGAAATACATCAAGTTCACTCGGGTTGGCTTTGCGTGTATGCGTATGAAACCATCCTGTGTAAGCCGCGTTTGTATTTGTAATTATTTTAAAGATAATTTGTTTTGTAAAAGCGGAAGCCGTTTCGTTATAGTGTCTTGGGTGTTGCACAGACCCTTTCTTCTTCTTCTTCTTAAAAAAAATTTATTCTCCATCACAATCAAAGCACTTTGTATACGAAGAAATCCAATAAAATTTTGCCTATCGTATAACGATATTGATGTCTTCCAATGATTTAATAGTCGTAATTTTGCCCAAGAACTGCAATGAGCAAATAAGATTTCGCTAATGCAATTAGCAAGGTCGAAGCAGCTTACGTTCGAATTAAAATAGAAATCAGTTTTATTGGTGGCACAACAGCGAAAGAAACGCTGGAGAGAAGAAACCCGTCCTTCGTAATAAGATTTAATTTTGCCAGGAAAACGTACAATTTGTTGCTATTAAGTAATTTTAACGCTTAATGAGTTATATTGGCTTAATACCATTAACACGCAGAGTTCGGCGTTTATCAAAGGGTGACCGTTTTAAATGGACAAGGTCCGCCTCCTCCTCTCTTCTGTTGTCTATCGTCGCTCTCTTTTACGTCTTAAATTCGTACGTACGTACAGTCAGAATTAAAAGTAATGCCTGATCACCACAACAAGCAGTCAGAAGTGATTAAACTTTTTATCGAGGAGACATTACTTTTAATTATGATTGTACAGCTTAAGTGCTACAACTTGTCAATTCTGTGAACCTTGTACCACAAGGTCTCAAGGGTGAGGTTCGCGTGACATATTTGCAACTGTATTAAAAACAATGACAGCGTCGTCTAGAAAACGCTAATCTTCTGCGACATTGAATTTTTTTGTACGTTTCTTTAAATAACGATGAATTATTGTTTTCAGGAAATCAATTTGCAAAACACATTGTTCTATTTGACACACATTTTCCTCATATTGCACAGGCAACCTTCCACCTATGCATGTCCAATGAACAATAGCCGAATCATTACACGTTACAATGAATTGTAACTTTTGGAATCTTTTTTGTTTAATTTAAAATTTGCTTGTATTTGTTAATTGGTTACGATTAGTAGTAATTAATACTAATGTGGGTTTTGTTTTTGCAACTCATCATGCGACAAAAAATCACCCGTGTGCGGCTGGCCTTATAGGTAATAATAGAGTAGAATTAGGCTATGTGCACACGGGCGATCTTTCGCCATGCGATTATTTAATTGCGAAAATAGTTCGCAATGTGAACGCACAACGTAATATGGCGTGCTTTGTCAGATGGAAGGGTTTTGCCCTTCCTCGGGGATACTTTTATGACAAAAAGAGTAAAGGTGTACCAATAGGTACGCTACAATAAAATATCACTGGTAAAGGTCAGGCTTAGATCGCCCCTTCCCCCAAATAAGTCTTATTTCTCCGAATCATGCATAACTCAAATTAAAAAAAAAATATTGCAAATTAGTGTTTTTACGATTGTATAAAGCAAATCCCCCCCCCCTCAAGAAGCACAAGATGTTATTACTCTTTTCTGCGAGAAATGAGACTCAAATGTCAAATGAAATGAAGTATGAATGGCAGTTGGTACTCCTCGCAGTTTGTAGTACTGTTGTCGTCCGTGTTGCCAACAAAGGTTGAATATTAAGCTTAGATAATCAGTAAAACTTAATTACAAGCAGAAAATTAAAAAAAATATATCCATTAGAAACAGAAATCAAATTGTATACACATACAGGATGATCAAAATTGATTGTCCTGATCCTACGCTGCCTTTCACGAGCTTAATATCGATATTTACATCCCATTATTAAAATGAAGTTAGCAACGTAACGAGATCTAGGGAAGTCCTAAGATATTGTTGACAGTTCATTGCCGTTAATTCACGAAAAATGGTTTATTTCGTTGTCATAGCAACCTGATTAAACAATAATTATGTTCTTTATTAATTAGGTTAGGTTTGGATGTAACTTTCACGAATGTTCTATGCACGCCACAAGTCGGTACTGCTTTTCGTTCTAACCTTCATGTGATAGATGTGGTTATTGATAATTAAGCTCACGGAAAGTAGAGTAGGATCAGGACAATTAATTTCGATCACCCTGTATACATAAAGTGAGTTCAAAAACACCTACGTTTGGAGTTGGCGATGACTTGAGATAGCAACAAACAAAGTACGTCTTTACTTATTAACTGCATGCATATGTCATACAAACAAAAATAAACAGTAAAGTAGATTGAGGTTATAAAAAGCTTTACACTTACCGTTCAATTCCACTAAATTATAAAAGATGATTAAAATGCCACCGGATTCGATAAAAATAATTTTTAGTAAATGGTTTAATGACAAACAGAAGCAAGAGAGAATTAATTCCACAACGAAACTGTAACCTTAAAACTGGTTATGGTTATGTTCAGAGCATCGACATACGTTTACCGAACCATTGCCAACTGCAAACGCGGAAGTTTTTGCACGCACGTTATTTAAATATTCCACTTAAGCACGTTGGGATTGGCAACATTGGCTTCAAACCGTTAAAACTAGAGTGCACACTTTTTTTTATTAAAAACAAACAAAAGACGATAGATTTGTTTGACAAGAGTGAGAAACAAAAGAAATTTTAATTTTGCGTCAAGAAGTTAACTGAAAACGATAACAAAAGGCGTTCGTATTTCAATCAAACATCGATATTTGTCTTCGTAAGGATTAACAAAACACCATCAAACGTGAAACAAGTTCTTGTGAGTAGTGTATTGGGAGAATTTGCAATTCAATTTTCGTCGAAGCTAAAAGTCGATTTTCAATTCGAAGATTGGTATTTCGTGTCCCTAGCGACAGGTCGCGCAATACTGCGAACATAGTCACAGTTAATTAAACGATCAAAGCAATTTAGAGGAAAATAAACGTTGACTTAACGCAGCCTTACTCACACCCAAATTGACAGTTTCAAATTAATTTGAAATTCAGAAAAGCTTCAATTTTCATGTGTATACTTGCGTTTTCATAAGACATTTAACTGCGCCATTTGTTGAAACGTGCCGATCTCGTCTTCTTTACATTTGTTTCGCTGGTTATTGACGGGTTATGCTGAGAAACCATCATTCATTGAGTTTCAACTGGACAATCAGAAGGAAAGACATTCAACAGCGCTATCTGTTGAAACATGTCGACATTTTCTCCGGTTTGCTATAATTCATTCATAATTGAGTCCTGCTTTATTGTGATTTTTTGTTTTCTATTTTTTTAACAGTATTTTTATATGTATATATTTTTAAGTTTTGTTCGTTTGTTTTCTTTGTTTTGTTTGTCACCTTTCCTTCCAGTTTCTTTTTATTAATCTACTGAATTATAAAAACCCACCGCCTTTTATTTTATTGGTTTGTAAATATTATTACTTCATGTGTACGTTGTCTTTTGTTTCATTTACTCACTTGACCTGTAAAATCGACCGTCTTTTGTTTCTGTTTTCATTAATTTTACGTATTTTAATGATACTTTTACGTTTTTTTTCTTTTCCTAATCCATTATCCTGTATTTTATTTGTTATTTATTTATAAAAAAAAAGTACACGTGTATACGTATGAGAGCAATAAAAACGTAGAACGAAACATTTCCCTCGATTATCACACGATTTTCAATTAATTTTGAAGAAATTCGTAAAAAGTCCCTAGTTTTGGTTCACTCTTTTCGCGGCAGGCGCCGCTACGGGCTTAAAAATGTCGCTAATATAGCGGCAAACCGCAACAGGTGGCGACACTGGTCAAACATAATTTTTAGGAAAATTAACTAACATTGTGTAACTGGCAATACAGAAAATGTATTTCTGTATTGCCAGTTACACAATTTTAGTTAATTTTCATAATCTTCATCTGGCAAGAAAACTTGACTTTATAATTTTTAGGCGTGTTTTAATACCAACCTTGTTGAATTTGGAGAAATAATTGTTACTAAATTTGGCAACAGTGATTGTGAATGTTTACACATGATCGCTGGTTTGTACATTAACATGGTACTTCCACGTTGTGTTGCTGATGGTTGTAGTAGTTTACTAGGCGATCCAAGTAAAGTTTTTTTTCGTTTTCCCCACGATGAATCGCGGTAAGAGAATTGCATTACGAAAACTTAAGTCCCTGTCCTTTTTGTGCAGGTTAGATCTGTATACAAATAGTAAATAAGTTTCTTTTCCAAAACATGTACGATTGATTTTATAAAACTAATTAACTACCTAATTTGCAATGATTAATCTTCGAGCAGTTGAAAATGACAACCCTGTTTTGTATAATGACAGCTTCTTCAGCAATAAATTATCATCATCCATCAGCTATCTCGAAAAGCAGACAACGTTTGCTTGAAACGTGTTTAATCGTTACAAATTTATTCGATAAATATCAACAGTTAAGAAAGCGCTTTGCTTATTTTGTAGGTGCGCAGAATGGAAATCGATATTAGGAATTGTGGGCGATCACAAGTACGTAAATTTCGCCGCCAAGAAATGTTACGACTATCTGAGATTGTGCAACCTTCACTTTAAAGACGCTTGTTTTTCAAGTCTTCTAAAAAATAAGTTGAAGCGCAATGCTATACCGACCAGTTTTGGACAGGGTAAGCCAAAGTGCTAGTTCTTTATCGATTCTTTATACTCTGCTGATATTTAACAGAAAACCTAATTGCAAGTGATGGGTACGAAGAGTCCCCATTGCAACAACTTTCCTCTGAAGATAAACAGCCTGAATCTAATGATGTGAAATTAAACTTAGCAAGTTCTACAAGCTCAGGTAAAGGACACACCATCATAGAGTATATATTAAAGGATCTGTAGATGCATTTATAAGTACGATTTAAAAACTAGAAATTGATGTTTGAAGCGAAATAAAATTCACAAAATAAATTTGAGGTAATTATTCTACAAAGAAATTTTACAAACATGCCGCATGCGAAGTACAATACTACGTTTTATA
Organism: Serrognathus titanus; assembly: GCA_039766575.1. Taxonomy (NCBI): domain Eukaryota; kingdom Metazoa; phylum Arthropoda; class Insecta; order Coleoptera; family Lucanidae; genus Serrognathus; species Serrognathus titanus. The sequence goes on from CM077914.1 coordinate 63,224,325, forward strand.
ATTGCGACAGTAAATTGGAGTATAAGGTTTTATGATTGTTATTTTATTTCACGAAAGTCTGCGCACAGCATTTCGAAACTAAAATGTTACAGAATAGATTACATGCACATGCCGTGCCTACATTACTACATAATTAATGTAGCTACAACTCGTTCTTTCTGCTATCCGATTCTGAGGGTTTTTTAATATTTTAGGACGTTCAATAGGAGGAAGTGAGAAAGTAGGTGAAGTTATTAAAGCGGAGTCAGAACTGATTCAACCAGAAGTTAAAACTGATTCGTCTAACATAGCTGTATCAAGTAAGAATATATTTTATTATACTTTTCAATTTTGTATGTGGATATTATGCACAGACGCTTATCATAATCTTGAGTATAATAAACATAATTCTACGTGTTTGAATTATATATTTTATAAGTACTGTGCATTATTTAAATTATTCTTTATTGTTGCTGACTCTATGATAATAAAATTCTAGAAATTTCTGAGCAATATTTTCGGAGATAAATTAGGAAATTAAAGGTGCCTAATACTTTTGGCCAAGGCTGTAAAACATCCGTGAATTTTTTGCTGGATTCAGGAATAAATTGGAAAACAGGTAAAAATTCATTAAAAATGCATAAAGTTAAAGAAAACTTGTCACTTTTATAAATTCCACATTTATCGGTAGATGGGGTATCTGCGACAGTGTTGCCAACGCGTAAAAGGGAGAAATCGTTGAATAGTTACCAAAAAAATTCATTAAAAAGCTTACAATTAAAGGAAACAGAAACAAAAGACGTCGATTTTACAGCGCAATTCAGCAGATTAATAATAAATTTTAAAACAAAACAATCTGAAAAGAACGGTGATACAACAAGAAAGAACATTGTTGAATTCTTGGCTTCCGGTTGGAACTGCGTGTCTCGGATTTCTTCACTGCCGACGTTTCGTTCTTCGTTGCAGAAGAACTTCTTCAGGGTTGCTGTTGGTGGTGATGCCGCTACTGCTGTTGCTGTTGGTCTTGCTGCTGCTTCGCGTTAGTCGTTGAGACTGCAGCAGCAGTAGCTGCATCACCACCAACAGCAGCCCTGAAGAAGTTCTTCTGCAACGAAGAACGAAACGTCGGCAGTGAAGAAATCCGAGACACGCGGTTCCAACCGGAAGCCAAGAATTCAACAATGAACGACGGCCGCGGAAGCCTTCAAGTTAAATTAAGAAAGAACATGATAATAAAAATTCCAAAATATAAAATAATAATAAAAACAAAAGACAATCAATACAAACACAAGATAATAGATTAAAAAATTAAAACAGTAATAAATAAAAAGAACGAAAAAGCAAAGAATGAAATATGAAAAGGTAACAAAACAAAGAAAACAAATAAACAAAATTTTAAAAATAATACATATAACAATAAACAACTGACGATCGTTGAGATGTAGGGTAAAGTACAATTCATAAATAAAAAAAAAGGAAACAACTGGAAACAAACAGCGACAAAACAAAAAATTATTTTATTTGCCTTCCACGTGAACATCAGATTATAAAAAAAAAAAAAAAACTGTGCATACAATTCATTTCTTCCTCTACATACGACAATTTCAGAAAAACATTGGAACTTAAAGAAAACAAATAAGGATTGCCAATATTTCAGCGAAAAATTGTAGAAACCAAAATAACAAAAGTTGAAAGTAAATAAAAAAGATGTGAAAACAAAAGGCAATCGATTTTACAACACAAATTAACACAGATTAATAGAACGATGAGAATACAAAGGAAACGAAATATGTAAATACGAAATAATAAAATTTTGAACATAATAAAAACAAGACACAATTGATTTTACAGCACATTTCAGTAGATTAAAAAGAAAACTGTTTAGGAGAAGAGGTGACAAAACAAATGAACAAAAATACAAGAAAAAAATATATAACAATAATATTATATAAACAAAAGACAATTGCTTTTCGAGCACAAAAAAACAATTTGAAACAAACAAGGACATAACAAAAATTCATTTGCCTTCCACCTTGTCAACAGATTATTAAAAATAAAACTGCTAAATATGGCGCTGTTCAATATCTCGCACAAATAAAAATTATTATTTAATTTATTATAGCTAAATACGCACTTAGGCTACTTGAAAGAATGAAACCGTGTAAAGTTATACTGTGACTTTTATTAATGAAGAATACTTGAATATTTGCTTTTCTTCAGATTTCAAGATCGAAAATGCATCTACATTGCTGCTCTATTCCGCTGCAAAAGAAACACCCGAGACTAGTCAGCAAATGAAAGGTAAAATTAGTTTCTTTTTTAATGCATGGATTAAGGGACATGATTTGTGAAAGCACGAGTGAAAAGGATATAAGATAATTAATAATATTTTATTTTTTTTGATTAATTTACTAGAATCATCTTTCCTGTAATGTAGAACTGATATTCACTTACGTTAAAAATTGAGCTATCGAAACCGAGTTCAGTTTTTGTATATCTCTTCTAAAAACAGGCGTTTCGAATTTGGCCCACCTGTAAACAAACGTAATCAAGTGAATTTCATTCCGGTTCTAAAAAGAAAACGCTCGCATTATTTAAGTTGTGTTGTAATGCATGTGAAAGCAGATTTGAAATAAAACTGAAAAAGTTATGGTAAGTACAAATTTAAAGCTAAATTAATATTTGGAAGGGGAATAAAATTTGTTGCTTTTAAATGAATGGAAATAGAGAAAAATGCTTATTTTAAATCGTGACGCCTTAAAAATTTGAGGTAGGCAACCCATTCTACTTCCGTGCTTTTAGTACGTAGCGACAACGCGATTGATTGATGCGTTGCCTATTCTCTAAAGTCTTCAGGAGTCAAGATTTAAAATGAGCGCCCTATATGCAAACAGACTGTGATAGTTAAACGCGTCTCTTCAAGAAGTCTGTCAGAATTTATTAGATAAATTTAAATCATTGGCGATCGATGTAAATTATTCTTATTTTCGTTTATTCTTTTTCTGTAATGGTAAATTTATCAGTTTTAGTTACTGCCAGGAAGAGAAACTGCGTCGACTTAAGGAGGGATCCTGATCAGGAGCCTTTAAAACGATTAAAAGTCACAAGTGGTGAAAAAACGCAGTGGGAGTACGAAGAGTTAATGTGTGTCCTACGAGCACATTTCCAAAACAAAACCACTCTCACAAATGTTGACATTGCCAGCATACTCGTAAGCGCCAACGAAAAAGATGAAGAAAACGCGGATGAAGTTCAAGAGATGCCGGAATCAACGACTGGAGAAGCAGAAGAACAAACGGACGACGAGCAACAGACGAGGAAAAATTCCAAGGCAAACGCAAATTCAATCGATCTGTTTTTGTCGGCGATTGGGATTACTTTAAAATCTTTTTCCCCATACTGTCAAAATATTGCTAAGCAAAAGATATTCTCGATAGTCTCCGAGTTAGAACTGAAAGAAATAACTAGTCGACATAAGTAAATTATTTGTAAATAGGTAGTTTAATTGTTTTAATAAAGAGTATATGTTTTTTTTTTTTGTTTCTTTTACTCTTGCAACATTTTATGGAGTTACTTGAAAAGCAAGTCTTTTACACAAAACCTGAGAAGGTACCTGAAGATGATAAAAAAAATGAGGTTTTGCACTCGAAGAAACAAAAGAGAATGAAACGGTCAACGACTGAAACCAACAGAAATCAAAAGATCAGACAGAGAATGATTTAAAATTAAAAGACTGTGAGTCGACGAATGAACAGAAAACAAAACAGAACTGAAACAAGCGATAAAATATAGAATTTTATGAACAGAGATAGGATCGATGCTTTCATCCGGCGAGAACAAAACAAAAGGTAATCGAAACAAAAAACAGTGAAATACTAGGAGTAGAATGAACGAGAAACAAATGAATGCCCACCGTTCTCCAGAGGAGCGTTGACTAATAACTATTCTGCTTCGTTTCTTAGTCTTTCATTCTTTTTTAATTTTTTTTTATGGTTGACACCTCTTCAAGTCCCCCTTCTCCCAATTCCGACACCAATACACAAACGAGAATAAACAACTGCAATGATATCAATAAAAAAAACAAAAAATGTCGACGATCTTCCTGTGTCGATTAAAGAAAACTGTAAACACAAAAAAGTAATTTCGATGAAAGGAGAAAGAAGAAGAAACAAAACACGAAGATGCAAACAAAAATAATCGGCGAATCGTTCGTGCAGAAAAGAAAAAGAATCATAAAGAGCTGCAAAGCAACAATAGACAAAAGAAACAGTAGAAACAACAGATCGACGATTTCATTCGCTGGAGACAGAAAAAGAGAAACAAAAGGAAATCGAAACAAACAACATCGCAATACTAAAAATGGAACGAACGAATGGTTTTGGTTTTCTTTTCATTTTCAAAACCTTTTCACGGGAAAGCCATCTCAGTTTTGCCTTCACCACTACCACTGGTAGTTGGCGCCACCAAAAATAATTCGAGAAAATAAAATAAAGAACAATCCATTCTCCTTATTTTCATTTTCTTGATTTTTTTTGGAAAAACACTTGCGTCGGACGCAGTCCCTTCCTTAGCTTTCTACTGGTTGGTTAATTTTCCATTGTTCTTATTTTGTTTGGTTTTTGGATCATGTTATTCTTCATATTTCCGCGTTGCTTATTTCGTTTCTTTTTGTAGATTTTTTTTTAATCGAATAGTCGTTTCGTTTTGCTTTGTCAATATTCTTATGTTCCATTGTTCTTTTATTTTCGGATCACGTTGTTCTTCGTATTGCTGCCGCGTTGTTCGTTTCGCGTTTCTTGTGTTTCCGATCGGCGATTGCGCAAAAGTAGAAAAAAAGGAAAACCAAAGCGATCGTCTTTTGTTTTTGAAAAGAAAGGCGAAAAACGATTTAAAGTTAAGACAAACAAAAACGTCAACTGCCCAGAGAAACCATAAAAAAAAACAGTCGTTAAATTAAATGTACAATTGTACAAAAGTACAAAAAGAAACAAATGACAGTCGACAAATTAAATGTACGATTGTACAATGTACCGAAGAAAAATGACAATCGACAAATTAAATATACAATTGTTTTTTGTCTTTTGTTTTTAAAAAGGAACATCTAAATCAAAAGAAAAAAATGTTAATTAAGTAGTTAAAGGAAACAAAAGACGGTTATTATTATTGTTATTATTATTATTATTATTATTAAAGGTACAATTACGCAAAAATATGTTAAGCGTTTACTGAAAACAAAAGACGGTTGGCAAACTAATGTCTAAGTGTACAAAAGCAATATAAAAAGAAAAACAAATAACAGTCGACAAATTAAATATACAATCGTACAAAAGCACAAAAGAAAAACAAAAGCGACCGTCTTTTGTTTTTAAAAAGAAACGTCTTAATAAAAGAAAGACGAAAGACTATCTAATAGTTTAAAGAAAACAAAAAACGGTCGTCAAATTAAATGTATGCACAATAAAAAAAAACAAATGACAGTCGAAAAATTAAATGCACAACTGTACAATGTACCAGAAAAACTAAAAATAAGTAGCAGTGGACAAATTAAAAATACAATTCCACAGAAGCCCCAAAAAACAAATGGCAGTCGACTTACATTGCACAAAAGTACAAACAAAAGAGATCGACTTTTGTTTTTTGTTTTAAGAAACGTCTTAATAAAAAGAAAGACGAAAGACGGTTTAACTACCGGAAAAAGGTTTTGTATTGTAATTGTAAAAGGAAACAAAAGACGGTTATTATTACTATTATTAAATGTACAATTGTGCAAAAGTATGTTGACCGTTTAAAGAAAACAAAAGACTGTCGACATATTAAATATACGATTGTACAGAAGTACAAAAAAAAAGAAAACAGTCAACGAATCAAATATACTTACAATTGCAAAAAGAAAGCGATCGGCTTTTGTTTTTCAAAATATGTGATTGTACAGAAGCACAAAAAAAAAACAAATGAATTTTATTTTCGGACTGCCAGCAAGTTGGCGAACCTTTCTTTTAATAAACCTGAAACGTGTTTGGTTTACTACTATGTACAGGATGTTTGAAAAGAATTGGTAAACAAATTAGGGATGAGAAGTATGAATGAGGAGAAGCAAGAAAGACACCGTTTACGAGATGACGCCCATTTTTTATGGTTATGGCCTGCTGAATATTAACTTACTAATTTTATGAAAAACAATTTATCGTTCATGAGACAACAGAAATTCATAATTTTGCCCTCAACACCACAGAAACGCCCTGTATAAACATTAATGTTGCATAAACTTTTGCCAGTTTAATTAAATATTTATTTATTGGTCAACATTTTTTAGTAGATGTATTCTTGTTGCTCTTAATTAATTAATATTTGCAGCTTCTTATTTTTATTTTCATTTATAAACAATTAGAACACCCTTTGCTGTTATCTTTTTACTTTCTACATGTTTTTTATACTTTCTTATTAAACGTGCGGGTGCCAGCTTGATCTATTTGTAACAAATCATACATTTTTTCCTCTTGTATAAAGCAGATATTTACGTACTTCTGAGTGTCATGTAGCAGATGAGGAAAGTATTTTTTATTCTTTTTTTTGTTGATTTGTATATAATACGTCGTTAATTACGTAACTGCAAACTTAAGTGCTTTTCCCACAGTAGAAAATTAAATAACGGACGTTTTAAAGGCACCGTCCACGTCCGTCAGTTAAAACATCTGATTTAATAAATGGAAACTTAATTTTAATTCGATGCACACAGGGCCGGCATGTGGTTCTGTGCTACGAAACACTTGAGCGTCGAGTTTTTCGGAAAAACGTCAATTTTTCTATTTCTTAAAATTGTCAAACACGGGCTTGCGGTTTAAGTGATTGAATAATCTTTTTGTTATTGCTAGAGCTCGGAATCATATATTTCAACGTGGCACATTCTATCTATGGTATACTCTGTTTACGATCTTTTTGCATTCAGCGTAGGCCGTGTTAGGGTGACATTTCTTATCAGTGTTTTCCAAAAGCTTTTCTTTTGCTTTTCGTCGAATTATATTATTTCTTTTGTTTTCGTTCACCTTATTATTGGTATTGGTATACTTCTGGCAATATTTCTTTGTTTTCTTCTTTTATAGAATTGTTTTGAGTTTTCATTCATTTTTTCGTTTAATTTTTTTCTTATTCGTTTCTTGCCCCTCTGATCGTCGTGTTTCGTTGCTGCTTATTTCATTTTTATTTCTTTTCATCGACTTGATTTTTCGTGCTTCATTCTCTTTGCGGTTTCTCTTGTTTCTTATCAGCTATTCTCTGTGCATTTCGTTATTTTTTTTTTAAATAAAGTTTTCTTGCCAGATGAAAATTAACTAAAATTGTGTAACTGGCAAATTAGAAAGTGTTAGGAAAGAGTTTATACATGTATTTCGGCCTTATTGGGCCTCATCAGAACTCTGTAGCTTAAAAACATTTGGTTTATTAAAAAATTTAGAAAACTTACCCTTTTTTTGCATTTTTTCTTTTGTTTTTTGTTCTTCCCGTTGTTGGTGTTCCATCATGATTTATCTTTCCGTGAAATTAATTTTTTTTTCTGTTTTGTTTTTTGAAAAGAAGGTAGGATAAACAAAAGACGATCGCTAATCTTTTGTTTGTGCAGATTTTCTTTGGCTTTCAAAATTTAATAATTTCCAGACAAATTAAAAAAAATTACTTCGAAAAATATTTTGCAAAAATGCAAACATAAATTTAAGAAAAAGTTAAAATAAAAAAAAAAAAAAGAAACGCAGTTCTAGAATATATTCCTTGTCGGTGATTTTTAAAAGTTTCGTTTATTTTTCATGTTTTTTTTTGTCCGAATTATTTGCATTTCGTTGTTTTTTCGTCCAATTATCTTTTTTCTTTTGTTTTTCGTGCTATGGGTACTTCTTTTTTATTCATGTTTTTCATTTCTTTCTGGCGATTTAATTTTGTTTTGATTTTGTAATTTTCTTTTGTTCCTTGTCAGTGATTTTTAAAAGCTTTCGTCTCTCGAGTCGTTTATTCTTCATTTGTTTTTGTTGTTCAATGAATTTTTTTTTTGTTTCACTCTGGAGAATCTTCCATGTTTCGTTTGTTTTTTTTTGTCCAAATTATTCTTTGCATTTCATTGGCTTTTCTTTTCTTTTGTCTTTCATTCATGTTATTGTAATTGTTTTTTTTTTTTCATTTTTTATTCCTGCAGAATTGATTTTTTTTTTATTTTTTGTTTTCTTTCGTTCCTCGTCAGTGATTTTTAAAATCTTTCCTCTCTCGCGTCGTTTATTTTTCATTTGTTTTTGTTGTTCAATTTGTTCTTTGCGTTTCATTGTCGTTTATACGAGTTTTCTTTTGTTTTACTCTGGAGAATCTTCGACGTTTCATTTGTTTTCACTTTGTCCAAATTATTCTTTGCATTTCATTGTTTCTTCATCCAATTTTCTTTTTTTCTTTTGTTTTTTTTTGAGTTTTCTTTTGTTTTTCTTTGTGAATTTTCTTTTGTTTTACTCTGGAAAATGTTCGATGTTTCATTTGTTTTTTTTTGGTCCGAATTATTCTTTGTATTTCGTTGTTTTCTCATCCAATTGTCTTTTTTCTTTTGTTTTTCTTTATTGGGTTTTCTTTTATTTTTCTTTTAAGTTTCTTTAAGTTAATTTAAATAAAAATTGATCCTTCATTATGACTCGTTCTCTTACTGATGACGCCAAAATATGTGATTCCGATCTCTAATTATTATAGGGAGTGCAAGAAATTTTTAAGTGAAGTTGCGGCCCTTAAGCTTGTCAACTTCAATGACGTTGGTCTTCGGAAGCGGCCAAGTTTTTCGTTTTTAAGATTGCAACGATGTGAACGACATTTAAAAAATGTGGAAGCACGGGATTTTTTCGCACCGAACGTTTCCTAAAACGAAAGAAAGAATACCGCAACTAAACGGCTCTGTCTGTATCGCATTACCCCATTACCTCCCACCGATCGGCGCAACGCCTGTTCTAATTCTCCTTCCAGGTAAGCATTATATCATCATCATATCCGCGTCTTCAAGTTCAAGAACGAGGCGACACTCAGTCCTGTGGCACACTTTACGACTTGCTTAACTCTTCGTTCCCGGGACGGCCAAACTTATTGTTGTGCTGTCAGTCAGGAAATTTCGAAAACTCCAAGTCGCGTTCGCCTATTACAAGACGTCCAGTCAATTAAAAAAAATCAGTAGTAGTAATAACGGAACGTGAAGACGAAGAGAAATAATGATTTTGTAATTTTTATGGCCGGCATTTAATAAGTGATTTTTAAAATTTGTTCTTGTGGACGTTGACCGCATACTTACAATGGAAAGAAATATCTGTGGCGTTCACAGATTGTTCATGGTAAGAAGCTTTTTACTATTTTTCACTTAATGTTAATGTAAGTCGTTCAAAATTGCCTTTTGTGCCCACACGAATGCGCGAGAGTACAGTTAGTGTGGGGTCAATGATCAGCAGCCACGGCTCAGTCATAAGCAGGTGGGCAAGGTAAAGCACTTGACTTAATTTAACACATCGCTGACTGACCACCTCAAAACATTTTCGATGGCTAAATATCGATCTGATGATTAAAAATTAATAATGTTGTAAAAGATTAAATTCATTACGACCTCTAACATCACGTTAAGCTAATGGAATGTTAAAAGGACATTAAGAATAATTAAGACAGAATACGATTCGGTGTCGGTAGATAAGTTGAGTTCGGGCCTAAATTTAAAGTTAACTGAAATTTGCTAGAATAAGACTTTACATATGCGGACCCTTGCACGTAGAGATGAATGCACATTTAATAATGGAAATTTTATATTGTAAAGGTAATCTTTAGTCTGATTTATTAATCCATCCCGAGTTGAATAATTTGTTTTGTTTAGGATTACTGAATTTCATTCTAAAATCGTTGACGAGTCAAAATGGAGACTGTGATTTAAAATTACCCTAACACCCCCTTATATTTATATAATTCAGGTTACGGCATCTTGCGGCTGATTTTTGACCTAAAAAAAAACGACATCTTACGGTCGATTTTTAACTTAAAAAAAATATTCGTATATATCCCTAATAATACTGTGTCCAGTATTGTAAATATGTTGGGCAACACTGGATTTCTCAAACCTATTATACCTGGAGTGACTTAAATATTCCTTAAAGCGTGTTAATGTATTTCTTTTTGTTTTTCTAATACATCTGCACATGTCTTCCTGCACTGATGAGTTTGCGAACTTGCGCACACATATGGGAACCGCATTAGTCTAAGTAAATTGTTTCATTTCCTTCCTGTTATTAATTTAATTACAAAAAATAAACGATTGCGATATGTTTAGCTGGATTGTGTTCAAATTCTTTTGCGTGCAGTTCCGCAACTGGCCCGGGTTTGGTGCATGAAAAAATTACTTGGCAGAGCAATTTAGAATATCGAGATTATTTGCTGTAATTAAGAAATGTAGGTATTTAATAAACGTGTCTAATTACAATAACAAGTGCTGCGTTCATTAGTAGTAAATAATTCATGAAGACGTTTTTCCCACAGTCTTTCTTCGAGGAGCAAGTTAATATTAAACGTGAGTCGCGCCTAATTGGGCCGGCTGCGTTTCTTCGATTAAAAATAATTTATACGACACATTAGGTCGTCTTATTGCTCGTGTCATAGTCTCGTTACATATCCGCGGTGGATCGATCGTTTCCCACATCTTAACGAACCACAATTTACGGTCTTGCAATTTTAATTGATTGATTGCTGTCATGCCGGTCACACACGTCAGACGTGCTTGCTGTGATGCTCGAGGAACCACGCAATGAAAATCTTTCGCTTGTGGTTCTTCGAGCAGTACCACGACCATGCCTGGCCGTGTGTGCGCGGAGCCTAGCAATGCGCGCGTAATTACGACAGAAAAATTCAGCGTTTCGTATCGAAGTAGGTGAGTAGCTTTTCTTGGCACAATTTCCTAAAGAATCACGGCAGGGAAAAAACACTAGTTAATTGCAACTGGAGCAATCGAAGGTTTTTTTTTTCTATTTTATTTGAAATAATGAAACGTTTCGTCTGTGAATTCTGTTCATACTTTAATCAGTACAGAAAATAAAACACCGCGTGTTAATTGCGTTTGATCGAAACGTTAAATTAAATTATCGTGCTTCGGTTGTTAAGCGCTTCCAACAATAGGTCATGACTAGGGATCGGAATGACATATTTCGACGTCATTGTACTCATTATTTCAATGGCGCACGGTCTACTCAGCTGGTATTCAAATGTTCCAAATCTGGTTGTACGATGATATAACTGGTCAATGTGATGTGGGATTTGAAAAGGATTTAAAAGTTTCTTTTTTTATATTAATAACTGTGCAAGATAAAAGGAGGTTCCTATGTTAAATTGTACTCCCCTTGACTAACCTTGACGACGAGATTGCTATATCTTTTATGAAGTTTCGATGTCCCCCTTTGAAGGTGGACATTTTTTTTATTATGCGAAACGTGAACCAGAATCACAATTCATATTAATTTGTTTATTTGATATAATAATTGTCTTTTTATTTAAAACTATAAAAGTAGATTGTGTAAAAAATAAGTGGGGATTAAATTGAAGCCCAAGTTAGAATATGACGTACGTGTGACTTTCGTTTGTTTTCTGGCAAATTAAAATTAAATCATAAAACAAAAGACGATTGATTTTCCAGAAGCAAGGGGACGATTGAGATTTGTTTCGATATTGTAAGTGGTAATCATTGAGAATCATCATCCTGTATGTTGAAAGAAATTACATTTCATAAATTATAAAAACCGTGTGTTCGTATAAAAATAATTTAGAGTGGGCCATGGCAGTGTTGCCAACACCAGCATCGAGTAAATCCTTGACTAAAACTGAATTTATCCTTAAATTATGGTACATCTTTTTTTAATTTTCAAATTTCAATCTAGGGCCTTGAAATTTGTTTTTTTTTTTCTGATACGAACGAAACTTATCTTAAACGAGATATACAGGGTGGTGACAAAATCCAGCACCAAGCCCATAATTTATTTATTCAATGTCTTTTTTTGTATAATCCTAAAGCGGGTGATTTTTTCATTTATAAAAATCAAATCTCGATCAGCGTTTGTTTTTTCTCTATGACGTCATCTATTTTTTTTTAATGACAACTCTAACTTGCTTGAGTTGACCTTGACATTTGACCTTGTCGAGTCTGCAAGCCCGTAATTTATTTATTTAATGTCTTTTTTGCATAATCCTAAAGCAGTTGTTTTAATTTTATAAAGATCAGGTCTCGATCAGCTTTTGTTTTCTCTCTGTGACGTCATCTCTTTTTTAATGACCACTCTAACTTGCCTGGGTTGACCTTGACCTTTGACCTTTTCGAATCACCGATAAACTCATTGGTGAACGCATTGATGAGTTCATCAGTGAAAACATCGCCTGGTTCACCGGTGAACGCATCGATGGGTGAAGTCACAAATGAACTCATCTGAACGCATCGATGAGTTTATCGGTGAAAGCATCGATGAGTTCATCAAAGAGTTTATTGAAGAATTCATCGATGACTTCATCGGTGAACGCATCGATGAGTACATTAGAGGAATCACCGATAAACTCATTGGTGAACGCATTGATGAGTTCATCAGTGAAAGTACCGACTGGTTCACCGGTGAACGCATCGATGGGTGAAATCACAGATGAACTCATCTGAACACATCGATGAGTTTACCGGTGAACGCATCATCAAAGAGTTTATTGATGAATTCACCAATACTTAATTAACCATTTTTTTAATTTTTTTTGCAAAGGGTTTTCCGTTTTTCCCCTTGGATTGGGTTGACCTTGCTCTTAAAATTAAAATTTTTTTAATCCAGATTTTGAACGCCCCTCTTGTCAATTAAACGGTGATATAAGAAAACAGTTCAAAGGGCTTAATACCTGTTTGACTACGTTAGTAACTTAACTGAAAAAATTGGACGCAGATAAGCCAATTGTTTTAAAATTTAATCCCAATTTCAAATATGGCAAAAACCTTAAACGTTTTTTTGAACGCTTCGTCGTTTTTTTGTTAATTTTAATTTAATTTTTTGTTATGTGGGAACAGTTAAGAATCAACCTGTATAACTGAACACTTCTTGACCAAGCAAATTCTCTGTAACGTACCCACGATTGAACGTATACATTGTCCGGCAATGATAAGAGTGCTGATAATAATTACAAAACACACATTTCTACTCATTGCAGCGGTCAGAAGTGATTAGGTCGCAATTTAACTTTTTATTGAGGTGGCATTACTTTTAAACGTGACTGTACAATGTTTATTTAGGTAGTCCGGTTCTGAATGAACGCAATGTTTAATGAAACTGTAAAAATACTTGACATTTCATAAATGTATTCATAGTTGCTTTTACAAGCTTCAAATTGTCCGAATTTCCGGTTAAGTTAAGGAGGGCGCGAAAGTGCAGCCGGTAGTAGCAACAAGAGTTTCGCATTTCCGCCCAATGGAATGCCGTTAAATAAACTTAACAAAATGAAACAAAATATTTTTTCCATACTTACTCGCAAATGTTTTCTTCGCAAGAAATTCATTCCATTCGAAAAATTTAATTTTCTTTTTATAATGCTAATGAATTTGAAGGACAATTCAAACCGTACTTGTTAATATGTTTTTTTTGTTGTTTTTAAAAATAAACAACCGATTACGAAATACAGTTGCACCTCCTCCTCAACTCGAAATTTTCTGTAAGTCTTACTATTACACATTGTGTAATGACTACTATCTGTTTTTGTAACTCGAAATCTCTTTAACTCGAAGTAATTTTCCGGTCCCTTGGAATGGGAGTTATGGAGGTTCCACTGTAATGGTAAATTAACTTTTTTTTTTGTGTAACAGGTAACGACACTACTAATAATTACCACAGGACACACGATCGCAAAGCTACCGTCAAAATGTGAAGGAGGAAGTGGACTGAAGTACCTGTGGGGCGACGCCCTCGCGGATTCTCCAAACTGCCTTGGACCCAATAACATGCCTTATCCATCGTGAGTACTTTCTAAAATATCATTTATTGAATTAGAACGTCCTTTTAACTCACGTTAGAGCACGCCATCTGAGTGCCATTAAAAGTGACGATATTTCCTAAAGTTGCGTGAAAATATTTCTTTATTTCGAAAACTGATGAGTACCGAGAAGGATGACTTTAAGTGATGTTGCTTGCATATCGACCTGGATTTCGTCGGAAGTGATGTCATGTTGGAATTAGTTGGGGGGTTCCGAGACGAATTTAGATTTTCAGAATCGAACTGGTTGTAAATGAGAGTTTTTTTGGCGGTTAGTTGAGTCATTACATAGTTAAGTGATGAAGGGACATGCGAACATAATTTGCTTAAAACGTCACACGACTAACACCTTACGCGTCATCATTTGGGGGCTGTGTGTCTTGGAACCAGGTCATCTCTGCTATACATTGGGGGCACCTTAACAATAAAATTTTACGTGCGCTTGCTAATTGCCGAAGAAGAAATTCTGGTCACCATCGGTCACGCTGGATTAACCTAATTCAAAAGATTTAGGCGCAACGAACCATCCACATAGATCTCTCGTTATTAGAGTACATATAATGAGGGGTACGAGTATGTGTTTACTCCCCCCTATTTATTACTCGATTTTTTCACCTAAATATGCAGCGCACAAAGTCTCGCAAGTGGTCTAAGGAAGGAAACTCATTCGAACTGATATTTACAATTTTCAAAGATATTTTCCTCTCCATTTCTTTTTTGTGTGTTTAATATGGGCCATTCAACTTGGGAGACGGTGGGATGACGATGTAATTTTGAATGCTTTTAATATTGTTTTTTTTAGTGCAGCAATAGCAAAATCGTTTCGAGGCTCGACCCCGTGGTTCAGCAGTTCGAGGACGGGCAGATTCACGAATAACGTTATAGATCCTGAAGTGACGAGGAAGGCGCTCCTGGCCGCACACGAGCGTAATCTAGATGAAACACCCGCCTCATCTAGAAGAGGTAAGCAAGCAAGCAAAATTGTCTTTATTATTACCACGTCCTGTACATACATGTGTTTCATGCAGAAATTGAATGAAACTTTAGAACAAAAAACATCTAGTAAGCCGATCGCAGTCTTATTGTGCGCAGCGATTTACACAACTCAAACTGAAGGCATTTAATACTGTTTACATACATATTTTTCTTTCGTTCGTTTCTCTGTACTGCATATGTTGTTGACGAAGTAATTATTTATAATCCCTCGTCATTATTAATAATGACTAAAGTAGTGAAGCGGCTATACACTATATTCCCTTTGGGCGTTTTGAATTTCAATATTTCAAGATAACAACGTTTAACTTAAGTATGATTTTAGTGGATTATAATGTCGAGATGTTCATGTTAATTGCAAGGAAAGTGTTTGTCAATAATATAATCTGCATACATTCAGCGCAAACATCAAACGGATACTAAAACAACGGTTAACGCTTTCGCAGGTACTTCGTACAGTATTATATACCGAAAGATTCGCTGAAGTGTGTCAGCGTACGGTATAATTTAGGTTACAGTACTGTTTGCCGCAAATAAAGAAACGCTTATAATTACATCACGTTTAAACATTTTCGTTAATTCGTTTACTTCGAAGATCCGTTCCGTTGCAATCGCAGCATCGCCGTATAATTTCAACAAGAAACAATTTTTTTTTGCACTAATATTGTACAACCGCGTCCAACGGAAACGATATTTTTTTTTTCTAGATAATTTTTCATTGAAATACACCAAGCAAGATGCATATAGTATGTTTCTTTTTGAGTTGGAAATGCATGCGCACATTTATCTTAAATCTCCTGTCCAATGTTGCCAATTTAGAGACTTTTTTGAGCCTACTGATTCTCGGTATATTTTTCATGATGTTGAACATTAACTGTTACTTATGTACTTTTTAAAATATAATACATTTATGTGTAAAAGAAATTTAAAAAAATGTGCACTAAATTTTCTTAAAAATTGAAAAATTTGTTGCCAGTCGGGTTTCGATCGTCGGGCATCCTCAAGAATTGGTCTAGCGATGCTCCAACCTTAAGATTTGTTCCAACCGTAGTTTCTGACAAGTATACAAAGATCCAGCTCGAAGGACAATTTATTTTGCCAAACGAGAACGTTTGCATTGCAAAGGTCACTTTGTTTGGACTGAGATAAACGAACGATTGGTAAACCTCATCTGAGAAAGATCCGGCTAGAAGGACCGTTTGTACTGGCAAGTGGACACGCTTACATTGATCAAGAGTAATATGAAGAAAAAGAGCCACCACTTTGTTCGGACAAGATTTGAATAAAGAAATGTCGGCAATAGATAGACGCAAAATGAGGAAAACTCTTAGAAATATCCGAGTGGAAGGACCATACGTTTTGCAAAGCGAAGGCGCTTGCTTTGATCGTAGGAAGGAAAAAAAGTTAACAAGAACTCCGTGTAAAAGAACAACGGTAAATGACAGACGAGCACGAGGAAAGGTCCGGTTCGGAGGACCCTTCATTTTCCTAAGCGAAAACGTTTTTGTATTGAAATTTGAAAGAAAAAGCCTTACTTTGGGGATTTGGGCGCGATAAACGAACAATGGACAAACGAATAACGATGCCTTTCACTAGACGAGGGAAAAATTCGGTTTGAAGGATCATTTATTTGGCCAAGCGAAAACGTTTATATTGAAATTTAAAGAAGAAAGTCACTTTGATCGGAGGATAAAGGAACAACGACAATAGATGAATAACGGGGTTTTCATCAGGGAAAGATCCCGCTGGAGGGACCGTACATTTTGCACACGCGAGTACGTTTATTTATTTATTTATAGGAAATTTGACGTCATTTTGTTCGGGCGAGGTAAATAAACGACGGACAAAAGAATAACGGCAAAAGATGGAAGGTAGAGTTATCCATACGGTGGGGAAATATCCGCCTGGAGGGACCGATTTTAAACGTTTATATTAAACAAAGGTAATATAAAGAAAAATAATCACTTTGTTTGGACGAGATAAACGAAGAGTGAAGGCAGTGGAACCCTTCAACTGATGAGGAAAATTCGGAAAAAATCCAGCTCGAAGGACCATTTATTTTGCCAAGCGGAAACGTCTGTGTATATCGAAACTTAAAGGAAAAATTCACTTTGTTCCTGACAGGATAAACAAACAACGACAGTAAAGCTTTCATCATCAGATGAAAGAGAAAGATCCGACTCGAAGGACTATTTATTTTGCCAAGTCAAGAAGTTTGAATTAATTTCGAACGAAATAAGGCAAGGAGCTCTTCATCGGGCGGGGGAATGACTTTGCTGATGATCCAGTTCAAAGGACCATTTATTTTGTGACGTCACTTGACTTCTACAGGGTGATTTCAAAGATGTTTCGAGGTCTGAACACATTTGCACATTAACAAAGTTACTCTAGAGTTTGAAAGCTGGAGTTTAAATTCGAATTAATACGACCCTATTTTGTTTTTTTTTTTAAGTTTTTAGAAAATGAATTATTCATGATTATGTTGTATTAATTTGCTAGTTGCAAATAAATTTGACATGTAAAGCTTGTTTGTTTACGTTTTTGAAATTCCCGAGACGGTTCCTAAATCACCCTGTATATCGAAAAATTAAATAGTTTTATACGCATACACGATGAGTGCATGCTTTTGACCGTTTCGAACTGGTTCCATTTGAAACAAACCTACAGGTAACTGTTGCTTAAACTTTCTTATTTAACGTTTTGGTATTTTATAGGACGAGCTACGAATATATCACCTGCTGCATCGATGTGCGCATCAACACCCTCCAGACTGTGCAAGACGCGCTACAACACGACCGCACCGATGTACGGCGTTTCTCTCACCTCTGGTCAGCCGGTTACGATAGTGCAAAAGTTTCCTGATTTGCTGCAACAAGTAGTTTTCGAGGTTTGTGTGCTAAAGCTAATCGTTAATACCTACGATCGGTTTCCTTAATGCATTAACTTTCATATTTCTGTGTACGAGGGCAGGTGAAAAAGTATTTTTCACTTGAAAAAAACCTGATCACTTTTATGCGAACTTCTTCGTGATTAATTAAAGAGTAATAAATTAAAATGACTACTGATTAAATTATTAATTTATTTCTAGGTATGCGAAAGTTCAGAATGCGATGTAGTAAGAGGAGAATGCACGCAAACGTACGTCCCGTACTTATTCCTGGTCATCCCCTTGGGCCCGGTCACGCTGACCGGTCAAGATTACGTCCTGGTGGAGAGCGGCTGCGTTTGCAGGCCGAAATATGCAACGCAAACGAATCAAGAGGCGAACGCGATGTCTTCGATTCCACGACTCTAGATGATCCTTTTCTCTCCGAGTGGTACAAAAGCTGGCCGGGCGCGTTCAGCGACTCCAAAGTGCTCATATATTTTTGTTTGTTGTTTTTGAACGACCTACTTTTGTAAGATATTTATTGTAAAAGTAATCGTATATTTTATTTAAATAAACGAATTTTAATTTTTATTTTACCATTTTTTTTTACTTAATGTTAAAATAATATACTCGTTTTGAATTTGCGTTGTAAATACATGCATGCCAACACAAAAGTATCCCTGTATCCCCTTTCCTTTAGTACACTAGGGAACAGTCAAGATCGGACCAAATTACTTATCGGTGTAAACTAGCCCTACGTATACTGATATCACCGTTGCCACGTCTAGTGAAATTTTGCCAAAAGTGCTGATTTTTAGATTCAATGTAATACAGGGAGATCGAAATTGATTGTCCTGATCCTACATTGCTTTCCACGAGTTTCATGTCGATATTTACATTCAATTATTAAAATGAAGTTAGCAAGATAGGGAGATCTGGGGAAGTTATTAGATATCCGAAGATTTTGTTAATAGTTCATTGCCGTTCATAACTTGATTAAACAATAATTATGTTCTTTATTAATTAGGTAAGGTTTGGTTGTAAGTTTCACGAATGTTCTGCGCACGTCATTGCTTTTCGTTCTAACTTTCACGTGATAGATGTAAATATTGATATCAAGCTTGCGGAAAGCAGTGTAGGATCAGGACAATCAATTTTGATCTCCCTGTAGGTTGAAAATGTATCAAGAACATGTAAAAAAAGAATTTATGGTGCAAATACAATAAATAACACTTCACAAAAATTAGTGTATTACTAGAAAAGAAAATTAAATTTATTTTGCTCGTCAACGAGTTCTTGTTTCATTTTATAATTTAGCGTTTGCTTCAATAAATGGATATCGTTTGCTGCTCTTTTTCAATGTAGAAGGGGATTTTCGTCTAACGAGTGGCCAAGAATAACAGTTTCAGTTGGCAATACAATTAAGAGCATTTTTTATTCGGCTATTTGCAACACTGCTGTTGAGATACAATTTTTCCACATTTCACTTGTGCGACACTCCGTACAACCTAAGGATGCGTTGATTACATATTATCATGTTTTATTATAAAATAAGTTTCATTTAGTACCAAGCTCAACATACAACTGCAACCGGATATACGCTCAGGGGTTTTTCCAGTTTTGCATGTTGGCAACATTGAAATGTATACTTTTGTGTTTGTGAGAGATAAAAGGTTTTCATTATCGACATCGTCGATAGCAATTATGATATTTTAATCAGTGCGTTCGTTACTAATCAACGTTCGCATAATTTTTGGCTATTGCAACGATGAATGCAATTCGTAATCATGAACGTCAAATTAAATACTTGTGACGTCCTCGATTAAAGTTACTCGCGTTGTGCTCGCCTACGCCTGTATTTTCGAACATAAACGGATTTAATTAAAACGTGACCTTCGTGCTCGTTGCAAAATTATTAGCATAGTGTTGATTGTGGTTTCCAAAAGTAAATAGAATATGACGACGAAATAAGGTTATCTTAGGTTCGGTTCGGTCGGTAACGCCGATTTCGAAATTACCGACGATTCGGACGCCACGCCATTTTATGGAAACCAAAACCAACATGGATTTTTGCGTTCGCCGAGTGCAAAAGTTGCTTCTGCGATGAGTTCGCCGTTCGTGTACGACTGAAAGCTTATTCTCTTTGACTGAAAGGACAGCGTCCGTTGTGTTTGCGATCCGTGCGCTTCGTTTTTAGTGCGTGTGTCTTCCCAGCGAGCGAGGAATTTCGGACCGGTACCGGGGCAAGCAGCGTTTGGATATTCTGGGCGCGTTGACTTTTTCAAGTTCCGTCAGATGGTTTGTTATTTGTGTTTTAAAGGAAGCCGTTCATGATGATGTACACGGTAAGCGCTGAAATATCTTTCACCGTCGGTTATAAATAGACTGGCCCCTTTTCACGTAACGACGTGGTTGATGTTTTGTTGTTGGATTCGTTGCAGGGCACCACTACCGAGCAGGATAATCGTTTCAGCGACAAGGAGAAGAAGCTGCTGAAGCAGATGAAGTTCAGTGATTGCTTGAGTCAACGGGTTAGTATCTCGGTTACGTTTCTTTATAACTTCAGACCAAAGTTTCCACCAGTTCTACGTAATTTTCGGTCTTACGATTGCCTAACCATAGACGCTCTCCAATTACACGTTTGTGCTACTCGGGATTAGTTCGGAGATGATCCGAAGTGTTCCATTTGTAAGAGCGTAAAGCACCTTAACTAATCAGTTTTGATTTCCCTCTTCCCCTTGAGCACCTGTCATATCGTTTGTGTTTCAAGCACCAAAAAGGTGAGGAAAGGGAGTACATGTGGTGCGCACATGGTCAGTTTGACGCATACGTCACAACTGGCGCTTGCTAGCGTTCCCATTACAATTTCTAAAGTGTAGCTCGGATCTGATCAGTTCAGGTGCTTAGAGGTTGTAATTGGAAAGCGCCTCTTTACACCAAATTCTTTGACGCTATGGTAACAATTTACCTAAACTTATGTAAAACCAAACCTAGAGCTTTATTGCCCAGCTCCCGCCTTAGACTTACATGGTCCATGGAAGCGTTAGCCCAAACCAACATCACTCTGTGCTTGCGCCAGATATAAATTAACTAATAGTCTTCACATCGATCTTAACAACAATACAAACATTTTTAGAACGCTATGGAATTTACTTAATAATCTAAAAACTGTAACATTATGGATAAATTGTGAATTTAAAAATATTCTCCCAATCATAAAAGTAAGCTTTAAGTGGGGAAAGCATTTTCTATCAGTTTTAGAAAATAATATTTACTACTCGGGAACAAAAAAAGTCACAGCCTCTCCAAAGTCACACAGGTTAAACAAATTTGAATGATAAGATAAGCCTTCCGTATCATTAAGGAAGTGTTTATTGTAAAATAAAATAAATGATTTCTTTTTGTTTAAAGATCATAGTGAATTCCAATCTCTGCATGGGTGCACACTTGGTGTTTCCTCATCTCATTTTAATCTCATATAATAATAAGAAGTGATACACTGAGCGTACACCAGTGCGATGATGGGAATACATTGTCAGTGAGAAAAGTAATTCAATCAACTCTCCTTTCGACAGGGCGAGCTTTATATTTTTCCATAGTCTTTCTGGAATCCTCTGGTTTGGGCTCAGTCGGATGCTTGTAACGTATCTCATCCAACGCTATAGAGTCGGTGATGTCATTGGCGATTTGTCACATTTAGGGCCAGTACTTTCAACACCGTTTAACTTTAACCTATGGTTTATTCCCATAGAAACAATTGTCACTACAATTGTAGGCATGGGAATAAACCAAAGGTTAAAGTCAATCAGTATTGAAAGTACCGGCTCTTAAATTAACAATAAACCTAAATGATGAGTACAGCAAAATTGGTACTTTCTAGGTAAATTAGATACTCTTTAGTTTGAGAGTTGTATAGCATTTTCTAATTCAATGCTCTCGAGCACTTTCAGAGTATATCCATCTTGTATATTAAATGTGATATAACTACACTCTAGACTAGAGTACTCTCGGGGTACTTTCTTCTCATTTTAACCTCATCTAGTATTACAAGTTGGAGATACTGGGTGCACTTTTAAAGTGTGCGAACAACTGTTCGTGTACTCGAACATTCAAATGGCATTTTTCCATTGGCCAATTTACATGTTCGAGTTTAAAAACACGCCCACTCTCAGAGTGCTCTAGAGCAATGATTCGAAAACGCTATTCAATTACAAACAAATAAACTGACTTTGGTTTGGGGGTGACGTATTCGCAGACGTGTTTTTGAACGTCATCAACAGAGTTGCCGGATTTGGTGATTTATCACAACACAATTACAGTGTGGCATGATTTATGTCTACAGTAGCCATTAAAAAAAAAAAAAGAACTTGGCTAGGAGTGTGACAGTTATGTCTTCCCGATCATTTCAAAAAGTGGTACAGGTGTTTCCTTATTCCAGGTTGATATGTCAAAAATCAAATTAGATGTAATCAAGCCGTGGATCCAGGAGAAAATCACCGAGATTTTGAAAATCGACGACGACGT
Organism: Serrognathus titanus; assembly: GCA_039766575.1. NCBI lineage: Eukaryota > Metazoa > Arthropoda > Insecta > Coleoptera > Lucanidae > Serrognathus > Serrognathus titanus. The sequence continues at coordinate 63,246,712 of CM077914.1, forward strand.
CGTCGTGGATTTCGTGTATAACCAATTGGACGAGAAGGTAAGCGATTAAATTTCCGGCCGAGTTTCTATTTCTCACCGCACCTCTGATTCCAGTATCCAGATCCGAAGAAAATTCAGATCAACCTGACCGGTTTCTTGCACGGGAAAAACGCGAGGGAGTTTATGGCGGAACTGTGGGCCCTCCTGATTTCAGCACAGGAAAATCCCACGGGTATTCCGGATTGCCTGTTAGAGCTGCGTAAGGAAGAAATAACCAAAAAACGAGTAAGTGAAGATTGTTACTTTTTTTTTTTTTGTATGTGCCTTATTTAGTATGCAATTAAATCGAATATTTTACGTTTAGGAAATCGAAGAAAATAAAGAACGAGAAAAGGACAGAATGAAAATAGACAAAGAAAAGAAATACAGGGAACGCGAGCGAGAACGGTCGAGATCTAGACGATCCCGTTCCAGATCGCGCAGGTCCCGCTCCAGGTCTCGCCAGAGACGTAAATCAAACGACAAGTCGACCCGAGAATCCGACAGGACCAAGGACCGAGACAGAACCAGAGACAAGCGATCGCAATCTCGTTCCAGGTCCAGGGAGAACAAGACGAAAATAGAAAACGAAGTGAACAACAAGGACAGTGGCGATGCAAGCCCGAACGACCGAAGAGATCGCAACGGAGAAGAAAATGACAAAGAAAAGGAAGACGCGAAGCGACCTGTCACTGCTACAAGCGTTAAGTAAGGTTCTTTCACATAAGTTATTACTTATTGAAGCTTCACAGTTTTGAATTTAACGTCATTAAATTACGTCAGATTGAAAGCGTCCTTCATTTGACGATTCCAATAGCTTATAGAAAAACACCTGTATACATACGTCCTCTATTAATTATTGTAATTATCTAGGGATCCTCTGCAACAAGTGTCCAAACTGCAAGCCAAATTACTTTCCATGGCCGGTAACGATACGATCAAGACCAAGTCTCGGTCACGGTCGAAATCAAGGTCACGATCTAGAAGTAAGTCTTTGTCTCATTCGAAATCTCGTAGTAAATCCGGGTCAAGGTCTAGATCGTCCAGTACATCTCGTAAGTCTTTATCAAAGGAACGTAAATCTAGATCTGTTTCAAAGTCTAAAGAAAAACGAACGTCTCGTTCGAGTTCTGGTTCTAAAAGCAATTTTGAAATTCACAAGAAAGAAGACAGCGTGCAGAAGAAGCGTCACTATCGATCGAACAAAGAAAGCTCGGATAGCGAAGCCGATAATGACAAGGGCAAGCGGAAGAAATCGACGACGAAGTCGCCGAAACGTGATCAGAGAAAAAGTAGAGAACGAAGCGTGAGGCGCAGGAGAAGCGCTTCCAGGAGACGAAGCACCAGCCGGAAACGAAGCACATCAAGGCGGTAATATTCATTTCTTTTTCTACTATTTAAAATTCCAACAAAATATTTCACGAATAAACACGCCAGAAATAACTTTGTAATTGAAAAAGTTTAATAGAATTCTTTGTATAGAAAGTGAACAAACGGCAAAGTCAAAGAAATACGGAAGAAATCATCTTACGTGTAAGAATAACGGTAGCGCAAACTCGTCGAAAACGGATTCGCTTAAATAATAAATGCGTTGGTAATGTTTTAATATTGCTCTAGGCGAAGCCCGTCAAGATCAAAACGAAGCCTCAGCAGACGAAAACGAAGCCCTTCGCGCGGCAGGAGGAGCATTTCCAGGCGATACAGCCCTAACAGGAGAAGAAGAAGTTACAGCCGAAGACGGAGCGTGAGCAGACGCAGAAATCGCAGAAGTAGGAGCCGAAGGAGTCTGAGCAGACGAAGACGTAGCATTAGCAGGCGAAGAAGTCGTGACAGGTTTGTTTTTATTTCTTACGCCGACTGAATTATTTGCAATTATAAAAAAAGTTTACAAAAATATTTGCTTTCTTTTAGAAGAGTTCGACGTAGCAGAAGCAGGGACAGAAATTACAGAAGACCTCTATCAAGAGATCGGCGACGAACCCGTTCGAGAGACAGAAGATCCAGATCTAGGAGGCGTTCATCACGTGACAGGGGCAGCGTACGTCGTAGGTCTCCGGTGAGACCGCGATCCAAGGAACGCGTACGTAAACCGAGCGCAAGCCCGGTCCGCACGAGCGTGCGACGAGAATCATCGAAAGATGAAAGTCAAAGACCAGCACCGAAGAAAGTGGAAGAAAAACGAGAAGAACCGCCGCCGCGTAAATTCACCGACCTTCGTAAGAGCGAGGACGCTCACAAACCTGACAAGAAAGTGGAAAAGAGCAGAAGTGATGAGAAGCGCAAGAGCAGCGGCACTTCTGAAAATCTAAATAACGAAACGCTCAGAGCTAAAGACAAGAAAAAGTCCAAGTCACGGAGCATTAGCCCTCGGTCTCAGCTGATACCGCCTCACGCACCTCCTAGATACTCCAGGAGCCTGTCGAGAACTCCGTCTCCGTTCATTAAAGCAGAAGAATTCCCACCTAAACAGTCCAAGGAAGCCGTTAATTCGAAAGAGGAGAAAAAGAAACTTACAAAAGAGTCTAAGGAGAAAGAAAACAAAGACATTAAAAGCAAGAAGAGGGTTCATAAAAGCGAAACCGAATCGAATTCGTCCAGCTCCGAGAGTGAAGAGGAACACAAAGAGAAAGAATCGCGTAAGAAAATACGCACCAAAAAGAAGCCACGCAAACGCAATTCAAGCTCGAGCGAAAGCGAAGCTGAATACACTACTACCAAGTCGAGGAAAGATTTCAAAGACTCCAAGGATGATGACGAGCAATTAGAAAAGAGAAGGGGCAAAGATACTAAAAAGTCCAGGAGAGATAGCAGCGAGGAAAAAATTCGCAAGCGGCGCAGGCCGAGTTCGGATTCGGGCGTGGATAAAAAATACAAAAAGAAACACTCGACCAGTTCGGAAGAGGAGAAGGTGAGAAAGCCGCCGCGCAAAGACGACTCCAGCGACAGCGACGAGCCTAAAGTGAAAAGCAAGAAGCACCGAGATTCTTCGAGCGATCAGTCGGAATCGGAGAAAATCGATAAATCCGTGGAAAAGTCCAAGAAACACAAGAAGGAATCCACGTCGGAAAGCGAAGAGGAGTCGTCCAGGAAGAAAAGGCATAAGAAATCCAAAGCAAAATCAGTCAGCGACTCTGACGAAGAAGTGGAAATGAAGAAGCGCAAGAAGGATAAGAAGCACAAGAAGAAGAAGAAGCATTCTAAGAAGCATAAGAAACACAAGAAGAAGAAAGTGGAGAGTGATGACTCGGATAACAGTGATGCCGAAATTCTAAACGAAGACGAAAAGAAACTTAGAGAAAAGGCTCTCAAATCTATGAAACGCCATGATTCTAGTGAAAAGTCTGAGTGAAACCTGACTAATAATATTATTTTTTTTCTGTTCACTATTATTAATTATTCTAATAGATGATAATCTTTAGAACTGTGGTGTGAAATGTGTATTATATATTTTTGTTTGTCATTGATTCATTCCGTATGGTTATAATAAAATTGAATTGGACGTCGCTCGTGAATTCTTTACACTACTACGGAATTACATACTATTTGTACATGTAAAAAATGACTACTAGCATATAATACATGAATTATAATGCGTTCAATAGATTGTAATGATTTATAGTTTATGAATTTATAAAGTTTCTGATCCTCTAAGGGAAATTACAATAATAATAGTGTTTCGGATTATGAATCGATTTAAATGTGCTTACAGATGGAATAGAAATATATATTTAGAAAATTGATGTGTGATGGTGTTTTAATTTTTTTTAATCCAACGGGTGTGTAGAGTACGGTGTTCTCATATACCGTACGTTTGGTTTAAATTTGAAAATGTGGGCGTTTTACTTTGTGCAGGTAGGAATCGTTGCCAAGGAAACGGTGTGCAAGCGGCATTTCATTCATAAACTCCACAATAGGTGGCATTTTATTCATAAATCCAAATATCTCGGCAGATTAAAAACAACTCAATACAATAATTTTAATGAAACTTATACTAGCTGCATACGTTATTAAATGTAATTAATTAATTATTTATGTTGACTGCAATACCATTGTGTTATCAGGGTTGCATACAAGGAGACCGGTAGCAATAAATTGGCCAATAGGAAAAAGAGACGCTTAGTAAAATTTAGTCGTGTACATGCTGGTGTGACGTGTGGTAGGTTTGTTTTTCATTTGTTTCTAACCTTAAAATGTTTCTGTTCGTTTTTTTTTCGTAAGACTGCAAACGTTTTGTTGCGTTTGAAGAGTGCGCTTTGTTGCCGCAGCTTTCGATGTTGTTCGGCTTTGGTGTGAGATGTGTGCTCGTACTTGTGTTCTGTCAAAATAAATGATAAACGGCACCAGAATGAACGGCCTCCGGACGTCGCAAGAGTTGTTCGCCAGGGAGGTGAGTGCGCAAATATTTACTTTTAACGGGAAACGTTCTTATCGGAAATCCTATTACGTTCAGCGATCATAACCTCCAATTCTGGGAACGTAACAGACGAAGAACGCCCAATGATGAATTATTTTGAGGTTATTCCGTGCCCCTTTTTCTTCATCGATAAAAACACCGTTATTTCTAGTAATCTTAAACGACTATTTATTAGATTTAAGTTGGAATTTGTCCCGGTGCAAAAGTCACTCAAGTTTTCTGTATGTGTGTCAGTGGTCAGTGAGTGTACCATATTTTATATTTCACGTTTTCATTCTTTCACCAATTCCACTTATCGTAATATTTACGTGTTTCTTGAATTATTTTGTAGCAGCATAATTGATGAACCGGAATGACGTGCCTGACTCACCGCGTGGTTTTTTCCATGTAAGCAGCGTTGCGATGTGTTTTCTTTTGTAAGACGAGTTCAAGATCCAACAGTTTCACTAACAAATAATCATAAAACATCATAATCCATGATTTAGTTGGATTGATCAACAAGACAAGTTGATTAGGCATTTCCGATTCATTCATAAAACTTGGTCTCGTAACGAGCGCCGAAAGTGTATCAAATCTCATATATGTGTAAAGGTTGGTTTTCACAATGATAGTTTCTGCGATAGTTGCAACTATCATAGTGTAAATAACTCTCACTTTCATGAGAGTACTATCATCGTGAAAACGGTCCTTACAGTCGAAGGTGAAGTTAGCACCGACATGAAGTTAGTAATAGATTTCCAGCAATAAAAATCTCAGACTTTAATAAATTAATTGACGCTAGACATATTTCAACTTAGAAAACACAATAATTAAGCACCGAACTTTGAAATGTACTCAGGAAGGAGGTGGATACATTCAACACATACTATAATTTTTATAAAAAAGTTTTCTTGAGGCATCATACAGTATGGCCATCGAATTTGACACTCACGTTTAAATGTCGCCATGGGTAATTACTTACCACAGTATAAGAATGTACACAGTAGCGATACTCGAGTGTAACTCACATTTTTTTTAGTTCTAATAAATTTGGAAGGTGGTGTACTTCTACGTACCTATGCGACCTTTGAGTGTTACCCTAGTGAATGCGAAATCAGTAATGTAATTTAGAAACATTTTTTTATGCCGTAAGTTGTGACAATAAAAAAGAAAAGCTTGCAGTTTTCAACAATAAAAAAAAATTCCCGTAAATAAAATGGCGAATAGGAAAAAGAGATACTTGGTAAAATTTAGTCGTGGACATCCTGGTGTGACGTGTGGTAGGATTGTTTTTCATTTGTTTCTAACCTTAAAATGTTTTGTTCGTTTTTTCTTTTCCGTAAGACTGCAACCGTTTTGTTGAGTCTTCCTGTGAAGTTTCAAACTTAACATTTATTTCCTTTTGTTTACCGGTGGTGGGTTTGTTTGAATATTAAAAAAAAAACAACTATTTAGTACATACGTTGCGTAATTAGTGCGACATTGTCCCTGATTTAAAATGATTCAAGGCTCAGGAATTTTTGGTAAAAACTTGTGAAAACTCCCAAGTTACGTAAGTTGCAAGGAATATTAAAAAATAAGGTTCCGAGAGTCAGAGTAGTAGTGTTAACTTCGGTGGTGTGAACTTTTGTGCGGTACGACGATCGAAGAATTAAAATTCAGGTTAGTGCAGAGTCAATTATTCACATACACTTTAACGATTCTCTAATAATAATATCGCTAAATGAACAGTCGGTAACAATCTGCCAATGAGATTGCTAAAAGTCACTGCAATCTTTGATTAAAATTAGTTAATTGTCTGATAACCCGTTATGTCCGGGCGGGTCGTTACGTGACATTCCTGAAACCTACTGGGTGGTTATCCCCCAGTAGACTGTGAGAGGGAACCTTGTGCGTTATCCCTTGGTTCCCATTGCACATTCCCGCGTATAAAAAAAAGACAAATAAATATTTATTCGAATTTAGTGTTTGTTTGAAACCGTAGTTTTACATTCCTGTGAAAAATTGCTTGTAAGAATAAAGACAAATGAAAAACTGAATCGAAGGAAAAAAATTGACAAACAAAAACCAAAACGAAACGAAAAATTGAAAAACAAAGTTAATTTAGGCAATGGAAATAAATATTGCATGTTGATTGTGTTATTATGTAGCAAAGTATACGCACAATACTATTTTCTTGATATATTCCAGAAGAAAATCCACCAATCACGTGTTTGCCAATGCCTATACCTCTCTCTCTCGCTCTATAATCAGCCTATGTTACAAATACCGTACAATCAATTAAATTCCTAATTAAAGTAGGCCACGACTTCAGTGTTTTTTCTCCTAAAGGTTAGTAACACTGACAGCTAACCAATTAATTGTTTGTGCTAACATAACCTCCCAACACTTGGTGAACGCGTTTGTGCATGCAAGATGAAGGACAACATTTTCAGCGTCTGTTTTAAGCGTTGAATTGAAGTAATTAAGTGTTTCTTTCAATTTTGAGTTTATGTGATGCCATGATTAGATAATATGACGCTGACAGTTATTGACAACTGTCCCTCATTCTTGTATTGAGCGTCGCCAACTTTATAAAAAAATCACAGCTTACTTTAATGAGGAATTCATTTGAAGGCACGGTACTAGGTCTACGGTAGAGAAGACAAGCACGACTGGATTTTATTTGTCTTCGAGCATCACCACGACCAAGGCTACGCGTGTGTGGCTCACCTAAATGATAAAGCAATTGCTTCGAGCATTACCACGAACATGGCTAGGCGTGTGTAACTCACCTAAATCTTTAAACCCTAAACAATTGCTGCTTTCACCTATATAACGGGTGTTTTTTTTTTAATTTGGTGTCGAAGTTGGCCGTGGCAATGTGCTTACTGTGAACATACCACAATTTTGATTATTTGTTGTAAATCTCGTTTTTTTTCGTTGGTTACAATAGATCTCATTCTTAGTGTCTTTTTTCGTTTATTACAATAGATCACATTCTTGTGTCGTCTTATCATCGTACTGTTGAGTTCGAAGCCTCGAAAGCAAGGTTAGGAACGGCAAGTTCAAATGTCAAATTGACAACTGTCATGATGATGGTGGTTCAAAATTAAATTTTCTTGGCCAGCTTCGACGCCAGATTAAAAAAAAAAAACGCTATTGCTTTGCGACAATTTTTAATGAAGTTATTCTGTTTTGATTTCACGATTGCGCGCAGGCGTAAAAACAATTTCTTGAACGGTATTGAACAAAGTAGGAATATGGTCGATTATTTATTTAAGATTTCTTGTTTAAAGTTACAGATAGTGAGCGGGACAAATACATTTCTGATTGCGATACAATTTTGCAGCACAGATAAATCGGTTAGTTGTTGTGGAGAATGAACGCCGCGCGTAAGTTGTTTGTGGTGCGATCAGATCAGTCAATTCGGAATTAAGTCCCACTTTATAACATTCTCGACACTCACTTATCACCAAACAGCTTCGTGACACCCTTTTACTTGATGCAAACCACGCGTACGTTGTGCCTTAATTAATTAATCAATCGCGCGTTTTCACCGCTAATGAGACTTTCGGATTCGGACTTTCCGGGGTTTCGACGCGCGCTAATCGTCTTCCTTATGTGCACATGTACGGCGCGGCGGTTGATTAAATATTATTAAGATCGCTTTTAAATGCCAGTCGATTATCTAATACGTAATACCTACTCGTTAATCTATCTCATAAAAACAGATAATGCTAATCAATCGGTTGGGATGTGCTATGTTTTTTTAGCAATCGTGTCTATGTAATTCTGTGCCATTTCGGAGACGAAAAGGAATGAATACGAGAAGTTCGTGGATGCACTTGTTTAAGAAAGAGAATTATACGGTAAGCTCAAATTGTTAATAATTGGAAATTCTTTGGATTTATTAAAAAAGAAGCCGAATGTTGTACTTTTAAATATTCATAAATTTCTCGACGAATTTTTAAATTTCAAGTGACAAACTCCACGTGTTTTTTTTATAAACAGTTGTACAACATAAAATCTGGATCCACTTTGTGAATGAATTCACCCTCCTTTTTTTTTACAATAAATATTACATAACAGGGTTGCTTACTTTTATTGGCTTTCGTTAATATTGTAACAAAGCGAGACTGACAGATTACGTTCGATTTATTTATCGGATATTCCCCTCGCCATGCGTGCGCGATGTACAATGATGCTCACCTAAAACGGTACTCCTGCGTGCAAACTGCGTCCTCATAAACATTCAGTGAAGAAACGGCAAGTATTTAACGCCGATAAACATTTGCGATAATTGTACAATCTCCCAATTATATGTTCCACAGGAGCAAGAACAGCTGTTGCAATAAACACCGCCCGAAATTGTCCAGTCGTATCGTTTTAACTGAGCATCACCGTACACAAACTATATTACCTTCGCAAACATTTTCTTTTTGTTTATCACTTATAGAAGATGCATTAAAATTCTGTAAGAAAAGTTAACTCTCCGCGTTGGAATAATCTGTAGGTTTGCCAACCTTGGATTTAGTAGGTGTGTGACGAGCCTCGCTTCATAATTTTGACATGCGATACAATCTTAACGTCATGAATACTAAACGAACGTGGAAGTGATTTACAGTCCTAAGTCATCGCCAAAAAAAAATTCCATAATTAAACGAGCAATTATAAAATTAAGTAAGTGCTTTGCGACATTGTTTTTAGAATAACTATTTCCCTTGCAATTTTTTATACGTAGAATTAACGTACAAGTCTTATTTAATCGTTACGTAATTAAATTAATTCACAACAACAAGGCGGTGCTATTTTTATTTCAAATTAAGAGCTCTTGTTTGCGATTCATATTTTATTTCCCTTTTACGATACCATTCTAGGAATATGAAAGTAATGCAATGTTTAAGGAGAAAGGTTTTTTCACATTTCCGGAAATAATTATAATTTTAACGAAATTTCCGTCTCGTATAAAAGAAGTGTGCGACGTTAGTCGTTTCAAGTTATAAAAGTTGAATCACAGCTACGTTCAGCGAAAAAGAACGAAAATTATGAAAATGTGAGGAATAAACCTAACTCATTATTATTATTAATCGTGTAAAGAAACTGATAATCTAAATAAATCAAACTTCAGAAAATTCAAATAAAAAGAACAATTTATTTAATGTTAAATTAAAACTAAAACTATCTGCTTAAAATGAATATGTAGGTAAACTAAACTTAAATTTAAAAAGAAAATAAAACCTGGTTCAGGTACTTAAAACGAGATATTTTAAGTTAATTTTTTAATTATGGTGTTTATAAAGAAAAACTAATTTAGCAGCTTTTTCAGTCCCTAAGCGATTTCTAATTTTAGAATGGACTAAACTAAATTCTGAAAATATCTTTTCAACGGAGGCTGAAGAAGCTGCAGCAGATAATAATCGTTTGATAATCGGAAATAACTTATCAATAACCTTCCGTTGAGATTTCCACCATTCCAAGGATTTGTGCTTTTAAGAATTTCTTCTTGAAACATTATTTCGACAAATGGATGGGATTTAGCCAGAAATTTAATAATCAGTGGTAGTAAACCAGCGTTGGGGTTAGAGAAGTTTTTTTCTGAGAGCTTTGCAATTGTTTTCATCTATTTTTTATAATTAGAATTAAATCATATTATTTCGGGACGGTCAAAATATAGTGTTAAGAAAAGAGCAATTAAAACAAATAAAAAAACTCGAACCGCATCGCGACCTACAACGCGAGTGGATTATAATAAAAACCAGTGCGCGGGTGTGTGTGAAGTGCGCATCGCGGAACGCGGATAAGTGAAATTGCATGAATTTATATTTCTTTCACATAATACTTGGTGGTATAAATTTGTTTAAGAATTATTTTAATTGGCTCATAAATCTCTGACTCGAAAAATCTGTAAAGTTCAATCTTTGCATTGCTTAGGCAATTTTTAGTTTATTTTTGGTACTTGCGTTTGCTTTGAATCAAAGTTAAAACTAAATCAATTCAGTAGTTTGCGCGTTCTGTGATTTAATCAACCAGAGTAAATTAACTACCCCTAAAATCTAGTGGTCGATTTCAAATACAGTGTATTTTTTTGTAATTTAGTTCTACCTTTGTGTGACATCCTCTGGCAATTCGGAGACACGCTATCGGTGTTATTTCGATTTGTTCAGGGAAATCTGCAGCTCAAACCGATGGCCAGGCAAAGTTATATCTGCCGACGAATACAGTGCGGCCAGCAGAGTCTAACTCAGCAATTTAATACTCCTTACAATTTGAACTACCTATAAATAGACATCTTCTTAACAGAACTTCTCTCACACCCTGTGTGTGGACTGAAGTGTTGTCTTTGCCGAAAGATTTGCAGGTTAACTGAAAGCTATTTGTCGAGAGACTAAAAGTGCCATAACCGCAAAAGCGGAGTGCGATAAAACAGTCAATTGTGTCTTTTGTGCAAACATATGAGTTCGATGATAGGTTTAGTCGACGAAGAACGACATAGAGGGATCTGAAAAAAGGCGTACATTGTACCACCCTTTAACGGCCCGGAGGAAGTAGTAGACAAAAAGGAATACAAACTCTAAAGCTCAAAGGATCGAGGGAGGATAATTGATCCTACCCACGGAGCCTGATTAATTAGGTTAATTAGCTAGAGTTAGCGTTATTCCATCACCTCTGAAAAGAGTCCCTGAAAAGCTAGCGGCAGTTGTATACAGGGTGTTAGGTAATTGACTGGACACCTGCAAACCACGTATGGAGAACACTCTGTACAGTAAAAAAGCCTTTACATTCGAGGGTGTTCCGGCTTTCGTTTATTATTTTATGACAAGCAAATAACGCACGTTCAGTGTCTTAACATATTTCGGAGTGTGCAGGTCGGGAACAAAATGAATGCATACCGAAATTACGAACTTGTTGATATTATTCTGACGTATGGCGAATGTAGGTGCAATGCACGTGCTGCAGAGCGTAGATATCGCCGGCGCTCTTTTTCCGTGTGCGGGCAGTTTTACAGCGTCGTGTTGATGCATGCATTCGAGCTGACGGCATGAATTTCGAACATCTTCTTTAATCGGCGCTGGCTCCGTAAGTACTATCAGCGGTTCTCAATAGTTCGCTCTTTTTGCATTTTTTCAAAATGTACCGAAAATCCGGCATGTTTGAGTACTTTCTGATCCCATATGACACCCTTCATTTACAGTTTTAATTTGTCCAAGCAATAACCTAACACCCTGTATATTTGTATTACATCTTCTCCGAATAATTCCCATTAATAAAGTACACTATAGACATACTGTCACACTTGGTTGATTACTCATAGGGTCTTCGAGTATTATCTAAGGTGGCAAACACAAGTACCAAATAAAAGCTATCTTGAATAAAAATTAATTGTTGATCTAATCAAAGTTACAAAGTTGCCACGGCCACTAATTACATATGCACCAAGCCACCAGCTGTGTGAATTGAAGTAAGTTAGATCGCTACGATATTCGACGAGAATTACGTTAAGCGAATTTTATTATACTTCTTGACAAGTATACCTTTTATTGTGATTTTTATATTGTTTTTAAACGAGATTTTACGCTCAATTTACCAGATCCCTCAGTGGCTGGTAGAGGGAGTTTTTACCTTTTTTTTGCATTAAATCATTAATTAAACTTAACATCCCGCATTTTTATTGATACGTATTTAGTTCCTTTAATCTCTCAAATGTATTCACCGTCTCACCAGAAGTAGAATCCAGTTACGACAACGTAGGGTCAAGTTTAATTAGACGATCACGAACAATAGGCATTAAAAGTTTTTAATTGTGGGGATTCCAAAAGGGTCGAACGGTAGTATTTGTCGTAGAAGATTGCTTAGCGCCAGTCACAATAACACTGTCGATCTTTTCGAAATTTCTCCGAAGTGAACCCTAGGTAAAGAGGCGTTTATTTTTCATTGTGTTTAATCATTACCTTCTTCGGTCCATTTAATTAATTTGTCAATAAGTTTAGCTGCTTTTTGTTTGGGTCGTGTTTATCAGTTATTTAGTTGTCCGTAAAGTCAATAAACAAGGTGGCACGTTCGGGCGCGTCATAAACGTAACATGTTCCTTAATTTCACTAATTTCCAGGTCCTAAAAAGATAGGTAATAAAAATTTTAAAAAAACAATAAAAATAAAGAAATCGTGATTTTTTGTTTAAAAAAAAAAAAATGGCTATCACTTTCATGAATTAAGCTCCACACGAAATCTGCCATCAGTGAAGTCCATTTTCCCTCATAACGTTTTTCGAATTTCTGAATGTCCTGGTGAAACCTCTCGCCACGTTCTTCCCTGACATTACCAAAATTTTCCCAAGAGAAATCTAAGTGTGAATGTACTTTCAAAAACATCCCATATCTCATTTCTTTATATTTTTCAGTTAATTGCTGTACAAGTTTTTCGTAGTTTTGGCTTTTGTGGTTATCAAGAAATCCTTTACTACTTTGTGAAACACGTTTTTGATTTTTCATTCAAAAATTTCTGAATTAAGCATTTCCCTAATTTAGGGACCCGTGAAAATACGTGCTTGCACTTTCGAGATTGAAAGCTTTGGAAACATACTACGTATATGACAGGAGACTATTTATCTATAGCTTTAAGAAACTGTTTAGCAAGGCCTAATTTTATGTGTACTTATTATAAAATAAATGTTTGGGGCGTTAATCTTGTTTTGCAGTTACTTCGGGATACTTCTACGATAGATTTTCAAATTATTATTCGATATTTATTGATTAACAATTCAGGTAGTTATCGAGTATCGGGTAACACATATTGAATTTGATTCTTCATTAATTTCAGTTAACTTTTCATACGTAACGTAACTGAAATTGGAATGAAAACAAGGTTTTGCTTCCCTGGTATGAGACCTCTAACAGTGACAATTCAAAAATGCGATCTTATTGAGATTTTTGCACAAATCAAACTTTATAATCGTAGGTTGCGGTTGGAATATTTCCGACATATTATCAATCTTTTATTTCGTACAACTCCATACTAGAATATCAACAATAACTTCTCCGTACGGACGGACGATAAAAAATTGCTGTAAGGCACCAAGTTCAATCGCTGTTGATCACAGTGTATGAAATAGAGCGTGATTTTTCACAGCCAAAGTTTCTTTCTAATAAGAAATTGAAACACAATAAGCTGAACCTCCATAACTCAAACTTCAAGGGACCGGGAAATTACTATGAGTTATAGAAATTTCGAGTTAAAGAAAGAGGGAGTAGTTATATACAATCTGCATGGAGCATCAAACAGTAAGAGTAAATTTCGACCTGCAGATAATTTTGAGTTAAGGAGGTACGACTGTAAACGAATCTTAAGCTGTGCAGAAGAATGTTCGAATCTAATAGAAAGTCAAAAAAAAGATAGCGTGTTATTGAAAATAAGTAAATTGACAATGACTTCCGGCATAACCGGAAGTGACTGTAAGCCAAATTTATTTGCACGTTGAATTTTATTTCGCAGAAACAACGCTGCTCGGAAAATTTATCGTTACTAACTGTACATACATAAATCTCTGATTTTTGTTATGAAACGATTTATTGGTATTGAATGTTATTAGCGACTTACGGTTGAATGTTTGCGTGCGTTTTTTTTCGAACTCTATGCTGCTTTAAATAAATATGATTAATTGATCATATCAGAACTTGTTTTACAGTGTTTATGATAGCATCTGCAGAAAGTACACATTTCTGATTCATTTCGTACATACAGTTATCACTGCACAAGTACGCTCAGGTTATCGTCGTGAAAAATAGCGCCAGCACTTCTTCAAGATACCGCAAAGTACAGGATAGTATACGTTACAAACTGCATCAGTTGCAAAATTGATTGCTGACGTAATCTCCGGTTTAAATGTCCGTTATTTAATTTAATTTTTTTTTTTTTTAAACCGGTAACGCCAGTAAGATAGTTCGATGTTTAAATAATTCCTGACTATTAGCGACCGCATTTATAGCGACCCACAGTGCGGTCATACGTTGTTTACCTTTTATGGGCATGCAGGATGACGTCACTGCACATACTCTTGTTGAAGTAACTAATATTTCTTCTCGCTTACCATATGTTCCGGGACCCGTCGCTCGATTGTGCATCGCCGTTTAATTCTCGGTTTAATAATTTTAAAACTACGTTAGTTGTCGCCTTAACGAGCTCGCATACGGGAACAAACAGCGACGATAAAGAGAGGAAGAGGAGATTAGCGGTTGTTATTAAATTAATTTCGTTCCGTGGACGCCGTTCTTTGCACGTAACGCAAAAAAAGAAACCGCAAATTTACGAGCTAAATTGCCATCAAGTTGAACATTTCGTGGAGAGCTTAGCGTTAACAATTCTTCCGGTTAAAGCCACGCCTTTTCGTGTGAAAACCTGGTAACGGAACGAATATCATGATTCGAAACGCTAGCAGTTTGTACTACCATCGCAATAAAAAGGCCGGCATCTCAAAAACCATTCAAGCGGTTTTAATCAGACTGGCTGCAATTTAAAGTCAAATTTGTTGTATTTGAAATGACATTTCCATTGAAATCACACATGAGTATTCCACGAGAAATGATTAAATAACACAATTCCAATACGTCTACGTGTATGTTAGTATAATCTTATCATAGTTAACACAACGACAAGAACCTGTGAGTCAGTATTCGTCGTAAATTTCGTGAATTTATGGAGGGGGCTAAAATTTCTTTTAGGAAAATTATCATAAGGATAGGTGCAGGTGTTCAAAGGACCCGTTCGTTTATCGAAAAGTCCTTACTGTTAAATTTGCCTTAGTGCCTTGCTTTAATTTGTTGCATTATTTATGAACACCGTCGACCGCTTCATAAAAGAACACAATGTTCAATTAGAATTAATAAGCTCATTGTTTGGTGTGTGCTTAAACGAACGTACCGAGACTTTGCAATGTGCCATCACGATTAATAGAAGATTTTTTACTCTGGGCAAAAGTATTGGAGCCCTTGCCGGAATAACGCGAATTAAATTTGCAATTTGGTGACGACTTTTTTGAAACCTACGCACGTAACACGGTGACGTCCCATCGGTTATCCTTGTAGCCGAGAACGAAGGTGGCTTATATGTAAGTCAAGTTTTTAGTATGTTGGGCGTCACTTCTTGGCACGTCATAATGAATCAGTTAAAGAATGTGAATCACTGCTTGCTTAGGACAAATGGAAACCGAAAGTTACGTATTCGTATGCGCTACGCCTCTTCTACAGGAAAACTGAAGACGAAAAAGTACTGGATCTTTCCTACGGCAGAAGTTAAGAAATAACATTTAACACCATCCTGTCTGGCCTAATTCGTTTTGGAAATTTGTTCCAGAAAAGGCGCATTGGTCTTTCTTTCGTAAATATGTTCTTACGACATAAACAAACACGCGAGCATCAGTTGCAACATTGTTGTAGCATCATTGTTATGCCGATGAGGACCAATGAAGATTTGCAGATATTCATGTTGTTGCTGTTCGCGAAAGCAAGAATTTATTTGCATTAATATTGACTTAATACGGTCGTGTGAATGTACTGTATGTACGACCTTTTGTACGTACTTTTTCTCGTCCACTATTTGGTTCCATTGCGGCGCTACGACTTTGTTGAATGCCATGAAATTGAAGCAAATCGACACGATTTGAAGCATGCATGTTTCAATCAATTACACAATAATAATTATAAAATACTTCACATCTTTCCTCGGGGACATGCATTTCAGAAGAAGAAGAAGAATAAGAGGAAAGTATTTTTTTCCACCTGACCAGAACCCGTCTGCAAAGGATACACCGGAGGCACCGCAGCCATTTAGGCTTATTGTGCTCGCCCTGGTTTTCTTAACGCAACCATTCAGTGATGGATATTCCCTGCACAAGCTGGTACAGGTTTTTCACTGATTGCCTGTTGAAATCTTCGGGAACTATCATGGGATGTCCGAATATACGCTGTCTGCGATCAAATCTACACAAAATGTGCATTGCTGTCTCTGGTTCTCCACTGCAGAGTCTGCAATTTAGATCGCCATTGAATTTACCGATCCTCCACAGATGCTCCTTAACAGTCAGGTGTCCTGTTAGTAACCCCGTGGTGATCTTGAGTTGCGCCCTGCTCAAAAGCAAAAGTTCTGCAGTTCTCTTTTTGCAAGGACCTCTAACGAAAGTTTTGCGGTGGCGATGTCCTGGCCTGCTTAGCTGGTATCTGTTATGTTCCTCACTTAGCCAGTCACTAAAAAGCCCCGAATAGCGTTCTTGGTTATACCTAGGACAGGTTCAGGGCCAAGGTATGCCATCCCCGCTCCCTGCCTGGCTAGTTCATCGGTCTGTTCGTTGCCGATAATACCCCGATGACCTGGCACCCACACCAGCGTGACGTAGTTGTATTCTGCCAGGTCATTGAGCTCACTTAAACATTCCCACACCAGTTTGGAAGAAATCTTTGGGCTTACCAAAGCCGCCTGGCTATCGGTTAGGATAAAGATCCGCTTATTTGTGTAACCCCTCCTTTTGTTTTCCTGCGCACATTGTAATATGGCGTATATTTCTGTTTGCAATATGGAGGCAAATTGGCCCAACGGGAAGCATAACTTCTCCTTTGGTCTATACCCATAAATTCCAGACCCGGTACCGTCCATATACCAAATCAAACTTTCAAAAGGAAAGTTCTGTTCAGGTGTCCGATGCTCAGCAGATTCATTAATTTCTATCTTAATGAGCAGGTTTATGTTACCTTTGGGGGCCATATAGTCCGTCTTCATATCGAGTAAAGGACCCCTTATACTGCCAACGATATTTGTATGGCCCGTGACATGAATGCTACAATCTGTGGAGTCCTCGTCTTGCCTCTCCCATTATCACAATGTATAAGGGAGGGAAGTCTAGAAAGGGTTTCCATTGCAGCAGTGGGCGTTGTGTTCATCGCCCCCATTATGCCTAGACAAGCAAGTCTTTGGACCCTGCTCAGTCTAAGTTTGGTGGTTTCCTGCTTGACCTTGGGCCATCACACCGAGGCCGCATAGGTTATTGTAGATCTAACCATTCTGGTGAACAAGCGATGCACCATACTTGGTTTTAAGCCCCACGTATTATCATAGGCTCGTCTGGCCATCGCGAAAGTGATCATCGATCGCCTAACTATTTTGTCTAAGTATTGGTTCTAGGTAAGTTTGCAGTCAAATCACTCCAAGGTACTTTACCTCCCCCGACAAGACTATCTCATTTGCACGAAGACGCAGAGGACCTAAACCCTGTAGGTTTTGCCTTCGAGTGAATGGCACAATGGTGGTTTTTTGAGGACTGATCCTTAGCCCTTCCTCCTCGGCCCACCTTGCTACTACATTCAGGGCCACCTGCATTCGGTGCCCGGCAGTGTTATTGAATTTCCCTTGTACGGGTATGACTAGATCATCGGCATGCCTTAAGGGATCAAAGCCTTCACCGCTAAGTCGTCTCAGAAGACCGTCCATGAAGACGTTCCACAACAGGGTGGACAGTACACCACCGCGCCACCCCAGCCATCAGAGTGTCGTCTAGTAGTGATGTGTAGACCACCCTTCCTTTGAGCATGCAGTCAATTCACCTGCAGGAAATTTCTTCCACCCCTCTACCCCTTAGAGCAGTGGTGATGGAGTCGAAGGATGTATTGTCAAAGGCCCCTTCGATGTCTAGAAAGGCAGCTAATAGGACCTCTTAATTTTCCAGAGATTTCTCCACTCTGCAAGTGAGATGATGGAATGCTGTCTCAGTGGATAGACCTGTTGAATAGGCAAACTGGTATTGGTGTAGGGGTCTAGCGTCCAGAATACCACCCCTTATATGCCCATCGAGTATTTTCTCTATTGTCTTTAGTACAAAGGACATAAGACTAATGGGTCTAAAAGTTTTTGCCTGAGTATAGTCCACTCGACCAGTTTTTGGTATGAATACCACTCTGATCAGTCTTCACACTCTTGGCAAATAGCCTAGAGCCAGACAGGCCCTTAGAATCGTGCAGATTCTCGTGAGCAGAAGGTCCGAGCCCTTCTGCAGCATGGCAGATATTACCCCGTCCGGACTCGGGGATTTGTAACTATCAAATGAGTTTATTGCCCATTTGGTACTTACTAGAAAACGTTATGACTCTTCTGGCAGAAATCCATTCCTCCTTTGATGCTCCGAAAACAGAAGCACCCGGAACCTGGCTATTCCAGTCAGCAGGCGCAACGTCGATGACAGTTGACCCAGGAAAATGAACCCGAAACATTTCAATAGTAGTAGTAGTAGTTCAAAAGTAGTTACACGAATAGTTTGCAAAAACGTCAAGACAACTCACTGGTGGATAGAATAAAAAATAGCCGTTAAGGAAGAGGAAAGAAAATAAAAACAACATTTAGGTATAAAAAGTGAATTACATGTTGAAAAATATAGAACTGGAAGGAAACAAAAAAGCCTGGAAAGAATTCGGAGAAAAGATGGTAAAGGCATATGGAGAAAACCACAAATTATTCTATGATGCAATAAAGAATCTGAAAGAAACTCTCTATCACTTGGAAGAGTATTTGATTGATTAATCTGCGTGTATACGCAGTACGGATAGTTTAATTCTTCTGCTTTCCATAGTCACAGTGCCTCGTTTCAATCGCGTTAAGTTTAAAAATCATTTGATTGTATTTCTGCCGCACCCTGTATAAAATATATGAACTTGCAGTTTTCCGTCCCAAAGAAAATAACTCGTACTATCGTGCGAGGAGTTCATTGAATGCTGCTCGTTATTGAATGACATCTGTTGGTATCTTTACATAAGTCGTTTAATGTTATCCTAAACGTAGTCGTTTCCGATCCTTCTAGAGTTTGACGGTCGTGGGTGTTAGAATGGGCCGAAAAGAAGTGGTCGTGCATAATTTCTATCGGCTTTTCAGTAGCAAAATCTTGTCCGTTTTGTCGCAAGGCGGTGGTCCCTAGTGTTTGTTCTTCGTGCCTGATGAATATGTCCGCGTACATCTCGTATGGTGGTAAGGGAAGCTCGAGGCCCGAAGCACATTTCACCGGTGGTAAACCCACGCGGCTTATAATAAATGGCGTGGATTATCGGAGCAAGCGTGACGCGGAATTCCGCGAAATCGAGTGGAATTATAAAATTGTGAGTATAGTTAATTTTCGACGCGTTCGTTGGTGTCCCTGGCAATCTTAATGTGCCTACAATCATCTTCATTCACTTTCTATGTTGAAAAAAGAACACGCGCCTGTCGTAGCAGTAACAATGCAATAACTGAAAAGCGATTTTAAAATGACGTTACGCAAAAATTAATCATTAAGTGATCAATCAGTGCGTTGTATTGAGTGGTCAAAATACGATGTCATTTTTCCAAGTGATAGAGTGGAAATGACTTCCACAGCAAAAGAAAAAATGCCAAAGTTTATGATTTTTTTCCAAAATAAAAGGCTAACAACAAGAATAATAAAAGAAACCCAGCACCGTTGCAAGATAAAACAAGACGTTTTTTAATGCCTGAAGTCGTTTCTGCTTGATCAGTGTGCGCCCGGCCTAACAATATTCGTGCACGTGTAGAGTCGACCTAAGGCTACATTCACATTGTCGAGCGGTGAGCTTTATGTGAGGAAGTGTGGACTCGACCTAAGGTTACGTTCACATTGGAAAGCGATAAACGATAAAGCGTCCTTATATATTACTTGGTATATTAATTGGTATTATTTTTGGTAGTTAACAAATGCTTATCATAATTCTTGTTAGATATGTTGCATGCACATCCCTTAAAATTACGCCCGACCTTGTTTACTCGCTTGTGTTAAGCGATAAAACGGAATTCACATTGTAAATTGACTCGTTGCGATATGACGCAAGCGTTTCTTATTCCTAAAATAGATTAATTATTAAATCACCAATAAAAATAGCGTGTTAGATGATAGCGCTGTCTGCGGTACGGTTGAATGAATAATGCACTTTGTTATGCAATTTGCACCTAGTAATATTTTCACCGTCTTGGTGACATTTTATACTGTACGCAAGGTCGGTGTCCATTAACCGACACGTGTAGTTTGTTGCGCCAATTTGATATCTCTTGAATTTCACGCGTTTCCTGCCTGCAGGTCGCGTCTATGCAATTCGATGCGATCTGACGGGCCTTGCATCGATATGATAAGTTCTGTCAGCAGTAGCAATAGCACGAGTAAATGAGGCTATTTACACCGAAACGTGTATCGAAAAGAGCAAACAGATAATGCTCGTTATTTGCTTTATTTTACGTGGACAGTACCACGCTGACTCTCCGGTAAAAACCATTTATCGGTGTATAGGAGCGTTGCAATAATCTACGGGCTTATCGGTCACACAACGTTTACACAAAATATTTAAATACGAGGAGGTTTCGATAAGTAAAAAATTACTGCAAGAGTTAGGGAAATCCTGGTGACACCTAACTAGTCGTAATTATAATTTAAATAATTACATTTACTTTATTAATTATGTTTTGTAGTGTTTATTGTTAGAATTGTTGTAATTATTTAAATTAGAATTACTATGATTACGCTACGTACTCTAGTTAGGTTTTGCCAGGATTTCCCTAACTCTTGCAGTGAGTACCGGAGTTCTGTTAAGACGGACCTGGCCGCATTGGTAATTATATACTTGTTACTTGATTTGACAAGCTATATCGTTACTTTTTTGAAAATTCTCTTCACAAAAACTTAAAAAAATTAGTCGGCTAATGTTATACATAAACAAGCTGTTTGCGAAACGTCAGTGGTAATTCAATATACTATTTAGTCGATAATAATCTGTTTCTTTTTTATATAAAGTATGTAAGTATGAACCCCCCTCTCCCCCTCCTTTCCCTATTAGTACTTATCAGTATCACACTTGACAAAAATGACTCGTGTTGTATGTACTGTTTGAATATTACTGCTGATATTTCTGTGGTTTTGCTTTTTAACGGTTGATGCGTTTTGAATTGTTTGCTGTCTTTATTTGTTGTGTGTAACATCCGATTTCATTTCTGTTGTCTTTTGTGTACAGGGTGTGCAGATTAAAGAAATCGACGAGGGTCAGCGATGCTTGGAGTGCACTCAGTGCGTCGATGGATACGATCCTCACAACTGGAGGTTAGTGCTTTCGCTATTAATTGCACTTAGTTTTAGAGTTCAGAGTAGTTTTTCACTAAAAATCCCGAGCTATCTCTCCTGTAATAGTATCATACAGTTAATTAACAGGTTTAGGCCTTTATTGTTGATTGACTTAAATGCTTTGACCTCCGAAATAGATTCTTTATGTGAGCGTCACTTAAAACGAAAACGAAATTCAAAGAGTTCGTAAAGTTTAAGGAACAAATGATAGAAATATGGGATTTTTTCTTGTAATAGTGGCGTCAGTTGGCAATGCGGTACTGTCAATTATTTAATGACGGCTGCGCAACAGAGAAAATTTGAAGTGTAATTGCATTTTTCATTTATTCTTAAAGGTTTTTCATTTTGTTTTCTGCTTTTCCACGCACCACAGATTGATCTGATTCAGATGTTTGAAATTTAGGGTTTTTTCCATAAAAATTGACACACGTGACAGTTGGTAATGCAGTGAAGTCAGTTGCATAGTGACGTAACTCCAAAGTTGGCTGCACAGTAATAAAAACATTTAATATATCCGCATATCTTCCAAGAAGAATCGTTTACCATTTGTTTTTCCTTTGCAATCATTTTTTTTTGTTTTTCAAGATTTCTTCTTTTTCTGGTCCTTGATGCGTTTAAATTTTGATGTATTTTGTACTGCAATTTAATTCTTTTTGAAATTTTCATAGTGTTTGGACAAAGCGACAGTTGGCAATATAGTGAAGTTAGGTTACAGAGTAGTGAAGGTCTGAAGTTTGCTGCGCAATTCTAGAAATATGAATAGTTTTTTGTTCAGTTCGTATTTAAGACAATCTTTATTATTTATATTTTTTCGGCGCGTTTCAACTTTGGCATGCACTGGTGCAACCTTTCGTTTCAGTGAACTGAAATCTGAATTTTTTTCTTAGAGATTGGTACACAGCGGCAGTTGGTATTCCCGTGAAGTCTGAAGTTAGCTCCGCAATGTTATAAAAATGTATCGTCATTCGATCGTCTTTCTTTTTTGCTTCGACGAACGCATTTTTCGATATTTCTTGCAGTTATTGCTTGATTGCTTTTTATTTCTCAAACGTCCTTGAATAATTTTTTCTAGATTATTATTTTTCTTTATTCATTATTTTGTTTGGCAGTTATATTTTATCTTTCCTTGTAATACTAGAATAGTAGAACCTTAAAAAAATAGATTTCCATACAAAATTAGTTACGATTATTTCAGTCGCAGTTTCTTTGCTAAATTCAAGATGTTGCCAACCCAACTTTGTTACCAACAGCCAAACAGTAGAAACTCCAAATATTTCTTTTGATTTAGAGTTGCCTTTCGGTTTTGTCGATTGTTTCATTATTATCAACTCAACACTATTACCAACACCCATACAGCAAAACCTCCAAAAAAAAATTTTTTTTTTGAGAATGTCGACTTGTCTTTCCATTTCGTCCCCGTAATAATTTCTCAAGTTTCTCGTTTTATCATATGTTTGAGCATATTTTTGGTTTTAAACTGGGTGGTAATTCTCAATTCTTTCAAGGAATGTAAATTATTTAAAAAAAAACTCCGAACATAGTTTTCGTTGTCCGCAAAATTTGAGTGCTTTTAAAATTATTTACTGAAGTAAGTTCATCGTGTACAGTATAACGTCGAAGTCGTCGAATAAGAGCGTACTTTCACTACGAAAACTCTGCAGCTATTGTCGATTGGTGTTTACGTAGGCGTCAAGAATGTCACCATGAAATAATAACAGCTGTTAAGTTTCCATTTGCGACGGTTCCAGATTGACACGTTAAATAGAATAATGCGAAAGCAGATGAATTAATTTGAGCATTTAGTTTAATCTGCGTTGCGAATTTTCGAGTCGTTAGTTACTTGCCACGTCGCTCGTTAATTTTGTTGTTTGGCCTGTTGGTGTGTGTGTGTGTGCATCTTGAATATTACTTTACCGAGAAGAAACTGATGTCATTTCGCTCATTAGTCATTAATGGAATATGTTAAAACAATAAAGTTCTATTTTTTTTTGATGTTTCGTTTCGCTTTAGTGTCTTTTTTAAGTCAAGTTAAAAATTGATTTACTTGTTTGATTTGAACGTTCCCCGTGAATTTCAAAATGTTGGCACATGCTGTATACGCACATATTATCTAAAAATTTGACAAATTTAACATCTTGTCAACTGGCGTTATATCAGGTGTCGAAGTTGTCCGTGACAGAAAATAAGATTTACAATAAATAATCAAAATTATGGCATGATTATTTATTGTAAATCTTATTTTCTTATTATCTCCATTATTAACTTCATAGCCCCATACGTCCATACAAATTAGAAATATCCAAATATTGGCATTGTGAAATTGGCATTGAGGACAAACATTTCGTCGTTCATAATTTTTTCAATTTAATTTCCGTAATTTACTCCGTGATTGAAGAGTTAGGCAGAACGTGACACAAGTGTGGTATGCTGGTTGCCTACATCCCGAGTAAACTTCCTAATTACCAGTGTTTGAATTAAACTGTACGTCTGCAGCAGCTTCGTAAACAAACCGCAGACATAAAACGATCAAAACAGGCTTTTATATCAGTCGATAAAAGCAGTGGGTATAAAATTTAAAATGAAGTTTTACGCGCGGCGATTTTATTATCTGCGGTTTTATGTTACGCACGTACGAAATTGAAAAATTCATTACGATAGGGAGGGGGGCGAAGGGATTCGGATGCGGCAGAGAAACGACGGTGGTTACAGCGCGGTTTTCTAGTTTCGTTGTGGAAACCGAACTTACAAATGATTTTTTTCGGTTATGTATTATTAAAAAGTTGTGATGTCATCACATTGTTGCAAATCAATCACCATAAAGGATTTATACGAGGTCTGTTCAGAAAATAACTGAACTTGGACCTTGTCTCCTTCAAGGTACTCCCCTTCCCTTTTCACACACTTATCCCAGCGACGTTTCCACTTCACAAGGCAGTCCTGGAGAGCTTCTCTTTGAATGTCCTACAATGCCTGTGACGAATTTGATTCTATGCCACCAATGGTGGTACAACGGAGTCCTTTCAGCACAGATTTCAATTTCGAAAATAAAAAAATCGCAACGAGCTGCTAGGTCTGGGGAGTAGGGAGAACAGTCATTCGATTTTTGGCATTTTTTCGCGTAACCGTTGTGTAGTACTCACGGTTGACTCTTTGACCTTGTGATAAAAGTTCAAGGTGCACAACTCCATTGTAATCGAAAAAAACGTCAACCTTAACATTGGATCGAAACTGTCGTGCTTTTTTTGGGCGTGGAGATCCTTTGTCGATCCATTGTGAGGACTGAACTTTTGTCTCAATGTCGTAACCATAAACCCAGCCAGCTTCGGTCTCCCTTTGTCATGAATGTTTCGTCATCGTTAATTTGTTCAAGGAGTTGCAGGCAAACGGCCACTCGATTTTCGTTCTGCTGTTCGATCACCAAACGAGGAACAAACCTTGCGCTGCAAGTCGATGCATGTTCAATTTTTCAGTCTAAATGTTATGGTATGATCCTATTGGTGTCCTAATCTCTTCTGCAAGTTCTCTGACGGTCAGACGACGGTTTGCACGCACCAGATTGATTTTCTGGATCAATTGAATCGGTTGTTTGAGAAATCTCACGAGTCAAATGTCCGTATCTTTTGGAAAACTGAAAGAAACTAGATCAGTGTGAGTCGTGAGGCAAGTTTCCACAATTCAATTCAATTCAATTCATCGTTGCTCTCGTAAATCGCACGAACACGAAACACCCTGCACTTAAATAATAACTCGGAAACTAAGCGAGATATCGACAGTCCGAAAGCATCTGGTTACAGGGCAGGTTGTGACTAATGTATTGTTGCTTACCGTACGTCATTAAGACGCGTAATTCAAAATGTTCTGTTATTATCTGAGCAGACCTCGTACGTAGAAAAATTTAGTGAGCACGACGAACCGAATCAGAATATTTCAATGTTTTACTTCGAGAAATAGGTACATACCACTGCGCAATGTTTCTTATTACTGTATAGCCTGTTTCAATGAAGATGACGATAGATATCGTGAAAAGAAATAAAAGTTTTCTATAAAAAAAAATGATAAACGGGATTCTTTAGGTTCATGAGCCCTTTCCAACCCTTATTTTTCAAACTCGGTGAAACGTCATTCTCCCCGGCGCGGTGACATAACACCCTTTACAATGAAGAACATCAAAGTGTTGTTCATCCCTCAGTTTTCCCGAATTTGTTATATGACAATCGACCACCCTGTATATGATTTAAGAATTTCGTTTTCTCGTTGAGGGTTGAAGATGGAGACGATGATCGATTGGCTCGCCGAGCTTTACAGGGGTGAATATTTTTTTGGGAATTTTAATCGCCCTTGAAGGTGACCGTCATTTATTTAGTGGCTGCTGATTGGTGCCTCCATGACATTCAACGAACCAATAAGAACGAAGCCGACAATAAACTTCGAGTTCATTTGTTTTTAGCTTAAAATCGCTGGCTTACGTCATTGCACAGAAACGTCGCTGTTTGCTGCGTCAGATGAAGGACACTCGGCAATGTCAATTTAAACCAATAAGAGGCGAACAGTTGTTATTTTTAAACCAATGGCAACTCGATGCTTCATTGTTCTTTTGTTTTTTTTAATAACTGTTACGCGAATCACAATGAGAGTTTTGAATTCGATATAAAATTTCGAGCGTCTTTTGTTTCAATTGGCTCCCACGATTATTTGTCAAAATCAAATGTTCGTTTCTCTTTTCTTTTTTTTAACTGAAGTCTGCGTTTGTCTTTTTTTAATCGTTTCTATTTTTTCCGTGGTCTTAATTTGTTGCAGAATCATTTGTTTGTTTATTAGTTTAATTCGTCGGAGGGCGCGGGCATTTAACAGCCCTCTGTTGTGTCTTCCCTTAAAACGAAACGGGGCGAGCAGAAAGCTGCCTTCGTCCTGTAAGCTCCGGTGCGCGAGGGCCCGTGTTTGGTTCTCTCGTCTACAGGGGGCGCTGCGCTCACCGCCGCGGAGAAAACCACAACTAAAAAAAAGCATCCCCTTTTTTAAACTTTTTTCCTATACGAGAGGCAAATATAAAGGTCCGACTTTCATCGCTGTCCTTTACTTTACTGGAGGGGGTTCATCAGAAACAAATGACTAAATTGGTTTATTGCTTTATTGCCCCATGAAATGTCGCGCCTCAGATGATATGATGAAATACATTTAGTCCGTTCTTATTAAGGTTGTAGTAAGGAGCGAAGCATAATTTCCGTTAATTTGGTATAGTTTATACTTTTCATTTTCGAGTTTATTAGTGTATGTAAGTATGTTTGTGTGTCTGCGATGAGCGACTTCACGTTTCGAGAATATGCAGATATGCATTTGTTATACGAGGGATGTCGGGGTTGGCAGCACGTCTGTACGCAGAACGGTTTCCTAATCGTGAACGACATCTGCATTTTCATACGTTTATCAGGGTAGCTCAGCGACTACGCGACGCAGGCGCGGTACGGCCACCTTACGTTGCAAACGTAGAAGAAGAGCGTCTCAGTATGATTGAGAATGACTCCAACATACATCATCTGATGTACACGTTGGATACAGGAATAAATAAAACCCCATTACAAGTGTTAATTATCGTACATTATTAAGACTCGGCAAATTTGATGTAATATTACGGTTTGCATAAATGTCAGCGCGACGAAACGCACGCTCTTTTAAAGTTTTCACCTTTAACACGTCTTGCGGTCAAGGGCAGAATTAAAAACCTCTCATGGGCCGCCTAGTGACTTAGCGGTTAGCATAGCCGACTAGTAAGTCGTGTCGCTCGGTGGTACGGTTTCGAATCCCGTCTCAGCCATGGATGTTTGAGATTTAGACCCAGCTACACATGTTTAGAAAATACCTGGAATGGCTAAGTCCGAAAGGCAAAAAGAGGGCGGGTGCTGCGCAAAGCAAAGACAGCAAGCAAAAACCACTCATAAATTCTTTCGTTTGCGATAGATTTATTGCCTTCCTGCAGCCGTGTGCCATTCATAAACAAATTTAAATCGCTCGTTTTGTTTCACGGACATAGAAATTTAAACTGCTGCAGTATTTCTAAAAACATCGACTCCAATTAATGCAAGTTGCTCCGATTGCAAAATCGTATTAAAATATTTTGTTCCGATTAATGTCAGAAACGTTTTCCCGAAGTTTGGCGCATCATCACTGAAACACCCTGTAGTTCTCCGTTTAATTTATTCTGCGTGTTTATTTTTGAGAATATTTGCTGTTTTGTGGCCCTAAACGTTCATCTCGGGGCATTTTTCGAAACCGTGCCATCTGTTGCAATATTTTGAACTTTTTTAAAAACACTTGAAAGAAAAATACCTCAGCGTCGTCTCTCATTCAAAAAATATTTTATTGCAAATTGATTTAAGTTTCAAAATCTTCAGGCTTTGAATTATTGATTTCTTTTCTCATTTTTTTTATTGCTTTTGTTTCTTGTTACTTTAGTCTTCCTTTTCGTTTTTTTTTTTTTACTATCTGGTTGTGTTGTACTTCCATACAAGAAAACATAATTACGTTTATATGCATAAAAATTATTTTAGAAATTTTAAATCACGTACGCTGGTTGGTATTAATAAAGTTTCGCTTAACTATTTGGAAAATCTCAGCGCCGCTCTAGAAATATCAGGCGGGCTCGATTCATAAATTCCCCTCAGCAGGTGAATAAATTTACGTGAAATAATAATCCGCGCGTATTTTATTTTAGTTCCGAGAGGAGAACTTGAAATACTTTAGTCTTCGTGACGAATTTTCAAAAATTTGAAGCGCTGTCATCATTATCAGATTTTCGTCACGAGTCTTGAAACTGAGTTTGAACGAAACGAAAAATTGAGAAAATGAGCGAAAAGCAAGTGACTGATAAAAAAATTGAATTAATAGAAAGTCGAAAAAGCAAGTGAAAAACAAAATTAAAAACAAAAAGCAAATGAAAATAGATAATAATTTTAGGTAATTCACTTTCACCAAATAATGCAGGTGAAAATAGCGATGTAAATTAATTTGCACGATATTAGTCTGGCTAATAATGTAGTCATTTCATCAGCCACGTTCGGCACTAATGAATATTTGAGATAGGAAGCAGTCGGGGATAATATAGGCGCGGCGCAATATATTCTCGACGGAAATTAAACCGATAGGGTATCCTGTCTATTAACCGGGTCACGTCAATCGAATCAGAACCGAAATAGTTACGATTGGTCATTTCAATAATCGACAAGGTGCTTTTGTTAGCGTGCGCTCATTAATTTCTCAGCTTTACGTGCGGCAGTCTTCGAACATTCAAAATTGATGACATGACTTTAAATTAATGGAGCTTAAATATCAACCGCGTATTTTCGTTACTTATTATTTCTTTTCGAAAGCGATGCAAAGGTTAATAGCTGACATTCCTATTTGTATTACCTACCCTTAAACTACTCCTGCCTCCAACGTGATCTATGAGATACATAACCAATTACCCTAACACTTTGCTAATATTGAACAATATTTCTTTAAGCAGAGTATCTTTAGGCAAGTACGTTTTTATATGACAATAAAAATTCCTATGATATTCGACAGACGACGAGAATGCTAAAGACGTGCTGACTTTCTTTCATTAACACACAAAATTTAATCAAACAAACTGAATTCGAGTCATTTTTTTTCTTGACGTTATTTACAAAAACATTACTCGAATACTTCTCGAAATGATTATTATTTCATCGGCGAGCATTGATTTTTTAATTTGATTTATTTGTGTTCGCGTTCAAACATTATTAAACGAAGCGAGGCGGTCGTCGTTTTATTTTCCGGAGCCTTAATAATATTTGAAATCCGCGAAACGATATTCCAAACAAACGGCCTCGTCCTCCTCCTCCTCCTACTGCGTCAGCTCGAATTAATATATTTTCAATCATTCAATTTGGACATTGTCCAAATATCGCAATGCCATTTTTACGAACGTATTATGGGCGTCTATTTTTAAAACACACGTTCGAACATGAAAGACTGACGTTGCGTCTATTTTACCGCCGGTCAAGAAAACCATTTTGCCGGGAACGCGAAATATTAAGTGTAAACATTTCGAAAATCCGCCGATACTACACGTGGCTTTTTGGACAGTACAGTTTACATTTGCGTTATGCAGCTCGTAAATATACAAAGTGATGATGTACGCATGCAAAAGTACTCTTTCAATTATGATGTTGCCCTTGCAATTCGTTAAGGAGTATCCAGACGCTTGTGCACGTTCTCGGACACACTGAATTCTTTTCAAATAGGAAAGAGAGACGACCTAGACGTTTATGGTAGGCAAGTTCTCGGCATGCAGGCATTTGAAATCGAAACGAATTTTACTTAGATGAACAGTCGATAACAATCTACTAATTAGATAGCTGTCAGTGCAGTCTTCGATTAAAATTAATTGTCTGATAACCCGTTATATCCGAGCGGGTCGTTACGTGGCATTCCCGAAACCTACTGGGTGGTTATCCCCCGGTGTGGTTATCCCTTGGTTCCTATTGCACCACCTACAGCGGGCTATGGTTATCTCAGCCGGGGAATGCCAATCTATTAAATCTAGCGCTTAGATTCCTGAAACCTGCTGGGTGGTTATCCCCCAGTAGACTGTGAGGAGGGAATCTCGTGCGTTATCCCTTGGTTCTCATTGCGCCATCTACAGCGGGCTATGGTTATCCTAGCCGGGGAATGCTAATCTATTAAATCTAGTGATTAGATTTATGAAACCTACTGGGTGGTTATCCCCCAGTAGATTGTGAGGAGGAAACCTTGTGCGTTATCCCTTGGTTCTCATTGCAACACCCACAGTGGGTTATGGTTATCTTAGTCGGGAAATGCTAATGACAGTTAATTTCTAAGTTGTTCCTGCAGGACGAGGAGCTTTGTACGTTATCCCGGGCTCCTGTGACATCGGCATTGTAATGCCAGTCGGTTTTAATTCCTCAAGAATTCTCTGTACAGCTGTTTCAATCTTATTTGGAGCCTCGTCAGCAACATGCTGGGTGTTCAGTGCAATGTGACTTTTATTTCTTACGTCCATCATTTCTATACGAATCATAGCTAGTTTTAGTTCGTAGTTTATTGCAGATAGAGAAGTGGAATATAAAGATCTCGTAAACATTTTCAAGTTTTAAAACGTAACGGTTTTATTTATGATGATTGACTAACGAAAACGTCAACAAGCTTGGTGCAAACGTTATCGAGGAAAAGTGGAAATAAATTGCAAAAAAAAAATAAATAAACTGAACCGTAAAAATAAGCAATTTAATAGGAAATTTACATAATTTATCTGCTAATCTGCTACACAAAATTATGGTACGTATTTTCTTTCATTTCTGATAGAGATAAAATGCAGACTATCTCAAACGCCGTGACGAGAATGCGTGAAATATGACTGATTTATATTTAGTTTAGTATTAAGTAGCTTTATACGCGTAATAAAATTTGAGAGTGATTAGATCCCTTTCATATAATCTGCCGTCGAAATTGCGCATATAAAATTTTTATGGCATATTAACAATCTTTATTAGACCTCCTCCAGAAGGAGAATGCTCGTTGCTTTATGTTAGTAGATTACAACGTAAACCGAAAACTCCGTAATTCTATGGGCACAGTGGCCTTTAATTACCTCAAGTCCCTTTCTGTTTCAACTAGAAATTTTCGAAACCCGCCCGATCTCGTTCATTTTCGAAATAGGGACATTTTTCAACGCGCCGCGCCGTATTTACGAACCGCGCATACCTCGCGCGTTAATTAATTGCGTTTTTTCCAGTTTAACGCCGCAATAAATCAGTGGAAATATAAATCGGGAAAAGAAAAATTAAGACGAGTAGAGGTTTGCGAGCTTATAACGTAAGTGCGCCCGTTAAGTTTGTTGCAACGATAAGAGATTTACAGTGGCGCGCTTTATTAATAGCTTTCCATTAGCGGAAAGACAGGCGCGGTTGTAGGCAGCATAAACAGGCGAACATTTGTGCAGAATTGCTAATTATAATTGGCGAGTGCGTTAAAGAGGTTCCGTAGATTTTTTTCTCTCCTTTTCGTTCACGTCTTCGGCGAAATGCAAATATAGGAGTCACAATTTCGCTGCGGAGACGTTCATTTGGAAACCTTTTTTCAGGACCATTCATGTACATACAGTTAGTATTGTGTTTTAAAATTAAATTCTTAATGATTAGAGGTTGAGATTTTTAATCTTTAAAAAAATGTTGCGTGTGTTTTTGTTTTTTCAAAGTAGAAAGAATCTGAAAGTGATTTAGTTTGCTTCTTCTAAATGGATGTGTTCCAACTACAGCAGCGAAAATTTATCGATATTTTTAAGTTAGAATGAAATATAGCGTAACAAAGATTGCGTATCCTTGTTACGATAAGTTTCAAGGTGTTCTCAACAAGTACGGCGTTTATTTTCAAGTTACTGATAACCGTTATTAAAAATGTGATATCGTGCAACTAGTTCTAATACCCAAAGATGAGGTAACGAAAATGAAAAACGAGTTAATACAAGTATTAACGAAATAAGACTCATCATTACAAACGTGTCTGCTACAAGTCGTTGTTTTGTAAACTTTGACATCACCATTTCGCGTAGATTTCTTGACAAGTACTGTGACGCGCCCGAACGTGCCACCCTGTTTGTCGACTTTACGGACAACTAAATAACTAATAACAAAAGAAACTAAACTTATTGATAAATTAATTAAATGGACCGAAAATTTATTGACTGAACTCGACGAAAAACAACCGCGTAATGACCGAAGGTCCACTTCGGAGAAATTTCGAAAAGCTCGACAATGGTTTTGTTAATAAACCATACAATTCTTAAACGTCTAGACCCTGGCTAGGCTACCTGCTACAGTTACGTTTTACAGCTGGTGCTAAGCAAATTACTCCACATTGCTACAAGCTACCTGCGTCGACCCCTTCGGAATCCCCCTCAATTAAAGCCTATTGTTCGTGATCGTCTAATTAAACTTGACCCTACGTTGTTGTAACTGGATTCTACTTTTGGCGAGACGGTGAATAAATTTGAGAGATTCAAGGAAATAAATACATATAAATAAAAATGCGGGACGTTAAATTTAATTAATTATTTATTGCAAAAAAAAGGTAAAAAACTCCTTCTACCGGCCGCTGAAGCATCTGGTAAAATGAAGGTAAAAATCCCGTTTGAAATCAATATAAAAATCACAATAAAATATACGCTTATCAAGAAGAATAGTAAAATTTGCTTAACCTATTTCACATCGAATATCGTAGCGATCTAACTTACTTCAATTCACACAGCTGGTAGCTTGGTGCACAGGCAATTAGTGGCTGTGGCAACTTTGTGACTTAAATTGGATCAACAATTAATTTTTATGCAAGATAGCTTTGTCTTGGTACTTGTGTTTGCCACTTTAGATAGTACTCGAAGACGCTGTGAGTAATCAACCAGCGCACAGTGTGACATTTTGTCTACAATTTACTTTGTTAGTGAAAATTATTTATCGATTAATCAGATGATACAAAAGGCCGCCCCGGCGATCAATTTGCAAGATAATTAACATCAACTGCCGCTAGTTTTTCAGGGACTCTTTTCAGAGGTAATGTGAGAACCCTAACTCTAGCTAATTAATCTAATTAAGCAGGCTCTGTGGGTAGGATCTTTGTCTACTACTTTCTCCGGGCCGTTAGAGGGTGGTACAATGTACGCCTTTTTACAGATCCCTCTGCATCGTTTTTCATCGACTAAATACCAAAAATAAACTAAAAATTGCCTACGCAAAGCAAATATTGAACTTTACAGATTTTTCGAGTCACAGATTAATGAGCCAATTACAATAATTCTTAAACAAATTTATACCACCAAGTATGTGAAAGAAATATAAATTAATGCTATTGTACATATCTGCGTTCTGTGATGAGCGCACATCACACACATGCACTGGTTTTTATAATCCACTTGCGACGTTGAATTCGCGGCGCGATTCGAGTTTTTCTTTTTGTTCAATTGCCCTTTTTTTAATACACTCTATTTTTGAGCGAATTAACGTGTATAAATGTCAAGGAATGAGAACGAAGTGGTCGAGTAACAAAAACAGTTATTCATTCTTTCCTAAAAAATCTCGAAGAGATGGCGTTGAGTCGTGGACTTCGTGATTGAACGATAATAATTGGCCTTTATTGTGTAGAGTAACAAAATAAGAAAATTACAGTGTGTATGATTCATATTTACATTTATTTCGATCGATTCTCCAATTTGTTGCCTACTTAAAATTACTTATTTGTGAACTTAACGTAATATAAATTAGATGTGAACGTGAACAAACGTCATCCAATAGAATTGACCTCAAAATTGACGAACTGTAAAACAGCAGATGATATACATACAGTACGGAATTAGGTGCAGGAACAAATCAAATCGCCACCGGTAAAAATAGGTGCACTATAAATAAGGGGCGAGTTATTAGGTTATGTTTTCTTATGGTGGCGCGCGCCTAAAAATACGATGGCCGATTTCGCGGTTAAGATTAATTATTTTAAAATCTTTAATAAATCTCCGCCGTCGCGAATTTTATACGGTTTGGCTGTAGTACTGCGGTACAACATTGTTCGTATCTTGCTTAAATAAGTCCGGAATAAAAAATAGTAAGGGAGATTACGGTTTAAGAAATAATTAAAGATTAATCTCCACCTAAAATAATTTTTATATAAGTTTTAAGAGGAAAAAATTGGTTTAACGCTGTATACCATTAGAGTAAACAATTTTTTATTATGTAATTTTAACCAATATTTCGCAGAGCTTTGATGAAACTAATAAATATTACTGAAAACTGTGTAAACTAATTTTTGGACTAACTTAAAGGACCACTCCTTACTTGAAACCCTGCTAAGTATATTACCAAATCTTTTCGGTGAACAAATTTCACATTTTTTTTTACAAATATATAGTTCTGATTAATCGCTTATTTTTCTAAGTTTATTAGACAACCGCACGACTACTAACTCTTAATTTATGGTTTCCACCATCTGCCAGTATTTGTGTTTATCTAGATTTTCAGAAGTAAAGCAAACTTTACGATTTCTTAGGACTATAACATGTTGTTCCACGAAAATAATGTGGAGATGCCCATTATGCTGTACTGTATGTATGAAGTAACTAGGCTAAATATTAAAGAAACTCTCCCAGAAATTACTTATTGTATTCATGTGAAGTTACATGAAATTTCAAACTTAAAATTTACTTCCTTTTGTTTACTGATAGTGGGTTTGTTTGAATATACAAAAAAAAACACAACTATATAGTACATATGTTGTGTAATTAGAGCGACATTGTCCCTGACTTAAAATAATTCAAGGCTCAACAAATTTTTAGTCAAAACTTGTTAAATCTCCCAGTTACGTAAGCTGCAAGGAATATTAAAAAATAAGGTTCCGTAAGTCAGAGTAGTGTTAACTTCGGTGGTGTGAACTTGTGTGGTATGCCGGTCGAAGAATTAAAATTCAGGTTAGTGCAGAGTCAATTATTCACATACACTTTAACGATTCTGTAATAATAATATCGCTAATTGAACAGTCGGTAACAATCTGCCAATTAGATACCTAAAAGTCAGTGTAGTCTTTGATTAAAATTAGTTAATTGTCTGATAATCCGTTTTGTCCGGGTCCTGAAACCTGCTGGATGGTTATCCCCTATAGACTGTGAGGAGGGAACCTCGTGCGTTATCCCTTGGTTCCTATTGCATCACCTTCAGCGGGCTATGGTTATCCTAGCCGGGTAATGCCAGTCTATTAAATCTAGTGGTTATAGATTCCTGAAACCTTCTGGGTGGTTATACCCCAGTAGACTGTGAGGAGGGAACCTCGTGCGTTATCCCTTGGTTCCCATTGCACCACCTACAGCGGACTATGGTTATCCTAGCCGGGGATAGCTAATGATAGTTAATTTCTAAGTTGGCCCTGTAGGACGAAGAGCTTTGTGCGTTATCCCGGGCTCCTGTGACATTTGCTAGAGTCGGCATTGTAATGCTGGGGACAAAACAATTCACGGTTACCACCGTGGAAGTCTTTAATTACAGTTGAAAGTTATTTAAACTACAACGATTATCGAGATGGCGATTCTCTGCGTAAAACGATAAACAGTCTAAGTGTGTACATTGATTCGAAGTGCAAAGTTCATTAGCGATATTAGGTGCATTTGAAGTATTACATAATGGTTGGACCGGCACGTTTCTGTTATTGACGGCCAAAATGTTACATAATGATTTAGATAACAGGAAAATGTTGCCGGCGGTTTATTCACGTAATTTAGTAAAGTAGTTATTCGACATTGCGACCCCGTGCAAAAAAAAAAAAACAAAGAGAAATAAATATTGATCGGAATTTAGCGTTTGTTTGAAACCATATTCTTACGTTCATGTTAGTATCAAGCGCAGCGTGGTAAGAAAAACTGTATCTTTATCTCTATCATGCAGTAGTGCTAACGTGCTAAGTAAGCGTTTCCTTTTAACTGTTCACGACTGTACCTATACATTTTTTTTAAATTTATCAACTCTTGTCCTGGTATTTGGACGCCATGTCTTAGTTTTAGTGTAAAGCAACATCAAGATGTGCACTTAAGCTAAGATTTCATGGCAAGAGTTGATAAAAAATTTAAAAAACCACTTGGTACATCATTCATTGATATTTTCAATCTGTGATGTGATATGTCAATATCCGATTGATTGATTGCTAATGCGTGTTAAATCTCATTGATGTATCATCGTTATTTAGAATACCCGGAGCCTAAACTCAAGTTTGGCTTTTCTCGACGCCTCTTTCACAAAGGTGGACGCGGGTTTTAATGAAACAGGCAAAAACGTTCGATCTGTGTACCATAAATCTGATTTATACGTATAAACGCGAACGTCCATAATTCACAACGCCGCCCGGCGGCATACAAGCTTATCAACAAAGCAAGTGACGTAGCGCGTTTTTAAAATTCCTCACTAGATCACCGACGGACTTTTAAAACTAATATTTGTTGCACGGACGTTTCATTCGGCGCCGGAGTAATTTGAGTAGCTTGAAGTTTAAATCATAGCTAACACAAATTGTAATATTCACGAAAATTCAGCTCTATAATAGTGGGCAATATTAGCTTATCGTTCTTTGATTCGCTGTCCACCGCTGCTCTATAACAACGGTTTTCAATCTCGCGTCTGGCTCTACTTTTATGGAGGTGTCCTCTTTATTACATAACTTGAAACATCATTGAAAGTTAAAAAATGTAGAGACAAGACAGGTACTGTATTATAGAATAAAGTATAATAAGTCATAACACTATTCTTGGAATAACAAGGCGTAGATATTTAGGAAGGTTAAAGGAAATATTTTCTACAATAATGCAGACGGGAGACTCATGTTATAATTATGAATAGTAATAATATTATCACCTTGAAAGACTTTAATATACGGTGAATCAAGGGAAACATGGAAGCCCTACCTGTTGCTATAATAACCATAAATTACATGTTAATTACACGTGGAATCTCGAATTCCCACGTTAGCATGTTGTATTGTTCCGCCTGGGAACGAGACGAATTTTACTTCGTAGTCCAAAGCTGGGTAGAACTTTTTTTTTAATGATCTATCCGATATTATTTGAGAGTATTTATTTATAGTTGAATGCGGCTAGAGAGGATTTTAGTTCAATTCGCTGCGGCAGTTTTTATGCATTCGATTTCTCTGTTTTATATTAAACAGATCGCAACGAAAACGTAAATGTTATTTTCGCTCGGTCACCTGCGAAATGTTACGAGTGTACTTACGTGCATAAAGGATTTTCATTTTGCATCGACGTTAAGTCTGCAGTACTTAGCCCTTGCACTGCCAATTAAAAATAGAACGCTCTGTAAGGGAATTCGTGGAATAGATGAGAGAAAAGATATAAGCTATTCACGATCTTTTTGCATTCAGAGTAGGCCGTGTTAGGGTGACATTTTTGTTAGTACCACAAAAAAATATACTTGTCAAAAATTTGATTGACGTTCGTTTTTAATTTTGTGGTTACGTTTTTGAAAACTGCCACTGCCAATGTTGCCAGTTCAATTGTGCGGTACAAAGTATTCCATGAAAACGAGAAATATCGTCTCGAACAAACGTTTAAAGATTTTTATTATTTTTCAATTTTAAAAAAATTATTAATCATTAAACGAAAGAATGATTGATCAAGACATAATTGTAATAAAGTAGTAAAATTCTGGACATGTTGTGACGGGAGTTGAGTCTCAGATAATAGTTTGTGAGTTAGTTCTATACATTCTTGTCGGGGAACACCAGGGAAAAGATTAGTAATGTCAAATGAGACCAGAAATTGATTTTCAGTTATGTCTAATTGGGAAATTTTATTAATAAGATCAGATGTGTTTTTAATACTGAAGGTGGGTTGGAAATTGAGAATTTTTTGAAATTGATTTGTAAGCCATTTTGACAACAAATGTGTTGGAGAATTAACAAAGGAGACAATGGATCGTATAGGGCAATTAATTTTATGGACTTTGGGTAGACTATAAAGTCTTGGGGTAACCGGGTTCTGGTTAATCAAGTGTCTGGCATGGGTATTGTGTTCAATGAAAAAGGTGTTCAAATCATAAAGTATTTTGTGAAACTGTGTAGAGTATTTAAGTATAGGGTTTTTTGATAATGGGCTAAAGTTTGAATTATTTAGAAACTCTTCAGTTTTTTTGGATATATTCAGATTTTTTGAGAACTACTAAACAATCCCCTTTGTCAGCTTTTGATATGATAAGGTTATTATTATTGATGAACTTTCGTGTCTTCTGGATGGTATTATCATCAATGTTTTGATGGTTATGATAATTGTTTAAATTGTTTGGAGGGTCTTGAACAGAAATGTTGTGAATGTTGTGAATTAAGAACAGGAAGTAATTGGCTTAGTG
Source organism: Serrognathus titanus (assembly GCA_039766575.1). Taxonomy (NCBI): domain Eukaryota; kingdom Metazoa; phylum Arthropoda; class Insecta; order Coleoptera; family Lucanidae; genus Serrognathus; species Serrognathus titanus. Next base: position 63,285,148 of record CM077914.1, read on the forward strand.
CAATATTCCTCTTGGTAGGTTCAAGAGTTTGAACAATTTTTTCGACTTCAATGGCATTTTTTATGGTATTGTTTTTTGCAGGTTCGGGACTGAACTTAAGTCCATGATTTAAACATTTTTTGACAAATGGGGGTAATTGGGTATCAGATTTATTTATAATTCTTTGTTGGAACGGAAAAATGTTCTGTGGTGGCATCAAAGTCAATTTAGGATGTATGTATGTATTATGTTTGCCCAGAGCAGGAAAAATTGATGTGTGGTTGCAAAGTAAGGATAATTTATTTTTTAATCTAAGAAAAGTTTTATTACCCACCTCCTCTACTATGTCTCTCACCTTACAGTCAAAGGCATCCCCTATTGCTGGATGAAGTGTTGAATGTAAATCTGTATGTAATTTCCAGAGTTGTGTGCCAATATGGTAACGAGTAGAATAATGGTGGTTTATTTCTTTCTTGATCCGTGTGGTTCTGGCTGATTGTATAGCAGCTCTAGATGCTGGTGTGTTTGCATTGGTTCGGATGTTGATAAATTTTGGAGTTACGTTGAACTTTAAGCAAGATGACAAAAACCAGATCTTCAATGAAATTTCTTTCTTCTGTATCAACAAGCGTTTGTATAACTGGGTGTGTTGTTGAAGGGCTCGACTAGCCGGAAAATAAATTGAAATGATCCCAGATAAACTCATAATGGAGTGGATATTAAAATTGAAAAATAATAAAACTCATATCTTCTCCATTGGATATATTGATGAAAGGATGAAAAAATGAATGAAGTTACGCTACATATATGTTTTGGCCTTCTTAACTAAATGGCCATCTTCAGGCTATAAAAAAAAACGTGGTTTTTAAATTTAAATTTATTAATTATTAAATTTCATCATTAACTAAAACATGTGATCCATCAACAAGAAATATGTAATCATTTCACCCTTTATATTATATTCATTCATTTCACCTCATTTTGGTAAGTTATATTTTTCATTTTTTTTTAATTTTTTCGTATCTAACACATGCGTTCACGTTTTTATAGCCTGAAGATGGCCATTTAGTTAAGAAGGCCGAAACATATATGTAGCGTAACTTCATTCATTTTTTCATCCTTTCATCAATATATCCAATGGAGAAGATATGAGTTTTATTATTTTTCAATTTTAATATCCACTACATTATGAGTTTATCTGGGATCATTTCAATTTAATTATTTTTTTCGTTGAGAAAGTTTGTTTGCGTGTTCTTAGTCAACAATTGTGCCACAAAGCGAAGAAGTGTTTCTTTATTAACAAATGTGACTCCAGATATGATAATAAACAATAATGACAGAATGTTTATTTGCGTTTTCATGGAATCTTGTGCACAGTGGTGTGGCTAAATGGATCTTGCTACTTGTGTAGCGGGTGGAGAGGTGTATCGACTTGATCAGACTGAAGAACTGTCGTTCTCAGGCCCTGGATGGTCTTATTATAGGGCTCGCGGCCATTTTCGTCTTGCTGTCGCAGAAGTGGTGAATACTCGGGGCCGGAATGAATTTCTGAAGGGGTTTCGAGTTTGGTGCCTGGCAATGATGTAGAGGTGCGCTGCAGGTGGCGCAAAAACATTATATGAAGGAGTATTTAAATAACAGGATCTTCTTGCTGTTGCCGGTGTCTCAGAACTTTTTCCATGACCATATTTATGTAAAATATCTTATCATTTTTCCCGAGAAGACCATAAGCTAGATCTCATTTAAAATTCTGTCTACTTTCACTACCTCCTCCAATACACACACCATCAGATTCTTCTGCTAACACTAGAATTCTGCAAATCTGTTTATATTTGTGCATATTCGTCGCTATTAGTTTTGACTGCTAAAAGGATCGTCTCAGTCTATTTATAACTTTTACAGATATACATGCGTTTTCTACGCTATAAAATTTTGATGCCAAATTAAATGTTCCCTATTCCCCTTCCATTGATTCCATAGAAGAATCTGATTCATCATCAATTTCTGATTCTGAATCAGATTCTTCTAATGTAATAATGAAAGGAGGAATATTTTCAAACGAGAAATTTCCCATATGTTTCGTCCAGGCTTCCGAAAATAATTTTTCACAATGATTACAAAAATGTTGCCACATATCGGAGGTACATTTTGAAAGAGCCTCACGTCATAAATTTGCAACCCTATTTTTCGATACTGGTTGCGAATTTATGTGCTTATTGTAAAAGCCTTTGCACCGCCCCCATGCAATCGTAATAGGATTGTATTGACAACGGTATGGAGGCAATCTAAGAACTTCATAACCGTGCTCCTTCAAAATTACGACAGTCGCATATCGTTTTATTGTTCCGTCTATTCTAAAAGGCTTAATTAATTCCCATAATTGTTGTTTTGTAACTTTGCCCTCAATTTCGACATTGTGTTTAACCAACCACTCCTGCATTTGATTTTTTTACAGGAAAATGTGGGTGGTTTGTCCAACTACACCGAGTGATACGGTGCGTTGTCCATCACCACCACACATTTTCGTTGGAACTTGCCTAGTGCCTAGGAATAAGCTGATTAACCACCCAATTTTGAAAAGTTTCTGCATTCATGTTTTTATGGTAGTCGAGTCCATGTAGCAAGTCACATCCTTCCAAAAAGCCAAGTTTTGTTCCCGCATACAAAATTGTAAAACGTTTCCTTGCATTTTTAATTTTGGCTGGGTTACTGTTTCGTATATCCATCGACGAACCGCAGACCCATTTTGAGAGATCCACGTTTCATCGAAGTACACGAATATTATATTTTCACTAGAATTTTGGAACTGTAAGAATTTGCTCAGAAAAGAAATTTTGGATGCAACGACGTGTTTTTGTTCACATAAAATTTTGCGTCCGTTAACCATTTTGTGTTTGTAACCCATAGATTTCATAATTTTGAATAAAGTTGTTCTTCCCCCTTTAAATTCCAAAGTATCGCGAGCGTCTGTAAGTAATTTGTCCAAAGTGAAATATTCATAGTCGTTGCAAATCTTCCCGAAACACGTAATTTGTATAATATATATACGTCTTTTTACGTCTGCCAGATGAAGATGTTTTCAAATTGTTAGGTCCTGCTTTCAAAACTTTAGTTATTGTTCTTTGCGAAATCTAAAACATACATATGCCTTACATTAGAAAATGGAACTCATTTAATTTATGTAAGCCTTACTCCATGTATATCTATCAACCTGCTTATAATTTCATCTTGTATGAAATGTGGATGATCCTTTTTATAATAATTGTAGGCATTTTTTATGACTTGTTTGGTTTGCCCGCTTATAATTTTCGACATTTTGACAGGATTAAAAAATATAATTAAATAATTAGTTATTTGTTTTGAGTTACTTTGATCATTGCATTGTAGTTCAAGTTTATTTAAGTATTGGCAACATTGGCCGCGTTCACCAGAACAAATCACTTTGTGATGCGTTTGCGATTGCTGCTGCATGTCTGATGAACGATTACTTCGATTTGTGATTTGTTTACGCTTGCGCAAATGTCAAGCGGAAGTAAAAACTAACGTCACTCATTTGAGACATGAGTTGAGAATACGAAAGAGAAAAAGAAATCCTTTGAACCGTGTTCAATTAATATTAATTCTTATAAAATATGGATTTAATACAAAATATATTATTATTTGAAGAAAATGTTCCAAATGTAGATGGCATTATTCATCTTGCTTTAGATTTAGCAGAACCTGTTTATAATGAAAATATTCAACGTGATAGGAAAGTACGAAATCTAAATTATTATGAATTAATCGTTCCAAACTATACAGATGTACAATTCAAGGAACATTTCAGGATGTCTCGACAAACATTTCAGGTAACATACTTAACATACAAATTTAAAAAGCTTATCTATACACAATGTGTTACCTTCTAATAATTTATGCATATATTCTGTTTCAGTTATGTTATAAATTAGATTATTATATAAATAAGACCGTGTATTTTCCATGATGACATTCTCACGTTTGACGTTTTCGTGACGTTTTCAACACGTTTGCTGCTGGCAGCGCTAATCCAGCGTTAAAATTTTACGCTTACAAAAATGGCGTCTGATAGCAATCATACACCAAACATGTTTGCAATATAAACAACCGTTCATCAGAAAAATTACTAACAGTTGGCCAACCGCTTGCAATCAATTACTTCTGGTGAACGCGGCCATAGTCAGTACAGCTGACGTGACAACGTCATAATTTTTTTCACGTCAGATTTTGACTACCTTCAAAATACATGCACGTAACATAACAGAAAAAAAAACATGGCCTACTAGAATGCAAAAAGTTCGTGAATAGATATTACGTCTCGCAGTTTTCGAGATGTAACTGATTATTACATTAAATGAAAACTCAAGCTGCATTGCACAACTGTACTTAAAGTTTGTTTGTCTCAAAACCCATTTGGCTCAATGAAAGTAAAAAAGAATTCTCGTCGATCGATTGCTGTGGTGTTGTTACAGTCACCCTGTACATTGGATTACTTTGTCCTAAACAGAACACCATTCATGAAAGTTCCATTGTTTTTTAGTAAACACACATGTATGGCTCGTACGATAGCCAGTATTAACTGAAATTCTAAATTTAAACTTCATTCAAGTGAACTTGTTTTGTTTATTTTCCTTACAAGCGACTCTTAAAGATAATTCGTGTCAACAAATCCCGAAGAAAACTCAAGCTAAGTGGCTCCGGTCTGAAATCACAAAATGACTCAGATTCCGGAAATGAACAACAATGACAATAACAATCGGTGATTACAAAATAAGCTCGTTATCTGTCGGGGCGCGGGAGGCTCGACGATTAAGTCGAGGGAATTGTAAAGTTTTGTGCGAGCGGGAATACTTTGAGAGTTTTTCGCGAATAAAGCAGCGGCGCACGCCCCGTCGACAATTCGCCTCACTGTTTTCCACTTAATTCGAGCGGCGGCGCTTATTTTTCGCGTGCCGTTTGCGTCGCTCGCATCGCAGCGCCAAATTTCAAAAGCCCCGGCCGTGTAAACACAATTCGTAGATAACGCACGCGTTAATCTCTCCGGCAAACTTAATCGAGTGCTTAATATATTTGAGTAAGGAATATTCTGCGAAATACTTTGAACTTTAGTTTTGCGTACGCGCATTGCGAACGGCTTATCTCCTTTCCTCTTCATGATAAATAAACGCATAACCTGGAATTCCTTCGCTTGTTGTGGCATTTCATGTAAACGTGTGCGCGCTTGCGACTTTCTTTTCAAACGCTCGGAAGTGCGGCAGTTTAATTAACGAATTAATTATATAACAATGCGTTGACGAGTGATTGTGATTATGGTGACCGAAACGAAACTTCAGGACGTTTATCCATGGCCGGGACTTAAATTGGCCTGCGTGAGGATTCTGCAATTGTACTGTAAAGTTTTCGATCAGCCGGAACTGCTGCAAATAGCCAGGTACATTATGTATGTATTGTTATTTTTGGTTTTTAGTTAGTCCCGGCCTTGAAACTCGACGACGATGATAATGAACCGAATAACGAATAAATTAAGCGCGTACGGGATGAGACAATGCGTTTATCATCATCATCATCGGTGTTTTTAAAGATGCGCGGGGGCTATTTTTAGCGCTTTTTATTTCAAAGCCTGACAAAAGGTAAACAAAGTGTTGATTATTTAGTAAAATGTGAACGTTGCGAGTATTCCGGAATTCCTGTGTAACTTTCAAGATTCTTTAATTGCGATTAATTTTGCTTTAAAAAAGAAAAAAGAAGTCGGAGAAAAATTAAATGGTTAAGTCAACAACCTTTTGACTTGTTTCAACGGTAATAATCTTAGCCGAACAACTTCGAAATTGTTGAAATAACACTAAACTATTACATTTGACGGAACGATGAAAATGTTTTACCTTAAAACGAAAGTGTTTAATATGTTAAATCAAAAAGTTGAAATTTCAAAATGATCGTAAAATGCTGTTGCCTTTAAGTGTATGCTTCGATTTAACAGAACAAATGTTAAGTCAAGTAAAAGCCGAGGGTTCATTATTGAAATTCTTGTTTTTTAACTTCCAGATGGCGCTTGCTAAACTTTATGTATATTTACTGCCGGTCTCGACATCATTAGGCTTGTTGTCCGATATCGTTTCTTAAATGGCCAAAAGACGTTAATACCTAAAACGTGCCCAACTTTGTCTATAAAATTATTGAGGGGTTTGTTTAGCTCGTCCTCGCCAATGGTTACATCTTACTTTGTCGGTATCATAAAGATGTGAACATTTGTGAATTCGCCCGGACGATAGTCAAGATTGAATTGAATTTACGCTTTCATTTACCATACTGAAAAGTTCCTAAAAAGTACTAAAAAATATAATTCAATATTTTGCTCTAATGCAAGTTAATACAAAATATTTCTGCCAATAATTAGTAATCATTCATATGTAGAACTTGCTACTTAAATAGAACTATTAGTTGTATTGCTTACAATATTAATCTTAAATTTTCGATAGATTCGAATCAGTAATTTTAATGTTACTAGCCTATCTACCATAATCATATATTTACCATTTACGTATATTTAACTATACAATGCACATAGTAAAAAGCAAATAAGACTGATTAGAATTAGTATTGTACAGCCTTAGCCAAAAGTATTAGGCTCCTTGCATTAACTCCTATATCATGAAAATCTGTTGTTGGAGTAGGGTAAAATAAAATTTCCTAGGTACAAAACAATAACAATTTATTAAAGTAATTAGTATTTTGTTGGGCCACCTCTAGCCTTAATCAGCTAGCTTTTCTTTTCGGCAGAGTACTTATAAGTTTATGACATTCCTCTGCGATATTATTCCATTCTTTCAATAACACGTTTTTTAAAATTGCTTTAGATGTATGTGAAGTTATATGAAATTTCAAACTCAAAATTTATTTCCTATTGTTTACTGGTGGTGGGTTTGTTTGAGTATATATAAAAAAAAAACAACTATTTAGTACAGACGTTGTGTAATTAGAGCGACATTGTCCCTGACTTAAAATGATTCGAGGCTCAAGAATTTTTAGTTAAAACTTGTTAGAACTCCCAGTTACGTAAGTTGCAAGGAATATTAAAAAATAAGGTTCTGAGAGTCAGAGGAGGTTAACTTCGGTGGTGTGAACTTGTGCGGTGCGCCGGTCGAAGAATTAAAGTTTAGGTTAATTATTCACATACACTTTAACGATTCTGTAATAATAATATCGCTAATTGAATAGTCGGTAACAATCTGCCAATTAGATATCTAAAAGTCAGTGTAGTCTTTGATTAAAATTAGTTAATTGTATGATAAACCGTTTTGTCCGGGCGGGTCGTCACGTGTCATTCCTGAAACCTATCCCCCAGTAGACTGTGAGGAGGGAACCTCGTGCGTTATCCCTTGGTTCTCATTGCACCACCTACAGCGGGCTATGGTTATCCTAGCCGGAGAATGCCAGTCTATTAAATCTAGTGGTTATAGATTCCTGAAACCTTCTGGGTGGTTATTCCTCAGTAGACTGTGAGGAAGGAACCTTGTGCGTTATCCCTTGGTTCCAATTGCATGACCTACCGCGAGGTATGGTTATCCTAGCCGTGGAATGCTAATGATAGTTAAGTTGGCCCTGCAGGACGAGGAACTTTGTGCGTTATCTCAGGCTCGTGTGACATTTGCTAGAGTCGGCATTGTAATGCCGGGGGCAAAACGTAAACTAATTGATTCACGGTTACCACCGTGGAAGCCTGTCTGCACTTACTGTTGAAAGTTGTTTAAACTACAACGATTATCGAGATGGCGATTCTCTGCGTAAAACGATAATAAAATTCTAAACATTTCTGAGCAATATTTTCGGAGATAAATTAGAAAATTAAGGGTGCCTAATACTTTTGGCCAAGGCTGCACATAACCCTCTCATATTATACCAAAGAACTTATTTGACTGTGGGTCATGTAATAATAAATAAGGAATATTAGATTAAAGAGTATTATTACATGAAGACAATTTGTTAAATACTGTAGATTTTGACATTTCACTAGACAACAGTCGATGTTCTTTTGCTTCTACATTGTATTGTCATTTAAACTCCATTTTCTTTTGCATTTTGTAGAAAACCATTGCATTATAAGATCGTCAGTCTTTTGTTATTCATAATTTTTTTTTCGCATTTCGTTGCTCTTTTTACAATTTTGTTTCCTTTCGATTCGCTTTTCTGTTTTTTGTTTTAATTTTTTTTTCCTATTGTGATCTTAAATTTCCTTATCATGTCTTTAAATAGGCGAGGCAAAAATTGATTCAATTAGTTTTCAACATAAGGAGACTCGAAGAAAACTCAACGTAATGAATTAATCGACGTTCCTCTTTGGACGGAGAATATTAAAAACTCGAGAGTCTAATGAAAACAAAAGGAAATCGTATAAATAAAAAATAATAATTCGACAACAACGAAAAACAATTTTAAAATTTAAAAAAAGATGCACGTTAGTTCGGCCGGAATCAAAGAACTAACTGAAAGGAAAAAGGAAACACCGATGTAATAAGCGAATTTTGTAATACAATGGGAATGTTCTGCTTTTTTTTAAGACCTTGTTTGGATGAGTTGTGCAAGAGCTTTTTTTTTCTTCTCGTCGCTTAAATAGTAGTGAAACTTACCTCGGCAAATATACCTATACATAAGTATTATCACCGAGGAATGTAAGAAAGTGAAACTGTTACTCGCATAATCCAAATTTGGTAGAAATACTTACGCAGATGGCATTTATCTGTGATGTAACGTTACATCCGCGTAGCTTGACACTTCTCTTTTGATTAAAACGACTTTTAGTTAAAATTTTTGCGGTCAATCGAGAAATTGAGAATGATATTCGCAACAGGCGTTCCTTCAATTATAACCGGAAGCTAGCAGTCTTGTACGAAACAAAACCAGGCAGGACTTTTCACTCACTCAAAGGAATAAAGTTTTCACAAAATCAAATAGGAACAGGGCCGTGCTTTTTGGAAATCAACTTCTGCCTCTTAAGAATATTGTGTAGGTCACGACATTCAACTTAAATGCGACTCGGCCGAATCCTCGATCATTAATTAAACCTCCTTATACCATCGCTGGATTTAGAAACAAGTGGAGGCGTACCCATTACATAATTTCCATTACACATCCGCACGTCGGAATAAATCATTTATTTTCGCGTGTCACTAAAGTTTTATGTTAAGCACCTCGCATAAAAATCGGAAATATGCCCGTTTTATTATTTTTAAGCGCTATTTTATTAGCTTTGTCAAACTTATAAGTGTAACGCGTACGCAAATAGGACGTGCGGTGGTATTAAACGAACCCACCCAGATAAGTGATATCGTAATATAAATGTACTTTGCCAATAATACGCTTAAAAGCTTTTTTTTTTCGAAACTTTTGATGTGTGTTTGGAGCCTCTCGAATAATCGCTACAGTTTTAAATCCTCCTGCGCGGAGGAGTTTTAAATATTTATCGACGTGGATTGCTTCCTGAACGTTTGTAGAATAATACAATGTTTTTACTCCCATTGTTTTGCTTTTCAGCATCAAACCTAATTGAAGGATATATTTTGATATTTTAAAAATTACGCAGCGGGTTAAGCTGTAAATACAAATTTCATTTAACAAAAAATACTTGTTGCTATTACGTGTACAGTCGTGGCCATCAAATTGTCTACGACTAGATTGCTAACCTTGCCCTTGTTGACCTGCAATGGAAACAACGGCTCATATTGCCGCTAAGGGTTAAGTCCTTCAAATCGTAACGAATAACTTGGCCACGAGTGTACAATACAACACAATCGATTTCGTGCCAGTATGAATTCGTAGCACGAAAATTTGACGTGTGCTTTCTTACATTTTTTACATAGAGCAATGTAATGGTATCATAAGAAAGCACATGCCAAATTTTCGTGCTGGCACGAAATTGAATGTAAATGTAGCTCTATTTTCATTAGTTCCTTAAACATAGATTTTATTGAATTAAAAAGTGTACATTCATTTTTGGCTTCCGAGAAAACTGTGTAACTAATTGCAAGTGTGTAACGGTTAGAATCGTTCAACACCTCCAAGATCTGTAATCAACACACCTCGTTTCGCATCCAGGGAATAAAAACCAAAAGCTATGTAGCAGCCGAACAGCAAAGTTTACATACAAATAACTCAAAGCCAGGACGCGCAAATGAATCGAAATAAATTTATTTGCGCTCCTCAGCTTTCATAAATAATAATGATTTAATCCCGAAAAAATATGAGTCACTTCCTTTTTGTTTTCTCCACATCCGGGAGCCTATCATAAATTAAGTTACGTTTCTGTGCATTAGCAAAAGATTTCTTTGTTTTCTGATGTTGTCGAGCGTGAATTTTTTTTCAATTTTCGTTTGACTCTTCCTCTTTCTTTAGGGAATTACGTTTTTAAAATTTGATTTCCAAATACGCACGCTTTCATTACTATACGTTTTTAAACCAAAACTATCACATACCACCCGTCCACACCCCGTACAACATAGTGCTGTGAAATTCGCTTAAATATACGAAGCACAAACAGTTCTTAAATCATGTTACTGGTGCGCTCGTAATGGCATTTTAAGGAGTCGTTTATTGCTCTGTACATAACAATATGAGTCTAGAAAAAGCAACGCCGAGGGCGAGAAACAGCAAATATTTACGTGTTCTGAACGGTAATAGATGAGGAAGAACACGAAGAAACTAAACAAAGTGTTACGTGTTCGGTATAATAAAAACGGTAACAAATTGTGCTAAAGTTTAAATGTTTTGAAAGCGCGTCAGGGACAAGCCATTTCTGATTTGATTGATGGGTTGCCTATTCTAAACTCTTGAGGGGTCACGATTTAAATATTCGTTCACTTTTGTTACTTCACCTAATTATTGTGCAAATAAACAAAAAAAAACCAACACAATTATACAGGCCGTTCATAGAAGATCATTCATTAGAACTTAAATAAAAAAAAATTATCTAGTTTTCCTTTTTTTTTCTTTGATCTGAACCTTTCTTAAAATATAAGCGTTGCACCATACGTTTGATCCCCGAAACTTCGACATAATTGCAATTCGGAGCAAAACAATAAAACCCGGCGTTAATTTTAGCCGACAATGTATTGCGGGAGCAGACGTCAACAAAAATAGAGACGTAAATTTTTTATATACACTCACGAAACAAAGGCATCTCTCCGTAATAAAATATTTTTATCGGTTTAATAATAAAGGAACGGGCCGGCCGGCGCGGTGGCGAAAACGTGCAGAATTTGGCCGCCGATCCCGTTCGGAATCGTAAACTCTTTATTTTTCCGACTTTGTGAGAGATTATTGATTGCAAAATATTTTTACCGTTGAGCGCGCGCTTAACGACGGTACTTTTTGAGATTAAACGGAGTACGAACTTGCGTTTGATGTTTTAATTCGAGTCTGCTCTAAATATTTTCGAACCGATTTAGTGAACACCTCGGATTATAATAAATTTGGAAAAAAAACCTTTTATTTCATAGAGCGTCAAACACGTAAATACAATTATTTTACTTACATGCTGCAATAAAACAATTGAATGCTACGATAAAACAACTGCGGATTGTAATAAGGTAAGAGAGGTTCGAGAACCGTCGTGCAATTTCAATATGTGCCGTTCAACAACGTCTAAATTCGCCTTGTTTGCCGTCAACAGCGGTAAACTCATCAGTGAATTCATCAGTGAACTTATTGGTGAGCCATCGGTGAACTCTTCGATTTAGCTCATCGCTGAATTATATATTAATATTAATTCAGCGATGAGCTAATCGAAGAGTTCTGCGTTCATCACGGACGCGTTCACCGGTGAACGCATCGATGAACTCCTTGATGAACTAATCGATGAGTTCAATGGTGAATTCACAGATGAGTTCACCGGTGAACGCATCGATTAGTTCATCGATGACTTCATCGATGACTTCATCGATGACTTCGTCGATGAACTCACCGATGAGCTCACCGATGACTTCATCGATGAGTTCATCGATGACTTCATCGATGAGCTCACCGATGAGCTCACCGATGAGTTCATCGATGAGCTCACCGATGAGTTCACCGATGAGCTCACCGATGAGCTCATCGATGACTTCATCGATGACTTCATCGATGAACTCACCGATGAGCTCACCGATGACTTCATCGATGAGTTCATCGTTGACTTCATCGATGAGTTCATCGATGAAGTCATCGATGAACTCATCGATGAGCTCACCGATGAGCTCACCGATGACTTCACCGATGAGCTCACCGATGAGTTCACCGATGAGCTCACCGATGAGCTCACCGATGAGCTCACCGATGAGTTCACCGATGAGCTCACCGATGAGCTCACCGATGAGCTCACCGATGAGTTCACCGATGAGCTCACCGATGAGCTCACCGATGAGCTCACCGATGACTTCATCGATGAACTCATCGATGAGCTCACCGATGAGCTCACCGATGAGCTCACCGATGAGTTCACCGATGAGCTCACCGATGAGCTCACCGATGAGTTCACCGATGAGCTCACCGATGAGCTCACCGATGAGTTCATCGATGACTTCATCGATGACTTCATCGATGAACTCACCGATGAGCTCACCGATGACTTCATCGATGAGTTCATCGATGACTTCATCGATGAGCTCACCGATGAGCTCACCGATGAGTTCATCGATGAACTCACCGATGAGCTCACCGATGACTTCATCGATGAACTCATCGATGAGCTCACCGATGACTTCACCGATGAGCTCACCGATGAGCTCACCGATGAGCTCACCGATGAGCTCACCGATGAGTTCACCGATGAGCTCACCGATGAGTTCACCGATGAGCTCACCGATGACTTCGGTGAGTTCACCGATGAGCTCACCGATGACTTCACCGATGAGTTCATCGATGACTTCATCGATGAACTCACCGATGAGCTCACCGATGAGATCATCGATGACTTCATCGATGAACTCACCGATGAGCTCACCGATGAGTTCATTGATGAACTCACCGATGAGCTCACCGATGACTTCATCGATGAGCTTACCGATGACTTCACCGATGAATTCACCGATGAGCTCACCGATACTTCACCGATGAGCTCACCGATGACTTCACCGATGAGTTCACCGATGAGTTCACCGATGAGCTCACCGATGAGCTCACCGATGAGTTCACCGACGAACTAATCGATGAGTTTATCGATGCGTTCATCGACGAACTAATCGATGAGTTTATCGATGCGTTCACCGGTGAACTCATCGATTAATTCATCGGTGAACGCATCGATTAATTCATTGGTGAACGCATCGATTAATTCATCGGTGAACGCATCGATTAACTCCTTGATTAATTCATCGGTGAACGCATTGATTAATTCATCGGTGAACGCGTCCATAGTGAGCCAAAACTATTCGATTAGCTCATCGCTGAATTAATATTAATATATAACTCGGCGATAAGCTAATCGAAGAATTCACCGATGTGCTCACCAATACGTTCATTGATGAATTCACCGATGAGTTTACCGCTGTTGACGAGAAACAAAGCAATTTTAGACGTTGAACGGCACATCTTGAAACTGTACCTCGGTTAGAAAACCGAATTGAATGCTGCGATAAAACAACTGCGTATTGTAATAAGGTAAGAAAACCTCTCTTACCTTATTACAATGCGCAGTTGTTTTATCGCAGCATTCAATCGTTTTATTGCAGTATGTAAGTAAAATAATTGTATTTACGTGTTAGACGTTTTATGAAATAAAAGGTTTTTTTTCCAAATTTCATCGAATATTTCATCGATGGGTTCACCGATGAACTAATCGACGAGTTCAACGGTGAATTCACCGGCGAATGTATCGATTAGATCACCGATGAACGCATCGATGAATTCATCAGTGAACGCATCGGTGAATTCATCAGTGAACGCAGGATTGTTCGATTTGTTTATCGCTGAATTAATATTAATATATAACTCAGCGATGAGCTAATCGAAGAGTTCACCGATGTGCTCACCAATAAGTTACACCGATGAGTTTAGCGCTGTTGACGACAAACAAAGCAAATTTAGACGTTGTTGAACGGCACATCTTGAAATTACACGACTGTTTTCTAACCTTTCGATGAGTTCACCGATGAACTCATTAGTGAGTATATCCGGAACTTTTCGACTAGCTCATCGCTGAGTTATATGTTAATATTAGTTCAGCGATGAGCTAATCGAAGAGTTCTGTGCTCTCCAATGAATTCATCGATGAATTCACTTTGTGGGTGAGTTCGTTCAAAAAATATTCTATACAAGTTGTGCCCAATATAAATGTATCTTTTACGATAGCTCAGTTATAGAACGAGTTGATGAGTTTGCTTTTAATTTTAGTTTCAATCCCTTCGTTGTTGCTTCCAAGCCATCTTCATAAACCTTTTGTTCGAGTTTAGATACCGAAAGCCCTCCTGGTGCGTTTATAGCATTCTTTACCCACGGACTATAATTCATATTTTTTTTTTAAATGCGCACAACTGCCTTCATCACTTTGATACTTTGATTATAAAAAGTAACAAGCCCGGAAAGAATGTTGAAGGGAGAGGCAGATCCTCATTTCCTTTGTTATATTTGATTGTTCAATGGTGTCCTCTTGTCACCTCCAATCCTTACCGGAAATATCTATCTGTTATTCCAGGAATAATGAAATTGCAAAAACGAATTTGTCGTCGCCTCTTTTTATACGTTCTCACTCAGACAAATAGTTTTTCAAACATTAGTGTTCGTAAAAAAGTTTCTTACGTGCAGTTGAGTGGTACCGTCGCATCGGAAATAAGAAGTAAACAACACGGTCGCTTGATGAATATTTATTTATTCAAATAAAAATATACAACAAGCTAGTAGGATATACATGCGTACATCGTCATCGATAAAATTTCAGGCGAAAGATCAGCTTTTTATACGTGCGTGGGCTCATTCATGTTTTCAAAAATGCCACCACATTTGCGTATGTTTGATTCGCGATTTACGTCCAGCTCCCGACGTTTCCCGGCCGGGCGGCCATAAATCAAGTTCGGCGACGCGGTGTTTTCGTTTCCAGGTGAAAGATAACAATCACAATTACGGTATTTATTGCGCGCATATTTTCGGTGGCCGCTTGCCAGGAACCTCGGCGACGATGATTGGAACACTGCCGCTCGCTCCTGATTGCTCTTATTATAACAACCTGCTTGTTTCTTCTTGCTGACGCGTGTTTATTGTCAAGCGGTGTAATTTGTTATACGAACTCAAAATTAACGGACGTTTTACTAATGGCGCTTTCGTCTGAATGCTTTAGAGTAAGTAAGTACTCTCAGAGTATCTCCATCTTGTTTTAACTAGGGATGACGACGAGTACTCCTTTGTAAGTACCCGATATCCTATAATTATTTAATAACCGAGAATTACCCGATACTCGGTAAGTCCCAACAAAGGAGTACTATAAAATATATTCTCGGGTGACGGTATCCCTAGTTTTAACCTTGTAGTAACAGGGGTTAGAGATACTCTCAGAGAGCTCTGGGGTTAAAAATGTTCTTCTAATTCCGATAATCGGGTGTTTTTTCGTGGCCAACATTCAATGTAAATACAAAAGAATGCCCGTTTCAATGAGATTTTTTTTGTTTTATTATGAATAACAGTTATCTTTTCAAAAATTTATATAAAAATTTGAAGAAAACTGAACATTGTTTCCGGCCCTTTTCTAGAGAAGGGGACATTAGCAACCCGTTATCGTTCGATCTGCAACGTAGCTTTTTGCGAGCTAGGTACATTTCTTACGTCATTTTTCGTATTTTTGAGCGGATGCCTGCGTTATGACCCGCACAGTATAAATAAACCGCACTTGACCTTACCGCCAAAAACAAAACTAATTTCGATGTGCACCGTGTGCGAAATGACTAATTCTTGACGATTTTAACCACGAAACTGGCAGGCCCCACTTGTATTTTTAAGCGCCCTTTTGCATACAGTAAAGCCGTACTAATTATCAAAATTGAATACAACACGAGGAACAACCCCTTGTAAAATACACACGCACCTAAAATTAATCAAAACCGGAAGCATTATTTACGGCTATTTATAATCTAGAGAAAGGAAAAAATATAAGAGAGATTTTTTTTTCTTAAAACCTGGATTAATTACTAATTTCACTGTTTATTTCGAAAAATTTACGGCGCTTTTCCTAATGATCGCTGACTGGCAATAATTCTTGCCTAACGATACAGTTCGGCCCATAAAATTGTCGCTCGCGAACTGTCAATTGTGTTCATTAACAATAAATAACGCGTTTAGGTCGTAATAGCGGAAAACTTGGACGCCAAATGCGACGAAACATAAATTCAGGAATGATTCCCTTATTAAAGATAATTGGCAGCCAGGTTGCAGCAGCTGAACGCGTCAAATTTCTTAAACGAGAGAAAAATATATTATTGAAATTGAACAGTTTATGTTTCCCCCCGGAAAACGAACGGATTTGTTTCTTACGAGGGTTGACAACGCTTAGAATAAAGTCAAATTTATTGAGAATGAAATAATGATAATTAATACAGAATACGGTAGTTACTCCAGCAATTCAAAAAATACAAAATAATAATAATAATAACAAATACAAAAACTCTAAACAGTAAAACGATAATAAATAAACAATAAAAATTTGGGTGGGCGAACTTCATTTTCAAAGTTTTTAAAAACCGTATCCGAATCTGAAAGTTTTCAATTGCATCCGTTATGTAGCTGTCCTAATATAACATTTAATTCACTAAAGATTAGTTTAAGAAATTGCAGGATTAATACTTTTTAAATCTTCCATCTCGTACATTTTCGAACTTCTTGTTGTAGGCAACCCATTGTGAAACTAGACAGGCGCGTTGCATATACGCGTTCATTTATATGAAATGATCGTATTAAAGTATTCAGCTTGATTTTAACTAATTAACTGATTAGAGGCGAATGCATTCTCAGATAAATGGCTAGCCTTTATAAACCGGTGAAGTACTCTCCTTAATTGAATTGCAACACGAACTCAAGATCATCTTCGTCTTTACGGTACGCCATTATAACGCGGCGTAGTTTTCAGCGACGTTAATGAAATGATATTAAAATGCCCCTAGTTTCACGTAATATCCCAAGAAAATTATCGTCCTTCATTTAGGTGTTAGGAAATTTAGCCTGATGCCATTAATTCTTACTTACATTTAGCCAAACTGCGCGCACGCGTATACTGAAACGGTCGAGAATTTGATTTTGAAGACAAATCGCGTTTGTTTGTTTGATTGCTTGATAACAAAGAAGAGAAATTTTCCAAGTCGGAGAATGCCACCGGAAACGACTCGGTTTCCAGATTTATGGTCGTTTAGAACACCGAGTTCGTAAAGGGCACTTAAAACATAGTCACTGTCATATTATAAATCAGAGCTGCTTTCAAGTGTTGTCTTTGTACGCTTCAGAGGCTTTGAAAGAATTTGTCACGCAAGTACTCGAGATTTTGTAAAATTTAGAAAAAGGCGTTTTACATCGCCCATAGAAAATAATTCCCTTTTAGTCTTTTGTTTGAAATTGTTGAACAGTGGTTATTGGTCTAAGAATTTTCGGAGTGCATAGGGAGGGGTTGTAAGTTGTTGCTAGCGGAGAAAAAAAAATTAAAAACGGAAGACAGTAAGATTCAAATAGTTCGATCGGACGCCTGACTTTTAAGTGCTTGAGTTTGTTTCATATCTTTTTCATAATTATATTTAAATCATATCCTTTCGGGACGGTGAAAATATAGTTGATTCAGAGGACAATCAAATAAATAAACGCGAATTGCGCCGCGTTCTAAGACACGAAAGGATTATATAAAAACAAGTGCGTGAGTGTGTGAAGTGCGCATCGCAGACCGCGGATAGGTATAATTGCATGAATTTTTATATTTCTTTTCACGTACTTGGTGTTTTGTTTAAGAATTATCTTTTGCGATATTCTCTGGCAATTCACGCTATCGGTGTTATTACGATTTGTTCAGGGAAATTTGCAGTCAGTTGGGTCCTTGCGCAAACAAATTAGTTTGATAATAGGTTTAGCCGACGAAAAATGACGCAGAGGAATCTGAAAAAAGGCGTACGTTGTACCACCCTCTAACGGCCCGGAGGAAGTAGTAGACAAAGATCCTATCCACGGAGCCTGCTTAATTAGGTTAATAGCTAGAGTTAAGGTATTCTATCACCTCCGAAAGGAGTCCGTGAAAAACTAGCGGCAGTTGCTGTTAATTATCATGCAAATTGATCGCCGGAGCGGCCTTTTCTATCACATACTTCTCCGAACATCTGATTAATCAATTCATAATTCCCATTAATAAAGTAGACTGTAGACACACTGTCACACTGTTGATTATTCGTAGCGTCTTCGAGTACTCTCTCAGATGTCAAACACGGGTACCAAGACAAAGCTATTTTGAAGAAAAAGTAATTGTTGATCTCATTTATGTCACAAAGTTGCCACAGCGTGTGCAACAAGCCACAAGGGTGAATTGAGATAAATTAGATCGCTACGATATTCGACGTGAATTACGTTAAGTGAATTTTATTGTACTTCCTTGAAAAGTGTATATTTTATATTGTTTTCAACCCAGGTTTTACCCTCATTTTATCAGATCCCGCAGTGACTGGTAGAAGGGGTTTTTGCTTTTTTTTACAATAAATAATTAAATTTCAAGTCTCGCATTTTTATTGATACGTATTTAGTTCCTTTAATCTCTCAAATTTATTCACCGTCTCACCAGAATTAGATTCCAGTTACGACAACGCAGGGTCAAGTTTAATTAGATGATCACGAACTATAGACATAAAAAGGGTTCCGGAAGGGGCGCCGCAGATAGCTTGTAGGTCAGTAAGGTATATTGCTTAGCGCCAGTCATAAAAGTAAGTAGCGAAGTCAGAGTCTAGACGTTTAGGAATTGCATGGGGTGCTTAACAATACCATTGGCGACCTTTTCGAGATTTTACCAAGTGAACCCTCGGTAAAGTGGTGTTTATTTTCCATTGAATTCAGTCAAATTCTCCGGTCCATTTAATAAATTAATTTGTCAATAATTTAGTTGTCCGTAAAATCAGCAAACAAGGGCGCCTCACAATACGGGGTGATATCAAGCTCGCAAACACGATTTATATTTCGGCGCGATGTTCCCTTCTATTTTTCAAATATTTTAATTTTATTTATTGTTCAAAATAATTGCTGGCTGTGAAGTTTTGCGTAACCTTTTTTTTTTTGTTTGTTTCAGAAAGGACTGCAAGAAGTGCAAATGCTCTCGAGACAATCACGAAATTATAGTCGAACATGGGGCCAGAACCCGGTTAGGTTTGAATTCCACGCAGGACGGACTTGAGGCGAGGGCGTTGGGTTATTCTTACGTCCCACCTGGTCTTACCACTGCCAGACAGGTGGGTAACTGCAAACTTCTTCGATTCAAAAAGTTAATTACTTAAAATAACGTCAGGCTTACAGTAATTTCGTTGAACGTCGAGTTTAGTTTAATCTTCTGATTTTGCAGATAGAGCAATTCTACGCCACCCTGCCAACACACGAAGTGCCAAGATTAGGAACGAAAGGTGAAGTAATTCGATCGCAAAGGATAGTGAAACAATTACCCAAGCAAGACCTTGCCCTGATCGCCTGTAAGTTCGTCGAGCCAAGCTACAAAAGCGGATACGAAGTAAGTGGCGGCACTTTCGTTTCAATTCACCCGTTGAACTTTAATCGGGCGGAAATAACGATTCTAGTGAATCCGTTTTCAGGACTTTATCACCGCCCGTAACGAAATCGCCCTAGACATTGGCGTTGCTCGTCTGGCTCCTCCGAGCAACAATTGCGCCGGGTGCAATAAACCTCTTCAAATTCAGCTGCCATGTGTATCTGCTCCTCGAATGGGAAATTTGCTGTGGCATCCTGTTTGCTTCAAATGCACCACTTGCAACGAACTCCTGGTCGACCTCGCCTATTGCGTCCACGATGATCAGCTCTACTGTGAGCGACATTATTCCGAACAACTTAAACCCAGATGCGCCGCTTGTGACGAAGTAAGTTCCTCAATTTACTACATAAAAAAAAACTTTAAGTCTTGATTCTCAATTCATTTTGCAGCCATTTTTTTTATAAACTTTTAGCTTCAGTAAGTGTCAGTCTTATTTATAAGTATGGCATAGTCTTTTAAATACTTAGATTTGAGAATTAGAGAATTTGACTTTAAGAATCAATACAAGTGAAAGAAACCGTTGTGTACGGAGAATCGTTGAAAAAGATCTTCGAGCGCAGATCATTTCTTCGCTCTTAACTGATTAGGTGGATTTGTTTGGACGAACGACCTTCTTTCAATCAAGAACGAAACAAACTATTTCATTGAAAAATTACACTTTTCAATTTTTATGCTACAATTGATATGTTTAAAGTTGAAATTTGCAAGCCTATCATGAATTGAGAATTTATTAAATTTTTCCGAATGATTTAATTTTTTTTAAAGAAAAATGTGATTTGACTCAACACATTAATTGAACCCAAAGCAAAACTTATTAATTTTTACGATTTGCCACAAATCCGCGGTCACCGAGAGAGGCGAAGGGCGTGCGCAAAAGCACCCGTAAATCAGATTGTTTTATATCCACCGTGCGTCGACGATCCAAATCCAAATATATCTGGGAAGATCGGTAGAAATAGCCGATATAATAATTTCTTCGGCCGTGTCAAAAAATTACAGCGAACCAGACGAGTCGCCGATGTCCTCCCCGGGGCGATTAATAAAAACAATTAACCTGCGCCGCCATAGTTCTAATTTTAAAATTCACACGGAAGTAAGTCTTGTTCTCCGAGTAAACATTTCACACTTGAGAAACTCTTCGGCGTTAAGGGTGAACGTTATCAAAAGTTACTACCGAAGGCGCTCAGATATTGCGCATCGTTTTCGTTATTTAGTCGTGTGTCAAGAACAACCGCAAGTACCACTTAGAAACATTCCTTGGTGAGTAAGTTCTTGAACTATAAAAAAATATCAATTTTTTTGATAAAAGAAA
This sequence comes from Serrognathus titanus, assembly GCA_039766575.1. Taxonomy (NCBI): domain Eukaryota; kingdom Metazoa; phylum Arthropoda; class Insecta; order Coleoptera; family Lucanidae; genus Serrognathus; species Serrognathus titanus. Next base: position 63,306,186 of record CM077914.1, read on the forward strand.
CTAATGAAATTTAATATCCGAGTTGTGTTCAATTGTTATTAACTATTTTGGAAAGGCGGGAAATAATATGAAAAAAGAACCATAAATGCTGTTTATTTATTTTTTCATTTTAAATGCTAACGAATTAGTTTTTATTTGCAATTCAGCGCTATGTTTAACGTATGAATCTATCTGCGATCGCGTTCAACCGGAGATAACGACTATTTTTCGCCATTGCTTAAGCAAATGAAAACTCACTGAACAAGTTCGTCTTCGACAATGTTACGACTTACGACATATAATTATATTATGAACCGCCAAGGTGAAGAACTACGATCTTATAAAAAGTAAAAAAAAAAAAACGAGGGGTTTATAATAATCTAAAATATATTTATTAATGTGGAAACCTTTAATGAAACGCATGTTTCTACATATTTTTTTTAAGACTGCAGCTTTTAGCTCGTGCTAAACAATAACAGCGGCAATAATCGTTCCGTTTAGTATGTAGATTCCTGCAAGTTTACAGATTTCGATAGTTGCGCGATAACTACGCCACGGGAAGTTACTGAACTAAAAATTGATAGCGCGAGAGACTAGCACTCGAGCATTATGGGTTGCATAGTTTAACGGAAAGTATCTTCTGTTCACATGTTCTTCAATTAACAGAGATTTTTGCTAATTACTGTTCGGATGTATCAGAACAAAATTATTTATTGCGCTTTTTATTATTATATTTATTATTTCATTACATTGAATGCAGTTACAATTCGCATTGTAAACTGTTCAGAATGCTTATTACAGTTCGGCCCGCTTCACGATTTTAGTGTCGTGTGAAAAGCGGTCGCTTTTAATAATCACGTAGGAGTGTATTCTCAGGTTTTTTAAACTTCTGAATGGGCGTTGTTTTACAGATAGTGTACACAAGCAAATTTCATGTCGTTCGTGCATTTCATTATGTAACGTAACTTCCAAAGTTTCTTGAATTATTTTAAATCTTTACATTTTACTTTTGCCCTCACTTACAGTTTTAATTAATTAAGTTCAGTTTTGCGTTTTTTTTCTTATTGTCAGCTGAATAATCGAACGAGAAAACTCCACTGTTTAATTATTTTCGTTTGCTAAATATAGCCACGTGCTTCATAAAATCTGTTTTATTACGTGTATTGTGTTTCATTGCGTAATGATTCACTAGCTTAGATGTAAACGTTTTAAAAATATTTAGTTTGTTTTATGTGGAAACATTTCCTTTTCCACTGTTTTCATATCATAGTAATTCCTGTTCGCTTTCATCTTATCATTTTTTTTTTTGGAAGAGTACATGAACAAGTCTACTATAAATACATGAAGCATTGGCAATGCTTTAAGAATTCTCTAATAATCATGTTCTAAATCAGAGTGTTGTAACCACCTGGCCTGCAAAGTTTTTCTTGGGACGATATTAAAAATGAATAATAAATGGAATTTTAGACGTTTTAAATAAATTGTTATTACAGATTATTTCTACGTCCGTATGTACAACATTTTACTGTCACTATACTTTAGTAGTTTATTTACATTACTTTTCCTTGGGATGCTCAAACGATTTTTGTAAAAAAAAAGAAAGCTCCACCGGGGTTGTTATTATTTTATTTTTCCTTGAATCGTAACGGAGGCTTCAACTTTCAACAAATGATTCAATTTCAGTAATTACTTTCTAAAATCTCATAAGATAGGTGTGACCCATTGTAGTTGTCATTTAAATTTCTTCTGCTTTTACAAATCTTTGCCAATTATATTTAATAGTGCTTTGAAAACTACATTGTTTATAAGACCACAGAATTTAATTCGTAAATTTCAGAACGCTTGTAAAATATTAAACTATTAACTAACCGCATTTATCATTGTTGAAGCAGACAGAGTCTATTTGTCTTTTGATGCCGCTGGAAACAAACGGCTTATTTTGTTTTTGTTTTTTTTTTATCGTTACGAGCATCATGTTTTATTGTTCAGCTCGTCATTACAGCAATATTTAGTTCATCGCGACGATGTCGTATTTCTTTCTAAAATTATAATTAAGTACCCACCGTTGCCAAAAAAATTTTAATGCTGTTTCTCCAGTAGAATTTCTGCCAATAAAAAAGTGAAATATTATAAAATGAATATGTGTGGATGCGTACGATGCTTGCGATAAATTGATTGCATCCGTATATGTCATGTTGTGTCCTATTATGGAAATTAATTCACCTTGTCCTATCATAAATTTCTAGGAAGGAAGAACGACAATTTTTAAATTATAAACTTTAATAATGTTCTCTGCAGGACGAATTGGAATGTGAGCAGTTGAATTTTAATTTAACTTGAGTGGTTTGTTTTCATCTATTTTTCATAATTAGAATTAAATCATATTATTTCAGGACGGTCAAAATACTGTTAAGAAAAGGGCAATTAAACAAAAAACGCGAATTCGTCGCGAGTGGATTATATAAAAAACAAGTCCGTGAGTGTGTATGAGGTGCGCATCGCGGAACGCGAATAGGTAAAATTGCATGAATTTATATTTCTTTTCACATACTTGGTGGTATAAATTTGTTTAAGAATTATTTTTAATCAATCTATGACTCAAAATATCTGTAAAGTTCAATCTTTGCATTGCTTAGGCAATTTTTTAGTAATTAACTCCACCTAAAATCTATTGGTCGATTTCAAATACAGTGCATTTTTTTTGTAACTTAGTCGGAGACACGCTATCGATGTTATTTCGATTTGTTCGGGGAAATCTGCAGCACAAACCACTGGCCAGGCAAAGTTATATCTGCCGACGTACACAGTGCAGCCAGCACATCTTCTTAGCAGAACTTCTCTCACACCCTGTGTGTGGACTGAAGTGTTGTCTTTGCCGAAAGGTTTGCAGGTTAATTGAAAACAATTTGTCAAGAGACTGAAAGTGCTATAACCGCAAAAGCGGTCCTTTACGCCAACAAATTAGTTCGATAGTAGGTTTAGCCGACGAAAAACGACGTAGAGGGATCTGAAAAAAGGCGTACATTGTACCACCCTCTAAGGCACGAGGACATAGTAAACGAAAGATCCTACCCCGCGGCCTAAAATAATTACGCTAACTAGCTAGAGTTAGGGTATTCCATCACCTCCGAAAGGAGTACCTGAAAAACTAGCGGCATTGCAAATTGATCGCTGAGGGCGGCCTTTTGTATCACATACTTCTCCGAACATCTGATTAATCAATTAATAATTGTCATTAATAAAGTACACTATAGACACACCGGTACACTATGCGCTGGTTGATTACTCGTAGCATCTTCGAGTACTATCTAAGGTGGCAAACATGAGTACCAAGACAAAGCTATCTTGAATAAAAATTAATTGTTGTTGTTTGCATTGATTTACAAGTCGACTTGCATAAAATCGTTTAGTCGCACATCTCAAGCCACGAGCCATGTTGTCGAGCATGCTCTCCAACATGTTCCCTAGTGAGTGGCCTTGTTTGAGCTGTAATTTAAACGATGTTTCACAGACAGATATCGAGTTGGATGGGACGTTATATGGCGCAGAAAATTGGCGTTGGTTCGTGCGTGAAAAATAAAGGTGACTAAATCCTGCTTAAACACGCGACATGGCAAATTATCAAAAACAAATTTGCAACGTGCAACGCAAATGTTTATTTTATCGATTCGGTGTTTACTTCGAGTTTGTTCCAAGACCAACCCAAAAAGGCCTCGAAAAGTATGTTGCTCGAAAGATTAAAAAAAAATTATTGAATACTATACTCGTTTCATTCATTCTTTAGAATTGAAAAATGATATTAATTTTCTGTAAGTAATATTGCGAACACGTGCGGAACTCGCCTAACATGTATCTCGTTTAGGTTAACGAATATAGAAAAAAAAGCACAGAGTTTAAAAGTTCGGAGCTTTAGAAAGGGCGAATTAACAACGGCACTATATTTTATTGATTCCTTCGGAATGAATGCAAGTGATGTTTGCAACTGAGGCACGATAATAAAATCAACATTTCACACTTACAATTTATGGACACTTAAAAGTGTAAACATCCCCAAAGTATAAAGTTCGAAGGAAAACCAAATAAACATTCCCGCCGATTCAGAGATAAAAAACTCAACGAAGGTGTAAAATAAGGGCCATAACGAAATTTCGCAGAGGTACGAGTAAGTAAGTGGGGCGATTTTTCAGCCTTGATTTCAAGTACGGCCAACAGGTGATTACACCGCGAGGAACAGATGTGCTCTGGAGACGTTTCCCCAGGTGCAGTGATTGGCGTCACTGACGAGTGCAATCCGAGACCCGAGCCTTCTTTGGCCACACTCGTCCGTGTTCGATCGCTTGTGCGGTGGACGTCTTCGACACGGTGCGTGCCGAACATTCGCCTGGTCGGACGCAGTGCCGTGTGCATTCGCTTAGGTCCGTTCAAGATTTTTTGGTTGCGGAAAGACGATGTGATCGGCGAAGTCGCACCGAAGCACAAATAAATCGTAAAATTGTCGTCAAGACATTATAATTTTCTTTTTTAAATAAATATTAGTAACAACTGTTTATTGCATTGGCGCCCGAGTTATTGATGGTTAACTAAATTTAGTTACACTCGTTGCATACTAATTTATCTGGAAATACGATGGTATCGGGACAGTTGCGCCCCTACACGTTTGTACCCTCGATACATTTGGTGGACTCTTACGTGTGTGGATTGTTTAAAAATAAATTCGAAGAATAGCAATCCAAGTGCTATCATAATACACTAAATATATTAATAAATGAATGTTGTTTTCATGAAAAAAAAATAGAACCATAGACGCGTGAAGAATTGTTTTAATTTGAGGACGATTAGTTATTTTCACATTTTCTTTTTTCAAAATGAACTTAACCGGTTTGCAGGATCGTGTAAACGGATGATTTTGGAATTTTGAGGTTTTGGTTTCCGTTACCATTAATTTGATGCATTCATTTCCAAATAAATTCGTCCGATTCGCAGTAAATGACCACAAAACCCAAAAATGTTGCTCAATCCACAAAAGGATGAATGAATAGCAATATGTTCGAAGCGTCTAAAAATGAATTGCCAAAAAAATATTAAAAAGAACGTGTTGAATTGTGAAAAAACAGGGCCACAGAGTCCCAACTTGTGCCAGGCAAAGCCAAGTTTAAACCAACATTCATAATTATTAATAGACGGTCTCCTAGTTTTGCCCACATTTCACCGTCAGGCTGGTTAATTTGTGGCTGTTGGAGAAACGGAACGGCAATTCATTCACCGCCTTGACGTGCGGTACTAATTTTTCCAAGAGCGTCAGCTAAATTGAATGGAATCGACGTTAACATGTGCGCTACTTTTCCGAGACACAAAGCTTAAGGAATCGTAAAAAATCATTTATTGGAGAAAAAGGAAATTTCCTGGAAGTAACAAGAGACGCTTTTTGAATTAAAAATCAGTGGGCGGGCCTCTGCTTTTACTTTGTGTAATTCACGAAGCTCTGTTATCCTGAAGGAAGTTTTGTAAAGTGAAATACAACGATGAGGCTTGAATTCATACATACAGGATGATCATTTTTAATCGTGGCCCCTGAAGACTAGACTAGGCAACTCATCGATCAAATCGGAAATAATTGCGTGCTTCTTCATAACGTACTAAAAGCGCGGAGGCAGAATGGGTTGCCTATGCACAGTTTTTAAGGCGTCACGGTTTAAAGTATATTTAAACCATAAGTACATCGCCTTGCATCAAGTATTTGAAGGATTCATTTTGCACTTTTATTGCTAATTGAACGAATTCATTTGGAACAGCGTGTACAATCAATTGAACTGACTTTGAGGGTATATCAAATAATATTTCACTACATTGCCATCGTGCGTTAAAAAACTCCCAAGCTTGGAGTTGAGCGTGACTTGAGATAGCAAGGAATCGGTACTTACATTAAAGTAAGGTGAAACTTGTTTCCCGAACCAACGCCAATTCCAAATGTAGAAGTTTCCTAAAATTTATGTCAAATTATTATCACCCTTTCATGTACTTGCTAGGTTCATTTCGTCTGTTTATTATTAATGTATGTATTAGTGCGATTTAACCTTTCTTCGGTAATGTACTTCCATAAAATCTAGCGCATCAAAATAGTGATATTGGGGTAGTAGAGACCCATCAATTACGAAATTGCACAGATACACGCAAATTTCGAACCGCTCACTCGATATAACAGTGCAAACAAGGCCAGGGTCGTTTTTAAATATTTCACGTCACGTCAGGCAAGGTCGCAATACAGAAAAATAATCGCGTTTCTAGTTGTGCTTGCACGCAGGACTTAAACGATCGATATTTAAATTAATAGAGAATCAAATTGTAGCATTTTATGATGAAAAATTGTGGCAGAAATAAAGAATGCACTTTTAAGGAATGCAGTTTTGGTTTAGGTAGTTTTTTGTTGAAAATATACTTCACATTCTTTGATCATATAAATTATGGAGGTATGAATATGAATACAATAAAATATAAAAATAATAAAACGGCTTTCGTAGTGAAGGATTAGAAAAGAACGGAAACTGCTATCAAGTGAACCACTCCGTTTATCTATAAGCTATTCACGATCTTTTTGCATTCAGATTAGGCCGTGTTAAGGCGACATTTTTGTTGGTACCACAAAAAATATACTTGTCAGAAATTTGATTGACGTTCGTTTTTAATTTTGTGGTTACGTTTTTGAAAACTGTCGCTGCCAATGTTGCCAGTTCAATTATGCTGTGCAAAGTGTTCCATGAAAACGAGAAATATCGTCTAGAACAAACGTTTAATGATTAATTATTTTTTTCATTGAGAAAGTTTGGGGTGTGTTTGCGTGTTCTTAGTCTACAATTGTGCCACAAAGCGAAGAAGTGTTTCTTTATTAACAAATGTGACTTCAAATATGATAATAAACAATAATAACGGAATATTTGTTTGCGTTTTCATAGAAGCTTGTGCACAGTGGTGTGGTTAAATGGATCTTGCTACTTGTGCAGCGGGTGGAGAGGTGTATCGGCTTGTGCAACCCGTGAGGATAGCTTGTTCAGCCAGGAGTTTTTTTTCGAACTTGTTCATACCGAAGAACTGTCGTTCTCGGACTCTGGATGGTCTTGTTATAGGGCTCGTGGTCATTTTCGCTTCGCTGTCGCAGAATGGGTGAATACTCGAGACCGGGATTTCTGACGGGGATTCGAGTTTGGTGCCTGGCAATATCTTATCATTTTTCCCGAGAAGACCATAAGCTAGATCTCATTTAAAATTCTGTCTACTTCACTACCCCATATATCTCTCCACCCGCTGCACAAATAGCAAGATCCATTTAGCCACACCACCGTGCACAAGATTCTATGAAAACACAAACAAACATTCTGCCATTATTGTTTATTATCATATCTGGAGTCACATTTGTTAATAAAGAAACGCTTCTTTGCTTTATGGCACCATTTTTGACCAAGAACACGCAAACACACCCCAAACTTTCTCAATGAAAAAAATAATTAATCATTAAATGTTTGTTCGAGACGATATTTCTCGTTTTCATGGAATACTTTGTACAGCACAATTGAACTGGCAACATTGGCAGTGATAGTCTTCAAAAACGTAACCACAAAATTAAAAACGAACGTCAATCAAATTTCTGACAAGTATTTTTTTTGTGGTACTAACAAAAATGTCAGCTTAACACGGCCTACTCTGAATGCAAAAAGATCGCGAATAGAGTATAGGTGACAACTTACATCCATGAATATGACAAAGTTGTTGAAAATAAATTGAAAAGATTCAGGCACGTATGTAGCAAGAGATATTTAAAACATGTAACAAGGAAAGACAAATATTTCAGTTATTATAAGATATAGTTGTAAAAACTGATAATGATTTGTAGTTTCGTTATGAATTTAGTTATTTCTCTTCTGCAAAAGTTGGAGCCCAAATTTAAAGCTAACAATAAAAAAATTCTTAACGTCAAAATAGACATGAAATTATATTCTCGTATTATTATGTTGTTACTCTATGAATTATTAATTGTAGCAGTAATGAAAACTTTCAGTTTGATTTCGTTTTTGAAACAAATATTCAAGACGACAATTGTTTATTTTGGCTTCGTCTTTAACGCCGAAATAGCTCCGCGATTCGGTGCTTTGACGCGCTGTTTATAAACATTTGTAATTATAAATAACGATGCGGCTTTGAAATAAAATGAGAAGTTAATCTAAAAATGAAAAAAAGAAAAGCCACTTTAAACAAAACCGTACGTGTTCCAAAATTACAGTCATTTGCTCTCTGTAATGTATGCGTCTTTCGCTTCCTTTGATTTGATGATCGTTTTTTAAAAAGATATGTTTACCATGTTTCCATAGCAACAGATTTTTTTCATTGTACATGCTTTTAAACAGAGTTAGATGGAATTAGGGGGTTTATTTACTCTAGAAGCCATGTTTCATTTAGTTTTCTAGAATTCTAGTGCTCAGCACACACAGTGACTTGGAATTAGGCGTAGTCTAAAATAACATTCTTGCCCTGGCTCCGCCTATTTTCAAATTTCACTGAAACAATCGATATGTATACACGTTAATAAACTGAAACAACAGTTACAAAATTATCAAATTTGCTGTGTATATTCTGGATTAAAATCCAAAGCACTTTTAATTTTTGTTTTGGTTTTATTAATCGTCGAGTCGCTCTACATATTAGGTGCAGCACAATGCCCATTTTTTAATCATTCAAAATTCGATGTAGCCCTATAATTACGTAGGCGTGCCATTTCCCACACGTATAATTTGTAAATTGTTCGAAATAATTTGTAGGAGGTCCGAACAATTTTGCGAGCGAATTAGGCACACCGTGACCGCCGACTAAAATAATTTAAAGCGAGCCAAGGCAACGGAGACGTCTTATTATGGCCGCGTCCTTATTTCATTTTACGTATGTGTGTGTGTGTGTGCGCGGGATTTATTAAAAATTTCGCCATGACAAATCGCTGGAAAAGTGGCGAGAATTGGCGGCGACTCAAGAAAAATTGCGGAATCCGGGTCGGGCTGTTTTTCAGACCGACCCGCAGCATCGCCACTTGTTGTCGCATGTTTATTTGCTTTTAGAAATCTTAGTCACGCTTTATTTTATTTAATTAGTGCTCTTACCCTTTTTTTTATCTCTCAGCTTGAAATAAATCCTTCAATTAAATGGAAGGAATTTCTTCCTCCGTTTTTTTAATATAATAATAATTCCCGTCTGGATTCAAAATTATTTCTGGCAACTCCTCTTGACCAAGTAGATTAAAACGGGAAAGTTCAGAACCTTAATGTGCTATGTATTCATTTTGAGTTATTTTAGTTCTACGTAAATTTGCTGAAAAATGCGAAAAGTATGCGTCGATGTAAACACTTGGGCTTATACGGAGACATCCGCTTCGAGCGAACAAAATTATTATGAATGAATAACCAAGGAAAATTATTCATTCACACCTACATCGACATTCTTATTTTTCTATGGAAATTATTGATGCTTGATGATGATCTCTAGTGTAATTTTAGGTGTGCATAGTTATAAACAAACACCAATTCTGTGTTCATAATTTAAATTTAATGGATCTCAATTAATTCATTATATTTTTATGGACAATAAATTTATGGTTAACATTAGCAACTCTGCTATATTTATTTCTAATAAGGTAATCACATGAAATTTGTCAAATATTTCATGTATGTATATATTTTTTTAATAATATTGGTAATATACAGCGTGATTTTTAATTTTCAATCAAAACTAAACCAATGAGAATATCGTTTTGGTAGTTTTTAAGATGCAATAGAAGAAGGAAAACATGTTCTCTGGTTTCTCTGTTCTACGTTCACGTAAAACGCAGATATAAAAAAAAAAATTGGCTCTTACAATGTTTTATCGGAGTACATGCTTGTTTTTTACGTCGCAACTTTAAAATAATGTTTACCTATCTAAAGCGGGCTCGTTTAATAACGAAATATTTGGCAGCGACTTACATTTGTGTACAAAATACCGCATGTTATTGTCATCTTTAAAAACGGAGACGATCAGAGTGCGCCTCATCGATGCATCCGACGCCAAATTCTCCATTGAACCGATAAAGATCAAGGGCCACTTAATTTTCGAAGGTTTCGGCAACCGAATCCCCGTTGCTGCTCTCGTACCTCGCCTTGCCATGCGACTTAAGACCGTACGGACGTAGCAAAAAAACTACTGGATGGAAGCAATCAAAGATTAAGTAACAGCTTATTTAGGATTTTGGCCCGGACTAGAACATATTGGCACACCAATTTTCTTCTTCAGTTTCGTTTTACCGGGCGCGAAGTCGTCTTATCGATCGTAAAAATGCAGGAACGTTACGTTGACTGACCCTCCGGCGTCGTTACGAAACGTTCCACGCGTCTCGCCAAAATCTTGTGTTTTTCGCGACGGACTCTTATTAATAGCCGCCGCAGCAGCATATTAAAATATTTTCGAAAACGAAATAATGGGTTTGTTACTCTCCATTTTGGTCGCTTGCATCGGCGTCGCGGAACTGATCGCGTTCTACGCGCATGTGCGTCGAAGTCTTGTTAGACCCAACACCGGAGGCGGCGACCTCGAAACCATCGTGCTCAATTACAAGAGTCAATTGACGAGCAAGTACCGTCGCATTTTGTCTACCATCTACGAAGAAGACAGAGTTGAAACCAATTATTCGCTAGCCCCTTCCCCCGGGATCATTTTTAACCGTAATCCGACCAACGATGCCAAAAATTTGATCCCACCAACTCAATCCCTGGATGGAAAATATCCAAAAGCAACAACCACTGATGGAACACTTGATATCCGAAAGCAAGCAAGTACGAGTCGTACGAATCCAGAAAATGTTGTTGCATTTGGAACGGATGTTCCAAAAAATAAACCCAACGATAGATCTCAAATTCAAAAAGTTAAGGAGGTACCAAATTCACCACCACATTCAATACCATTCGAAGAAATCGATGTGATAAACCAAAACCTTTACGATTCCCTCTCGATGGGTCCATTGCCTGGTATAGATTATGAAAGTGGTCATAAAACTGAAGCAGTTTCAATTTTATGTCTAAAATCAGAAAAGTCAGGCCTACCGGTCGATGACCTTATCCAAAAGCGACGATCTCCTTCGCCCTTCACCAATTCTAAGGCTCTAACACCAAGCGATAATTTTCTTTCTGAAAAAGAGGAGATACAAAATGATCTGCCCCTAAATTCCGAGCTCGGCCAAAGCACTGCCGTAATTGCAGATAACAGCAGCGCCGGCATTGAATTTTGGCCTAAACTTTCGAAATTGCAATCACCTACGAGCTTGCAATATGCAGACGAGAGCGATTCTACCTTAACTTTGCATGAATCATCAAGTGACGATGTACCAAGTACTGAGTTTTCGTCCAATTCAATTCGAATTGAATGCGGCGGGCGCGAACGGTCACGATCAAAAAGTAGAAGTAGGTCTCCGCTCCTACTACAGCGCCATCAAATCGAAAAAACAGAAGCTCCTCAGGAACTACTTGTATTACCAATTCCTCCAATTTTACAGTATGATACCTTAAACCTATCGACAGAAATAAATTTATTGAATGTCAATGTGGAAAGTGATTTTGACGACAATTTTACACCAGCTTTACGACGACGTCGAAGACGATCAAAATCATTTTCTTCGGAAAGTGACGTAATCCTAATAGGCAATGCTCTGCGTAAAGTTGTTTCCGCCACCCAGTTGGTCCCAAGGGATTATTGGAGGCGATCGCCTTCACCTTTCCAACGATTTGCTATCGAAACGAATTTGTCTGACGTCGACGTGAGCGAAGACGCCATAAAACAGTTTCAGTTGGTAAACGTGCCCTTCGACGATGGTTTTAAGAACTCTCTGGATGGGGTCAACGAGGAAAAAAAGCGCGAGTTTCGCAAGAAGCGCCACGCGCAGTCGAAGTCTCGCAAACAGCAGACGGGCGAAATTGAGGAATCGCCGTTTTTCACCAAGTACCCACAGGAGCTTGCAGTTTCGAATGAAGAACTCGAGGTGATTGCGACTCAGAATAAATCCCGATCTCCTCTGGTTTTATCAGGTGAGCTACTAGAGGAAGAAACTCCTGTTCAAGGGTCTAACAAGTGGGAAGAAGTGAAAAGCGAACCGAGCACGAGCAACACCAGCACTCAAGACAAGAAACCCGAACCGTTCTGGGTAAATGGAACTTACAGCGAAGCTAGTTTGAAATAACTTTATTGCGTGGGCCTGTTGCCAACTGTGAGACGTCAAATTCCCGCTTGGATTACTTGCTGACACATTTTACCTAACATAAACAAACGTAGTAGAGTAGTTGTTCCTAGTAGAAATGCCCAAAATACATTGACATCTAACACGACCTGTCGCCGGTGTTTCCAAATTGATGACCTAAAATTCGAATTTTAACCTGTTGACATGAAATTTGTGAACGCTATTGTAATCAATTTTGTTGTGTACAGATTGAAGGCTTTCACTTTAGCCAATTGTGGGTTCACGAAGAGCATGTGCCCTTGGATTCTTAACTTATGTAGTGGGGATTACGTGTTATAGCGAAAACCGCACCTGTGTGCGAATGGTGGAATGTAATATTTTCAGAAGCAACAACAAGCAAACTAATTGTTGCTTCTGCAGAATCTCCAGTGCATTACGAATTAAGAATTTGAATCAATCAAATTGTTTCTTTTTAAATTCTGCGATAAGTCTGCCTACCTACATCGAAGCTACGCACACCATATCCGTGTTTTTCAACCAATCACATACTCTTGCTCTTCATTAAACCACTAATGGCTTTCATTTTGGTGAAAGTCTTCAATCTGTATACTTATTTGCCAAGATAACCCGTATTTTTGGTTTTTATTCCTTAATTCACTGAAAGTTGAAGGTTACGTTCACTGACAGACCTGAAGAAGATTACGGGATGGAGGGAACAAGCCATGTACAGAGTTATTTTTTTCTCTTTCGAATATTCACGATGTTTTCCGATACCTTCCAAGATTCGAAAATATTTTGATGTACAAATTAACTTGTTTTAAATTTGACAGTAATTTGAAATCCGAAGGCCGTCCCCACCGACACCGTTTCCATTTTAAATGTATACTTAATTATCTGTTTTGATTTTTGTTAGTGTGAACAATTTAACGATGTTTTAACGCCCCTACGTTTTATTTTCGGTGTGTTGCGCGAAAAAACCCAAACGTTTTGCAACACTTGGCACGCATTCCGAAAATAATTCCGTGTGGCTTGCTAATGAAAATGTGTAATTCTCGTTTTATTGTTTGTCCGAGTGAGAGAAATTTTCTTGTAGTTGCAGTTGGTTTTTGTTATGTAAAATTTGCGCGTATTTTTGTTATTTATTTGTTACGTCGTTTTTTTTTTAATAGTAATGATCGTCTCTCGAGCTCAAGAAATGGAAATTATTTTCAAAATATAGAACTGTGAATCACCCTGTACACAAGCGTGACAACTTCGTTCTCGTTTATTATTAATTTTTTTTCTATTCTGTTTGGATACTTGTAAATTTGTAATAATTTTAAAACTCATGAGTGACATACAGATATGGTTAAATTATTTACAAAAAGAAGTTTAGAAATAAAAGTATGTAAAAAGAATCTCGCCTGTCCACATTCAATCCTGAAGAACACACAATCCTCAATTTGAAACATTTTATTTTAATTGACATCTCTTGACGTCTTCGTGGCCATCCAGAACCGAAAGACTTCCCGACTTGTTGGGATAAAATCGTAATACCTCGTCCATTAACGAATAAAAAGGTTCGAGGAAGATTGTTCCAAACCCACACGGTATTTAAATAAATGCATGTGATTAATCATGCTCGTTAATTAAGTCACTTGTTCGCTTTTCCGCATTGATCACAGAATTTTTTAACATTTAGAAAGTAATGCTATACAAGTTTAATACTCCAAATCCACGTTCGTTAAATAATGCCAACGTTCCGCCGCCAAATGGAAAATACAAGTTCGCGTGTTCCTGGAAACTGATAACGCGATTAAAAATTGTTGCGCAAAATTGGTGTTTCCTCTTTGGCTTTAATTGTAATAAAACAAGAACTGATTTGTGTGCACGTTTCATTATCTTCGAAGCGTTTAAGAAGCGGAGCCAGTGTAGAACCCTTGTTGTTGTGTGATGATGAGTTCGTTAGTGTCGAATTTCTTCCTCTTCTTATTCTTCTTACGATGTGGTGGACGACGAGTTTGTGCAAATTTATTAATATCGTAACGACGTGTTTGTGTGGTACGTTTAAGAGGCGTGTAATTGATACATCTGGAGAAGTAGTAAAAACACTCGGGAGGTTGTTGCGTCAGGAATTCGATGTATTTTCGCCGGGATATTCTTCTGCTTAAATCGACGCCGGCGTCGCAGGAGCAGCAGCGGCTTATTGCACCCGGCACCACAACGTTCCATATCATTTTCTAAAAATACCTCCGGGAACGCTTAGTGCTTTTACCCATCTAACACAATTCAGTCTCTGCCCGGAGTCCCAACCGTTTGTGTCAAAAATGGGAGACGTCGAAGTCCATTCCAATTTCACCGTAACCGAGAAGAAGACGAGGAAGGTGAAGAAGACGACCAAGAGGCGCGAGAGCAATGACCAGGGCGAAGTCACCATCACCGAGATCGAGCGTACCACCAATGGAACCCCCCAGGGGTACGTGTTTGCAACGGACGGCGATCGAAGGCGACGCGACGAACGCCACTGACGTGTATTGTGACTAAAAGTTGATTTGCTCTCAAGTTAGTGCAGCGTCCGTTCGAAAAAGGAACGAGCGAGATATTGCCCTTAAAGCGAAAGTTTTCACTGGGTGATTGTGATTTTTCGGCGGTTCTGAAAACGTCGTCGTGAATTTTCAGAAATATTCAAACGTTAACGTTTCTGCAAAGAATTCGCTATTTTTAATGTCAGCTTCCTCTGCAGCAGAATATTTTTGCACTCTAGCGCTGTTGACAGATGACAGTGTTTTTGTTTGTTTTTTTTTTTTTCAAAAATTTCACATTAACGATCGTTTAACTAGATTCTATTTTCATATTTTTGTTTGTTGTCGTGGATATTCAAACTGAAATCCGCTTTTAGTTTTTTTTTTTCTTTGTAAATATGAATCGCATTTTAGTTTCGCTCACCGTTGCCTTTAGTCAAACTCAGATACCGGCTGGATTTATTGAAATTAACCCATTTACATCATGTACGTTAAAGTTAATGGCACTAGCTGGGGTTACTTGAGTTCCACTGATTTTTTCAACTCGAGAAAATACTCTTTTGAAGAATGTAATATTGAATTTCTCAGAGGATGTTCTAAAATTAAAAAGAAAATATTTCTGTAAACAAAACGGCATCCTAGATGACATGGTCCGTGACTCATGCTACTTACGTAAAATTTGATTGAAATTGAAAAATACGATTAAACTTGGATCATTACTTGTTATTCATTTCTTACATAAGCGAAGAATAATTTAAAATTAAATCCTTGGGCTGTTTAATCTCTTCGCACCATCGTAATAAAGAAAATCAGATTGGAATTTATAATTTTTTCTAAACATTTTTCTTTATTCTGTCAAAGAGCAAAACGTTTATTTACTTATTATTTATTTACTGTTACACCAATATGTCCTTGGTTTTTCGAGATGAACACCGAACTTAAAACATTTAATAGATAAGCGAAGCTACACGAAACTTAACACCACCAATTCACCGAGTGAAAATTTTCGCTGCCTGAGGAGACACCAACTTTTAAGCACAACCCACATAGGAACATGCCAAACACGTACCCCAAGTAACACTAAGGTATTGTGAATGTTAGATGTTGTCAGTGTTGCCACAATCAAAAGACATTCGTCCCTTTGTGTTATTGAATGTTTTGAAAATGTTTATTTTTTTTTGTTAAGGCTGTGGTTTATCTTTATGTTATCAAAAATCGATGGCCTAGAAATACTGAAATAGCTTTATTCCTAGACATAGTCATCCGAAATATTCTAATATACTTTTGTTATGAAATTAAACCTAATCGTCTCTATTTGTTGTTAAGTTCTAAGCTAATCATTTATGGCCGTTGACTATTGAAAATGTTCAATTTTGGATAAAGTTTCGAAAAAGCTATGGAAACTAATACGACTTTTTCCAAATATTATCTAACAATTAAGTCTGTTTCGCCATCAAGTGACATGTTTGATAAGAACGTAATCAAAAACGTGGACTAAAAATGTTTCCCATTTGGTGTTCACTTTTTGGCCGTCACTGAATATGTAATAAATAACGTATATAACACTAGGAAAAAATAGAGGTTGATTTCCATTTCCTATTAAGGAAAGACATTTGTGACTTCCCAAAGAAAAATGCACACAGTCGTCGCAGTCCCAATATTCACGAACGGACTTTACTTTCTGGTTACATCTCCTACGAAGGTATTCATTCACGAATGGACTTACTTTCGAGATGTGCTCCGTATAAAGGCCGCCAACCTATAATTGCTCAGTACCTACCCCACATACAAGTACTGGTTCCTCTAAATATATTATAATATTTCTTGTTTTGGTTAAAACTGTGAATTGAACTTTGTTTAAATGCATTGCGCATACAAACCAAAAAAAAAAAAATGTAAATCCATGAGCATTGAATTAAATGGTAGTAATATTGAAGGCCTATTCGCATGTTAAAGAAAATTTAACATGCGAAGTTTTTTTTTTTTCAAATCTAAAGCAACTAATGAGAGTAAGAAAGAAAATAGATAGGTGCATGTACTCATGGTCATAAACGTCAGGTGTGAGGAATATAATAAAATCACAAAAAAGTTCATTTTATAACTAATGAGGCTTAAATAGTCTGGACCGAGTAGGCCAGAGGTTTACTTTGGCGGTCGTCCAAAACATGAAATTCTTTATTCACGGCGGACGTATTGGAGATGTAAATTGAAGCAGCTTGATGGGATGTATTTAGGCTGCCAAAATTTCGCGAATGTTCGATGAAAAATTATGTATTCTTATGTCGAGTAACTAAAACTAATTACTGCAAGACTGTCGCGTTCACAGATCTAAGCTCAACGAAAAAAGAAGGAGCAGAATGCGTCCTGTCTGATTCGCTCACTATTGCAGTCCGAAATAAAATAATGAAATTAAATTTATTATTCTCTTTGAGTTATCTGCGGGTCTTTTGGTTTTTCTTCCATTATTTTACTGCACAAAATTTGATCCTTCATTTGAATTTATCCTTAGACAAGAATAATTCTTGTTAAGGCTGAAATAAAAGTAGCTGTAGCGATTTTTTTCTTTGTTGCAGCTCATTTTCAGTGGCGAATACACTAAGGCCATGAACAAAGACTGGCACGGCCAACATTTCTGCTGCTGGCAATGTGACGAAAGCCTGACAGGTCAACGTTACGTCCTCAGAGACGACCATCCGTACTGCGTCGCTTGTTACGAGTCCGTCTTCGCCAATGGCTGTGAAAAGTGTAACAAAATCATTGGCATCGACTCAAAGGCAGGTATTTTGATAATATAATTTCACCAATAATTTCAAAATCATTTGAAGAGTATTATTATTTACGAAATGCAAATGACATTTATCAGCTTTAGGTTTTTAAAATATATTTATTTTGTAAGATCCAGATATTTGTTGTAGGATTTGTCGTACAAGGATAAACACTGGCACGAAGCCTGCTTCTTATGTACCATCTGCGGGGAATCCCTGGTCGACAAACAGTTCGGATCCAAATCCGATCGCATATATTGCGGACGATGTTACGACGAGAAGTTCGCTTCTCGCTGCGATGGATGCGGCGAAATTTTCCGTGCCGGTGAGTCTCTTTCAAAGATTTAAGCACTAGCCAGCCCACCAAACAATTTTAGTTGCGCAACCATTGTGTTGCTTACCAAAAGTGCATGTCGTTGTATGATGTTGCTCCTACAGGACAACACAACTTTTTAATTTGTTTTTTTTTTAGTGCAACGAAACTCTTGTCCTAAAATCGATTAGTGTAATAATGCTCCCCCTTGCGCATTGACGACCCGCTCAGGCGTCAGTAATCGAATATGCTTTAAAAAAAATACAAATTTCTATGACAACTTCAGTAATGGTGTCGCAGTTAAACCCGATTTTATCGCTTGATTACGTGAAATGCTTCTATTTTTCTTCAGCACGTACGGAATCCGTCGTAATTACTCACATTTATAAATAAGGCAAGCGCGCAATAAAATCACGGCTCCTTTGCAAACTTGTGTTTCAGATTTTTCGCGCTGACGTCATCTTTTTCGGAACACTTTCTTTGGAGTAGCTGAAACAGTGCCAGCTCGCAAGCCATTAATTTAACCATTGATTATGCACTTGAGTTTTAGCTAGTCGTTCGAATTCTTATACCTTACATCTGTGAAGTTACATGAAATTTCAAACTTAAAATTTATTTCCTTTTGTTTACTGGTGGTGGGTTTGTTTGAATATATATTAAAAAAAAAACAACTATTCAGTACATACGTTGTGTAATTAGAGCGACATTGTCCTTGACTTAAAATGATTCAAGGCTCAAGAATTTTAGTCCAAACTTGTTAAAATTCTCAGTTACGTAAGTGGCAAAAAAAATAAATGAGATTCCGAGAGTCAGAGGAGTGTTAACTTCGGTGGTGTGAACTTGTATGGTGCGGCGGTCGAAGAATTAAAATTCAATTATTAATTAATTAATACAGTCAATTATTCACATGCACTTTAACGATTCTGTAATAATAATATCGCTAAATGAACAGTCGGTAACAATCTGCCAATTAGATAGCTAAAAGTCAGTGCAGTCTTTGATTAAAATTAGTTAATTGTCTGATAACACGTTATGTCCGGGCGGGTCGTTACGTGGCATTCCTGAAACCTACCCAGTAGACTGTGAGGAGGGAACCCTGTGCGTTATCCCTTGGTTCACATTACACCACCTACAACGGCCTATGATTATCCCAGCCGGGGAATGCCAATCTATTAAATCTAGCGGATAGGTTCCTGAAACCTGCTGGGTGGTTATCCCCCAGTAGACTGTGTGGAGGGAACCATGGGATAACGCACTAGGTTCCCTGTGTGGAGGGAACCTCTTGCGTTATCCCTTGGTTCCTAGTGCACTACCTACAGCGGGCTATGGTTATCCTAGCCGGGGAATGTTAATGATAGTTAATTTCTGAGTTGGCCCTGCATGACGAGGAGCTTTGTGCGTTATCCCGGGCTCCTGTGACATTTGCTAGCGTCGGCATTGTAATGTTGGGGACAAAACGTAAACTAATGGAAGCCTGTCTTTAATTACTGTTGAAAGTTGTTTAAACTACAATGATTGTCGAGATGGCGATTTTCTGCGTAAAACGATAAACAGCCTAAGTGTGTACATTTATTCGAAGAGCAAAGTTCACTAGCGATATTAGGTGCAGTTGAAGTTTTACATAATGGTTGGACCGGCACGTTTCTGTTATTGACGGCCAAAACGTTACATAATGAACGTGGAATTCTGATATCGGGAAAATGCTGCAAGCGGTTTATTCACGTAATTTAGTAAGGTAGCTATTCAACATTGCGGACTTCGTGTGAAAAAAAAGAGAAATAATTATTGTTTTTGATTTGGAACCGTAGTCTTACACTTTGTACTGAAAGTAATGCGCACCAAGCAAGTCGCGAATTTTGTCTCGAACATTTTTCTTCTCCTTTTTCTATTGTTCTAAGGTCCGGGGTTGCTTTTTTTTTTCCTGGTTCTTTTTCATCCGCTGGTTAACACCGTAAAGGAGCACACACACATTGCGATCTACGGGCATTCATGTAGAATTTTTCAAGCAAACAATAGCATTTTGCAATAGTAATAGTTGCAGTCGCTTACACGAAAACGTCATGGAAAGTTGCCCGTTGCAGAAACTGGAATTATGGTTCTGTCCCTTCTGAATCCGTACGAAGAATTATTGTTAAATCTGTTAAGAACGTATTAGAAAAATTCGTTTTGCGTTTGTTGTCCTTCTGATCCTTCTTTCTACCTACGATCGATAAGAATTGTTTAATCGAATTATTGCTACGTCTGTTGAGGACATACTTGAGGAGAGTTTGTTGTGCTGTTACAAGATTCTATAATTTCCTGCGACATGAGACTATAATTTGTTTGTTTGCTTGGCTCAAGCTGTTTTGTATGGTAAGTCAAAATTATTTCATTTTTGTTTTGTTTTGCAAGTTTAAGTTAAAACTGTTTTGCAAAGTTAAAGTCTTCAGTATGTACAAATGAATGACAACCTCGTTTCATAGATGCATTTAACATATCTTCACAATGCACTGTTTCATTAACGTCAAAGGCGTCATTCACTGACACACATCTTCATTGTAACATCACGTGGTTGTAAGAACCGCAAAGGACGCGCAAAGTAAAACATCATACGAGAGTCGTGCAGGAATGCAAATATTGTCTGGCCAGAATTATCTCGCTGGCACTTCAACCTTGCAAACACAGATTTTTTTTACCGTTGAATTGACAGTGTTTTAAATTTGTATTCCCAGATTTAATCCTCGTCTACAAACATTGTAAAAAGTGTGTTATAATCTTGTTACTGATATATGCAGACATTTTTCTGTCTCAATCTCTCAAGACTTGCCATAATTGAATGCCTTTTTGGTATTAAAGTATCCACGCAGTCGTAAACCTAGATGATGCTAAAACGTAACCTTCAATGGAAAGTAAATTAATCACGGAGAACGTGTTCATTACTCGACAGAATTAATTACAAGTTTTACGAGCTATTAAAATGGTCACGTTAAAATTCTTGGCAATCATTCGCGAAAAGAAGCGCTTGAATACCAGCAGGACAAAAGAGAGTTGTGAAATGATAAGAAAATTTCAAACTGATACCAAAAAGTATTCGAAATTAATTATTTCCCAACTTTTCCGCATTTTCGATACGGTATTTAATCTTCCTTTTTTTTAATGGCTCGTCTGCTCATTGCAAAACGGTAACTCCTACAAACAAGAAAGGTCTATGAAAATATGACGGCATTCCCCGAAATAGAAATGATGTAAAACAACACCTTTACTTAGCACTTCCTACTTGTCGTAAACACGCTCTCTTCGCCAGTTTCTTCGATAATTGCGCGCACTTGTCACGATATTTGCATTTGTGCTTTAATTAACAACTCGTTAATTTGCAGAGTTTCAGGTTACATTTGCTTATGTAAAATAAATGCTGAACGAATCGTGTATGGTCTACTTCAGTTAAACAGAAACAAAATCGGACTTAACTGAGAGATATTTTCAAATTGTACTTTTCGATAAAATGTAGGCGAATGCTTTCCATTAATTTTAGTACATAGTAAATGCATGTCAAGAACATAGTTCAGGGAGTGATTTTTTTAAACATGGCGTAAAAGTTGATTCCTTTTTTTTTTTCATCTTCGTTTATCGATGTAAACTTTTAATTTTGTTAACCTGATTTGAAGTGCCGTGAGGTCGACTTCTACCACTCGGAATTCCGTCGCTGAAAACCGAAAGCATTCAACTGAGAAATGTTCATCATACCTCACCCGTTCAACTTAACCCAGTTCTTTTTAATTAATTGCTTTTGCAAAAAAACAACGCAATTACAGAATGATATGAGCGAGTCGCAGAACGGGCATCTAATCCTTCGATCGAGTTCGCATTCTATTTAATTTGGCATTCGATTGCAAAACGCAAATTCATTTTAACCTAAATAGTTTTCGTTTTAGTCACATTCCGATCATGCTTTGCAGTTTAAAATCCGCAGGCAGTTGACTAACTGCTACTAGGAGATATCGAGAAAATAAAAAGAAATACCATAACTTTTCTAAAAATTATAATAATAATAAGTATTAATTGATGAATGTACGATGTGTTTCAAAATTATTGTCATCTAGTCACTTGTGGCTTTTCTGTGTAAAATAAAAAAATGTCGCTTTACGAAAATATGGATTAGCACTACCAATGGCCACGACTTACGCAATAGATCGATTACAATTTACTACTAAATTATGTATGACGATATTTAGAAACCTAATTAATCTAACTGACGACAGCTGATTGATAACTGTCAGTTGATAGAACTATACTCTATTCACGATCTTATTGCATTCAGAGTGTTAGGGTGGCATTTTTGTTGGTGCCATAAAAAAATATACTTGTCAGAAATTTGATTGACGTTCGTTTTTAATTTTGTGATTACGTTATTAAAAACTGCCACTGCCAATGTTGCCAGTTCAATTGTGCTGTACACAGTATTCCATGAAAACGAGAAATATCGTCTCGAACAAATGTTTAATGATTAATTATTTTTTTCATTGAGAAAGTTTGGGGTGAGGTGTGTTGTTTGCGCGTTCTTAGTCAATAATTGTGCCACAAAGCGAAGAAGTGTTTCTTTATTAACAAATGTGACTCCAGATATGATAATAAACAATAATGATAGAATGTTTGTTTGTGTTTTCATAGAATCTTGTGCACAGTGGTGTGGCTAAATGGATCTTGCTACTTGTGCAATGGGTGGAGATGTGTATCGGCTTGTGCAACCCGTGAGGATGGCTTGTTCAGCCAGGTGTTATTTTTTCGGACTTGTTCAAACGAAAAATTTCCCATATGTTTCGTCCAGTCTTCCGAAAATAATTTTTCGTAATGATTACAAAAATGTTGCCACATATCGAAGGTACATTTTGAAAGAGCCTCGCGCCATAAATTTGCAACCCTATCTTTCGATAGTGGTTGTGAATTTATGTGCTTATTGTAAAAGCCTTTGCACTGCTCCCATGCAATCTCAATAGGATTGTATTGACAATGGTTTGGAGGCAATCTAAGAACTTCATAACCGTGTTCCTTCAAAACTACGTCAGTCGCGTATCGTTTTGTTATTCCGTCTATTCTAAAAGGCTTCATTAATTCCCATAATTGTTTTTTTTTGTAACTTTGCCCTCAATTTCGACATTGTGTTTAACCAACCACTCCTGCATTTGATTTTTTTACAGGAAAATGTGGGTGGTTTGTCCAACTGCACCGAGTGATACGGTGCATTGCCTATCACCATCACACATTTTCGTTGCAACTTG
This sequence comes from Serrognathus titanus, assembly GCA_039766575.1. Lineage (NCBI taxonomy): Eukaryota > Metazoa > Arthropoda > Insecta > Coleoptera > Lucanidae > Serrognathus > Serrognathus titanus. The sequence goes on from CM077914.1 coordinate 63,329,237, forward strand.
CCTAGTGCAGGAATAAGCTGATTAACCACACAATTTTGAAAAATTTCTGCATTCATGTTTTTATGGTAGTCTATGTCATTGTTCGTCGAGTCAAGTAACAAGTCACACCCTTCCAAAATGCCAAGTTTTGTTCCCGCATACAAAATGGTATACTAGAATGCAAAAAGATCGTGAATGGATATTAGATGCTTCAAAAAGAATAGAGTGACACAAAAAAATTCTAAAGTTAACCAGAATGTAATTTGGACACTAAATTTCATTCTCCTTATCCCTGCACAAGTTACCGCATTGCTTTGCAAACAAACGAAGAAAAAATTCCCTGCAGATATAGAAACTTGTTGGAAACTTTAAAACTCACTTCGTACGTCGTTTCTAGTTGCCTTAAAAGGCCAATAATCTCGCTAGACGATCGAATGTCCCCGTGTTCTGCAATAATTCGAGCGTCCTTAGTTTTATCTATCAATTATTGTTATCCCGGCGCACGAGAATTGTCCATTTGCATCGCAAATCGGACAACATATGGTGTCGTTGTGCAACTCGAGACAAAAAGGAAAAACGCCGTTGTAATTATGACATTTCTCTCGTCGTGATTGATTAACGCATTGGATATTGTTGACCATTTTGTTTATATCTGCGATATTTGAATTCAATAATATCTTTCGTTTTTAACTAGGTTTGAAGAAATGTTTTCTCTTTTATTGTAAATATTAATAATAATATTACGCGGGAATAAATTTTAAATTCCGTAAAACCGAAAATGTTCAAATGTTGATGATGATGTTGTTCAGCACACAACCATAACACATGTTTATTTTTTCAAGAAAACAAGTTCATATAAGGCAACTTACGAACACGCGCACGTCTTTAAGCGAGCAATAAAATTTTTGCAACGTGTGAAATCAAGTGACAATAAATTTTTCTCGGGCCTTCGGCGTCGCGAATTCATTTTCGAATTGACTCACTTCGGTAGCAATTTTACTCAAAAGGAATGATTCATGCCTTGTAATAATTTCAAGCGATATATCCATAACCTTACCAAATACGGTGTCATTTATTAAATGCGATGCATAATAGCGAACAGTATTTTATTTTCTTTAATCAAGTCCTACATATGTACTTTAACAGTGTCATTCGTGAGACTCCCTTGTGTGACTATTGAGTTTCACTCAAAGAACATTTTAATAGAAATACACACTATGTATTCTTTCTTAATGGGTAAAACGTATGCTTTCAAAAGTGAAAATTGCTCGGGCGGAAAAATGGCCAAAGAAACATTAACATTGTACATTGTGCGAATCTGGCAGGACAATCAGAAAAATTACTTGTAATTGGTAGAGCCGCCAGATCTCATGCATTTCGGAAATTTCAAATGAAGACTTTTCCTATAACGTGGCGATCCAATAAATTCATGAATGACCTGCCAAATAATGGCCGAGTTCTTACAAGAATTTGACAATTGGAAAAACGCAAAATATTGCTTTTTCCGCGCGAATCTATGTAATAATCTTACAGTCCGTTACAGAGGTACTAACATTACATTACTTCTACAATAATAAACTTATTTGAGATTTAGCTAATGACATCATTCGACACAGTTGTTTGGGTAACATTACAGCACATTTTATTAATACACACCAAGAAATAAACTTTTTACTTTTTCTCGCTGAATTAAAACCTCGAAAGCAAACAATATTTGACTGCAACACGAATTTGAAATTTACATTTCTGTTCTTTTTGGTTTTTGCAATCAAAAATAATTTGATTTAATAACAGGTGGTGATAAATTAGATTCGTACGCGACTCTGAATGTAGGAAAACAGTTTCGACGATTGCCCGGATTAACGTTAAACAATTTTTCATATCTCCGTAGGTGCGTGTAGGTAGAGCACAATATAAAGTTCAGTTCAACCTTGCAAGGCATAAATATGTTCGTTGTTCGACGATTTCGACAGCCTGGTACGAATCTACAGTTCTTTAAAAGACTTCGACGTGATGAGTCGTCAAACGTTCTTCTTGATTAGTGCGGTGCGCTCGTTGTAAATAATTTCGAATTGCGCACGAATAAACAAATGTGATTTCGATCTCTGTTATTAGTTTTTTTTTAATCGAATTTTGTGCTTACATCATGGCGAGTGTGTTAAGTGACCAGTTTAAGAGCAGACTGAGTTTGCAAACGAAGAAGGTCGGGGAGGACAGGATAAAGAAAGCGAAAGAGCGGAATGAGGACATCGCCGTGTTATCAATGGAACTTCCCGGACAAGAGAATACTTTTAAATGTTGTTTGGGGGATGACTGTCTCATGGGCAATCCGACGTTGTTGCCTTTAGGTAATTAATCTTGTTGTGAACACTGATTGCACAGTGACGCAATTATTACGTCATTAATTAAAGGTAACTTCTTAAGAACTAAATATTGACTGAACCTGAAAGCGAATTAATTCCCCAAGAAAGCAACAACAGTGCAACGTTGAACTTTTTGAAATTAACTTCTGTATTTGATTTTCCAACATTAATGAGTAGTTGTAAAACGTAAAAAACTAAATTCTTTGATAATGTGTCAATACCAAACATTTCAGATTGCATTAAAACGTATTTTGCAGTGCTGCAAGATAACAAGCTTTATACTTTATCAGATTTCAAACAATGTATGTGTCATGTCTCCTAAATTGTAAAGGGCTATCCCTGCGATCGTATATGTTTGCGAGTAATGCTCGCTGTGTCGTAAGAAATAATAATATTGTTCATCTGCCTTTTATACTCAATATAGAAATAGACATTCGACAGGGATCGATGCAAAATCTCAATTAGCAATAAGTGCCAAAATTTGAATGATATCGCATCAAATTTACAGATGTCATGTGATGTTAATAATGTCTGAAGTTATTTGTTGATTTCCTGAGATTATTAAAGTCATGTCTTGTTAACTACGTTCGCGCGTTGGCTTTGCCAAAAACGAGTCACGTTTATGCAGATTTTGCGGAGAACACCTGACGACCGGTGTACATTCACCTGCTTGCCGCTTTTACTTTCTCTTCCGGCCACCCAAAAGTTATCGTGCAGATGCATATGCGCGATACGGTCCTGTACTTTCAGATCTTATTTCATACGACAAATCTTTCATTCCCTTGGTGGCAAAGGGAAACTTGAATGTTGTACGCAGGTGTTCCCAAATTTTATGGCCTTCGGTCGTATTCTTCTATTCATTTCGAGAAATAACGAAGTACGTAATTATTACTAGGCTGCGTAATACTAATGTGTTTGCAAGAACTATTCGAATGATCGTGTAGGAATTAATCGTCAATAAAAATCTTAAGTATTGTTTATTTGTAAGTAAACGATAAACCGCCTATTCATCCCTTTAATCTCGGTTGCAAGAATTTCTTAAGGTTTCAAGCTTAATTCATTAATTATTAAAAAAAAGTTGGGCAAGTTATTATTATTTCATTCTGATCGAATCGAACGGCTTTACGCATGAAACTAAAAGAACCAAAGAAAAAAAATTGCTGTCACCCCTTCTATAATCCGGGCAATAAGATAAGTTGATAAAATCCGGTTGATTTAATTGGTTTTGTTAACAAAATAATTTAATCAAATATAAATTGATTAGCTTCTAACTTCAGCAGTGATTTAGTAACGTTATTATGATTCTTTTTAAATTATTATGCCTTTCGCTTTCTTTTCAAAAAACCAACATTTTCTGTTGCATTTCATGGACATGAAACTTATTCTTATTCTGTGAAAAAAAAACAAAAAAAATCGTAATGTAATGCTTTAATTAGAACGGTTATTTGGCTCGTGAGTTACCTACTTACAAAGGGAGATTGAAAAGTTATGGGTCTCAAGTACTACCTAAAGCAGAATTAGACGCACTATACAGGCTGTTTCGTAACTTCGTGAAAATAAATTAAACAATGAAAGTTTGCATGAAAATGAATAGAATGAACCATTTTTTTGTTGTTATGTTATTAAACTTTCGAGAAAATAAATAATTTTGTCGAACGGGTAAACCGTTTGAACGTCTCTGGTTTAAGTTTATGATGTTTACGGAGAATATGAGTGATGTAATTTATTGTTAGTCAGATTTGTGTTTACGAACGGCCGAGGCAAGGAATTTTGAACATTTATTGTGACTCAGCCGGCACTGAGCCAGAGGTTCTAAAAATTTGTCAATGCGTTATCAGTTAAGGGTAAGTTTTATTTTGTTTTTATTTCTGTTTTTATTTAGATGCATTTATGCACACCTCATGTCCAACACGCCATTATTTTTTTTTTCGCGAAGTTGCGAAAAAGCCTCTATAATGCCTTAAGACCATTAAGAAAATACCGTTTATATTTCGTTTCAAAATGTTCGTTCAAACTAATACCCTAAGGTACAAGGACTTAGTGGCGGAACTTCAAATTCTTGCTTCCCCGCAAATTATTCGAGCCCCTAACACTGGAAAACCGTACTTTTGTATCTAAATATTTTAATTATTATTATTACTACGACTTTTCGGTGTCAAAATTTTGCTTCCCATTCAATATTTGCATAATTCAAAAATATAACTTACTTTTAAGCTGTTAATATTTATTTTATGAAACCTTCATTAAACCCCAAGTGCCACAAAAAATGTGATGGAACGGCGTGTCACCGACGTTATAAATATACACGAATGGAATATTGACCTACGTTAAAGGCAAAAGATTGTTGCAGGGCTTGGGGAGCTTTATTTATAGTTTACGTCGGTTTCTCTTCTGCGACGACTATTTTAAACCCGGCGAAGAGACAAAATATCCTTCTTCCATGACTTCAGACCCTGTACAAATTATAGCGCTGTCAACCGAAGCACGAGAATTCTAAAATTATTCCTAGTAACTTCAATAATAAAATTTAAATTATTTGACTGCAATACGTATAACAAAGATCGCAAAAACATCAAATCGTCCAATAATCTTCTAACGGGGATGAATAAGGAATGAAAATAAAAAAATATTAATACGAGCTGTAGGTCTGTTTGTTACTCTTGCACTGGTGTACTTCAATGCATACTTGAACGTCAAAAATATTACAGTAAAGTTTACATTAAAATGACGTGCCCGGATTTCATTTTCCGCTTCTGCACGTTGGATTATTTATTATTAAATGACTCGAACAGTAGGTGGAATGACTCGCCGGCAAATTGGAAATTCTGCTCGAACCACAAGCCTCAAACTTGATCTATGCGGGTCTATAATTAAATTAATCCCGAGTTGAAATTCGACGTTGTGCATTCTTTTTAACACACTGCGCGCTTCAGTCTGATCTTTCGGGCAAAGCATTTTCCGCTTTCTTTCTATATGAAATTTTTTTCTTACCGCTGACCTCATCAGATCGCCTTCAATTGAATTACCGCGACCGCAATTATCATGTAAATTTTGGAGCAATTTCAGAAGCGGAGTTTTTCACCGCAAACGATAGCAGCGACAAAGTTTTGCTCACTGCCATTACACATTTTGACGATGTATAAGTCACCTGTAGCATGGCTACGACCGGGTACCTTGGTTCTTACTGCTTTATTTTTAAGCTAATCTCTTCTTCTGTTATTTTCAGGTACCAAAAAAATGGAATACAAAACAAGACAGTGGCACGAGAAATGTTTCTGCTGCGTAGTGTGCAAAACTCCGATTGGAACTCAAAGCTTCATCCCTAGGGAACAGGAAATCTATTGTGCCAAATGTTATGAAGAGAAATACGCCACCCGTTGCATCAAGTGCAATAAGGTAATGATATTAACCATATATTTTCTAATCTAGCACAAAGATCATTTCTCTTAATTTACCTAATTCATGCAGGTATACTATAACATCTTATGGAGAAGGAGAATGTATAGATAAAACACTAGTTCTCTTTCTCCCCAGAATATAAAGAAAGATTGAGATTGTGCAAATATAGAGGGTGATCCAAGTTTAATGTTACAAGGTCAAAATTGGAAGTCGAATCGTTTGATTTGCATTGGGACAAGGAAAATTTACATCAAAAAATAATTTTGTTTAAAACCTTTTTTTTGTAAATACACACATTTTGGAACGTTATTTTGCATGAATAATTCGAGTAAAACATGAATTGTCAAACAACACTCGATCAAAAGTTCAAACTGCCCGTTTGAGAGGTCCCAATTAATTCATTGGCCATCTCGTTCGCTTGATTATTTTTATGGGGCTATATTGTCTTTTGTGTGTGTAGGTCATCACCAGCGGCGGAGTGACATACAAAAACGAGCCATGGCACCGAGAGTGCTTCACTTGCACTCACTGTCAAACAAGTTTGGCAGGGGCCCGCTTCACCAGCCGTGATGACAAGCCATATTGCGCCGAATGCTTTGGAGAATTGTTCGCCAAGCGTTGCTTCGCCTGCAGCAAGCCGATCACCGGCATCGGCGGTACCAAGTTCATCTCGTTCGAGGACCGACACTGGCACAACGATTGTTTCTTCTGCGCAACTTGTCGCACAAGCCTTGTCGGCAGGGGCTTCATCACCGACCAGGACGATATCATCTGCCCCGAATGCGCCAAGCAAAAGTTGATTTAGATTTAGAAGACGTAGACATATTACGCTCTCTTTATTTCCCCCCCTTGAAGAATAACCGGGCAAACTTGATTTCCCTCGTTGTCAAAATTAAAAATGTAAATGACCCGTTTACATTATTTTAATTGTAATTATTGTTTTAGGTTGGAGAGCATGTTATATCGCGCAGTTCTTATAACGTGAAAGTGTATGCTTGTAAGATCTTTTCTTCTTAGTGGTAGAAAACACACATGACACGCACACGACACTCACACACACTTACACTAACACTCTATACACATCTACACACACATGCAGACACTTTTTTTTTTAAATAAATTTCACTTTAAACACTATAAAAAAACACCGCGTAAAAAGGCAAAAAAAAAATCGTTACGATTTAAAAAAAAAATTCATTAACTACCTTCGTTGAATGTAGTAATGAAATGAAAATTTCTTGAAAAACCGTAACGATGCGCAGCCATCTCTTTCTTTTTTGTTTTTGATATTTATTGAAGATTATTTTTTTATAATTCTAAGCCTATTTAATATTCACTTCTAAGCCTTAAAATTTAATAGTATAGTGCTTGTACTGTAATTGTAGTATAATTATTTAAATTTATTTTTTTTATTGATTACTAAAAATGACTTATCATTCGGACTCCTATTCTAAAATTTTTAAAAAATTCAGTGGCCTTATCTATGTATATGACACTATTATATTATGTAAAGTTATTTGAATGTTTAGGGCATGTCATAGTGCCAGGGTACGTTTATAGTATACTGCCGTAATTGTGACGTTTCTGTTTGTTTCTGAAAAGGTATAATAACTTATTTGTAGATAGTTTTAACTTGTACACAGCTTGAGAGCATTTATATTATGAGCAACTGGTGCTACTTGTGTAGGTAGAGAGCTTTAGTTTTTCCTTTTTTTTTGAATTTGTAGTGTACACAGTTGAGATTCAATTGAAACAATCGTTTTAGCTGTGAATGCACACTCGGAAATTCCGACTGTTTTGTTATTAATTAATATATATATATAAAAAACGAAACTAATTATGTATTATATTATTTTCAGTTATAACTTTAGTTGTGTAACCAGTTTTGTGGAATGTTGAGGTTTATTGTTATTGCTTTTTAAAAACGATATGATACAGGGCTTTGCTTATAGGGACATTGTTATATATTCTAAATAAAATCAAACTAAGAGCATTCATATTGTTTTTGTTTGTTTCTAAGACTTTTACCTTCTCTTCATAATAATGTCGGAGAAATAAGTTTAGAAAAAAAAAAAAAGAAAACTACATTATGGGATGAAACAATCGTATGGGATACCTGAAAATAAACTTGGAAATCTATAAACAAGTTTTTACAATTGAAAGGCAAGAAGGTTTTTTTTTATATTCCTTCATAACAGCAAACTTGCGGCACCTTTCGTCCAAAATTAAAATTGGCTTAATTAGTTAAAAATTTATACATAGAATGATGTATGTATTCATTCCAAGACTAAGAAAAAAAATTAACTAAATAAGTTTTCGATCGACTGGACTAGTGTGCACCCTAAGGGATTCGTTTCCACCCTGGAAACCGTCAATATTCTTGGAGAAGGTCGAAATACACAAAAGGGCTGCGCAGTAGGTAACGGAGGATCGCAGGGCTGGCAATCGATTTTCGACAGATGGTAAAGCATGTCAGATAAAAAAATTCTTCTTTCCAATGCCACCTTCAAATCGACCCTAAGGGCTCAAATAAAGAAGTTGATTTTCTCAGGACTCGCATGTGCTGAACCCTTATACAGGCTGATTGAAATTCGAGGGCCAGCATGGGGATCTCGCTTATTATAAGAGATAGAGAATGGTTAAATGGAAGCAAAGTTGCCAAATATCATGCTCATTAATAATACGTTAAGAAATTTGAAATATCTTAAACGGTTTCTTCACAATCGGAAAAAAACTAAAAATCGAAGCAAAATTTCGACGGAAATTTTGTGCGCCGGATAAATCTCATTCCACCTCCTCGCGTTTATGTGATCCTGGTAGGAAGATTCAAAAATCGAAGCAAAATTTCGACGGAAATTTTGTGCGACGGATAAATCTCATTCGATCTCCTCGCGTTTATGTGATCCTGGTAGGAAGATTCAAAAATCGAAGCAAAATTTCGACGGAAATTTTGTGCGCCGGATAAATCTCATTCGATCTCCTCGCGTTTATGTGATCCTGGTAGGAAGATTCAAAAATCGAAGCAAAATTTCGACGGAAATTTTGTGCGCCGGATAAATCTCATTCGATCTCCTCGCGTTTATGTGATCCTGGTAGGAAGATTCAAAAATCGAAGCAAAATTTCGACGGAAATTTTGTGCGCCGGATAAATCTCATTCGATCTCCTCGCGTTTATGTGATCCTGGTAGGAAGATTCAAAAATCGAAGCAAAATTTCGACGGAAATTTTGTGCGCCGGATAAATCTCATTCGATCTCCTCGCGTTTATGTGATCCTGGTAGGAAGATTCAAAAATCGAAGCAAAATTTCGACGGAAATTTTGTGCGCCGGATAAATCTCATTCGACCACCTCGCGTTTATGTGATCCTGGTAGGAAGATTCAAAAATCGAAGCAAAATTTCGACGGAAATTTTGTGCGCCGGATAAATCTCATTCGATCTCCTCGCGTTTATGTGATCCTGGTAGGAAGATTCAAAAATCGAAGCAAAATTTCGACGGAAATTTTGTGCGCCGGATAAATCTCATTCGACCACCTCGCGTTTATGTGATCCTGGTAGGAAGATTCAAAAATCGAAGCAAAATTTCGACGGAAATTTTGTGCGCCGGATAAATCTCATTCGACCACCTCGCGTTTATGTGATCCTGGTAGGAAGATTCAAAAATCGAAGCAAAATTTCGACGGAAATTTTGTGCGCCGGATAAATCTCATTCGACCACCTCGCGTTTATGTGATCCTGGTAGGAAGATTCAAAAATCGAAGCAAAATTTCGACGGAAATTTTGTGCGCCGGATAAATCTCATTCGACCACCTCGCGTTTATGTGATCCTGGTAGGAAGATTCAAAAATCGAAGCAAAATTTCGACGGAAATTTTGTGCGACGGATAAATCTCATTCGATCTCCTCGCGTTTATGTGACCCTGGTAGGAAGATTCAAAAATCGAAGCAAAATTTCGACGGAAATTTTTTCCGCCGGATAAATCTCATTCGACCACCTCGCGTTTATGTGATCCTGGTAGGAAGATTCAAAAATCGAAGCAAAATTTCAACGGAAATTTTGTGCGACGGATAAATCTCATTCGATCTCCTCGCGTTTATGTGATCCTGGTAGGAAGATTCAAAAATCGAAGCAAAATTTCGACGGAAATTTTGTGCGCCGGATAAATCTCATTCGACCACCTCGCGTTTATGTGATCCTGGTAGGAAGATTCAAAAATCGAAGCAAAATTTCAACGGAAATTTTGTGCGCCGGATAAATCTCATTCGATCTCCTCGCGTTTATGTGATCCTGGTAGGAAGATTCAAAAATCGAAGCAAAATTTCGACGGAAATTTTGTGCGCCGGATAAATCTCATTCGACCACCTCGCGTTTATGTGATCCTGGTAGGAAGATTCAAAAATCGAAGCAAAATTTCGACGGAAATTTTGTGCGCCGGATAAATCTCATTCGATCTCCTCGCGTTTATGTGATCCTGGTAGGAAGATTCAAAAATCGAAGCAAAATTTCGACGGAAATTTTGTGCGCCGGATAAATCTCATTCGACCACCTCGCGTTTATGTGATCCTGGTAGGAAGATTCAAAAATCGAAGCAAAATTTCGACGGAAATTTTGTGCGCCGGATAAATCTCATTCGACCACCTCGCGTTTATGTGATCCTGGTAGGAAGATTCAAAAATCGAAGCAAAATTTCGACGGAAATTTTGTGCGCCGGATAAATCTCATTCGACCACCTCGCGTTTATGTGATCCTGGTAGGAAGATTCAAAAATCGAAGCAAAATTTCGACGGAAATTTTGTGCGCCGGATAAATCTCATTCGACCACCTCGCGTTTATGTGATCCTGGTAGGAAGATTCAAAAATCGAAGCAAAATTTCGACGGAAATTTTGTGCGACGGATAAATCTCATTCGATCTCCTCGCGTTTATGTGACCCTGGTAGGAAGATTCAAAAATCGAAGCAAAATTTCGACGGAAATTTTTTCCGCCGGATAAATCTCATTCGACCACCTCGCGTTTATGTGATCCTGGTAGGAAGATTCAAAAATCGAAGCAAAATTTCAACGGAAATTTTGTGCGACGGATAAATCTCATTCGATCTCCTCGCGTTTATGTGATCCTGGTAGGAAGATTCAAAAATCGAAGCAAAATTTCGACGGAAATTTTGTGCGCCGGATAAATCTCATTCGACCACCTCGCGTTTATGTGATCCTGGTAGGAAGATTCAAAAATCGAAGCAAAATTTCAACGGAAATTTTGTGCGCCGGATAAATCTCATTCGATCTCCTCGCGTTTATGTGATCCTGGTAGGAAGATTCAAAAATCGAAGCAAAATTTCGACGGAAATTTTGTGCGCCGGATAAATCTCATTCGACCACCTCGCGTTTATGTGATCCTGGTAGGAAGATTCAAAAATCGAAGCAAAATTTCAACGGAAATTTTGTGCGACGGATAAATCTCATTCGATCTCCTCGCGTTTATGTGATCCTGGTAGGAAGATTCAAAAATCGAAGCAAAATTTCGACGGAAATTTTGTGCGCCGGATAAATCTCATTCGACCACCTCGCGTTTATGTGATCCTGGTAGGAAGATTCAAAAATCGAAGCAAAATTTCGACGGAAATTTTGTGCGCCGGATAAATCTCATTCGACCACCTCGCGTTTATGTGATCCTGGTAGGAAGATTCAAAAATCGAAGCAAAATTTCAACGGAAATTTTGTGCGCCGGATAAATCTCATTCGACCACCTCGCGTTTATGTGATCCTGGTAGGAAGATTCAAAAATCGAAGCAAAATTTCAACGGAAATTTTGTGCGACGGATAAATCTCATTCGACCACCTCGCGTTTATGTGATCCTGGTAGGAAGATTCAAAAATCGAAGCAAAATTTCAACGGAAATTTTGTGCGCCGGATAAATCTCATTCGACCACCTCGCGTTTATGTGATCCTGGTAGGAAGATTCAAAAATCGAAGCAAAATTTCAACGGAAATTTTGTGCGCCGGATAAATCTCATTCGACCACCTCGCGTTTATGTGATCCTGGTAGGAAGATTCAAAAATCGAAGCAAAATTTCGACGGAAATTTTGTGCGACGGATAAATCTCATTCGATCTCCTCGCGTTTATGTGACCCTGGTAGGAAGATTCAAAAATCGAAGCAAAATTTCGACGGAAATTTTTTCCGCCGGATAAATCTCATTCGACCACCTCGCGTTTATGTGATCCTGGTAGGAAGATTCAAAAATCGAAGCAAAATTTCAACGGAAATTTTGTGCGACGGATAAATCTCATTCGATCTCCTCGCGTTTATGTGATCCTGGTAGGAAGATTCAAAAATCGAAGCAAAATTTCGACGGAAATTTTGTGCGCCGGATAAATCTCATTCGACCACCTCGCGTTTATGTGATCCTGGTAGGAAGATTCAAAAATCGAAGCAAAATTTCGACGGAAATTTTGTGCGCCGGATAAATCTCATTCGATCTCCTCGCGTTTATGTGATCCTGGTAGGAAGATTCAAAAATCGAAGCAAAATTTCGACGGAAATTTTGTGCGCCGGATAAATCTCATTCGACCACCTCGCGTTTATGTGATCCTGGTAGGAAGATTCAAAAATCGAAGCAAAATTTCGACGGAAATTTTGTGCGCCGGATAAATCTCATTCGATCTCCTCGCGTTTATGTGATCCTGGTAGGAAGATTCAAAAAACGAAGCAAAATTTCGACGGAAATTTTGTGCGCCGGATAAATCTCATTCGACCACCTCGCGTTTATGTGATCCTGGTAGGAAGATTCAAAAATCGAAGCAAAATTTCAACGGAAATTTTGTGCGCCGGATAAATCTCATTCGACCACCTCGCGTTTATGTGATCCTGGTAGGAAGATTCAAAAATCGAAGCAAAATTTCGACGGAAATTTTGTGCGACGGATAAATCTCATTCGATCTCCTCGCGTTTATGTGATCCTGGTAGGAAGATTCAAAAATCGAAGCAAAATTTCGACGGAAATTTTTTCCGCCGGATAAATCTCATTCGACCACCTCGCGTTTATGTGATCCTGGTAGGAAGATTCAAAAATCGAAGCAAAATTTCAACGGAAATTTTGTGCGACGGATAAATCTCATTCGATCTCCTCGCGTTTATGTGATCCTGGTAGGAAGATTCAAAAATCGAAGCAAAATTTCGACGGAAATTTTGTGCGCCGGATAAATCTCATTCGATCTCCTCGCGTTTATGTGATCCTGGTAGGAAGATTCAAAAATCGAAGCAAAATTTCGACGGAAATTTTGTGCGCCGGATAAATCTCATTCGACCACCTCGCGTTTATGTGATCCTGGTAGGAAGATTCAAAAATCGAAGCAAAATTTCGACGGAAATTTTGTGCGCCGGATAAATCTCATTCGATCTCCTCGCGTTTATGTGATCTTGGTAGGAAGATTCAAAAATCGAAGCAAAATTTCGACGGAAATTTTGTGCGCCGGATAAATCTCATTCGACCACCTCGCGTTTATGTGATCCTGGTAGGAAGATTCAAAAATCGAAGCAAAATTTCAACGGAAATTTTGTGCGCCGGATAAATCTCATTCGACCACCTCGCGTTTATGTGATCCTGGTAGGAAGATTCAAAAATCGAAGCAAAATTTCGACGGAAATTTTGTGCGACGGATAAATCTCATTCGATCTCCTCGCGTTTATGTGACCCTGGTAGGAAGATTCAAAAATCGAAGCAAAATTTCGACGGAAATTTTTTCCGCCGGATAAATCTCATTCGACCACCTCGCGTTTATGTGATCCTGGTAGGAAGATTCAAAAATCGAAGCAAAATTTCAACGGAAATTTTGTGCGACGGATAAATCTCATTCGATCTCCTCGCGTTTATGTGATCCTGGTAGGAAGATTCAAAAATCGAAGCAAAATTTCGACGGAAATTTTGTGCGCCGGATAAATCTCATTCGATCTCCTCGCGTTTATGTGATCCTGGTAGGAAGATTCAAAAATCGAAGCAAAATTTCGACGGAAATTTTGTGCGCCGGATAAATCTCATTCGACCACCTCGCGTTTATGTGATCCTGGTAGGAAGATTCAAAAATCGAAGCAAAATTTCGACGGAAATTTTGTGCGCCGGATAAATCTCATTCGATCTCCTCGCGTTTATGTGATCCTGGTAGGAAGATTCAAAAATCGAAGCAAAATTTCAACGGAAATTTTGTGCGCCGGATAAATCTCATTCGACCACCTCGCGTTTATGTGATCCTGGTAGGAAGATTCAAAAATCGAAGCAAAATTTCGACGGAAATTTTGTGCGACGGATAAATCTCATTCGATCTCCTCGCGTTTATGTGACCCTGGTAGGAAGATTCAAAAATCGAAGCAAAATTTCGACGGAAATTTTTTCCGCCGGATAAATCTCATTCGACCACCTCGCGTTTATGTGATCCTGGTAGGAAGATTCAAAAATCGAAGCAAAATTTCAACGGAAATTTTGTGCGACGGATAAATCTCATTCGATCTCCTCGCGTTTATGTGATCCTGGTAGGAAGATTCAAAAATCGAAGCAAAATTTCGACGGAAATTTTGTGCGCCGGATAAATCTCATTCGATCTCCTCGCGTTTATGTGATCCTGGTAGGAAGATTCAAAAATCGAAGCAAAATTTCGACGGAAATTTTGTGCGCCGGATAAATCTCATTCGATCTCCTCGCGTTTATGTGATCCTGGTAGGAAGATTCAAAAATCGAAGCAAAATTTCAACGGAAATTTTGTGCGCCGGATAAATCTCATTCGATCTCCTCGCGTTTATGTGATCCTGGTAGGAAGATTCAAAAATCGAAGCAAAATTTCGACGGAAATTTTGTGCGCCGGATAAATCTCATTCGACCACCTCGCGTTTATGTGATCCTGGTAGGAAGATTCAAAAATCGAAGCAAAATTTCGACGGAAATTTTGTGCGCCGGATAAATCTCATTCGACCACCTCGCGTTTATGTGATCCTGGTAGGAAGATTCAAAAATCGAAGCAAAATTTCGACGGAAATTTTGTGCGCCGGATAAATCTCATTCGATCTCCTCGCGTTTATGTGATCCTGGTAGGAAGATTCAAAAATCGAAGCAAAATTTCGACGGAAATTTTGTGCGCCGGATAAATCTCATTCGACCACCTCGCGTTTATGTGATCCTGGTAGGAAGATTCAAAAATCGAAGCAAAATTTCGACGGAAATTTTGTGCGCCGGATAAATCTCATTCGATCTCCTCGCGTTTATGTGATCCTGGTAGGAAGATTCAAAAATCGAAGCAAAATTTCGACGGAAATTTTGTGCGCCGGATAAATCTCATTCGATCTCCTCGCGTTTATGTGATCCTGGTAGGAAGATTCAAAAATCGAAGCAAAATTTCGACGGAAATTTTGTGCGACGGATAAATCTCATTCGATCTCCTCGCGTTTATGTGATCCTGGTAGGAAGATTCAAAAATCGAAGCAAAATTTCAACGGAAATTTTGTGCGCCGGATAAATCTCATTCGACCACCTCGCGTTTATGTGATCCTGGTAGGAAGATTCAAAAATCGAAGCAAAATTTCGACGGAAATTTTGTGCGACGGATAAATCTCATTCGATCTCCTCGCGTTTATGTGATCCTGGTAGGAAGATTCAAAAATCGAAGCAAAATTTCGACGGAAATTTTTTCCGCCGGATAAATCTCATTCGACCACCTCGCGTTTATGTGATCCTGGTAGGAAGATTCAAAAATCGAAGCAAAATTTCAACGGAAATTTTGTGCGACGGATAAATCTCATTCGATCTCCTCGCGTTTATGTGATCCTGGTAGGAAGATTCAAAAATCGAAGCAAAATTTCGACGGAAATTTTGTGCGCCGGATAAATCTCATTCGATCTCCTCGCGTTTATGTGATCCTGGTAGGAAGATTCAAAAATCGAAGCAAAATTTCGACGGAAATTTTGTGCGCCGGATAAATCTCATTCGACCACCTCGCGTTTATGTGATCCTGGTAGGAAGATTCAAAAATCGAAGCAAAATTTCGACGGAAATTTTGTGCGCCGGATAAATCTCATTCGATCTCCTCGCGTTTATGTGATCTTGGTAGGAAGATTCAAAAATCGAAGCAAAATTTCGACGGAAATTTTGTGCGCCGGATAAATCTCATTCGACCACCTCGCGTTTATGTGATCCTGGTAGGAAGATTCAAAAATCGAAGCAAAATTTCAACGGAAATTTTGTGCGCCGGATAAATCTCATTCGACCACCTCGCGTTTATGTGATCCTGGTAGGAAGATTCAAAAATCGAAGCAAAATTTCGACGGAAATTTTGTGCGACGGATAAATCTCATTCGATCTCCTCGCGTTTATGTGACCCTGGTAGGAAGATTCAAAAATCGAAGCAAAATTTCGACGGAAATTTTTTCCGCCGGATAAATCTCATTCGACCACCTCGCGTTTATGTGATCCTGGTAGGAAGATTCAAAAATCGAAGCAAAATTTCAACGGAAATTTTGTGCGACGGATAAATCTCATTCGATCTCCTCGCGTTTATGTGATCCTGGTAGGAAGATTCAAAAATCGAAGCAAAATTTCGACGGAAATTTTGTGCGCCGGATAAATCTCATTCGATCTCCTCGCGTTTATGTGATCCTGGTAGGAAGATTCAAAAATCGAAGCAAAATTTCGACGGAAATTTTGTGCGCCGGATAAATCTCATTCGATCTCCTCGCGTTTATGTGATCCTGGTAGGAAGATTCAAAAATCGAAGCAAAATTTCAACGGAAATTTTGTGCGCCGGATAAATCTCATTCGACCACCTCGCGTTTATGTGATCCTGGTAGGAAGATTCAAAAATCGAAGCAAAATTTCGACGGAAATTTTGTGCGACGGATAAATCTCATTCGATCTCCTCGCGTTTATGTGACCCTGGTAGGAAGATTCAAAAATCGAAGCAAAATTTCGACGGAAATTTTTTCCGCCGGATAAATCTCATTCGACCACCTCGCGTTTATGTGATCCTGGTAGGAAGATTCAAAAATCGAAGCAAAATTTCAACGGAAATTTTGTGCGACGGATAAATCTCATTCGATCTCCTCGCGTTTATGTGATCCTGGTAGGAAGATTCAAAAATCGAAGCAAAATTTCGACGGAAATTTTGTGCGCCGGATAAATCTCATTCGATCTCCTCGCGTTTATGTGATCCTGGTAGGAAGATTCAAAAATCGAAGCAAAATTTCGACGGAAATTTTGTGCGCCGGATAAATCTCATTCGACCACCTCGCGTTTATGTGATCCTGGTAGGAAGATTCAAAAATCGAAGCAAAATTTCGACGGAAATTTTGTGCGACGGATAAATCTCATTCGATCTCCTCGCGTTTATGTGATCCTGGTAGGAAGATTCAAAAATCGAAGCAAAATTTCGACGGAAATTTTGTGCGCCGGATAAATCTCATTCGACCACCTCGCGTTTATGTGATCCTGGTAGGAAGATTCAAAAATCGAAGCAAAATTTCGACGGAAATTTTGTGCGCCGGATAAATCTCATTCGATCTCCTCGCGTTTATGTGATCCTGGTAGGAAGATTCAAAAATCGAAGCAAAATTTCGACGGAAATTTTTTCCGCCGGATAAATCTCATTCGACCACCTCGCGTTTATGTGATCCTGGTAGGAAGATTCAAAAATCGAAGCAAAATTTCAACGGAAATTTTGTGCGCCGGATAAATCTCATTCGATCTCCTCGCGTTTATGTGATCCTGGTAGGAAGATTCAAAAATCGAAGCAAAATTTCGACGGAAATTTTTTCCGCCGGATAAATCTCATTCGACCACCTCGCGTTTATGTGATCCTGGTAGGAAGATTCAAAAATCGAAGCAAAATTTCGACGGAAATTTTGTGCGCCGGATAAATCTCATTCGATCTCCTCGCGTTTATGTGATCCTGGTAGGAAGATTCAAAAATCGAAGCAAAATTTCGACGGAAATTTTGTGCGCCGGATAAATCTCATTCGACCACCTCGCGTTTATGTGATCCTGGTAGGAAGATTCAAAAATCGAAGCAAAATTTCGACGGAAATTTTGTGCGCCGGATAAATCTCATTCGATCTCCTCGCGTTTATGTGATCCTGGTAGGAAGATTCAAAAATCGAAGCAAAATTTCGACGGAAATTTTGTGCGCCGGATAAATCTCATTCGACCACCTCGCGTTTATGTGATCCTGGTAGGAAGATTCAAAAATCGAAGCAAAATTTCGACGGAAATTTTGTGCGCCGGATAAATCTCATTCGATCTCCTCGCGTTTATGTGATCCTGGTAGGAAGATTCAAAAATCGAAGCAAAATTTCGACGGAAATTTTGTGCGCCGGATAAATCTCATTCGATCTCCTCGCGTTTATGTGATCCTGGTAGGAAGATTCAAAAATCGAAGCAAAATTTCGACGGAAATTTTGTGCGCCGGATAAATCTCATTCGATCTCCTCGCGTTTATGTGATCTTGGTAGGAAGATTCAAAAATCGAAGCAAAATTTCGACGGAAATTTTGTGCGCCGGATAAATCTCATTCGACCACCTCGCGTTTATGTGATCCTGGTAGGAAGATTCAAAAATCGAAGCAAAATTTCAACGGAAATTTTGTGCGCCGGATAAATCTCATTCGACCACCTCGCGTTTATGTGATCCTGGTAGGAAGATTCAAAAATCGAAGCAAAATTTCGACGGAAATTTTGTGCGACGGATAAATCTCATTCGATCTCCTCGCGTTTATGTGACCCTGGTAGGAAGATTCAAAAATCGAAGCAAAATTTCGACGGAAATTTTTTCCGCCGGATAAATCTCATTCGACCACCTCGCGTTTATGTGATCCTGGTAGGAAGATTCAAAAATCGAAGCAAAATTTCAACGGAAATTTTGTGCGACGGATAAATCTCATTCGATCTCCTCGCGTTTATGTGATCCTGGTAGGAAGATTCAAAAATCGAAGCAAAATTTCGACGGAAATTTTGTGCGACGGATAAATCTCATTCGATCTCCTCGCGTTTATGTGATCCTGGTAGGAAGATTCAAAAATCGAAGCAAAATTTCGACGGAAATTTTGTGCGCCGGATAAATCTCATTCGACCACCTCGCGTTTATGTGATCCTGGTAGGAAGATTCAAAAATCGAAGCAAAATTTCGACGGAAATTTTGTGCGACGGATAAATCTCATTCGATCTCCTCGCGTTTATGTGATCCTGGTAGGAAGATTCAAAAATCGAAGCAAAATTTCGACGGAAATTTTGTGCGCCGGATAAATCTCATTCGACCACCTCGCGTTTATGTGATCCTGGTAGGAAGATTCAAAAATCGAAGCAAAATTTCGACGGAAATTTTGTGCGCCGGATAAATCTCATTCGATCTCCTCGCGTTTATGTGATCCTGGTAGGAAGATTCAAAAATCGAAGCAAAATTTCGACGGAAATTTTGTGCGCCGGATAAATCTCATTCGATCTCCTCGCGTTTATGTGATCCTGGTAGGAAGATTCAAAAATCGAAGCAAAATTTCGACGGAAATTTTGTGCGCCGGATAAATCTCATTCGATCTCCTCGCGTTTATGTGATCTTGGTAGGAAGATTCAAAAATCGAAGCAAAATTTCGACGGAAATTTTGTGCGCCGGATAAATCTCATTCGACCACCTCGCGTTTATGTGATCCTGGTAGGAAGATTCAAAAATCGAAGCAAAATTTCAACGGAAATTTTGTGCGCCGGATAAATCTCATTCGACCACCTCGCGTTTATGTGATCCTGGTAGGAAGATTCAAAAATCGAAGCAAAATTTCGACGGAAATTTTGTGCGACGGATAAATCTCATTCGATCTCCTCGCGTTTATGTGACCCTGGTAGGAAGATTCAAAAATCGAAGCAAAATTTCGACGGAAATTTTTTCCGCCGGATAAATCTCATTCGACCACCTCGCGTTTATGTGATCCTGGTAGGAAGATTCAAAAATCGAAGCAAAATTTCAACGGAAATTTTGTGCGACGGATAAATCTCATTCGATCTCCTCGCGTTTATGTGATCCTGGTAGGAAGATTCAAAAATCGAAGCAAAATTTCGACGGAAATTTTGTGCGCCGGATAAATCTCATTCGATCTCCTCGCGTTTATGTGATCCTGGTAGGAAGATTCAAAAATCGAAGCAAAATTTCGACGGAAATTTTGTGCGCCGGATAAATCTCATTCGACCACCTCGCGTTTATGTGATCCTGGTAGGAAGATTCAAAAATCGAAGCAAAATTTCGACGGAAATTTTGTGCGACGGATAAATCTCATTCGATCTCCTCGCGTTTATGTGATCCTGGTAGGAAGATTCAAAAATCGAAGCAAAATTTCGACGGAAATTTTGTGCGCCGGATAAATCTCATTCGACCACCTCGCGTTTATGTGATCCTGGTAGGAAGATTCAAAAATCGAAGCAAAATTTCGACGGAAATTTTGTGCGCCGGATAAATCTCATTCGATCTCCTCGCGTTTATGTGATCCTGGTAGGAAGATTCAAAAATCGAAGCAAAATTTCGACGGAAATTTTGTGCGCCGGATAAATCTCATTCGATCTCCTCGCGTTTATGTGATCCTGGTAGGAAGATTCAAAAATCGAAGCAAAATTTCAACGGAAATTTTGTGCGCCGGATAAATCTCATTCGATCTCCTCGCGTTTATGTGATCCTGGTAGGAAGATTCAAAAATCGAAGCAAAATTTCGACGGAAATTTTGTGCGCCGGATAAATCTCATTCGACCACCTCGCGTTTATGTGATCCTGGTAGGAAGATTCAAAAATCGAAGCAAAATTTCAACGGAAATTTTGTGCGCCGGATAAATCTCATTCGATCTCCTCGCGTTTATGTGATCCTGGTAGGAAGATTCAAAAATCGAAGCAAAATTTCGACGGAAATTTTGTGCGCCGGATAAATCTCATTCGATCTCCTCGCGTTTATGTGATCCTGGTAGGAAGATTCAAAAATCGAAGCAAAATTTCGACGGAAATTTTTTCCGCCGGATAAATCTCATTCGACCACCTCGCGTTTATGTGATCCTGGTAGGAAGATTCAAAAATCGAAGCAAAATTTCAACGGAAATTTTGTGCGACGGATAAATCTCATTCGATCTCCTCGCGTTTATGTGATCCTGGTAGGAAGATTCAAAAATCGAAGCAAAATTTCGACGGAAATTTTTTCCGCCGGATAAATCTCATTCGACCACCTCGCGTTTATGTGATCCTGGTAGGAAGATTCAAAAATCGAAGCAAAATTTCGACGGAAATTTTGTGCGCCGGATAAATCTCATTCGATCTCCTCGCGTTTATGTGATCCTGGTAGGAAGATTCAAAAATCGAAGCAAAATTTCGACGGAAATTTTGTGCGCCGGATAAATCTCATTCGACCACCTCGCGTTTATGTGATCCTGGTAGGAAGATTCAAAAATCGAAGCAAAATTTCGACGGAAATTTTGTGCGCCGGATAAATCTCATTCGATCTCCTCGCGTTTATGTGATCCTGGTAGGAAGATTCAAAAATCGAAGCAAAATTTCGACGGAAATTTTGTGCGCCGGATAAATCTCATTCGACCACCTCGCGTTTATGTGATCCTGGTAGGAAGATTCAAAAATCGAAGCAAAATTTCAACGGAAATTTTGTGCGCCGGATAAATCTCATTCGATCTCCTCGCGTTTATGTGATCCTGGTAGGAAGATTCAAAAATCGAAGCAAAATTTCGACGGAAATTTTTTCCGCCGGATAAATCTCATTCGACCACCTCGCGTTTATGTGATCCTGGTAGGAAGATTCAAAAATCGAAGCAAAATTTCAACGGAAATTTTGTGCGACGGATAAATCTCATTCGATCTCCTCGCGTTTATGTGATCCTGGTAGGAAGATTCAAAAATCGAAGCAAAATTTCGACGGAAATTTTTTCCGCCGGATAAATCTCATTCGACCACCTCGCGTTTATGTGATCCTGGTAGGAAGATTCAAAAATCGAAGCAAAATTTCAACGGAAATTTTGTGCGACGGATAAATCTCATTCGATCTCCTCGCGTTTATGTGATCCTGGTAGGAAGATTCAAAAATCGAAGCAAAATTTCGACGGAAATTTTTTCCGCCGGATAAATCTCATTCGACCACCTCGCGTTTATGTGATCCTGGTAGGAAGATTCAAAAATCGAAGCAAAATTTCAACGGAAATTTTGTGCGACGGATAAATCTCATTCGATCTCCTCGCGTTTATGTGATCCTGGTAGGAAGATTCAAAAATCGAAGCAAAATTTCGACGGAAATTTTTTCCGCCGGATAAATCTCATTCGACCACCTCGCGTTTATGTGATCCTGGTAGGAAGATTCAAAAATCGAAGCAAAATTTCAACGGAAATTTTGTGCGACGGATAAATCTCATTCGATCTCCTCGCGTTTATGTGATCCTGGTAGGAAGATTCAAAAATCGAAGCAAAATTTCGACGGAAATTTTTTCCGCCGGATAAATCTCATTCGACCACCTCGCGTTTATGTGATCCTGGTAGGAAGATTCAAAAATCGAAGCAAAATTTCAACGGAAATTTTGTGCGACGGATAAATCTCATTCGATCTCCTCGCGTTTATGTGATCCTGGTAGGAAGATTCAAAAATCGAAGCAAAATTTCGACGGAAATTTTGTGCGCCGGATAAATCTCATTCGATCTCCTCGCGTTTATGTGATCCTGGTAGGAAGATTCAAAAATCGAAGCAAAATTTCGACGGAAATTTTGTGCGCCGGATAAATCTCATTCGACCACCTCGCGTTTATGTGATCCTGGTAGGAAGATTCAAAAATCGAAGCAAAATTTCGACGGAAATTTTGTGCGCCGGATAAATCTCATTCGATCTCCTCGCGTTTATGTGATCCTGGTAGGAAGATTCAAAAATCGAAGCAAAATTTCGACGGAAATTTTGTGCGCCGGATAAATCTCATTCGACCACCTCGCGTTTATGTGATCCTGGTAGGAAGATTCAAAAATCGAAGCAAAATTTCAACGGAAATTTTGTGCGCCGGATAAATCTCATTCGACCACCTCGCGTTTATGTGATCCTGGTAGGAAGATTCAAAAATCGAAGCAAAATTTCGACGGAAATTTTGTGCGCCGGATAAATCTCATTCGACCACCTCGCGTTTATGTGATCCTGGTAGGAAGATTCAAAAATCGAAGCAAAATTTCAACGGAAATTTTGTGCGCCGGATAAATCTCATTCGACCACCTCGCGTTTATGTGATCCTGGTAGGAAGATTCAAAAATCGAAGCAAAATTTCGACGGAAATTTTGTGCGCCGGATAAATCTCATTCGATCTCCTCGCGTTTATGTGATCCTGGTAGGAAGATTCAAAAATCGAAGCAAAATTTCGACGGAAATTTTTTCCGCCGGATAAATCTCATTCGATCTCCTCGCGTTTATGTGATCCTGGTAGGAAGATTCAAAAATCGAAGCAAAATTTCGACGGAAATTTTGTGCGCCGGATAAATCTCATTCGACCTCCTCGCGTTTATGTGATCCTGGTAGGAAGATTCAAAAATCGAAGCAAAATTCCGACGGAAATTTTTTCCGACGGATAAATCTCATTCGATCTCCTCGCGTTTATGTGATCCTGGTAGGAAGATTCAAAAATCGAAGCAAAATTCCGACGAAAATTTTTTCCGCCGGATAAATCTCATTCGACCTCCTCGCGTTTATGTGATCCTGGTAGGAAGATTCAAAAATCGAAGCAAAATTTCACCGATGAGCTCACCGATGAGTTCACCGTTGAACTCACCGATGAGTTCACCGATGAGCTCATCGACGAGTTCACCGATGAGCTCACCGATGAGTTCACCGATGAACTCACCGATGAACTCACCGATGAGTTCACCGATGAGCTCACCGATGAGCTCACCGATGAGTTCACCGATGAACTCACCGATGAACTCACCGATGAGTTCACCGATGAGCTCACCGATGAGTTCACCGATGAGCTCACCGATGAGTTCACCGATGAACTCACCGATGAGCTCACCGATGAATTCACCGATGAGTTCACTGATGAGCTCACCGATGAACTCACCGATGAGCTCACCGATGAGTTCACCGATGAGTTCACCGATGAGTTCACCGATGAGCTCACCGATGAGTTCACCGATGAACTCACCGATGAGTTCACCGATGAACTCACCGATGAGCTCACCGATGAATTCACCGATGAGTTCACTGATGAGTTCACTGATGAGCTCACCGATGAGCTCACCGATGAGTTCACCGATGAGTTCACCGATGAGCTCACCGATGAGTTCACCGATGAGTTCACCGATGAGCTCATCGATAAGTTCACCTACGAACTCATCGATGATTTCACCGTAGAACTCATCGGTGTGTGATTCCGGACGAAGATTCCGGGGAAGAGAACAATGTTGTACTAACAACTTACCAGGGTCTCATTTGCGCACGGACATTGAGATTTTCACCGACAAGAATGAAGATGACGAGAATTGGGAGAGCGCAGGTGAAACAACATATCTTCATATCACCAGAAAAAATTTAAAAAGACGAAATATTTTCAATTTTTATTTGGTATTCCGACCAATAGCTAAAAAGATTTTCCCAACGTGAAAAGAAGCATATTCATGTAGATCACCCTTTGTGTCGACGTGGCAGTTCAAAATGCACGGTACTTGCATAGGTTCAAAAACGGAAAACTAGACCAACTGAGTTTCAGAAAAGCCGTTGCTACAGAATTGCTAGAAACCAACAAAGTTTTAAACAAGAAAGAACTTTCACGAAAGTCAAAGAGCTTTAGGGAGCACTCACCATATGATAGAACGTATCATCTCTAATATACCAAGACAGCCAGACTAAGTGTGCTGCGTGTCATAAAAAAACTAATTTTCGTTGTCAGAAGTGCGATGTTGGATTGCACCCTAAAGAATGTTTTCGCCAAAACCATACTTAAAATCATTCCTTTGCATTTTTTTAATACGGTTGCGTGATTCTGGTAGCATGATTTAATAATCGCAGTAAATTTCGTATTAAATCTTTCTCGCCAGATTCGTATCCATCCGTCATCTCCTCGCGTTCATGTGATCCTGGTACTATATTCAAGAATCGCAGTAAATTTCGCCGGTTAATTTTTGGTGGGTACGTAGGAAGCGAAACGCTCGAGCGACGTTGACATCGATTCTGAACGCATCTGGGGGTGCCGTGCCATCTGTTGGTAGTCGCTCAAAGCGTTAGCGGATTACAGGAATCTGTAAGAACAGATCAATCTAACCTAGAACATGCGATAATTTTCGAATCAAATTTGAAAAGAATTTAAAGTAAATGCGACGAAAGCAAAACGGGATTTCGTTCCACCTTGATGAAATGCAAACTAAGCGAAGACGGCAGAAGTGGTAGCAGTAGGTACTTGAATAAATTCTTTGTCGATGAATTAAACAATATTGACTGCGGCTGTTATTTGAAAAAGCTGTTAGTTCCTAAGCGAAACGATACAATTACGATACGCCAACGTGGTTTGTCAAAAATGACGCAAATACCCCGACTGGCACTATTAGCTCACAAAACTGCAGGCACACCAACTTAATTGGCGTATGATCAATTACAGACATACTGTATGTACTACATTTTAACGCCAGAGTGTAGCACAACGAATTCGTAACTTTTACAACAGAAAGCTAATTCAGATAATATAAAAAGCTCCCTTCTACTTGAATCTAACGTTTTATGGCGTTTTCGATTTACTGCGATGGAGTAAAGCAGATTATTGTCATCTTCTTTTTTAACCTCATGTAATGATGAGAGGCGAAAATACTCTAGGACAATGAATCGAAAACGCTATTAAAACATCAAACATTTACAATAAGAATAAACGAAACTTTTTATAGTGGCCCTGGAAAACAAAACAATAATCACATATTTGTCTCATTTGTGTTCGTTTTGAATTTTAGTGTTCTGTCACATCTCTTCAATAATGTGGGTAAGTATACCATAACAAGTTCAAATATGCAAATCATTCCGACTCCCTCTGCATAAAATGTTTCACGATGATTTGAAATACGCGCCAAAGATGCGCACTGACATTAGTGACATGTTCCCAGTCGCAAGCTGCAATTTCCCGAACTAACCATTTCTGTTGCAGAGCTGCACGTCTGCTACGAAAATGTCTGCGAATTCGTTAGAAAATGAGGTAATTTTGCATTTTCTTTACACGTCCACAGCACAGAGAGGATTAAAATACTTTAACTTCCGCGTGAATCATATTACCATATTGAAAAAACAAATGTTTCTGCATCACTGAAGCTAGCGGCTGACGTTTTTGAACTTCTTTCTGTTCGCAGAACGAAAGAAACGAGAAACAGGATCAGGATATAGTCGATACCACACTGGATTACTCTATAAAGCATCCCCTGCAGAATTGCTGGACGCTTTGGTACTTTGAAAATGACCGCAGCAATACTTGGGAAAAGAACCAAAAGGAGATTGCCTCATTCGACACCGTCGAAGACTTTTGGAGGTGAGCCCGGTCACGACACCGCAAGTTCAATGCTGATTTTGTTTTTTCACAGCCTCTACAACCACATAAAACTGGCCAGTGAACTGCGCCAAGGATGTGATTATTCCCTGTTTAAGAAAAGCATCAGGCCGATGTGGGAGGACGATGCTAATAAGCGAGGAGGACGATGGCTCATTAATTTGGAAAAAAAGCAACGTGGAAATGATTTAGACAGATTTTGGTTAGACGTCGTAAGTATTGATTTCCACTACTAATCGCTGTAACTCATCAAACTATTCAGTTTAAATTTTCACGTGGCCCCCTAGATTAGTAAAAGACTAGTTTTTTTTATTTGGTCGGCCACGTTTGAAAGAAGTCTGCATTGCATTCTTATCACTCCAAAATGACAAAGTGTTGTACAATTAAAATGTATAATCAAAAAGTATGTTTTCTAGTGTGTACACGTCACAACTCTGTAAATAGTAGACATTAGTACCAAATAACTTTAATGTGGTTTTCTCTCCAGAACAAGAAAAATGAATCTGAAGTAAAAGTATGACCTGTCGGACAAAGAACTCTGTTCTTTATTAGTCCAGACTTTCCAATTCTAGATATTGTTTATTCCGTGTACCTACTTATTATTCATAAACTACCTAAATTATAAAGAGCAGTTTACAAATCTAAACTGGTCTTGGTATCTCATTACTTAAACCTGTTTTAAATATTTAATGAGTTGTCATTGAATTTTTTTATTATGTAGAATTGTTCACAAAGAACATCCTTTTAGAAGGTTTTGATAATTCTGTATAACTAACCACGTTAGTTTTTAATTTAACCGACAACCATTTTTCAGATTCTTTGTTTGATTGGTGAAGCTTTTGAAAACTCCGACGACGTGTGTGGTGCCGTGGTAAACATAAGGGGAAAAGGAGATAAAATAGGTAGGACCAATTTTTGAGAATATTCGATGTACTTAATTTTCACAATAAATTCTAAAATTGGCACTATCGTTCTATATTTCACTATCGATCGATAGTGAAACATAGAGCAATAGTGCCAATTTGAAGTGTCCGTTAAAAGAATTATTCTACAATTTTCACCGGACAAGAGTCTAATTGCTTAATTTTCCTTTAGGTATTTGGACGTCAGATGCGATGCGTAGCAACGCTGTCATCGAGATCGGTAGGAAATTGAAAGAAAGACTGCGTATATCTCCAAAGGTAACAATCGGTTACCAGGTCCATAAAGATACCATGGATAAAGCCGGTTCAGTTACCAAAAATTCATACACCGTGTAACATCAAACGCCGTACTTTTTGCGTAAAAGCGACGGCTTAAGTCGTGTTATCGACGCATCATTTCACAAACCAGCATTACACACGCGATTGTTTTAAGCTCGGCGAATGAATGACTCTTCTTTTCAATTGTTTGTGGAGTGATACGCTTGTCTTTGGCCGTCCGTGCGTTTACTCCTGTTTTGATGTATTGTAATATTCTGTTGTGGTTAACGTACAGCTTGTACATTTATTTAACTATTAAGACTTTTCTCATACATTTTTTTTCTTTCATTTATTTACCTCCATTGTATGAATTTATAAAAGAAATTTGCGAGATATATTAATAAATTTTAGGGTTTATTACTTGCTTTTAATTATAAGCGGATGAAAAGTGAAAATGAAAAATATTTTTGTCTTCTATGTAATAGCGAGAGGTGAAAATATGTACTTTGAGAATACTCTAGAGAAGTAAATCGAAAACTCTAAAATAGACGAGTTTTGATAACTGATAAAATTTATTAAATGAATTAAAATTGAAAAGAAATTTTGAAATTGAAAGTTTACTAGATTTAGTACAATTGCGCTAAATTTGGCAACATTGTTTCACGATAATTATAATGAAAATTAACAAAAGTTGTGTAACTGGCATTATAAAAAGTGTTAGGAAAGAGTTTATACATGTATTTTGGCCTTATTGGGCCTCATCAGAACTCTGTACCTTAAAAAAGTTTGGTTTTACGTTTTTAAGGTACGGAGTTCTGATGAGGCCCAATAAGGCCGAAGTACATGTATAAAATCTTTCCTAACACTTTCTATATTGCCAGTTACACAATTTTAGTGTTCATAATTTTCATGTGGCAAAAAAACTTGATTTGATAATTATAATGTTGGCAACACTGATTGACAATTTGCGCCACTTCATTCTAGTTTTTCTAACCTGAGAAATTTGTTCGAATTATTTTATTTTGGATCTTATCAGAGGTAAAATGAATGAGAAGCAGAATGTTGAACCTAAACCCGGCGACGGAATTAAATCCTTGCAAACGTCGCGCTTATTTAGAACTTTAAACTTCGAACTGTACATGAAACCTGTTCGTAGCTCTGCGTTTCCTGATAAATTACATGTAAATTGAAATTATCTGTTTTAGAATGCTGTCATCATGGGCGCAGGTTTGGTAGCGTTAGCTGGCTCTTTACTGTACATCGCTTACATGCGACGGAAGTATGAGTCGCTCGGTTATTATTCTGCTGTACAGGAAGATGGCACAGAGCAGTTTCTAAAGAAGAAATCAAAATGGGACTGAAAGTACCTATGTTACATGGTGTACATAGTTGTAAATATTTAATATTAAATTAGCACGCATAGTATCAGAAGAAGAAGACTAAATTAAAGATATTGGAAATTTTATTCGCTTTTATGGACAAGAAAGTGCTTTAGTTATGAAAACTTTAGTTGTATAATTCTTAAGAAGTAAAAAATCAATGATTAAAGTAACAAGGAATCTGAGAAGAAAACCACAAAGGTATAAATGTTTTTTTTGTCTTAAAATTTATTTAAAGTATTAAAAGGATAACTTATATAATAGTAATGAATACTTTAGTCATCTTGGCTAAAAATGGGTACTAATTTAAGAAGAACAGTTCCTGAAAAAAATGCATGTGATTTTTTAGTGGCAATAATTTGGGTAAATTGGTAGTATTACCTGATGGAACAACCCTTACTGTTATCGTACCATTTCTAATGACATTGACGTTGGTTTCATCGAAAATATTCTGTGAAATGGTATATATTAGTATAGCTAGGAGCGATTACTAGAAATAGATACGAATTTGCAAGTAAAATACAGCTGAAATAAAAAAAAACGGGAAATGAAATTTTACCATACAAAAAAATATATAGGATCACCGAGTGGCTTAGCAGTTAGCATAATCAAATTTGAAAGTCATGTCATTCGGTGGCATAAGTTAGAATCCTACTGTTAGCCATGCTGTCAAATGACTTAGACTCAGCTGACATACATTGAAAATTGTCTGGAATGGCGATTGCCATAAGACAATGAAGCAGTATTGCTGTGCAAAGTGGAAGAAAGAAGACAAAAAATATAACCTATTTATTTATAAATTGACTTACTGTCAAATAATTCTAACCTATTTCTAATAAAGTCATTTTCACACTATGAAAATATTGAAAAAAAAGTGCCAATTTTTTTGACACTTCCCATTTTTATTAATTTCAGCTGTACATTGGCTGCTCTGCCTAGCCATTAGCCCGTCTACTTTGATTGCATGAGCCCTTTATGTTCCAGACTCACCTGAACTCTATATGCTGTAGTATTTTTTAATCCTAGCTCAGCGAGAGGTACTTGCACCCTATAAGGGTATCCATCCACTCTATTACTAATGAACCCAACGACAAGAGATTTTTTACCATTTATAATTGGCAGAACTGGTTTAGTCCATACGTCGATATTTTTCACCTAATAAACATAAGCACAATTTTTTTTCTTAAATGAATTCAACTCAAATTTATAAGACATTTTCTACTTAAATGGATTTCATGGGTACAATATCTTAGTACGTATAGTTATTTGTGAGACACCTATACATGTGTGGCATATGTTTTATTTTTAATTCGAAACGTAAACGCACATATCTTTCATGCACAAGAAATATAGTGAGAGTAAACAAACACTTATATTTCACACCCTTTCTAGAACCTTTTTGCCCTGTTCTAGCCTTTTTCTAACTTTCAATTAAATAATCGGTTCACAAGTTTATGTTGTACTTACGCTGTATACCAGAAGACCCATAATACCCAAAGGATCTTGATTGATTGCGATGACGTCCCTATTAAGCAAAATTTCTTTGTGAACGTTCGGAATCGTTTGCAGATCCACCGACATTAATAATGGTGCTGCCATGATGGCCCAAATTGCCATTTGAGCCCGACTCTGGTCGGGGCTCAAACCAAAGTTGCCTATAATTAGCTGGAAAATATAAAAATTGACAATTGTAAATTAGAAGGCATAAAATTTAGATTTAAAAGTAGTGTTCTTTTAAATATCGGATTAATATTTATAAGTAGTTATAATCTAGCTGCATATTTAGTAGAACTCTATACTTTCCACTCAGAGATTAATCCTTAATTTGTGTGTGTTTTTTTTTTTTTAATAAATAGCATCGAAAAGACCTCGGCTTTTTGGCTCGAATCACTCGCATTTAAAGTTAAAAAAGAATGAAAACCAGAAATGCTCTACAACTTACTGAACGTTCTTAGATTTTTTTATAATACTACATACCATATCTGGATCATTCCAGTGGCCCGGCCCTGAGAAGTTGGCTAATCGATGTTGATTAGTACTAAACCACTTCAAAATATTTGTTACGTTACTCCATGCATCATCAATGTCGTCCCAGTTTCTCCACAAGTTGCAGACTTCTACTAATTTTTCATAGTTTGACTAAAAGCAAAACCTCGTAACATTTCATTCCCACCTTAAAGAAATTTTCAAAGGGAAAAAATCGTACCTCCACTCCTAATGGCTCTTCATACGCAGGCCAACTACAGGAATACACAATTGGTCTACCCGTTTCATTCAAATACCTCCCAAATTCCGCATATCCTGAAAATAATATTCGCTTCTTTTAGATTTACTGGCTACAATATTATAGTAATTAAATCGTAAACATTGTCGACGAGGCAAAAGAATTAAAATTTCTGGAATATTTGGGCGTTCAACTGAGCCACGATTTAGACAAAGCTCGAATTTGCAAGTCCAATAAATTCTACTTTTCTTTCATCTGCATTTGTTGGACGTAATTACATGAAAGAGTACTCGACATTACCTTCCTCCATATTCTCGCGATCCGTGTAACATGCATCAAGTTTTATATAATCAACATCCCAAGATGCGAACGTTTCCGCATCGATTTTTAAATGCCCTAAAATACCCGGATATCCTGCACAAGTCAAGTTTCCATAATCACCATAAATCCCAAATTTCAATCCTATGTTTTGCACCTACAAAAAATAATGTCATGCCCGCTAAGGTTTCAGATACATACAGATTGTTCTGGGTAAATCAAATCTAATTTTTATAGGGAAACTGTTTAATATAATCAAAATTCGGAAAATTATTCCAAGGGTTTTCTATAGCTAAGGTATCTCTTTTTTTTTTGATATCAACAATAAAATTCCAGAAAGAAGTTCTGGAAAAATTATGTGCTGTGCTAATACTTTTGAGTTTCTTATGAATTGCTTACAAAATTAGCAAGTGCTTTGATGCCGTTTGGAAACCTGATGGAATCAGGTTGCAATCTGCCTTCAGCATCACGTTCTTTAGCCATCCAACAATCATCCACCACTATGTATTCATAACCAGCATCCAGATAACCATCGCTTACCATCAACTCCGCCGTCCGTTTAATTAACGACTCGCTAAAACGAATATAAAATCAATAAAAAAATTAAATTAAAATTAAGACAACCTTATACACTCATCGGGATACAAGTCACAGTCTATGATGCACCTAAATCGTTGCCAGGTCATCCATCCCATAGGGGGTGTTAGAGCCAATCCATTATTTAAAGCCCTGGTAAACGCAAATGCGTTTAAAAGCATTCCAAGTACAAGTAACTGATTACGCATTCTGTAAATAAATAATATTCTGACCAAGTAAGAGCGCAAAAACAATTAAATGATTTAGGTTTTTACAGGTAGTTTAAAAATAAAAATAGCCTAATTTATGATAAAATCATTCTAAATAATGTATCATAACAACAGGAAGTACTTTGTCAGTCACTTGAACTATAATATTGCACGTATATATCTCTCTTATGCAATGCTCGATTGTTTTTCTGCAAACACAGAAAAAAGCTTTGATTAATCCCTGTAGGTTTTGTATTACACATTTCTTTCTGCTTTGAAAAATAACAAAGGTAAAAGAAGTAGGAAATTTCGTGCTGACACCCTGTACATAATTCTAAGCTTTATGAATAAAAAATAAAACAAATACTTACCTTTGCAGAGTGACATGCAAACACTCGTATATAGACAATTCACTGGTTCGAATAAATAAAGAGGTCAGTGTCGTATAAAGTATCTTGACGGAATGCCCGTCTTCCACGGCATGATTTGACTTATCAAATAATTCGTGATGACCTGAGGTTCACTGCCACCATAAAATATTCACTCGAAACACGTTTATAAATTGAATTTTATAAACACTTTTATAGATATCTAACGGTATATTTCGAAGTTAAAAAAAGTTTACAGTTCAATACTTTATCCAGTATCTTCAGAAAATTTTAAATGTATCACCTATTTACTTAAAAGTGCTTTAAATTTCATCCATTTACTTGCACACATTCGTTTAATGTATTTTACTTCTTTATTATCAATTTTTATTATACTGCCTGTTTCTAAAACGACTTTTTCCTTCACTTTTAAAAGCTGCAATTACACGATTCTTACAAGAACCAAATTTTTGCACTTGTTTCACTAAATAATACTCCTACTATTTATAATTAAGTAAAAAAATTTAAAAAAAAATTCAAATTCAACTCTTTATTTTTCCATCAAGTTTAATTTCTATAATGATATTATTTCCAATATAATAAAGCACGAATGTAATTTCTATGTAAGAGATAAAGTATTATCAATTCGTATATAGATTCACGCCGCCCCTTTGGAATTCGGTTTTTCGCGCTTTTTTCAGTTTACAAGGCGAAAACCAAAGGAGAAAAACCATCTAGTAAGTCATTCGCAGCCGCAATCGATGAAATTTGATAATTATCAGAACGCGACTCTTTGTTGTTTTCTTCTTTACGGGTCAAAGTCCTCTGGACATCACAAACAACCATGACCCTGACGGGATTCGGAGTTCGAACCCACACCGTCGAGCACTGTTGCCAGAGGTGATTATTTATCACCGATTTTTGTTGTTAAATTACCTGGTGATTATTTTTAATAAATTAGGATTTTCTGGTGCTTTCTCGTAAAATCTAAATAATAAGAAAAATTTAGTAACTTCTATTTATATATATATATTGTAAATTCTGAAATGTTTTATGTAAATTCATATATTTTTTGGTAAGTCGGTCGCAGTCGGCTCCAAATAAAAAAGTTATCCATAAATTCAATAAGTGCCATATTTACATTTTTAAAAATTATTTCTATTAAATTACAAAAAAATTTACAAGTGCTTTAATGTCGTTTGGAAACCTGATGGAATCAGGTTGCAATCTGCCTTTCTGTATCACGTTCTTTAGCCATCCAGCACTATGCATTAGTAACCAGCATCCAGGTATCCATCACTCACCATCAACTCCGCCGTCCGTTTAATTAACGATTCGCTAAAACAAATGTAAAAACAATAAAGAAAATCCAAGAAACTTTTGTTTAAGAGCTGTTAAAGGTACCTCTGCGTCTACCTTAACATTTTAAAGTTAACATCTTACTTTTATCTGCCTTAAATTTTGGGTTATCTGTTTAAAGGAGGTTTTTGAATTAGGTCTGTCTGTAAGGTACCTTAAAGTAACTTATAACTAAAGGAGCTGTTTAAGGGAGTTCCGTGAATTTGGCCCTTAAATGCATGGGTTTCGAGTACAAACTTACGGGAGCGTATTTGTAGGGTGCGATAAACAATATATTGAAAATCAACTTCAAAAATTATTTAATTAAGTTACTCTGCGTGCATTCTAGTACAGTCAATCGAAAACGACATAAGTTATATGTGTAGACCTGTTGCGTAGCATGTTGGCAACACTGCTTGACATTGCTTAAGGAATCACTACTTTATCGACGTTGGTGTTGCGGTGTTGGTGATACTTTGGTATTGTAGATTTTGGTTATGTTACCTTCTTGCTATTAAGAAAATATCCTTATATTTAAACTCATGGAATCATTTCGCAAATACGAACATCTATCTATAGAAGAAGTTTGTCGAATTTGTTTAAACAAAAGAGAGCAGATGAAGCTCATTTCGGAAGGGGGCCTGGCAGATATGCTGCTTGAATGTGCTTTGGTGCAAGTAATAACAGAGTCAAACAATATCTTCATTGTAATTTCACGTTATCGTTTCAGTTTTCGACCGAAGACAGCCTCGTGTGCTCGCATTGCGCCAGCGAGGTCAGCCGTTGGTATGTCTTCAAACAACAGGTCATTCGCTCCTTCGAAATCAGTCGGTGGGTACTGAAGCAAAAGGCAGAAGAAAAATCGAACGTGTTAGTGAAGTGCTTACTTCCCGAAACCGAATTAAATGGAGACTTTTTGTGCAATACTTTCACAAGAGCAGAAAACATAGAGGTTAAATGTGATATACCCGACTTTACAGACTTATGTGCAAAGGCACATTCGGAAAGTATGATCTGTGAAAAAGAGAATTGTGAGGTGATTGCATGTAAATTCTGCGACCAGCATTTCTTAAATGGTGATGCCCTCCAGAAGCATTTGAAGGTGCACGATCACGTGAGGCCGTACGAATGCTCCAAGTGTGGAAAGGGATTTAAAAGATCGCAAATTCTAGCAGATCACATGAGAAGGCACTACAATGACAGGAAGTTTAAATGTGTAGAATGTGGCTCTCGCTTTTATGAAAAGATTAAACTGACTGAGCACATTAGAACGCACACGGGGGAGAGGCCTTATAAGTGTGACACCTGCGGGAATACTTTTGCGAGGAAGTCTTTATTGTGCAGTCACGTGAAAGTAAGTGGATTTTACTTTTTACTAAATTTAATCAAACGAAATCGTATATTATTTTTTGGACAGCTTTTAAACTGACGTATTTTAAATTTATTTCAGATATGCTTTCTTGTTGTAGATTCATAGCATGAGAGAAAAACAGTTCACTTGTGATGTATGTTGTAAACATTTTTTAACATCCACCGGACTGCTTATACACAAAAGGAAACATTCCGGTATAAAACCATTTGCCTGTTCGAGTTGTGATAAAAAATTCTTTGTAAAAGAAGCAATGCAAAGACATTACCAGGCCATCCACGACACAGAAAACAATTTCCTCTGTTCATTTTGTCCGAAAGTGTGTGCAACCAAACCCAGTCTAGCCGACCACATAAAGAGAAAACACACGGAAAATGGATTGCCAGCGAATGCCGTATGTACGGAGTGTGGGAAACAGTGCGGGTCCCTGGCTGAACTGAAAATCCATACTAGAACTCATACTGGTGAAAAGCCATATGTTTGCGAGTTTTGCAGTAAAGGATTCATTGCCAAAGGAAATTTAACATCGCATAGGAGAATTCACACTGGTGAGAAACCTTTTATTTGCAAACATTGTGGGAAGGCGTTTAGTGAAACGTCAAGCCTCAAAGTGCATGAGCGCATACACACCGGGGAAAAGCCATATGAGTGTCATGTTTGTGGTAAAACTTTCACGCAAAGTAGCACACTAAAAACACATCTGAAAAGTCACTAAAAGTTTTCCTAACTTGTGGTGTGTGTAATGAAGTTATCGGCTTAGCTGCCGAAATGCGTACCTACGGATATAAAATTATTGTGGGCGGTGATTAATTTTTTATTCTTGGCATCAAATAACTAGCACAGCACTAACTTAACTGAATGTGTATATTTTCTATATATACATGCATAACATCGTTTAATCTAATAAAAAAGTTATTTCATAAAGACACTTACACATCTCTTGCAATATTGTTTTTGTACATAAACAAGTTAATAAATGTAACTTCATTAGGATTTGTCTTGAGCACAATTAACAACGTGCATTATATACGCGTGGTTTGCTGATTATCTTCGTTTTTTTGTTGATTTTCCGATTCTTCGAAGCTTGCGTACATGTTTCTCAATCCAGTGCAGTATGTAGGTCTGAAAAGAATCATAAAAAGTGAGACAAAAAAATTTGCTGGACGGTCAATCAAATGGTTGAATTGAATTTGGATTTTAATTTCCATGTTTTCTTTAAATCCGAATAAAAATAATTAAGTATCGAATGGAATTGATTTAAATAGAAAAATTTCTTAAACGAATTCAGAATAATTACCTAAAAAAGAGTGCAATCTAATATAAAATAAATAGATTTTCATTTGTTTAGCAATTCTTAGATAAATCAGATAGGTCAAGAATTATAACTCAATTCTTAATTTTTGACATTTTCCAAGAGTACGTTTGTTTAAAATTATGCAGTTACTTGTGGAACAACATGCATTTAGTTTTTTTTTTTTTTTTTTGAGAAAATGATTCTAAATAGTTCGTTTGCGATACATATGAAACCATTTCACGTATTTAAAATTTAATCGAGTGCTACCCTTGCAACCACCTACAGTGTGTCTCGCATATAAAGGACAATGCAACGGTAGTGGATAGGTAGCAAACTTAAAACAAATTTTTCTTCTGAAGAGTATTGCAAACCACGTAGTTGTCAAGAAATACTAATGTGACATATCACATCCGGGCCTGGAATATTCTATTCTAGTATAGTAAATGCAATTATTGGATTTGAATTTTGAGTTTGACACCTATTAGGTATGACGAATCAAAATTGCAGGTCCAATAACGGTAACTTTTTTTTATTACAGTATCAAAGATTGCAAGTTTATGAAAGACCATACCCATGTTTTGGCGAATAGTAAAGGTGCCTTTCATTTAATACTTACAGTATCACTAGTACGCAGGCACCAAATAAGCCAATTCCAACGAAAAAGAATGCGGCGGGATAAGTTTCTAAGGTGGGTGTGTAAACGCCCGTATTATAAACAGGCGGCGTTACCATGCTGGCTAACGTTTCGACAAATAAAATCAGCGATAGCACTTTCCCTAAATTTTGGACGGACACGCTTTTTGTGGCTAACGAACGAATTGCAGTTAGGGTAATTCCAGAGCAGATACCAACAACAGGTGCTGAAAAATGTTGTACATAATTAATTACGATTGCCTCCTTCTACCACAGATAATAGATCTCTCCAGATAGCCAACGAGATAGGAACGAATGGACGCTCTAAAAATAGTTTGTTAAATGCACGATAGATGTCACTTGTATGCACAAATTCGAAAATCGAACATTTGTCACAAACCATTTTCTAATTCCAAATCTCATTTGGCTCACCTATCGCTAGATGTCTCTTTGAAGTAACAGAGAAATACTTTTAAAATGGGGCCAAAACACGATAATGTGACGTACGATTATAAAATGCTGTTAATTCCTCTTTTAAACTTTGCATCACACCTCTTAGTTATAGAGTTTGTTTAAGTATTACTTACATTTACAGGTTTCGGTTTTCCACTCTGCTATTGTAATAGTAGCGCCACCACATATTTGGTGCGCTGTCTCCAAACTAACACCGAGTTTGTCTCCAAATTGGAACGTCAAATTTAAAGCATTAGATGAGCCATCTGTCTAGTTCTATTACCTGTGCTTCTACCCTGCCCCTTTTACTATCTCATTTGATAACAGAAATTATTATAAATTTTATGACGCTTGAGAAATTTCTATTCCGGTGACCGTTCAGTCTTAAGTACATATTATGTATAAGAATGTTGCAAACATTTTTTTAATCAAATTAAAGCACTGCCTTGTCCGTAGAAAATTATGACATTTTTAAATATAAAAGTCGACGTTTCGTTATAGATTGACAGCTTCTTCAGAGAAGTGACTCACTTACCTACGTATAAACCAGCAATGGTATCCCAGAAGACGTATACAAGATTCGAAACTATCTTGTCTGAAAATGCTATTATTATTATCATGGCGTCGTGAATATTCAAAACTTTCGTAAACAGTGGTAGACAAATCATATTACCTAAAATTAGAAAATAGTTGTTGTTCACATGCTTTAAAACTAGTCTAGTTAAAAATAATAGAAAACTGCTTATTAAATTTTAAAGGATATAAATTCCTCGTCGCTGCGTCGAGGAAATCCCCAGTGATTATTGTTTTAATTTTTTAAATCTTAAATAAATTTTTTACTTATTTACTTATAATCATCAAAGACTACAAATCATTGGAGAATTTATGAATTTATGAGCTCCTAGACGACGGGTGAGATCAAAAACTGTAAACTGCTCTAAATTTAAATCGCATCCACTAACCTCCAAACAATTTCTACGAAAAAAAAAGTAATTTTTATTCAGGTTATTATTGACTTTTGCTCTATGGTTATATATTAAATTTTGGTTCTTTTTTATGTGTTGTTGATGTGTCAATTCATTGGATTCATTGGACTAATATATTTTCAAATTATTTATCCGCATCAAATAACAGGACTCTATTCTCAAACCCTTTGCAATTTCCTTAATTAAATTGTCTGAATACGTACCAATTAAAGTTATCGAAGAACGAATAGTATCGTAATAGCTGAATTTAACTGGAGTCCAACTGAAAACTTTTTGTACGTACAACCACATGATGGTGGATTCACCTGTAAAGAATTAACAAAGACAATATACAACGCGTAAAGAGATTTATATGATATAGCTGTTTGCACGATGGTTAATACATAGGAGGAAACGTGGTAAACACGACTCCAACAGACAAATGTGGACGGTAATACATTTAATATAATACGTTTTCTTCTTTGTCTTGTTGATTATTGAACGGCTGACATAAATATTTATTTTCTTAGAATTCTCGAAAATATGTTCATCAAGGTAATGCAGCAGAATTTGTAAAATTAAACATCCTCCAGCGACATACCTGTATGGTTAAAATTCTGTGCAAACATCATATAATATTAATAATATCTTAAAACTAAAATTGTTCTTAGAGTTAATCATAAATAAATTGAAGTGCTGAATGATGCAAATGTGTTCACTAAAATTTGTTTGTACGTTTCAATTCCAAGTCTCATCCTTCTAAGAGGCCTTGAACTACAAGAAAGTATTGGTTGCACAAGACGAACATCTGGCACGAGGCTATCTTTACAATTAAAAAAAGGCTCATCTTCAACGTCTTCTAATTAACACGTGCGTTGTCGGAATTTCTAAAATAACCGTGACATTTGCCGAAATTTCAAGTTGCTTACGGCTCTCCAAGATAAAGAGAAAACTGCGCAGTTAAATATTTATAGTTGTTAATTCAATTATCCTGGAATTAAGCGATTCATTATTATTTTTAATTATGAATCGGAGCGAGTATTTATCAGGTAGGTAGCAACACTTGTTGCTCTCAACAATTTGTTTATATTTTGCTAATTAAGTGTGCTTATTTGTTAAGACCCATGAATATTTGGTGCCGCAGGTCTTTAATTTATATGACATTGAAATGATTATTTACATATGTATAGGAAGGTTTTAACACTTTAAAGTCTGAAATTCATTTAAATAAGCACAAGTAGTCAAGGTAAATTAAATCAGAGTATCTTCGAACCGGAACGATGTTCTTCCTGCGCTTCCTGTAAACGGACTTTAAAATGTCAACTAGAAAAATTGTATAAATAAAATATTGTAAAAAAAATCATCTAAATATAGGATGGTTCCAATAATACGCGATAAAATAAAATCGCTAAGGGAATCCGTGTTACAGATTAAATTCGAGAAAAACGTTTCAAGAAGCTCACAATTGAGGCGTTCAGAAGCGAAGGGGTTTAAGTGCAACTTTGTGATTTCGAGAATAAGAGAATCAAAGTTAAAATTCTATAAAAAAAATTATGGTCAGATGGAAATATCCCTTTGCTATCGCATAGACTAAGCTCCGAAAATGTGTTCATTCACATAACACGATTTGTGTGAAATTATTATTATTATTAATTAATAAATTAGAGTGAATTAAAATGTATCCTAAAATGATGGTTAATGACATATTAGCTTAATCGTTACTGTTTATGGTTATATGTATATTACAGATTCCAAGCTTTGTAGTACACTATTAAAGTCATGCTGCTCAAGAAGATTGACTTTGACAAAAATGGGTTCGTCAGTTTCAAATATTTATGGAAATGGAATGTTCTACACTCCGAATAATATACCGTGTGTTTAATTTTGAGTTGGAAATTTGCCCGGAAGGTATATCAAAGAAGGCGTGATTTATCGAGCAAGCGAAAGATTGTATTTTATAATACACCTTTTTTTTATCTTTTTCCTAATTTCAATGAAGCAATCGTTTGAAAATTATATTTACCTCTTCGGGCAATTGAATTCGCTCGATGAAAAAGAAAAACTTTTCCAACTCACCTGTGATAACCAAGGCCGCGATGAAGTAGATCCACAGGGACAAAATGAGAAGCGGCAATTTAACCCCGGACTGTTTCTTGATTACCAGTGCAAAAGTGTTTATGGCGTGCATTGGGTTGAAGAGGTCTAGTAGAAAACTTTTTGCTCCGGAATATCGCGGCCTCTTACTTTTCTCCTTAACGTAGAAATACCCGTAGCATAATCCGGTGAAATAAAACAGCGCTCCCAAGACGAGGACCCCGATGTACCCGATCTTCTCGAACAGGAATCCCCCGGCTGCGCTCAGAAGTGTCTGGCATACGTTCATCACAATTTGAATGATTCCGAGCCTCAGGGTACGCATTTCGAGCGTGCTAACGTCCGAAACGTAAGCGAAAAGCGCCATGAGCAACATTGTAGGTCCCCCCAGGAAGGAGGGAATCACCGTCTGGCAAAAACCCTGAACCTCGACGGGCAACTGCCGCATGAAAATAACGCAGACGATACATCCGGCTATTGCAAAAAATTCTCCGAATATCGGCAGCAAGAGGAAAGGTTTCCTAATAAAATGCCGGTCACTGTACGATCCCAGAAACAAAATTAACAAAATCGGTACAAAACTCTGCATCGGATATTGCCAAGAATGTAAGTTGGACAAGATTATTTGTATGTTGTCGTTTTCTTTAGTGTAATTGGCATGTTGACCGGCGAGTATTGAATCGCAGATCGTGTCGTTATAGCCAGCGTTCACCCTGCAAGCCTTCTCCAGCTCCAGATTGCTCAGTGCAGGTGCACATATGAGAGAAGGAATGATATAACATGCGATCAACGGTTCAACCGTCACAACCTGTCTGATGTAGGATAGTTTCTCTTTAAACGTCATTTCGCGGAACGTCCTTTTGCGCTCTTGAGTACCGTTGATACTCAGCGCAGAATTCGTAACTAAATCAGTTGTAGATTCCATGTTCATTCTTGCACTGTGATTACACTAGATTCCCCTGCGAATATAACACATAATACGTTGCCGTACGCTACTCCTACACTTTACTAAACGTTGACTACGAAATCGCCAGGATTTAACATTTAAAACCAGTCGGTCAAGAATTGATGATGACTACTTGCTTATTAACTTGAATGTTATTAGCATAAAGCTGCATAGCGCACGTTTTTTTTTTACTGTTGTTAAATAATTATCGCAATTATAAAGTAAACAGTCGGAGATAAAGTTTGTAATTGCTCTGATCATTACATCTCATCCGGCAATTTTCAGGGTTAAGAGGATGCACACCGTTAATTATAAACCTGGGCATATTACATGGAAAACTTATTCTTTAAGCAAGGGCGCGCGTCTTAAAATTATAAATAAAATTGATTCTTGTCCGATGAAAATTGTATAATAAATAATTTTAACGGACACTTAAAGTTCGCACTATCGATCGAGTATCCGATAATTACCCGATACTCGGTAAGTGTCCGACAACTGAGTGACTTTTTTTTAATTTAAATTAGATGTCGTAAAATGAATGTTTGGAGCGTTAGCTTTGTTTTGCCATATCAGATACTTCGGATATTTCTATGATAGATTTTCAAATTGTTATTCGATACTTATCGAAGAGCTGTCCAGGTAGTTATCGGATATCGAGTACATACCCATCATTTTAATTTTGGTACAATCATGAGATCATAGCATATAGCATGGCGGCCCCCGAAGCAATTTTACACGTCCCGCGAATACCTACATTACCTACATGAAATTTCAAACTTAAGATTTATTTCCTTTCGTTTACCGATGGTGGATTTGTTTGAATATATAAAGAAAAACAACTATTTAGTACATACGTTGTGTAATCAGAGCGACATTGTCCCTGAGTTAAAATGATTCAAGGCTCAAGAATTTTTAATCTAAACTTGTTAAAATCGCCAGTTACGTAAATTGCAAAAAAATGAATAAATAAAGTTCCGAGAGGCAGAGTAGTGTTAACTTCGGTAACTTGTGTGGTGCACCGGCCGAAGAATTAAAATACAGGTTAGTGCAGAGTCAATTATTCACATACACTTTAATGATTCTGTAACAATAATATCGCTAAAATACAGTCGGTATCAATCTGCCAATTAGATAGCTAAAAGTCAGTACAGTCTGTGATTAAAATTAGTTAATGTTCTGATAATCCGTTTTGTCCGGACGAATCGTTACGTGGCATTCCTGAAACCTACTGGGTGGCTATCCCAGTAGACTGTGAGGAGGGAACCTGGTGGCTATCTCTTGGTTCCCATTGCACCACCTACAGCGGGCTATGGTTATCCTAGCCGGGGAATGCTAATGATAGTTAATTTCTAAGTTGGACCCGCAGGACGAGGAGCTTTGTGCGTTATGCCGGGTTCCTGTGACATTTGCTAGCGTCGGCTTTGTAATGCCGGATACAAAACGTAAACTAATTGATTCACGGTTACCACCGTGGAAGCTTGACTTTAATTACTGTTCAAAGTTGCTTAAACTACAATGATTATCGAGATGGCGATTTTCTACGTAAAACGATATACA
Source organism: Serrognathus titanus (assembly GCA_039766575.1). Taxonomy (NCBI): domain Eukaryota; kingdom Metazoa; phylum Arthropoda; class Insecta; order Coleoptera; family Lucanidae; genus Serrognathus; species Serrognathus titanus. Next base: position 63,372,420 of record CM077914.1, read on the forward strand.
GCCTAAGTATGAACACTTATTCGAAGAGCAAAGTTTATTAACGATATTAGGTACAGTTGTAGTTTTACATAATGGTTGGACCGGCACGTTACTGTTATTGACGGCCAAAACGTTACATAATGATAAACGTAATCGATCTATGGAATTCTGATATCTGGTAAATGCTGCAGGCGGTTTATTCACGTAATTTGCTAAGGTAGTTATTCGACATTGCGACCCCGTGTAAAAAAAAGAGAGAAATAATTATTGATACGAATTTAGCGTTTGTTTCAAACCTTAGTCTTACAATTTCAATTATAAATATTTATGAAAAGTTTAGATTGCAACATCCTGCGATCGCTTGTATTAGGATTGACAAATTGCAGCCAGTTTGCTACTTAATAAGTCATCCCATACGGCCATGCATGCTGTCAAAGCATAATAAAATTTTTATAAATAGTAAATGATTGGGCAAATTTAACTGATACAAAGAGTCTCATGATTTTAGCGAGGGAGGGAAGGAGAAAAATATAAGCTGCTTTCAGATCGTGCATGCAGCCCACATGTACTTTGAATTTGAGACCACTGACAAATAACAGTAGCACAATTTTTTTTTGTATGAACTTTTTAGAATAGGCAACCCATCAATCAAGTAACTTCGTTTAAATAGGAATAATTCAGCTAAGTAGAATGGGCTACCTATTTTCTAGCTTTTGGGAATAACTTTTTGTTGTGCATGCTTTTTTTTAAATTCCTATTGTACTCTAGAATTCGATTATACCGGGTCAGCCAGAAACATCGTCGCCTGTTTGAATTTCTGGCAAACGTGATAAATTAGTCATCCTGGTGTCACTAGATCTAGTGTTAGTGTCTGACTTATTCAGTTGGCAGTTCAAAATGGAAAATGGGAATTTAAATTCCCCGTGAACGAATCACGAGAATTTCTTTAAAAAAATCAATTTACTGACTCAGTTCAATAAAAGCTAATGTATAAAATGCAAATGAAAAGCCAAGGAAACTATCAAGAACATAAAAGCAAAATTTGAAAATATTTTATTAACAATATAAACATAAAAATTGCATAATATAGGTGTGCATAAACAGAATATATGGGGCGCTAAAATTAACAGTGCAGTATAAATACAAAATAAATTAAGAAGTACAGGGTAATAAAATAGTACATATGTACAAGTTTTTAAATTCTTTTTTCTGTCGCATGTAACAAAACAGCCTAAAATTTGATGTCAAGGCACTTTATACCTACTTACAGGTTGATTATACACATAATAGAAAACTTAATCGTATTTACGGGCAATTAAAGGAAACCTCACGATTCTCAATTGCTTTCCGTAATCACACAGAATGGCGTCCCTCAACATTAGTAACTGTTTTATAAACACAAACGGAGACTGCCCAAGTATAATGTTGTGTACGCTCTCGCCTGTTCTGACGTTATAAATAACCAGGCTTCCGGGTCTTGCTGTCACAACTAAGTGAGACGTCAGCATGAGTACCTGGCTCGTGAAGGTTTGATGCACAGAGATGGTGTTTAATAAATGCCCTTGAAAGCGTTCCCACACACACAATCGTTCGTCTGTTCCAAGTGAGATGACGTAACTTGCAGAATAAGTTAAAGATGTGACACTTCCATCATGAGCTTGAATGCTATACATGCAAGTTCCTAGAACCAAATAATTCGTTAACAAAAATATTTACGAAATAAGTACGAGAACTCAATGTTCCCGCGTGAGCGCACCCTTGAATCACAAACGCGATCGCGGGAAAATGATCCCGTACAATATTTTTTGAAACGAATACAGGGTGTTACAAATTCGAGGATCTCGAAAACGGCAAGTCAGTTAAATTAGGACAAAGTTGCATATTTTAGTGCTGAACGATAATCCGTTTTGATAAATCTTCTACGATTTGTAGATTTTCAAATATTTCAAAAAAACTAAAAAAACGCACTCGTACTGCGTGCGTGAAACATCCAATAGAAGGCGATGAGTTCAAAAAATTAAATTAGCTTCTCATTCAATTCCAAGTATAACAACAAAACTAAGTTAACTCTTGTATATCACGGTGCCAACTTTAAAATAAACAAACGATTAATGATTATGCTCCATTACTGTTTTCAAGAACTACATAAGCTTCTGTGAGCTTCAGAAACTTCCATATTTCAAAAGAGTTAGAAAAAAACTATTCTGAAGTAGCTTAGTGTTTATTAAGAAAAGTTGGCAATGCTTCCGTTACTTCATTTAAAAAAAAATGACAAATCTAAAAGCATAGCATTATTTACTTGACAAAAGTTGCACAACAAATTTTAACCGACATTTGATATTTGCAAAGAAAATAATAATGGAAATAAATGAATTGTATTTAATAAATTAAAGTCAATACCTGTAAGTAAATCCCACACACATAACATACCATCCTGCGAGCCACTGCCAGAAGTACCGGGGCTAATTCTGTCAATAAATAGACAAGTGATAGGTCCACAATGTCCTAGGAGAGTGTACAGAGGACTTCCATCCTCAAGTCGAAACACTTTCAGCGTATGGTCTTGACTCCCACTCAATATCTTACCCCCCTCACAGTCTAAACATGTGATAGGTTGTTGATGTGCTTTGGTAGTGAGAATTTTAAAACATTTTACGTCTTCTTTGGAATCATTCTGGAAGGAAGGAAGGAAGGGGTTTTTAAAGAACAAATAAGTTTTAAAAAAACACCCACCTGAGTTGCATAATGTCTACAGTCCGCTATTGAACCGGCGGATCCGGAACGAACGTGTGTTCTTCGGTAAGCGCAAGAAAAATTCCAATCTATAGGCCTTCCCTGACTGTACGATTGAAGCTGGAATAAATCGATAGTCCCATTCAATCGAGCCACGATCACGCGGGAACCAATAATTTTCATTGACGTTACTCCCACATCATTATTGTCTTCGATTAAATACTAAAATGATTATCATAAAATTACACCAGTTACATAATTCATCATTCAGATATTTACTTTAAATTTGCCAGTTGTCCCTTCCCAGATTTCCAAGCGTCCATCAGCACACCCAATAACTATTAAATTATCTAAGTAGTCAATGCACCAAATGGGCGATGCATTATAAGCTTCCACCTTTATAAGAGCAGAGTTATTGTTTTGTCTATTTGCACTGCACACACTCCCGCTAACATCATTAATACCACAATCGTCATTTAAATGTTCATAACTTTGCGCTTTAGAATGATCACAACCTCTCGTACAGTCACCCTCTGATTTCGCGTTGCTTCTCTTGACCTCCTTGCTTCTGTATCTCACTTTTGGCTTTCTGTTACAACTCAGATACAATTGCCTGTACTGCTCGCCGAACTCAAATCTCGAGTCGGTTTTCGCCGGTCCCGTTTTTAAGTTTGAAAAATTCAGATTGATCTTGTCCTTCAGGCTCGGGAACAGCAGAAAACTTCCGTCTCTTGAAGGAGGGGATCCGGATTCATAATCGGATAAGTTATCGTCATAGTCTACGGCCTCTTGCTTAGAGAAATACCTGTAATTATAAGAAGCATGAACTTATTTACAATTTGATCGCAATAAGTCGTAGTAACTTACATATTTCTATCAATGCACGACAGCAATTCACCGGTGACCGAATCCCATATCTTTAATTGCCCTCCTAGACAGCTGCTGACGATGCTGGAGCCATCGGTGGCCAAGCACTCGATCTCCTGCAGGTTTCCCTCCAGTACGACCGGTAAAGCTTCGAGCATGACGGGAGCGGTATCTGTTTCTTCTGCCTTTTCACTTGCCCAGGATGCTCGCCATTCGGCATAATTACGAGAACACACGCACCTGTAGAGAACGACGGTCGCGTATGCCAAAACTATAACACTTATGAAGCACAGAATTGCTATGAGCAATAATTCCATAGGTGAGGTGGGATATAGAGGCCTTTCGGACTGATGAAAACTGGTGAGAGGTGGGCCACCTTCCAAATCTGGAATTTCATCAGGCATATTAACTTACCGAATATAAATCAAAGCTGAAGTACTACAATTTTCTCAGAGCTACTCAAGTTAAATTGACTTTACTTATCAGTTTAGTTCGCACTTTTGAAAAAAGAAAGGCACCAACCGCTAAAATCGATGGGATCCAACGCGGCAGCCAAAGATTGCCATTGAAACTGCTGGACCTTTTCTTCCGGATTTCTCAAAAGTATGGCTTGTTCCGGATGTATTGCGTGAGAAATTCTGATCTCGGGTAAAATCGTTATTTGTTGACCACTAATAGAAATGTTATATTTGCCCAAAATCGAAGGCCAGTGCTGCGTCGATAATTTGAGCAGCGGCGAATAATCCGGGTGCTTCAGCTTGTTCAACTCATCCGTGTGGTTTTGCAAGTACAGATATGGCGTGTGCTCCAATTCCAATTTGGCGATGTAAGAATTGTTTTTATTTAGTGCTGATAACGACACCGAATGCATCGACGCAGTCCCGTTTACGCCATAATTATCCGCTTTCTTATCGATGCTAAGGTCCAGGAAGTAAGTTTTCACCAAGCCACTGTTGTACAAAATCATGCTAATCCAAACCACCATGAGAACCATAAAAGCCCGCTGGAAGAACCTCGTCCGCGCCCAAATATTAACGAGTCTCAATCTTTTTGGTATTTTTTTCTCTTGCGCGCAATGAGTTTGCCCTGCAATCACGTTGGTGTGGACCGAGTTCAAACGCGGATGGGATTTCGATCGAATCATCCCCCCACCTTTGGGAGGTATTACATTTTTACTGTCGAAGATTGGATTTTGATATAGGCTGGTTCTGAAATGCGGATTTAAACCGGTTAGGTTCTCCATGCGGCGGGTATCGATACTCAGTACTGTGGAGAAGAAAAGCATCTGGAGGAAAAAGTCCGAAATCAAGCCGACCACAGAAAAAATGCAAAATTCCTGTATGGCGGGCACAAAAGTGAATATACCCACAGTTAGAATGGTTATCTCTATTAACAGGTTTTTAGTGATGGACCACCCTTCCTTGCTCAAGCCCTGAGATATCCGAATTTTAATATCAAGATGCGAGGGTGTCGAAACTACGCTCTTAGTTAACACCAGAACGTTCTCCAATCCGACCAGTATCACCAAATAGGGGAAAATCTCTTTTCCTTGCATCGACAACGTGAGTCCGAAAAAGAAACACAAACCCAGCGTCATGCTCAAACTACCGAACACGGTAACAACGACCGTAAACGCCATTCCGATCTTCGATTTGATCAGTTCAATTTTGCGCACAGAAAAATAATAATAGAAAAACAACAAGAAAAATGCGAGAATTAACGGAACGAATTCGTAATAGTTGATTTCTCCGGGATAGTGAATTGTAACCGTATTGTTTAGGGTTGTATCGACGTAAGAAAAATTGAAATTCTGATGGAGTGGATAAAGGCTGCGTAATTTGTGTCTCAGCCCGGAAATAAACCTGAAATAAGAAGCGTTATTCACACACAAAGACGTGAACGTATTTAAACTTACTGCTCGTCGTATTCCTTAAAAAACAAAGTGATTGCATATTGTAGAATCCTCCGTCTTCTTCTTAACGGATACCTTTTTATTCCTGTATCGGACACGTGCATTCCAAACAGCATTTCCGCTGTAGATATTTTTCCTTTTTGCAAGTTCTACTTAAACCGAACGATAATTAATGAATGTGTCTGTCGCAAACTTGATTAAGATTGAAAAAAAATTACATCACTGAGATTCCAGCAACCAAAAAGGTTCTATACATACAGTGCCTTTATTTTATTATAATTTTGCTCCTTAACGAAGCTTTATATCCTAAGTTTACTTCTTTTTAATTGAAATGCATTTAGGAACATTAATTAAAATTTACCTCTTTTTGAAATTTTCTTAAAAATCAATAATTTACGCTTCATACTGATTATTCTAAACTTTATGCTCTCACTGTATGTTATCCCTATGTTGCATTTTAAAATAATCATATCAATGCAATTGCAGTTGCAGGTTATGGAAGCCAAGCTCTTAGCAATCTTGAAGAAAACAAATGTGCAAATTTGATAATTGCTTAGCACATTGTTAGAAACGTGAAGGACGACATTTCAAACATTTATTATTGTGTTGTCATTAACAAAAGAAATCTTAATATTACTTCACTGAAACTCATTTCGTTTCATCATAGATAGCTGGTATACCCTTGCAATGCATTGGTATGATTATCTTAAAAAGCAACATAGGAATATGTTGCCCACTAAAATAATTGTGTATAGGAGACAATAATTAACAGATAATCCTCTTTACACCGAAATCATCATAGATGACAGATTTACTCTGTTGGTGCAAGCAGGCCAACGTTAATAGCATGCACAAGAAAATTTAAAATTTTTCCTTAACTTAAATATTAAGTTTTACCTGGTGACCATATATCGTATTGATGATGGATGTATCCTGTACAAACTGCTGCACATTTTGGTTCCAAAAATTCGCCGGTGAAAGCACAAGACAACTGTACTCCGGCAGAATATTGTTGTATTTGTTATTTTCGGAATTACGTTTTTTAATCGCCTCCACATGCAGGCAAAAATGTCCCAGTGTTTTCAAACTGAAAACATAAAAAGTTGAGCAAGCTATTTTTAAATAAATGAGATAATCAGATAATTACCCCCCGGCATCCTGATAATTCCGTACAGTGTCCAATAGCTTAAATGCTTCATACAGAGGAGCCCGAAATGCATCCCCCAGGTACAGTTCTGGAGGCCAAGGTACCACAGCTGTTCTTAAAATCACCTGCTGTACGTAACACCAAGGTTTTTCTGCATATTGACCTGAGGTGCTGTAATTCGGATAACTAACCCAGCGCTGTACGGGAAGACTTCCGGGTAAAGGTAAATTAATAAGGGGGTAGCTGCAATCAATAACAAAATAAATCGTTTTGTTCTCAGTGAAAGCTTTAAACTATCAACTCTCACCAACACAATAGTGCTATCGTAATGGCAAAAGAAATAACAGAAGTAGGGTAGGAGCTGCAAAATAAGCCATGTGAATAATAAAACTGGGCGACCTTCTGCTGTAAGATGGTTGTCTTAGCTGATAACCCCCTCACTAGGGGTTCTTCTCCAAGAGAGCTCATTTACTATCTTATGCTGTACATCACATATAACGCATTGCTAAATAATGTCCAATCCATTTCTGTAACAATATAAGAAATCGCATCTAATTACTATATTCCGCCACAAAGCATTTGTGTTATTGTTTTCCCATTATTTATCTCTCTTTTTATCAAACTAATTTAATCTTACTTTGTTTATTAATAAATCTGGGGGAAATGACTACTTGAGGAGGAGGCCACATCTTCTTAAAGAGGAATTACTTTGCTTTTTCAGGTGTGTTATAGCAAATTACCTGACAAGCGAGCACATGCACAAGTGGTCTTTAACTTCAAACTTTTTATGACACAGAACAATTACTACCAACCGTCGTGTTAATTAAGTGCCACCTTGAAAAAAAAATTGGCGCTTTTCGAGCATTTAGATATCTGCAATCAATGAAATTTTATAGTAATGACTCATTTCTAATCCCCTGTATTACTAAATAAATATGCAGAAACAAATCAAACCAAAATGCAATATATAAACAAGGTGAACGCATCCTGACTGAAAATGTTACAAAATAACAACAACAAAAAAACTACTTCTAACCAAGAACGTAGCCTTGATGGTTCTTGAAGGGTGCATGACATATGAAAACAAGCAAAAAAATACTCACGGCGTGTTTAGCACTGGAATATCTTTCTTGTACCAACTTCTTCTTCACTAATCACAGATGAATTCACATCATAATTGAGCAAGCAAATAACTAATTGATTTGCTTGCATGTCCAATGTTAACGGGCAACAGATACGATAAAACATCCACATAAGTTAATTAACCGTTGCATTAAAATACTCGCGTTAGCTTACGTAAATGCCTATTATTAATCAATTAAGCATTAATTATGTACAGACGCAGAAGTAATCCGAAAAAAAATTAATCTAACCTTCACAAGAAACCTGACGGTTGGAGATCGGCGATGATCCAAACCTACTTAAGAAGTTAACACTTCACCACTTTTCAACTCTTTGTTGACGCTTTATTCAGGCTGACGCTTGGCAATTTTTTTTTTAACTAAAACGAGACTTTTTCACATATCTCGCCTATTCAACGCTATCAACACAGCATGTAGGACGCAAGCTCAAGTGACGTAACTGATTTTGAACTTGACTACGGCCGTAGAAGTACATACGGTCTGCTATAGATTGCACCAGTAAGATGTTGACCACTGAATTTAAATTTATGTAACTGCGGAAGTTTTCTGGAATCATCAGAATATCGCGCAAATTTAAGGCGTTTTTACTGACGCGAGCGCTGGTAATGACGTTATATTTTGATGCAAATGAAAAAGATTTGAGATGACTGACGTAAAACGAAAAAGGTTCGCATTTATTAGAAACGAATTCGTGGATTCGGTGCGGAATTTAAGAAAGCATACAAGTTCTTAGGCTACATCTTGCAGTATTAGAGAAGTGTACTTTATGAGATAAGGCAGGTAAATATTAGGATGAACGAACCATATTAATTTCTTGAGCTCATCGCCCTCTATTTGATGTTTCACACACGCGTTACGGGTACAGGAAACACTGTCAAAAAACATTGACCCTTTGAAGCTTTCTTAAATAAATTAGTGTAGATAATAATAAAATCTACTTCATAAAATACCATATTCTGCCAAGTTCATTCATTAATAAGTCCTGAAATGGAAGAAATTATTAAAAATTCTCCCAATAAATTTCATAGCGCCATCTATTCGGTGCTTGCTGTTTTACAATTTTTATTTGACATGATATGAAATTACATTATACAGATGCTTTTATTTAAAATCCAAATATTCAATCTGATGAATATGTAACGTTCAGATTTCCGTGTGGCTCGGCCGCATAAATTAAAATGTTATGTAACCATCGAAAAATACTGAATATTTGGATTTTAAATAATAAAAGCATACATTCGAAGCAGTATAAAGATAAAGTAAATTTTTACTTTAACCAGTTATCGATTCTTCACAAAATTTTCCTTTTTATGACGAAAGTTTGAGTCGTCGTGAAGTTGCTCGAAGAATTAATCGATCGGTAAAGTTGTGTCAAATTATTTGAGAAATCCTTTTCAGTATGGGACAAATAAAAAAGGCGGACCAAAAGAAAATTCCTCTTAAAAGTGAATTATTGCTGCAAGAAGCAATTGCTTGAAAAGTTGTAAAAGAATAGCTTCAGAATGTGGATCAAACGTTTCCCGGTGAACAGTTCAAAGGTTTTTGAGCAAAAGTGAACATATCATGCGTCAAAAGTTGAAAACAGCACTGCATCTTCTCCCTCGCCATAAAATTGCCAGGTTGCTCCGGAGAATGTGGACCACAATTGGGAGAAAGTAAAACATTTATTTTTATTCAACTGTACTTCATTTTCAAAAATTCTTTTTAGATATTTTTTTCTGATGAAAAAAAGTTTAAACTAGATGGCCCGGACGGATTCAATCGTTACTGGCGATTAATTTAAGGAGCCTCAGTATTTTTCAAACAAAAATTTTGGAGGAGGTACTTCAATGCTGTGGGGTACTTTTACTAAACTGGAGTTTTCACATTAACTGGGCACGGATGAATAGCAGAGAATACCTCGACGTTCTTGAAGCAAATTTAATTCCATTTTTAAATAACAACAATTATCCATTATTACGTTAATTTGTTGTGAATGGGTTTTTAATCCACCACAATTTAAGTTAGTGGTAGCTTCAACAACAGCTCAAAGTTAGTATTTCCACCTTTAAACAAATATTCTTTATTTTTTCTTGGAAATGGTGTAGAAAATCTCTGTTGCTTACATGGCCTTGCTTCCCCAAAGAAACACAAAAGCAAACACTGAAAAACGTTTAATGTCATTAGGGAAATAAAATCATTACAAACATTCATCAGAGATTCATCAAAACTAAAAAATCAAAAACCAATAAAATTTCCGCTAGAGGAAAGTGTATTTACATTAATTAACAAAAAGTGCGACATGTTCTCCATTCCCCGGTTAGGTTTCCAGTTTCACTGGGAAATTGGCGGCGATTCGCATTTTCCTCTCCCTTCTCGGTTTCGGTTTTACATCGACAACTTCTCCGTCCGGAACCTGACATGCATACGTTTCTCGTTACCGTTCAAGTCGCATAGAAAAATGCATACCTTTGAAGACGTTGAGACGTTGGCGTTGGTATTAGTAACGAAGGAAGTCCTTATGGAATCGTCTTGGTTTTCTTTGGACGAAACGTCTCTCTTTTCTGGATTTGAACTGCTCCGTCTTGACACATGAGATCGAACCGCTTGTAAGGGAACAAACTGAGATGTAATTATTGTTGTCTTCCTCTCGGGAACTTTTGTTAGAACTCGGGTTTCATCGTTATCTTTCACTACATTCTGTTGTTTTACGTTTATCGTTTGGCTTGTAACTTGGAAGTTCTTAGAAAAAACAAATAAATAATTTAATTGATGTAATTATTAAGTAATTGTCTACCTGATTTTTGTTTGGTTGGCACCATGTTTTAGGCGGGGCAGGAATACTTGCAGATGATACGGCAGGTGAAAGATTACTCGATGATTTGTTGCTGTGCATCTAAATCTTTCATGTACACAAAAGCTTCAATAACAAATGAATTCTTACCTTGGACAAGACTTTTAAAAATTCAGCGGCGACGTGCTCGCTCGCTTCCAGTTTGTTGCTCGCTGGTTCTCCACGCACGACCTTCCCGTCCATGGGGTTCATCAGTTGTGCTTGGATCATTTTGTTGGGCAAATCAAAATAAGTGTAGTGCGGACAGCCCAAACCGTTTCTCTGATAATATGATAGGAGTTGGACGCTGCTGAAAGGACTGTTTGGCAACCTGAGGTTTCCAATTTTCGCCGCGTTCTGAAAATAAATCAAGTGCATTTGTTGCAACTGGCGTTCAAAAAGTCCTTCAGTTTCGGGCGGATGTAAAATGTAAAACGCAAGTCTTCACTAGCTCGACGCAATGTCACCTTAAATAAGACGTTCCCTAAGATAACAACACATTTCATGACTTCCTGATTTAAAAGAAAATCAGTTTCATATTTTCCAATAAAAAACTAGTAACAAGAGCAATTAAAAAAAAAGCATCTTTAATTCATTTTGACTTAAATCAAGAAATTATTGAGAAATAACTCCAACTAAGACATGCTTTTACTATTTCACAACTGCACAAGACCGAAAATTGATTCGAAAACTAGTTAATTGCGCCTCTCGTACTAACTTTCTCGGTATTATTCGATTCAATTTTTTGGTCCGTCCTGAGAGGTTCTGCAGCATTAATTTTCAGCACTCTCTTGAGGTAGTCCGTATTAACTTTGGGCTGAAAATTCAATGGTTAATTTAGGATGGTGATTTATTACTGAAACTATAGTAAATAAAACTAAAACTTTGCATACAAAAATTTAACAATGTTTAAAGAAAATATTATTACTAAATGATTACTTTTATTAATAATGTTCCTTAGGTTCAGAGTACAATTTGTTGGCGAGCAATAGTTTTATTTATTCTCAAGTTGAAAGTTACTTTCAAACCCTCCACTCACATTGAATTGTTTCAATTTCAGTCATTTTATCCAAATACTTACACGTTCATTCTTGTCAGGCAAAATCCTCCAATTATCGCGAGACTGTCTTATATTCTCCATTGGCTTACTACGAACTAATCCCTTCACAGCGTGAATCTCAGGAAAATGCTGCCTTTGAGGACTTACGCCAGTTTTGCTATTCTAAAAAAGGCAATCTATCACACTTGACAAATCAAATTCTTCCCCTTTACCTGAGTGGAAGTGTTCCTCATTTGTTGATTATCTTTGACGAAATTAAATTGTTGTTGCAGAGTGTACTGTTGTCGCTGCTGTGCTTCGCTCTTATCACCTTCAATTACGAGGTTATTTTGTCCTGTTAAACGCAAATTTTGCACACCCATCGAGACACCGAACGCGTTTATCGGTGGAATATTATAGTTAAAGTTCTGCTGCAGACCGGGCTGCTTCAAAGGCTGTCCCATATGATTAGGCCATGTAGCGAACGCCGAATTTTGTGGAGCGTAAACGACATGATTCAAAAAATTTACACCTTGCTGTGGAACGTTCGGATTTATTCTTTGTATAATTTGACCTGTGCAGATTAAAAAAAAAAAAAAAACAAATGAATAATGAGCTAGAAAAAAAATTAAGATGCAGTTTATCCACCTGGCTTTCCAGTTTTTTCTTCAAACTGTCTCCTTCCGTGGGACTTATTAACTAGCGCAGCTTTGGGAAGCCGATATCCTCTACCAGGGGAACAATTCAATGTCAGGCCACCAGTGAAAACCTCATCGAAGAGCACGTCGTACATGGGCTCGCTTTCCTTTTCAGAGGCGGAAGAATTGTGGAGTGCTATCACAGTTCCTCTCAATCCTAGGGGTACTGTGTAGCTCTCTCGTATGTTAACAACACGATCGTACAGGCAGAATGTTGTTGTCGGATCGGGAGCGATGTTTCCAACGTTCAATTCAGACTGCAGAAAGAAGGAAACATTAAACAGTTTCTGATTAGTTTGCAAATTATGCACTCTCAAAGTTTTAATATCATCAAAGTGGACACTATTTTAGCAGGAAACGGTTTATAACAGTTCTGAACTGATCAGAACTAAGAACTAAGTATAATTACCAGCTGGTTATGACGCGTGCCATTATAATTAAAGATGTGGACTTGAGACACTCAACACAACAATTAAATGACAGGTACAGAGAAAGCCTGATGTTCACTTGGAAAACATTTCAGAAAACTTGCCTTATATAGAAGATGCGGCCTGACTTGCATCATGACTTCTTTCGGGGCCGTCTTACTGTACTGCTTGATCACTTCCTCAAGTTTTGCGATGACTTCCGGGTCCAAAACGGAACTGCCGCAAGCTCTCTTTTCTACAGAGTAAAATGGTTGCGATTTAATCCAAGTGGTCACTTCGTCCAGTTTTTCTTTACTGAAAAAATTAATTAGATGGAAGAACTACACGTTCCAGTGATTTCAATTCTACTAGACGTAGAGTCGTTACGTGTTCATGATTTTCAATTTACTAGTCGTAAAAGGCTTACCCATCTTGATCGGGAAATAATTCGTCAATCGTATAAATATTCTCATTATTTGTTTGTATATACTCAAACAATTCCGGACAAAACTTGTTGTATTCGTTGACAAGACTGACTGCCTTCTCAGAATAAAACCATACTCCATCCTTTCTCTGCGTGTAACCCGGCACTTCTTCGTTCCTCGCGGTGAACTTCAAATTCAATCCGATGTTGGCTTTATTACTCTCTTCTAAGCTGCCTTTCTTCCTTGAATTGACCGTCACGAATATGGTCCCGGTTATTCGCGAGAACAAATTTTTCGACAAAGCTGCCAAATTAAAACTTGTTTAGATTTAACGACAGAAAACAACGGACATACCTGATTTTGCTGATGCTGCTTGCAAATCCATGTACCTCACTCTGGCCTTTTCACAGTAGCTCCGCACGTAATTAAAGTTAGGTTCCTCATAAGCTTTCATGCAGACTTTTATTCTGCCTTTCTTCAACGATTCCTTGCTGTCCTTCACCTGAAAAAAAGTCACTTAAGTATAAATATATGGTGGATTATGTGTGTGTAGCATTTACCTCGCCCATCGAACCGTAGTGCGGATGACCCAGCATGAAGCAGATAGACCCGACGGGGAAAATGCTCTCCACATCCTTGTACAGCATGTACTTTCCATCATTAACGGAAATGTTCTTTACGATCGTTTGAAGGGGAAATGACGAAATAATCGGGGCCCATTGTTTTTCTAGATTGGCACGACACTGCGACGTAAAGACATATTTTCTGCCAACCATCACCTTCACGTGCACTAGAACTTCTGTCGATCCGACGTCCACACCAAATCGGCTCATATAACTAAAAACTCGTTTCATTTTAACACCTGGCACACCAAAAGAGAATGCACACTTACTAATTCGTAATGGAATTCCTCTCCATTTGCCACGTCTGTGCTGCTTTGCCTTTGTTATCTTCCACATTGTAATGACCTCGTTCTCCAGTCGAGTGATAGCGGAACGATTCGTCTGAAACGGTGACCACCCTGAAAGATACAAAGCTCTCAATTTCATGAAAACTGTGTGCAGGTTACTAGCTTACAGGGCTTCAATTAAATGGGGCCACGCCACGTAAATCGTGCTCCCAAGCAATTCCCGCGCAACTGCGTCCAGTGACAGTTCCTCTTCGCTTGCTGTTTTCTTTATGATCTTTAGTATCATGTTCTCACCTCTGCTAGGATGTTCGTGGACTTTCACGCTCGCTTTCTCTAACGCGTGCTGAAAATATATATAAAGTAAAAAATTCTAACACATACATTATTTCAATTGAGCCAATAAACATCGTGAAGGAAAACGTTCCCTGACTCACCGTGTATTGTAAGTGTTTCAGTGTAGGAAAACCCAAATAATACGTGTCCACGCTCTTGCAGGGATAAGCACCTTTTACGAGCTTTTCATTGGGAACATGAATGTCATCTATGGTTAAGGAAATCACAGAAGCGTGATTCTGTTGCACAGGCAAAAAATACTCAGGGGCGAGGTACACTCCCAAATTCTCTAGCGTATAGGAATAGATTAGCATTGGACCATGTGTGTTGCGTCGCCTTTCCTCCTCGGTCAACTGTTCGTTGCAGGGCTCCATGGCTTGCAGTAGGACTTTCTGAAAAATACGTACTTGTATTTCTTTCTTTGTCATATGTTATATTTGCATCGCACCTCATCGATGAAAGGGATGAGCACGACGGCTTCCCATTCTGCACGCTTCCCATTCAGATCAGTTTGAAACTCCTCCGGGTAATATTCTTTTATGAGGGATGAATCGTCCACCATCAAGTGGTGATAAGGTTGTGGAAGTAAAGTTTTGCTTGCAGCTGGTAACACAGCCAGGAGCTATTTAAAAAACAATTGTATCACAAGTAGATTCAGTATTTCTACGAACCTCACATCAACTAATTTTCTTAAGCAGAAAAAATACCTACAGACAGAGTGCATGTTCACAACTAGAGTGTTTGCCTGCAATTTCAATGATGAAATACTTAAGATATTTTGGAGGCTTTTCTAAAAAAAACTATTAATCCTTAGGAAAACTGTATGGAGTCACGTTTTGAGAATTTATAAAGAATTTAAAAAAGAAACTAATTCAAATATTGTATCGGCGATGTTACATGGCCGGTAACAAATACTGACCTGTTCGTAAGGCAGAAATGGTTTGCCTGATTCAAACTCGAGTTTCAAATCTGAAAATCCCACTACATCTGAAGTGTAGGGAGCATAATGATGCGGATAGTACCAACTCCACGAGCACACTCCATTATAATAGTAATTTAAATTCCATTGTATGGCCCGGACATACCCTTCCGCTTGAGATTTGTAAACATCCCTGAAACACGAAACAACTTTACAATTTGCATTCAGCTCCAGAAAAGGTAATAAACATACGACGTGATATTTGAATATTCCAATTTATTTCTGTAATAGTCCTGCTTGTGTTGCTCGAATTCGTCCTTGAACATGTCATCATCACGCAGGCTACAATCGGCAGAATAGTTCTCTGAGCAAGGGTCGAAGTCGATATCTGTATCATTTCCTGATCTGTGAGTGTTATCAGAATACTAAAAAAAAAAACTACAGGTGTTCCGCTACATACGTACAAGGAGTCTACGGTCTTGTGTTTTCATTTTTAGGGGGTGATTAGTACTGGGCGGACAGGGCAAAATAGAGTGACAATTATCGAGTGGATAATATGCTTGAATAACATATTTTTTAGAATATTTGAAAATTTACACGAAAAATCAAACATATTGTAGCCCAACGTCTAACTATTTACATGATCTAAGTTATTGTAAGTTTGATAGTGCGGTCTTCTGCACAAACCTGGTTGGCTTAAGCCCTAAAACTAGTTTCTGCCGGGTAGGCTTAGGCACATTAGTTGTCCTACATGACAAGCATTTAATCTCATCAATTGTCAGTACACCGCTTGTTTGATTTAAAAGATTGTTACGAATAAAAATCGCACATTTTGCTGCAGTAATGCTTCAAATAATAATGACATCTGTAAAGGTGTTTTTGTGTTAATCACCTTCTATGGAGGTGCCTAATCACCCTTTAAAGACTCTGTAAACTGAACAAAAAAAAACATCCAACGTTTTTTTAAATAAACTGATAATATAGAGCTCTGTGCCGAATATTTATCTGTGAAATTTTTCTAGCCCAAAAACTGATAATGATATATTTTTCAAGTTCAGCGGAGATTTTTGAGAAAGAATTTGGGAATCAAATAAAAATGAAGAGAAAACAAAGACATAAAACGATTGTCATTACTACTAGTTACAAGATGAATTTTACATTTCTCACAAAACTTCAGTATGTAAAGAGTGCAAGCTTACCATAACTTCCGTGCTTTCTATTAAAGCGGCCAAATCTGAACTGACCGTCTTGCTGGTCGGTGTTGATGCTTCAACTTCCATTGCATCGTCGACATCCTTCTGTTTGTACTAAAATCAAAAACACATGTAACTTCATCTGATTGTTCGCAGAGCGCTCAGTCCGTACACTCTTCCTGTGTTTCCCGTCCGGCTTTCTCCCAGTTTTACCCTCAAAGAATTTCAAATCGGTGTATTGTTCCTCGAAATTCTCCAAGTCTATGTTGGCCAACGATTTCATGAATTTCTCGAATCTCTCCAAGTTCAAGGTGCCACACTCGTTAATGTAGCCTGCAAAGGAATACTTGAAAATCTTAAGCGATCATTCTGGAGACGGGACATTATTACCGTCAAATGTTGGCAATACTTCCATGTAGGTCTTGTACAAAATAGGCAGTGCTCCGTTTGCGATGTGCAAGTTGGGCAAGTGGGGTATGAAATCGTTACCAACCAGAAAACCCATTAAAACCTCAATTGAGAAAAACACTCAAACATTAAAAAAAAGCACTTTGGGGTTTCTTACCCAGTCATCGATCACTTTCTCGATGTCGAAACCAAACTTCAACACCCCTTCCTTACGTATGGCATCAAACTCTAACTCCAAATACTCCCTCATCAACGACAAATGTAACAAATAGAAGGTTATTTCTTCTGGCGATGTCTTCCTCTTGGTCGATTTTCTTCCAAATTTAACCTAAGAATATGTGAATATTCTGAAAGTCAAAATAACTCGAGTACCCACCTCCTCACGAAGTAGAGAAAAATTAGGTTCGTGTGTGCACAGGCCCAACATTATTAAATCAGCGTCCAATCCATAGAGACAATGCCTCGTGTTGGGGTTATAATGTGGCTGCGCTCGCATAAAACGTATGTAATCCATTATCTTATGTTCACCTTCTCCTGGCGTCTAAAACAACATCAAATGATGCGGGTGCAGAGGATTAAGTTTTATGTCGCCCACCTCCTGTCCTGATAAAATCACTTTACAGGACTGCCACAATCTATCCGTGGATATTTTAGAAACGACAAAATATTTCAGTTGCTCGTGTAGTTTGGCCATAAAGACAGTGCCCGGAGTGATACAATTCGAATCAAATCTGGTTTCCTTCGGTAGGACTTCCCCTCGGCTTCGAGCTTTTTCCTCGAGTTTCTCTGCATCCTTGGCCGAACGAAATCTCCGGGCCCTTTGCTGGTTCATCTTGGCCCTCGGCGCGACGCCGTCGACGGCCATGAAGAACAGTTTCTTTGGCTTGATCATGCGAAACAAAACTTCGATATAGTGAAAAATGTCAGTCAATATTTTCTCTTCGGATATCCGAAAGTGCGGATCCCCGTCGTCGGGATGCGAGCACATGTGGATGATGCCATTCATGTCCAAGTACAAGTTATCGAATTCAGGGATCTAAAAACAACGTGACCAATAGATATCTGAAGCCAAGACGCAATGACAGTTTTACCTGGTATTCCTTGACGATTTCGCTTAAACACGGATATCTTTCGCTTATGTATCTAAAAAACTTTGGAACGCCCATTATTTTCTATGCAGAAATTCTAATCTTAACGGCAAAACACAATAAAATATATTTGAGTGTAAGAAGCCGAGTATATCGTCAACAAAAACATGACAATCAGACGAGTGCCAACCTTAAAGTGTGCAAAAGTACACAGTGAAAGGAAAAATTTCATGTAAATTAGTGGCAACCCAGTAACCGCTTATTTGCAGTGTAACGTTATCCTAATCATCTAAAATACTGCATTCTCTTTTCTATAATACCTGTCAAATACCGAGTGACTTTTAATGATTGAAAATTATTTTATCAAATTGGCAACACTTTTCAATGTTTATGTTGGTGTACTGGATTTTTAAATTCAAAATTTGACACTACATTGTCAAATTCAAATTCGTCTAGTGTCAAATAAAAAACCAAATAAATCAGATTTCTAAATATCACAGTTTATTATCAAAATGGTTTTGAGCACAGAACAAAATACATTTTAAGTAATGGCTTATTTTCGAAGTGGAGTGCAAAATGAAAATGGTAATTGGATTTATTCACGGCAGCTGGCCTATGATAAATTTATTGAAATATGCAAATTGAGTTTCGTCTTTTTTCACAACATTGTGCAAGAATAATTGAACGCTTCTTGCAAACCAGTAATGTAGGAAAAGGAAAATCCACTGGTCACCCCACAATAATAACACCCAATGTTGTACAAAATATTAATGATATTGAACAACAGAATTTTCATGTTTCCATACGTCACGCAAGATTTGGTTGGTAATAAAATCAATCAATAAAAAAAATACTTTATTGAAAACTAACGTGTTACATGCAGTGTGAATGTGAAACTTAGACCAAAGATAAAAACGTGTTGCGTAAATTTTTATATAACTTGTTATCTCCTTGTATTCCTGGAATGGTCGCACCTAACAGTACCATCTTACAGATGTTCCAGGGTCATAACCCGCATCTCAACAAATAGGTATGGATTAGCAATCAATTTGGTTCTTTTAAGCTTTTCTATTTCAATTTCCTGTATTTAGAAGCTTCTTACGAATGCACTCGGAAGATCTTGAAAAAACACCTTCATTTCCGACCGTACAAATTTTCGATAGTTCAACAACTTCACCCACCCGATTTTCTTCAACGCATTCAGTCTTATCAGTGGTACAACAACAGCTTACTAAATAATATTGACCAACAGGATATTACTTTCTTCTCCGATGAAGCCTGGTTTCATCTCTCTGGGTTTATCAATTCACAAAATTGGGAAATTCATACTAGACTCTAGTATGAATTTCTTCATCAATTTTTTTTGTTAATTTTTTTGCTATAGGCCTCACAGAAGAAATACGCATCGTTGAGCCTTCCTATACAGTTTTTCGAAACTCTGTAATTTCTGAAAACCTGCGCAGCTCTCTTGTTTATGAAAATTCTTGATTTCTGCAAAAATTTCTCAAGGTGAAATATGAGGCACAAAAGATAAGGGATAGGGTTACTCGATGACAAACTATAACGGGTATCAAAATTTGCAAAGACAGTAAAGTTTATTAAGGAAAAACTCTTTCTAAAAATAATTATGTTCTTCATGTATTTCTTAATCTTTTCAATAAGCACTTAGATTTTCCAGTCGTGACTAAACTAACTGTAAGAATTATCAACAATTACAAAGATACGAAAAACGAATGCTCCTTTTTAAAAATTTATTAATTATAGTTACTTTCTCAACTTCAAAAAAGATATTGCAAAATCTAAAGTAAAATTTGTAATTTTTAATTTAAAAATATACTCATGTACAGGGGTGGGAGAAATTTGACACTTTTAATGGCAAACGCCTATTTCTAGTGGATTTAGATAAAAACTGACCTCGGAGTTATTACAAAATTAATGATGAAGACCGCATTTTTATATCTGGTACTGTTTTCCGAAATTCTGTAATTTCTAAAAACCATCGTAGCTCTCTTGTTTATAAAAATTTTAGATTTCTGAAAAATCTTTCTCGATGCACTTTTTGCCGTAGAATTCATTGATTTTAATTGCAATTTTCTGAAGCGCATAGTTATCGAGATATAAGCAAAACTTAGTAATTTTTATATGGAACACCTATAAATTTTTGCATTTTTAAAAAGAACAAATTTTACCTGTACAAAAGTATAACACGCTCGATATATATCAATCGAGGCATTGGGGGAGATATAAGCTTTTCAAGATTTACAAGATAAATTATGAAATACTCTTTTTTAATGTAATACTGAAAGTCATGAACACCGTCCAATACTAGTCGATAAATTATTTAGTTTTACTCAGAGTTTTGATCAGAAGTTCAATAATTTTTATTAATAATTCCTTGCCAATTGCTCATTAGCGTTTTTTTTCACGACTGCTCTTTATCTTACTATTTTTATAAGTATTTCAAAAACATTTCTAAAAAGTGAGACATTTTCTTAAAAATTCGTTAAAATAAGTTACGTTGGAAAATTTCCCTAAATTCATTTTTAGTTTCTAATCTCTGTATATTGGCGGATACGTCGTCGCATCACCGTTTGATCTTCTCGAGCGGTGACCGCCAAAAGTCGGAGTACGTACACCCCCCCGTCTGTGTTATAATGGATTTACCCCTGTCTGGCTTATTCGAATTCGAGGCCTGCTATTCGCTTATTTGAAACATGTGATTTTCATAAGGAAATTATAATGCAATTATTTGGTGTATCTATATTTTTAAATTTTTTTTACAAATTCAAAAGAATTTTTTTTATAAAATATTCTGATTTACTAGTACCTTGTCACGCCTTAGTTAACTTTTCCGTGTCTTTGCAAATCTTGATATATGTTATGGTTTAATCGAAAAATTGTTTGCGATAAACACTCTACAGCCATTTAATTTTTTCTGTTTTTCGACTAAATTATAACGGGCATCAAAATTTGCAGACAGTAAAATTTACTAAGGAATGACTCTTTCTAAAAATAAATTAATTATGTTCTTCATGTATTTCTTACTTTTTTCAATAAGCACTTACATTTTCCAATAGTGACTAAACTAATTGTAGGAATTATCAATAATTACAAAGATACGAAAAACGAATGCTCCTTTCTCAAAATTTATTAATTATAGTTATTTTCTTAACCTCAAAAAAGATATTGCAAAATCTAAAGTAAAATTTGTAATTTTTAATTTAAAAATATTCTCATATACAGGGGTGGGGGAAATTTGACGCTTTTAATGGCAAACGCCTATTTCTAGTGGATTTAGGTAAAAACTGAACTCTGAGTTATTAGAAAATTGATGGTGAAGAACGCATTTTTATATCTGGTACCGTTTTTCGAAACTCTGTAATTTCTAAAAACCATCGTAGTTCTCCTGTTGATGAAAATTTTAGATTTTTGTAAAATCTTTCTCAATGCACTTTTTGCCGTTGAATTCATTGATCTTAATTGAAATTTTCTGAAGCGCGTAGTTAATACTTAGTAATTTTTATACGGAACACACCTTATATATTTTGCATTTTTAAAAAGAACTTAAAATCTGCATTTACAAAAATATAACGTACTCGATATGTTAATCGAAACATTCGTGAAATATAAGCTTGAAATATAAGAGATTTACAAGATAAATTATGAAATAATTTTTTTTAATGTAATATTAATAATAGTCGGTAAATTATTTAGTTTTACTCAGAGTCTTGATCAGATGTTTAATAAATTTTGCATTAATAATTCCTTGGCAATTGTTCATTGCATTCTTTATTTTGCTATTTTTTTAAGTATTTCTACAACGCAGATTCCTTAAAAGTTCGTTAAAATGCGAACCGTGTTCAAGATGGCCGCTGATTTGCCGTACATTTTGCCCATCGATATTAAAGTTTCTTGTAGAAAATCAGCGTTTGGTCAGTTTTCGGCGCGTCACTCAAATCGGCCAACCAACGAACATCTCCACTGAAATTTCTGCTTGCGCGCGCGTCCGTCCGTCCATTAGCATAGATAACAGATAACTAGATGAGACACTCAATGCATAGAATGAATACCAAGTAAAGCGCCCTCTGCACGGCCTGGAGAAAAAGTAACCTTAGGTCTAAACCTGAATGTGCTGGTTGGTTACTGAAATATGTAAATTAATTAAATGTTTGAAAATAAAAAAAACACAAAATACTATTTAACAAAGTATAATGAAGTGACAAATAAAGACAATTCTACTGGAAAGTATGTGGCTGTGTACTATAATAATAATTACAAGTTTGATAGGTAATTTATAACTATAATGACAAATTAGTGAAGTATTGTTTAATTACCTGATTTACATAATGCAACGACGACTGTTAACTAGAACACATACTTCGAGTAGAAAGTAGCACAACTTATGTTACAGAAAATAATGTTGAAGTAATATTAAAAGCCTTAAGGTGTGTAAATTGGTGAAATGTTGACGAAGGATTGTATGTAAGAAAACTATTCTACACTCTGGACATGTTTTCATGACAGAAACCATCAGTTGCTTCATAAATTCACTCCATGTACTGCATATTATTTGTGAAACAGTAAAGGGTTCCACTGCCGCTACTTCCACATTTGATGATGCATTCTAGAACTTAACAACTATTAGGTACAGAAACAATGTAGAAAATAACATAAATCACCTGCATCACGAATTTCTTTAATGACAAAAAGAGTGATGAATCATCATCTTCACAGTTTGCTTTCAAGGAATGTTTATTTGTTAACGTAGTGACCATAACACTTTTATATAAAGGTGTAAAGATAACGTGGGAATCACATTTCTATAACCCTTTTAACGAATTTTTCCAAAGAAATTCTCGAGGGGATCTTGATTAAAAGTGCGTGGCGCGAGTGTTTTAAATCCAATGTTACTTTGAAAATAGTAATCTACAATTTTTCAGTGTAAATATAAAATTCTCTAGAGATGGTGTACGCATTTTCTTTCCCAGGCCATTTACAAAACACATAGTCTGCAACATTTTGAAACAGTTGGTCCAAAATTCAAAATGACCAGTAATCTTTCTTACTACTTTCCTCCACTGTTTTGTTGTATGTATAGTACTACCATTCAAGCTGTTAAACAATTGGTCAAAAAACTGACAGCATTCCGCAGTATCCGAAGCAGATTTTTCCAGTTTTAGTGTTTCATCTCCCATATTGACAACTAATCCTAAGAACAAAGTATATGTGCTGGAGTTGATAGACTGAAATATGTATTGTGAATCTCATACCAGAAAATGCCATTAAATTAATAGCTTTTGCCACAGAGTAACTGAATACTTGAGTACAGTAGGACACTTTCATTTTTCTTACTGCTGTAGGATTTACATGATAATCAGTTAAACGGGGCATACTTCTAATATTCCCTATGTAAGGATCCATTCTATACGAATCATAAATATGCTGCCACTTTGCAATCTGTAAAAATTAACTGTATGAAACAACTATCTTAAATAGTAAGTAAATTGGCAAGTATTATTACCTTCTTCTGTGAATCTATTTCAAAATGTAAATGTCAGCAGTTTATTGTGGACACCCTTCAGTAAATGTGATTCATCAAACAGAGGTATAATTTCATTGTCACTTAGAGTGAATGTATTGCTGAAACATTCAATTCCATTGCGTAAATTCACCGCATGAGTCTCTGCAATTAGGTTTTTGATTGCAGATACATTGTTGGTGGAACTGATGAATGTCATTTTTGGACGCTGCGTCCTTTGGAGAGGTTCTAAATAACATTCATAAATTAAGCTTAGCTATTTACTTCGTACAATTACATGCAAGTATTACCTGGTAAATACTCAGTAAATACTGCCAAAACTGTTCTCGTTAAAATGCTGGTGATATACACGGCAGTTCCTATGTACGATTTCTGGACATCTTTCCAATAACTCTTATCTCCCACAGGTTAATATTCATCTGTGGAAAAGTTGCAGATATTTTCCATCAAATCACAATGCTAGCTTTCGTATAATTTATACAATAACAAAGAAATAACACAGATGTTGTCTTTATAACCTTCACACTCGTCCCTGCAAAACTAAACTGTATCTATACATTAATCTACATTCTTACATCTATAAACTACTTTATATTCTATATGTATAAACTCATCTACATTCGTCTTCTATCACAAAATGTAATGTTGTTTCCACAGAACACGTGTCAACATTCAATACAAATCTGAAGCGCCAAATTTAAATTGCTTCAGCTGCGCCCTCCCATCAGCTTGGAGAAATATTACTACCTGATTTTGCTAGGTACTGAAAGCTCCCATATAAGTGTCTGACCCCTGGTCCATTAGCATAGATAACAGATAACTAGATGAGACACTCAATGCATAGATTGAATACCAAGTAAAGCGCCCTCTGCACGGCCTGGAGAAAAAGTAACCTTAGGTCTAAACCTGAATGTGCTGGTTGGTTACTGAAATATGTAAATTAATTAAATGTTTGAAAATAAAAAAAACACAAAATACTATTTAACAAAGTATAATGAAGTGACAAATAAAGACAATTCTACTGGAAAGTATGTGGCTGTGTACTATAATAATAATTACACGTTTGATAGGTAATTTATAACTATAATGATAAATTAGTGAAGTATTGTTTAATTACCTGATTTACATAATGCAACTACGACTGTTAACTAGAATACATACTTCGAGTAGAAAGTAGCACAACTTATATTACAGAAAATAATGTTGAATTAATATTAAAAGCCTTGAGGTGTGTAAATTGGTGAAATGTTGACGAAGGATTGTATGTAAGAAAACTATTCTACACTCTGGACATGTTTTCATGACAGAAACCATCAGTTGCTTCATAAATTCACTCCATGTACTGCATATTATTTGTGAAACAGTGAAGGGTTCCACTGCCACTACTTCCACATTTGATGATGCATTCTAGAACTTAACAACTATTAGGTATAGAAACAATGTAGAAAATAACATAAATCACCTGCATCACGAATTTCTTTAATGACAAAAAGAGTGATGAATCATCATCTTCACAATTTGCTTTTAAGGAATGTTTAGTTGTTAACGTATTGACCATAACACTTTTATATAAAGGTGTAAAGATAACGTGGGAATCACTTTTCTATAACTCTTTTAACGAATTTTTCCAAAGAAATTCTCGAGGGGATCTTGATTAAAAGTGCGTGGCATGAGTGTTTTAAATCCAATGTTAAATAACTTTGAAAATAGTAATCTACAATTTTTCAGTGTAAATATAAAATTCTCTAGAGATGGTGTACGCATTTTCTTTCCCAGGCCATTTACAAAACACACAGTCTGCAAAATTTTGATACAGTTGGTCCAAAATTCAAAATGACCAGTAATCTTTCTTACTGCTTTCCTCCACTGTTTTGTTGTATGTATAGTACTACCATTCAAGCTGTTAAACAAATGGTCAAAAAACTGACAGC
Source organism: Serrognathus titanus (assembly GCA_039766575.1). Classification (NCBI taxonomy): domain Eukaryota; kingdom Metazoa; phylum Arthropoda; class Insecta; order Coleoptera; family Lucanidae; genus Serrognathus; species Serrognathus titanus. Next base: position 63,397,902 of record CM077914.1, read on the forward strand.
ATTCCGCAGTATCCGAAGCAGATTTTTCCAGATTCTCCCATATTGACAACTAATCCTAAGAACAAAGTATATGTGCTGGAGTTGATAGACTTAAATATGTATTGTGAACCTCATACCAGAAAATGCCATTAAATTAATAGCTTTTGCCATAGAGTTACTGAATACTTGAGTACAGTAGGACACTCTCATTTTTCTTACTGCTGCAGGATTTACATGATAATCAGTTAAACGGGGCATACTTCTAATATTCCCTATGTAAGGATCCATTCTATACGAATCATAAATACGCTGCCACTTTGCAATCTGAAAAAATTAACTGTATGAAACAACTATCTTAAATAGTAAGTAAATTGGCAAGTATTATTACCTTCTTCTGTGAACCTATTTCAAAATGTAAATGTCAGCAGATTATTGCAGCCACCCTTCAGTAAATGTGGTTCATCAAACAGAGGTATAATTTCATTGTCACTTAGAGTGAATGTATTGCTGAAACATTCAATTCCATTGCGTAAATTCACCGCACGAGTCTCTGCAATTAGGTTTTTGATTGTAGATACATTGTTGGTGTAACTGTTGAATGTCATTTTTGGATGCTGCGTCCTTTGGAGAGGTTCTAAATAACATTCATAAATTAACCTTAACTATTTACTTCGTACAATTACATGCAAGTATTACCTGGTAAATACTCAGTAAATACTGCCAAAACTGTTCTCCATAAATGCTGGTGATATACACGGCAGTTCCTATATACGATTTCTGGACATCTTTCCAATAACTCTTGTCTCCGACAGGTTAATATCCATCTGTGGAAAAGTTGGAGATATTTTCCATCAAATCACAATGCTAGCTTTCGTATAATTTATACAGTAACAAAGAAATAACACAGATCTTGTTTTTATAACCTTCACACACGTCCCTGCAAAACTAATCTACATCTATACGTTAATCTATATTCTTATATCTATAAACTACTTTATATTCTATATGTATAAACTCATCTACATTCGTCTTCTATCACAAAATGTAATGTTGTTTCCACAGAACACGTGTCAACATTCAATACAAATCTGAAGCGCCAAATTTAAATTGCTTCAGCTGCGCCCTCCCATCAGCTTGGAGAAATATTACTACCTGATTTTGCTAGGTACTGAAAGCTCCCATATAAGTGTCTGACCCCTGTCCATTAGCAGGGGTCAGACACTTATATGGGAGCTTTCAGTACCTAGCAAAATCAGGTAGTAATATTTCTCCAAGCTGATGGGAGGGCGCAGCTGAAGCAATTTAAATTTGGCGCTTCAGATTTGTATTGAATGTTGACACGTGTTTTGTGGAAACAACATTACATTTTGTGATAGAAGACGAATGTAGATGAGTTTATACATATAGAATATAAAGTAGTTTATAGATATAAGAATATAGATTAATGTATAGATATAGATTAGTTTTGCAGGGACGTGTATGAAGGTTATAAAGACAAGATCTGTGTTATTTCTTTGTTACTGTATAAATTATACGAAAGCTAGCATTGTGATTTGATGGAAAATATCTGCAACTTTATATTAACCTGTGGGAGACAAGAGTTATTGGAAAGATGTCCAGAAATCGTATATAGGAACTGCCGTGTATATCACCAGCATTTTAAGGAGAACAGTTTTGGCAGTATTTACTGAGTTTTTACCAGGTAATACTTGCATGTAATTGCACGAAGTAAATAGTTAAGGTTAATTTATGAATGTTATTTAGTACCTCTCCAAAGGACGCAGCGTCCAAAAATGACATTCAACAGTTACACCAACAATGTATCTGCAATCAAAAACCTAATTGCAGAGACTCGTGCGGTGAATTTACGCAATGGAATTGAATGTTTCAGCAATACATTCACTCTAAGTGACAATGAAATTATACCTCTGTTTGATGAACCACATTTACTGAAGGGTGTCCGCAATAATTTGCTGACATTTACATTTTGAAATAGATTCACAGAAGAAGGTAATAATACTTGCCAATTTACTTACTATTTAAGATAGTTGTTTCATACAGTTAATTTTTTCAGATTGCAAAGTGGCAGCATATTTATGATTCGTATAGAATGGATCCTTATATAGGGAATATTAGAAGTATGCCCCGTTTAACTGATTATCATGTAAATCCTGCAGCAGTAAGAAAAATGAAAGTGTCCTACTGTACTCAAGTATTCAGTAACTCTGTGGCAAAAGCTATTAATTTAATGGCATTTTCTGGTATGAGGTTCACAATACATATTTAAGTCTATCAACTCCAGCACATATACTTTGTTCTTAGGATTAGTTGTCAATATGGGAGATGGAACACCGAAACTGGAAATATCTGCTTCGGATACTGCGGAATGCTGTCAGTTTTTTGACCAATTGTTTAACAGCTTGAATGGTAGTACTATACATACAACAAAACAGTGGAGGAAAGCAGTAAGAAAAATTACTGGTCATTTTGAATTTTGGACCAACTGTATCAAAATTTTGCAGACTATGTGTTTTGTAAATGGCCTGGGAAAGAAAATGCGTACACCATCTCTAGAGAATTTTATATTTACACTGAAAAATTGTAGATTACTATTTTCAAAGTTATTTAACATTGGATTTAAAACACTCACGCCACGCACTTTTAATCAAGATCCCCTCGAGAATTTCTTTGGAAAAATTCGTTAAAAGGGTTATAGAAATGTGATTCCCACGTTATCTTTACATCTTTATATAAAAGTGTTATGGTCAATACGTTAACAACTAAACATTCCTTGAAAGCAAACTGTGAAGATGATGATTCATCACTCTTTTTGTCATTAAAGAAATTCGTGATGCAGGTGATTTATGTTATTTTCTACATTGTTTCTGTACCTAACAGTTGTTAAGTTCTAGAATGCATCATCAAATGTGGAAGTAGCGGCACTGTTTCACAAATAATATACAGTACATGGAGTGAATTTATGAAGCAACTGATGGTTTCTGTCATGAAAACATGTCCAGAGTGTAGAATAGTTTTCTTACATACAATCTTCGTCAACATTTCACCAATTTACACACCTCAAGGCTTTTAATATTAATTTAACATTATTTTCTGTAATATAAGTTGTGCTACTTTCTACTCGAAGTATGTGTTCTAGTTAACAGTCGTAGTTGCATTATGTAAGTCAGGTAATTAAACAATACTTCACTAATTTATCATTATAGTTATAAATTACCTATCAAACTTGTAATTATTATTATAGTACACAGCCACATACTTTCCAGTAGAATTGTCTTTATTTGTCACTTCATTATACTTTGTTAAATAGTATTTTGTGTTTTTTTTATTTTCAAACATTTAATTAATTTACATATTTCAGTAACCAACCAGTACATTCAGGTTTAGACCTAAGGTTACTTTTTCTCCAGGCCGTGCAGAGGGCGCTTTACTTGGTATTCATTCTATGCATTGAGTGTCTCATCTAGTTATCTGTTATCTATGTCCATTAGTGAAGCACATTCCAACGCCAGAAGACCATCGTAATTGACGATTCAGACTTTGTGTATTCTATTCTGAAAAATATTAATTTAAAAGCACCTACTATCGGTTCGACGTAAATCACAGTGTTAGAAAATAGTTTTAAAGAAATACACGGTAAAAATGCTACAGAATCAATCATAGAACGGTGAAAAACTAACTAACGTCGGTTTTGAATTTGCGCAAACTCGCCATAATTAATTTGGCTGGTAATAACATTTCTTTTTCTTTTCGCTGAATGTAATACCTATACTTTTGTAGATGATAACGACAAGCAGCAGCTCCGAATTATTTGAAAATTCAGTTCGAATTCTCGCCTGGCGTGTTCCAGCCTCCGACCGTCTAACCATCACTCTACGGTAAGAAGTAACTTTGTCATTCCCGTATCACATAGGTTAATAAATTTTTCTTTCTCCAGGCTATTTTTCACGGTGGACTGCAAATTGTTCTAAGCATGCATTCAATCCGAGCTTGTCGAGCTTGTTTGGTGAAGAGTCTGACGTAACCTCCTCACCAGGTGAACGATTTCCTGGCAGTGGGACAACTTGCAGCAGCACATCTTCGAATAATCTGGTCGGACACGCCAGCATACATGTGAGTCAAGACATTTGAATTATTTGGTAGAACGTACGAGTTGGATATATCGATCATCCAGTTTAGAGTTTGTATTGAAAAAACTTTAAATATTCATGAAACAATCTTTCATTAAAAATATAAACAAAATTTCATTCATTACAAAATGTTTCAATTAAACTAATTTTCATTGAAATTACAAATGTGTGTGAATTTATTTCATTAAAAAAAAAAAAAAGAAATTGATAGAGTAACAACATTCTAACTTAGGTTTAAATGAAAATATCACTTAAATCTTTGAAAATCCTTTCAAACCCAGCTTAAATGCCAAAAAAAATGAATAATTCTTTATTAGAATTCATTCGATTATTATTATAATAGTTTTCACTTTATTTTGTGGTCTTGCCAAGAATTTTTTTTTGATTCTGAAAGCGAATCGCAAATTTGAAATTGAATTTCTCGCACGAAGGGGCAGTTTTGGATCAAGTAATATTCTAGTTTTGTTTGCGTTCATTAATGGAGATCGATATTATTCCAACTCGTCTGGTTTCTCTTATTTTTGTGCGTGTACATAACAACATATGATTCAATAAATTAAAGAGTAACTGGCGGTCTTGGAAAGAAAAACTCGCGTTTTGAGTTGGAGAATATATGCATTCCGATTACAGTTCCGTTTTGCCAAACGTTACTTTGTTCCACGATGTAAACCCTCCGTTCGGTTGTAAAATCATTTTGTTTATTTAAACTGATAGTTTAATATTTTAGTTGAAAAAGATTAGGTTCTAAATTGGTGAATATATCTCGAATGCCAAGTTAACGGCAAGATTCGTATCGAGTTCTAAGACACGAGATGTTATGCCACAGCCACCTGTGACCCATTATCGAATCATTTTATTGAATGCATTATACCCTAAGGTAAATGATGAAAGTGTAAACGTGTGTCCTCGTAATCAAGCAATTCTTTAAATTTCCGACATGTCAAGATTCCAGTACCAAAAATAATTAAAAAATTAAATTTTTTAAAATTATTAATAGATTGTTTAAATAAAATTGACACAGGCCATCAAAATTACGGTTTTTGTCTGGTTCTGGATTATTTTTTGTAAATTTGTTCAGCGAGTGTTTACACATTTTAGATGCCCACTTTCTTTTCCTGCCAAAAGTTTTATATTTTTCATACGAACAGGGCCCATAATGCTGTTAAAATTCTAGCAGCCAACGTATTCAAGTTCCAACGACCTTGATATTGTTTGTTTCATATTTTCTGAATAGAATAAAAAATTAATTTCTAGGTTCAAAGTCAAGCTTCTTAAATTTTTGCAGCATTTTTTCCATAAGGGTTTCATAATTGCGCTACCGTGGTTATTCAAGAAACCATCAGTAATCGCTTTAAATCCCAGCCATTTGTTTTTTTCAATCTGCAACATGATTCTCAAATTCTGAATCTGTCATCAACTTGCAAATGATTTTCTTGCAGGTTTTTTCAAAACCAAGAGATTTCTTTTGTCTACGAAACCCTTTCCTCAATTGCTCGACGCATGTATGGCAAACTTGATGTAAAACCCAATATTTACCTGCGTGTTCTGTAATAAATTTTTTTTTTAATAGAACATGAGATTTGGAATTGTGAATTTTCCTTCTAATGCGATCAACTGTAAATCACTATTTTAATTGTACTTTTTTTTTTTTAAACATTTCTACTGCATTTCAAAACTTCATTAAGTCGTAAATTATTATTTTTTTTTTTAATGGAGCCTTCTCATGTGCCGTTTCTTAGCATTAAATCAACAGAAAATTGATTATTGAATGAATTCTCTAATACCAAATATTTCAGACTTTCTTTCAAGATCATTTAAAACCTTCATAAATCATGCTCGTTTTAAATGTCTTTCAAAAAAATATGAAGTATTTGGTAACAACATATTTTTTTTTTGTTCAAACCACCTAATTTATGCAAAATATTGTGTTTATGTAGTAGTCACTGCAGGTTGTCTATTACGCTTAATTTTATTTGAGTGCATCGACTCCAGAAGAAAAAGGTTAATAACTTTTTAATTATTGTAATTTTTTATTTTCGAACATTTCTATTTTTCAAGTTTTCAGGCCAAATTTTAAATGAGTGGTTGTATGGAAATGCGATGCATTTTATTTTGATTGATGCACCAATTACTAGTTGGTGAAATTTTTTTGGCAAAATTCATCAAAGGCAGTCACCATATGTATCTACTTAAAAAACACGTTTTGTGCTACACCTTGCTACTAATATTTAGGCAACATTTGTTGTTTGTCATTAACGAATTTCACGTAAAATTATTGCCTTATCTTGAGAAAATAATTTTTGCCGTCATACAATTTTCATAATTTGTGAAAATAAGAAAAAGCTCTCAATGAAAATATACAGGTGTCGCTAAATTCCGTGGACGTGCTTTAATAACAAATTCCTGGCATCAAACTAAGACGTTTGAATCCAACTTATCTATAACCAATAGTGTTTTGTTAAGCCAATATTATGCTTCAAAATTCTTTAATGTATAGGGCTGGGGGAAATTTGACACTTTTAATGGGAGGAAATCTATTTGTACTGGATTTTGATAAAAACTGACCTCCGTGTTATTATAAAATTATTGTTGAAGGCCGCATTTTGGTATTTTCTACAGTTTTTCGAAATTCTGTAATTTCTGAAAACCAGCGCAGAGCGCTCTTGTTTATGAAAATTCTTGATTTCTGCAAAAATTTCTCAAGGTGGAAATATGAAGCACAAAAGACTAGGGATAGGGTTACTCGATGACAAACTATAACGAGTATCAAAATTTGCAAAGACAGTAAAGCTTACTAAGGAATAACTCTTTCTAAAAATAATGATGTTCTTCATGTATCTCTTACTATTTTCAAGCACTTAGATTTTCCAATCGTAACTAAACTAACTGTAAGAATTATCAGCAATTACAAAGATACGAAAAACGAATGCTCCTTTCTCAAAATTCATTAATTATAGTTATTTTCTCGACCTCATAAAAGATATTGCAAAATTTAAAGTAAAATATGCAATTTTTAATTTAGAAAAATACTCATGTAGAGGGGTGGGGGAAATTTGACGCTTTTAATGGCAAACGTCTATTTCTAGTGGATTTAGATAAAAACACCTTGGAGTTATTACAAAATGAATGGTAAAGACCGCTTTTTATATCTGGTACAGTTTTTCGAAATTCTGTAATTTCTAAAAACCATCGTAGCTCTCTTGTTTATAAAAATTTTACATTTCTGCAAAATCTTTCTCAATGCACTTTTTGCCGTAGAATTCATTGATTTTAGTTGCAATTTTCTAAAGCGCATAGTTATCAGGATATAAGCAAAACTTAGTAATTTTTATGTGGAACATCCTGTATATTTTTGCATTTTTAAAAAGAATATAAATTTTACCTTCACAAAAATACAACACGCCCGATATATCAATCGAGGCATTGGGGGAGATATAATATATAACACCGTCCAATACCAGTTGATAAATTATTTAGTTTTACTCAGAGTTTTGATCAGATGTTCAATAATTTTCTTTAATAATTCTTTGGCAATTGCTCATTAGCGTTTTTTTTTCACGACTGCTCTTTATCTTGCTATTTTTATAAATATTTCTAAAAAAAAATGAGACATTTTCTTAAAAGTTCGTTAAAATATGTTACGTTGGAAAATTTCCCTATATTCATTTTTAGTTTCTGATCTCTGTATATTGGCGGATACGTCGTCGCATCATCGTTTGACCTTCTGCAGCGGTGACCGCCAAAAGTCCGCGTCCGTACACCCCCCGGTCTATGTTATAATGGATTTACCCCTGTCTGGCTTATTCGAATTCGAGGCCTGCTATTCGCCTATTCGAAACATGTGATTTTTTTAAGGAAATTATAATGCAATTATTTGGTGTATCTATATTTTTAATTCTTTTTTTTTTTACAAATTCAAAAGAATTTTTTTATAAAATATTCTGATTTACTAGTAACCTGAGTAATAATTTTTGAAACAAATTTTAATAAAATTATTGGTCAAAGACGTGTATTAAGAAATTTTAAAAGTAAAAAAATAAGTTGCAAAGAAATCATCCTCTCAATACATGAATATGTTTCAGAACACAATAAAATAATAAATAAATTAAAAGTAAATGATTCAGGTATTAGAAAAATTGATGATATTCCAACTCGTACTGTTTCTCTTATCTTTGCATCTACATTTTTGTGTCGTTTTGTCATCTGATTGCTGATTAATAATTGATAGTATTTTCAAAATTTACAAGATAGATTATGAAATACTTAACATTGAAAGGCACGAACACCCTCCAATATCAGTCCACAAATGATATAGTTTTACTCAGAGTTTTGATCTGATGTTTAATAATTTTTACGTTAATAATTCTTTGGCAATTGCTCATTAGCGTTCTTTTCACGACTGCTCTTATCTTGCTATTTTTTAAATATTTGTACAACGGAGATTTCTGACACGAAACATTCCCTTAAAAGTTTGTTAAAATGCAAACTGTGTTTAAGATGGCCGCTGAATTCTGCGTACATTCATTCATTACAAAATGTTTCAATTAAACTAATTTTCATTGAAATGACAAATGTGCACAAATTTATTTCATTTAAAAAAAAATTTTTTAATTTGATGTTAAACATTCTGCGGTTTAAATGAAATCATCCCTTAAATCTTTGAAAATTCTTTCAAAACCTACCTTAAATACAAAAAAAAAAAAAAATCTTTATTAGAATTTATTCGATTATTATTATAATAGTTTTCACTTTATTTCGTGATCTTGTAAAGGATTTTTTTTTATTCTGGAAGCGAATCGCAAAGATCAAATGGAATTTCACGCATGAAGAGGCAGTTTTAGATCAAGTATTCTAGCTTTGTTTTCGTTCATTAATCGAGGTAGATATTATTCCAACTCGTAAGGTTTCTCTTATTTTTGTATCGTTTTTGTTTAAATAATTTCTAATAAAGGTAAATGGGATTGATTTATGTTGACATGTGTATGTAGCAACATATGATTCTATGAATTAAAGGGTCACAGGCGGCCATGGAAAAAGAAACTCGTGTCTTGACTTCAGAGAACAGATGTACTATTCGGATTACAGTTCCGTTTTACCAAACGAAAATAAAATTCTACAATGTAAACCTTCCGTTCACTTGTAAAGTCCTTTTATTTGTTTAATTAAACTAGCGATTTAATATTTGAGCTAAGAAAGATTAGGTTGTAAATTGATAAATATATCTCGATTGCCAAGTTGAAAGCAACGTTCGTATCAAGCTAAGATACGAGATTTTATTCCACAAGGTGGGCAAAATTTGCAAAGACAGTAAAGTTTACTAAGGAATAACTCTTTCTAAAAATAATTATGTTCTTCATGTATTTCTTACTCTTTCAATAAGCACTTAGATTTTCCAATCGTGACTAAACTAACTGTAAGAATTATCAACAATTACAGAGATACGAAAAACGAATATTTATTAACTATAGTTATTTTCTCAACCTCAAAATAGATATTGCAAAATCTAAAGTAAAATTCGTAATTTTTAATTTAAAAATATACTCATGTAGAGGGATGGGGGAAATTTGACGCTTTTAATGGCAAACGCCTATTTTCTAGTGGATTTATATAAAAACTGACCTCGGAGTTATTTCAAAATTAATGGTGAAGATCGCATTTTTATATCTGGTACCGTTTTTCGAAATTCTGTAATTTCTAAAAACCATCATAGGTCTCGTGTTTATAAAAAATTTAGATTTCTGCAAAATCTTTCTCGATGCACTTTTTGCCGTAGAATTCATGGATTTTAATTGCAATTTTCAGAAGCCATAGTTATCAAGATATAAGCAAAACTTAATAATTTTTATATGGAACACCCTGTATATTTTTGCATTTTTAAAAAGAACATAAATTTTACCTTTACAAAAGTATAACACGCTCGATAATATCAATCGAGGCATCGGGGGAGATTTAAGCTTTTCAAGATTTACAAGATAATTTTGCTCATTAGCGTTTTTTTTTCATGACTGCTCTTTATCTTGCTATTTTTGTAAATATTTATAAAACATATCTAAAAAATGAGACATTTTCTTAAAAGTTCCTTAAAATGTATTACGTTGGAAAATTTCCCTAAATTGATTTTTAGTTTCTGATCTCGGTATATTGGCGGATTACGTCGTCGCATCACCGTTTGACCTTCTGAGCGGTGACCGCCAAAAGTCCGCGTCCGTACACCCCCCGCCTGTGTTATAATGGATTTACCCCGTCTGGCTTATTCGAATTCGAGGCCTGCTATTCGCTTATTCGAAACATGTGATTTTTTTAAGGAAATTATAAAGCAGTTATTTAGTGTATCTATATTTTTATTCTTTTTTTTTACAAATTCAAAAGAATTTTTTTTATAAAATATTCTGATTTACTAGTAACTTGAGTGATAATTTTTGAAACAAATTTTAATAAAATTATTGGTCAAAGACGTGTATTAAGAAATTTTAAAAGTAGAAAAATGAGTTGCAAAGAAATCATCCTCTCAATGCATGAATATGTTTCAGAACATAATAAAATAATAAATAAATTAAAAGTAAATGATTCAGGTATTAGAAAAATTGATGATATTCCAACTCGTACGGTTTCTCTTATCTTTGCATCTACATTTTTGTGTCGTTTTGTCATCTGATTGCTGATTAATAATTGATAGTATTTTCAAAATTTACAAGATAAATTATGAAATACTTAACATTGAAAGGCACAAACACCCTCCAATATCAGTCCATAAATGATTTAGTTTTACTCGCAGTTTTGATCTGATGTTTAATAATTTTTACGTTAATAATTCTTTGGCAATTGTTCATTAGCATTCTTTTCACGACTGTTCTTTATCTTGCTATTTTTAAGTATTTGTACAACGGAGATATCTGAAACGAAACATTCCCTTAAAAGTTCGTTAAAATGCGATCCGTGTTTAAGATGGCCGCTGAATTCTGCGTACATTCTGTGCCCATCAATATAGTTTCTTGTAGAAAATCAGCAGTTGGTCAGTTTTCGGCGCGTCACTCAAATCGGCCAACCAACGAACATCTTCCCAGAAATTTCTGCTTGCGCGCGCCTCCGTCCGTCCGTTAATGCATATTAGTGTCGCACATCCTGACACGAGATGTGTATTCTACGTGAGACGTGTATTCTATTGTGAAAAATATTAATTTAAAAGCACCTACTATCGGTTCGACATAAACCACAGTGTTAGAAAATAGTTTTAAAGAAATATACGGTAAAATTGCTACAGAATCGATCATAGAATAGTGAAAAACTAACTAACGTCGGTTTTGAATTTGCGCGAAGTCGCCATATTTAATTTGGCTGGTAATATCAAACAATTTTTTTTTCTTTTCGCTGAATGTAATATCTATACTTTTGTAGATGTTCACGACAAGCAGCAGCTCCAAATTATTTGAAGATTCAGTTCGAATTCTCGCCTGGCGTGTTCCAGCCTCCGACCGTCTAACCATCACTCTACGGTACGAAGTAACTTCGCCATTCCCGTATAACATAGGTTAATATGTTGCGGTGGATTGCAAACTGTTCTAAGCATGCATTCAATCCGAGCTTGTCGAGCTCTTTTGATGAAGAATCTGACGTAACCTCCTCACCAGGTGAACGATTTCCTGGTAGTGACACAACTTGCAGCAGCACATGTTCGAATAATCTGGTCGGACACGCCAGCATACATGTGAGTCAAGACATTTGAATTATTTGGTAGAACGTACGAGTTGGATATATCGATCATCCAGATTAGAGTTTGTATTGAAAAAATTTTAAATATTCATGAAACAATCTTTCGTTAAAAATATTAACAAAAATTCATTCATTACAAAATGTTTCAATTAAACTAATTTTCATTAAAATTACAAATGTGTGCGAATTTATTTCATTAAAAAAAAAAAAAATTGATAAAAAAAAAGAAAACAATTCTTTATTAGAATTCATTCAATTATTATTATAATAGTTTTCACTTTATTTTGTGGTCTTGCCAAGAATTTTTTTTGATTCTGGAAGCGAATCGCAAAGTTCAAATGGAATTTCACGCACGAAGGGGCAGTTTTGGATTAAGTAATATTCTAGTTTTGTTTGCGTCCATTAATGGAGATCGATATTATTCCAACTCGTATGGTTTCTCTTATTTTTGCATATGATTTTCAATAAAACTACATATGATTGATTTATTCTGAAATGTGCGTGTACATAACAACATATGATTCAATAAATTAAAGAGTTACTGGCGGTCTTGGAAAGAAAAACTCGCGTTTTGACTTAGAGAACATATGCATTCCGATTACAGTTCCGTTTTGCCAAACGATACCTTCGCTTCACGATGTAAACCCTCCGTTCCGTTGTAAAATCATTTTGTTTATTTAAACTGATAGTTTAATATTTTAGTTGAAAAAGATTAGGTTCTAAATTGATAAATATATCTCGAATGCCAAGTTAATGGCAAGATTCATATCGAGTTCTAAGACACGAGATGTTATTCCACAGCCACCTGTGACCCATAATTTATCGAATCATTTTATTGAATGCATTATACCCTAAGGTAAATTATGAGAGTGTAAACGTGTGTCCTCGTAATCAAGCAATTCTTTAAATTACCGACACGTCAAGGTACCGGTACCAAAAATAATTAAAAAATTTAATTTTTTAAAATTATTAATAGATTTTTTTAAATAAAATTGACACAGGCCGGCAAAATTACAGTTTTTGTCTGGGTTTGGATTATTTTTTGTAAATTTGTTCAGCATGTGTTTACACATTTTAGATGCCCACTTTCTTTTCCTGCCAAAAGTTTTATATTTTTCATACGAACAGGGCCCATAATGCTGTTAAAATTCTAGCAGCCAACGTATTCAAGTTCCAACGACCTTGATATCGTTTGTTTCATGTTTTCTGTACCTATCTTGATAGAACATTCAACCTTCTTTCTCTCTCACCACGTCAAGATTTTCCTTGAAATAATCCAAATGAATAGAATAGAAAATTAATTTCTAGGTTCAAAGTCGAGCTTCTTAAATTTTTTGCAGCATATTTTCCACAAGGGTTTCATAATTGCGCTACCGTGGTTATCCAAGAAACCATCAGTAATCGCTTTAAATCCCAGCCATTTGTTTTTTTCAATCTGCAACATGATTCTCAAATTCTGAATCTGTCATCAACTTGCAAATGATTTTCTTGCAGGTTTTTTCAAAATCAAGAGATTTCTTTTGTCTACGAAACCCTTTCCTCAATTGCTCGACGCATATATGGCAAACTTGATGTAAAACCCAATATTTATCTGCGTGTTCTGTAATTAAAATTTTTTTAATAAAATAATAAATAAATTAAAAGTAAATGATTCAGGTATTAGAAAAATTGATGATATTCCAACTCGTACGGTTTCTCTTATCTTTGCATCTACATTTTTGTGTCGTTTTGTCATCTGATTGCTGATTAGTAATTGATAGTATTTTCAAAATTTACAAGATAAATTATGAAATACTTAACATTGAAAGGCACGAACACCCTCCAATATCAGTCCATAAACGATTTAGTTTTACTCGCAGTTTTGATCTGATGTTTAATAATTTTTACGTTAATAATTCTTTGGCAATTGTTCATTAGCGTTCTTTTCACGACTGTTCTTTATCTTGCTATTTTTTAAGTATTTGTACAACGGAGATATCTGAAACGAAACATTCCCTTAAAAGTTCGTTAAAATGAGATCCGTGTTTAAGATGGCCGCTGAATTCTGCGTACGTTCTGTGCCGATCGATATAGTTTCTTGTAGAAAATCAACGGTTGGTCAGTTTTCGGCGCGTCACTCAAATCGGCCAACCAACGAACATCTCCCCAGAAATTTCTGCTTGCGCGCGCCTCCGTCCGTCCGTTAGTGCATATTCGTGTCGCACGTCCTGACGCGAGATGTGTATTCTACGTGAGACGTGTATTCTATTGTGAAAAATATTAATTTAAAAGCACCTACTATCGGTTCGACATAAACCACAGCGTTAGAAAATAATTTTAAAGAAATATACGGTAAAATTGCTACAGAATCGATCATAAAACAGTGAAAAACTAACTAACGTTGGTTTTGATTTTACGCGAAGTCGCCATATTTAATCTGGCTTGGTAACAATAATATTTTTTTCTTTTTGCTGAATGTAATACCTATACTTTTGTAGATGATCACGACAAGCAGCAGCTCCGAATTATTTCAATTCGAATTCTCGCCTGGGGTGTTCCAGCCTCCGACCGTCTAACCATCACTACGGTAAGAAGTAACTTTGTCATTCCCGTATTACATAGGTTAATAAATTTTTCTTTCTCCAGGCTATTTTTCATGGTGAACTGCAAACTGTTCTAAGCATGCATTCAATCCGAGCTTGTGGAGCTTGTTTGATAAAGAATCTGACGTAACCTCCTCACCAGGTGAACGATTTCCTGGCAGTGACTCAACTTGCAGCAGCACATGGTCGGATACTGCAGCATACATGTAAGTCGAAGCATTTGAATTATTTGGCAGAACGTACGAGTTGGATATATCGATCATCCAGTTTAGAGTTTGTATTGAGAAAATTTTAAATATTCATGAAATAATCTTTCGTTAAAAATATAAACAAAAATTCATTCATTACCAAATGTTTCAATTGAACTATTTTCATTGAAATTACAACAAATGTGCGCGAATTTATTTCATAAAAAAAAAAAAAAATTGAAATTTGATGTGAAACATTCTAACTTAGATTTAAATGAAATTATCGCTTAAATCTTTGAAAATCCTTTCGAACCCAGCTTAAGTGCAAAAAACAGAACAAATCTTTATTAGAATTCATTCGATTATTATTATAATAGTTTTCACTTTATTTTGTGGTCTTGCCAAGATTTTTTTTTTATTCTGGAAGTGAATTGCAAAGTTCACGCACGAAGGGGCAGTTTTGGATTAAGTAATATTCTAGTTTTTTTTTTGCATTCATTGATGGAGATCGATATTATTCCAACTCGTATGGTTTCTCTTATTTTTGTATATAATTTTCAATAAAACTGCATGTGATTGATTCATTCTGAAATGTGGGTGTACATAGCATGATTCAATAAATTAAAGGTACTGGCGGTCTTGGAAAAAAAGAACTCTCGTCTTGACTTATGCATTCCGATTACAGTTCCGTTTTGCCAAACGATACTTTGTTCCACGATGTAAACCTTTCGTTCAGTTGTAAAATAATTTCGTTTAATTAAACTGATTGTTTAACATTTGAGTTGAAAAAGATTAGGTACTAAATTGATAAATATCTCGAATGCCAAGTTAACGGCAAGATTCGCATCAAGTTCTACGACACGAGATGTTATTCCACAGCCACCTGTGACCCATAATTTATCGAATCGTGCGTTAATATTGATTTAGATATCAATATGAAAATCTTAAAAATTGAGAAACGAGTTGCTAATAAATTACACCTTAACTCAATTCCCTTTGCACAATTTCCCATTCCAATTCTACAAAATTTGTTTTATTTAAATTATTCCATTCTTAAATTATTGTACAGAAAAAGGACACTTTTGAATATTTGATTTTCCATGATGATAATTTATACGTAAATTTAAGATTTGACTTGATTCAAGTATTAGAAAAAATCATAAATTTACATGTAAATTATCATTTTCATAAATTTTTTATTCCTAGAACAATTCAAGAATAGAATAATTTAAATGAAATAAATTTAGTAAAATTGAAATGGGAAATTGTACAAAGGAATTGAAAGTCAAATAATTTCCTAAAAGCAAATTATTTTCAATTGCTAATCATTTTATAAGTTGTTCATTTAATGCCTCAGTCCGATTATTATAATAATTTTCACTTTATTATTGCCTTGCCAAGAATTTTATTTTGATTCCGGAAGCGCAACGCAAAGTTCAAATTGAATTTTGCTCACGAAGAGGCAGTTTTAGATCAAATATTTTAGTTCTGCTTGCGTTGGTTAATCGAGATCGATAATATTCCAACTCCGTACCGTTTCTTATATTTTTGCATCGCCGTTGCTTATATAATTTTAAATAAAACGGCTGCGTTTTATTTAAAAAAAAATATCTAAAATAACATGTTCCTCCCCCCCCCCCAATTCTTTATTTGTTTATTTATTTGCGATTAATTTTTTTTTGTGTGTACATGTGTATACGTAAACAATGATGAATCAGTAAATTTCAAGTTACAGGCAACCGTTAAAAAAAAGTCACGCCTTGACTTAGAGAACAGATGGGGATTGGGGATACAGTTCTTTTTTGCTAAACGAGAATAAAATTCCAAGATGTAAACCTACCGTTCAGTTGTAAAATCCTTTTATGTTATTAAACTAGTGGTTAAATATTTGAGCTGAGAAAGTTGAAGGCAAGATTCGTATCAAGTTCTAAGATACAAACAAGTCTTTATTCTAACTGCCGCCTGCGACCCGAAATTTATCGAATCAGACGTTATATTGACATAAATATCTATAAAAAACTGAGCTGCACACAGGAAAAAAAATGCAGTAAATGTAGCTCTACAAACAAATTGTACGAGATATTCATACAATTGTACTTTACATTAAATTAAATTACAAACGTTGAATTGAAATTTTACACAAGAATAGTGTCATGTCCAATCACGTGAATTTCTCGTACGATTTGTATCTGTCACTATGTTTACTACAAGTGTGGTACTCTTTACTACAATTTTTTTTCTGTGCAGGTGTTTTTCAAAATTCTGCGATTTCTGTAAATCCTCGTAACTTTTTTATTTATGAAAACTTTTGTCTTCTGTAAAAGCTTCTTTAAAGTACTTTTTCATACAGAATCAATGCTCCAAATGATTTTTTTTTCTAGAATGCTCAATATTCGAGATATAAGCAAGAACTTTAATTTTTTATACGGAACACCCTATATATTTTGCATTTTTAAAAAGAACATAAAATGTACTCTTGCAAAAATATAAATACTCAATACATTAATCGAAGCATCGGTGAGATATAAGCTTTTCGAGATTTACAAGATAAATTCCGAAATAATTATTTTAATGTAATACTTATAATAGTTGGTAAATTATTTAGTTTTACTCAGAGTTTTGATAAGATTGCAATTGTTCATTAGCATTCTTTATTTTGCTATTTTTTTTAAGTATTTGTACAACGCAGATTCCTTAAAAGTTCGTTAAAATGCGAACCGTGTTCAAGATGGCCGCTGATTTCCCGTTCATTCTGCCGATCGATATTAGAGTTTCTTGTAGAAAATCAGTGGTTGGTCAGTTTTCGGCGCGTCACTCAAATCGACCAACCAACGAACATCTCCCCAGAAATTTCTGCTTGCGCGCGCCTCCGTCCATCCATCAGTACATATTAGTGTCGCATATCCTGACGCGAGATGTGTGTTCTACGTGAGACGTGTATTCTATTGTGAAAAATATTAATTTAAAAGCACCTACTATCGGTTCGACATAAACAGCAGCGTTAGAAAATAGTTTTAAAGAAATATACGGTAAAATTGCTACAGAATCGATCGCAGAACAGTGAAAAACTAACTAACGTCGGTTTTGAATTTGCGCGAAGTCGCCATATTTAATCTGGCTTGGTAATAATAATTTTTTTTTTCTTTTTGCTGAATGTAATACCTATACTTTTCGTAGATGATCACGACAAGCAGCAGCTCCGAATTATTTGAAGAAACGTTTCGAATTCTCGCCTGGCGTGTTCCAGCCTCCGACCGTCTCCAACTCATCACTCATCAGGTGAACGATTTCCTGGCAGTGACACAACCTGCAGCAGCACATGTTCGGATACTACAGCATACATGTGAGTCCAGGCATTTGAATTATTTGGTAGAACGTACGAGTTGGATATATCGATCATCCAGTTTAGAGTTTGTATTGAAAAAATTTTAAATATTCATGAAACAATCTTTCGTTAAAAATATAAACAAAATTCATTCATTACAAAATGTTTCAATTAAACTAATTTTCATTGAAATTACAAATGTGCACGAATTTATTTCATTAAAAAAAAATTTTAAATTTGATGTTGAACATTCTAACCGAGGTTTAAATGAAATCATCGCTTAAATAATTGAGAATGCTCTCAAACCCAGCTTAAATGCCAAAAAAAAAGAACAATTCTCTATTAGAATTCATTCGATTATTATTATTATAGTTTTCACTTTATTTCGTGCTCTTGCAAAGGATTTTTTTTGATTCTGGAAGCGAATCGTAAAGTTCAAATGGAATTTCTCGCACGAAGGAGTAGTTTTAGATCAAGTATTCTAGTTTTGTTTTCGTTCATTAATCGAGATCGATATTAAGCACTTAGATTTTTCAATCGTGACTAAACTAATTGTAAGAATTATCAATAATTACAAAGATACGAAAAACGAATGCTCCTTTCTCAAAATTTATTAATTATAGTTATTTTGTCTACCTCGAAAAAGATATTGCAAAATCTAAAGTGAAATTTGTAATTTTGAATTTAAAAATATACTCATGTACATGTACTCCTTTCCTCTCTCGCCTTCCGGCATTTCCTTCCTCTGCGTCTGTTGCCCCCTCTTCTTATCCTCTTCTTATACTCTTCTTATCCTCTTCTTATCCTCTTCTTATCCTCTTCTTATCCTCTTCTTATCCTCTTTTTCCTATCCTTTTCTCATTATCTTCCTTCGTCTTCTGCTATCACTCTCCTTTGCTGTCTCCCTTATCCTCTCCGTCTTCTCCTGCTCATCTCTCTTTCCTCTGTTTTAGTGCCTCAACTCATCCTCATCTCATCCTTCGCCTTACGCATCATTATCGTACGGAGCATTTGGGTCACCCCGTCCCAACTCTGCTCGTTCAGAATCAATATTTCCGTGATGTTTTCCATTGATACTTCCTCACCTATTACGGCCTCTGCTTCCCTTCGCATCTCCTCCCACTCAGGGCATAAAGTAGGGTATGCTCTGGGCTGTCCACCTCCTCCTCACAGTACTGATATTTGGCTGTCTGCGTGTTAGTTAACCCAGCCAAATCCACAATTTTTCGCGTCTTAACCCAATCCAATTAAAGAAAAGGGTTGGGATTGAGATTGGGTTAAGACGTGAAATAGTGGATTGGGTTGGGTCAAGACGTGAATTTTCCATTGATACTTCCTCACCTATTATGGCCTCTGCTTCCCTTCGCATTTCCTCCCATTCAGGGCATAAAGTAGGGTATGCTCTGGGCTGTCCACCTCCTCCTCACAGTATTGATATTTGGCTGTCTGCGTGTTAGTTAACCCAGCCAAATCCACAATTTTTCGCGTCTTAACCCAATCCAATTAAAGTAAAGGGTTGGGATTGAGATTGGGTTAAGACGTGAAATAGTGGATTGGGTTGGGTCAAGACGTGAATTTTCCATTGATACTTCCTCACCTATTATGGCCTCTGCTTCCCTTCGCAGCTCCTCCCATTCAGGGCATAAAGTAGGGTATGCTCTGGGCTGTCCACCTCCTCCTCACAGTACTGATATTTGGCTGTCTGCGTGTTAGTTAACCCAGCCAAATCCACAATTTTTCGCGTCTTAACCCAATCCAATTAAAGTAAAGGGTTGGGATTGAGATTGGGTTAAGACGTGAAATAGTGGATTGGGTTGGGTCAAGACGTGAATTTTCCATTGATACTTCCTCACCTATTATGGCCTCTGCTTCCCTTCGCAGCTCCTCCCATTCAGGGCATAAAGTAGGGTATGCTCTGGGCTGTCCACCTCCTCCTCACAGTATTGATATTTGGCTGTCTGCGTGTTAGTTAACCCAGCCAAATCCACAATTTTTCGCGTCTTAACCCAATCCAATTAAAGAAAAGGGTTGGGATTGAGATTGGGTTAAGACGTGAAATAGTGGATTGGGTTGGGTTAAGACGTAAAATTTCCATTGATACTTCTTCACCTAATATGGCCTCTGCTACCCTTCGCATCTCCTCCCATTCAGGGTATAAAGTAGGGTATGCTCTGGGCTGTCCACCTCCTCCTCACAGTACTGATATTTGGCTGTCTGCGTGTTAATTAACCCAGCCCAATCTACCATTTTTCGCGTCTTAACCCAATCCAATTAAAGTAAAGGGTTGGGATTGAGATTGGGTTAAAACGTGAAATAGTGGATATTTCTTATAACGGACGAGTTGGAAGTCTGGTTATTTATGAAATAATATTTCGTTGAAAAAAATATAAACAAATATTCATTCATTACAAAATGCTTTAATTACACTAACTTTCCTTGAAATTACAAATGTGCATGAATTTATATCATTAAAAAATAAAATTAAAATTTGATGTTAGATTAACGTTCTAATTGAGGCTTCAATGCCGAAAAAAAAAGAAGACAAGTCTTTATTAGAATTTGAATTTATTAGATTATTATTGTTTTAGTTTTTACTTTATTTTGTGGTCTTGCCACGTATTTGTTTTTGATTGTGGAAGCGAATCGCAAAGTTTAAATGGAATTTCACGCACGAAAGGGCAGTTTTAGATCCAGTAATATTCTAATTTTGTTCGCATTGATTATCGAGATCGATTTTATTCCAACTCGTACAGCTTCTTATCTTTGCATCGTTTTCGTTTAATTAATTTTCAATAAAATTACTAAATTTGTTTTATATCCCCCCTCAAAAAAATAAAATAAAATAAAATTGTTATATTCTTTATTTGTTTATTTATTGTTTATTTATTTGTGTTTATGTTAATATATGTGTACGTAAAACAACGTAGAAATCAAAAAATTTCACGTCACAGGTAGTCATTAAAAAATACACGCCCTGATTTAGAAAACAGATAGGAATTGGGGATTGGGGCTACAGTTCCCTTGCGCTAAACGAGTGTAAAACTCCAAGATGTAAACCTAGCGTTCAGTTGCAAAATAGTTTTGTTTAATTAAACTAGCGGTTACATATTTGAGTTGAGAAAGATTACGTTCTAAATTGATAAATAAATAATCTCAAATGCCAAGTTGAAGGCAAGATTCGTATGAAGCCCTAAGACACGAGATCGTATTCTACGGTCGCCTGCGACCCGAAATTCACACGATACATTGACGTAAATATCAACATAAAAAACTTACAGATTGAAAAGTGAGTTGCAAAGAAACACATTATAAGTAATATATTAAATATAAAGCATTCAAATTTCGGAGAAAATCGTAAACTTACGTATAAGTGTTTCGGTGTCCAATTAAAGTTTTTTTTTTAGCTAATTGTAGTAGCGGTTTAAAAATATTTTCAGCATTAGAGGCCGGTTTAATTTTTGGTACGTCGAAAAGCAAACGTATGTAACGTGCGATTCGAGAAATTTCAGGTCACAGGCGGCCGTGAAAAAGAAAACTCCGATCTTAACTCAGAATAGATGCGGCATAGGGATTACAGCTCCGTTTTGCCAAACGAAAATAAAATTCAACGATGTAAACCGGAAGTTCAGTTGTTGAATCCTTTATTTTTTTTAAACTAGCGGGTTAATGTTTGAGTTAAGGAAGACGATTAGCTTCTCTAAATTGATATATCGATATATCTCCAATGCCAAATTGGCAGCAAAATTCGTATCAAGCAAAGACACGAGATTTTATTTCACGGTCGTCTTTAACCCGAGCTCTCTCGAATCATACGTGAATACTGATTTAGATGTCAACCTAAAAAAACCTTGAATTAAAAAAAAAATGAGTTGCAAATAATCCCTGTCAATACACAGTACGTTTCAGACCATAATATCGGGCGTTCTTTTAAATTTGGACTGGAAGTTGGCCGTAACAAGGTGCGCGTTCACCGTGAACATACTATTATTTTTTTTATTAAGATTTTTCGTTCGTTACATTAGATTTCATTCTCGGTGTCTATTTTTCGGTTATTACAATTGATAACATCTCGTGTCGTCCTCTCGCACCGTGACGAACTACGGGCGACGGTGAATCACGTACTCGCCTAGCCGGCGGCCGCCCGCGGAAGTGTCGGGAGCCGATTCACGATAATTCCGCCGACGAACTACTCCAGAAGCTTCCAGAACAGTCCGAAAATTTGAAGGATGTGTTTCTAGAGCAATCGAAACGATGCCGCCCGACGAACAAGAAGATTTCAACGAGCTGGCGAACAGTTGGAGATACGTCAGGCGCATCTGACGGAGGTATACCAGGCGCAGCTGAGGAATCGTCGTCAAAAATCCGGAGAGAGTCTTCAGGAATTCGAGGCCGACGTAGCGCGCCCAGCCCAGTTGGCGTATCACGCAGCTCTCGTAGAATTCCCGCAACGTTTGATGATGCAGACATTCACAGATGGAATTCGTGACCCGGATAACCAGCAGGCATCGAGAACGGCTCACCCAAAGACATCCAAGAACGCATCGGCCTACGTCTCGGAATACGAGCCGACGAAGCGAGCCTCAGGAGGGCACGTCAAGGTTCGATGTGCCACGGACTTTCAAGAAGAGGAACCCATCGACGTCAAAGTAGGACCTTCTGCAGAGGAGGGGCCCAAGAAGCGTGCCACGTCGAGGATATTCGCCGCATCGTGGAGCAGGTCTTAAGGCAGAAGAATCCGCTGGCGCGTCGGAATTGCCAGGAGGAGGGACACGTTCGCAAGCGGTGTCCCAAGCCCAGACAGGATCCTCCACGAAGGAAGCCACAGACGAAGACTATCTCGAGGCCCGACGTCATCAAATCATCAAAACGCACCGAGCCGAGTAAGCGGAGACGGAGGACAGCAACTGGAACATCGGCAACGGTCCACGTTGAAGGAGAGGTGATCATTAACAAGGGATCGATTTCCATCAAACATCGTGCGCCGGTAGCAGAAATAGAGGACGAGGTCATTCTGGGAACGGGCGTCACGGGTGCCCACGCCTTTCAATCGAATCTGAAGCGTGGCGGCGCGACGACCGCCAAGAACGAGGAGTTGATTCCGCATCAGCGAGGAGACGTGGCCGCCGCTCGAGTTATCCTCGACGCTAACCCGAACGGCGTTTTTCAAGACGGGCAACGGTTATTATGATCGAACCTCCTAATACCGACGATCTGAAGATCGGAAGAGACGAGTTCTCGTCGGAAAAACATCGTTAACGGCGAAAAAGGAAGTACCAGTCCGCCTGACGAACGTCAACAACATCAAGAAGGGGACAATCCCGGGAAGCTGCGCCGCGGCGTCCTTCATCTCCCACCAACTCGAAGTAAAGGTGCAAGAGACGAAGGTCCCAACGAAGTCGTCGGAAATGATCACGCCGTCAGCCCAGAAAGGGACTCCAGAACAGAAGACAAACCAAAGAACCCGATCGGTCGCTCTCAGGACGGTAAATCTATCACAGCACGTGGAGAGCTCTTCGTAGCCGGAAGAGACAGCCGGTAGAAGGCAAAGAGACTAAATTAGCCATCCCGAAGTGGGGCTGCGGATTCGACGAGCAGGACCGGAGGGGTAATGCGAAGCACGAGAGAAGTTATCTTCAACGGAACACGGGGCTCGAAGTCCCGGTCTGCAGTCACCACTCGCAGGCAGCCGTTCGAAACGAGAAAACTGTGGACTGCTAGTTTTTCCAAACCGGAAGTTGCAGAAAGGGACCAGCAGCAGCAAGTCGTTTTCGACATCCTCAAGGCTATCACGAGGAGCGTTCCGAGAGGAAACGTTTTTAAGAGGGGGCAACATGACGAACTACGGGCGACGGTGAACGACGCACTCGTCTAGCCGGCGGCCGCCCGCGGAAGTGTCGAGAGCCGATTCGCGATAATTCCGCCGACGAACTACTCCAGAAGCTGCCGGAAAAGCCGCTCCCGTTTAAGTAGACGCGCACGGAGCAGACTCGGGTCAGTTCGACGTAGAGTTCAGTTACCGTATAATCGCTCGGCTCGTAAGAATAAATTATTCACAGTCCGTTGTAAATAAATCGGCGTTAAGTTTTCTTAATAAATTAGTATCAGTCTCATCGAGTATTTTATTTGAAAATAAATCAAGACGACCCCTAAAAAAACAGTACAGTACTTTCGAGTTCGCAATCTCGAAAACAATTGCGCAAGCGTATCACGTCGTTCACAAGCAACAATAGTAATTACTAAAAGCATACCATTCAGTTTTATTAAGATCACCACCTACACGTACACGTCAGGGGTGCCACACTTGTCTTTTTACTATCTACGTATCTTTCATTTATACTACAGCAAGTTCAAACGTCAAATTGACAACTCTCACCACGATGTTTCACAATTAAATATTCACGGCCAACTTCGACACCAGATTTAAAAAGAACGCTCCAGAGAAGAATAAATAAATGAAAAATAAATGATTCGAGTATCAGGAAAAAAAAATATAAATAATAAAAAAATACAAAAAATATAAAAAAATACAAAAAATATAAAAAAATACAAAAAATATAAAAAAATACAAAAAATATAAAAAAATACAAAAAATATAAAAAAATACAAAAAATATAAAAATACAAAATATAAAAAAATACAAAATATAAAAAAATACAAAATATAAAAAAATACAAAAAATATAAAAAAATTTAAAAAATTTAAAAAATTTAAAAAATTTAAAAATAAAAAATAAAAAAAAAATAAAATAATAAAAAAAATATAAAAAAAATAAATAAAAAAAAGAATAAATAAAGAATAAAGAATAAATAGAAAAAAATAAAAATATAAAAAAATAAAAATATAAAAAAATTGAAAAAAAAAAATTAAATATTTAAATAAAAATTAAAAAATATTAAAAATAAAAATTAAAAAAAAATTAAAAATAAAAAAACATTTTAAAAATAGAAATTTAAAAATGAAAAAAAAATTAAATTAAAAAATTAGAATTGAAAATTAAAAATTATAAATTAAAATTAAAGATTAAATTTAAAGATTAAAATTAAAAACAAATTAAAACTAACAATTAATATTGAAAATTACAATTAAAAATTTAAATTAAAAATTGAAATTAAAATTAAAATTACAATTTAAAATTATTATTTAATATTTAAAAATTTAAAATTAATATTTAATATTTAAAAATTTTAAATTAAATTTTTTTTTAAATATTTAATAAAATTTAAATTAAAATTATAAAATAAAATTTAAAATTAGAAATTAAAATTTAAAATCAAAATTTAAAATTAAAATTAAAATTTAAAATTAAAATTTAAAATTCAAATTTAAAATTCAAATTTAAAATTCAAATTTAAAATTCAAATTTAAAATTCAAATTTAAAATTGAAATTTAAAATTGAAATTTAAAATTGAAATTTAAAATTGAAATTTAAAATTGAAATTTAAAATTGAAATTTAAAATTGAAATTTAAAATTGAAATTTAAAATTGAAATTTAAAATTGAAATTTAAAATTGAAATTTAAAATTGAAATTTAAAATTGAAATTTAAAATTGAAATTTAAAATTGAAATTTAAAATTGAAATTTAAAATTGAAATTTAAAATTGAAATTTAAAATTGAAATTTAAAATTGAAATTTAAAATTGAAATTAAAATTGAAATTAAAATTAAAATTAAAATTAAAAATAGTTTACGTAGAACGTTCGGGTTTCAATTAGTTTTCTTAAGCGGAGCGTTCGTTTTATCTCGCCGTGAAATATCGCATTTCTGCGTTGCATTTTAAAAAAGTTACGGAGGTTTGTATCAACACCCGGCGGCGAATCATCTGCCGGCGCTGCGAGGGACCGGAGCACACAAGGTTGGTCGTCAAACCATATGAATTATTTGCCATAACGAACGACGAGTTGGACATAACGATCGATCGTCTAAATGCAGAAAATAAAAGAACAATTCTTTGTTAGAATTCGTTTAAAAAAAACTCGCAGTCACTTGCTAACCGAAGATTAATCTTCAATTATTTCTCAAAGCACCACAGTCTCCCTTCACCACTTTTTTAATTCGAAAACGGAATAATCGAGATGAATAAATTTTGTAAAATTAGAAGAAGTTTTGCAAAGGAATGATCGAAGTTTAGGAGGTAATTTTCTAAAAGCAAAGCATTTCACATCAATCGTCATTAATAATATTAAAACTCGTTCATTTAATGCCGCATCAGTCCGATTATATTATAATTTTTATAAAAGAGTTTTAATTTTATTTAGCGGTCCGGCTCGGAATTTCTTTCGAATTCTGGAAAGGAATCGCAACGTTCAAGTAGAATTTCACGCACGAAAAGAAAGGCATTTTTTTAACGAAGTAATTCTGTAGTTT